>OV702288.1:31001392-35801392 GCA_916181665.1 Avena sativa | reverse complement strand
ACCTTGGAATCTCTTCTTCATTGACATCCTCGTTAGTGTGGTACATGTAATCAGACTTGTTAACACTGTCATCACTATCAACGATGATAGCATCCTATTTGTTATATCCAATTTATTAAGATGAATTCTTGTTCAAAATATTTAGAGAAGTAGAAAATACTATAAAAATTCAGAAAGTTCATACATTGTTAGTAGTTAGTACACTGAGCATCTACACTGCCGTCCAATTTTTCACTAACCTGAGCATATACAATCTTAATGTAGAAAGCTCAGATACTATAACACACTAATATTCCGACATCTAAATTTGAAAGTTTAGATACTATAACATACTTCTAAGATGGTATTAGGATGGATAAAAGATGTTGTGACTTTATGTGGCTTCCCTGAACTTAAATCAACTTGATCATGTCTTTCCCCGATCATGCACAACAACATTACACGTGTGGTACGTAACTGAACCTGCCTTAAGGGTCGCATGCATTAGGTAATATAACCATTGTTAATAAGTTATTTTTTCTAGAAAATAAAATATGTCCTAGATTGAAGGAATCTCAGTTTTATCGAAGAATAAAAGAAATATGCACAACAGGAATTTTGGCTTACATCTCACTCCACAACAACAAAGACGACGCTTATGTGACTTTCCCAACTTTTCACACACCACACCTTCGGCCTTAGGACAAATTTCCGCAACAACCACATGACAAATTATGAGTCTTTCTCAACTATTTCCTCTAAAAAATGTTACCCAACGATTTATTCCTTTGCTTCAATTTTTAGCTAGTCTACATTTATATCTGACTCATTTCTCGCCTCACTGCCTAGCTTAAAACTCCGGAAACCATAGACTTCAACCAAGCACATAAGATCTCTAACATCCATATCCACTGATGAACATCTTATCTCTCAGTCTCCATCTCTAAATGGAGTCCCTCTAGCTCATGCACCAACTCCACCGTGCCTCCCGCCAACACCTCTATGCAGTCATTGGCCATGCTTCACAAGTAAATCAAGTTAGTACTGCAACGCCCAACATCATGTCATGCACATGCGTGTTCTATTCACGGATCCAGGCTACATGCATTCTTGCGAATTTTTATTCCATGTGTGTTCTCTCTGTAACTCTAATATCTCAAGTTGTGTTTCTTTAACGGTATCATTTTTACATGAAAAATCAACTAAATCAATTAATTTCTCCACGACCATGTTAGAAAATTATCAGCCGACATTTTCCTTTGTTGTGTGACTGACACAAGATAATACTTGTTGTGTGGTTGACGCTTGTGCATTCTCTTTGGTGTGTGATTAACACACAAACATTGTCTTCATTGTGTGACTGACACATGTGTGGCTTCATGGGTTTATTTAACTGATGATTACATTTCAAGTTACAAATTCTAAAACATATTATTCCTTCAGTTTTTGTAGATCAATGATGAACTAGGGTTGATCGGTAAATTTCATAATTTAGACTCAGGTAGTCGGCATGCCGAATGTGGTTTTTGTTGCTGGTCCTAGTGTTGTAAGAAGATCACATGAAGGTTCTGCACTTTAAAAAAATTGGTAGCAAACATTGTCCTTTAGTATTTTCGTCTATGCCACTAATGAAAAAAGGGGTTGTTATTGTACTGCCTGATTTTGAGAAGGCATTTGATAATGTGGACTATAGTGTAATTCTTAAAATGCTTAAACAACTTGGTTGTGGGTAGAAATGTATCAAATGAATTGAGTCCATTCTTCATAGTGCTACTAATTTAGTTCTCCTTAACGGTGTACGGGAAACCCAATCACTGAAAAAGAGGTCCTAAGGACTAGATTTTCTCGGATGATACCCTCATTAATATGCTAGCTAATTTATTTATTTTGAAATGGAGACTTAGCCCCGGTCTCTGCATCGGTAGATGCATGCGACCTTTTATTACTTTATTTTAGTCTAATGTTTACAAGAAATTACATCATGGGTCACACAGGGTTGAGACATGTATCAACCATCTAAAAACAAGAGAAAACATGCTAAAGTACTGCATCAACATGTTATCCTATAATCAAAACGCCAGTTGCACTGGCTGTATAAGTCTCGCGTCACCGACTCTAGTCGGGTGCATCCAGAATTCATAGCCTTGCGCTTCTCCGTAGATTGCAGGCATGACCATGTACGGATCCAGTGAGTAGCCCGTGGGATAACCTGCATAAAAGACATATTTTTTGCATTGTTAAAGATATAATCATTTTGAATATTCCAGATTGCCCACAGTAGAGCACATGTACTCACTCGGATTTGTGCTCTCACTTCTTTGGGCACTCCCGAAAGCCAATTACCGAACAGGTTTTTAATACTTGTAGGAGGCGTAATATTGAAAGCCATATGCACAATGCACCATACTACTCTTGCAAGAGGGCACATAATGAAAAGGTGTTGTATCGATTCATCCTGAGAACAGAAACAACACTTTTTGCATCCTTGCCAATTTCTTTTTGTCAAATTATCCTTTGTGAGAAGAACCCTACGGTGTAAGAACCACATAAAAATTCTAATATTTAGTGGCACTTCTATTTTCCAAATATATTTACGTAGGAATCTAGTCTGATCATTCATATAATCAAGATAGAGTGATTTCACCGTGAAAGAACCAGATGTGCTTAGCTTCCAAACGAAATCATCTGGCTGTGTCGTCAAATGAACCTCCATAAGTCGACGTACTAGATGAAGCCATGTAACGCCCCTAGTACCCGAAAGTGCTTGTCTAAAGCCAATATTCAATGGGGTTCGTGAGAATGTCTGAGCAACTGTGACATGTTTCCTCTGCACTATGTTATAAAGGGACGGGTATTGATATGATAATGGTGTCTCTCCAAGCCATGTATCCTCCCAAAATCGAGTTTGTTCTCCATTTCCTACTTTGAAATATCCTTTATCAAAAAAATCGTTTTTAACTTTCATTACACCTTTCCAGAATGGTGAATCAGTAGATTTTGACTTAGCTTGAGATAAGGAACAGGAGTGAAGATATTTGTTTTGTAAAAGTTCGTGCCAAACACCATGTCCTGTCAAGATCTTAAACAGCCATTTACTAATAAGACATTTGTTTTTTATGTCCAAAACTTCGACCCCGAGCCCCCCTTGATCTTTTGGTCGGCAAATGATGCTCCATCGAGTTAGTCTATATTTTCTCTTATGACCATCGCTCTGCCAAAAAAATCTAGATCAAAAATAGTCAAGTCTTTTCCTTACTCCCTTAGGTATGTGAAAGAAAGAAAGCATGAACATTGGTAGGCTTGATAAAACTAAATTAATAAGCACTAACCGATCTCCGTAGGATAAAAGTTTTCCCACCCAGCTTGCTAGCTTATGTTCGAAACGGTCTTCTACCGGTTTCCATTCTCCATTCTTTAGTTTACGGAAATGAATTGGGATTCCCAAATATCTAAAAGGGAAGGTTCCCGCTTCACACCCGAAGAGATTAGTGTAGTCGTCCTGTTGATCTTTAGCTTTTCCAAAACAGAATACCTCGCTCTTATGGAAGTTTATCTTAAGTCCTGACAATTGCTCAAAAATGCACAAAACCAACTTCATGTTTAGGGCTTTTTCTAGATTGTGTTCCATAAAAATAATGGTGTCGTCGGCATATTGTAGGATAGATATCCCACCCTCAACTAAATGAGGAATGAGACCATCGACTTGTCCATCATCTTTTGCTCTAGCGATCAGGATTGCTAACATGTCCGCCACAACATTGAATAACATAGGAGATAAAGGATCTCCTTGTCTTAGCCCTTTGAATGTCCCGAAGTAGTGGCCCATGCATGTCATCATTAACTTTAATGTTAACACTACCATGACTAACAAAATCTTCTATCCAACGACACCACTTGTTATCAAAACCCTTCATACGCATGACTTGCTGCAAGAAAGGCCATTTCACTTTGTCATACTCCTTTTTGAAGTCAATTTTTAGAAGTATCCCATCCATGTTCTTCCTATGAAGTTCATGGATCGTCTCATGTAGGATCAGTACCCCTTCTAGGATGTGTCTCCCTGGCATGAAAGTCATTTGAGTAGGTCTGATGACACGTTCCACTACCGCAGTTACTCTATTCGTTCCCACCTTCGTGAAAATTTTGAAACTTACATTGAGTAGACAAATAGGTCGGTATTGCTGAATTTGTACAGCGTTCTCTTTTTTAGGTAAAAGAATTATGGTGCCATAATTAAGTCGGAATAAAGGTAGCTCCCCGTGTTGAAACTTGGCAAAAAGTTCCATCAAGTCGTGTTTAATGATGTCCCAAAAGGTTTGATAAAATTCTGGGGGAAATCCATTTGGCCCCGGAGCTTTATTTTTCTCCATCTGCATAATAGCATCATATACCTCCTTTTCTGCAAAGTCGGCAGTAAGAATGCTATTTTCCTCTTGAGACAATTGCGGGATATCTCCAATCTCCGACTCAACTAAAGAGAATGTATTTTTGTCCGGCGGTCCAAACAAATTCTTATAAAATTCCGTTATATATAATTTAATATTCTCTTCGCCTATAATTGTTCCTTCATCTTGTTCTAGTTGGAAAATCTTTTTCCTTCTATGTTTACCATTTGCAATAAGATGAAAATACTTAGTGTTATTGCCTCCTTCTTGAATGTGTTTTACTTTTGCACGTTGTGCCCATTTTGTTTCTTCATCCCGTCTAAGTTTCACTAGCGTGTCATTTGCCTTTCTCAGTTCATCCCTCTCAGATGAATTAAGAGGATTGGATTCTACTTTAATATCCAGTGAGTCAATAATGTTTAGAAGTCTTTGTTTTTCATTTTTGTAAATACCACTAAGGTTCCTTGCCTAGCCCCTGAGAAAATTGCGAAGGTAGCAAATCTTGTTCTGCCAAACCTCCATGGGTGTCTTACCATGAGAAAATGCAGCCCACTCTCGGGCTATCATCTCATAAAAACCTTCATGACGTAGCCAAGCCAATTCAAAAGAAAACAACGACTTATTTCCTCGATGAGCTTGTTCACCCGAGTCGATAAGAAGGGGTGTGTGATCTGAGCTTGTTCTTGTTAACGCCCTTACGCTAACAAGCGGAAATTTCTGCTCCCACGAGACACTAGCTAGCACTCGGTCCAGCTTTTCGAACGTGGGATTTTCTTTTCTGTTCGCCCATGTAAACTGCCTGCCGGATAGAGCTAATTCTCTGAGGTCGAGGCTCTCAATAATCGCGTTAAAGATGAAAGGCCACCTAACGTTGAAGTTATCGTTATTCTTTTCTTCTTGCCTTCTAATAATGTTAAAGTCTCCTCCGACTAACAAAGGCAAAGGGTCATGCTCGCAAAAGCGGACCAGTTCTACCAAGAACTCTCCTTTCTTGGCATCTTGAGCTGCTCCATATACGGCAACCATAGACCACTCGAAATTATCAGCTTTCGATGTTAAATGGAATTTGACACACCGTTCCCCGGCTGCAATGTTCTTTACTTTTAAAGTTTGAGAATTTAAACCTACTAAAATACCCCCGACCTGCCTATGGGGGGCAAACAATACCAAACATAATCCAGTCCACCTGACAAATTTCTTAAAAAAGGCGCTGAGAAATTGTCTCTTCCTGTTTCAAGGATTGCAAAGAAGTCTAGTTTATGTTCTCTAATTGTTTCATGAACAACTGAATGTTTTGCTGGGTCTCTAAAACCGTCACTATTCCAAAATAAACCTTTCATGATGATTTTTTCTTATTATTTAATCGAACACTTCACCTTATTACCGAACCTTCCGTTACTCTTTTTTTATATGCTCTTTTATGTCTAGTTGCTAGAGGACTAGGGTCCTTATGACCCTCTGAGCCTTGTTGCTCTTCCTCCTCCAGATCTATGCTTAGTTCATAAGCTTCCTTCATAGTAAAATTAGTGCTAGCCGTACCACTATTTTTTATTTTCTCCTCATTTCTTTTTAGCATTACCATAGTTCGTTGAAGATCAAGTTCCTTAATGTGCTTGACTGAATTATCAATTTCACTAGGAGAACAACCAAGAGAGACACCTAGACGCGAGGCCCTATCTATCATTACCTCATTTGGAATCGAAATTATAGAAAACTTAGAAACAAACGATTTACCTGGAGATGTGACGTTGTCTCGATTCTGCAAAATCATCTGGGCACGATCCAGTTGTGAGGCTTCGGCACTGGGTTGTGCACGGATATGCTCGCTCGAACGTATCCCAGTCACAGGCACGCCCCCAAACACGACGACTTCCGCCTGAGAATATCTCTCGCCGAGGAAAGCTCCTGTCCCGCGCGGCGAAGATGGTGAGGCCACTATGCACCTGCTCCCTCCTGGAGATGGTGGTAGTGACGTCGGTCGCGGCGCCACAGCCGCCGGGCGAGAACGAGACGGGGTTGTCACAACAACATCACTAGCCCCCTGCCTGTTGCTGTCCAGGACCGTCCCCACCGAAGCAGAAGATTTTTTTTTGGAACTCACTGAGAGAGCCGCGACAAGAGGCTTCTGCTCCGAAATATCTGAGTCGAGTGAAGCTGGTGAAGCATCAGCAGAATATACGGCATGGCTAAAAGGCATGGCAGACTTTGTGGCTATATGCCCACGACCGTCCTTCTGCCCGCGCATGTTAGGTGCAGATGTTGGTGTGGAAGAACGCTCCTTCGTAGGATGAGCCCTAACATATGCAGGTGCAGAACCAGTACAGAGTGGAGGTAGCCTCTCCTCTCCAGCTTCAACTCGATCTCCCCACTTCCGAGACGGAGTACACACGTCCAGGGTTCCAAACTTGATCACTAAGTCTGAAGCAGCTTGCTTGCCATGATTAGATATTGCCGAAGTGTGATTATTACTATCTGAAGTCGACATTTCTGGGGCTTTCGGTTGGAAATCGCTTTCCTTCTCCTTTTTACCAGGATCCGCATCCTTTTGTTGAGAATCATAATCATTATCTTTATCCTCCATTTCCACATCATTTTGGACATCATTAGCTCCTTCAACTTCAAATAAGATGCCATAACCTTCACCGTTATAGAGAAGATCAGTTCCTACCGGGATGTATTTGATGGCTGTGACAAGAACTCTCAGTCGCACCTCACTGTGCTGCCTTGTGTACTCCATGTCAACCTCCCTTGTTTTACCAAGTAAAATCCCAAGCGCCAACATCCCCAAAAAATCACAGCGCGGTTTGTATGGGCATCCTGAAATTTTTACCCAAGTCTCCTCTAGCTCATATCTGTCCAAATTGGTAGATGGCCATTCCTCAGAGTGCAGCGTGCAGTTAGTTCCTTCTATGGGAATATCGAGCATCTTGTGTACCCTTGCTAGATCGGCCTTCGACGGAAAAATTGCTTTAAAATAACCCTGGCCAGCAGCTCTTAAATCCCACTGATGTTCACCTGGGATGATCCACTGGAGTTCTTTTATTATCTCCTGTGTAGTCATCACGCCACCCAACACCGATATCCGTCCAATCTGATGGGTTCGTAGCATCGAAAACAAAAAATTTCTACCGCAAGAACGAACAAAACCCAGATCTAATCTAGATAAAAGCCAAGATCTAATCTATTAGACAAGTGCAACGAGATAGATCTGTACTAACCCTTGTAGTTTCCAAAGCCTTGTTCGAGATCGGATCTCGTGGTTGATGTAGTCGATCACTTGCCGATCTCAAGATCGAGTAGATGATCCTTCCGGCGCCGCGTTCCGGCAGCGCTTCCGCAGACGGTCACACGTGCGGAGTCGAAGCAGACCTTCCTCTCCCTGTTCCAGCGAGCAGCGGAGGTAGTAGATCTTCTCCACGCAATCCCAGCAGCACGACGGCGTGGTGATGGTGGTGGAGTAGAGAATTCTGCAGGGCTTCGCCTAAGCCGGAGCAGATGGAAGGAGGAAGAGAGAGGCGGCTAGGGTTTGGAGTGGAAGGGGGCAAGGAGGGGTGGTGCCTCCACTCCTCTATATATAGAGGGAGGGGTGTGGCCTAGGGTTCCCACCCCTAGGCCCACCCCTTAGGGCCGGCGCACTAGGGAGCTTGGGGGGAGAGTCCTTCCCCCCCAAGTTTCCCCTTATCTTATCTTATCTTATCTTATCTCGGTTTTCAAATAAACTCCAAGATATCTTCTAGAACCTTCCGGAACATTCCGAAACCTTCTAGAATCCCCATACAAACACTCCGGAACATTTCCTAACTTAGAAAATGATCCCTATTATATGAATCTTATTCTCCGGACAATTCCGGATCTCCTCGTGATGTCCCGGAACCAATCCGAGGCTCCGAACAACATTCGGTCTCCAACGCATATTCAATATCTACTTAAAACAACTTCGAACCTTAAGTGTGTCACCCTACGGTTCGTGAATATGTAGACATGATGAAGACACCTCTCCGATCAATAACCATCAGCGGGATCTGGAGATCCATAACGGCTCCCACATACTCAACGATGACTTCGTGATCGATAGAACCATTAACATACGAAACCAATTCCCTTTGTCACGCGATACTCTACTTATCCGAGGTTTGATCATCGGTATCTCCATACCTAGTTCTACCTTGTTACTGATAAGCACTCTTTACTCGTTCCGTGTTATGCCATCCCTTGTGACCTAGTCACATGCTTGCAAGCTAACTAGATGACATTCCACCGAGAGGGCCCAGAGCATATCTATCCGTCATATGGATGGAAAAATCCCAATCTTGGTTCATGCGCTTCAACACATACTTTCAGAATACCCAATGATACCTTTATAACCACCCAGTTACGAAGTGGTGTTTGATGTCATCAAAGTACCCATCCGGTGATGGTGATTAACACAACCTCATGGTCGAAGGATTAGGTTACTATGTATCGAAAGCTTATAGCAATGTGAACTTAATGACTTGATCTTATGCTACGCTTACTATGGGTGTGTGTGTCCATTACATCATTCTCCTAATGATACAACCTTGTTATTAATGACATCCAATGTCCATGATCAGGAAACCATGATCATCAATTAATCAACAAGCTAGTTTAACAAGAGGCTTACTAGGGACTCTTTTATGTTTACAAAACACACATGTATTAGTGTTTCCTTATAATACAATTACAGCATGGGATGCAAACTTTCATCATAAACACAAAGATATAATAATAACCACTTTTATTATTGCCTCTTGGGCATATCTCCAACACAATCTTACCACTGTCATGCTTCAAGCATATCTCTTCAGAACCCTGAATCTCGTGGAAGATCAGCTCCGGCCGACATAAGCCATATGTGACTACCGTTGGCCGTGGCAAAGAGAGCAATGGACAATCAAGTTTGTCATGTGTCGCCTTTTCACAGTAAATACAAAGGATGGCAGAGCAAGTATCAGCCACATGACCTGTGTCCTCGCATCTGAAACACACAATCTTATCCTTCTTGGATAATTTAGCTACCGCCACTCCACCATCAGACTGAGGTGTGGACACCACGGCTTCAACCTGCTGCACATGTGTCACAACTCCAGCAGAAATATTCGAACCAATCTGTGCAGCTGGCTCTCTCAGAATGTTATTGATTGGACGGGTTTCACCTTGGCGACGATAAGTGGTCTTCTTGGCATTGTACGGACGATAATTCTGATTACGAAAAGGACGTCGACGGTAGTTCCCGCGGTTATTACCATGATGCTGATTATAGCCCTGCCCGCCCTCATAGTAGCCTTGATCAAAATCCCCAAAATCTCCATTAAAATTCTGATTCTCAGCCACTTGTCTATCGAAACCCTGCCATTCATTGTAAGACATGTTACCTTGGTGTGAGCTCGATCCATGCTCAAAACGAGACCCACCATCATTGCGCTGTTGATTTTGTGATGATCCATGATAACCCATCTGTTCGTAGCCATTGCCCGTATCTCCCCTCTGACCAAAATCACCTTGGACACCACGTGAGATTAGCAACTGATGGTTTCACAGAATGTGGAGTTGCTAGAAGGAAGGACACCCTTAAGAAGATGGCACCGGTTAACAAGGAGTCAGATAGATCGCGCCGGTTTGCAAAAGCCTGTCGGTATGGAATGTACCAATAGTTGATAACCAAAGGCAGATTGTGATAACAAAATGGATGCAACAGATAGACAAGGAATTACACACACACACACACACACACACCCTTTCTATGGTACTACGGAAACCCAGAACACGTGAATCCTAGTTTGAATTTTAAGAAGAGGATTGAAAACGTTACACTTCCTTACCAGAAAAGGGTGGGTGGGTGGGTAAGAAGAAAAGTGGAAGCAGTCCTACTCTCACGTTTTGTTTTTCCCTAGTATACATAGCTACCAAAAATATTTGCTAGACTGACAACGACCATTTGGCTGAGACCCTGAAGGTCGGGATGGCTCTGATACCAATTGTAACTACCTCGGTGAATTACGCTCCTAGTTACAAGCCTGGATGAGCAGAAATGGTTGAAATAGTACGGTGGGGCCCAAATGCCACTCACTGGTAGACCTTTCGGCCGTCCCAACCATTTCCAAACATCGGGACAAGAACGGGCGGCGTAATCGGCAGGCGAAGGGATCAACTACATACACAAATGAGTATGTATGCAAGCCACCATACAATAGTACATCAGAGCTATTCCATCTAAAAAGAAAGGAAATATAGCAACGCCATACGGCAAGATCCAAATGTCCTAGATAGATATAATAGTTTAGGATATCTCCTCATACATCAAACATCAGAGTATCAGGCGGAAGCGGAAGACAAAATCCGAGTACGGATAAGAAGCAAATCGGCATAAGATGCCCCGTAATTAAACACATCCCGCCCACAGATCTCACGGATCCCCGTTCCCGGAATCTCTACACCGAATGATCGTTTCCCACATCGTCCGTCTCTTCCACCCAGTATCCATCTTGTGAGGGTACCTGTTCATCTGAATCAAACAATTTATCGTGTGAGACCCTAGGGGTACTCAGCAAGTCTTTATGCCTCTAAAGGGGACACAACTTGGGGTGACGCGATTGCAGCAAAAGATAAACCCTAGCAATTCTATAGATACTCGCTAACCATCCGCCTAACCAGAGATAGACGGATGTCCGTGAATTAATAACAACAGTTATAACAGTTAAAAACGGTAATATCCACAGATCCATCCTCCTCCTCGCTTACCGACGAGGAAGCGGACGAACAACCCCCCATCCGTTGGCAGTTTTATTATCCATTCCATGAGTGTTGCACTATTTACTAGTCAGGTACTTAGTCAAATTAAAAGCGGTACTTTAGTTATGCTTGTCTATGATCGAGAAACTGTGCTCCAAGTCGTCCATAACCGCGGACACGGCTTTCAGAAAGTTTTACCCTGCAGGGGTGCACAAATAGCAACACACACTCGATCAACCTCGGAAAAACCAAATCAAAACCCAACGAGGCATTCACGACAAAGCGATCACAGGATTCAGAAATATTTCAGGGGGCCACCCCATTGAGCTACCCTCAACGAAGTTAGCTGACTCCGAGACAGCCTCAAGGTTTGTGGAGCCGGCTGTAAACGACTGGGAACCCGAAAGTGTGACTGGGCTTGTCGATACAGCGAAAACGGGTCACGGCCCTAAACAGTATAGTGTGCAGTACCTCGCACAATTTAAATTAAAGCAGTAAAGCATGGCATAAGTACAGGATAGTAAATAAAACCTCAAACTAGTTTGTGGCCCCAAGAAATAAGAATGAATCAAGCTCTGGCTCAGGGGGGTTCATAAGCCTCCCGGATGTGGATAGCGCGAATATTCAAGGAACAGGAATCAAGTACTCGGGGTCCTACGGGACACAAGTGAGCCTGAAAAACCAAATAACAGATATGGCTCACCGGTGCCTCTTTCATTAGTTATCCCATTAATCCCATTACTACTCAGGTTAAGTTGTTTGGGTACCTCGTTATCCATCAGACTCTCATATACCCTACACATGCTGTTCTACGACTCGCATGGCTCAAACAACTCCTGTAGTAAGGGCTCATGGGATGGAGGAACAAGCTTCGGTGGGGTTTAAAAGTAAAGGCTATGCAATACTTGGGATTCAGTTTAATGCAATCGCGACTCAATGATGCAAGAGTAAGATAGAGGCAATAGGTACTATATGTATGCAAGCATGTGGTAGTGCTTGCCTGGCAGCTCAGTTGAAGCAAGAGAAGGATCTGGGTAGTGCTCCTGGTTCTCTTGATATATCCCTTGCTCAGCGTCTATTCGAAGAAGAACCAAACAAACAAGGGCCAACATAAATAAAGTGCACCAACATATGAATTAAATGCGACAAGCAAACAATCATGCCATGATGCATGATGCACAATTTGCATGGCAATAAAGTAGCATGGCATGGGTGAGGTGTGGCATACAAGAATAAATCATTTTATTGAGTTTTGACCACAATTTAACCTCAATTAAGTTGCTGTATCCATTATATTTATATGATGCATGCTGCAAACAGATAAAGGATTACATAATCAGAAAGGTCTCGTCGAGCTAATCATTTTAGACATATTATTTGTTAAATTTGGAGTTATAAAACAAAAGTTATTAATTAATTAAGTCAAAAGGGCATTTTTAAAGTAATTTTAATTAACTTGGAAATTAAAGTGTTCAAAATATATTTTGAAGGCCATATTTGAATTCCTCACATTTTTCTGATTTGAAAACATATATTATTTGCATTATTTGGATTTATATTTTAAAAGATATTTAAGAACAGATTTAAATTTGAATTTGAATTAAATTTGAAAAGTTTGGAATTAAAACAGAAAAGCAGAAATACTTTTGTTACTCGCTCTAACCTAGCCACAGACACAGCCAGGTGGGACCAACTGCTGACTGGGCGCTCACGGCGCGCAAAAGCTTTTCTCACCGCAGGCTTACCCAACCGCAGTCACCGACCGGTGGGGCCGAGACCACGGCGGGTCCACGTGCAGGCGGCGAAGTGGACACAGCCACGAGTCCAAGCCCAGGGAGCGCGGGTTGAGCATAGGGTTTTGGAGGACCCTTTTTATAAAACTACCTCAGCCGATGACATGCGGGCCCGAGCGGAGTGCGGGTTGCGAAAACAAAAGATCAGGGGGTTATCTGCAAAAAGGGGATCGAGCACTGTTTCTCTTCTCTGAAACCGTCTGACGACAGATCGATGCTGACGCGCGGAGCACAGCGCGCGGGGGGAATCGAACTGGGGACCTGGCAGCGCGCGGCAGCGGCGGCTACCGCTGGGCTAGGGAGGGGTTGATGTAGGTTAAGCGGGGCACGACTAGGTGTATCTTCCGCGGCGCGCATCGAGCAGACGCGCGTGCACGCCGCCGCACAGAGGCCGCTCGACGAAGGGTCCGGCGAGCACAGGGAGCGAAGCGCGAGGAGAGGATGTCAGAGAGGCGCAGAAGCTCACCGCGGGTGTCTCGGTGGTGATGGATCGGGCAGGCGAGCAGCAGGGCGACGATGATGCAGAGGCCAAGCGAACTAGGGTTTCGGGGTCGGCGTCGCGAGGTCCTTCGGCTCCGGTCCTTCTCCTCCTCGACGGCGGGTACAGGGTGATGCAGGAGCACTGCGTGGCCTTCCTCGACACCAATGATCACCGCGCCAACGGCTGGAAGAGGGGAATCGGTGGAGACCGAGGTTTTGCCGGCGATGGGGGGGGGTAGACGGTGGGGAGAGGAAGGAGAGAAGAGGGCGAGGTGCTGGCGGATCTGGGGGACAGAGGAGAGCCAGGGGATAGTGGTAGGTAGCAGAGAGAGGGGGAGGTGCCGTGGGAGCAGGTAGGGCTAAAGGTGGCTCGGTGCCACCTTTCTCTCCTCCTCCTCACGTGCTTGTGGCCGGGCAGGACCAGGGCAGGGCAGGTGGTGGCTTCCAGGTGGGGTCAGGGTGAGGCCAGAGAGGTGGTGCTCGGGCTAGGGTCCTCTAGGCAGAGAGAGAGAGCTAGAGAGAGAGAGGTGGCTCGGGTGTAGCTTGGGTTGGAGCTAGGGTAGGAGAGAGAGGGGGTATGGCTCGGGTAGGGTTTGGTTCTAGGGTTGGGGTAGCTAGGTGGGCCAGGGTGGCCAGGTGGGGCCAGCTAGGAGAGAGAAGAGAGAGGCCAAGAGAGAGGGGTGGTAGCTTAGGGTTTTGGTTTAGATGGGGTGTATGGTTTAGATTAGAGAGGGACTAGGGTTTAGGAGAGAGGGGAGGTTAAGAGAGATGAGTGGAATGGTAGGTTTAGGGTTAGATGAGGGAGTGAGAGAGGGTTTTATTTTTGGCAAGCTCAAGCAAGAACAAGATCAAACCAAAGCTAGACCAAAAAGAGGGAGAGGTGGGTGGTGATGTGGTTTAAGCAAGATTAAACTAGATCAAGCCAAAAGAGAGGGAGAGATCGATGAGAGATGAGATGGTTCACCCAAAAATTCAAATAAAATCCAAAGACTAGAATTATGGTGGTACTGGCATGGCCCATACAAAACTAATTTAATGCCATGTTATTCTTGTGAAAACAATAATATTAAACATGGCATTGTTCATTTGCATTTCCAAAGGTGGAATAAAGCCAAGCAAAAGAAATGAAAGGATGCCCCATGTGGAGTAGTTGGAGATGGCCATGTTTGAAATAAAATGGGACATGCTAGTGTGTATGTTCCACTAGATGATTACTAGTCCCAAAAATATCCCAACATGAGCATAATTCCATAATAATCCATATGGAAGCTAGGAGAAAAGGTCCCACTCACAAGGCATGCAAAGGTGGCCATGTGGCTCTCATATATCAATAATGTGAAAACAACATGATGCTAAGATGAGAGCATGTGGAAAAGAATTGGATCCATCCCAACCCACATGAGCTAGAGGTAAACTCAAATAAAGTGCAAAGCTCGTATTTAGTTGGATGGTGGAATTATAAGGTGGTGAAAGAAAGGTGGTGGAGTTAATAAAAGATATGCCCCCAACTCCACTTGGGCATTTAAACAATATATCAAGACCCAAATACAATATCAAGAGGCAAATACAATTAATAATGCATATGAGAGAAGAACCAAATCAAAAGGGTTTTATATGATGCTCAAATGCAAGGTGGCATGATGACATGAGCATGATATAATTATGATGCAACAATTATACATAGGAAGGTAGCATATATATAGACTAGGCTAGTAGCATTGCAATTGTTAGACAATTGGGATGCTACAACTCTCCCCCACTAAACAAGAATCTCGCCCCGAGATTCCTAGGAAAAAGAAAACAACACAAGGAGAGGCGGGTTTCACAAGTTGATGAACAACGGAATGGTGCGACCACTACACCTTGCAAAACTTGCTAGACTTGTTGCGAGTCTTGCGTTTTCTTGAGAAACAATGGTCAGAAGAGTTGAAGGATTGTCGTGAGACAGAAGGATAGGATGGACATAGCTCCGGTTTTCTCGAGAAACATGATAAAGGAATAGATCCACTTGTGAAAGAAAAGACAAGATGATGCATCATGGATATAGAAAGGCACACCGTTAAGATTAAAGATTTACCGATACTAGAGAGGATGAATTCTTTGTCTCTCCGGAAGAAAAGAGCTAGATTGGAGAGGTTTTGAACCACTATGACAATAGCATCGTATCTTCTCTCGGATTAGAGAAATGAAGTACGGATACAATATTGCCTTCAAACAATAGAGTCCCTTGATATCAACTGAAAGATTTAGTTAGACATCGTCGGATTAGATTCTTATTGCGCCGGTAAGAACCAAAGGATCACGCAATTGAGGTGCGCGGATATAACTTCCAGAGACGGATGTGAAGCCAGATCATGGTGGAATTCCCGAGAAGCAAAGAATATGGAGGATCTGGAGTTTATTGTAGAGATACTTATTGCTTTCTTTAGCCTTGAGGCTAACGCAATAGATTTGCGGCTGATGGCCTCAACCATAATTGGCTTTACCACCGAAAAAGAATTGATGAAACAAAGAGAGAGATAGTTTCCTTTCATATTGTTTGGGGATGTCGAGCACCGGTAGAAAGACGAGGGTCGAAAAGAGTTTACGTCTGTTTCCACCAGATAATTGAGGATTTTGCTCCGTGTGGAAAGGGTGAGATCACCAACAAGAGATTATTGATTACTTTCTTCGAGAGAGCACTCCGGAAAAACAAAGACGGAAGTAAAAGTATCGAGGGATAAAGGCCACTTCTAACTTCCGTGGAATGAGTGAAATCACATTAATTCACCAATTCAATGTACAAGAGCGAATGATAAGAGTAGTGGTATGGTAGCTACTCCATCCCGCACTCAAAGCATTACTCCGCACATGAATAAGAAAACCATGCCACCCAACTACCGAAACAGACTGAAGGTATTGATAAGAAGAGCTCATGGAACTCCGTAAGAAAACAAAGATTGATGCAAACGATTCCCCGGATCCGAGATAGATAAGGGTGATGATGTTGTCGTCATGTCTGAAGTACCAAGCCACCTGAAAGATATGACGGAAGATTACGGAGAAGAACTGCAAGATTCCATAGGCAAAGAAAAAGATAGCACCACTTGAACATAAGGAAAAACAAGATCTGAAAGGTCTTCATGGCCTCCGGTGGATTGAGCATAGACGATAGAACAAGAGGGTTTCAAAGATTACTTGACGAGAACGAGGTAAAAGAACTCCATGTTCTTCTTGAAATGATAGAGAGAGATTTAGCAGTTTTGAGGAAAATCTTTAGCGGAACGACGATGATAACTCACCAACAAGGGAAGACTCCGGGTTGGTTGAAGATGGATGATGGAATTAACAATGGACTTGCTAATTCCAGAATTGAAGCAATGTATTTAGCAGAAGGACGTGGTCGAGATAGGTGACTTCAAAAAGTCAGAATTCCCACTTTGAGACTTTGCACACATGCAATGCTCACGAAGCTTGAGAGAAAGAGACACAGATGATCTTCCATGTCCTTCCATTGATATGGAATAGGCAGCATATTATCAACATATACCACCATGGATTAACAAGATATTCCCAGAATATCAAGTTCAAGAGGCGGGAGAAACGAACAACTGCTCGAACACTTCCTGAGCTCAACACTCTTAGAAAGATCAATATTAAGAGCAAGGGTTCGTGTTGAAAAAGATGCACTGGAAGAATAGATTATCTGGTTCTTCGGAAGAAAAAGAGATGTCACATGATTCACATTGTCGATCGGATCACCGGTTACAAAGATAAAGGGATCTTGGATAAAGAAAAGATGATAGATCATACCTTAAGCAAAGCTATCGGAAGCGAAAAGATGCAATTCCCTCGTATCCAGGAGAATTGTGCAGATATGGGGTTGAAAAAGATGTGCAGCATGATGGACAGATGATAGACCGCCGTAGTGCTTTGCGAAACTCCGGATTGCCAAAGATGCTTGAATATGCATAGATATGATCACGGTGCACTCAAAATCACAGGAGATAACCGTCACCATTTGGAGGATAGTGGTGATTGCATCTTCCATATTCCAATCGTCACTTATCATGAGTGGAATATAGCTATGCCGAGAGCCAAATTACAATCACCAGCATCGGATCGACACACGTTATGTAATTAGCCCAAGAGAATTGGAGATGAAATGAAACTCCAGGATTAAGCGCCGGTGACAAAAGAATGAGTTAGCATGGACATGCTGATAAAAGGGAGATAGATAATGTTTCACACACGACTGGAATGGAGTGTGGAAACACAGATGTATCAAAGAAAAATTGTCCGCATTTTCCGGCATTAAAATACCAATAGATGCGCAAAATCACTTATCAAATAGAGATTAGCAACTGATGGTTTCACAGAATGTGGAGTTGCTAGAAGGAAGGACACCCTTAAGAAGATGGCACCGGTTAACAAGGAGTCAGATAGATCGCGCCGGTTTGCAAAAGCCTGTCGGTATGGAATGTACCAACAGTTGATAACCAAAGGCAGATTGTGATAACAAAATGGATGCAACAGATAAACAAGGAATTACACACACACACACACCCTTTCTATGGTACTACGGAAACCCAGAACACGTGAATCCTAGTTTGAATTTTAAGAAGAGGATTGAAAACGTTACACTTCCTTACCAGAAAAGGGTGGGTGGGTGGGTAAGAAGAAAAGTGGAAGCAGTCCTACTCTCACGTTTTGTTTTTCCCTAGTATACATAGCTACCAAAAATATTTGCTAGACTGACAACGACCATTTGGCTGAGACCCTGAAGGTCGGGATGGCTCTGATACCAATTGTAACTACCTCGGTGAATTACGCTCCTAGTTACAAGCCTGGATGAGCAGAAATGGTTGAAATAGTACGGTGGGGCCCAAATGCCACTCACAGGTAGACCTTTCGGCCGTCCCAACCATTTCCAAACATCGGGACAAGAACGGGCGGCGTAATCGGCAGGCGAAGGGATCAACTACATACACAAATGAGTATGTATGCAAGCCACCATACAATAGTACATCAGAGCCATTCCATCTAAAAAGAAAGGAAATATAGCAACGCCATACGGCAAGATCCAAATATCCTAGATAGATATAATAGTTTAGGATATCTCCTCATACATCAAACATCAGAGTATCAGGCGGAAGCGGAAGACAAAATCCGAGTACGGATAAGAAGAAAATCGGCATAAGATGCCCCGTAATTAAACACATCCCGCCCACAGATCTCACGGATCCCCGTTCCCGGAATCTCTACACCGAATGATCGTTGCCCACATCGTCCGTCTCTTCCACCCAGTATCCATCTTGTGAGGGTACCTGTTCATCTGAATCAAACAATTTATCGTGTGAGACCCTAGGGGTACTCAGTAAGTCTTTATGCCTCTAAAGGGGACACAACCTGGGGTGACGCGATTGCAGCAAAAGATAAACCCTAGCAATTCTATAGATACTCGCTAACCATCCGCCTAACCAGAGATAGACGGATGTCCGTGAATTAATAACAACAGTTATAACAGTTAAAAACGGTAATATCCACAGATCCATCCTCCTCCTCGCTTACCGACGAGGAAGCGGATGAACAACCCCCCATCCGTTGGCAGTTTTATTATCCATTCCATGAGTGTTGCACTATTTACTAGTCAGGTACTTAGTCAAATTAAAAGCGGTACTTTAGTTATGCTTGTCTATGATCGAGAAACTGTGCTCCAAGTCGTCCATAACCGCGGACACGGCTTTCAGAAAGTTTTACCCTGCAGGGGTGCACAAATAGCAACACACACTCGATCAAACTTGGAAAAACCAAATCAAAACCCAACGAGGCATTCACGACAAAGCGATCACAGGATTCCGAAATATTTCAGGGGGCCACCCCATTGAGCTACGCGCAACGAAGTTAGCTGACTCCGAGACGGCCTCAAGGTTTGTGGAGCCGGCTGTAAACGACTGGGAACCCGAAAGTGTGACTGGGCTTGTCGATACAGCGAAAACGGGTCACGGCCCTAAACAGTACAGTGTGCAGTACCTCGCACAATTTAAATTAAAGCAGTAAAGCATGGCATAAGTACATGATAGTAAATAAAACCTCAAACTAGTTTGTGGCCCCAAGAAATAAGAATGAATCAAGCTCTGGCTCAGGGGGGTTCATAAGCCTCCCGGATGTGGATAGCGCGAATATTCAAGGAACAGGAATCAAGTACTCGGGGTCCTACGGGACACAAGTGAGCCTGAAAAACCAAATAACAGATATGGCTCACCGGTGCCTCTTTCATTAGTTATCCCATTGATCCCATTACTACTCAGGTTAAGTTGTTTGGGTACCTCGTTATCCATCAGACTCTCACATACCCTACACATGCTGTTCTACGACTCGCATGGCTCAAACAACTCCTGTAGTAAGGGCTCATGGGATGGAGGAACAAGCTTCGGTGGGGTTTAAAAGTAAAGGCTATGCAATACTTGGGATTCAGTTTAATGCAATCGCGACTCAATGATGCAAGAGTAAGATAGAGGCAATAGGTACTATATGTATGCAAGCATGTGGTAGTGCTTGCCTGGCAGCTCAGTTGAAGCAAGAGAAGGATCTGGGTAGTGCTCCTGGTTCTCTTGATATATCCCTTGCTCAGCGTCTATTCGAAGAAGAACCAAACAAACAAGGGCCAACATAAATAAAGTGCACCAGCATATGAATTAAATGCGACAAGCAAACAATCATGCCATGATGAATGATGCACAATTTGCATGGCAATAAAGTAGCATGGCATGGGTGAGGTGTGGCATACAAGAATAAATCATTTTATTGAGTTTTGACCACAATTTAACCTCAATTAAGTTGCTGTATCCATTATATTTATATGATGCATGCTGCAAACAGATAAAGGATTGCATAATCAGAAAGGTCTCGTCGAGCTAATCATTTTAGACATATTATTTGTTAAATTTGGAGTTATAAAACAAAAGTTATTAATTAATTAAGTCAAAAGGGCATTTTTAAAGTAATTTTAATTAACTTGGAAATTAAATTGTTCAAAATATATTTTGAAGGCCATATTTGAATTCCTCACATTTTTCTGATTTGAAAACATATATTATTTGCATTATTTGGATTTATATTTTAAAAGATATTTAAGAACAGATTTAAATTTGAATTTGAATTAAATTTGAAAAGATTTGGAATTAAAACAGAAAAGCAGAAATACTTTTGTTACTCGCTCTAACCTAGCCACAGACACAGCCAGGTGGGACCAACTGCTGACTGGGCGCTCACGGCGCGCAAAAGCTTTTCTCACCGCAGGCTTACCCAACCGCAGTCACCGACCGGTGGGGCCGAGACCACGACGGGTCCACGTGCAGGCGGCGAAGTGGACACAGCCACGAGTCCAAGCCCAGGGAGCGCGGGTTGAGCATAGGGTTTTGGAGGAGCCTTTTTATAAAACTACCTCAGCCGATGACATGTGGGCCCGAGCGGAGTGCGGGTTGCGAAAACAAAAGATCAGGGGGTTATCTGCAAAAAGGGGATCGAGCACTGTTTCTCTTCTCTGAAACCGTCTGACGACAGATCGATGCCGACGCGCGGAGCGCAGCACACGGGGGGAATCGAACTGGGGACCTGGCAGCGCGCGGCAGCGGCGGCTACCGCTGGGCTAGGGAGGGGTTGATGTAGGTTAAGCGGGGCACGACTAGGTGTATCTTCCGCGGCGCGCATTGAGCAGACGCGCGTGCACGCCGCCGCACAGAGGCCGCTCGACGAAGGGTCCGGCGAGCACAGGGAGCGAAGCGCGAGGAGAGGATGTCAGAGAGGCGCAGAAGCTCACCGCGGGTGTCTTGGTGGTGATGGATCGGGCAGGCGAGCAGCAGGGCGACGATGATGCAGAGGCCGAGCGAACTAGGGTTTCGGGGTCGGCGTCGTGAGGTCCTTCGGCTCCGGTCCTTCTCCTCCTCGACGGCGGGTACAGGGTGATGCAGGAGCACTGCGTGGCCTTCCTCGACACCAATGATCACCGCGCCAACGGCTGGAAGAGGGGAATCGGTGGAGACCGAGGTTTTGCCGGCGATGGAGGGGTAGACGGTGGGGAGAGGAAGGAGAGAAGAGGGCGAGGTGCTGGCGGATCTGGGGGACAGAGGAGAGCCAGGGGATAGTGGTAGGTAGCAGAGAGAGGGGGAGGTGCCATGGGAGCAGGTAGGGCTAAAGGTGGCTCGGTGCCACCTTTCTCTCCTCCTCCTCACGTGCTTGTGGCCGGGCAGGACCAGGGCAGGGCAGGTGGTGGCTTCCAGGTGGGGTCAGGGTGAGGCCAGAGAGGTGGTGCTCGGGCTGGGGTCCTCTAGGCAGAGAGAGAGAGAGCTAGAGAGAGAGAGGTGGCTCGGGTGTAGCTAGGGTTGGAGCTAGGGTAGGAGAGAGAGGGGGTATGGCTCGGGTAGGGTTTGGTTCTAGGGTTGGGGTAGCTAGGTGGGCCAGGGTGGCCAGGTGGGGCCAGCTAGGAGAGAGAAGAGAGAGAGGCCGAGAGAGAGGGGTGGTAGCTTAGGGTTTTGGTTTAGATGGGGTGTATGGTTTAGATTAGAGAGGGACTAGGGTTTAGGAGAGAGGGGGAGGTTAAGAGAGATGAGTGGAATGGTAGGTTTAGGGTTAGATGAGGGAGTGAGAGAGGGTTTTCTTTTTGGCAAGCTCAAGCAAGAACAAGATCAAACCAAAGCTAGACCAAAAAGAGGGAGAGGTGGGTGGTGATGTGGTTTAAGCAAGATTAAACTAGATCAAGCCAAAAGAGAGGGAGAGATAGATGAGAGATGAGATGGTTCACCCAAAAATTCAAATAAAATCCAAAGACTAGAATTATGGTGGTACTTGCATGGCCCATACAAAACTAATTTAATGCCATGTTATTCTTGTGAAAACAATAATATTAAACATGGCATTGTTCATTTGCATTTCCAAAGGTGGAATAAAGCCAAGCAAAAGAAATGAAAGGATGCCCCATGTGGAGTAGTTGGAGATGGCCATGTTTGAAATAAAATGGGACATGCTAGTGTGTATGTTCCACTAGATGATTACTAGTCCCAAAAATATCCCAACATGAGCATAATTCCATAATAATCCATATGGAAGCTAGGAGAAAAGGTCCCACTCACAAGGCATGCAAAGGTGGCCATGTGGCTCTCATATATCAATAATGTGAAAACAACATGATGCTAAGATGAGAGCATGTGGAAAAGAATTGGATCCATCCCAACCCACATGAGCTAGAGGTAAACTCAAATAAAGTGCAAAGATCGTATTTAGTTGGATGGTGGAATTATAAGGTGGTGAAAGAAAGGTGGTGGAGTTAATAAAAGATATGCCCCCAACTCCACTTGGGCATTTAAACAATATATCAAGACCCAAATACAATATCAAGAGGCAAATACAATTAATAATGCATATGAGAGAAGAACCAAATCAAAAGGGTTTTATATGATGCTCAAATGCAAGGTGGCATGATGACATGAGCATGATATAATTATGATGCAACAATTATACATAGGAAGGTAGCATATATATAGACTAGGCTAGTAGCATTGCAATTGTTAGACAATTGGGATGCTACACTTTGCTTGGCACTCCTCCAGCTCACTGCAGCACCATTCAAAATAAATACGTATCCAGACTGTGATTTCGAGTCATCTGGATCGGTGTTCCAACTAGCATCAGTGTAACTGTTTACAACAAGCTGTTCATCACCTCCATAAGAAAGAACCATATCCTTAGTCCTATTCAGGTACTTAAGGATATTCTTGACCGCTGTCCAGTGCTCCATTGCAGGATCACTTTGATATCTGCTAGTCAAACTAACAGCATGTGCTATATCCGGTCTTGTACACAACATGGCATACATGATAGAACCTATGGCTGAGGCATAGGGAACATTATTCATCTTCTCTCTATCTTCTGCCGTAGCTGGACTTTGAGTCTTACTCAAGGTCTTACCTGACAACATGGGCACGAACCCTTTCTTGCTCTCTTCCATTCTAAACTTCTTTAGAACTTTGTCCAAGTATGTACTTTGTGAAAGCGCTAGTAGGCGTCTTGATCTATCTCTATAAATCTTGATGCCTAGAATATATGCCGCTTCGCCAAGATCCTTCATTGAAAAACTATTATTCAAATAGGCTTTGACGCTATTAAGAAGTTCTATATCATTCCCAATCAACAATATGTCATCTACATATAGTACTAGGAATGCTACAGAGCTCCCACTCACTTTCTTGTAAATACAAGCTTCTCCATAAGTTTGTATAAATCCAAAAAATTTGATTACTTTATCAAAACATTGATTCCAACTTCGGGATGCTTGCTTCAGTCCATAAATGGAGCGCTGAAGTTTGCATACCTTGTCAGCATCACTAGGATCGACGAAACCCTTGGGTTGTACCATGTACAACTCTTCCTCAATGTCACCATTAAGGAACGCCGTTTTGACATCCATCTGCATATCTCATAATCGAAATATGCAGCAATTGCTAACAAAATCCTCACAGACTTTAGCTTCGCTACTAGTGAGAAAGTCTCATCATAGTCAACACCTTGAATTTGTCGGAACCCTTTCGCGACAAGTCGAGCTTTATAGACAGTAACATTACCATCAGCATCTGTTTTTCTTTTGAAAATCCATTTGTTCTCGACAGCCTTATGGCCATCCGGTAAGTCCACCAAAGTCCATACTTGGTTTTCGTACATGGATCCCATTTCGGATTTCATGGCTTCTAGCCATTTGTCAGAATCTGGGCTCACCATAGCTTCTTCATACGTCGCAGGGTCATCAGTGTTGTCCACCAACATGACGTTCAAGGCAGAGTCATACCACTCAGGAGTGGTACGAACCCTCGTTGACCTGCGAGGTTCAGCAGGAACTTCGTTCGAAGTTTCATGATCACCATCATTAGCTTCCTCTCCAGTTGGTGCAGGCGGTACAAAAACATCTTCCGGTGCTGCGCTACTCTCAACCCCGAGAGAAGGTTCAATAACCTCGTCGAGTTCTACTTTCCTTCCTGTCACTTCTTTCGAGAGAAACTCCTTCTCAAGAAAGGATCCATTCTTGGCAATGAAAACTTTGCCTTCGGATCTATGATAGAAGGTATACCCAATAGTTTCTTTAGGGTATCCTATGAAGACGCATTTCTCCGCTTTGGGTTCCAGCTTATTAGGTTGTAATTTCTTTACATACGCTTCGCAACCCCAAACTTTAAGGAACGACAACTTAGGTTTCTTACCAAACCATAATTCGTACGGTGTCGTTTCAACGGATTTAGATGGTGCCCTATTTAAAGTGAATGCGGCTGTCTCTAATGCATAGCCCCAAAACGATAGTGGTAAATCTGTAAGAGACATCATAGACCGAACCATATCTAAGAGAGTTCGATTACGATGTTCGGACACACCATTACACTGTGGTGTTCCGGCGGTGTCAACTGCGAAAGTATTCCACATTTCTTTAAATGCATGCCAAACTCATAACTTAGATATTCACCTCCGCGGTCAGAACGCAGAAACTTAATCTTCTTGTTATGATGATTTTCCACTTCACTTTGAAATTCCTTAAACTTCTCGAAAGTTTCAGATTTATGTTTCATAAAGTAGATATACCCATATCTACTTAAGTCATCCGTGAAAGTGAGAACATAACGATATCAACCACGCGATGCTACACTCATTGGACCGCACACATCGGTATGTATTATTTCCAATAAGTCTGTAGATCGCTCCATGATTCCAGAGAATGGAGTCTTAGTCATTTTTCCCATTAGACATGCTTCGCATCTTTCAAGTGATTCAAAATCAAGTGATTCAAGAAGTCCATCAGAATGGAGTTTCTTCATACGCTTCACTCCAATGTGACCAAGACGACAGTGCCACATGTATGTAGAATTATCATTCAATTTTGTTCGTTTAGCATCTATGTTGTGAACATGTGTATCACTACTATCGAGATTCAGTAAGAATAAACCATTTATCTCAGGTGCATTACCATAAAGGATATTACTCATATAAATCGAACAACCTTTATTCTCGGACTTAAAAGAGTAACCGTCTCGCAATAAACAAGATCCAGATATAATGTTCATGCTTAACGCAGGCACCAAATAACAATTATTCAAATTTAAAACTAATCCCGAAGGTAGATGTAGAGGGAGCGTGCCGACGGCGATCACATCAACCTTGGAGCCATTTCCAACGCGCATCGTCACCTCGTCTCTCGCCAGTCTTCGTTTATTCCGCAGCTCCTGTTTCGAGTTACAAATATGAGCAACCGAACCAGTATCAAATACCCAGGCACTACTACGATTACTAGTAAGATACACATCAATAACATGTATATCGAATATACCTTTCTTCTTGATGTTGCCGTTCTTCAGATCTGCCAGGTACTTGGGGCAGTTGCGCTTCTAGTGTCCAGCACCCTTGCAGTAGAAGCATTCAGTTTCAGGCTTAGGACCTGCCTTGGGCTTCTTAGCAGGTGCGGCAGCTTTCTTGCCGTCCTTCTTGAAGTTTCCCTTGTTCTTAGGCTTGCCTTGTTTCTTGAAATTGGTGGTCTTATTGACCATCAACACTTGGTGCTCCTTCTTGATCTCCACTTCAGCAGTTTTCAGCATGGACGATAGTTCAGGCAACGTCTTGTTCATGCAGTGCATATTGTAGTTCATCACAAAGTTCTTATAACTTGGTGGCAGTGATTGGAGGACACGGTGAATCCCTAACTCATTAGGAATCGTTATCCCCAACTCTTGGAGCTTGTTTGCGTGCCCAGACATGGTGAGCACGTGCTCGCTAACGGAGCTTCCCTCTTCCATCTTGCAGGTAAAGAACTTTTCGGAGGCCTCATAGCTCTCCACGGCCGCGTGAGTCTCAAAAATGAGCTTGAGCTCCTTAATGATCTCGAACGGGTCGTGGTGCTCAAAGCGCTTCTGAAGCTCCGTTTCTAGACCATACAAGATGGCACACTGAACTGTGGAGTAGTGATTTTTTCCGAGTGGCGTAAACATTTTTTACGTCATCGGTGGCATCTTCTGCAGGTGGGTCACCTAGCGGTGCATCGAGCACATAGGTCATCTGACCAGCCCTGAGGACAATCTTCAGACCACGGAGCCAGTCTGTGAAGTTGCTTCCATTGTTCTTAAGTTTTTCTTTCTCTAGGAACGCATTGAAATTGATGGAGAGGTTCGCCATAATCTACAACAAATTTGCAAGTAGTTTAGACTAAGTTTATGATAAATTGAGTTCAATTTTAATTCTTAAATTAACTAGGTGAAATCCCACTCAAAACAACATCCCTCACATTGTCTTAGTGATTACACGAACCAAGTCCACTACACCAAGTCCGATCTTCACGAGAGAAGATGTAGTTTCATCGGCGAACAATCTTCATGTTCATCATATCATTCATATGACTCGTGCTCTACCTTTCGGTATTCCGTGTTCCGAGACCATGTCTGTACATGCTAGGCTCGTCAAGATTAACCTTAGTTTCCGCATGTGCAAATCTGGCTTGCACCCGTTGTATGCACACGTAGAATCTATCACACCCGATCATCACGAGATGCTTCGAAACGACGAGTCTTGGCAATGGTGCCAACTAAGGACGAACACTTTTATTACTTGATATTTAGTGAGAGGGATCATCTTATAATGCTACCGTCGCGATCTAAGCAATACAAGATGCATAATGGATTAACATCACAGGCAATTCATAATTAGTGTGATATGATATGGCCCTTTCTTCTTATGCCTTTGATCTCCATCTCCAAAGCACGGACATGATCTCCATCATCACCAGCATTGCGTCAAGGTCAGTGGCGCCGCTTCATGGTTGTCCATCATCACAAGCAACTATTACAACTACTTGGAATAACGCTATTACAAGATGAATAGACACGCAGGTCTTAACAGAATTAAAGACAACCATTAGGCTCCTGCCGGTTGCCATATTACAACAAGGATCATTGCATACATCAAATATAATCACAATCACATGATGGCCATATCACATCACAAAACCCCCTGCAAAAACAAGTTAGACGCCTCTAATTTTCTTTGCAAGTTTTACGTGGTTTGGGGCTTTCGAATAAGAACGGGTCTTACCTACGAAAACTGAACCACAACGTTGATACAAGTGCTATCAAGTGCAAAGTGTAGATTTGATCTATACTATGATGGGAGAGACAGACACCCGCAAAGCCACTTGTGCAAAGCAAGTTGCACGTCAAGCGTGGAGCAAGTCTCATGTGCGATGACATGTAATGTTAGCCCGAGCCGCTTCATCCCACCATACCGCAAGATGCAAAGTACACATAGCAAAAGACGGCACGAGCACCAACGCCCACAACACCATTGTGTTCTACTCGTGCAACAGATCTACGCATAGACAAGGCTCTGATACCACTGATGGGTTCGTAGCATGGAAAACAAAAATTTTCTACCGCAAGAACAAACAAAACCCAGATCTAATCTAGATAAAAGCCAAGATCTAATCTATTAGACAAGTGCAACGAGATAGATCTGTACTAACCCTTGTAGTTTCCAAAGCCTTGTTCGAGATCGGATCTCGTGGTTGATGTAGTCGATCACTTGCCGATCTCAAGATCGAGTAGATGATCCTTCCGGCGCCGCGTTCCGGCAGCGCTTCCGCAGATGATCACACGTGCGGAGTCGAAGCAGACCTTCCTCTCCCCGTTCCAGCGAGCAGCGGAGGTAGTAGATCTTCTCCACGCAATCCCAGCAGCACGACGGCGTGGTGATGGTGGTGGAGTAGAGAATTCTGCAGGGTTTCGCCTAAGCCGGAGCAGATGGAAGGAGGAAGAGAGAGGTGGCTAGGGTTTGGAGTGGAAGGGGGCAAGGAGGGGTGGTGCCTCCACCCCTCTATATATAGAGGGAGGGGTGTGGCCTAGGGTTCCCACCCCTAGGCCCACCCCTTAGGGCCGGCGCACTAGGGAGCTTGGGGGGAGAGTCCTTCCCCCCCAAGTTTCCCCTTTAAACTCCCCTTATCTTATCTTATCTCGGTTTTCAAATAAACTCCAAGATATCTTCTAGAACCTTCCGAAACATTCCGAAACCTTCTAGAATCCCCATACAAACACTCTGGAACATTTCCTAACTTAGAAAATGATCCCCATTATATGAATCTTATTCTCCGGACAATTCCGGATCTTCTCGTGATGTCCCGGATCCAATCCGAGGCTCCGAACAACATTCGGTCTCCAACGCATATTCAATATCTACTTAAAACAACTTCGAACCTTAAGTGTGTCACCCTACGGTTCGTGAATGTGTAGACATGATGAAGACACCTCTCCAATCAATAACCATCAGCGGGATCTGGAGATCCATAACGGCTCCCACATACTCAACGATGACTTCGTGATCGATAGAACCATTAACATACGAAACCAATTCCCTTTGTCACGCGATACTCTACTTATCTGAGGTTTGATCATTGGTATCTCCATACCTAGTTCTACCTTGTTACTGATAAGCACTCTTTACTCGTTCCGTGTTATGCCATCCCTTGTGACCTAGTCACATGCTTGCAAGCTAACTAGATGACATTCCACCGAGAGGGCCCAGAGCATATCTATCCGTCATATGGATGGACAAATCCCAATCTTGGTTCATGCGCTTCAACACATACTTTCAGAATACCCAATGATACCTTTATAACCACCCAGTTACGAAGTGGTGTTCGATGTCATCAAAGTACCCATCCGGTGATGGTGATTAACACAACCTCATGGTCGAAGGATTAGGTTACTATGTATCGAAACCTTATAGCAATGTGAACTTAATGACTTGATCTTATGCTACGCTTACTATGGGTGTGTGTGTCCATTACATCATTCTCCTAATGATACAACCTTGTTATTAATGACATCCAATGTCCATGATCAGGAAACTATGATCATCAATTAATCAACAAGCTAGTTTAACAAGAGGCTTACTAGGGACTCTTTTATGTTTACAAAACACACATGTATTAGTGTTTCCTTATAATACAATTACAGCATGGGATGCAAACTTTCATCATAAACACAAAGATATAATAATAACCACTTTTATTATTGCCTCTTGGGCATATCTCCAACACAATCTTACCACTGTCATGCTTCAAGCGTATCTCTTCAGAACCCTGAATCTCGTGGAAGATCAGCTCCGGCCGACATAATCCATATGTGACTACCGTTGGCCGTGGCAAAGAGAGCAATGGACAATCAAGTTTGTCATGTGTCGCCTTTTCACAGTAAATACAAAGGATGGCAGAGCAAGTATCAGCCACATGACCTGTGTCCTCGCATCTGAAACACACAATCTTATCCTTCTTGGATAATTTAGCTACCGCCACTCCACCATCAGACTGAGGTGTGGACACCACGGCTTCAACCTGCTGCACATGTGTCACAACTCCAGCAGAAATATTCGAACCAATCTGCGCAGCTGGCTCTCTCAGAATGTTATTGATTGGACGGGTTTCACCTTGGCGACGATAAGTGGTCTTCTTGGCGTTGTACGGACGATAATTCTGATTACGAAAAGGACGTCGACGGTAGTTCCCGCGGTTATTACCATGATGCTGATTATAGCCCTGCCCGCCCTCATAGTAGCCTTGATCAAAATCCCCAAAATCTCCATTAAAATTCTGATTCTCAGCCACTTGTCTATCGAAACCCTGCCATTCATTGTAAGACATGTTACCTTGGTGTGAGCTCGATCCATGCTCAAAACGAGACCCACCATCAGTGCGCTGTTGATTTTGTGATGATCCATGATAACCCATCTGTTCGTAGCCATTGCCCGTATCTCCCCTCTGACCAAAATCACCTTGGACACCACGTGAGTTAAACCCGCCATGTCCACCATCATTCCTCAACTGATGAGGAGGTAGACCCTGCAATCCTCTCGGAATGAAGCCATCATGTCTCTCTCCCCGGTTGAAATCTCCCTGTCCACTTCCAGCTAGTCTAGTTGGCTGCTGAAGACGAGGTGGATGTTGTTGGAAATTACCCCCACCGGCGCCAGCGCGAGGATTACTGAACCCCCTGCCCGCCATTATCTGCGAGTCACAGCAACTCGATGGTGGCGTAGGTAGAGGAGAAGTAGTACAGGGGTGTGCGAGTGGGTGCCCTAAGTAGACACGGGCACATCTCATACCCCGCAGATTACGTCGATCAACAAAGCACATCGTGACCATAGGGCCTTTTGCCCGGCCCGGAGATTCAAAGGGATTATAGGCCTCATGCCTATTAGGCCCAAAATTTTGAAAAATATCAGGCCAAGATCTGCTGCTCTGCGCAGCTTGATCCGGAGAATGCGGGACCGATCGCCGGCAGCCTCTGCGGATCGCCAGGAATCGAGATGCAGCGACGACGCGATATCCTCTGATGGCACGTTTTTTGTTTCTTTGAACTCGAGCCCATTCAGAGGCATCAAAACTGTCAGTCGTGAAAACAGATGGCTCCAGAACAGGAACCTTGATCGATTTGCTCGCCGATGGACGACGCTGGTACCGAGGATGTGGACTTACCTCCGTCGAAGAAGGTAGGAGTTCCAAGGCGGCCTTCCTCTGCGCAATTCGCTTCTCCGTCCTCTTGATCCCTCTGCTCAAGGCCGAACCTCTGAACGAAGGTGAGAGCCGGGAAGCAGACCAGCGATCTCCAGATGCCGATGGAGGAGAGGACGGTTCGTCATCGTCCTCAACCGAGGAGGAAAGGGCCCAGAATCGGCCTCCGGAGAAGGTTGCCGGAGCACAAACGAGCTCGTCGCCCGTCGCCTCAACGGTCGCCTCAATAGTCATTTGGAACGAGTCAAACTTGATAGGGTGGATGGTACATGGAATAGTTTGATATCCATCTAATGAAGCTCAACTTCGAAACCTTATGGACATGATGCAATAGTTCTCTTTATCCACTATCCTAATGGTAAATTACAAAAAAACATCTATTGTCCCCGTTAACTTTACTCCTAAGAAGTGTCAATCACTGGCCAATCAATTTGGGTGCAAGACAAAGACTCCGCCGTTCACATATCTAGGCCTCTCTATGGGTACTACCAATCCAAAAATTGAGCACTTTGTTGGTATTATCGACAGATTTGATGAACGTCTATATTGAATTGCCACAAATTTATCCAACGATGGAAGGCTTATTGTGGTTAAATCCATATTTACTGCTACGCTAAATTTTTCTTTGTGCTCTCTTAAAGTTCCTATAGGAATAATTAGCCGTGTGGATGGATGTGCGAGGGGATTTCTCTGGAGTGTGGGAAAGATATTAAAAAAAAGGTAAATTTCTTGCTAAGTGGGAAAATGTTTTCAAGCCTAATGCTGCTGGAGGACGGTGTGTCTTGAATCTAAGAGCATATCCACTGGACACCCCTATGTTAAAAAACTCATGAATCAGAGAAAATTTCTCGTTTGGTCTCGCTAGCCTCGTTGCATCGTCCAGCAAGCTAGCGTCTCCAAGGTGTTTGTTAAATGTCAGAGAAAATAAAATATAGTATGGGATGTGTGACTGGGTCTATACTCCCCCCATATTAAAAAGTTAGCCGGTGCCAGCCGGACCTCGTATGAGGGGACGAGTGGAGATGCTCTAAGATTGCAAAACTCTTATCTTCTTATAAAAAACTTATAAAAATTCATGAATCACCAAGAAATACCCTGGGTGTATCTTATTTGTAATGCTCACTATAGGCCACATTACACACCACATAACATATTTCCAATTGGCCCTTTTGAGTGAAAAGACTTCATATCTTTATGAGAGACTTTTAGGAATCTTACCACTTGCAAACCTAGTGATGGTACCACTATTAATTGTGGAAGGTAATAGATATAACCACTATGTAAAAGTCATAATTGCCACAACTATTATGTTTTTCCTATGATAAGAATATTACCATTAAATAAGCATGTACATTGGCTAATGAGGATATATATGATCAGTTTTCACCCCTCTATCTACCAATTCATCTCAGCAATTTAATGAGCTACAAGATTTGATCCAACCATATATGGGCATTAATGAGAGGGATAAATGGATATTTCCACGTAAATATCGTAGATACTATAAAAAAGGTATATATAGCTCAAGCCCCAGCCGACCCAGCAACCAAACCTATGCTATGGGTGTGGAAATCATGTGTGCTTCCTAAACGTAAATGTTTCTTCTGGTCGCTTCCTGAAGACGGACTCAATACCATGGACCTACTCACAAGGAAACAAATCCATGTCAAAACTACAAGTTGTTTACTATGCTAGGATAATGTCAAAAAATGCATGATACACTTATTTTTTATGTGATTTCATGCAGTGATTCTGGTGGTGTCTCAATATTTTATGAAACACAAATATGAACATCATGGGGATGCTCATTAATGGAAACTGGAGATACACAAACATCCGCCTTAAGGAAATTATGATCTGTGTGTGGTGGGATTTATGGAATCACAGGAACAAACATATATTTTATAGCGAGTACATAAACCTCCTAAAATGTGTGAGATTCTTTAAGGATTATTCTTTTCTTGTAAATTTTTTATATAATAAAAATGACTTAGTGGGGACTTTTCCCTACTATTTTTCCATCAAAAAGCATTTCTTAACATCTACTTATATCAGTTCATAACACGTATTTCCATAACACGATTCATATGCAACCACCAGACTGATTATACTTAGCAGATGCCCCATTTCAAAAAAAGATCATACTTAGCAGTTATTATAGTAGTAGGATTCCAACATCACAAACAACCTCATGGGTAAAGATGCATGATGAGAAGATGCAGACCATCGTACCTTTTTTGACTAGAAGCTGAAGATTAATGTATCTACCTTTTCTATCATGTACCTCTTCACAACTCTTGCTCATCCACTTGTCATGATTTCCTTATTTGTCATGTGTCCCCGGATTAATTCTAATTTCCAAGTCTTTTATGCTTGTAATGCGCTCAACATCTACCTCGATAGGTTCTGTAAGGTACCTTTTCATGTACATGTTGGTGAAGTGTAGTAAAAATTCCTGTAAAATAGAAAGATTAATTGGAACAATTAGCATATATTTGATTGTAAACAACAAAACTGAGACTTGTGTACAATTAGTAAATATCAACTTATCAGTTTGCATTTATTTGGGATGACGGATGAATTGGTTATCTTGTAGACATATTACTTTATAGGTTGTCCTTGAGAATCATTAAAAAATATACTACAAGGAACCTATGGTGTCCTGGTATTGACACAACGGATGTGAGTATCTTACATAGAGGAGGGCAAGGCGATGCAGGATAATCCAGGAGCGAGATTGATACACGATATTCCCAGGTTCATGTCCCCTCGGTGGAGGATCTCTACATCCTGCTATAAATCCAATATATGATCATAGATAGGTTTTAACAAGGCAGCAACCATAGGCTGAGGGAGAGACTAGGTCTAATCTGACGTACCACCTGGGGGTGCCCCTGGTGGCTTTATATATGCAACCAACTAGGGTTTACAAGTTTTTGGTGGGATATGTATTGGAGTCGCTATCTTGGGACTCCATTCGGTGAGTCGTCTGGGTCCAGTATGCGCCAGTTGCCATATTTGGAGAGTCGATCTGCCCAGGGCTAGGCTTCAGTCCGCTCGATCCAGATGGCGACTCCGCTTCGTGTGTATACCGTGATTGGTATTCCCGCATCAGTAGTCCCCGAGCGCGTCAGGGACTCGGCAATGACTTCAAGACGACAAATCGGCGTAGACGATTCTAGGGTGGAGTCGATGGCGAGCTCCTGAAATAGAGTAATAGCTCATGAAGTAGTTCATTAGCATGGGTGAGTCGACGCGCCGGGCGAGCCACCATTGGGTAGAGTCGCTCCTTGGAGAAGTTTGACTAGAGCCTTGTTAACTTGCTATCGTAGAGAATAACAAATAGAAGACATGGAGGCCACCAAGTCATTGATGATTGATGGCCTACAAGAGCATAGGTTTGTCAGAGCATGTTTTCGTGGAAGTATTAATTCTAGTTTTTATATTGGCATTTCTGTCGCACTCAAGGTGTCACGTTGTCTTGAGTGAATTGACTGCAAGTATCGAGAGTCGAAATGGTGAGTGAAGTAGAGAGTAGTTTGAAGTAATAAGAGGTACTGAAAGTAATTAACATAAAAGTAAAAGTAAGGGAGTTGTTCGAGGTTCCTGTAGATGAAAAATTAGTCGTGGAAAGAAATGGTTCATGGTGATAGTGAATGTGCCAAATGGGTAAAAGCAGACTAAGTGATTCTGATACTTCTTATTCATATGCGAGTAGACAAGAAACACATATATCGATAAAGAGTCCTCTTGGTAGATTCTTCCCAATCCCAATGATACGTTTGTCTGTTACCACAATAATGGTCAGCACATCGATTAAGGTCTTCCGACCAGATCAAGGATTTAAACTTGATGGTTCCTTGTTATCCTCGAGTTATATTATCTCCTCTTTGATATCAGCCGTGTCACTCAGGGGGGTCGCTGATTCACTAGTAAGCAAGTTCGTACCTATGAGATATCGATATCATATTATCCGGGCACTTAAATTGGACAACAAGCATTAAGCCAACATAGGTAGTCATTCTCACAATATAATAATCACGGTAGCAATCACAAATAAATGGAATAAAGGAGGCACAACACATATCACCAATCCCTACATCTCCCACGCCTATGGGGATCTACTCAGATATGAGAGAAAGATAGATCAAAGGCAATTCATATTGCAAGTAGAAATCATCTCAACTTTACCGTAGCAACCCACAATACTACTGAATATCAAATCAAGTACAGGCTAAAGTGGAATAGAGGTTCAAACCCTAATCTTACAACTATGAATCTCTCTCTCAATACATGTGGGAATGATGGTGGAGTTGATGATGGAGAGGTTGAGGATTGTTGGAGGATGAGGTGATGTTCTTCTCTTTCTTTAGATCTGATCTCCTCTCTTCTAAGACTGTTTGTGGCGGTCGTGTGCGTATTTTCTCCTCCTCCCCTTCATGAAAGTTGCTTGTATTGATATAACAGATGCAAAGGAAGTTCGTGCGGGCAGGCCATAGGTGGCCTTTGGCCATACCAGTGGTCGTTAAAGGCTTTGAATATCTCGAATGAAAGGGTCTTCAGTTGAGGATTTTCTCATTTAGGTGTAATTATCACATAAATGCTCTCAGATCTTCCATAAGTGTTAAATACATGAAAACCAATATAAAAACAAGGTTTCACTAACTTGCGATGTTAACATTATTTGAAATATCAAATTAATGAAATCACGTGAAAACCAATGGAAAATCATTAATAAAAAGTGTTAAAATTTAGAGCTATCAACTTCCCCAAGCTTAGCTATTACTCTCCCTTGAGTGACAAAGCTATAAAGAATAATAACAAGAAATGAGTTCAAGCGAGGAAACTCAAAAGTTCAAGGTTATGTCATATTCCATCGTCACAAATCCTGCAACCTTAAACATGAGCATAATATATCTGAACAATTGCACTTAAGTTCGCTTCCTAACCGCATATAACTTGCTAGCTAATAATTCTTAAACTCGAAAGAGACTGTCAAAAATTTGGTTTGGCTTGCGAATCAATTCTTTCAGCACCTCTCTTTATGAGAGTAAAATCATTTTAAGCACAAATGCTTTTGTCAAATTAGGGATGCAGTAGTACATGTCAAAAGAAGGATGAACTTAGATCTGTTCATTAACACCCACTTCTAAATTTGTGGCCTTCCAACACCCCATGTTTTCCTTGTTTTTCAAGAACTTCAATCTTTTAAGTGGAGAGGTGATGCTAAAACTTTGGTAAGGATCAAATAATTTCAGCTCATATCTTGATGGTAGTTTTCATTTTTCTCAACTACTTGGGCTCATGGAATTAAAAAAAATCATATCATAGAAATGCTACAAATGTCTCCCCAACTCGTAACCGAAATTTGAGATGAACACAAGATCGTTCGTAGGCCATAGGAGTTGTTAGTTCCATGAAGTTTGGGTACTTTCATAAATCTCTTTTCAACTAAGCAAGGCAAGTTTCGCATCTCCCTCAACCCACCACAAAATATCCATTCCTTAAAACAATTCTTTTTCAAAAGGTGTTATCAAGTCAACCGGTAAGATGTGGGGTTGAGTACTACTAAGATTAAGCCCTTAAGACAAAAACATGGCACAGAAGTTGTCAAGAAGACACTTTTTCTTCTTCTCAAAAGTTTGAAATCAAATCCAATATGGTTGTTTTTCCAACTGAGCACAATTGCCATTAGTCGAAACCAAAGTAGTGACATTAGCTATGAGAGTAAGTCTTAAAAGATAACGAGCTAAGCATGGAGTGGAACTCAAGTGCAACCGAACAAACATAATATGTTCATGAATGAACTTACAGGAAGAGGGAAAATAAGAATGTGGTACCTCCTCTTTCTTGCTCATATCTCACTTGGATTGACTCCTCGCGTTCTTCTCCATGGCTAAGTCACTTGAAGTGAATAACCTGCAAGAAACAAAAAGAGAACAAAGAGATCTTAAAATGAAACAAGATAAAAGCTAATTCTATTTTTTTGCCTTTTTTTTTACCAATGCAAAACTAAAATAAAACATGCAATTGAAGAAAAATAAATAAATCAAAATAATAAAGAGAAAATATGAATGCAAAGGTGGGGAGGAGTTCAACCTCCCCAAGCTTAGAATCTTGGTCTATCTCAAATCAATTGTTGCCGCCATCATTGAGCGGTGGCTTTTGGTATGGCTGGTACAGGTAGTGGTTCAAAAACTCAATCATGAAGTGAGTGAAGTCTTGGGTGAGAGTGATGACATTGGCGTTCACATCATGCAACATGTTCGCCACATTGTTCATGCGATGCACAACCTAGTCAAATTCACCTATTTGATATAGGGGCTGAGGTGGAGGCATATTCTGCTGCTGGTGGAACTAGGGAAATGGTTGTTGATGATGATTTGATGACCATAATGAATCCAACCCATGGTGTTCCAGTCCTCCTCATCCTCCTCATGTTGTTGTTGCAGGCTTCCTCCCGCACCATCCCAAGCAAAGTTCCCTCTCGGGGTACAACCCTCCCCGAGATAATCATTGCCTGATGGAATTCGTCCTCACTAAGGACCCAATTCTGTTTTCCTAGAAAACCAAAGGCTTGAGCAAAAGTAAGAAAATTTTAGTAGCCATCACCGTTAGGTTCAAAATAAAATTGATAAGCCCGAAGAGAGCATTGAGGCCTATAAACCACCATGAATTTGGTGCTTGCCTTGTGAGCATCATCTAGAAAGTTGCTACCAGCTACAGCTCTCTCATGAGGCATGACAAACTCGCTTGCGTAGGTGATCTGAGTGATCAAGCCTCCACGGTGGATGTCACTCGCGTGAGCCGTCCTTTGGTGGCGAAAGTGCTAGATGATCAAAGCACCCAAGTTTACCTTATGCTCCATATCTGGATGGAGAGCCATATAAATTACACTTATCTCGGGGCATGCTATTGCCCTAGTATCTTCCTTCCCAAAAATAGTATTCGCCAAGAAGGTGCCGAAGTAATGGAAGTGGGATTCTAGATAGTGGCGCTCTTCTTCCGCAAGTAATCGATATTCCTAAAAAATGAAATCTACTTCCGAGCATGCATTGCCTCAAAGATGACTTCTTTAGTGATATCTAGTTGTCCCTTATGAGGTAACCCGAAGCAATCACAAAATTTGTGAAAAGTAAGGTTGCATGGTTGCCCATAGAGCATGAAACTTATAGTGTAATGACATTGTTGGAGTTCAAGGTCATCGTGGAAACTTGAAAGGAATTCATGTGTGGCGTGCTCGAAGGTGTCGGTGGAGAGAAGAGCAAAGGGCACTATGCCGGCAGTTTCAGTCATCGCCTCAAAGTCCTCCTTCGGACAATTGCAGGAGAGGAAGTCATGGCACACCCACTTGGTGAGCAGCACCTTGGGTTCACTAACCCTCTTAGAGTCCTTGTCCAGGGAGGCCTTCAAACCATCCCCCTCCGAACGCCTCTTCTTTGCACTCAGCACCCTGGCGGTGCCTGAGGTTCCTGCCATTCCCGAGCCCTTCCCGGTATAGAAAATCCTTCCAATGTTATGCGCTGTAAGATGTGGAGATTCCCCCAAAACGAAATAGGTGAATAATCAAGAGTTCTAGGAGATTAGGGTATGAGTTTGAGAGAGAAAATGAGAGGAAGAAGAAGAATGCTGCCTGGCTGACCGCCGCCGACACTCTTATGGTGCGATGCAGGTGGTACGGGCACATGGTACAAGCGCATCACGCCCGTACCAACGGTCGTCACCATTGGATGCGGCGCTAGGGTTTCGAGATCAAACCTAGGTAGATGGTACAGGCAGCTCCGGTAGTACCAGTGCTTGTTAACGACTTAGTAGTTCGGGAGGAAGTTTGTATGTTTTCTTCGATAGTTAGTACGGGCGCGTGTTACGGGTATCTCCAGTCGTACTAGCACTCGTTAACTGCGTTGTATCAAAAAACAATTTGTCTACCTTTCTTGCTCCATTAATACGTGCAAGCGATACGGGCAATTCTGATCGTACCGGTGCTCGTTGTGACCTCTTCACCCTTTTCTTCTTCATAAAATTTTCAATACTTTCTTTCTAATTTGAACCTTGTCTCACATTATCCTATTTTCTCTACACATAATGACTATGATAATTTTATTAGAATGACTAAACTAAATTATCTAAAAAATGGGTTGAATCCTATTAAGCATTTTAGTCAAGAAGGTTGGTCTTAACTAATCGTCTTATGATGTTTTAGAACATACCTTGGGCTACCCTTCACCGAGGGTACTTACCACTTGGACACGTTTAGGCTGTGGTATATATTTCCCACATTGTTCTTGTTTATTAGGAAAATAACGAACAATCTGACCATCATATATGTTGAAAACAATCTTCTCGCTAGAGCAATCCACATTAGCTCATGTAGTGTTAAGAAAAGGTCTTCCTAAAATGATCTAAAGTTTATCAACTTTAGGAACATCAAGTCTAATGAAATCAGTGGGTATAACATGTTGATCAATTCTAAGCAAGACATCTTCGATCACACCGACAGGTTATTTAGTGGTCTTATCAACCATTTGCAAGGTAATGGACGTAGGAGAGTAATCTCCAAGGGAATAAGGCATGATACTAACACCTTCTCCTAAATCATAAAGAGCATTAAGGATGTTTGTTTTTCCAATATCACAAGAGATCGTTGGTATACTAGGATCCCCAAGCTTAGAAGGTGGCTTGTCACCAAAGCTTGTCGTCACTGCTACAGTCTTAGTTACCTTTTTTTCTATTAAGAATATCCTGCATGAATGTTTTATAAGTAGGAACTTGAATTGCATCAGCCAAAGAAATCTCTAAATGAAGATGGCCCAGAGCTTTGGCAAAAGAGTCATAAATAGTTTTATCCAGTTCATGCTGAACATGGTTAGGATAAGGAATTTTCTTCTTTGTTGGTGTTACCTTCTCTTTTACCTTGACTGGTTTAGTATCTTTCTTAGTTTTTTATTTTTATTGACTTTTGCTTCTCGGCTTGTTTCTCACTTGAGGTGATAACTTTCTCTTCTTGTTTCCTTCTAAGTTCAGCTTTTTTTGGAACAATATTTGCGGTATCTGAATCATATTGTGTATATTTGTCTCCTGCCTCTTCCTCTTCTTTATCTTTATTTGAAGCTTTCATTCTTTCCTTTGAGCTTCATAGTCAATATCATATCATGGTGGGTTGACAAGGTCCTCCTCTTCTTGACTCATTTCTCGAGTCTCTTTTGCTTTTTGGGCCTATTCATGTTGATACCAAGGTGGCCCTTAAGGTTCCTCTGACTTCGTACCACGTTTAGTGACAATGTTAGTAAAAATAGTATTACGATTATAATTATTTTGACTTAAAATCAAACCTCGAGTTTCAGCTATTTGATCGCATTGGGTTTTAACCATACTTAAATGTTTATCAAGGTATCGAGCGACATGTCCTAGATCATGGAAATTTCGGTTTGTTATTTTATTTTGAACCATTAAACGTTTATAATATTTTTCATGGAACTGGCTTTGTTGGTGTCTAAACTTTTGGATTACAAGATTCGTTTCATCTTCTATGAAAAAAGTTTGGAAAACATCCACTTTACTTTCTTTAACAAGCTCCGTTGCAATTCCTTTTTCTTCCATGGACTTTTTAACTTTAGGCATAAGTTCCTGAGGTATATGAAACATACATTCTCTTGGTTTGATATCCTCAACAGGTTTGTATTGTTCATCATTGAAGGATATTACCTCGAAAAGCTTAATGCACCCGGGTAGCGTCAGGTTTCTAATAGCTCCTCCCGTAGTTAAGTCATCATATGCTTCGAATCATCAGTGAGCCCATTATAGAAGTATTTAATAATTAAGTGCTCCTTAAAGCCATGATTTGAGACTTTCATGATCATACCATAAAAAAATTAAGCTTGATAAATTTTTTCTTCAACTCTTTGGAAGAAATTTGTAATATCACGCTTGATTTACATAATTTTAGTAAACGAGCAATATCTTTGTATAAATTTTCAGACATAATCGTCCCAGCTTTTTATAGTGTGATTGGGCAGGGACTGTAACCAAGTAAAAGCTTTATCTTTTGAAGACAACCGAAATTTTTTAGGTAGTGCAAACTCCTTTGGTAGCCCTACTGGTTTAAGAGTGTCGCAAAGGTCATGAACCTTTGTCAAATGATCATTTGGATTTTCATCTTCTCTTCCTACAAAAGTAATTTCCTTCATCATATAAATTAGCTCAGAATATATTTCAAATTTTAGGCTTTCAAGTTCAAGATAGAGAATAGGCTTTTTTCTCAGGTGCCTAGATGGATTCCCATATTCTCCTAATTATTGCTCAAGTTCTTCAGACTCTTGGGCGATGGTCAAATCCTCCATCACAGGAATCAAACTGTTCACGTCTACATAGCATGAGTTAGAAAATCTTTCAATAACTTCTAAGCGTCTTTCAGTAGGAATACGATCAATGTAAGGAGGTAAATAAGTTCTGCCAGAATGCGTATTACCGCTATCTTCAACAGAGATCATGGAAATGTCAACACTTACAAATGTCAAAAAACAAACATTTAGCACTTAGCTCTCCGACAACGGTGCTAGAAAATAGCTTGATGACCTGCAAGAGCACATGTTCGTTAGAGCCTGTTTTCGTGGAAATGTTAATTCCAGTTTTTATATCGATCCCAACAAGGATCTTAGGAAAGTGTCTATCTGAGACATTTCTGTCGCACCCAAGGTGTCACATTGTCTTTAGTGAATTGACTTCAAGTGTCAAGAGTAGAAATGGTGAGTGAAGTAGAGAGTAGTTTGAAGTAATAAGAGGTACTGAAAGTAATTAACATAAAAGTAAAAGGAAGGACATTGTTCAAGGTTCCTGCAGATCAGAAGTTAGGCACGGAGAGAAACGGTTCATGATGATAGTGAATGTGCCAAATGGGTAAAAGTGGAATAAGTTATTGTGATACTTCTTATTCATATGCGAGTAGGCAAGAAACCCATATATCAATGAGGTGTCCTCTTGGTAGATTCTTCCTAATCCCAATGACCTGTTTGTCTATTACCACAGTAATGGTTAGCACATCGACTAAGGTCTTTCAACCAGATCAAGACTTTAACCTTGATGGTTCCTTGTTATCCTCGAGTTATACTAGCTCCTCTTTGATATCGTCTGTGTCACTCAGGGATTGCCGATTCACTAGTAAACAAGTTCATACCTATTATATCTCGAGATCATGTTATTTGGGCCCTTAAATTGGACAACAATCATTAGGCAAAGATAGGTAGTCATTCTCACAATATAGTAATCATGACAACAATCACAAATAAATGGAAATTAAGGAGGCACAACACATCTTACCGACCCCCTACATCTCCCACGCCTATGGGGATTTACTCAGACATGAGAGAAAGATAGATCAAAGGCATATTCATATTACAAGTGGAAATCATCTCAACTTTACCATAGCAAGCCACAATACCGTTGAAGATCAAATCAAGTACTAGCTTAAGTGGAATAGAGGTTTAAACCCTAATGTTACAAGTATGAATCTCTCTCTCTCTCTCAGTACAAGTAGGAATGATGGTGGAGTTGATCATGGAGAGGTTGAGGATTATTGAAGGATGATGTGATGTTCTTCTCCTTCTTCAGATTCGATCACCTCTCTTCTAAGACTGTTTGCGGCGCATGTGTACGTATTTTCTCCTCATCCCCTTCACGAAAGTTGCTTGTAGTGATATAATAGATGCAAATGAAGTTTGTACGGGCGGGCCATACGGGCGGCCTCTGACCATACTAGTGGTCGTTAAAGGCTCTGAATGCCTCGAATGGAAGGGTCTTCAATTTGGGATTTTCTCATTTAGGTGTAATTAGCCTATAAATGCTCTCAGATCTTCCATAAGTATTAAATACCTGGAAACCAATATAAGAAAACAAGGTTTCGCTAACTTGTGATGTTAACATTAGTTGAAAGATCAAAATTAGCGAAACCAAGTGAAAACCAATGGAAAATGCTTGATAAAAAGTGTTAAAATTTGGACCTATCAATGATCAAGTTGTCGAGTTGACGCGGGTGATTTTGTGATGGGAGAGCCCACGACGGGCGAGTCCCCAAGCATGGCAAGTCCCCGAGCGTGCCGAGTACACGACAAGCCAGTCCGTGAGGGGAGAGTCGCCAAGCGTGGCGAGTTCGCAATGATGGCGAGTCACCGAGCGTGGCGAGTACGTGACAGCAAGTCCACGAGGGGAGAGTCCCTGAGCGTGGCGAGTACACGACAACGAGTCCGCGGTGGCGAGTCCCCGAGCGTGGCAAGTACGCGAGGGCAAGTTTGCGATGGAGAGTCCGCTATCATGGCGAGTACGTGAGGGCGACTTCGCGATGGAGAGTGCCCGAGCGTGGCGAGTACGCGAGAGCGAGTCCGCAAGGGAGAGTTCATGATGGAGAGTCCTTGAGCATGGGGAGTACACGAGGCAAGTCCACGAAGGCGAGTTCATGATGGAGAGTCCCCGAGCGTGGCAAAGACACGAGGACAAGTCCACGAGAACGAGTTCGTGACGGAGATACCCCGAGCGTGGCGAGTACGCGAGGGTGAGTTCCCGAGGTTGGCTAGTCATGGTCGTGGAGCCACACGTACACGCCGCGGCGATCACATGGGCACAATGACTCTTGAGTCGCACTAGAGCGGCACTGTTGTTGCTGAGCCCCGAGCCGAACAACAGAAAACTTGACGAGTCGTCCGCCGATTTGATCTGACCTGCTTTATGCTTAGCTCAATAATATGCATATTAGTAATCCCTGAGGCTCGAGTTGGCTTGTAGATGCGATTTGAGGCTCTTTAGAGATGCATACTCTAAAAATAGTAGTGGTAGTTCCCGAGCATGGCGTGCGGCGAGTCCCCGAGTATTGCGAGTGGAGAGCTTGACAAGTCCTGGAGACTGGCAACTGACAAATAATTGATTTTGGCGAGTCCGCGAGGGGAGATTCCTTGAGCGTGGTGAGTCCGCGATGGTCGAGTCCGCATGGGGTGACTGCCCGAGCGTGGCGAGTCTGCGATGGGCAAGTGTGTGAGGGGAGCATCCCTGAGCATTGCGAACCCATGATGGGTGAGTCCGCGAGGAGAGAGTCCCCGAGCACGGCGAGTCGCTTATCCGATGTTGGCAGGGATTGATTGTGTTGTTTTTCTTAGCGAGTCTCTCGTCTTGGCTCGAGGGCCAGTCACATGGCGAATTCAAAGATGGCTCTCGACTGGGCGTTCTTCCTGGATGATCTGAGGCTTGGTTTGCGAGTCCTCGTCTGCAATACTTGGCCGTGCGAGTCACAATGTCTAAGATTGATGAGGATATGGTGTTGTTTGTGTAGCACTGGTATTGTCTTGGCCCGAAGGGCCAATTGAGCAAGGCGACTCCTATGATGGCTCTCGGTTAGCTTTTTCGTGGACGAGCTGAGGCTCGGTTTGCGAGTCCTTGTCTGCACTACTTGCCCATTGTGATTCTCTCTTTTAAAGGTTCATAAAGGCCCAAAGGAGTCGACGCGATGGCTGGGTCGATGCGCCGGATAGGGACGCACTATGGAAGATTCGACGCGGCGGACAAAGGTCGCGCTATGGCGGAGTCGACACGATGGACATGGGTCTAAGCGGCGGATGGAGGTCGCGATGTAGCGAAGTTGACGCGGCGGACATGGGTCTACGCGGAGGATAGAGGTCGCGTTGTGGCGGAGTCGACGCGGCAGACAGAGGTCGCGCTTTGACGGAGTCGATGCGGAGGACATGAGTCTACGCGGCGAATGGTGGTCACGTTGTGACAGAGTCGATACGGCGGACGGAGGTCGCGTTATGACGGAGTCAACGCGGCGGACATGGAGTTGACATGACGGACAGAGGTCGCACTGTGGCGAAGTTGACACGGCGGACATGGGTCTACGCGGCGGATAGAGTTCGTGTTGTGGCGAAGTCGACGCGCCGGACATGTGTCTACGTGGCGGATGTAGACGCGTTGTGGCGAAGTAAACGTAGCGGACATGGGTCTACGCGGCGGACATGGGAATACGCGGTGGACGGAGGTCACGTTGTGGTGAAGTCGGCGAGGCGAACGTATGTCACGCTTTGGTGAAGTCGACGTGGCGGACATGGATCTACATGGAGGATGGAGGTCGCGCTGTGGCGAAGTTGACGCAGGCGACATGGATCTATGCTGCAGACGAAGGTCACGCTATGGCGGATACTGGGACTGTAAAAAAGAATCTCATGGCAGATAGGAAAATAGGTGCATATTATCTAAGCCGATGCGGTGTACGGAGGTCATGCTATGGCTGAGTCGACGTGATGGACACAAAGTCGACATGGCGGACGGAGGTCGCGCGGCGGAGCCATGTGGTGTTTATCCGGTGGCATGGCGAGTTCGCGGAGGGCGGACACATAACGTGGCGAGTCCGCGAGAGCGAGTCCCCGGCGTGGCGAGTCCATGAGGGCGGTCCACGGACTGGCAAGGCGTTTAGGTGGAAGGAGTGGACACGGCGGACTGGGTCGCACAATGGTGTTAGCCAGATTTTTGCCAGAGTCGATAAGGGCATAGCGACATGTACCTGTCAGTTGCGCACCGAAGATTAGATCCAAATAAATAATCAATTTTTAAAGAAATCAATGCGAAGAGAGATTGAATAGATAACTCTGTAGCTATACGCCAGCCCGATCATGGACGAGGAAGGATTAGTCCTAAATAAAATAATTAACTCAGAAAGTAATTAGTGCATAAGGAATATGAGATTGGATGAAGAAACCCAGTAGTTACGATCACATGGGTCGGAAAGTGGGGATGTTTTCCTTTGTGTTTCAATCGATGGATTCTAGGAATTCACGTGGGTGGAGTGGTAGAAAAAATAATTTGACTTCTGTTTGATCACCGTATGTACACGCACAGACGATGTGTCAGTACTTGTGCATGGGGTGAGCCTCGGATCCTTGTACTTGATATTTTCCGCGATCGCATCAAGGATTGGCAACAGTGCTGAAATCAGGCTGATCGGTTTTGCCGACTCGATCGTGTCGATATTCCAGTCGTTCCATTCGAGTAGGCAGAAACCCAGTATCTCGCTGCGGAGCATGTTAGTGATTTCAAATGACCGCGATCTAGCCGCTTTTAATGCACTCAACATAATCCCTTCACTTCCTGCGTGTAATGCACTCAATATCTACCTCGATAGGTTTTGTAAGGTACCTTTTTAGGTACACATTGGTGAACTAAAGTAAAAAATCCTGTCAAAGTATAAAGATTAATTAAAATAATTAGCATATACTTGATTGTAAACAACAAAACTGAGACTTGTGTATGATTGGTAAATATCATCTTACCATTTTGCATTTATTTGGGATGACGATGAATTGGTCATCCTATAGACATATTACTTTATAGGTTGTCCTAGAGAATCATTAACAAGTACTACAAGGAACCTTTGTTGATCCTTTGCAAGGGTCATTTCATTTCCAAAATAGTGAGACCGATCAAATGGCATATTCGCCCATAGAGAGGTCCTAGATGCAACAAATGCAAATGTTATGTCCGTTTCTCCTAAACTACTACAATGTTCTACTAAAAAGTGATGATATGTTCATACCTCTTACCGTTAGCCTGAAGAACTTGTAACTTGCAATCTCTTCTTCGCTGACATCCTCGTCAGTGTGGTACATGTAATCGGACTAGATTTTCTCGTTATCCAATATGCTGATGATACCCTCATTATTATGCTAGCTAATAAAACTCAACTTCTAAACCTTAAGGAAATGAGAAAGACTCGGGGGTCTTCTGGCTAGCACAAGAGGTCGTGTGCTAGGCAGCACATGTTCGAGACTCACCTTCTCCTATATAGTAGTAGTGTCTAGTTCCTCCTAGACACTCTTTCATTTTTTTCTAAACCTTAAGGAAATGCTGCGACAGTTCTCTTTATCCATTAGCCTAAGCGAAAATTACAACAAAACATCTATAGTCCCCATTAACATTACCCCTAAGAAGTGTCAATCACTGGCCAACCAATTTGGGTGCAAGACAAAGACTCCCCTATTTACATATCTAGGCCTCTCTATGGGTACTACCAATCCAAAAATTGAGCACTTTGTTGGCATTATTGACCAATTTGACAAACGTATATCTTGAATTTCTCAAATTTATCCAACGATGGAAGGCTCATTGTGGATAAATCCATATTTACCGCTGTGCTAAATTTTTCTATGTGCTCTCTTAAAGTTTCTATAGGAATAATTAACCAGGTGGAGATCAACGAGGTGATTTTTCTAGAGTGTGGGAAAGATGTTTTAAAAAGGTAAAAATTTGTCAAGTGGGAAAATGTTTGCAAGCCTAAGGCTGCTGGAGGACTATGTGTCTCGAACCTGATATTGCAAAACTATTCTCTTCTTATAAAAAACTTAAACGAACTCATGAAGCACCAAGATATACCCTAGGTGCAGCTTATTTGGAATGCTCACTACATGCCACATTACACACCACATAACATAGTTCCAATTTGCCTATTTGAGTGAAAATACGTCTTATCTTTATGGGTCACTTTCCGAAATCTTATCACTTGAAAACCCAGTTATGGTAGCACTATTAATTGTGGAAGGAAAACCTATGTAAAAATCACAATTCCCACACCTATTCTCTTTTTCTATGATCATAATATTACCATTAAATAAGCACTCACATTGGCAAATGAGGATATATATGATCAGTTTTCACCCCCTCAATCTACTAATTCGTCTCAACAATTCAATGATCTACATGATTTTATCCAACCATATATGGGCATTAATGAGAGAGATAAATGGATATTCCTAGGTAGATATGATAGATACTATAGTGAAAGGGTATATACATCTCAAGCCCCAGCCAAGCCAGCAACCAAACCTATGCTATGGGCGTGAAAATCATGTGTGCTTCCTAAACATAAATGTTTCGTCTGGTCACTCCCTCAAGATGGACGCAATACCATGGACCTACTCACAAGGAAATATATCCATGTCAAAATTACAAGTTGTTTACTATTCAATAAATGCATGATACACTTATTTTTATGTGATTTCATGCAGTGATTCTGGTGGAGTCTCAATATTGAATCGAACACAAACTTGAACATCATGGGGATGCTCATTGATGGAAACAGGAGATATAAAAACATCCGCTTTAAGGAAATTATGATTAGTGGGCTTTATGAAATCACAGGAACAAACATATATTTGATAGGCAGTACATAAACCTCCTGGAATGTGTGAGATTATTTAAGGAGGATGTCTTTCTTATTATGCATCGAGCCAAACCTAGATTGAATAAGGACCATAGAAATGGATGGATACTCTGTAAACTATTCACTCCAATCAATTGCTTTTTTTAAAATGTTTAGTATAACAAAAATGACGTAGTGGGGAGTTTTCCCTACTATTTTTTCGCAAAAAGCATTTCTTAACATCTTATTATATCAGTTCATAGCACATATTGCCATAACATGATTGCCATGACAACCACCGCACAGATCATACTTAGCAGTTATTATAGTAGTAGGATTCCAACATCACAAACAACCTCATGGGTCAAGATGCATGATGAGAAGATGCAGACCATCATACCTTTTTGAGTAGAAGTTGAAGGTGCATATATCTTTCTCTTCTATCATGTACCTCTTCACAACACTTTCCCATCGACTTGTCATGATTTCCTTATTTGACCTATCTCCCCTGCTTCATTCTAATTTTCAAGTCTTTTCTACTTGTAATGCACTCAACATCTACCTCGATAGGTTCTATAAGGTACCTTTTCATGTACGTTTTGGTGCAGTGAAGTAAAAAATCCTTTCAAAATAGAAACATTAATTAGAACAATTTGCATATACTTGATTGTAAACAATAAAACTGAGACTTGTGTACAATTAGTAAATATCATCTTATAGTTTTGCATTTATTTAGGGTGACGGATGAATTGGTCATCCTGTAGACATATTACTTTATAGGTTATCTTAGACAATCATTAATAAATACTATGGGTAACCTCTGTTCATCCTCTATAAGTGTCATCTCATTTGAAAAATAGCAATGCCGATCGAAACACATATTCCCCCATAGAGAGGTCCTAGATGCAACAAATGCAAATGTTATGTCCGTTTTTCCTAAACTACTACACTATTCGACTAAAAAGTGATGATGTTTTGCATACCTCTTACCGTCACCTTGACAAACTTGTACCTTAGAATCTCTTCTTTGCTGGCATCATCATCAGAGTGGTACATGTAATCAGACTTGTTAACACTATCATCACTATAAATGATGATAACATCATATTTGTTAGATCCCATATGTTAAGATGAATTCTTGTTCAAAATATTCAGAGAAGTAGACAATACTATAAAAATTCATAAAATTCATACATTGTCAATAGTCAGTACACTGGGCATCTACACTGCCATCCAATATTTTACTAACCTAAGCATATACAATCTTAATGTAGAAAGGTCAGATACTATAACAGACTAAAATTCCGACATCTAAATTTAGGAAGTTGACATCTAAGTTGTTGCTTCAGTAGAATGTAATGATTTTAACTTTCAAACAAAATATCAATTATCATAACTAACAAATATATCAGTGGTTGATCCTAATTTAGAAAGTTTAGAGTGCACTGCAACCATCGTAGAAATTGGCATTGTACCATGTGTCTCATATTGTATAGTAAGAGCTAATATTTTACTAGTATACATAGAAATAACATAATTAATATTGCACATTATCTATATATATAGAACTAGTAAAATAATTGTTCACTTCTGAAACTAAATATAAATTAGTGTGCACAACTAATTAAATTCTTGCATGAGATAAATTTAATGAACCAACTTATAATAGGAGAAAAGAAACAATCTTCATTCTAGCATTCTACAGTGGCTCCTTCCTCGCCTTGACGCCTCCCATGGCTGCATAAAATAAAGATGGTAGGCATGACACCGACGCGGCCACACATATCTCTTCTCAGGGTGGAAGTTTAGGTTGTGCTGCATGGCCTTATACAATAGAAAGGCCTTACTCAACTCGGAGTAGATCAGGTCATGGGCGATGTCACCACCTTTCGAGCCCTAATGGTGTCATTGTCCACCATCCCCATCACCGCAATGGGGCCGAGGCTCTGAAGATCTTCCCATGTCGCGGAGCCACCCAAGCCAACGCCTTGTTACACCTCGTAGTTGAGTAGTACAACCACCCTAGATGAAACCTTTGGTGTTGCTGCCATATCACCTTCCGCTACGACATGAACCACCACTGTGGCCGCTTCTTACAAGTAGAATGACCACATGTCCATGAGGTCATGGTTGGTGGTGTGGTCATCGTAGCTAATTCCGCTCTATTATTCCAAGATGATAAATTAGGTAAGGATGGTGGATGGTGCTCAGTCGGTGGGTGGTATCTTCTATCCATTTCAAGGAGCCAATCGAATTTAAACCCCATTGTCCTCTTTTGACACATTCATTTGAGTCCATGTCAAATATGTGACGTGCAACACCTTTCATAATATCACCATTTGGGTTTCACCTTCTCCAGCGGACTTGTATAGTACAAAAAAAAATAAAGCCATGCTAAGTTGAGAAAACAACTTAAGGTATGCCCTCAAAGTAACGATTAAATAAGAGCATCAGAAGAATCACCTAAAAGGAATGAGAACATTAATTAATACTTGTGAGAGCATGTTCTAACTAGTATGTGAAAGATTGATTATACACCATCGAGAGGAAATGATTCAAGTGTGTATCAGATAAAGTAATTAAATACCGAGATCAAATGTTGAGTATATTATGCTTCTAGAAGTAAAACTCTAATGAATATTAAAACTTAGAATTACATCATATAGAATATTTTGCTACAAATACCAACACAATACTTTGTGGCTTACAATACACTCCCATAACAAGGATATAAAAAACTTGACTTGGTCAACCTTTCCCTACTAGAAAACAACATTATCTAACTTATATCACTTACTTCCATTTCTACCTATTTTTTTATACATGACCCATCCCTCGCCACACTCCACAACTATTAAAACCCTGTCACCATAGACTTTGACCAACACACAAGATCTCCAAATCATCAAAATCCATCAAGGAACCTCTTCTCTTGACATGCATCTCCAAATCTACTCCACTAGACCATGCGCCTGCTACACTGCCCCCTCCCACCCGACACTTCCATGCAATCTCTCGCCATCCATAACGAGAAAAACAAGCTAGTGCAGAAGAGCCCAACGTCATCTCGCACGTCGTAATTGTTGCACGTGCATATTTGTTTCATAGTTTGAGTTGCTAAAATTATTGGGATTAGTTTATTCTGCATGCGCACACCTCTAAATATTATATATCCACTTGCCATTTATAAGGCATGCCCTTCTCTAAAATCTTAAAAACAACATTAACTAAATCATCTAGTTTCTTCACCACCATGTTAGGAAGTTCATCAAATCATGGTTATCTTTGTTGTCTGACTGACACAAGACAATTTAAGTCGTGTGATTGACACTCGGACATTCTCTTTGGTTTGCGACAGACACACAAACATTATCTTTGGTATGTGATTAACACATGTGCGGCTGCATCGGTTTCTTTGGCGACAATTTGGGTTGTCTTTTCCATGTTCGGTAGCATTCTGTTTTCTTTTCCATGTTCAGTAGCATTCTGTTTTCTTAGCATTCTGTTGACCGACTGATTATGGTAGCTCAACTATATATCTCTAATAAGGAGATATTCCATCTAGTAAATTTAACCAAAATATTGACGGATCCCCATCCAGCTTGGACATTGCCTCCTCTTCACCTTTGAGAGTAATGCATTTCAAATAAAATCTGCCACTCATTATTTTTTATAAGAACACATTCTTTATTCTAGATTTCTCTTCTGTATATGTGGGGAACTTTATTAAAAAATCTGAAGCCACTTTATTCATAAAGATGGTGTCCTGTTTTAAGGTGCTTTCTTGCATACTTATCTTGCTAGAGCTCCTCGACTTGGCATCTCCAGAATCCATATAAAAAATGGAGACGACAAATGTGATGCCCCCTTGTATCCCCTCCCTTAGGTGCCACCCTAATAGGCCATGGTCTTATCCATAGAAACTCAGGAAAAATCAGGTCACATGCATCGTTCCCTCCATCACATGCCCTGTGTCGTTGTCCACCATCCCCAACACTGCCGATGATCAAGTATTTTCATGTCAGGGAAACTGGTGTCACCGCATCCCCACCACCCATGTCGACTGACACCTTGTTGCACCTTGAACTCGGAAGTAACGTTTCCCTAAACAAGTACTTCAGCGCCACCACCACGTCCCCTTCCTCCGCAGAATGAGCGGCCTAATTCCCACTAACTATGTCGAGCGGGTACTAATTTAACTAGGGTTCATGAGGCCGGTGCCCAAAAGCTGGGTGGTCTATCGCGTCCGCTTCAAGGTGTCAATCGAATAAAGAAAAACATCGACCACTTCCTATTTTATGGCATGGAAGCAAATCCAGACATAAGGGCATCTTCACCGGGTTGACCCAGAAGGCCGACCGAAGCGGTCCATTTTTGTCCATTTAGGTCGAGCCACTGGGCGAGCTGCTATTGCGAAATACGGCTTCCTTAATATCCAAATTTGAACAAGGGGGTTGGGCTGCTCGCCTTCGTAGAAAGGCGACCGGGCCTAGATGAGATGTTCGCCTTTTTAGGTAGGGGGGGTGGCTTCCTTCTATTCCGCTTCAACAGAAGCCCTGAAAATCCTGCCGCTATGGCAGCATGGGTTATCTATTTCATAGGCGAGGGTGGGGGAGAATCAAGCCGAACCTCTGATCGACCCGGACACATCCAAATTTAATGGTGACGCGTCGTCGGCTATCAGTGCCGGCGGCTTCCTGCACGGCCGGCTTTTCCTACCATCGTAGCTTTCCCTTTCCCGCGTGCGCCTTCCCTCCCACGCGCGCCTTCCTAGTTGTTTCCCGCCTTCGCCGTGGTCTATAGAAGAAGGCCGCCGGCGCGGCTAAGACAACAAGCCCAAGCAAGAGCTACCACCGTCGAAAAAAGCGCCAACCACTAGCAGCCATGCCTCGCTGCAAGATCACCAACCGGACCAAGATCAGGGAGATGTGCTGCACCCGCTTCCCGGAGTCCGATATCGACGTTGTCGACCTCCAGGCCACGTTGTTGTCCCAGCGCATGGCCAAGGCGTAGGTGGTGGCCTTTGAAGGAGGAAGGACGAGTGGCCGAGGCGGGGCTGGAGTAGGTGGTGGAGGTGGCCGCACAGGTGGCGGCCCAATGGGCGGTGCGTGAGGTTCAACATGTCGCCGCCAAGGAGGCGGTGGCCAAAGAGGCCGCATCAGCGGCCCTCCGCGAGATCTGCCACGAGGCGGCCATGACTATGCTAGAGGAAGTGGCCAAGGAGGCCGCCAAGGTCGCCGTTTGAGAGCTTCGCCACGCCGCCGCCACGTGCAGTTCGGTGGAAGACGATGGGGACAAGACGGAGGTGGCAACCGTGTGGGATCTTGTCGACGGGGACGAGACGGAGGTGGAGGACGACGACGAGGAGGGTGAGGAGGTGGAGCAGGCGGAGGCGGCAGTAGAGGAGGAGGCGATTGCCGTCCCCCTCCAGATCGCGCAGGCGCTAGGCCTCGGCCCCAACGGAGATCCGACGAGGGTGACCCCCTTGGCAGGGAGGGCCGCAACGGCGACGGAGCTGGCCGACCAGCAGGCGAGGGACCACTGGGCGGCCGAGATGGAGAAGGCCTTGGCCAACCGGGCGGCGGTGGAACGCATGAAGGCGGCCGGCAAGACGGAGGCTCGTGGCCGAGCGCGCGATCGTTACCGCGATCGCCTCCAGCATCAGGTCATCTGGGCGGCTATGGCAGCGATCGACGGGGCCAGCGGCAATGGCAACGGTGGCCGCGGCAACGGTGGCGAGTAGCCATAGGGATGGCCTCCTCCAGCAGTAGTAGTAGTCTTTTTTATTTTGTTCAAATGTGTATTTTTGTAATTGGCAGGGCATAATCTAATGAAAAGCAAGTTTAAGTACTAATGTTTCACTTATATATGGGTCCTGAGCGACTGACTGGTGGACACCCGCGCTATCTGTGCACTGTCCGAGCAGACACAATCGTTGTCCAAATTTGATGCATGGATGGGTCGAGCTGACGCGTCTGTCCGATTAGGTCGTATCGCTGGGAGATCGCGCATGTCCCGCACGTCCTGCGAACGCAATTGGACGCGCTCGGACGGGTTGGGTTAATCCGGTGAAGATGCCCTAATCGCTCTACAAGCAGTGTGGTGGATGTGTCCGTCAATGCAGTTTTAAGGAATACAGTGATAGCTTGCCACCGACATACATAGCCAAAAAGATTTTGCACAGCAACTGCCTTATTGAGGCGATAAACAATAGCTACTGCAAGATATACTCTATCGTTGTAGCTTGATACTTTAGTATGTGCTTATTGATAGGTGCGGTTTAAAAAGTATTTGGTCAAACTTCCCGATATGGACGATTGCCTGAAAAAATCATTTACCTCAAAAAACTACAATATAAAAAACTATTTATGTTTGCTTTGCAACACCGATGTCGTTTCAAGGAGTCAATCTGAAATAAAAAAAAACTCCTCTCAGTCTTGTCACTGAACGTATGAATTGCCGCTAGTTTACTTGGCACCAGTGCACCAAATTTGACACATTCATACGACACAGGGACAAATATGTGATTAGCAACAACTTCCAAAATATGACCAGTTGGGTTTTCACCTCCTCTACCAGACTGCCTTAATTAAAAATGGTCTAAATTCGTGTTGAGCTCAGAAAAATAAGGTATACCCTCAAAGTTAGGGACTGAAGAAGAGAATCAAGGGGAGAACTGGAAAGGGACGACATAGTTGAATAAGCATGTTCAGACTAGTATGTGAAAGAGTGACTATACGGCATCGAGAGAAAACAATTCAAGTGTCTATCACATAAATTAAATAATGAGATCAAATATTGGGTACATTATCTTGCAGAAGTAAAAGTCTAACTACAACTACACTTAGAATCACATCACATGGGACATAAGTACAGAGGGAAATGCCATTAGTACCTCACATGAAAAGAAAAATGACTCTTAACCTCTTGTTGCTGATCTCTTTAAGAATATTGTCAACAAGCAGTAGTTTGCTGCTTGTATGCACTATGGTATACCTTCACGAAGTCTCCATACATTCACGAAGGAGGTAGGGGTGATAACAAAACTGTTGCATAACAACAATAACAAATCAAAGTCACTAACAAACCTTTGCAGAAAAGGCAACTTTTACATACTTTTTACTACTGGGAGGACTAGTATGGAATGAACAAATGACTTAGATTAAGTTGAAAATAATAGGCCCAAGAGATTCAGTTAACATAAGTATCAGGGAAAAAAGGAGCTTACCAATTTATTTGATGAGATTATCTGTCTAAACCTGCCACTAATCACTAATTATTACATAGATGTGCAAATCCCGTTTGCTATTTATTTCCTTACAGACATGGACGAATTAATGATAAAATATGGGGAAAATAATGAAGAATCACAACCTGGGGATTTTTCCAAGCCAAAGGGTTCGTAGATAGAAGTCACATCGACAGGGAATTCACATTAGAAGGCCTCTAAAACCCTAAGTCTGCATGTACTCTCTAGCACTATAAATGAAGAGGGGAGAAAGGAGCCATCGTCCCATACATCAACATCTTAACCATGCCGCCGCTGATGACAACATCTCCATCACCATATCCACTCCATTTTCATCTCATAGCCATAGTCCTCTACTTGTACTCTTGATTCCTTTGCGATTAGCGGCATTGTAAGACTATTTGTTATTTCAAAAATATAAAATACAATGTTTATGATTGTTGCTATAATCATGTGTGAGTAGTTCTCATAGGTTGAGGACTGAGGCCTATCCTCTCAACTACATGTGCATCTTTTAGTATGGGATAATTGTACTTTAAAGGAATCCATCCACATATATTTTTGAAGGAAATTATGATTTATGGGTGTTGGGCTTTATGGAATCACAAGAACAAACATATATTTGATAGCCAGTATAGAAAAACCTCCTAGAATATGTGAGATTCTTTAAGGAGGATGTATTTCTCATTATGCATCTAGCCAAACCTAGCTTGAATAAGGAATATAACAATGGATGGATACTTTGTAAACTATTCACTCCAAACAACTGTTCTTTTTTGTAAATATTTTATATAAATTAAAAATGATTCAGTGGGAGTTTTCCATACTATATTTTCGTCAAAAAGCATTTCTTAACATCTATTTATACTAGTTCATAACAAATATTACAATACCACGATTCACATGACAACCACCACACAGATCATACTTAGCAGTTATTATAGTAGTAGGATTCCAACATCATAAACAACCTCATGGGTCAAGATGCATGATGAGAAGATGCATACCATCGTACCTTTTTGACTAGAAGCTGAAATTGCATATATCTTCCTCTTCTATCATGTACCTCTTCACAACACTTGACCATCCACTTGTCATGATTTTCTTAGTTGACACATGTCCTATCTTCATTCTAATTTTCAAGTCTTTCCTGCTTGTAATGCACTCAACATCAACCTCGATAGGTTCTGTAAGGTACCTTTTGCGGTACGTGTTGGTGAATTGAAATTAAATTTCCTATCAAAATAGGAAGATTAATTAGAACAATTAGAATATACTTGATTGTAAACAACAAGGACTTACCTACATTTAGTAAATATCATCTTACCATTTTGCATTTATTTGGGATGACAGATGAATTGGTCATCTTGTAGGTTGTCCTAGAGAATCATCCACAATTTCTACAAGGAGCCTCTATTGATACTCTATAAGTGTCATCTCCATTTCCAAAATAGAAATGTTGATCAAATGGCATATTTCTCAATGGAGAGGTCCTAGATGGAACAAATTCAAATGTTATGTCCGTTTATCCGAAACTACTACACAATTCTACTAAAAAGTGATGGTGTTCTTCATACCTCTGACCATCAGTTTGGCAAAGTTGTACCTTGGAATCTCTTCTTCACGAACATCCTCTTCAGTGTGGTATATGTAATTAGACTGGATTTTATCGTTATCCAATATGCTGATGATACCCTTATCATCATGCTAGCTAATGAAGCTCAACTTCTAAACCTTAAGGAAATGCTTCAATAGTTCTCTTTATCCACTAATCTAAAGGTAAATTACAATAAAACATTTACAGTCCCCATTAACATTACCCCTCGGAAGTGTCAATCTCTGGCCAATCAATTTTTGTGCAAGAAAAAGGCTCCACGTTTACATATCTAGGCCTCTCCAATCCTTTGAGCACTATGTTGGCTTTATTGACAGATTTGACAAACGTCTATCTTGAATTACCACAAATTTATCCAACAATGGAAGGCTCATTGTGTTTAAATCCATATTTACTACTATGCTAAATTTTACTATGTGCTATCTTAAAGTACCTATAGGAATAATTAGCCGTGTGCAGAACAACGAGGGGATTTCTATGGAGTGTGGGAAAGATATTTAAAAAAGGTAAATTTCTTATCAAGTGGAAAAATGTTTGCAAGCCTAAGGCTATTGGAGGACTATGTGTCTTGAACCTGAGATTGCAAAACTCTTATCTTCTTATAAAAATCTTATAAACTCATGAATCACCAAGATATACCCTGGTGCAACTTATTTGGAATGCTCACTCCAGGAAACATTACACATCACATAACATAGCTCTAATTGGCCCATTTCAGTGAAAAGACTGCTTATCTTTATGGGACACTTACTGGAATCTTAACACATGCCAACCTAGTGATGCTAGCACTATTATTTCCTGAAAAGTCACAATTCCCACACCTATTCTATTTTTCCTATGATCAGAATATTACCATTAAAGAAGCATGCACATTGGCATATGAGGATATATATGATCACTTTTCACGCCCTTAATCTATTATTGTGTCTTAGCAATCCAATGAGTTGCAGGATTTGATCCAACCATATATGACCATTAATGACATAGATAAGTGGATATTCCCAGATAAATATGATAGATAATATAGCAAAAAAGGTATATACAACTCTAGCCCCAGCCTAGCTAGCAACCAAACCTATGCTATGGGTGTGGAAATCATATATGTTTCCTAAACATCAATGTTTATTCTGGTCGCTTCCTCGAGACGGACTCAATACTATGGACCTACTCACATGGAAAAAATTCCATGTCTAAAAGTACGAGTTGTGTACTATGCCATGATAATGTCAATCAATGCATGATACACCCATTTTTTGTGATTTCATTCAGTGCTTTTGGTGGAGTCTCAATATTGAATGGAATACAAACCTAAACATCATGGGGATGCTCATAGATGGAAACATGAGATACACAAATATCCGCTTTAAGGAAATTATGATTTGTGGGTGTTGGGCTTTATGGAATCACATGAACAACATATATTCGGTAACCAGTACATAAGCCTCCTACAATGTGTGAGATTCTTTAAGGAGGATGTCTTTCTCATTATACATCGAGCCGAACCTAGCTTGAGTAAGCAACGTAGCAATGGATGGATTAAACTATTCACTCCAAACAATTCTTCTTTTTTGTAAATATTTCCATATCAATGAAAAATGATTTGGAGTTTCCCCTACTATTTTTCCATCAAAAAGCATTACTTTGCATCGACTTATATCAATTTATAACACATATTACTATGACATGATTCACATGATGACAACCACTACACATATCATACCTAGCAGTTATTATAGTAGTAGGATTCTTGCATCACAAACAACCTCCTGGGTCAACATGCATGATGAGAAGATGCAGACCATCATACCTTTTTGACTGGAATATTTCTATCATGTACCTCTTTAGAACACTTTTCGATCCACTTGTCATGTTTTCCTTACTTGACCCCTGTCCTAGCTTTATTCTAATTTTTAAGTCTTTCCTGCTTGTACTGCACTCAACATCTACCTCCGTAGGTTCTGTAAGGTACCTTTTCAGGTATGTGTTGGTGAAGTGAAGTAAAAATTCCTGTCAAAATAGAAATATTAATTAGAACAATTATCATATACATGATAGTAAACAACAAAATTGGTACTAGCTTGTGCACAATTAGTAAATAACATCTTAACATTTTGAATTTATTGGGATGACAGATGAATAGTCATCCCGTACACATCTTACTATATAGGTTGTGCTAAAGAATCATTAACAAATACTCCAAGGAACCTTTGTTGATACTCTATAAGAGTCATCTCATGTCCAAAATAGCAATGCCGATCAAATGTCACATTCCCCCATAGAGAGGTCCTAGATGCAACAAGTGCAAATGTTATATCCATTTCTCCTAAAGTACTACACTATTCTACTAAAAAGTGATGATGTTCTTCATACTTCTTACTGTCAGCTTGGCGAACTTGTACCTTGGAATCTCTTCTTCACTAACATCCTCATCAGTGTGGGTACATGTAATCAGACTTGTCAACAATGGTATCACTATCAACGATGATAGCACCATATTTGTTAGATCCCATCTATTAAGATGAACTCTGGTTCAAAATCTTCAGTGAAGTGACAATACTATAAAAATTTAGAAAGTTCAGACATTGTCAGTAGTTAGTACATTGAGCATCTACACTGCCATCCAATTTTCACTAACCTGAGCATATACAATTTTAATGTAGAAAGTTGGGATACTATAACAGACTAAAATTCTGACATCTAAATTTAGGAAGTCGACATCTAATTTGTTGCTATAGTAAAATGTATTTTAACTTATGATCAATAAAAATCAAGAATAGTATATAATAAATGTATCAATGCTTGAGCCTAATTCAGAAAGTTCAGACATTACACTGTAAAATTCAGAAAGTTCAAGCATGTACTAAGATTCTATAATGCACTGCAACCATTGTATAAATTGTCATTGTACCATGTGTCTCATACTGTATAGTAAGAACTAATATGTTACTAGTAAATACATAGAAACACCATAATTAATATTTCACATTATCTATATCCATAGCACTAGTAAAACAGTTGTTCACTTCTACAATTGTTCACTTTTGAAACTAAATATAAATTAGTGTGCACACTTCATTAAATTCGTGCATGAGGTAAATTTAATGACGCAAACTTATAAAAGGAGAAAAGAAAAAAATCTCCATTCTAGCATGTTGCTAGAGCTCAACAACATCCTTCTACAGTGGCGCCTTTTCTCGGCTTGACGCCGTCGGTGGCTAGATAAAAGATCGCGGGCATGACACACACGCGGCCACACATATCTCCTCTCATGGTGGAATTTTAGGTTATCGTACATGGCTTTATACAATAGAAAGGCCTTACTCAAGTTGGAGTAGATTAGGTCATGGGCGATGTCACCACCCTTGCTAGCCCTAATGGTGTCATTGTCCACCATCCCAATCACCGCAATGGCATCGAGGCTCTCAATCTCTTCCTGTGTCGCGGCACCACGCAAGACAACGCCTTGTTACACCTCGTACTTGAGTAGTACAACCACCCTAGATGAGACCTTTGGCGTTGCTGCCACATAACCTTCCTCTACGACACGAACCACCATTGTGGCCGTTGCTTACAAGTAGAATACCCGCAGGTCCATGAGGTGATGGTTGGTGGCGTCATCGTAGTTAATTCCGCTCTATTAGTCCAAGTTCAGGAATTAAGTAAGGCTGGTGGATGGTGCTCAGTAGGTGGGTGGTATCTTCCATCCATTTCAATGAGCCAATCGAATTTAAACCCCATTGTCCTATTTTGACACATTCATTTGAGTCCAAGTGAAATATGTGATGTGCAACACCTTCCATAATATCACTAGTAGGGTTTCACCTGCTCCACCAGACTTCTATAGTACAATTTTTTACAAAGCCATGCTGAGTTGAGAAAACAACTTAAGGTATGCCCTCAAAGTAAACGATTAAATAAGAGCATCAAAAGAATCACCTAAAAGGAATGAGAACATTAATTAATACTTGTGATAGCATGTTCGAACTAGTATGTGAATGATTGATTATACACCATCGAGAGGAAATGATTCAAGTATGTATTAGATAAAGTAATTAAATACCAAGATGAAATATTGACTACATTATGCTTCTACAAGTAAACGTCTAATGAATACTAAAACTTAGAATTACATCACACAAAACATTTTGCTACAAATATCAACACAACACTTTCTGGCTTACAATACACTCCCACAATAAGGACATAGAAAACTCGACTTGACCAACCTTTCCTTACTGAAAAACAACATTATCTAACTTATATTACTTACTTCCATATCTACCTAATTTTTTTATACATGACCCATCCCTCGCCCACGCTCCACAACTATTAAAACCCTGGCACCATAGACTTTGACCAAGACACAAGATCTCCAAATCATCAAATTCCATCAAGGAACCTCTTCTCTTGATCTCCATCTCCAAATGGAGTCCACTGGACCATGCGCCGCTACACTGCCCCTCCCACCCGACACTTCCATGCAGCCGCTCGCCACCTGTAACGAGAAAAACAAGATAGTGCAGAAGAGCCCAACGTCATCTCGCACGTGCATATTTGTTTAATAGTTCGAGTTGCTGAAATTATTGGGATTAGTTTATTCTGCATGCACACACCTCTAAATATTATATATCATGTTGTCGTTTATGAAGCATGTCCCTTTCTCTCTAAATCTTAAAAACAACATTAACTAAATCATCTACTTTCTTCACCACCATGTTAGGAGGTTCATCAAATCATGGTTATCTTTGCCGTGTGACTGATACAAGACAATTTAAGTCGTGTGATTGCACTCAGACATTCTCTTTGGTTTGCGATAGACACACAAACATTCTATTTGGTATGTAATTAACACATGTGTGGCTGCATCGGTTTCTTTGGTGAAAATTTGGGTTGGTTTTTCTACATTCCGTAGCATTGTATTGACCGACTGATTATGGTAGCTCAACTATATATCTGTAATAGGGAGATTTTCCATTTAGTAAATTTAACCAGAATGACTTTTTCTTTGGTGTCCCCCTCCTTTTCAAACCTGGACAAAAAAAACTCGATACCGATTCATTTCGAAGACCATATGAACCCACCCGAAACCCGTATGGTCCCCTTAGATGTATAATCAGCATACACGTATACTCACGTGTCTACGGGAGGCAGAAATCGGGAGGTATATAGCAACAGCAACGAAATTTCAAAACATGACATGCAAAGACGTAGGTCGCGATAACGGGAGATGAGATCAGCCGATAAGAACGTCAAGTATACCCAGCTCGACCGAGTATGCCTATATGGAGGTATCCATAGCCTGAATATAGGTTTCGACCGGTCAAAATAAAACTGACCCATGCAAACTTAAGTTTTTTTGGGGGGGGGGGGGGAATAAAATATAAATATATCCCCATCCATTGTATGGACATTGCTTCTTCCTTTTCACCTTTGAGAGTAATGCATTTCAAATAAAATATGTCACCCATTAGTGTTTGATAAGGACACATTGTTTATTCTGGTTTTGTCTTCTTTATTTGTTGGGAACTTTGTTATGAAATCTGAAGCCACTCAATTCATAAAGATGGTGTCCCGTTTAAGATGCTTTCTCGCATACTTTTCTTGCTAGAGCTCAGTAGCCTCCTTCCGCAGCGACACTTTCCTAGACTTGTCATCTCCCGAAGCCATATAAAAATTGGACATGACAAACATAATTCCCCCTTGTATCCCCTCCCTGAGGTGCAACCCTTGTAGGCCATGGTCTTATCCATAGAAACTCGAGGAAAATCAGGTCACAAGCGGTGTCCCCTCCATGCATGTCGTGGAAGCTGGTGTCACCACATCCGCACCACCCACGCCGACTGACACCTTGTTGCACCTCGAACTTGGGCGGTACAGTTTTCCTCAACAAGAACATTAGCGCCACAACCACATGCCCTTCCAACACGGAACGAGCGTCCTAATTCCTTCTAATTATGCCAAGCGGGCAGTAATTTAACTAAGGTTAATGATCCACTTCAAGCTGTCAATCCAATTAAAAAACCATCGACCACTTCCTATTTTATGCCCGAAAAAAGAAAATGGAAGCAAATCGAGACATAATCTTTGTACAAGCAGTGAGGTGGATGTGTCTGTCGATGGACTTTTCGGGAAAGACAGTGGTGGCGTTCCACCAATACATAACCAATAGGATTTTGCCGAGTGGATGCCTTATTGAGGCGATAAACAATAGCTACTACAAGATATACTCTATCGTTATAGCTTAATACTTCTTGATAGACGCGGTTTGAAAAGATCATTTACCTTAGAAAACTACGATATAAAAACTATTTATGTTTTCTTTGCAACACCGATGTCGTTTCAGGGAGTCAATCTGAAAATAAGATCTCCTCTCTGTCTCATCACTGAACATATGAATTGCCGCTGGTTTATTTGGCTCTAGTGCACCAAATTAAAACATTCATATGACATATGGATAGATCCGTGATGTGAAACGACTTCCAAAATATGACCAATTCGGTTTGCACCTCCTCTACCAGACTGCCTTAATTCAGAAATAGTTTAGATTCATGTTGAGCTTAGGAAAAACTGAGGTATACCCTCAAAGTCACGAATTGAAGAAGAGAATCAAGGGGATAACTGGAAAGGAATGACATACTTGAGTAAGCATGTTCAGACTAGTGTGTGAAAGAGTGACTATACACCAGCGAGGGAAAACGGTTCAAGTGTGTATCACATAAAATAAATATGCTCGGTGGCTCGTTAACACTTCCGAGCCTCCGTTTCTTGTCCGTTGGATGCACGTGATCTGGCAGCCTGACCCGCTCTGTTCTGATAGCCCCCGTCTCTCCCCATTCCGCCACTCACCTCTCGCCCGATGTCTAGGTTCATCGAGCCGATTTCAGCGCGACTTCCAGCGTCGGAGAGTGGGAGCATGCGCGAGGGAGTGGAGCTCATTACTAGAGAGCGGACGCGCATGGAGGCGTGGAGCTTGGCGGTGTAGAGCAGCCGCGGGAGGACGACGAGCTTGGCGGCGGCCGACGGGATTCGACTACGTGTGAAGCTCCCTGGTAGCAAGGTTCTGCGCGCGTCGATGGTCGAGGATATTCGCTGATGCGGGTGGAGGTGGCCATATCCCCTTACGATGGAGGCAACCTGTCTTGGGCGAACCTCTGGCCGCCTAGATCTGAGGTCCCATCAACCTTCTCTACCCCTCTCCACCACACACACGATGAATTAGAAGCCAGGCTGGGACGTGGATGGGGGTACATGATGGAGATGGACGTCCTGGCGGCCGTGGAACGGGAGCTGGGTTGGTTAGTGTAGAAGAAGTTCAAAGCACCATCTTCCTGCATCTACAACTACAGGTCCGCTGGTCCACTACTTCCTCTCTCCTCGTATAATCAAGATGCTAATGGTTGATGTATAGCTTGGATGAAGATTTTTAACTTAGTACCACCATATATGCCACGCTACTAGGGGCCTTTTGTGCCCTCGCCCACGGCAATGAGGTTTCTTTGGGTGTGGTGATTTCATAAAGAGAGGACTCACTGTGAGTATTACAAGTATTACTTTAGTGTATGGATTTTATTTTGCACTAGGGAAATTGGTAAATGTGGAATCAGTTCCCCAAGAAATTCTGTTAATTTTGTGTGTGACTTCAATTTTTTGGCTAGTGTTTTGCACTAGAGAAATTGGTAGATGTGGAATCAGTTCTGCAACTTAATTTTGTGTGTGACTTCAATTCTCTGGCTAGTGCTACACAATTTGTAAGTTACCTAAGTGCCTAGTGAGGATATTTTCCTTTTGATGACTGCCTACTTCAGGTAATATAGTGATTCGTGTGTAGTATCCTTTAGGTTCGATCTTTCGAGAATCGTTGTTGCAATATGTCCCTAAGACCTTTTAGTGATTTTTTATGGGCACTTTCTCTCCTACTAGTTTAATGTTAGCATTATCAAGTGTGCATTGCTGAAGGGTACCACTTGCTTAGCTACAAGTTGTATGGACACATGTTTCTTTTTTGACTGTTGATCTGATGAGATGTTATTGGGTTGATTTTCTTTTCAAATATTAGGCATGCTGGAACATATAAAATTGCTCAGGCTAGAACAAAAAATTGGCTAATTTTTTTAGGTTTATAAGCATCCATATATTTAAGGGTGTGAGGGTGTAGGATCATATCATCCATATGAAGTTACTGTTCCTTGTCACATTTAAGTTGCTTATCCATTCTGATTAAGTTGCTATTTCTATTAAGTTGTTGTACATCTAGGGTCTAGGTTTTTTTATCTCCTGACTAGACAATCATCCACATGTTAAGATGCTTAGCCCATTTGATTAAGTTACTTACTACCCATTCGATAAGTTGTTTTGTATAGATAGGGGTTGAAGGTTATTCTACTTTCACCATGCAAACTATAACTAAGTTGCTTCTGCCCACCGAATTTAGTTACTCCCTCCGATCCAAATTAATTGATTTGGATTTGTCTAGATTCGGATGTATCTAGCACTAAAACATGTCTAGATACATCCGAATCTAGACAAAGTGGAGTCAATTAATTTGGATAGGAGGGAGTAGTTAATATTCCTTATTAAGTAGATGTATATCAAGAGGTTCTTTTGTGTGTTTTGTCCCTTGACCATGTAATCACCCCTAAGCTGGGGCATACATTACTTTGGTAATTAGTTGTTTGTCATGCACTACGTTGTAGTTACCAGATCACGTAGTTGCTTTATAGGTGCAAGTAAGTTGCGACTTTGGTTCCACTATGTTGTCCCTAAGACTGTTGCAGGTTTGGAATCACCCTACTATTTTTCAAGGTGATTGTGTATGCTATTTGCACGTTCCTGAGATTGTGCTTCTAACTAAGTTGTATGTTTCATATCACCTAATCGCTTTTTCTAGTTCCGGTAAGTTGTGGTTTCGCATGCACTATGTTATAGTTATCAGATTACCTAGTTTCTTTTTGGGTGCAATTTGAAGGGAATATGCCCGAGAGGCAATAATAAAGTGGTTATTATTTTATTCCATGTTTATGATAAATGTTTATTTTACATGCTAGAATTGTATTGATCGGAAACATCAATACATGTGTTTAATAAACAAAAAGGGTTCCTAGTTATGCCTCTCTTATAGACTAGCTTGTTGATTAACAAGATGATCAAGGTTTCCTGATCATGGACATTGGATGTTGTTAATAACAAGGTCACACCATTGGTGGAATGATGTGATGAACATTCATCCGAGGTATAGCATTACGATCAAAGTCATTATGTTTATATTGCTATAACATCATACGAAGTAATCTTTATCCTTAGACCATGAGATCATGTTAATTGCTAACACCGGAAGAGTATCTTGATAACATCAAACATCACACCGTAACAGGGTGACTATAAAGATGGGTTCAGTGCTACGAAGGTGTTATGTTGAGGCTCATGGATCAAGAGTGGAATTTGTCAATCCCGATGACGGATAGATATAATCTGGGCCCTCTCGGTGATATCACATTGAAATAGCTTGCAAGCAAGTGATGTGATCACTAGAATGTTATATCACGGGAACGAGAAAAGAGTGCATGTCGGTAACGAGATCAAACTATGTATAGAGATACCAATGATCGAATCTCGGACATGTAATATATCGCGGGACAAAGGGATTTAGTTACTAGCGTTAAAGGTTCTCACGATCATAGAAGTCATCGTTGAATGTGTAGGAGTCAGTATGGATCTCCAGGTCCCGCTACTGATTATTGATCGGAGAGGGGTCTCGATCATGTTTGCATTATTCGCGAACCGTAGGGTGACACACTTAAGGGATACCGACACCATTTGGAGCAAATATGTTTCGGATAAAGATTTAAGAAAGCGCTGGAATTATTTCAATAGACACCGAAACTGTTTCGGGTGAAATTGCTGAAATTGGTTCTGCATGTAATATTAAAATGTTGTAGGGGGTTTTATGTAAATGTTTGTTAATTAAAGTAATTAACAAAATTATGAATAAAAATAATAAAAGAGTTTTATTAAATGAGAGAGCATTAAATTTGGAGAAATTTAATGCATTTAAAGTGGAGACTTTAAAAGAGAATGTGAAGGGGCATTTTAATGTGGAGGGGTTACCACCACATGAATGGAGGAGGTGAAGGGTCACCCCCTCCATGCGCCGGCCATGAAGGAGGGGCACTTCCCTCCTCCTATAAAAGGCCACCCCCTCCTCACTTCTCACACACACCTCCTTGTGAAGGATCTCTCTCCCCCTCTAGTATTATTTCCCCATGGTCTCGGATTAGCGAGATACATGTTCCCGGTGGATTTATTTGAAAGGAGTTGCTGCTTCCGCTCCTTTGCTGGAGCGAGGGATGGAGGTTGTCGGGGTACCGGACGTGTGTGCTATCACGGATGCACCGCTGCTTTGCGGTGCTGGACTTGGTGCTGCTGGAGCTGGATCTGATGGACGTGCTGGAGCCGGACCTGCTGGACTTCCTCACGATCTTGAGATCGGCAAGTGTACGACTACATTAACCACGAGTTCCTACATGTTAACAAAGCTCGTTTTCTACGAGGGTAAGTTCTCATTGGATGTATGTCCACCCGTTGCTTTGTACCTAGTAGATAGATCTTGGCGTGTAGTTCACACCGTAGGAAATTTTTTGTTTTCTATGCTGCGGACCCTACAGTGGTATCAGAGCCTGATCTATGCTTAGGTGCTTAGCACGGGCAGTACACATATGTTGATATGTGGGCGATGATGATCATGTTATTGCATCTTCTATGTATTTTGGATATTGGTGGCATAGTGGGATGAAGCGGCCCGGACCAACCTTACATGTCATCGTACATGAGACCGGTTCCACGACTGACATGCAACTTGTTTTGCATAAGTGGCTGGCGGGTGTCTGTCTCTCCTACTATAGTCAATATCTGATTTACAACGAGTTGTTAATAACTTAGTTATCCTCGTTGTGGTTCATGTTCGTAGGTAAGAACGGTTCTATCTCCGAAAGCCCTAAACCACGTAAAACTTGCAATTGATAAATTAGAGGCGTCTAGTTTAGATCGTTGCTGGGCTAGTGTATTGATATGGTATTGTTGTAAGTAGATCTATGATAGATACTCTTACAACACACTTAACGTGTAAGTTCCATAGACCTTGGCCTTACACACAAAGGAATGATAGAGATCATACCACGATGCAAGTGATAGAGATCAAATGCATGGACCATATCATCTCACTTTACACATTAGATGTTAGCATCTTATACTGCTAGTTTGACGCTTTCTGTAGCATTGTAAGATGATCCCTCTTTTAGATATCAAGATAAAAATGTGTTCTTCCTTAAGTATGCACCGTTTTGTGGATCGTGTTTCGAGACATCACGTGATGATCGGGTGTACTCGACTCTACGCTTTCATACAAACGGGTGTAAGACAGTTTTATACATGCGAGTACTAAGGTTCTTACTTGGCGAGCCTAGCATGTACAGACATGGCCTCGGAACACGGACCGAAAGGTTAAGCATGAGTCATATAGTTGATATGATGCCCATATAGATGCTCGCCTTTGAAGCTACATCAACTCACATGATGATCGGACTTGCTGTAGTGGATTTGGTTCATGTAATCACCAAAAAGGCACGAGGGATGTCGTTTTTGAGTGGGAGTTCATTTCTAATTTGAATTAGTCGAACCAAATTTGTCATAAATTAAATCAAAGTGAATTTGCATAGTTTGTTGTAGTCATTGGCATTCGTTTTCTACCTTATGCTTAGTTTTTATTTGAGATAATAGAACTATAGAATTCTGGATATTTACTTTACGAACTGGTATCGTGTTGTTTTGAATGTCAATTTAAAGTTTATAAGTCCTATTGCAAACTTTCAGCAAACTCTATTTACTCTATGAAATTTAATAAGTGGTATTAAATCAAGAGTAAGAATTCCAATATTAGTATCTAAAGTATCATGTTTGCCTCCATGATTATTGATATCCAAAAGTTGTTTTAATATCAAGATTATATTGGAGCTGAAAATTGTTTCAGAAACCATCACATGTGAAAGATAGTGTGATATCTGAAACAATGTTTTTGGTTGCATTATGATAAAGTATAAATTAGCAAAGTACATGTTCTCATAGTGTATGAGAATTTGTGAAGGATGGAGATGCTAGGCATTGGAATCTACCAAAAAGGTTTTGGGAACTGATATTATACTCGTGATTCTTCCTTATAAGCTATAGTAGCTTGATCATGAAAGTTCTCATGATAAGGATGAATAGAAGCTGTAAGTAAAATGTTTACTACACTAATAGATTACTAAAGAATGGATTTTTGAAGAACACCAAACATTTGATGATGGTGATCCACTTCAAAGTGCAAGTCCAAATGTATTAGTAGTTGACTATATATGCTTTGTACCATGTGTCATGTTGATGACACCACTATTGATGTTGATAGATTCTTTTAAAATAAAAGGAATTGCTGAAAGAGAATCTATAAAATATTTGGCAGAAAAGAAAAGGTTGGAGATGTCCAACTTAGGTATATAGAAGATATACATGTTATGGCTGTATTCCTTGCTTGTTAAACAATGTGGTTCTTAGGTATTGGATACCGGTATTTGTAGGGGTTCGTAGCATGGAAAACAAAAATTTTCTACCGCATACAAACAAACAAGCCAAGATCTATCTACTAGATTGTAGCAACAAGTCGATAGTGGAACTCACCCTCGAAGATTCCAAAGCGGTTAACGAGAGCAGATTCTCGTGGGTGATGTAGTCGTACTCTTTCCGATCTCAAGATCGCGTAGACGATCCTTCCGGCGCCGCGTTCCCGCAGCGCTCCCGCAGTCGGTCACATGTTCGGTACTCGACGAAGACCTTCCTCTTCCTTGTTCCAGCAGGCAGCGGAGGTTGTAGCACTCTCCTCGCGATTCCGGCAGCACAACGGCGTGGTACCGGAGGTAGAGGGGAGATCCCGCAGGGCTTCGCCTTAAGCCGGTGCGAGTATGGTGGAGCTTATGAGAGAGGCTATTAGTGGCCTAGTAATTAGACACACCAATTAGAGGGCTCTAAACCAATTAGAAGGCTCTAAACCGAGACAGCTCTAAACCGGGGTTTAGATCTAGGGTTTAGGTCTAGAGGATAGGATCTAGTGTTGTGTCTAGAGGAGGAGGCCCTGCCCCTCCTCTTATAGGTGGAGGGTGCGGCCAAGGGGAGGGGAGTCCCTCCCCAAGTCGGCCTTGGGAGGCGCGCCGGCCAAGGGGAGGAATCCCTCCCCAACTCGGCCTCCACCTCCTCCTCCTTTCCCACTTCCAAAACTCGTCGTTTGACTTTCAAAATAGCCGTTTGACTTTTCAATTTAGGATTTAAATAAACCCTTTATTTTGGACAGCAAGAACACCTAGTACATGATGCAATCATTCCAATATGTAATGACACATTCATATACCCTTCCCCCTCCGGAGTGCCGGACATTCCGGGACCTTCCAGAATGTTCCCGATGAAAACACCGGAACCATTCCCCAACTCCGAAACGGGACTTTCCTTATATGAATCTTATTCTCCGGACCATTCCGGATCTCCTCGTGATATCCCGGATCCCATCCGAGACTCCGAACAACATTCGGTCTCTTTCTCATAATACCATAACTACTCAAACAACGTCGAATCCTTAAGTGTGTCTCCCTACGGTTCGTGAATTATGCGGACATGATCGAGACACTTCTCCGAACAATAACCAATAGAGGAATCTGGAAATTCATATGGCTCCCACATATTTCTACGATTACTTTGCGATCGAATGAACCATTTACATACGATACCAATTTCCCTTTGTCTCACGATATGTTACTTATCCGAGGTTATGATCGTCGGTATCTCTGCATACCTAGTTCAACCTCGTTACTGATAAGTACTCTTTTCTCGTTCCCGTGATATGTGATCCCTTGTGACCATGTCACATGCTTGCAAGCTAATTGGATGACATTTCACCGAGAGGGCCCAGAGAATATCTATCCGTCATCTGGATGGACAAATCCCACTCTTGATCCATGTGTTTCAACCAATACTTTCTGAACACTCAATACCACCTTTATAGCCACCCTGTTACGGTGTGGTGTTTGATGACATCAAAGCATCCATCCGGTAAAGGTGATATGCATGATCTCATGGTCGAAGGAATTAGGTTACTATGTATCAGAAAGCATATAGCAATTGAACTATTGAAATGACTTGATCTTTATGCTACGCTTATCTATAGGAGTATGTCCACCATATCATTCTCCTAACGATATGATCTTGTTGTTAACAACATCTCAATGTTCATGATAGGGAAACCACAATCATCTATTAACCAACAAGCTAGTGAAGTATAGAGGCTATACTAGGGACTTCAATTTAAGTTTATAATTCACACAAGTATTAATGTTTCCTTGTTAATACTATTATAGCATGAATATAAACATTTATCATAAACACAAAGATATAATAATAACTACATTTATTATTGCCTCTAGGGCATATCTCCAACAGTCTCCCACTTGCACTAGAGTCATCTAATCTAGATTACATGGTAATATACCGAACACCCATGGCAGTTTGGTGTTGGTCATGTTTTGCCCTCGGGAGAGGTTTAGTCAACGGATCCGCCACATTCAGATCTGTGTGTACTTTGCAAATCTTTATATCCCCATCCTGGATATGTTCTCGAATAGCGTGAAAACGCAGATTGATATGCTTCAGCTTCTTGTGTGACCTTGGTTCTTGCGCATTGGCTATGGCGCCCATGTTATCACAGTAGATAGACATTGGGTCCAGCGCGCTAGGAACCACACCCAGCTCTGTAATGAACTCTTTCATCCATATCGCTTCTTGTGAAGCCTCCGAAGCAGCCATGTATTCCGATTCAGTTGAAGATCTCGCCACAACGCTTTGCTTTGCACTCCTCCAGCTAACTGCTGCACCATTCAAAATAAATACGTATCCAGATTGTGATTTAGAATCATCCGGATCGGTGTTCCAACTAGCATCGGTGTAACCATTAACAACGAGCTGTTCATCACCTCCATAAGAAAGAACCATATCCTTAGTTCTTCTCAAGTACTTAAGGATGTTTTTGACCGCTGTCCAATGATCCACTCCTGGATCACTTTGATATCTGCTAGTTAAACTAACAGCATATGCAATGTCGGGTCTAGTACATAGCATGGCATACATTAGAGATCCTATGGCTGAGGCATAGGGAGTCTTACTCATCCTTTCTCTATCTTCTGCCGATGTCGGACTTTGAGTTTTACTCAAGGTCGTATTGGGCAACATGGGCAAGAACCCTTTCTTGCTTTCTTCCATTCCAAACCTCTTTAGAACTTTGTCCAAATATGTACTTTGTGACAATGATATTTGGCGTTTCGATCTATCTCTATAAATCTTTATGCCTAATATGTAAGCTGCTTCGCCAAGATCCTTCATTGAAAAACTATTATTCAAATATTCTTTGACACTATTAAGAAGGTCTACATCATTCCCAATCAACAATATGTCATCCACATATAGTATTAAGAACGCTACAGAGCTCCCACTCACTTTCTTGTAAATACAAGCTTCTCCATAAGTTTGTATAAAACCAAAACTTTTGATTACCTTATCAAAACGTTGATTCCAACTTCGGGATGCTTGCTTCAATCCATAGATGGACCATTGAAGTTTGCATACCTTGTTAGCATCTTTAGGATCGACAAAACCTTTGGGTTGCATCATATACAACTCTTCATCAATGTCTCCATTGAGGAATGCTGTTTTGACATCCATCTGCCATATCTCATAATCATAATATGCAGCGATTGCTAACATAATCCTCACAGACTTTAGCTTCGCTACTGGTGAGAAAGTATCATCGTAGTCAACTCCTTGAATTTGTCGAAACCCTTTGCGACAAGTCGAGCTTTATAGACAGTAACATTACCATCAGCATCTGTTTTCTTCTTGAAAATCCATTTGTTCTCGACAGCCTTCCGGCCATCCGGTAAGTCCACCAAAGTCCATACTTGGTTTTCGTACATGGATCCAATCTCGGATTTCATGGCTTCTTGCCATTTATTGGAATCTGGGCTCATCATCGCTTCCTCATATGTCTCGGGGTCATCGGTGTTGTCCACCAACATGACATTCATAACGGAATCATACCAATCTGGAGTGGTACGAGTTCTCGTTGACCTCCGAGGCTTTGTAGCAACTTCAACCGAAGTTTCATGATCATCATCATTAGCTTCCTCTCTTATTGGTGCAGGCACCACAGGAACCTCTTCCGGTGCTGCGCTACTCGCAATTTCGAGAGAAGGTTCGACAACCTCGTCGAGTTCTACTTTCCTTCCAGTCACTTCTTTCGAGAGAAATTCCTTCTCTAGAAAGGATCCATTCTTGGCAACGAAGATTTTGCCTTCGGATCTATGATAGAAGGTATACCCAATAGTTTCCTTCGGGTATCCTATGAAGACGCATTTTTCCGCTTTGGGTTCAAGCTTGTCCGGCTGTAACTTCTTTACATAGGCTTCGCATCCCCAAACTTTAAGGAACGACAATTTAGGTTTCTTCCCAAACCATAATTCATACGGTGTCGTTTCAACGGATTTAGACGGTGCCCTATTTAAAGTGAATGCAGCTGTTTCTAATGCATAACCCCAAAATAATAGCGGTAAATCTGTAAGTGACATCATAGAACGAACCATATCTAAGAGAGTTCGATTACGACGTTCAGACACACCATTACGCTGTGGTGTTCCCGGCGGTGTCAATTGTGAAAGTATTCCGCACTTCTTTAAATGCTCGCCAAACTCGTAACTTAGATATTCACCTCCACGATCAGAACGTAGAAATTTAATCTTCTTGTTACGTTGATTCTCTACCTCACTTTGAAATTCCTTAAACTTCTCGAAAGTTTCGGACTTATGTTTCATGAAATAGATATACCCATATCTACTCAAGTCATCCGTGAAGGTAAGAACATAACGATAACCACTGCGCGATGCTACACTCATTGGACCACACACATCGGTATGTATGATTTCCAATAAGTCCGTAGCTCGCTCCATTATACCAGAAAATGGAGTCTTAGTCATTTTACCCATCAGACATGCTTCGCATCTTTCAAGTGATTCAAAATCAAGTGATTCAAGAAGTCCATCGGAATGGAGTTTCTTCATACGCTTCAATCCAATGTGACCAAGACGACAGTGCCACATATAGGTCAAGTTATCGCTCGATTTCAAACGTTTAGCCTCAATGTTATTAACATGTGTATTTCCACTATCGAGATTCAATATGAATAGACCATCTATCAAAAGTGCATGTGCATAAAACATATTACTCATATAAATCGAACAACCATTATTCTCGGATTTAAACAAGTAACCGTCTCGCAATAAACAAGATCCTGATATAATGTTCATGCTCAACGCAGGCACCAAATAACAATTATTTAAGTATAAAACTAATCCCGATGGTAGATGAAGAGGTAGCGTGCCGACCGCTATCACATCAACCTTTGATCCGTTTCCCACGCGCATCGTCACCTCGTTCTTCACTAGCTTCCGTTTATTCTGCAGCTCCTGTTTCGAGTTACAAATATGAGCAACCGAACCAGTATCAAATACCCAGGCACTACTACGAATACTAGTGAGATACACATCAATAACATGTATATCAGATATACCTTTCTTCTTGATGTTGCCGTTCTTCAAATCCGCCAAGTACTTTGGGCAATTCCGCTTCCAGTGACCTTCTCCCTTGCAGTAAAAGCACTCAACATCAGGCTTGGGTCCAGCCTTGGTCCTCTTCGTCGGAGTGGTAGCTTTCTTACCAGCCTTCTTGAAGTGTCCCTTTTGCTTAGACTTGCCTTTCTTGAATTTGGTGGTCTTATTGACCATCAACACTTGGTGCTCTTTCTTGATCTCCACTTCTGCAGATTTTAACATGGCAAATAGTTCTGGCAACTCTTTGTTCATGTTCTGCATGTTGTAGTTCATCACAAAGTTCTTGTAACTTGGTGGTAGTGATTGGAGGATGCGGTAAACCCCCAAAGTGTTAGGAATCACTATACCCAAACTTTGAAGTTTATTCGCGTGCCCAGACATTTTAAGCACATGCTCACTGACGGAGCTACCCTCTTCCATCTTGCAGTTAAAGAACTTTTCAGAAGCTTCATAACTTTCAATTGCCGCATGAGTCTCAAAGATTAATTTGAGATCCTCGACAATATCATATGGATCTGACTCTTCAAATCTTTTCTGAAGCTCCGATTCTAAACCATACAAGATAGCACACTGAACTATGGAGTACTGATTCTTCCGAGCGAGGTAAACATTCTTTACTTCATCGGTAGCATCAGCTGCAGGTGGGTCACCTAGCGGTGCATCCAGCACATAGGTCAAATTACCAGCTGTGAGGACAATCCTCAAATTGCGGAACCAATCCGCGAAGTTGCTTCCATTGTTTTTCAACTTTTCTTTCTCTAGGAACGCATTAAAATTGATGGTAGGGGCTGCCATTGATCTACAACATATTTGCAATAGTTTAGACTAAGTTTATGACAAATTGAGTTCAAATTAATTAATGAAATTAAACTAGGTGAACTCCCACTCAAAACAACATCCCTCACATTGTTTTAGTGATCACATGAACCAAATCCACTACATCAACACCGATCATCATGAGAGTTGATATAGTTTCAATGGCGAACAATCGACATGTTCATCATATCTGCTATATGATTCATGCTTTACCTTTCGGCGATCCGTGTTCCTGAGGCCATGTCTGTACATGCTAGGCTCGTCAAGATCAAACCTTAGCTACCGCATAAGCAAATCTGGCTTGCTTACGTTGTATTCACCCGCGGAATCAAAGACACCCGATCATCACGTGGTGCTTCGAAGCAACAAGCTTTGGCAACGGTGCATACTAAGGGTGAACACTTTAGAACTTGAAATTAATGTGCATGAGGGATCATCTTATAATGCTACCGTCGTCTACTAAGCAATACAAGATGCATAAAGGATTAACATCACATGCAATTCATAATATGTGATATGATATGGCCTTTCTTCTTTGTGCTTCCGATCTTCATCTTCAAGCACGAACATGATCTCCATCATCACCGGCATAGCATCAAGGTCAATGACGCTTCTTAATGGTTGTCGTCCACCAGCTTCAACTATTACAACTATTTTGAATAGACACGCAGGTCTTAACAGAATTTAAAGACAACCATATGGCTCCTGCCGGTTGCCAACTTACAATAAGGAACATTGCATACATCAAATATAATCACAATCATGGCCATATCACATCACTGCACACCCCTGCAAAACAAAGTTAGACGCTTCTACTTTCTTTGCATATTTTACGTGGTTTGGGGCTTTCAATAAGTGTCGTTCTAACCTACGAACAAGAACCACAACATTGATACTAGCATTGTTGATTACCCGTTGTAAATTGGATCTTTACTATGCTAGGAGAAACAGGCACCCGCAAAGCCACTTATGCAATACGAGTTGCATGTCAAGCGTGGAGCAAGTCTCATGAACGATGTCATGTAAGGTTAGCCCGGGCCGCTTCATCCCAACATACCGCAAGATGCAAAGTACACAAAAAGCAATCTACAATAAAAGCATCAACGCCCACAATGACCATTGTGTTCTACTCGTGCAACAGATCTACATATAGACCTGGCTCTGATACCACTGTAGGGGTTCGTAGCATGGAAAACAAAATTTTTCTACCGCATACAAACAAACAAGCCAAGATCTATCTACTAGATTGTAGCAACAAGTCGATAGTGGAACTCACCCTCGAAGATTCCAAAGCGGTTAACGAGAGCAGATTCTCGTGGGTGATGTAGTCGTACTCTTTCCGATCTCAAGATCGCGTAGACGATCCTTCCGGCGCCGCGTTCCCGCAGCGCTCCCGCAGTCGGTCACACGTTCGGTACTCGACGAAGACCTTCCTCTTCCTTGTTCCAGCAGGCAGCGGAGGTTGTAGCACTCTCCTCGCGATTCCGGCAGCACAACGGCGTGGTACCGGAGGTAGAGGGGAGATCCCGCAGGGCTTCGCCTTAAGCCGGTGCGAGTATGGTGGAGCTTATGAGAGAGGCTATTAGTGGCCTAGTAATTAGACACACCAATTAGAGGGCTCTAAACCAATTAGAAGGCTCTAAACCGAGACAGCTCTAAACCGGGGTTTAGATCTAGGGTTTAGGTCTAGAGGATAGGATCTAGTGTTGTGTCTAGAGGAGGAGGCCCTGCCCCTCCTCTTATAGGTGGAGGGTGCGGCCAAGGGGAGGGGAGTCCCTCCCCAAGTCGGCCTTGGGAGGCGCGCCGGCCAAGGGGAGGAATCCCTCCCCAACTCGGCCTCCACCTCCTCCTCCTTTCCCACTTCCAAAACTCGCCGTTTGACTTTCAAAATAGCCGTTTGACTTTTCAATTTAGGATTTAAATAAACCCTTTATTTTGGACAGCAAGAACACCTAGTACATGATGCAATCATTCCAATATGTAATGACACATTCATATACCCTTCCCCCTCCGGAGTGCCGGACATTCCGGGACCTTCCAGAATGTTCCCGATGAAAACACCGGAACCATTCCCCAACTCCGAAACGGGACTTTCCTTATATGAATCTTATTCTCCGGACCATTCCGGATCTCCTCATGATATCCCGGATCCCATCCGAGACTCCGAACAACATTCGGTCTCTTTCTCATAATACCATAACTACTCAAACAACGTCGAATCCTTAAGTGTGTCTCCCTACGGTTCGTGAATTATGCGGACATGATCGAGACACTTCTCCGAACAATAACCAATAGAGGAATCTGGAAATTCATATGGCTCCCACATATTTCTACGATTACTTTGCGATCGAATGAACCATTTACATACGATACCAATTTCCCTTTGTCTCACGATATGTTACTTATCCGAGGTTATGATCGTCGGTATCTCTGCATACCTAGTTCAACCTCGTTACTGATAAGTACTCTTTTCTCGTTCCCGTGATATGTGATCCCTTGTGACCATGTCACATGCTTGCAAGCTAATTGGATGACATTTCACCGAGAGGGCCCAGAGAATATCTATCCGTCATCTGGATGGACAAATCCCACTCTTGATCCATGTGTTTCAACCAATACTTTCTGAACACTCAATACCACCTTTATAGCCACCCTGTTACGGTGTGGTGTTTGATGACATCAAAGCATCCATCCGGTAAAGGTGATATGCATGATCTCATGGTCGAAGGAATTAGGTTACTATGTATCAGAAAGCATATAGCAATTGAACTATTGAAATGACTTGATCTTTATGCTACGCTTATCTATAGGAGTATGTCCACCATATCATTCTCCTAACGATATGATCTTGTTGTTAACAACATCTCAATGTTCATGATAGGGAAACCACAATCATCTATTAACCAACAAGCTAGTGAAGTATAGAGGCTATACTAGGGACTTCAATTTAAGTTTATAATTCACACAAGTATTAATGTTTCCTTGTTAATACTATTATAGCATGAATATAAACATTTATCATAAACACAAAGATATAATAATAACTACATTTATTATTGCCTCTAGGGCATATCTCCAACAGTATTTGATACCGAATTGGTTGGTATGAAGTGTCATACAGGACAACGCAATTCATGAACTACAATGGCCTAAGTAACTAGCAAGAGAATAAGTGATGATGTTCATCGAAAACAAATAAAGTGTTATTGTGTTTTTCGTTGTCATCAAACCAAGCCTTCAAGATTTGTTTAAATAATTGTTATTTTGTTCCAGTATTATGAGAACAATGGTTGTTCAAATAATTACCGTATTCCATAAAGGATGGATGAACTTTTACAAGTCTAGTTGGAGAAATCACATCCATAAACACTATTGCTAAAATGTCGCAAGACAAATGATTGAAAGATCACTTATGAAGTGGCATCGCTGTTTAAATTATATTTGAAAGAAAACATGAAGAAACTCCATGTTGATGGATTTTTTGGAGTCTTTTATTTTGATCAATTGACGCATCTGAGACTTTCCTCGAGATAATTGAAACTCCGTCCATAGGCCAGAGAGGAACGGATGACTAGCTTATTGGAAATTGTGCATGCTGATGTGCATAGTCCATTATGTGTAGCCATATGCGATGGATCTTTTTTGCTTCATATGCTTTCTTCGGAAATTTGAGTGAATATATATCTGTATATTTACTTAATAAGGAATAAGTATGAAACATTTGAAAATTGTTCAAAGACTTTCAAGATGAAGTGGAAAATCATTGTAACAAGAAAATAAAGAGTTTATGATTCGATCATAAATGAAGATATTTGAGTTACATGTTTAGCAAAACACCTAAGATTTGAGGAATTGTTCCATGAATTTGGATTTCCCGATAAACCACAAGAGTATGGCATATTCGAGAGATGAAATCAAACCATGTTTGACATGGTAAGATCAAAGGTGTCATTTATAAAACTGCCATTATGTTTTAAAGATTGAAGCTTTAGAGACTACCACTTTTACACTGAAAAGAGCACCATCGTGATCCATTGAAATGACACCATATGAGTTATGGTTTGGGATAAAACCCGAATTGTCTTTTCTTATATTTTGGTATGCTATGCATAAGTAAAAATTTTACAACCAAAGTCGGATAAGCACGTCTTTGTAGGTTATCCCAAAGAATTTGTTGGGAATTTCTCCATGACACCGAGGACAAAAGAGTTTGTTACTTGGAACGTCAAGTTTCTTCAGAAGGAATTTTTCGTGAAAAGTTAAGTGGGAGGACAATAGAACTTTGATAAGGTTGTTGAACCTTAGCTATATGTGCTAAGTAGCGCAGTGCTGGAAAGTGTCCCGGTGGCGGCCACAATGCTCATGGCTCTCGTGATTACAAAAGGTGTGATCTAGGAGATTAGAGTTCCTATAGAACCGCGTGGGTCGGTAAGAATCAAATAGTAAGATTTGATAAGCAAGTCATTATTGTTTTGACAATGATGAACCGGCTACATGCAAAGAAGCGATGATGGGACCTGACTCCATAAAATGACTAGAAGTCATAGAATCCGTGATAGTATCCATACACGAGAAATCAAGTTTCTGAACTTGGAAGACCCTCCGGAAAGGCGTGAATCCTATCGGTCGTGTTTGGATCTATAAAGAAATAAGACATGGATGTTTAACATATATGAAATAGTCGACATGTTGGAAAGAAGTTTACGACAATGTTCAAGGAGTTGACTATGACAAGATTTGATCTTTCATAGCGATATATAGTCTTGACGGATTAATGTAGCAACCACTACATATAATTTGGTATATGGTAGTTGAATAAACAAAACAAGGTTCTTCTAATAGAACGGTAACCTAGGACGTGTACATGACATGGTCCGAAGGGTTTTGTTAATTCAAAGGGTGCTAAAAGGGCATGTAAACTTCAATGGTTGAAGTAAGCATAGTGGAGTTGGAATCTTCACCATGATGAACCTATTAAAAGAGTTTAAATTCATCGAAGATGATGAAGATGCTTGCATTTGCAAGAAATTAAGTGGGAGCGCTGAGACATATTTCTAATACATTATGTAGAGGACATATTGTTGATTGGAAATGATGTATCTTGAATTGACACAAGTTAAGGATTTCATTAAAATAAGATTTCGATGAAAGACTTGGGCAAACCCAGAATATTAGGCATCAATATCTATATGGATAGATTAAGGCGCTAATATGGTTGTGCCAGACATACATATATAAGATATTGAAAGAGTTTAATATGGAAACAACAAGAAAGGTTCTTGCTGCATAGAAAGGATTGTATCAAAATTCAAGTGTTTCAACACTTGGTGCGTAAAATCACATGAAGATTTTGATCGATTATACCATGATATGTATATATCCAGAATGTCCTATGCTCTAAATGTTATGAGCATATACCAGAATGATTCATAAGATGATCATTGGACAATAGTAAAGATATTCTTATGAGCTTTGGAAGAACTAAGAATATATAATGTATAAGTGACAAATAGTTAAAGGTAGTTCATTGTAAAGTGTTACATTGATACTAGTTTTGTCACAAGATACATATTATCTTTATCTCAATTTAGACTATGGGTGGCACAATATAATGGAAAGGATGTTTCATGATGGATTTGGATGAGTTCCAAAGTTGAGATATTGTGACGGATACCACAACAAAATGCTAAGTATATGACTGCTATAGTAGCAGCATAGGAGGGCATTTGTGTTAAGTAGTTTGTTATCAAACTAGGTGTGGTTCAAAGTGGGCTAATACTATAAATATATATTGTGTGACAATAATATCAACATATTTTAACCTGAACAAACTAAAGGTCTCACCAGAGAACCAAATTTATACAATGTCATCTCATTTGAGAATGAGTGATGCGTAGAGACGCAAAGACATGCAAATACACACGGACCTGAAACTGTCAGATCCAGAGATTATGTTAACCACTAGTAATAGCGTATATGCAACACCAGAAAGCCATAGGTGTTCAATAGGCAAAGTTTTTCAAACTAGATTATTGACTCTAGTGCAAGTGGGAGACTGAAGGGAATATGCCCGAGAGGCAATAATAAAGTGGTTATTATCTTATTCCATATTTATGATAAATGTTTATTTTACATGCTAGAATCGTATTGATCGGAAACATCAATATATGTGTGTTTAATAAACAAAAAGGGTTCCTAGTTATGCCTCTCTTATAGACTAGCTTGTTGATTAACAAGATGATCAAGGTTTCCTGATCATGGACATTGGATGTTGTTAATAACAAGGTCACACCATTGGTGGAATGATGTGATGAACATTCATCCGAAGTATAGCATTACGATCAAAGTCATTATGTTTATATTGCTATAACATCATACGAAGTAATCTTTATCCTTAGACCATGAGATCATCTTAATTGCTAACATCGGAAGAGTATCTTGATAACATCAAACATCACACCGTAACAGGGTGACTATAAAGATGGGTTCAGTGCTACGAAGGTGTTATGTTGAGGCTCATGGATCAAGAGTGGAATTTGTCAATCCCGATGATGGATAGATATACTCTGGGCCCTCTCGGTGATATCACATTGAAATAGCTTGCAAGCAAGTGATGTGATCACTAGAATGTTATATCACGGGAACGAGAAAAGATTGCATGTCGGTAACGAGATCAAACTAGGTATGGAGATACCAATGATCGAATCTCAGACATGTAATATATCGCGGGACAAAGGGATTTAGTTACTAGCGTTAGAGGTTCTCACGATCACATAAGTCATCGTTGAATGTGTAGGAGTTAGTATGGATCTCTAGGTCCCGCTACTGATTATTGATCGGAGAGGGGTCTCGATCATGTCTGCATTATTCGCGAACCATAGGGTGACACACTTAAGGGATACCGACACCATTTGGAGCAAATATGTTTCAGATAAAGATTTAAGAAAGCGCTGGAATTATTTCAATAGACACCAAAACTGTTTCGGGTGAAATTGCTGAAATTGGTTCTGCATGTAATATTGAAATGTTGCAGGGGGTTTTATGTGAATGTTTGTTAATTAAAGTAATTAATAAAATTCTGAATAAAAATAATAAAAGAGTTTTATTAAATGAGATAGCATTAAATTTGGAGAAATTTAATGCATTTAAAGTGGAGACATTAAAAGAGAATGTGAAGGGACATTTTAATGTGGAGGGGTTACCACCACATGAGTGGAGGAGGTGAAGGGTCACCCCCTCCATGCGCCGGCCATGAAGGAGGGGAACCCCCCTCCTCCTATAAAAGGCCACCCCCTCCTCACTTCTCACACACACCTCCTTGTGAAGGATCTCTCTCCCCCTCTAGTATTATTTCCCCATGGTCTCGGATTAGCGAGATACATGTTCCCGGTGGCTTTATCTAAAAGGAGTTGCTGCTTCCGCTGCTTTGCTGGAGCGAGAGACGGAGGTTGTCAGGGTACCAGACGTGTGTGCGATCACGGATGCGCCGCTGCTTTGCGGTGCTGGACTTGGTGCTGCTGGAGCTGGATCTGATGGACGTGCTGGAGCCGGACCTGCTGGACTTCCTCACGATCTTGAGACCGGCAAGTGTACGACTACATCAACCACGAGTTCCTACTCGTTAACAAAGCTCGTTGTCTACGAGGGTAAGTTCTCGTTGGATGTATGTACACCCGTTGCTTTGTACCTAGTAGATAGATCTTGGCGTGTAGTTCACACCGTAGGAAATTTTTTGTTTTCTATGCTGTGGACCCTACACAATTAAGCTGTGATTTCAATTCCGTTGTGCTGTCGCTAAGACCATTGCAGGTTTAGAATCACCCCTACTATTTTCCAAGGTGATTGTGTGTGTTATGTGCATGTTCCTACGGTTGTGGTTCTAACTAAGTTATAGGTTTCAGATCACCTAGAGTTTTTTCCAATGCAGGTAAGGTGCGGTTCCGCATGCACTAAGTTATAATTATTAGACTACCTAGTTGCTTTTTGGGTGCAATTAAGGTGCGGTTTCGGTTACCATGTGTTCTCGCGGAGACCTTTGTAGGTTAGGATCACCCCTACTATTTTTTAAGGTGATTTTGTGTGTTATTTGCAATTCGAAGGGTTGCGGTTCTAACTAAGTTGTAGGTTTCAGAATTCAGACCACCTAGCTACCTTTTGCAGTGTAGGTAAGTTGTAGTATGTCATGCACCAAGTTGTAATTACCAGATTACCTAGTTGCTTTTGGGGTGCAAGTAAGTTATGGTCGGTTCCGTTGTGTGTGCTTCTGAGACTATAGCAGGTTTAGAATCACTCCTACTATTTTCCAAGGTGATTTTTGTGTGTTATCTGCACCTTCTTGGTTGTAGTTTCTCATGCACTAAACTATAGGTTTCAGATTACCTAGTCGCCTTTTCTAGTGCAGGTGATGTGTAGTTTGTCATGCACTAAACTATAGTTGTTGGATTGCACAATCGCTTTTCGGGTGTAGATAAGTAATAGTTTTTGGTTTTGCTATACGTGTTGTTGAGACTATTGCTGGTTTAGGATCACCCCTACTATTTTTCCAAGGTCTTTTCTTGTGTTCTAACTAATTCATAAGTTTTAGATCAACTAGTCGCGTTTTCCGGTGCAGATAATTTGCTTTTCATAGGTAACTACCTTTTTAGTTGGGTACAATGTCGGCACCGCCAAGAACTTCGAGTATATGTCCTTCGTGATAGACTGTTTTGAATGAACAAGGCAATCATATTTCTGTACTGATGGTAGAACTAGTTCGATGCCCAGTTTCTATTGCCCAACAACGTGGAACAAAAGAGTTAGTGGCAGAACTGCAATTAGTTGCAGACATTATGTAGATGAGTTGTAGTTTGGATGCGTACTTCCGATAGATGAGTTCAGCCTGATAGTGCGGAACTATATGAGTTGCTGGCAGTACTAACATTAGTTGCAGGCATTCTATAGATGAGTTGTAGTTTGGGGGTACTCCCCATATATGAATTCATTCCGATGGCGCGTAACTAGGTGAGTTGCTGGCAGTACTAACATTAGTTACAGGCATTCTATAGATGACTTGTAGTTTGGGCCTACGATATTGTTCTTCAAGATTAGAATTTAAGGTGAAGCTCACGCCACTGCACAACACCCCTTCTAGTTCTGATGCTATTTTTTGTGACCATATTGGGAATGGTCATGGGCGCGACGCCCCCACACACACATAGGCAGCGGAGTGGTGTTGCGCGTATGAGACATTCGGTTTCTTACTTTCTTTGGCTCTTATTTTTTCCAATCTACTCATGAACATTGTGTGAGGTATGTGCAGAAGTGGTGAAACTGCAGAATTGTAGATTGATGTATAAAACTAGGAAAGTGATGCAGATTGATGTATAAAGCTAGGAAAGTTACAGACATGAAACTTTCTCTGCTCTAGTATGTACTATGTCATGCAAAATCTCACTCTTTTCTATACATGGAGTAATAATATGTATTTATGCGCAGAACCAAATTGCCTACAAACCATAGATTAATGGCCTCGTACTTTTGCTTAAGCTTATAGCAGTGCAAAACCTCGCTCTGACCTCTGAGTAATATTTGAGCCTACGATATTGTTCTATTTAGTGATGCAACATCAGTTTCTCTTGTATCTATATCATATGCATTTGATTTCATCCCTAATAAGTTCCAATGATTTGATTGGCCCCGGATCAGTACCTGGACGTTCTTAGTACTAGAATATCATCATGTGTTAATTCCGTAAATTTTTGTTACCTTAGAACAGTTGCTTTAGTCACTTGATTATTCCCGTAAATTAGTTGCTTGTACCGTTAATTAAGTTGTTTACTACTCACTCTACCAAAAAATTTGTAAGTGCTTAGCCGTTTCAACTAAGTTGCTTCATGTTTCCTTATTAAGTTGTACTTCATATGCATGGACTAAGACTAGGGGAACCATTGAAATGATGTGTTGCTTAGCCAATTAATTGAGTTGGTAGCCCTTCTATTAATTTGTTGTCCGCATATTAAATTATTGTTGTCTGTTTAGGCTATCATCCAACTGATTAAGTAGCTTAGTCCATTAGTTGGATAAATTATGTAGACGAGTTGCTGAAAGTATCGAAATTAGTTGCAAAAGTTCTATAGGCGAGTTGTAGTTTGGGGGTACTTCCCATAGACGAGGTTCAACCCGACAATGCAGAACTAGGTGAGATGCAGTGTGATATTAGTTTAGAACTAGATGCTCTGATTTCGGCAGAACTAGGTGAGTTGCCGTGTGATATTGGTGTGGAACTAGATGCTTTGATCTCACTAAGTTACGAGAATTGCCTATAGTTACAGAACATGTCGGATCCAACAATGTTAAAACTGTATGGCACGAATATATAACCACTACTAGGAAACCCCTTATCAGTGGCGCACCTTTTTTCACTATCAGTGGCGCGTATCTAATGCGCCACTGATACGTCGCCACTGATATTGAAATGCGTCACAGAAATCTCAAACTTCTGTGGCGCATATGGCCAATATGCGCCATAGAAGTTTTTTTTCCAAAACTCAAAAAAAAAAAGGCGGGCCAGATCTCAAATTTTTGTGGCACATATGTCCAATATGCGCCACAGAAGTTTTTTCAAATTCCAAAAAAAAAACGGGACAGATCTAGATCTGGCCGGAGGTTGTGGTGGTGGTGGTTGGTGGCTGGTGGCTGGAGGAGGGCTAGGAGGAGTGGGTCGTCGGAGGTGGTGGCCGAAGAGAAGGGGGAGGAGGCCACCGCCGGAGGTGGTCGGAGTAGGAGGAGGAGTCCACCGGAGGTGGAGGAAGGTGTCGTCGGAGTTGGAGGAGGAGGTCGCTAGAGTTGGTGGTGAAGGAGGAGGAGGAGATCACCGGAGGAGGAGGTCGTCGGAGTTGGTGGTGGAGGAGGAGGAGGTCACCGAAGGTCGTCGGAGGAGGAGGATAAGGAGGAGGATGTTGCCGAAGGTGGTGGAGTAAGAGGTTGCCGGAGGTGGTGGAGGAGGAGAAGGAGGAGGTCACCATGGTGGAGGAGGTCACCGAGGTGGAGGTGGAGGTCGCCGGAGAGTGGAGAAGGAGGAGGGAGGAGAAGGGGAGAAGTGTGGAGGGGAGGAGAAGTGGGGAGGGGAGAAGAAGTGGGGGGAGAAAAAGGGAAAAGGGAGGGAGAAGGGCGCCGGCGGGATTCAAATTTCAAATCCGCCCAAGACTTCTGTGGCGCATATGGAAGAAATGCGCCACAGAAGTTTCTCCCCCTTTTTATTTTTTTGTAGTAAAAAATCTTCTTCAGACCATAACTTTTTACTCTTTTCGAATTTGGAGATTCTGTAAAATCAAGAACGACTGTAGGCAGTTGAAATCAAGTAGGAAATTTCGAGACGATCATTTTTATATATTAAACTTTTTTTCTGACATAGTATGCAAAAGTTATGGCCGTTTTATCGTGCCATGACCTATTTTTGCAAAATACATCGAAATTCATGTATTTCAATTTTCACTACAACTACACCCAAAAATATAACTACATCTCAAAGGAATTATTTTTTTGAAGTTTTTATCATTTTCGTTTATTTTTTACAAAACTGAAAAGGCGATCCACAAGGGGGTGGGATATGTTTTTCCATATTCTGTGGCGCATACACCTATATGCGTCACAGAAACATCACTTTCTGTGGCGCATATGGACATATGCGTCACAGAATTGTCTCCCCCCTTTTTTGGTGTTGTGCCCCATCAACTTTATGTGGCGCATACATCTATATGCGTCATAGAATCATCACTTTCTGTGACGCACACGAAAATATGCGCCACAGAAATGTAGACTTCTGTGGCGCATATTGGTTTCGTGCGCCACTGAACTGCCAAACTTCAGTGGCGTTTTTTTCGTATGTGTCACTGATATTTATCTGTGGCGCATGGTTTTGCATATGCACCACATAGTAGTTTGTCTACCTATAGCTGTTTTCCTAGTAGTGAACATCAATCTTTGCTACAAAAGCTAAGTTGAGCCCACCCTTTCAAATTGAATCAACTTAAGGTCCACTTACAAGATCATCTTTTGCACTTACGAGATCTGGGGAATCTAACTAAACTTGCAGCTGGGCATTTTGGGAATATAACTAAGTTGCAGCTCTGGACATCCCCTGTTGTTTTCTGTAACTATCTAAGTTGTAGCATCCAGTCCACTAAGTTGCAACAAGAGTGTCATGTGCATCTAAACTTTTGAAGATCTTGGGCGGTCTTCTTCTGAGTCTATCTAAGTCTCCATGTCCCATATCATTCAGTTATTGTTGGGCGTGTCGTGTCACGTGAACTGAAACCTAGCAATACCTCTAATTTTTTCCTAACTTTAATGTCAAGTTTTTATAGGTTTGCTAAGTTGCTAATCTGGTGAGATATCACAGTTCTTTTTGTTTTTTGTTTTGACAAACTATCACGGTTCTTTTTTTTGTGAAAATGAATGCATTGGAATTTGATAGTATATCCTTCTAAATTCTAATGATGCCCAACTTTAATGTCAAGTTGTCTACTAGTTGCCATTAAGTTGCTGATCTGGTTGCCATTTTTTTACTTTTTGTTGATAACGCTGGTAATGTGCTGAATTTGGCTTGGATTCCATCATCCTAAGAATGTCGTTGATGCTTCACCATGGTGTTGTTGACAATGGTGGCTTGAGCATGACAGACAAACCTAGAGTAGATGGTTCTTGGTGGAGCATCTGCTTCTACCTGATCGAGTGCGACATCTTGTACCTAGAAGCGGTAGATCCTGGGCGGTGCAGCGAGTGCCATCTTGAGCTCGGCGGTGGATGAGGCCATGATGCCTAGCTCCAGCAAGTGGCGACACTCACAACGCCTAGTGCGAGCTAGAGCCCACCATTGCCATTGACCAGGGTAAGTTTCTTATCCATTTTAATTAACTTACTGTTATTTTGTTAAGTTGCTTGTCTGGTTAATTATCAAAGTTTCCTTAACATTGACTCTAAGTTGCTTTCTTGGTAATGTTTAAGCTATGTAAACTTTGATAATAATTTGATTTCTGGGTAATGTATAAGTTGCGTAAGCATTGATGCTAAGCTGTTTTCTGAGAATTGTTTAAGTTATGTAAATATTGATGGTAAGGTGCTTTTTGGATAATTTTTAAGTTAAACAGGATGATAAGCTGCATAAGCATTGATGCTAAGTTGTCTTGTGGGTAGATCTAAGATGTATCAACTAGTCATAAAGTCGCGATATGGATAATGTATAAGTTGCATAAACATTGATGCCAAGTTGTTTTTTGGGAATTGTTTAATATTAATGGTAAGTTGCTTTCTGGGTAATTTTTAAGTTAAACAAGATGATAAGTTGTGTGAACATAGATGCCAAGTTGTTTTTTGGGAATTGTTTAATATTAATGGTAAGTTGCTTTCTGAGTAATTTTTAAGTTAAACAAGATGATAAGTTGTGTGAACAATGATGCTAAGTTGTCTTGTAGGTAGATCTAAGTTGTATCAACTAGTCATGTAGTTGTGATCTGGATAGATATACCATACAACAAGAAGTTTTTAGCTTTTCTTTGCCGTTTATATGTAACAAGGGACATAAACAAGCTACTAATGAATTATTTTTGTGCTAACTTTGGTGGGCACGGATCATCTCCGGTTGTCATTTTTGCTAGCGAAAATCTGCTTTGTAGAGCACATGGTGGTAGGGGCCAAGATCAAGGAGGTCTGGAGATCGAAATTGCTTGACGTATGACTTTTTCTCCCCGAAGACTATATGATGCTTCGTTCCTCCAAGCAGCAGCAGCGGCGGCGCCATCAGCGGCAACGGCGACCAAGCGGCGGCAGCGGAGGACGCCATGGTGGGACGTTGCAGCAGTGGCAATGCCGGCGACCAACCGACAGTTGTGGAGGACGTCATGGTTACAACACGCCGCCTACCAAGTGACAGCAACGAGGATGTCATGGTTACAGCACCAGGGCCGGCGATCAAACTGCTGCAACGGAGATACCATGGTTGCACCTGAAGAAGCAGTGCAAGTCAGGCTGCTTTGTGTAGAACGGGTGTTGCATGTAATTTGCCGTATCACGGCTCCATGTGGATAGAGGGGGCCATGTCGTTTGCTGCACAGGGTCTCAAAGTTTGTCTTCTGACCGTCTGAGATAGGGATTTCCATATATAGCAAGCATGGTCCAAACTTTCCCTTTTTGGATGAGGGCTGGGTTGGACTAACCAGCCTCTGATTGCTCGGTAGATGCATCCATAAATATTGAGATCAAATATTGGGTACATTATCTTGCGGCATCTCGGAACAAGGTTCTAGCGCCATGCCAAATGTGTCCGAAAAAGAAGAGCAAAGCAAAGGTAAGTAAAAGTCTAATGACAACTACACTTAGAATCACATCACATGGGACATAAGTACAGAGGGCAATGCCATGAGTACCTCACGTGAAAATAATAATGACTCTTAACCTCTTGTTGTTGATCTCTTTAAGAATATTGTCAATAAGCAGTAATTTGCCGCTTGTATGCACTATGGTATCAATAGCTTCAGTGATACTGGGAGTGTTGACAATTGAAGTCTCCATACATTCACGGAGGAGGTAGGGTGATAACAAAACTGTTCCATAACAACAATAACAGATCAAACCCACTAACCATGCAAACCTTTGCAGAAAAGGCAACTTTTACGTACTTTTTACTACTGAGAGGGACTACTATGGAATGAAAAAACGATTTAGATTAAGTGGAAAATAATAGGCCCAAGAGATCCAGTTAACATAAGTATCGGGGAAAATGACCTTACCCATTTATTTGATGAGATTATTTGTCTAAACCTGCCACTAATCACTAATTATTGTATAGATGTGCAAATCTCGTTTGATATTAATTTCCTTGCAGATATGGACGAATTAATGATAGAATATGGGGAAAATAATGAAGAATCACGAGATGGGGATTTTTCCAAGCCAAAGGGTTCGCAGATAGAAGTCACATACACTTCAAACGACCTATGGTACATGCACAGACACCGTACCGTCTGCCCATATGGTGTGTAGGAGCCGCGGGCTCATCGAATCGACTAACTTTCATGTAGGGGTCCACGGGGAACTCATATTAGAAGGCCTCTAAAACCCTAAGTCCGTATGTACTCTCTAGCACTAAAAAGGACGATGAGAGAAAGGAGCCATCGTTCCCATACATCAACATCTTCACCATGCCATCATGCTGCCGCCGATGACAACATCTCCATCACCATATCCAGTCCATTTTCATCTCATAGCCATTGTCCTCTACTTGTACTCTTGATTCCTTTGCGATTAGCAGCATTGTAAGACTATTCGTTATTTCAAAAATAACAAAAAATATTCATGTGTGAGTAATTCTCACTGTCTGAGGACCGAGGCCTAGCCTCTCAACTACATGTGCGTCTTTTAGTATGGGATAATTGTACTTCTAAAGTAATGTATCTACATGTATTTCTGAAGGAAATTATGATTTGAGGGTGTTGGGCTTTATGGAATCACAGGAACAAACATTATCTGTAGGCTTAAGCCTGGTAAAATGTGGGCGTTCTCAAGGCATTTGCCGTGCCTCCTGGTCGGGTTGTGCCGCTGTCGTGTGGGCCTCGACCGTAGTCTTCTGAGTCGAGGTGAAACACGTGTGCCAAGGTGATGTGCTGTTGCGCACACGTGTGGATGGTAGCTGTCGCGGCCTCGCGGGGCCGTCTTCTCCCTGTCTCCTCCCCAAGAACCACATCCAGGTGCACCAATCACCGCCGACGAGCCCTCCCGTCGAGATTTCGAGCCGTTTTGATGAAATTTAATGAAGGAGAAGATCATGCTTCACTGATTCCCAATAAATCCCTCCCGGATTTGCAACTGTCAGTACAATCCCCTCTTATATATTCTTCCAGGGCAGTAGTATGTTCTTGTTCATCCGTCTCGATTTGATTTGTTTTCCAATTCTCCTTCTTCATTCCCCAATTTCCGTAGGGTTCAAAGAGACAAAAGATTGAAGAAAGGCAGGTCGGTAGGGGAGAGGAATATTGGTGGCATCCCCAAGCATCAACCAACAGTGCAGAGCAAGGGCCAGCGCGGCGGCGACAAGCTGCAGCGAGCGAGACAATCTTCAACCTTGCTCCAGGTATGTTTGTTCCAACTTTTAATTTCATGTACTACTAATTCGTGTAGTGTTTGTTTTTCTGCTTGCGTGCTAAGATGTCATCTACAGATTGTAGGTCTGGTCATTTCCTTGGACAAATGTAGATGATTTGTGAATTGAACATCCTCGCTAACCTTCCTAAAGAAAAAAGTAATGAATAGTTCCTATCATGTAATGTCTCTATTGAGAATTTAGGGAGAATTACGTTAAATAATTAAGATGCTATTGTTAAAAAAGCATCCCCGTTATTTGTATGCAGGGCCCCATTATTTTCTTGCACCGGGTCCCCGACATGTCAGGGCCAGCCCTATCCAGGCGATGTGACGATTTCTATCCTCCCTCAGCGGCTTTCCCGGTGGTTTTCGTTCCTCCTAGATCGCATGCTTGTGGATCAATGTATAGGAGGTGGCGACGTGAATCGGAAGGTCAGCGGTGGCGGCAACAAAAAGTGTCCCTCCCTTGGAGCACCGGGGCGGCGGTGAAAATCCTCCTGGACTATGGCCATGGCAGGGGAATCTCACACGGCAACGTCGGAGAGCCACCATTCACTCCGGCGCTGTGCAGCTGGGAGGCAAATTGGGGGCAGAGCATTGCAATTCAGGGCGCGGTGGAGCTCCCGTGCAAGTGCAGACCCATTCTTACTCGGGCGCGGTAGTTTGCTTGGACGTCGGGGCAAGACATCCCGGTCGGCGGTCGGTGGAGCTCAGGTCCAGCTGAGAAGATCTTGCGTGATGCTTCCTGCGTGTATTTCCACACGAACAGCTGAAGTGAGTATTTAGCCTGACTTAGACCGTGATTTTAATTCAGAAATCCTAATCTCATCACCTTTTTGTTGTTCTAATTTTCAAACCTGTGATACAAGAATCTCAATTTAGCTTCACTGGTATTCATGGTTTGTTTCTCCAAATTCTGAAATTTACATGTAAACAACAGGTTACTTAACTCAAAAGTTAGAATATCTTAAAAAGCTTCGGCAGAAACAACTTCACAAGAAGCATGGAAATTAGATACGCCGCCAACCACTCAATCTTCCTACACATACGAGAATATGAGAATAACCAATTTCTAGCTATTCCAGGACCCAAGATATATTTCTCTTTGGTTTGTTCCGTTTGGGAATTTTCTGTCTGGTCTGTTCGGCTTGGGTATGAAAGTCTACGTGCCATAATTATTTTGCTTAACGTCGGCTTGGGATTACATCCAATGCGTTGAATGACCCAGAGAGAATAGTCTGGGGTTCCATTTGTTGTTTATATGCGACCTATGCTTCTTTCAATAGGCATATACACTTATGCAGAATCAATTCTTTCAGCGTGAAATGTGATACATCAGTTTTATTATTGCTTCGATGCCTCGTGCTTTGAAATGCTCAAAAAGTTACATTATGTTACTTAGCTCAGAGGCTGCATGTTTTGGATCGAGAGATCAGCGTAGATAAGCTCTTAGTGGTGATCATACCTCATGCTTAAAGCTATGTTAGGGAATGAATGGACCAGTGTTGAGGAGAGAATGTTGCGGAGAAAACCCAAAGTTATCTTTCATACACGCGGTTTATTAGCAAAATCATCTATTTCTAGATTAAATACCGTGTATTAGGACTAAAAATTGTAGTTTTTTTTATCATTGTGCAGTTTTTCACATGACTTTTTTTAGTACATAAATCAAGCGGATTGATTGAAGCAAAATTATCTATTACTATACATATTCCTCTAGATCAAGTACCATGTAGTAATACTGATGGTTGTAGTTATTGTATAAATATGCAGATCCGAGCATGTCTTAATTTTTCCTTGGAACATGTTTTGATTAACTCCCAAGTGTTTGAAACGTCAATTCTTTTACCTATGCATTCCACTTATCTTTTCTTATACTTTCCATTGAGATAGTAATGTAACGACATAACTATATTTGACAGGCTTGCTACCCCATAATGCCTATTATCATGTAATCTTAGGTACATTCTTCAGAGAAAACAAGCAATCTCATTTCTAAGAAGATATCAGGTACATTTTCTTTCCTAAATGTTTGTATATATTTATCACGCCACTATTGTTAAAAAATCTTCTTGATAAGGAGGTTATGTAGTTGATATAAAATTAAAATAAGTGAACCTAGCTAGCTAGCATTGTAATATTTTATGTTGGCTCTTTTGTTAACTTAGCTTTCAAAGTACTCACTGCTTGCTGCCTGTTCATGTTTTATTACAAGCAAGGTTACTACAAACAGAAGGGAAAACGTAGAACTTCTTTTGTGGTTCAAAAATGTGTCAAAATAAAATATGTGGTCAGTATAGATTGTATTGATATGAAAAACATATAAATTACATGAATCTGATGTAAAATTGTTTTTAGCTCACTAAGTTCATAGGAACTCTCCGAAAGAGTTTGTGTTGGGTGACCAGGGATGGAATCAGGTGGTAACAATTCCATATTAACTTCTATGATGTAGATGTTCCAAAAGTGTATTTCTGATTGATATTATTTTGGTGGGACATCTTCTAATCTTACTATAATTCATAGGTTATATTTGAAAGCTCCAAATGGTCATCAACCTCAACATATATGAACAATTTTACTGACCCTTTAATCTAACCATCTATAAGTCAGTGCGTTTCTAGGATGAAGTGGATACCATACATGTGATCATCAATTTTCTATGTTTCGGGTCATTGGTTACAAGTGAAGCGCATACCGAGAAATTTCAGTTATTTCTCACCCTAATAATTGCTCTCGTATATGTTTATTGTTTATACTCCATGTTTTCTATGTCTCTTTTCCTTCTAAATATACACATGCAGTTCTCCTGCATGGTTCAAAAAAATGTTTAAAGGCTTAAATGTGAAGAGGTATTGTCGGTGATATTGTATGTGTTCTCCATGTTGTTAGTTTAGGGGCTATATTTTTCCTCCAAAATCCTCCGGTCTCCTGTTCTTTTTGTTACAGTTTGGCTCAGATTTTTCACTTGTAGTTTTTATTTCATATGTTTGATTTGTTTTGCACGTTACTCCTCCAGTTACTAATTAGAGAACTTATCCCGAAGCATTTTTAGAAGGCATTCCTTGAGAGAATAATATTTTGGTTCACATATGATTGTCATCATACATATTAGAAATATATGAAAATGAAAACATTTATGCATGGGATGATAGAGGCTAGCAGTGGATATGCCTCAGTCTAGTCTGATGTGGTCATGCAGTGTAGCCCACCACCACGGACGCTGCCCTATGCCACCAACCGCGGTCTGAGCCTCAAGTCATCAACCCCCATCTCGGTATCATATATGCATCTATAGTTGTAGTACTAACCACTCTAATTATCCTATAGCTTAAGCCTAGTGAATGACCTGAGCGTTGAGCACCGGCTCACCTGCTGTGAAAAGTTTACAAATAAAACCAGTGAACCAATGATTACTAGGTCCATGGGCCCACGGTTCTCACTCCTTCCCCTTTCTATCTCTTACCAAGGCACCGCAGAGAGGTCGGTCCGCCGAATGAACCCTAGGTTCGAGCGCCGCCGCCACCTCTGATCCCCAAATCGCCATTTTCTCTACCTCCAGCAACTACCACACCCAGACCGTATTCTTCTCCACACGGCTTCCTCGAAACCGCACGACTGAGATGGAGGGTAAGAGAGGAGAATCACTGGGAGGAGGATGAAGGAAGTGTGAGGCCTAACCAGACTCGGATCTAGCCACGATATGATGTTGAAAACACCAGCGCCAAGGGGATAGCAGTGATGGTAGGGAGAGCAGCACCGACATGTCAGGGATGTGCGACCGAGGGCATAGACAACATGCCTCATCGCACTCCATGCCTTTAGGCCTAGGTCCGTGTCCCTCTTCTTTATAAGTGATTACATCAAGAATCCTCTCCCATATCATCGACTGAGTTAGGATGCTAGATGGTTGTGTAGACTTTTGTTTGGATTGGCTGCTCGATCCCAATAGGAAACATATTGCGCCAGTGGCAAAGATCCTACTTGAGTTAGCTGTTGTATTTCTGCCATTTCTCCTTTCGGCGTTATTTGCAAGATTTGGTATTCAGTGCATGTAGTGCTTGATACTCCATTTATATCATCATACCTTTTCCTCGAGGAGAGAATTTAAAATTAATTCCATGCTCCATAGGAAATTCTGTGTGAGCCAATCCATTGTTTTGATGTTGGAAATTATCTGACACAATACATGATTGGCAAATTAATTAAAATGTACAATTTGCTGCGAAAAGAATCCGTGCTAATGTGCTTCCATACGGTGTATATAACTAGTGTACTATGTTTTTAACCACAGAGTAGAACTTTATTGATTGTTATAATAATAGGACTTTGGTGTTCCTCCTAGATGGAAATTTTATTGTTATAATAACAGGAATTTGGTGTTCCTCCTAAAACACTAACCATAGCGCATCTGTGTTAGAGGAGTATTTTCCTTCTCCCTTTACCAGTTGAAGCTATTCCTTCCGAGTTATAGTGCTTCTTCAACTATCAATCGAGTGAACATTTCTTTCAGTTAAATGAATGGGCGCTTTCAGCTACATTCTATTGTTGGCCAATTTGGCCACGCATAAATTATTATATCTATGTATGTGATCTCTATCTCCAGCAACCTAGAATATATTTTTAAATATCAATTAACATATCCACATTAATTTTCTAGTCATAGGTAGTAGGAACAATACTTTTAATTCGTTTTGCCGTTAAAGAATATATGACAGTTGTAGTTGTCCTAAAAAAACTATAGATGCTACTTCCACTTCTCAATCGAGACAAACATTTCTAGCATTTATTCTGTTGTCATTCAGTTATTATTATTTTTTATCTTGGGTGCTTTTGGTGTGTTAATTAAATAAAACAATGTAATGTATATATTCGTAGCTTCGCCTTACTTTCATGTCTGCAAAAAGATTTATTAAAATTATTGTTTACCCCTATGTGTTGTTTAGACATCTAAAGGGTAAAATTGGAGTATCGATTCAGCGTCATAGGGTGGCCCTCTCTCTAGGGTTTGCATACATGGCTTAATGCAACTGTGACTACTCTAAATCCATTAAACAACAGGATGCCTTCACTAGCAATTTATGTTTACTCGCCCCCCTCTCCCCTCCACTACCACATCTACACTAATAAGTTTCTAATTGTTTTATGGTAGGTTACTTGCATATGTTCAGTTTGAATTTTGTTAACCAAGTAACAAATAATCTTGCGAGGGTCGCCGTACAAGTATTCTGATCAAAGATCTTCTATTCTTGTACTCTCCTTTCATAATGATTGTTTTTCCAATATTATTTATGTCTACAAAATTGTGATTTGATCGTATGGAAATATGTAATAATCATACTTCATTTAGCTTTATGTTTGTCATGTTTACTAGACCATTATGCCCTGTTTACTATCACCTTACGAGTATTACCCAAATATCCCTAGATTGCATGAAAGAAAAGCTTTCATCTCTAGCCAGCATCACTCTTCAGAGTCTCTTTCTATTCTCTTAGAATTGGCAGCAGATGTGCAAATAGCCTCTTTGGATTTGGAGCTTAGAGCCCTTCAGCCTTCCCAGGCCAGTCATGGCGGTCGTCAGAGTAGCTGGAGACGGTCTGGACATCCGGGGAAAGGGAGGGAGTTGAATTTAGTACGTTGGAGTACTAATGTTATTGATATCATTATTAGGAAAGGTCCCTATATTAGAAACTCTGGAAATAAAAAAAGGACATTGTTTGTCTATTGAAGCAACAATAGACAATATGAAAAATTTGTTATTAATTTTTGTTTTTCAGATGCTAATATAGAGTGTCTTTATTTTATAGGGAACAAGCTTGTGAACAGCAGGCGTTAAGTTCCTATCCAAACCACGGGTGCGGTACTTCTATATCCATGTAATTTTCATGTTTCTGAATTTAGGGAAGCCACGGGGAGCGGAGTAATGGATTGAATCCTCCCTTATACTTGACTGACTATACTCAAGAAATTTCTTTATCACTGGTTCTACATATTTACTTCATATATTCATGACCAAATTATAGATAGGAAACTATTTAAGGGTCTCTTCTGTGACTTGATTATAGATATTTGCTAATTTTTACTATGAAGTTTTATTTTGTTTTTACATACTATTTTAGGTTAGAACCCTCCCTCGTGCATGTCACTATCTAGCCTCTTTTATTAAAAACTTCTGATGGATTCGTCTCGCATGGGTCTTACTTCACCATTGTTAGCTGCAGCTTCTGCATGGACATGCTGGCATCATGTCGTAATTCCATGAGATGTGCTGGCATTAAAATCGCCGACAATAGTTTTGTCTACAGCCATGCCAGGGTGCCGCACACACTTATTTTTTTTGTAGAGCATCAGTTGTGTTTCCCTAATTGATTTTTGAACCATTTTGTGATGGAATTGTTTACCGCTAAGAAGCGAGAGTAAAGTGTCTGGACAGAAAAACTGAGATGCTGAGGCTGGCACTGCGAGCTTGCTGTCTGTGAGATCGCTTGCATTCACTCCAAAAGGTTGGACTGGTGGCGAGGGAGGCATCACGATGGTATGGTTTTCGAGTTTTGAAAGGTTGGAGTGATGACTCCGCAAGATTAAGTTGCAACAGATGGGTGCAATAAATGGATCGATTTGCAGTACAAAGTTACAGCATTAGCTACAATATTAAAGTGCAACCTTGCTTCATGTTTCCATCTCTTGTGGTTGGTTTATATGGTTACCTTTGTCTATTTAGAACGTCAGAGTAGTACTCATTTCATGTTTCTATTCCATTGAAATGTGCAATCTTTACACATTGATGTTATGCTTCCTTGTCTGCTTGTGCAGATCAAATAGGAGACACCAATGTTTATCTTCTTTCTTTATTCGTCATGTATGTGCCTGCTGGCTGAGATGTATTTTTAGGCTGATAGGTTCAATGTCACAAGGAGCAGTACTGCATCAACAAATATTGATGGAGCCATGGGAAATTGGTGAAGTAGCATTGTTTTTACTATAATCAGTAAGAATGATAATAGTTTGTAAAAATGACTCCAGAGATTTAAAGGATCGAGTTGCAATGGTTTTTTATGTAAATCATCGGTACTTGAAAGCTCATAAATCTAATGGTGCAGTAGAAGTTACAAGCGGCGTGGGACTATACCCACCTATTTAATTTAAATCGCCTGCAATCCCACCATACTTACGACATAGTGACATAACACAATGTATGCCGCCGCGCCTATCTGTCTAGTATATTTGATAGCCAGCAGAGAAAAACCTCCTAGAATGTGTGAGATTCTTTAAGGAGGATGTCTTTGTCATTATGCATCTAGCCAAACCTAGCTTGAATAAGGAATATAACAATGGATGGATACTTTGTAAACTATTCAGGGACATCCTCATCAGTGTGGTACATGTAATTAGACTGGATTTTCGCACATAACATAACAAATCTCCAATTGGCTCATTTGAGTGAAAAGACTGCTTATCTTTATGGGACACTTCCTGGAATCTTAACACTTGCAAACCTAGCGATGGTAGCACTATCAATTCCTAAAAAGTCATAATTCCCACACATATTCTATTTTTCCTATGATCTGAATATTACCATTAAAGAAGCATGCACATTGGCAAATGAGGATATATATGATCACTTTTCACGCCCTTAATCTATTATTGTGTCTTAGCAATCCAATGAGTTGCATGATTTGATCCAACCATATATGAGCATTAATGACATAGATAAATGGATACTTCCAGATAAATATGATAGATACTATAGCAAAAAAGGTATATCCAACTCTAGCCCCGGCCTAGCTAGCAACCAAACCTATGCTATGGGTGTGGAAATCATATGTATTTCCAAAACATGAATGTTTCTTCTGGTAGCTTCCTCGAGACGGGTTCAATACCATGGACCTACTCACATGGAAAAAAATTCATGTCAAAAGTACGAGTTGTGTACTATGCCAGGCTAATGTCAACCAATGCATGATACACCCATTTTTTATGTGATTTCATTCAGTGATTTTAGTGGAGTCTCAATATTGAATGGAATACAAACCTGGACATCATGGGGCTGCTCATAGATGGAAACATGAGATACACAAACTTCCGCTTTATGGAAATTATGATTTGTCAGTGTTCGGCTTTATGGAATCACAGGAACAACATATATTTGATAGATAGTACATAAACCTCCTAGAATGTGTGAGATTCTATAAGGAGGATGTCTTTCTCATTATGCATCGAGCCAAACCTTGCTTGAATAAGCAACGTAGCAATGGATGGATTAAACTATTCAGTCCAAACAATTCTTCTTTTTTTAAAATATTTTCATATAAATGAAAAATGATTGGGAGTTCCCCCTACTATTTTTTCATCAAAAAGCATTACTTAACATCTACTTATATCAATTCATAACACATATTACTATAACATGATTCACAATATGACAACCACTACACAGATCATACCTAGAAGTTATTATAGTAGTAGGATTCTAGCATCACAAACAACCTCATGGGTCAAGATGCATGATGAGAAGATGCAGACCATCATACCTTTTTGACTGGAAGATGAATATGCATATATCGTCCTCTTCTATCATGTACCTCTTTCAAACACTTTCCGATCCACTTGTAATGATTTCCTTACTTGACCCCTGTCCCAGCTTTATTCTAATTTTTAAGTCTTTCCTGCTTGTAGTGCACTCAACATCTACCTCGATAGGTTCTTCAAGGTACCTTTTTAGGTACGTCTTGGTGAAGCGAAGAAATATTCCTGTCAAAATAGAAATATTAATTATAACAATTATCATATACTTGATAGTAAAAAAAATTGGTACTAGCTTGTGCACAATTAGTAAATATTATCTTAACATTTTGAATTTATTGGGATGACAGATGAATTAGTCATCCCGTAGACATATTACTATATAGGTTGTCCTAGAGAATCATTAACAAATACTACAAGGAACCTTTGTTGATACTCTATAAGAGTCATCTCATTTCCAAAATAGCAATGTCGATCAAATATCATATCCCCCCATAGAGAGGTCCTAGATGCAACAAATGCAAATGTTATGTCCGTTTCTCCTAAAGTACTACACTATTCTACTAAAAAGTGATGATGTTCTCCATACCTCTTACTGTCAGCTTGGCGAACTTATACCTTGGAATCTCTTCTTCAACGATCATAGAATAATATTTGTTAGATCCCTTCTATTAAGATTTGGTTCAAAATCTTTAGTGAAGTGACAATACTATTAAAAATCAGAAAGTTCAGACATTGTCAGTAGTCAGTACACTGAGCATCTACACTGCCATCCAGTTTCCACTAACTAGAACATATACAATCTTAATGCAGAAAGTTCGGATACTATAACAGACTAAAATTCTGACATCTAAATTTAGGAAGTTGACATATAATTTGTTTCTTTAGTAAAATGTATTTTAACTTGCGAACATTAAAAATCAACCATAGTAAATAACAAATATATCAATGCTTGAGCCTAATTCAGAAAGTTCAGACATTACACTGTAAAATTCAGAAAGTTCAAGCATGAACTAGGCTTCTATAATGCACTACAACCATCATATAAATTATCATTTTACCATGTGTCTCATATTGTATAGTAAGAACTAATATGTTACTAGTAAATACATAGAAACACCATAATTAATATTGCATATTATCTATATTCATAGCACTAGTAAAACAATTGTTCACTTCTATAATTGTTCACTTCTCAAATGAAATATAAATTAGCATGCACACTTCATTAAATTCGTGCATGAGATAAATTTAATGAAGCCAACTTATAAAAGGAGAAAAGAAAAATCTCCATTCTAGCATGTTGCTAGAGCTCAACGGCATCCTTCTATAGTGGCGCCTTTCTCGTCTTGACACCTCCGGTGGTTGGAAAAAATAAAGATGACAGGAGTGACACCCACGCGGCCACGCATATCACCCCTCATGGTGGAATTTTAGATTATCGTAGATGGGTTTATACAATAGAAAGGCCTTGCTCAAGTTGGAGTAGATTCGGTCATGGGCGATGTCACCACCCTTGCAAGACCTAATGGCTTCATTGTCCACCATCCCAATCACCGCAATAGCGTCGAGGCTCTCAAGCTCTTCCCATGTCGCAGCACCACGCAAGACAATTACTTGTTACACCTTGTACTTGAGTAGTACAATCACCCTAGATGAGACTTTTGGCATTGCTGCCACATAACCTTCCGCTACGACACAAACCACCATTGTGGCTGTTTCTTACAAGTAGAATACCCATGGGTCCACGAGGTGATGGTTGGTGGTGTTGTCATTGTAGCTAATTCTGCTCTATTAGTGCAAGTTCCGGAATTAAGTAAGGCTGGTGGTTGGTCTCTTCCATCCATTTCAAGGAGCCAATCAAATTTAAACCCCATTGTCCTATTTTGACACATTCATTTGATTCCATGTCAAATCTCTGACGTGCAACACCTTCCAGAATATCACTAGTTGGGTTTCACTTGCTTCACCAGACTTCTATAGTACAATTTTTTTTAAAGCCATGTTGAGTTGATAAAACAACTTAAGGTATGCCCTCAAAGTAAACGATTAAATAAGAGCATCAAAAGAATTACCTAAAAGGATTGAGAACATTAATTAATACTTGTGAGAGCATGTTCGAACTAGTATGTGAAAGATTGATTGTACACAATCGAGAGGAAATGATTCAAGTATGTATTAGATAAAGTAATTAAATACCGAGATCAAATATTGACTACATTATGCTTCTAGAAGTAAATGTCTAATGAATACTAAAACCTAGAATTACAACACACAGAACATTTTGCTACAAATCCCAACACAACATTTTCTAGCTTACAATACACTCCCACAATAAGGACATAGAATACTCGACATGACCAACCTTTTCTTACTGGAAAACAACATTATCTAACTTATATCACTTACTTCCATATCTACCTACTTTTTTGTTATACATGACCCATCCCTCGCCATGCTCCAGAACTATTAAAACCCTACCACCATAGACTTTGACCAAGAAACAAGATCTCTAAATCATCAAAATCCATAAAGGAACCTCTTCTCTTGACCTCCATCTCAAATCGAGTGCACGGAACCATGCACCGCTACACTGCCCCTCTCACCCGACACTTCCATGCAGCCGCTTGCCATCTGTAACGAGAAAAACAAGATAGTGCAGAGGAGCCCAACGCCATCTCGCACGTGCATATTTGTTTAATAGTTCGAGTTGCTAAAATTATTTGGATTAGTTTATTCTGCATGCACACACCTCTAAATAATATATAATATGTTGTCCTTTATGAAGCATGTCCCTTTTCTCTAAATCTTAAAAACAACATTAACTAAATCATCTACTTTCTTCACCACCATATTAGGAGGTTCATCAAATCATGGTTATCTTTGCTGTGTGACTAACACAAGACAATTTAAGTCGTGTGATTTACACTCAGACATTCTCTTTGGTTTGTGATAGACTCACAAACATTCTATTTGGTATGTGATTAACACATGTGTGGCTGCGTTCGTCTCTTTGGTGGAAATTTGGGTTTGTTTTTCTACATTCCGTAGCATTCTATTTGACCGACTGATTATGGTAGCTCAACTATATATCTCTAATAAGGAGATTTTCTATCTTGTAAATCAAACCAAAATAACTTTTGCTTCGATGTCCCCCCTCCTTTTCAAACTTGGACAACAAAAACTCGATACCGATTCGTTTCGAAGACCGTATGAACCAACTGAAACCCGTACGGTCCTCTTAGACGTATACTCACCATATACGTATACTCACGTGCCTACGGGAGGCGGAAATCGGGAGGTATATAGCAGAAGCAAGAAAATTTCAAAACATGATATGCAAAGACATAGGTCGCGATAACGGGAGATGAGATCAGCCGATAAGAATGTGGAGTATACCCAACTTGGCAAAGTACACCTGTATGGAGGTATATATACATAGCCTGAATATAGGTTTTGACCGGTCAAAATAAAACTGACTCATGCAAACTTAAGTTTTAGGGGGGACACCGAAGCAGACCTCAACGAACAAGATATAGATGTATCCCCATCCATTATGGACATTGCTTCCTTTTCACCTTTGAGAGTATTGCATAATATGCCACTCATTAGATTTTGATAAGGACACATGTTTATTCTGAATTTGTCTTCTGTATTTGTGGGAACTTTGTTAAGAAATTTGAAGTCACTTTGTTCATCAAGATTGTGTCCCTTTTTAGGGCCCATTTGGATCTCAGGATAGGAAATATACATGAATAGGAAAACTATGGGAATTGAGATGTCACACCCCAATCCTATGGAAGTCTAAAACACAGGAATGGAAAACTATAGTCATTTGGATTGCAAGATAGGAAAAATGTTGGAACTTCTATTGACCCTCTATAAGTTTCTTCTCCATTTCCAAAATAGAAATGTCAATCAAATGGCATATTCCTCCATAGAGAGGTCCTAGATGCAACAAATTCAAATGTTGTGTCCGTTTATCCTAAACTACTACACAATTCTACTAAAACGTGATGGTGTTCTTCATACCTGTTACCATAAGTTTGGCAAAGTTATACCTTGGAATATCTTATTCACGGATATCCTCGTCGGTGTGGAACATGTAATCATACTGGATTTTCTCGTTATCCAATATGCTGATGATACCATCACCATCATGCTATCTAATGAAGCTCAACTTCTAAACCCTAAGGAAATACTTCAATAGTTCTCTTATCCACTATCCTAAAGGTAAATTACAATAAAATATCTATAGTCCCCATCAACATTACCCCTCAGAAGTGTCAATATCTGGCCAATTAATTTGGGTGCAAGAGAAAGGCTCCGTCGTTTACATATCTAGGCCTATCCATGGGTACTACCAATCCTTTGAGCACTTTGTTGTCATTATTGATAGATTTGACAAATGTCCATCTTGAATTGCCACAAATTTATCCAACAATGGAAGTCTCATTGTGTTTAAATCCATATTTACTACTGCTAAATTTTTCTTTGTGCTCTCTTAAAGTACCTATAGGAATAATTAGCCGTGTGGAAAGCAGCGAGGGGGTTTCTCTAGAGTGTGGAAAGATATTTAAAAAAGGTAAATTTCTTGTCAAGTGGGAAAATGTTTGCAAGCCTAAGGCTGTTGGAGGACTATGTGTCTTGAACATGTGATTGCAAATCTCTTCTATTCTTATAAACAACTTATAAACTCATGAATCACAAAGATATACCATGGTGCAGCTTATTCGGAATGCTCACTGAAGGCCACATTACACATCACATAACATTGCTCCAATTGGCCCATTTGAGTGAAAAGACTGCTTATCTTTATGGGACACTTTATGGAATCTTAACACTTGCAAACCTATTGATGGTAGCACTATTAATTGTGGAAGTAAAATAGCTATAACCTATGGAAAAGTCACAATTCCCACACCTATTCTATTTTTCCTATGATTGGAATATTACCATCAAAGAAGCATGCACATTAGTCATCCCGTAGACATATTACTATATAGGTTGTCCTAGAGAATCATTAACAAATACTACAAGGAACCTTTGTTGATACTCTATAAGAGTCATCTCATTTGCAAAATAGAAATGTTGATCAAATGGCATATTCCTCCATAGAGAGGTTCTTGATGCAACAAATTCAAATGGTGTGTCCCTTTATCCTAAACTAATTCACAACTCTACTAAAAAGTGATGGTGTTCTTCATACCTCTTACCATCAGTTTGGCAAAGTTATACCTTGGAATATTTTCTTCGCGGATATCTTCGTCAGTGTGGAACATGTAATTATACTGGATTTTTTTGTTATCCAATATGCTGATGATACCATCACCATTATGCTAGCTAATGAAGCTCAACTTCTAAACCGTAAGGAAATGCTTCAACAGTTCTCTTATCCACTAGCCTAAAGGTAAATTACAATAAAACATGTACAGTCCCCCTTAACATTACCCCTCAGAAGTGTCAATATCTGGCCAACCAATTTGGGTGTAAGAGAAAGGCTCCGTCGTTTACATATTTAGGCCTCTCTATGGGTACTACCAATCCTTTGAGCACTCTGTTGGCATTATTGATAGATTTGACAAACATCTATCTTGAATTGCCACAAATTTATCCAACAATGGAAGGCTCATTGTGTTTAAATCCATATTTACTACTATGCTAAATTTTTCTTTGTGCTCTCTTAAAGTACATATAGGAATAATTAGCCTTGTGGAAACCAGAGAGGGGGCTTCTGTGGAGTGTGGAAAGATATTTAAAAAAGGTAAATTTCTTGTCAAGTGGGAAAATGTTTGCAAGCCTAAGGCTGTTGGAGGACTATGTGTCTTGAACATGTGATTGCAAATCTCTTCTATTCTTATAAACAACTTATAAACTCATGAATCGGAAAGATATACCCTGGTGCGGCTTATTTGGAATGCTCACTGAAGGACACATTACACATCACATAACATAGCTCCAATTGGCCCATTTGAGTGAAAAGACTGCTTATCTTTATGGGACACTTTATGGAATCTTAACACTTGCAAACCTAGTGATGGTACCACTATTAATTGTGGAAGTAAAATAGTTATAACCTATGGAAAAGTCACAATTCCCACACCTATTCTATTTCTCCTATGATCAGAATATTACCGTGAAAGAAACACAGGAATGGAAAACTATAGTCATTTGGATTGCGGGATAGGAAAAATGTTGGAACTTCCATTGATCCTCAGTAAGTGTCATCTCCATTTCCAAAATAGAAATGTCGATCAAATGGCATATTCCTCCATAGAGAGGTCCTGGATGCAACAAATTCAAATGATGTGTCCGTTTATCCTAAACTACTACACAATTCTACTAAAAAGTGATGGCGTTCTTCATACCTGTTACCATCAATTTAGCAAATTTATACCTTGGAATATCTTCTTCGCGGATATCCTCGTCAGTGTGGAACATGTAATTGATACATTGCAAATGTATCTATAATTTTTGATGTTCCATGCTTGGTTTTATCCACTTTCTTGTGTTTTGTTCCAACTTTGGAGTACTTTTCATATGATTTCTTGGACTAACCTATTAACAAGAGCCACAGTGCCAGCTGCCTGTTTTCTGCTGTTTTTGGTTCTAGGAAAGTCAAAAAATGAATATTCTTGGAATTGGACGGGACAAAAGCCAAAGTGCCTATTTTTCCGGAAGGGATCAAGTGCCAGAATACGAGACGGAGAAGGGCCAGGGAGCCACCACACCACCTGGACGCGCGGCCAGGCCTGGCCCGTGCCAGGGAGTGGTGTGGCCACTCCCGGCACCCCCTCGGCCTCCCCTTCCGACTATAAGATGCCCTCGGGACGTAAACCCTAAGTGCCCAATCAAAAATCCACGAAAGAGTCTGTAGCCGCCGTCATCTCCATCCCTAGATCGGGAGGGATCTGATGCTCTTCCCGGCACCCTGTCGGAGAGGGGAATTCACCCTGGAGGCCTTCTTCATCACCATGCAAGCCTCCGGTGTGATGCGTGAGTAGTTCATCCTTGGACTACGGATCCATGTAGTAGCTAGATGGCTGGTTTCTCCTCCTTTGTGCTTTCATGTTTAGATCTTGTGAGCTCTGTTCATGATCAAGATCATCTACTTGTAATTCATACATGTTGTGTTTGCGGGGATCCGATGGATATTGAGATGTTATTTCAGATTGATTATTGATTCTATCATGTCTTTGTTATTTGTGATCTTGCATGCTTTCCGTTGTTAGTAGCTATCTTGGCCAAGTAGATGCTAGCAACTCCAAGAGTTAGTATTTATGCTCGATAGTGGGTTCATGCCTCTGGTAATCTGGGGAAGTGACAGAAATCTCTAAGGTACTAGATGTGTTGTTGCTACTAGGGAGAAAACAACAATCCTTTGTTCATAGAACAATCGTATTGTTTACTTTACACGCAGTTCGTAAAGCAATAATCTGTTGCTTGCAACTTAATACTGGAGGGGGTTCGGATGATAACCTAAAGGTGGATTATTAGTCATAGATGCAGTTGGATGGCGGTCTATGTATTATGTTGTAATGCCCAATCAAGTCTCAAAGGAGTCAAGATGATTAGTATATGCATGTATTGCTTTCTCGGTGTTTGTCAATTGCCCCACAGTAATTTGTTCACCTAGCATGTTATCTATCTAAGGAGAGCCACCTCTAGTGAACTATGGATCCCGGTCCTTTTTCTTTACATACAATCTATAAACTGTTTCTGCTTTGTGTTTACTTTCTGCAAACTTTTACTTCTTTCCATTCGGTATGTTTAATCCTTTGTTTTCCGCAAACCACGATGAGATTGACAACCTCATCGCAAGTTGGGGACAAAGTTCTGTGGTTGTGTTGTGCAGGTCTCCATGTTGCTACTAGCACCGGTAGTGCGCCCTACCAAAGCTCAGCTAGTAACACCTTTGGGGTGTTTCCTTGCTCCTACTGGTTCGATTAAACCTTGGTTTCATAACTGAGGGAAACTTGTTGTTGTGGTCATCATACCTTCCTCTTGGGGTTCCCAACGAGCTCTACATCAACCATGAGCCATCAACACTTTTCTAGGCGCCGTGCATTGAGCCATCAAGCATTTTTCTGGCGCCGTTGCCGGGGAGTCAAGGACATCTTAACAAGGGGAGTCTCTCATAACCAATCTCTTTACTTTGTTGTTTTTGTTTTGCTTAGTTTTCTTTTTTGCTTTGTTTGCTTGTTTTGTTCTTCAAAAAACACAAAAAAATTAGTTTTACTTGTTTGCTTTCTTATTTGAAAACCCCAAAAAATGACTACTCTTGAAAACACTAAGTTGTGTGACTTCACTAGCACCAACAACAATGATTTTATGAGCACACCTATTGCTCCACCTATGGCTGAAAATACTTTCTTTGAGATAAAACCTGCTTTGCTCAATCTTGTTATGAGAGAACAATTTCCTGGTATTGGTAATGAAGATGCTGCTTCCCATTTAAATAAATTTGTTGAACTTTGTGAGATGCAAAAGCATAAGGATATAGATGGTGATATTATTAAGCTGAAATTGTTTCCTTTCTCTTTGAGAGGAAAAGCTAAAGAATGGTTGAATTCCTTAACTAGGAATAGTATTGATTCTTGGACTAAGTGCAAAGATGCTTTTATTGGAAAATACTATCCTCCTGCTAAGATTATATCCATAAGAAGTGAAATAATGAAGTTTAAACAACTTGATAATGAGCATGTTGCTCAAGCTTGGGAAAGAATGAAATATTTGGTAAAGAATTGTCCTACTCATGGACTGACTGCTTGGATGATCATCCAAACTTTTTGCAGGATTGAACTATTCTTCAAGGAACCTATTAGATTCAGCTGCTGGAGGTACCTTTATGACCATCACTTTGGGTGCTGCAACAAAACTTTTGAACAATATGATGGTTAATTATTCTGAATGGCATACTGAGAGAGCTCCACAAGGTAAGAAGGTAAATTCTGTTGAGGAAACCTCCTCCTTAAGTGATAAGATTGATATAATTATGTCTATGCTTGTTAATGGGAAAGCCCATATTGATCCAAATAATGTTCCTCTAGCTTCTTTGGTTGCTCAAGAAGAGCAAGTTGATGTGAAGTTCATAAGAAATAACAACTTTGGCGACAATGCTTATGGTAATAATGCTTATAGGAACAATTTTGGTAACAACAATTATAAGCCATATCCTCCCAACAATGGTAATGCTTATGGAAATTCTTACAACAATAATAAGAGTGCTCCCTCTGAACTTGAAGTTATGCTTAAAGAGTTTATTAGTAAACAAACTGCTTTCAATAAAACTATTGAGGAAAAACTCTCTAATGCTGAAAGAAATATAGCATGTTTGGCTGAAGCTCAATCTACTTTGAATAAAATGGCTGCTAAACCTGAAACTAACGATAATCCCTTTGCAGCTACTAATGCCATACAAGTAAGAATTGATGAAAATGTTAGACTATTAGCTGAATTACATGCTAAATGGGAAAGAGAAGATGAAATTGCTAGAAACATTAGTGTTTCTACTATCACCACCACTAGTGTTGAGGCTAACAATAGTTCTACTACTTTAGATGATAACTTTGATTTTGATCTTGAAGGTTGCAACATCTCTGAAGTTATTAAGTTCCTACAAAAGCTTGCTAAAAGTCCTAATGCTAGTGCTATGAACATGGCCTTTACAAAACACATTACTGATGCTCTCATAAAGATTAAAGAAGAAAAGATGAAACATAAAGCTTCCATTCCTATAAAACAAGAAGATGGTTGGGAACCCATCATTAATATGAAAGTGAATGACTTTGATTTCAGAATGCTTGCTAAAACACCTTTCAGAATATCAGTAGTTGGGTTTCCCCTGCTCCACCAGACTTCTATAGTACAATTTTTTTTAAAGCCATGTTGAGTTGATAAAACAACTTAAGGTATGCCCTCAAAGTAAACTATTAAATAAGAGCATCAAAAGAATTACCTAAAAGGATTGAGAACATTAATTAATACTTGTGAGAGCATGTTCGAACTAGTATGTGAAAGATTGATTGTACACCATCGAGAGGAAATGATTCAAGTATGTATTAGATAAAGTAATTAAATACCGAGATCAAATATTGACTACATTATGCTTCTAGAAGTAAATGTCTAATGAATACTAAAACTTAGAATTACAACACACAGAACATTTTGCTACAAATCCCAACACAACATTTTCTAGCTTACAATACACTCCCACAATAAGGACATAAAATACTCGACATGACCAACCTTTCCTTACTGGAAAACAACATTATCTAACTGATATCACTTACTTCCATATCTACCTACTTTTTTGTTATACATGACCCATCCCTCGCCATGCTCCAGAAAAATTAAAACCCTACCACCATAGACTTTGACCAAGAAACAAGATCTCTAAATCATCAAAATCCATAAAGGAACCTCTTCTCTTGACCTCCATCTCAAATCGAGTGCACGGAACCATGCATCGCTACACTGCCCCTCTCACCCGACACTTCCATGCAGCCGCTTGCCATCTGTAACGAGAAAAACAAGATAGTGCAGAGGAGCCCAACGCCATCTCGCACGTGCATATTTGTTTAATAGTTCGAGTTGCTAAAATTATTTGGATTAGTTTATTCTGCATGCACACACCTCTAAATAATATATAATATGTTGTCCTTTATGAAGCATGTCCCTTTTCTCTAAATCTTAAAAACAACATTAACTAAATCATCTACTTTCTTCACCACCATATTAGGAGGTTCATCAAATCATGGTTATCTTTGCTGTGTGACTAACACAAGACAATTTAAGTCGTGTGATTTACACTCAGACATTCTCTTTGGTTTGTGATAGACTCACAAACATTCTATTTGGTATGTGATTAACACATGTGTGGCTGCGTTCGTTTCTTTGGTGGAAATTTGGGTTTGTTTTTCTACATTACGTAGCATTCTATTTGACCGACTGATTATGGTAGCTCAACTATATATCTCTAATAAGGAGATTTTCTATCTTGTAAATCAAACCAAAATAACTTTTTCTTCGATGTCCCCCCTCCTTTTCAAACTTGGACAACAAAAACTCGATACCGATTCGTTTAGAAGACCGTATGAACCAACTGAAACCCGTACGGTCCTCTTAGACGTATACTCACCATACACGTATACTCACGTGCCTACGGGAGGCGGAAATCGGGAGGTATATAGCAGAAGCAAGAAAATTTCAAAACATGATATGCAAAGACATAGGTCGCGATAACGGGAGATGAGATCAGCCGATAAGAATGTGGAGTATACCCAACTTGGCAAAGTACACCTGTATGGAGGTATATATACATAGCCTGAATATAGGTTTTGACCGGTCAAAATAAAACTGACCCATGCAAACTTAAGTTTTAGGGGGGACACCGAAGCAGACCTCAACGAACAAGATATAGATGTATCCCCATCCATTATGGACATTGCTTCCTTTTCACCTTTGAGAGTATTGCATTTCAAATAAAATATGCCACTCATTAGATTTTGATAAGGACACATGTTTATTCTGAATTTGTCTTTTGTATTTGTGGGGAACTTTGTTAAGAAATCTGAAGCCGCTTTGTTCATAAAGATGGTGTCCCTTTTTAGGGTCCGTTTGGAACGCAGGATAGGAAAAATACAGGAATAGGAAAACTACGGGAATTGAGATGTCACACCCCAATCCTATGGAAGTCTAAAACACACGAATGGAAAACTATAGTCATTTGGATTGAGGGATAGGAAAAATGTTGGAACTTCTATTGATCCTCTATAAGTGTCATCTCCATTTCCAAAATAGAAATGTCGATCAAATGGCATATTCCTCCATAGAGAGGTCCTAGATGCAACAAATTCAAATGTTGTGTCCGTTTATCCTAAACTACTACACAATTCTACTAAAAAGTGATGGTGTTCTTCATACCTCTTACCATCAGTTTGGCAAAGTTATACCTTGGAATCTCTTCTTCGTGGATATACTTGTCAGTGTGGTACATGTAATCATACTTGATTTTCTCGTTATCCAATATGCTGATGATACCATCACCATCATGCTAGCTAATGAAGCTCAACTTCTAAACCTTAAGGAATTGCTTCAACAGTTCTCTTATCCACTAGCCTAAAGGTAAATTACAATAAAACATGTACAGTCCCCATTAACATTACCCCTCAGAAGTGTCAATCTCTGGCCAATCAATTTGGGTGCAAGAGAAAGGCTCCGTCGTATACATATGTAGGCCTCTCTATGGGTACTACCAATCCTGTGAGCACTCTGTTGGCATTATTGACAGATTTGACAAACGTCTATCTTGAATTGCCACAAATTTATCCAACAATGGAAGGATCATTCTGTTTAAATCCATATTTACTACTATGCTAAATTTTTCTTTGTGCTCTCTTAAATACCTATAGGAACAATTAGCTGTGTGGAAACCAGCAAGGGGGTTTCTCTGGAGTGTGGGAAAGATATTTAAAAAAGTTAAATTTCTTGTCAAGTGGGAATATGTTTGCAAGACTAAGGCTGTTGGAGGACTATGTATTTTGAACATGTGATTGCAAAACTCTTCTATTCTTATAAACAACTTATAAACTCATGAATCACCAAGATATACCCTGGTGCAACTTATTTGGAATGCGCACTGAAGGCCACATTACACATCACATAACATAGATCCAATTGGCCCATTTGAGTCAAAAGACTACTTATCTTTATGGGACACTTTTTGGAGTCTTAACACTTGCAAACCTAGTGATGGTAGCACTATTAATTGTGGAAGTAAAATAGCTATAACCTATGGAAAAGTCATAATTCCCACACCTATTCTATTTTCCTATGATCAGAATATTACCATGAAAGAAGCATGCACATTAGAAAATGAGGATATATATGCTCACTTTTCACGCCCTTAATCTATTATTGCGTCTTACCAATCCAATGAGTTGCAGGATTTGATCCAACCATATATGAGCATTAATGACATACATAAATCGATATTCCTAGATAAATTTGATATATACTATAGCAAAAAAGGTATATACAACTCTAGCGACAGCCTAGCTAGCAACCAAACCTATGCTATGGGTGTGGAAATCATATGTGTTTCCTAAACATGAATGTTTCTTCTGGTCGCTTCCTCGAGACGGACTCAATACCATGGACCTACTCACATGGACAAAATTCCATGTCAAAAGTACGAGTTGTGTACTATGCCAGGATAGTGTCAATCCATGCATCATACGCCCATTTTTTATATGATTTCATTCAGTGCTTTTGGTGGAGTCTCAATATTGAACGGAATACAAACCTGAACATCATGGGGATGCTCATAGATGGAAACATGAGATACACAGACATCCGCTTTAAGGAAATAATGATTTGTCAGTGTTGGGCTTTATGGAATTAGAATCACATGAACACCATATATTTGATAGCCAGTACATAAACCTCCTAGTATGTGTGAGATTCTTTAAGGAGGATGTATTTCTCATTATGCATCGAGCCGAAGCTATCTTGAATAAGCAACGTAGAAATGGATGGATTAAACTATTCACTCCAAACAATTCTTCTTTTTTGTAAATATTTTCATATAAATGAAAAATGATTAGGAGTTTCCCCTACTATTTTTCCATCAAAAAGAATTACTTAACATCTACTTATATCAATTCATAACACATATTACTATGACATGATTCACATGATGACAACCACTACACAGATCATACCTAGCAGTTATTATAGTAGTAGGATTTCAGCATCACAAACAACCTCATGGGTCAAGATGCATGATGAGAAGATGCAGACCATCGTACCTTTTTGACTAAGCTGAATATGCGTATATCTTCCTCTTCTATCATGTACTTCTTTACAACACTTTCCCATACACTTGTCATGATTTCCTTATTTGCCCCCTGTCCAGCTTTATTCTAATTTTCAAGTCTTTCCTGCTTGTAGTACACACAACATCTACCTCGATAGGTTTTGTAAGGTACCTTTTCAGGTACGTGGTTGTGAAGTGATGTAAAAATTCCTATCAAAATAGAAATATTAATTAGAACAATTATCATATACTTGATAGTAAATAAGGAGAAGGGTACTAGCTTGTGCACAATTAGTAAATAGTATCTTAACATTTTGAATTTATTGGGATGACAGATGAATTAGTCATCCCGTAGACATATTGCTATATAGGTTGTACTAGAGAATCATTAACAAATACTACAAGAAACCTTTGTTGATACTCTGTAAGAGTCATCTCATTTCCAAAATAGCAATGCCGATCAAATGGCATATTCCCCCATAGAGAGGTCCTAGATGCAACAAATGCAAATGTTATGCCCGTTTCTCCTAAAGTACTACACTATTCTACTAAAAAGTGATGATGTTCTTCATACCTCTTACGGTGAGCTTGGCGAACATGTACCTTGGAATCTCTTCTTCACTAACACTCTCGTCGGTGTGGTATGTGTAATCAGACTTGTCAACAACGGTATCAATATCAATGATTATAGCATCATATTTGTTAGATCCCATCTATTAAGATGAGCTCTGGTTCAAAATATTCAGTGAAGTGACAATACTATAAAAATTCAGAAAGTTCAGACATTGTCAGTAGTTAGTACACTGAGCATGTACACTGCCATCCAATTTTCACTAACCTGAGCATATACAATCTTATGCAGAAAGTTGGAATACTATAACAGACTAAAATTCCGACATCTAAATTTAGGAAGTGGACATATAATTTGTTGCTTCAGTAAAATGTATTTTAACTTACGAACAATAAAAATCAACCATAGTAAATAACAAATATATCAATGCTTGAGCCTAATTCAGAAAGTTCAGACATTACACTGTAAAATTCAGAAAGTTCAAGCATATACTAAGCTTCTATAATGCATTGCAACCATCGTATAAATTGTTATTGTACCATGTGTCTCATATTGTCTAGTAAGAAGTAATATGTTACTAGTAGATACATAGAAACACCATAATTAATATTTCACATTATCTATATTCATAGTAAGAAGTTCACTTCTACAATTGTTCACTTCTGAAACTAAATATAAATTAGTGTGCACACTTCATTAAATTCGTGCATGAGATAAATTTAATGAAGCCAACTTAGAAAAGGAGAAAAGAAAAATCTCCATTCTAGCATGTTGCTAGAGCTCAACAACATCCTTCTATAGTGGCGCCTTTCTCGCCTTGACGCCTCCAGTGGCTAGATAAATAAAGATCGTGGGCGTGACACCCACGCAGCCACGCATATCTCCTCTCATGGTGGGATTTAGGTTATCATACATGGCTTTATACAATAGAAATGCCTTACTCAAGTCGGAGTAGGTTAGGTCATGGATGATGTCACCACCCTTGCAAGACCTAATGGTGTCATAGTCCACCATCCCAATCACCGCAATGGCGTCGAGGCTCTCAAGCTCTTCCCATGCCACGACACCAGACAAGACAACGCCTTGTTACACCTCGTACTTGAGTAGTACAACCACCCTAGATGAGACCTTTGGCGTTGCGGCCACATAACCTTCCCCTACGACATGAACCACCATTATGGCCGTTGCTTACAAGTAGAATACCTGCAGGTCCATGAGGTGATGGTTGATGATGTGTTCATCGTAGCTAATTCTGCTCTATTAGTCCAAGATCAGGAATTAAGTAAGGTTGGTGGATGGTGCGCAGTAGGTGGGTGGTCACTTCCATCCATTTCAAGGATCCAATCGGATTTAAACCCTGTTGTCCTATTTTGACACATTCATTTGAGTCCATGTCAAATCTTTGACGTTCAACACCTTCCAGAATATCACTAGTTGGGTTTAACCTACTCCACCAAACTTCTATAGTACAATTTTTTTAAAGCCATGCTGAGTTGAGAAAAAAACTTAAGGTATGCCCTCAAAGTAAACGATTAAATAAGAGCATCAAAAGAATCACCTAAAAGGAATGAGTACATTATTTAATACTTGTGAGAGCATATTCGAAATAGTATGTGAAAGATGTATTATACACCATCGAAAGGAAATGATTCAAGTATGTATTAGATAAAGTAATTAAATACCGAGATCAAATATTGACTACATTATGCTTCTAGAAGTAAACGTCTAATGAATACTAAAACTTAGAATTACTTCACACGAAACATTTTGCTACAAATACCAACACAACATTTTCTGGCTTACAATACACTCCCACAATAAGGACATAGGAAACTCGACTTGACCAGCCTTTCCTTACTAGAAAACAACATTATCTAACTTATATTACTTACTTCCATTTCTACCTAATTTTTTGTTATACATGACCCTTCCCTCGCCATGCTCCACAACTATTAAAACCCTGCCACCATAGACTTTGACCAAGACACAAGATCTCCAAATCATCAAAATCCATCAAGGAACCTCTTCTCTTGACCTCCATATCCAAATGGAGTCCACTGGACCATGCGCCGCTACACTGCCCCTCCCACCCGACACTTCCATGCAACCGCTCGCCATATGTAACAAGAAAAACAAGATAGTGCAGAAGAGCCCAACGTCATCTCGCACGTGCATATTTGTTTAATAGTTGGAGTTGCTAAAATTACTGAGATTAGTTTATTCTGCATGCACACACCTCTAAATATTATATATCATGTTGTCGTTTATGAAGCATGTCCCTTTTTTCTAAATCTTAAAAACAACATTACCTAAATCATCTACTTTCTACACCACCATGTTAGGAGGTTCATCAAGTCATGGTTATCTTTGCCGTGTGACTGACACAAGACAATTTAAGTCATGTGATTTACACTTAGACATTCTCTTTGGTTTGCGATAGACACACACAAATTCTATTTGGTATATGATTAACACATGTGTGGCTGCATCGGTATCTTTGGTGGAAATTTGGGTTTGTTTTTTTACATTCCGTAGAATTCTATTGACCGACTGATTATGGTAGCTCAACTATATATCTCTAATAAGGAGATTTTCTATCTAGTAAATCTAACCAAAATGACTTTTGTTTCGGTGTCCCCCTCCTTTTCAAACTTGGACAACAAAAACTCGATACCGATTCGTTTCAAAGACCGTATGAACCCAGCTGAAACTCGTATGGTCCTCTTAGACGTATACTCAACATACATGTATACTCACGTGCCTACGGGAGGTATATAGCAGCAGCAAGAACTTTTCAAAACATGACATACAAAGACATAGGTCGCGATAACGGTAGATGAGATCAGCCGATAAGAATATGGAGTATACCCAGCTCGGCAGAGTACACCTATATGGAGGTATATATACATATCCAGAATATAGGTTTCGCCGGTCAAAATAAAACTGACCCATGCAAACTTAAGTTTTAGAGGGGGACAGTGAAGCACACCACAACAAACAATATATAGATGTATCCCCATCCATTATGGACATTGCTTCCTTTTCACCTTTGAGAGTATTGCATTTCAAATAAAATATGCCACTCGTTATATTTTGATAAGGATAAATGTTTATTCTGAATTTTTCTTATGTATTTGTGGGGAACTTCATTAAGAAATTTGAAGCAAAAATACAGGAATAGGAAAACTATGGGAATTGAGATGTCACACCCCAATCCTATGGAAGTCAAAAACACAGGAATGGAAAACTATAGTCATTTGGATTGCAGGATAGGAAAAATGTTGGAACTTCCATTGATCCTCAGTAAGTTGCATCTCCATTTCCAAAATAGAAATGTCAATCAAATGGCATATTCCTCCATAGAGAGGTCCTAGATGCAACAAATTCAAATGATTTGTCTGTTTATCCTAAACTACTACACAATTCTACTAAAAAGTGATGGCGTTCTTCATACCTGTTACCATCAATTTGGCAAATTTATACCTTGGAATATCTTCTTCACGGATATCCTCGTCAGTGTGGAACATGTAATTGATACATTGCAAATGTATCTATAATTTTTGATGTTCCATGCTTGGTTTTATCCACTTTCTTGTGTTTTGTTCCAACTTTGGAGTATATTTCATATGATTTCTTGGACTAACCTATTAACAAGAGCCACAGTGCCAGCTGCATGTTTTCTGCTGTTTTTGGTTCTAGGAAAGTCAGAAAATGAATATTCTCGGAATTGGACGGGACAAAAGCCAAAGTGCCTATTTTTCCGGAAGGGATCAAGTGCCAGAATACGAGACGGAGAAGGGCCAGGGAGCCACCACACCACCTGGACGCGCGGCCAGGCCTGGCCCATGCCAGGGGGTGGTGTGGCCGCTCCCGGCACCCCCTCGGCCTCCCCTTTCGACTATAAGATGCCCTCGGTACGTAAACCCTAAGTGCCCAATCAAAAATCCACGAAAGAGTCTGTAGCCGCCGTCATCTCCATCCCTAGATCGGGAGGGATCTGATGCTCTTCCTGGCACCCTGTCGGAGAGGGGAATTCACCCTAGAGGCCTTCTTCATCACCATGCAAGCCTCCGGTGTGATGCGTGAGTAGTTCATCCTTGGACTACGGATCCATGTAGTAGCTAGATGGCTGGTTTCTCCTCCTTTGTGCTTTCATGTTTAGATCTTGTGAGCTCTGTTCATGATCAAGATCATCTATTTGAAATTCATACATGTTGTGTTTGCGGGGATCCGATGGATATTGAGATGTTATTTCATATTGATTATTGATTCTATCATGTCTTTGTTATTTGTGATCTTGCATGCTTTCCGTTGTTAGTAGCTATCTTGGCCAAGTAGATGCTAGCAACTCCAAGAGTTAGTATTTATGCTCGATAGTGGGTTCATGCCTCTGGTAATCTGGGGAAGTGACAGAAATCTCTAAGGTACTAGATGTGTTGTTGCTACTAGGGAGAAAACAACAATCCTTTGTTCATAGAACAATCGTATTGTTTACTTTACACGCAGTTCGTAAAGCAATAATCTGTTGCTTGCAACTTAATACTGGAGGGGTTCGGATGATAACCTGAAGGTGGATTATTAGTCATAGATGCAGTTGGATGGCGGTCTATGTATTATGTTGTAATGCCCAATCAAGTCTCAAAGGAGTCAAGATGATTAGTATATGCATGTATTGCTTTCTCGGTGTTTGTCAAATGCCCCGCAGTAATTTGTTCACCCAGCATGTTATCTATCTAAGGAGAGCCACCTCTAGTGAACTATGGATCCCGGTCCTTTTTCTTTACATATAATCTATAAACTGTTTCTGCTTTGTGTTTACTTTCTGCAAACTTTTACTTCTTTCTATTCGATATGTTTAATCCTTTGTTTTCCACAAAACACGATGAGATTGACAACCTCATCTCAAGTTGGGGACAAAGTTCTGTGGCTGTGTTGTGCAGGTCTCCATGTTGATACTAGCACCGGTGGTGCGCCCTGCCAAAGCTCAGCTAGTAACACCTTTGGGGTGTATCCTTGCTCCTACTGGTTCGATTAAACCTTGGTTTCATAACTGAGGGAAACTTGCTGTTGTGCTCATCATACCTTCCTCTTGGGGTTCCCAACGAGCTCTACATAAACCACGAGCCATCAACACTTTTCTGGGCGCCGTGCATTGAGCCATCAAGCATTTTTCTGGCGCCGTTGCCGGGGAGTCAAGGACATCTTCACGAGGGGAGTCTCTCATAACCAATCTCTTTACTTTGTTGTTTTTGTTTTCCTTAGTTTTCTTTTTGCTTGTTTTGTTCTTCAAAAAACACAAAAAAAATAGTTTTACTTGTTTGCTTTCTTATTTGAAAACCCAAAAAAATGACTACTCTTGAAAACACTAAGTTGTGTGACTTCACTAGCACCAACAACAATGATTTTATGAGCACACCTATTGCTCCACCTATGGCTGAAAATACTTTCTGTGAGATAAAACCTGCTTTGCTCAATCTTGTTATGAGAGAACAATTTTCTGTATTGGTAATGAAGATGCTGCTTCCCATCTAAATAACTTTGTTGAACTTTGTGAGATGCAAAAGCATAAGGATATAGATGGTGATATTATTAAGCTGAAATTGTTTCCTTTCTCTTTGAGAGGAAAAGCTAAAGAATGGTTGAATTCCTTAACTAGGAATAGTATTGATTCTTGGACTAAGTGCAAAGATGCTTTTATTGGAAAATACTATCCTCCTACTAAGATTATATCCATGAGAAGTGAAATAATGAAGTTTAAACAACTTGATAATGAGCATGTTGCTCAAGCTTGGGAAAGAATGAAATCTTTGGTAAAGAATTGTCCCACTCATGGACTGACTGCTTGGATGATCATCCAAACTTTTTGCAGGATTGAACTATTCTTCAAGGAACCTATTGGATTCAGCTGCTGGAGGTACCTTTATGACCATCACTTTGGGTGCTGCAACAAAACTTTTGAACAATATGATGGTTAATTATTCTGAATGGCATACTGAGAGAGCTCCACAAGGTAAGAAGGTAAATTCTGTTGAGGAAACCTCCTCCTTAAGTGATAAGATTGATATAATTATGTCTATGCTTCTTAATGGGAAAGCCCATATTGATCCAAATAATGTTCCTCTAGCTTCTTTGGTTGCTCAAGAAGAGCAAGTTGATGTGAACTTCATAAGAAATAACAACTTTGGCAACAATGCTTATGGTAATAATGCTTATAGGAACAATTTTGGTAACAAAAATTATAAGCCATATCCTCCCAACAATGGTAATACTTATGGAAATTCTTACAACAATAATAAGAGTGCTCCCTCTGAACTTGAAGTTATGCTTAAAGAGTTTATTAGTAAACAAACTGCTTTCAATAAAACTACTGAGGAAAAACTCTCTAATGCTGAAAGAAATATAGCATCTTTGGCTGAAGCTCAATCTACTTTGAATAAAATGGCTGCTAAACCTGAAACTAACGATAATCCCTTTGCAGCTACTAATGCCATACAAGTAAGAATTGATGAAAATGTTAGACTATTAGCTGAATTACATGCTAAGTGGGAAAGAGAAGATGAAATTGCTAGAAACATTAGTGTTTCTACTATCACCACCACTAGTGTTGAGGCTAACAATAGTTCTACTACTTTAGATGATAAATTTGATTTTGATCTTGAAGGTTGCAACATCTCTGAAGTTATTAAGTTCCTACAAAAGCTTGCTAAAAGTCCTAATGCTAGTGCTATGAACATGGCCTTTACAAAACACATTACTGATGCTCTCATAAAGATTAAAGAAGAAAAGATGAAACATAAAGCTTCTATTCCTATAAAACAAGAAGATGGTTGGGAACCCATCATTAATATGAAAGTGAATGACTTTGATTTCAAAGCTTTATGTGATCTTGATAGTAGTGTTTCTATTATGCCTAGAAGGATTTATGATATGCTTGATTTTCCTCCTCTTGAAGATTGTTATTTGAATGTCCCACTTGATGATAATGCTAAAAAGAAACTCATGGGGAGTCTTAATGATGTTCTTATTATGGTTAACGATTCCTATGTCCCCGTTGATTTCTATGTTTTGGATGTTGAATACAATGCTTCTTGTCCTATTACTTTGGGAAGACCTTTTCTTAGAACTGTTGGTGCCATCATTGATATGAAAGAAGGCACCATTAAATATGAACTCCCACTCAAGAAAGGTATAGAACACTTCCCTAAAGAGAGAGAAAATATTTCTTTTGCTTCTCCTATGAAAACAAAATTTGGTTTTAATGCTTCTTCATTTGAGAACATTTGATTCTTTCTTTGCTTCTTATGCCTAACTTAAAGGCGTTAAAGAAAAGTACTTATTGGGAGATAACCCAAAAGTTTTAGATGAGTCTTAGAAGTTATTACTTCAGTAATAACCTCTCCTTATCCTTGTTATTTTCTTTTTTGTGCCAAGAGTAACCTCTAATGAGAGTGAAGTAATGATTGGGAAAGTTGCTGTCCCGAAACAGATTCTTGTGCTTCACCGTAAAAATTCCTGAGAGATCTCTGTATGTCGGATTGAGCTGTAATTTTTTTTTATTCTGCCCCAGGTTGTTATCTAACTTTCGTTAGTTCAACACTTTTTGATTTGAGCAACATAAGGTCTTCGAAAAAATTCGTCTTTACCTGATGGTCTGTTTTGACAGATTTCTGCCATTTTCTGCATTTGCTTCTTGTTGGTTCCTTCTTGAGTTCTTTTGGGGAATTGAGATTTTTGAAGGAAGTGCTACAGTACCTAGTGTTCTAATGGAAGTTTATTTGGTGTTAGAACTGAACCTTAAGACTAATTTATCTTAAGTGCACTAATGTTGCTAATGAGATTGTGTGAAGTTTTGTATGAAGAAAAATTTTCAGGTGTATGGAAGGAATGAGTAATGAGATGAAGGATGGACTAAAGCTCAAGCTTTGGGAATGCCACGCGTGTCACCCCAAGAAATATCCAAGAAGTACAAGAATCAAAGCTTGGGGATGCCCAAGGCATCCCCTTCTTCATCAATAAAAATTCCAGGTTTCTTCCAAACGCTTCATTTTTATTGTTTCATGCACAGTTGTGTTTTTCTTGGAGCGTCTTCTTTTTCGTTTTCGTTTTGGTTTTTCGTTTGCTTTGGTTTGCTTAGTTTTCTGAATAAGTTGGTTGGACCCCCTCTTTCATACATTGGTTTGCAAATAGTTTTGTTTGCTTTGGAAAAGAGTAAGAAAGTTCATGCTTATGTGGTAAAAAGAGCTCGTTTTTGACTGTGGCATGTGCTTTGTCATGCCATGCTTGATATTGTTTTGGCTTTATGCTTAGTATTATTTGCTGTAGCATGACTTGTTATAAACAATTGAGATTGCTTAATGTGCCTTGGATGAATCATGCGTTGTTTTAGCATATTAAAGCATAGTATAATGGTATTCTCCTTTGATGCTTTATTTGGGTTGACTTGGCACATGCTCACACTATGTTATGACTATCCCAAGTCACCATAGCCTTTATGATCCTTTAGTTTTCAACTTGTAGTATCACTTTATTCTTTGATCAATGATTTTTTGTCGCTCTGCATGATTATGGCCATTATTGCTCTCTTAGTTTGTCGCTCCCAGTCTTTTCTTAGCCTCCACAACAAAGTATGAGTTCCACTCATGCATACAACTCCCTAAACCAAGTTATTCCAAAGATTTCACCATACCTACCTACTAGCTTATGTTATTCCAAGTATATTCATGCTTTTGTTTACCTTCCACTTGTTATGAGAAAACTAGTGATTAAAGCTCTCACGAACTTGAAGGCACACTTTACTTTACTTGCCCTTAATAAACTTGAACCATTGTGTCGTATATGTTGTATATGCTTGCACTTATTTGTTGGGAATTAGCAGAACCATGCTTTCATGGGGAACGCTTTCAACATTGCACTTGGTACTTGTACCTAGTTGATATCATGCTCTTTTGTATATGGATGTCGTCGGTGTGAAATGAAAGGGGAGCTCGTAAGTCCATGGAGTTATGTATATGTGTTAGAGAAACGCCTGGGCCGCTGGTCTAATCCTTGCTGACATGGTGGAAACCTGCAGCGTAACCATAATGAGCTGTCTATGAAGCATTCTTCTTGTAAAGAAAGAGTCCTATAATGAGAAAAAAGAGAAAAGAAAAAAAAAGATACTTTGAAAAGAGGAAAGAGAGAAAAAAGCACCATATTCCCATGGTAAATCAGAAGAATGCTGAGATGCCCATTGTCTGCTTGCCTTGTCATTTTGATATGGGGATTCTTCCGTATCATCGGGCAAGGGGTACCCCGTTGGCGGTTCTCAATGATACACATGTACTTACAATGACAAGAACTTACCGGTGACTAAACTTGAGTAGCATGAGGAGCGGCCCTCGTATACAAGGGACATGAGATTTCTGACTTATACTTCGTCAAGCATGTACACCATAGTTTGTTCACTTTAACCTTAATCACTTCAAGATGCTTATGATAGGGGCAATGAGAGCTGAAAGCTATAAGTACCATGATTTTTGGAAGCTCTTTATGAGACTTGAATCCCTACTTCCTTTTACAAAAGGCCTTTCTTCCACCATTATATTGAGTCTCCACCTTCTAATCTTTATGCACTTACTTTGAGAGCATAGTGGCCATTCTTAGTTCTATGTGCATTGTCCCAAGACTAGTTGATTGATGCATAACTTGATATTGCTTGTTTTAAACTATTGTATCTAGTCACTCTTATGAACTTTGAAGGTGTCATATGCATTTATATTTGCTACTCTATTGAGGGACAAGATGAATACTATTATGCTATGTTTTCTTTATGTGAAACAAACAAACGTCTTGCAAAGCATTGTTATTCATGAATCTTTTGTTTGTGCCTTTTCATGTTGCATCATAGTTTCTTTGCTTATTGCTAGAACTTTGTCTTTAAATGTTATGATTGAAGTACTATGATCCCAGCTTTGAATGTTTTGCAAATACTTTGATCAAGTCTTTGATGGTGCATGTCACCTCAAAAATTATTCTTTCTTTTTATCACTTACCTACTCGAGGACGAGCAGGAGTTAAGCTTGGGGATGTTGATACATTGCAAATGTATCTATAATTTTTGATGTTCCATGCTTGGTTTTATCCACTTTCTTGTGTTTTGTTCCAACTTTGGAGTACTTTTCATATGATTTCTTGGAATAACCTATTAACAAGAGCCACAGTGCCAGCTGCCTATTTTCTGCTGTTTTTGGTTGCAGGAAAGTCAGAAAATGAATATTCTCGGAATTGGACGGGAGAAAAGCCAAAGTGCCTATTTTTCCGGAAGGGATCAAGTGCCAGAATACGAGACGGAGAAGGGCCAGGGAGCCACCACACCACCTGGCCGCGCGGCCAGGCCTGGCCCATGCCAGGGGGTGGTGTGGCCGCTCCCGGCACCCCCTCGGCCTCCCCTTCCGACTATAAGATGCCCTCGGGACGTAAACCCTAAGTGCCCGATCAAAAATCCATGAAAGAGTCTGTAGCCGCCATCATCTCCATCCCTAGATCGGGAGGGATCTGAAGCTCTTCCCGGCACCCTGCCGGAGAGGGGAATTCACCCTGGAGGCCTTCTTCATCACCATGCAAGCCTCCGGTGTGATGCTTGAGTAGTTCATCCTTGGACTACGGATCCATGTAGTAGCTAGATGACTGGTTTCTCCTCCTTTGTGCTTTCATGTTTAGATCTTGTGAGCTCCGTTCATGATCAAGATCATCTATTTGTAATTCATACATGTTGTGTTTGCGGGGATCCGATGGATATTGAGATGCTATTTCAGATTGATTATTGATTCTATCATGTCTTTGTTATATGTGATCTTGCATGCTTTCCGTTGTTAGTAGCTATCTTGGCCAATTTGATGCTAGCAACTCCAAGAGTTAGTATTTATGCTCGATAGTGGGTTCATGCCTCTGGTAATCTGGGGAAGTGACAGAAATCTCTAAGGTACTAGATGTGCTGTTGCTACTAGGGAGAAAACAACAATCCTTCGTTCATAGAACAATCATATTGTTTACTTTACACGCAGTTCGTAAAGCAATAATCTGTTGCTTGCAACTTAATACTGGAGGGGGTTCGGATGATAACCTAAAGGTGGATTATTAGTCATAGATGCAGTTGGATGGCGGTCTATGTATTATGTTGTAATGCCCAATTAAGTCTCAAAGGAGTCAAGATGATTAGTATATGCATGTATTGCTTTCTCGGTGTTTGTCCATTGCCCCCCTGTAATTTGTTCACCCAGCATGTTATCTATCTAAGGAGAGCCACCTCTAGTGAACTATGGATCCCGGTCCTTTTTCTTTACATACAATCTATAAACTGTTTCTGCTTTGTGTTTACTTTATGCAAACTTTTACTTCTTTCCATTCGATACGTTCAATCCTTTGTTTTCCGCAAAACACGGTGAGATTGACAACCTCATTGCAAGTTGGGGACAAAGTTCTGTGGTTGTGTTGTGCAGGTCTCCATGTTGCTACTAGCACCGGTAGTGCGCCCTGCCAAAGCTCAGCTAGTAACACCTTTGGGGTGTTTCCTTGCTCCTACTGGTTCGATTAAACCTTGGTTTCATAACTGAGGGAAACTTGTTGCTGTGCTCATCATACCTTCCTCTTGGGGTTCCCAACGAGCTCTACATCAACCACGAGCCATCAACACTTTTCTGGGCGCCGTGCATTGAGCCGTCAGTAATCATACTGGGTTTTCTCCTTATCCAATATGATGATGATACCATCACCATCATGCTATCTAATGAATCTCAACTTATAAAACCTAAGTAAATGCTTCAACAGTTCTCTTATCCACTAGCCTAAAGGTAAATTACAATAAAACATGTACAGTCCCTATTAACATTACCCCTTAGAAGTGTCAATATTTGGCCAATCAATTTGGGTGCAAGAGAAAGGCTCCATCGTTTACATATCTAGGCCTCTCTATGGGTACTACCAATCCTTTGAGCACTCTGTTGGCATTATTTGAAAAATGTCTATCTTGAATTTCCACAAATTTATCCAACAATGGAAGGCTTATTGTGTTTAAATCCATATTTACTACTATGCTAAATTTTTCGTTGTGCTCTCTTAAAGTACCTATAGGAATAATTAGCCGTGTGGAAACTAGCGAGGGGGTTTCTCTGGAGTTTGGAAAGATATTTAAAAAAGGTAAATTTCTTGTCAAGTGGAAAAATGTTTGCAAACCTAAGGTTGTTGGAGGACTATGTGTCTTGAACATGTGATTGCAAAACTCTTCTATTCTTATAAACAACTTAAACTCATGAATCACCAAGATATACCCTGGTGCAGCTTATTTGGAATGCTCACCGAAGGCCACATTCCACATCACATAACATAGCTCCAATTGGCCCATTTGAGTGAAAAGACAGCTTATCTTTATGGGACACTTTCTGGAATCTTAACACTTGCAAACCTAGTGATGGTAGCACTATTAATTGTGGAAGTAAAATAGCTATAACCTATGGAAAAGTCACAATTCCCACACCTATTCTATTTTTCCTATGATCAAAATATTACCATGAAAGAAGCATGCACATTGGAAAATGAGGATATATATGATCAATTTTCACACCCTTAATCTATTATTGCGTCTTAGCAATCCAATGTGTTGCAGGATTTGATCCAACCATATATGAGCATGAATGACATAGATTAATGGATATTCCGAGATAAATATGATACATACTATAGAAAAAAGGTATATACAACTCTAACCCCAGCCTAGCTAGCAACGAAACCTATTCTATGGGTGTGGAAATCATATGTGTTTCCTAAACATGAATGTTTCTTCTGGTCGCTTCCTCGAGACGGACTCAATACCATGGACTTACTCACATGGAAAAAATTCCATGTCAAAAGTATGAGTTGTGTACTATGCCAGGATAATGTCAATCCATGCATGATAGGCCCATTTTTTATGTGATTTCATTCAGTGCTTTTGGTGGAGTCTCAGTAATGAATGGAATACAAACCTGAACATCATGGGGATGCTCATAGATGGAAACATGAGATACACAAACATCCGCTTGAAGGAAATTATGATTTGTCAGTGTTGGGCTTTATGGAATCACATGAACACCATATATTTGATAGTCAGTACATAAATCTCCTAGTATGTGTGAGATTCCTTAAGGAGGATGTCTTTCTCATTATGCATCGAGCCAAACCTATCTTGAATAAGCAACGTTGCAATGGATGGATTAAACTATTCACTCCAAACAATTCTTCTTTTTGTAAATATTTTCATATAAATGAAAAATGATTGGGAGTTTCCCCTACAATTTTTACGTCAAAAAGAATTACTTAACATCTACTTATATCAATTCATAACACATATTACTATGACATGATTCACATGATGACAACCACTACACAGATCATACCTAGCAGTTATTATAGTAGTAGGATTCCAGCATCACAAACAACCTCATGGGTCAAGATGCATGATGAGAAGATGCAGACCATCATACCTTTTTGACTAAGATGAAGATGCATATATCTTCCTCTTCTATCATGTACCTCTTTACAACACTTTCCCATACACTTGTCATGATTTCCTTATTTGACCCATGTTCCAGCTATATTCTAATTTTCAAGTCTTTCCTACTTGTAGTGCACACAACATCTACCTCGATGGGTTTTGTAAGGTACGTTTTCAGGTACGTGTTGGTGAAGTGAAGTAAAAATCCTGTCAAAATAGAAATATTAATTAGAACAATTATCATATACTTGATAGTAAATAACAAAATTGGTACTAGCTTGTGCACAATTAGTAAATAGCATCTTAACATTTTGAATTTATCGGGATGACAGATGGATTAGTCATCCCATAGACATATTTCTATATAGGTTGTACAAAAGAATCATTAACAAATACTACACGGAACCTTTGTTGATACTCTATAAGATTCATCTCATTTCCAAAATAGCAATGCCGATCAAATGGCATATTCCCCCATAGAGAGGTCCTAGATGCAACAAATGCAAATGTTATGCCCGTTTCTCCTAAAGTATTACACTATTCTACTAAAAAGTGATGTTGTTCTTCATACCTCTTACGGTGAGCTTGGCGAACATGTACCTTGGAATCTCTTCTTCACTAACATCCTCGTTTTTGTGGTACATGTAATCAGACTTGTCAACAATGGTATCACTATCAATGATGGTAGCATCATATTTGTTAGATCCCATCTATTAAGATGAACTCTGGTTCAAAATATTCAGTGAAGTGACAATACTATAAAAATTTAGAAAAATCAGACATTGTCAGTAGTCAGTACACTGAGCATCTACACTGCCATCCAATTTTCACTAACCTGAGCATATACAATCTTAATGCAGAAAGTTGGGATACTATAACAGACTAAAATTCCGACATGTAAATTTAGGAAGTCGACATATAATTTGTTGCTTCAGTAAAATGTATTTTAACTTACGAACACTAAAAATCAACCATAGTAAATAACAAATATATCAATGCTTGAGCCTAATTCAGAAAGTTCAAGCATATACTAAGCTTCTATAATGCACTATAAATTGTTATTGTACCATGTGTCTCGTATTGTATAGTAAGAACTAATATGTTACTAGTAAATACATAGAAACACCATAATTAATATTGCACATTATCTATATTCATAGCACTAGTAAAACAATTGTTCACTTCTAAAACAAAATATAAATTAGTGTGTACACTTCATTAAATTCGTGCATGAGATAAATTTAATGAAGCCAACTTATAAAAGGAGAAAATAAAAATATCCATTCTAGCATGTTGCTAGAGCTCAACAGCATCCTTCTACAGTGGTGCCTTTCTCACCTTGACGCCTCTGGTGGCTAGATAAATAAAGATGGCGGGCGTGACACCGCGTAGCCATGCATATATCCTCTCATCGTGGAATTTTAGGTTATCGTGCATGGCTTCACTCAAGTCGGAGTAGATTAGGTCATGGGCGATGTCACCACCCTTGCAATCCCTAATGGTGACATTGTCCACCATCCAAATCACCGCAATGGCGTCGAGGCTCTCAAGCTCTTCCCATGTCGCGACACCATGCAAGACAACGCCTTTTTACACCTAGTACTTTAGTAGTACAACCACCCTATATGAGACCTTTGGTGCTGCTGCCACATAACCTTCCGCTACGACACGAACCACCATTGTGGTCGTTGCTTAAAAGTAGAATACCCGCAGGTCCATGAGGTGATGGTTGGTGGTGTGGTCATCGCAGTTAATTCTGCTATGTTAGTTCAAGATCAGGAATTAAGTAAGGCTGGTGGACGGTGCTCGGTAGGTGGGTGGTCTCTTCCATCCATTTCAAGGATCCAATCGAATTTAAACCTCATTGTCCTATTTGATACATTCATTTGAGTCCATGTCAAATCTGTGACATGCAACACCTTTCAGAATATCAGTAGTTGGGTTTCCCCTGCTCCACCAGACTTCTATAGTACAATTGTTTTAAAGCCATGCTAAGTTGAGAAAACAACTTAAGGTATGACCTCAAAGTAAATGATTAAATAAGAGCATCAAAAGAATCACCTGAAAGAAATGAGAACATTAATTAATACTTGTGAGAGCATGTTTGAACTAGTATGTGAAAGATTGATTATACACCATCGAGAGGAAATGATTCAAGTATGTATTAGGTAAAGTAATTAAATACCGAGATCAATTATTGACTACATTATGCTTCTAGAATACTAAAACTTAGAATTACATCACACAGAACATTTTGGTACAAATACCAACACACAATTTCTGGCTTACAATACACTCCCACAATAAGGACATAGAAAACTTGACTTGACCAACATTTCCCTACTAGAAAACAACATTATCTAACTTATATTACTTACTTCCATATCTACCTATTTTTTTGTTATACATGACACATCCCTCGACACGCTCCACAACTATTAAAACCCTGCCACCATAGACTTTGACCAAGACACAAGATCTCCAAATCATCAAAATCCATCAAGGAACCTCTTCACTTGACATGCATCTCCAACTGGAGTCCACTAGACCATGCACCACTACACTGCCCCTCCCACCCGACACTTCCATGCAGCCGCTCGCCATCTGTAACGAGAAAAACAAGATAGTGCGAAGAGCCCAACGTCGTCTCGCACGTGCATATTTGTTTAATAGTTCAAGTTGCTAAAATTATTGGGATTAGTTTATTATGCATGCACACACCTCTAAATATTATATATCATGTTGCCGTTTATGAAGCATGTCCCTTTTCTCTAAATCTTAAAAACAAAATTAACTAAATCATCTACTTTCTTCACCACCATGTTGGGAGGTTCATCAAATCATGGTTATCTTTGCTGTGTGACTGACACAAGACAATTTAAGTCGTGTGATTGACACCCAGACATTCTCTTTGGTTTGTGATATGCACACAAATATTCTATTTGGTATGTGATTAACACATGTGTGGCTGCATCGGTTTCTTTGGTGGAAGTTTGGGTTGGTTTTCCTACATTCCGTAGCATTCTATTGACCGACCGATTATGGTAGCTCCATTATATATCTCTAATATGGAGATTTTCCATCTAGTAAATCTAACGAAAATAACTTTTGCTTCGGTGTCGCCCCCTCCTTTTCAAACTTGGACAACAAAAACTCGATACCGATATGTTTTGAAGACCGTATGAACCCACCCGAAACACGTATGAATCCTATTAGACATATACTCACCGTACATATATACTCACGTGTCGTGTCTGCGGGAGGCAGAAATCAGGAGGTATATAGCAGCGGCAACAAAATTTCAAAACATGACGTGCAAAGACGTAGGTCGTGATAGTGGGAGATGTGATCAGCCGATAAGAATGTGGAGTATACCCAGCTCAACTGAGTACACCTATATGGAGGTATACATAGTCTGAATATAGGTTTCGATCGGTCAGAATAAAACTAACCCATGCAAACTTAAGTTTTATGGGGGGGACACCGAAGCACACCTCAACGAACAAATTATAGATGTATCCCCATCCATTATGGACATTGCTTCCTTTTCACCTTTGAGAGTAAGGCATTTCAAATAAAATATGCCACTCATTAGATTTTGATAAGGACACGTGTTTATTCTGAATTTGTCTTCTGTATTTGTGGGGAACTTTGTTAAGAAATCTGAAGCCACTTTGTTCATAAAGATTGTGTCCCTTTTTAGGGCCCGTTTGTAATGCAGGATAGGAAAAATACAAGAATAGAAAAACTACGGGAATTGAGATGTCACACCCCAACAATCCTATGGAAGTCCAAAACACAAGAATGAAAAATTAGTCATTTGGATTGCAGGATAGGAAAATGAGGGAACTTTTTGAGTTTGAAATACTAGACTATGCAAGAAATTGTGCTAATCTCAGGAAACAAGAATTTAAAAATGAAGAGATAAAGTGGAAATCCAATTTGGCTCGCGGGTGCAAATAAACCCATTGTGTAAAAACATATTTAAAAATATCAAAAAATAAGGAAAAAAACTATTTGGATGTACATCCGGATAGTAAATATTCGTACACAAGTTTGCAGGTGAAAAAAACATTTTAGATGTCCCATATAAAAAAGACAAATTCCGGCTTCAACGTGTCTATTCACAAACATGCTTTTGTCTTTTTTACACAAGCCACATAATGCATGTGCAGAATTTTTGTTCATACTTTTTTGACTATTTAAATTTATATTTTTTTGTATTTTATGTAATAGGTTCATTTGTACCTGAGAGCCAAAACATCACCTACGAGACAAAGTACTAATCTCACTAAAAATGAGTGATACGATCACGATGGATACATCTACTCCCTCCATTTTAAAATATAAGATGTTTTAGTTTTGTAAAAAGAGTGTATCTAGACCCCTTTTATTGTGTAGGTTGAACCTACACACCAAAAGGGGTTTAATCACAAAGCTAAAACATCTTATATTTTGACAAAGCTAAAACATCTTATACTTTAAATTAAAACGGAGGGAGTAGGAGCTTAATCGATCTAGCCATGCACGGACATAACAGATGACCTAGCAATTTTTGTTGATCCTGCTAGCGGCCGGAGTGATAATCTGGCTTGTTGCCTGCGAGATTCCTTTCAGCGTTGGTACAAGCCGTTTAATACAAGGGCAAATGTGCTTCCTTTTGGTATGTGGCTGCCCTTTACGTGGGCCTTTTTTGCGCTCGAGGGTAGCATAGAGAGAAGCTAAGGGCGTGTTTGGTTGGCCCGATCTTTGTTTCTCGCACCGGGCCGAAAGAAATAAGCTCGTTTGGTGTCTCGCGGCATGCCGGGGATTTGGCCTGCACCATTCTTAAAGCAGCTATCATCCTGGCTCCAGAGGAATGCCAAAATCGAGCATTTCCACCCGGACAGGGCCTGGCGCGTGCAAGGGGAGGAACGGCATGCGTGGGGAGGCAGCGGGAGATGGCGGGAGCCGAAAGAATCACAGCGCCGTATGGCGCGAAAAGTAGGCTCGTCTCCCTCTTATGCTACCACCTCCCGCTGGATGATAAATCCCTCCCCATTTTCCCCTTGTGCGGCGGCTTTGGTGGCGGTAGCGGCGGCGATTTAGACCTCCAGCAGCAGCTGCTAAGCACACTCTGACACCAGGCTAGCGTCTGCTATCCGACTCCGGCATCTGCTGGCTCGCAGATCTGTGGCGCCGACTTCTCCCCCGTCTTCTTCTCCGCCTGCGGCAGGTCCTCACCGTCCGCCACCATGAAGGTAAGAACCGCAATCGTGTCTCCTCTCCAACTTTTTTACCAAGGTAGTTAGCTCGACATTGGGGTAGTATATACATAGTGCTTAAGTAATGCCACTCCGTTTAGGGCCAACAATTGAAGGTTATCATCTAGGTAGCTACTCTAGTCGCTGTGATTCAGGCATGGATGTTCCTGATCTACAAAAGAGCGGGTGGTAGGAATAATAGGTCGGCAGTGAAATATGGTCCCTGATGCAGCGTGACAGAGAGAGGATAGCAAATCTAAACTATATCTACAACAACAACGATGTGGAGGCTATCGCCATGCTTAGGATGAGAAGAGCCCCATTTAACCATCTTCTGCAGGCACTTAGGTCTAGGGGGTTGCTCAAGGACAGCATCAACTTCTGTATCGAAAAACATGTAGCTCTGTTTCTTCATGTTCTAGGTCATAACCAGAGATTCTGAGTGATTCACAGCACATGGAGGATATCAACCGAGACAATTTCCCGGTATTTCCATCAGGTGGTGTATGATGTTGGAGAACTCAGACAAGAGATGATCAAGCCACCTTCTGATCAAATGCCCCCGAAGATACATGGCAACAGTCGATGGTTCCCCTTTTTCAAGGTGAGCGACTCTATCATTTTCTTTGTTGGATGATTGTATTAGACAGCCGACTAATATTCTTGTAATGCCAGGATTGTATTGGAGCAATTGATGGTACTCATGTGATGGCTAGAGTGCCGAAAGCTGAGCAGGCTGCATATAGGGGGAGGAAGCACTTCCCCAGTCAGAATGTGCTTGCCGTTGTTGATTTCAACATTAAGTTCACATATGTGCTTGCTTGGTGGGAAAGATCTGCCCACGATGTGATGATTCTGGCTGACAGCCTTAGCAGACCTGATGGCCTCAACCTCCCCGACGGAAAATTCTACGTTGCAGATGTCGGCTATGCCTACCGGCCTGGAATTCTGCCACCCTTCAGGTCAACAAGGTACCATCTCAATGAGTTCTCTGCTAGGAACTACGCAAGGACTCCGGAAGAACTTTTCAATCTTAGGCACTCTAGCCTTAGAGTCATGGTTGAGAGGGTTTTCGCTGCTCTGAAGAACAGGTTTAAGATCCTTGATCAGAAGCTTTTTCACTCTTTCCCCACCCAAGTTAAGCTTGTTCTTGCATGTTGCATTTTGCACAATTGGATCTTACAATTTGGCGCCAATGAGTACTTCCCGACTGAGAAAGATGTAGTTCCTGACGACAACAACACTGATGGTGGCCATGATGTTCACATAATGATTATGCTGCTTGGAAGAGCAGGAGACAACAGTGGGCGCTCAACATGTGGGCGACGAGAGGCAACTACAGGATCTAAAGAAGATGATGATTGTTTGTTGATAAAGTGTTGGCCTTGTATTCCATGAACAACCCCTGATGTGGGTGTAAAACTATAATTTGCTAGTAGCTAGGTAATATTATGGTGAAATGGCATTTGCTAGTAGCTAGGTAACATTATCGTGAACTCATATTTTCTAGTAGCTAGGGTGGCAATTTGGTACTGCTAGTTTAATTTCCCGCTTGTTTGAAACTGCTATTTTAGTTTGCTGCCTATTTGGTATTACGTGGTAACATCATCAGCTCTGAGAAGTGGTGAGAACATCACTATGGCATGAGCAACCAAACATGCAAGTTTTTGCATCAAATGAGACAAAATCAGTTTTGTTGTCAACCAAACAACTTGCCAAAATTGCAGGAAATCTACATATGGGCAACCAAACGAACTGTCAAACTTGGTCCAAGCCCAATCTCCCCCATGCAGCACCCGCCGAGCCAAGTAGGAAAAACGAAAAATTTGGGCCCGACCAACCAAACACGCCCTAAGCGCTTGCTTCCGCATTGGAGAGTTTCCAAGAGATCGGACCGAATGTTCCTTCCTGAAGCCTAGGAATCCAATCCACTGAAATTTCCTTTCCTATTCCTGTGATCCAAAGCGTACAAAGGAAATATATCCCGTGGAAATCCTATCCTTTGAATTTCCTATGCGAATCTGGTGTTCCAAATGGGCCATTAAGTTTCTTTATTGCATACTTATCTTGCTAGAGCTCAGTAGCCTCATTCCGCAGCAACAAGTTCTTAGACTTGGCATCTCCAGAAGCCATATAAAAAATGGGAGACGACAAGCGTTATGCCCCCCTTGTATCTCCCCCTAAGGCGCCACCCTTGTAGGCCATGGTCTTATCCATGAAAACTCAGGGAAATTCAGGTCACGGGTTGACGCTCCCCCGCTTCCCCGCATGCCCTGTGTCGCTGTCCACCATCCCCAACACCACCGAGGATCAAGGTATTTTCCATGTCACGGAAACGTGTGTCACTGTATCGACTAACACCTTGTTGCACCTAAACAAGTACTTCAGCGCCACCACCACGTCCCCTTCCTCTGCAGAATGAGCGGCCTAATTCCCACTAACTATGTCAAGCGTGTAGTAATTTAACTAGGTTTCATGAGGCCGGTGCTCAATAGCTGGGTGGTCTCTCGCGTCCGCTTCAAGGTGTCAATCGAATTAAAAAAAGCATCGACCACTTCCTATTTTATGCCATGGAAGCAAATCCAGGCAAAATCTCTCTACAAGCAGTGTGGTGCATGTGTCCGTCAACGGAGTTTTCATGAATACAGCGGTGGCGTGCCACCGACATACATACCCAAAAGGAGTTTGCACAGTAGCTGCCTTATTGAGGCGATAAACAATAGCTACTTCAAGATATACTCTATCGATGTAGCTTCATACTTCAGTATGTGCTTATTGATAGATGCTGTTTAAAAAGTATTCGGATAAACTTCTCGATGTATGATTGACTGAAAAAATCATTTATCTTAAAAAACTACAATATAAAAAACTATTTATGTTTTCTTTGCAACACCGATGTCATTTCAAGGAGTCAATCTGAAAAATAAAATCTCCTCTCTTTCTCGTCACTGAACATATGAATTGCCGCTAGTTTACTTGGCACCAGCTGCACCAATTTTGGCACATTCATATGACAAAGGGACATATCTGTGATTAGCAACAACTTCCAGAATATGACCAGTTGGGTTTTCACCTCCTATACCAGATTGCCTTAATTCAAAAATGGTCTAAATTCATGTTGAGCTGAGAAAAATAAGGTATACACTCAAAGTCAGGGACTGAAGAAGAGAATCAAGGGTAACTGGAAAGGAACGACATAATTGAGTAAGCCATGTCCATACTAGTATGTGAAAGAGTGACTATATGCCAGCGAGGGAAAACGATTCAAGTGTATATCACATAAAATAAATATTGAGATCAAATATTGGGTACATTATCTTGCAGAAGTAAAAGTCTAATGACAAACTTAGAATCACATCACATGGGACATAAGTACAGAGGGCAACACGATGAGTATCTTACATGAAAAGAATAATGACTCTTAACCTCTTGTTGGTGATATCTTTAAGAATATTGTCAACAAGCAGTATTTTGCCGCTTGTATGCACTATGGTATCAATAGTTCAGTCATATCGGGAGTTTTTTTTGCGAAATTCCACCGATCTATTAATAATCATTAACAATAGTACAAAGAGTTCTAAAAATAATAAAAATTACAAATAGATCATTGGACCACCTAGCGATGACTACAAACACTGAGCTTGTTTTAGTAGACGGACGAGAAGTCGTCGTGCTAAGGCCCCAAAGGACCAGAGCAGCAACCATCGCCGAAGATGACCAACGTCAGAAGAGACTGACCTCAAAACACACTAATGAATACTGAAAACGACTAGATCCCAAGAGATCCGTCAGACACACGACTCCACACGCCCTCCACCGATGCTATACGCACCACTAGAGCGAGGATAGGGTGGGAAGGACCTTATTCTGACTCCAGAGTGTAGCCGCCGCCTCATCATCCTGAAGAAGATACTGAAAATAGTCTAAACAAAATACTGAGACCTCCTGTCAGCGAGGGGCCGTGGTCCGCCACGCCTCCAAGACCCTAAGACCGCCGAAGACGGGATGGACCGGTGGCGTCATCGGCGGAGGGAAGGAACCCTAGATGGGTTTTACCGCCGCCTCTTGAAAATCCCCTCTCTCTCTCGGTCCTGGGTATTCATGCGCGTATGTTAGCTAACTAGCTAGCCAGTCATATCGGGAGTGTTGACAAGTGAAGTTCACATACATTCACAAAGGAGGTAGGGTGATTACAACAGTGTTATATAACAATAATATCAGATCAAAGTCAGTAACCATACAGACCTTTGCAGAAAAAGGCAACTTTTATGTACTTTTTACCGCTGAAAGGGATTAGTATGAAATGAACGAACGACTTAAATTAAGTGGAAAATAATATGCCCAAGAGGCCCAGTCAACATAAGTATCAGGTAAAAAATGAGCTTACTCATTTCTTTGATTATATTATTTGTCTAAACCTACCACTAATCACCGATTATTACTTAGGTGTGCAAATCTCCTTTGTTATTTATTTTCTTGCATGTATGGGGGGTTTAATGATAAAATCTGGGGAAAATAATGAAGAATCACGAGCTGGGATTTTTCCAAGCCAAATGGGTCGCAAAGAAAAGTCACATAGACTTTAATGATCTATGGTACGTGCACAAACACCATACCATCTGCACGTATGGTGTGTCGGAGCCTCCGGATCATCGAGACGACTAACTTACGTAAAGGTGCCCACATGGAATTCACATTAGAAGGCCTCTAACCGACTAACCCACATGATTGAAGAAGAGAATTAAGGACATAATTGGAAAGGAAGTCATATGTGAGTAAGCATGTTCAGACTAGTATGTGAAAGAGTGACTATACACCATCGAGGGAAAACGATTCAAGTATGTATCACATAAAATAAATATTGAGATCAAATATTGGGTACATTATCTTGCAGAAGTAAAAGTCTAATGACAACTACACTTAGAATCAAATAACGTGGGACATAAGTACAGAGGGCAATGCCATGAGTATCTCACATGAAAAGAATAATGACTCTTAACCTCTCGTTGTTGATCTATTTAAAAATATTGTCAACAAGCAGTAGTTTGCCGCAGTGTATGCGCTATGGTATCAATAGTTTCAGTCATACACGGAGTGTTGACAAGTTGAGTTTCCATACATTCACGAAGGTAGAGGTGATTACAACATTGTTACATCAGGAGTAAATAATAGCGCTAGATTGTTTCATCTCAAACTGCTATCCATGTCGACCCAATTCTTTCCGGCCGTGGGATGGAACTTGAGAAGACCAAGCGGCAACGTCACAACGGAGCCCTGCTATCCCGTGAGGCGGGCTACGCTACGGGCCAGGGCGAAAGATTTCATACCGCGGATAGGTGTACAGCGCGTCGTTGTACCCCCGCGTCACTGGAAGGTACGCCGCACGCGCGACATGGGCCTGCCGTCAGCGTACGCGGGTTGGAACACACGTGGTGAGAGGCGTTCCATGCACGATAACGCTCTGCACCCGTCGGGTTGTGGGGCCTGCCGAAAGCCGACGTGGCATTGTGAGCCCATGCCGAGCGCGGTCGTGGACCCTTTGAGAGCCGACGTGGCACAGTTATCCTGTGTCGGACGCGGTTTCTCGTGGTCTTTCGCGGACATAGGGCCCACCACAGGCCTACGTGGCGCCATAAACCCATGCATGTTGTCAGAGTGGACGATAGACGACGCGTCTTCTCGCGGTCGTAGCGCACAAGTGGTGATGTATGTTGGGTTCGCAGCATAGAAAACAAAAAAAAATCTACGATGGGAACTACTAAGCACCAAGATCTATCCGCTAGATACAAGCTACGGGTGGATATACATCCATAACGAACATACCCGTGTAGACCGACAAAGTGTAATGAAGTTAAACTCGTGGATGATGTAGTCGAACGCTTGCCGATCTCAGGATCGAGAAGAAGTCCAACGCCACAACTCAGTAGCGCATCCGTGAACGCATACACGTTCTGGCCACCGAACAACCTTCACCTCCTCACTGCAGCGATGCAGCGGAAGCAGCAACTCCTTCCAGACGAAATGTCACCGGGAACATGTATCTCGCTAATCCGAGACCATGGGGGAATAATTTTAAAGGGGAGAGAGATCCTTCACGAGGAGGTGTCAGTGAGAAGGAGGGAGAGGGGGCCTTTTATAGGGAGAGGGGGGCAGCCCCTCCCCATGGCAGGCGGCCATGGTGAGTGCCCCCACCTCTTCCTCATTCTTGTGGTGGAACCGTGGAAGCTCCACTCACATAAATTTGGCCCTCCATTTTCTCCACTCAAAATTTCACTCAAAATGCATTAAATTTCCACCAAATTTAATACAACTCTCATTTAATAAAACTCTTTTATTTATGTTATTCAGAATTTTGTTAATTACTTTAATTAACAAACATTCACCCAAAAACCCCTGCAATATTTCAATATCACATGCATAACCAATTTCAGCAATTTCACCTGGAATAATTCCGATGTCCATTGAAATAATTCCAGTGCTTTGTAATTATTTTTTCTGGAACATATTTGCTCCAAATGGTGTTGGTATCCCTTAAGTGTGTCACCCTACGGTTCGTGAATAATGCAGACATGATTGAGACCCCTCTCCAATCAATAATCAGTAGCGGCACCTGGAGATCCATACTGACTCCCACACATTCAACGATGACTTCTTGTGATCGTGAGAACCTTTAACGCTAGTAACTAAACCCTTTGTCTTGTGATATAATATATGTCTAAGATTCAATCATTGGTATCTCCGTACCTAGTTTGATCTTGTTGCTGACATGTACTATTTTCTCGTTCCCGTGATATAACATTCTAGTGATCACATCACATGCTTGCAAGCTATCTCAATGTAATATCATCGAGAGGTCCCAGAGTATATCTATCTGTCATCGGGATGGACAAATCTCACTCTTGATCTATGAGTCTCTACATAACACCTTCGTAGCACTGAACCCACCTTTATAAACACCATGTCATGGTGTGACATTTGATGTTATCAAGATACTCTTCTAGTGTTAATGATTGACATGATCTCATGGTCTAAGGACTAGGATTACTTCGTATGATGTTATAGCAATATAAACATAATGATTTTGATCGTAATGCTATACTTCGGATGAATGTTCATCACGTCATTCCACTAATGTTGTGACCTCGTTATTAACAACATCCAATGTCCATGATCAGAAAACCTTGATTATCTTGTTAATCAACAAGCTAGTTTATAAGAGAGGCATAACTAGGAACCTTCTATTTGTTTATTAAACACACATGTATTAACATTTCTAAATTAATACAATTATAGTATGCAAAATAAACATCTATCATATACTTGAAATACATATAATAACAACTTTATTATTGCATCTCGGGCATATTCCCTTTAGTCTCCCACTTGCACTAGAGACAATAATCTAGTTACATAGTGATAAATCTAACATCCATGGAGTTCTGGTGTTGATCATGTTTTTACCTAGGGAGAACTTTAGTCAACGGATCTGCTACATTGAGATCCGTGTGTACTTTACAAATATTTATATCTCCATCCTTGACATGCTCGTGAATGGAGTGAAACCGGCGCTTAATATGCTTGGAATTCTTGTGAGACATTGGTTCCTTGGTGTTAGCTATGGCTCCATTGTTGTCACAATAGATCACCATTGGGTCCAATGCACTAGCAACCACACGTAGTTTAGTTATGAACTCCTTCATCCAAACCGCTTCCTATGGTGCTTCTGAAGCAGCAATATATTCTGCCTCCGTTGTCGATCTTGTCACCACAGGTTGTTTGGAGCTCGTCCAACTAGCTTCTACTCCGTTCATGAGAAATACGTATCCGGATTGAGACTTAGAGTCATCCGGATAGGTGTCAATGCTAGCATAGACATAACAATTAGTGACCAACTCTTCTTCATATTCGTATACAATAAACATTTCCTCAGTTCTTCTTAAGTACTTTAGGATATTCTTGACCGCTATCCAGTGTTTCGAACCTAGATCATATTGGTACCTACTAGTCAAACTAATAGCATGTGCCACATCCGGTCTTGTATATAGCATGGCGTACATTATAGATCCTATGGCTGAAGCATAGAGGATCTTATCCATTATCTCTCTTTCTTCCGTCGTAGCCGGACTTTGAGTCTTACTCAATGTCTTGCCTTGCAACATAGGTAAGAACCCCTTCTTACTTTTTTCCACTTTAAACTTCTTTAAAATCTTATCAAGGTATGTACTCTGTGATAACCCTATTAGGCGCCTTGATATATCTCTATAGATCTTAATACCTAATATATATGATGCTTCACCAAGGTCCTTCATCGAAAATTTGCTGTTTAGATAACTTTTAACACTATTTAAAAGATATATATCATTTCCATTCAGTAATATGCCATCCACACATAATATCATAAATGCCACATTGCTCCCACTCACTTTGTTGTAAATACAAGCCTCTCCATAAGTTTGGAAAAATCCAAACTATTTGATCACCTCATCAAAGCGGAGATTCCAACTCCGGGATGCTTGCTTCAGTCCATAGATGGATTGCTGAAGTTTGCATACCTCGTCAGCATCCTTAGGATCGACAAAACCCTTTGGTTGTATCATATATAACTCTTCTTCAATATTACCATTGAGGAACACAGTTTTGACATCCATCTGCCATATCTCATAATCGAAATATGCAGAGATTGCTAACATAATCCTAACCGACTTTAGCATCGCTACGGGAGAGAATGTCTCATCGTAGTCAACTCCTTGAATTTGTTGAAACCCCTTTGCGACAAGTCAAGCTTTATAGATGGTCACATTACCATCGGCATCATTTTTTCTTTTGAAAATCCATTTATTCTCAATGGCCTTTCAGTTGTGAATTAAGTCCACCAAGGTCCAAACCTGGTTTTAGTACATGGATTCCATCTCGGATTTCATGGCTTCTAGCCATTTGTTGGAATCCGGGCTCATCATCGCTTCTTCATACATCGGAGGGTCATCTATTTCATCAACCATGAAATTCATAACAGGATTTCCGTACAGTTCAGGAACTGCACGTGTTATGCTTGACCTGCGAGGTTCGGTAGTGTCCTCTTTCGGAGTTTCATGATCATTATCATTAGTGAAAGAACATGTGTGCCCCATGTGTGGTTTTGGTAATTAATGACAATCTTTATGGACTTATGTTTGCATTGAGTTCTACTTGTAGGATTTGTCCATAGGCAATGCTTGAACCATATGTTGGCTTCAAGGTTGGAAGAAGAATAAAGTGAAGAAGATCAAGTGTTGATCAAGGTTTCAAGGAATGATTCGGAGATTGGTCAAGTAGAAGTTGAGTCTATGGCAAGTGTGTCTTGAATAATAATATGATCTCAAGTGTAGCTTTCCATCCTTATGGTGATCATGGATATGTGAAGATATGCCTAAAAGAGAGGCTCTTCCATAGTGGAGTATGGGTGAGCAAATTCCAAGTCTTCACCAAGCTAGCGCAATCAAGAAAGGTGTTCCATCTTGAGGTGTAGAAGATCGTCATCATCAACATCAGGTGGAATATACACAAGGCAATTGTTTGATCTTGATAGGGTTTCTTTCTTACCGGTCTCGTGGTGTTAGTTGGGGAGACCGGTTTATAGGACAGATAACCGTACTATCAAGAGGGGCTCTCAATTGAGTAACTTGATCATATCCCTAGGTGAGAGCTCAAACCTTTGCATACTTGGCATCATCTTTCTTGGTTCTTATTTGGGTCTTACTCATGTGAGTATTTAGATCTTGTGTTAATCTCCATGACAAGCTCAAGTTCATTGAAAACGAATTTCATATGCTTTATCTATTGCGACATCCAATAGTGTAACCTAGTTACACTATTTTTTATGTTTTCTCTATTAATGGTGTTAATCTCCATGACAAGCTCAAAATAGTGTAACCTAGTTACACTATTTTTTATGTTTTCTCTATTAATGGTGGTAGAGCTTTTGACCATCTCTTCGTTCTGCATGTCGCCAATGACCACGCTCGCGGTGGATCTGCACTAACGTGGCCACCTCACCATTGAACTAGACACCAACTTCCGACCAGTGGATCTGCACCGCGGTGGCCTCCTCGCCATTGAAATGGGCACCAACTTGTTTTTGCAGGGGAATGATATGTGGTATGGCAAAAACTATGATCTGTTTGATATATGTGATGTATGCATTGATCATGTGTTTGTAATCTTTCACGATTTGCATGTCGATAAGTATGCCAACCGGAAAGAGCCATATTGTTGTATATTTTAATGTATTATATGACTTGAGTCAATCTTTTATTGCAATATAATAACCTTACTTTATCGCTATGAGTTAGCAATAGTTGTAGTAACAATAGTTGGTGGAGACAACTAAGTAACGGGGACAAGGACCATGGCACCATGCTGGTGTTCATGGATATCATGCTATAGTGACTACCGCTTTTACACCAAAAGAGTAACATCATGATTCGTTGAAATGATACCACATTAGTTATGGCAAGGGGTAAAACCCATATTTTCCTTTCTTAAATTTTTAGTATGAAAGGCATATGTAAAATGTTTACAAACCAAAGTCGGATATGCGCATCTTTATAGGTTATCCCAAATCAATCGTTGGGAATTCCTCCACCGTAACACTAAAGACAGAAGTGCTATCGCTGAAAACGGTTAGTTTCTTAAGAAGGAATTTTTTGTGAAAAGTTAAGTGGGAGGACAATAGAACTTTTGATGAGGTTATCGAACCTAAGTGACATGTGTTGAGTAGCACAGCACCGGAAAATTTTCTGGAGGTAGGTACAATGCTCATGGTTGTCGTGCTTGCAAATGTTGTAGTCCTAGAGATCTAAGTTCCTATTGAACGTGGATCGGGTAATAATCAAATAGCAAGATTTGAGGACAAGTGTTATTGTTGGATAATCATAAACCAACTACATGCAAAAAAGCGATGATGAGCCCTGGCTCCGTTAAATGGCTAAAGACCATAAGAATCAGTGATAGTATCCATATAGGAAAATAAAGTTGTGAACTTGGTGGACCCTCTAGAAGGCGTGAAGCTCTTCAAAGCGTAAGTGGATCTATAAACAGAAATGGTTGTTTACATCTGCGAAATGGCCAACATGTCGAAAATAAGTTTACGACAAAGTTCAAAGTGTTGACTACAACAAGATTTGATCTTTTGTGGCGATTTTTTAGTCTATAATGATTATTGTAGCAACCAATACATATTTTAAATTTTGATATATGATAGTTGAATAAACAAAACAATATTCTTCTACTAGAATGGTTACCTAGGATGTGTACATGACACTATCCAAAGGGTTTTATTGATTCAAAGGGGCCTAAAAGGAGGCACAGTTATTTTGGAGTTTTCCTACCTATTTTGGTAAGAGACACGGTTATTTTGGAGTTTTCCTATGTTTATGTGGGTAGCTTTATTAATAACTCTAAAATAATTTTAACCATAAAGAATGTGTCCCTTTCAAAATACTTACTTGCATAATTATCTTGTTGGATGTCATGTGTGCTTCAAGGAGCCTACAGAATTAAAAAACACCATCAAGCTCATCCTCTTTTATGCCACAAACCATAAAGAAAGAACACCCAAACACTGGATAATCTCTCTAGGCATTGGTGGATGTGAATTGTGGTGGAAAACTATTAACATAAAATCTCTCTAAGTGGGATGCCTTGTTGGGGATAGGAACAATAGGTAATACAAGGTATACTCTATTGCTATATCTTGATACTTGAGCACGTGCTTTTGTATATATGTTGGTTTACAAAGTATTTGAGCTTATCGGTGTATATTCATTCAAAGAATTCATCTATGAAAGGATAGATATGTCGCCTAGAGGGGGGGTGAATAGGCAATTTCAAAACTATTACGGTTTTGGCTTGATAGAATGCGGAATTAAACTAACGTTTATTTTACAAGCACAAAACCTAAATATACTAGGCTCAACTAAGTGCACCAACAATAAGATAAGCTAAGCAAGAAAGCACAAGATAAATATACCACAAGTGATAAGAAAGATATAAGTACTTCAAGCTCGATGGCTATCACAAGGAAAGTAAGCTCGGGTATAGAGATAACTGAGGCACGCGGAGAGGAAGATGTATTCCCGTGTTCCCTTACAAGTAAGGTACGTCACGTTGGAGAGGTGTGGGATTCCACGAAGGATTTTCCAACGCCACGAAGGCTCACCTTCTTCTCTGAGTCTATCCCACGAAGGAATAGGCCCTTTCCTTATGGCTAGCTTTTCCTCCACTCCGGAGATGGCAAGCTCCACAACCACTTCACAAGCTCCACGAAGGAGAAGCCCGGGTCTCTTCACAATCGTACACGAAGAGGACACGGCGGCACCAACCGCCAAGCCAACTAGGAGGTCACCCTCCAAGAGCAACAAGCTCACGGTATATCACTCGAACAAATCGTAGTGGAGAGCTCAACACTTATGCAAGAATGCAAAGCAAGAACACCAAGGGCATTCAAATCCCTCACTCTCAAGTCCCACCAAAGCAACAAGTGCTAGGGAGGAATTAGAGAGGAAGAACAATGGTGGAAGTCAACCAATGACTCCAAGATCTAGATCCAATGGGTTCCCCTCACTTAGAGGAGGAACTGATTGGTGGGGATTGTAGATCTAGATCTCCTCTTCCAAAGCCCTCAAAAAGATGCAAGAATCATAGGAGGGAAGGGAGAGGAAGCAAGCTCAAGAGATTCAACAATGGAGGTCAATTTCGTGGTCAAGAACACTCAAAACATTGGGGGAATAACCCCCTTTTATAGGGAAAATCAAATATGGCCGTTGGAGAGAAAACAGCGTGAACCTAGTTTGAAGTTCGGTTGGACCGGCCCCAGAACCGGGAAACTCGGTCCCCAGGCCGGTGGACCGGACTACAAACCGAAATACTTCTGTATGACAACCCGGAATAGACTCGGTCGCGAAAACCGGAAAATCCGATCTGAGATCCGGTCTACCGGAGCTGGAACCGGACCGTCCGGTGTGGGGCTCGGTTGAACCGGATCCACAACCGGGATGAAACTGACTTCACGAAAAACGCAATAACTTTTGCATCCGGACTCCGATTTTGATGATCTTGGGCTTGTTTTGACGAGGACAACAAGCTCTACAATATGGTGTATGAAAACATCATAGTACAACAAAGGAAGATAGAACCAAATGAGTAAAGGCATGGAGCCTCCCTATAAGAAGAATCGGTAAAACCTTCAAACTCGAAAACGCCATATAAGATGCATATGAATTCCGTTTTCGATGAACTTGGGCTTGTTGAAGATCTAGCAACAAGCTCAAGAACCTCACATAGAGAAAATACCAAGAAGCAACAAAAATAGTAATATGCAAAGTATGCAAAGGATTGAGCTCCCTATGACGATGTGATCAAGTTACCCAACCGAAAGCCCCTCTTGATAGTGCGGCCATCTATCCTATAACCCGGTCTCCCAACAACCACCTTGAGACCGGTAAAAGGAAAACCTAGCAAGGCCATACATTTGCCTTGCACATCTCGCTTGATCTTGATGACAATGCTTCAAGCTCCATCCAAGCCGGAATGCATCACTTGATCATTGTTGCTTCGTGAAGACTCATAATTTTCTCCCCCATACACCACTATGGGATAGCTTCATTAAGACACATCTTCACATGCCCATTATCACCAATATGGACGGCAAGCTTCAAGCAAATGATCTTCTCAAGATGCTTATCTTGAACTTGCCCTTCTCAACCTTGATGGCGATCACCACTTGACGCCATCCTCTCATGGGCTATTGAGATCTTCACTTTTAAAGCATGCCCATGGAAAGATACATATCCCATATATAAAACACAAAGGAACATATATAAAGGGTTAGTTCATGATGCATAAATGACAAGGCTTACCACACCACAAGATCCATGTGGTACATTCTTTATGCATCATGTGTTGACCAACTTGAAATCACTCTTCACTCTTTGCATTGGTCAACCAAGTGTCTTCTCATGCACCATCTCAATATCTTGAGGTACATAAGGAACTCTTCATTTGATTACATGCTCTAAATCTTAATCAACCATAGCTCAACCAATAAGGCTATCATGACACCGTCTTAGAGCCATATCTTGAATTCTTCTATAGATATAACACTCTCAAGATCTTGAACATATCATATTCTTATCTTCAATTCGATGATCTTGATGCCAAAACTCGAGGTATATCTTTATCTTCATGGCATCCATACTTGAATCCAACACATGAACTACAAGCATGACCTATGGAATATTCCTTCATATAAACTCAATGAAAACATTAGTCCATAGGGATTGTCATTAATCACCAAAACCACACATAGGGGCAATTACCCTTTCAATCTCCCCCATTTTAGTAATTGATGACAATCACAACAAGAGGGTTTATATAATGAATATTGGAAACAAGTACGCAACTTATCCGAGAATAAGTTGTATACAAGAGGTTGTATTTGATATGGTTAAGTAACACAAAGATACTAGCCCATATCAAAACCAATTCTAATCACACAAACTACAACTAATGCAAGAGATGTGAGTAGAACCAACATATATAGAGCAAATTCCCCCACAATATATGCATGTGTGATGAACGTGAATTTCATTGCATACATTGTCAAGCATAACCTTTGGGAGAGTTTCCACTATATATTCAACCATGCAATACATAAAAAGATGAAATGCATGAAAGGCAAACACTTCAGAACAAACCAATCTTAAGTAGAAAACCATTTCCCTTAAAACCCTCTAAACTTCTCCCCCATTGACAACAAGTGCCAAAATGGATGACAAAGTTAGAAGGCCAATATAGTTCAAGTTCCTCCCAAGGTGTGCATTTCTCATAATATGAGTGAAATCATATGCACATATCCAATGACGAATACTTGGAGGAAATCAACTATATTGAGGATCAAATATTGCTAAAAGGATAACAAGGTGAATAAACTTCAACGGATGAAGCAAGCAATAAAATGATCTAGATAATCAAATGGACAAATAGTGCTCTAAATGAAATAAGGAAGCTCCCCAAGGTTTGTGCATAAATTAGTTGTTTCATTTGAATACAATGTGCACAAACATGGAATCCTCACTCCCTCTATATCATTTAGAACACAACCAAGATACAAGTAGTATAGATATAAATCAATACACTTGCCAAGACAAGCTTAAGTCCAAAGTAAACCAAATATGAGATATGAGTGTGTGAAGATGCAATAAAAGTAAACCGAGCACTCATAAATCAAGACCTTACCAAAACCATTAAAAACTAAGCGGATAAGTGAGATGGTTGGCAAAAGGCGAGGATATCAAGGTGAGATATTAACACTCTTGTGTATATAAGTTTCTAATTGGGAAATCATGGGAATAATCCACAAAGAAACATCCACACATAAGAGGTTAATAAAGATAAGAAAACATGATATACAAGAGGAAGTCATAAGATATACCAAAAAAAGATAGTTTGCTTAAGTGCATATATATAGCCCATGGCTCTATTTTCTCTCATGGTATATCAATGAACTTCACCAAAAAAAAACTTCAAAAACATCACAACTAACACTGAGGGAACTAATGCTAGTTGGGATATTTTGAGAAAGGCAACAAGTATCAAAAGGAAGGATTCAATGAAATTTGAACAATATTGCACATGAGAGTACCTTGAGGAATTGATATGCAATAAATTGCGAGAAGGCATATTTGGGATTGGTGAATCATGAACATGATTTTTTATACTCCCCATTATATGCATCATCTCAAATTACTCACATAAGCAATAAGGATGGAAAAGTCTTTCAAAGATCCTTGCAAGAACCGCAACATTTACAAACAAATAAATTCATGCCAAGATGCAACCTACAAGAGATTGGATGGAAGAATAGTATGCATGAAAAAGATACTTGTTACCGAGATAGCAATGGTATGATGTAGTAGATAAGAATTCTTTGATCATCCTAGCTTGGCTCCAATTATCATGTGGTGACAACACATTCCTTATAGATAATACAAGCATCCATTGCATCTCCAATGTACCTAAAACAACATTCAAGTACATCTTGGTCCCCAAACTTATTGGGTCCAAAATGGTTAGACTAACCACAACACATAGGACATACTCCATAAAAATATGTGCATATTTAGAGATGAAATTTGAATTTCATGCACATCATAGCCGTTTAAGGATTTGATGGAGCATACCCTATATATTGGATCAAAGAAAGCAAAACATGACATAAGATATACATTTAGTAAACAAGCATGCACGAGACTTTCAAGAACCAACGAAGATATAATTTGGACAAAACACCAAAATATTCAAGAAGGCATACAAGGTGTGACAAAACACATTTGTTGTCCAAACTATATCAAAGAATCAAATCAACACAAGATTTGGTCAACAAAGTTCAACAAATGAACCAAGCAAAAACTATTGAGCATAAAAGATGAGATAAAAACATAAATGCTCAAATATTTATCTCATTCAAGCAAATAACATAGAGAAGAAAGAATGAGATAACAAACTCCCAAAAGAGCAAGGTTTCAACAAATAAACCAAACCCTTAACACTCTTCACAATGGCACAAGGTTCCGAGAAGAAAGGTTTGTCTTCAACTAAAAGCACATTTGATAATAATCACAAACACCATCAAAGAGATGTTCAAACGCCAAGGAAGACAATGGGAGCCACAACAATTTTTGAACAGAAACAAAAGGCCATAGGAGGTGAAATCCAAGGTGAAGATGATCCACAAATGGTACCACACCCAAGTATATCAATTGTCAAAGACAATGAGTGTATTGGAATTTATTTCCGGTGGTATATTGCACGGATATTTAAAGATAAATCTTCACAATAAAAAGCATAGGATAGGAATAAAAAGATTAAGCACTATGCAAAGATAGAGATTCTTGAGAGCTTCAACTAGTCACACAATCATGCAAAGCAATGATTATAATAACTTGAAGCAAATGGTCTCTCAAAAAGATATAGAGATATGAACTAAATACCTAACCTACTCAAGCTAGAGGAAGAGGTATTTATACTCAAGGGAGAACTCTAGCCGTTTGTAGCATTTTCTGCGAAACTCGGTTTTAAGTTCGGTTGGACCGGACTACACACCGGACCCCCCGGTGTACAGCCCGGTCAACCGGAATCCAAACCGGGATGCTCACTGTGAGTGAGCCCGGATAGACTTGGTATATGAAACCGAGAATCCCGGTTTGGGTTCGGTTGACCGGGACTGGTACCGGACCGTCCGGTCTGGGAACCGGTTCAACCAGCCTGAGAACCGAGTTTGGCAGAGATGTTATCAAACTTAGATTTCTTTCTTCTCTCGATAGAGATAAGCATTTGAGGAAGGCCACACCAAGAATTTCTTACTCAAGCAAAGACCAAAAAGATGAGCAATAAAAGCTTCTAACAAAAAAATAGGATCTTGTTTGAGCAAACATGCCACTTAGATACAAGATAATCAACAATATCAACTCTGAGTGGCACCACCTCATATGTTCACATTTCCTAGGATTGTGATATGCAAAAGAAGCATATTACTCCCCCATAATGTGGTGTTCGTTTTTTCTTAATAAGAGGAAAAACAACCTCGACTAGAGATAATTAATGGACATTAAGAATTTGAATTTCTCATGAGTATGACACACCACATAGTGACTAGATAATCTTGCAATATCAATACTAAGTGGTAGTACTCATGTACACACATTTTAAGGTATGAGAGATGTGCAAGGCATATCACTCCCCCAAAATGGGATGTTCCATTAACCACTCAAAAAGAGCCCAAAAAGATATCATCAAGATGCATTAGAGGCTCAAAGAAAAACACACAAGTAAATGATGTGCCAAACACATATACATACTAGAATACACAAAATAATCAAGCATGAGGCACAACAAATACAAACACATACTTGGTATAAAACCAAAACATGTAAAGGGGCAAGTAACTTTCAATATAAAAGAGTTGAGTTCGAGTTACCGCAAAGAGGCGCATTGGGTATATGGTAGGGAGATGATAATCCTTATAACTTGGCTTGATCAAATATAGTATATGAAGATCCCTTAATTCTTCATGAGTTAGCCAAGTATCCAATGCCCTCCAAAAACACCTATTGATCAAGTTTGAGCTTGTTGGTCCCCAATCAAGCTGGGTCCTAAGAGGTTAGTCACAATAGGCTTGGCAACCCAAATGGTTCGTTTCTTGACACCACTTTGAGTTCCAACAAACTTGGCAAACACATTGCCATCCTTATCCTTCCCAGGAGAATAATAATCATCAACAATGATAGGGTTAGATAAGGTACCATTTGAACATGAAGAGGCCAAGTGCCCCTTCTCACGACATATGTAGCAACAAGTGCTCCCCTTTCTCTTCTTTATTGATTTCTTGTCTTGGGGAGCCTTATATTGATTCTTCTTGGGAAGTGGCCTAGCTTCTACTTGAGGTTGAGATTGGGCTTGACCTTGACCTTGTGGCCGCTTCCCTTGTTGCTTATCATTCAAGTGCTTTTTCTTCAATGGACAAGATCTTATATGATGTCCTACAACCTTGCACTTGAAGCAGATAATCTTAGACGAATTCTTGACTTGGTCTTGGCTCTTCTTCTTGTTGCTCTTGGACTTGTTCTTGTTATTGGAGTTGAATACAAGTCCACTTTTATCGTTGGGGCATTTTTGCACACTCAAAATATTATCGAGTGTGGATTTGCCTTCATGACTCTTTTCCAAGTCTTTCTTCAAAGAAGTGACTTGGGCCTTGAGCTCTTTGATTTCCTCTACATGGTTAGTATAAATAGAGGTACTAGAGGAAGTAGAAGCTTCATTGTTAGAGCAACAAGGCAAAGGAAGTAATCTAACACAAGTTTTATCAATAGTATGACAAGAAGGATCACTAGGACTAGCACATGGCAAAATAGCATTTTGAGTACAAGTTGTGCTAATGTCCAAATGAGGCTCACAAGATGTTACCTTAGTGGTACTTGCCTCACGAGCTAACTTTAGCCCATCATAGGAGATTAGAAGATCATTATGAGAGGCTAAGAGCTTTTCATGACTTTCTTCCAATTTCCCATAATTGCTAGTTAGCAACTCAAGTTGAGCCCTTAGCTCAACATTCTCCTTTAGGGTAGATGCTTCATAAGAAGTAGAGTTAGTAGCACTAGCATCATTAATAGATTTTTCCTTTTCAAGCTCATAAGATTCAATTTTTTGTATGAGGAGACAATTAGTGTGCTTCTCCTCGGCAATCTCTTGCTTAAGGAGATTGAATCTCCGACTCCCATCATCAAGTTGGAAATCCAACTCCTCTATGGTTTTTGTTTGTTTAGTTATGGTGTCCATAACGTGTTTGATACAAGCAACGACCTTATTATTACCACGAAGAGAGGTACACAAAAAGGTCATCTCAAGCACAAGAGCTCTAGTATCCTCATCAAGGTCATCATCACTATCATCATTATCATTGCTATTATCTAGAGAAGATAAGTTGGGATCCAAAGTAGGAGATACCTTTGATCCTCTTGCCATAAGGCACATGTGAGCACGGGAGGATGAAGATGAGGATATTCTTGAATCTTCATTGATGACCGTGTCTTGCTCCATAGGGTGTTTGATTTCCTCTACATTGTTAGATACACAACTAGAGGAAATAGAAGCATTTTGTTTATTGGAACAAGACAAATCAAGCATATCATGTACATTAGTACTTAAATAGTTTCTAGACGATATGCAAGGACTATCAATACAAGGGGGTATAGAACTATTGTTGCAAGAAGTGTTTAAGTCCAATCTCTCAACACCATTATCATTTATAGAACAAGAATCATTGGTGTAAAGAGAAACACTACCATCATCACATATGATTTCTCTACTCACCATGACATTACCTTGTGACTTGTCACATGTAGGTGAAGTGGAAGGAAATGAAATCTCATTGCGGCCGGAGGTGGAAGCAATTTGGAGCTCTTCATGATGTGAAGGAGAAGAGAGCTCCTCGGAGATACCACCGACCCTATGAGAAATGGACCCACCAAATATTTCTTTAAGCTTGGTCCACATCTCATGAGATGACTTGCGCTTTACATTTGTCAAGAACAAATTAACTATGGGGCTCAAAGAGAAAATAAGCTCATTAGATACTTGAGCTTCGAGATGTAAACTTTTCTCATCCTCTAAAGATAGATTTTGAGGATCCATCGGAGGAGAAAAACCTACATCTAGAAATTGCTCAATATTTGGACACAAGGTCCGAAGATTACAAAGCAAGCAATTTCTCCACAAAATATAATTTGTGCCATCACAGATAATTGTGTCATTGTGCACTATACTACTAGACGACATCTTTACACTCTAGGCGGTGAAGCCTAAACAAGGAGAGACCTTGCTCTGATACCAATTGAAAGGATAGAGATGTCGCCTAGAGGGGGGTGAATAGGCAATTTCAAAACTATTACGGTTTTGGCTTGATAGAATGCGGAATTAAACTAACGTTTATTTTACAAGCACAAAACCTAAATACACTAGGCTCAACTAAGTGCACCAAAAATAAGATAAGCTAAGCAAGAAAGCACAAGATAAATATACCACAAGTGATAAGCAAGATATAAGTACTTCAAGCTCGATGGCTATCACAAGGAAAGTAAGCTCGGGTATAGAGATAATCGAGGCACGCGGAGACGAAGATGTATTCTCGTGTTCCCTTACAAGTAAGGTACGTCATGTTGGAGAGGTGTGGGATTCCATGAAGGATTTCCCAACGCCATGAAGGCTCACCTTCTTCTCCGAGTCTATCCCACGAAGGAATAGGCCCTTTCCTTATGGCTAGCTTTTCCTCCACTCCGGAGATGGCAAGCTCCACAACCACTTCACAAGCTCCACGAAGGAGAAGCCCGGGTCTCTTCACAATCTTCCACGAAGAGGACACCGCGGCACCAACCGCCAAGCCAACTAGGAGGTCACCCTCCAAGAGCAACAAGCTCACGGTCTCTCACTCGAACAAATCGTAGTGCAGAGCTCAACACTTATGCAAGAATGCAAAGCAAGAACACCAAGGGCATTCAAATCCCTCACTCTCAAGTCCCACCAAAGCAACAAGTGCTAGGGAGGAATTAGAGAGGAAGAACAATGGTGGAAGTCAACCAATGACTCCAAGATCTAGATCCAATGGGTTCCCCTCACTTAGAGGAGGAATTGATTGGTGGGAATTGTAGATCTAGATCTCCTCTTCCAAAGCCCTCAAAAAGATGCAAGAATCATAGGAGGGAAGGGAGAGGAAGCAAGCTCAAGAGGTTCAACAATGGAGGTCAATTTCATGGTCAAGAACACTCAAAACGTTGGGGAAAGAACCCCCTTTTATAGGGAAAAGAAAATATGGCCGTTGGAGAGAAAACAACGCGAACCCGGTTTGAAGTTCGGTTGGACCGGCCCCAGAACCGGGAAACTCGGTCCCCAGGCCAGTGGACCGGACTACAAACCGAAATACTTCTGTATGACAACCCGGAATAGACTCGGTCGCGAAAACCGGAAAATCCGGTCTGAGATCCGGTCTACCGGAGCTGGAACCGGACCGTCCGGTGTGGGGCTCGGTTGAACTGGATCCACAACAGGGATGAAATTGACTTCACGAAAAACGCAATAACTTTTGCATCCGGACTCCGATTTTGATGATCTTGGGCTTGTTTTGACGAGGACAACAAGCTCTACAATATGGTGTATAAAAACATCATAGTCCAACAAAGGAAGATAGAACCAAATGAGTAAAGGCATGGAGCCTCCCTATAAGAAGAATCGGTAAAACCTTCAAACTCGAAAACGCCATATAAGATGCATACGAATTCCGTTTTCGATGAACTTGGGCTTGTTGAAGAGCTAGCAACAAGCTCAAGAACCTCACATAGAGAAAATACCAAGAATCAATAAAAATAGTAATATGCAAAGTATGCAAAGGATTGAGCTCCCTATGACGATGTGATCAAGTTACCCAACCGAAATCCCCTCTTGATAGTGCGGCTATCTATCCAAAACCCGGTCTCCCAACAACCACCTTGAGACCGGTAAAAGGAAAACCTAGCAAGGCCATACCTTTGCCTTGCACATCCCGCTTGATCTTGATGACAATGCTTCAAGCTCCATCCAAGCCGGGATGCATCACTTGATCATTGTTGCTTCGTGAAGACTCATAATTTGCTCCCCCATAAACCACTATGGGATAGCTTCATTAAGACACATCTTCACATGCCCATTATCACCAATATGGATGGCAAGATTCAAGCAAATGATCTTCTCAAGATGCTTATCTTGAACTTGCCCTTCTCAACCTTGATGGCGATCACCACTTGACGCCATCCTCTCATGGGCTATTGAGATCTTCACTTTTAAAGCATGCCCATGGAAAGATACCTATCCCATATATAAAACACAAAGGAACATATATAAAGGGTTAGTTCATGATGCATAAATGACAAGGCTTACCACACCACAAGATCCATGTGGTACATTCTTTATGCATCATGTGTTGACCAACTTGAAATCACTCTTCACTCTTTGCATTGGTCAACCAAGTGTATTCTCGTGCACCATATCAATATCTTGAGGTACATAAGGAACTCTTCATTTGATTACATGCTCTAAATCTTAATCAGCCATAGCTCAACCAATGAGGCTATCATGACACCGACTTAGAGCCATATCTTGAATTCTTCTATAGAGATAACACTCTCAAGATCTTGAACATATCATATTCTTATCTTCAATTTGATGATCTTGATGCCAAAACTCAAGGTATATCTTTATCTTCATGGCATCCATACTTGAATCCAACACGTGAACTACAAGCATGACCTATGGAATATTCCTTCATATAAACTCAATGAAAACATTAGTCCATAGGGATTGTCATTAATCACCAAAACCACACATAGGGGCAATTACCCTTTCAATCTATATTTGACAGCTAAGATATGAAAAGCTATGTATGTTTGGTCGCTACACCATGTGGTTTCAAGGAGTCGGTCAAAAAAATAAATCTCTCCATAGTATTGTCATTGGACATATTAATTACCACTAGTTTACTTGGCATGACATGTTTATTACTTCATTTTCATTCATTGGTAGCCTTGTATTGTACATGACCTGGCTAATTAAAACATGGCCACCTTATGGACATCAGCAAGCACACAAGATCTCCAAGCATCCATATCCATCAAGTAACATCTTCCCTCGATCTTCTTCTCCATTTGGAGTCTTATTAGTGATGGGTGGATTTAGGCATGTACTTTACATAGGTCGTAATCCTGCCCATGAGGACCTCGGTGTCCATGACCTGAAGTCCCACACCTTGAAGCTCTCAACTGACCTGACTCGTAGGGCTGAAATATGGCTCTGTGGAGGATCCTAAAGACCGGACGTACATCCAAGGGAGATCGAAGATCAACTTAAGGTGCAAGGCAAGATGAAGACCTGTCATGCCTAAGGAAGACTCTTACACCACGAATGGCTATATATACTGAAAGACATTCACCTGAGGAGACATGCCATATTTTCCCAAGGCATAGACATTATCCCTAGTCATAAACCCTACGTTCATATTCTCATCAGGTACTGATATAAACCCGTTGAGATTCATCTTGGTAACACCTTCTACGATCTCTCGATAACCTTATGAATAAAGTCCAAGGGAATCCTCCACATTACACCAATATATTTGTCTTTGGTATCCAAACCTAATGGACTGAGCCGATTTCTTAACAAATAAACTCCATTTTGATCTTCGGAAGTGAGACTACCATGGGATTGTGAAAACTATCCTTCGTCAGTTGGCGCGCTAGGAAGAGGGTGTTCGTGTCATGCGGATCGGATCTACCTCATCGGTGGGCGAGGTCGCCTTTGACATACCCATCATTGCATGCCCGAGAGCTGGCATGGGAGCTCTACTCTCCACCATCCATAAGACCCCCGCGTTAGGAGAAGGGTACACCCTAAGCACTATGTCGACCTTGCACAAGGACTACTTCAAAAATATCGAAGTAACCTTTAGGGTCGCATATCGGCGCCACCTGAAGGTGTGCTACGTGGCACTAGGGGCGACTACTTCAACCCCGGATCCTCGTCTCATGCTGACCTCCTGTGTCTCGGGTACATTGTTCACTCTTATGCATACGCCAGCTCGAGCTATGTTTACGGCCCCGCAACAGGCTACCGCGATGGCCCATCTCAGGGCATCTATGGAGGTTACACTAACATTATCTCTTCAGGTTATTACATAACCAGTCCTTCCCCAAATTATGGCATAGGTTACTTTGAGGGAGCATCATGCTACACTTCAATTGGGACCTCGGTGGACTCAGGATCTTTGTGCGCAAACGCCATGCCCTACGACATGAAGGTTGTGTGCGGACCACGACCATATGAGTGTTTCGCTGGTGCGGCACCTCATCCCACCGGTCCGGTGGTTGGCGAGTCAACCCAGTGGCTCACAAAAATTCAAGAGCACAAGAAATGTCTCGTGGAAGCCCCTGTTGCAGAAAGGCAGACATTGATACACAACTGAAGGAACCCTACCAAGTGTCTGCAAAGGCAGCCGCGGACCTGGAGAAATGCGTCGTGGAATACATCAACAACCCAGGCAGAAGCTAGCTCAGGTGTAACCCTAACATGGTGAGGCACCTCCACCGAGGAATAGCATCTTGACAACCACGTTGCAGGGGGGGTCACCAAGCTGCCGTCGGACCTTGCCATCTCGTGTGGATGACCGGACCGCCCCAACACGAGAGAGGGTCCTAGGGCCATGGAAGAAGGAGAAGAGGTGACTGAGGAGGTTAGGACCCGAATCTAGACCTAGGTCATGATGATGCGGGTGAAGCTCGGTATTATGACAAGATACATGACCATCATGAAAGGCTCCACGAAAGGCATCGCTACACAGGGGAAAACTCGAACCACAAGGACAAATACTGGGGATCTAGGTTCATGAGTGGATGAGGGCTCTCTCCCAGAACCTAACGGGTGTCGAGGTCCTCAGAGATGTGCGGGCCAAAAACTACGAGGAGTATGACAGGTCGCAAGACCCGGTCGCATACCTCGAGAAATTTGCACAAGACATACATTGTGGACGGCGACTCGAGGCATATAGCAAACCTTCTCCCCACTTTCCTAAAGGGAAACACCCTGAAGTAGCTTAGGAATAAGGTCCCCAAGTCAATAAGGACTTGAGACAACTTCGCTCAGGAGCTGATCCAAGCATTCGCCATAGAAGATGATGCCACCACACTACATGAGGAGTTCAAGAATATAAGGAACTACGCAGGAGAGAGGCTCCGAGACTTCATAAAACGTTTTGGAATCTTAGTGAACACCATGCCACACCTCTCCAACAGATAAATCGTTGGGTCTCTCACTAACAAAGTCCATAACTAGAACTACGCTTCCCTCGTCAGCGTCGTTGAACCAAGGGCACTTAACCAACTGATGGACATGTTGAAGAAAGCCGTCACACATGATGATAAGGCAACAGGAGATGGACTGGGGTCTGCTTCCTTATTGAACTCGGGAGGAGCACCCTAGGAATCCCCGCAAGGAAGAGGAGGGACAGGTCATTCCGCACATGGACCCATTATCGGACCAGCACCAGCATCAGAGGTGACCTAGGGGCCACAACGAGAGGTTGCTAATTAGTGGACCCAGCCTACCTACCCGCAGTAGCGGAGCCGGCTCCTCTAACTTTGCTTCTAACAAGTCAGGGTCCTGACTTAGTCTATATCGACCACACAAATGTCATCGAACGGCTCTTCTCTTCCTAGTACTATTCTTGCTGCCGCTCAACTGAAACCGAGCGTTGCTGAATTCACCAACAGATAGACAACGGGCATTTGTACCGAAAAATCATCCAATTATTGTTCTAATTGAAAACATTAGAAGTTCAGTTCAAAAATATTCTACAAATATTGCTTGCTTGCAAAATCTACAACACAGTCAACAAAATTTCAACAAAAATGGCCTCATGGTTGCTTGATAAAAATATGTCTTCTCCAATGGAGGGTTCAGAGCTAGGAATATTGAGTATGAGAAAAACGTCAAAATGATCTGGTCACTAATGTACCCGGTCACGAAGTGACCAAAACGCTCGTGCGCAGCAAGTTGATAGACTGGTTTAGCGTTTTTCTCAGTTAAGTTTGCAATGTGCGCATATTCATACGAATTTTTCTGTAATGTTCGCTCCAGAGAATAATAGCAATTGCTTTGAACATTTAGCAAATCAAAGCCTTGCACAGTTGCACTTGGTTCTTCTAATTCGGATGCCCATATTAACAGGAATAAGGAACGGTGAGAATCAAGGAGAAGGAGAAAGTGCCGGAGCAGCAATGAAGTGGTCCTATTCTGGCCGCAAATTGAGCGGCTGCATCGCCGGTTCCCTCCAAAACGTGCAACAAGAAGTACTAGGAAGAGGAGAGCCACCGGATGACATTTATGCGGTGGATATAGGGTAAGTCAGGACCCTGACTTGGTAGAAGCAAAGTTAGAGGAGCCGGCTCCCGCAGTAGCAGGGCTCTAAACCTGGCGGTCCCTGCTCTAGGGAACCCAGAGGCAGTGGATCCCGCTGGAAGAACGTGCGGCAGATAACTAGTGCAGCCTCCACACAACCACCTCGCACGGAAGGAACAACTACTGCATCCTGATTTCGTGGATGTAGACAAAGTAACACACGAAGGAAAACCACCACCTCCCAAACATATACAACGTGCTTCACCAAACAAGCAGCATTGGGAAGAGCACCGACATGGAGAAATCCAACGGCACCTAAACCGGCCCTATCATCTTGACACGTACGGGGCCTGGTGGCCCCGATCAGTATGGCACCATAGGGAGCATGGGATTCTTGTATGGTGTCAACAAGTATGAAACCATCCCAGACATGAACCACCTGCAGGGCAGCTTAGACAGATACTCCTTTTTTTTTAGATCAGAGGCTCAAAGAGCCCGACTTTGAATTAACAAAGTCCTCAACTGGCCAGGAGAATTACAGATGTTCGCTGGGGATACCAGCTTACAATACAGCTCATACAGAGAAGAACAACACCTAACTAAAAACAGAGAAGCGCCTACAACAAGCAAAAAGCTAGAAAATGAAGACTACTCCTCCGTTGCAAAGAAGAGCCTACATCAAGCCTTGAAGACTACTCCTCCGTTGCAAAGAAGAGCCTACGATGTCGCCTGATCCGGCACCAACCATCACCGAAGTCCACACAGCAGCGTCTGCTGGGAAGAGTTGGAGCTAAGAGAAGCAGAGCAGCCCAAGAGTTGAGGATCGGCGCTAGTCAAAGGCTCTATAGCAACACCTCCAGGAAGGGAACGACGCGAGTGCGCCGCCGTTGCCAGATCCGCAAGGATCTAGGTTTTCACCCGAAGCCCAATGAAAAAAGAGGGGAGAGAGGCTTCATGACGATGCCTCAAAGGAGGGGAACGGCACCCACAGGTGTCATCGTCAACAGCATCGGCGAGCCAGGCAAGGCTTTTGCCCAAAGCGAACCTCCACACTCAACGCAGAGACCCAGCCACAGTAGCGGGAAGGCTGACTAGGAAGTGCGACGCCAAACAAACGATGGAAGATGCAAGCATCAACAAGACCAGAGCACCACCAAGAAGAGCCAAACTACTGCAGAATCATCTTCTCCAACCAGCGGTCACCGAAATTGCAAAGGGGTACATGGCCGGATTGTGCCAAGACGGCCGCGAGAACAACCAGAGGTTCACAGGCATGGGAAGGGGCGAAAGCCGCGAGCCCCTGCTCTGGTCCCCATGGCATGGTTGTCACCCTGACAGCCGGTGCACTGCTTCACCATCCAGCATGCTCGTCGATGGGCACGACACCGGCAAACACACAAAGAGCCGGACTTCGAGATTCCTCACCCTCACAAGAAGCCGCACCGCCGGAGACCACGCTTCCACCACCGACCCTGCGGGGCCCACCGAGATCCAGATCTGGGGTCGTGAGATCTGGGGCAGCCCCGCCAGATACGCCATCTAGCAGCCCCCCGCCAGATACGGCCACCTGCCTGTCCGGGCCGGAGCACACCAGATGCGGACTTGAGGGAACCAGACGGCCGGGGTGAGCGGGGACGAAGCCACGAACTGAAGACCACAGCGCACCAGGAGAACCCGCCCTCCAACGGATGGCCGCGCGCCATCGTCAACCGTGAGGGCCAGGCCCAGCGGCAACCACCGACGACCACCGGGAAGACGCCATCGAGCACCACTGCACGCCCACCAGCCCCACTTGGGAGGAGCTTGCGCCGGGTAGAGGAAAGGCCGCCGGCGCCCGGGCTTTGCCCGTGTAACATCCTGATTTTTATGGGTCAATTTTTTTTTTAAAGATATTGCAACACGGTCACTAAAAATTAATAATTCATTTGGATATGTTAAGATTTAGAATTAATTTGAATACGAGTAAAGGAGTATTTTTCTGTTAATATTTGCTTCTTCTTTTAATTTACCAAATTCTTCTTTCTATTTGATTCTCTCTAACTTTGCATTTTTTTTTGGACTTGTTAGCTTAACTATGCACATGCACGTGCATATAAGTGCATGCATGCATAGACTCGTGCACTAGTACGTGAACAACTTTACCATGTGCTTTCCTTTATTTCTCTTCCCGTCTATGCACTCCAGCCCAACACCGAAAATGTCCCAAATAATCTTAGAGACCTAGTAGTGGCGTTAGTTTCTATAAGTTACCTACTGGTTATAAAACTATTTTTATATATGCATGTATACAACTCAAGTTCAAAGAGTAGTTCGATCGGGTGCATGTTGTTCTTTTTCCTATAGCTAGCATATGTATTGGTGTATTGTATGCATGCACCTTAGTATGTATGGCTAAGTATTGTAGTTGTTGGTTGATTGCTTGCATACCAATGCCATGTTAGCAATAGATTTATTCGGTAGATTGAATTAGTCATCTCCTCCATATAGTGTTGTTATCTGTGTACTGATAGTAGTCCTTTATATTATACTTACCTGACACGTGGTATCGTCATGCTTTTCTATGCTTGTTTGCTAGAGTAAGTTTAATATATTTTTTTATGGCATGATAACTCGTTATGACCGATGCCTAGTTAGAGCTAAGTGTTGTCGTTACAGTAGCTTTGCTAGATGTTCATAGGGCCATGCGGCCGTACATTAAATTCTATCTTAGTTCATGTAGTTTGAAATCGCCTAGTGTATCGATCGTGTATATTCTAATTTGTATGATTATCTAGATTAGTCATAGAATGATTAACTAGTTGCTTACCAATGACATGCTTAGCTATATATTTAATTGCTAGACTTAATCAAGTTTTTACTTATATGTTTCCTATTCTGTTAATTAGTTTGGGTGCTATCGGTAGAAAATGTCAGGTTGTTTGAATTTTTTCATCCTGCTTACTAGATGTAATTTGCTAGAATTAATCACTATCGTATGTACATATTTTTCCTAAACGTTGTAGTAGTTTGGTTATTGGCAGTACAACATATCAGCTTATTTTTAACCTTAATTAGTACTATTTGCTCACCATGATTGTAGACTAGAATAATTCCTAGGATTTATTTTGTTGCCTTTTGCTCATTGTGTTGGATATTTAGCATGTAAATATTTTGTTAGCCCACTCTGTTAGTGGTTGTTTTGATGCCATGCCACTGTCAAGATTATTTTACTTGGTTCATATTCGTGGAAGTATGGATATGCTTGTTATCGCATGTAAACAATTTGTGATAGATATCTAGTTATACATATTTTCTTTAGATATTGTGGCTTTGCTAGATGATCTTAGTACCATGTTGTTGTACTTATAATCCTAGTCTAGTTCATGTGATTTGTTAATGCACGTGTATGGTTACAATAGCTTCTTGCATGTTTTTATTATTCATGTGTATGCTTAATTGTATGGTTAGCTAGCATATAGTATGGTTGTGCATTGTATATTATATTTATGTCACCTATAGTGGCTATATCAAAACCATATATTTTCCTAATATGTTATTATTAGTTTAGAAAGGTAGACCAACCAATATACCTCGAACCGTCTAAACCTAGCAAGCCTATCCATATATCTCATCACAACATTATGTTGAGATAATCTATCCTAGAATCCTAGAATCCTATCTATCCATTCGATTAATTCATATTCGATTTACTACAACTTACTTACTCGATCCTTATCAAATTGTTATATGTCCTATCCTACACCAACTCATAAATTCATTCTGATTTGTATTTCATTTGGTATTTATTGTCATGGTATTTATTTGGTTGTCATTTTCTAGCGTTACAATGAGTAGGGAGTGACGAGTTTGGTCGTGGACATAATCAGCTTATTGAAGAAGAAGGATTCATCAACGAAGACATGCCCCTTTCATAATTATCCCATGTTTTACAAGTGCATGTTATTATTGTTTTAAAAATATTACTGCTATTTTGGTTACCCACATACCTTGATACACATGTCCCCATACACAACCCTGAGTAGAGATTATATATTAATCATGTAGAGTAGAATTGCTTAGTCATGCTAAATAATATTTAGGATCCCTGATCTCCCCTCTTCGGAAGAATTGGGTGACCCTCGAGTCACATATATACTTTTGAAACTTGTTGAGATTGCTGAGCTAGCTATTGTTGCTTCCTCTACTCTATTCTACTCTGGGTGAAACTTACCATCTAAACACTGGCACGGACGACAGCTGGATCAAAGGAAGGAGCGATTGGCTGCCCTTCACTAGTTGGAGGGAGCAATCCGTCGTCCGTGTCGCATGAGGGCCTAATAAGTCTTTGATTTGAAGATTGTGGCCACCGTACAACCACATGCTATAATGGGCACTAGCTTGGTCAAGTAAGTTAGTAAGCCTTAGGTGTCGATGTCGTCGTACCGCTGATGAGGTGTTTGCCTGTGGGGGAGCCTTCGGCACAGATGGGGGACCGGTTTGGGGACGTACTCTCAGTTCCATGTGCCATATCCGGTGGGCTCGTCACATCTTTGGGGGATCTAGCTAAAAGACCTCGTCTCAATCCCTCTGCCGGTACACAAATAGGTGTGTACTAAACCAACGGCCACTGGTCGGCAACAGGACGGGATTGTGTCGTGTGGGAAAAGTGTACAACCTCTGCAGAGTGTAAACCTATTCGAATAGCCATGTCCACGGTCATGGACGACACATGAATCTTTCTTGACATACGGGAACCTATCTTGATACTTCCCTCTTTGCCCTATCCATATCCTGGAATCTATGAACTATGTGAGTTATCGTGGACAATCACTATTGAGAAATACCACATTGATGAGAAACATGTTTTCGTCTAAAACCTCTTTTATCAAAACTACTATCAATTGCAAATAAAATTGGCTTTTATGCAAAAAAAAACTATGACCTTCACATAAAGCCACATGTAGATATACCAGGTTTTGTATAAGGGGTATGTTGAGTATGTCATGTACTCATGGCAATACGTTTGTTGAATTCAGAATACTATGAAGGGGAGGACTATGACTACTATGATGACGCTGATGAGTGAGGCCTCGTGGACTACATCGACTGCCTGTGGCTGAGATGGAGTCACTACGCGTTTTATATTTCCACTATGCTTTCTAGATATAATAAATGTCAGTAGACATTTTACTATGTTGTTATCCAGACTCTGTAATAAATTACTTTTGTACATCTGCAATGATATACATTTCGCTGTGTCGTCAACTTTGATCTTGGGATTGACGAATAAACACAGGGGGTCTGGAAGTTAAGTTCCGGTCCTCACAGCCTGGCGACACACACCGGTGGCGACGACGGGGAGGAGGGGTGGCGGGGGGATTCGAGAGGAACGAGGGTTTGTCGCCCCTGGGTCGCCTGCGGGGGGGGGGGGGGGGGGGGGGGGGGTTGGCTCAGACAGGAAGGTCAAATAGGATTGCAACGCCATCCTTAGTGCGGAGCGTGGGAGATCCTCAAGGTTAGCATTGGCAAGTGTGCCCATCACCTTCAGATTCAGCAACTACCCCGATAACTTGACCTTCCCTTGGAGGTTGTCACTCGTCGTATCTTCGTTAATTGCCAACAACATGGTACACAAGGTGCTCATGGACGGAGGAAGCTCTTTCAGAATCATCACTACGGATACGCTCAAGAAGATGCAAGTCCCCAGCTCCTACATAAGGTCAATCTCGGATCAGTTCTTCGGGGTAATCCCAGGCGAGGTGCACAAGACAGCTGGCCAGATCACCCTACAAGTAACCTTTAGGAATGGAGTTAATTTCCGCATGGAATAGTGCGTGTTCGAGGTCATCAACTTCTCGATGGTGTACAATGCTTTTCTTGGAAGACCCCATATTTCTTAGTTTATGGGCATTACCAACTACACCTACATCATGTTCAAGCTATCTCGGGCCCAAAAGGGGGTCATTACTGTAAAGGCCTCCTTGAAGCACGTTGTATAATGCAATCGTTGCAGCTATGATGAGGCTAACTTCACAGCCAGATTTTGGATTCTCAAGCTCACCGGTCCAAGAGGGAGGCTAGAGATGTGGACATGGCCAAGTTTGGAACACAGCACAGGAGGAACCACGCGAATAGGGGCACACACTCACCTCCTCACCAGTCAAAGCAACTGAAGGGGAGGATGATCGGACCTCGCTAGTAAAACAAGGTGCTGACCTATTGGCTAGTACGTTTAGAGCAACCAGCTTTGGAGTGAACAAGATAGTGGTGAAGACCTTCCAACACTTCAAACATAAATACAGAAGATATACAACCATAGAGCTGCTGAAGGAATACATTAAAACTTCTAGGGAGGCGCAACAACACGAGGACCCCACACTAGAGGAGCTCTTAGATATGCCTGTTAACATCGCACTTACAGAGTATTTGGTAAGACTAGGACGAAGTCTACCTCTCAAGCAATGTAAGACACTCAGAAGGTAGAAGTTCTCCGTGGGAGTCAAGATCTACTATGTAGCGTTCATAGGAGGACAACAAGGGAGTCCCCCTTGGTGCCGGGAGTACACCACTAACTTACTCACGAGAATTGGAAAATACCGCCAACATGGTGCTAACGGATTCCTCCTCAACAAATCTTTCGTGGGAAAATGTTTACGCCACCACCACATGTTATCCTTGTTCCCGGAGCTCTTATGGGAGATCCACTGCTCCGCCACCATGGGTTCCCTCCATTCAGGGGTAGCCCAACACATCAGTTAAATATGATATCTTAGGTGTACCTATGATGTCATTCTAGCTGAAGCCCAGGTCTCTTATTTCATTTAGAATAAATTCCTAAATACCTCCTATTTTAAACTAAAAAAATTACATCGATAAAACCGCTTGTGCCATTCTAGGTGCGGGGGAAGTGATTTGCTCCCTACGTCACCACCTAGGGGTTGCTTACATGCTCGTGCATGTAGTTTTCTCTCTTTGCGTTTGCAGATATCTCTACCCTTCGAACGCGTCGGAGGAGATCTCGGGACAGGGCGAGGAACGATGCCCCGTTAACACTTACCAAATCCATTCAACTGCACTACTTACTGCGTTGGAGGGGCGGGAAAAGCCGCTAGCGGTCCATAACTCGTATTCGAATCCTCACGTTCTTGGGATCAAGGCTTCAACTCTCAACACCCTACACGGTTACTTAGGCTCACCTCCATAGTTTGCCTAGCTCTAAGAGAGCAACCCAACTGGTTTATTAATTGTGAGGGTACATGTACAAGGAGATGTCTATGGAAATCTAGGGATAGCACACCGGGTGAGATGACCTAGACACTCGCATGGGTCCCAAGTTACCTCCGACATATCTGGTAAGAAGCAAGCTATGCACTACCCAGGAGTACACACATCCGTACCCGTCCTACTCTCATGCCTGCAACCCCATATAACAGGTTGGAGAGTGAGAAGTCATGGCAGCACTAGCGAAGGCGCCTGCACTTGGTTCGAGTTAGCAACACCTCGACCTTACGCCACTTGCGCTACTACCCGCATTTTAGGTCTCAAGATCATCGACCTTGACCATTTTTACGAGCGACCTACCCGCATTACGAGTGACTTCCCTGTTTTACGAGCGATCCACCCGCGTTACAGGCGCATAACTCGTGTCCCTTGGCTTGAACCGCTGGATTCGGCTTATCTCCCTGGGAAGGGCACTTGCAACCGCAGAAAGCCTTCGCAGAACACTTATGAAAATTGCAAAGCCAGAGGAATGATCTGCCTGAATGGGTCTAAGAAAAAACAAGCACATGAATATACACCTGGCTAAACGATAGCCAAGAGGATACTTAGGGTGTGTTTGGTACCCGGGCCAGTGGAGAATAGCTATCTCAACTCATACTAGCTGACCCTAGCTAAGATGAGGTCAGATTTTCTCACATGTTTGGTAGCTCGTCTTTGTTCAGACTTGTTGAGTGTGTCTCTTGTTTGGTGAGTTGTATGGAGGAACAGATGCTCAGGAGGTCTAAATTTGCATAGAAATCCCTGAATAAAAAATGAAATCATGATCGGCTCCCTATATACAAAATAAAAAAGCAATCGGGTCCCTGTAAATAGAAATAAAAAGCAATCGGGTCCTTCATGGTCGAGGCTGTCCATGGTGGCGCTAGCCATGCTCCTCGAGGATCCAGGGGCGGAGCTTGTTCATGCTCGTCGTGGAGACAGGGCGGAGTTTGTCTCGGAGCCAGGGTTCGAGCTCGTTCGTGCTCGTCGCAGATCCAGGGGTGGAGCATCAAGGCGGCGCGAGGAGGTGCTTGGTAGCGGAGCTTCTAGGCGGTGCGAGGCCGTGGTGGCGTGAGGAGGCGCTTGACGGCGGAGCTTCGAGGCGGCACGAGGAGGAGGCGACGCGAGGCCATGGCGGCATGAGGAGGTTGATGGAAGCCTGGGCTGGGCGACGGGGTTGCTCGATGGGGGTTTCGGGGAGAATGAACCGCTCGAGGCTTGTGGGGCCGTGACCCCTAGCGGGCTGTGTCGCACATGGGGGATTTTTGGGGATGGACTCAGCTAGGCTGAGCTCAGAAGCTCGTTTTGAGCTTCTCTATCGGGCAGGGCTGAGACCCCTTTTCCGTATGAGGTGGGCAGTGCCCAGGACAGAAACCTAGGCTACCAAACGCATAATTTCCCAAAAATCTCGGTTGGGATGGAAGTTTCTGGGCTGGCCCGATCTACCAAACACACCCATTGTAGATCTAATAAAATACTAGTTGCAGAGAGGCGCAAGGAGGAAAAGTAGTGGGCAAAATTTCCACTCGGAGAAACATATAAACAGAAGATCACGGGATGGTTTGCATCATTAGTTCTCAAGAATAAGGATGTATGAAAATATACAAGGAGGACAATCTGTGGTATGGAAAATAAGGAAGAGAAGAGGCATGTAAGTTCCGCTCCCTCTCAACAGTAAAAAGAGACCTTCCCACACGATGCATAGACATGCCAAGAGCCTCCATGGCCTCCGAGAGGGTGGCCACACCTTTGGAATGACTTGCGCAGACATCACAGAGTTGGAGCCGTGCCTCCTTAAGATCCTTCTCGAGGTTGCTCTTCTCCTTCATCAGCAAGGCCACAGTAAGCCTCTCCTCAGCAAGCTCCGCATTTTCCTTGTCCCTCTGTTCACTGATGGCATAGAGACAATCCCAGTATTTTGCATGGATCTCCTCCTAGAATTTGTCCTAGTGGGGCATGTCTGCACACTCATCTATGGTCTTCACGAGGAGATCCTTTTTGATTGCAAAGCCTTCTTTTTTGGTGATTAGCATGATGTGGAGCCTCTGGACCTCCTTCTCAAGGGATCTACAATCGGGGGTTACCGTGCAAAAACCATTAATAACTCCATCGATGCTCATAGAGATTCTTTTGTTTTAATCCTACAGGGAAAAAAGTTTACATGGAGAAGGTCAGAACGTGACAACGGATTGGTAGGAAGGACACCAAGGTGCTCGCCATGACAGTATGAATTATGAAGTGTTTCAGCCTTTTACCTTTTCAGTCTTCATCCACGGTAATGAGGCACGATTTAGCGAAGATGCTAAGGTCGAGATCTCCTCGGCCTCGGCAGGGAGAAAGAATGAAGGAAAGGATGGTTTGGACGGCCTACTATAGATCAGATGGACGGAACGAGTATCCAAAATCAGAAAAGACAAGATTTTGATGGAAAGAAGTATGGAGGATGGAGTTTCTTACCCACTCTCTTTGGAAAATCTGTTGGCCCAGCCCCGATCCGCCGAGTGCAGTCCGACGTATGACGAAATCTTCCGGCGAGTCGCGTGCACGTACAGAAGACACGGTCAACAAGCTACGATCAGCCTGATCAAAACAGCTAGCTTGCTCAGCTCCAAAACAGCTAGCTCGCTCAGCTCCACGATCAATCGTACATCGGAAAAACAAAGTATGGCCACAGGACCGTCTCAGTCCTGTTAATAGACTTGTATTGATTCTCACGTCAAGTTACAAGGTACGTAGAGGGATATAAATACCCGGCAAAACGACGCAGCGCCAATACGACTCGGTGGTGGACTCTACTCCTAATCGGCTAGCTATACGGAACGCAACACGGGACACACCTGCACACGGACACCTTACCGGTGTTGATCGGGATTATTATTGCTAACAATCACCCCTAAGCACGATTTGTCCGTCTTCACATCTTGTACGCCGATCCTTTCTCGCATCTCCGCGAACTTCACTCGTCCCAAAGATTTAGTTAGGATATCTGCAAGCTGATCATCGGTGCAAACATAGTTGACTTCAATCTTGCTTTCTTCTATGCATTGCCGTATGTAGTGATACTTCGTATCAATGTGCTTACTCCTGTCATGGTGCACCGGATTCTTGCATAAAGAAATTGCAGACTTGTTGTCAATATTAAGCATCACTCGTTCCGCCTCCCGATTAGTGAGATCACCGAGTAGACTCCTTAGCCACACACCTTGACACGCCGCAGTTGCAGCCGCAATATACTCAGCTTCACATGATGATTGTGCCACCACTTTCTGCTTTTGTGATAGCCAACTTACTATGCTTCTTCCCAAGAAATATACCACGCCCGAGGTACTCTTACGGTCGTCAATATCTCCTGCCATGTCGCTATCACTGTAGCCAAGTAGCTTCACCTCCTCCTTCTCTTTCGAGTAGACAATACCAAAGTTTGTAGTACCTTTGATATACATGAGTATATGCTTCACGGCTGTCCAATGCTCCGATGTGGGTGCCTCCATGAAGCGACTCACATAGCCAACGGAATAGGCCAAGTCCAGTCTTGTGTTAATGAGATACCTCAAACTTCCGACCACACTCCTATACTCCGTTGCATCAACCGCGGATGCTTCACTCCTTTTGGTCAGTTTAAGACGAGGTTCCATCGGAACATGAGTTGGATTGCACTCTTCCATGCCACACTTCTCGAGTATCTTCTTTGCATATGCCTCTTGGCATAGCGTGATCTCACCCAGCTTTTGATGTACCTCGATCCCAAGGTAATATCTCAACAAGCCTAGATCACTCATCTTGAATAACTCCTTCATCTGTAGCTTGAACTTTGCAATCTCCTTCTCATCCGCTCCAGTTATCAATAGATCATCAACATAGATGCCAACTAGTAGATGATCCCTTCCTTTACCTCGCTTATACATCGCATGCTCCAGTGGGCTCTTCTCGAATCCGAGAGAGATCAATGTACGATCAAGCTTGATGTTCCACGCATGAGGGGCTTGCCGTAGCCCGTACAACGCCTTGTGTAGCTTCAAAACCTTGTGTTCTTCACACTCCTTGATGTAGCCCGGTGGTTGCTTCACATAAACTTCTTCTTCTAACTCCCCATTCAAAAACGCGGATTTCACATCCATGTGATGCAATTTCCAAGATTCTTGAGCCGCGAGAGCGATAAGTAATCTCACCGATTCCATCCTTGCGACGGGAGAAAACACTTCTTCGAAATCCACACCTTGCTCTTGCACGTATCCTTTGGCCACTAGCCGAGCTTTGTGTTTCACCAACTTCCCTTCAGCATCCTTCTTGATCTTGTACACCCACTTGAGCCCTATGGCCTTGTGATTGTTGGGTAGATCGACAAGCTCCCATGTATTATTGTCTTTGATCGATCCCAACTCATCATCCATAGCATGACGCCAACACTTCTCCATATTAGCGTCCTCGAACTTCGTCGGCTCCTCGGTGAGTAAACATCGACCTCTACCTCGTCCGCGCCCGCGGAGAGCCTCCGGTGGATACAACTCCAAGACGTTTCTTAGTTTCTCCGGAGTAGGTGCCCGTCCCCTTTCCTGTACAGTCGGAGGAGACGCTGGAGATGACGAAGTACTTGTCGTCTGATCTTCTGAAGTTTCAGCTGTGGAGGAAGCTGACCTTCCTGATCGCTCACGTACTGGCGAAGCGAAATTTCTGTCCGCGTTGTCGTGAGCGTGACCTTCAGATTCCTCCCGATCGGAAGCACGTCCTCCTGGCCATGTACGTTCGTGAGTTGCTGGGCTTCCACGTGAAGAACCTGTTGCTGTGCTGCTTGTGATCGGAGAGTCTTCTCCTGGACCACGTGCAGCTCCAGGACTCGCGCTAGACGTGTTGCTCTCTGTGTGTGCACCAGTGCCCCGCGGATCCGGGTCCGATCTAGCTGCAGCCAAATCCGTACGTGCCAATGAAGACGGAGTCGAGGGACCGACGCGTGAATTTGCATCATCCTCGCTCTTTTCCGGTTGATCATCTGCATACTCAAGATCACTGTTATAAATAACAGAAAAAATCTCATCTGAGATTGGCTGTACCGGTTCTGCGGATCCCCAATTCCATGACCTCTCCTCCTCGAAGAGTACGTCGCGCGTCACCCCCAACTTTTTGTCCACCGGGTTGTACACGCGATATGCCTTCGTACCGGCTTCATAGCCGATCATGACCATTGGAGTGCTTCTATCCGCCAACTTGGTTGTATGCCTGGACACCGTCTTCACATGCGCCACACACCCGAAAGTGCGAAGATGATCAACCGAGGGCTTGTGTCCGTACCATGCTTCGTACGGCGTCATGCCAACTACACTCTTAGTTGGCGCCCTGTTCAGCAAATAGACAGCTGTACTAACTGCCTCGCCCCAAAACCTGCCCGGCATGCCTTTGCACTTCATCATGCTGCGTGCCATGGCCACCACGGTTTGGTTCCTTCTTTCCACAACACCGTTTTGTTGCGGTGAATATGGTGCGGTGAGATACCGCCGGATCCCATTAGCTTCGCAAAAGGCCTTGAATTCATTGGAGATGAACTCACCCCCCCGATCGGTACGGAGGGCCTTCAACTTGGCCTCGGCCTCTACTTCGGCCGCCATCTTCACGATCCTGAAGGCTTGCAAAGCTTGATCCTTCGTCTTCAGCAACACAAGCCACATGTATCTACTGAAGTCGTCGTCGATGAGCAAGAAGTACTTGTTCCCAGCGTGGGTCGTCGGCGTGATCGGTCCACACAAGTCTCCATGGACCAACTCAAGAACCTTGCTCGCTCGATATTGTCCCTCCCTTGTAAACGGGGCTCGCCTTTGTTTCCCGATGAGACAACCGTCGCACAATTGCTCAACGTGATTGACACATGGTAAGCCACACACCATCTCCTTCTGTCCAAGTTGCCGTAGAGCTTGGAAATTTAGATGTCCGTAGCGCGCGTGCCACTTCCACGCCGAGTCTTCCATGCTTGTCATCAAGCACACTGGATTCGCCCGATCCAGATTGAGGATGTAGAGTCTATTCTTCGACCTCTCCACCTTCATGATGAGTTGCCTTTGGCGGTCATATCCCCACAGGAACTCGTCCTCCAACACGATCTTGCATCCACGCTCCGCGAGCTGACCAAGACTAATGATGTTGGTTTTTAACTTGGGAATATAGTACACATCAGTGAGTACCTTGTGACCTCCATCCTTCAACTCAAACAGGACAGTGCCTCGCCCTGCAATCTCCACCTTCGACCCATCGCTGAATCGAACGGAGCCTCCCACCATGAGGGTTAACTCAGAAAACTGGGCCTTGTCGCCGGTCATGTGGTTTCTAGCGCCTGTGTCGAGGTACCAAACGTCACGAGCCGTCTGCATCCTCCGGGGAAAGACCTTCTCTTCCACAAGCGTGACGATCTCCGTAGCGGACTCCTGAGGAGTTGATTCCTTGGTGGTCATTAACTCGCAAGCTTCGACCATGAGCATCATCGGACCATCATCTCCTTCCCTCGCCATGAGAGCCTTCTCCTTTGAAGGGTTGGGACACTCCGATTTGAAGTGCCCGAGCTGATTGCAATTATGGCAGTGAAGATTCTTCTTGTCGAATTTCTTCTTTGGCTTTTTTGGCTTGTTGTCCGACTTCTTCGCCGGGCGAGAAGCTTCGCCGCTGCCAGATGCCTTATCGCTCCTCTCCTTGGCGACCATTGCATGCCACTAGGCACGCGTAAGCATGAGGTGCTCATCAGCTTTCGCGTCGCCGCAGGTAATCTTCATCCGCTCGTCGTGCGCCTTCAACCGTCCGACCAGATCATCCACTGTGAGAGTCTTGAGATCAACGCATTGCTCGATTGCCGACACAACGGACAAGTAACGCGGCGGCACCGCGCGAAGGAAGCGCCTAATGATCGAGATCTCATCGAGCTTCTCGTCGAGTGCGCGAATCCCATTGACCAAGGTGGCTACCCTCGAGGAAAACGCGTCTAGCGTCTCGTCTCCTCCCATCTCCAGATTCTCGTACTTCTTCTGCAATGTTTGTAGGGTCGCCTCGCGGACGCGCTTGTGCCCAAGATTTAGCGTCTTGAGCGCCTCCCACGCCTCCTTTGCAGATTTCTTCGAGATCAACTGCTGCATCACGTCCGCCGGCATCACTGAGCCGATGGCCGTGAGTGCCTGCCGGTCCTTGCGGTACTTCGACCCGCCCTTCTTATACTCGTCGCCGCCGGGATTGACAGCCTCCCAGATATCGTTGGACTCCATCGCCCACTCCATCTGAGTCGCCCACATCGTGTAGTTGCCGCGGTTGTACCGCGGGTACTGCGACGACACCGGTGCACCCGCAGCCGCACCGGAGTACTCGCCCTCCGGGTTCGTCATGACCTCCCGTTACTAGGAGATACTCCACCAGGCTCTGATACCAATTGTTGGCCCAGCCCCGATCCGCCGAGTGCAGTCCGACGTATGAAGAAATCTTCCGGCGAGTCGCGTGCACGTACAGAAGACACGATCAACAAGCTACGATCAGCCTGATCAAAACAGCTAACTCGCTCAGCTCCACGATCAATCGTACATCGGAAAAACAAAGTATGGCCACAGGACCGTCTCGGTCCTGTTAATAGACTTGTATTGATTCTCACGTCAAGTTACAAGGTACATACAGGGATATAAATACCCGGCAAGACGACGCAGCGCCAATACGACTCGGTGGTGGACTCTACTCCTAATCAGCTAGCTATACGGAACGCAACACGGGACACACCTGCACACGGACACCTTACCGGTGTCGATCGGGATTATTATTGCTAACAAAATCGTAGGGCAGAAGCCCTGGCGCGAAAGCTCGTCGACGTCCCCATCATAGTCACGGTCCTGGACATGTGGAGCTCCTGAAGGAAATTGAGCGGTACCGACTCGTTCATTGGCACCTCTGCGGATGCAATGTTTTCTACGCGACAGCGATCCCACTCCTAACCAGCTCTCTAAGTAATCATGGTTTGTTCTCGGTGGGAAGGATACTTATTTTCGGCCATGGGAAGAGGAATAGGGGTTTTCTTGGAGCTACAGGAGAAGGATTGATGAGATGTAGAGAAACAAGACCTATCGAGTTGTATTTAAAGAGGGAAAAGTGGAAGCCCTTCATTTCTCAGAACTAGGGTGTCATATGGGATCCCGCCAAAATCCCACTTGTAGTTAATTTGACAAAATCTAGTTCAAATTTTTCCTCAAAATTTACACTAGATTTTGACAAATGAACTAGAAGTGGGATTTAGGCGGGATCCCACTTAACACCCTACTCAGAACAGGGATACCACGTCGTTGTATAAGAATCGGAGAGTGGACGAGTCCCTTTCGGTGGCGGTGTCCTAGGAAACAACCATGTTATGTGACCTAAAAATGATGGAAATATGCCCTAGAGGCAATATAAAGTGATTGTTATTCATATTTCTGTATTCATGATTAATGTTTATTCTCTATGCTATGATTGTATTAATTGGAATCATAATACATGTGTGGATTTATAAACAACACCGTGTCTCTAGTGAGCCTCTACTTTACTAGCTCATTTATTATATGAGGGTTAAGGATTCCTAACCATGAACATGTGATGTTGATTAATAATGAGGTCATACCATTAGGATAATGATGTGATGGATAGACCCAAATAATGAATAGCAATTTGATCGTTCTAGTTGCCACACCTTAAATTGTCTTGTATCCAATTCCTTAGACCATGAGGTTGTGTCACTCCCTATCATCGGAGGAATACTTTGTGAACATCAAAAGTCACTTTATAACTGGATGATTATAAAGGTGGCTTTCAGGTATCTCCGATGGTGCTTGTTGAGTTACAGGAATCAAGACTGGGATTTGTCACTCTATATGATGGAGAGATATCTCGGGTCTCTCTCGATGATAAAGTAGCTTGCAAGCATATTATTAAGAGTTATTCATGGGATATAATATTATAGAACGAGTAAAGAGACTTATTAGTAATAAGATTTAACTAGGTATGGAGATACCAGGGATCGAATCTTGAGCAAGTACAATATCATGAGACAAAAGGAATGGAATACCGGATAGATCCTCATAGAATTCGTGGGAACCATTATGTACATCCATTGTCCCGCTATTGGTTATTGTTTGGAGAGGTGTCTCGACCATGTCCACTTATTTACGAACCCGTCGGGTCACACACTTAACATTCGACGTGGCTAGGGTTTAGTGAGATAAATAGATGGTGATATTTAATTTTGATTTAGAGTCTCGGATGGGATCCTAGACATCACGAGGATCTCCATAATGGTCTGGAGATTAAGAATCATATCAGGGGAAGTTATTTTAGGGTTCTGGAAAAAATCAGGATTTTTTTGGTATGGTATAGGAAAGCATCTAGAAGGTTCTGGAGGCCCACTAGTCGGACCCACCTGTCTAGAGGTGACACATAGGCCCGAGAGGGGGCACCCCGACCTACATGTGAAGGAGATATGCCCTAGAGACAAATAATAAATAGTTTTTTATTGCCATATCTCAATTTAGTTTATAATAGTTTCATATTGTGCTATAACTGTGCCAAGTAGAAACATTGGTACAGGTGTAGTATGAAACAGCCAAGTCCCTAGTAGCCTCTATTCATACTAGTTCGTTGGTCATGAGGATGACCTGAGTTTCAAGATCATGGGCATTTATGCCAATTGCAACAGGATCATATCATTGGAGAATGATGTGATTGGACATTCCTCGAAGGATTGCAACACGATCAAGTCATACAAGTTCATTATTGCAACAGCTATACCTAGACTCCTTTTCCTTAGACCGTGAGCTCATATTACTCACTGTTTCCTAAGGCTGCTTAGACTGCATCAAGCGCCACTTGGTAATACAGTGGTTATAAAGGTGTATGTTGGGTATTCTGAAGGAACAGTAGATGACATGTGACTGCAAGAGCAGGATTTGTTCACCCACATTACGGGTAAAGATACATACGGCCGGCTTGGTGAGATTATATCTATAAATGTTGCAACATGTGACTCGGTCACGGGGATGTAATATCACGGTAACAAGAAAACAGAACTTGTTGTGAACGAGATTGAACAAGGTATGGGATACTAATGATCGGATCTCGGACAAGTCGTATCGAGAAACAAAAGGAAGAGGATGCTACATTTAGCGGTTAAAATGACATTGTCATCAAGAATGCATAGGGGTCACATGGATATCCCTGGTCTCTCTGTTGATCATTGATATATATCATGTCTAGAGCATTCCCGAGCAGTAAGAGGATACACTTAAGGGTATGATGAGAGCGATCATTCGTAAGACGAAATCACAGTAGAGAAAGAGAAAAAGCCAGAAATGTTCCGCAGAGAGATCCGAAGTTGTTCGGAGAAACAATAAAGGAAAAGACCCCGGAAAGTGTTTTCGGATAAATGGGAATTTAAATATATATTTATTATATGTTAATTGTGAACTAATATATTCTAAATAATATTTAGATTAAGATTTATAAAGGCAACTTTTATATTAGGCCAAATCCCCGGAGGGAAATAGCCTAAAAGAAAAGCTGCAAAAAAAGGAAATAGAAATACAGCCAAAAGCCCATGTGGGCAGCAGATACTAGCCGCCGCACGGGGGTGGGTGGTAACCAACCAGCCGCCGGGGCCAGCCAGCTCAACCCCGGCCCACGCGGGCTCGCGGGGGAGCCAGCAGGCCGCTAGGGTGGCCAGCCTACCCAGGCTGCTTGACGGGCCACGGGCGAATGGCAGGAGCCCACCCGGGCGCAGGCCAAACGGGTCATGGGGCAGGCAGCGGCCCAGCCATGCGCTGCTGCCTCCGCTGGCCTCGCTGGCTGCTGCCTCCATCGACTGGCCGAGTTGGGCCTTGGCAGGGTGGCCCACCCGGCTGCCCCATTGGCCTAGCCGGCTGTTTCACTCCTTTTTGCCCCTTTTCCTTTGACTATTAGTCCCACATGGCTAACCTAATGGGGAGGGCACACCCCCTCCGCCTATATAAAGGGGTGCCCATGGGAGGACTAAAACACACCAATATTTGGAGAAGTCCTTTGGTTGACTTCCTCCTTCCCTCTCTCTCTCTAGCCCTTGTGACTATGGCCCCAAGTTTGGGTTGTGCGATCGAGGCACACCTGTAGCACACCGTTGCGATGCAGGGATTCCTAACCAGATATCAACTTCCGCACTCCCAGCGGGATCGGGGAGCCGGAGGTCTCATCGTGCATCGGATGTGTACGAAGACATGAGGCGCAACACTTGGGGCGCTTAAATGTCATGAGCTGGAGCTGCTGCACGATGAAGAAGGAGCAAGGGGTGACCTGCGAGGAGCTTCACGACCTTGAGGTCGGCTATGAGTACGACTACATCAACCACGTTCGCCGTGGAACGTTAACCGCGTACGGTCTACAAGGGTATGTATTCTCTACGCATTGGCCGTTACTGCATTACTACATAGATAGATCCTAGGCAGTTTTGGGGTTCCATCGTAGGAAAAAATTTGTTTTCTACTGTGGATCCCCTTCAACATGGTCCAAGGCTCTATAGCCTCAAGGGACCATGTGGGCATCCCTATTGGGATAGGGTTTACTTGGGGAAGGGGAACCCCTAATTTGGAGGAGGGGTTCCCCTTGGCCGCTACCCCCTTCTTGGAGGAGGCGAAAGAGGCTGGCCGGCCACCCCTCCCACTATATAAGGAGGGCATGGGCTGGGGTGTACCACCCCTTCCTTCTGGCATCACGTCCCCTCTCCTTCTCACATATGTTTCTCCACCAAACTACTCAGGCTTAGGTGCAGCCCAGTAGAAACTCCACCATAGTTTCGGGATCACGCCATCGTGTTGTCGGGATCTCATCAACCTCTCCACCCCACCTTGCTGGATCAAGAAGGAGGATATGAAGTCAAGCTGAACGTGTGGATACCGTCGAGGTGTCATCCGTTGATGCATGTAAAATGCATGCATGAACTTTGTAGTTTGTTGATATGAATTCCCACTTATTTGCAACATATATGATGTTATATCCATGTTTCACATTGATTTTGGGGGATTTATAAATGATCCCCTTTATTTTGGTTATAACTTTGTAGGATAGGAAAACCCTGTTTTGTGTATTTTTTAGCTTTTAGGGACCTAAACAAAGTCAAATGGACCTGTGATTTCTGGAGCGTCAATATTTCATCAAGATAAGGACCTGGAGCGCTTGGACCACACGAGGAGAGCCCCGAGGCCCAAAAGAGCCCAAGTGACGTGCCTAGTTGAGGAGGCGTGCCACTTGTCCTCTATCACACCTCGACCGTCTGATTCGCTTGATTCATTCTCCCACCGACGTGTTTGACCTAAAAACGTCTATATATACCTTTTGGCGGCCATCCTCGACACAGACAGAGGCGGAGATCGAAAACACCAAAATAGAGAGTCTGTTGGCCGCCACTTGAGGAAGATTGGGGGGAACTGCTGTCGGAATCACCTCCGGCCGCCTCACCTCCTCTCATCACACTCCATGATGAGAGGGGAGTATTCCACCTCCTGTACTATGGGTTTGTAGTGGTAACTTGATCTAATCTCTCTATGTATGATCATTGCTAAAGTCCATATGATGTGCCTTGCATGAGTATGGATCTATCTATGTAATTAATATGGTGGATATTGTGATATGAGATAATACTTGTTATGCATTTACCATTGTATTGGTGTTGGGGGATGACCCCAGGTAGGGTAAAGCCGAGGTAAAAGGACTAGGTCCGCCAAGGCAAAGATAGGTCAAAGCATGAGCTAGCCGAATCATAGAAGGGATAGTCGGGTTATGGCTGGATCACCCTGAGCCAGAAAACACTAGCAAGAATCGGCCGACATACAAGATATGTCAGCACGAGGAAGGAGTCGTCTCCCCTTTGCAGGTACCAACTTGGTTGGGTTAACCATGCCTAGGTCGAGTCAGGATATGGCTTATGCGAGAAGGAAGGAATCAGCCCCAAGGTTAGCGCTTTTCTCTCTCTACTGGGTTTACCTGTAGAGACAAGCGGTAGAGACAAATGACAGAGAGACAGAAGCAGAGCAGAGGCTCACGAGCGTGACGATGTCTGACTGGTAACGGGCAGACAACATGGACTCTGGACTATTGTCACACAGAGGCAACATACGAAAGAGGAGCACCACTTTGCTATTTCGGGAAGAGCATCTCTAGAGAATATACCGGGCCACATATGCCCTAGCTGTAACTGGCCAACCCTTTATAAGGTGAGCCAGGGCCTCCAAGGGAGGGGTCGGTCATTTTTGGCTAAGGGAATAACCCTAGAGAGAGTAGAGAGTAGGAGCACTTCATCTCCTTCTTCTCTACGACACAGCTCAAGGATCATCTATATTAGCCCTTTGATCATAATATAAGATCTATTGTTGTTCATCTTGTGTTGTGTTGTTCCATCTTTTGTGTGTAGAATCACTACGGTATCCCTCCCCGGATACCACTAGTACATAATGGCCCCATCTTTAGCCTACCCATAGCATCTGCCGTGACACCACCACGACAGTTGGCGCCCACCGTGGGGCAAACTAGCAGCGGTGCTAGCTGGAGTCAAGATCCGTATAGGAAACTTCATTGTCACCGGGGAGCGCATTGTCTCTAGGATGGTGCAGCAGTTCGGCGCGCTGGACCTCATCAGCGACAACGCCCACAACATCGACCACCGCCCGCCTCCATGCAATGGGCTCTTCATCAACTTCGACGCCCACAAGATCTAAACCGGCATTGACGAGTCCTACGTGCATCCGCAGCATGTTGTCGAGGGAGGAGAACCCACTCTCTATGCGGCTCACGGTCCACGTATCACTCACCCCGCAAGCTGCACCGAGGTGATGATGACCGCACCAGATGCGGGAGCAAGCAAAGACCCGGTGGAAGATCCGGAGGTAACGCCCAAGGTACCTAGGGCTAGAGGTCCACCATTAGAGAGGCCACCAAACATCTTGCAGTAGGAAATAGAGAGTCTCACTACTCCTATAGCTCCTATAGTATATCCGACTCAGGCACAGGACGAGCTAGAGGAGACCCGGCAGAAAATGTTAGCAGGTGCAAAGAAAGTAACAGCGGCTCAGCAGGTGTTGAACATCATGCTGCGTGAGTACGCGAAAGCAAACAAGATTAGCACTAGTCTCATCCGCATGGATGGTGTGAATTTAGGGGTAGAAACCTCATCAGTGAGATAGATAAAGAATATGTTCCTAGGTAGGGGCAGTCGTGCAATCCCATGTCAGCAGGTCTACCAAGGTACAGCACCCCGGCAAAGAACCTCAGAGCCGCAGATGCGACAGCATCCGAGTTAGAGGGTCTGACCGGTGAAGCCCGGGAAAGGCAGCAAGAAAGAGTTATCGAGTTAGTGAAAATTGCTAACAAGTAGAATGAGAAATTGCTCAAGGCAAACCTGGCAAGAGTAGGGGGTCCCGTGTTGTTCATTCGGCAGGGGGTGCTCCAGCAAAATCCGTCGGGGCAGCATCATCCCCTCATGCAGGCCCAAGAAGAGAGGAGGTAGTGACCTTTGGGAGAAAAAACAAGCAGATGGTCCCATATGACCCAGCAAGGGCAGGGAAAGGAAAAGAAATACAGTGTGATGAGGATCGTCACAGTGCCAGCCGAGGTGATGGTGGACGAGGTAACCACGGGCAAGGCCATGCAGGACAGGGAAACACTAGGTACGGCAATGCCGGGTAGCATAACTCGGCAGGAGCTGCACAGAATCCACATCGGCAGCACCAGCAACAGTACATACCTCGGCAAGAGCAGAGTGTCGCCCCAGCTATGCAATAGCAATATGTTCATCCGGGTCAAAATAGATGGTTATTCGGTGATTACAACTACCGAGTTTCCCAAGATGAATCATCATGTGATAGGGTCGAGGCTAGGAAACAGGAACCTGTAGCCAGACGATGCAAGATTGAAGTTGGACCGAATTTACAGGTCGGTAATAATGGAGGGACAAGGTCCTCTGGGTCCAACGTGCTTTGGACCTTCGATTATGAGAGAACCTCCTGTGCTGAACTTCCAATGACCCAGAGGGACAAAGACATATGATGGAAGTACCAAGCCATAAGATTGGTTGATTGATTACGCCACAGCTGTGAATATTGCCACTAGCAATTTGAGATGGGTGGTGAGGTATGTGCCTCAGATGCTAGAAGGACCAGCAAGAGTCTGGCTTAATATTCTGCCAACAGGAAGTATCAATTGTTGGATAGATTTCGAGGAGATGTTTATCAGCAATTTCACCAGTACATATAAGAGTCCAAATAGGCCACGGCAACTGGCGATGTGTAGGCAGAAGCTGAATGAGATAGACCGCGAGTTTTTAACTCGCTGGTGCAACATGCACAACTCATGTGAGGGAGTAACTGAGTCGTAGGCCATTGTTTGGTTTGCACAAGGGTGCCGGTATGGAAGTGTGTTATGGCAAAGGTTACAAAGATATATACCAACTACGGTGGTTGAGAAAATTAGAATTTCCGACTCATATGCACTGGGTGATCCAACTCAACCTTGGCTAGTGTCGAATGAGTCAAATGAGGAATATTATCCCCGTGATGGAGCCGGTTCATCCCGGCGAAATGATTTTCAGGGTAAGAGAAGATATGAAAGACCAGATTACAGGTATGGTTCTCACCATGTCGTTGTTGTGGACCAAGATCAGCCTGGGGATGGGAGTAGCCAATAACAAAAGAGTGGTGGCCAACAGTGGGCACAGAAAAATGATGGCAAGAAGCCTTGGACCAGTGAACTGAAGAAGCAGTGGCAAGAAAGGAAATATAGGCTGAGGTATACGCATGAGGCTATGCTAGATCAACCATGCAAGTTCCACACACCAAATCCGAGTAATCCAGCAAATCATACAACCCGGCAATGCGAGTGGTTTCAGCACGCAGGACAAGGTAACCCAGAGCAAGGTAACATGGGACCTCCCCAGCAACCTCAGCAATAGTAGCTCACGGGAGCAAATGCTCAACAAATGATGCTGCCACCACCCCCGCTGAGGTATGAAAACCATGATCGAAGGGATGTGGTACATTAGGTGAACAACCAAGGAAGCCCCGGCAATGACGGGAGAAATGAGTACAGGGAGCACCACCAAAGTTACTATGTGTTTACCACAGAAGAAACTGACAGGCAGAGTGTGCGGCGGCGACATATGGAGGTCAATGCAGTTATGTCGGCTCTGCCGAGGTACATGCATTGGTTTGATCAGGAAATCACATGGAGTATCAAGGATCATCCCAGCCTCATGCCGAGTCCAGGATCATATACTTTGGTGCTTGACCCAACCTTCATCGGGCCAAACATCAATGTGAAGTTTTCCAAGGTGTTGATCGACAACGGCAGTAGTATTAACATACTGTATAAGGACACCATGCACAAGTTGGGAATCTCGGAGAATATGCTCTAGGCAACAAAGACTACTTTTCATGGCATTGTGTCGGGTTTGTCCTGTAAGCCTATTTGCAAAGTCTAAATTAATGTCTTATTCGGCACGAGGGAGAATTGTCGGACATAGAACTTGGAGTTTGAGGTTGTGAATTTGGACAGTTGTTACCATGCGTTACTCAGCAGGCAAGCTCTTTCAAAGTTTATGGCAAGTGACCACATCAGTTAGTTGAAGATGAAGATGCCAGGACCAAACGGGGTCATCACCATAGCAGGGGACTTTAGACGCTCCATGGAGTGTGCCTCAGTCGGGTCAAACCTGGACGAGTCATTGGTGATCGCGCAAGAGAAGAAAAGGATCCAAGATGCTGTGGCAATTGCTCAGTCTACACAGCTGAACATGCCGGCTCTGAGTAACCCGCACAGAAGTGTGTCGTTTCAGCCGACAAAAGATACCAAGAAGGTGCCCATTGATGATTAATTCCTAGAGCGCACCGTGACTATTGGTGCGGGCCTTGGTGACAAATAGGAAAGCTAGCTCGTCGACTTCCTCCGTGAGAATCGGGATATCTTTTCTTGGTCCACACAGGATCTGCAAGGTGTGCCGAGGGAGCTGGCCGAGCACTCTTTACACGTCAGACCCGGTGCAAAGCCGGTGAAGCAACCTCTCCGACGCTTTGCCGAAGATAGGAGTAAAGTCATTGGTGATGAGATAACTCGGCTCCTTACAGCTGGGTTTATCATGGAAGTGCTTTACCCGGATTGGCTATCTAATCTGGTGCTGGTAGAAAAGAAGAAAGATGATCCGAACGTGGAAGTAGTGTGGCGTATGTGTATCGATTACATGAACCTGAATAAGGCGTGTCCAAAAGATCTGTTCCTACTGCCAATGATAGATTAGGTCATTGACTCAACCGCTAGGTGTGAGATCTTGTCATTCGTAGATGCATATTCTGGTTTCCACCAGATACCCTTGAACCTGGATGATCAAATAAAGACTGCTTTAATTACCCCGTATGGGGCTTATTGCTATCGCACCATGCCATTTGGCTTACATAATGCAGGGGCAACGTATCAGAGATGAATGCAAAAATGCTTGCACGATCAAATTGGAAAAAATGTCCAAGTATATGTTGATGATGTAGTGATAAAAACCAAGGAGAGTCACACTCTCTTAGATGATATCCGGCAAACGTTCGCGAACTTAAGGAGGTTCCGAATGAAGATTAACCCAGAAAAATGCACCTTCAATGTCCCGGCCGAAAAATTATTCGGTTTCCTCGTGTCTAGCCGAGGTATTGAAGCAAACCCAACTAAAATCTGAATTATCGAGCGAATGGAATTGCCGAAGTGTCTCAATGATGTCCAGAAGTTCACTTATTTCCTGGCGTCATTGAGTCACTTTGTATGTCGGCTGGGAGAAAAGGCATTGCCTCTCTATCATCTAATGAAAAAATCAGATAAATTCATATGGACACCGCAAGCAGATAGTGCATTTCATGAGCTCAAAAATATGCTATCATCTGCACCAGTGTTAGCTTCGCCATTATCCAAAGAGTCGATGTTGCTTATAGTAGCGACCAACTGAGTCGTGAGTGATGTGATAGTGGTGGAGCGTAATGAGGAAGGTAAGTTGATGCAGAGGCCAGTATATTACCTAAGTGAAGTACTGTACACTTCAAAGCAAAATTATCCTCATTGTCAGAAAATGGCATATGGCGTCTATATGGCGGCCAAAAAGCTTAAGCACTATTTTGAAAAACACCAAATAAAGGTGATATGCGAAGCACCTATATCCGAGATAATGAGTAACAAAGATGCAAGTGGCCGGATTGCCAAATCGGAAATTGAGTTAGCTCCACAATATGATAAAAGAGACGCAATCAAGTCTTTGGCAGTGGCCGAATTTTTCGTAGATTGGGCTAAAATGCAGTACAAGCCTCCACTGCCAGATTCAAACTAGTGGAGAATGCACTTTGATGGATCAAAGTTGAAGGATGAATTAGGGGCCGGAGTAGTCCTTACCTCGCCCAAGAAAGATCAATTGAGATATGTACTTCAGATCCATTTCAGAGCATCAAACAATATGGCCGAATATGAGGCATTTGTATACTAATTGAAAGTGGAAAAAGAGATTGGGATACGTCGGATACAGTGCTTCAGACATTCAGATTTGGTGGTGTAGCAAGTTTCTGGTCATTGGGATGCGTTGGACGCAAACATGGCTTTGTACTGATTTCACGTCCAAAAGATAAGTGGGTACTTTGAAGGATGTGAATTCCATCATGTACCACAAGCTGAAAATGATGCAGCCAACGTGTTATCTAAACTAGGTTCATCTCAGCAAGCCATCCCTCCAGGAGTTGCTTTGGAGCATCTGAGAAAACCATCTATTAACCCCTCACCAGAATCCGAGTCAATTTATATCCCGACCAACCCTGGATCAGAAGCTTCCCCAATGGACATTGACTGGGGGAACACCTCGGCAAACCCAGGGACTACCTCGGGAAACGCGGGGGCTACGTCAGCGAACCTGGGGACTACCTTGCAGAACCCGGGGACTATTCAGCTTAATCCTACAGAGGTTATGTCGGCTGATCCAATGGAAGTTTATGAAGTGTTTTTCCTGGCCCGTGCCATACCAGCATGGGCGTAGCAAATTTTTGAGTTCTCGAAAGGTGGAGTTTTACCAAGTGATGAGGTACTTTCTAGGCAAGTTCAAACGAGAGCGAAAACATACACCATAACAAATCCCGAGTTATACAAGAGAAGTGTCACAAGTGTCTTGTAGCGATGTGTTGACCCGGAAGAAGGGTTGGAAATCCTTTGAGATATCCACCAGGGCAAATGTGGGCATCATTCCTCGTCCAGGGCCTTAGTGGCAAAAGCTTTTCAGCATGGATTTTATTGGCCCAGTGCTTTGCAACAGGCTGAGGAGCTTGTGAAAAAATGCAATGGGTGACAGAGGTACGCTAGGAAGATACATATGTCGGCCTCTGAACTCAAGACTATACCTATCACTTGGCCATTTGTTGTGTGGTGCTTGGATATGGTTGGACCGTTTAGGCCGGCCCGAGGAAACATGACTTACATCCTAGTCATGGTGGATAAGTTCACTAAGTGGATTGAGGTAAAGCCAATCAGAAAGTTTGATGGAGCTACTGCAGTATCATTCCTCAAGGACATTATCTTGAGATACAGCTACCCACACAATATCATAACATACAATGGCAAAAAAACTGAAGGAGCATTTGCCACGATAAATGAATACGGGTAGATGTTGCATCAGTTGCACACCTCACATCGAACGGGCAAGTGGAAAGATCCAGTGGACTAGTAATGTCCGGGATAAAAACCCAGCTCATTGAGTCGCTGCAAAGATCAGCTGGGTGCTAGATTGATGAACTCTTACGAGTAATATGGAGCCTAAGAACAACTCTGAATCGATCAGCTAGATATACACCATTCTTTCTAGTATATGGGGAAGAAGCTGTATTACCAGCCGACATAGAGCATTACTCGTCTAGGGTCACCCAATACATAGAAGCCGAAGTGCAAGAAGCCTGACAAAATGATGTTGATCTACTAGAAGAGGCAAGAGAGTTGGCACTGTCCAGATCCGCCATATATCAGCAAAACCTCATATGTTATCGTAGCTAGAAAGTGAGCCCCTGAGTTTTCTGGGAAGGAGATTTGGTACTTCGGCTGGTGCAACGCACTACCGGCATGCATAAGCTTTCACCTCCAAGGGAAGGACTGTTCATTGTGATCAAAGCTCTACACAATGATGCATAGTATCTTATAGATGCTCAACCACAGGAGAAGAACAAGGCAGACAGGTCTTGAGAAGAATCAAAGAGGCCATGGAACATAGCACTTCTTCGTCCATTTTACACTTAGCTAAAAGTTTATGTATCTCGAACTCTCATATGTCGGCTTGTATGTCGGCAATGAGATTATCAATGAAATCTCAGCACCTTGAGCAGAAACTTAGGGACTGCCTTAGTAGTAATTGCCTTCTTTCTGTATTTACATTTTATATGTCAGCTGGCTTAAATTTCTTACCCCTTATCTGAGTTAGTAATGTGTCGGCACCAAAAGCTAACTCTTCGACCTACTGCTGTCAAGAAAGAATTGGCTTCATGGCAAGCAAGAGAACAAGTTTGGAAATGCTACACACATGAAAAACAACTAAGGAAGGGAACATAATCAAGCTGACATTTGTTTTTTGACTAACCCCTGTATTTACTTTCTTTAATATAATGTCGAGTTATTTTGAGCTAATTCTCATAGTTTCAAGTACTGTTGAGTTAATTTTTGACCTCGAACTCGTAAGTCGGACACCAGTGAGCCGAGTCATCCGATCGAGAGTAAAATAAAATGAAACTCAGGGACTTTGCCCAAATAAATCCGACATAATAACGTAACTTGTAGCAAAATAACTTCAAAGTGCATATTACATCCTGCATCCGGCATACCGGGGATTTAATAAAGTTTAAAGCTCATGTGTTCAAGGAGGCGCAATGGCCGGATCATCTGCGGCAGGAGGAGGCATGTTGTCTTCGACGTTAGGAGCCTCGGCTTCAGCATCACCATCTAGGTTTGCCTCGGCATCCTCGGCGTCAATAGGATCCTCTTACTCCTCATCAGCGCACTCCTCAACATACCCATCATCCACCTCGTCGAGGAAACTCGGCCCGTCAGTCCAGGCATGAATATTTCCATATTGGATTGGCTGATAAGCTCGGTCTTGGCGTTGTTGGACGAGGGTCGTGCCATTGATCCACCTGGAGCCATCGTGCATGTTTTGAAGTGTGTCCATGTTAAGTCCTCCATACCATGATAGCACGAAGGCCAAGGTTATGTCGGCACCAACCCGCGCAGCAGACTCCCGCCTAAGATTCAGCATGGTCTCGCTCTCCATGAGTTTCTCGGCCAGCTGGGACGGAACCTTGGGTGCAGTTTGGTTCGGCCAAAGGACGTGGAAAACCAGGATGGCTGCATCCAGAAGGTCAACCCCAAATGACTTCATCACTTTAACCCGAGCCCAGAGGTTGACCAGCGAGTCATCCATGTCAAATGCCACAGTGGAGTTAGCGGGAACACCTTTCTAGGCTCGGGCTTTTTGCATAGCAGTGATAGCACGGGCCCCGGATTCAGGTAAGTTACATGAATAACAAGTAGAAAGAACAAGTTATGGCAATAAAAAAGGACATGACAAGAACATCGGCAAATAAGAAAAAACCTGGGAAAACCTTACAAGTGATGACGTTGTTGATTCGGGTGACCTCCATCAACCAAGCCGCGGCCTTCTTCCAGAAATTTTCTAGCTCAAGATTCACCGAGTCAAGTTTGACCTCGGCATCCTTAAATAGATCATGCTCCTTCTCGAGCTGGGTCTTGAGCCGGTCCTTTTCCTCGGCAAAGGTCTGTTCAGCCTTTTCAAGTTCAGCTTTCTAGAGGGTTTTTAATTTCTCAATCTCGGCTTGGAGCTGAGTGATTTCTTCATCCTTCTCCTTTAGTTGGGCTTGATGTTGGCCTACTTGTTCAAGAAAGTGAAGCGTCAATTCAGGCATTGAAACACGATCCTGAAGAAACACTAAAAAGTTTTTGACCTGGCATAACCGAGGTATAATTACCCGCCGAGCTAGAAGGAAGAAATACAGAGGATAAAGAGTAAAAGGAAAAGTATCTTTCAGCTCGGCCACCTACTTCTTCAGCTCCGTGTTCTAGGCCTCCACATTGGCTGGAAGAATCCAAGTCACGAGTTAACTCGGCAGGACAAGATCAAGAGGAAGCAAACTGAAAATAGCAAAGAGAAAAATTTACCTTTGTTCTTCACCTCTGGCAGCAAGGCCTTATGCTTCGAAGAAAGCTCCTTATGTGCATCTAGAAGCCGCTGGAACTCGGCGGTGCGACGGTTGGTGGTGATCTAAAGATAACAAGTGTTAGTTCATGAGTAATAAGGATAGTTAAACTTATTCCAGATCCGGGTCAAGTGGGACTTAAACCGGCTCTAGGTGATTGGATATTTGAAGTTAATCAAGATCCGAGTCAAGTGGAACTTAACCCAGCTCTAGGTGATTGGATATTTGAAGTTAATCAAGATCCGAATCAAGTGGAACTTAACTCGGCTCTAGGTGATTGGATATTTGAAGTTAATCAAGATCCAAGTAAAGTGGAACTTAACCCGGCTCTAGGTGATTGAATATTTGAAGTTAATCAAGATCCGAGTCAAGTGGAACTTAACCCGGATCTAGGTGATTGGATATTTAAATCTATTCAGATCCGAGTCAAGTGGAACTGAACTCGACTCTAGGTGATTGGATATTTGAAATTAATCAAGATCCGAGTCAAGTGGGACTTAACCCAGCTCTAGGTGATTGGATATTTGAAATTAATCAAGATCCAAGTCAAGTGGAACTTAACCCGACTCTAGGTGATTGGATATTTGAGGCTACTCAAGATTTGAATCGGGTAAAACTCAATTCGAATCTAGGTGGTTGGCTAACGGAACTATTGGTCTAAGTTCTAATAGCTAAGCTAAATTACTTCGGAATTGAGAATAAGATAAAGAAAAACTGCACAAGTCTATTGCTAAGAGCATCCTGCTGAGTAACATGTTACTTCCCCGAGGCTCAGAGACTGGAGGATATATGTACTTGCACGTATGTAAAAAAGATGGCCAAAAGGTTTACCTCCATCATTTTGTCAGCATAAGAAATAATGGCTTTGATAGCAATATTCATCTACGCACCAATATCCACAGGGCATAACTTCGTGGGATTCCCAGAGCTGACATCAATATATTCGGAGTTATTCCAATTCTCGGTGTACTTACCGAGCGAGCCGAGGCTCCCACCACTGAGAGTCCGAGTCAGGACTAACCCTTTCTCGTGTGTGTCTTGGTGAGCGACCTTGGCAGTGGCCGAACTAGTGTGCAGCATGATCTGCTTATCCGAAGTAGGGATAGAAGCAGTGGTGCCTTGTTGCATCATGGAAGCAATAGTGCGCTGCCCAGACCCGGCCGTTGATCCCTTGGATGCTGCTTTAGACACCTCGGCACCTTTCTTGACCTTGACAGCTGGTTTGCCCCGCTGCTGAGAGGCTAAGGGTTGAGCTTCGGCCGCCGAAGCTAGCACAGAAGACTTAGCATGTGGGCTCTGCTGAGTTTGGTCATCTCACCGAGTCTGGAGAGACTCGGACGATGATGGCGGTGCTTGCTGGAGGGAACTTGAAGTTGGAGTTTGCTGAGGTTGAGACGGAGGTTGAGTTTGAACTGGTACTAGGGTTTGTGGCACCTCAGTAGAAACATTTTCGGCGCTAATGTTACTAGCGCCACAATCTTCTTGCTGAGCGGTAGAGGAAGAGTCCCGCTGATCTAGCATAGCCACGTCCTCAGGGGCACCTCCTCCATCTGTGCTAATGTTACCCTCCTCCTGCTGAGGTAGACTATTGTTTGACGCAGCGGGAGAATTCTCCCAGACAGGTCTAAGGACAGGAGCGTCAGCACGAGGAGAAGGTGGTCCCTCGTGAATAGGAGAGGCGATGCTGGAGCCACTTTGGGAAATGTCCACGGTGGCTCTACCGAATCAAATGGAGAAAAGATTGGATCAAATAAGAAAGAGAGAAACAAGAAAACAAGAAACATGAAACACAAAAGTAACCTGGAATGTGCTTATCTGGATACAAACGGACAAGGTTTGGGTGTGGGAGCTTTCCGGATTTCGCGCTTCTTGCCGGCCTTCTTGTACCTCTTACCGGTTTTGGCTCGATCGGCCAGACGAGCCGAGGTCGCGGCTCGCTTCTTCATGGTGCCTTGTTCACCCACCACAACAGGAGGCATGTTGTGCACTTGACCAGCCGGGTTAGCTAGAGCGGGATCAGCCGGAAAGGCATAAGAAATAGGCATCGGATCAAGTACCTCGATAACTTCACACTCATCATCGTCATCATCGTCTGTCCAATCCTTTAAGATAGAAGTCTTACCAGAGGATCGGCCGGAGCTAGAGTCCAGAACAGGCATGAACTCCTTGGAATCCGGCTCCTCTGGGTCTGAGGTATCCCGGTCCTTGCCCCAAGTGAGGGTCGAGGTCTGGGTGTCCTCTAGTGTCTACTGAAGGAATTTCTAAGCAGAGTAATGCAAAAAGGTCAAATAGATGATAAAGGCCGACATAGAGAGTAATTCATAAAAGGGTCACATAAAAGATGTACATGGGGAATAGGTATGTCTCGGTTGAAGGGCTCTAGCTCCCACTCCCAATCCTCGGTCAAGGGGGTCTTGAAAATGGACGTTACCTGGTGATAGATTTGAGCATCGAAGAGCTCGACCAATGAAAATCGGTTGGGGTCAAGATGACCACTCATCTAGCAGAGCTTGTGGGTGCGCTTTTGTAGTGGGAAAATTTGGCTTCGGGTGAAAGTGATCATCAGATCCTCACCGGTTAATCCATCAGCGATCAACTCAAGGACGCGTTTCTCCACTAGATTGACTAGGGTGCTGGACTTCTTGGGGTCATGTTCCCAGTTCTTCTTGTTGGGGACACCGACAGAAAAGGGAGGGAGCCGAACCTTGTCGTCAGGGGTATCATTCTTTTACGTAAAAGAATGTCTTTTCCCACCCTTTGCAGGACTCCAAGCCCGTAACCCGGGGAAATATAGAACCTCGCCGAGGAGAAATAGACGATTCCCCGTACTGGGTTAGAGCCTTATCACCAGGATGAAGCTCCTTATTCAGAATGACGTTAGCCTGGAATCCGAAGAATTTGGACCAAATCTGGATAGTGGGACACAGGCTGAGATACCCCTCGATGCCGCAAGCATAAGCTGAAAGAGAGGCGATGGCATTCACGAGGAGATGGTGGGGTTGAAGTTTAAAACTTGTGAATAAATCATGGAAGAAGTCGCTAATGGGAAGCTCGAATCCACGAGCGAAGTGGGAGAGGAAGACAACAAACTCACCATCCTCGGGGAAGGGCACTAGTTCATTGTCGGGGATACGGCTGTTGACCCCTGCGGGGACATGGCACGTGCGGATGAGCTAATCAATTTCTTCTTGGGTCACCCACGAGCCGGCCCAGGCACCGTGCTCATGGGCGGCGCCGCCCTCCTTGTGATCTTACATGAAAGAAATCTCATGAGGCATCTCCATATCTTCTCCTTCAGATACAGGGTCTGGTTCAGGGGGAAAAGGCTTTGACTGGCACGGCCCCGTAGCGGCACCAAGCAGCGGTGCTGTGGTGGAGCGAGAGAGAGAAGAGAACAACGGCAGAGGCGTTGTCGCTAAGCACAAAGCAGCGGTGGCGATGGCACTAGGAGGAAGAAGAAGAGGGAGCGACGAGTGGGGGAAAGTGGCTAAAGACCTCCCCCGCTCCCCTATTTAACCATGCCCACATCATGGGTAGTGGGATCGCTAACTGCAGCGAACCGCACGGTGCGTGTGTGTATTCCCCGAACAAGCGCATCAGCGGCGAGCCACACAACGGGTCACACGGCATATAAGATCAAGCGACACGACGTGGCTCTGCAGTTATCGAAGAGGCACCCCATGATGTGATGGGGGTGCAGTAATCCCTGACAGCGTGCACAGTAATTAACATCATGGCCCTTAAAAAGAGGCAAAAGTAATGACTACCCTCCACGTAGGATACAGGGAAGTGTACACGAGAAGATAGTCATCTAAGAGCAATAACCCGGAAGCAACACTATACTCATCCCACGAGAAGTAACTCGGAACGAGCCAATGAAAGTCAAGGTGAGAACTGAATCACCAAGAGGTACTACCGAATTAAAATCGGTACAGGCCGACATAGGTGTATATGTCGGCGAGATGGACTATGATCCGAGCAAGATTGAACATGATGTGGCCTTACCAGCTAAGGCTGATGAGACGGCACCAGCTTCGGGGAGTAATGTGGGGGATGACCCTAGGTAGGGTAAAGCCAAGCTAAAAGGACTAGGTCCGCCGAGGCAAAGACAGGTCAAAGCATGAGCTGGCCGAATCATAGAAGGGATAGCCAGGTTATGGCCGGATCACCCTGAGCCAGAAAATGCTGGCAAGACTCGGCGACATACAAGATATGTCGGCACGAGGAACGAGTCGTCTCCCCTTTGCAGGTACCAACTTGGTCGGGTTAACCATGCCTAGGTCGAGTCAGGATATGGCTTATGCGAGAAGGAAGGAATCAGCCCCAAGGTTAGCGCTTTTCTCTCTCTACTGGGTTTATCTGTAGAGACAAGTGGTAGAGACAAATGATAGAGAGACAGAAGCAGAGCAGAGGCTCACGAGCATGACGATGTCTGACTAGTAACGGGCAGACAACATTGACTCTGGAGTATTGTCACACAGAGGCTGGCGACATACGAAAGAGGAGCACCACTTTGCTATTTCGAGAAGAGCAATCTCTAGAGAATATACCGGGCCACATATGCCCTAGCTGTAACCTGGCCAACCCTTTATAAGGTGAGTCAGGGCCTCCAAGGGAGGGGTCGGTCATTTTTGGCTAAGGGAATAACCCTAGAGAGAGTAGAGAGCATGAGCACTTCATGTCCTTCCTCTCTACGACATAGCTCGAGGAGCATCTATAGTAGCCCTTTGATCATAATATAATATCTATTGTTGTTCATATTGTGTTGGGTTGTTCCATCTTTTGTGTGTAGAATCACTACGCTATCCCTCCCCGGATACCACTAGTACACATTGGCCCCATCTTTACCCTACCCATGGCATCTGCCGTGACACCACCACGAGAATTGGATCTTTTATGGTTTGTCATACTTTGGAAATATTCTATGATGCATGCAATGGTTTGATCTATACAGAATGCCTTATTTATCCATGTCATGAGGTGATTGACACCACCAAGTGGAGGTAGGTGAGAGAGATGTGGTAATGCACACAACATATGAATCATTGCACTAGTGTTTGGAATATTTTCCATTAAGAAGTATGACGTATGTAGTTAATGGGTGTCTGAGTGATAGCAATATATGAAGGGAATATGCCCGAGCGGCAATAATAAAGTGGTTATTATCTTATTCCATGTTTATGACAAATGTTTAATTTACATGCTAGAATTGTATTGATCGGAAACATCAATACATGTGTGTTTAATAAACAAAAAGGGTTCAAAGTTATGCCTCTCTTATAGACTAGCTTGTTGATTAACAAGATGGTCAAGGTTTCCTGATCATGGACATTAGATGTTGTTAATAACAAGGTCACACCATTGGTGGAATGATGTGATGAACATTCATCCGAAGTATAGCATTATGATCAAAGTCATTATGTTTATATTGCTATAACATCATACGAAGTAATCTTTATCCTTAGACCATGAGATCATGTTAATTGCTAACACCGGAAGAGTATCTTGATAACATCAAACGTCACACCGTAACAGGGTGACTATAAAGGTGGGTTCAGTGCTACGAAGGTGTTATGTTGAGGCTCATGGATCAAGAGTGGGATTTGTCCATCCTGATGACGGATAGATATGCTCTGGGCCCTCTCGGTGATATCACATTGAAACAGCTTGCAAGCAAGTGATGTGATCACTAGAATGTTATATCACGGGAACGAGAAAAGAGTGCATGTCGGTAACGAGATCAAACTAGGTATGGAGATACCGATGATCGAATCTCGGACATGTAATATATCATGGGACAAAGGGATTTAGTTACTAGCACTAAAGGTTCTCATGATCATAGAAGTCATCGTTGAATGTGTAGGAGTCAGTATGGATCTCCAGGTCCCGCTGCTGATTATTGATCGGAGAGGGGTCTCGATCATGTCTGCATTATTCGCGAACCGTAGGGTGACACACTTAAGGGATACCGACACCATTTAGGAGCACATATGTTCCAGACAAAAGGTTTGCAAAGCACAGGAAATGTTTCGATAGAAACAGGAATTGTTTCGATAGAAACCGGAATTGTTTCGGGTGAAATTGCAGAAAGTGGTTCTGCATGTGATATTGAAATGTTGCAAGGGGTTTTATGTGAATGTTTTTTAATTAAATTCATTAACAAAATTCTGAATAAAATAAATAAAAGAGTTTTATTAATTGAGAGTTGCATTTAATTTGGTGCAAATTAAATACATGTGAGTGGGATTTTGGGTGGAGGCCATGTTTATGTGAGTGGAGGTTCACCACATGAATGAAGGAGGGGAGGAGTCCCCCCCCCTCATGCGCCGGCTATGGGAGGGGAGGGGTCTCCCTCCCTCCTATATAAAGCCCCCCTCTCCCCTCTCACAAACCACACCTCCTTGTGAAGGATCTCTCTCCCCCTCTAGTATTATTTCCCCATGGTCTCGGATTAGCGAGATACATGTTCCTGGTGGCTTTATCTAGAAAGGAGTTGCTGCTTCCGCTGCTTTGCTGGAGCAAGGGACGGAGGTTGTCGAGGTACCGGACGTGTGTGTGATCACGGATGTACCGCTGCTTTGCGGTGCTGGACTTGGTGGTGCTGGAGCTGGAGCTGGATCTGATAGACGTGCTGGAGCCGGACCTGCTGGACTTCATCACGATCTTGAGATCGGCAAGTGTACGACTACATCAACCATGAGTTCCTACTCGTTAAAAAAGCTTGTTGTCTACGAGGGTGAGTTCTTGTTGGATGTATGTCCACCCGTTGCTTTGTACCTAGTAGATAGATCTTGGCGTGTAGTTCACACCGTAGGAAAAATTTTGTTTTCTATGCTGCAGACCCAATAGTGGTATCAGAGCCTGATCTATGCGTAGGTGCTTTGCACGGGTAGTACACATATGTTTATATGTGGGCGATGATGATCATGTTATTGCATCTTCTATGTACTTTGGATATTGGTGGCATAGTGGGATGAAGCGGCCCGGACCAACCTTACATGTCATCGTCCATGAGACCGGTTCCACGACTGACATGCAACTAGTTTTGCATAAGTGGCTAGCGGGTGTCTGTCTCTCTTACTATAGTCAATATCTGATTTACAACGAGTTGCTAATAACTTGGTTATCCTCGTTGTGGTTCATGTTCGTAGGTAAGACCGGTTCTATCTCCGAAAGCCCTAAACCACGTAAAACTTGCAATTGATAAATTAGAGGCGTCTAGTTTAGATCGTTGCTGGGCTAGTGTCTTGATATGGTATTGTTGTAAGTAGATGTATGATAGATACTCTTACAACTCACTTAACGTGTAAGTTCTATAGACCTTGGCCTTACACACAAAGGAATGATAGAGATCATACCACGATGCATATGATGGTGATCAAATGCATGGACCATATCATCTCACTTTACACATTAGATGTTTGCATCTTATATTGCTAGTTTGGCGTTTTTAGTAGCATTGTAAGATGATCCCTCATTTAAATATCAAGATAACATGTGTTCTTCCTTAAGTATGCACCGTTCTATGGATCGTGTTTCGAGACATCACGTGATGATCGGGTGTTCTCAACTCTACGCTTTCATGCAACGGGTGTAAGACAGTTTTACACACGCGAATACTAAGGTTCTTACTTGGCGAGCCTAGCATGTACAGACATGGCCTCGGAACACGGACCGAAAGGTTAAGCATGAGTCATATAGTTGATGTGATGACCATATTGATGCTCGCCTTTGAAGCTACACCGACTCACGTGATGATCGGACTTGGTGTAGTGGATTTGGTTCATGTAATCACCAAAAAGGCACGAGGGATGTCGTTTTTGAGTGGGAGTTCATTTCTAATTTGGATTAGTCGAACTCAATTTGTCATAAACTAAATCGAAGTGAATTTGCATAATTTTTTGTAGTCATTGGCATCTGTTCACTACCTTATGCTTAGTTTTAATTGAGATAATAGAACTATAGAATTCTGGATATTTACTTTACAAACTTGTATCGTATTGTTTTGAATGTCAATTTAAAGCTTATAAGTCCTATGGCAAACTTTCAGCAAACTCTATTTACTCCATGAAGTTTAATAAGTAGTATTAAATCAAGAGTAAGAATTCCAATGTTAGTATCTAAAGTATCATGTTTGCCTCCATGATTATTGATATTCAAAAGTTGTTTTAATATCAAGGTTATCTAGGAGCTGAAAGAATTGTTTCAGGAACCATCATGTGTGAAAGATATTGTGATATCTGAAACAATGTTTTTGGTTGCATTATGATAGAGTGTAATTTAGCAAAATACATATTCTCATATTGTATGAGAATTTGTGAAGGATGGAGATGCTAGGCATCCGGATCTCCCAAAAAGGTGTTGGGAACTAACATTATACTCACGATTCTTCCTTATAGGCTATAGTAGCTTGATCATGAAAGTTGTCATGATAAGGATGAATAGAAGATGTAAGTAAAATGTTTACTACACTAATAGATTACTAAAGAACGGATTTTTGAAAGAACACCAAACATTTGATGATGGTGATCCACTTCAAAGTGCAAGTCCAAAGGTATTAGTATTTGACTATATTCGCTTTGTACTATGTGTCATGTAAATGACACCACTACTGATGTTGATAGATTCTTTTAAAAGAAAAGGAATTGTTGAATGAGAATCTATAAAATATTTGGCAAAAAATAAAAGGTTGGAGATGTCCAACTTAGGTATATAGAAGATATACATGTTATGGCTATATTCCTTGCTTGTTAAACAATGTGGTTCTTAGGTATTGGATACCGGTATTGGATACCGAATTGGTTGGTATGAAGTGTCATACAGGACAACACAATTCATGAACTACAATGGCCTAAGTAACCAGCAAGAGAATGAGTGATGATGTTCATCGAAAACAAATAAAGTGTTATTGTGTTTTTCGTTGTCATCAAACCAAGCCTTCAAGATTTGTTTAAATAATTGTTATTTTGTTCCGGTATCATGAGAACAATGGCTGTTCAAATAATTACCGTATTCCTTAAAGGATGGATGAACTTTTACAAGTCTAGTTGGAGAAATCACATCCATAAACACTATTGCTAAAATGTCGCAAGACAAATGATTGAAAGATCACTTATGAAGTGACATCGTTGTTTAAATTATATTTGAAAGAAAACATGAAGAAACTCCATGTTGATGGATTTTTGGAGTCTTTGATTTTGATCAATTGACGCATGTGAGACTTTCCTCGAGATAATTGAAACTCCGTCCATAGACTAGAGAGGAACGGATGACTAGCTTATTGGAAATTGTGCATGCTGATGTGCATAGTCCATTATGTGTAGCCATATGCGATGGATCTTTTTGCTTCATATGCTTCCTCCGAAAATTTCAGTGAATATATCTGTATATTTACTTAATAAGGAAGAAGTATGAAACATTTGAAAATTGTTCAAAGACTTTCAAGATGAAGTGGAAAATCATTGTAACAAGAAAATAAAGAGTTTATGATTCGATCATAAAGGAAGATATTTGAGTTACATGTTTAGCAAAAACACCTAAGACTTGAGGAATTGTTCCATGATTTGTGTTTCCCGATAAACCATAGGAGTATGGCATATTCGAGAGATAAAATCAAACCATGTTTGACATGGTAAGATCAAGGGTGTCATTTATAAAACTGCCATTATGTTTTAAGGATTGAAGCTTTAGAGACTACCGCTTTTACACTGAAAAGAGCACCATCGTGATCCATTGAAATGACACCATATGAGTTATGGTTTGGGATAAAACCCGAATTGTCTTTTCTTAAATTTTGGTATGCTATGCATAAGTAAAATGTTTACAACCAAAGTCGGATAAGCACGTCTTTGTAGGTTATCCCAAAGAATTTGTTGGGAATTTCTCCATAACACCGAGGACAAAAGAGTTTGTTACTTGGAACGTCAAGTTTCTTGAGAAGGAATTTTTTGTGAAAAGTTAAGTGGGAGGACAATAGAACTTTGATAAGGTTGTTGAACCTTAGCTATATGTGCTAAGTAGCACAGCGCCAGAAAGTGTCCCGGTGGCGGCCACAATGCTCATGGCTCTCGTGATTACAAAAGGTGTGATATTGGAGATTAGAGTTCCTATAGAACCGTGTGGGTCGGTAAGAATCAAATAGTAAGATTTGATAAGCAAGTCGTTATTGTTTTGACAATGATGAACCGACTACATGCAAAGAAGCAATGATGGGCCCTGACTCCATAAAATGACTAGAAGTCATAGAATCCGTGATAGTATCCATACACGAGAAAACAAGTTTCTGAACTTGGAAGACCCTCCGGAAAGGCGTGAAGCCTATCGGTCGTGTTTGGATCTATAAAGAAATAAGACATGGATGTTTAACATCTATGAAATAGTCGACATGTCGGAAATAAGTTTACGACAATGTTCAAGGAGTTGACTATGACAAGATTTGATCTTTCATAGCGATATATAGTCTTGACGGATTAATGTAGCAACCACTACATATAATTTGGTATATGGTAGTTGAATAAACAAAACAAGGTTCTTCTAATAGAACGGTAACCTAGGACATGTACATGACATGGTCCAAAGGGTTTTGTTAATTCAAAGGGTGCTAAAAGGGCATGTAAACTTCAATTGTTGAAGTAAGCATAGCGGAGTTGGAATCTTCACCATGATGAAACTGTTAAAAGAGTTTAAATTCATCAGAGATGATGAAGATGCTTGCATTTGCAAGAAATTAAGTGGGAGCGCTGAGACATATTTCTAATACATTATGTAGAGGACATATTGTTGATTGGAAATGATGTATCTTGTATTGACACAAGTTAAGAATTTCATTAAAATAAGATTTCGATGAAAGACTTGGGCAAACCCGGAATATTAGGCATCAATATCTATATGGATAGATTAAGGCACTAATATGGTTGTGCCAGACATACATATATGACATATTGAAAGGGTTCGATATGGAAACAACAAGAAAGGTTCTTGCTGCATGGAAAGGATTGTATCAAAATTCAAGTGTTTCAACACTTGGTGAGTAAAATCACATGAAGATTTTGATCGATTATACCATGATATGTATATATCCAGAATGTCCTATGCTCTAAATGTTATGAGCATATACCAGAATGATTCATAAGATGATCATTGGACAATAGTAAAGATATTCTTATGAGCTTTGGAAGAACTAAGAATATATAATGTATAAGTGACAGATAGTTAAAAGGTAGTTCATTGTAAAGTGTTACATTGATACTAGTTTTGTCACAAGATACAAATAAAATTAATCTCAATTTAGACTATGGGTGGCACAATGTAATGGAAAGGATGTTCCATGATGGATTTGGATGAGTTCCAAAGTTGAGACATTGTGACGGATACTACAACAAAAGGCTAAGTATATGACTGCTATAGTAGCAGCAAAGGAGGGCATTTGTGTTAAGTAGTTTGTTATCAAACTAGGTGTGGTTCAAAGTGGGCTAATACTACGAAGATATATTGTGTGACAATAATATCAACATATTTTGAGCCGAACGAACTAAAGGTCTCACCAAAGGACCAAATCTATACAATGCCATCTCATTTGAGAATGAGTGATGCGTAGAGACGCAGAGACATGCAAATACACACGGGCCTAAAACTTCAGATCTAGAGATTATGTTAACCACTAGCAATAGCGTATATGCAACACCAGAAAGCCATAGGTGTTCAATACGCAAAGTTTTTCAAACTAGATTATTGACTCTAGTGCAAGTGGGAGACTGAAGGGAATATGCCCGAGAGGCAATAATAAAGTGGTTATTATCTTATTCCATGTTTATGATAAATGTTTATTTTACATGCTAGAATTGTATTGATCAGAAACATCAATACATGTGTGTTTAATAAACAAAAAGGGTTCCTAGTTATGCCTCTCTTATAGACTAGCTTGTTGATTAACAAGATGATCAAGGTTTCCTGATCATGGACATTGGATGTTGTTAATAACAAGGTCACACCATTGGTGGAATGATGTGATGAACATTCATCTGAAGTATAGCATTATGATCAAAGTCATTATGGTTATATTGCTATAACATCATACAAAGTAATCTTTATCCTTAGACCATGAGATCATGTTAATTGCTAACACCGGAAGAGTATCTTGATAACATCAAACGTCACACCGTAACAGGGTGACTATAAAGGTGGGTTCAGTGCTACGAAGGTGTTATGTTGAGGCTCATGGATCAAGAGTGGGATTTGTCCATCCCGATGATAGATAGATATACCCTGCGCCCTCTCGGTGATATCACATTGAAATAGCTTGCAAGCAAGTGATGTGATCACTAGAATGTTATATCACGGGAACGAGAAAAGAGTGCATGTCTGTAACGAGATCAAACTAGGTATGGAGATACCGATGATCGAATCTCGGACATGTAGTATATCACGGGACAAAGGGATTTAGTTACTAGCGTTAAAGGTTCTCACGATCACAGAAGTCATCGTTGAATGTGTAGGAGTCAGTATGGATCTCCAGGTCCCGCTGTTGATTATTGATCGGAGAGGGGTCTCGATCATGTCTGCATTATTCGCGAACCGTAGGGTGACACACTTAAGGGATACCGACACCATTTAGGAGCACATATGTTCCAGACAAAAGGTTTGCAAAGCACAGGAAATGTTTCGATAGAAACAGGAATTGTTTCGATAGAAACCGGAATTGTTTCGGGTGAAATTGCAGAAAGTGGTTCTGCATGTGATATTGAAAAGTTGCAAGGGGTTTTATGTGAATGTTTGTTAATTAAAGTCATTAACAAAATTCTGAATAAAATAAATAAAAGAGTTTTATTAATTGAGAGTTGCATTTAATTTGGTGCAAATTAAATACATGTGAGTGGGATTTTGGGTGGAGGCCATGTTTATGTGAGTGGAGGTTCACCACATGAATGAAGGAGGGGAGGAGTCCCCCCCCCCTCATGCGCCGGCTATGGGAGGGGAGGGGTCTCCCTCCCTCCTATATAAAGCCCCCCTCTCCCCTCTCACAAACCACACCTCCTTGTGAAGGATCTCTCTCCCCCTCTAGTATTATTTCCCCATGGTCTCGGATTAGTGAGATACATGTTCCCGGTGGCTTTATCTAGAAAGGAGTTGCTGCTTCCGCTGCTTTGCTGGAGCGAGGGATGGAGGTTGTCGGGGTACCGGACGTGTGTGCGATCACGGATGCACCGCTGCTTTGCGGTGCTGGACTTGGTGGTGCGGGAGCTAGATCTGATGGACGTGCTGGAGCCGGACCTGCTGGACTTCATCACGATCTTGAGATCGGCAAGTGTACGACTACATCAACCACGAGTTCCTACTCATTAACAAAGCTCGTTGTCTACGAGGGTAAGTTCTCGTTGGATGTATGTCCACCCGTTGCTTTGTACCTAGTAGATAGATCTTGGCGTGTAGTTCACACGTAGGAAAAAATTTGTTTTCTATGCTGCGGACCCAACAATATATGTATTGAGTGACACAATGCAGCCAAATATCCTTTATATATTGGTAAAAAGGGGGAAGAATGATGTGTGGTGTGACAATAACCAAATGCTAGCCTTATTAGAAGGGTGACCTAGCAGCACAAAGGAGTACTTATTTCAACTATGTATTTTAAGACATGTAGCCACCATAAAATTACCATTAAAACATGACAATTGTGTGTACTTTTACTACCTATAACATGATCATAACCATAGATGGAGAGAGAGAGGATTGAGTGAACCCATGAACCCATGTCCATTGTTCCTATAAGTGAAAATCTTTGTATTGTCCTCTTGCATTGAAGAGGATTGGGACACATTTACATTCTTGCTTTGTTACATTACACATTGATACCTTCGATCCAGATTCACGGATGTAGTATAATAGTCTTTTTCCCTCATAGACCTAGGTTTAATTGAACCTTGGGAAACAACACTAAAAGGAATTAAAAAGTACATGTCTACAAGACTTTCTTTTTTAGTTTTACCTTCGTTTACCGGACCAATCTAGTTTACTTTTATCGTGGTTTGATTCAATGGATGGAGATTGGCTAGGGTTAAAGATACACCTGCAGCTGCACATCATATCGGATAAAAGATAATAATAAGCACAGTATTGTGTAATGTTATAATGGAGATAATCTCTTGTGGGCAACACATCCTAATATACTAAAGCCATTGAGAGGCAACAAGCATAACAATAGTCTTTTGATCCAACTGAGTGCACCATGAAGCACCGGGCTACAAACAATTATTAAGTGTAAAACATAGGTCAAAGCCTTAAGTGGCGATGTTGCTATGATCCTGAATGGGTCGCTAAGCGAAGACTATACATCCCTTATTATCACTTGGTTTCCTATGATATTGCCGCTAGACAAGTATCTCACCTCAAGCCTTTATCGATCTCCGGGGTCTTGGGTACCTACAAGTCCAAAGATCGAGGCAAGAAAAAAAGAAACAAAAGATACAAATCCCTCTTTCAAATAATACACAATACTCCCATAGTTTAGATGCACATAGTTGTTGTGAGGTTTCTCCCCAACCCGCAGCCCATGAGGACTACTCACTCATAACAATAATATCAAGGATAGAAAACATTGTGCAAAATACTAGATTGAAATCAAATATTCTTACAATGGTTGCTGAATCACAAGGAGATCTCAAGTACAAAGTAATGGCTATGGCTAATGGAGGGGGTGGAAGCGATGAACTATGGTATGGATCTCCTTTGGTGGTGTTGTGATGCAATCTGAGAAAGACGGCCTTTTGCGCGGCGGTTGAGGCCTCAAATATATAGGCGTATTTACGAAAGTTTTAGGGTTTGACGAGACGAAGCCGCCACCAATGGTATGGGCAGAAGGTACAGGCAGGCCCTGCCCGTACCAGTGGTCGTTACTGCTATAGACGTCTGGTAATTGCTCCAGAATTACTTGGACGTGTGGACTTCATCAAAAACCTTCATTATGACTCCTGGTTTCGCATTAAAATACGTGATTTCATGCACAACACAAATCAAAGTAATAGTTTGCATATCTTTGCAATTATTAGTCATTAGTGGCAAGACTAGAGAGTTTCTTGTCAATTGCTTGACCAAAAACAATGTTTAAATGCGGGAAAAGATGGTTATTTTTGGAGCCAACACACATCCAAGCCTTAAATCAACCACCTTGTTCCTTAAACTCTTTTAGTGCATAATCAACTAAAACTTGTGACACTTTAGTTGTAGAGAATAGATAGCTTTTCCTTCTTACTCATGCGGATCGATACCATACTTCCACATTGAGAGGTACTACAGTGATCCCGGGCTCTTGGGGGTTATCAAGTATTTTTCTGGCACTGTTGCCGGGGAGCGTAGCACTTAGGCTTTTATTCTTGTGTGCACTAGATATTAGATTTAGTTTTAGTTTGGCATCTAGTTTTATTTTCAGTTTGTTTCATATCTTGCAATCATCTAAGCTTGGGGAAGTTACTTCTTTAACTTGCTTGGATGTCAGTTTTTATTTAGTTTACTTTCAATTCGTACTTACTTTCCTTATATCAAAACACATAAAAATTAGTGTTACTTTCACTATGGATGAACTTTTAGATGAGGAATATAGATTATTAAAAGAAGCTGATTATATCTTTTTTCAAGAAAGATCACATATGAAATAATTTATTTACTATTTAAATAAGATTTCTAAACAACTATGTGAGTTACATAATGTGTCATGTTGCACAAAACAAAATGCTAAATATATACACTATCAATGCAAATTTAGCAATAACTTTATGATTGCCTCATATAATGAGAAGGATTATGGTGATTTTGACATGAGACTAGTTGATCAATTTATTGCCTTCAAGGGAGCTCATGAGGTGGATTCCTGATGACTGCAAGTGCACAGATCGTTTGTAGCTAGTTACGAAATAAATATATCGATCCCACATGGAGCAGGAGTCTGAAGTCTAATAACTCTTGAAATAAATATTACGATAGAAATGCTAGATAAAGTTCTAAGTGACAAGGTAAAAGGCGAGTATTGTGTAAAAAGGTGTTTTGGGGTTTTGGGTATAAGAGAAATAATAAAGTAAAACAAAATAACTTAATACAGAAAGTAAGTATCGCATATGTAAGAGAGATTGGAACTACGGTAGGGAAAAGGCGTTCTCAGGGAGTAGCGGATACACCACTAGTATTGTAAAGATCTAAGATAAAAATTATCACCATGAACATTCTCAACTATGTATGTGTGGGAGGAACTCCGTATTTAGACGAATAGGCAACAACCACTGCTCATATTATCCTCATAACCACAGCAGTCAGCAATCGACATCAATCGAATTAATGTGCTATTAAGGGACGTAATCCCGTAGGACGTATCACATGGTATAGATAGTGTTCCGTGAGTTTCCTCGGTTTCCCTAGTTGATACGTAAGTGGTGCCAATAGCTTTATAGTCACTGTAAGTGCTAGCACGCCTCCGTCTACCAACAAGTTGTTTCCTCCATCAAGTCCCCACGAGAGGCAAATATTGAGATGTCGACTTCTCTCAACATCAAGATGTAGAAAATCTAACACATGGTCACGGTGATGAATATCATAATAGACTTTATCTTATTTCAATCTCATACTAGGGTTTCTCCATCTCCCCAAGAACTAATGATCTACTCAGACATGGAGGCAAACAACATCATGGCAATGGTAATGGAAACAATCATAGATGAATAGTACTTGTATAAATCCACAACGAGTATAGGAATTACAACAAGATCCAGACAAGATGTAGATGGTATGGATGGAGATGGTGGTGATGCAGCGGTGGATGATGAAGATCGATGCCTTAGCCTCCCGGATCTACGCAGGGCGAAGATGGATCCCTTGTGGATGAGTTCCCCCTCCAGATGCCTTCCGGAGGTGAGGTTTCTGCGATTTCTGGGTGTTCTGTATGTCGTATCCTCGAACCAATTGCATGGGGTGAAACTATTTGACGAGGCGGAGGTGGCGCCAACTATATGGCCGGAGCTATACGGGCGGAAGAGTTGCTCCGGTCGTATAGTTGGTTGTTGCGCTGTCTGCCTCCCTTGTTCGCTTCTGGTTTTCTTTTGGTATTATTAATATTTCCCAAATAAGTGATTTACGTCATTTTCTTACTCTCCATAGTACAACTGCTCCAATAATTGTATCCATTTGATTCATCATCTGTCCTGATCCTGGTGAAAACAGACATAAAATGTGTGCGCGAGCGCCATAAAATACCAAGATCCTACATCTACAATGCAAAATAATAATGTAAAACATGATGCAAATATGCACTCATCAACTTCCCCCGGCTTAGACTCTTGCTCGTCCCGAGCAATTTTTAAGCTTAATGGATGTGATCCTCATATTCATGAAGCTGAGTCGATAAAATAAATGAGGCAATTGCAGCATGTGTTTATCATGTATGATACGGTGGAATAAGTTCATGAATAGTACCTTACTCGAACCATCTGAATAGTATTTAGAAGGCTTCCACACCTTAGTTATCAATAGTTCATAAAATATGAATCTCAACATAATGTAAAAGAATTTGGTACAACAAAATGAGTCAACGAGGTAGTGCCAAGTGTTTTAGGATCAACGTATTTACTTGGGATTCAAAATCTCAAAAGTGTCTCTTTGTCATACTACAATACAGTGGTATATGCCTACTTGCTCTTTGCACATTCGCTCTTTTTATTCTTTCTTTTCTTTTCTTTTGCATATATGCTCACACTTTTGTTTTAAGTGTTGTGCAAAGGAGCTAGCCATATATTCTACCTTATGTAGGAATTCAAAGTTCATCGATCTCAATTATCAAATTCCAACTATATATGAAGCATTCTTGTGTCTTGAGATTCTACCACGACCTGTTCTCACTCTATTTGGATAGCACTTTCATTTTCCTTTGTTCAAGGTTTCTTTTTCAACTTAATTGTATAGATAATTTTTCTTTGCAAATCAAACCGTATACTTACAACATATTGACCAAATTATCTTATTGTGTTCCATTAATACCAACGGTGTGGAAGACTCCTATTGTTATCATCAAGTGCAAGTAAAATCATACTCAAGTCATTCATATATCAATAAAGCAAACACAAACTCAATATTGCTCCACATATAATAATAAACTCGGAATTTCATAAAAGGGATCAACTATTCCTGAAGGGAATTCTAATGATGCAAACTTTATTTATAGTTTGAACTAATGCAAAAATAATAATAATAACTTATAGGATAGATTACAAGGTCTTAAAGATCTCCCCAAGCTTGGAATCAAGCTAGGCGGGATCAAATAATCCCTTGCAATTATTTGATACCGTGATTGTTGTAGATCAACATGGTGCCATGGCATGTAACACTGCGGTGCATAGCTTCTTGTTGGTCTCCTCTAGAGTAGTTATGCGGCTGTAGCACCTGCGGAGATCAGATTGTAGAGTGTCCACTCTATCTGCGAGATTGGTCACCAATGGAAGGAGGTCTTCCTTGTTCTAAATCTCATTGATACGGTGATGGACTTCAACGCGATGGAGTAGCTCCTGCTTCTGATATATATCTAGTGCTCGCATGCGATCCTTGGTCCTGGGGACAGCTTCTTCTTCCTCATCCATAATTGATGGATCGGGGAAGTGGAAACCGTACCTCCACTCTTCTTGAGGCTTGACCTTCAGACGAGCACCAATGGTTTGCTTCGGTAGTGGAACCTCCCCTTCTTTGCTAGCACCTGCACCAATATTAGTTAATTCCTTACGCTTGTGCGACCTTTGATCCGTACTGATGAACTTGACCGTCTCCACATGCCCTTTTCGATGTGGTTTGCGATCTTCTCTCTCTTGTTGAGCTTTCTTCATCGCCGCCCAATTGATCTCCGGTGGATCACAGACATCACGGCCGATGTAGACGTCAACCACATCATCATCGAAATCATTGTTGAAGTAGCTTGGCTCGACGTACTCCTTTTACTTTGGGCTAAACCTCTCCACCTCCTTGTCATCGTCCTCCATGGACGGGCTGTTAGAGCGGTCGCTGGAAGGAGCAATGAGCCCCATCGGTTTTCCACAGCATGGGACGGGATACCGCATCGCTAGATTGGTTTCTGTAGATTGCGATTAGAGAGAGAAAATGGCAGAATATAAGGGGGGTCAGAGGTCGGTAAAACTCGTGAGAAACACCAAATTGTCGCCCAAGAAAAGAATTCAAACGGAACAGGGAAAGAAATCACGGATTTGGAAGTGTCCTGCCGTGTAACGACCAACTATACAGGCCCGGCCCGTATAGGTCTGGCCGTATAGTTGGTTCCGGGCAGATATTTCCAAATATCTCAAGTTCAGGTCGATTAAATGACAACTCGGAACCGACAATAACGTTTTTTTAGATGAATAAACGAAAGATCAATCGAAAAAAAGTGTCTGAGAGTTTAACGACCAACTATACGGCCGGAAATTTTTCTCCGGTCGTATATTTGCGACTTGATAGATACAAACACAAAAATCAAGAAGTGTCTGAGAGTTTAAAGACCAACTATACAGCCGGAATTTTTGCTCCGATCGTATAGTTGCGACCGTATAGATACAAACACCAAAAAGGAAAACCATCTGAGAGTTCAACGACCAACTATACAGCCGAAACTTTTGCTCCGGTCGTATAGTTGCGACCGTATAGGCTCAGATATCGAAAACAATTTCACAAAGATGATATAGAGAGTTTAATGACCAACTATACGGCGGGAGCTCCCTCTCCAGTCGTATAGCTCCGCCCGTATAGTTGGTAAAACCCCTCTAAAACTTCAGAAAAACACAAGGATTTCAAAGGCAGAATTTTTAGGAGTAAAATTTGTGAAAATAAATCACTTATTTGGGTAAGAACACTTACCTTGTACTTACCATTTGCTTATTCGGGGATGAAGAGTTCCTCCCACAATAGGGACTCCTTATCTTTTGGAGGAATTGACTTTAGTTCATCAAATAGTTCCCGTAAATGAAAATCACCAGGGTTAAAGTTCCTCTCAATAAGATTGGTGTCTTCTTGGGAAAACATGGACACTGCATCTAACATTTTTATTTCATGCCTCTGCATAATCTGCAACTCAAATTCTTGAAGTGTTAGAATCCAACGGATTAGCCTTGGCTTATGGTCTTTCCTTTCAAGGAGTTCTTTTAAGCCATCACGATCCATATGAACTCTTACCTTTGCATCAACTATATAGGAACAAAATTTATCACAAGAGAAAAATACAGCAAAAAGTTCCTTTTCTTCCTTAGGGTAATTCTTTTGAGCACCATTCAGAGTTCTACTAGCATGATATAAAATGTCAAATCTATGACCAATATGTTGTCCTAGAGTTACTCCTACAACATCATCACTAGCTTCACATATTAAATCAAAGGTTGTATCCCAGATAGGTGGTTTAATAATTGGAGCATGAGATAAAGCATTTTTGAGTTTATCAAAGGCTTCAAGACATTTATCATCAAAATTAAATCCCATTCCCTTTTGCAAGAGGTTAGTTAAAGGTTTAGATATCCCAGAGAAATTTCTAATAAACCTTCTATAAAAACCCACATGATCAAGAAAACTTCTTATACCTTTAATATCCCTAGGTTGCGGCATTCTCTCTATTGCTTCAACCTTAGCTCTATCAACTTCAATTCCCTTACCTGATACCTTGTGTCCAAGGACTATACCCTCTTTGACCATAAAGTAACACTTCTCCCGGTTTAGAACAGATTAATTTCTTCACAATGCTGCAAAACTCTCTTGGGATTATCCAAGCAACTAGTAAATGAAGTTCCATAGACAGAAAAATCATCCATAAATACTTCCATTATAAGTTCTATAAAATCTGTAAAGATAGCAGTCATACATCGTTGAAAAGTAGCTGGAGCATTACATAGACCAAAAGGCATACGTCGGTAAGCATGCAAATCGTAAGGACTTATGAAAGTTGTTTTAAGTTGGTCATCCGGATGAACAGCTATTTGAGAGAAACCAGAATATCTGTCCAAGTAACAAAAATGAGTATGGTTTGCTAGCCTCTCTAAAGTTTGATCTATGAATGGTAATGGATAGTGATCTTTCCTAGTTTCTTTATTTAACTTCCTGAAGTCTATGCACAACAATAGTTCTAGTAGGTATTAGTTCATTGTTTTCATTAGGAACAACAGTAAAACCGCCCTTCTTAGGGACACAATGAACGGGACTTACCCAATCACTCTCTTTAACAGGATAAATTATACTTACGTCCAGTAAGCGTACAATTTCTTTTCTTGCCACTTCTTTCATTTCAGGCTTTAATCTTCTATTAAATTCTGAAACTGGTTTTGCACCTTCTTCCATGAATATTCGATGGACGGCTATCATGGGACTAATGCCCTTCAAGTCATTCATTGAGTACCCAAAGGCTTGGTGATGCTCCTTAAGTATCCTCATGAGTTCTTCTTCTTCTTCTCCTGAAATTTTAGCACTAATAATAACAGGTAATTTATTGGTATCATCTAAAAACTTGTATTTAAGATTATCTGGTAGAGTCTTCAATTCTGGGGGTGGTAATTCCTCATCCCATCTCTTTTCTGGCTCTTTAAAAGCCTCATCAGTTGGAGGTCCCAAAATGGGAAGTGAATCGAATTCATCTTCTAGTTCTTCTAGGCACTTGTCCTCCATAACTATTTCTTCATAACTTGTATCTTCATTTATTTTTTCTTCTGAATTACCAAAGAAAAGAGTCGCCATTTCCTCAATAGTTCTATCTTCCTCTTCTTCTTGTATTTGTGGAGGACTGTCTTTAAATTTGGAAAAATGGAATTTGTTTTCTGTTCCCCCAAGCTTAAGGTTCACGATCTCCTTCTTGAAATTAACATAGGCACCTATATCACCCAAAAAAAATCTTCCAAATATAATAGGGCAAAGAGTGTCAGCTGGCATATCAACAACTACAAAATTGATAGGAAAGTTTTTGTTGCCAATTGTGACAGTTGCATTGTCAACTACTCCCATTGGAATTCTAAGGTTCTTATTGGCTAACATAATTGTCATATCAGTATTTTCAATTGTAGCCGGTTCTATTTCTTCTTTTATTTCTAGGTAGACATCATAAGATATAACATTAACTTCGGTGCCAAGATAACATAAACCGTAATGAGAGGTTTCTTTAAATATGCAAGGAAGAATAGGCTTACCCACATCATTTACCTTTGTTTTACCTTCAACCAATATGGAAGTCTCTACATCAAGTTCAACTATGTTAAAATATGAGTACATAGCCATAATTGCTTCCTTGGTTACCTCTTCATCTTTGGTTTCCTTCAGATGTTCCACGACTTCTGGCATTCTTTCCTCTTCCCTCTTTTCCTGTACTAACTTGACATGTTCATATTCAAAAATATGCTTTTGTGCAGTGTTAGGGAAAGGCACTTCATATATTGGTTCTACGGAGGCCAGTGTTTCTTTATCTTCTATTTTCTTTTCTCGCTCGGTTGGTGGATCATACTTGACTGGACCCTCCTTTGAAGCTTTAATATGTTCTATAAAAGCTTTAACAACTTGCAACACAAGATCTGAATCCAAATAAAGTTCTTTAGATAATTCTTTTAACATGGCCTTTTTTATTATAGTCATGAATACAATCATGCTCTATTTCTACGCCTCCTTCGCTTCCTAGACCAAAATTCCATGAAACTCTATGATCACGAATTCTATTAAGTAAAGCCCAAGCTTTAGGTATAGGAAGATTCATAAAGGCTCCTTCCGCGAAAGAGTCTAGTTGAATTTTATTAGGTTCAATTAAACAACCATAAAAGATATGTAACAAATACCATTCAGGCAAATCATGATGAGGACATAGTCATAGTAAATCTTTAAATCTAATATAATCTCTTACTAGTCATTCCTTAGAGTGATTCTTCCAAGTCATTATAAGACGCCTGATTCCAAAAGATTTTGATAATGGATAATATTTAGATAGAAATTCATAGACTAGATTATTCCAAGTAGTAGTGGCTTCAGGGGGTAGAGCTCTATACCATGAGAGAGTTGTAATTGTCAAAGTTTGACTAAAAAGTTTAACCCTTACCTCATCAGCGGTATATCCCGTCAATAGAAAAGTGCCACATATATCTTTAAAACATGCAATATGATCATATGGATCCGGATCTTCTTCATCTCTAGTAAATTGCTTCTTATGTAGAATACTAAGTAGTAGAGGATTTATTTCAAACCCCCTTGTCTTCTCATTGGAGTTGTATTTTTTATAAATATCATAGGGCTTCGCAAAGTAGTTGAGTGAGCTAACACTAGTCATATGCTCAAACTCCATCATGTTGGTGGAATCTTGTAACTCAAAACAAAATTTAGCAAGACAAAAATAAATAAGCAAAAACTAAAAGACCTACAGTGCTTAGCTCCCCGGCAACGGTGCCAGAAAATAGCTTGATGACTGCAAGTGCACAGATCGTTTGTAGCTAGTTTCAAAATAAAGATATTGATCCCACAAGGAGCAGGAGTCTGAAGTCTAATAACTCTTGAAATAAATATTACGATAGAAATGCTAGATAAAGTTCTAAGTGACAAGATAAAAGGCAAGTACTATGTAAAAAGGTGTTTTGGGGTTTTGGGTATAAAAGCAATAATAAAGTAAAACAAAATAACTTAATACAGAAAGTAAGTATCTCGTATGTAAGAGAGATTGGAACTGCAGTAGGAAAGCAGCGTTCTCAGGGAGTAGCAGATACACCACTAGTATTGTAAAGATCTAAGATAAAGATTATCATCATGAACATTCTCAACTATGTATGTGTGGGAGGAACTCCGTATTTGGACGAATAGGCAACAACCGCTTCTCACATCATCCTCATAACCACAGCAGTCAGCAATCGACATCAATCGAATTACTGCGCTATTAAGGGACGTAGTCCCATAGGACGTATCCCATGGCATGGATAGTATTCTGTGAGTTTCCTTGGTTTCAAAAGTTGATACGTAAGGGGTGCCAACAGCTTTATAGTCACAGTAAGTCCTAGCACGCCTCCGTCTACCAACAAGTAGTTTCCTCCATCAAGTCCCCATGAAAGGCAAATATTGAGAGGTTGACTTCTCTCAACATCAAGATGTAGAAAATCTAACACATGGTCACAGCAATGAATATCATAATAGACTTTATCTTATTTCAGTCTCATACTAGGGTTTCTCCATCTCCCCAAGAACTAATGATCTACTCAGACATGGAGGCAATCAACAGCATGGCAATGGTAATGGAAATAATCATAGATGAATAGTACTTGTATAAATCCACAATGAGTATAGGAATTACAACAAGATCCAGACAAGATGTAGATGGGATGGATCGAGATGGTGGTGATGCAGCGGTGGATGTTGAAGATCGATGCCTTAGCCTCTCGGATCCGTGCAGGGCGAAGATGGATCCCTTGTGGATGAGTTCCCCCTCCAGATGCCTTTCGGAGGTGAGGTTTCTATGATTTCTGGGTGTTCTGTATGTCGTCTACTCGAACGAATTGCACGGGGTGAAACTATTTGATGAGGCGGAGGCGGCGCCAACTATACGATCGAAGCTATACGGGAGGAAGAGTTGCTCTGGTCGTATAGTTGGTCATTGGGCTCTCTGCCTCCCTTGTTCGCTTCTGGTTTTCTTCTGGTATTATTAATATTTCCCAAATAAGCGATTTACTTTTTTTGACTCCTTTTCTCCATAGTACAACTACTCCAAAAATTGTATCCATTGGATCCATCATCTGTCCTGATCCTGGTGAAAATAGACATAAAATGTGCGTGGGAGCGCCTTAAAATACCAAGATCCTAGATCTACAATGCAAAATAATAATGTAAAACATGATGCAAATATGCACTCATCAATTCCTTATTAGTAAAACGTATGAATCTTGTGTTGTAGCTCGTGATCATAGATAAATAAGTTATATTCTCCTTACACATTGCAAAGAAAGCTTTTGTGATCATTCCTATGTCATTGACTATGTTAAAGATAGTTTTGTTGCCATGGAAAGAACTAATATTTTGCAAGAAGAAGATGACAAAATCCTAAGCTTGGGGATGCCCATGCACCCGAAAGAAGAGGAGAAGAATGAAGTATATATGGTCCAACCTAAGCTTGGGGGCGTATGGGAACCTCTCAAAGATGATAGTAACACTCAAACTCAAAACTCATTTGTCATTTATGAAAACCCATGGTATTATGATTAAACTAATAATGCTCCTTTGCTTGATATTAATGCTACTAGTAAAATTATTGATAATGAGGAGTCTTGCTTAGATATTCTATATGATAATGCTTTAAGTGATGGTCCTATTCTTATTGATAACCCTCCATGTATAATACATGAGGATAGAAAAGATATACTTGTTATACATGATGATGCTCTTATTATTAAGAGTCCTATATTATTTTTGAGTTCTCCTAGTTTCACTATAGAGGAGAAATATGCTTAGATTGAGAAATACTAGTGTGCTTTGCAACTATCTTTAGTTCCAAATACTTTTTGTAGCCATGATGTTAAACTTGATAGTAATTATAGCAATTATTTTTAAATAGGAAACCATTCTAATGAATACCAAGATAATTATAATGATCCTCACTATATAACAAACTTTACATGCTTCTAATGATTATATTGTTGAATTTTCTTCCAATGCTTGCAACTACTATGAAAGACGAGGTGCTAAGTGTCCTCATTATGTTACTAACAATTATAAGTTGCAAGTACCTACTGTTGTTATGCATTGGTATACCTCTAATTATTGTGATCTATTCATACATAAAATGCCAATGCATAGGAAGAAAGTTTGACTTTGTTGTTATTACTTTTTGTTTTGTGTTACTTTCTACCAGGTTTCAACTTGATTATTATTTTGATTCATTTGAGAACACCATGGGACCCTGGTATTATGCATGGAACAATTTCTAAGGAAGAAGGAGACATCAGAGTACAAGCTACCACATGATCTCCACCTATCTTAAAACAAGTAAGTTAAGCCTAGCTATATGGCTATAAAGAAAGCGCTTTTCGGCAGGCGGCCCGTTTATTTATTTATTTATGCATTCTTGTTGTAGTAAAAAGAGTCCCTATTTTCTATATTCTTTGTAGGTTAGCAATAAAGTACCAAGTAGAACCCATTTTGGATGCTAGAAAGATGATAAAACACATGGAGTAGCAAATTCCTCCACAACACTGTTTAGTAGAAAAAATTCTCTAATTTTTTCCATAATAACAATTACTCTCATATTTACACTGTAGTACAATTTTTCATCCTCTGTATGCACAAAAATTGGCCAAAATTCCTAACGTTTCTAGGTGGTAGAAATAATTATGTTTTACTCCTACTAAAAATCTGTACAGACTCTGCCCACTAGTGTTTGAGCCATTATTTTGAGTCTCGAAATGATTTTACACGAGTATTTTGATATGCTAGGAATGTGTAACACACTATATGCTTTCTGGACTACTGAGGAAAAAATTATGAATTATATGGCAAATATTATCATATACTTGTACCACTAATGTCACCCCATAGAAAAAGAAATGGGAGAAAGTTTTGTGTCGAAGTTTTTTGACAGGGAATGGAGGAACACCACACCAAGAGCTATCCAATAATGGTGAAAACCATAAGCTTGGGGATGCCTAAGGCACCCCACAATACCTATAAAACTCTTGGTTTGCAAACCTCTAAATTTTGTTTTCGAAGCAACATAGAATGATCATAGAAACTTGGAGCGTCTTTGTTTAGTCTTATGTTTAGTTTTGCTTGATATGCTTTGAAATAAATAGGACCACCATGATAGATATTTTGCATGCTTAGAAAAGAGCTACTGAAACAAACTATCCCATGAATGAATGATATGTTTGATTGAATGCCTTGTTTGAAATAGAAAAAGGGGTAAAAACAAGCTATGCATGTTATTGCTTCTGGTTTGATTGTTCATATGCTTTATAGAGCGATAACTTACAAGTGTATCATCTAGTGCTAGTTCTTATATTCAACATAAATGGTACTAAATTATTATATTGTCTTCTAGAAATGATCTAGTACTATGGGCACTTTTTGCATTCTTGTAGAAGGTCAAATAGTTACTATTGCTAGCCCCACCATATTGGAACAACCTCCTTTAGCACAACAAACTTAGCATTTATATAGGAAACACCTACCCAAATAACTCAAGATATATACCAAAGTATACTATCATGTGTGAGTCATTATTTAGCTTCCAAACTATTATTATGGGTATGGGTGACATCGAAAAGTTAGTCGTGGGGTGACCACAAACTCAGTGGGCATAGAGTACCCCTTCTCAAGAAGCAATAAGAGGATGCATAGACTAGAAGAGGAGGGCAAAAACCCTCCATAGAAGGGGTACCACCGCTAAGATGAGGGCAAAATCCTCCAAAGATTTATATGATATCAAAAGGTGAGAAGAGTGGGTATGTATAGGCTAGGCCTTCCCAAAAATCAAAACAAGCAAAAAGTGACAAAGAAATACAAAGAAATAGCAAAGAGAGGAAAGAAGCAAAAAGTTCCAAAACAAGAATACCAAAAAGAATCAGGTAATGAGGGGCAATGGAACCAAACACTAATGATGTACCATGCTTCAACCATAAACTTAATGGATAGTGTTTGGAAGATAGCTTGTGTCTCACATATGATATTCCTACTTGCTAGCCATACACTTTTTCCAACCGCCTTTTCCAATATTCTGACCATAGGGCCGCTACTATATATATATATACTTTTATCTATACGAAGAATGCAACTATTGTTTCATGGTACTATATGCATTTGTGTTAGTCAATATACATTGTGTTATCAAGTGTGATATTATGAGAGGTACTACTTTATGCTATGCTTGCTTGTTGTTATTCTCTAATGAATGAATCGTTTTACTTTTTGTGATACTTGCTAGTGAAAAGAAGCACCAAACTCAAAAGTCCATGTTAGTTTTATCACCTTCATGCTCGAGGATGAGCATAGGTTAAGTTTGGGGATGTTGATGCATGTAAAATGCATGCATGAACTTTGTAGTTTGTTGATATGAATTCCCACTTATTTGCAACATATATGATGCTATATCCATGTTTTACATTGATTTTTGGGGATTTACCAATGACACCCTTTATTTTGGTTATAACTCTGCAGGACGGGAAAACCCTGTTTTATCTATTTTTAGCTTCCAGGGACCTAAACAAAGTCAAATGTACCTAGGATTTCTGGAGCGTCAAGATTTCATCAAGAGAAGGACCTGGAGCACTTGGACCACACGAGGAGAGCCATGAGGCACAAAATAGCCTAGGTGGCGTGCCTAGTTGAGGGGGTGTCACATGTCCTCTTTCCCACCATAGCCGTCTGATTCGCTTGATTCTTTCTCCCATCAACATGTTTTGACCTATAAATGACTATATATACCCTTTGGTGGACATCCTCGGCATAGACGGAGGTGGAGATCAAAAACACCAAAACAGAGAGTCTGCTGGCCACTGCTGGAGGAAGATTGGAGGGGGGTTGCTGCCGGAATCACCTCCGACCGACTCTCCTTCACCAACACCTCCTCATCACTCTCCATGATGAGAAGGGATTAGTCCACCCCCTGGACTATGGGTTTATGGTGGTAACTTGATCTATTCTCTTTATGTATGATCATTGTTGAAGTCCATATGATGTGCCATTCATGAGTATGGATCTATTTATGTAATAACCATGGTGGATATTGTGGTGTGAGATAATAATTGTTATGCATTTACCATTGTGTTGGATGTTTTATGGTTTGTCATACTTTGGAAATATTCTATGATGCATGTAATGGTTTGAGATATACAAAATGCCTTATTTATCCATGTCATGAGGTGATTGACACCACCAAGTGGAGGTAGATGAGAGAGATGTGGTAATGCACGCACTAGTGTTTGGAATGTTTTCCATTAAGAAGTATGATGTATGTAGGTATTGGATGGCCGAGTGACAGCGGCATATGTATTGAGTGACACAATGAAGCCAAACATCCTTTATCTAGGGGTAAAAATGGGGAAGCATGATGTGTGGTGTGATAATAACCAAATGCTAGCCTTATTACAAGGGTGACCTAGCAACACAAAGGAGTACTTCTTTCAACTATGTGTTTTAAGACATGTCGTCACCATAAAGTTACCATTAAAACATTACAATTGTGTGTACTTTTATTATCTATAACATGATCATCACCATAGATGGAGAGAGAGGATTGAGTGAACCCATGTCCATTGTTTCTATAAGAGAAAATATGTGTCTTGTCCTCTTGCATTGAAGAGGATTAGGACACTTTTACATTCTTGCTTTGTTACATTACATATCCAACCCTTAAATTAACCATCTTGTTCCTTAAACTCATTGAGTGCATAATCAACTAACACTTGTGACACTTTAGTTGTATACAATAGATAGCTTTTTCTTCTTGATCCTACGGATCGATACCCTACTTCCACATTGAGAGGTACTACAGTGATCCCCTACTCTTGCAGTACCTCTCAATGTGGTTTCTGTAGTACCCCAAGAGCGGGGGATCACTGTAGTACCTCTCACTGTGGAAGTAGGGAATCAATCCGCATCAGCAAGAAGGGAAAGCTATCTATTCTCTACAACTAAAGAGTCACATGTTTTAGTTGATTATGCACTAAACGAGTTTAAGGAACAAGGTGGTTGATTTAAGGCTTGGATGTGTAATGTAACAAAGCAAGAATGTAAGAGTGTCCCAAAATCCTCTTCAATGCAAAAGGACAATACAAAAGTTTTCTCTTATAGGAACAATGGACATGGGTTCATGGGTTCACTCAATCCTCTCTCTCCATCTATGGTGATGATCATGTTATAGATAATAAAAGTACACACAATTGTCATGTTTTAATGGTAATTTTATGGTGGCTACATGCCTTAAAACACATAGTTGAAAGAAGTACTCCTTTGTTTTGCTAGGTCACCCTTGTAATAAGGCTAGAATTTGGTTATTGTCATACCACACACCATACTTCCCCCTTTTTACCCCTAGATAAAGGGTGTTTGGCTGCATTATGTCACTCAACACATATGTCGCTGTCACTCGCCACCCATCTACATACATCATACTTCTTAATGTAAAACATTCCAAACACTAGTGCAATGATTCATATGTTGTGTGCATTACCACATGTATCTCATCTACCTCCACTTGGTGGTGTCAATCACCTCATGATATGGATAAACAAGGCATTTTGTATAGATCAAACCATTACATGCATCATGGAATATTTCCAAAGTATGACAAACCATAAATGATCCAACACAATGGTATATGCATAACAAGTATTATATCATACCACAATATCCACCATAGGAATTACATAGATAGATCCATACTCATGCAAGGCACATCATATGGACTTCAACTATGCTCATACAGATATTAGATCAAGTTACCACCACAAACCCATAGTCCTGGGGGTGGACTACTCTTCTTTATCATGGTGGATACGTTGGAGAAGGAAGATATCCCTCCATTGGCAGCTCCGAACCCCTCCAATCTTCGTTGGTTCTGGCTCCATTTTGGTGTTTCGATGTTTCTGCAATGCCTCCCCCTAGGAACTCCCGAGGGACCCTTTATATAGTAGTTTTTGGGTCATACAGAGGTGGTGGGCGAAAGATTGAAGCGAATCACGGGAGAGGAGGAAAAGAACATGGGTGGCGCGCCCACCCTTACTAGGCATGCCACCTGGTCTCTTTTGGGCCTCCTGGTCCATCTAGTGAGGTCCAAGTGCTCCACCTACTTCTCTTGATGAAATATTAATGCTCCTGAAATCCTAGCTCCATTTGACTTTGTTTAGGTCCCTGAAAGGTAAAATACACAAAGGTTTTCCTATCATGTAGAGTTATAACCAAAATAAAGGGGATCGTTGAAAAATCCCCATAAATCAATGTAAAACATGGATATAACATCATATATGTAGCAAACATGTGGGAATTCATCTCAAGAAACTACAAAGTTAGTGTATGCATTTTACATGCATCAATGTGTTTTGTTCATCTTGTGACAGCCAAGATGTGCTCAAGGTAGCACACTTACTATATAAACATCATGTTAAAGTACCTAAGGTTATACTCTACATGTTCTTAATTCTAGATTGCATGGAGTTTTCCCTTTCTATAGTAGTATAACTGAGATGTGTTGCATCATCTTTATATTAGGACCTGATGCCCATATGAATGATAATCAAACACACAATGAAGTTCTAAGTAATATTATATCATATGTGAGCACTTTTATGTCCAGCACACTTTATGGGAGAGTAGACAAGTGAACCCATGAACCCTGGTCCACTTTTTATCATAAGAAACCACTTTTAATTTCTTTTATTGTCTTTTACATTTTCTACAAGAATTAAATGTGAAAATACAAAAATACTTTTACTTTCTGCAAGACTAAACAAAAACCCGAAAAGAACTTTACTTTCTTATTCTAGTTATAGTTTACTTTATTATTATTTTACTTTATTGTTCTTTTACTTTATTGTTTTAATTACGTTTTACTAATACGAAACCTTGTGCTTGATAACTACACAGTGGAGTTGGGCACACAAGGCAAAAACTTTGTTTTGCAGGTTGCTAGAAGAGGACAAAAGACGAAGTTCCCATAATTCCCCGGGATTTCGATATAAACTCTCGAGTCACCCTTGAGGGAAAAATATGTGTGCTACAACACTCTACACTTGGAGTCCAAACAAGTTGGTACAAACAGAGTTGTTTTCATCACCTAACATTTCTTCCTTAGGAACATCTTCACTAATATCTAAGGAAGTGAGGGTAGTTTGAAAATTATAGCTCTAACTCTAAGGTTGTGCCAGTACATCTAGCTGTCATGGAATGTGTGGTATTCTCCATAATGGAGACGCACATGTGCTAGACCTAGATGCCCTAGGTGTACCAATGTTACTCTCTCTCTCTGTGTGTACTATGATATATTCTAAAGTTTTGTTATAAATCTTTGGAGATTCCAAAATATGCTTGATGAAGATCTGTTACAGTTCTTCCTTTCCTAGCTCTTGTTCTTTCTTGAGTTCCTCTCTCAGATCCATCTCTCTCACTAGTGAGTGTAGTTTCTGGTTTTTGCTCCTCTCTCTCTCAACCTCTAGTCTGAGAGTGTTTCTTATGATATTTGCTCTGAGGATTGTGATCTCAAGAGCTAGGTCTAGGGTCCTATTTATATTGTTCTAGGGTTCATGTGAGATTAACACCTCACTCTTTGTATGTAGTGACTGAGCTACTTATATCGCCTCTCTAGTTTGTTTCTAGTTGGAATTTAATGTTCTAATTGGATGAGGTCATATGCCTAATAAGGCATATCGGTTTAGGGATAAATTTGTAATTTTCCCTTTTTCAATTTGAGCAATACCTTTATTTTTAAGTTGGTTGTTGTCACTGTCATTTTTGCTTGAAGTAAAATTCATTTAGTTATTTAGATCATTGTTTATCATGTTTCTTTTTTGGTCTAGCATGATGAACTACAGGTGTTCATTAGCTGATAATTTGGTTCATTTAAAATAATACAAGTTTGAGGTATTGTATATATTGATTCAGTGGTTTCTTATCTTATTTACCTATTATGGTTTGGTCACTAGTCTAGTTAACTTGTGTTGGTTTTTTCACTTCTGTTATCACTACTATCTCTGGATGATCATGTTCTTAATCCAATGCAATGTATGTAACTTATTTTCCTTGTACATGTGATGATCCTTTATTAGTACTTTGGTATTAATTATCCTCGGTTGCTTTCTAGAGATCCTCTAGTTTACTGTCAAATGATTTTTTACATCTATTTGTATAATGTTGTCAAATTGTTGTTATTGTTGCCATCCGTTTGTTTCAAAACCTCAAATAATTGAGGTTCATGACAAGTTCCTGGACCTTGTCATTGGATTCTACATCAAATGGATTCCCAACTTGGTGGATTCAACATTTTAAACCAACTATGGTTTCTTATTTTAGTGTTTGTTCTACATGTCACATGGGCAACAAGGTAAAGAAGAGCAAGAATGAGAAAAGAATATCTAGTTAGTTTATTTTAGATTCTTTTATTTTTATTTTGTAGTTTGTAATTGGATCAAATATTAATTGTAATTTTCTTTGTGAAATCCTCATGTAAGAAACATTATACTCATTTTAATGAATAAAGTTTCTTCTCATGTGTATTGTCCAATTTTCTTTATAATTTTGTCAATTTTATTTATTTATGCATATTTGAATTCAAGTTTGAATAAGTCGAACCTCCATTTTGAACTCAAATAAAAACTCAATTTCTAGAATCTTATCTTATGTATGTAAGTGTTTTTGAGTCTTGGACTCAAATTTAATGTGTTTTAACAATTTGAATCCTAAATTGTGAAAATATGAACTCCTTTTGAAATCTGAATTCAAATCCTAGAGTTGACCTAAGTCTAAACTCAACTAAGAGTTCAATTTCAATCCTACATATCTTTTTAAGACAAAAGTTCTAATTTTTTCAAACTTTTACAAATGCATGCTATACAAATTCACACTTAACAAAACACTCTTTTAAGTGTTCCTATTCTTTAGGTCATTACAAAATTCACCTAAAGGGGACATGCCATATTCGTCCAAGACATAGCCATTATCCCTGGTCATAAACTCTAGATTCATATTCTCGTCGGGTACTATTATAAACACAGAAAGATTCATCTTGTAAACACCTTATACGATCTCTTGACCACCTTATTAATAAAATCCAAGGGAATCCTCGCCATTACACTAATACATTTGTCTTTGACATCCAAACCTGTTCGCCCGAGCCGATTGCCGAACAAATAAACTCCCTTTCGATCTTCAAAAATAAGACTACCGTGGGATCATGGAAGCTATCATGTTTCAAGTCCACTGGCTCATTCCTGCCTCAACACCTCTGAAAGGGAAGACGTCGCCTAGAGGGGGTGAATAGGCGGTTTAAAAATATTACGGTTTAGGCTCTAATAAATACGGAATAAAACTAACGTTTAATTTATCAAGCCAAAACCTATAACGGCTAGGTTCACTAAGTGCACCAACAACATATGCTAAGCAAGACAAGCAACAAGGTGATAGCAAGATATAATACTTCAAGCATAATGGCTATCACAATATAAATTGCATAAGTAAAAGGGCTCGGTTGAGAGATAACCGATGGACACGGAGACGATGATTTGTTATCCCGAAGTTCACTTCTAAAGAAGCTACGTCTCTGTTGGAGAGGTGCGATGGTGCAATGCTCTCCGAACGCCACAAATGGCTCACCTTGAGGTGTGGTGGCTCGATGCCCATCCAACGCCACACAAGTCCTCACCTCAAGATGCAAAGGCACACAACTCACCGACGCCACAACAGGCTCACCCTATCTCCCGTGAGCTCACCATAAAGGCCTACTCACATTCCACTATGGGACACTTGAGGGCGGTCACTGAACCCGTACAAGGCTTGGGGCAATCTCCACAACTCAATTGGAGGGCTCCAAGAAATGCCACAAAGGCTCCACAATGTCACAATAGGCCACAAGCTTGAGGAATCTGCATAAGTCAATTGGAGGCCTCAAGAACACACCACAACTCCACACAACCGTATAGGGTTCCAAGAACCCAAGAGAAACAAGCTCAAAAGCTTGAACTCGCCGAATCTCCGAGGAGAACTCAATGTCATGGTGGTGTCACGGCAGATGCCATGGATAGGCTAAAGATGGGGCCAATGTGCGCTAGAGGTATCCAGGGAGGGATAGTGTGGTGATTCCACACACAAAGGTTTGTACTATCTTTCTCTATGAAGGTTACAGATGCTCCTTGAGCTGTATCGAGGTGAGGAGGAAGATGAAGTTCTTCACTGCTCACCCCACTCCCTAGGGTTCTTCCCTCTAGTAAAATGACTGACCTCCTCCTTGGAGGTCCTGGCGCACCTTATAAAGGGGTGGCCATGTTACACATAGGGCATACGTGGAGAGCATATTCTAGGAATATGCTCCTCCCAAAATGGCAAAGCGGTGCTCCCCTTTTTCCCTTCGTAAGCCGCCTAGTGCTCATGGCGTAAGCCTCTCTGAACCCCTGGCGTAAGCCTCTGCGGTGCCATGTGACCTGACCAGCAACGGTCAGTCACCTTTGTTGGCACGTAGCCTCTGGTCCTTCCTCTCTGTCTTCTGCACTCTCTCTACAGTGGAGAGAGAAAAGCGCTGACTATGGGGAGATACCTTCCTTCTTATGTAAGCCAACTAGTAACCCGGCTCCCGGCTATTTAACTCGGCCTAGACATTACCTGTAAACACATAATATGGTGGTGCCGACATATGCTCTATGTCAGCTGAGGTCTTGTTGGGTGAAGACAACCTCGGCTGAGTCGGTCGTAACTCGGTTGGCCTTTAGGTAACTTGGTCAACACTTGCTTTAACCTTGTCGTACCTCGGCTATCATTGCCTTTATACCCCGCTCGACCCTCCCCGGGGTAATCCCCCCAACGCTCAAACCTATGCACCAAATGCAAGAGGCAAGTCCTTCACTCTCAAATTTCACCAAAGCTACAAAAGCTATTGGGGGAATAAGAGAGTAAGAACACAAGAGGAGAACACAAAACTCTCCAAGATCTAGATCCCAAGGATTCCTTCACAAAGAAGGGATTTGGTATGGTGGGGTCGTAAATATAGATCTCCTCTCTCAAAACCCTCAAAAAGATGCAAGAATCATAGGAGTGGGAAGGGAGAGGGCAAGCTCTTCAAGGTCAACAATGGAGGAGAGAGAGAAAGCCAAGAATTAAGAAAAGCAAGTTTTCCACGAAGGGAAAGAGGAGCCCCTTTTAAAGGGCTCCCCATCAACCCGTTATGCACAGATTCGTGCATGGCTAGTAGTACCGCTGGGTGGGCGGTACTACCACTGGCACCCAGCCAACGGTCAGAAACAGCGGCACGAAAGAGGAAAACACGATCCTGGACGGAACTTCCACAGGTACTACCGGCGGCAAAGTGTCCGGGCGGTACTGCCGCCTGAAGTTCCGATCAAAGTTCTGACAAATATAGCGAGACCAAACAAAGAGGGTACTGAACCGAAATCAGGGTGATCGGAAGTTGGGCCGGAATTTACACTGGTACTATCGGTGGCAAAAATGCCCTAGCGGTACTACTGCCTGAACTTCCGACTGAAGTTCTGTCAAACAGAACACACCAAAACAGAGACCCTACTAAACCAAAACTAGCACGATCGGAAGTGGCCCTGGTACTTTCATCGGTACTACCGGTGGCAAAAATGCCCTAGCGGAACTACCGGTCACGAAAAACTTCAGAAACCAAAACTGCAATAACTTTCGCATCTGAACTCCAAACGAGATGAAACCAATTTTGTTGTAAAGATGACATGTGGAAATATTGGGTATCACTAAGGGGAAAATACCATGAATATATATATGTGAGATATCTCCCAAGGTGTGGATCCGGAAAACCCACAAGCAGGGCCGGCTCTGTATTTTCGAGGGCCCCAGGACGAAGTCAACAATAGGGCCCCTAAGCCAAATAACTAGATATATAGGTATATAAAGGTTTATTTTCACTTGCAAAAAATTAAGAGTTAACATCTACAGTACTTAGTTACTTACTTATCTAAGTATTATTCATTGGCGTTAAGATCTACATTTGAATTACGCTCAGCATCTTGTCACAGATCGGATTATTCCCTTTGATTATTATTGTTGACATCAAGGCTACTTGTTCTTGGAAAATACTTATTTAAGTCACCTCTTTGCAATTCAATAAACTAATTCTCTCGCTCTTTTCCCTCTTTTTCATAGAACTGGACAATTGTCGGTATTGTAACATCTATATGGATTAATGGCGAAGGAATTTACATGAAACTACAAGTTAAAACTCTATTTCAGGAATTAGATCAAGATGAAGGATTAGAGGAGGGATTTAGTCATGGACTTACATAGCGCAGGCGAGCAGCGGCTGCAGCCGGTCGGCGAGACGAGAGTCGCCGCTTGTGAGGATGAGGCGTAAATCACGACCAGACGCACGAAGTCATAGACTATGCCGATGAACCGTTTGTGTTTTTTTAGGAAAAGACCGATCGTTAGTATGCTTATGCATTTTCCTGGGTTTTCCCGGTCTCTCAATTGTTGGGCCTTGTGGTCTTTTCTTCAGCCCATCAAATAAAAAAGAAATAATAAAAGGCTGACTAACTGAGCAGGCGTATAGGGTAGGATTTTATGTTGGGCCCCTTCGGGCCTGGGCCCTTGGGCGTCGCCCAACCTTGCCATGGGTCAGAGACGGGCCTGCCCACAAGATCAAAAACGCAATAAGATATGCAAGGGAAATCCATTTTTGATAAACTAGGGCTTGTTATGAAGATAACCACAAGCTCTAAAACCTCACATGGACAAGAACCAAACAACAAACAAGAAAGATGATGCTATATATGCAAAGGTTTGAGCTCTCTCCGAGAGATACAGTCGAGTCACCCACTCGAGAGCCCCTCTTGATAGTACGGCTATCTATCTTGAACCTGGTCTCCCAACACTACAAGAGACCGGTAAAATAGAAAATATATCAAGATCATACCTTTGCCTTGAGCATTCCACTTGAGCTTGATGTAGACCGTCTTGTCCTTCTCAAGATGGATCGCCTTTCTTGATTGCTCTTGCTTGATGAAGACTTGTGAAATTCTCCCGCATACTCCATGGGGAAACCTCTTCTCTGAACTTGTCTTCATCACTCCATGATCGCCAAGGATGGCAAGCTTCAAGCATGATATCTTCTAGTGATGGCGTACCTTGAGCTTGCCCTTCATTTCTTGATGATGTCTTGAAGATAGCCATGATGAACTCCATCTTCTTCTTCAAGACACTCTTGATCTTCTTCTTCTACTTGATTCCAATAGGCACAAAGCCCTTGGATATTGCTTCTTCTTTTTCAACCTCGAAACCAACACATGGTCCAAGCAATGACAATGGACAAACCTACAAGTGAAACTCAATTTACACATTAGTCCATAGAGATTGTCATTAATTACCAGAACCACATGTAGGGGCATACATGCCCTTTCAACCTCCCTAAAGTCGTTAGCCACCATAGACTTCAACCAAGCACACGAGATCTCTAATGCATCCAGATCCATCAAAGAACCTCTTCTCACAATCTATATCTCCAAATGGAGTACACCATCTCATGCACCCACCAACACCTTCCTATAGTAGCTAGTCATCCATGACAAGGGAAGAGCCTAGTGTCATCTCACGCATCATCATCGTCTTCTAATGGGGGTGTAAGATATGATTCCAAGGTAATGTTCAAGTGCAAGTACTGCCCACGAACGTTCAAGTTTGTGCGGTCGGGATGCCAAGACCCGAAGCTGCACGAAAACATGCACGGGCCAGGTCCTCTAGAACATGTGGCTAACAAAAATGAAGCTACATGGTGGAAAAACTTGGGAAGTGTAGCTAACAAAATGAAAGATACAAGGTGACAAAAGTTAGGCAAGTGTAGCTAACATGTTTTGTCTAAGATTCTCATTGCACCATGCCAATTTCTAGAAATACCATTTTAGGGAACTTCTAAACCCTAGCCACCATGGACTTTAACCAAGCACACAAGATCTCCAAAGCATCCAGGTCCATCAAAGAACCTCTTCCCTAGATCTCCATCTCCAAATGGATTCCACCTGCTCATTCCCCCGTTGACACCTCCCTAAAGTTGTCGGCCACCATATATAGACTTAAACCAAGCACACAAGATCTCCAAAGCATCCAGATCCATCAAGTGACCACTTCTCACGATCTACATCTCCAAATGGAGTCCACCATCTCATTGCACCCTTTGACACCCCCTACGGTCGCTGGTCATCCATGACAAGGGAAACGACCTAGCGTGGAAGATCCTAGTGCCATCTCACGCACCGTTATCAGCTTCTAACAGGGAATGCAGAAGATGATCCCCAAGGAAACTTGTAAATGCAAGTATTGTCATCGTATGTTCAAGTTAGTGTGGTTGCGGTGCTAGCACCAGAAGGTGCACAGGCACCTGCACCCATCGGGTCATGGAAAAAGTTGGGAAGTGTAGCTAACAAAAATGAAGCTACAAAGTGATAAAAGTTGGGCAAGTGTACCTAACATTTTTGTCCAAGATTCTGCATCACACCATGCCAATTTGAAATACTTCTATACGGAATTTCTCGAAGTGCTTTATCCATAAAGATTGTCCCTTTTAGAGTTTAGTTTCACATGTTAGAGCCCCAGCCCCTTCTAGCGGCCACAAAAGTGGAGGCGGCGGGTGTCGCCGAGTGTGACACCTGCTGGTATGCCCCTCACGGGGTGGCACGTCACGTGGTTGTACATGGCCTTGTCCGAAAGAAAGGCCTTGCCTGACTCAGGGCAGATCAGGTCACGGGTGGCATCACCCCTCTAGCAAGCCCTAGCGTTGTCCACCATTCCAACCACGATAGCACTGCAAGGCTCAAGGTCTTCCCATATCGCGGCAATCGGTGTCGGCATATCCCCACCACCCAACGCGACGTCTTCTTGCACCTCGAACATGAACAGTACAGTCGCTCTGAGACAAGAGTTTCGAAGTCGTCACCTCGAACATGAACAGTACAGTCGCTCTGAGACAAGAGTTTCGAAGTCGTCAAGTATTATGTCGTGGTCCATGAGGTGATGGTTGCTGGTGGTGGCAAGTGACCTCCGACTTAATGCCCCCACGATCATACAAGGGGAGAGTAGTTAACCATGGTTAATGGCTGGTGCTCAACAACTAGGTGGTCTCTCGTATCCATTTCAAGAAGCCAATCGAATTAAAATCCCATGGACCTTTCTCTCAAGGAGCCAATTGAATTAAAATCTCATTGACAACTTCCTCTATTAGAGCAAGCAGATACCACATCCGATCCCATCCCGGAAAATAACCAGCAGTTGGCGGTACGACGTGAAAAAAGTGACATTTCTAGATACCGTAAAACCATACCGCATCGGAAAAAATTACGGTTCACCGCAAATGGACACTTCCGTGCTGCATATTTTTCGTATGGAAGGCTTCCGATACGGTTTACCGCAAACGAAAAAACGGTTAGCCGGAAGGAATATTCAGCTACAGTGCCTCGTCACCGCCGGAAGTCGGCCACCGGCTAGCACTGACGCGCAGCAAGCAGCAGCTAGCGCGCGCACGCAAGCACGGCGTGCAGCAAGCAGCGGCTAGCACGGTGGCGCAGCAAGCACGCGCGCAGCAACAATTCCGGCAAGCACGCACACAGCTAGTCAAGCACGCGCGAATCAAGATCGGCCGCACGATTCCGGTCGGCAGCAGTGTGAATCAAGGCGTCTTCTCGGAGCAGCGGCGGGAACACGCCAGGCCCGATCCAGATCCACATGACTACGAAGAAGACGATGAAATATTCATTGGCGTTTTTCGCACCACAAAGATGAGTTGTGGTTTACCGTATACACATTTTACGGTATGGCCGGATGCGGTAACTCTTATGCTGCAAACAAGAAAGCAGAAGCAAACCCCGAACACTGGAATAATCTCTCTGGTGCAACACCGGTAACATTTCAGAGAATCAACCAGTTCAACAAAACCCCGAACACTGGAATAATCTCTCTGGTGCAACACCGGTAACATTTCAGAGAATCAACCAGTTCAACAAATCCCCATGTCTGGTCACTGAACTTGCGGGCCAGTTTACTTGGCATCACAGCACCACATTTGCCACATTCATACGACACAGGGCCGAATCTAAGACGTGCAACACCTTCCAGAATATCACCAATCGGGTTTGCACCTTCACCACCAAACTGCCATGGTAAAAAAAAAAAAAAAAGGTTTAAAGTCATGCTGAGCTGAGAAAAAATAGAGTACGCCCTCAAAGTCAAGGATAAGTAAAGGTGTCAAAAAAAAAGTCACGGATAAGATCAAGAGGATAACTGAAAAGGAACAGAGACCATTAATCAGTACTTGAGGGGGCATGTTCAGACCAGCAGGTGCCTTTGGCAATTAATATCCAATAGGTGGTAGAGAGTAAAAATTAGCATCGGTTGACCTGGTCAGCTGCTTTGGTGCACCTAACATATAGCCCTCTATACTAATAAGATCAAATATCGAGTGCATTATGTTTGCACAGGTAAAGGTCCAGTGACTGCTAAAACTTAGAATCACATCACATAGGACATAAGTAGAGAGGGCAGCACCATGAGTACATCGCCTGAAAGAGAACAGTGACTCTTAACCTCTTGTTGTTGATCTCTTTAAGAATTTTGCCAAGAAGCAGCAGTTTGCTGCTTGCATGCACTATGGTATCTTTAGTTTCAGTCAGATCAGGGTTGTTCGCAAGTGAAGTTTCCAGACATTCACTAAGAAGGTAAGGTTGATTAAAGGAGGATCAATGAATTAATGGCGCCACGGGCCGATTGATTGGATATTCCAGCTATGATTGCCAAGCGCTAGCTACTTAACTTGCTCCATTTTTCTTCTTCCCTGATCGATTTCCAGTTAGCCAGGCCATCCCACCACTAGGATTTAGGGGTTTCAGTATGAATTGGCTCAGAGACATTATCCTGCAAAATAGCAAGATTTGGCATGACTTAATTTGTGGTCCAGAAGCAACCGTACAGGGCAGAGGTGTTGATTGGTACCTTTTTTTTTCGAAATGGGGAACGCTGCCCCGGCCTCTGCATCAATAGATGCACACAGCCCTTGTTGATTGGTACCTGAATTGGGAAGCTCGCGACACGAGCAACACTCCGAAGTTGGTAGAAAGTTGCTTGAGCTGTCCCAGATATGTTAGAGCTCAGTGTTGATAATAATCAACTCAGTGTCCTGCGTCATGGCAGAGAGATCACAATAGAATAAAAATGCATAAACTTAAGAGCTGAGCTAGGACCTAAAGGTGCCGGGACGGCAACAAAAATATGATACTCTCTCCGTCCTAAAAAGGATGTCGCAAGTTTGTCAAAATTTGGATGAATCTATATACTAAATACTGTCTAGATGCATTCGAATTTAGACAAACTTGCGACATCCTTTTAGGACAGAGGGAGTATGAAGGTGCAAATTTTGTGATCTCAATGTGAAGGAGCATTTACTTGTGCTAACAATAGTGGAGGACTCTTAGCACCTACCTTTAATATAGCATCAGGATGACATTATGTGGCTTTCAACACCTTTTGGCTTACAACACACTACCACAGCGGGCAGGACAATGCTATGAATAGCTACACACACCCACACCACGCCTTTGGCTTACAACACACTCCCACAAGAAGCACACAACAAAAAACTTGCCTTGCCCAACCTTTCCCTCCTACAAAACAACATTACCCCGCATATAATACTTTACTTACCATTCTAGCAAGACTGCCGCTGCACATAACCCATCCCTTGCTGCACTCCCTAGCTAGCTATTAAAACGCTGGCCGCCATAGCTTTCAACCAGGCACACAAGATCTCCAAAGCCTCCAGATCCATCCATTCTCTCGATCTCCATCTCCAAGTGGAATCCACCGGCTCATGGACCCGCCGACACCTCCTGCAGTCGCTAGCCATCCGTGACAAGGAAAACAAGCTAGCGCAGCAGAGCCCAACATTGTCTCGCACAGAGTCATCAGCTTCCAACGAGGAGGTACAAGAGATGATCCCCAAGGCAACGTTCAAGTGCAAGTACTACCCGCACACATTCAAGTACGTGTGGGTGTGGGCACCACTGCACCAGAATGTGCACAGGCACCTTCGCCAGGTCCTCCAGAACCAGAACCAGGTGTGGCTGACAAAAATGAAGCTACAGGGTGGCAAAAGTTGGGGAAGTGTGGCTAACAATTTTTGTGTAAAATTCTGCATAGCACCATGCCAATTTCTGGATCTACTTTTTAGGAAAATTCTGGAGCTACTAACAAACAAAGATTTCAGGGGAAGGGGGCTTGAAAAGAAGGAGAAAACCCCTCTTCTTTTGTGGAAACTACTTCTTTGTGCAACACTGTAAGACTGCATAGTTCCTACCTTATTATCAACAAGAACAGACGCATGAGATTTGGACCAGGACTCCAGGACCTGGTTAAAGAATGTTAAGGTCGGGCCAACCCTCTGTATCAGTCTCAACAATTTTGACACATACAATCCATTCCGCTCTAAAAAATCATCTCCGAAAACTAACTAATTAAAATAAAATTCCTTTGGTATATCCAATCCTCACCGTCTATGATATGGGTGGGTCCGTGCATTGGACAGTCCTGAAGGCTAAAGTGAACGTGCTTTTCTTTATATAATTATCACAATTGAAGTTTCTGAAGTGGGCATTTACAGGACAGTAAATATATGTAGGGAAAGCAATAGTCTTGATTTACAAATTATGTTTCAGGCGAAAAGGCAGTTCCACAGAACTGCATCAGTTTTAACCATGCATATAACATCCAGAATCAAAACAAACTCATAGCAAAGCAATAGGAGATGATATAATGTCAATGCTGTGATAATTCAACAACAATCAAGAAAAGCAAGTGTAGACAAAAATTATGGTGCAGAAAATGTGTATTTAGCACTTAGCAGATCAGTTAACCCAATTTTATGTTTTCAAAGTTCTGATGGCAAGTGTGACCAGACATCTTAAACAGACAAGGAATCTAAATATCACAAGACAACGTACTAACATAGTTAACCGAAATATCACAATATATAAAATTCATAGCATATCACAAAGATTGTAGTTCAAGCAATGAATTATAAAAAAAAAACACTAACAGTATAAGCATATATAATCAAAGTTACTATTTCTCATCACACCTTTGTTTTAGTGGGAATATACGTTAGGTTTGCCGCTTCACGGCTGTCCTCACAACTCTTTTTTAGTTCATCAGCCTCAGATATATATGAACAGGGTGATGTTTCATCGGACTAGAACACCTTAATAGTCTTGAAGCTCGATCTTCTATCTGAATGCTAATGGCTTCCAACCAGGCACACAAGATCTCCGAAGCTTCCAGATCCATCCATTCTCTCGATCTCCATCTCCAAATGGAATCCACCGGCTCATGCACACCCGCCGACACCTCCCTGCTGTCGCTAGCCATCCGTGATGAGGAAAACAAGCTAGCGCAGCAGAGCCCAATATTGTCTCGCACGGAGTCATCAGCTTCCAACAAGGAGGTACAGGAGATTATCCCCAAGTCAACGTTCAAGTGCAAGTACTGCCCACACACGTTCAAGTACGTGCACCACTGCACCAGAATGTGCACAGGCACCTTCGCCAGGTCCTCCAGACCCAGAACCAGGTGTGGCTGACAAAAATGAAGCTACAGGGTGGCAAAATTTGGGAAGTGTGGCTAACAAAAATGAACCTACAGGGTGGCAAAGGTTGGGGAAGTGTGGCTAACAATTTTTGTGTAAAATTCTGCATAGCACCATGCCAATTTCTGGATCTACTTTTTAGGGAAATTCTGGAGCTACTAACAAACAAAGATTTCAGGGGAAGGGGGCTTGAAAAGAAGGAGAAAACCCCTCTTCTTTTGTGGAAACTACTTCTTTGTGTAACACTGTAAGACTGCATAGTTCCTACCTTATTATCAACAAGAACAGAGGCATGAGATTTGGACCAGGACTCCAGGAGCTGGTTGAAGAATGTTTAGATAGGGCCAGGCCAACCCTCCGTATCACAGTCTCAACAATTTTGACATATACGATCCTTTCCGCTCTAAAAAATCCTCTCCAAAAAAAACTAATTAAAATAAAATTCCTTTGGTACATCCAATCCGCATCGTCTATGATATGGGCGGGTCCGTGCATTGGACAGTCCTGAAGGCTAACGTGAACCTGCTTTTCTTTATATAATTGTCACAATCAGGATGGCACCTGGCTAACAGTCTTTGAAGTTTCTGAAGTGGGCATTTACAGGACAGTAAATATATGTAGGGAAAGTATTAGTCTTGATTTACAGATTATGTTTCAGGCGAAAAAGGCAGTTCCACAGAACTGCATCAGTTTTAACCATGCATATAACATCCAGAATCAAAGCAAACTCATAGCAAAAAAATAGAAGATGATATAATGTCAATTCTGTGATAATTCAACAACGATCAAGAAAAGCAAGTGTAGAAAAAAATTATGGTGCAGCAAATGTGTATTTAGCACTTGGCAGATCAGTTAACCCAATTTTATGTTTTCAAAGTTCTGATGGCAACAATTGCGTGTTTGAAAGTGCAGGGCCTTCAGCCACCAACCTGATTGCTGAAATCAAAAACGAAGTGGCAGCATGGGTTCAAGCAGGTGCCAGAGGGCTTAAAGATGTTGTGCAAATGACTTGGGATGTTCACTAGCTCCCACCCATTGTAATAATGTTGGTTGCCTCTTAGGAGGATTGTATCAAAACCTGTCTTTTCAATGAAATGAAACGCAAAGCTTCCTTTGCGTTTTCTCAACAAAAAAAAATTATGATGGCAAGTGTGACCAGACATCTTAAACAGACAAGGAATCTAAATATCATAAGACAATGCACTAACATAGTTAACAGAAATATCACAATATATAAAATTCATAGTATATCACAAAGATTGTAGTTCAAGCAATGAATTATAAAACAATACTAACAGTATAAGCATATATAATTAAAGTTACTATTTCTCATCACACCTTTGTTTTAGTAGGAATAGACGTTAGCTTTGCCGCTTCACGGCTGTTCTCACAACTCTTTTTGAGTTCGTCAGCCTCAAATATATATGCATAAGGTGATGTTTCATCAGACTGGAACACCTTACTTGTCTCGAAGCTCGATCTTCTTTCTGAATGCTAATGGGTTCACCATCTCCAAGCATGCTCTAGGGCTAACACAACATCAAAACAGTATTACAATAGAAAATGTAAAACCCCACTCCCATTTGGACAAGATACATCTCCAGCTTCTGCAATCCGGAGAATGACAGGACCACAAACCCAACTCCCATCGATGCATAAAAATGAGAAAGCTACATGATGGATAAGGGACAAGGGAGCAAATGTATAAAATGAAATCGCCAAAGGAAACAAACATCTATATATACTTTAGAGTGATACCTGTTCAGAATGAATATGAGAAATCGATACACTTCTAGTGATGATAGACAACTTTGTCTGCAAAATGGTAAGGTTAACACAGAATCAACATGTATTCCAAATGCAAGTCCAATATCAAAGAAGCAGCAACAGCTGAGTTGAGAATAACAATGTCAAGACTGATTTTGGCCACTCTGTTTTGTGGACACAGATCAATACGTTTATATGGCTGTACCTGCAATAATCGACGAGAAAAGTTAGTCCTTACCATTGTTTCTAAATGTTTCTATAGAGGATAATAAGGGTGCTGACTGTTGTGTAGTGGCTGTTGCAGTGCCGCTATAACTTCCAAGCTTTCGCTGCTTTCCATGACAGATACTCAAATATGTACCGCCCATTCACAGGATGGCGTCACGATTGCTCGTGATGAGAGCTGAGACAGTTTCCCGTGAAAAGTCTGCCATGAAGCATTCGGAAATACTATGGACTGGTATATCCCAGACAGCATTTGGATAATATACTGGCCTAACAAGCAAAGGACCTCCCATAGTGAAATAAGGTGGCTTCAATGCAGAATTGCAGATGCATGCAACTTCCTTTGTGCGAAGTTCCATAATACTGCTTCCAATGATTGTATAGCGGTGTAGTGGTATGTTAAAATATTTACATATCCATGCATGTGTAAGAGCTATAAAGAATCCAGTTTTTCTAGAGAAAATTAATACAAAGTAAACACCTGCAGAAACATGACTTCCTAATATGCCTAAATTGAATGCAACCATAGGCGAAATTCCGAGTATCTACCAACCGTTTTCAAGAGCTAACTTGAGTTCAACCGAACAAATAAGCAAAATTATCAACAAAGTAAGCTCGTTCAATATGGACTCAATTTTTACCATAGTACATGAACTCAACACACAGGACAACTTCTTGCACCCGTTGGCTTATGGTATAAAGCTATCCTCTCCAGTAAGATAAAAACCATAAGTGACTACAAAGCTTCAGGTTGTAGATAATTCGAAGTATTTCCTAGCAGCTAGAATGAAGTTATTCCTATTGCTCCGCGTGACTACAACCCTGATAACTAAACCCTAATATGAGAAAAGACTAAACCCATCATCGCCATCTTGGTACTCTTCATGTACTTCCATTTTTCTATCAGCACTCAATTCCACAATTATCATGTCGAGAACTTCTTCGACGTTGAAGTAATCGTAACTTACTTTCACTTCTTTATGTAAAGCTTTCCCTTCTGGTTGGAATACTTCCACAGTCTTGCGCTCCTCGCGGATACTTGTTGAGTCATTGCCCACTTCTGTTTTCACCTCATGCACCACAGTCCGTACAGATTCAGGCTCATCCTTCGCATCAGACCGCTGCAACGTAGCGGTCGGCGCATCCGAGATAAGAGGAGGAGATTCCGATTCATTCCTCTCATCAGATGGATGTGACAGGGCAGTGGGCCCGTTAGACATGAGCACTGGAGGTGCCGATGTGGAGCCAGAGTTGCCATCCAGTGAACGCTCTGAGAAGTTGACACGTGCTGTGGCGCCATACATTGCCCTTGCCGCCTCATCATACGCATGTGCAGCTTCCACCGCAGTAGGGAATGAGCCAAGCCATAGCCGGTTGCCACGGTTGGGCTCACGGATCTCAGCCACCCACTTGCCCCATGTCCGCTGCCTCACACCACGATATTTGCAATTTGAATTTTCCGGACCTCCTTTCCCTGCCATGCACCCTTTCTTGGAACCCTTGGCCGGCGCTTTCCGGGATCCATTCTCTTCCAGGAGCTTCTGATTCTGCTCCTTCCACTTCTTGATGATTTCAGAGACCGAATCGGGACCAGTGCTTCTCCTGCGCACTTTCTTCTTCCTGGACATCAAGGCAATTCATGTCACAAAGCCAAACACTGAACAATAGAAATTAAAAACCATATTATCAGTCATGTAAATCTCAAAGGAAGTCAAAGTAGACTGTTCTTATTTCCTTGGAAAACTCAAGGGGGGTTGTATTCAGGGACCAGCAGCAACCGAACCCCCCAAAAAGATGGTTTCCCTATGCACCAACAGTTGTTTGGCCATGGCATGAGCTACTGCCGCCCACCGCCATCCCATGAACAGGAACTTCCGCATCCAATTCTGAGGACGGCATCGCCTTGCCCAATCTAAGACCTACAGTTTGCTTCGCACTACTCTAAATCTCACCGGATTCTAATCCCCAACCCAGGACGCTACAAAAACCAGAACACTCTTTCTCTGAAAAACAGAGCATGCCGGGCGAACTGAACTGAAGAACAGCCGCCAAGTCATGGCGCGACGCAGCCCAAACTAATCCGACACGCGACGCGGTAACAGGACACGGGTAGCTCTAGCTTTACACGAGCAGCACCAGGCAACCAAGCGCAGAACCCCGCGCGAATTCCCGTGTCGAGAGCGCCGCCGCCTTAGCCGCCGCCTCAGTAATGCCCACAGATTCGAGCACGAGAGAAAGAGAAAGAGTCATCCATAGAGAGAGAAGCTGGTTCCGCTCACCTCTCCGGCACGGAGCAATCTCCGCTTCGCTTGGCCGCCCCGGGCTCCATCGAGCCAGCAGAGATCTCCTCCGCCGCCGCCTTCAATTCCCTCCAGCCGCGCGCTCTCCCCCGCCAGATCTCTCGCGGCCGGCGGTGGCAACCGCACCGGATCTCTCTCTCTCCCTCCTTCGCCTCGCCTCAGCTCTGCGTGTCGCCTTGTGAGAGGCAGGCGCGGGTGTCGGTGTCCCCCTCCCACCCTCCCGCTGCCGCCGCCCTCCTTCGGTTTTGACGTGGAGTGCTCCAGCTGCAGGGGGGCCGGGGCCGGGCGCGGGTCAACACGAGTGGCACGGCGGTCACCAGCCCCGCTTCCACCTCTCCCGTTTTTAACTGTGCTGTGTCGTGCCGTGCTGGCTGTACCCTATACTGTACAGCGCGCTCCCGTACGTGCCACCGCCAAAGTGAAAAGTCGTGACTCGTATATCCAGTTCTGAAAAGTGGAAACGCCGCCGGCTCGATTCGCAAAGATTTGTTGAATATTTCCCCATTTCAAATGGTGCGCTGGTTAGAGCGAATTCAAATATTTCCCCTTTAGGGACTGGTTCAAATATCTTCCACATCTCCATATAAGTGAATCAAATAAAAATATTTTCATTTAAGTCGTAATATAAGCGTAATAATTAGCTATACTATGGTAGATCTCCCTCCCGCTATCGGACAAACACCGGGGATAGAGTTGGAGACGCGTTGGAGATGGAGAAGAGTAATTGTTGTGGCTGTTATGCTGCTGTCGAAAGAGGTAGGACTGCCGTGCTGAAATGGTGTGATAGGTGCAATCAATGTTTTGGTTGATTCATCTTGTTCGTGGCTAGTTCTATGGTAAAAGTGGATGAGTCGTGGCGAAATTACAACAGTATATGTCGTTAAATATAGAAATATATGTGGTTTTTATCATGTTGTAAGTTTTACAGTTATATTTCAAAGAGATTAGACATGACAATTGGATCAGCTCTATTTCTAGGCTCAACACTCATATTTAGCTTGTTCAGTACCTATAGGTCTAGGACATTATTTTAGCCCCTCAACAGTCGGGCTCCATCAAGACTCTGCTTATCATACGCAGTTCTTTGGTTGCTTCCCTAGGTTCAAGGCCCAAAAGATCTAGAGCACGCACGCTGAGCCGAGATGCAAACTTTTCTCATGGTTGTCCTTTCACGGGAAATTACCCATTGCGGACATGTTAGTCATCGGGGGTGGCCCCACGACCCTACATGCATGCTTTGCCGAAACCCTCTGGAGACGGCCGCTCACCTTCAAGGAGTGCCGTCTCACTGGAACACCACCCAAAGCCGAGACAATGACACTGCGGGTAGCCACGGCCACAACTTCCCCTTGCTTCAGAATGGTGGGACAACTTAATTAAAGAAAGCAACGACGCTTAAGCGGACGCCTTCTTTACATTTGGTGGAATGCCTATAAAGAAGGCACAACGTCTAACTTATGTTGAGGTCGCATCCATCGCTAGAGAGGACATTCTCCAGTGGGAAAGCGTCTTTGCGTTCTTCATGCCGGCTATCCCAGCTAGACCTGATTAGGTTCTCAATTTTTACCTAGTGTTGTGGTTTTGGCATGTTCCACCTTAATATAAACATGCTCTAATTGAAAAGATAGTGCTTCTGTCGGTTGCTCTAAAAGAAATTACGAGTATATTCCAAAAAGAACCTCCAAAGACATAGGGAGGTTTTCTCTAATTGTGTGAAGGATCAAAATAATTGCAACTTTTTTTGCACTCATGTACTCGGATCAACTTGCGCTTGAGATGCATCATATCCCAATTCGTATCTTGTCATAGAGCTTCACTACTAGAAACAAGAACTTCGGTTCAGCCTCGATTCTGTGTCTAGTCCCGGATGTGTCACGGGTCGGGACTAGTGCAAATACTAGTCCCGGTTTGTCCCAGTTTCAATGGCTAGGAGGCCGGGGCAGCTCTAGTCATGGGTCATTCCGGACCTCTAGTCCCGGTTCATGATATGGCCCGGGACAAGAGGTCTCGCGCTAGCCAGCTGCACGTGCCAGCCAGGTTCCGGAGCGAACCAGGACTAGATGTCAATCACTAGTCTCGACTCGTAATACAAACCAGGACTATTGGTTTCTTTATATAATTTAGCTCTGTTCGTGCCCGAGCCCATGCCATTTTTCCTCCAAGCAAGCCGAGTTTATGCCCATTTTTTCTCCAACATTTGTCAAGATTTGGTGGTAACCCCTAAATCCAAGGTTTTGAAAGGTTAGCAAACTTAATCATTTCATCTCTTATTGTTAGTTTACCTCAATGCTCTAGAAGTAGAAAGGTGCTTCATGCTCTAGAAGTAGAGAGAATTTTAGATGTGTGATTTTAGGCAAATTTTGATTAGGCAGTTATTGAAAATTAAAATGTGTAATTTTAGAGTTTCAGAGCTCAGAATGGAATAAGATTTTCACTGGTAGATCAATAATTAAAAACTCCACGTTTCTCATGTTAATTGTTTTGTCCAATTTAAAAATTGATGCATGTAAAATTTTCAAAATTTAAAATTTTAGATTTTAACAAGTAAATGAAGTGAGGAAATAGGTTTTTATTTAAATAGTGTTGCTCATTTAATGCTCTAGAAGCTCACATTAACTTGTTAGTTTGCATATGTGTAGATATTGTGTAATGGTTTTTGATAGACTATACAATAATGCGGATGGTCCGGTAATGGATGTACGGTAGTGATCGACATGCTGGTGAGTTCACTAATAGCGTCAATGAATTCCTCTGTGTGGCTGATGCGAACAAGCGGTATGGTTTTGTATTCTGTCCATGTAGTGTCTATAAGAATCGGAGGATTACTCTGCCTCAAAAATCCTTCACATCCACCTATTTCGGTCTAGTTTTATGTCCAGTTATAATTGTTGAGCCAAACATGGAGAGAGAGGAGTTATAATGAAAGACAATGAAGAAGAAGAGGATGACAAGAACTATCATGGGTTCCCTGAATACGGTGATACTTCCATGGGGGATGATGAAAGGGAGGCTGAAGAAGAGGAACATGATGAGCCTGTTGATGATCTTGATCGAGGCATTGCCGATGCATGGAGAGACTGCAAAAATGAAAAGGAGAGGGAGAAGTTCGATCTCATGTTAGAGGATCACAAAAATTCGTTGTACCTAAATTGCGAAAATAGTCTGAACAAGCTGGGTAGAGAACTGGAATTGCTGTGATGGAAGGCAGAGTGTGGTCTATCTGACTCTGGATTTGAAAAGTTGCTCAAAATGATGAAGAATATGCTTCTAAAGGATAATGTATTGCCCGTCAGTACGTACAAAGCAAAGAAGGTTGTCCGCCCTCTAGGTTTAGACTTTCAAAAGATACATGCATTTCCTAATGACTGCATCCTCTACCAAGGTGAAGAGTACGAGAATTTGGATGCATGCGCGATATGCACTGCATTGCGGTATAAGATCAGATGAGATGACCCTGGTGATGTTAAAGGCGAGCCCTCGTCTCCCAAAAGAGGGTTTATGCCAAGGTGATGTGGTATGCTCCTATAATACCATGGTTGAAACGTTTGTTTAGGAACGAAGAGCATGCAAAGTTGTTGCGATGGCATGATGGCCCAAAATATATCGACCTCGTTGGAGAACCCCAAGGAGAAGGTATGATGAGCACATCAGCAAGTTTTCCCTCAGTACGAAACCAAGGTTATCAATCCAGTAGGAGCAAGGAAACACCCCAAAGGTGTTGCTAGCTGAGCCTTGGCAGGGCGCACTACCGGTGCTAGTAGCAACGTGGAGACCTGCACAACACAACCACATAACTTTGCCTCCAACTTGCGATGAGGTTGTCAATCTCACCGGTTTTGCTGAAAACAAAGGATTAAACGTATCGAATGGAAGGAAGTAATAGTTTGCAAAAAGTAAACACAAAATAGTAAACAGTTGATTGATTGGATGTAAAAGAAAGGACCAGGGTCCATAGTTCACTAGAGGTGGCTCTCCTTAAGATAGATAACATGCTGGGTGAACAAATTATAGCGGGGCAATTGACAAACATCGAGAAAGCATACAAGCATATACTAATCATCTTGACTCCTTTGAGACTTGATTGGGCATTACAACATTATACATAGACCGTAATCCAACTGCATCTATGACTAATAATCCACCTTCAGGTTATCATCTGAACTCCCTCCAGTATTAAGTTGCAAGCAACGGATAATTGCATTACGAATTGCGTGTAAAGTAAACAATACGATTGTTCTATGAACAAAGGATTATTGTTTTCTCCCTAGTAGCAACAGCACATCTAGTACCTTAGAGATTTTTGTCACTTCCCCAGATTACCAGATGCATGAACCCACTATCGAGCATAAATACTAACTCTTAGAGTTGCTAGCATCTACTTGGCCAAGATAGCTACTAACAACGGAAAACATGCAAGATCACAAATAACAAAGACATGATAGAATCAATAATCAATCTGAAATAGCATCTCAATATCCATCGGATCCCCGCAAACACATCATGCAGAATTACAAATAGATGATCTTGATCATGAATGGAGCTCACAAGATCTAAACATGATAGCACAAAGGAGGATAACCAGCCATCTAGCTACTACATGGACCCGTAGTCCAGAGATGAACTACTCACGCATCACATCGGAGGCTTGCATGATGATGAAGAAGGCCTCCAGGGTGAATTCCTCTCTCCGGCAGGGTGCCAGGAAGAGCTTCAGATCCCTCCCGATCTAGGGGTGGAGATGACGGTGGCTACAGACTCTTTTGTGGAATTTTGATCGGATACTTAGGGTTTCCGTATCAGAGGCAATATATAGGCGGAAGGAGAGGCCGAGGGGGTGCCTGGGCTGGCCACACCACCCCCTGGCGCGGGCCAAGCCTGGCCGCGCGGCCAGGTGGTGTGGCCGCCCTCTGGCCCTTCTCCGTCTCGTATTCTGGCTCCAAGTGTCCCCCGGTAAAATAATAACTTTGGCTTTTATCCCGTCCAATTCTGAGAATATTCATTTTCTGACTTCCTGGAACCAAAAACAGCAGAAAACAGGCAGCTAGCACTATGGCTCTTGTTAATAGGTTAGTCCAAGAAATCATATGAAAAGTACTCCAAAGTGTGGACAAAACATAAGAAAGTAGATAAAACCAAGCATGGAACATCAAAAATTATAGATACCTTTGCAACGTATCAACATCCCCAAGCTTAACTCCTGCTCGTCCTCGAGTAGGTAAGTGATAAAAAGAAAGAATAATTTTTGAGGTGACATGCACCATCATAAACTTGATCAAAGTATTTGTAAAACAATGATAGCTGGGATCATAGTACTTCAATCATAACATGAAAGACAAAGTTCTAACAATAAGGCAAAGCAACTAAGTTGCAACATGAAAAGGCACAAACAAAAGATTCATGAATAACAATGCTTTGCAAGACGTTTGTTTGTTTCACATAAAGAAAACATAGCATAGTGGCATCCAGCTTGTCCCTCATAGAGTAGCAAACATAAATGCATAGGACACCTTCAAAGTTCATAAGAGTGACTAGATACAAATAGTTTAAAACAAGCAATATCAAATTATGCATCAATCAACTAGTCTTGGGACAATGCACATAGAACTAAGAATGGCCACTATGCTCTCAAAGTAGGTGCATAAAGATAGAAGGTGGGGACTCAATATATAAGTGGAAGAAAGGCCTTCATAGAAGGAAGTAGGGATTCAAGTCTCATAAAGAGCTTCCAAAAATTATGGTACTTATAGCTTTCAGCTCTCATTGCCCCTATCATAAGCATCTTGAAGGTGATTAAGTTTAGAGTGACACAACTAAGTGGATATGCTTGACAAGTTATAAACTGAAATCTCATGCCCCTTACTTACGAAGACCGAACATCATGCTACTCAACTTTAGTCACGAGTAAGCTCTTGTCATTGTAAGTACGTGTGTATCATAAAGAACCGCCAACAGGGTACCCCTTGCACATGATACAGGAGCTATCCCATAATCAAAATGACAAGGCAAGCAGACAATGAGCATCTCAGCGATCTTTTTTATTTTCTATTTGCATAGGTTTTTATTGAGGATGCTTCATAGAGTGCTTATTATGGTGATGCTGCAAGTTTCCACCATGATTAGGCATGGCTTAGGCTAGCGGCCCAGGCATTTCTCTAACACACATACAAACTCCATGATCTTACAAGTTCCACTTTTATTTCACACCACCGGGATCCATAAGCAAAAGACCATGATATCAACGGGGTACAAAGTACAAGTGCAATGTTGAAAGTGTTCCCCATGATACATGGTTATGCTAATTTCAACTTATAAAGCGCAAGCATATACGCAACAAAGAAGGACCCAATGGTTCAAGTTTATTAAATGCAAAAAAGTAAAGTGTGCCATCAAGTTCGTGAGAGCTTTAATCACTAGTTTTCTCATAACAAGTTTAATTTGGAAGGTAAACAAAAGCATGAATATACTTGGAATAGCATAAGCTAATAGGTAGGTATGGTGGACTCTTTGGAATAACTTGGTTTAGGGAGTTGGATGCATGAGTGGAACTCATACTTGGTTGTGGAGGCTAGCAAAAGACTGGGAGCGACAAACTAAGAGAGCAATAATGGCCATAATCATGCAAAGCGACAAAACATCATTGATCAAAGCATGAAGTGATACTACAAGTTGAAAACTAAAGGATCATAAAGGCTATGGTGACTTGGGATAGTCATAACATGGTGTGAGCATGCGCCAAGTCAACCCAAATAAAGCATCAAAGGAGAATACCACAATACTATGCTTTTAATATGCTAAAACAACGCATGATTCATCCAAGGCACATTAAGCAATCTCAATTGTTTATAACAAGTCATGCTACAGCAAATAATACTAAGCATAAACCCAAAACAATATCAAGCATGGCATGACAAAGCATAGGCCACAGTCAAAAATAAGCTCTCTTTAACACTTAAGCATGAATTTTCCTACTCTTTTCCAAACCAAACCAAACTATTTGAAAACCAATGTATGAAAGAGGGGGTCCAACCAATTTATTCAGAAAACTAAGCAAACAAAGAAAACAAAAACCAAAAATAAGACGCTCCAAAAACAACACAACTGTGTATGAAACAATAAAAATGAAGCGTTTGGAAGGAACCTGGGATTTTTTTTGATGAAGAAGGGGATGCCTTGGGCATCCGCAAGCTTTGGCACTTGTACTTGGATATTTCTTGAGGTGACACGCGTGGCATCCCAAAGCTTGAGCTTTAGTCCATCCTTCATCTTATTACTCATTCCTTCCATACACCTGAAATTTTTCCTTCATACAAAACTTCACACAATCTTTATTAGCAATATTAGTGCACTCAAGATAATAAGTCTTTAGGTTCAGTTCTAACACCAATAAACTTCCATTATAACACTAGATACTGTAGCACTTCCCTCAAAAAGCTCAATTCCCCAAAAGAACTCAAAAAGGAACCAACAAGAAGCAAATGCAGAAAATGGCAGAAATCTGTCAAAACAGACCAGCAGGTAAATACTAATTTTTTCGAAGACCTTCTGTTGCTCAAATAAAAAAGTGTTGAACTAAGGAAAGTTAGATAACAACCTGGGGCAGAAGCACAAAAATTCACGCCTCAAAAATACGTATAGAGATTTTACATGAATTTTTATGGTGAAGCATAGAAATCTGTTTCGGGACAGCAACTTTCCCAATCATTACTTCTCTCTCATTAGAGGTTACTCTTGGCACAAAAAGCAAATAAAAAGGATAAGGAGAGGTTATTACCGAAGTAATAACTTCCAAGACTCATCTAAAACTTTTGAGTTATCTCCCAATAAGTACTTTTCTTTAACGCCTTTAAGTTAGGCATAAGAAGCAAGAAAAAGAATCAAGTGTTCTCAAATGAAGAAGCATTAAGAGCAAATTTTGTTTTCATAGGAGAGGCAAAAGAAATATTCTCTCTCTTCTTAGGGAAGTGTTCTATACCTTTCTTGAGTGGGAGTTGATATTTAATGGTGCCTTCTTTCATATCAATAATGGCACCAATAGTTCTAAGAAAAGGTCTTCCCAAAGTAATAGGACAAGAAGCATTGCATTCAACATCCAAAACATAGAAATCAATGGGGACATAGGCATTGTTAACCATAATAAGAACATCATTAAGACTCCCCATGAGTTTCTTTTTACCATTATCATCAAATGGGACATTCAAATAACAATCTTCAAGTGGTGGCAAATCAAGCATATCATAAATCCTTCTAGGCATAATAGAAACACTACTATCAAGATCACATAAAGCTTTGAAATCAAAATCATTCACTTTCATATTAATGATGGGTTCCCAACCATCTTCTTGTTTTATAGGAATAGAAGCTTTATGTTTCATCTTTTCTTCTTTAATCTTTATGAGAGCATCAGTAATGTGTTTTGTAAAGGCCATGTTCATAGCACTAGCATTAGGACATTTAGCAAGCTTTTGTAGGAACTTAATAACTTCAGAGATATTGCAACCATCAAGATCAAAATCAAATTTATCATCTAAAGTAGTAGAACTATTACTAGCCTCAACACTAGTGGTGGTGATAGTAGAAACGCTAATGTTTCTAGCAATTTCATCTTCTCTTTCCCACTTAGCATGTAATTCAGCTAATAGTCTAACATTTTCATCAATCCTTACTTGTATGGCATTAGTAGCTGCAAAGGGATTATCATTAGTTTCAGGTTTAGCAGCCATTTTATTCAAAGAAGTTTGAGCTTCAGCAAGTGAGGCTATATTTCTTTCAGCATTAGAGAGTTTTTCCTCAATAGTTTTGTTGAAAGCAGTTTGTTTACTAATAAAGTCCTTAAGCATAACTTCAAGTTCAGAGGGTGCACTCCTATTATTGTTGTAGGAATTTCCATAAGCATTACCATTGTTAGGAGGATATGGCTTGTAATTGTTGTTACCAAAATTGTTCCTGTAGGCATTGTTGCTAAAATTGTTATTTCTTATAAAGTTCACATCAACTTGCTTTTCTTGAGCAACCAAAGAGGCTAAGGGAACATTATTTGGATCAATATGGGCTTTCCCATTAACAAGCATAGACATAATAATATCAATCTTATCACTCAAGGAGGAGGTTTCTTCAATAGAATTTACCTTTACCTTGTGGAGCTCTCTCAGTATGCCATTCGGAGTAGTTAACCATCATATTATCCAGAAGCTTTGTTGCAGCACCCAAAGTAATGGTGATAAAGGTACCTCCAGTAGCAGAATCCAATAGGTTCCTTGAGGAATAGTTCAATCCTGCATAAAAGGTTTGGATGATCATCCAAGCAGTCAGTCCATGAGTGGGACAATTCTTTACCAAAGATTTCATTCTTTCCCAAGCTTGAGCAACATGTTCATTATCAGATTGTTTAAACTTCATTATTTCACTTCTCATAGATATAATCTTAGCAGGAGGATAGTATTTTCCAATGAAAGCATCTTTGCATTTAGTCCAAGAATCAATATTATTCCTAGTTAAGGAATTCAACCACTCTTTAGCTTTTCCTCTCAAAGAGAAAGGAAACAATTTAAGCTTAATAATATCTCCATCTATATCCTTATGTTTTTGCATCTCACAAAGTTCAACAAAGTTATTTAGATGGGCAGCAGCATCTTCATTACCAATACCAAAAAATTGTTCTCTCGTAACAAGATTGAGTAAAGCAGGTTTTATCTCAAAGAAAGTAGCTTCAGGAACAGGTGGAGCAATAGGTGTGCTCATAAAATCATTGTTGTTGGTGCTAGTGAAGTCACACAACTTAGTGTTTTCAAGGGTAGTCATTTTTTTGTGTTTTTAATAAAGAAATCAAACTTGTAAAACTAATTTTTTGTGTTTTTGATAAAGAAACAAGCAAACAAAGCAAAAAGAAACTAAGCAAAACAAAAATAACAGAGTAAAGCGATTGGTTATGAGGGACTCCCCTTGTGAAGATGTCCTTGACTCCCCGGCAATAGCGCCAGAAAAAGAGCTTAATGGCCCAAAATATATCGAGCTCGTTGGGGAACCCAAGAGGAAGGTATGATGAGCATAGCATCAAGTTTTCCCTTAGTACGAAACCAAGGTTATCAATCCAGTAGGAGCAAGGAAACACCCCAAAGATGTTGCTAGCTGAGCCTTGGCAGGGCGCACTACCGGTGCTAGTCGCAACGTGGAGACCTGCATAACACAACCACAGAACTTTGCCCCCAACTTGCGATGAGGTTGTCAATCTCACCGGTTTTGCTGAAAACAAAGGATTAAACGTATCAAATGGAAGGAAGTAATAGTTTGCAGAAAGTAAACACAAAGCAGTAAACAGTTGATTGATTGAATGTAAAAGAAAGGACCAGGGTCCATAGTTCACTAGAGGTGGCTCTCCTTAAGATAGATAACATGCTGGGTGAACAAATTACAGCGGGGCAATTGACAAACATCGAGAAAGCATACAAGCATGTACTAATCATCTTGACTCCTTTGAGACTTGATTGGGCATTACAACATTATACATAGAACGTAATCCAACTGCATCTATGACTAATAATCCACCTTCAGGTTATCATCCGAACCCCCTCCGGTATTAAGTTGCAAGCAATGGATAATTGCATTACGAATTGCGTGTAAAGTAAATAATACAATTGTTCTATGAACAAAGGATTGTTCTTTTCTCCCTAGTAGCAACAACACATCTAGTACCTTAGAGATTTCTGTCACTTCCCCAGATTACCAGAGGCATGAACCCACTATCGAGCATAAATACTAACTCTTGGAGTTGCTAGCATCTACTTGGCCAAGATAGCTACTAACAACGGAAAGCATGCAAGATCACAAATAACAAAGACATGATAGAATCAATAATCAATCTGAAATAGCATCTCAATATCCATCGGATCCTCGCAAACACAACATGCAGAATTACAAATAGATGATCTTGATCATGAACAGAGCTCACAAGATTTAAACATGATAGCACAAAGGAGGAGAACCAGCCATCTAGCTACTGCATGGACCCGTAGTCTAGAGATGAACTACTCACACATCACATCGGAGGCTTGCATGATGATGAAGAAGGCCTCCAGGGTGAATTCCCCTCTCTAGTAGGGTGTCGGGAAGAGCTTTAGATCCCTCCCAATCTAGGGATGGAGATGACGGCGGCTACAGACTCTTTCGTGAAATTTTGATCGGGTACTTAGGGTTTCCGTATCAGAGGCAATATATAGGCGGAAGGAGAGGCCAAGGGGGTGCTTGGGTTGCCACGCCACCCCTGGCGCGGGCCAAGCCTGGCCGTGCGGCCATGTGGTGTGGCCGCCCTCTGGCCCTTCTCCGTCTCGTATTCTGGGTCCAAGTGTCCCCCGGTAAAATAATAACTTTGGCTTTTGTCCCGCCCAATTCCGAGAATATTCATTTTCTGACTTCCTGGAACCAAAAATAGCAGAAAATAGGCAGTTGGCACTATGGCTCTTGGTAATAGGATAGTCCAAGAAATCATATGAAAAGTACTCCAAAGTGTGGACAAAACATAAGAAAGTAGATAAAACCAAGCATGGAACATCAAAAATTATAGATACATTTGCAACGTATCATGGCACAAAGAGGAACCTAAGTCAGATGGGATGTTGAGACACCCTACTGATGGGTCGTAGTGGAGAAAAATCGATAGGGAGTACCCAGACTTGCAGATAACCCAAGGAACTTAAGGTTTGGTCGAAGTACAGATGGCATGAATCCTTTCGGAGAGCAGAGTGAAGGGAATATGCCCTTAGAGGCAATAATAAAGTTGTTACTATCGTATTCCAAGTATAGGATAGATGTTTATTTTGCATGTTATAATTGTATTGATTGGGAACGTTAATACATGTGTCCTTAATAAACAAATAAAAGGTTCCTAGTTATGCCTCTCTTATAAACTAGCTTGTTGATTAACAAGATGATCAAGGTTTCTTGATCATGGACATTAGATGTTGTTAATAACGAGATCACAATACTGGTGGAATGATGTGAGGAACATTCGTCCGAAGTATAGCATTACGATCAAAGTCATTGTGTTTATATTTCTATAACATCATACGAAGTAATCCTAGTCCTTGGACCATAAGATCATGCCAATCACTAACACTACAAGAGTATCTTGATAACATCAAACGTCACACCGTAACAAGGTGACTATAAAGGTGGGTTCAGTACTCCGAAGGTGTTATGTAGAGGCTCATGGATCAAGAGTGGGATTTTTCCATCCCGATGATGGATAGATATACTATGGTCCCTCTCGGTGATATCACATTGAGATAGCTTGCAAGCAAGTGATGTGATCACTAGAATGTTATATCACGGGAACGAGAAAAAAGTGCATGTCGGCAATGAGATCAAACTAGGTATTGAGATACCGATGATCGAATCTTGGACATGTAATATATCGTGAGACAAAGTGATTTAGTTACTAGTGTTAAAGGTTCTCATGATCACACAAGTCATCGTTGAATGTGTGGGAGTCAGTATGGATCTCCAGGTCCCGCTACTGATTATTGATCAGAGAAGGGTCTTGGTCATGTCTTCATTATTCACGAACCGTATGGTGACACACTTAAGGGATACCGACACTATTTGGAGCAAATGTGTTCCAGACAAAAGAATTACAAAGCACTAGAATTATTTCAATGGACACCAGAATTGTTTCAGGTGAAATTGCTGAAATCGGTTATGCATGTGATATTTAAATGTTGCAGGGGTTTAATGTGAATTTTTGTTGATTAAAGTAATTAACAAAAATCTGAATAAAATAAATGAAAGGGTTTTATTAAATGAGAGTTGCATTAAATTTGGTGGAAATTTAATGCATGTGAGTGGAAGTGTGAGTGGAGGCAAATTTATGTGAGTGGAGCATCCACCACATGAATGATGGAAGAGGTGAGGGCACCACCTTGGTCGCTGGACATGGGAGGGGTTGCCCCCCTCTCCCCTATAAAAGGCCCCCTCCTCCCTCACAAAGCACACCTCCTCGTGAAGGATCTCTCTCCCTCTCTAGAATTATTCCCCCATGGTCTCGGATTAGCGAGATACATGTTCCCGATGGCTTTTCGTCTGGAAGGAGTTACTGCTTCCGCTGCATCGCTGGAGCGAGGAGGTGGAGGTTGTTTGGTGGACCGGACGTGTGTGCTATCACGGATGCGCTACTGAGTTGTGGCGCTGGACTTCCTCTCGGTCTTGAGATCGGCAAGCGAATGACTATATCATCCACGAGTCCAATCTCGTTACACTTTGTCGGTCTTCAAAGGTATGTTCTCTATGGATGTATATCCACCCATTTCTTGTATCTAGGTACATAGATCTTAGTGCTTAGTAGTTCCCATCGTAGGAATTTTTTGTTTTCTATGCTGCAAACCCAACATAGGGCTCCAGTCATAGCCTGTAACTCTATGTATCTATAACCTTCCTCCTTGGTTGTGCATGAAGCAGAGGTTCATTATGATGTCAGTGCTTATCCAAGTCTCGAAACAACCCGGCAACGGCATTGATGTGTACCTAAGGCCATTAGTTGAAGAACTTCTACAGTGACGAAGGTGTATGTGTGTGGGATGAGCACGAACAAGAGCCATTTCACCTACGAGCGTTCTTGTTCGTAACCATCAATGATTGGCCTGATCTTAGTAACCTTTCAGGACAATCAAACAAGGAATGTAATGCATGCACGCACTGTTTAGATGAGACTGAAAGTGAATATTTTGAACATTGTAGGAAGAATGTGTACCCGGGCATCGTCGATTTCTTTTGGCCAAGCATCCCTTAAGAAAGAAAGGCAAGCATTTAAACGGTCAAGCATGCCACCAATCGAAGCCTAAGGAACGTACTGGTGCTGATGTATTTGATATGGTCAAGGATTTGGATCAAACAATAACCTTTGGAAAGGGTCCTGATGGACAATCTGTTCCAAAGGATGTTGACGGACACACACCCATGTGGAAGAAGAAATCTATATTTTGGGAGCTACCATATTGGAAAGTCCTAGAGGTCTGCTCTGCAATCAACGTGATGCATGTGATGAAGAATCTTTGCGTGAACCTGCTAGGCTTCTTGGGCGTGTATGGGAAGGCAAAAGATACACCAGAAGCACAACAAGACCAGCAACGTATGAAAAACCTAGAAGGCCTGCATCCATAATGGTTTAAAGTTCATTCTAGCTATGCTCTTACCAAACAAGAGAAGTAAATCTTTTTTAAATGCATGAGCAGTATCAAGGTCCCGTCTGGCTTCTCGTCGAATATAAAAGGAATGATAAATATGGCAGAGAAAAAGTTCCAAAACCTAAAGTCTCATGACTGCCACGTGATTATGATGCAATTGCTTCCGATTGCACTAAGGGGGCTTCTACCGGATTATGTTCGAGTACCCATTGTGAAGCTATGTGCATTCCTCAATGCAATCTCTCAGAAGGTAATCAATCCTGAAGATCGAGCACGGTTACAGAATGATGTGGTCCAATGTCTTGTCAGTTTCGAGGGTGTTCCCACCATCCTTCTTCAATATTATGACGCACCTCCTAGTTCACCTAGTCGAAGAGATTTCCATTCTCGGTCCTGTATTTCTACACAATATGTTCCTAGGAGTCTTAAAGAAATATGTCTGTAGCCGTGCCAGGCCAGAAGGAAGCATCTCCAAGGGCTATGGAACAGAGGAGGTCATTGAGTTTTGTGTTGACTTTGTTCCCGACCTTAAGCCGATTGGTCTTCCTCAATCGTGACATGAGGGGAGACTGAGTGGAAAAGGCACTCTAGGAAGGAAATCAATAATATGTAGGGAAGGACATTCTTACACTGAAGCACATTACACAGTTCTACGGAATTCCACCCTGGCGGCGCCATATATCGAGGAACACAAGAAAATTGTACGCTCCAAAAACCCTAGGAAGCATGACGAATGTATTAGAAATGAACACATGAAGACTTTTGGCGGTTGGTTGCAATCACATGTCATAAAAACAACACTCTTGGAGTTGATGAGTTGTACTTGTTGTCCAGGTCACCATCTTCGACTATATCAACTTTCCAAGGGTACGAGATAAATGGGAATACATTTTACCCGATCGCCCAAGATAAAAAGAGCACCAACCAAAACAGTGGTGTTCGCTTTGATGCAATAAACAACGATGGGTCAAAGACCACATATTATGGTTACATAGAGGAGATATGAGACTTGACTATGGACCTACCTTTAAGGTCCCCTTGTTTCGGTGCAAATGGGTCAAACTGATAGGAGGCGGGGTAAACGTAGACGAGTAGTACGGAATGACAAAAGTGGATCTCAACAATCTTGCATACTTAGATGAACCATTCATCCTAGCCAATGATGTGGCTCAGGTTTTCTATGTGAAGGATATGTCTACCAAACCGAGAAAAAAATAAGCAAAAGAATACATCATACGATGATCCAAATCCCCACATAGTTCTTTTAGGAAAAAAACATCGTGGGAATGGAGGACAAGACAGACATGTTAGAAGATTATGATAAGTTTCATGAAATTTCGCCCTTCACAGTGAACACTGATCCAACATCCCTATTAATTAATGAAGATGCTCCATGGTTATGACGCAATCAGCAAGGGACACATGCGAAGAAATGATGTGTAATAATATATTGAACATTTTATGTAACCGTGTTCTGAAAACTTAGAAAAAACATTTATGTAATGTATTGTTCCCGAGCATTCTGAATAGTTCCCAAGACAATCTCTGCATTTAACTAATCTGCTAATCTGGATATCAACTCACAAGAATACAACAACATCTTCATAGTTCAGGAGGGTTGCAGATAGACCAACACGCAAGAAATGCATTTATTAGTCATAACCATGTCTATCCCTATAGTATACAGCTTGAGGGTCGTCTTCAGAATCATCATCGTCATCATCGTCATTGCTAGGCGCACGTGGTTGGATCCTCACGACGCGCGAGGGAGGGGCCACCTGCCACTCCGGCCTCGGATTCACGATGCACGGGGGAGGGGGCACCTGCCATTCCGGCCTCGGATTCACGACGCGCGGGGGAGGGGGCTCCCAGATGACGACACCGCTATGCCCGTGGCCTTCACCACCCCCATCCTTCTTGTGGCTCTGTGGTGGGTAAAATTGCTAGTACCGTAGGCGAGGATGATCTCCCTCGGTGATGTAGCGCATCACGCCAACGATAGTCCGGTTCGCCCACCACAAGCGGCGGCCAACTTCGTTGTGGTTCACCAGGGGTGGGTCGTCACCCTTGTACCTGGTGAGCTCCCTTTCCCGCCGGTTAGCGAAGAAGGCATTCCAGGTGGCGTATTTGTCGGGATCCCAATGGGGATCCATCAGTGCTTCGGTTTGAGCTCGAGGTAGAAGTGGTTCGTGATGGCTACCTAGCGGGCGGAACCTTGAGGCACATGAGGGATAGAAACCCCTCCAATGCTCAACATCCAGTCAGCGGGCAGCTGGTAGCCCGACAGGCATGGGTAGCTAGAGGCGCACAACACCTCGGTCTCCTCAAGGGTCAGAAAGGCCCAGTATGTGGTGTCCATTGATGTGAGAGAGAAATGTATGGATGTGTGGATGGCCATGGTGGTCGACCTAGATATAGAGGTAAAGGGCGGGAATAAAACATGGCGGGAAGCGGAGGGGAATGATGGGAAAGCATGGCGAGTGGCTTGACGACTCTGAGATTTTGGCAGGAAATATCTTTAGACCCGGTTGGAGACACCAACCGGGACTTAAGGGGTTGCAGCAGGCTGGGGCCGACGGAACCATGTTTAGTCTTGGTTGGTGTCTCCAACTGGGACTAAAGATGAACCTTTAGTCCTGGTTGGAGACACCAACCGGGACTTAAGGGGTTGCGGAAGGCTGGGACTGGCACGAACCATGTTTAGTCTTTAGTCCTGGTTGGAGACACAAACCAGGACTTAAGGGGTTGTGGCAGGCTAGGGCCGGTGCGAACCATATGTTTAGTCCCGGTTGGTGTTTCCAATTGGGACTAAAGATGAACCTTTAGTCCCGGTTGGAATCTTTAGTCCCGGTTGGAATCTTTAGTCCGGTTGGAATCTTTAGTCCCGGTTGGAATCTTTAGTCCGGTTGGAATCTTTAGTCCCGGTTGGAATCTTTAGTCCCGGTTGGAGACACAAATCGGGACTAAATGTGGGTGGCGACATTATTTGCTAGTGAGTATCAACACTATTTCGTGAGTGGCGACACTATTTCGGTGGGTGGCGGCACTATGACAGGACTGAGTGTTGACACTATGTTGTGCTACTTAATCTATAAATAGGCATCCTTATGAAATTATCATCTGCAAGCTAGATAGTGTGCGAGAGCAGAGACACCACTACGGCGGAGCTTCTCGAAGATGTCTTAGGATCCCGTCCTCAGACATCTTAGAGGAGCTCGTCATAGAGGCACTCCCTAATATGTGAAATTAGTTAGCTGACTGGCGTATTGATCTAGCTAGAGAAGTTATAAACTGCAAGGTGGTGTGCAAGAGCAGGGACGCCACTATGGAAGAGCTTCTGGAAGATGTCTTAGGATCCCGTCCTCAGACATCTTCGAGGAGCTCGTCATAAAGGCACTCCCTAATATGTGAAATTAGTTAGCTCCCTGACGTATTCATGTTTTTGGTTCTTACTTGTTGCAATGGTCGATGATTAAAATTCTAATACGCCACTATACATGTGTGCCTTCATTTCGGATGTGATCCTGGGGGCCATGTGAGCGAGCCTTGTGATATGCATAATGACATATTGGGCATCCTGCTTAGTTCTTATTTTTGTTACAATGTTAGTGTAGATGCAACAAGCTTTTTATGTTGAAAGTTTTATTAGATTCAAAAGTATGCAAAAGATATGGTTTAATGCATTTTTAATTTAAAATGGTTAATAGTTTTAATAGTTAGATAGATAGAATTCACATTTTTAATGTGCCAAAACAAGATATAGATAGAATTCACATATATTAAAAATGATATTGAGCTTCGAGTTTATCATATTAATACAAGATAGATAGAATCAAAATTAATACAAGTTCATCTCATATTATTATTGCAAAAATTACTTTGAAACTAAACCCACAAAACTCTTAAATAATACTTTTATTAGATAGATATTTTTTTACTAAACATTTTGATATGATATTTATATTTTGATATCTTTTGTTTTCTTTTATTTAACATTGTATATAAGGCCGGAACCATATATATATAGTTTGTAGCAAAAAAATATTCATTTTTTTTCCAAAAGGACATTTAGTCCCGTTTCATGCCACGGGAACCGGGCCTAAAGGAGGGTGGTTTTGGCACCGTAGGATGGTGACAAATACCCTTAGTCCCGGATTGTGCATGACCCGAGACTAAAGGACCAACCTTTAGTCCCGGTTTACTACACGAGCCGGGACTAAAGGATATTTTGTTAAATGAATAAATATGTCTAGCCACTACACGAGCCAAGGGGGTGGTACAGCGTCGTGTCAGGGAGGAGGACCAGCACATCAGTCGCTATATGACTGCATTGGACGTCAGGTTCTCTAATACTTGACAGATTCTTCGGGGATCTCACTCGAGCTATGCTCCTGTGATGATTCCTTCTCTTTGGGTGTTAACCGCCCGCGGCTCCGGACCCGGAAATCAACGTCCAATATAGATATGTATTAATGATGTATTATTCGAGATGTATTAATTTACTTATTGTTTCTTCATGGATCTGATATTATTGTTGCATTAATCGGATTATTCGAGATGTAATAATTTTACCTATTATTTCATTAGTACTATTTTATCTTCTGTATTAGTGAACCTATGGACTTCAACGATAGAGAGGATGAGAATGATATGTAATACGAAATATCCTTGGTGGAGAAGAAGACGGTGGAGCATATCAGGATGGAGTCGAAGATGGCTCATAGTTTTTGAATCAGTCGGATGAAAGAATGAAGATAGGACAAAGGAACGAAGCGCTAACGAGTTTTGATTGCGACGATAGCTCGCAAGAGATTGAATATTAATTATATCTGCATCAACGTGTACTGTACATGTAGTAGCGTAGAATATATGTACAGAAACATGTTTGAAATTATAATGAAATACAAATTGAAAAAGGAACAAAATAATAAAAACAAAACAAAAAGGAAAACATAAAATCGTGTCGCGATAGAGAAAACACACGATTTTCTGCCGCCGCGGGAACTCTTTAGTCCCGGATCGTATTACGGGCCGGGACTAGAGATCCTTGTTAGAATATGTGACTGTATCGTGTTTGTATAGGTATAGGTATACGGTCATCTTTGTGTATAGGTACTCGGCCTGATATCTCATATGTAGTACAACAGATATGTCTTTATATGCATGATCCACGGGCTAATCACTTGCTCCTACGCTACATCCGCGGCACCACCAACTATGGTCTCACTTTGTATCAGCCCACCACGAACAAACTGATGGCGTACTCTGACGCTGACTGGGGAGATTGTCCAGACACTCGACGGTCTACTTCTGGCTATTGTGTGTTCCTTCGCGCAAATATGGTGTCTTGTTCGGCCAAGCGACAACACATTGTTTCACGCTCGAGTGAGGAGGCTGAGTATAGGGCAGTAGCAAATGTGGTGGCCGAACTGTGTTGGCTACGACAACTATTTCAAGAGCTTCATCGACCGGTGCCTAATGCTTCCGTCGTCTTCTGTGATAATGTGAGTTCAGTTTACATGACACAGAATCCAGTGCATTATCAGCGTACCAAACATGTGGAGATTGATCTACACTTCGTCAGAGATCGCGTGAGAACTGGCGAGGTCAGGGTTCTACATGTTTCTAGTTCATCTCAGTTCGCGGACATCTTCACCAAAGGATTACCGTCGCCTCTCTTCTTAGATTTTCAGGACAGTCTTAATATCCGTCGGACGCCCATTGTTGACTGAGGGAGGGTGTTAGAATATGTGACCGTATCGTGTTTGTATAGATATACGGTTATATTGTGTATTACTTTTTGTATGTGTCTGTGTTGTATGAGACTAGGACTCCCCTTGTAATCCTCCTATATAATGAGCAATACAAGGCACCATTACGTGTGGTTTGCCCTATCTTACAATCCTGTAGCCCAGCCGCATTGTCATTGCCATGTGGTGGCCTCTAGTCCCGGTCTGTAGCGAACTGGGACTAGAGATAGGGGTGTATGGTCCCGATTTGGTAGTCCCAAGTAAGAATTCGGGACTATTACCCTTTACAAACCGGGACTAGAGCCCTTGTTTCTACTAGTGTTTCATTTCATCCTTGAGCTTATGCACACGCTGAATATGTTAAACCCTTCAAACAGAACCACTTTTGTAGGTGAAGCCACGGTGAAAATTCACACTAATTAAGTTAGCATGCTAATAACGTCTTCCTTTGACCAAGCGGAATCGAGGTACCGCAAACACTAAACATTCGTTCTATCTACTGTATCTCACTATTTGTCGTGCCATCCATTGATCTCGCGAACATAGTTTGTGCTTGCAATTGGGCACATTATAACGTCCGTTCTCTTGCTGTATAAGTTAGGTTCGGAATGTAAGATATACTTTAATGTATGATTTTGCATCTTTCAATATCCCTCACACTTTTTAGAAAAACCAGGATGACGTGTCATTTCTAGCAGACCCAGAAAACTTGCGCGACCAGTGAAATCCCGACAAGTTTTCAGTTTTTGGACCTAAAAACGACACGAATAGATACCAAAAAGGTGGCCCAGCCTGTAAAATTTTCTCGGCCCACCGAGAATCCGCTTGTCGCATCCCATTATGTAGGGTTTACGACCACATCTCTAGGTCGCAACCCGAGTAGAATTTCCCCTCCTCCACCGCTCCACCGTCCTCTGACGCGTGATTCGCCGCCGCACAATCCACCACCACCGGTGTAGATCCAGCCCCTCCATAGTCCCATGGCACCGCGTCACCGCTCAATCGGAGTAGGGGAGGCTAGGTAGACCATAGAGAAGCTTCGTGCGGTGTTGCTGCGGTGACCCAGCATACCACTACATGTGTAGTATACTATAGTCGTTGACATGACATTCACAGAACACCATTCTGTAAATATCACATCCGTCAGAGTGGTACAACAGAAACATTGCGGATCCATATTACAAACATACATACTTTATTATTATTACAATACTAGAAGTTCGATACTTCAAGTGATTCAAACTTACAAACCATATAACTTATTTAATAAGTTCAGCGGAAGAACTAAAGACACAATGATAAGAAAGACATGAGCTCAACAGCTTATTCTATAGGGTTCGTGTTGCTCGGCTCAACCTAGGTAACTACATTACGACCTAACAACTACTTCGACTCGTTGTCTTCAGCTCCATAGTGTATCCCGTAGTCCACTCCTTTGATTCCACCGGACAGGTCCAGCTCTTCATAGTAGACGTCGTTTTCGAGCTCCGTAGCATACACCTGATCATCATTCTGGCTCTCATAGTCTAGCAAGGGGTTCAAAGGAAAGAGTGAGTAACATCATTACCCAGCAAGTTCACAATATGCAAGGCGGGAAGTTTGATGCTCTATCTACCACCTCAGACTATAAGTCCTTGGTACTATGCAGTTTTAGTAAACATTTCTTCAAAGATTGATTTTATTATAAAAATTATGCCCATCATCCTTCACAGGTTGACCAGAACTCCATGGAGTTCCTTTCCTGCCGCGTTCGTAGCTCCTTCCCGAAATAGGGAGTAACATGTCACAATTCTTACACTCTGCATAGGTGCGTTGCTTTACCCATGAGATATCAACTCCTTGTTGCACAACCGGGCCTACTTTCCCGTCCACAATTTCGTGATGTGGGGCCTAGTAGGTGATCCAAGCCAATCACTGCCCCCTTCGCGACCCCACATGTCTCCTTGGTGTACGACATGCCCACATCTTGAATTATGGCAATGTTTGGTTGATGAGTGCATATTTGCATCATGTTTTACATTATTATTTTGCATTGTAGATGTAGGATCTTGGTATTTTACGGCGCTCGCGTGCATATTTTATGTCTGTTTTCACCAGGATCGGGACAGATGATGGATCCAATGGATACAATTATTGAAGCAGTTGTACTATGGAGAAAAGGAGTCAAAACAACATAAATCGCTTATTTGGGAAATATTAATAATACCAGAAGAAAACCAGAAGCAAACAGGGGAGGCAGAGTGCCCAACGACCAACTATACTGTGGGAGCAACTCTTCCGCCCGTATAGCTCCGGCCGTATAGTTGGCGCCACCTCCGACTTGTCAAATAGTTTCACCCCGTGCAATTGGTTTGGAGAGACGACATACAAAACACCCAGAAATCGTGAAAACGTCACCTTCGGAAGGCATCTGGAGAGGAAACTCATCCACAAGGGATCCATCTTCGCCCTGCGCAGATCCGGGAGGCTAAGGCATTGATCTTCATCAACCACCGCTGCATCAACACCATCTTTATCCATCTCATCTACATCTTGTCTAGATCTTGTTGTAATTCCTATACTCTTTGTGGATTTATACAAGTAATATTCATCTATGATTGTTTCCATTATCATTTCCATGATGTTAATTACCTCCATGTCTGAGTAGATCCCTAGTTCTTGGGGAGATGGAGAAACCCTAGCATATGACTGAGATGAGATAGAGATTATTATGTTATACGTCATTATGTGTACGTGTTAATTATCTTCATCTTGATATTGGGAGAAGTGCACCTCCTTAATATTTCTCTCTTATGGGGACTCGATGGAGGGGATTACTTGTTAGTAGACGGAGGAATGATAGCACTTACTATGACTATAAAGCTGTTGTCATTCTTTACGTACTAACTTGGGGAACCAAGGAGAACTCATCAAGCCATGTCCATGCCATGGAAAAAATCCCTTAATAGCGCGGTAATGCGATGGTTGTCGATTACTGTCTGTTGTGGTTATGAGAACGATGTGTGCAGCGATTGCTGCTAAATTGTCCATATATGGATCTCCTTCCACATACATACACACTATGAAAATATTCGTTATAATACTCTCGATTACTTAGTCTAAATTGCTAGCGGTGTATCCACTATTCCCTGAGAACGCCTTTTCCCTATTGTAGTTCCAAAGTTCTTTTACACACGCGATTCTTACTTTCTACATTAAGTTTTGCTTTACTTTAAATTACCTTGTTCAACCAAAACCCCCAAAACAACTCTACTTATCTTGCATCTTAAAGTTATTTCTTAAGTACTTCGTTTAGTTGTAGTTAAAAGCATTTTAGTCTTTCGCCTACTGCTCCCTGTGGGATCGATATCTTTATTTCGAAACTAGCTACAAACGATATGTGCACTTGCAGACGTCATTGGTACAGACCGTTCAGATGACAGAACTATCATGGGACGCTGAGGGTTCCCACCCATATGCTGCATATCCTTTACGAATTACTAATTAATGCACGCTACGAGGATAACAACCATGACCTGCGCATCCGGATACATGCGAGAGGAAGAAGTTACAGCTGACTTCTCCGTCCCATTCCAAATCTCATGATTAACGTGTATTATACGGTGCTAGAATCACTGATGTCATGGATTATTAAGCCCTAGTTGTTCGACAACTAGAATCCTAGATTCCATTGTCATTCTTAGTATTTATCATCACTTAGGATGATAATAGCATTCATTTGTTTGGGAAAATGTTAATTTTCTGTCTCTTTTAGAACATAGATAATAACACACAATTTTCAAATACTTTCATAAAGACTCTTCAAAGGACATGAGCAAGTGATGAACTTGCCTTGTGACTGCAAGGTAGTGAAGTCGGATACTTCCACTTTACCTTGAGCTCCGGTTTCTACAGAACCATTATTGCCCGGTAAGGAAAATATTTAAAGAAGCAATATGCAATGCATAACAATGTCATGCAATGATTTATTATCTTCCTTCTTTGCGTGTTTTACCCACCTTGTAAAGGGTTTATGTTTCTTTTAATTAGTAGAAGAAAAGTATTACTCAAAAATCATTAAATTCATATAATTTTTAAATTTAGTATTATTATGATAACTAGTATTATTCTAAGAGTTTAAAATGAATTTATTTAATTTTTAACTCTTTCAAATGTTTAACTAAAATTCCTTTAAGGAAATAAGACTTTATTTTTATCACACTTGATTTACTTTTCAAAAATACAAACTAGTATTTTTCTATAATAGTACTTCCTTTTAGGATCTTAAAAATGAATTTTATTCAATTTTAAGTGTTTTGTATATTTTATAAAATTCCAAAAGGAGTATATACAATAATAACAGTTCTTAATTTAATTACCTAAAAATATATTATTTTTTCTTGAATAGAGGACACCTTTGTGAGTTCATTGGTATTTTATTTATATTTTTAGTATTTTTATTTTATTTCCTAGAACCTTTTAAGCCCTAGGGGTATTTTGGTCTTTTGATAAATCATTTAAACTTTTCTTTTTAAACATCTGGACCTAGCCCTGACTCGACCAACCTGGGCTGGTCAAACCCTTTCGGGTCGAGTGGCCTAGTATCACTCGCTCCCCTCTCTCTCTCACGCGTTCACTCTTCTCTCTCGCACCCATACGGATACGTTGTGCTGTCGACACCGCCGTCGTGCGATTGTGGCCTCCCCAGGCCTCTCCAGCTGCCGCCCTGGTGCATGATGGGGCAGATGACGCCGCTCCATCAATTGGTCCAGTTCGATTTGTTGTTGGGCACTCCTTCTGGCCAGGCCACCTCCACCCCGAACCCTAGGGTTTGGTGATTGCCGATGATGTGGTGTTCCGTCGCCCATGTGATGTTGTGTCGTGACTTCGGTGGCCCTGTGGTGCCGCCGCTGCTGCTCGTGTGGTTGTGGTCGCTGCCTCGTGGCTCGACGCGGGTTGTAGCGCCCTTGGGTGCTCCCCATGTCGCCCTGTGCGCTCGCCGACCTTTCTGCTTACTCTTCTAAACTTCAGCGAGGACCACGAGTAAGTCTATCTGTCTCTCCTTTGGTTCTCCCTTGCAACTCTACGGTTGTCTATGATGAGGAATCCCTGATTATGGTTTAGCTGTGTTGTTAGGGTTCTATCCCTCTATGTTGATTATTAAGGTTAATGAATGATTTAGAAATACCTATGGTGATAATACTATGCTAAGTTGTTGGCTATTGATTCTAGTGATGTGGTTTTCACTTACTGCTTAATGTTCTTGGTACTGACAGTAGCACTGTCAATAATTATTCACTGAATTCTGATACACTAGCCTGTGTTGATATGTTCAGATTGGAGTTGATTTGATACTCCATATGATTCTTTGATTATGATAGATTGTGTAAATGTAATATGATTCTTGGTTATTTATTCCAGGAAAATGATTGAGTGGCTTTCTGCAATTTTACTTGCAACTTTCTGTGTATGATTTGTTTGGTTTAGAATGGATGCATGTGACACCTTCCTTGGAATGGTACACAAGTGTTGATGGGGATATGCTGAAGGGGGTATGCCCAGCAGGACATTTCGATTGGGCCGAAGGGCCTGCGAGTGCGTCCGAAAGACGATGACTGGACTACGAAGGAAGGAAAGACCTAGCGACTGGTGACTGGAAGCCCAGGAGCGTAACAGGAGCCCAGTCGGACTAGGTCAAAGCCTCTGGATCCTTATCTTGTTCGGGGATAACTTGTAAACCCTAGCGAGGTGCCTTGTATATAAACCTCCCTAGGGTATCCTAGAGACTTACGTTCCATCATACACCCCCTCAAGCAACTCGCTGCCTAGCCGCCGAGCTCGCCACCCTTGTAACTCGCTCTCCAATAATCTAATCTAGCAGGAGTAGGTATTTACCCTCCGGGGGGCCGAATCTGGGTAAACCCATGTGCATCCGCCCCTATCTCGCACCGCAGATGGCCGCCAACTCTTCCTCACGAAACACTCAATCGCTGCAAATGGTAGCGACTGCCGTGGCCATTTCCACGACAGTGGCGTCCACTGTGGGGCATAGCGAGACTGGCCTGAGTTTTGCGGCGAGACCCTACTCGCCGATCGATCGGCCGCTCGCCACCGGTCGCATGATCGCCATCGGCGGGATCTTACAGATCCTGCCCAGCAACTACATCCCGGCGTCACGCCCGGTCACCCACGGCGCGGTGATGCCGCTCGGCTCCATCAACCTCTTCGTCGGCTTCACCGGCGCGATCGACCTAGCTGCGACGGTGATCATCGGCGGATCGCCGCCACACCGCGATCTGCTTTCGGAGGAGCAGGTCCGCTCCATCAGGAGCCTCGTCACCGAGTACGACTCGGCGCCAGTGACGCGGTCGAGACTAACGCCGCCACCAACGACGACGCCCTAAACGATGATGCCGAATCCACGACCCCTGCATCGGTCTACGGATCCATCACCGCCGCATCACGAGAGGACTCCATCACGCGAGTCTCCAACCCCGAGGACTTCGAGGACCCCTCCATCCTGGGGATCTTCGACTCTGATTCCGGCTCGGAGTCCCTCGGGGATTTTTGTGCCAGATCCAATCGCTTCAACGCAATCTACATGGTGGGCAGCACGGCCGCCCCGCCAGATCCGTTCACCACGCCGATCCCGCCGACTGCGGCAGCCACGGAGGTGGAGCAAGCCCGCCTGCGGCTCGCGGAGGCGCAACGCAACAAAATCACCGAGCGCGAGAAATACTGCCTCGAATGAGAGACGGCGTGGGAGTTGTCGCTCTATCACCAGCGCCGCATCAGGACCAGCCTGAACCCCAACGTCCAGGGCCGCGTCCTGAGCTTCAACGACGAAAGCGACCCCGCGCGCGCCGCCGAGCGCGAATACTGCGAAAACGCGCCACCAGGCGGGAGCAACCCTGCGAGACCACCGCCTGGCGCACCAGTGACCAGGGCCCCTCCACCACCCATGGGTCGCGCGCCCCCGCCGGACCAACCGCGGATCATCATCTCGCCTCAATCCCGTGACGCCAACGGGCTACCATTATACTCCACCCCGATGGATAACGTCGTCGCGGCCGACGCCGCGATCGCCAACCTCGACGTCCAAGGCGACGGCGCGCTACAGATCCAGTACGCCAAGGCCCTACTCGTCAGGGTCGTCGAGCAACAAGCCGCGGGAGTCGACCCGCGGGGGCGGATGTACTCCCGCTCATCAGCAAGCAGGGCGGCATCAAGCGGCCACCCTACCGTGGCCAACGCATTAGTTTGCCCACCACCCTAGCCCCTGGCGAACCAACCACGGGCCGCCAATCCCGCGTTGTCAACCAACGAGCCGCGACCGGCGAACAACACGGTCCCTGCCAACGGGCAGCCCCTCGACGCCCGAACAAACATCATCAACAACCAGGCGTGGCGGTCGCGCCAGCCCAATGACCTGCGGCACACCCTCACCAACCGCGGAGACCCAGAACCAAGAGGCTCGCTCAGTCGAGTCAGGCCGCAGTGCTTCGGACCCATGATTCGTGGGGAAAAATATCCCGCCAACTTCAAGGCCCCCAAGGAGATAGAGAAGTACGACCCGACGTATGACCCCGCTGTCTGGCTAGACACATACCTCATGGCAATGGGAATCGCAGGCCACACTGACCTGCTCGCCGCTTGCTACCTCCCCCTGATGATGGAGGGTGCGACCCGGCAGTGGATCAATACGCTCCCCGCCGACAACATCGACTCCTGGGAAGAAATGTGGGACGCCTTCGTCAGGCACTTCGAGGGCTCCTACACCCGCGCCACCACCATAGAGGACCTGGAGCGATGCATCCAGGGACAACGTGAGTCGACTCGCCGCTGGATCCAAAGATGGCAAGAACTGTGGATAAACGCCTCCGGCACCCACCCAGACACGACGATACACTGCTTCAAGAACGCGTGCTGGTACGAACCCGTGGTCGCCAAGATCAAGAGGGTCTACCGGACGCTCGACAACATCCCCGACCTCCTTGAGATCGCCAAGCGCTATGCGGAGGAGGACCCCAACCAAGACTCCGACGACGAGTCGGGAGGAAGACGCCGCACTAGCATCCATGACAGCGGGTGCCTACGCGACATGCGCTACAGCAACACCCGCATCACCGGCAAGCGCCGCACGGACGGGCGAGTCGACTTCGTCGCCGACGCCGGCTACGGCCAGCGCGACCCCAAGAACTACCGCCGCGACGGAGGAAACTACCGCGACAGCGGGAACTACCGCGCCAACAACACGACAAGGCCAAAATTCGACCCTGCCGCCCTGCTCAATCAGCCCTGCATCTACCACAGCAGGAAGGGAAAACCCGCCACCCACACCACCGTCGATTGCCACTCTCTCAAAGAGAATGAGAAGGCGAGACGAGCAAGGGAGGACCCCAACAACAACCCACCTCGGGACAACGGGAACGGTGGCGGCTTCGGCACCGCCGTCGGCTCGCTACATACCTTCAGCGGACTCGGCACCAAGCGCGAGAAGAAGGTGCTCGCCCATGCGGTCGCCGTTAATGCGGTGACACAAGTCGACATCCCTTGCTTCCTAAACTGGTCCGAGCAGAGCATCACCTGGAGTCGCCAGGACCATGCGCCAAGGATCGAATACCCAGGGCGAGTCGCCCTGGTAGTCAGGCCCAAGGTGGCCGACTACTGGCTGCCCAAGACGCTAATAGATGGTGGGAGCTCCATCAACATCTTGTACCTCGACACGTTCAAAAGGCTTCAGCTCCCAGAAGCAGCCATTGAGCCAACACTGACGACCTTCCATGGCATCGTCCCCGGTCGAAAGGCGTACCTGATCGGGAAAGTGACGCTGCCAGTCACCTTCGGCACTCCAGCAAACTACCGCACGGAGAGGATCGTGTTCGAACTGGTGAACTTCCGCAGCCCCTACCACTGCGTCCTAGGCCGCCAGGCATTCACAAAGTTTATGGCGACCCCACACTACGCCTACAACATGATGAAGCTCCCCGGGCCAAGCGGCATCATCACCGTCCACAGCGACCCCGACATGGCCGTGGAATGCGAGGACAAGGGCACCGAGCTCGCCGATGCCGTCATCGCCGCGGAGACCGACCATGCGGAGGAGCTCGCGAAATACGCGGGCAACATCAACAAGGACGACCCCACCATCCTGAAGAAACCAACCGCTGCGAACTCCACGTTCGAGGCAACCACGCACACCCGAACCGTCGAGCTCGTCCCCGGCGACTCCAGCCAGACAGTCACCATTGGGGCGCACATGAGCCCCACATAGGAAAGCGCGCTCATCGGGTTCCTCCGTGAGAACCACGACATCTTCGCATGGAAGTCATCTGACATGCCAGGTGTCCCGAGGGAACTCGCTGAGCACAAACTCAACACCGACCCCAAAGTGCGACCAGTAAAGCAGTCGCTACGGCCCTTCAATGAAGAGCGTCGTCGAGCAATTGCCGAAGAAGGTCAGCGCCTGCTAGCCGCAGGCTTCATCCGGCCAATCAAGTACTCCAAGTGGCTGGCAAATCCAGTCCTGGTTCTCAAAAAGAACAACACATGGAGAATGTGCATTGACTACACCAACCTCAATAGCGCCTGCCCGAAGGAGGAGTTCGTCCTACCGTGCATCGATCAGATCATCGACTCGACCGCGGGATCGGACTCGCTGTGCTTTCTCGACGCTTACTCTGGTTATAACCAGGTCAAGATGGCGGTCGAGGACGAGGAGAAGACGGCGTTCATTATGCCATTTGGCGCATTCTGCTACACGGCCATGACGTTCGGCCTCAAGAACGCATGCGCCACATACCAGAGGTGCATGCAGGAGTGTCTAGCGAGCCAAATTGGCCACAACATTCACGTCTACATCGATGACGTGGTGGTAAAATCCACCCGCCAGGACGACCTGCTCGCCGACCTAGCCAAAACCTTCGCAAACTTGTGGAGGTACAACATCAAGCTGAACCCCGAAAAATGCAGCTTCGACGTCCCCACGGGACAACTCCTGGGTTATGTAGTCTCCAAGCGAGGCATCAAAGCCAACCCCACCAAGATCGACACCATTGCACGACTCGGGAAACCCGAGTGCCTGCGCGACGTCCAGAAGTTGGCAGGGCGAGTCGTGGCCCTCAGTCGCTTCATCCCCCGACTAGGCGAGAAGGCAATGCCCCTCTACCACCTGATGCGTAAGAACCCCACGTTCCAATGGGACACGGAGGCCGACGACGCACTCAAAGCGCTCAAAGAAGTGCTACTCGCGGCACCACTACTCGCCGTGCCACTCGACAAGGAGCCAATGCTCGTTTATGTCGCGGCCTCTACCCGAGTCATCAGCGTCGTGATGGTCGTCGAATGACCAGAAGAGGGCAAAGAGCACCCCATACAACGCCCCGTCTACTACATCAGTGAAGTCCTAACGGACTCACGACAACGCTACCCACAATACCAAAAACTGGTGTACGCGGTACTCCGAGCACAGCGGGGACTCCCACACTACTTCCAGGAGCACCCAATCACGGTGGTCTCCTCCGCACCCCTGCAGGACATCATACGCAATCGTGAGGCGATCGGGCGAGTCGCCAAGTGGGCTGTCGAAATCGGCGTCCACAACATCAAATACGAGCCCCGCAAAGCGATCAAGTCACAAGCCCTGACTGATTTCCTCGCAGACTGGGAAGAAGCACAGCATCCAGAGAAGCTCCCATACCTCCACTACTGGTCGCTCCATTTGGCCGGCTCCAAGAACACCGACGACGCAGGGGTTGGGGTCATCCTGACCTCTCCCAAAGGAGACAAGCTCCGCTATGTGCTCCACCTCAACTTCAAGCCCTGCACCAACAACATGGCAGAATATGAGGCCCTCCTTCATGGCATGAGAGCCGCTAAGGAGATGAACGTCAACCGCCTATGATGCTATGGCGACTCCGACCTAGTCACCGGCCAAGTCGCCGGGACGTGCGACGCCGTCTACCCAACAATGATCGCGTACCACCAAGTTGTCGACCAGTTGGTGGGTCGACACTTCAACGGCTACTCTGTCGAGTGGATCGACAGGCGCAAAAACGAGGAGGCAGACGCCCTCTCCCGCATCGGATCGACCCGACAAGCGCCACCAGTAGGCGTCTTCCTCGACATCATCCACAAACCATCGGTCAGCCCACCAAAAGAGATCGACGTCGGGATCCCACTGCAACCAGAACCAGCCTTAGTCGCCATGGTCGTGGAACCTAGCGAGTGGACAGCACCATACGTCGCCTTCCTGAAACACAAACTCCTACCGAGCAATGAGACAGAGGCGCGAATGATCGTGCGCGCTACAAATCCTTCGTCATCATCAACGGCGAGCTCCACAAGCGCAGCGTGACCGGCGTGTTCCAGCGCTGCGTACAGCCAGAAGAAGGCCGCAAGATCCTCCAGGACATTCACGCCGGCGACTGCGGACATCACGCCGATGCCAAGTCGCTAGACGCCAAGGCCATGCGGCACGGTTTCTACTGGCTCACGGCACACGCCGACGCCACCAACATCGTCCAACAATGCGTCGGGTGCCAGAAGTACACCAACCAGACGCACCTCCCTGGCTCGGCACTCAAGACCATCCCCATCACGTGGCCATTCGCCGTATGGGGCATGGACATGGTAGGCCCGTTCAAGAAGGCCCCGTCTGGCTTCACTCACCTCCTGTTCGCAGTCGACAAGTTCACCAAATGGGTCGAGGCCAGGCCGATAAAAAAGTGCGACGGCAAGACGGCCACCAAGTTCCTACGCGAACTCATCTACCGGTATGGCTACCCGCACAGCATCATAATAGACAACGACACCAACTTTGCCAAGGGGGCCATGGCGGAATTCTATGAAGAACACGACATCTGACTCGACCTCGCATCAGTCGCTCACCCGGAGTCAATTGGCCAAGCAGAACGCGCCAACCAGAGCATCCTCCATGGGCTCAAGCCGCAACTCCAGGTGCCCCTCGAGCGCACCCCAGGATGCTGGATCGATGAGCTCCCCTCTGTGATATGGGGGATTCGCACCTCCGTCAACCGCTCAACCGAGTTCACGCCCTTCTTCATGGTGTATGGCGCCAAGGCCGTAATGCCAACCGACCTGGAGCATGACTCACCTCGAGTCACCAACTACGTCGAGGCGGCCAACGAGGTTGCCCGCCAAGACAGCATCGATCAACTCGACGAGGCACGCGACCTAGCTCGCTCCCGCACCACCATATACCAGCAAGGACTCCGCCGCTACCACAACCGCTGAGTGCAAACTCGCACCTTCCAGGAAGGCGACCTGGTCCTACGACTGGACCAAGACAAGAAGGGCATGCACAAACTCTCCCTCCCCCATGGGAGGGGCCGTTCGCCATAGGCTGAGTCCTTGGCAATGATTCCTACTACCTCATCGACATACGGGGTGACGGCCAACTGGAGGTAGGGAGGCCATGGAATGTAAACCTCCTCAGAAAGTTCTACACTTAGAACCTCACATTGTACTCCATCGGAATATATAATGAAATTCATCCGGATCGCACAAATTGTGTCCACTCGCCATATTCTTGTGCCACTCGCACTCGTACATACTAGCAATACGCTACTCACGGAAGTCAACCTCTGGTCGAGCGACCGACACGGCTAAGTAGTGAGGCACAAGGGCACCGGAAATATTTGGGCCTTGGGTCGTCCACGAAAAACGCCAACCCGGAGCCACCATTGGAGTTGCCTAGCCCAATTGGCCCACCAGGCCAAGACATCCGGTACACGCTTCTCACAGCGACCTGTCCCTCCCACCCTCGTGCAAAGCGACTTGAACGGTTAAGTACCACGCACGAGGACTCTGCAAAACGGGAACCCCCACGCGGCTCGGGAACACACCAAGTAAGAGAGCTGCCTAGGGCTCGCCAAGCGACTGGCTCTCTGGGCCAGGGAAGGAGACGCGTTACAAACAACGAACTCACAACCTGCAACAGGAGCATGACCAATATGGTCGGGCACCACGCTCGGGGACTAGCTTATAAGTCAGTCCTACTCGCGCTCGGGGACTCGCCACTCAGAAGACGCGAGGGACAAAAAACAATGCATAAACAAAAGTATACACAAAAGCATAAAATCAAGTTATACCCCATTAAAGGGCGGACGCGCTCAGGGACTCACTCAATCAAAACAATGCATAAACAAAACACACCACACATTCCTAGTCGCAATACGAGTCGATTGACTCCCCTTGGCATATATTGCAAAAATATCTTACAGCATTCGCCACTTGGCATACATCACAACTTGGACAATTACATTGTTTACTCCACAGGCCCTGATGAAGAAGCAGCGCCACCCCCCTTGACGCGAACAAAAGGCTGCCACGGGTTCGTCGGGTACGTCGTCAGCGACTTCGACAACGATGATCGGAAGGGTTGCTCCGACTTCATGTTGCGATGCTCTGGCTCGGGGTCGCCAGGCGCCAACACCGTCTCCTGGTACGGCAGCAGATCCCCCATTGCCAATACACGATCGGTGTAAGGGGCGGCCTTGGCGGTCAGCTTCAGCACCTCTGACATCTCCACCGTGCCGGTCGCCGATGGATAGCCACTCGTCACATCGTCAAGGTCGAAGTCGTCGGGGAAATGGGCGAGACCCAAGCTCAACGTTGTGGTAGCCCCGTGCCTGAATGCTGAGCGCGTCATCCACTCCACAACAGTGGGCACCTCTTCCAGATAGCGCCACACCTCCGTAAGCCCCCCAGGAATAACTTCGGTGGGGGACATGCCCTGAAGAGCCACCTGGACGCACAATGCCGAGGCCGTGGCCGCATTCACCACGGCAGTCACGCACTGCGAGGCGTTGTAAGTTTGCACCACCAGGTCGCTTTGGCCTACCACAGCTGCAAAGTCAGGTGTCAGTGAAACTACAAAACCCCCAAAATGGGGACTCGACAAACGGGTCAGGCAAAGACAGAGACTCACCAAGGAGTTTGCGGCAGTTCTCCTTAACGTGCTTCTCCAAGGCGGTTTGCTCGTTGTGCAGCCCCACGATGATGGAATCCGTGGCTTTGCGTTCTTCCTCAGCCGCAGCGACGGCAGCCTTCGCTCGCACTTCCGAAGAAATTGAGGCCGCTTTCGCCTCCTCCAAGTCCTTGACCAGGGAGGCTATTCGTCCATTCGCCGCGTCCATCTCGGCGACCAGAACATACCCCTCACGAGCCTTGGAGATCTCAGCTGGGAAACCATCTGCAAGAAGTGATCAGCGTACTGTACACGACTAGCTCACACCCGAAAGAGGAGAATAAAGACAAACAGATACTCACCAATAGTTTCCTGAAGCCGCTGGTTCACCTCTTGTGCTTTGCGCAAGTCATGCTCCAAGCGCTCTCTTGCGGCCTGCCGATCGATCGACTCCCTTTGCAATCCCTGCAAACAAATAACTCGCCTCAGCATTTGGCAAAACAACACCGAGTTCCCAGCCGCTGAAATTCAGCGACCAGGAACTCGGGGACTGGAGAAGGAGAAAGAAAATCAATCCTAGCCGCTGAAATTCAGCGACCAGGAACTCGGGGACTGGAGAAGGAGAAAGAAAATCAATTCCTAGCCGTCGAAATTCAGCAACTAGGAATTCAGGGATTGGAGAGGAGCAAGAGGTTCAGTTCCTAGACGCTGAAATTCAGCAACCAGGAACTGGGGGACTGGACATACCTGAATAGCAGCTCCGAGCATCTTGTGAAGTTCTCCGACGTCAGTCGACGGGATCGTGAAGGAAGTACGCCCGCGACGGGACCCAATGTCCGCATCCACGATTTCTGGACTCTGTGGAGACTGCGTGTCCGCCACACCTGGAAACCCCCTCGCCATGAAACGTGGGAATGTCGCCGACGCTCTGGCAGGGGCGCTGGTTGTCGGGACCGGCGCTTCCGGCACGGACGCAGCCAAGGCAGGTTCCGATCGCGTCGCCACCACCTCTTCAGCGACTGGCGCAGCAGCTGACTCTGCGGCGCTTCCCTTGGTCGCAGCATCGTTGGCGCCCCCTTCTGCTTCTTCGTGACTTTGGCGGTCGCCACATCTCCGGTGGCCTTTCTCTTCTTGGGGAGGTCGCCCTCTCCCATGTCGGTGGCCGGTGGAATCTTAGCCACCGAAGGACGGCCAATCTTCTTTGCCCCCGACCTGCACGAGTCCCCACAATCAATATAACGACAACACAAAAGAGCAAGGCGAATCGGGATGAAGGAGGAGTACTTACTTAGCGACTGGGAGGACGCGAAGCCCGGTGCTGATGTGGGCAGGCTTGTCCAACTCAGGACCCAACTTACAGGTGAGCCCCTGATGGCTCAATGCACGGCGCCCAGAAAAGTGTTGATGGCTCGTGGTTGATGTAGAGCTCGTTGGGAACCCCGAGAGGAAGGTATGATGAGCACAACAGCAAGTTTCCCTCAGTTATGAAACCAAGGTTTAATTGAACCAGTAGGAGCAAGGAAACACCCCAAAGGTGTTACTAGCTAAGCTTTGGCAGGGCACACTACCGGTGCTAGTAGCAACGTGGAGACCTGCACAACACAACCATAGAACTTTGTCCCCAACTTGCGATGAGGTTGTCAATCTCACCGTGTTTTGCAGAAAACAAAGGATTAAACGTATCGAATGGAAAGAAGTAAAAGTTTGAAGAAAGTAAACACAAAGCAGTAAAAGATTGTAGATTGTATGTAAAAGACAAGGATCGGGATCCATAGTTCACTAGAGGTGGCTCTCCTTAGATAGATAACATGCTGGGTGAACAAATTACAGCGGGGCAATTGACAAACACCGAGAAAGCAATACATGCATATACTAATCATCTTGACTCCTTTGAGACTTGATTGGGCATTACAACATTATACATAGACCGCCATCCAACTGCATCTATGACTAATAATCCACCTTCAGGTTATCATCCGAATCCCCTCCAGTATTAAGTTGCAAGCAACAGATTATTGCTTTACGAACTGCGTGTAAAGTAAACAATACGATTGTTCTATGAACAAAGGATTGTTGTTTTCTCCCTAGTAGCAACAGCACATCTAGTACCTTAGAGATTTCTATCACTTACCCAGATTACCAGAGGCATGAACCCACTATCGAGCATAAATACTAACTCTTGGAGTTGGTAGCATCTACTTGGCCAAGATAGCTACTAACAACAGAAAGCATGCAAGATCTCAAATAACAAAGACATGAAAGAATCAATAATCAATCTGAAACAGCATCTCAATATCCATCGGATCCCCGCAAACACAACATGTATGGATTACAAAAAGATGATCTTGATCATGAACGGAGCTCACAAGATCTAAACATGAAAGCACAAAGGAGGAGAAACTAGCCATCTAGCTACTACATGGATCTGTAGTCCAAGGATGAACTACTCATGCATCACACCGGAGGCTTGCATGGTGATGAAGAAGGCCTCCAGGGTGAATTCCCCTCTCCGGCAGGGTGCCGGGAAGAGCTTCAGATCCCTCCCGATCTAGGGATGGAGATGATGGCGGCTACAGACTCTTTCGTGGATTTTTGATCGGGTACTTAGGGTTTTCGTCCTGAGGGCAATATATAGGCGAAAGGAGAGGCTGAGGGGGTGCCGGGAGCCACCACACCACCCCTTGGCGCGGGTCAGGCCTGGCCGCGCGGCCAGGTGGTGTGGCCGGCCCCTGGCCCCTCTCCGTCTTGTATTCTGGCACTTGATCCCTTCCGGAAAAATAGGCACTTTGGCTTTTGTCCCGTCCAATTCCGAGAATATTCATTTTCTGACTTTCCTGGAACCAAAAATAGCAGAAAACAGGCAGCTGGCACTGTGGCTCTTGTTAATAGGTTAGTCCAAGAAATCATATGAAAAGTACTCTAAAGTTGGAACAAATCACAAGAAAGTGGATAAAACCAAGCATGGAACATCAAAAGTTATAGATACATTTGCAATGTATCAGCCCCCTCTCAAAGACGTCTGAAGCCCACGAAACCGCGGGCTTCCTTGACGATGAAGCTGCAGTCGCCGGGATCTCTGCCTCTGACGCGACCGCCCTCGATGGCTGGGGTGACTTGGACGTCATCGCCTCAGCCGCTTCTTGACTTGGAACCCCCGGGGTCGTCGGTGCAATCGCCGCCAGGGGAACCTCTGTGTCCTCGCCCTCCAACCCCTGTGTCGGGACTGCGTCCTTTGGGGCCTTGTGCGAGACCTTGGGAGAACCTTCATCATCGGAATCGTCATCCGACTCGAACACCACCGCCGACTTGGACGGAGACGTGGGCCTCTTCGCTGGCGACTTGGGCCTGCGTGCGGGCTTCGACGGCATGGCGGTACGCCGGGACGTGTGCTCCCGCGCGACCTCGTTGCCTCCGTCATGCTCGTCCAGGCTGCGGCTCACCTCGACTTTGTGTTGTTTCTGCATACGGGTCTTACGAGCCATGGGTGCTGGGGGAGGAACCTCTTATTCCTCCCCGTCGTTGTCGGAAGGGTCCCCCTCGGAGTCTTCCTCCAGTTCCTGGGGAACCTCTTCGTCGAGCGGAGGGAGCCAACCCTCCAACACCTGAAAAAGCTGAGAACCACCACGAGTAAAACACCAAACGAGGAGACTGAAAACTGAAACATGGACGTAGCGATTGGAAAGGGAACTTACTGTGGGGGCTTCATTCTTCACAGGAGTGTACGGGGCGACCCCGACCGCCACACTGGTGAACTCTGCGTCGGTGATCTTCTTCAGGGCGGCCCTGTAGTCCTCGGCCTCCCATGACTCCTTGCTGGTTCGGGATGGGTCATGCTTCTCGCTGTACTCATACATTCAGCGCGGCCGAGCCGCCAGCGGAACCAGGCGCCGCCCGAGCCAGCAGTTGTAGAGGTTGATCGGAATCAACCCCTGGACCTTCAGCTTCTGGATCTGGTCCATCATCTCTGCGATGGCCATCTGCTGGTCTTCGGGAAGCTTCTTCGGCGCCAACCGATGGGGCTCACTCCTCTCGGCGACGAACTCGGGAAGAGCCACCTCGCTGGAGGGAGTGGCTTCTTTGACGTAGAACCATCTCTTCTTCCACTTGCTGGCGGCCTTCTTCGGCAGGAGGAGCTTGACGAAATTGGCCTTCGGCTTCAGTTGAAACGTGACTCCACCTGCGGCCAGCATCAAGCCACCGGACGCCTCGCGCCCGATGCGGCCGTGGAAGAGCTCCAGCCATAGCAGGAAATACGGCCTGCAGTCGAGGTAACATTCGCAGAAGGCGATGAAGATCACCAGTTGCTCGATGCTATGCGGGCCAAGATTCGATGGCTTGATCGCGTAATACGCGCAGAAGCGGTGGAAAAAGAGTGAGGTGGGGAACCCCAGACCCCTCTCAAGATGACTAGGGAAGCAAATGAACTCGCTAGGTCGCGGCTTCGGCTCGGTCTCGGAGGAGGGGGAACCTGCCAATTCCCCTTGCGGAGCACTTCGGCGTCCTCGAAAGATCTAAGCTGGGCCGTGGTACACTTGGATTTCCCCCATGAGCCTTTGGGAGGCGCCATCGGGTAGGATGTGGAATCGCACGATGCGGGAAGGACAAGTCGGAAGGACGTAGGCAGGAAGATTGGAGGCAGGAAGAACGAATGAGGAGGAATGAAGAATGTGAAGAAGGTCCGCGGAGCTAAACCATCACTCCCCTTATATGGGAAACGCCACCCGCCAAAATCGGGGTAGCCGTTACTCGCGGTAATTGTGCCGAAGTTACAGTTGGAATTCCAACGGATAGTTTGACTGGACTGACGGTCCAACTCCTTTACTTCACCCGCCACCCGCCAGTCTTTCCATTCGCCAAGACGGCGATTTGGTGGCAGTAACATTCATTGAGATGACGAGTGGAAACATGGGGAAATTCTCCTTGGTTCTAAGGAAGTCCATCGCCGACTCGACTGGGCGCCCAAATTGGGTTCTCCTACTCCGAACGCCAAAAGGACGCCTGCTCCTGCATCAACGATGGCCTCGGGGACTACTGATGGGGATATGCCGAAGGGGGTATGCCCAGCAGGACGTTCCGATTGGGCCGAGGGCCTGCGAGTGCGTCCGAAAGACGGCGACTAGACTACGAAGGAAGGAAAGGCCCAGCGACTGGCGACTGGAAGCCCAGGAGCGTAACAGGAGCCCAGTCGGACTAGGTCAAAGCCTCCGGATCCTTATCTTGTTCGGGGATAACTTGTAAACCCTAGTGAGGTGCCTTGTATATAAACCTCCCTAGGGTATCCTAGAGACTTACGTTCCATCTTACACCCCCTCAAGCGACTCACTGCCTAGCCGCCGAGCTCGCCACCCTTGTAACTCGCTCTCTAATAATCTAATCTAGCAGGAGTAGGTCTTTACCCTCCGGGGGGCTGAACCTGGGTAAACCCATGTGCAACCGCCCCCATCTCGCACCGTAGATGGACGCCAACCCTTCCTCACGAAACACTCAATCGCTGCCAATGGTAGCAACTGTCGTGGCCATTTCCACGACAAGTGTTCATTCTAGTACTAGGCTAAATTCTACCTGTGTCCTACTGTGGCTTGGCTAAAATGGGTTGAAACTTTTGTTGGATACATTAACCTATATGCATATGAACTTTATTTGGCCTATGATGTAGGCCTTAGGCATAACTAGGTAATAACTAAAGTTTTTACCTGCTGATCCTCACGGATGTGCCTTGATATTAAGTTTAAACAATGATTCTTATAGATCTTTAAGAAAATGACTGGTCAACTCATGCTGTTTAATATAAATCCTTAAGATGAAATAGTTTCTGAGGTGCTACCATCCATTAGCTATGCCCAGAAATATTCACTTAAGGTTTTTGTATATGTGGATGTAAAAACATGTCTTGTTACCCAAGATCAATGATGCACAGGCTGAGATCTTGGAGTGGTTTGCAAAGATTGATTGTTTGGGCTTTATTTTATCTCTTCTATGATGGATACACCCCACTTGGGTGTTTTTGTGAGAAGATCTCATATGAAACAACACATGCTTATATAATCTTTAACATGTGATGGTTTTGTATAAGCTCACCACACAACTTGCTTGTTGGTGATGTTGTGGTGTTGCTTAGTTTTGCTGGCTTGATCTTGGTGACTTGATCACCCTGGAGCCTGCCCTGCACACCCCAGGTTCTGGTTCTGCTCCTCCTTGCTCCTGTGACATTGTACTTGTCCTTGCTATCCTCCTGCACCACCCCCTCCTTATGTCACCATTTTGTGGTGATTTGATGGTTAATTTGGTAAGCTATCTGGTGGGTTTGTTTGGGAAGTGGACATGCTCACTATGTTCTTGTTGTGTGCTTGAGAAGGTGGAGATAGAATGTGATCACTAGTAGCTGTGCCACGGCTGAGTGTTCTTTTTTGACTACTTGGACTGTTATTGCTATGTCGACAGCACACAACATGCAGTTAGATGACTAAGCTACCTTGCTGCTTGGCTGTTTGTAGATCAGATCAAGTGAACTAACTTTCACTTCCTATCCTTTTACTGGTTACTGTCCTGGTGAAACTTACCCCTCTCTACTTGGCTTATAATGTGGCATTGAAGCTATTTACTTAAAAAAATAGATACTGTATATTGGTGAAACTTGCCTCTTTTAATTACTCAATGATGTAATATGAACAGTGCACTTCACTGTTCAACACTAAGAGTAAAAATAATCAACTAACCTTTTATTTCTATTTTAGTGGTTTATCTTATTTTGCAGGAACAAGATCTGGATGCTCAAGATGTAGTGTAGGAATAGATAGGTAGTATAGATTTTCATTGTAATCTCCTTATTATCCCCTTGTAAAGAATCTTGTAAAGATATTCTTATAAGTTAATAAAGTTTTATTTCATTAGATTATATTCCCTGTAATAGTCTGTTTTAGTGTATCTTTCTCAATTTGTAATATTGTTATGGAATAAAGGAAAGAAATAAGAATTCATTTCTTATTTAAATTTCCTTGCCTTAAGTTCTTATTGTTGCTTAATATATCTATAATATAATCAAACAATGTTAATACCTCATTTTGGAAAACCACTTTATGTTTCTAACTTCTAATTTTCAAATATTATTCAAATGATTTAAATTTCAAATTTGAATTCAAAATATTCCCCCCAAAAAACAATAATGCCTAAAAGTCATGTCAAAATTTATAGCAATCGCTATAGAGAGCTACTCCTACCTTTAGATAGTGAAAGAAACTTTGATCTCTTTAGGTTTTTGTTTGGCGAAAAATTTACCCAGATTTTACAGATGAATGCATGCATATGCGCAGATTCCTATTTCTACCCTTCATTGGTTCCTAAATGCTGGGGTGTTACAGACTTCCCCCTTAAATTAAACTTCGCCCCGAAGTTGCTGATGTGTACCTGAATAGTTCTAGATATGCTTCTTTTAAGTCATCCTCTTTCTCCCATGTGGCTTCTCTCTCCGAGTGATGTTCCCATTGTACCTTGAAGTACTTGATTTCCCTGTTTCTCAACCTTTTCCAATTCTCTTCCAGAATTTTACAGGGTTTCTCAACATAAGTCAAATCTGCTTGTAACTCAATTTCTTGATGTGTAATTGCTTCATCGGGAACTTTAAGACATTTTCATAGTTGTGACACATGGAAAACATTATGAACTTGAGCCAGTCTTTTTGGTAACTCAAGAGCATATGCTATTGTCCTATTCTGACTCAGTATCTTGAATGGTCCGATATATCTTGGACTTAGTTTTCCTTTGACTCCGAGTCTCTTAACTCCCTTTGAAAGGATACAGATGTCGCCTAGAGGGGGGGTGAATAGGCGGTTTAAAATTTTTCCGAGATAGGCTTAACAAAGGCGGAATTAAACTAGCATTTACTTTGTCAAGAACAAAACCTAGAACAACTAGAGTTCACCTATGTGCACCAACAACTTATGCTAAGCAAGACAACCAACTATGTGATAGCAAGATATAGACTTCAAGCATGAAGGCTATCACAAAGTAAGGTGCATAAGTAAGAGCTCGGGTATAGAGATAACCGAGGCACGCGGGGATGACGATGTTTTACCAAGTTCCTCTCAACAATGGAGTACATCTCGTTTGGAGAGAGGGGGTGGTATCAAACCACCAATGCCACAAAAGGCCTCCCTTATTCTCTGATGAATCTCACCCCAATGGGATCGATCCACCCTTCCACTATATCGGCAACCTTCGAGGTGGTGGCCAGCACCTTTATAACAAGTTCGAGGCACACATCCACAACTTAATTGGAGGCTCCCGAATCCAAGCAAGTTGTCACAACAATCAAAGAAAAGCTTGAAAGAATCAAATCAACCAAAACAAGGCTTAGAGTTTCCAATGAAACCCTAGAGCAAGGGGACCTCAAGTGAATGAGGGGGAATGAAGATCTCTCTTTGTGAAGCTATAGATCAAGGCCTCCTCCTTCGATTCCCCAAAGATCGGGGTGGGTGGTTGGGGAGGGAGATCTTGGAGTTTTGGTGGCTCTCAAATGGTGTTTTGCTTTTCTGGAACGAACAGCTTGAGGTTGAAGAAGAGGTCCCCTATTTATAGGCCCACTGATTTATGACCGTTTTCTTCCCGTTGGGGAGTTTCCACACCAGAGACTCCAGTGTGCAGACCGGAGACTCCGGCCCATCTCTGGTCCATCTCCGGATAGGCTCTCTGGCTTTCTTGGGCAGTGCCTTGTTGTTCACTCCGGGGACTTGCGGAGAAACTCCGGACAACATCGGAGACTCCGGTCTATACACACCGGAGACTGGTCCAAAAACCTGCAGAGGCAAAACTGATAGAAACAACAAAACTGTAATGATCATAACATTTGCATCCGGACTCCGATTGACCCGAATCCAATTTTGTTGGAAAGGGGGTGACAAGAGCTACCGAAATATTGGATACCACCAAGAGAGAGCATTTCATGTATTATTATGTGAGATACCTCTCTTGGTGAGAAACCAGAAAAGCCTCCAAGATCAAAAACGTAGTAAGGTATAAAGGGAAATCCATTTTTGATGAACTAGAGCTTGTTATGAATTACCACAAGCTCTAGAACCTCACATGGATAAGGTCCAAATAACAACCAAGAAAGATGATGCCAAGAATGCAAAGGTTTGGGCTCTCGCCGAAGGATATAATCAAGTTACTCACTCGAGAGCCCCTCTTGATAGAACGATTATTTATCCTATAAACCGGTCTCCCCAACTATCACCATGAGACCGGAAAGAAATAAACCCTATCAGGAACATACCTTTGCCTTGAGCATATTCCACTTGAGCTTGACGATAACGATCTTGTCCACCTCAAGATGGAACACCTTACTTGATTGCGCTAGCTTGGTGAAGACTTGCAAATTGCTCCCCATACTCCACTATGGTAGAGCTTCTCTTTTGGGCATATCATCTTCCCATATCCATGATCACCATAGGATGGCAAACTTCAAGCAAATGATCTCTTCGGGATGGCTGCTGACTCGTGGTTGATATCGAGCTTGTTGCGGAACCCCAAGAGGAAGGTATGATGAGCATAGTAGTAAGTTTCCCTTAGTTATGAAACCAAGGTTATTGAACCAGTAGGAGCAACGAAACACCTCCAAGGTGTTGTTTCCAACTTGGAATCCTGCATAACACAACCACAGAACTTTGCCCCCAACTTACAGTGAGGTTGTCAATCTCATCGGTTTTGCTAAAAACAAAGGATTAAACATATTGTGTGGAAGAAAGTAACAGCTTGCAGAAAGTAAATAGAAAACAGTAAATAGTTGTTGATTGATGGTAAAAGAAAGGACCATGGTCCATAGTTCACTAGTGGCGGTTCTCCTTAAGATAGATGACATGTTGGGTGAACAAATTACAGCGGGGCAATTGACAAACATCGAGAAAGCATACATGCATATACTAATCATCTTGACTCCTATGAGATTTGATTGGGCATTACAACATTATACATAGACCGTAATCCAGCTGCATCTATGACTAACAATCCACCTTCAGGTTATCATCCGAACCCCCTCCAATATTAAGTTGCAAGCAACAGATAATTGCATTACGCATTGCGTGTAAAGTAAACAATATGATTGTTCTATGAACAAAGGATTGTTGTTTTCTCCCTAGTAGCAACATCACATCTAGTACCTTAGAGATTTCTGTCACTTCCCCAGATTACTAGAGGCATGAACGCACTATCGAGCATAAATACTCCCTCTTGGAGTTGCTAGCATCTACTCAGTCAAGATATCTACTAACAACAGAGAGCGTGCAAGATCACAAATAACAAAGACATGATAGAATCAATAATCAATCTGAAATAGCATCTAAATATCCATCGGATACCCGCAAACACAACATGTAAGATTACAAATAGATGATCTTGATCATGAACGGTAGCACAAAGGAGAAGATCCAACCATCTAGCTACTACATGGACCCATAGTCCAAGGATGAACTACTCACGTATCACACGGAGGCTTGCACGGTGATGAAGAAGGCCTCCATAGTGAATTCTCCCCTCCGACAGGGTGCCGGGAAGAGCTTCAGATCCCTCTCGATCTAGGGATGGAGATGACGGTGGCTACAAACTCTTTCGTGGATTTTTGGTCGGGTACTTAGGTTTTCTGTATCGGAGGCAATATATAGGCGAAAGGGGAGGCCGAGGGGGTGCCCTAGGCAGCCACACCACCCCCTAGCGTGGGCGAGGCCTGGCCACGCGGCCAGGTGGTGTGGGCGGCCCCTGGCCCCTCTCCGTCTCGTATTCTGGTTCCGTGTCCCCCTCGGTGAAATGTTGACTTTGGCTTTTGTCCTGTCCAATTTCGGGAATATTCATTTTCTGACTTTCCTGGAACCAAAAACAGCAGAAAACAGGCAGCTGGCACTGTGGCATCTTGTTAATAGGTTAGTCCAAGAAAGTGTATAAAAAGTACTCCAAAGTGTGGGAAAAACATAAGAAAGTAGATATAAACCAAGCATGGAACATCAAAGATTATAGATACGTTTGCAATGTATCAATGGCTCATCTAGAACTTGCACATCATTTCTTCTTTGTTCATTATGTTGGTGTCTTGAAGGTACATAAGAGATATCACTCAACCTTTATTCTTCAAGACCCACTTGCTATAGGCTCAACTCTCACTTAACCAATCTCCGGATCACTCATTGAAACCTTGGTCAACACTTGATCTTCTCTACTTTCTTCTTCTCCCAACCTTGAAGCCAACATATGGTTCAAGCATTGCCTAAGGACAAATCCTACAGGTAAAAGCTCAATACACATATGAGTCCATAAAGATTGTCATTAATTACCAAAACCACACATGGGGGCACACATGCACTTTCACCCTTCATTGGACTTACTTTGAGATATACCATATCCCCTACTTCTAGATGCCATGATCTTCAACTTTGATCAGCATAACTCTTTTGTCGACTTTGAGCTATCCTCAATCAATCTCTAATAATATTGATGATATCTTGCTTCTCCTTGATATAATCTGGTGTAAATTCCTTGCTACTACCAGGCTCATACCAACATATTGGTGATCTGCACTTTCTCCCATAAAGTACTTGGTATGGTGCTGCTTTCAGACTACTCTGATAGCTATTGTTGTAGTAAAATTCTGCCAATGGTAGATGATCTTCCCACGAACCTCCAAAATCTAATACACAATCTCTAAGCATGTCCCTCCAAAATTTGATTGGTCCTTTCCGTTTGGACTCCAGTTTCAGGATGATAGGCTATGCTAAAATCCAACTTTGAGCCAAGTGCTTCATGTAATTGTTTCCAAAATGCTAAAGTAAACACAGATCCTCTATCTGATACAATTTTCTTGGGTACTCTGTGCTTACTTACTATCTCTTTGACATATATTTCCACTAATTTATCAGCATTATCTTTTTGATTTACCGGAATAAAATGTGCGCTTTTCGTGAATCTATCCACAATCACCCATATCATATCCTTCCACTTCGGTCTCATGGGAAATCCTGTGATAAAATCCAGACCAATTTCCTCCCATTTCGATTCCAGAATTTCCAAAGGTTGTAATGGTCCTACTGGACTTTGATGTTCTGCTTTTACCCTTTGGAAAGTATGACATTCAGACACATATTTTGCAATGTCTCTCTTCATGTTATTCCACCAGAATAATTCCTTAAGATCCATGTACATCTTCGTACTCCCTGGATGAATTGAATATGGTGTTTCATGTGCTTCTCGGAGTATCACCTCTCTGATCTCCGGTACATCTGGTACACAAAGACAGCTTTGAAACCATAAAGATCCATAATCTCCTAGGTGAAACACTGATTTTTGTCCTTCGGAAATTCTTCTGATTTCTTTGCTAATGAATGGATCATCAAGTTGATATCAATAGATATCATGACGAAGATCACTGTTTTGCTCTTCTACAACCCTCATGGTAGCTAAGCCTACATGAACTTCTATCTTTATAAATTGTATTTCTAACCTTTCCAAATCCATTTGCAACTCTTTTCGTAATTCTCTATTGATGGGTTGAGTATCCGTACTCTTCCAACTTAAAGCATTTGCTACTACATTGGCCTTTCCTGGAGTATAGTTAATTGTAAGGTCATAATCCTTAGTCAACTCCAACCATATGTTCTGCCTCATATTCAGCTCCTTCTGAGTGAAGAAATATTTGAGACTTTTATGATCCGTGTATAGTTCACATCTTGCTCCATAGAGAAATTGCCTCCATCCTTTTAAAGCAAAGACTACTGCTGCTAACTCCAAATCATGTGTTGGATAATTAACTTCATGTGGTTTGAGTTGTCTAGACCCATACACAATCACCTTGCGATCTTGCATTAGCACACATCCTAATCCTTCTTTGGATGCGTCATAGTATACTGTGTAATCTTTTCCTGTTTCAGGAACTGCTAAGATTGGTGCGGTGGTTAATCTGGTTTTCAATTCCTAAAAACTTGCTTCGCATTGCTTATCCCAAATGAATGGTGCATTCTTTCGTAGCAATTTGGTCATTGGTCCAGCTAACTTGGAAAAACCTTCAATGAATCTCCGATAATAGCCTGCCATGCCTAAGAACCCTCGGATTTGTTTCACATTAGTTGGTGCATTCCATTCCAGCATTGATTGTACTTTGGACGGATTTACGGCAATTCCATCCTTACTGATCACATGACCAAGAAATTCTACCTTGTCCAACCAGAATTCACACTTACTGAATTTAGCATAGAGCTTATGTACTCTCAAGATTTGCAATACTATCCTGAAATGATCTACATGCTCTTCTTTATCCTTAGAGTATATCAAAATATCATCAATAAACACTATGACAAACTTATCTAGATAAGGCATGAAGATTTTGTTCATCAAATTCATGAATATAGTTGGCGCATTGGTCAATCCAAAAGGTACGACAAGGTACTCATGATGTCCATACCTTGACACAAATGCTGTTTTGGAACATCTTCAGGTTTGGTTTTTATCTGATGGTATCCTGATCTTAGATCAATCTTGGAAAATACTCCAGCTCCTTTGACTTGATCAAATAGATCTTGAATTATTGGCAATGGGTATTTGTTCCTGATGGTGACATTGTTGAGATTTCTGTAATCACCACACATTCTTCGTCCTCTATCTCTTTTATCCACAAAAATTACCGGAGTTCCCCATGGGGATACACTTTCCTGAATAAATCCTTTTTTGGCTAACTCATCAATTTGCTCCTTAAGCTCTTTTAATTCTTTTGGTCCCATCTTGTATGGTGCTTGGGCTATTGGTGTCGTGCCCGGTATTAAGTCAATGGTGAATTCTATTTCTTGATCGGGTGGCATTCCTGGTAACTCTGCTAGAAAAACATCTTGAAATTCCTTCACTATAGGAATCTCTTCCAATTTGACCTCCTTCATTGAGTTCAATTGCAGATCTACCATGATATGACTATGTTTATCTGCCTGATAGACTATCCTCCCTCCACTTGGAGACTTAATTGAAACAGTTTTATCCTCACAATTAATCTGGGCTCCATACTCAGTCATCAAATCCATTCCCAACACTACTGCTATTCCCCTTAATGGAATAACATAAATATCCACATAATAGGTTGGACCATAGATTGAGATAACTTGGTTTAATTTGATGTTTCTAACTACCACGGTCCCTCCACCAGTAACTACGGTCATAGGTTTTTCTAACGGTGCCCTTCTAATCCTGAACTTATCACAAATTTGTTCATATATGAATGAAGTAGTAGCACCAGTATCAAATAGAACTTTTCCAGGATTTGTGAGAATATTGAGTGTACCTATCACCGCTTGATCCGAGTTATCCACCTCCTCCAAGGTTGCGCAATTCAGCTTTCTAGTAGCTTTGCCTTTCTTGCCATTGTCGTTTTTGCCATAACTTCCACCTTTGTTAGGCTGTCCACCTCTGCCTCTTGCTTGACCACCGCCTGATGTAGGCCAACCACCTGGTGGTTTCTTGGGACAATCGGGCTTCATGTGCCCCTTCTGACCACAACCATAGCATATGATTGCTGGCTTCTTACATTCCCTTTGGAAATGCCCTAGAATACCGATACGTCCAAAACGTATCTCCTTTCCCAAACACTTTTGTTATTGTTTCTCCTCTAAACTTGTGTGATTTGGCTACAACTAACACGGACTGACGCTGTTTTCAGCAGAATTACCTTGGTGTCTAGTTTTTGTGCAGAAAATCAACTATCAGGAAAAATCTCGGAAAATATGCCAAAATCCTATTTCACCAGAAGACTCATGGAGCCAGAAGACGAGACGGAGGAGGGTTATGAGGGGCCCACACCACCTGGTCGTGCGGGCCAGCCCAGGCCGCGCTTGGGGGTGTTGTGGCCACCTTGGTCACCCCCTCGGCCTCCCTCTTGGCCTATAAGATGTCTCCTAACCTAAAAACTCAGGGGGGTTTGACATTTTTCGAAATAGAGTTCCGTTGCGCCGCCACCACCAGATACCGCAATTCGGAACCAGAAACTCCGTTCTGGCACCCTGCCGGGACGGGGAATTGGAGGATATTATCACCGTCATCATCACCATCACTTCTCCATCAACCATCCATGATTCCCCATCCATGAGTGAGTAATACCCCGCTATAGGCTATGGGGATGATAGGTATTGGATGAGATCGTTCATGTAATGGCATCAGATTGTTAGGGCATGGTGCCTAGTATCTATTATTAGTGTTTTTTTGACTTTGTTGCAACTTGTTATGCTTAATGCTTGTCACTAGGGACCGAGTGCCATGATTTCAGATCTGAACATGTTATTGATTCATGATGATAGTATTGTTTATGATCTTACCTGCAAGTTGTTTACACATATTATTGTCCGGAACCAAAGGCCCCAAAGTGACAATAATTAGGATAACCGGAAGGAATGGCTATGATATGATGATTACATGTGTTCACGGAGTGTTAATGCTTTGCTTCGGTGCTCTATTAAAAGGAGCACCTTAATTGCCAGTAGTTCCCTTGAGGCCCCGCTGCAAACGGGCTGGCAGGACAAAAGATGTTGTGCAAGTTCTCATTGCGAGCACGTATGACTATTTATGGAACACATGCCTATGATTATTTAGTACTTGGATACTTTACCTTATTTATCTGCAAATTCCCTATATCTTGATTGCTACGTGAATTGTCTTGTCCATGCAATGCCCGTCCATCCGTACTTATGCCTAACGCACTTTAATCCTACTGTTTACTGCAATTGTTACTACTGTCTTTACTTTTACTACTGCTATTACTTTGCTATTGCTACTACAAAACTATTGCTACTGATAAACTGCTGTGAGCAAGATTGTTTCCATGTGCAGCTGAATTGACAACTCAGTTGTTAATGCTTATAAATATTGTTTGGCTCCCCTTGTGTCGAATCAATAAATTGGGTTTCACTTCCCTCGAAAATACTACGATACACCCCCTATACTTATGGGTCATCAAGACTATTTTTTGGCGCCGTTGCCGGGGATCATAACTCTATTTATCAAGTTCACTTGGAATCACTATTGTTCGCTGCCATCCATTCATCATGGGTAAGTCTCGTGATGGAAACGTTCCTATATTACCATCCACTACAAGGAGAGGTACGATTCTGAACACCTCTATTGCTCTTGATTCACCATCTGTGATGAGTAAGCTCCTTACACCACCACATACACATGCTACACATACTGCTAATTCTGCTGAATCTGAAACTTCTGATACTTATGATTCTTCTACTGTGCTTGATAAGAGTGGTCCATTAGGTCCTTTCCTAGATGCTACGATTGCTAGATCTATAGCTGGAAATACTGAAACTCCTAATGAAGATACTACTACACCTGTCAGTTCACCTGAGTCTAGAGAGAGCTATGACATTAAAGACGGATATATAGAAATGACTGATGAATTTATTAAAGAATGCCAAAACACTCATGGTAGGAGTGTTATTAAGAGTCTTCTTGAGAAACATACTGTTAGACCAAAATTATCTCCTAATGCTAAGTTTGATACATCTCCCATAAACATTAAAGATAAAGATTATGATTTCTCTCTTGATCTATCTTACATAACCATTGTTGAGAAAGAACCTTTTTGTGGGACTAAGAATGAAAGTGTTGTAGAACATATGACTGAGCTTTCTACCATGAGTGGCCTATTTTCTTATGATATTAAGATGCGCACCTACTTTGTTGCTAAAATTTTCCCCTTTTTACTGAAAGGAGAAGCTAAGGCTTGGTTTAATAATTTACCTCCTGGATCTATTAATAGCCCTGATTGCTTGATTTATACTTTCAGAAATATTTCCCTCCTAGTGCTAGACATGCCATTCTGCAAGAACTTTTGATTTTAAAGAAGGAGAGAAGGAGATATTGCCTGAATCATGGGCAAGGTTTTGTGCTTTGATTCATGCACAGCCCGTGTGTCCATTACCTAAAAATGAGATTCTTGATATATATTATAATGGACTAACTGAATAATCTAGGACATACCTTGATAGTTGTGCTGATTGTGTTTTCAGGAAAAGAACTCCCAAAGAAGCTGACGAATTAATGGCTAAAATAAGCAAGAATTATGATGACTGGACTTCACCTGAGTCAACTACACATGAGTTAACAGTGCCTGAGCCAACACCAACACCTAAGAAGATAGGAGTTATTGAACTAAATGATGAAGTGATGAAGGAAGCTAAGAAATGTCTTAAGGAGAAGGGAATTAAATCTGAAGATGTGAAGAATTTACCTCCTATAGAAGAATTATGTAAGTCAATCTCCCACTCATCCACTATTGAGGTATGCTGACTCATGTAATAACGAGCTCGTTGGGGAACCCCAAGAGGAAGGTATGATGAGCACCGCAGTAAGTTTCCCTCAGTTATGAAACCAAGGTTATCAATCCAGTAGGAGCAAGGAAACACCTCGAAGCTGTTGCTAGCTAGCCTTTGGCAGGGCGCACTACCGGTGCTAGCAGCAACGTGGAAACCTGCACAACACAACCAAAGAACTTTGCCCCCAACTTATAGTGAGGTTGTCAATCTCACCGGGTTTGCTGAAAACAAAGGATTAAACGTATTGTATGGAAGGAAGTAATAGTTTGCAGAAAGTAAACAGAAAACAGTAAACAGTTGATTGTAGATTAATAGTAAAAGAAAGGATCGGGGTTCATAGTTCACTAGTGGTGGCTCTCCTTAAGGTAGATGACATGTTGGGTGAACAAATTACAGCAGGGCAATTGACAAACATCGAGAAAGCAATCATGCATATACTAATCATCTTGACTCCTTTGAGATTTGATTGGGCATTACAACATTATACATACACCGTAATCCAACTGCATCTATGACTAATAATCCACCTTCAGGTTATCATTCGAACCCCCTCTAGTATTAAGTTGCAAGCAACAAATAATTGCATTACGCATTGCATGTAAAGTAAACAATATGATTGTTATATGAACAAAGGATTGCTGTTTTCTCCCTAGTAGCAACAGCACATCTAGTACCTTAGAGATTTCTGTCACTTCCCCAGATTACTAGAGGCATGAACCCACTATCGAGCATAAATACTAACTCTTGGACTTGCTAGCATCTACTTGGCCAAGATAGCTACTAACAACGGAAAGCATGCAAGATCACAAATAACAAAGACATGATAGAATCAATAATGTGAAATAGCATCTCAATATCCATCGGATCCCCGCAAACACAACATGTAGGATTACAAATAGATGATATTGATCATGAACGGAGCTCACAAGATCTAAGCATGACAGCACAAAGGAGAAGAACCAGCCATCTAGCTACTACATGGACCCGTAGTCCAAGGATGAACTACTCACGCATCACATCGGAGGCTTGCATGGTGATGAAGAAGGCCTCTAGGGTGAATTCTCCCCTCCGGCAGGGTGCCGGGAAGAGCTTCAGATCCCTCTTAATATAGGGATGGAGATGAAGGCGGCTACAGACTCTTTCGTGGAATTTTGATCGGGTACTTAGGGTTTCTGAATCGGAGGCATCTTATAGGCGAAAAGGAAGACCGAGGGGGTGCTCTAGGCGGCCAGACCACCCCCTGGCGCGGGCCAGGCCTGGCCACGCGGCCAGGTGGTGTGGCCGGCCCCTGGCCCCTCTCCGTCTCGTATTTTGGCTCTGTGTCCCCCTCGGTGAAAAACTGACTTTGGCTTTTGTCCCGTCCAATTCCGAGAATATTCATTTTCTAACTTTCCTAGAACCAAAAACAGCAGAAAACAGGTAGTTGGCACTGTGGCTCTTGTTAATAGCTTAGTCCAAGAAAGTGTATAAAAGCACTCCAAAGTGTGGAAAAAACATAGTAAAGTAGATAAAAACCAAGCATGGAACATCAAAAATTATAGATACGTTTGCAACGTATCAACATCCCCAAGCTTAACTCCTGCTCGTCCTCGACTAGGTAAGTGATAGAAAGAAAGAATAATTTTTGAGGTGACATGCACCATCATAAACTTGATCAAAGTATTTGTAAAACATTGATAGTTGGGATCATAGTACTTCAACATAACATGAAAGACAAAGTTCTAACAATAAGACAAAGCAATTATGTTGCAACATAAAAAGGCACAAACAAAAGATTCATGAATAACAATGCTTTTGCAAGACGTTTGTTTGTTTCACATAAAGAAAACATAGCATAGTGGCATTCAGCTTGTCCCTCATAGAGTAGCAAACATAAGTGCATAGGACACCTTCAAAGTTCATAAGAGTGACTAGATACAAATAGTTTAAGGACAAGTAATATCAAAATTATGCATCAATCAACAAAATCTTGGGACAATGCACATAGAACTAAGAATGGCCACTATGCTCTCAAAATAGGTGCATAAAGATCGAAGGTGGAGACTCAACATAAAAGTAAAAGAAAGGCCTTCATAGAAGGAAGTAGGGATTCAAGTTTCATAAAGAGCTTCCAAAAATTATGGTACTTATTATCTTTCAGTTGTCATTGCCCCTATAATAAGCATCTTGAAGTGATTAAGGTTAAAGTGAACAAACTATGGAGTATATGCTTGACAAAGTATAAGTTGGAAATCTCATGTCCCTTGTATATGAGGGCTGCTCCTCATGCTACTCAAGTTTAGTCACCGGTAAGTTCTTGTCATCGTAAGTACATGTGTATCATAGAGAACCGCCAATGGGGTACCCCTTGCCCGATGATACGGAAGAATCCCCATATCAAAATGACAAGGCAAGCATACAATGAGCATCTCAGCAATCTTCTTATGTACCATGGGAATATGGTGCTTTTTTTTCTCTCTTTCCTCTTTTCATAATCTCTTTTTTCTCTTTTTCTCTTTTTTTTCAATAAAGGACTCTTTTTTATATAAGAAGAATGCTTCATAGATAGCTCATTATGGTTATGTTGCAGGTTTCCACCATGTCAGCATGGATTAGACCAGTGGCCCAGGCGTTTCTCTAACACATATACATAACTCCATGGACTTACAAGCTCCCCTTTCATTTCACACCGACGACATCCATATACCAAAGAGCATGATATCAACTAGGTACAAAGTACCAAGTGCAATGTTGAAAGCGTTCCCCATGACAGCATGGTTCTGCTAATTCCCAACAAATAAGTGCAAGCATATACAACATAGACGACACAATGGTTCAAGTTTATTAAGGGCAAGAAAAGTAAAGTGTGCCATCAAGTTCGTGAGAGCTTTAATCACTAGTTTTCTCATAACAAGTTTAATTTGGAAGGTAAACAAAAGCATGAATATACTTGGAATAGCATAATATAGTAGGTAGGTATGGTGGACTCTTTGGAATAACTTGGTTTAAGGAGTTGGATGCATGAGTGGAACTCATACCTGGTTGTGGAGGCTAGCAAAAGACTGGGAGCGACAAACTAAGAGAGCAATAATGGCCATAATCATGCAGAGCGACAAAACATCATTGATCAAAGCATAAAGTGATACTACAAGTTGAAAACTAAAGGATCATAAACGCTATGGTGACTTGAGATAGTCATAACATGGTGTGAGCATGTGCCAACTCAACCCAAGTAAAGCATCAAAGGAGAATACCAATATACTATGATTTAATATGCTAAAACAACGCATGATTCATCCAAGGCACATTAAGCAATCTCAATTGTTTATAACAAGTCATGCTACAGCAAAGAATACTAAGCATAAAGTCAAAACAATATCAAGCATGGCATGACAGAGCATAGGCCACAGTCAAAAACGAGCTTTTTTACCACATAAGTATGAACTTTCCTACTCTTTTCCAAACCAAACCAAACTATTTGCAAACCAAAGTATGAAAGAGGGGGTCCAACCAATTTATTCAGCAAACTAAGAAAACCAAGCAAACGCAAAACCAAAACGAAAACGAAAAAGAAGACGCTCCAAGAACAACACAACTGTGCATGAAACAATAAAAACGAAGCGTTTGGAAGAAACCTGGGATTTTTATTGATGAAGAGGGGGATGCCTTGGGCATCCCCAGGAGTTGATGCTTGTACTTCTTGGATATTTCTTGGGGTGACACGCGTGGCATCCCCAAGCTTAAGTTTTAGTCCATCCTTCATCTCATTACCCATTCCTTCCATACACCTGAAATTTTTCCTTCATACAAAACTTCACACAATCTTTATTAGCAACATTAGTGCACTCAAGATAATAGGTCTTAACGTTCAGTTCTAACACCAAATAAACTTCCATTAGAACAGTAACTACTGTAGCACTTCCCTCAAAAAGCTCAATTCCCCAAAAGAACTCAAAAAGGAACCAACAAGAAGCAAATGCAGAAAATGGCAGAAATCTGTCAAAACAGACCAGCAGGTAAAGATGAATTTTTTCAGAGACCTTATGTTGCTCAAATCAAAAAGTGTTGAACTAACAAAAGTTAGATAGCAACCTGGGGCAGAAGCAAAAAAAATCATGCCTCAAAAATACGTTTAGAGATTTTACACGAAGTTTTACGGTGAAGCACATAAATCTGTTTCGGGACAGCAACTTTCCCAATCATTACTTCTCTCTCATTAGAGGTTACTCTTGGCACAAAAATCAAATAAAAAGGGTAAGCAGCGGTTATTACAGAGGTAATAACTTCCAAGACTCATCTAAAACTTTTGGGTTATCTCCCAATAAGTACTTTTCTTTAACGCCTTTAAGTTAGGCATAAGAAGCAAGAAAGAATCAAGTGTTCTCAAATGAAGAAGCATTAAGATTAATACCAGAAATATCTTCAACAAGGCAAGGTATCTCATCCAAATAAGTTCTAGAGGATCCTCTCTCAACGCTCTTGGGTTCACTATTTTTATCAAACGGGTTTTCTGGAACAATCCAGTTAAGATTCTTTTCTATGGCTTCATGCATTGCTACAAGTTTGAAAGTTATTGGTATCTTAATTTCCTCCCCATTAGGTTCAGTTTTGTTCATCTTTTCTCGTGTACCAACAACATATACACATGAGCCTAGCATATTAAAACATTCAAAGACTTTTCTAGCTTCCTTGGCAACATCTTAGAATACCTTAAGCAAAGTTTCCAGAATAAAATCTCTCTTTTTAGGGTCCTTAATTTTTTTAAGTTTAAGAAACATTACTTGCATTAAGGGGTTAAGGTTAACAAACCTAGCTTCCAACATGTGAACTAAAGAAGCTGCAGCAATTTCATAGTTTGGAGCAAGTTCTGCAAGGGATCTATCCTCAATATCCTCATGCTTATTAACATGATTAAAGAATTCTTTAATATTATCTTTTCCAATTATAGAGCCACTACCTATTGAAAGGTCTTTCGGGGTGAATTTAGGGATCAACATGGTGAGCTAAGAGGTAAAAGACTAAAATTTTTGTGTTTTTAATAGAGAAAGCAAACTAGTAAAACTAATTTTTTGTGTGTTTTTGATAAAGAAACAAGCAAACAAAGCAAAAATAAACTAAGCAAAACAAAAACAACAAAGTAAAGAGATTGGTTATGAGGGACTCGCCTTGTGAAGATGTCCTTGACTCCCTGGCAACGGCGCCAGAAAAGTACTTGCTGACTCGTGTAATAACGAGCTCGTTGGGTAACCCCAAGAGGAAGGTATGATGAGCACAACAGTAAGTTTCCCTCAGTTATGAAACCAAGGTTATCAATCCAGTAGGAGCAAGGAAACACCTCCAAGGTGTTGCTAGCTAGCCTTTGGCAGGGCACAGTACCGGTGCTAGCAGCAACGTGGAAACCTGCACAACACAACCAAAGAACTTTGCTCCCAACTTACAGTGAGGCTGTCAATCTCACCGGTTTTGCTGAAAACAAAGGATTAAACATATTGTGTGGAAGAAAGTAATAGTTTGCAGAAAGTAAACAGAAAGCAGTAAACAGTTGTAGATTGAGGGTAAAAGAAAGGATCGGGGTCCATAGTTCACTAGTGGTGGCTCTCCTTAAGATAGATGACATGTTGGGTGAACAAATTACAGCGGGGCAATTGACAAACATCGAGAAAGCAATCATGCATATACTAATCATCTTGACTCCTTTGAGATTTGATTGGGCATTACAACATTATACACCATCCAATGGCATTTATGACTAATAATCCACCTTCAGGTTATCATCCGAACCCCCTCCAGTATTAAGTTGCAAGCAACAGATTATTACTTTACGAACTACGTATAAAGTAAACAATACGATTGTTCTATGAACAAAGGATTGCTGTTTTCTCCCTAGTAGCAACAGCACATCTAGTACCTTAGAGATTTCTGTCACTTTCCCAGATTACTAGAGGCATGAACCCACTATCGAGCATAAATACTAACTCTTGGAGTTGCTAGCGTCTACTTGGCCAAGATAGCTACTAACAACGGAAAGCATGCAAGATCACAAATAACAAAGACATAATAGAATCAATAATCAATCTGAAATAGCATCTCAATATCCATCGGATCCCCGTAAACACAACATGCAGAATTACAAATAGATGGTCTTGATCATGAACGGAGCTCACAAGATCTAAACATAAAATCACAAAGGAGGAGAATCAGCCATCTAGCTACTACATGGATCCGTAGTCCAAGGATGAACTACTCACGCATGACACCAGAGGCTTGCATGGTGATGAAGAAGGCCTCTAGGGTGAATTCCCCTCTCCGGCAGGGTGCCGGGAAGAGCTTCAGATCCTTCTAGATCTAGAGATGGAGATGACAGCGGCTACAGACTCTTTCGTGGAATTTTGATCGGGTACTTAGGGTTTCTATATTGGAGGCATCTTATAGGCGAAAAGGTAGGCCGAGGGGGTGCCCTAGGCGGCCAGACCACCTCTTGGCGCGGGCCAGGCCTGGCCGCATGGCCAGGTGGTGTGTCCGGCTCCTGGCCCCTCTCCGTCTCGTATTCTGGCTCCGTGTCCCCCTCGGTGAAAAACTGATTTTGGCTTTTGTCCCGTCTAATTGCGAGAATATTCATTTTCTGACTTTCCTGGAACCAAAGACAGCAGAAAACAGGCAGCTGGCACTGTGGCTCTTGTTAATAGGTTAGTCCAAGAAAGTGTATAAAATTACTCCAAAGTGTGTACAAAACATAAGAAAGTAGATAAAAACAAAGCATGGAACATCAAAAATCATAGATATGTTTGCAGCGTATCAAGGTACACTCTCTCCAACATTTTGATGAAGGTGATATTCCTTATCCTAAACCTCCTGATCAATGCTTGGAAGAATTTGATGTTTTTATTTTAAGCAAGATAATTTTAATAAAAGGGTGCAAAATCATTTAATGGAAACTCTAGAGCTATTATTGAGTTGAAGGTTATTGTGGAAAGAACCTCTAATGATGTTAAAATGCTTGTTAAACATTTCCAAATGGTTCAAACTCAAATTGATCAGCTTATCAAAGTACAAAAAGATTTGTTAGTGAATGCTGCTAAAGAAAAACATGCTTATGAAATTAGAACTAGAAGTGGTGCTGCTACTCAGGATCCTCTATATCCTGAGGGGCATCCTAAAAGAATTGAGCAGGATTCTCAACAAATTGAAAATAGTTGTACTTCTCCTAAGAATAGGAAAAAGAAACATAAAACTATTGTAGAGTCTTCTGAACCTGCTAAAGATCCTAATAGTATATCTGCCTCTGATGCTAAAACTGAAAGTGGTAGTGTGGAAAATGATGCTCCTGATAAAGAAAAAGTTGAAGAAGAACCTGAAAGACACACTAAGAATACTAAATACACTAAGGAAGATTTTGTTGCTAATAAACATGGTAGTGAGAGAGAGCCCCGGGTTCAGAAACCTATGCCTTTTCCTGATAAAAAACACAAGTCAAAGGAAGACGAACACTTTAATAAGTTTTGTGAGTGGATGAAACCTTTATTTTTGCAAATTCCTTTGACTGATGCTATTAAATTACCACCTTATTCAAAGTATATGAAGGATATTGTCTCTAATAAAAGGAAGATCCCCAATGAGGAAATTTCTAATTTGCTTGCTAATTATTCCTTTAATGGTAAGGTTCCAAAGAAACTTGGAGACCTAGGGATTCCAACTATTCCATGCTCTATTAAAAATAATTATGTTAGAACTACCTTGTGTGATTTGGGAGCAGGAGTTAGTGTTATGCCTTTTTCTCTCTATAAGAGACTTCAATTGGAAAAATTAATACCAACTGATATATCTTTGCAAATGGCTGATAAATCTACCACTATTCCTAATGGTATATGTGAGGATGTACCTGTTCAAGTGGCTCATAATTGCTTGATATTAACTCACTTTGTTGTGCTTGAAATGCCTGAAGATGATAATATGTCTATTATTCTTGGGAGACATTTTCTTAATACCGCAGGAGCTGTTATTAATTGCAATCAAGGAAAGGTAACTTTTAATGTTAATGATAAGGAGCATACTGTCTACTTCCCCAAGGAGATTGATAGGAATTATGGCTTAAATTCAATTGAAAATATTAAGGGCATCCAAGTTGGAGAAATATATTGTCCCATACCACGAGAAAATATGAAACTATTATGATTGGGACCATTGCTATCAAGGTTGAGGTAACATAATCATTTAGTGGAATACAAAGTTTTGTTTCATATAAAATTGTTTTGGTAACAAGACCTGATCAACCTTGTTAACAAAGGGATTTTAATAAACAAAACAATGTTTTCACCATGACTATCTTCGCTTACTTTTATTTTATCCATTTTAATTCTTGCTTTCACTTAGTTTACTTTTCTTTTGCTAGTTGCTTGCATATTAGAGTGTGTTAGAACTTCTGAAGTTTTAGTTTTGTTTTGAATTTGCATCATTCTAAAAAAAAACTTTTTGCTAGAAAATTATTCATCAATACGTGAAAATTGCTAAAAAAAAATAAAGTGTCTCAAAAAATTCCAGAAAATTCATATTAAATTTTTACGTGAAAAAAGGGGCAGAGAAGTACCCGGAGTGACCCAGGGGGGCCCACCAGGCAGGCACACCACCTGGTGGCGCGGCCACACCAGGGGCGCGCCTGGCCATGGTGTGGGCCACCCATAGACCTGCACTCACTCTCTCACTTGCCACTTCTTTCTCTCTCCCGAGAAAACATCAGTTCATTGCTCAAAATCGCGTTCTTGCTGTTCTTGCTCGTGATTTTTCGATATCCTTGCTCAGCCCATCTTTGCTGCTGAAATTTGGAGCATTTGTTTTCCGGTATGTGACTCCTCCGCTTGTCCAAGTAGATTTGTGATTAGTGGTTTATATATTGAGTATTTTGCTACTATAGGTGACAAGTTATGTGAGCTTCTAAACTTGTTCAGTGCTTAGAGAATTTTTTTTGATGCATGTTTAGGCCTCTTACAAGTCCCTATGAGTAGTTCCTTTCATTATGTATTCACTTTGCAATCACTTGTATGATGGTTGCCTAAAAATTTTAGAGAAGAAGATGAATGAACACCAACTCAACCAACATGAATTAAGGGTGCCTGCAGTCATGAAGGTTCGCCATGAGGAGGAAGTCTTTCCATTTACCTATCCATGCCCCGAATTCACGAGGGTTGCAGGGATTTCTCAAGATTTCCATACTTTAATTACTAATGCAGGATTGGAGCATTTTGTGGGAGACGAACCTACCCAGTATGTGAAACTAACTTTGTCTGTGGTGCAGGATTTCCGGTTTAGTTGCTCCTTGCCTAACCCCATGGTCCACTACAAAATTTACAATGTAGTTGTCGATCTCCCTTTTGATGACTTTTGTGCAGCTATTAAAGTACCACAGTGGGGTTCGTGTGGAAGGATTAGAGAGCGACCTACACCACTCATGGACTTGTATGCAGAAATTTTCCAAGGGAGCAGCTTCTCAAAGGTGAGGTAAAATTCATAATATTCATCTCCCGTCTATTCGATACTTTGCCTACTTTATTGCCAAGTGTGTCCTCGCTAGGCAAACTGCTAATAAATTATCCTTATATGATCTGGCCTTCAGCGCAGCTACCTTAAAACGAGATAGGACTTATAACTTGGGTGCCTTGATAGCTTTCCGTCTTGCTGCTAACTGCGAGAAGGGTGGAATTTGTGGAGGCCTCATCGCCTCTCGTTTAATAGTTTTGCATGGTGTAGTGCCTCATCATTTAGACCTACAGTTTCCCATAGAGAGGCTTGACCTTAACTCCATGATACAACATAAATTTGTTTCTTCTTGGGCTAATTTGAGTGATTTATCTTATGAAATAACCTTCCTCAAGGCTGGTTGGAGAAGGGGTAAGTCCGAGCGTGTTGTTCTTTTGCCTGTACCTATTTTGTTTAACCTTGATACCAGGGTAGGATGGTCACTCACTAAGGAAGAGCTCGACACATATTTGGGGTAGCTTTCCTAGCAAGAGCAGGATGCTGGAAGGGAGGTTACAGATGATTCGGTCCAGCCCTCAAATGAGGGGGAGTCCTCATACCAGCAGCCTGCCTATGACTAGGGAGTTTCTTCTTCATCGCAAGGGCCTAACTATGATCATTCTTATGATGACGCGACGGCTTGGAGTTCCTACCCGCGTTGGGGTTGATACCCACTTAGGCCAAAAGCCTAAGCTTGGGGGAGGTACACCGACATCACACTCATCTATATATCATGTTCAGTCGGTACTTTGTATATCCATGTTTCGTTTTCTTTTCACTCTTCGTTTTTGCTTTATTTCTGCTTTCCAAAACACAAAAAGACCAAAAATATTTTTGTTATTTCTCTTTGCTCGCTTCTTTATCTTTTTGCCTTGGTTTGCCTTTTTTCTTTTAGCTTTGTCTTGATTATTCGAAAAAACCAAAAAGATTTCGCTTTGCTTGATCTTGCTTTTCGTTCTTGCCTTTAAAAATCAAAAACACCAAAAATATTTTCTGTTCTTCTTTGGTTTTGTGAAGTTCATTGCAGGGTTCAGCAGTCCTCAGTGGAGTTTGGTTTCATGTTATTATTCAAGCCACACAAGTTAAGGGCAATAATGAAGATTAATGACAACTCGAGGTGTGGTAAGAGGCTAGTAATGAACTTTATTTGTTTTCGTTTTTGTACATATACTCATCATTGTGGGTGTGCTTAGTCTGTTCATGTAAGGTGTATGTTATTTATGGATGCTTAGTAGTTCTTGCTTTCTTGTGATTAGCTCCAGCTTGCTAATAGTTTGTAGCATGTCATATGAATGTTTGCTTGCATTGTTCTATTCATAACTTGGTATGACACTGTGGTATCCTCCTCTAAATGTTTCACTTGAATTGACTTGGCACATGCTCACGCATGCATAAGACTGAAACAATCAGTTAAGCCTCAATGAATTATTTTGCCTCAGGATCCTTGAATCACTTTCATGCCATAATTAGTCATGTTTTGTTACAAGCATGATTATGACAGTTATTGCTCTCTCGTTTGTCACTCCCTTTCTATTGTTGGCCTTCACTTGCACTAAGTATGATCTCTACTCATGTTTCCAACTCCCCAAAACCAATATTGCCAAAAGTGTCCACCATACCTACCTATTAGCATCATTTGCTATTCCGTGCATATTAAGTAAGCCTTGTTTTCTTCTGAATAAAATGTTTTCTTGTTACGAGAAAGTTAGTTAGTAAAGCTCTCACGAACTTGATGGCACACTTTATTTCTTACACTTAATAAACCTGAACTATTGTGACTGTCCATGAAAGTTATATGCTTGCAAATTATAGGCTAGGGATTAGCATAACCGTGTTGTCACGGGGAATGCTTTCAACACCTATAAATATATACCCAGTTGATATCATGCTCTTTTGTTTATGGATGTCATCGGTGTGAAATAAAAGGGGAGCTTGTAAGTCCATGGAGTTATGTATGTGTGTTAGAGAAACGCCTGGGCCGCTGGCCTAATCCATGCCTAATCATGGTGGAAACCTGCAACGTAATCATAATGAGCAATCTATGAAGCATTCTTCTTATAAAAAAAGAGAGATAGAGATTGAGAAAAAAATAAAAAAAAGAGATGAGAAAAGAGGAAAGAGAGAAAAAAGCACCATTTTCCCATGGTAAATAAGAAGATTGCTGAGATGCTCATTGTCTGCTTGCCTTGTCATTTTGATATGGGGATTCTTTTGTATCATCAGGCAAGGGTACCCCGTTGGTGGTTCTCTATGATACGCATGTATTTACTATGACAAGAACTTACCGGTAACTAAAGTTGAGTAGCATGAGGAGCGAACCTCGTACTCAAGGGACATGAGATTTCCAGTTTATGGTCTGTCAAGCATATAACTCATATTGGACCTCACTTTCACCTTAACCATTTAAAGATGCTTATGATAGGGGCAATGACAGCTCAAAGCTAATGAGTACCATACTTTCAGCATTTGGAAGCCTTTCAAACTTTTCAAAACATTTTTAGTTCCTTGTTGAGTCACCACTTATTCTATGAGCACTTTCTTGAGAGCACGGTTGTCATTCTTAGTGTAATATGCTTGTCTCAAAATTTGGTTAATTGTGTCATGGCTTTGATGCTTGTATCTTTGATATCTTTACTTCTAGTCTTCACTTGAACTTCAGAGGTTCTTGGCATTTATGTTTGCCCTACAATCAAAGGCAAGCGAGATACCACTCTATCATACCTTTTTATGAGCATTGCAATGTTGCTTATGTTTATGTTTCATGCTACTTACTATTTTTGAGTTGGAATCTCTTCATAGCTTGCAATGACTATTAAGTAAACTTATTTGCATACCCTTTATTATGAATTGCTTAAGTAGTAGATCATATGTTGAGAATATATACATCTTATGAAGCAAATGTGTTCGTGAAAGCTCTTTTATCGCACTCAGTTTTCAACTGAATTGCTTGAGGACAAGCAATAAGTTAAGCTTGGGGAGAGTTGATACGTCCAAAACGTATCTCCTTTCCCGAACACTTTTGCTATTGTTTCTCCTCTAAACTCGTGTGATTTGGCTACAACTAACACGGACTGACGTTGTTTTCAGCAGAATTACCTTGGTGTCTAGTTTTTGTGCAGAAAATCAACTATCAGGAAAAATCCCGAAAAATATGCCAAAAATCCTATTTCACCAGAAGACTCACGGAGCCAGAAGACGAGACGAAGGAGGGCTACGAGGGGCCCACACCACCTGGCTGCACGGGCCAGCCCAGGTCGCGCCTGGGGGTGGTGTGGTCGCCTCGGTCACCCCCTCGACCTCCCTTTTCGCCTATAAGATTCCTCTTGACCTAAAAACTCAGGGGGGGTCGACATTTTTCCAGATAGAGTTCCGTTGCGCCGCCACCACCATATACCGCAATTCGGAACCAGAAACTCCATTCTGGCACCCTGCTGGGACGGGGAATTGGAGGAGATCATCGTCATCGTCATCACCATCGCTTCTCCATCAACCATCCATGATCCCCCCATCCATGAGTGAGTAATCCCCCGCTGTAGGCTATGGGGATGGTAGGGATAGGATGAGATCATTCATGTAATGGCATCAGATTGTTAGGGCATGGTGCCTAGTATCAATTATTAGTGCTTTTTGACTTTGTTACAACTTGTTATGCTTAATGCTTGTCACTAGGGCCCGAGTGCCATGATTTCAGATCTGAACATGTTATTGATTTATGATGATAGTGTTGTTTACAGAGGGAATGGCTATGATATGAGGATTACATGTGTTCACAGAGTGTTAATGCTTTGCTCCGGCGCTCTATTAAAAGGAGCACCTTGATTGCCAGTAGTTTCCTTGAGGCCCTGCTGCAAACGGGCTGGCAGGACAAAAGATGTTGTGCAAGTTCTCATTGCGAGCACGTATGACTATTTATGGAACACATGCCTATGATTATTTAGTACTTGGATGCTTTACCTTATTTATCCGCAAATGCCCTATATCTTGATTGCTACGTGAATTGTCTTGTCCATGCAACGCTTGTCCATCCGTCCCTATGCCTACCGCGCTTTAATCCTACTGTTTGCTGCAATTCTTAATATTGTCTTTACTTTTACTACTGCTATTACTTTGCTATTGCTACTACAAAACTGTTGCTACTTATAAACTGCTGCTTAGCCCAAAATATATCAAGCCCGTTGGGGAACCCCAAGAGGAAGGTATGATGAGCACAGCAGCAAGTTTTCCCTCAGTTATGAAACCAAGGTTATCAATCCAGTAGGAGCAAGGAAACACCTCAAACATGTTGCTAGCTGAACTTTGGCAGGGCGCACTACCGGTGCCAGCAGCAACACGGAGACCTGCACAACACAACCACAGAACTTTCCCCCAACTTGCGATGAGGTTATCAATCTCACCGGTTTTCCTGAAAACAAAGGATTAAACGTATCGAGTGGAAGAAAGTAATAGTTTGTAGAAAGTAAACAGAAAACAGTAAATAGTTGATTGTAGATTAATAGTAAAAGAAAGGACCGGGGTCCATAGTTCACTAGTGGTGGCTCTCCTTAAGATAGATGACATGTTGGGTGAACAAATTACAACGGGGAAATTGACAAACATCGAGAAAGCATACATGCATATACTACTCATCTTGACTCCTTTGAGATTTGATTGGGCATTACAACATTATACATATACCGTAATCCAACTACATCTATGACTAATAATCCACCTTCAGGTTATCATCCGAACCCCCTCCAGTATTAAGTTGCAAGCAACGAATAATTGCATTACGCATTGCGTGTAAAGTAAACAATACGATTGTTCTATGAACAAAGGATTGTTGTTTTCTCCCTAGTAGCAACAGCACATCTAGTACCTTAGAGATTTCTGTCACTTCCCAGATTACTAGAGGCATGAACCCACTATCGAGCATAAATACTAACTCTTGGAGTTGCTAGCATCTACTTGGCCAAGATAGCTACTAACAACGGTGTAACACCCTCAGAATCGGCCCTATGCAAGTTTTAGCGAAACCCGCCAAACCCGCATAGAAACGATTCAAAGGTGCCCACCAGGCACTTTCGTGCGGGTGGAAAACGAAGTAATAACATTACACAACAGTCCTCGATGGGACCCACAGAACAGATATATATATAACAGCGACTCGAAGAGTCAAGAATACAGGTATAATATACAAAGATCCAAAACACCTTGAAAGCGATAGAGCGTCCAACTACGGACAAGATGCAAATGGGGCTAAGAGCCCTGAAGAATAACCAATGGCGTCCATAACCCTGCCCAGGCCAAGCCGGAAGGGTAACCCTGCTAACGACGGCGATCTCAAAACCTGCTAAACAAAAGGGGTGCCGACAAGGGGCAAAGGAAAAAGAGAGAGCGGTCAGTACTGAGGCCAGTACACGGCGAGACTAGAATTCGGCGGTCCTCGCCTACAAAGGTATGGTGGACTGAGCGGCAGCGCAGCATGCACTAAACAACCTATAGAGACTCGATATAACTGGCGGCTATCAGAGAGGGGTAAGAAAGACCTATTCGGAACCAACCTGATCACAACGCCAAACAAACCCATCCTGGTATTTCCCCCTCGAGACCAATCGAGGAAGTCAACCGAGGAACTCACACAGTTGGCAGTTTTAGTTATTCAGTTATCTTTGCAGCAATTACTAGTCAGGTTTAGCCAACCATCCTGATAAAGTAAGCAGTGGGCACTTTTAGTTAATCATTCCGTGATAGTTGCAACACTTACTAGTCAGATACAATTAGCATGAGATAACCCCAAAACCCCGCAATTGTTGGTACTTTTATTTAGCCATTCCGTTATACTGGAGCTGATTACTAGTCATATCGGATACAAGATAATTTATAACAGTAAACTTTAGTTATAGTTGTCTATGATCAAGCACTGTGCTCCAAGTCGTCCATAACCGCGGACACGGCTTCTCGAAAAGATTTAACCCTGCAGGGGTGCACCAAAGTATCCACAAGCACTTCGACCCTTTTTGCCAGATCAGTTAACATACACCCATCGGTATGTCGGCGGGGCCTAAGTCATGACGTTCCCAGACCCAAAGCAAGCACGGGGGGCCACCCCACTAAGTCTACCCGCAACGAAGTCGGCCGGTCTTCGAGACGGACTCAGGGTTTGCGTCAGTGGCTGTAAACGACAGCAAATCCCAAAACTGGGACTGTCGATACCGCGAAAACACTCCGCTTCCTAAACAGTACAGTGTGCTCCTCGCACAATTTAAATAAAGCAGTAAAGCATGGCATAAGTACAGGATAGTAAATAAAACCTCAAACTAGTTTGTGGCCCCCAGTACAATACTTTGAAATCAGGTAATAATCAATGGGGGGCCCATATCTCCCCACCCGTGGTTAGCGCGCTCGATCTCGGAACAGGTGTCAAGAACTCGGGGTCCTACGGGACACAAGTGGGCGGTCGGAAACCAACATTATCTATCACCCACCGATGCCTCTGCTTACTTACTTCAATTTTAGTTGTTAAACAGTAATTAAAGTGAACGAAAGGTAAAGCCATGATCATCTCTAACATCAACATGCGGCAAAACTCCAACAACTGTGGCACTTGACAACACGCAACAGCACTTGAGCAAGCGACTACGACGCGCAAGTCCAACTATCTACCAAACAACAGGTAATAGGAGGTGTCCAGGGCAATATAAGGCTGCAAGGGATATCACGGGTACGAAAACTAGAGCATCGCAACACAGATAGCAAGAGATCAACAGGAGGGAATAAATACTATAAAATTAAGATAGGTAGAAAGGGGAGATGCTCGCCTGAAAACGTTGTCGAAGGTTCAACCCAAGATCGGGGTGAAGCTCACATCAACTCAACGGCCTTATCCGCGAAGAAGCAAAACACTAGAACAAACACCGGATGCAATATTTAATACTACGGCAAAAGATCGGGCATGATGCATGCATGATGTATGACATGGCAAAGATGCGATGCAATTAGGTCATATTAAGCGGAACCGGGGGTCCCGACAATTAAATATATGGTTCTATTTGTTTATCTACCCCGCAAATTAAATGTTGAACTAACAGGGCGAGATAAGTTACCGGTTCGCTACACAAATTTAGATGAGGCCAATATGAGAATAGATTTGCCCGCATATGGGCCCCATATTTAATTATGAGGTGAATCGGCATAAGGCCCCCAAACCACACGACAATATGCATGCATGAACAATTTAATATGCAACAAACGATAATGTCATATTATAAAAATAATGGGGGTCTCGGATAGGGAATCACATTAGGGTTCGGCGTACTTGGGCTCCGAGGGGTTCGGGGTCGGTCTCAGGGTCCGGATCTGGGGTTCGGCCTCGGCGGGATCGTTCTCGGATAACAGAGTAGATCTTGGCGTTCCGGGAAGAAGTACTTGGTTGGCGTCGGGGCACCTCGGATTCGTCCTGGTCGGTGTCGATCTTGTCGTCGATGGCGAACTTGAGTGGATCGGGTACCGGGTCTTCGGGGTTCATGAGGCAAACTTGGCGTCCGAGGGTTTCTCCGAATCCGTGGTGCGTCCGTGTGGTAGATCTTGGGGTACCGGCGCCATCGGGTTCCACCTCGCACATTGGTCAACGAAACACGTAGCGATGCAGATCTTGGCGACAAAAGGGCATCGGGGCTCTTGTGACGAGACGGTCTTGTCGACGGACCCTCGGGTTCGTGCGGCTCCTCGTGGCGAACTTGTCGATGTGTCGGATCGGATATCTTGTCGAGGGGGTCTTGGAATGGTACTCCGATGGTGCTTCGGGTCAGCTCGGCTGAGCACAGGGGACGCGAGGTGGCGGCGGTTGCTGCGCTTGGGAGGAGGGCGACCGGAGGACAGCGGCCAGCGACAAGGGCTTGGCCTGAAAACCGAGAAGGGGCGGTCCTGGCCTCACGTGCAGGCGGCAGCAACGACCGGGAGGCGGGACCGGCGAGGCGGAGCGCGGTGCTCGCGGCGGCTCGACGGTGAGCGGCGGGGCGGCTGGTCGCGGGAGGCAGTGGTGTGGCCGACGCGGACGAGGGCCGGGGCCGGGGTTGGGGAAGGCGGGAGGGCCGAGGAGGGAGGCGGTGGAGCTCGGGGCGGCGATGGGAGCTCCACGGCGGCGCTCGGGCGGGATGGAGGAGGCGCGGAGGAGGCGCCGGGGGATGCGGCTTGCGGGCGGAGGAGAAGGCCACGGTGGTCGAAGGGCGGCCGGCGGCGGATGAAGAGGTGGAGGCGGGGGTCGGGGTCTGCGGGCGAGGCGGATGCAGGAGGAGGACGGCCGGGGCGGAGGCGCGGGGACGCGGTGGGGGCGACCAGCGCCGAGGGGGCGCGGCCAGGGAGGTTGGTGAGGGGAGAGGAGGCGCGGTGGCGGCGCGTGTGGGAGGAGCAAGGTCGGGGGAAGAGGAACAGAGGAGAGGGGCTGGGGAACGGGGTCGCGGGCCAGGAGGGGTGGGCCAGGTGGGGTCCAGGCGGGGGGGTGAGACTGCGGGTGGGGTCGGGGCGTGGGGCTGGCTCGGTGGGGCCCGGGTGGGAGTGGGGCTGGACGCGGTTTGACCGCGTGGTGGGGGAAGAGGGCAGAGAGAGGAGAGGTGGGTCGGTTGGGGGGAGGTGGGCCGCTGGGTGTGTGGGTGGGTGGTGGGGCCAGGTGTAAGAGAGAGAGGGCCAGGCGGGTAGGTGGGGGATAGGTGAGAGAGAGAGGGGGGAGGTGGGGGTGGATTGATGAGGTGGCAGGTGGGTAGGGATTGGGTCCAGGGGATGAGGTGGCGGGCTGTGGTTGGTGGGTAGGTTAGGACTAGGTAGGAATAGGAATTAGGTTTAGAGTTTGGGTGGACCGATTTTATTCTGGGGTGGTCGACTGGGTCGAATCGGCCCGTTAGACTGCCCCCACTAAAATAATTAATTATTTTATTTGTTTCAAACAGGGCTTTTGCAAACCGATAGCAGTCAAAACAAAACAATCCGGAGACCCGGGTTTTGCGTTTGGAACAAAGACGGGGCGTTTAGAAAACAAAAACAGGTTTTTCCGCAAATAGTTTTATGCCAGCAAATGCAAGATGATGACGATGCTCAAATGCAAGGTGGCATGATGACATGAGCATGCGGTCATGATGATGCAATGCACAAAACACCGCGATTTTCTAGTAGTGGTTTTGCGGGATGCCACAAACGGAAAGCATGCAAGATCACAAATAACAAAGATATGATAGAATCAATAATCAATCTGAAATAGTATCTCAATATCCATTGGATCCTCGCAAACACAACATGTAGGATTACAAATAGATGACCTTGATCATGAACGGAGCTCACAAGATCTAAACATGATAGCATAAAGGAGGAGAACCAACCATCTAGCTACTACATGGACCCGTAGTCCAGAGATGAGTAGAACTACTCACGCATCACACCGGAGGCTTGCATGGTGATGAAGAAGGCCTCCAGGGTGAATTATCCCCTCTGGAAGGGTGTCGGAAAGAGCTTCAGATCCCTCCCGATCTAGGGATGGAGATGATGGCGACTATAGACTCTTTCGTGGAATTTTGATCGTGTACTTAGGGTTTCTGTATCGGAGGCATCTTATAGGTGAAAGGGGAGACCGAGGGGGTACCTGGGCTGGCCACACCACCCCCTGGCGTGGGCCAGGCCTGGCCGTGTGGCCAGGTGTTGTGGCCGCCCTCTGTCCCCTCTCCGTCTCATATTCTGGCTCCGTGTGTCCCTCGGTGAAAAACTGACTATGGCTTTTGTCCCATCCAATTCCGAGAATATTCATTTTTGGACTTTCCTGGATCCAAAAACAGCAGAAAATAGGCAGCTGGCACTGTGGCTCTTGTTAATAGGTTAGTCCAAGAAAGTGTATAAAAAGTGCTCCAAAGTGTGGACAAAACACAAGAAAGTAGATAAAACCAAGCATGGAACAAAAATTATGAATACGTTAGCAACATATCAACATCCCCAAGCTTAACTCCTGCTCGTCCTCGAGTAGGCAAGTGATAAAAAGAAAGAATAATTTTTGAGGTGACATGCACCATCATAAACTTGATCAAAGTATTTGTAAAACATTGGTAGCTGGGATCATAGTACTTCAATCATAACATGAAAGACAAAGTTCTAACAATAAGAAAAAGCAACTATGTTGCAACATGAAAAGGCACAAACAAAATATTCATGAATAACAATGCTTTGCAAGACGTTACTTGTTTCGCATAAAGAAAACATAGCATAGTGGTATTCAGCTTGTCCCTCATAGAGTAGCAAACATAAATGCATAGGACACCTTCAAAGTTCATAAGGGTGAATAGATACAAATAGTTTAAGAACAAGCAATATCAAAGTTATGCATCAATCAACAAGTCTTGGGACAATGCATATTAAACTAAGAATGGCCACTATTCTCTCTTAATAGGTGCATAAAGATAAAAGGCGGAGACTCAATATAAAAGTGGAAGAAAGGCCTTCATAGAAGGAAGCAGGGATTCAAGTTTCATAAAGAGCTTCCCAAAATTATGGTACTTATTAGCTTTCAGCTCTCGTTGCCCCTATCATAAGCGTCTTGAAGTGATTAAGGTTAAAGTGAACAAACTATGGATTATATGCTTGAAAAAGTATAAGTTGGAAATCTCATGTCCCTTGAATACGAGGGCCGCTCCTCATGCTACTCAAGTTTAGTTACCGGTAAGTTCTTGTCATAGTAAGTACATGTGTATCATAGAGATCCGCCAACGGGGTACCCCTTGCCCGATGATATGGAAGAATCCCCATATCAAAATGACAAGGCAAGCAGACAACGAGCATCTCAGCAATCTTATTATTTACCATGGGAAAATGGTGCTTTTTTCTCTTTCCTCTTTTCTCATCTTTTTTTTTCTTTTTCTCTTTTTCTCAATATCTGACTCTTTTTTTATAAGAAGAATGCTTCATAGACAGCTCATTAAGGGCAAGAAAAGTAAAGTGTGCCATCAAGTTCGTGAGAGCTTTAATCACAAGTTTTCTCATAACAAGTTTACTTCGGAAGGTAGACAAAAACATTAATATACTTGGAATAGCAAATGCTAATAGGTAGGTATGGTGGAATCTTTGGAATAACTTGGTTTTAGGAGTTGGATGCATGAGTGGAACTCATACTTGGTTATGGAGGCTAGCAAAAGACTGGGAGCGACAAACTAACAGAGCAATAATGGCCATAATCATGCAGAGCGACAAAACATCATTAATCAAAGCATAAAGTGATATTACAAGTTGAAAACTAAAGGATCATAAAGGCTTATGGTGACTTGGGATAGTCATAGCATGGTGTGAGCATGCGCCAAGTCAACCCAAATAAAGCATCAAAAGAGAATACCACAATAATATGCTTTAATATGCTAAAACAACGCATGATTCTTCAAAGGCATATTAAGCAATCTCGATTGTTTATAACAAGTCATGCTACAACAAAGAGTACTAAGCATAAAGCCAAAACAATGTCAAGCATGGCATGACAAAGCATAGGCCATAGTCAAAAACAAGCTCTCTTTACCACTTAAGCATGAACTTTCCTACTCTTTTCCAATCCAAACCAAACTATTTGAAAACCAATGTATGAAAGAGGGGGTCCAACAAATTTATTCAGCAAACTAAGAAAACAAAGCAAATGAAAAACCAAAATGAAAATGAAAAAGAAGACGCTCCAAGAACAACACAACTGTGCATGAAACAATAAAAATGAAGTGTTTGGAAGAAACCTGGAATTTTTATTGATGAAAAAGGGGATGCCTTGGGCATCCCCAAGCTTTGACGCTTGTACCTATTGGATATTTCTTGGGGTGACACGGGGTGGCATCCCCAAGCTTGAACTTTAGTCCATCGTTCATCTCATTACTCACTCCTTCCATACACCTGAAATTTTTCCTTCATACAAAACTTCACACAATCTTTATTAGCAACATTAGTGCACTCAAGATAATAAGTCTTTTAGATTCAGTTCCAACACAAATAAAACTTCCATTAAAACACAAGCTACTGTAGCACTTCCCTCAAAAAGCTCAATTCCCCAAAAGAACTCAAAAAGGAACCAACAAGAAGCAAATGCAAATAATGGCAGAAAACTGTCAAAACAGACCAGCAGGTAAAGACGAATTTTTTCGAAGACCTTCTGTTGCTCAAATGAAAAAGTGTTGAACTAACAAAAGTTAGATAACAACCTGGGGCAGAAGCACAAAGAGTCATGCGTCAAAACAACATACAGAGATTTTACACGAATTTTTACGGTGAAGCACAGAAATCTGTTTCGGGACAACAACTTTCCCAATCATTACTTCTCTCTCATTAGAGGTTTCTTGGCACAAAAAGCAAATAAAAAGGATAAGGAGCGGTTATTACTGAAGTAATAACTTCCAAGACTCATCTAAAACTTTTGGGTTATCTCCCAATAAGTAATTTTCTTTAACGCCTCTAAGTTAGGCATAAGAAGCAAGAAAAAGAATCAAGTGTTCTCAAATGAAGAAGCATTAAGAGCAAATTTTGTTTTCATAGGGGAGGCAAAAGAAATCTTCTCTCTCTTATTAGGGAAGTGTTTTATACCTTTCTTGAGTGGGAGTTGATATTTAATGGTGCCTTCTTTCATATCAATAATGGCACCAACAATTCTAAGAAAAGGTCTTCCCAAAGTAATAGGACAAGAAGCATTGCATTCAACATCCAAAACATAGAAATCAACAGGGACATAGGCATTGTTAACCATAATAAGAACATGATTAGTACTCCCCATGAGTTTCTTTTAGCATTATCATCAAGTGGGACATTCAAATAACAATCTTCCAATGGTGGCAAATCAAGCATATCATAAATCTTTCTAGGCATAATAGAAACACTACTATCAAGATCACATAAAGCCTTGAAATCAAAATCATTCACTTTCATATTAATGATGGGTTCCCAACCATCTTCTTGTTTTATAGGAATAGAAGCTTTATGTTTCACCTTTTCTTCTTTAATCTTTATGAGAGCATCAGTAATGTGTTTTGTAAAGGCCATATTCATAGCACTAGCATTAGGACTTTTAACAAGCTTTTGTAGGAACTTAATAACTTCAGAGATATTGCAACTATCAAGATCAAAATCATAATTATCATCTAAAGTAGTAGAGCTACTACTAGCCTCAACACTAGTGGTAGTGATAGTAGAAACACTAATGTTTCTAGCAAAATCATCTTCTCTTTCCCACTTAGCATGCAATTCAGCTAATAGTCTAATATTTTCATCAATTCTAACTTGTATGGCATTAGTAGCAGCAAAGGGATTATCAATAGTTTCAGGTTTAGCAGCCATTTTATTAATCAAAGAGGATTGTGCTTCAGACAAAGATGATATATTTCTTTCAGCATTAGAAAGTTTCAATTGCAAACTAGGAATTTCCCTATTTAAACTCTCAAGTTGATGACTAATATTCTTCAAAATGGTAGATTGTTCCTCCATAGTTTTAGTAAATAATTTATTTTGTTCATATTTCATTTGCATGAAGTTTTTAGTGGCTCTTTCAACTTCTAAAATTCTTCCTTCACTAGGTATTCCAGGTTTGCCATTATAACCATAAGTATTATTAGGAGGGTAAGGCCTATAATTGTTATTACCATAAGCATTGTTGCCAAAATTATTATTTCTTATAAAGTTCACATCAACTTGCTCTTCTTGAACAACCAAAGAGGCTAAGGGAACATTATTTGGATCAATATGGGCTTTCCCATTAACAAGCATAGACATAATAACATCAATTTTATCACTCAAGGATGAGGTTTCCTCAACAGAATTTACCTTCTTACCTTGTGGAGCTCTTTCAGTATGCCATTCAGAGTAGTTAGCCATCATATTATCCAGAAGCTTTGTTGCAGCACCCAAAGTAATGGTCATAAAGGTACCTCCAACGGCAGAATCCAATAGATTTCTTGAAGAATAGTTCAATCCTGCATAAAAAGTTTGGATAATCATCCAAGCAGTCAGTCCATGAGTGGGAAAAGTCTTTACCAAAGATTTCATTCTTTCCCAAGCTTGAGCAACATGTTCATTATCAGATTGTTTAAACTTCATTATTTCACTTCTCATAGATAAAATCTTAGCAGGAGGATAGTATTTTCCAATGAAAGCATCCTTGCATTTAGTCCAAGAATCAATACTATTCCTAGTTAAGGAATTCAACCATTCTTTAGCTTTTCCTCTCAAAGAGAAAGGAAACAATTTAAGCTTAATGATATCTCCATCTATATCCCAATGCTTTTGCATCTCACAAAGTTCAACAAAGTTATTTAGATGAGCAGCAGCATCTTCATTACCAATACCAGGAAATTGTTCTCTCATAACAAGATTGAGTAAAGCAGGTTTTATTTCAAAGAAAGTAGCTTCAGGAACAGGTGGAGCAATAGGTGTGCTCATGAAATCATTGTTGTTGGTGCTAGTGAAGTCACACAACTTAGTATTTTCAAGATTAGTCATTTTTTTGTGTTTTTAATAAAGAAAGCAAACTAGTAAAACTATTTTTTGTGTGTTTTTGATAAAGAAACAAGCAAACAAAGCAAAAGTAAACTAAGCAAAACAAAAACAACAAAGTAAAGAGATTGGTTATGAGGGACTCCCCTTGTGAAGATGTCCTTGACTCCCCGGCAACGGCGCCAGAAAATCAGTTGCTTAGCCCAAAATATATCGAGCCCGTTGGGGAACCCCAAGAGGAAGGTATGATGAGCACATCAGCAAGTTTTCCCTCAGTTATGAAACCAAGGTTATCGAACCAGTAGGAGCAAGGAAACACCTCAAAGGTGTTGCTAGCTGAACTTTAGCTGGGCGCACTACCGGTGCCAGCAGCAACGTGGAGACCTGCACAACACAACCACAGAACTTTTCCCCCAACTTGCGATGAGGTTGTCAATCTCACCAGTTTTGCTGAAAACAAAGGATTAAACGTATCAAGTGGAAGAAACTAATAGTTTGTAGAAAGTAAATAGAAAACAGTAAACAGTTGATTGTAGATTAATAGTAAAAGAAAGGAACAAGGTCCATAGTTCACTAGTGGTGGCTCTCCTTAAGATAGATGACATGTTGGGTGAACAAATTACAGCGGGGCAATTGACAAACATCGAGAAAGCATACATGCATATACTACTCATCTTGACTCCTTTGAGATTTGATTGGGCATTACAACATTATACATATACCGTAATCCAACTACATCTATGACTAATAATCCACCTTCAGGTTATCATCCGAATCCCCTCCAGTATTAAGTTGCAAGCAACGGATAATTATATTATGCATTGCGTGTAAAGTAAACAATACAATTGTTCTATGAACAAAGGATTGTTGTTTTCTCCCTAGTAGCAACAGCACATCTAGTACCTTAGAGATTTCTATCACTTCCCCAGATTACTAAAGGCATGAACCCACTATCGAGCATAAATACTAACTCCTGGAGTTGCTAGCATCTACTTGGCCAAGATAGCTACTAACAATGGAAAGTATGCAAGATCACAAATAACAAAGACATGATAGAATCAATGATCAATCTGAAATAGCATCTCAATATCCATCGGATCCCCGCAAACACAACATGTAGGATTACAAATAGATGATCTTGATCATGAACAGAGCTCACAAGATCTAAACATGATAGCACAAAGGAGGAGAACCAGCCATCTAGCTACTACATTGACCCGTAGTCCAAAGATGAACTACTCACGCATCACACCGGAGGCTTGCATGGTGATGAAGAAGGCCTCCAGGGTGAATTCTCCCCTCCGACAGGGTGTCGGGAAGAGCTTCAGATCCCTTCCGATCTAGGGATGGAGATGACAGCGGCTACAGACTATTTTGTGGAATTTTGATCGGGTACTTAGGGTTTCTGTATCGGAGGCATCTTATCGGTGAAAGGGGAGACCGAGGGGGTGCCTGGGCTAGCCACACCACCCCCTGGCGCGGGCCAGGCCTGGCCACACGGCCAGGTGGTGTGGCTGCCCTCTGGCCCCTCTCCGTCTCGTATTCTGGCTCCGTGTGTCCCTCGGTGAAAAACTGACTTTAGTTTTTGTCCCGTCCAATTCTGAGAATATTCATTTTCTGACTTTCCTGGAACGAAAAATAGCAAAAAACAGGCAGCTTACACTGTGGCTCTTGTTAATAGGTTAGTCCAAGAAAGTTTATAAAAAGTACTCCAAAGTGTAAGATAAGCATGGAACATCAAAAATTATGGATACATTAGCAACGTATCAACTGCTGTGAGCAAGATTGTTTCCAGGTGGAGCTGAATTGTCAACTCAGTTGCTAAGGCTTATAAATATTATTTGGCTCCCCTTGTGTTGAATCAATAAATTGGGTTTCACTTCCCTTGAAAATACTACGATACACCCCCTATACTTGTGGGTCATCAAATACCACAATTGTTGCATATAATATTCCTCCTAGAGTTGGACTGACCTCCACTGCTATTCTTGTTATTATTGTTGTTGTTATTAAACGGTCGATTCCTTGGTTTGAACTCCAAATTAGATTTAGGCTTACTTGCTTGGATTCTCTTGGTTTCTTTCTTTGCTCTCTTCCTTCGGTCCTCTTGGACATTCTTGTAATCATCCTCAAATGTGATGGTTGCATCAAGTAGATGTTGAAAAGTCTGCTTATTAGCCAACCTCGGCTGCATCTTCACAAATGGATTTAAACCACGCAGGAAACGTTTCTTCCTCTTTTCCCCAGTGTTCACTTCATCCTCAACATAATGAGATAGTTGACTGAACTCCCAGATGTACTTCATGACACTGGTATATCCCTGCTGAAGCTCTTCAAACTCTCTGCGCTTCAACTCCATCACACTTTCTGGAACATGATACTCTCGAAATCTCTGCTTAAACTCCTCCTAGGTATACTCCCTTCCTGGAGGTTGCATTGCTAACTGATTCTCCCACCATGATGCTGCAGGTCCTATCAAGAGATGTGTTGCATACCTCAACTTTTCCTCATCATTGCATCCTACAGTTTTCAACTTTCTCTCAGTATCTACTAGCCAATCTTCTGCACCCATTGGCTCAAGGGCTGATGCAAAAGGTAAAGGCCTTGCATTCTGGAAGTCAGAAAGACTCACACCATGTCCTTCAGGTTCCCTCTAATGTCCCACTCGATCCACTAACCCCTCCATAAACTTGTTCTAGGACTCTTGCATCATCTACTTGTATTGCATGAAGTTTTGCTCCATCAATGGCCTCATTGGTGGTGGTGGTAAATTTGCCTGCATTCTGGCGTCTTCATCCGCCTTTCTCTTAGATTCGTGCTCCATGCGCTGCTGTTCGGTCTCGTCCTCTACACCTGTTTCCATACCCCCCTAGTCCTGTAACATAAAGCGAACACTCATAATTACATCATGCATATGTGTTCTGAGCTCAACTTCATGCATAGAACTAGTCACATAATGGAAAACAAAATCCAAATAAGAACTAAATATGCATTTCACATATTATACATTACACACAACATAGTTAGTACAACGTCATTACAAGCCCATACCATTTAGGTATTACAAACTCATGTGGATGCTATCCCACTTATTTAGTTACATCAAGTGCTCAGACTCTAACAACCGTATCACCACTGGAATACTCCTCCTCAAGGTCATGCTCCCTAGAAGCTGTGACGTTCATCGTACATACCCGGAGAACAATAGTGTTGACGTGAAGTATGACGCACCGTCTGTGGAACGACTTGCCTGTTCGACGATACTCAGTATCAGAAGTATCCAGACTTGACACATCATCCAGCTGAAGTGCGTCCATACCTGCCATCTCATCTGAGGTATCTTCAGAATCATCCTCATCACTGTCTTCTTCAATCGCCTCCTACATCCTGACTCTAGAGTAATCAACAGAATATTCCGCTTCCGGTGCTCCCCAAGTACTCTGCTGGGTACGATAGTTCTCAGCTATAATTGGATATTGCATGTTATCTAGTGTAGGATAATGTTCTGATGACTCAAACACCCTTCATTCAGGATCTTCCTCATCGGACTCTACATCCTCCACGTGGACATCCCTTCCATCAAAGGAATAAGACCTCACTCCCATCCGACTAGTTTGCCCGGTATCACCAACATAATCTTCCATAGGAACAATATTTCTGGCAGATCCATCCATTGATCCATACCTCCATCCTTCGGAGTTTCTAATAGGTAGTTTTGAGTCCTCGGTTCCCCAAGAATTATGTGGTACTGGATGATTGATACGTTGTAAACGTATCTATAATTTTTTATGTTCCATGCTTGTTTTATATCTATTTTCTTATGATTTATCCACACTTTGGAGTATTTTTACACATTTTCTAGAACTAACTTATTAACAAGATGCCACAGTGCCAGTTGCTTGTTTTCTGCTGTTTTTGGTTTCAGAAAAGCTAGTAAGGAAATATTCTCGAATTTGGACCGGACAAAAGCCAAAGTCAATATTTTACCCGAAGCAACACGGAGTCTGTAGGGGAGACGAAGAGGGGCCATGAGGCGGCCACACCCTAGGGTGGCGCGACCAGCCCTAGACGTGCCGCCACCTGGTGTGGGCCCCTCGAGCCTCCACTGACCTTGCCCTTCCGCCTATAAAAGCCTCCCAGGACGAAAACCCTATGTACCCGATCAAAATTCCACGAAAGAGTTTATAGTCGCCGTCATCTCCATCCCTAGATCGGGAGGGATATGAAGCTCTTCCCGACACCCTGTCGGAGGGGAGAGATCACCCTGCAGGCCTTCTTCATCACCATTCCTGCCTCCGGTGTGATGCGTGAGTAGTTCATCCCTGGACTACGGGTCCATGTAGTAGCTAGATGGTTGGTTCCTCCTTTGTGCTACCATGTTTAGATCTTGTGAGCTCCGTTCATGATCAAGATCATATATTTGTAATCTTACATGTTGTGTTTGCGGGGATCCGATGGATATTGAGATGCTATTTTAGATTCATTATAGATTCTATCATGTCTATGTTATTTGTGATCTCGCATGCTTTCTGTTGTTAGTAGCTATCTTGGCCAAGTAGATGCTAGCAACTCCAAGAGGGAGTATTTATGCTCGATATTGGGTTCATGCCTCTAGTAATATGGGGAAGTGACACAAATCTCTAAGGTACTAGATGTGCTGTTTCTACTAGGGAGAAAACAACAATCCTTTGACCATGGGGCAATCGTATTGTTTACTTTACATACTTTGCTTAATGCAATTATCTGTTGCTTGCAACTTAATACTGGAGGAGGTTCGGATGATAACCTGAAGGTGGATTATTAGTCATAGATGCAGTTGGATTACGGTGTATGTATAATGTTGTAATGCCCTATCAAAACTCATAGGAGTCAAGATGATTAGTATATGCATGTATGCTTTCTCGGTGTCTATCAATTGCCCCGCTGTAATTTGTTCACCCAACATGTCATCTATCTTAAGGAGAATCACCTCTAGTGAACTATGGACCCCGATCCATTCTTTTACCATCAATCTACAATCTATTTACTGTTTACTGTTTACTTTCTGCAAGCAATTACTATCTTCCACACAATACATTTAATCCTTTGTTTTCAGCAAAACCGATGAGATTGACAACCTCACTGTAAGTTGGGGGCAAAGTTCTGTGGTTGTGTTGTGCATGATTCCAAGTTGGAAACAACACCTTGGAGGTGTTTCCTTGCTCCTACTGGTTCGATAACCTTGGTTTCATAACTGAGGGAAAACTTATTGTTGTGCTCATCATACCTTCCTCTTGGGGTTCCCCAACGAGCTCGATATATTTTGAGCCATCAAGCCTTTTTTCTGGCGCCATTGTCGGGGAGTCAAGGACATCTTCCCAAGGGGAGTCCCTCACAACCAATCTCTTTACTTTGTTTTTTTGTTTTGCTTAGTTTACTTTTGCTTTGTTTGCTTGTTTCTTTTATCAAAAACACACAAAAATTATTTGTACTAGTTTGCTTCCTTTATTAAAAACACAAAAAAATAGTCCTTTTCTGTTATTGTCACCTCGTTCTTTGCTCACCATGTTGATCCCTAAGTTCACCCTAGAAGACCTTTCAATTGGCAGTGGCTCCATAATTGGGAAACATAATATTGAAAAATTATTTAATCATGTTAGCAAGCATGAGGATATTGAGGATAGATCCCTAGCAAAACTTGCTCCAAACTATGAAATTACTGCAGCTTCTTTAGTTCACATGTTGGAAGCTAGGTTTGTTAATCTTAATCCCATAATGCAAGTAATGTTTCTTAAACTTAAAGATATTGAGGATACTGAAAAGAGAGATTTTATTCTAGAAACTTTGCTTAAAGAATTCTATGATGTTCTTAAGGAAGCCAGAAAAGTCTTTGATCATTTTAATATGCTAGGCTCATGCGTAGATGTTATTGGTACGCGAGAAAAGATGGACAAAACCAAACCTAAAAATAGGGAGGAAATTAAAATACTGATACCTTTTAAACTTGTAGGAATGCATGAAGCCTTAGAAAAGAATTTTGATTGGATTGTTCCTGAAAATCCATTTGATGAAAATAGTGAACCCAAATTTAGAGAGGATCCTCTAGAACTTATTTGGATGAGATACCTTGCCTTGTTGAAGATATTTCTGGTATTGATCTTAATGCTTCTTCATTTGAGAATACTTGATTCTTGATTCTTATGCCTAGCTCAAAGGCGTTAAAGAAAAGCACTTATGGGGAGATAACCCAAATTTCGTTAGGAATCTTTTGTTGAGTCTTGGAAGTTATTACTTCTGTGATAACCTCTCCTTATCCTTTTTGTGTGGTTTTTGTGCCAAGAGTAACCTCTAATGAGAGAGAAGTAAGACTTGGGAAAGTTGCTGTCCTAAAACAGATTTTTGTGCTTCACTATAAAAATTCGTGAAAAATCTTTGTACGTCGGATTGAGCTGTAATTCTTTGTGCTTCTACCCCAGGTTGCTATCTAACTTTCGTTATATCAAGACTTTTCGATTTGAGCAACAGAAGGTCTTCAAAAAAATCATTTTTTACCTGCTGGTCTGTTTTAACAGATTTCTGCCATTATTTGAATTTGCATCTTAATCTCTTTCTCTTAGAGTTCTTGCCAAATTCTTGAACTTTTTAAAGGAAGTACTACAGTAGATTGTGTTTTAATGGAAGTTTTACTTGTGTTTAAACTAAACCTAAAGACTTATTATCTTGAGTGCACTAATGTTGCTAATGAAGATTGTGTGAAGTTTTGTATGAAGGAAATTTTAAAGTGTAGGGAAGAACAATGTGATAAGATGAAGTATGGACAAAAGCTCAAGCTTGGGGATGCCACCCGTGTCACTCCAAGAAATATTCAAGAAGTACAAGCGTCAAAGCTTGGGGATGCCCAAGGCATCCCCTTCTTCATCAATAAAAATTTCAGGTTTCTTCCAAACACTTCATTTTTATTGTTTCATGCACAATTGTGTTGTTCTTGGAGCATCTTCGTTTTTTTAGTTTTTGTTTGCTTGGTTTGCCTAAGTAAATTGGTTGGACCCCCCATTCATACATAGTTTCAAATAGGTTGATTTGGATTGGAAAAGAGTAGGAAAGTTCATGCTTATAAGTGGTATAAAAGGAGCTTGTTTTTGACTGTGACTTAGACTTTATCATGTCATGCTTGATATTGCTTTGACTTTATGCTTAGTGATTATTGATGTAGCATGAATTTTTACAAATAATTGAGATTGCTTAATGTGCCTTGAAAGAATCATCGTTATTTTAGCATATAAAAGCATAATATTATGGTATTCTCCTTTAATGCTTTATTTGGGTTGACTTGGCGCATGCTCACACCATGTTAAGACTATACCAAGTCACCATAGCCTCTATGATCATTTAGTTTTCGACTTGTAATATCATTTTATGCTTTAATTAATAATGTTTTGTTGCTTTGCATGATTATGGCCATTATTGCTCTCTTAGTTGATCGCTCCCAGTCTTTTGCTAGCCTCCATACAAGTATGAGTTCCACTCATGCATCCAACTCCAAATAAAACCAAGTTATTCAAAAGAGTCCACCATACCTACCTATTAGCATTTGCTATTCCAAGTATATTCATGTTTTTATGTACCTTCCGAATTAATCTTGTTATGTGAAAAATAGTGATTAAAGCTCTCACAAACTTGATGGCACACATTACTTTTCTTGCACTTAATAAACTTGAACCATTGTGCCCATCTATGTTGTGTATATGCTTGCGCTTTGTAAGTTGTGAATTAGCAGAACCATGTTACCATGGAGAACGCTTTCAACATTGCACATTATTTAGTTGATATCATGTTCTTTTGCTTATGGATCCCGGCGGTGTGAAATAAAAGGGGAGCTTGTAAGCTCATGGAGTTTGTATATGTGTTAGAGAAACGCTTGGGTGGCTAGCCTAAGCCATGCCTAATCATGGTGGAAACTTGCAGCATAACCATAGTGAGCACTCTGTGAAGCATCCTCAATAAAAACCTATGCAAATAGCAAATAAAAAGATCGTTGAGATGCTCATTGTCTGCTTGTCTTGTCATTTTGATATGGGAATGCTTCTGTATCATCGGGCAAGGGGTACCCCGTTGGTGGTTCTCTATGATACACATGTACTTACAATGACAAGAACTTACTCGTGACTAAAGTTGAGTAGCACGAGGTTCGGTACTCGTAAGCACGGGGCATGAGATTTTCAACTTATAACTTGTCAAGCATATCCTCATATTTGTTCACTTTAACCTTAATCACCTAAAAATGCTTATGATAGGGGCAATGAGAGCTGAAAGCTAATAAGTACCATAATTTTTGGAAGCTCTTTATGAGACTTGAATCCCTGCTTCCTTCTATGAAGGGCCTTTCTTTTACTTTTATGTTGAGTCTCCATCTTCTATCTTTATGCACCTATTGAGAGAGCATAGTGGTCATTCTTTGTTTAATGTGCATTGTACTTGTTGATTGATTCATAACCTTGATATTGCTTGTTCTTAAACTATTTATATCTAGTCACCCTTATGAACTTTGAAGGTGTCCTATGCATTTATGTTTTGCTACACTATGAGGGACAAGCTAAATACCATTCTCATTATGTTTTCTATATGTGAAACAAACAAACGTCTTTCAAAGCATTGTTATTCATGAATCTTTTGTTTGTACATCTTCATGTTACAACATAGTTGTTATGTCTTATTGTTAGAACTATATCTTTCATGCTATTTTAAAGTACTAAGATCCCAACTATCAATGTTTTATAAATACTTTGATCAAGATTATGATGGAGCATGTCACCTAAAAAAATATTCTTTTTTATCACTTACCTACTCGAGGACGAGAAGGAGTTAAGCTTGGGGATGTTGATACATTGTAAACATATCTATAATTTTTGATGTTTCATGCTTGTTTTATATCTACTTTCTTATGTTTTGTCCACACTTTGGAGTATTTTTACACATTTTCTGGAACTAACCTATTAACAAGATGCCATAGTGCTAGTTGCCTGTTTTCTGCTATTTTTGGTTTCAGAAAAGCTAGTAAGGAAATATTCTCGGAATTGGACCGGACAAAAGCCAAAGTCAATATTTTACCTGAAGCAACACGGAGTCCGGAGGGGAGACGAAGAGGGGCCATGAGGCGGCCACACCCTAGGGTGGCGTGGCCAGCCCTAGGCGCGCCGCCACCTAGTGTGGGCCCCTCGAGCCTCCATCGGCCTTGCCCTTCTGCCTATAAAAGCCTCCCGAGACGAAAACCCTAAGTACCCGATCAAAATTCCACGAAAGAGTTTGTAGCACCGTCATCTCCATCCCTAGATCGGGAGGGATCTGAAGCTCTTCCCGGCACCCTGCCGGAGGGGAGAGATCACCCTAGAGGCCTTCTTCATCACCATGCCTGCCTCCGGTGTGATGCGTGAGTAGTTCATCCCTGGACTACGGGTCCATGTAGTAGCTAGATGGTTGGTTCTCCTCCTTTGTGTTACCATGTTTAGATCTTGTGAGCTCCGTTCATGATCAAGATCATCTATTTGTAATCTTACATGTTGTGTTTGTGGGGATCCGATGGATATTGAGATGCTATTTCAGATTGATTATTGATTCTATCATGTCTATGTTATTTGTGATCTTGCATTCTTTCTGTTGTTAATAGCTATCTTGGCCAAGTAGATGCTAACAACTCCAAGAGGGAGTATTTTTGCTCGATAGTGGGTTCATGCCTCTAGGTAATCTGGGAAGTGGTAGAAATCTCTAAGGTACTAGATGTATTGTTGCTACTAGGGAGAAAACAACAATCCTTTGTCCATGGGGCAATCGTATTGTTTACTTTACACACTTTGCTTAATGCAATTATCCGTTGCTTGCAACTTAATACTGGAGGGGGTCCATATGATAACCTGAAGGTGGATTATTAGTCATAGATGCAGTTGGATTACGGTCTATGTATAATGTTGTAATGCCCAATCAAATCTCATAGGAGTCAAGATGATTAGTATATGCATGTATGCTTTCTCGGTGTTTGTCAATTGCCCCGCTGTAATTTGTTCACCAAACATGTCATCTATCTTAAGGAGAATCACCTCTAGTGAACTATGGACCCTGGTCCATTCTTTTACCATCAATCTACAATATTTTTACTGTTTACGGTTTACTTTCTGCAAGAAATTACTATCTTCCACACAATACGTTTAATCCTTTGTTTTCAGCAAAGTCGGTGAGATTGACAACCTCATTGTAAGTTGGGGGCAAAGTTCTGTGGTTGTGTTGTGCAGGATTCCAAGTTGGAAACAACACTTTAGAGTTGTTTCCTTGCTCCTACTGGTTCGATAACCTTGGTTTCATAACTGAGGGAAAACTTGTTGATGTGCTCATCATACCTTCCTCTTGGGGTTCCCCAACAAGCTCGATATATTTTGATCCATCAATGACTAGTACCCTCATCAAGATATCTAGTGGGTTCTGGCATAGGTGAATAAGGATATGGTGTGAAAGATGCTGGATCTATAGGTATATCCTTAAAAGTTGGGCTAACTCTACCCACTTCTTCATTCTCCAGTTGAGATGCTAACTTCTCCCTTCATTCAGGATTAGTTAAATCCTCTAGCATATCGATCTGATCCTCCACAATAACCTGATGTGTCTTATACAAAGACCCAACTATCAGTCGATACTGATCCGTAAACTTGGAAGCTGATTTTGGATGCTTCTTTACTAAAGTAAGATGATCCGGAACTGGCTCCATGTCTCTAGAGTCGTGAGGAATCACAAAATATGTGCTTCCAGCTAACTCTTGTGCTTTGTGCTCTCGAACATTGGATGTCGCCTCTAGAATAGCAACATGGTATGCTGCTATGTGACTTCTACCTTCACCCATAGGTAAATTGTGATATAAACCAAGATTTTCTAGTAGTTGGATGCTAACACGATATTTGGCTAACATTCGCCCATCATGGTATGTCAAGGTACTAACTGGAATAGAAGTTCTCAAAGATGTTTAGTTAAAGTCCCCTGACAATCGTCGAGAGTTTGTTCTTTCCTTGCCAAAGTCCGTTTTGGAAACTTTGGTGCCATTTTGACTGTATACAAAACATTCATAATTAGTAACCATTAATTATAATGAGGCATCATAGTAAAGAATTATCGCACTAAAAGACATAACAAAATATTCCCAATTGAATATTCATCACATAATCTAGAGAACTCTTTATCACTGCTCCTAGACTCCTACAGGTAGTTCCCTTTACTAGGTTTCCAACCTAAGGTCAAAGCAATTGCTCTGATACCAGCTGTGGTGACCCAGCATACCACTACATGTGTAGTATACTATAGTCGTTGACATGACATCCACAGAACACCATTTTGTAAATATCACATCCCTTAGAGTGGTACAACAGAAACATTGCGGGTCCATATTACAAACATACACACTTCATTATTATTACAATACCAGAAGTTTGAGACTTCAAGTGATTCAAACTTACAAACCATATAACTTATTTAATAAGTTTAGTGGAAGAACGAAAGACACAACAATAAGAAAGACGTGAGCTCAATAGCTTATTCTATAGGGTTCGTGCTGCTCGACTCAACCTAGGTAACTACATTACGACCTGACAACTACTCTGACTCGTGGTCTTCAGCTTCATAGTGTATCCCATAGTCCACCCCTTCGATTCCACCGGACAGGTCCGACTCTTCATAGTAGACGTTGTTTTGGACCTCTGTAGCATACACCTGGTCATCCTTCTGGCTCTCATAGTCTAGCAAGGGGTTCAAAGGAAAGAGTGAGTAACATCGTTACCCAGCAAGTTCACTATATGCAAGGTGGGAAGTTTGATGCTCTATCTACCACCTTGGACTATAAGTCCTTGGTACTATGCAGTTTTAGTAAACATTTCTTCAAAGATTGATTTTATTATCAAAAACTATGCCCATCAGCCTTCATAGGTTGACCAGAACTTCATGGAGTTCCTTTCCTACTGTGTTCGTAGCTCCTTCACGGAACATAGAGTAACATGTCATAATTCTTACACTCTATAGAGGTGTGTTGCTTTACCCATGAGATATCAACTCCTTGTTGCACAACCGGGCGTACTTTCCCGTCCACAATTCCATGATGTGGGGCCCAGTAGGTGATCCAAGCCAATCACTGCCCCCTTCGCGACCCCGCATGTCCCCTTGGTGTACGCCATGCCCACATCTTGAATTACGACAATGGTTGGTACAAACCGTTCATATGCCAGAACTATCGTGGGACGTTGAGGGTTCCCACCCATATGCTGCATATCCTCTACGAATTACCAATTAATGCATGCTACGAGGATAACAACCATGACCTGTGCATCCGGATACATGCGAGAGGTAGAAGTTACAGCCGACTTCTCCATCCCATTCCAAATCTCATGGTTAATGTGTATTATACGATGCTAGAATCACTGATGTCACGGGTTATTAAGCCCTAGTTGTTCGGCAACTGGAATCCTAGATTCCATTGTCATTCTTAGTATTTATCACCACTTAGGATGATAATAGCATTCATTTGTTTGGGAAAATATTATTTTTTTGTCTCTTTTAGACATAGGTGATAACACACAATTTTCAAATACTTTCATAAAGACTCTTCAAAGGACACGAGCAAGTGATGAACTTGCCTTGTGACTGCAAGATAGTGAAGTCGGATACTTACACTTCACCTTGAGCTCCGGTTTCTATAGAACCATTATTGCCTGGTAAGGACAATATTTAAAGAAGAAATATGCAATGCATAGCAAATGCCATGCAATGCTTTATTATCTTCCTTCTTTGTGTGTTTTACCCACCTTGTAAAGGTTTTATGTTTCTTTTAATTAATAAAAGAAAAGTATTACTCAAAAATCATTAAATTCATATAATTTTTATATTTAGTATTATTATGATAACTAGTATTATTCTAAGAGTTTAAAATGAATTTATTTGATTTTTAACTCTTTCAAATGTTTAACTAAAAAGACTTTATTTTTATCACACCTGATTTACTTTTCAAAAATACAAACTAGTATTTTTCTATAATAGTATTTCCTTTTAGGATCTTAAAAATGAATTTTATTCAATTTTAAGTGTTTTGTATATTTTTATAAAATTCCAAAAGGAGTATATACAATAATAACAGTTCTTAATTTAATTACCTAAAACTCTATTTTTTTCTTAAATAGAGGACACCTTTGTGAGTTCATTGGTATTTTATTTATATTTTTAGGATTTTTATTTTTTTTCCTAGAACCTTTTAAGCCCTAGGAGTATTTTGTTCTTTTGATAAATCATTCAAACTTTTCTTTTTAAACATCTAGAGCCCTAACTCAGCCCACTTGGGTTGGTCAAACCCTTTCGGGTCGAGTGGCCTAGTACCACTCGCTCATCTCTCTCTCTCTCTCTCACGCGTTCACTCTTCTCTCTCGCACCCCCGCGGATACGTTGTGCTGCCGACATCGCCGTCGCGCGATTCCGGCCTCCCCAGGCCTCTCCGGCCGCTTCCCTAGTGCACGATGGGGCAGACGACGCCGCTCCATCGATTGGTCCAGTTCGATTTGTTGCTGGGCGCTCCTTCTGGCCAGGCCGCCTCCATCCCGAACCCTAGGGTTTGGTGATTGCTGGCGATGTGGTGTTCCGCCGCCCCTGTGATGCTGTGTCACGACTTTGGTTGCCCTGTGGTGCCACCGTTGCTGCTCGTGTGGCTGTGGCCGTCGCTTCATGGCTCAAGGCGGGTTGCAGCGCCCTCGGGTGCTCCCCGTGCCGCCGTGTGCGCTTGCCGGCCCTTCTGCTTCCTCTTCTAAACTTCAGCGAGGACCACGAGTAAGTCTATCTCTCTCTCTCTCTCTCTCTCTCCTCTGGTTCTCCCTTGCACTCTGAGGTTGTCTATGGTGAGGAATCCCTGATTAGGGTTCAACTGTGCTATTAGGGTTCTATCCCTCTGTGTTGATTACTGAGGTTAATGAATGATTTAGAAATACCTGTGGTGATAATACTATGCTAAGTTGTTGGCTATTGATTCTAGTGATGTGGTTTTCACTTACTACTTAATGTTCTTGGTACCGACAACAACACTATCAGTAATGGTTCACTGAATTATGATACACTGGCCTACGTTGATATGTTCAGATTGGAGATGATTTGGTACTCCATATGATTCTCTGATTATGATAGATTGTGTAAATGTAATATGATTCATGGTTATTTATTCCAGGAAAATGATTGAGTGACTTTCTGCAATTTTACTTGCAACTTTCTGTGTATGATTTGTTTGGTTTAGAATGGATGCCCGTGACACCTTTCTTGGAATGGTACACAAGTGTTCATTCTAGTATTGGGCTAAATTTTACCTGTGTCCTAGTGTGGCTTGGCTAAAATGGGTTGAAACTTTTGTTGGATACATTAATCTATATGCATATGGACTTTATTTGGCCTCGATGTTGCATAACTAGGCAAGAACTAAAGTTTTTACCTGCTGATCCTCATAGATGTGTCTTGATATTAAGTGTAAACAATGATTCTTATAGATCTTTAAGAAAATGACTGGTCAGCTCATGCTGTTTGATATAAATACTTAAGATGAAATAGTTTCTGAGGTGCTACCATCCATTGGATGTGTCCAAAAATATTTACTTAAGTCTGTTGTATACGTGGATGTAAAAACATGTCTTGTTATCCAAGATCAATGATGCACATGCTAAGATCTTGGAGTGGTTTGCAAAGATTGATTGTTTGGGCTTTATTTTATCTCTTCTATGATGGATACACCCACTTGGGTGTTTTTCTGAGAAGATCTCATATGAAACAACACATGCTTATATAAGCTTTAACATGTGATGGTTTTGTATAAACTCACCACACAACTTTCTTGTTGGTGATGTTGTGGTGTTGCTTAGTTTTCCTGGCTTGATCTTGGTGACTTGATCACCCCCTGGAGCCTGCCCTGCATACCCCAGGTTCTGGTTCTGCTCCTCCTTGCTCCCGTGACCTTGTGCTTGTCCTTGTTATCCTCCTGCACCACCTCTCCTTATGTCACCATTATGTGGTGATTTGATGGTTGATTTGGTAAGCTATCTGGTGGGTTTGTTTGGGAAGTGGACATGCTCACTGTGTTCTTGCCGTGTGCTTGAGAAGGTCGAGATAGAATGTGATCACTAGTAGCTGTGCCACGGCTTGAGTGTTGTTTTTTGACTACTTGGACTGTTGTTGCTATGTCGACAACGCTTGGCTGTTTGTGGATCAGATCAAGTGAACTGACTTTCACTTCCTATCCTTTTACTGGTTACTGTCCTGGTGAAACTTACCCGTCTCTACTTGGCTTATAATGTGGCATTGAAGCTATTTACTTGAAAAAATAGATACTGCATATTGATGAAACTTGCCTCTTTTAATTACTCAATGATGTAATATGAACAACGCACTTCACTGTTCACCACCGAGAGTAAAAATAATCAACTAACCTTTTATTTCTATTTGAGTGGTTTATCTTATTTTAAGGAACAAAATCTGGATGCTCAAGATGTAGTATAGGAATAGATAGGTAGTATAGATTTTCATTGTAATCTCCTTCTTATCCTCTTGTAAAGAATCTTGTAAAGATATTCTTATAAGTTAATAAAGTTTTATTTCATTAGATTCTATTCCCTGTAATAGTCTCTTTTGGTGTATCTATCTCAATTTGTAATATTGTTATGGAATAAAGAAAAGAAATAAGAATTTATTTCTTATTTAAATTTCCTTGCCTTAAGTTTTTATTGTTGCTTAATATATCTATAATATAATCAACAATGTTAATACCTCATTTTGGAAAACCACTTTATGTTTCTAACTTATAATTTTCAAATATTATTCAAATGATTTAGATTTCAAATTTAAATTCAAAATATCCCTCAAAACACAATAATGCCTAAAAGTCATGTCAAATTTTATAGCAATCACTACAGAGAGCTATTCCTACCTCTAGATAGTGAAAGAAACTCTGATCTCTTTAGGTTTTGTTTGGCGAAAAATTTACCCAGATTTTACAGATGAATACATGCATATGCGTAGATTTCTATTTCTACCCTTCGTTCGTTCCTAAATGCTGGGGTGTTACAGTTGCGCCGAGCGGGCTTCCCGTCGATGAGGCGGAGCGCCAACGCCGCATCATCGCCAACGTTGCGAGCAAGCAAGTGTTGCTGCGGTACCTCTGTGCGCATGAGCCGGTGTCGGCGAGCCTTCAGTGACGCGAGGCCGAAGACACGGAGCAGGGAGCATGGCGCGCCGCCACATGACCCGCGCCCCTTCGCCTCCGCCTCGCTTCCTCCGCCGCACCCGCAACGATGTCGAGGTGGGGGTCTCGCGCGGTCCTCGCCTGCCTCCATCTGTGACCTTATCCTCATCCTCCTCAGACATCATCGACTCGGAGTCGTCCTTCCTCCTCTCCAACTCCGACGGACCACCGTCCTCGCTCGAGACGTACATTCCGTCAAGCGACGAATCCGAGGGCGAGCATGCAGTCCCTATGGACCACGTCACCATTGAAGAAGCTGAGCGCTGCACGATCGAGACACTGGACCTTCGTTGGGCTCTGCTCGCGGTGGAGGGCGCCGAGGAGAAGGCGCGACACAAGGCGTCGCAAGGCGAGGTTCGATGTCTAGTGCCGCCGCGCCCAGCACGCGACGATGCTCACCGCGCAGCGGGAGTAGCTCGCCCATGTGAAGAAGGAGCCGGTGTCGGCGCCAATAGAGGTCGTCGAGATCTCCTCCGACTCCAAGTGAGGTCGTCGCCGCCACTCCCTACGCTCCAGTGAGGTCTCCTGGAGCACTTTGGTCACAGTAAGGGTAGGGTTTGCGGTGGTGCCGCCTTTATTTTGATGTAAATATTATGTATTTCGCAATGATCTCGACGTGAGGATGACAAAGTGGCGCGATGATCTACTAATTTTCGCGCAAACTTCTTTTTTTAAATTCTCAGTCTTGTTCTGCCGCGACAATTTCGCGCGGATACGGTGTCCGGTAGAGTGGCTCTAATATCTCACCTCAAGGTAGCCTCATGCAACCGACATATGTTGCCATCCATAATAAACCGGTCATTGGAACTTCCTTGGATGCTAAATTGGATGAAATTGGTTACATTTAAGTCTCAAATAAAACTACACATACCACAAGTGCACCAGTTCAAAACCATGCTGCATCAACCATTTTTTATCTTGCCTTGTGCTTTGACATTTCCGCCGCCATCAATACCTATCCTAGCCGGCTAGCTGGCTTGTGGTTGGTGTGTGCGTACAGCGGTACAGGTGTGGACACGAGGAGCCCGACGAAACGACACCTGTTGCCGCCGCCGCGGCCACCGCCACAAGCCCACAGGGGCGCCCGCCACGACCAAGTCGGGCTGGACATGCCGTGGGCCATCCAGCTCGTCCAGGGCACGGCAGATCCAGGCCCATCTCCCTCGGGCCCGCCGCGGAGGGCGAAACTGAAAAAGAGACACGAGCGCGCCGTCCGGCCATCTTCATTCCCTCGCCAATTTCGAAATCAGTCTCGTCCCCAAATCTTCTTCCCGGAATCCTCGCGCAGCTCACCGCCCGCAAGCGAGCGATCCCTGCCGAGATCCCCGCCGCGATGCCGAGGAGGTGGCAGGTATGGAGCGGTCCCGACGGCCGCCTCGTCTGGATCCCCGCCCCCAACCCCGACGCTCCGCCGCCGACCGCCGTGGCCGCGCCTCTCCCTCCGCCGCCGCGCGCCAAGGGGACAGCCGCCGCCGCCGATTCGTCCGGGGACGCGCCGGTCCAAGGTACGGCACACCGCTCTCTCATCCCCGCTTGGACCCCGTCGTAGAAATGGTATTCAGTACTGACTGACCCCTCTCCTGCCTCCGCGTTTCTCCGATGCGAAAACCTAGGCCGGGCCGCCGCCGACGGGTGCCGCGTCGAGTCCATGGCCGACCTCCTCGTCCGAGGTACCGCCTCGTGCCTTCATCCCTTATCGGGTCTATCCGATCCAGTTAATCAGTGTGAGCACGCGTCTCAGCGTGTGCATCCCTGCCCTGCGTACTGAAATGGCTGCGCGCGTGTACTTCTTCCGTGTGTACCTTCTCAGGGTTTGAATGAGTTTACGTGATTCTGTTTAACTGGTTGTCGGCCTGTTGTTACTGATGGAATCTGCAGCTCGGAGCAAGCTGCTCGAAGGTGACGGGGTGGCTGGAGTAACTGAAGATGCAGGAAAGGGTGAGCTCTTCTGCACTGGATCGGGGAGGTCAGTGTCTGTCAGCGAGAGTGCTATAAGGAGAGCCAGGGCGTTGGTCAGGGATGAGGTCGAGGAGGCTAGTGTTAAGAAGAGAAGTAAGAGCTGTTCAACTTTTGTTGGTGTGTTTGGTAGCATCAGCTGGCTATCTTTCTGCATGTATTGTACTGGATTGACCAGTTTCTCTGTTTCAGAGCAACCGTTTGGCGACGGAGCTGATGTAGAGGGTGAAATGGATGTTTCATTTAAAGGTTAGACTTGCCTTCACCCTTTTTCAGCGTAAACATAAAATCTGATGTTGGAACAAGAGCCAGAAAATGTACGAACTGTATTTTATTGAGACTTTACAGTAGGAATTTAGTCTTCTATCTTGTCAAATTTAGGTGTGGTGCAAAATGATAGCATGCACCCGGTGTTCCAAACTGGATCAGGAAAAGCGGTCTTGCTGGGCAAGGACTCAATCCAGAAGGCAAGAGCTATTTTAGAAGGTAGGAAGTTCAACTCCTGCTTACTTTCTATCGAATTGCTGCAAGTGCTTTCTTATCACTTATTTGTGCACGATGACATACATATGCCTCAGAGTAATTTAGGATCTGTCCATCCCCTGTCCTGTTAGAAAACATGTCACAATTCACAAATAACGAGACAAAATATAATATGTATAGAACTAGCCAGATTTTTTGCAATTCCCTGACTATTTGTTATACCTACAACTTAAAATATGTTTTGGATATGGTCAGCCTGTGGAGCATTTTTACTCCATAGTAATATACAATGACCTCAGAGTAATTTAGGATCTGTCCATCCCCTGTACTGTTAGAAAACATGTCACGATTCACAAATAACGAGACAAAATATAATATGTATAGAACTAGCCAGATTTTTCGCAATTGCCTGACTATTTGTTATACCTACAACTAAAAATATGTTTGGATATGGTCAGCCTGTTGAGCATTTCTACTCCATAGAGTAATATACAATGACCTACCATAGTTTTATACTGAGTAGGGTCGACCAAAAGTGTTGTTTGTATTGTTTTTCTTTGTGAGAGTTTCTAGTATAATCTCCTTTTCTCTTAGCATTTTTTTAAATCTGTCACTTTTATTGCACAATAGATGATGATAGTGCCCCTGGTGTCATACAACCGATGTTCCGTACTGGAAGGGGTAGGCCGGTTCCTGTGAGCAGGACCTCCATTGATAAGGCAAAGGCTGTTTTGGAGGGACAAACAATCGCAGAACAAGGTCATTTTGATAAGAGTACGATAAACGTTTTGGATAGTCTGTACAAACAAACAAACAAGCATGCCTTTAACTTTCTTTGTAACTGGCCCTTCTGTCAGCAGGTGTGGATGGCATGGAACAGTTTCCATTGTTCCAAACTGGTTCAGGTAAAGTTGTGTCAGTCAGTGTGGCATCTCTTCAGAAAGCTAAGTCTGTTTTGAAGGATAATAATACAAGCGGTGGTGAGTTTTGATTGTTCTTCTATTTGAATTCAGAGCTGACGCTTTTGCCCAATTATTGTGGCACACACGCCTTTTTTGGTGTACTGATGGGATTCCTCTCCTATTAGAAAATGCGGAGAGTTTTGGTAGGCCTGACCAGCCTATGATGTTCCAAACTGATTCCAGAAGACCATTCGTGATCAGCGGAAGGTCCACTGAGAGATATAGAGGTGCGGCGAAGGAGGAAGATACGGAAAAGAGTGGTAATATTGGACTACCTGTGTTCCTTCAGAAAAAAGCTTGGACCATCTTTCTTTTGATTTATCAGAATTCGGCTATAAATATTATTTCTAAGTGGTTACTTCTTTGTGTAGGACATTGGGATACTGACTGCCAGATCCCAATGTTCCAAACAGGATTAGGAAAGCCTGTTGCCGTGAGCCGGAGCTCAGTTCAGAAGGCAAGGGCAGTATTGGAGGGAGAGAAAAACAATACAACCGGTAAATAAACATATGTGCTTATTATTTGTTTAAAATTAGTTCAGAGGATCAGCATTTGCTTTGTTTTCTTTGAGATTCAGGACATGGAGATAATGGTGTCACTACCCCAACTTTTCAAACTGAAACGCCGAGGTCTGTTTTGATGAGTAGAAGTTCGATCATGAGTGATAGAACTGTTACACCGTACGGAGATAGTGCAATGCAAGGTACTTGATTTTCTGATGTTGACTGAAATTGTTTTGTGCCTGTGTATTACCATCTATTCATAATTTGAACAGCATGAAAATAATATTACCGATGCAACACATCTTTGATTTCCCTTATACCAAATAATCATTTTTGTTCACTCAAGTAGAGAAAAATCAGGAGGATGGCAACCACTTGCCATTGTTTCAAACTGGGTTAGGGAGATCAATTGCTATAAGTAAGAGCTCAGTTAAAAGGGCAAGCGCAGTTCTGGAGCCAAGGAATATTGCAAAGGAATTGGAAGGTAAATTGCTATCTAAATGCACACTGTGGTTTTGTAACTCCATTTGTGATAAATGAGCATTCATATTTACTGACAGTTAAATTTCCATTCTGTAAGATGAAGCTCATTTAGATGGTGGCAATGATACTCCAGTGTTCAAAACTGGAATAGGAAGATCTATCTTAGCAAGTGAGAACTCTGGAAAGAAAGTACCGGTTATCTTAGAGGCTGAAGAAGAAGTAGAAGGTGATAATTTCATGTTCTGAATTAAGAGCTCCTTGACATAGACTGAAACAGTAGATATAAAGAACTTTTTTAGCCTATACTATATTGAATATTTGCCTCCTATGTGCAAACCAGTAAATAATGACAACGGAGAAGCCTTTGTTGAAGACACGGCATTACAAGCTGGAATACAGATGTTTGTTCCCCAGAGTAGAAGTTCAAGCCATAAGGCCAGTATTCTGTTGGAGCAACAAAATTTCGCAGAGAAAGGTAGCTTTTGCAGTCACTGGGTTACACAGTGGAGATTTTTACATTTAAAAAAAATGGAAAGTAACTTAGACTCCTTTTCCCATGCCTCTGACATATACAATATTATTATGAAGGATATGGAGAGTGTGGAAGTCAACTTCCAATGTTTCAAACTGGATCTGGAAAGTCGGTTTTGATTAGAGAAAGTTCAGTGCAGAAGGCAAAGGCTGTTCTGGAGGAAGAAAGCAATATAAACAAAGGTATAACGGCTTACCAAACTTCTCTGGGACTATTTTGCTGATGCAGAAACTGCTACTTTATTTTCAAGAGAAGATTGTATAAACATTTAGCATGCATGTGTAGTGTCTAATATCAGTCTGTAGTCCTGTAGTTCATTTATGGAGTACCAAGTGTCATTGATGGTTAGCTAACTATCAAAGTACGCATTACTTGACTGGTGTGCTAAACTGCTAATCCAAGGATTGCAATGCTTTTTAGTTGATAATTAGACCAAGTTTACAAATTTAAAAAGCTAACAATGTAACCTGATTAGGTTGCAGCTTTCATTTGAATGATACAGTGATACACTTATTCATTGCTTTTGACTCTAGAATGTATCATTCTTTACAGTATACAGAATATATGTTCTCCATATTACAAATTTTAAGCATACGATTTAAGGTCAGGGTGAGCAGTCTAATCATTTAGTTAGGCAATGGAGTGACATGTTGATTCATGGACTTTAATATTGGCAAAAGTTATTTCAAAAGCATAAGTAATGTGTGTTTTGTGTGTTTCAGTTTGTACACATTTTCCGCTTGAAGAGTTCTGATCTTGAGTATTTTTTGTCAGATAATCATAAGCTCCTTAACATGGACCAAAAGTTTCCTGTCTTTACTTCACCTCTCAAGACAAGCTGTGCAAGAACAGTAAATATATCTTCAGTTGGCGTGTCTCGAGCTGCTACTTTGTTGGGCTTGGAGGAGAATACCCTTTCAACACAATTTTTTGGACATGTGGGGGAAAAATTAGGCACAAAAATAACTGTTGAGCGGGAAAATCCAGACCAGCGGCTTGATCTTGCATCTTGTACAACAGAAAATCAAGTGCACAAGGAACCACATCGGCCATTTGAACTTTCTAATAACAGACTCTTTGATTCCAGTGAGCATCCAATCAGATTCAGTACCGCGGGAGGCAGATCAATGGCTATTTCTAGTGATGCACTTCAACGCGCGAAAAACCTTCTGGGTGAATCAGATGTGGTTTCAACAAATAAGTCAGTGGATTACTCTTTGGCATCTGGTTGTAAAGATGAGATACCAATCTCAACTGTTGGCGCAAAAGGAGGTGGATCTGATTTATCAAAAAAAAGTAGGGCCAGTGGAAAACCTGAAATAGCAACATTTTCCCGCCAAGCAATGTCTGATAGGAAGCACAGTAGATCCTTTGGACATGCTGTACCTAATAGCCCTGCAACTATTGAAAATGCTGACGGGTTTCATGTGGGGAGTCATTCAATCGGTGAAATTCCAAAGATCCCGAACCCTTCGAGGTTTTTATCTGAAACTGACTATGCGGACAGCAGTAAAGATAAGACACGGCGACTCCATATGCCAGCTGCAGCGTTGGTGGACATTACTAACTTCATGGGTACACATTCTGGAAATATTGACCATATTGCTAATGAGAAGAGAAGAATTGGGGGAAGAAACTCCCCATCTACGTTTAAACGGCCCCGCTCATCCAGGTCCTTTGATCTGCATCCCTGTTAGCAAGTTGTAAACTGCTTGATGTCATGCTTCTGATATGCCCTTGCTGAAAATGGTTAGGTTCGTCGCACCTATAAGCACCAACAAACAATCCTCTGCTGGTAAGCTGATTGCTGATACACAGATAAGCTCATTTGAAACTAAGTCCTACTTGATTGGTTGAACTATTGTTCACAGGAGTACCCAAGCTACTACCAACTCAGATCACTTCCTGTCAAAGGAAGCTGTCTGCATCTTATCCTTTTCAACATAACAGGAAAACTTGGAAAGAGTATTTCGGTGGTCCTCCCTGCTTCAATTTTTTGGTACAACACGATGTATATCATTTCTGCAGGTAACCCATATTCCCACTTAAATGTTAACTTAAATTTTGTGACCAGACCGAACATCCAACAGATGAAGTGAAGCTCATGGATGCTAAAGGAGCTGAGAAGTACAAGTTTCATAATACAGATACTGGTGCAGAAGAATTTCAGAAGATGCTGCTTGCCTGTGGTGCATCATTGACATACGCAACTAAAGAGTAGGCATCATTCTTGAGCTGAATGACATATATTTCACTAGTCAATTGACCTTTTGTGGTCAGAAATAACACCCTTTTGCTTCTTTTTTTCTTAAGAAATGTCTGACCATTACCTTTATTGTTTCATGACTTGTGTTTTTTAAGTCCATAATATTTTTTGAAACTGCTTCTTATGGTCTCCTCTGTTCTCTTTCTGTTGCTGCATCGCGTTAAGATTAAACTATAATGTTACATGTTCCTTGGACATACCGAGTTAGGCTGGAGATGCTCCAAATAATATGTATACATCCTAAACATCAAATCACTTGATCTTTCTGTTTTAGATGGGTGAACAATCACTATAAATGGATCGTGTGGAAACTTGCTTCACTTGAGAGATGCTATCCAACTAAAGCTGCAGGCAAATTCTTGACAGTTGCTAATGTTTTTGATGAGCTGAAATATAGGTGAGATGATGGGCATGCCTTTTCTGCCATTCCAATTGTATCGATGCATATGATTTAATTCATGAAAACTCGTGCATTTTAGGTATGACCGAGAAGTGTACAATGGCCACCGATCAGCAATTAAGAAAATTTTAGAAGGAAATGCTTTGCCATCTTTGATGATGGTGCTGTGCATTTCAGCTGTTTACTCCCATCCTGACGTAAATAACCCCAAGTTGGAGGCTGGCATGAGAGATGAAAATGAGAACTGCATCGACAATAAAAGCTTGTTAGCTGCTAAACAAAATATCCCCGCACACATTGAATTAACTGATGGATGGTACGTGTTGCATTATGTTTATTGCTATGAGATTAAACTGAAAGATATCAGCAACTTCTAGTGTTTGCCTTTTCACAGGTATGCACTAGAAGCGTCATTGGATGTGCCGCTTTCAGAACAACTACAGAAAAGAAAGCTTTTTATAGGACAAAAGCTTCGGGTACTATTCTGTTTTCACCTTGTTGTCATGGAGACATGGGGAGATTATATCGCTCAATATGTGTTTTCATTTTGGTAGATATGGGGTGCTTCCTTGTGTGGTTGGACTGGGCCTGTGTCATTTCATGAGGTTTGCCTGCTCCTTGACCTTTATAGGCCACAAAATGACAACCATATAGTCAATTTTCTCATGACTATTTTTTCCAGATATCTGGCACTGTCAAATTGATGGTCCATGTAAATGGCAGTTATCGTGCAAGATGGGATGATCCTTTGGGATTCTGTATGTACTTTACTACAAGACTGAATATTTATTTTGTATTGTTCTGCTTATCCCTTTTCAAACTAATAGATTCCAATTCTATTGATGACATCGTACACATCTCAGGCAAGCATGTTGGACCCCCACTGGCGTTCAATTGCATAAAACCTTCTGGCGGCCGAGTCCCTAGGACACTGGTTGGAGTTGCAAGGATATATCCTATTCTGTATAAGGAGAGGTATACAACTGGATGCAAACTAAAAACAATCAAACCTTACCGATTTGTTCCACTGGTCCATATTTAATTGCATAATTCAGGTTGCCTGACGGTCGTTCTGTTGTGAGATCTGAAAGGATGGAAAGGAAAGCCCTACAACTGTACCACCAGAGGTACTTATTTATGTTACTGAAACTGTAGGCAATATTATTCAACTGAATACACTGTATGTTGATCGCACCTTAAATTGACATAGATTATCTATCAAGTGGACAATGTTCTCGAGAAGTTACCTGTACAAATACTGCTATGTACCCAGTGTGTTGAAGCATATATCTTTTTAATAAACAATTGGACTATACTGTTTTCTCCTATGCGTTTAGAGATTGTTTTCAGTTGCCTCTGTCCCTCTATTGCTAAAAGGTGGCTTTTCCTCTAGTAAGTTGCATGCACCAACTAGTAGAACCAAAAGTCTGAAATGATGTTGAAGGTTGGACAATCCACATATACTTCCACACCCCCTTTCACATATTGCTCAATAAGGCCTAAACATGGATAGAAAGAGGGCAATCATTTTTTTCTAACTTGTGAAAGCTGAGACTTTAACCAAAGACCTTTGCACTGATACCATAATAAGTTTCATGCACCAACCAGTAGAACCAAAAGTCTGAACTGATGGAGAAGGTTGGGCAATCCAGATATACTTCAACATCCTCTACCACTGGAACCTTTCTCTAAAAAAATGTGATGACTGTCAGTTAGATTCATTTTAATTGTTCCCAGCTACTATCCATGAACACTGCGTGTATTTTCATGCATTATATTTTCATTGATAATAAATGCCAAGGTATTGAAGAAATATCAATATGTCAGAATATTGAAGAAGCCACGCACAGAAGTATTCTGAAATACATGTAGACATTATGGTCTACTGGTGATCAAGATTGTCCGAATCGGGTACATGGTAGTATCCTTTTCTTGTCAGCATTATAGGATCTTAGGATCAAATCATAGTAAGATGGGACAGCAAGTTGTCTATAAGCATCTGCTCGCTTGTGTACGCAATCTGCATGCGCAGGTCATTTGGACGAAACAACTTGGTTTACGTTGTGCAAAGTCTGGTTCTTTTTTTTCCTTGGAGGGCGATTCCAGCAATTTTACGAGTTGGATTATCATCCTGGTTATGGTGTGTATCGTTTCCCCTTGTTAAGGTCCTAAGATCGTGCTATACTGTCATCTATATCATGATGCTGACAACCATGCTGGTGATGGCTATGGTAATCTGTCAATACCATTTAACTTGTAGGCAGCATTTTCCTGTTAAGAAATATTGTATATATACATACCCATGTTACATACGTTCAGTTGAATGCATTTAGGCTAGAGCCCTGGATTTGTGGAAGTAAAAACAGGGTATTAGTTTTATGGTTCCTTTTGTTTTTATAAGCTGAGATTGCCCCTTTTTAATGCCACTGCAATAATTATTACCTTGTCATGTAGAGTATCTAAGATCGCAGAAGATATTATGTCTGAACAAGATGAAAACTGTGGCAATTCTGATGATAGTCAGGAAGGGGCAAAAATTTGCAAAATGCTAGAGCGGGCAGCTGAGCCTGAAGTTATGATGGCAGGCATGACGTCAGAGCAGAGGATATCTTTTTCATCTTACCAAGCAAAGCAAAAAGTACGCATAAATACCCCCCTCATCTATCAAATTGTACTTGGAAAGTTGCGAAATTCATGTCATATATTGCAGGAAACTAGGCAAAATGAAGTAGCTAAGAAGGTTGAAAACGCTCTGGAAGTTGCTGGCCTTGGTTCAAGAGATGTTACACCATTTGTGAAAGTGAGGGTGACGAGCCTTATTAAAAAAATCTCGGCTTCAAAAACCAACAACAAGGAAGGGCTAATAACAATTTGGAACCCTACTGAGAAGCAAGTATGGTACACTCATCTATCTGCACATGCATGTTGTAATCAATTTTATTCTCTGTCAAAAAGAGAAGACAGATTATTTAGTGTTATATAATTGAAACAAGCTACACATGTTGCCTCTTCTTTTCTTTACGGTTATGCTGATGCATGTCTTTCTTGACAACAGGACAATGTTTATTTGCTTTTTAGTATTCCCCAATGATGTACTCCCTGCGTCTCAAAATAGATGTCACAGATTTTTCAAAATTTGGATGAATCTAGACACTATATAGTATATAGATTCATCCAAATTTTAACAAACCTACGACATCTATTTTGAGACGGAGGGAGTACATATGATCTACTCCCTCCTTCCTGAAATAAGTGACTTAGATTTGTATAGATTCGCATGTATCTATACAGTAAAACACGTCTAGATACATGTGAATCTAGACAAATCCAAATCACTTGTTTCTGTACGGAGGGAGTACAAGAAGTTAGCTTAAATGCTATTAATTTAATTATTTCTATTGACAGAAAGCCGACCTGGTGGAGGGACAAATTTACTACGTCACAGGACTGGTGCCTTCTACCTACTGTATTGACAGTCTCTACTTGCATGCTAGAGGATCATCTACCATGTGGAAGCCATTAGCATCAGCACGGGCTGCAGATTTTGAGTAAGAGTCCACTGCTAGTATGCTCAGACTGTAATGTTCAAAGTTAACCATGCTTCTTTTTGCAGACCATTTTTCACTCCACGTAAGGCGGTTGAACTGTCATTGTTTGGTGAGGTACCGCTGGCAAGGTTAGTCTAGTTATCCTATGGAAAGTTGATATGTTAAACCTGTCAATCCGGTGTCCTGTATTAAAACCTCCTAATTAACCTTTGTTTGTTGCAGTGAATTTGACATTGCAGGTGTTGTTTTGCATGTTGGCGATGTTTATTTGTGTAGCAGCCAGAAAAGACAGTGGCTCTTTTTGACAGATGGATCTAAATTTACCTTAGCACAGCAGTCCACAGAGCAAGATGATTGTCTTCTAGCAGTTAGCTTCTCTTGCCGAATTGCTGGCGATGACTGTGCTTTTTTCAGTCATGCCCTTTCTGGAAATACCGTATGTCATCTCAGATTATGTTGTCTCTATTTCAAGTTGATGGTTCTTTAAAGTTTTGACTTCCATTGATCCCTAATGTCACCATCATAATATTGAAACTTTTGCGCTAAGCAATATCTTATAAATCCACTGTGTAGACATTTGAGGACTGTACTCCCTCTATCCAGAAATAAGTGACTTGTATTATGTCTAGATTCACATGTATATATACACTAAAACATGTCTAGATACATGCGAATCTAGACAAATTCAATTCACTTATTTCCAGACGGAGGGAGTACTATATTGCCAGCAAAAATGTTTGCAGTGATCTATACTTCATTGTTCAACTTTATACATTTCTAAAGCAAGTGCAGCTTTACCTTACTGTATCTCTGTTTCTCAGGTTGGTTTCAGTAATTTGGTCAAGCGGCAGAAAGACCAGACTAGGCGCATATGGGTAGCCGAGGCAACAGAGAGCTCTACCTTTACTCTTTCTCATGAGATCTCTAAAAAATCACATCTTAAGGAAGCTGCCATTTGTGCCGAGAAATGGGCTTCAAGTTCTTATCCTGTAAGTTTCTTTACATTACTACATTAGATTAGAGGAGATAATCCCTCCGATCCGAATTAATTGATGCAGATTTATGCAAGATTTTGGCTAAATCTGTTTAGGTTTAATGAATCTGCGCAATTACAATGGATTGGAGGAAGTAACATTTTACCGTGACAAGTTCTGATGGTCCTGTTGTAACTGACTGTTGTGTTGCAATATGAATGAACCCTTTCAGAAAATTCAGCAGCTAAAGGAGAGGGTTGTCTGCATAATTGGTGATAGTGGTGGCTGAAGTACTATGAAATAATGGACGCTGTTCTACGGATTTACTCTCCAAACTGGAGGTGGTGTGTTATGGGCTTCCAGGACTGGACCAGGATGTACTTTGTGGCAATGGGGTGCCCATTGGTAAAAACGGTGTCCACGAAGTGTTAATGATGATGGATGCCAAGTTACAAGATCCGCTCCCTCCGTTTTATAACATAAGATGTTTTAGCTCTGTGAAAGTAATGTATCTAGACGTTTTTTTAGCGTGTAGGTTCGGAGAGGTTCACACCGAATTTACACGCTAAAAGACGTCTAGATACAGTGATACACTACCTTCACAAAACTAAAACATCTTATATTTTGAAACGGAGGGCGTATATATTATGGCGCAGGTACAGTGGTTTAGGCCATTATTCTTAGCTGGGGATTTTTAAACTCCCCACAACTAGTTATTCATTCCCCAAGTTATTCTACAAATTAATACTTCAGTATGTGCAGGGGTTACGCTGCGGAGAGCCATTGATCCGGTGCTTGCAGAAGAAAACGATTTCCCTCGACTGACATGCACTTGTTGGATACTCAAGATGACGGCATCCTTCTGGAGTTTGAGCGCAACCCATCTGATATCTTTCCTACAACGAGCACTTGCTGCTACTCCATTTCAACACAACTGCTAACAAATGGCTCACGTGGCATTTGGGGAATGGCATGTCTTGTGCTTCCCAAGCTAGACTGGGAGCTTCTCTCTTGTTTGTTTGTGCCATGATCATCGGTGCTACATAGGCAATGTTGTGAGGCAGGGTTGGCAACCCAGGATTGCTAGTAATTATCTGGTGTCTTTATGATTGCCGAATCATTATCATTTTGTACTGGATTTTCAAATGAAGAAAGGCGATGATGTATGGACTGCGCATATCTATGCAACAGGATTGTTACCTCGTCAGCTCCAAATTGCAAGCTAATCTTTAAAAAATTATTGTGTGTAGTAAAAATTTAAAGTTAACCCCGTGTTGTATGGTGCTAACTAAAGTTCCTTTATTTAATCTGTGATCATGATTTGCAAGAAAGATATCTATGTAGGCTTTTGTGTGGGCCTGGTTTATAGACTAAGAGCTCCTGGCATGCTACTTCATTGTTGACTTAGTTCGTGTAACCAAATAAAGCTCATGTACAGCATGTATGCAAATCAAGTAATAAAGAATTCAACAGAGTAAAGGGCTTAACTTGGACAACATCGTGCAGAATAGAAAACATTTCGAGGCAAGCTGTGAGACGAGGATTGCTTGTAGTTATCTGGACTATCTAGTGTATTTATGGTTGTCTTTATCATTTGCTACGTGGTTTGGTTTTCTCCGAGTTGGTCTTTTTATTTTTCTAAATCCCTGATGCACAATTAATTAGTTTGATGGTACGTACACGTGAGGACAGGAGAGGTAAAAGGGCGATTGTGAGGGTGTAAAACCCATCTAGGGTTTTGTCCCCCTCGATGGTAGCGTTGTTGGTTTGCTCTGTCTCCGGTGGCTTTGGGTCTTTGAGGTGTGGCAAACCACGACCCCTTTCAGTGTCTTTTTCAGGATGGTTAGACGATAGAAAAGGTCCTCTCCACCCTACTCCCGTGGTGCATCTAGTGCTAGTCGAGAGCACGTGGAATTGTGTGTCTGACAAATTTTTTGAGATCCTGTAGTTTTTCGCGTGCATTGTTGTGGTTTCAAGTCAGTTTCTTCCAATTTACGATTTTCATTATTGGCGATGATTGCTGCTCTAGTGTGTTGGTTCTTTTGGGCCTTAGCACGACGACTTCTTGTCTGTCTATTACAACAATCTCTACTACGATAAGCTTTACGTAGCTCCGGTTATGGAGGGGCAAGGACGACGGCGTGCCTTCGACTCGCGCTAATGTTTGTAGTCATCGCTAGGAGGTCCAAAGACCCATTTGTAATTTTATTACTTTTGGTGGTCTTTGTACTGTTGTTGAGGATTATTAATAGATCAGAGAATTTCACCAAATATTAATTTGTTTGATAACATCTTGGGTTATCATGTTGGACATCCAATATTCCCGGTCCAAATTCCGTAAGCCTAAAGCCATTTTCAATAGCGACCCATACACTGACCGGACGAGTCTGATCACGTCTGACCGGACAGAGAGCAAGGCTCAACGGAGGAGCTTAATATCTTGAAGTATTCACCAAGTTTAATAATTTTCAATTTCATCCCTCTTTCTTAATTCATGTCATAAAACCATATAAGTTAATCTTATTAATTATGCGATACTAGCCGAATGCCCGTGCGTTGCTACGGGTTATTGTTCCTGTCCTTTCCTATCTTATTGTCTCGAAGTTCCTCCTCGTGTGCAGTCAATTCTTTGTTTGGCTTGGCAGATCTTCTACTCTAGCATGACCCACTATGTATCACCCAAAACCAGTGTCTTAATTAGTCGAGTAATTCATTAAAGTTGTTTGCAATTTTTGCTTGCTAGTACGGGCTACCTACATTGTGTTGAAGTCATGAGTTGGTTTGTTCTCTTCAAATCTATCAACTTTATGCGATGCATGCAAGATATACAATTGTTTCAATTGTATTATAAAACATGGTCAATAAAGATTATCAATTGATGGTTCCTATAAGACAAAACCAGATACAAAAGTATTATCACAAAATCACCAACAATTCCAGAAATCTGGAGCAACCGGACAGTCAACAAAACATCCATTCCTTGTTTCATTGAAGTAAATGTGTAAGAATCAGACAAACATAATAAATTAATGGACGTTAGTCCAACTTTGACACAAAACATGTATCCTTTCTCCACTGCAGTTCTAACACTCGTAAGCCTACTTTTCTAGGTCTAACTTCCCCCGCCTCAACAATTCCCTAGATTCCGTCTTCCAACTGCATGCCTGGCGGCATCTCTTCATAGGAATGTGTCGCACAAACTACAATTGAGTGCCGTCAGGCGTATTAAACATAAGCTCTCACGTGCATTAAAAATGTGATTTTCCCCATCTTTTTCCTTTTAATTAAAGCCATCGGGAGGACAATACCGTTATACAGAGGACTGGAGAAGCAACAGACTAAAATTAAACTGGCCATTCATGTTCAACCCGGATCATATTGCTCCAGTCCACTTCTATTGCATAATAATACGAGAAGTATGAATGGTCAAGAATATTCCAAGTGCTGCAAGACTTGCAAATTGCTAAGAGTATTGAATGGTGAGGCTAGCACAGTTCAGAATGGCGAGGCTAGCCATTTAATTATAAAAGGTTAACATATGATTAGACCTCATAATCCTGGTGTGGTTATAGTGGTGTGTTCATCTCCCCACCAACGATTGGAGCAAGAATGTAAGTTGTATATACTACCTTTGTTCCACAATATAAGACGTTTTAAAAGGCTATTTTAGCCTAACAAACAATTTTATATTTACGAACAGAGGTAGAAATATTAATAAGTACTCCGTCCGTCTCAAAATATAAGACGTCTAAGGTTTAGTCAAAAGTCAACATTTTCTAAATTTGACCAAGATTATACACAAAAATATAAATATTTACAATAATCAATGTCAATAGATTTATCATAAAGTATATTTTTTGAATGTGTCCATTCCATAATATAAATGTACATACTTTTTCCTAAATATTTGGTCAAAAATAGTAAGATTTGGCTTTTGACAGGTCTTTAAGCGCCTTATATTTTGTGACGGAGGGAGTACTTTGCACTCTTAATATAGCTATATCTAAGGTTGCAAGCCTACAATCACAAGAGGTAAATTGCAATTCAAAATTCTTTAATTTTTTTTATCGTAATATAAATGTTTGATTTGAGACAGTGAAAAAAATACCAATAATGCAGTCTGAAATCCATGTTCACCAAGACTATAAAACAAAGAAATAGTTGCTGCTTCCGACAATGTCAAACTGTATAGAACAGTAATAGCACAACATGGTTGTATACACTACTCGTAGTGCATTTGTGAGTCCGTAGTGTGCTATCGTGTAGGATTGCTCCGAGTGTGAATTTGAAGTACAGAGCAAGTGTAAACTCTCCGAACAACATAGGCACAACTAATCATAGATCCTCCGATGAAATTCCTCTCGAAATAGGCATTCTGTATCACCTAATAACGAAAAACTGGCTCGTTATCCGTAACTACTCACCACAGTCATTGGGCAGTACCACAGCAGAGCCTGAAAATTTGCTTTCTTCTCTCTAAAATCGACTTAGACAGAATCTCCTTGTCTCTTCCCGCGAGCTTGCTATACCAAATCTAGGCAGTAGCAGTCGACCTTGGGTAGGAGGAGGGGCGCGGTCTTCTGGCTCCAGCGGCTGAGGAAGTCCATGGCCACGCGCCGTTCCAGGCCTCTGCGACCCCGCTGCTTATCTTCTTCCTCAACGTCATGGTGCCTGCCTCCATCCTGCCCGCCGCCGCGTGATCTCCTTCGTCTCGCCCAGCCGCCAGTCGTCCTGGACTCAAGAGCTAGCCACATATTCTCTGGTGTTCACCCCTGACACTCGCGGCCGCGGTGCTTCTGCCATGCTTTGGCCGCAAGGTCGCCGCTGCTGCAGGTCGTCGTCGGGCCGGCGCCTCTATTCCGATTGTCTATGTGGCCTAGACCACGCATCCTTTTGCCTCGCATTGCTATCCACCGGCCTCCCTCTACTTCGTCTCCCTGCAGCGCAAGATCGTCCATGCTTTGTGGTTACCTCTGCCCGCGGCGGATGGAACAGGAGGGGCGGGATAGATGGATTTTCAGGGGTCACGCGGGTGGAAGCCGCGGCGACCACGACCATGGGTGATGGGTGATAGGCACCTAGCGGAGGAACGGGAACGACAGCGCATGCAGAGCGGCGAACGTGGGGGGCACAGTGGGCAGCGCTGGAAGACGAGGGAGGGGAGGGGAGGGGTCGAGGGGATAAGGCCTGGGGTGGTCCTTCGTCTCACTTGGCGGTGGCAGGCATTGTAAATAGACCGAACGCGTAGGGGCAAAATCGTCTACAGAAAAATCGGAATGAAAAACCTGTTGGACGAACCTACCTGTGTGTAAATTAGTAGATAGATATATACTAGCTAAATGCCCGTGCGTTGCTACGGTTGACATTGAGGTTCATGGTTGATTGAAATTGTTAGCCACAAACTCTAAATATGCGCCACCTCCTCCCACGTCTGTCGTACAAACCTAGAAACATATACGTTGTTCTAAGATTTAGAAAAGATATTTTATTCCCTCGGTCTACAAATAACTGACTTATATTTGTCTAAATTCGAATGTATCTAGACACATCAACAACAACAAGAGGCAATTTATGCATGCACCAATTTGTCCCATGATTGTAGCTAAAGACAGCGATGTAATTTAGACGACGTCAAGATTTTTTGCTAACAGAGGGTATTACACACATACGGGGTACACATGTTTTGAGAACCACAACTCTGCCTCCACAAGTGGGGTGTTAAAAATGCAGCAGTATGTTGTGCAGGAAGTAGCACCCAGTTTATTCTATTTTACACGGCATTTTCCTTGAAAATATCGGTTAGTATGAACACATCAGTAAACTTAGTTTATAGACGAATGTGGCCGCTACGTCTCGATCAAGCTTGCCAACTAAGCATAGTAGGGTAACCTATGAGACACCACTCTTCGAAATGTTCAGATGTCGTGCAGGGATGGGCTCCTACGCTGCACCTTGCGCCCTGGTGTGCGCTAGAGTGCGCCCTTCCGGCTAGTCGCCCTCATTATGAAATTAGTTACAGTAAAAGAATTTGTAACTACACATGTGGTTACCACTCAGAGAGAGATATAATCTTCACACGAGACATGCTTAACACGCAGCAGAACGAGGGCATTCACACTCGCACCAGATTGGTAGTCAGACTTAGGGGAAGATGCACGCCAAAAGTCCCACTACCTCAATACATTAATTACAAGCCTAAAAAAAAGGACCCCATCGAGAGCACATACCTGCATGACGGCGGCGGCTTGCTAGCAGATGAGCTCGGTCTGCTAGCAGAGGATCGACGCAGGCCCGGCAGAATCAAGACAGCCGTCGTGTCCCCGCTTCCTTCGGCCCCATCCCAGCCTGTGCCTCCTTCATACGCGGGGTGAGTCAGCCAGCACACGCGGGTGTCTCTTCGACAACGGATCTTCTCAGACTCCATACTACTCCGCCTCCATACTCGTCGCCGCAGCCGACGGTGGCCTCTCTGCTTCTCTTCCAGCCTCTATTTGCTCCACGACGCTCCTCAATCCATCAAGGGCAGTTGCAACGAGGCCGACAAGCGCGGTGACGAGGGCCCTCGAAAAAGGCGGCGGCCGTAGATTGGGGAGGCACGGGGTACCATCCGGCAGCGCTCGGTCGGTCGGTGGGGAATCGGGTCAAGGTCTGAGGGGCTCCGTAGCGACGCGGTCCTCCACGGCTACGGGAGCCGGCATCGTTGGAGCCCACGGCGATCTCGCGCTGCAGGCTCGGGATCGAGCAGAGTGGCGGTGCGACGGCGATTGGAGGCGAGGAGGAGCGCGTGAAGGCGTGTCCCGGCCGCCTGAGCTCGCAAGTCTCGTCCCGGTGGCAGTCGCACTCGGCGGTGCAGCAGGACGAAGGGCAGGGGAGGAGGCAGGGCTGCAGGGGGAGGGGATACGACAGACTTTTCTCGACCGAACCGTCCAGTTTGACCCAGACGAGGCACCTCGCTGCTGACGATGTGGATCTGGGGAGGCGGTGTGCCCGTGGGCAGATCGTGGGTGCGGGCGGGTACCCAACAACACATAGCATACCGGTTCGATGGCATAAGCGGTGGCAGTGCAGTAATATTTCCGAACTGGGAGGGGCATACTTGTTCAGTAAAAATTGGAACGAAATTTTGAATCTACCTGTGTGTAAATTAGTAGATAGATAACCCTTGCTTCGGGAACAAACTCCGTGCCCATCAGGTTGCATCTGTTGATGAGCCTACCGAAATGGAGAACGGGGGAGCTTGCGGTGAATTGCCTTGAATGAAGAAATAGAAATCCACGACATGAGGGGAACTGAACATGAGGTCGCTCTTGTGCAACGGTTATTCCATTGGGCAACAGTCCTAAAAAGGATGAAGATAATCTTCCATGAATTGATCACTGAAAGCAAGGCCAAAGAGCTCCACCAGTTATTACCGAGCTTCTCGAGGCCAGACATATGCATGAATATTAGCATGTTTGTTCCATAATATTGGGGGCACCACTTTGTCTTCCAGTTCCAGCAGCTTTACTTTTGTGAGAATGAACTCTAGTTATTGTATATGACTGGTAGCAAATCTATTGAAATCTGGCATTCTGGAAGTTCATGTAATGTTGCTCAAGCAAAATGATGAATATGCTGAACTGGCAATATAGATAAAAAAGGAAGCCGCCAAGCTGAATTGCCATTTCGGTTTCGTCACACTAGTTAGTGCCAAGTGCAATTGGACATGTAGGTTTCAATGTTCCGTGTAGTGGGTCTGGGCTGATGATTCCTCGTCCAACTGAGAAAAATTGACTCAAATTGTCAGTCACTTGTTATGAATTTTTGTCTGTTCCTGCCAATTTGGTGATAGTAGTGTCCACAGCTGCACTAATCTGGGGAGTCAACGTTTATGATACACATTTGCAATCTAGGAAAATAAGCTGCATCAAGAATCACCTAGGTGTCATGCACCTACAAAGTCCTGACTGAAATGCACAAATCACAAATAATTCATGGTGCTGTGGGTCTGGTTTATTAACTACAATCCCCTGGCATGCTACTTCATTATTGACTTAGTTCATATGACCATATAAAGCTGATGTACATCATATATGCAAATCAATTGATCAAAGGGCTTAAGTTTCAGTTGGGCAACATCGTGCAAAACAGAAAATAAACCGGTTTGATGAAGGAATGTCTTGGTTTAACAACACAAGAACTGCATGTACATACTTATTATCTTTGTTTGAAACAACAGAACAAATTTAGCACAGAATGTAAGAAGGCAAAAGTAATGAAATGCCGTATCATCTTAAAACAATCTCAAAATGAAAATTCTTACATAACATGAAACCATCAAAACCTTTCAGAAGAAGGGAAAAAAATAAAACCAACACAATGATTTTACAACAGATCAGCGGTGCATCTTCATGCAGTTTGATGTTAAATGTACTGCCTCAGTTGACTATAAGTGAGGAGAGCTTCTTGTGTGTATTTCCTCGGTGGCCCACTGTTGATCTCCCAGTCATGACAAATGTATTATTTCTGCCAATGGTTGCATTTTTTTTAGCTGGAAGCCAATGATTGAATTGAAGGCAAGGGCATAATGATCATGTTCTTTCCTCGTCTATTACATCTGCATGCACAAACATATAATGTGATCAGTAATGAGGTGTATGGATTTTGGTCATCAATTTTTGGTTCCTAGCTTCCTATACATAATTGTACTATCTACTATTACATATATTGCAGTGTGAACTGTAAAGTGTAAACCTATCTTGATAGGTAACTGCTGACAAAGTCTGGATTACACATTCCATTATAGTTAGGCGATTACAAGAGTTTGAGAAGTAAATGTGAAAATGATTAGATTTGGAAAAGAAAGAAACAGAAAACATAGATACCGGAAACCTTCAATGTTCATTTTATATTTCTCTCTGTTAGTGATGCAGGTCAGTTACTGACAAGTTTGTATGTTGCGAAGTTGAAACATTAATGGAACTCTTGCATTCCAGATTTTTAGATGATTAGGACAACTGTAAGGTTATTTTTCCAAGGGGTGTTTGTTTTACTGAGTCATACTCCGACGACAAAAAAAATCAAAACCCAAGGACAAGGTACATCCGCACATGGAGCTAGTTAGAGCAAAACCCAGCTTGTAATATAGAGAACTTCAAAAGGAAACAATTCAATATTGTGAACATAGTATACCTTGAACATTTCACCAAAAAGTCCTTCCAGAGGGTTCTGTTGCCGTACGCCATAAAATTTTGCACCTATTTCATCCAATACCTGCAAAAAGTAACCAATACCATCATGAGCTCTGTTCAGATTTGCATTCCTTTTTTTTTCATATGATAACTAGTTAGCTCCAAGTCTCCAACATTAAGCAACGATGGGACTTAGGATTTTCCACCCTTTTTCTGTTCCTTTTTATGAGGCCACTAACATAGAATCTAACAAACATTTTGTAAACAAGGCCTGTAAACAAACATTTGGCAGTGGCCATACCTCCTCAAATACAGGGTCTCGATCTGTACTTGTCCTGTACTTTTGTCGAAGTGTCTTAAACAGAGGGTAAGCATCTCTTTCAAGCCTGTAAACAACACCTGGTTAGTAATTCCTATAAGAGAAAACAATGATGAAATAGCTCTTAATTCTATGCTTAAAATAACAAAAGAAAGCTATACATAGCAGATCTGGATTCACATATGGTGACAAATCAAGTACATGAGAAACAGTTAAAATGTGATATTAGTCATTGACTCATTTCTGACAAACATATCAGGTGTTAAGGTATGGAACAGGAGCATTTGCAATACCTAGAAACAGTAATTTTATCTTTCTACTAGTGATAGAAGTATAAGAACATTGCAGCTGACTGTCTGCTAGCTATCATGCAAAATTGCAGCATTCATTCCACAATAATTCACATTCGGATGTATGAGAACCTCATGGAACAAATATGCAGATGCCGAAAAGACAATGCAAACCATAAAATATGAGACTTACGTTTGTAGAAGATACATAATAAACTGAATTAAATCTGTTGTTGGAAATTGTAAGTCAGCAGATTTTAGTTGCTCCTTCATCGCATCCATAAGTAAATTTGCGTCTCTGAGATTTCCTAGTGATAAGTACCTAAAAGGAAGAATACTATATTAGAAAATCAACATCTCTGTCCCCAAATATGCCAATCAGATTCTATCCCAACACTGAGACGATTTAATTCACAGTGTAGTGTCCTCCTGTATACATTTCAATAAATCACATGGAGGATATTGAGTTCAGGCAGTAATATCATATTGCATGCATCCCTAACACACTGCTAACTAACCTATATCTATTGTCGTGAACAGAACAAACACTAGACAATTCCCTGCCAAAATCAGTCTCTACAGTGCAAAGTGCATCCTTCTTTAATGGTTTTCTCAGACTTTCCTCTCATAGTACAAGGAATCTCCCCTCTACTATGGGTCATGGTTCCAAATTAAGATAGAGATTATCTTGCAAAGAAAATGAAGATGTATTAGCTTGGTTGAAGTTAAGATACTGAGATAAGCATAAACTAATTTAATGTCTGTATGAAAGGTTCATTGATATTCTTTTTGGAAAGGAAGTTACCAATTGCAAGGATGAGACCCATCTATATGATGGGCTGCGACATTCCCTTTTTTCAATTAAGCAAACATTCAGCCAAACTATCTCTCCATCTCTTTCGTGTCTCCATCTACCTACTTCTATCTCTATTACTTCAGCCTTTCATCTACCAATTGCCTCTTCTCTATCCCAACTATTCTCCCTTACCTTATATAGTCCTTAGCACATAACATCTCCATAGTAAACAAGAAATTAAGGAAGGAAATCTTACATTAGGACACTACGTGCAATTGCAGTATCATCTTCACCAGGGTAGCACTGTACAATAAAGAAGAAAAAGATCAATATGATTATATAAGATACTTTCAAGAGCATATATGAACACGTTTAACGCCTAACAAAAGTTGGACATGAATTGAAGTGGGATCCAACCCACAAACAGACTGGTATACGAATTACTACTGCTGAGAAAAAAATATAGCATTTCAAACAGGATTACTACTGCTGAGAACAAAACCATTACCTTGCCCATAAAGTTTACCAGCATAGAAGCAAATTTTTTAGGATCATTTCCGCGCACAAAATGACTTGATACTTTGGTCATGTCCTGCAATCAAGGTTACTCCAAGTTAAACTGTAAGCATAATTACAGAAGTACAAAAAAATAGTAACGGCACTACAGCAGCAATAACAAATAAAAATTGCAGCTCTAACAAGCTCTCTCTGTTTCTTAACGCAAGGTATTCTAGCTTTTAAAATTTATTCCTACATGCACAGACACCATTCTTCAATTTAGAGATAGCTTTGAACAGTCTAGGACTAAAGCAACACCCACATCATCTAAGAGCAATAAGTGGCCTAATGAAGAGGGTTAATGCGATCTTTTCTAGGTGTGCCTTGGTAATATGCAAATTCCTCAAATGTTGCGTATTCAGGAATGCAGGGAGTAGAAGATATCCACAGACTAAAGCAACACCCACATCACCTAAGAGCAATAAGTGGCCTAATGAAGAGGGTTAATGCGATCTTTTCTAGGTGTGCCTTGGTTAATATGCAAATTCCTAAAATGTTGCGTATTCAGGAATGCAGGGAGTAGAAGATATCCACAGTGAGCCAGAGAGTTATGGACAGTGTACCGTTTCTGGAGATTCGGAATAAATGTATTCAGCCAACATAACATGCAGCTCAGGAGCTCCATTTCTTGATGACCCAAACTCAACAGACCACCTTAATACCAAGATGATTCATTATTAGTGCATAACAGCCAGAAAGGGGAGAAGAAAAACACCTTATCTAACAACAGAGTAAACACAACAAAGATCTAAGGGTCTTATGGCAATGAGTATTGCATTGCAGCTCACGAATAACTGTGGATGATTAGTTCAGCAATATCATGTTAATCTTGATGACAACAAAGATATAAAATAGGTATCAGAACATGTGATGAGGCGATTATTTAGAGCATAAGTATTTTAATGTTCTTTTTTGCTTGAACGTCCAATCAGCACTGAGAGAAAATCAAAAGGAATCAGATGTTCAGAACCATGCATGTTCCTATCATGTTAAGCTCATTCGTCACCAATGCTCAAGAATCAAATTTACAACTGCAGGTCAAATTTTCTGCGTTGTTCAATAATTTGATATATTTAACTACCGGAAATAATTGTGCTGACAAACACTACCAGTTTGGATGAAGTTTGATGCTTGGATTGACCATTGGATTTATTAAAAATCAGTATACCTTACCTAAGAGCTGCTTTCAGAAATGACGAACAACCCTCAGCACGCACTTTCGCAGCAGAAATAGCTTCAGATAATTTCTGCCCGTCATCGTCATAATCATCTCCAAGGAACTGGGGCATACTTATCCTGGGGAACGCCTCGTATATCTTTCTGATACGACCTACAGTTGATGCAATGCAATACAGTTACGAACTTACGATCACAGAAGTGACATCTAACACCCAAAATTAGAACATGACAAAAAGAAATTACAAAAAAGAAGAATGCTTCAGTCAGCTGACTTTGAGCCGCAAAAGAAAGAAATGTTTTCTGAAGGCAAAGTAGTGACAGTAATTAACTCAGTAGGAGAATTGCAGATGTGAAATAAGAAAAAACTTACCAAATGTTTCCTCATTATAAGGAAGTTGTCCTTTGACAAGAGTATCCACGAACAACACAGCGAGTTCAGCACCACAAGTTACCTGAAATTTGTAATGACAAAACTAAGATCAACATCTTCGACCAATAAATTAATTAATTAACATTTGAAGTGTCATCGTATTAGTTGATCTATAGACTATGACATACTAACCTATTAGGCACCCCCTCCCCTGCCCCATACATCCGGCAGTAAATAGGAAAAAAGAGCTAGTGAGTGGTTCCTCAAGCCTCTACCCTATAACCATAGAGACATACTATGGCGGGAGAAATTGCATGCCTTAAAATAATCAAGACAGTTTCCATGTTTATGTTTTTGCTCGCTGTATAGCCTCGGATAATATCACAAAGAAAAGATGAAAGCAAGGGTTGACATTGAATTAATAAACATCTTTCCATTTAATGATCAACTAAATTAGCTGTTGACAACAAGTGCTAACTTGGCAGGTGCCAATAAGGCAAAGACTTAACCTGCCCATGCTTCAATTGCACAGAAGCTCCTGACTGAAGGATGTCCAAGCCTTCTTTATACCTTTGACAAGTAATGTACCTGCATGTAATGACCCCAAAACAAGTTAAAACAGCGACTTGATCTTTAGTCCTTGGTCACGATACACACACAAAAAAAAATGTGTTTACTTTATCCACAATATGAATCCTGAAGCTACAGTTACTGTGATTACTTGGGGAAATACTCAGTGTGCTCGTAGCCTAAGACATACATGCACATAGAGATGAAAACGGAGGGAACTAAGTGCTGCCACGTCTGCTTTAATATATATTTTTTGAAGTGGAAATGAATACATAAACCCTGGAAACAAATACGGAAACAAATACGGATCGAATATGGTGCGGTCATGGATACAAAAGCGGAGGCGGAGGGCGACAAGGCGGCACCATGGTGGCGGACTGGTGTCCCTATTCCTAGGCTGCGTGGTTGCGCCTGCTCGATTAGAAGAGAAGGCCTAAGGGATTGGGTGATTAAGTAGTAGAATAGGTCGGGATGTTCCTCTTCCGCAGCTATTGTTAAGGGCCAGCTGGACTGGGCCCAACACAGCCATGACAACCACACTAAAAGGGAAATTCTGTATTTGTGGGAAACGGAAATGGCTATTCCGCCATAAAACACCATACCATTTCCGTTTCAGCTTAAAATATTCCTTTTTTCGTTCCGCAAAGTTGAGTTTCTGTTTCAGTATTTCCTCTCCGTTTCAGTTTGCTGCGGAAAAGTCAGAAACTTTCCGCTCCGTTTTCATCCCTACATGCACATTCCGTGTGTGAATGGCACTGGCCATTGTGGTCAAGTCAACACAACACTAGTATTCATGTAAAGATTCCAGCCTTTGTTTTATTACTCTGAATATTCTTTCAGTATTTCCTGGCATGAGCTACTGAGCTTATTTTAAGATGTTATACATTAGCTGCCAGTGACATAGTTGCACAACAAGGACGTCACGCTGAACTCATCTAGTGGATCCAATTAAAGTAACGTGAAAAAAGTAATGGTTGGTGTTTGTTGAAATGTTAATCAAATCAGAAATATGTTAGAACTTGCGAGATGGATGAAACTTGAAACAGTGAAAGGCTTAAACTTGAAGGGAGCCAACCACCGTGGCTTCCGTGGAATTACATACCTTGCACTGGTAGACTTGTACATCTGCTGGGCTTCGTAGTAATTTTCCCCCTCCACCATGTTCTCAAGCTTTTCAATTGTCTGGAAAAATAAAACACAACGGCGCATGATTACAAAAAACTTTTGGTTATTCCACGGAGCAATTTCACAGAGCTAATTTAACCATCAAGAACGAAAATCTATCCTCTGATGTAACCGAGCAATCGAGCACGAATCGCTGCTGAACCCTAATTTGAACAAATTTGACAATGGGGGGAGGTGACTCCTCCGGGATGATGCAACCGAGATCCAATCCGCGCCATGCGAAAACCTGCCGCAAGGCGCGCGCTCTCGTCCTAATGCACGCGCGGACACAGGACGCGCACGAGCGCACGCGCGGGCAGAAGCAGAGGAGGGGCGTTGGGGAACGGGGAGGGAGGGATCCGTCACCTTCTGGGGAGGCGGAAGGTCCCGGCGCGAGGCCGACCTCATGTTCAGGCTCAGGGACCGCGACATGGCTCTCTCTCTCCGGCGAGCGCGGCGGTGGTCGGAATCGCGAATTCGATCGACCCCGGCACGAGCTGGGTTCCGGGTCCGGCGTCAGAAAACAGAACAGAATAGGTGGGTGGGCGCCTATCGTGCTAGCGCGTATCTTAAAGCGCGTCTCCGTTTTACTCTCCGTTTTTGTCTTCGTAATTGTACCCCATCCGGAATTAACTTTTTCTTTGTGGGGCTCTACTTCACGTGTGACCGTTGCGGCTTGGTTCGACGTGGCTTGCCACCTGTGCCTAGTAGATTTCTCATCTCAAGAAAGTAAAAAAATCATAATAAATCAGGGACATTTATTATGTATTAGTAGAGTATCACAATACTAGCTTTGTTTTAAAACATAAGACATTTTCATAGGGTTAGGATAGCCTACCAAAACATCTTATATTTCTAGCACCAAAGAAGAAATGTATTCACATGTAACATTCTTTGAGAGTTTGTGAATGCGTTACAGCATCTCAAGGGGTCTCGCGAGCCAGCGGGTCATGGGGACGGAGACGAGGGAGAGAGGGAGGGGAGTGAGAACGTGTGGGACCCGGCTTGCTTGTGCCCTGCTCGTACGACCATCTGTGCGACCTGGGTACGTGGCGCTCATCCACGCCGTTTCCGCACATTAAGCCTCTTTTAGCAGGAAAACAAATCTCTAATATGGAAAGTTCAATCACCCTAATACTCGCACCCAACAAATACGAACCCCATAGTAATCCTCGTGCTCCTGTAGCGCTACTCCGGCGATGCGGCCATGCCGTCCGACATGGTGCCTTCAAGCTCTCCGGCCTGGACCTCACGGTCGTCACCGCCTCACGAGAAAAAAAGAACGTCGTCGAGATGTGCAGTATCGCCGCACCGACCGCCGAGGATGTCTTATAGGCTGGTTGCTAGTTTACTATACCGGCGGAGGCGTCGCTGCCATTAACGACGACGCCGAACAAGAAGGCCACTGGCCGCAGGGACGAGGAGCTTCACGGCAACGAACAGGCAAAGTCCTTAATTGGCGATGAGATCGGCATGGAGGAGGACGAGGCAAACGTTGATGAATTAGTGACCTCCTCAGTCATGCCGTCGGTGACTGCCGTCTACATACATAAGTTCCATGGCTATGCGCAGGAGGTGGTGGACCGGTGGTTGCCCGGAGGAGGGCGCGCGGGATGGAATTGCGCCAGCGGGGAGAGCACCGCCGTGCTGGCCAGGTGCTTGACTTGCAGTAGACGGGATTGTAAGACATGGCGGCAACATGGTGATCCGGCCGCCGGCCGGAGACTCGTTCGGTGATAGATTCTCGTACGCCAAGGAAACCAGTAACGGGTTCCCTATTTTCCTGTTCTAGTCCCTTTTTTTTCCAACAGAAAAGCGCGTACGCGTAGATGGAAAACAAGAGAAAAGCATCGGATGGGCGCCACGTACCAGGTCGCACGGATGGTCGCATGAGCAGGGCACAGACAAGCCGCGTCCGAACGTGTGAGGGATGGGTCCGTGCAACTGCTATATGAGTCAAGACAGTAGAAAGTGAAAGTTTTTAGTCTACCCCAAATCGGTCACAAATTTGGGATATGTTTGGGCAAAACGGACACTGACTAGACAATTTATTCATTTTAGGGAGGCCCATTGGGAGCACCCTTTTTCATCTATCTGCTACAAACGGACACGTCATATGGGAGTCTGGTTGGAGATGCTCTTACATGAGAACCCTAATATATACCGCCTCAATTCTGAGTGAATTCATTATTTGTCCATATGAAAAGTTCTAGTTTCTTTCTTGGTATTGGAAAACTTGTCCTTGCCATTTTGACATTGCATCTTTGTTGACTCCTTTGACACTCTAATCAATTCTGTTAGCTCTGGTCCTTAGCCCGATTTTTCTTGGACTAAATATATCCTTCGTTTTTTTAGAAACATAGTATAATCGTAGACGCTCACAACATGTACATGCACCCACCTCTCTAAATGCACACATGCACACCCTACCCCTATGATCACCTCCCAAAGACTGAGCCGGCTTGCAACGTCCCTGAATAGGGTCTATGCAGGTCTTAGTATTTCCGCCAAAATTCGTATGGAAGCGATTCAAAGACCCCACCAGACACTTTTGTGTGGTTGGATTTTATTACAAGTAGCTGTGGCCCAGTTCTTTTGGCGGCTTCTCCCAGAAGCTGCCCTACCCCAGCTTCCTGGGGAAGCCGGTTCAAAAAATTGCGAGGCTTCAAAATTTGTTTAGCCTTAACTATTTTGGAAGCGTCACAAATTTTTTGAACCTGCTTCCCCAGGAAGCTGGGGGAGGGCGGGATTCTCGGAGAAGCCCCAAAAGAACTAGGCCTGCATCACAATAGTTACAACAGGATCCACAAGAAATATATATACAACAACGACTCGACGAGTCAAGAATACATATGATACAGTACAAAGATACAAATCACGATGTAAGCAATACAGTATCCGAGTACGGATGAGAATAACCAAGCATTGAGGATAACCCTGCCGAAGCCAAGCTAGAAGGGTAACCTTGCTAACATCGTCAATCACATACCTGTCAAAACCAAAAGGGTGCTGACGTAGGTATGACTAATCGGGTTCCTACGATTAGTTACCCTGGTTGCATAAAGGCTTGTGGCCCATGAAGCCCATAAAGAATAAAGGAAGGTCCAAGAAACATCCGATGGATAGAAAGCGCGCCTTGGCGATCAAGAAAGGAATAGAAACCGACATTGTATTAGTGTTGTAATTGTAACTTGTAACCTATCCGTATACGGCCTTAGGATCCAACCTACTATATAAAGGCTGGGAGAAGCCAACAGAGAGGTACCGAAAGCCTTGAGCAATCTGTAACCATATTGTCCATAAGAAATCAGACGACTTCGACTCTCTTGTTTGTCTGATCAACCGACAAAATCTCCAGCGTTCTCTTTTCCACGAAACCCTAAGTCCATAACCATGGATAGTGCCGAGGTTACCCCTCATCAGGTGCCGACAAAGGGCAAAATAAAAAAAGAGCGGTCAGTATTGATCCCAGTACACTATGAGTTTTAGAATTCGGCTGTTCTCGCCTACATAGGTATGGTGGGTTCAATGACAGAAAATGTTGCATTATCTAACTTTTAAAGACACGCTACAACTTCGGCTATTAGAGTGACATAATAGAACACTATATGGTAGCTATAATATGACACCAGAAATAACCCATCCGAAGATTTCTCCCTCAAAGATCAATCGAGGAAGTCCACTTGCGAAACACACACGTTGCAATTTTAATTATCCAATTGTTTAGTTGGTAAGCTAATTACTAGTCATATTATTAGAGGCAAAGCATTAGTGGCGTTGTCTATAATCATGACACTGTACTCCTAAGGCGTCCATAACCATGGACATATAGCTTCTCGAAAATATTTACCCTGCATGGGTGCACTACTGTACCCAAACGCATGTTCAACCCTTCAAGCAACATATTACACATGCCTTCTGAATCTCACAACAAAAACTGTCAAATAACTACACGCGTATCTAGAGGTATCACCTACTGTATTGACCCAACCAGGAGGTACGATGATTCTCAAGGATGGTACAACGTTTGCGTCTACGATCGAGAAGGATCAGAGCTCCACTATGTAAGATGACCACTCGGCCATAGCGTGTTTATGTATGCAATGCAGCTACTATCCACTAGAATATCAAGTCAGAAGACATATCCAACTTACCCATGTCCGAGGATATATTATATGTATGCACCAAATGGAAAGCCAATTTGTGACCCTCTGGATAAACATATATATAGCGTCGGTATTTGAGGGGGGGTTCCCAGAGGCCCCCGTGTTTGGTTAGCACGATCAACTCAAAACTGGTATCATATAATGAATGGTTCCTAGATAGACTCAACCAGTCCCCAAAGGTGGTCATTGTCGAGGCCTTATCATTAGGTGAAGTCATAACCAACAACATCAGATTCATTATCTTATCACCAACAATATCCAAGTATCACGTTCCACCTGTATGAGAGCGGTACTAAGCATGCCTACGACTTGCAAGGACAAGGCTAGCTAATCAAACTGGGCAATAGGATAATCAAGACAATATAGTAGAGGAGATAGATAAAAGAACGGTACTAAAACATCTACAATAGAGGATAACAATAGATCAGAGGAAGAAAGTAAGGACTATAAGTGCAAAGGAGGTAGAAGGAGGGATAATGCTCGCCCGAAAAACATCGAAGAGGAACAATCAAAGAACTTGTCGTGTCTCGCATCCACTCAACGTCCTATCCGGGAAGAAGCAAAACACTAGAAAGAAACACCGGGTGGCATATTTAATACTATGGTGGAAGATCTGGCATGTTCATGATATGATACATTACATGGCAAGATGCGGTTCCAACTAGCAATATTAAGAGGAATCAGAGTTCCGAAAAATAAATATTATGGTTCAAATTATTTATCTATCCATAATTTAATGTTGTTAACATGGCAAAAGCATGGCGTTAGTGGGCTACACAAATTTAAATGGAATCGAGATAAGAAAAACATATTCCGCATATACACTCCATATTTTATTATTAGGTGAATCGATTATTTTTCCAACCTCATGATAATATGTATGCAAGCATGATGATTTAAATATGAAACAATTTAGATGATATTTATAAAGTAGGGATGGGTTTTCGGGTGCCCACGTTTGGTCCCGAAGATCTTGGGTTTGGAGGGGTTCGGGTTCGGTCTTCGGATTCCGAGATCGGGGTTTTCGGGTCCATGTTGAGGAACTTGGGGTTCCATGACGGAGAACTCGGTTCAGGAACGGTCTTCGTGGTACCATGTTTATTCTTCTGAGGTACTGGTGTTGGTCGAGAGAAGATGTTGTCGTGCATGGCGTCGTTCCCATACCATCACCACATCGGTACACCATCGAGTAGACCTCCAAAGATATGGACAACATCTAAGTGGCTTCGGTACTGAGTAGCAGCACCGCATCAACACAAAACTACAAAACATGCACGAGATGGTCAAAAAGAGGAGGCAATGGGAATCCAAATGCGCATACACACAAACTTCACTATAAGGATTCAGCTCATGCACATGGGCGAGGAGAGGAGTGATGTCTACGCACTTCTATTCTTGTAGACAGTTGTTGGGCCTCCAAGTGCAGAGGTTTGTAGAACAGCAACAAGTTTTCCCTTAAGTGGATCACCCAAGGTTTATCGAACTCAGGGAGGAAGTGGTCAAAGGTATCCCTCTCAAGCAACCCTGCAATCAAGATACAAGAAGTCTCTTGTGTCCCCAACACACCCAATACACTTGTCAGGTGTATAGGTGCACTAGTTCGGCGAACAGATAGTGAAATACAAGTGGTATGGATAAAAGACAACGGTGCCAGAAAATAGCTTGATGGTGTGGAATAGACTAAAGGCAAACTGAAATAAAGATGGCAGCAAGCAAACATGTAACAGATCTAGTTGCAAACGGTGTTTCAATGCTTAGAAACAAGGCATAGGGATCATGCTTTCGCTAGTGAACACTCTCATATAAATATCTTCTCTTTATGATACTACTCTGAACTACTCTTCGGTTGGACACTCTAATCCATGGTAGGGCTATAACAGCACTCCTCAAAGTTCGCTTTTCCCATCTAGATAACCCCACACTATCACCTTGAGCACTAGATGGTTCCAACAAACACCACAATTTCATAGAAACATCCAACTCCAAATATAACCCATAACAAGTATTTGTAATCTCTAGCCTAAGTGCCACCATGGTGTGCACGCTGTCACTTTCACACACATGGGGAGAGCAGAGATCTATTAAAGCACTTGAGTAGCAAGGTAGATCTACTTGATTACAAAGCTCATGATCACAATATGATCATGCATAGAGAGAGAGATGAACACATAGCTACCGGTAGAACCCTTAGCCTCGAGGAAGAACTACTCCCTCATCATCATGGGAATCAGCAACGACGATGGAGATGGTGGTGGAGATCGATGGAGATGGCTCCGGGGGCACTTCCCCGTCCCGGCAGGGTGCCGGAACAGAGACTTTATGTCCCCCGAATCTCCCCTTTGGTGGCGGCAGCGCTGCGGAACTTTTTGTGGCTGGAGGCTGTTCTATTTAGGGTTTATGCCTCGGGAGGCTTCTTATAGGCGAAGAGGCAAGGTCGATGGGCAGCAAGGGGGCCCACACCATGCCCTGGCGCGACCTAGGGCTACTCGCGCCAAGGGGATGTGGCCACCCTGTGGCCCCTCTCCGTCTCGTCTTCTGGCTCCATGAGTCTTCCGGTAAAATATCGACTTTGGCTTTTGTCCGGTCCAATTTCGAGAATATTCATTTTCTGATTTTTCTGGAACCAAAAACAGAAGAAAACAGGCAGCTGGCACTGTGGCATCTTGTTAATAGGTTAGTCCAAGAAAGTGTATAGAAATACTCCAAAGTATGGACAAAACATAAGAAAGTAGATATAGAACAAGCATGGAACATCAAAAATTATAGATACAATTGCAACGTATCAACATCCCCAAGCTTAACTCCTGCTCGTCCTCGAGTAGGTAAGTGATAAAAAGAAAGAATAATTTTAGAGGTGACACGCACCATCATAAACTTGATCAAAGTATTTGTAGAACATTGATAGCTGGGATCATAGTACTTCAACATAGCATGAAAGATAAAGTTCTAGCAATAAGACATAGCAACTATGTCGCAACATGAAAAGGCACAAACAAAAGATTCATGAATAACAATACTTTGCAAGATGTTTGTTTGTTTCACATAAAGAAAACATAGCATAGTGGCATTCAGCTTGTCCCTCATAGTGTAGCAAAACATAAATGCATATGACACCTTCAAAGTTCATAAGGGTGACTAGATACAAATAGTTTAAGAACAAGCCATATCAAAGTTATGCATCAATCAACAAGTCTTGGGACAATGCACATTAAACTAAGAATGGCCACTATGCTCTCTTAATAGGTGCATAAAGATAGAAGGTGGAGAATCAATATAAAAGTGGAAGAAAGGCCTTCATAGAAGGAAGCAGGGATTCAAGTTTCATAAAGAGCTTCCAAAAATTATGGTACTTATTAGCTTTCAGCTCTCACTGCCCCTATCATAAGCATCTTGAAGTGATTAAGGTTAAAGTGAACAAACTATGGATTATATGCTTGACAAAGTATAAGTTGGAAATCTCATGTCCCTTGAATACGAGGGCCGCTCCTCATGCTACTCAAGTTTATTTACCGGTAAGTTCTTGTCATAGTAAGTACATGTGTATCATAGAGATCTGCCAACGGGGTACCCCTTGCCCAATGATACGGAAGAATCCCCATATCAAAATGACAAGGCAAGCAGACAACGAGCATCTCAGCAATCTTCTTATTTACCATGGGAAAATGGTGCTTTTTTCTCTCTTGCCTCTTTTCTCATATCTTTTTTTTCTTTTTCTCTTTTTCTTAATATCTGACTCTTTTTTATAAGAATGCTTCATAGACAGCTCATTATGGTTACGCTGCAGGTTTCCACCATGACAACATGGATTAGACCGGCGGCCCAGGTGTTTCTCTAACACACATACATAACTCCCTGGACTTACAAGCTCCCCTTTCATTTCACACCGACGACATCCATAGACAAAAGAGCATGATATCAACTAGGTAGAAAGAACAAGTGCAATGTTAAAAGCGTTCCCAATGACAACATGGTTCTGCTAATCCCCAACATATAAGTGCAAGCATATACAACATAGATGACACGATGGTTCAAGTTTATTAAGGGCAAGAAAAGTAAAGTGTGCCATCAAATTCGTGAGAGCTTTAATCACTAGTTTTCACATAACAAGTTTTATTCGGAAGGTAGATAAAAACATGAATATACTTGGAATAGCAAATGCTAATAGGTAGGTATGGTGGACTCTTTGTAATAACTTGGTTTTAGGAGTTGGATGCATGAGTGGAACTCATACTTGGTTACAGAGGCTAGCAAAAGACTGGGAGCGACCAACTAAGAGAGCAATAATGGCCATAATCATGCAGAGCGACAAAACATCATTAATAAAAGCATAAAGTGATACTACAAGTCGAAAACTAAAGGATCATAAAGGCTATGATAACTTGGGATAGTCATAACATGGTGTGAGCATGCGCCAAGTCAACCCAAATAAAGCATCAAAGGATAATACCACAATACTATGCTTTAATATGCTAAAACAATGCATGATTCTTCCAAGGCACATTAAGCAATCTCAATTGTTTATAAAATGTCATGCTACAACAAAGATCACTAAGCATAAAGCCAAAACAATATCAAGCATGGCATGACAAAGCATGGGCCACAGTCAAAAACAAGTTCTCTTTACCACTTAAGCATGAACTTTCCTACTCTTTTCCAATCCAAACCAAACTATTTGAAAACCAATGCATGAAATAGGGGGTCCAACCAATCTATTCAAGCAAACTAAGAAAACCAAGCAAACGAAAACCAAAAACAAAAAATGAAGACGCTCGAAGAACAACACAACTATGCATGAAACAATAAAAATGAAGTGTTTGGAAGAAACCTAGGATTTTTATTGATGAAGAAGGGGATGCCTTGGGCATCCCCAAACTTTGACGCTTGTACTTATTGGATAATTCTTGGGGTGACACAGGGTGGAATCCCCAAGCTTGAGCTTTAGTCCATTCTTCATCTCATTACATCATTCTCTCCATACACCTGAAATTTTTCCTTCATACAAAACTTCACACAATCTTTATTAGCAACATTAGTGCACTCAAGATAATAAGTCTTTAGGTTCAGTTTCAACACTAATAAAACTTCCATTAAACACAAGCTACTGTAGCACTTCCCTCAAAAAGCTCAATTCCCCAAAGAGAACCCAAAAAGGAACCAACAAGAAGCAAATGCAAATAATGGCAGAAATCTATCAAAACAAACCAGCAGGTAAAAACCAATTTTTTCGAAGACCTTCTGTTGCTCAAATCGAAAAGTGTTGAACTAAGAAAGTTAGATAATAACCTGGGGGATTTATTCAGAAAATTACAACTCAATCCGACATACAGAGATTTTTCACGAAGTTTTAAAGTGAAGCACAAAAATCTATTTCGGGACAGCACTTCCCCAAATCTTACTTCCCTCTCATTAGAGGTTATTCTTGGCACAAAAATCAAATAGAAAAGGATAAAGAGAGATTGTTACAAAATTAATAACTTCTAAGACTCAAGAAAACTATTGGGTTATCTCCTAAGTAGTAATTTTCTTTAACGCCTTTAAGTTAGGCATGATAGTTTGAGAAGATGCTCACATAAGAAATATAAATTGAATTAAAAGAGAGCATCAAGAAGCAAATTCAAATCTCATTTGGGTCTAACCCACTTCCTATGCATAGGAATCTTGTAAAGAAATGAGTCATGAAAGCACAAAGCAACAAGCATAGGAAAGCAAAACAAGTGCAACTTCAAGACTTTCAACATAAAGAGGGGAAACCTAATATTATTGAGATGCATAAAACCATGTTTCCCTCTCTCATAATAACTTTCAATAGCATCATGAAAAAAATTAACGATATAACAATCACATAAAACATTCTTATCATGAGCCACATGCATAAAAGAATTAATACTCTCCACATAAACATAGTCATTCTTATTAATTATAGTGGGAGCAAATTCAACAAAATAGCTATTATTATTATTCTCATCACCATAATCATCAAATATAGGAGGCATATTGTAGTCATAATTAATTTCCTCCTCAATAGTAGGTGGACTGAAAATATCATATTCATCATTGTAATCATCATATATTGGAGGCATAGTATCATCAAAGTAAATTTTCTCCTCCGTGCTTGGGGGACTAAAAATATCATGCTCATCAAAACTAGCTTCCCTAAGCTTAGAATTTTCCATAGCATTAGCAACAATGGTATTCAAAGAATTCATACTAATAACATTGCTATTAGCATGCAAATAAAGTTCCATATGTTTTTTAATTTTCTCTTCAAACACTTCATGTCCTAACTCAAGATAAATACTATAAAGCTCTCTAATTTTGTTGTTGTTTTCCATTAAGCCTAACTAGTGAAAACAAGAAACAAAAAGACAAAATTGCAGAATCTAAAGGAAATAACTTCGAGCACTCACACCGGAGGATGTGAGTACCTTTTACCTTACCTCCCTGGCAACGGCGCCAGAAAATAGCTTGATGTCTACGTACTTCTATTCTTGTAGACAGTTGTTGGGACTCCAAGTGCAGAGGTTTGTAGAACAGCAACAAGTTTTCCCTTAAGTGGATCACCCAAGGTTTATCGAACTCAGGGAGGAAGTGGTCAAAGGTATCCCTCTCAAGCAACCCTGCAATCAAGATACAAGAAGTCTCTTGTGTCCCCAACACACCTAATACACTTGTTAGGTGTATAGGTGCACTAGTTTGGTGAAGATATAGTAAAATACAAGTGGTATGGATAAAAGACAACGGTGCCATAAAATAGCTTGATGGCATGGAAGAGACTAAAGGCAAACTGAAATAAAGATGGCAACAAGCAAACATGTAACAGATCTAGTTGCAAACGATGTTTCAATGCTTAGAAACAAGGCCTAGGGATCATACTTTCGCTAGTGAACACTCTCATATAAATATCTTCTCTTTATGATACTACTCTGAACTACTCTCCGGTTGGACACTCTAATCCATGGTAGGGCTATAACAGCACTCCTCAAAGTTCGCTTTCCCCATCTAGATAACCCCACACTATCACCTTGAGCACTAGATGGTTCCAAAAAACACCACAATTTCATATAAACATCCAACTCCAAATATAACTCATAACAAGTATTTGTAATCTCTAGCCTAAGTGCCACCATGGTGTGCACGCTGTCACTTTCACACACATGGGGAGAGCAGAGATCTATTAAAGCACTTGAGTAGCAAGGTAGATCTACTTGATTACAAAGCTCATGATCACAATATGATCATGCATATATATAGAGAGAGATGAACATATAGCTACTGGTAGAACCCTTAGCCTCGAGGAAGAACTACTCCCTCATCATCATGGGAATCAGCAATGGCGATAGAGATGGTGGTGGAGATCGATGGAGATGGCTCCGGGGGCACTTCTCCATCCCGGCAGGGTGCCGGAACAGAGACTTTATGTCCCCCGAATCTCCCCTTCGGTGGCGGCGGCGCTGCCGAACTTTCCGTGGCTGGAGGCTATTCTATTTAGGGTTTATGCATCAGGAGGCTTCTTATAGGCGAAGAGGCAAGGTCGATGGGCAGCCAGGGGGCCCACACCATGCCCTGGCGCGGCCTAGGGCTACCCGCGCCAAGGGGTGTGTGGCCACCCTATGGCCCCTCTCCGTCTCATCTTCTGGCTCCGTCTGTCTTCCGGTAAAATATCGACTTTGGCTTTTGTCCGGTCCAATTCCGAGAATATTCATTTTCTGACTTTTCTGGAACCAAAAACAGAAGAAAATAGGCAACTGGCACTGTGGCATCTTGTTAATAGGTTAGTCCAAGAAAGTGTATAGTAATACTACAAAGTGTGGACAAAACATAAGAAAGCAGATATAAAACAAGCATGGAACATCAAAAATTATAGATACGTTTGCAACGTATCAAGGAGCACCGACAAGTAGAGGAGTACCGAAGGGTGGAGACGAAGCAGGGCCTACCAGCAGGGACGGGTACGTGCTCGTGCGACCTGCAAAGGGACGCGACCTAGGCGCGGCCTAGACGCGAGCAGGTTGGGGCAGAGAGGAACCCATACCGCACGTTGTAGACATTCGTGGTGACGTGCCAGTTGTCGAGGAAGCGACAGCGCGGTCGAAATAATATTTCACCTTTTATGCAACACACAGTATCAAACCTGGGGTTTGAACTCTAGTGGAATGGGGTACAACCATCCTCCTAGCCACCCAACCACACATTGGTTTGCCTATCCTTCCTTGCCTAGTGAAGGAGAGAAAGTAGGGAAAAAAGAGAAAAATATCCTAGACAGAACTGTCATTGACCCGTCTCTTTCTGTCCCTTCCCCTCTCAAGTCATGACCTGACCAAACAGAACCGGTGGTGGCTAGCCCTAACATGGAGTGGCGGTTGCGACATAGCTCCTAGCGATGGCAGGGCCCTAGCTTTGGGAGCAAGAGGGTGGCTAGGCTATCTAGGTCGGCCCAGACATGGCGGTGAAGGGCAATCAAGTTGGGGATCCAGACGACGACCCATGCATGGCGGAAGGAGAAGGTGTAGAGTTGACCTAATCTAATCTAAATTTATGCATAACATATCTGCCCAAGTGTGATCGTCGTCGAGAGGTAATTCACCGACTGCCAAATGCATGTATTGGCGGTACCAAGAAACTCCCACCCCACTCGGCTGTTGATGAATGCATATTTGCATCATGATTTATATTATTATTTTGCACTATAGATGTTGGATCTTGGTATCTTACGGCGTTCGCGCACACATTTTAAAACAGATGATGGATACAATGGACACAATTTTTGGAGCAGTTATATTGGGGAGAAAAGGAGTCAAAACAACGTAAATCGCTTATTTGAAAAATATCAATAACACCAGAAGAAAATCCGAAGCGATCGAGGCTTACAGACGGTTTAACGACCAACTATACGGCGGGAATAAAATTTCGGCCGTATAGTTGGCGCCGCCACCGCCTCTTCAAATAGTTTCACCCCGTGCAACTGGATCGAAGAGACGACTAACAGAACAACTAGAAATCGCCAAAACCTCACCTCCGGAAGGCATCTGGAGGGGGAACTGATATGTTGCTAACGTATCCATAATTTTTGATGTTCCATGCTTGGTTTTATCTACTTTTTTGTGTTTTGTCCACAATTTGGAGTACTTTTCATATGATTTCTTGGACTAACCTATTAACAAGAGCCATAGTGTTAGCTGCCTGTTTTCTGCTGTTTTTGGTTCCAGGAAAGTCAGAAAATGAATATTCTCAGAATTGGACAGGACAAAAGCCAAAGTCATTTTTTCACCGAGGGACACCAGGAGGCAGAATACGAGGATGAGAGGGGCTGGGGCCTGGCCACACCACCTAGCCGCGCGGCCAGGCCTAGCCCACACCAGGGGGTGGTCTGGCCGCCCCAGGCACCCCCTCGGCCTTCCTTCCACCTATAAGTTGCCTCCGATAAAAAAACCCTAAGGACCCGGTCAAAATTCCACGAAAGAGTCTGTAGAGACCGTCATCTCCATCCCTAGATCAGGAGGGATCTGAAGCTCTTCCCGGCACCCTGCCGGAGAGGGGAATTCACCCTGGAGGCCTTCTTCATCATCATGCAAGCCTCCAGTGTGATGCGTGAGTAGTTCATCTCTAGACTACGGGCCCATGTAGTAGCTAGATGGCTAGTTCTCCTCCTTTGTGTTATCATGTTTAGATCTTGTGAGCTCCGTTCATGATCAAGATCATCTATTTTTAATTCTGCATGTTGTGTTTGGGGATCCGATGGATATTGAGATGCTATTTCAGATTGATTAATGATTCTGTCATGTCTTTTTTATTTGTGATCTTGCATGCTTTCCGTTGTTAGTAGCTATCTTGGCCAAGTAGATGCTAGCAACTCCAAGAGTTAGTATTTATGCTCGATAGTGGGTTCATGCCTCTGGTAATCTGGGGAAGTGACAAAAATCTCTAAGGTACTAGATGTGATGTTGCTACTAGGGAGAAAACAACAATCATTTGTTCATAGAACAATCATATTGTTTACTTTACACGCAATTCATAATGCAATTATCCGTTGCTTGCAACTTAATACTGGAGGGGGTTCGGATGATAACCTGAAGGTGGATTATTAGTCATAGATGCAGTTGGATGGCGGTCTATGTATAATGTTGTAATGCCCAATCGCATCTCAAAGGAGTCAAGATGAGTAGTATATGCTTGTATGCTTTCTCGATGTTTGTCAATTGCCCCGCTGTAATTTTTTCACCCAACATGTCATCTATCTTAAGGAGAGCCACCTCTAGTGAACTATGGACCCCGGTCCTTTCTTTTACTATCAATCTACAATCAACTGTTTATTGTTTTGTATTTACTTTCTGCAAACTATTACTTTCTTCCACTCGATACGTTTAATCCTTTGTTTTCAGCAAAACCAGTGAGATTGACAACCTCATCGCAAGTTGGGGACAGAGTTCTGTGGTTGTGTTGTGCAGGTCTCCACGTTGCTGCTGACACCGGTAGTGCGCCCTGCCAAAGTTCAGCTAGCTACACCTTTGGGGTGTTTCCTGGATCCTACGGGATTGATAACCTTGGTTTCATAACTGAGCGAAACTTACTGTTGTGCTCATCATACCTTCCTCTTGGGGTTCCCCAACGAGCTCGTTAGTACACGAGTCAGCAGGAACTCGTCCACCAGGGATCCATCTTCGCCCTGCATAGATCCGGAAGGCTAAGGCATCGATCTTCATCATCAACTGCTGCATCACCACCATCTCCATCCCATCTACATCTTATCTAGATCTTGTTGTAATTTCCGTACTCATTGTGGATTTATACAAGTACTAGTCATCTATGATAGATTCCATTGTTATTGCCATCATGTTGATTGCCTCCATGTCTGAGTAGATCAGTAGTTCTTGGGGAGATGGAGAAACCCTAGTATGAGATTTAAATAAGATAAAGTTTATTATGATATTCATCCTTGTGACCATGTGTTAGATTGTATTCATCTTGATGTTGAGAGAAGTCGACTTCTCAATATTTGCCTCTTGTGGGGACTTGATGGAGGGAACTACTTGTTGGTAGACGGAGGTTTGTTAGCACTTACAGTGACTATAAAGCGGTTGGCACTCCTTACGTATCAATTTAGGAATCGAGGAAACTCTCGGAACACTATCCATGCCATGACATACGTCCTACGGGATTAAGTCCGTTAATAGCGCAGTAATTTGATTGATATCGATTGCTGTTTGTTGTGGTTATGAGGATGATGTGAGCAGTGGTTGCTGCCTATTTGTCCAAATACAGAGTTCCTCCCACACATACATAGTTGAGAATGTTCATGATAATAATCTTTATGTTAGCTCTTTATAATGCTAAAGGTGTATCCGCTACTCCATGAGAATGCCTTTTTCCCATTGCAGTTCCAAATCTCTTTTACATACGCGATACTTACTTTCTATGTTCAGTTACTTTACTTATTGTTCTCTTATACCCAAAAACACATGTTTACACAATACTCGCATTTTATCTTGTTACTTAGAACTTTATTTAGCATTTCTATTATAGTATTTAATTCAAGAGTTATTAGACTTCAGACTCCTGCTCCTTGTAGGATCGATATCTTTATTTCAAAACTAGCTACAAACGATCTTTGCACTTGTAGTCATCAAGCTATTTTCTAGCGCCGTTGCCGGGGAGCTAAGCGATGTAGGTCTTTTAGTTTTTGCTTATTTATTTTTGTCTTGCTAAGTTTTGTTTTGAGTTACAGGTTTCCACCAACATGATGGAGTTTTAGCATATGGCTAGTGCTAACTGATACATTGCAAACGTATCTATAATTTTTGATGTTCCATGCTTGTTTTATATCTATTTTCTTATGTTTTGTCCACATTTTGGAGTATTTCTATATACTTTTTTGGACTAACCTATTAACAAGATGCCATAGTGCCAGTTGCCTGTTTTGTTCTGTTTTTTGTTCCAGAAAAGTCAGAAAATGAATATTCTCGGAATTGAACCGGACAAAAGCCAAGTCGATATTTTACCGGAAGACTCATGGAGCCAGAAGACAAGACGGAGAGGGGCCACAGAGTGGCCACACCATGTGGTGGCGCGGCCTAGCCCTGGCCACGCCACCAGGTGGTGTGGGCCCCCTGGCCGCCCATCGACCTTGCCTCTTCACCTATAAGATGCCTCCCGAGGCAAAAAAACCTAAATCGTCAATCAGAAATCCACGAAAAGTTTCACAGCGTCGCCGTCACCAAAGGGGAGATTCGGGGGACAGAAAGTCTCTGTTCCGGCACCCTGCCGAGACGGGGAAGTGCCCTCGGAGCCATCTCCATCGATCTCCACCACCATATCCATCACCATTGTTGATTCTCATGATAAGGAGGGAGTAGTTCTTCCTCGAGGCTAAGGGTTCTACCGGTAGCTATGTGTTCATCTCTCTCTATGCATGATCTTATTGAGATCATGAGCTTGTAATCTATAGATCTACCTTGCTACTCAAGTGCTTTAATAGATCTCTGCTCTCCCCATGTGTGTGAAGTTGACAGTGTGCACACCATGATGGCACTTAGGCTAGAGATTACAAATACTTGTTATGAGTTATATTTAGAGTTGGATGTCTTTATGAAATTGTGGTGTTTCACTAGTAGAGAAAGGCTTATGGATAGATTTATTATCAGTGGAGCATTTTTTTGAATATGCTCCACTGATAATTATTAGTGGCGCATTTAAAAATATGCTCCACTAATATTTTGTTTAACTAATGGCGCACATCGAAAAAAATGCGCCACTGATAATATGAGCCCGACACCCCGGAGGGCTGTGGACCAAATGTCAATGGCGCATATGCCCATATGCGCCATTGATATATCCACACCAATGGCGTATCTTCCACAAAATGCGCCATTGATAAAATATGGGCCCCACCTGGACCCCACCACTCAGAAAAGTGGCAGGATTATCAATGGCGCATATTATGCGCCACTGATATTTTTTTGCCAATGGCGCATGTTGCAAAAAATGCGCCACTGATAAATTCGTTTGTATGTATATTGAAGTTCATGTGACATAATGATATTCGCGCGTGGTTTTTTAAATAAATTAATAATTGTCAAGCACACTGGACTAGAAATGTATACAGCAAAGCTATCTTGCTACAATTACAATTCTAAAAATGTCGTAGCTTCATTTCAGGCAATCTTCATAACCTAGTTCTAGGGGAATAGATATAAAAGAGGACAACACGGACCGTTGGATGTGAACCTAATGGACGGACGAGATACTGATGTGTGGGAAGTTGGAACGGATCGATGACCTGGCACCCCGCTCATCGCGCGACCCATGGAATATTTCCCTTTGGCGCCCCACCTCGTGTGCAGACGCGACGAATTTGGTTTTTAGCTGACCAAAATTTGGGTCCAACAGGCGCGACCGCGCGAGACAACCCCAAACCAGCGACTAACTCCTAGCGTGCCAGCCAAAGCTGACGAGACCGAACCACCTCCCAGCGCCACGTTCCCTGCTCCTCCTCCATCGTTCCCCTTCCCCCACCTCCACCGCCAGCCTAGATTCCGGCCAACTCCGGCCACTCCCTCCCTGCCGACCACCTCCCCCGACCCCCTCCTCCTCCCTCTCTATTCCACCCCATGGAACCACCAGACCATACCTCCAACCGAAACCCTAGCCTAGGCCCCGGCTCTACAGAGAGGAGTAGGAGGCTAGGTTTCGACCTTTCCATTCATGGTGGCGGCGGCGCCACGCCGTCAGGTGGGGGTAGGTAGGCACGGCGGCCGACTGGACCGCGCCAACAAGCTTCTGATCCGGCCATCCCCAGTTCCGCATCGACACGAGGTGCCCGAGCTCCCCATCCACACACGCTCACCTCCTCCGGATCCTCACTAACCTCCCCGAGCTTCCTCCTCATCTCCTCAAGATCTCATCACCATCAATGTCGCAGACGGCGGTTGCAACTTAAGCATGAGACCTGGCTCGGCCAGGAGATGGCTACAGCAGCCACATGGTATGCTCCCTACCTCACCTCTCTCCCACTCTCTAGCATCAAGTATATCTCTTTTACGTAATTTGGATGAATTTACCGTGGAGGGCATGTGTATGGAGGTTTGTGGTAGGTCTTGTTTGTCTTCTGATTGAAATCATGGTGGTAGGTCTAGATTTGTAAACCTAGAAGATCTTGGTCGTACAGTGTCTTTGATTACCAAGACTGATGAATTTATCTATTTTGTGAAACAATGTTACAGTAAGAAATCAACACTTGATGCGTCACTTATTTCTCCTCGCCATAGAATTTAATTAATCGTCTCACCACACGCACCAAAGTTCCTGTTCATGGAGTACACAATCATAAACAGATACTACTGTCTATTTAGTAATACTACTAACCTAGCTGAAACTTTTTATAGCTACGACGCCCACTACCTCGCATGAAAACCATTGTATATTTACTAATTTGAGACACCAAAGGAAGCTCCACGTTAATCCTCAACAAAAGTCAACCGTCCCCATTAATTATCTACAGCCGCCGGATGAATTAGACAAAGATCTCCAATATATATGGCTGTCCTAATATTTCTTTATTCATTTTCCTGGCAAAAATTTAAGTAGCTTCATGAGATTTATTTACGCTGATACCCAATTTTGCATCAGTGAAGCCAACGGGCAGATTCTGGTGTGGTACAGTGGTACCTAACAGATTATGTCTTGCATCATGTTGGACTTTGGACCTCTGGTAAGATGGCCTGCCAATTAACTCCTGCTATTTTTGTTCTATCCTATAGCTAGGAAATTTTTTCTTTGTTACACATCAGATTACATGACATACAGATTAGAAATATGATGAACTTACTATGAGATGCTTAGTATATATGGACTGCAGTTATGGTTCTATTCTTTATTCAGACCCTGAGTTTGATAAATTGCTTGAAGAATCTATACTATGCTGGGTGGGCGCATGGTGCTCTTTGCGGATAGAATTGGCTAAACTATTCATTAAGCTGAATTGTTATTGTTTTTGTAAGCAAGCTTGCATACATAGTGATACATGAGAGGATGTACGTCAGCAACATGTAAGGGAGGGGATTAAGATAATAATACTGAATTTAATGGAACTTGGAATTGAGACAATGTTTTCCTTGATGTGCAGACTGAAGGAAATATGCCCTGAGAGACAATAATAAAGTTGTTATTATATATTCCTTATACATGATAGATGTTTATTTTACATGCTAGAAATGTATTGATTCGGAAACATCAATACATGTGTGTTTAATAAATAAAAAGGGTTCCTAGTCATGCCTCTCTTATAGACTAGCTTGTTGATTAACAGGATGATCAAGGTTTCCTGATCATGGACATTGGATGTTGTTAATAACAAGGTCACACCATTGGTGGAATGATGTGATTAACATTCATCCGAAGTATAGCATTACGATCAAGTCATTATGTTTATATTGCTATAACATCATACGAAGTAATCTTTATCCTTAGACCATGAGATCATGTTAATTGCTAACACCAGAAGAGTATCTTGATAACATCAAACGTCACACCGTAACAGGGTGACTATAAAGATGGGTTCAGTACTACGAAGGTGTTATGTTGAGGCTCATGGATCAAGAGTGGAATTTGTTAATCCAGATGACGGATAGATATACTCAGGGCCCTCTCGGTGATATCACATTAGGATAGCTTGCAAGCAAGTAATGTGATCACTAGAATGTTATATCACGGGAACGAGAAAAGAGTGCATGTCGGTAACGAGATCAAACTAGGTATGGAGATACCGATGATCGAATCTCGGACATGTAATATATCAAGACACAAAGGGATTTAGTTACAAGCATTAAAGGTTCTCACGATCAGAGGAGTCATCGTTGAATGTGTAGGAGTCAGTACGGATCTCCAGGTCTCGCTGCTGATTATTGATCGGAGAAGGGTCTCGATCATGTCTGCATTATTCGCGAACCGTAGGGTGGCACACTTAAGAGTTACCAGACACCATTTTGGAGCACATATGTTTCAGACGAAAGAATTGCAAAGTGCAGGAATTGTTTCAATAGAAACCGGAAATTGTTTCGGGTGAAATTGCAGAAGGTGGTTCTGCATGTGATATTGAAATATTGCAAGGGGCTATATGTGAATGTTTGTTAATTAAAGTAATTAACAAAATTCTGAATAAATTTAATAAAAAGAGTTTTATTAAATGAGAGAGCATTAAATTTAGAGAAATTTAATGCATTTAAAGTGGAGACTTTAAAAGGGAATGTGAAGAGGCATTTTAATGTGGAGGGGTTACCACCACATGAATGGGGGAGGTGAGGGGTCACCCCCCCATGCGCCGTCCATGGAGAGAGGGGGCACCCCCCTCCTCCTATAAAAGGCCACCCATTCCCTCCTTCATCCTCACACCTCCTTGTGAAGGATCTCTCTCCCCCTCTAGAATTATTCCCCCATGGTCTCGGATTAGCGAGATACATGTTCTTGGTGGCATTTCGTCTGGAAGGAGTTGCTGCTTCCGCTGGATCGCTGGAGCGACGAGGTGGAGGTTGTCCGGTGGCTTGAACGTGTGTGCGAGTGCAGATGCGCTGCTGAGTTGCGGTGCTCGGACTTCCTCACGATCTTGAGATCGGCAAGTGTACGACTACATCAACCACGAGTTCCTACTCGTTAACAAAGCTTGTTGTCTACGAGGGTAAGTTCTCGTTGGATGTATGTCCACCCGTTGCTTTGTACCTAGTAGATAGATCTTGGCGTGTAGTTCACACCGTAGGAAATTTTTTGTTTTCTATGCTGCGGACCCAACACAGACAATGGAGAGAATCAATGAAATTAGTCAGAGTCTAATGGATGCTTTTATCATTCGCTGCACTATTCAGCTTTTCCCCTTTGTTTGTCAATGTAGGTTTCTTAGTATATTTTTTTCAATCGAGATAATTTCCTCCACATAAAAATATTCTATATCATATAGAATAATTAAGTGTTCTGCATCTAAATATTCATTGGTACCGGTATATTATGTGCCTTTCCCCTAAAACAAACCCTTATATGTCTTACTTTGGAACGGTTTTTGTTTTATCGCCTTCTGAACAATCTACATTCTTTCTGTACCTATTGACACTTGCCCAAGAATTTTTAAATGCTCATTCTAATACTTGCTTGAGAAATTGGTTTATCTTATTTTCCTATAGTTTGAATATAGTTAAAGACTTGAAGTGGCTTGATCTTGATAATGGGTTTATTAAGCTTTAAATAACTACTGGTTGCCTCTGTCCTATGCGAAATCTTGATTAATTTGATCTTCGTTGTGTTTGTTTGTGTATGTTCGAGGGGTTTTTGCTGATGTGCTAGAGGTTGGTTGGAGCCGGAGCCTCCATCGTAGCATGTACATGACATACATGAGGATCTCGACATGGGTCTGGCGTCTGTGACCTAGTTTGGGCTGGCGGCTTCAATGCAAATGCGGCATAGCTTAATTGTACATAGAGGAGCAGCGGCAGCGCTTGATCCGTCCTTGGATGGGAAGATGGTAGTATATTCGCTTTCTTAGTTCTTTGCTATTGCGTATAATATAGCAAAAGGTTTATTCATGATACATACATAAATTGTCCATTTTTCTTCACTCCTGCTAGCTGGCAGGTTTATTGTTGTTTATAGTTTTGGCCTTCTATCCAAACAATATGTAAATGGAGATAGTCCATTTCATTATAAGTATTCTGCCAACTATTCTAATGGACTATTGTATCATAAATACTATCAGTAGTTAAATGTTAGGAGTATATAAATAGTATGCATGTAAATACTAGGATGCCAGCACTCTGCTTGTAGCTCTGTATGCTCTCAACTTACTGTTTTTTGTTGTTGTTGAATGTTTTACTTCTTCAGCAATTCTATCTGATGCACTAGTCGATTGCACTGACACATGTACTTGTAAGTTTTAATTTTCTCTAGTATCATGTTGCTGCAGTGTGCAGGTTGTTGGTGATGAGAGGGGCCACAGTGACATGGCATTCACATTAGTGAGTGGCCATGGCCCCGCCTCTAGATCCCGCACGTTGTCGCTAGTGAGCCCCATCGTCGTGCCACCCCGGAGCTCCGCCACCGCCTCTTCCCGGCCCGCGCGTGCCCTGGTGCTGTTGAACGCCGTCTGGGCCTGCTTCCAAATTGGCGAGGAATGGCCTTTAGTAGTTTAGGACTTGGCTAATAATGATGATCAACTTGTTGTAATGTGTAATGTATGAGATGATGATCAACTTGTTATAGACTTGTATAATATTCGGGCACTTGTCACTATGTTAGGTTCTAATTGATGTGATGATGTATAATTCTACTTATACTATTATCTTTGTTTCTATACTGCTGTATACCTATATAAATACATGTATATGTACCTGTATAAATACCTGAGAGCCCTGTATTTTGTATACCTGTACGAAACATCAGTGGAGCATCTTTTATTCAGCCAGTGGCGCATCTAACATCAGTGGCGCATTTGGATATATGCTCCACTGGTAAAACATCAATGGCGCATATTGAGGATGCGCCACTGGTTGTCCCACTATCAATGGCGCATATTGAATATGCGCCATTGATAATTAATTATCAGTGGCGCAATACTAGTGGCGCATTCCATATGCGCCATTGATAGCAAAAAATATGCTCCACTGATAAGCAATTCTCTACTAGTGTTTGTTGGACCCATCTAGTACTCAAGGTGATAGTGTGGGGTTATCTAGATGGGAAAGATGAACTTTGAGGTGTGCTGTTATAGCCCTACCAATGATTAGAATGTCTAACCAGAGAGTAGTTCGGAGTAGTATCATAAAGAGAAGATATTTATATGAGAGTGTTCACTAGTGAAAGTATGATCTCTAGGCCTTGTTTCTAAGAATTGAAACTCTGTTTGCAATTAGATCTGTTACATGTTTGCTTGCTTCCATCTTTATTTTAGTTTGCCTTTAGTCTCTTCCATGCCATCAAGCTATTTTCTAGCACCGTTATCACTTATAATTATCCATACCACTTGTATTTCACTATCTCTTCGCCGAACTAGTGCACCTATACACCTGACAAGTGTATTGGGTGTGTTGGGGACACAAGAGACTTCTTGTATCTTGATTGCAGGGTTGCTTGAGAGGGAATACCTTTGACCACTTCCTCCCTGAGTTCGATAAACCTTGGGTGATTCACTTAAGGGAAAACTTGTTGTTGTTCTACAAACCTCTGCACTTGGAGGCCCAACAACTGTCTACAAGAATAGAAGTGTGTAGACATCAAGCTATTTTCTGGCGCCGTTGCCAGGGAGGTAAGGTAAAAGGTACTCACATCCTCTGGTGTGAGTGCTCGAAGTTATTTCCTTTAGATTCTACAATTTTGTCTTTTTGTTTCTTATTTTCACTAGTTAGGCTTAATGGAAAACAACAACAAAATTAGGGAGCTTTTTAGTATTTTTCCTAAGATAGAACATGAATTGTCTGAAAAGAAAATTAAAAAACCCATGGAACTTTCTTTGCATGCTAATAGCAATGTTATTAGTATGAATCTTTTGAACACCTTTGTTACTAATGCTATGGAAACGTCTAAGCTTGGGGAAGTTAGTTCTTATGAAAATGATCTTTTTAGTTCCCCGGCTTTGAAGAAGAAAATTTTCTTTGATGATACTTTATCTCCCATATGTGGTAATTCTAATGATACTTGTGATATGTTAAATCCACATACTGAAAGCATCCCTTTTAAAATACCTATAAAAATTGTTGAACATGTTATGAATAACTGCTATTTTGGAGATGGAACTGTCCATCTTGGTGATCATTTACTCTTTATACATGAATTATGCGAGTTGTTCAAGTGTGCAGGTATTTCAATGAACCAAGTTAAGAGGAAGCTATTCCCTTTGTCACTTAAGGGCAAAGCAAGGGAGTGGTATGAGCTACTAGATGATCCTCATCATTTGGAGTGGAAGGAACTTGAATCTCTCTTTTACTCTAAATTTTATCCTCCTCATGAAATTCATAAAGATAGGAATTACATTTATAATTTTCATCCACATGATAGAGAAAGTATTGCCCAAGCATGGGGGAGATTGAAGTCACTAATGCTCAAATGTCCCATTCATGAGCTCCCCAATAATATCGTTATTAACAATTTCTATGCAAGACTTTTAGTACATTACAAGGACTATCTAGATACTTGTTTAGAGGGATCCTTCACAAGTAAGGAGGTCAAAGCTAAGTGGGATCTTCTTGAAACAATTCAAGGCAATACCAAAGATTGGTATAACAACAAAGGTAAAGAACCAGGTATAAACTATGAGTATGATTGCATTAAGTCTTTTGCTGAAACTGCTGATTTTCAAGAGCTTAGTGCTAAATATGGTCTTGATCCTCAAATTCTTGTTGATTGTTATAGAACCTTTGCTTCTCATATTAATGCTCCTAAAGAAAAATGGGACATGTATCATGAGCCTTATAAAGACACTTGCATGGAAAATGAAATTGTTATTAATGATATCAATAAACATGCTCAAACCTCTGAAAGTACTATTTCTTATAAGCATGTTAATTTTTATGGAATACATAGACCTTGTGAGAATAATAAAATTGAAGAAGAATATTGTATCACCCACAAGAATGAAAAAACTAGAATGTGGTATAGGGCTTTAAATGATCTTGGTAAAAAAGTTTGTGCCCTTTATCCTTTTATTTGTGAACTTTGCTTTAAAGTGGGTCATTTCAATTTTCAATGCTCAGGCCATAATAATATCCCTTCTAATCTAATGAGTACTGCAAGTTTGTATTTTGATGACATGATCACTCCTAATCAGCATGATGAACTTACATTATTTTTGGGATGTGAAGAGTTATCAAGAAAAACCTCTTTGGTAGATATGGGTGATTTTGATATGAATAGTGTACTGCATGGTTATCATCTTTATTGTGTTGATAATTGCCACACAAATACTTACATACAAAATATTATAAAATATGAGGTTTTACCAAAATATGACAGGACTAATATGTGTTTTGTTCTTATTAATGAAAAGGAGGAATCCTCCAAAGTTTCTTCTATTGTCTCTAACAATGAACTAGGGTATATGGGGAAGCTTCCTTTCAAGCCTCTCCCTCCTAAAGAGAGGAAGAAAAAGAAGAGGAGGAGGAGTAAAAGAAGAGAGGAAACGGTATTTTCCCCTAAGCATGTTGCTCCTATTATAGTTTTTGATGAGTCTGAACTCGATGATGTTCCTATGCCTATTACCTATAGTAGTGATCATGATTGGGAAAAGCACACACTACCTTTGATATTGAAAATCTCTTCGGTACCAATTCTGAAAATGATGATATTAATAATTGCTATACTATTAGTGCTATCCATGATCCTTCCAATGATGATATGTTTACAAATGAACACACTTTGGAAGATAACTATTCTATTGCTTATGATGATACTATACCTCCAATTTATGATGATTGCAATGATGAATATGATATTTTCAGTCCACCTACTATTGAGGAGGAAATTAATTATGATTACAATATGCCTCCTATATTTGATGATTATAGTGATGAGAATAATAATGGTAGCTATTTTTTGAATTTTCTCCCACTATAATTAATAAGAATGACTATGTTTACATGGAGAGCATTAATTCTTTTATGCATGTGGCTCATGGTAAGAATGTTTTATGTGGTAGTTATATTGTTAATTTTATTCATGATGCTACTGAAAGTTATGAGAGAGGGAAACATGGTTTTATGCATCTCAATAATATTAAGTTTCCTCTCTTTATGTTGAAAGTCTTGAAGTTGCACATGTTTTGCTTTCCTATGCTTGTTGCTTTGTGCTTTCATGACTTGTTTCTTTACAATATTCCTATGCAGAGGAAGTGGGTTAGACTTAAATATTCTTTGAATTTGCTTCTTGATGCTCTCTTTTACTTCAATTCATATTTCTTATGTGAGCATCTTCTCAAACTATCATGCCTAACTTAAAGGCGTTAAAGAAAAATACTTATTTGGAGATAACCCAAAAGTTTTAGATGAGTCTTGGAAGCTATGACCTTGTGATAACCGCTCCTTATCCTTTTTATTTGCTTTTTGTGCCAAGAGTAACCTCTAATGAGAGAGAAGTAATGATTGGGAAAGTTGCTGTCCTAAAACAGATTTCTGTGCTTCACCGTAAAAATTCATGTAAAATCTATGTAAGTCCTTTTGAGGCGTGCATTTTTGGGCTTCTGCCCCAGGTTGTTATCTAACTTTCGTTAGTTCAACACTTTTCGATTTGAGAAACAGAAGGTCTTCGAAAAAAATCGTCTTTACCTGCTGGTCTGTTTTGACATATTTCTGCCATTTTCTGCATTTGCTTCTTGTTGGTTCCTTTTTGAGTTCTTTTGGGGAACTGAGCTTTTTGAGGGAAGTGCTACAGTAGCTTGTGTTTTAATGGAAGTTTTATTGGTGTTGGAACTGAACCTAAAGACCTATTATCTTGAGTGCACTAATGTTGCTAATAAAGATTGTGTGAAGTTTTGTATGAAGGAAAAATTTCAATTGTATGGAAGGAACGAGTAATGAGATGAAGAATGGAATAAAGCCCAAGCTTGGGGATGCCCGTGTCACCCCAAGAAATATCCAATAAGTACAAGCGTCAAAGCTTGAGGATGCCCAAGGCATCCCCCTCTTCATCAATAAAAATCCCAGGGTTCTTCCAAACACTTCATTTTTATTGTTTCATGCACAGTTGTTATTCTTGGAGCGTCTTCTTTTTTGTTTTAGTTTTGGTTTTATTTTCTTTGTTTTCTTAGTTTGCTGAATAAATTGGTTATACCCCCTCTTTCATACATTGGTTTTCAAATAGTTTGGTTTGGATTGGAAAAGAGTAGGAAAGTTCATGTTTAAGTGGTAAAGAGAGCTTGTTTTTGACTGTGGCCTATGCTTTGTCATGCCATGCTCGATATTGTTTTGGCTTTATGCTTAGTATTCTTTGCTGTAGCATTACTTGTTATAAACAATTGAGATTGATTAATGTGCCTTGGAAGAATCATGCGTTGTTTTAGCATATTAAAACATAGTATTGTGGTATTCTCCTTTGATGCTTTATTTGGGTTGACTTGGCACATGCTTACACCATGTTATGACTATCCCAAGTCACCATAGCCTTGATGATACTTTAGTTTTCAACTTGTAGTATCACTTTATGCTTTGATTAATGATGTTTTGTCGCTCTGCATGATTTATGGCCATTATTGCTCTCTTAGTTGGTCACTCCCAGTCTTTTGCTAGCCTCCCTAACCAAGTATGAGTTCCACTCATGCATCCAACTCCTAAAACCAAGTTATTCCAAAGAGTCCACCATACCTACCTATTAGCTTATGCTATTCCAAGTATATTCATGTTTTTATCTACCTTCCGAATTAAACTTGATATGAGAAAACTAGTGATTAAAGCTCTCACGAACTTGATGGCACACTTTACTTTTCTTGCCCTTAATAAACTTGAACCATCGTGTCGTCTATGTTGTATATGCTTGCACTTATTTGTTGGGGATTAGCAGAACCATGTTGTCATGGGGAACGCTTTCAACATTGCACTTGTACTTTGTACCTAGTTGATGTCATGCTCTTTTGTCTATAGATGTCATCGGTGTGAAATGAAAGGGGAGCTTGTAAGTCCATGGAGTTATGTATATGTGTTAGAGAAACGCCTGGGCCGCTGGTCTAATCCATGCTATCATGGTGGAAACCTGCAGCATAACCATAATGAGCTGTCTATGAAGCATTCTTCTTATAAAAAAAGAGAGTCAGATATTGAGAAAAAAAGAAAAAATAGGAAAAAATATGAGAAAAGAGGAAAGAGAGAAAAAAGAACCATATTCCCATGGTAAATAAGAAGATTACTGAGATGCTCGTTGTCTGCTTGCCTTGTCATTTTGATATGGGGATTATTCCGTATCATCGGGCAAGGGGTACCTGATACATTGCAAATGTATCTATAATTTTTGATGTTCCATGCTTGGTAAAGCAATAATCTGTTGCTTGCAACTTAATACTGGAGGGGGTTCGGATGATAACCTGAAGGTGGATTATTAGTCATAGATGCAGTTGGATGGCGGTCTATGTATTATGTTGTAATGCCCAATCAAGTCTCAAAGGAGTCAAGATGATTAGTATATGCATGTATTGCTTTCTCAGTGTTTGTCAATTGCCCCGCTGTAATTTGTTCACCCAGCATGCTATCTATCTAAGGAGAGCCACCTCTAGTGAACTATGGATCCCGGTCCTTGTCTTTTATATACAATCTACAATCTTTTACTGCTTTGTGTTTACTTTCTGCAAACTTTTACTTCCTTCCATTCGATACGTTTAATCCTTTGTTTTCCGCAAAACACGGTGAGATTGACAACCTCATCGCAAGTTGGGGACAAAATTCTATGGTTGTGTTGTGCAGGTCTCCATGTTCCTACTAGCACCGGTAGTGCGCCCTGCCAAAGCTCAGCTAGTAACACCTTTGGGGTGTTTCCTTGCTCCTACTGGTTCGATTAAACCTTGGTTTCATAACTGAGGGAAAACTTACTGCTGTGCTCATCATACCTTCCTCTTGGGGTTCCCAACGAGCTCTACGTTGAAAGCCGAGTGCATCAAGATCTTTTCTGGCGCCGTTGCCGGGGAGTCAAGGACATCTTCACAAGGGTAGTCCCTCATAAGCAATCTCTTTACTTTGTTGTTTTTGTTTTGCTTAGTTTCTTTTTTGCTTTGTTTGCTTGTTTTGTTCTTCAAAAACACACAAAAAAATAGTTTTACTTGTTTTGCTTTCTTATTTGAAAACCCCAAAAAATGACTACTCTTGAAAACACTAAGTTGTGTGACTTCACTAGCACCAACAACAATGATTTTATGAGCACTCCTATTGCTCCACTTGTGGCTGAAAATACTTTCTTTGAGATAAAACCTGCTTTGCTCAATCTTGTTATGAGAGAACAATTTTCTGGTATTGGTAATGAAGATGCTGCTTCCCATCTAAATAACTTTGTTGAACTTTGTGATATGCAAAAGCATAGGGATATAGATGGTGATATTATTAAACTGAAATTGTTTCCTTTCTCTTTGAGAGGAAAAGCTAAAGAATGGTTGAATTCCTTAACTAGGAATAGTATTAATTCTTGGACTAAGTGCAAAGATGCTTTTATTGGAAAATACTATCCTCCTGCTAAGATTATATCCATGAGAAGTGAAATAATGAAGTTTAAACAACTTGATAATGAGCATGTTTCTCAAGCTTTGGAAATAATGAAATCTTTGGTAAAGAATTGTCCCACTCATGGACTGACTGCTTGGATGATCATCCATACTTTTTATGCAGGATTGAACTATTCTTCAAGGAACCTATTGGATTCAGCTGCTGGAGGTACCTTTATGACCATCACTTTGGGTGCTACAACAAAACTATTGGATAATATGATGGTTAATTATTCTGAATGGCATACTGAGAGAGCTCCACAAGGTAAGAAGGTAAATTCTGTTGAAGAAACCTCCTCCTTGAGTGATAAGATTGATATTATTATGTCTATGCTTGTTAATGGGAAAGCCCATATTGATCCAAATAATGTTCCTTTAGCCTCTTTGGTTGCTCAAGAAGAGCAAGTTGATGTGAACTTCATAAGAAATAACAACTTTGGCAACAATGCTTATGGTAATAATGCTTATAGGAACAATTTTGGTAACAACAATTATAAACCTTATCCTCCCAACAATGGTAATGCTTATGGAAATTCTTACAACAATAATAAGAGTGCTCCCTCTGAACTTGAAGTTATGCTTAAAGAGTTTATTAGTAAACAAACTGCTTTCAATAAAACTATTGAGAAAAAACTCTCTAATGCTGAAAGAAATATAGCATCTTTGGCTGAAGCTCAATCTACTTTGAATAAAATGGCCGCTAAACCTGAAACTAATGAGAATCCCTTTGCAGCTACTAATGCCATACAAGTAAGAATTGATGAAAATGTTAGACTATTAGCTGAATTACATGCTAAGTGGGAAAGAGAAGATGAAATTGCTAGAAACATTAGTGTTTCTACTATTACCACCACTAGTGTTGAGGCTACTAATAGTTCTACTACTTTAGATGATAAAGTTGATTTTGATCTTGATGGTTGCAACATCTCTGAAGTTATTAAGTTCCTACAAAAGCTTGCTAAAAGTCCTAATGCTGGTGCTATGAACATGGCTTTTACAAAACACATAACTTATGCTCTCATAAAAATTAAAGAAGAAAAGATGAAACATAAAGCTTCTATTCCTATAAAGCAAGAAGATGGTTGGGAACCCATCATTAATATGAAAGTGAATGACTTTGATTTCAAAGCTTTGTGTGATCTTGATAGTAGTGTTTCTATTATGCCTAGAAGGATTTATGATATGCTTGATTTGCCTCCTCTTGAAGATTGCTATTTGAATGTTCCACTTGATGCTAATGCTAAAAAGAAACTCATGGGGAGTCTTAATGATGTTCTTATTATGGTTAATGATTCCTATGTCCCCGTTGATTTCTATGTTTTGGATGTTGAATACAATGCTTCTTGTCCTATTACTTTGGGAACACCTTTTCTTAGAACTGTTGGTGCCATCATTGATATGACAGAAGGCACCATTAAATATCAACTCCCACTCAAGAAAGGTATATAACACTTCCCTAAAAAGAGAGAAAATATTTCTTTTGCTTCTCCTATGAAAACAAAATTTGGTCTTAATGCTTCTTCATTTGAGAACACTTGATTCTTTCTTTGCTTCTTATGCCTAACTTAAAGGCGTTAAAGAAAAGTACTTGTTGGGAGATAACCCAAGAGTTTTAGATGAGTCTTGGAAGTTATTACCTCTGTAATAACCTCTCCTTATCCTTTTTATTTGCTTTTTGTGCCAAGAGTAACCTCTAATGAGAGTGAAGTAATGATTGGGAAAGTTGCTGTCCCGAAACAGATTTCTGTGCTTCACCGTAAAAATTCCTGAGAGAGTTCTGTACGTCGGATTGAGCTGTAATTTTTTGTGCTTCTGCCCCAGGTTGTTATATAACTTTCGCTAGTTCAACACGTTTTGACTTGAGCAATAGAAGGTCTTCGAAAAAAATCGTCTTTACCTGCTGGTCTGTTTTGACAGATTTCTGCCATTTTCTGCATTTGCTTCTTGTTAGTTCCTTCTTGAGTTCCTTTGGGGAATTGAGCTTTTTGAGGGAAGTGCTACAGTAGCTAGTGTTCTAATGGAAGTTTATTTGGTGTTAGAACTGAACCTTAAGACTTATTTATCTTAAGTGCACTAATGTTGCTAATGAGATTGTGTGAAGTTTTGTATGAAGGAAAATTTTCAGGTGTATGGAAGGAATGAGTAATGAGATGAAGGATGGACTAAAGCTCAAGCTTGGGGATGCCACGCGTGTCACCCCAAGAAATATCCAAGAAGTTCAAGCTTCAAAGCTTGGGGATACCCAAGGCATTCCCTTCTTCATCAATAAAAAACCCAGGTTTCTTCCAAACGCTTCATTTTTATTGTTTCATGCATAGTTGTGTTTTTCTTGGAGCGTCTTCTTTTTTGATTTGGTTTTTAGTTTGCTTGGTTTGCTTAGTTTTCTGAATAAGTCGGTTTGACCCCCTCTTTCATACATTGGTTTGCAAATAGTTTGGTTTGGTTTGGAAAAGAGTAGGAAAGTTCATACTTATGTCGTAAAAAGAGCTTGTTTTTGACTGTGGCCTATGCCTTGTCATGCCATGCTTGATATTGTTTTGGCTTTATGCTTAGTATTCTTTGCTGTAGCATGACTTGTTATAAACAATTGAGATTGCTTAATGTGCCTTGGATGAATCATGCGTTGTTTTAGCATATTAAAGCATAGTATAGTGGTATTCTCCTTTGATGCTTTATTTGGGTTGACTTGGCACATGCTTACACCATGTTATGACTATCTCAAGTCACCATAGCCTGTATGATCCTTTAGTTTTCAACTTGTAGTATCACTTTATGCTTTGATCAATGATGTTTTGTTGCTCTGCATAATTATGGCCATTATTGCTCTCTTAGTTTGTCGCTCCCAGTCTTTTGCTAGCCTCCACAACAAAGTATGAGTTCCACTCATGCATCCAACTCCCTAAACCAAGTTATTCCAAAGAGTCCACCATACCTACCAACTAGCTTATGCTATTCCAAGTACATTCATGCTTTTGTTTACCTTCCACTTGTTATGAGAAAACTAGTGATTAAAGCTCTCACGAACTTGATGGCACACTTTACTTTATTGCCTCTAATAAACTTGAACCATTGGGTCCTTCTTTGTTACGTATATGCTTGCGCTTTATAAGTTGAAATTAGCAGAACCATGTTTCATGGGGAACGCTTTCAACATTGCACTTGTACTTTGTACCCCGTTGATATCATGTTCTTTTGCTTACGGATCCCGGCGGTGTGAAATAAAAGTGGAACTTGTAAGATCATGGAGTTTGTATGTGTGTTAGAGAAACGCCTGGGCCGCTAGCCTAAGCCATGCCTAATCATGGTGGAAACTTGCAGCATCACCATAATGAGCACTCTATGAAGCATCCTCAATAAAAACCTATGCAAATAGCAAATAAAAAGATTGCTGAGATGCTCATTGTCTGCTTGCCTTGTCATTTTGATTATGGGAAAGCTCCCGTATCATGTGCAAGGGGTACCCCGTTGGCAGTTCTTAATGATACACATATACTTACAATGATAAGAGCTTACTCGTGACTGAAATTGAGTAGCATGACGATCGGTCTTCGTAAGTAAGGGGCATGAGATTTTGGTTTATAACTTGTCAAGCATATTCTCTTAGTTGTGTCACTTTAACCTTAATCACTTAAATATGCTTATGATAGGGGCAATGAGAGCTGAAAGCTATAAGTACCATAATTTTTGGAAGCTCTTTATGAGACTTGAATCCCTACTTCCTTTTACAAAAGGCTTTTCTTCCACCATTATATTGAGTCTCCACCTTCTAACTTTATGCACCTACTTTGAGAGCATAGTGGCCATTCTTAGTTCTATGTGCATTGTCCCAAGACTAGTTGATTGATGCATAACTTGATATTGCTTGTTTTAAACTATTGTATCTAGTCACTCTTATGAACTTTGAAGGTGTCCTATGCATTTATATTTGCTACTCTATTGAGGGACAAGCTGAATACTAGTATGATATGTTTTCTTTATGTGAAACAAACAAACGTCTTGCAAAGCATTGTTATTCATGAATCTTTTGTTTGTGCCTTTTCATGTTGCATCATAGTCTCTTTGCTTATTGCTAGAACTTTGTCTTTCATGTTATGATTGAAGTACTTTGATCCCAGCTTTGATGTTTTGCAAATACTTTGATCAAGTCTTTGATGGTGCATGTCACCTCAAAAATTATTTCTTTTTATCACTTACCTACTCAAGGACGAGCAGGAGTTAAGCTTGGGGATGTTGATACATTGCAAATGTATCTATAATTTTTGATGTTCCATGCTTGGTTTTATCCACTTTCTTGTATTTTGTTCCAACTTTGGAGTACTTTTCATATGATTTCTTGGACTAACCTATTAACAAGAGCCACAGTGCCAGCTGCCTGTTTTCTGCTGTTTTTGGTTCCAGGAAAGTCAGAAAATGAATATTCTCGGAATTGGATGGGACAAAAGCCAAAGTGCCTATTTTTCCGGGAGGGATCAAGTGCCGGAATACGAGACGGAGAGGGGCCAGGGGCCGACCACACCACCTGGCCGCGCGGCCAGGCTTGGCCCACGCCAGGGGGTGGTCTGGCCGACCCTAGCACCCCCTCGACCTCTCCTTTCGCCTATAAGTTGTCCTCAGGATGAAAACCCTAGGTACCCGATCAAAAATCCATGAAAGAGTCTGTAGCCGCCGTCATCTCCGTCCCTAGATCGGGAGGGATCTGAAGCTCTTCCCGGCACCCTGCCGGAGAGGGGAATTCACCCTGGAGGCCTTCTTCATTGCCATGCAAGCCTCCGGTGTGATGCGTGAGTAGTTCATCCTTGGACTACGGATCCATGTAGTAGCTAGATGGCTGGTTTCTCCTCCTTTGTGCTTTCATGTTTAGATCTTGTGAGCTCTGTTCATGATCAAGATCATCTATTTGTAATTCATACATGTTGTGTTTGCGGGGATCCGATGGATATTGAGATGCTATTTCAGATTGATTATTGATTCTATCATGTCTTTGTTATTTGAGATCTTGCATGCTTTCCGTTGTTAGTAGCTATCTTGGCCAAGTAGATGCTAGCAACTCCAAGAGTTAGTATTTATGCTCGATAGTGGGTTCATGCCTCTGGTAATCTGGGGAAGTGAGAGAAATCTCTAAGGTACTAGATGTGTTGTTGCTACTAGGGAGAAAACAACGATCCTTTGTTCATAGAACAATTGTATTGTTTACTTTACACGCAGTTCGTAAAGCAATAATCTGTTGCTTGCAACTTAATACTGGAGGGGGTTTGGATGATAACCTGAAGGTGGATTATTAGTCATAGATGTAGTTGGATGGCGGTCTATGTATTATGTTGTAATGCCCAATCAAGTCTCAAAGGAGTCAAGATGATTAGTATATGCATGTATTGCTTTCTCGGTGTTTGTCAATTGCCCCGCTGTAATTTGTTCACCCAGCATGTTATCTATCTAAGGAGAGCCACCTCTAGTGAACTATGGATCCCGGTCCTTGTCTTTTATATACAATCTACAATCTTTTACTGCTTTGTGTTTACTTTCTGCAAACTTTCACTTCCTTCCATTCAATACGTTTAATCCTTTGTTTTCTGCAAAACACGGTGAGATTGACAACCGCATCACAAGTTGGGGACAAAGTTCTGTGGTTGTGTTGTGCAGGTCTCCACGTTGCTACTAGCACCGGTAGTGCGCCCTGCCAAAGCTCAGCTAGTAACACCTTTGGGGTGTTTCCTTGCTCCTACTGGTTCGATTAAACCTTGGTTTCATAACTAAGGGAAAACTTACTGCTGTGCTCATCATACCTTCCTCTTGGGGTTCCCAATGAGCTCTACGTTGAAAGTTGAGTGCATCAGTACCCCGTTGGGGGTTCTCTATGATACACATATACTTATGATGACCCACAAGTATAGGGGGTGTATCACAGTATTTTCGAGGGAAGTGAAACCCAATTTATTGATTCGACACAAGGGGAGCCAAAAAATATTTATAAGCCTTAACAACTGAGTTGTCAATTCAGTTGCACTTGGAAACAATCTTGCTCACAGTAGTTTATTAGTAGCAATAGTTTTGTGGTAGGAATAGTAAAGTAACAACAGTAGTAAAGTAAAGACAGCAGTAACAATAGTAGTAAACAGTTGGATTCGAGTGCGGTAGGCATAGGGATGGATGGATGGGTGTTGCATGGACAAGACAATTCACATAGCAATCAGAACATAGGGCAATTGCAGATAAATAAGATAAAGCATCCAAGTACTAGATAATCCTAGGAATGTGTTCCATATTTAGTCATACGTGCTCGCAATGAGAACTTGCACAACAACTTTTGTCCTGCCAGCCCGTTTGCAGTGAGGCCTCAAGGGAACTACTAGAAATTAAGGTGCTCCTTTTAATAGAGCACCGGAGCAAAGCATTAACACTCCGTGAACACATGTGATCCTCACATCAAAGCCATTCCCTCCGGTTATCCCAATTTCTGTCACTTCGGGGCCATTGGTTCCGGACAACAACGTGTGTATACAACTTGCAGATAAGACCAAAAACAATACTATCATAATGAATCAATAACATGTTCAGATCTGAAATCATGGCACTCGGGCCCTAGTGACAAGCATTAAGCATAACAAGTCGCAACAAAGTCATAAAACACTAATAAAAGATACTAGGCACCATGCCCTAACAATCTGATGCCATTACATGAACGATCTCATCCAAACCCTACCATCCCCATAGCCTACAGCGGGGGATTACTCACTCATAGATGGGGGAAACATGGATGGTCGATGGAGAAGCGATGGTGATGATGATGGCGATGATCTCCTCCAATTTCCCGTCCCGGCAGGGTGCCAGAACGGAGTTTCTAGTGTTGTTTCGTGGAATCTGGTGGTGGCGGCGAAGCGGAACTCCTTCTGGAAAAACATCGAACCCCCCATAGTTTTTAGGTCAAAAGGCTTCTTATAGGCGAAGAGGGAGACCGAGGGGCAGTTTGGGGCGGCCAGACCATGCCCTGGCGCAACCTGGGGGTACCCGCGCCTGGGGGGTGGCCAGGCCCTGGCCCTCCTCCGTCTCGTATTCTGGCTCTGTGAGTCTTCCGGAAAAATAGGCACTTTGGCTTTTGTCCCGTCCAATTCCGAGAATATTCATTTTCTGACTTTCCTGGAACCAAAAACAGCAGAAAACAGGCAGCTGGCACTGTGGCTCTTGTTAATAGGTTAGTCCAAGAAATCATATGAAAAGTACTCCAAAGTGTGGACAAAACACAAGAAAGTGGATAAAACCAAGCATGGAACATCAAAAATTATAGATACATTTGCAATGTATCAACATCCCCAAGCTTAACTCCTGCTCGTCCTCGAGTAGGTAAGTGATAAAAAGAAAGAATAATTTTTGAGGTGACATGCACCATCATAAACTTGATCAAAGTATGTGTAAAACATTCATAGCTGGGATCATAGCACTTCAATCATAACATGAAAGACAAAATTCTAGCAATAAGACAAAGAAACTATGTTGCAACATGAAAAGGCACAAACAAAAGATTCATGAATAACAATGCTTTGCAATATGTTTGTTTGTTTCACATAAAGAAAACATAGCATAGTATTATTCAGCTTGTCCCTCATAGAGTAGCAAATATAAATGCATAGGACACCTTCAAAGTTCATAAGAGTGACTAGATACAAATAGTTTAAAACAAGCAATATCAAGGTATGCATCAATCAACTAGTCTTGGGACAATGCACATAGAACTAAGAATGGCCACTATGCTCTCAAAGTAGGTGCATAAAGGTAGAAGGTGGAGACTCAATATATAATGGTGGAAGAAAGGCCTTCATAGAAGGAAGTAGGGATTCAAGTCTCATAAAGAGCTTCCAAAAATTATGGTACTTATAGCTTTCAGCTCTCATTGCCCTATCATAAGCATCTTTAAATGGTTAAGGTTAAAGTGACACAACTAAGAGGATATGCTTGACAAGTTATAAATCAAAGTCTCATGCCCCTTACTTACGAAGACCGATCCTCATGCTACTCAACTTCAGTCACAAGTAAGCTCTTTTCATTGTAAGTATATATGTATCATAGAGAACCGCCGATGGGGTACCCCTTGCACATGACACAGGAGCTATCCCATAATCAAAATGATAAGGCAAGCAGACAATGAGCATCTCAGCGATCTTTTTATTTACTATGTGCATAGATTTTTATTGAGGATGCTTCATAGAATGCTCATTATGGTTATGCTGCAAGTTTCCACCATGATTAGGCATGGCTTAGGCTAGCGGACCAGATGTTTCTCTAACATACATACAAACTCCATGATCTTACAAGTTCCACTTTTATTTCACACCGCCAGGATCCATAAGCAAAAGAATCATGATATCAACGAGGTACTAAGTACCGATGAAATGTTAAAAATGTTCCCCATAAAATATGGTTTTGCTAACTTCAACTTATAAAGTGCAAGCATATACGCAACAAAGAAGGACCCAATGGTTCAAGTTTATTAGATGCAAAAAAGTAAAGTGTGCCATCAAGTTCGTGAGAGCTTTAATCACTAGTTTTCTCATAACAAGTTTAATTTGGAAGGTAAACAAAAGCATGAATATACTTGGAATAGCATAAGCTAGTAGGTAGGTATGGTGGACACTTTGGAATAACTTGGTTTAAGGAGTTGGATGCATGAGTGAAACTCATACTTGGTTGTGGAGGCTAGCAAAAGACTGGGAGCGACAAACTAAGAGAGCAATAATGGCCATAATCATGCAGAGCGACAAAACATCATTGATCAAAGCATAAAGTGATACTATAAGTTGAAAACTAAAGGTAATAAAGTCTATGGTGACTTGAGATAGTCATAACATGGTGTGAGCATGTGCCAAGTCAACCCAAATAAAGCATCAAAGGAGAATACCACTATACTATGCTTTAATATGCTAAAACAACACATGATTCATCCAAGGCACATTAAGAAATCTCAATTGTTTATAACAATTCATGCCACAGCAAAGAATACTAAGCATAAAGCCAAAACAATATCAAGCATGGCATGAAAAAGCATAGGCCACAGTCAAAAGCAAGCTCTCTTTACCACTTAAGCATGAACTTTCCTACTCTTCTCCAAACCAAACCAAAACTATTTGAAAACCAATGTATGAAAGAGGGGGTCCAACCAATTTATTCAGCAAACTAAGAAAACCAAGCAAACGAAAAACCAAAACGAAAAACGAAAAAGAAGACGCTCCAAGAACAACACAACTGTGCATGAAACAATAAAAATGAAGCGTTTGGAAGAAACCCGGGATTTTTTATTGATGAAGAAGGGGATGCCTTGGGCATCCCCAAGCTTTGACGCTTGTACTTCTTGGATATTTCTTAGGGTGACACGCATGGCATCCCCAAGCTTTAGCTTTAGTCCATCCTTCATCTCATTACTCGTTCCTTCTGTACACCTGATTTTTTTTTCATACAAAACTTCACACAATCTTTATTAGCAACATTAGTGAACTCAAGATAAATAAGTCTTAAGATTCAGTTCTAATACCAATAGACTTCCATTAGAACACTAGCTACTATAGCACTTCCCTCAAAAAGCTCAATTCCCCAAAAGAACTCAAAAAGGAACCAACAAGAAGCAAATGCAGAAAATGGCAGAAATCTGTCAAAACAGACCAGCAGGTAAAGAATTTTTTTTCGAAGATCTTCTGTTGCTCAAATCAAAAAGTGTTGAACTAACGAAAGTTAGATAACCACCTGGGGCAGAAGCACAAAAATTCAAGCCTCAAAAAGACGTTCAGAGATTTTACATGAATTTTTATGGTGAAGCACAAAAATCTGTTTCGGGACAGCAACTTTCCCAATCATTACTTCTCTCTCATTAGAGGTTACTCTTGGCACAAAAACCAAATAAAAAGGATAAGGAGTGGTTATTACAGAGGTAATAACTTCCAATACTCATCTAAAACTTTTGGTTTATCTCCCAATAAGTACTATTCTTTAACGCCTTTAAGTTAGGCATAAGCAAAAAACTAAAGTGGATAGAATAGAAGTAAGCGGAGATAATCATGGTGAAAACATTGTTTTGTTCAATGAAATCCTTTTGTTAACAAGGTTGATCAGGTATTGCTACCAAAACAATTTCATATGAGACAAAACTTTGTATTCCACTAATGATTATGTTACCTCAACCTTGATAGCAATGGTCCCAGTCATAATAGTTTCAAATTTTTCTCTTGGTATGGGACAATATATTTCTCCAACTTGAATGCCCTCATCATGTTCAATTGAATTCAAAACCATAATTCCTATCAATCTTCTTGGGTAAATAGACAGTATGTTCCTTATCATTAACATTGAAGGTCACCTTCCCTTGATTACAATTAATAACAGCTCCTGTAGTATTTTAAGAAAAGGTCTCCCAAGAATAATAGACATATTATCATCTTCAGGCATGATAGTTTGAGAGGATGCTCACATAATAAGTATGAGTTGAAGTAAAAGAGAGCATCAAGGAGCAAATTCAAAACACATTTAAGTCTAACCCACTTCCTATGCATAGGAATCATGTAAGAAAATAAATTCACAAAGAACAAAGTGATAGGCATAGGAAGATAAAACAAGAGTAACTTCAAAACTTTCAGCACATAGAGAGGTGTTTCAATACCATGAAAACTTCTACAACCATATTTTCCTCTCTCATAATAATTTTTAGTAGCCTCATGGATAAACTCAACAATATAACTATCACATAAAGCATGCTCTTCATGATCTACAAGCACTAGAGCTTTATTATAAACATTTCCAAAAGGATCCTCAGGAACATAACATTCATCCTCCTTTAGTAAGCATGGGGGGCAATCAAATAATGTAAGGGATAAAGAGTTACTCTCATTAGAAGGTAGGCATGGGTAGCTAATCCATTCTTCCTCCTTTTGTTCATCACTCTCCTCCTCTTTTTCATCTAATGAGCTTTCGGGTTCATCAATTTCTTCTTCCATAGGATCCTGCAAGATATTAGTCTCTTCCATTTGTGGGAAGCATCTATTAATATATTCAATAATATAGCCATTTTCTTCCTTGTAATTATCAAAGCAAAATTTAAGTATACCATAAACCTCATATTTATAAGGTGAATCATCAATATTTTCAAGCAAACTAGCAAGTTCAAATGCACCCTTCCAAGCAATAAATTCCTCAATTTGTTCCACATCATAAAAGTCATAATTTCCCTTAACATAAGAAGATATGGTAACATCATCATTATACTCACATTGAAAAGGTAGGTGTTTGTACCTCCTACAGCAACAAGATTTATCAAAGCAATAAGTAACATTATAAGTAGAGCGCACGTTTCTAGCAATGGTATACAATTTATCAATTTGTTCCCATAAGTGTTTCCCTTTTTGTGACAAGCGGTGTTCCTTATAATAATATTTTTGTTCTTCCGTGAACCCACCTTGCCAATAAGATTCAGTTTCAAAGAAACCAACCATTGACAACAAGCATGATAAAGCAAGACAATAACAGACCAATGAAAATAACAACTAGAGTAGGAACTAATTTTTTGTATTTTTGATAAAGAAAGAAGCAAACAAGGCGGAAATAAACTAAGCTTGAACAACAATGATTCCAAGTGGACTTGATAATAAAGCTATGCTCCCCGGCAACGGCGCCAGAAAATAGTCTTGATGACCCACAAGTATAGGGGGTGTATCGCAGTATTTTCGAGGGAAGTGAAACCCAATTTATTGATTCGACACAAGAGGATCCAAAGAATATTTATAAGCCTTAACAACTGAGTTGTCAATTCAGCTGCACCTGGAAACAATCTTGCTCATAGCAGTTTATCAGTAGCAACAATTTTGTAGTACGAATAGTAAAGTAACAGCAGTAGTAAAGTAAAGACAACAGTAACAATAGCAGTAAACAGTTGGATTCGAGTGCAGTAGGCATAGGGATGGATGGACGGGCGTTGCATCGACAAGACAATTCACATAGCAATCAGAACATAGGGCAATTGTAGATAAATAAGATAAAGCATCCAAGTACTAGATAATCCTAGGCATGTGTTCCATATTTAGTCATACGTGCTCGCAATGAGAACTTGCACAACATCTTTTGTCCTGCCAGCCCATTTGCAGCGGGGCATCAAGGGAACTACTGGCAATTAAGGTGCTCCTTTTAATAGAGCACTGAAGCAAAGCATTAACACTCCGTGAACACATGTGATCCTCACATCAAAGCCATTCCCTCCGGTTATCCCGATTTTTGTCACTTCGGGGCCATTGGTTCCGGACAACAACGTGTGTATACAACTTGCAGATAAGACCAAAAACAATACTATCATAATGAATCAATAACATGTTCAGATCTGAAATCATGCCACTCGGGCCCTAGTGACAAGCATTAAGCATAACAAGTCGCAACAAAGTCATAAAGCACTAATAAAAGATACTAGGCACCATGCCCTAACAATCTGATGCCATTACATGAACGATCTCATACAATCCCTACCATCCCCATAGCCTACAGTGGGGGATTACTCACTCATAGATGGGGGAAACATGGATAGTCGATGGAGAATCGATGGTGATGATGATGGCGATGATCTCCTCCAATTCCCCATCCTGGCAGGGTGCTAGAACGGAGTTTCTGGTGCTGTTTCGTGGAATCTGGTGGTGGCGGCGAAGCGGAACTCCTTCTGGAAAAACGTCGAACCTCCCTAGAGATTTTAGGTCAGAAGGCTTCTTATAGGCGAAGAGGGAGACCGAGGGGCAGTCTGGGGCGGCCAGACCATGCCCTGGTGCGGCCTGGGGGTACCCGCGCCTGGGGGTGTGTGGCCAGGCCCTAGCCCTCCTCCGTATCGTATGCTGGCTCCATGAGTCTTCCGGAAAAATAGGCACTTTGGCTTTTGTCCCGTCCAATTCCGAGAATATTTATTTTCTGACTTTCCTGGAACCAAAAACAGCAGAAAACAGGCAGCTGGCACTGTGGCTCTTGTTAATAGGTTAGTCCAAGAAATCATATGAAAATTACTCCAAAGTGTGGACAAAACACAAGAAAGGGGATAAAACCAAGCATGGAACATCAAAAATTATAGATGCATTTGCAATGTATCAACTTACGATGACAAGAACTTATCGGTGACTAAACTTGAGTAGCATGAGGAGCGGCCCTCTTATTCAAGGGACATGAGATTTCCAACTTATACTTCGTCAAGCATATACACCATAGTTTGTTCACTTTAACCTTAATCACTTCAAGATGCTTATGATAGGTACCATAATTTTATGAGATCTAAAAGCTAATAAGTACCATAATTTTTGGAAGCTCTTTATGAGACTTGAATCCCTACTTCCTTCTATGAAGGCCTTTCTTTTACTTTTATGTTGAGTCTCCACCTTCTATCTTTATGCACCTACTTTGAGAGCATAGTGGCCATCCTTAGTTTAATGTGCATTGTCTTGTTGATTGATGCATAACTTTGATATTGCTTGTTCTTAAACTATTTGTATCTAGTCACCCTTATGAACTTTGAAGGTGTCCTATGCATTTATGTTTGCTACTCCATGAGGGACGAGCTGAATGCCACTATGCTATGTTTTCTTTGTGTGAAACAAACAAACGTCTTGCAAAGCATTGTTATTCATGAATCTTTTGTTTGTGCCTTTTCATGTTGCAACATAGTTGCTATGTCTTATTGTTAGAACTTTGTCTTTCATGCTATGTTGAAGTACTATGATCCCAGCTGTCAATGTTTTACAAATACTTTGATCAAGTTTATGATGGTGCATGTCACCTCAAAAATTATTCTTTCTTTTTATCACTTACCTACTCGCGGACGAGTAGGAGTTAAGCTTGGGGATGTTGATACATTGCAAACCTATCTATAATTTTTGATGTTCCATGCTTGTTTTATATCTACTTTCTTATGTTTTGTCCACACTTTGGAGTATTTCTATATATTTTCTTGGACTAACCTATTAACAATATGCCACAGTGCCAGTTGCCTGTTTTCTTCTGTTTTTTGTTCCAGAAAATTCAGAAAATGAATATTCTCGGAATTGGACCGGACAAAAGCCAAAGTCGATATTTTACCGGAAGACTCATGGAGCCAGAAGACAATACGGAGAGGGGCCACATGGTGGCCACACCATGTGGTGGCGCGGGCTAGCCCTGGCCACGCCACCAGTTGGTGTGGGCCCCCTGGCCGCCCACCGACCTTGCCTCTTCGCCTATAAGATGCCTCCCGAGGCAAAAACCCTAAATCGTCAATCAGAAATCCACGAAAAGTTCCACAGCGCCGCCGCCACCGAAGGAGAGATTCGGGGGATAGAAAGTCTCTGTTCCGGCACCCTGCCAGGACGGAGAAGTGCCCCCGGAGCCATCTCCATCGATCTCCACCACCATCTCCATCACCATTATTGATTCCCATGATGAGGAGGGAGTAGTTCTTCCTCGAGGCTAAGGGTTCTACCGGTAGCTATGTGTTCATCTCTCTCTCTCTCTATGCATTATCTTATTGAGATCATGAGCTTGTAATCTATAGATCTACCTTGCTACTCAAGTGCTTTAATAGATCACTATCTAGATGGGTTAGGCTAGAGATTACAAATACTTGTTATGAGTTATATCTGGAGTTGGATGTCTTTATGAAATTGTGGTGTTTGTTGGACCCATCTAGCACTCAAGGTGACAGTGTGGGGTTACCTTGATGGGAAAGATGAACTTTGAGGTGTGCTGTTATAGCCCTACCAATGATTAGAGTGTCCAACCGGAGAGTAGTTTAGAGTAGTATCATAAAGAGAAGATATTTATATGAGAGTGTTCACTAGTGAAAGTATGATCCCTAGGCCTTGTTTCTAAGAATTGAAACTCCGTTTGCAATTAGATATGTTACATGTTTGCTTGCTTCCATCTTTATTTCAGTTTGCCTTTAGTCTCTTCCACGCCATAAAGCTATTTTCTAGCACCGTTACCACTTATAATTATCCATACCACTTGTATTTCACTATCTCTTCGCCGAACTAGTGCACCTGTACACCTGAAAAGTGTATTGGGTGTGTTGGGGACACAAGAGACTTGTATCTTGATTGCAGGGTTGCTTGAGAGGGAATAACTTTGACCACTTCCTCCCTGAGTTCTATAAACCTTGGGTGATCCATTTAAGGGAAAACTTGCTGCTGTTCTACAAACCTCTGCACCTGGAGGCCCAACAACTGTCTACAAGAATAGAAGTGCGTAGACATCACTAACCCACTCAGCCACTTTGGGAAGCCCTATGATATTAATAAAAGAGACAACTCCAACGATAAGACAAGGTGGTTTGAAATAAATCCTCTACTAGTTGGTATTCTACACAAGAAGCAATTTACTGGAGATGAAGAAGATCCTGATCCATATGAGCATATTACATGTTTCAAAGATATATGTGGCACTTTCCAATTAACGGGATATACTGCTATTTAGTTAAGGGTTAAACTTTTTAGTCAGACTTTGACTAGTACAACTCTCTCATGGTATAGATCTCTACCCCCAGAAGCCACTACTACTTGGTATAATTTAGCCTGTGAGTTTCTAGCAAAATATTATCCATTATAAAAATCTTTTGGAATCAGGCGTCTTATAATGACTTGGAGGAACCGTCCTAGTGAAGGACTAGTAAGATCTTATATCAGATTTAAAGATTTACTTAATATATGTCCTCATCATGATTTTCCTAAATGGTATTTGTTGCATATATTTTATGGCGATTTAATTGAACCCAATAAAATTGAACTAGACTCTTTCACGCAAGGAGCTTTCATGAATCTTCCTATAACTAAAGCTTGGGATTTACTTAATAAAATTCGTGATCATAGAGTTTCATGGAATTTTGGTCTAGGGAGCGAAGGAGGCATAGAAATGGATTATGACTGTATTCATGACTATAATAAAAAGGGCCATGTTAAAGAATTATCTAAAGAACTTTATTTGGATTCAGATCTTGTGTTGCAAGTTGTTAAAGATTTTACAGAACACATCAAAGCTCCAAAAGAGGGTTTGGTCAAGTATGATCCACCACCCGAACCTGAGAAGAAAAGATAAGTTAAAGCAACACTGGCCTCCCCAGAACCAACATATGAGATACATTTCCCTAACACTACATAGAACCATATTTTTGAATATGAATATGTCAAAGCAGTACAGGAGAAGAAGAAAAAGGAAAGTATGCCAGAAGTTGAGGAACATCTGGAAGAAACCAAAGATGAAGAGGTAACCAAGGAATCAATTATGGATATGTATGCACATTGTAACATAGTTGAACTTGATGAAGAGACTTCCGTATTGGTTGAAGGTAAAACAAAGGTAAAAGATGTGGGTAAGCCTATTCTTCCCTGCATATTTAAGGAAACCTCACATTATGGTTTATGTGATCTTGGCACCAAAGTTAATGTTATATATTATGATTTCTATTTAGAAATAAAAAAATAAATAGAACCGGCTACAATTGAAAATACTGATATGACAATCATGTTAGCCAATAAAAATCTTAGAAATCCAATGGGAGTAGTTGAAGATGCAACTGTCACAATTGGCAATAAAAACTTTCCTATTGATTTTGTAGTTGTTGATATGCCAGCTGACACTCTTTGCCCAATTATATTTGGAAGAAACTTTTTGAGTGATGTAGGTGCCAATGTTGATTTCAAAAATGAGATTGTGTCTCTTAAGCTTGGGAAAGCGGAAAAGGAATTCTACTTTTCCAAATTTAAAGACAGACCTCTACAAATACAAGAAGAAGAGAAAGAGAAAACTATTGAGGAAATGGCAGCTCTCTTCTTTAGTAATCAAGAAGAAGAAACAAATGAAGACTCAAATTATGAAGAAATAGTTATGGAAGACAAGTCCCTAGAAGAACTAGAAGGTGAATTCGATTCACTTCCCATTATAGGGCCTCCAACTAGTGAGGCTTTTGAAGAGCCAGAAAAGAGAGGGGATGAGGAACTACCACCCCCAGAATTGAAAACTCTACCAAATAATCTTAAATACAGATTTTTAGATGATACAAATAAATTTTCTGTTATTATTAGTGCTAAACTTTCAAGAGAAGAAGAAGAAGAACTGATGAAAATACTTAAGGAGCATCGCAAGGCCTTTGGGTACTCAATGGATGATTTGAAGGGCATTAGTCCCATGATAACCGTCCATCGAATATTCATGGAGGAAGGTGCTAAACCAGTTGCAGAATTTAATAGACAACTAAAGCCCGAAATGAAGGAAGTGGTAAGAAAAGAAATAGTACGCCTACTGGACGTAGGTATAATCTCTCCTGTAAAAGAAAGTGAATGGGTAAGTCCAGTTCATTGTGTCCCTAAGAAGGGCGGTTTTATTGTTGTTCCTAATAAAAACAATGAATTGATACCTACTAGAACTATTGTTGGACATAGGATGTGTATAGATTTCAGGAAATTGAATAAAGAAACTAGGAAAGATCACTATCCTTTACCGTTCATAGATCAAACTTTAGAGAGGTTAGCGAACCACACTCATTTTTGCTACTTGGACAGATACTCTGGTTTTTCTCAAATAGTTGTTCATCCTGATGACCAACTTAAAACAACTTTCATTAGTCCTTATGGTTTACATGCTTACCGTCGTATGCCTTTGATTTATGTAATGCTCCGGCTACTTTTCAAAGATGCATGACTGTTATTTTTGCAGATTTTATAGAACTGATAATGGAAGTATTTATGGATGACTTTCCTGTCTATGGAACTTCGTTTACTAGTTGCTTGGACAATCTCAAAAGAGTTTTGTAGGTTGCGAAGAAACTGATCTTGTTCTAAACTGGGAGAAGTGCCATTTTATGGTCAAAGAAGGTATAGTCCTTGGACATAAGGTATCAGGTAAGGAATTGAAGTGGATAGAGCTAAGGTTGAGGCCATAGAGAGAATGCCACAACCTAGGGATATAAAAGGTATAAGAAGTTTCATTGGTCATGTGGGTTTTTATAGAAGGTTCATTAGGAATTTCTCTAGAATATCTAAACCTTTGACTAACCTTCTGCAAAAGGGAGTAAGATTTAACTTTGATGATAAATGTCTTGTAGCCTTTGATAAACTTAAATATGCTTTATCCCATGCTCATTAAACCACCTATCTGGGATATGACTTTTGACTTAATATGTGAAACTAGTGATGATGTTGTAGGAATAACTCAAGGACAACATATAGGTCGCAGATTTAATAGTATACACCATGTTAGTAGAAATCTTAATAGTGCTCAAAAGAATTATCCTAAGGAAGAAAGGGAACTTTTTGCTGTATTTTTCTCTTGCGATAAATTTTGTTCCTATATAGTTGATGCAAAAGTAAGAGTTCATACGGATCGTGATGGTTTAAAAGAACTCCTTGAGAGGAAAAATCATAAGCCAAGACTGATCCGTTGGATCCTTTTACTTCAAGAATTTGAGTTACAGATTATGCAGAGGCAAGAAATAAAATGTTGGATGTAGTGTCCATATTTGCCCAGCAAGACACCAATCTTATTGAGAGGAACTTTAGTCCTGGTGATTTTTGTTTACGATAATTATTAAATGAACTAAGGTCAGTTCCTCCAAAAGAGAAGAAGTCTTTGTTGTTGGAGGAGCTTGTCATTCCCGAATAAGTAATAGTAAGCGTAAGGTAAGTGTTCTTACTCAAATAAGTGATTTGTTTTCACAGATTTTGCTTCTGAAATTTTTTCCTCTAAATTTCTCATGTTTTTCTGAAGTTTCTGAAGGTTTTTACCAACTATACGGTCACAACTATACAGCCGGAGAAAAATCTCCCACCATATAGTTCGTCATTAAACCTTTTGTATCTTCACCTCAAAATTGTTTTCAATATCTAGATCTATACGGACGCAACTATACGGCCAGAAAATTAATTCTCGTCGTATAGTTGGTCGTTAAACTCTCAGACATTTTCTATTCTTTTTTAATTTTATATAAAAAAATGGTTTTGTCGGTTCCGAGTCGTCACTTAATCGACTTGGACTCGAGATATTTGGAAATATCTGCCCAAAACCAACTATACGGCCGGAGCTATACGGGCCGCGCCCGTATAGTTGGTCGTTACACGGCAGGACTCCTCCAAATCCGCGATTTCTTTAATTGTTTCGTTAAGATTCTTTTCTTGGGCGAGAATTTGGTGTTTCTCGCGAGTTTTACCGACCTCTAACCCCCCTTATATACTATCATTGTCTCTCTCTCTAATCATAATCTCTAGAAACCACTCTACTTCTTATTCATACGTGAGGACACACAACCAAGGGATAGAAGCCAAGGAGAAAAGTTCCTATGGAGATCGGGAGCAATAGCGAGCAAGGCAAGGAGATCAAGATCATCCCTATGGAGTTCCTCGACGCTGACAATGAACACCGGAAGAGGAAGTTGAAGGCCCTCGACCTGAAGATTGAAGAGATGGACACGGAGACACCAGGGACACCCAAACATCTTCGGTGCTGCGACTTTATCTTGATAAACTTGATGAAGATATTAAGCAGACAACCAAAGCAGGTTTCTCTATGAGTCTTAAGGCGATACAAACCCTTCAAGATAACAATGAGATCATTAAAGAACAAGTGAAGGTGCTGGAGAGGTATAATCTTTTCTACAAGATGTGTGTTAAAGAATTAGAAGCTGTCAATCAATCCCTCTGCCTCAGGATGGCCCGTGAAGAGAAGATACCGTGTGCCATGGAACCATAGTGATCTACAATAATCACAGTATCAAATAATCGCAAGGAATTATTTGATCCTGCCTGGCTTGATTCCAAGCTTGGGGATATCTTTAAGACCTTGTAATCTATCTTATAAGTTTTACATTACTATCTTAGTTTTGCATTAGTTCAAATTAGAAATAAAGTTTGCATCCATTAGAATTCCCTTCAGGAATAGTTGATCCCTTTTGTGAAATTCCGAGTTTATTATCATATATGGAGCAATATTGAGTTTATGCTTATCCTATTGGATATATGAATGGCTTGAGTATAATTTTACTTGCACTTGATGATAGCAATAGGAGTATTCCACACCATTGGTATTAATGGAACATACAAAGATAATTTGGTCAATATGTTGTGAGTTCATGGTTTGATTTACAAAGAAATTTTATCTAATCAGTTAATTTGAAAAAAAAACTTGAACAAAGAAAAATTTAAAGTGCTATCAAATTAGAGTGAGAACAAGACGAGGTAGAATATTCAATTGGAATTTGGTAATTAATATCGTTAAACTTTGAATTCCTACATGAAGTGGAATGTATGACTAGCTCCTTTGCACAACACTTAAACAAAAGTGTGAGCAAATCTATATAAAAAGAAAAGAAATAAGAAAAAGAGCGAATGTGCAAAGAGCAAATAGGCATACACCACTATATTGTAATGTGACAAAGAAGCGTTTGAGATTTTAAGTCCCAAGTGAATATATTAATCCAAAAACACTTGGGACAACCTCGTTAACTCATTCGGTCGAACTGAATACTTTTACATCATATTGAGAGTGATCTTTTGTGAAATGTTAAATGCTAAGGTGTGGAAGTCTGCTAATATTATTCGGATGGTTCGATTAAGGTACTATTCATGAACTTATTCCTATGTATCATATATGATAAACACATGTTGCAACTGCCTCATTTATTTTATCGACCTAGCTTCATGAATATGAGGATCACATCCATTAAGCTAAACTTGCTCGAGACGAGCAAGAGTCTAAGCTTGGGGAAGTTGATGAGTGCATATTTTCATCATGATTTATATTATTATTTTGCACTATAGATGTAGGATCTTGGTATTTTACGGGGTTCACACGCACATTTTATGTCTATTTTCATCAATATCAGGACAGATGATGGATTTAATGGACACAATTCTTGGAGTAGTTGCATTGGGGATAAAAAGAGTCAAAAACAACGCAAATCGCTTATTTGGGAAATATCAATAACACCAGAAGAAAATCCAAAGCGATCAAGGCTTACAAACGGTTTAACGACCAACTATACGGCGGGAATAAAATTTCGGCCGTATAGTTCTGGCCGTATAGTTGGCACCGCCACCGCCTTTCCAAATAGTTTCACCCCATGCAACTGGATCAAAGAGACAACATACAGAACAACTAGAAATCGCCGAAACCTCACCTCTGGAAGGCATCTGGAGGGGGAACTCGTCCATCAGAGATCCATCTTTGCCCTGCATAGATTCGGGAGGCTAAGACATCGATCTTCATCATCAACCGCTGTATCACCACCATCTCCATCCATCCCATCTACATCTTGTCTAGATCTTGTTGTAATTTCCGTACTAGTTATGGATTTATACAAGTACTATTCATCTATGATATATTCCATTGTTATTCCGTGATGTTGATTGCCTCCATGTCGGAGTAGATCATTAGTTCTTGGGGAGATGGAGAAACCCTAGTATAAGATTGAAATAAGATAAAGTTTATTATGATATTCATCGCTGTGACCATGTGTTAGATTGTCTTTGTCTTGATGTTGAGAGAAGTCGACCTCTCAATATTTTCTCTTGTGGGGACTTGATGGAGGGAACTATTTGTTGTTAGACGGAGGTGTATTATCACTTACAGTGATTATAAAGTTGTTGGCACTCCTTACGTATCAACTTGGGAACCAAGAAAACTCACGAAACACTATCCATGCCATAGGATACGTCCTACAGGATGAAGTCCCTTAATAGCACAGTAATTCAAATAATTCGATTGTGTTTATGAGGATGATGTGAGCAGTGGTTGCTGCCTATTTGTCCAAATACGGAGTTCCTCTCACATATACATAGTTAAGAATGTTTATGATAATAATATTTACCTTAGCTCTTTATAATGCTAGAGGTGTATTCGCTACTCCTGAGAACGCCTTTTCCCATTGCAGTTCCAAATCTCTTTTACATACGCGATACTTACTTTCTGTGTTCAGTTACTTTACTTTACTTATTGTTATTTTATACCCAAAAACTCCAAAATACTTTTTTACACAATACTCGCATTTTATATTGTTACTTAGAACTTTATTTATCATTTCTATAGTATTTAATTCAAGAGTTATTAGACTTCAGACTTCTGCTCCTTGTGGGATCGATATCTTTATTTCGAAACTAGCTACAAACGATATGTGCACTTGCAGTCATCAAATGTCTTTACACCACCACCGCACAAGGACGGCTACGCCCGCATCCGTATGTGATTCCAAGATGGTGGGCATGATGTTGCCCATGCTGCTTGCGGTGCCTCGGACCTATTACATGTGTAGCCACCAATGTTTATTGCTGAATATTTCTCTAGCCTGGTACATATGTTAAAATATATAAAATATAACTCGTAATATACATGCATAACCTTTTTTTTTAATTTAACCGATTCATTAATAATCATCAACGCATAACCTTGACTAAATATGGCATCGACTTACCAGGGAAGTTCTGCCAAATTTTTGAATTTTTGAATTAAAATCTAAGTCAAAGTTTTTGAATTAAAGTCGGTCATGTCACCAAATGTTCGTTTGTCTTGTTTAGCCATAAATGTATCGTAGCGTATGGAAGGCAAGTCCACACATAGTTGTGGAAGCTCGCTTATGTCCTTCCTAACAACATCTTCGCGTTTAATAATCAAGTGTTTTATCTAACAAAAAGGGGTCTAGTATAATATCAATACCGACAATTTTTAAGAAACAAACACTCAGCATTTAGCTCCACAACAATGGCATCATAAAATAGTCCGATGCATGCAAGAGTACAAGTTCGTTGAAGCACAATTTCATGATAATATTCTTCCGGTTGTTTATCATTCTTGATGAAGAGCTTGGGTGAGTGCCTTTTATGGGTGTTTCGGTTGCACCCATTTTTAACATCGGTCTTCAATGAATTGAATGCAATAATTGTAATTGAAAAGGGTGAAAGTAATTTGTGTGATGAAAGAACGGTTGAGCACTGTTTGAAAATAAATAACATAAAAGTAAAAAAATGAAAGTAAAAGAGAGTTTCCTGCAAATGAGAGATTTAGTTCAAGGATAGTTAATGTGCCAAAAGGAAGTATGTGATAATGATTCTTCATATTGAATGATGGGTAGGCGAGTCACCATAGGATAACCAAACTCCTCATGTTGGAATTGTTTGACACCATGTCATGTTTCCTGGTACCACGAATAATCGGAAGTGCAACAATTAAGGTCGACCGAACTAACGCATTACGTTTGATCATTTACCGTTCTCCTCGAGTTGTCTTCACTCCTCGTTCGTATCAGCACTCGTCACTTGGAGGTCATAGATTTGGTAAACAACAGGTGCTTGCCCATGTAGGTCTCTAGATCATGTTGTCTAGGGCCTTAAAGTAGACAACAAGCATTATGGATAACACGTGGATACTCAACCCTATAATAATTAATAATAATACTTCTCACAAAAGATATGAAGGAGGGTTAGGAACAACACATATCACCAATCCCTTACATCTCTCGTGTTTAGGGGGATTTACTCCAGACGAAGGTGTTTCATTTGACCAGACGAAGGTGGTGGCACCTAGTATGGTGGGGTGGTACAGTCATAACCAACTATACCACAGGTCGTTAAGTCTTCATGTGGACCTAATGGAATTTCCACCGATTGGGAAGTTACTTGTTTTCCTCCAAATCTCCCATTTGTGGCTTCAATTCCTTGCTAAAGTACCTTAAAAGTCACTGGAAATACAAGGTCACTTTATTTTCAAAATAGTTTTGTTAGGTGGAAAGAGAAAACTAATCTCTATATAAAATAGAGCCATCAATGACAACCCGCCCTTCCACAAACTCTAGGTATCAGCCCTTGTGGTACCAGACATTTTTTTGGAAATGGGCGCTTTATTACTTATCAGTAAGTTTACACCCGGTCTCTGCATATCTAGGATGCACACAGCCGATCAACCACAGACCAGAAGACGAAAGTAAAAGTACGAAGATTACAAATAATTGTAAAAAAACGAAGTCCTCCAAATGCACTACGGAAGCTCTATCCGTAGGTCACGCTGCCATCCATGTCGGGAAAAATATCCCTCACCGTGTCCTCCAACCGCGTACAGCCCTCCACAAACAAGTCGCGAATCTCCATACATTGGAGAGTAGTCCATGATCAGAGGATCGTCGTGGCTCGGTATATAACCTGCAGAGGAGAAGACAGAATGTTATTAAAAATCTTGTCATTTCTATATAGCCAAAGCGACCACATAATGGCAAGCACTCCCACCCTAAATAAAGTCCCATATTTATCCTGAATCCCGTTCAGCCAGTTACCAAATACATTGACTACCGAACATGGAGGGGATAAACCAGGCTACTTAGATGATTGACCATATAGCATGAGCAACTTTACAATGGAAGAATAAATGGTGTATTATCTCATTATTGTGATAAAACACACATTGTGTACTTCCATGCTAATTCCTCCTAACAAGATTATCTTTTGTGAGAATAACCCCTTTACGGAGATACCAAGCAAAGATCTTAGTTTTAAGGGGTATTTTCATAATCCAAATTTTACTATTATCATCGACTGGGATATCAGGTTGGATCAAAGCTCTATACATTGAATCAACAGAAAATTTACCACTATGTAGTAACTTCCATTTGAATTCATCCATACCCTCGGACAATTGTATCCTGGATAGTCTTAATAAAAGATTGTTCCAGGACACCAGTCTAGGGCCTATGAGACTTCTTCTGAAAGACACATTAGGAGGGTTGGATTCCATTACCATGGAAAGTGTATCCCCTTTGTGTCTAACAATCTAGTATAGAGCCAGATATTGTTCATGAAGAGAAGTTTGGTCTAACCATTTATCTTCCCAAAACCTTATCTGTGAGCCATCCTTAATATTGAAAGCAACAAACTAGAAAAAATATTTTTTTGGACACCATTAGTCCAGCCCAAAAGTTTGAATCATCCGGTTTCCAAACCATTTGTGACACAACTTTTGAGCCTACATACTTTCTCCATAGAATAGTTTGCCAGGCCCCTTCTTCTGTAAGGAGTTTGAAAAGCCATTTAATCAGAAGCGCAGTGTTTTTGACTTGTAAATCATGTATGCCAAGTCCACTGTATTCCTTGGGTCGGAAAACCACATTCCATCTAGCCATTCGATATTTCTTTTTCTCACTATCCCCCTGCCAAAAGAATATTGAGCGGAAATAATCCACTTTTGTCAAGACACCTTTTGGTAGCTGAAAAACGAGATCATATACGGTACCATGTTGTTGAGTACTGAATTTATGAGTATAAGTCTTCCACCAAGGGATAGCAATTTACCTTTCCAACTATTAAGACGTTTTTGAAGACTTTCCTCAATGAGTTTCCATTCGGCAATCGTGAGATGCTAATAGTGTATCGGTATTCCTAGATAATTGATTGAAAATTGCCCATGGCCATAGCCGAATAGTTTAGCATATAGGTGGGTATCATTTTTAGCCTCGCCAAAACAATACAAGTCACTCTTATGGAAGTTAATTTTCAATCCAGAGAGTTGCTCAAATGCTGATAATATTAATTTCAGATTTTTGGCTCTCTCTAGATCATGTTCCATAAATAGGATTGTATCGTTAGCGTATTGAAGAATAGAGAGCCCACCGTCAACCAGGTGTGGAACTAATACCATCAGCCTTAGCTCTCTCAATAAGAATAGCCAACATATCAACCACTATGTTAAATAGTATGGGCGATAATGGATCCCCTTGTCGAAGCCCTTTTTTGGTCTGAAATATTTGCCAGTGTCATCATTGATATTTATGGCAACACTTCCTCCTGACACAAAAGACTGTATAAGAGCACACCACTCCTCCGAAAAACCTTTCATACGGAGTGTTTGCTCAAGGAAAGACGAATTAACTTTATCATAGGCCTTCTCAAAGTCAATCTTGAACAAGACACCATTTAATTTTTTTGAGTGTAGTTCATGGACCGTTTTATGCAATATTACTACACCATTTGTAAAAAAGAAAAACTAACGTTAAGAAGACAGATAGGACGATACTTTTGTATACGTTCTGCATTGTTAACATTAGGCCGGAAGAGGTCTAGCTGACCTACTTGCAAAAACTCAAAGAAATGCATCAAGTCCACCTTGATAACTTCCCAAAACTTTTGGTAAAATTCCGCCGGGAAGCCATCAGGCCCTGACGCTTTGTTATGTTCCATTTAAAAAATAGTTTTCTTGACCTCCTCCTCAGTATAAGGAGCAGTCAAAAAGTTGTTTTTCTCAACAGAAATCTGAGGAATATCCTCTATGTGGGACTCATCCAACGAAAAAGAGTTTTCTGGTGGTGCCCTAAACAAGGATTAATAATAGCTTGTAATATAAGATTTTAGATGCTCCTAACCTTCAATCATGCCTTCATACTGAATTAAAGAGTGAATAAGTTTCTTTTTATGCTTGCCATTGGCAACAACATGGAAGTATCTTGTATTCGCATCTCCTTCAAGGATGAATTCAGCTTTAGATCGTTGGTACCATTTGAGTTCTTCCCCCGTAGAAGTCTGGGAATTTCCGCATTCGATTGATTTTTAATCTCAATATCTTGTGCAGACAAAAGCCTAACTTCCGCTAAAGCCTCTAAATCATTAATAATAGCTGAAAGGCGTATCTTTTCCTTTTTAAGGATTTCATCAGTATGTCTGGTCCAACCACGAAGAAATTTGCGTAAGGCACGCATTTTGTTGTTCCGTCGTTGTATAGGTGTTCGATCACTCACTGGCTTTTCCCAAATAGACTTCACCAAGTCATGGAAACCATCACGATCAATCCATCCAAGTTCAAACTTGAAGCTATTCTTGGATTTCCGTGGTGGTGTGCCGACGGATAACAATAAAGGAGCATGATCCGACAAAGGCTCAATACGCTCTAGAGCACGAACAGTTACCATAGGAAATTTATCTTCCCATTCGGTATCCATAAGCACTCTATCGAGTTTTTCATATGTAGCCTCTGGAAGACTATTAGTCTAGATGTATTGTCTTCCTAACATCGTAACCTCTCTTAACTCCAAGCTGTCAATGACAACATTGAACATGAAAGGCTAATGTTTGTCAAAACGGCCCCGACTTTTCTCATGAGGGTATCTTAGCAAATTAAAATCTCCACCTATAAGGATAGGATAGGGATTGTCCTTAGCCAGATTGACCAACGCACGTAAAAAGTTAGCTTTATAAATATCCTAGGCAGACCCATAGACAACGACTAGAGACCATACGAAATCATCAGCCTCGTTACGGATATGGAGTTTAATAAAAAATCTCCAACCGAACTGGCTAAGATTTCCATAGTCTCATCTCTGACGCCTAACAGGATTTCCCGGATCGCCCTCGTAGCGGACGTGATACCCACGTAAAGTCAACTCCACCAGAAAGACGATTGAGTTGAGCTTGTGAGAAATCACGTTTGTCAGTCTCAGAAATACCAAAAAAAACTAACTTATGATCTCTCACATAATCGCAAAGAACAAATGTTTAGCCAAGTCACGAAAACCGCTGCTATTTGAAAACATGTCATTCATTGAGAAACAATTGGAGATTTGATACACGTGACCTCTTACCAGATTTTTGGCTCTTTGATTTCCGACCAGACATGGCCATTAACTTGCCACCGTTAGTATGATAAATCACCACTATTTTAATAATAAATTGCATATGTTAGTATAGTTAATTAATGTACCACCATTTCATTATAATTAACTTAGGCAGCGTGAAACAATATAGACGCATCATACATCTCTAGCAAGTCACACATTTTAGATGTAATAATTGTGGCAGAGCGATAGTCTTTTGTTTGAACTTTTTATGCTCCCTTCGATCCATATTAGTTGACTCAAGTTTATGTAGATTCATATGTATCTAGTTAAGTATCTATCTAAATGCATCCGGATCTAGACAAAGTTGAGTCAACTAATATGGATCGGAGGGAGTAAAATAATTGTGATACAGCGGAGCATTTCTGGACAAAGATAATATTCTAAAACTTACTTATTTAAACTTATTGTATTTCAAAATTTTAGACGGTAGTGTTGGGTAAAGGCACTATCTCGTAGCTCTAGCTGTTTGTTGTGAGAGAAGGGCGCCAAATAAAATTTACATTTTTCCATCTTTTGAAAATTGGGCAACTTTAACGAGGATAGCCTGCATAGACCAAAGCAAACCAAAGACCGGATACCGAGACCAGGAGGAGACCGTCCTCCGCTTGAAATATAGCAGACACACTGGCCAGGTGGTTTATATGCTCTCCCTTGTCACAAATTCACCACACAAGCTGGTCGCTTTGCCATGGAGGCCAAGGACGGTGTGGAATTTCTTCACCCGGCCCGTGAGTTGCTCTAGGGGGCAGTGATGGTACACCACTTTGGGCATCCTCTAGTTCGCCGGCTCCGGCAACTACCTTGGAGTGTCGGGAGGCCATCTTGGCTCTCGGGTGTCCCACTATATAGCTCGACTTCCTAGTTCTGGACTTTCAAGGCATAGACTGGGAGCGTTGTGGGGATCGGTCTCTGTTGTCTTCCGCAACGCTACCGGCGTGAACGCTAGAGCACGAGGTCACCATGGGCGGCTCCCTTGGCGACACAATGGAATGTTGGGTAGCAGAGCCCCTCCCTCCTCCCTCGGAATGGTCATAGTTCTAGGGTGGACTTATAGGTTATGACAAGCAGGGCGAGTACCATGTTTTGGCTTGGCAAAGTGTGGCCTAAAACCAAACAGACCCTACGTGTTGTACGTAATTCTACTTCACTGAAGTTTCATGTTTATTTATGTGCAAGAATTTTTATTTCAAAACCTAGTGAGAGCACTGATATACACTACTCCCTCCGTTCCATAATATAAGACTTTTTAGCAAGTCGTTTTAGTTTGCTAAAAATATATTATGAAACGGAGGTAGTAGATGATAACAAACACATTGCACGAGAACATACCAATTAATCAAACTGCATGTATACAAACTTGATAGAATCCACAACATTTTTATGTTAGTCAACGATTACTCAAAACCACGCTACTTCAATACCAAGTGCAAAGCACCTGCTCGTTGTTGACTTATTAGTCAATCCATGTATCTTGCAAGACACATGTGACCACAAAAATATTTTAATGACTATGTATACCTTATCATGCACTATAAACTGCTATTAACATATTTGTTAGATCGTACACTTTGAGAGATCCTTTCTCTAAATAAGTATACACTACATAGATTATGCATTTGTCGAAAATTGACTCAAGAAGGGCCTTGGGTTATGAAACCAATTAAATTCAGCACAATGAAAAAGTATTTCTCAATAATACATTACAAGCTTATACCAAAGAACACTACAATTAATATAGCAACTTTGCTAGATATATTTGATTACCTATGTCAAATAAGTAACATGAAATTATACTAGCTAATATGATAGAATGCTAAAAGTAAGTCGTGTAGAAGTATAAAAATTTAGTATAAATTTTATTTATTTTAGTGCACACTCGGTTCGAAAATTGAATGGACTGTTGCGCTTAGTTCCAGACGAGTTGACTACATGTTGATCAATCTGTCTGCATGCCCATTTAGCTTTCTTTTTGTGCGATTTAGATATCACGAACCATATACCGTGTCACGATTATAGCCCCTTGTTCCGCTCCATCTACATGATGACGTCATCGATGAAAACGTTTGGGAAGGTTTAGAGGTGGAAATGCGGTGCTCCTCCTGTCGGTCTAAGGTACGTGTTATAGACCGGAATGGATAGCCTGGAGGTGTACTCCATGTGCATCATGTGTGTCCGTTCAATGAAAGTGTTAAAGTATGATCCAAATTCATTAAGGAGGCTAACTTCTGACGAGCGGAGCGAGGCCTGTCGCCGGAGGTACCTACTTCCTCGAGACTCGTCAAATGACCATTAGATGAAGGACTATTCCTTTATTATTCTTCCCGTCACATTAATTTGTTATGTATATATATTGGGGATTGATATTGTCATCCTGGATCCAATGATGCTGCTCTCCGGTACCTCGGCATTGATGTTTATATCGAGGTCGCGGTTTGAGCTCCTCAAATTAGTGTTTCCCTAGATTGAAGTGCGGCATTTGGTGGTGTTCATGGTTTGACTATGCCCGCAATCTACTTTTTTTCAAACTGGAGGTTGAAACCTCTGGTCTCTTCATCAAAAATATTCACACAACCTTTTTTTATTAAATTATTCAGCAAAGATTTACAAGAAGAGTACAAAAGATCAAGTTGAAGCCACCATCGTAGCGATAGATCGCTACGCCTACAAGATTGATGAAGGGGGTGGCCATGAATAGGGTCATGTGCCCTAACATCACACTTGCGCGCATCATCTAAAAGCCATAGGCCTCACCAAGCCGCCCATCGGCGAGCAAGGGACACGATCGGTCTAGCAGACCCTTAGCGCGTACCAGTGCACACGCTGTAGAAGTCGTCACCGCCATCTTCCGCGAACCAATCTCCAAGAGGGATCAAATCATTAACCTTGCCATCGTCGCCGTCCCTGCGCGCTCCCACGTTCGCCACCAAGACCCTGTTGCACCATTCCACTAAGACTAGCCGTCATAGAATAGTAGATTCCACGCTACTCCACCTTGGTCCTTGCTCGAGAAGCACGCAGAGATCGCTCCCAGTCACCAAAGTCATCCACACGTCCGTCCAACCGATGTATGTATCCAAAGGTGATGCCCCCATGATGGTGACGACACATACATCGCCATTATCCGATCCGGGGAGTCCAAATCTGAGGTTTTCCTTGGAGTCCATGGAGCGAGAGACGCCCCCAATGCCTCCAACGAGGAATACGACATCCACGGGTGATGTTGTTGATGGTGGCATCCTCACCCACTACACGAGTTAGACAAATGTCTCCTTGCCGTGGACGGCCACACCCCACGGACAAGCAATCCGCCGTTGCGAGGCAGCGCCCATCGACCGGATCCCGTCACACCGCCGATGAAGATATTCAATAGCGGAGGAGGCTTCATCGCTGCGTGACCGGCACCATGACCACGCATGCACTGAAACCGAGATGCCTGCTCGAGATCCGTCGCCGCTCCTTCAAACCGCAATGGAAGGAAGGCCCCACTGCCAATAATCCGGCAGCTGCGGGAGGTGGCGGCGACAGCTAACCCTAGATCGCATGGGAGGGGAGAGGAGGGGAGTTGGAATGGTTGGATATATACCATATTGTCTTTTAAATTGGGGAAAAATTTACTTTCAGACTCTGCACCAATTAGGAATGGACACATCTGTTAAGCATGAGTACATGATTTTTGGTTAAACACCTAGCCTGGTCCTGGGGATAAATTGTATGAGTACCAGGATAGTCCGATAAATTACATGAGTACCGAGATAGGCTTATCCATCTACTAAGCTTGTGTCATATATCGTTAGTTCATTAGCTGGTCTCTAGATAGAATATATCGGTCCAAGTTTCAGTTTCTATCGAGTCTACCCGAGTGTTGGACCTCTAAGATGTTCTGGATCAGTAATTCGTCTGAATTTGTATCGAATGTCGAAGAGTATCTTAAGTTATTTGTGGTTCGTTGTCCATTGAGTGTTTACATGTTCTGAATGAATTAGAACAAAATCCAGGGACCAAACTGGAAGAGACGCAAGTTGGCGTGGCCTGCCCGCCTCCACTATCCATTGCGAGCAGCGCCTCCACTCGCAGCGGGCGACGGGAGGGAGGGAGGAGATAGCAGCAGCAGCATCCGGAGCAGCAATGGCGGCCTCCACCGCTTCCCGACTCTCGCCCCCGCGTCCCACCGCATCTTCCCCGTATCCTCGCCCTCCGCCTCGACTATCGCGATTCTCCTCTCTCCGCGCTGCCAAGTATATGCCCCCTTTCCTTTTCTCTTTTTGCCCGATGTTTGTATCAGAATCAGATGATAGTTCCCAACAATGATTATGCTTGGAATTTGGGTGCATCGTACTCTATCGAACATGATTCAGTTTTTACTTTTCTTTATTTGTGGGGATTTCTGTGTGACTTGAAGAACAGCGTAGGTGGATCATGTAGCATTACTAATTTACACAGTTTTAGGGTACTTCAAAAAAAAATACACAGTTTTAGGGTGTTACACTGTTACATGGACAGATTTTCCGAACAGTGGACCATGATTGTCCAAATCTGGTCGACTGTCTATCATCTTACGCATGTGTAATGGTAATTCTGCATGTTTAGTAATGTTCTTTTCAATCTATGGAAGGGCCGATGGCCGAACTTCTATTAAGAATGTTCTTTTCTATCTATCCGCATCAGTGGTTAGCGCTGATGGATTCTTGTGTATCATCAACTCATATTGCTGGCAAGGTGCATCTTTTTCAGATAGCAAGGTGCAAAACTAAGTTGCTTGCCCCAGTTTAATGGTTGAGAAATCGTTGGTACTACTAATTATGGTTCTCAACTCGTTGTACATCTGTCAACATGAGGTCATGTGAAATCTATTGTTGTAGGCTGGAAGCTGTGCTATCTATTGGAACTCATGTAATCCCACACCCAAGAAAGGTTAGCCATCTATGTCAAATAATACATGCCGAAAAGAGCCGCCGATGTTTGTTACTGATCTTGTTCGCACTGTCAAGGTTGAGACCGGAGGTGAAGACGCTTTCTTTGTGGGCGGTGATGGTGGTGGAGTATTCGCAATTGCTGATGGCGTTTCAGGGTATACCATCTTCACCTCAGTGAACTATTTATTTCGATAATCTCTGCAACGAACCTGTGATCAATGCGTTTGCTCCTGTCTCATGTATTTTGGTTTGCTTTCAGTACTTTGCAAGATATGTATTGCTTTTACCAATTTGCATTGACACATGGATTTTATCCAGCTAGTCATTCTCTTATCTACTGACAGATGGGCAGAAAAGAATGTCAATCCAGCTCTGTTTTCTCGAGAGGTTATGGCAAACAGTTCCACTTTTCTCAAGGATGAGGAGGTATTTTTCTATGTTATTAGTACTACTAAATGAAATATGTTCAAGTACCATGCCATGTACTACTATTGTGACAAACTAAATATCGCTGAGAAGTTTCTATCCTCTTCAGGCCAGTAATGATCCTCAGATTCTTCTAATGAAAGCTCATGCTGCAACTTCTTCTATTGGATCTGCGACAGTGTAAGCATTACCCTTACAGTGTTTACAGCCCTACAGACCACTCATTTTCCTTATAGATGTGTCAAAACTTATACAATTATTTGCGATGGTAACAGAATCATCGCAATGCTAGAGAAGACTGGGACTCTGAAAATTGCAAGTGTAGGAGATTGTGGCTTGAAAGTTATTCGAAAAGGTGATTATGAATGAATTTATAGTTATCTTAAGGTTATTAACATACTTACTTCATGCTAGTTTTAATCTCTTCTCTTCTTCATTAACATATAGGCCAAGTGATGTTCTCTACATACCCTCAAGAACATTACTTTGACTGTCCATACCAGATAAGCTCTGAAGCAATTGGTCAAACATATCAGGATGCACTGGTATTTACTTTCTTGTAAAATCGAATCAACCATTCTTTTTGTTGCTGTTGAAGCACCAGCGATATGACACGGCTGTTGTATTGTTGGTCATTTTTTGCTTCACTACAGTAGTCTGTAGAGCCAAACAAAATTTAAGTGTCTGAAGATTGTGCCTTTCTGAATTCTGATCTTGATCTCTTTTTGTTTATCTACCAGGTTTGCACTGTAAACCTTATGGAAGGTGACATGATAGTCAGTGGCTCAGATGGATTTTTCGACAATATCTTTGATCAAGAGATCCTTGCCGTCATTTCCGAGTCTCCGGGGATAGATGAAGCTGGTAAATCTCTCCCTCTTGAAACTGCAGACATAAAACACATGTTCTGAAAATGTCGATGTTTTCCACAGCAAAAGCTTTGGCGGAGCTTGCGAGAAAACATTCAGTGGACGTGAGATTCGATTCGCCCTATTCGATAGAGGCACGGAGTAGGGTGCGAAAGAAATACATCTTCTCTGTTTCTCTTGTCACTCTTCACAAGTTTCTACAACTTGTTTTCTAAAACAAAATGATATCACATGGTTCATTCCTGTTACTTACATGCAGGGTTTTGACGTTCCTTGGTGGAAGAAGCTACTTGGAGCCAAGTTAACAGGTATGTAATCAAGATCCAGCTACAGCCTATGCCATGCTCTGTTCCAACCAGTAGAATCAGCAAGCTCATGGTCCCGTCTTGTCACTGATGCAGGCGGTAAGATGGATGACATTACGGTTATTGTCGCGCAAGTGAAGACAGTGGCGGTCCCTGATGATGAGGTAGACCTGTAAATTCATTTGGTTTTGATAAAAGTTAGTAGTAACATTTTTAACCCTGAGGTTCTTTATGCTGTGTGATATTTGCAGGGTCGCGGAGTTGAACAGGAGAAAAGGGGTGAACAAGTCACTGTCGCTGCAACTGCATCAGCTGAACAGAATGGATGAAAAGGAGCTGTATACGTTGAACAGAATTCCTTTTCTCCCCTTTTGTCAATGTTGTAGTACTATTATACCATGGTGCAAACAAACCAAAGAGAAATGAACCCGTGGACACCCGTCCGTACATAGTCCATGCGGATTAGGTTTAGTAGGAACAAATATACTGTTTGAGTTTCAGAATTATCACATCTATGGACCTTCCAAACAATGCCAAACCTATTCTGTCTGCAATTCATTCATTTGCATTCCAAATTCAATTCTGGTAGATTCTGAATTGAATTCTAAGAGAATCCGCTTTCAAAATTTATGTTGTCAGCGGAGACACGCTGTTAAACAGCCGAGCTACAACTGTTTCATCTACATAGCAGAGGCAAAACATACTTTGTGCTATATTCTACAGGGAGGCAATGAAAACTGTACGCTAAAAACCAACATATGAACCGGAGACGAACCAGTGAACCGTCGAACTGCAAGGCCGACCGGTTCGGTCACCGGTCCACCTTTTTAAACTATGCCAGCAGCCATCGTCCTTCCATTGTCTGTTTTAGTTTGTTTCAGGTCCTTAAAATATTGCGTCCTCTCCATCTGATCACACGAAGCATTTTTCTCTCTCCCTCTCTTCGTGTTCGCTACAGTATCTCAGAGGCTTCTCGAGGGTGTCGGGCCGACCCGAGGCCTCTCTCTCCGGTGACGTCGGACGAGATGTGCGGACGGGAGGCGCCAGAGTAGCTAGGTTAGGTAGGAGTAGTGGGGTCATGCCATTAGTTGGCTATATGCCCGTAGTGAGGGTGGAGCTCGAGATCGTACCACCCAGATCCGGTGAGCTGTAGAGTTCCTCCCCCTCGTCCTTCTTCTCCGGCGGTCGGAGGTGGGGGTGGAGGGGAGGAGCGACGCCTCTCTAAATAAGTCAGTGGTGGTGACCTACTTGCAGGTGCTCCGTAGTGGCGACATTGCGCTATTCCTGGCCAGCCATGGAGGCGAGGGGGGAGATGAAAGAGATATTGTCCTAGAGCCAAATAATAAATGATGTTTATTATCATATCTCATTGGTTCATAATAGTTTCGTACCGTGCTATAATTGTATCAATCGTAAACATTGATAGTTGATACATGTGTGGTATGTAAATAAACCAAAGTCCCCGGTAGCCTCTATTCAACTAGTTCATTGGGCAGCTGATGATCAAGGTTTCCTGATCATGGTGCATTTATGCCAATTGATAATGAAGTCATATCATTAGTAAATGATGTGATGGAAATTACCCATATAAGTATTGCAACACGATCAAGTCACAAAGTTCACGTTGCAATAGTTAGAAACGAAGTATCCTAATCCTTAGATCGTGAAATCTTGTTTAATCACTGTCGCTCGCGCTGCTTTGACTACATCACCGTTACACCGTAGCAGGTTGATCATAAAGGTGTATGTTGAGTATTCCAGAGGGGCACGCTGAGACGCATATATGAAGATCAGGATTTGTTCTCCTGCGTGAAAGATACACAGGGCCACTTAGTGAGATTACATCCATAAATGTTGTGCAACATGTGACTAGGTCACAGAGATAGAATATCACAGAATGAGTAAAACAACACTTGTCGAAAACGATATTGAATGAGGTATAGATGATACCAATGGTCATGTCTCGAACAAGTCGAGTATCTAAGTAACAAAGGGAATTGGACTCAATGTTTACGGTTCAAACGACAATAGACATCGTGGAATGCACATGGGTCATTTATGGGCATCCCGCTCCCACTATTGATCATTGATATGAGAGAGGTCTTGATCTTGTCTGTGACATTCCCGAACCGTAGAGTAACACACTTAAGGGTACGTTGACAATCGGAGATCGTTCTCGTAATAATGGAATCATAGAAGAAAGAGAAGGAGAATACCGGAATTGTTCCGAGAGAGAACCAAAATTGTTCTAGGAGGATTCGAAGTCATTCGGAATAAACTGAAACGTGTTTCGGGTCAAGAGGAATTTACAGGGCTAATGGGCTAATGGGCCAAATCCCCAAACGGGAAAGGGCCCAAGAGGGCAAGCCACCCAAAGGGGTAAGGGGGCAGCCATCGTCGCGTGGGTAGGGCCCACCCCGACCGTCGTGCCCAACCCAGGCCACGTGCGCGCGTGGGGCCAACCTCCTCCCTTGGCGCCTCCACCTCCCCTTCCTTTAGCCCACCCCGAGACTTGTGGAGGATGGGGTCTCCACTTTTCCTCTATATATAAGAGGGTCCTATAGGAGGAAAATACACAACAATAATTGAGAGATTTTCTAAGGCATTTTTCTTATAGATTTTTCCCTCTTTCTTCTCGCTTGCAATTGCGGTCCCGAGTTAGGGCTACGCGCGCCAGGGAGTGCTTTGCTGTGGCACGTAGTTGTGCTGCAGAGATTCCAGTCAGAAGATCTACTTCCGCACTAACGATAGGGATCAGTGAGCCGGAGGTCGTCATCGTACACCAGACGTGTGCGAAATCACAGAGGTGTGGCACCTGGGCTGTCATGCAAGGACTTTGGGTGACTTGCAAGGAGTTTCGCGACCTTGAGGCCGGCTATGGTCTCGACTACTTCATTCACGTTTCTCTCGGAACGTTAAGCGCTTTCGTTCTTCAAGGGTATAAACCTTCTCTGTTACAACATTACTCGTAGATAGGTCCTGGCAATTGGTGTTGCGCTAGCTAAGAAAATTTTATGTTTACTCCTATTGTACCCCTTCAGGAGAGCCGTTGGCTTGCGGCGTGCTGCGTGGCTGCGCGATTCCTGGCCGGCCGAGGAGTTGAGCGGTGACGGAGCAATGACAGGATCTTCTTGTTTTTCTTGCCCTCCTGTGGAGAGAGCTGGTTTCGGTGGAGCTTCAGTACTCGAACGATCGACTTCCTCTTCTTCCAAGTTATCATGGTGGCGATGCAATAGAGGAGGGCAAGCTCTCCCTTTCCCGTCCTGGAGCTCCAAGAGAAGGTGGGTGGCGTGCTCGCTCATGCTACCCGGATGCTTCTTCTTCCTCCTCCAGATGTGGAGGATCTTCCCTGATCTTAGCGTGGGAATCAGTTTTCTTTTTTTTTGCGGGTAGCGTGGGAATCAGTGTTGGTGCCACATCAAGTGGTGCAGTCCCGGGTGGTGGCTTTCTCCTTCCAAGCAAAAGGTGTACCAGCGGATGCGCCATCAGAAGGCTGAAAGAAAAAATCCTGTGTAAGTTGATGGAAGTCCCCCGAAATGCTAAATGCTTGCGGTGTTCGTGTGATCTCACTTAGATCAGCCAAATAATTAACGGATACGCCTCTTGGCTCAGGTCACGTATTGTCCGAAACCGCCTACTTGGGCCGTTCGCGTGCGACCCAGAATACATGACCTAAACCGCCGGCTAAACCCTCGAATCTCTCGAACCGTCCCCGACCGCCACAACGCAGCAGCGCTTCCCCATGGCCTCCTCCTCCTCGCCGGCGACGGCGGCCGCCAGGAAAAAGCGCGCGCTGACGGAGCAGAGGTTCTCGTACCTGTCCCCGGCCCTTTCCCCGGAGGTGGTGGAGGCCCTGAAACGCGGCGGCTTCCGGCGGTGCACGCCGGTGCAGGCGGCGACCATCCCGCTGCTGCTCTCGCACAAGGACGTGGCCGTCGACGCCGCCACCGGCTCCGGCAAGACCCTCGCCTTCGTCGTACCCGTCGTCGAGATGCTCCGCCGCCTCCCTTCGCCTCCCAAGCCCCACCAGGTCACCACCTCTGCTTTCTCCTCTGCTATTACTGTGTACTTGTTTTGCTTACAGAACCCAGTGTAGTGTTTCAGTTCTGATCAATAGCTGAGCCAAATTTCCGCAGGTTCTCGGCATCATCATCTCCCCGACGAGGGAACTGTCGTCGCAGATATACAACGTGGCGCAGCCCTTCTTCGCGACGCTCAAGGGCGTGTCGTCCATTCTCCTGGTCGGTGGGCTGGACATCAAGGCGGAGCTCAAGAAGGTGGAGGGGGAGGGCGCCAACATACTGGTGGGCACCCCCGGGAAGCTCTTCGACATAATGGAGCGCCTGGACACTCTAGAGTACAAGAATCTCGAGGTTGTTTTGGGGAACAATCGTGCTTTTATTTCCATGGTTTGGCACAAATGTGACAAAACGCTGATGTTACTTCAATGCTTGTGTGCCTTGGAAGCAGATCCTGATCTTGGATGAGGCTGATAGGCTCTTGGATATGGGCTTTCAGAAGCAGGTTACCTCCATCATTTCAAAGTTACCCAAGCTGAGGAGAACCGGTCTGTTCTCGGCTACCCAGACAGAGGCTGTCGAGGAGCTCGCAAAAGCAGGGTTGAGAAATCCTGTGAGGGTCCAGGTTAAGACGGAGGCGAAGGATGCTGCTCAGCAAGATCTTGGTCCATCCAAGACGCCGTTGGGGCTCCGATTGGAGGTATATGGCGAGATGGTTTTATACAACTGTTAACCCTTTATTGCATTGATGGCATCCACTGTCAGTTTTGCTATTGTAATAGACCCATTATGTTTATCATGATTTTGTGAATATGTGCCAAATGTGAATCACAATCTCGTTTTCTCTGCAGTATATGATATGTGAACCATCGAAGAAGTCGTCCCAGCTTGTTGATTTCCTTGTGCACAACAATGGAAAGAAAATCATGGTGTAAGTACATGATGCGTGCAAATTTCTGTTTGTCAATGTATTTGTTTTGCGTGCAGCATTGTGCTAATCTGTGCACCTTGATCTTACTCGGATGCAGCTACTTTGCAACATGCGCCTGTGTAGATTATTGGGCTGTTGTTCTTCCAATGCTGAACCTACTTGAAGGTTCTCCAGTAATACCTTACCATGGGAAGATGAAACAGGTTATAGCAGAATATGTGTTTTGTTCTACTATCAAATGGCCAGTTATGGGGGCTTTACACTGACATATTTTTGTTTATTATTTGTATTGATTGCCACTATGTTGTTCTTTTGGTATGTAGGGCCCTCGTGAGAAAGCTCTGGCATCATTTTCTGCTCTTTCAAGTGGTATTTTAGTCTGCACTGATGTTGCAGCAAGGGGTCTTGACATACCACATGTTGATCTAATTGTGCAGGTTACATCAGTGTTATTTTCTTACCCTCTGAACTGGGATTCTTTACATGGAGTCATTGATTGATAAAATTTTCTCTGGTTGTTTTCCAGTATGATCCACCTCAAGATCCCAATGTTTTCATACATAGAGCAGGTCGTACTGCCCGCTATGATCAAGAAGGAGATGCTATCGTATTTCTCTTACCGACGGTAATGTATTCTCGTTTTTCCTAATTCCAAGATATTAGTTAAAATGATTTATTTTTCTCTGCAGTAATTGTCTATGTATGTTAGTTGTCTTACTGAGAAAGACATTTGATCTTACGTCCTCTGCAGGAGGATACTTATGTTGAATTCTTAAAGCTTCGAGGTGTTCCTCTCATGGAAAGGGAGTGTTCCACGGATATTGTAGATATTGTGCCACAGGTTAGTATGTTTTGTATCGCTTTGGTAATTAAGGTTTCCCTCTTGAGTCGAAATATCTCTTAAATACCAGTCTGCCGTGCTGATTATGTACTAATATCTTACTTTTGTGCTGCAGATTAGAGCAGCTGCATCAGAAGATCGTAATATCATGGAAAAGGGGCTTCGAGCTTTTGTCTCATTTGTTCGATCATACAAGGAGCATCACTGCTCATACATTTTCAATTGGAAAGGACTTGAAGTAGGAAAGCTGGCCATGGAGTATGGCTTACTCCAGATCCCATCCATGCCAGAAGTGAAGCACAACAATCTTTCACTGAAGGGATTTATGCCTGTCAGCAACGTCAATTTTTCACAAATCAAGTTCAAGTAAGAACTGTGACCACAAACACAAACATTATAGTCCTAGTTTCTGCTGACCCAGTTTCTTTTCATAGTATTTCAGTAAACAACAATGTGAACAGTTGTGTTAGTGTTAGTATAGGACACCCATAACTGAACATTCAGCTGCATAGATTGACATGTTCCCTGTCTTGGTTCACTGCAGGGATAAAACTCGAGAGAAACAACGCCAGAAGGCATTGAAAAGAAAAGCGGAAGAACTAGCTCAAGAGCCGCCAGAGCCAGAGAGGAGAGTTAGGGAGAAACCTCTGAAACCAAAGCGCAAGCAGACGGGTAAGCAGCGGCAGACAATCCAGAGCAAGGAGGACATGGACGAGCTGACGAATGAGTACCGACTCCTGAAGAAGCTGAAGCGGGGAGTGATCGATGAAAACGAGTATGAGAAGCTCACTGGGTTTGGAGACTCAGACGCCGGAGGTTCTTCAGACGGGGAAGACAAAGAAAAGAAGAAGCGCAGCAAGGAGCAGAAGAAACTCAAGCATAAAGGAGGAAAGACGAGAGGAGGGTCTGTCAGGAAATTTGAAGGGAAGAGTAAACTGAAGAGCAGGAGGAAATGAACATGTATATTAAAGAAATTTTGCCAGTTTTTTTCTTAGCAGGTGAGGAATCCGATTCTGTGCCACCATCATGTAATTTCGTGCTATGAATGTGCCTCCATTGTTTTCATGTAATTTGAGTGTTCTGAACAATATTCGTGCTCACGGAAATGAAATCTGAGGCCATTTTACAAAGCGAAGTGTTCCCATGAAAATGTAGTCTCATGGCGTAGCATAAAAATTGTCTTGCTTAGAATGTTCAGGGATGGATTGCGTGATAGGCTTAAGAGTCGCAGTTTTCATGCTCACAAAATATGAAATGTGACTGCCATTACAGACGTCTTCAAGCTCCCACAGAAGTTAACTAGTCCCGTAGTAGAGAAAACGGTTGCGGTTGATTAAACAATAGCTGATGATCAATTTACAAACTCACAGAAGTTGACAACTGAAATGTAACTAGTAAGTACTCACTCCGTCTAAATACAAGACATTTTAGCTTTATGAACAAATGCATCTAGATAACTTCCGTGTATAGATTCGGAGTGAACCTATACACTAAAAGACATCTAGATACATTCGTTTCACAAAGAACAGTGCAATCCGATCATTATACTGTACCAGAAATCTAGAAACAAACCGGCAAAAGTAATGACCGAGAGCAAAGAATTGCAAAATCACAACAGCACAGCACAGACCAGAAATAACATCTCAAATCTACCAGCATTTATCCAGCTGCCTCTAGGGTAAAATTTACATAACATAGATCAATCATCGCTATTGGAGAAGGCAAAAACAAACATCCGACCAACATCGGGTTGTGACAATCAAACAGGAGTCTGGGATAATCAGGCACCACCTGCATAAGTACAACTCCGGAGAGCAGGAAATAGAACAAGTTTCACAAATGACAACCTTTGTAATTACATTAGTGTTTCCGGTATGGCTGTCAACGCGAACCATAGACGCCATGGTGTCTATCCCCGCCATAGGCACTGCGCCACGTAAAGAACAGCACACCACCTAAAGTGCAATTTAGATATTAATACATGAGCATCATCCACATCAACAATGATGTCAGTTTACACAAGATTGGAGTAGAGAACACGAGATATTTGCTATCTAAAACTGAAGCTACAGCTGATCAAAGAGGTGCGAAGACATTGCATATATTCAATACACATGTACTAGTAGTATAAAACATGGTTTGCAAATAATAATTTTAGATGAGAATTTTCATGATTTCAGTGCAGATGCAGTAGCACAGTGTACACCGTCATGTACCTAAGCTACTTTAGTTTGTCACCTTTCGGTGCACACATATTCACGATCTTTCCCCACCAATTGGTGGATTGTTCGCCATTCCTGGAAGTTAATTTAATACTCCCTCTGTTGCTAAAAATCAGATGTTTTGGTAAGCCAAATTGACTTGCCAAAACATCTTATATTTAAGAACGGCGGGAGTATTCATGTATTCCAAAATCCAAATGTACTGATAGATTGCTTTGTCCAGTTTGTCGTCTTCCATGTAGCAAGAACAGACAATTGTCCAATAAACTACCACCCTTCCTTACATTAAGCATCATAAGAAAAAATGACAAGGTAGCATGACTTTTAATACTCCCTCTTTCCCGAAATAGATGCCGCATACATGCAAATCTAGACATATCTGCAACAAGCAATTCAGGACAGAGGGAGTATGATATCTCAGTTTGCTTAACCTCAACTTGGTTGGATTATGTTCATTGCGCCACCTAAAAGTTGAAGTGAAACCTATGAAAATGTAATAATCTAACAGAGCACGATTTCATGTATGCGGCAACGATTGAGGGACTTTTGAGGGACTCCCTACACATCGATTGTAAAAGCAGCAGGGCTTGGGGCGTTTTGGGTATGAAAATAAAATACAGAATGGACAGGAAATATAAAGAAATTCGTAAAACACAAAATTGTACAGATGATTACCAGCTTACATCATCATGGGGCATCCTGCTGAACTGCAGGACCTGCAAAATTTTCAGCTGCAGAAAAGCTTGGTGGTACTCCAAGATCTTTCCCCTGGGAAGGCTGATCAGCTTGTGTGCTGCTGATGTTGGCATCGTCCCCGCCCATGAACGGTCCACCCTCCTGGACCTGGACCAAGCCACCAGGCGACATAGGTGACATATCAGATGTGTCGGCAAGTAATTGTCCAGGTTTGACTGCAGCAACCTCAGCTACTGGTCCAGATGCAGGTATGGGCCCAGTTAAAACAGGCCCGGCTTCAGTTGCAGGCGGCGGCACATCAAAGCCAGATCTCGCCCGTGGCCTGCGTTCTGATCCTGCGCCCTGATCACGGCTTCTGCTCCTGCTGCGACTCCGGCTGCGGCTACGTGACCAACTCCTGCTGCGGCTCCTGCTGCGTGACCAGCTCCTGCTACGGCTTCTGCTCCTACTACTTAGGCTCCTGCTATCACTTCTTCTATCATAGCCTCGCGAGCGGCCTCTATCCGGGCTACGGCTGTAGCTCCTGCCCCGACCCTTGTCACCAAATCCTCGACGATCGTCATATCTTCCACGTCCATCTGAGATGAAACGATCATGTGGGCCACGGTCAGAACATCCCCGACCTCCAAATCCACGCCCTCTTCCACCACGTCCACCAGAGAAATCACCCCTGCCTCTTCCACCAAAACCAAAAGAATCACCCCTACCACGTCCACCAAAACCAGGAGAATCACCCCTGCCACCGCTACCCCCAAATCTACCAGGACTTCCCCCACCTCGCCTGCTAAAGCCATCAGGCCCACGGCCCCCTCTCCCGCTGAAGCCACTGGGTCCAGGACCCTCCCGGCCACCAAATCCTCCAGGGCCCTCCCGGCCACCAAATCCTCCAGGACCATCCCGTCCACCAAATCCACCAGGACCATCCCGTCCACCAAATCCACCAGGACCCTCCCGTCCAGCGAAGCCACCAGGACCCATACGTCCGCCAAAGCCACCAGGGCCATCCCGACCACCAAAGCCATCAGGGCCCTCCCTGCCAGTGAATCGACCGGGGCCATCTCGGTCAACAAATCCACCTGGGCCATCCCGATCAACAAATCCACCTGGGCCATCACGACCACCAAAGGCCCCAGGAACCTCCCTAACTCCGCCGTAACCACCAGGGCCGCCAGCAGCAGATTCAAAACGATTACCACCACCAGGACCATCCCAACGGCTCATGCCACCAGCCTGGTTTCTTGGACCTCCAGGCACACCACGTGCAGCCATCTGTTGCAGCGCTGGAGGTACATCCTGACTAGTACCCTCCAAGACTTTGACCAAATCACCAGCATATTTCCAATCTTGCTCCGAGAAGAATGTGTACGCGACTCCAGTAGCCCCAGCCCTTCCTGTGCGCCCTATGCGATGCACATAGTCTTCAATCCCAGTTGGAAAGTCATAGTTGATCACCACTCTTAAAGAACAAACATGTGAGAACAGTGAGAAGCAGAAGGGCAATTAATAAACAGCATTAGGCTTAATGTGAAGAGAGATCAGACACGAGAAGATTTTAACGCAAAAAAAACAAATTGCCTCACCGAATGTCTTTGATGTCAAGTCCACGAGCAGCCACATCAGTGGCTACTAACACTGGAACACGACCAGTCCGAAATTGATTGAGAATATGATCCCTTTCGCCCTGCGATTTATCACCGTGAATGCTTGCAGCACCAAAACTACGACCAATGCCACGAGCAAGCTGATCACACATTTTCTTTGTTGAGCAAAATATGATGATCTTTGAACCCCTTTCTTCAGCTCTAAGAATCTGCTCCAAACGCCGTTGCTTATCCATTGGTGGAACCATCTCTACATACTGCATCCACACATATAACAGATAAACTTAGAAATGGACCATACAGAAGAAATGGCCAAATAATATGATACTATATCAAATGCATTATACTGAAGTTGGGTGTTCTAGATTCCATTTCCAAGCAACTAAACACTATTACCATACTGAGCACCAAGTGGTAGTAGCCACTATAAGAGATAATACACCAAGTCAAGCATCCAGTATGATAAACAAACAAGAATATGGCCACTAGGATTACCTGTGTGATGGATTTGTTAGCAACAAGTTCATCAATGCTTCCAATATTGATCTGGACAGGATCTCTCAATAAATCACCAGCTATTTTTGTAACCTCCTTTGGCCATGTGGCAGTGTACATCAGAGTCTGTCTACTACGAGGAATCTCGTCCACAATCTTCCGTATTTGTGGCTCGAAACCCATGTCAAGCATGCGGTCAGCTTCATCAAGCACAAGTAATGAAATCTGATGGAGGCTTATCTTCTTCATCTCCAGAATATCATTAAGTCGTCCAGGTGTAGCAACCACAATATCTGCTCCACGCTCAAGTTCTCTAAGCTGAGGGCCCTTTGGAGCTCCACCATACAGGCACTGGGAAAACAAATAAAAAATGAACATACATTTAAGGATTGTGATATCTAGCAGCAGAAGTCAGGAAATACAGCATTTTGTCTACAGGGAAAAAAAGAGGCACAATGGTTCATGGAAGGTCATTCCAAGATGAGACTTGTTTCGATAATGAAAGCCCCTTTTGTCCAGAATCATTCTAGTCTCAGACGTCTTTTAACAATTATGATATTCTTACAATGCAACACTTATAAATGTAATCCCATGATTATGATCAGTTGGCATAGTGTCTATTAACACTTCTAAATGCAAATCCCCGTGATTATGATAAGCTGGCATCCAGTGTCTCTTCAAGATAAATGAAACTATGAAAGCAGGTGCATTCATACAAAAGAACAAGTCAGAACTTACTGTGCATGATACTCTAGATGATCGACCAAACTTAATTGCTTCGTCCTGTATTTGTGAAGCAAGCTCACGAGTAGGGGCCAAAACTAATACTGTAGGACCCGGAATTGGGTTGTTTTGGCATCTACTCAGATGTACAAAAGCAGGAATAAGGTATCCCAGTGTCTTCCCTGATCCTGTCTTGGCAATAGCTACTATATCCCGGTTTTGAAGTGCAACAGGCCATGTTTGCGCCTGAATTGGAGTGGGGTTTAAGAAGCCAGCAGCGTGAACCTGAATGGCAAAACAAAGAATCATAAGGACATGCGCATCTGCAGCAAGACACTATCTATGATAAAAAAAATGCTAAATGCTATCCTAAATGATTATGGCTGCTTACTTAAGCAGCTCAAGGCATGAAGAAGAGGCTCTTGGTAGATTCAGAGGCGAGACAAGAAGCAGGAAACCTCAGCCACATTTTATATTCTGAAAGAACATCAATTCTTCTGATACTTGTCAGCAGAAAATAGCCACAAGTATGCTACTACACTGGCCAGATAATGGGACTAATTAAAGTATGGTATCCACCCTGACAGCATATGGCATGCACTGCAGTAATGAGCAATACCATGTGATGTGTTTACTACCGCAAATTATAATTTTGACTTCTAAGGAATCTTTCTTATGGCACATGCTGACAAGAACTTATACATGAGAAAATATAAGAGACAAACAACATAACAATCCAAGCGCAAGTACTCAAGTACAACTCAAGAGAAAGCATACCTCTCTAAGTATCTCTGGAGGGAATCCAGTAGCCTCAAATGTCATAAATGGAGGAGGAACATTCTCACCCTGAATATTTTAAGAAACAGAATAACATGTGACAGAGCTTTATAGAAAATGAAAAAAAACATAGAACATGTGTTGTTCAACAAGGAATCAACACGAGACATTAGAGTAAAGATGCATCTGTAAACCCCATATAGACTTTATGCTCCCATTTCCTTACTGAACTTCACATAAAGCAACATATCACACAACTGCAGATATCATGAGTTATAAATAAAGAGAAGTCAAATAAAAATCATTCATTGGCCTAATGGTATTCAAATAGATTGTATCTACATAGGAACATACTAACATATCAAGATAGGATGATAGAAATATTCGCCTCTGTGTTTTCTGTATTGACATACATTTTGCTGTGATTAATTGGAGATGTCTCACATTTAAAATGTCAGATTTATGCATATGCTAGTATATCCTAAACATTAAGCGATGCTACCATGTTGTCAAATCACTGAAATATATGTTAGCTGCATTCAGAACAGCAAGTTAACAATAGTTCAAAAGGCAACAGGACAAAGAGAAAGAGCATTATCATCATAAGGAGATATTTTAAGATGTGAAACGTATAGTTAGTTAATACAGCCATACAATTGAGTCATACCACTGCAGTGACTTCATGGTGTTGACGATATGCATCGACTGAAGCAATGCTCGGGAAATCTGGAGGAGAAAACATTCCGGATGGTGGCTTCGTTACAGCTCCGACAGGAAACGGGCCATGGTTATGTTGGTTTTGTACTAAATGTGGAGGTGCCATGTTATAACCACCAAAGTTATCGGGCTGAGGATATGGTGGTCCATTCCTCATATCCTGTTGCAAGATTATGAACAATAGAGTTAATGATGACAGCTTCAGAAGCAGAGGCAAATTTGCATTGATTGATAGAAAGAATTCAAGCAATAATGACTGTATTGAAGTATACAACATATACACAATTGCGAGACTTTTTATGTTCCTTTACATAGAATTTTCATACCAATCGTAATATTCTGATAGAAAGAGATGCCATTTCATGAGAAAAAATAAATAACACAGCAGGGAACTTTACAATGTATATGGAAGTATAGTGATAGAAAAAAACACTGATCTCATTGACACCTAACAGTATCATAAAGTATATTACCAGGTGATTTTGGGAATGTGGAATAGCAGCAAGTTTTGGCTGTTGATGGGGAGCATTTATTCCATCAAACCTCCCAGAAGAGTGAGGCTCATGTTTTTCAAACAGATCTTCACTATTGCCCCTCTTGAAACCCACTGGAGGTCGACCTGGTGAAGGAGCAATATGATTGGGAACTACATGGCTGCTAGCCAGTTGTTGCCGGTAGTTTGTATCCACTCCACCTTGATGTATTTGAGCAGGCGAACTCAGAAAACTTGTGTTGTTAGTCTCACATGGGGATAACCCACCAAGATGATGTTTTGCAGGATATGCTGGTCCTCCAACTCCATGACTATTTAGTTGATTATTATGGGCTTCAGGACGTTGATGATTAGAAGGCAACTGCTGGTTCGGAAGAGGAGCTTGGCCACGCTGCTGACTCTGCGGTAACGAAAAGCCAGTCTGCTTTCCATCATGACCTCCTGCATCAATACTCTGTTGCCCATGTGACAATTGGTTGATGTGAGCACCAACATGGCCATGCTGTGGCTGTTTTCCCTGCTGATGGGTGAACGGGAAGCCATGCTGGAGTTGGGCTTGTGGAGGGGACACTTGAAGGCCTTGAGACTGTGGAGGTTGCAGCACCTGCGGAGGCTGGACAGGTTGATGAAAGCCTGGTGATTGTTGTGTGTGTTGCGGCTGACTCTGAGGAATCCTTATTCCCTGCAACTGCTGACCTTGATTGTAGGTGGCATGTGGCGGCATTTGTGGCTGCTGGCCTTGATTGTAGGCAGATTGTGGCATGGGTGGCCGTGGACCTTGACCATAGGCAGCTTGAGGCATCGGCGGACGCTGACCTTGATTGTAGGCGCCCGGTGGCATCGTTGGCTGCTGACCTTGGTTGGCAGCTTGTGGAATTGGCTGCTGCTGACCTTGATTATAGGGATTTTGCTGCATTTGTGGCTGCTGGCCTACCTGATATGAATATTGCTGCTGCTGCTGATGGGGTTGCATATAAGGACCATGCTGGTATGGCATCGGCTGCTGCGGATGCATGTGTGGATACTGAGGAGCTAGTGACTGCTGTGAGGCCTGCTGGTTCGGCATCTGTTCCTGCTGCTGTGGCGGCTGCTGTTGCTGCTGATAAGGCACCTGTTGTGCTTGCTGAGGTTGATACTGAAACGGCGGTTGTTGTGCCGCCTGTTGGGGCTGCTGCTGCTGCTGCTGTGCCGCCTGTTGGGGCTGCTGCTGCTGCTGATGTGCCACCTGCCCAGCCTGGGCAAAAGTCCCGGGTACAGGCGCCGGTGCTGGCGTACCAGGCTTGTCATACTGAGTCACGTTCGTCTCAGGGTTCCAGTAGTAGAGCGTGGCGCCGTCGATTAGCGCTTTCCAAGGCGCTGGCAGCGTGGGGTCATCGGGGGCGAACCGCGGGCCCGATGTATCCGCGGCAGGCTCCACGCCCGCCATGTCCAGCGGCGGATCTAGACGGTCCACCACCCAAAATTTCTGATGGTTAGTTTGGGATGAAATAATCAAAGGACAATCGAACTACTGGATGAAGTAAGAGCTGATACCTTATATCCCAATGCCCGAGATTGAGGGGGCTGACGGAGCGGATACAGCAAGGGAGCAATGAGGCGGAACGGGAACGGCGGCGCGCGTGAGAAGCGCGACGGCTTCCGGTGGACGAGGCGTCCGCAGCGACGTGCTTAAGGCGTAGGGTTTGGGGGTTGAGTGGCCTGGGGACTGGGGTTTGCGGGAGTAAAGAGGCGGCGTCGGCGCCGACGCGCGAGGGTTTTGGGGGGTTCGGGATAGGGGGTGGGGCGTCGGCGGCGACGCTAAGCTACGGCGGGCGCGGCGGCAGCTCCTCTAGGGCACATCGGTGGCGAGGCTACGGAGGGAGAGATTTTAGAGCCGCAGTGGGTCGGATTGCGGATCTTTTTTAGGTCAGGCACACGGTACGGGGTGGTGGAGGTTGGAGAGGAGTCTCTGGCTGGCCGCTGGTGGTGGGTCTGGACGGTCCAGATTGCCCCGCTGTTTCGTGACCTGGGGTGGATGGGGAATCGAGAGATTCGATTTGATATTGCATCGGATTTTTCCACCACCCCCTCGTCCCCTTCTATGTCTTTTTTTCATCTCCAAGAGACGATCTAAAATACGTCCGCCGTCCTAAAATAAGTGAATTGAGTTTGTCTAGATTCGCATGTACCTATATACTAAAACGTGTTTAGATACATCTGAATCTAGACAAACTCACGTTACTTATTTTGGATCGGAGGGAGTACAGCTCTTTCCAAAAATCCGCTTTTAGGTGCCTGTGGCAAAAAACACGTTTCATATCCTCTGTCCAACAATTTTATGGTATGCCCAATATTTTTCCGTCTATGAAATTCGCATCACACGACTAGGATTGTTGTGCTGAAACTTCCATGCCTCCCTCCGCGTGCAACCGCGTCGTCCAGCTGTCGATTCCTACCACCACAGCCCCTGTTGTCGCCTTTCTCGTAGATCCGCCTGATTCTCGCCGCCGTTGAGCCCCGCCGCTCTGTATCCCGGCCGATTTTGGCCTCGCCCAACCCTAGTCGTTGCTGTCGTCGGTATACCATCGCGTCGCGTCCCCGGAGCTCCACCAGTTTCTTCAGCGTACGCAAGAGGCAGCCCGGCTACTTCGTGGGCGAAACCACCGCCGTGCAACGAGCGGTCGGCACGTTCGAGTCGGCGGGTGAGTCGTCCGAGCCTTCGACGCCACTACATGGAGGTTCAAACGTCTGAGGTCCGACCTCAACTTCTCGAGGATCGATACCCCCGAGTACGCGGACATGCTCATGCCCTAGCCATGGATTGCAACGTTGCGGAGCAGAAGAAGCATGAACTGGCGATGCGGAATATTGCCGTTGCCGAGGCCGATGAGCGACACGTGAAGAAGCACACCGAGGAACATACCAAAGATGTCGAATCTTAGTTGGACTTCTAGGCTACTAGGTACGCGCAGATGAAGGAGGAGAGGACCGAGAACAATAAGATGATGGCCGAGATGGAGAGGTAGCTAGTTGGATCCTCGACGATCGACCCCAACTCCGACAAATGATTGGACATCTTCTACGCTAGTAGCAACGATGAGGAGTAGTATATAGGTTTAGTGTCGATGATCTTAGCTAAGTGTTTGAAGTAGAACTTTATGGGTAATGAAGATCTAAAAATATCTTTGTTAATTTTGCAAATATTTCATTTTCTATGCTATGGTTGTATGCATATTTACATATATTCTAATTCATAAGTGTGAGATGTTGCTATGTATAGGTGCCCTATTTTAGGTCATCTGGAATTTTGCTAGTGTCCTGTTATATGTCATCTGGAACATATGCTCTATGTTTTTTCCCTAAACTTGCAAAAGTGGTGTCATATCCTACTTTTCATATGGTATATTTTAAGTCATTTGTTGGAGATGCTCTAAGGATGCAGTTCAATTTTAAACATCTATTACAACATCATCGCAACACATGCGACACCAAAATGTTAAAAATATGCCCAATAGGCAATAATAAGTTGTTGTTGTCATATTTTGTGTTCATGATAAAACATTTTTTCTCCATGCTATAATTGTATTAACAGAAAACTAAATACATGTGTGGATACATAAACAACATTGTCTCCTAGTAAACCTTTATAAAACTAGCTCGTTGATTAAATGGTGATTAAGGTTTTCTAACTATGGACGTGTAATGTCATTTAATAATAAGGTCATATCTAATGATATGATTGGCATGCCCAAAACTAAGCATAACAATTTGATCGTGTCACTAAGTTTTAATTATTAGATACCTCACTGCCCCTCTTCTCTCTCGAGCTGCTACAGTTGCTGAGTGAGGCTCGCCGGAGACTGGGTCCCTCCTGGGTCCTCTCCATCGGACTAGCCTGTCGGGGTTGGGAAGGGGGAGGCGCCGGAGTAGCGAGGTTTAGGTTTTTTCTTTGTTGTTTGCTTGTAGTGGGCTCTTTGCCTGGATGGGGAGTTCCAGATCATGGCAGCCAGATCTGGAGCTTAGGGTTCAACTAGCCGGTGGGAGCAGAGGACCTCTAGGGTGACCACCGCATCAAAAAATAAAGGCATCCACCATCCTGTGGTGTATGAGTGATGTACTGCTCTTCTTCTCCTGAACGGCCATGGTGGCGGGGGGAGAGGCAAAGCGACATGTAGCGCGTGGCACTAGAGCCTCTCCTGGTTGGCCGTGGCAGCGAGGAGGAGGAGGGGTGTCGTGGCACGCCATCCTCCGCATCGACAGTGTCGGTCTTCTCTGGCGCCGGTAACTGCAAGTTTTACCCCTCCCTTCTTCTTCCTCTAGACGACCGTGGTGGCGAGGGGAGAAGGGGTTGGGAGGTGGTGCTGGAATAGTGGTCTCGACTCCAGCGGGACTCATAGAATCTCAAGTTGCGGCATTTCCCAAGCGACGGCGAAGAGCGTCGCCGCTATCTTTGGCCGGGGCCACTCCGCACCTCGAGAGAAGTGGCTCCAAGGATTTTTCTCCTACTGGCAGTGCTACCGACACTGAGGCCTTTCGATCTAACACGGCGACCCATCTTGATGGTGGACCAAGTGGCATAGTCCTCGGCTCCGCTGCCAGCGGCCGTGTCGTGAGATCTAGTAATCGAAGCGGTGGAGAAAAGGACCAGATTGCTTTCCTTTTTTTCTCTTCTTGGGTCCTTCGTGTAAAAGTAGAGGCCAATCTTGCAACTTCTGTTTAGAAAGGTTATTTTATCAGTCCCATCGCGACGCACGTGCAAGTGTGCTAGTCTCTTGTAATAGATAGGGTCCTCTTTGTAAATTTACCCACCACGTAATGGAGCTTCTAGGGCCTTCGTGTATATTCCTATTCAAAAAAACTAAGTTTTAATTATTGTAGCTTTCTAATATTAAGTATCAAGTTTCTTAGACCATGAGATCATGTTACTTCACTAGTACCGGAAGAATACTTTGTGGGCATCGACCATCACTTCGTAATTAGGTGATCATAAAGGCATTCTTCAGGCTCGAAACGTACTTTTTGGATTGCATGGATCAAGACTGGTATTTTTTACTCCATGTGACAGAGGTATATTTAGACCCTCGTAGTAACACAACATCTTAAGTAACTTGCAAGCATGTGACTAATGAGTTTAGTCACAAGGATATTGTATTATGAAACGAGTAAAGAGAACTTATCAGTAACGATATTGAACTAGGTATGGTGATATTTATGACCGAATTGCGAGCAAGTTACATATCGCGACACAAAGGGAATTATATACGGGATTGTTTGATTCCTCGATATCGTGGTTCGACCGATGGAAGATCTTTGTAGAATATGTCGGAATCATTATGCGCACCCATGGTCATGTTATTGGTTATTGATTGGAGAGGTGTCTTGATCATATCCATATGTTCTCAAACCCGTAGGATCACACACTTAACGCTCTTTGTCGCTAGGATAATAATGAGATATTGAGATGGTGATATCAAATTTTGATTCAGAGTCTCAGCTAAGATCCAGGACATCACGAGGAGATTCAAAATGGTCCAGGTATGAAGAAAAACATATATGAAGGTGTTTCTATGGTTTCGGAAGAAGTTCGAGGATTTGCCGGTATTGTATCGGGGATTTCTTGAATGTTCTGGAGGGCTCCATGGTGGGGCCCACATATCCCAAAGGGCCAACGCTGTTAGAAGGGGTGGCATGTCGGCCTACATGGGACAGGGCGCATACCTGTTGGAGATATGCCCAAGAGGCAATAATAAAGTGGTTATTATCATATCTTCACACTTATGATAAATGTTTACATACCATGCTATAATAGCATTAACAAGGAAACATTAATACTTGTGTGATTTGTAAACTTAATTTGAAGTCCCTAGTAAAGCCTCTATATAATACTAGCTTGTTGGTTAATAGATGATTGTGGTTTTCCTATCATGAACATTGAGATGTTATTAACAACAAGATCATATCGTTAGGAGAATGATATGATGGACATACTCCTATAGATAAGCGTAGCATAAAGATCAAGTCATTTTAATAGTTCAATTGCTATATGCTTTCTGATACATAGTTATCTAATTCCTTCGACCATGAGATCATGCATATCACCTTTACCGGATGGATGCTTTGATATCATCAAACACCACACCGTAACAGGGTGGCTATAAAGGTGGCATTGAGTGTTCGGAAAGTATTGGTTGAAACACATGGATCAAGAGTGGGATTTGTCCATCCATATGACGGATAGATATACTCTGGGCCCTCTCGGTGGAATGTCATCCAATTAGCTTGCAAGCATGTGACTGGCTCACAAGGGATCACATATCACGGGAACGAGAAAAGAGTACTTATCAGTAACGAGGTTGAACTAGGTATGCAGAGATACCGACGATCATGACCTCGGATAAGTAAACTATCGTGAGACAAAGGGAAATTGGTATCGTATGTAAGTGGTTCATTCGATCGCAAAGTAATCGTAGAAATATGTGGGAGCCATATGAATTTCCAGATTCCTCTATTGGTTATTGTTCGGAGAAGTGTCTCGATCATGTCCGCATAATTCACGAACCGTAGGGAGACACACTTAAGGATTCGACGTTGTTTGAGTAGTTATGGTATTATGAGAAAGAGACCGAATGTTGTTCGGAGTCTCGGATGGGATCCAGGATATCACGAGGTGATCCAGAATGGTCCGGAGAATAAGATTCATATAAGGAAAGTCCCGTTTCGGAGTTGGGGAATGGTTCCGGTGTTTTCATCGGGAACATTCTAGAAGGTCCCGGAATGTCCGGCACTCCGAAGGGGGAAGGGTACATGAATGTGTCATTGTAAGTTGGAATGATTGCATCATGTACTAGGTGTTCTTGCTGTCCAAAATAAAGGGTTTATTTAAATCCTAAATTGAAAAGTCAAACGGCTAGTTTGAAAGTCAAACGACAAGTTTTGGAAAGTGGAAAGAGGAGGAGAAGAGGAGGCCGAGTTGGGGAGGGATTCCTCCTCCCCAAGCCGGCGCCCCACCCCAAGGCCGAGTTGGGAAGGGACTCCACTCCCTCCCCTTGGCCGCCGGCCCTCCCACCTATAAAGGGAGGGGCAGGGCTACCCCTCCTGACACACACAAGTTCCTATCCTCTAAACTAAACCCTAGCCCTAAACCCCGGTTTAGAGCTATTTCGGTTTAGAGCTTCTAATTGCACTAGCCTTCAGATTAGAGCCTTCTAATTGGTGTGTCTAATTACTAGACCACTAATAGCCTCTCTCATACTCCACCATACTCGCACCGGCTTAAGGCGAAGCCCTGCGGGATTTCCCCTCTTCTTCCGGTACCACACCGTTGTGCTGCCGGAATCACGAGGAGAGTGCTACAACCTCCGCTGCCTGCTGGAACAAGGGAGAGGAAGGTCTTCGTCGAGTACCGAACGTGTGACCGACTGCAGGAGCGCTGCGGGAACGCGGCGCTGGAAGGATCGTCTACGCGATCTTGAGATCGGAAAGAGTACGACTACATCACCCACGAGAATCTGCTCTCGTTAACCGCTTTGGAATCTTCGAGGGTAAGTTATTCCATCGACTCGTTGCTACAATCTAGTAGATAGATCTTGGCTTGTTTGTTTGTATGCGGTAGAAAAATTTTGTTTTCCATGCTACGAACCCCTACAGTGGTATCAGAGCCGTGTCTATATGTAGATCTGTTGCACGAGTAGAACACAATGGTCATTGTGGGCGTTGATGCTTTTATTGTAGATTGCTTTTTGTGTACTTTGCATCTTGCGGTATGTTGGGATGAAGCGGCCCGGGCTAACCTTACATGACATCGTTCATGAGACTTGCTCCACGCTTGACATGCAACTCGTATTGCATAAGTGGCTTTGCGGGTGCCTGTTTCTCCTAGCATAGTAAAGATCCAATTTACAACGGGTAATCAACAATGCTAGTATCAATGTTGTGGTTCTTGTTCGTAGGTTAGAACGACACTTATGGAAAGCCCCAAACCACGTAAAATATGCAAAGAAAGTAGAAGCGTCTAACTTTGTTTTGCAGGGGTGTGCAGTGATGTGATATGGCCATGATTGTGATTATATTTGATGTATGCAATGTTCCTTATTGTAAGTTGGCAACCGGCAGGAGCCATATGGTTGTCTTTAATTTCTGTTAAGACCTGCGTGTCTATTCAAAATAGTTGTAATAGTTGAAGCCGGTGGACGACAACCATGGTGAAGCGTCATTGACCTTGATGCAATGCTGGTGATGATGGAGATCATGTTCGTGCTTAAAGATGGAGATCGGAAGCACAAAGAAGAAAGGCCATATCATATCACATATTATGAATTGCATGTGATGTTAATCCTTTATGCATCTTGTATTGCTTAGTAGACGACGGTAGCATTATAAGATGATCCCTCATGCACATAAATTTCAAGTTCTAAAGTGTTCACCCTTAGTATGCACCGTTGCCAAAGCTTGCTGCTTCGAAGCACCACGTGATGATCGGGTGTCTTTGATTCCGCGGGTGAATACAACGTAAGCAAGCCAGATTTGCTGATGCGGTAGCTAAGGTTTGATCTTGACAAGCCTAGCATGTACAGACATGGCCTCAGGAACACGGATTACCGAAAGGTAGAGCATGAGTCATATAGTAGATATGATGAACATGTTGATTGTTCGCCATTGAAGCCATATCAACTCTCGTGATGATCGGTTTTGATGTGGTGGATTTGGTTCGTGTGATCACTAAAACAATGTGAGGGATGTTGTTTTGAGTGGGAGTTCACCTAGATTAATTTAATTATTAATTAGAACTCAATTTATCATAAACTAAATCAAAGTGAATTTGCATAGTTGTTGTAGTCATTAGCATCCGTTTACCACCTTGCGCTTAGTTATAATTGAGATGATAGAACTATAGAATTCTGGTTAGTTACTTTACGAACTGGTATCGTATTGTTTTGAAGTGTTAATCTAAAGTTTAAAAGTCCTATTGCAAACTTTCAGTAAGTTCCGGTTACTCCATGAAGTTTAATAATTGGTATTAAATCAAGAGTAACAATTCCAAGTGTTAGTATATAAAGTATCATGTTTGTCTCCATGATTCTTGATATTCAAAGGATTGTCTTAATATCAAGGTTATCTAGGATCTGAAAGAGTTGTTTCAGAAACCATGATATGTGGAAGATATTGTGATATCTGAAACAAAGTTTTGGTTACAACATGATAGAGTATAATATGGCAAAAGTCATGTTCTCATATTTGATGAAAATTTGCAAAAGGTTGGAGACACTAGTTGTCCTAATCTTCCAAAAGGTTTTGGAGAGCAACATTATACTCGCGATTCACCGTTATAAGCTAAAAGTAGCTTGGTCATGGACGATTCCATGGTGAAGGTGAATATTTGATGTAGGTAAAATGTTTACTACACCAATAGATTACTAAAGAAAGGAATTTGAAAGAACACCAAACATTTGATGATGGTGATCTACTTCAAAGTGCAAATCCAAAGACATTGGTATTTAATTATACACGCTTTGGACTATGTGTCATATGTATGACTCCACTATTAATGTTGATAGATTCTTTCAAACAGAAAAGGAAATACTGAAAGAGAATCTCAGAAATATATGGCAGAAAAGAAAAGACTAGAATTGTTCAGTTTAAGTATATAGATTATATACATGTTATGGCTATATTCTTTGCTCATTAAACAATGTGGTTCTTAAGTATTTTATACTGAATTTGTTGGTATGAATCGTCATACGAAACAACACAATTCATGAACTACAATGGCCTAAGTAACTAGCAAAAGAATATGTGATGATGTTCATCGAGAACAAATAAAGGGTTATTGTGTTGCTCGTTAAAACATCAAAGCTTGCCTTCAAGATTTGTTTTATCAGGTATTATGAGAACAAAAGGGTTGTTCAAATAATTGCCGTAATCCATAAAAGATGGATGATTCACAAATCTCGTTGGAGAAATCACATCCATAAAACTAGTGCTAAAAAAATGTCGAAAGACAAATTGATTGAAAGATCACTTAGGAAGTGACATCACAGTTTAAATTATATTGGAAAGAAAACATGAAGAAACTCCATGTGGATGGAATTTTGGAGTCTTTTGATTTTTGATCAAATGACGTTTGTGAAACTTTCCTAGAGAATAATTAAAACTTCGTTCATAGGCCAAAAAGGAACGAAAGACTAGCTTATTGGAACTTGTGCATATTGTTGTACGAACTCCATTATGTGTAGTCAAGAGCGATGGATTTCAACTTCATATGCTTTCTCCGAAAATTTGAGTGAATATATGAATATTTACTTAATAAGGATGAAGTATGAAATATTTGAAAAGTTCAAAGATTTCAAGATGAAGTGCAAAATCATTGTAACAAGAATATAAATAGTTTATGATAAGATCATAAAGGAAGATATTTGAGTTACAAGTTTAGCATAATACCTAAGATTTAAGGAATCGTTCCGTGGATTTGCATTTCCCGAAACACCATAAGAGTATGGAGCGTTCGAGATATGTAATTAAAACCTTGTTTGACATGGTAAGATCAAAGGTGTAAAATATAGAACTGCCATTATATTTTAAATATTAAAAGCTTTAGAGACTACCGCTTTTCCACTAAAAAGAGCTCCATCATAATCCGCTGAAATGACACCATATAAAGTTATGGTTTGGGATAAAACCCAAGTAGTCCTTTCTTAAAACATTGGTATGCTATGCATAAGAAAGATGTGTGCAACCAAAGTCGGATAAACCTGTCTTTGTATAAATATTAAGTATTCCTCCACAAACACCGGAGACAAAAGTGTTTGTCGCTTAGAACGTCAAGTTTCTTTGAGAAGGAATTTTTCGTGAAAAGTTAAAGTGGGAGGACAATAGAACTTTGATAAGGTTAAAAGAACCTTAGCTATATGTGCAGAGTTGCGCAGCACCGAAAAGTGTTCCGGAGGCAGCAATAATGCTTATGGCTCACGTGCCTCAAGGGTTGTGGTCACGGAGGTCTAAGTTTCTATTGAAACAAGTAGGTCGAGTAAACAATCAAATACTAAGATTTGAGGGTTGAATCATTATTTGAGAATAATGAACGGACTACATGCAAAGAAGCGATGATGGGCCCTGACTCCGTCAAATGGCTTGAAGCCATAAAATCCGTGATAATTCCATACACGAGAAATCAAGTTTTGAACTTGAAAGACCCTCGAGAAAGGTGTAAGACCTTACAGTTGTGTTTGGATCTATAAAGAAATAGACATGGATGTTTCACATCTATAGTCGACATGTTGGGAGAGAGTTCACAACAATGTTCAAGGATTGACTATGACAAGATTTGATCTTTCATAGCGATATTTAGTCTAGACGGATTAATGTAGCAACCACTACATATAATTTTGTTATGTGATAGTAGAATAAACAAAACAAGTTCTTCTAAAAGAATGGTTACCTAGGACGTGTGCATGACACGGTCCAAAGGGTTTTGTTAATTCAAAGGATGCTAAAAGCATATGCAAACTTCAATGGATGAAGTAAGCATAGCGGAGTTGGAATCTTCACAATGATGAAACTGTTAAAAGAGTTTAATTTCATCGGAGACAATGAAGATACTTGCATTTGCAAAAAATTAAGTGGGAGCGCTAAGACATATTTCTAATACATTATGTGGAGGACATATTGTTGATTAGAAATGATGTATCTTTTATTAACACATATTAAGAATTTCATCCTGATGAAAGACTTAGGCAAAACCCAAATATTTGGCATCAATAGATGCTAATATGGTTGTGCCAGAAGTACATAAACGAGATATTGAATGAGTTCAATATAGAAACTAAAAGAAAAGGTTCTTGTCGCACAGAAAGGGTTGAAAGAGTTCAATGTTGATGATATATTCAAGTGTATTGACATTTGGTAAGTGAAACAAAGATTCAAGTATAGATTGATACTTGATGTATGAAATCACAAAGAGTGTTTATATCAATCATACTGTGGTATGTACAAATCCAGATATGTCCTATGCTCTAAAAGTTATGAGCATATACCAGAATGATTCATAAGATGATCATTGGACGATAGTAAGGATATTCTTATGATCTTTTGGAAGAACTAAGAGTATATTATTTTGTATAAGTGACAAATAGATGGTTAGTTCATTGTAAAAGTACTACATTGATACTAGTTTTGTCACAAAGTGCAAATTAAGTTTATCTCAATCTAAACTAAGGGTGGCACAATATAATGGAAAGTAAGTTCCATAATGGATTTGGATGAGTTCCAAAGTTAAGACATTGTGACAGATACTTCAACAAAAGGCTAAGTATATGACTGCTATTATAGCAGCAAAAGAGGGCATTTGTGTCAAGTAGTTTGTTATCAAACTAGGTGTAGTTCACAGCGGGATAATACTATGAAGATATATTGTGCGACAATATTATCAACATGTTTTAACCCCAAAGAACTAAAGGTCACACCGAAAGACCAAATTATACAAAGCCATCTCATTAGAGAATAAGTGATGCGTAGAGACGCAAAGACATGCAATTACACACGGACCTGGAAGTGTCAGATCCGGAGATCAGTTGACCACTAGCAATCGTGTACATGCAACACCGGAAAGCCATAGGTGTTGAATACACAAAGGTTTGAAACTAGATTATTGACTCTAGTGCAAGTGGGAGACTGTTGGAGATATGCCCAAGAGGCAATAATAAAGTGGTTATTATCATATCTTCACACTTATGATAAATGTTTACATACCATGCTATAATAGTATTAACAAGGAAACATTAATACTTGTGTGATTTGTAAACTTAATTTGAAGTCCCTAGTAAAGCCTCTATATAATACTAGCTTGTTGGTTAATAGATGATTGTGGTTTCCCTATCATGAACATTGAGATGTTATTAACAACAAGATCATATCGTTAGGAGAATGATATGGTGGACATACTCCTATAGATAAGCGTAGCATAAAGATCAAGTCATTTTAATAGTTCAATTGCTATATGCTTTCTGATACATAGTTATCTAATTCCTTCGACCATGAGATCATGCATATCACCTTTACCGGATGGATGCTTTGATATCATCAAACACCACACCGTAACAGGGTGGCTATAAAGGTGGCATTGAGTGTTCGGAAAGTATTGGTTGAAACACATGGATCAAGAGTGGGATTTGTCCATCCATATGACGGATAGATATACTCTGGGCCCTCTCGGTGGAATGTCATCCAATTAGCTTGCAAGCATGTGACTGGCTCACAAGGGATCACATATCACGGGAACGAGAAAAGAGTACTTATCAGTAACGAGGTTGAACTAGGTATGCAGAGATACCGACGATCATGACCTCGGATAAGTAAACTATCGTGAGACAAAGGGAAATTGGTATCGTATGTAAGTGGTTCATTTGATCGCAAAGTAATCGTAGAAATATGTGGGAGCCATATGAATTTCCAGATTCCTCTATTGGTTATTGTTCGGAGAAGTGTCTCGATCATGTCCGCATAATTCACGAACCGTAGGGAGACACACTTAAGGATTCGACGTTGTTTGAGTAGTTATGGTATTATGAGAAAGAGACCGAATGTTGTTCGGAGTCTCGGATGGGATCCGGGATATCACGAGGTGATACGGAATGGTCCGGAGAATAAGATTCATATAAGGAAAGTCCCGTTTCGGAGTTGGGGAATGGTTCCGGTGTTTTCATCGGGAACATTCTAGAAGGTCCCGGAATGTCCGGCACTCCGAAGGGGGAAGGGTACATGAATGTGTCATTGTAAGTTGGAATGATTGCATCATGTACTAGGTGTTCTTGCTGTCCAAAATAAAGGGTTTATTTAAATCCTAAATTGAAAAGTCAAACGGCTAGTTTGAAAGTCAAACGGCAAGTTTTGGAAAGTGGAAAGAGGAGGAGAAGAGGAGGCCGAGTTGGGGAGGGATTCCTCCTCCCCAAGCCGGCGCCCCACCCCAAGGCCGAGTTGGGGAGGGACTCCACTCCCTCCCCTTGGCCGCCGGCCCTCCCACCTATAAAGGGAGGGGCAGGGCTACCCCTCCTGACACACACAAGTTCCTATCCTCTAAACTAAACCCTAGCCCTAAACCCCGGTTTAGAGCTATTTCGGTTTAGAGCTTCTAATTGCACTAGCCTTCAGATTAGAGCCTTCTAATTGGTGTGTCTAATCACTAGACCACTAATAGCCTCTCTCATACTCCACCATACTCGCACCGGCTTAAGGCGAAGCCCTGCGGGATTTCCCCTCTTCTTCCGGTACCACACCGTTGTGCTGCCGGAATCACGAGGAGAGTGCTACAACCTCCGCTGCCTGCTGGAACAAGGGAGAGGAAGGTCTTCGTCGAGTACCGAACGTGTGACCGACTGCAGGAGCGCTGCGGGAACGCGGCGCTAGAAGGATCGTCTACGCGATCTTGAGATCGGAAAGAGTACGACTACATCACCCACGAGAATCTGCTCTCGTTAACCGCTTTGGAATCTTCGAGGGTAAGTTATTCCATCGACTCGTTGCTACAATCTAGTAGATAGATCTTGGCTTGTTTGTTTGTATGCGGTAGAAAAATTTTGTTTTCCATGCTACGAACCCCTACAATACCCCCCAAGGCCCATGCGCACCCCTAGGAAATACCCCTAGCCACCAAGGGAGGGGACCAACTTGGAGGGGGCAAGTTGGCCCCCTCTAGACCGCAGGCAACCATCTTGGAGGAGGGAAATCATGAATCTCCCCTCCACACATATATAAGGGAGAGGGGTGATGACCCACAAGTATAGGGGGTGTATCACAGTATTTTCGATAAGTAAGAGTGTCGAACCCAACGAGGAGCAGAAGGTGTTGGCGAATGGCTTGGAGTAGGAATTCTCTATAAATACTTAGCAGGCGGATTTTTAGGGGTTTTTGATAATGCAGGTAAATAAAGTACGAGTAAATAAAAGACAATAAGAATAAATGCAGCAAGTGGCCCAATCCTTTCTTTAGTAAAGGACAAGCCGGTTGTATTACTTAAGATGACCAAACGTTCTCGAGGACACATGGGAATATCGTCAAGTGTTTTCGCTTCATATAGTTGATTAATCTTTTTTAGTTTGCTAAGTGTTGTGTGGGTGAACCTGTGCTAATGTACCGACCTTCCTAGGACTAATACATACTTGTGATTATACCCCTTATAAGCATCCGCAAGTACGATAAAGTAATTAAGGTAGAAACCTAACCACAACTTTAAACTCTAAGACCCTAACGTCCCTTGTGCAAAGGTTTCCTAATGGGGGTTCAGGTTTCTGTCACTCTGGCAACCCCTACGATTAGTAGCCAAATACACAATGCATTCTCCTAGGCCCATATAGGTGAAGTGTCATGTAGTCGATGTTTGATACATCCATAACGTATCTATACTTTTTTATGGTTTTATGCTAATAATATACTTTTGACACTCCTTTTTGTATAAAGTTTATGATTTATTAGGACTAACCTACTAATAGTTGCAAAAGTACACAATGTTCTTGTTTTACACTTTGATATGTAGGAATTACCAAGAATACAAGTGGAAACCTTGTTGGAGTCAAATTGGGATTTTTCCAGAAATCTGTCTCAGAACTCTTTTTGAAGATGGTCACGTTTCAGGTTGAAGACGGCGTCAAATAGAAAACTCTTCAACTACAAAGTTGTTGGAAATTTCGTGACAAACGTTCTGGATATAAAATTTAGCTGATTCCAAGTCCGGACGGGCCTTCTAGGCCCGATTTACTGCAGCCCAAGATGGGGTGACGGGAATCCGATAAGCTATATAAAGGGAGAAAACCTAATTCGTCCAGGGCATCTCCACCCACGAATTTGCAGCCACCAAAGCCACGTTTTTGCCTCCCCCATGGAGCCATAAAGGAAGGGGGTTAAGGGGCGGTGCTCCCCCATGATATCGGCAGCGGGGAAGGAGTCCCCCGTGCCGTCGCCGGTGCCGCCGCCGCCGCCCTCTTCACCAATCTTCACCGCCATCTCCATCACCTAATCCTCCTAGTATGTAGTGGTTCATCCTCCCACACACCTATGTACCGTTCTATGTAAACATGGTGTTTGATGCTATAAGTTATAATCCTATGATCTATGTCATGTTTGTGTAGTTTCTTTGTTCTTAGATTGAATGGTTGAACGTCTTTGGTTCATTAGAGTTATATGTTGATATGATACAGTCCTTTGGTGTCCATTATATTTGTGCGCGCATAGATTAAACATCATAGGGTTTGTAGTATGTGTAAAAGGAAGGGGGAGTTCTGTCGGAGTGATAGAAATCTGAGGACGCGAACCGGAACGTTGCACGTATGGGAGTAAGAGGACCATTAAACTTAAGGTTATGGTTGGGGAAACCTTAATGTATTATTAGTACTTACAGATGTTTGCTAACAATCTAATCATATAGTACATGTAATTACAAGTAGTGAAGCGCATGTATATTTAGCCTCTCCCACATAGAAAACTGCATCGAAGACAATGAACCCGATCTATTCGCTATTTAAACTTGGACAAAGCCACCACAATTACCACCACTATTCCACACTCATGGTTCTGTTAGTTTAGTGAATTTTATTGCTGCAACAACTAGCTTTACTTTCTTGTTATTTATTATCATGCAAAGCTATCTCTAGTACTCATATTGTTACTCTAGTTTTATTTCCTAGATAATGCAAATGTTTAGTGTGCGTAGAGTTATATCAGTGGTTGATAGAACTTGAGAGAATATTTGTCCTACCTTTAACTCCTCGGTGGGTTCGACACTCTTACTTATCGAAAATGCTACACACGATCTCCTATACTTGTGGGTTATCAATGTTCACATGACACCACTAGAAGAAATACACCATAACTTAAATATCAAACCATTGAATCTTTCTCAACACAATTCCACTACTAACAACATGACTTCTCACATGTCCTCAAGAACAAAATGAACTACTCACAAGACATCATATAGATCAAGATCAGAGATGATATAATGATATGTAACAATCTGAACATAAACAATAATTCAATGGTTCACTCAATAGCATCAACTACAAGGAGTAATCAACACCGGGAAAGTTTCCTCTAAGAACTATGCAAGATTTAAACCAATTATTACAGCGGTATGAAGTGGTGATGGTGGATATGATGGTGGTGATGATGATGATCCCGATGAAGTCCAGCTTGATGGTGGTGTTGATAGCGACGATCTCCCCTCTCCGGAAAGGAATTCCCTCGGTAGAATTCTGTCTGTCGGAGAGATCTTTCTCTCTTGGTATTTTCTGCCCCGTAGAGGCGGCAAAATCTTTCTGTGGTCGCTCCCTGAGTCCTAGGGTTTTGGGAGGATAATATACGCCAAAGGGGAGAGCCTAGAGTGGGCCAGGGTGGCCACACCACCTGGTGGTGCGGCCTAGGGCTGCCCGCGCCAGGGGGTGGTGTGGGCCCCTGTGGCCCGTCTCAACTTCCCCTTCTGGCAATCTTCATCTTCTGGAAAAATAGAATTTTCCATGTATTTTCCCGGATTTTCTGATCTTCACGAATTTTGCCTCCAAACAACACCTTTTCCATGAAAATCCTGACTGCAGCGGTCCATGCTCCAAAATCTACCATGCAAAAACAGATGAAATAACATAAGTATCATCTCTTAATATGAAATATATCAATGAATAATGATAAATTATGATATAGAATAGTGATGCAAAATGGACGTATCAACTCCCCCCAAGCTTAGACTTCGCTTGTCCCCAAGCAAAAACTGAGCTCAATAAACATGACCTCAGGTTTATGGAGTGAAGAGTCGATAAAAGAATACAGACAAGAAGCATCACATTCATCAATACATAAATCATAATAGAAGACAACTCACTATTATATAACTTAACTTGCAATAAGTAAAGGAAGCACAATAAAGATACATAAAGTAAATCATAGTTGGTAATGGCAAACTTAGCTCTTGGTCGAAGAATAGTTGACAATTTGCAGGAGTTCACAAATAACTGGTTTTCAATGATAGCTTTCAAAGTAGTAAACACTAAGATAAGAGCAATGTGCAAAACAAGGAGCATAAGAAACGTGATTGAATAAATCATCATATGAATGAATGAAACACAACAACTCAAAATACTTGCTGAGATAGAGGGGAATAGGTTTACTAACTCTTCTAAAAAGTAAAAGATAGGCCCTCCGCAGATGGGAAGCAGGGATTTCAAGTTTCATAAAGAGCTTCCAAAAATTATGATACTTATTAGCTTTCAGCTCTCATTGCCCCTATCATAAGCATCTTTAGGTGATTAAGGTTAAAGTGATCAAATATGAGGATATGCTTAACAAGTTGCAAGTTGAAAATCTCATGTCCCTTGAATACGAGGGTCGCTCCTCATGCTACTCAAGTTTAGTTACCGGTAAGTTCTTGTCATAGTAAGTACATGTGTATCATAGAGAACCGCCAACGGGGTACCCCTTGCCCGATGATCCGGAAGAATCCCCATATCAAAATGACAAGGCAAGCAAACAACGAGCATCTCAGCAATCTTCTTATTTACCATGGGAATATGGTGCTTTTTTCTCTCTTTCCTCTTTTCTCATCTTTTTTTTATTTTTCTCTTTTTCTCAATCTCTATCTCTTTTTTATCAGAAGAATGCTTCATAGATGCTCATTATGGTTACGCTGCAGGTTTCCACCATGATTGGGCATGGATTAGACCGGCGGCCCAGGCGTTTCTTTAACACACATACATAACTCCATGGACTTACAAGCTCCCCTTTCATTTCACACCGACGACATCCATAGACAAAAGAGCATGATATCAACTAGGTAGAAAGCACAAGTGCAATGTTAAAAGTGTTCCCCATGACAACATGGTTCTGCTAATCCCCAACATATAAGTGCAAGCACATACAACATAGATGACACGATGGTTCAAGTTTATTAAGGGCAAGAAAAGTAAAGTGTGCCATCAAATTCGTGAGAGCTTTAATCACTAGTTTTCACATAACATGTTTAATTTGGAAGGTAGATAAAAACATGAATTTACTTGGAATAGCAATAGTGCTAGTGGGTAGGTATGGTGGACACAAATGGCATAGGTTTTGGTTTAAGGATTGTATGCATGAGAAGCATTCCCTCTCAGTACAGTTTTTTGGCTAGCAAGGCTGGGTAGCAAGCATAAGAGTTGAAGGAAACACACAAACATACAAGTGATAAAAACAAACATGCAATCTTCCTTGGAAGCACAAAAGATCTTAACTAGAGAATACTAAACTTATGAGCAAATCAAGAAAGAAAGATGATAAAATTATATTTCTTTAAGAGTACTTTTATCTTTTTCATTCAATTCTCAAAATAGTGTTGCTACTAACCAAGCCAGGTTTGCTAGAACCAAATAAATTAACTCAATGATCCCAAAATGATACCAAAACTAATGACAAGATCAATCATATAACCATGAATTGAAAACTAAAATAAGATATGCAACAGAGTAAATGATAGAACTTCTCATTAATATTCCATAACGGCAACTCACACCAAGGGATACATAGATATCTAACGAGAGGGGGGACACTTCCATAATGCAAACCATCATACATGATAACTTCTCTATTCATTATATGACTCTACTAAAAAGGTAAAAAGATAGAAGATAGTGATATGATACCGCGGCACCCCCCCAAGCTTGGAACAAACCAAGGGGATGCCAAAACCCGATGACGAATTACTCCTTCGGTGGTGGTGGTATTCTCTTGATGAGCTTTTTGATTAGTTTCCCCAAGTCCTCAATCTCGAAGGTGAGAGTACGAATCAACTCCGAGTTTTGCTCAATGCGGCTCATGATCATGTCGGGTTGCGAATTCCAGCTCTTACAATTCTTTCCCCACTTTTCCTCCTTGAAGTCTTCTTTTCCTGCATGGTTAGAACGAGGCATATCCCAATTGGAGGGTAGTTTTTCCTTGGGAATATTCTGGAACTGATGCTCATGGATAAGGGTATGGAAGGGATTCTTGGTGCGTGGAGGAAGTGACCGTGGAGCCAAACAGTGACACGGAGGCTTCCCTCCAGTTGACATCCGTGCAGTCCTTTTGATCTTGGTAGGGGTTGCCAACACTCCAATGCTTGCAATGGTAGTGCCGGTGTGCGGATGCTGGCTTTCCTTTGCCTCCTCTTCATCTTCTGATCTCCTTCTCCTGGCCAGGGTCTTGAGGATCCTCCTCCATAGGCTCCTTTCCCTTATCCTTGGCGGAGACCATTGTGCTTCTAAACTTTAAGAATAGTTCTTGGCAGAAACAGCTCGAAACAAAAATACGACAAGAACACGATATACGAACCTTTGGGGATCCGGGGGATTATACATTACGAAGTTTTACAACAAAAGGAAGGTACTGGGAGAAAACGGGTTGGAGACGGAGTCCGGGGCGGCCACTCCACCTGCTGGCGCGGCCAAGGGGCCCGTGCCAGGGGGTGGTGTGAGCCACCCTGGCTCCGTTTCTGTCCCTCTTTCGCATTGTAGCTTTCCTTGTTGGATAAAAACTGCAAAAATATATCTGGATAGAATTTTTGCGGAACTTTTCTTACCAGAACTGTTACCTATTCGAAAACGGACTCTGCAGGTCTCAGAATTTGGTATTTCATAAATTTTTTACGGAGTTACCGCTTAAATAACATCAATATCTTCATATTCATACTCATATTGCTCGAGTCATGAAACCTTTTACTTTCTTATTACACTATTTTCTCCACTAACCTGGAAATTTCTTTCACACAAAACTTCACACAATTCTCATTAGCAACATTAGTGTAAGCGAGGTAATAAACCTTTTAAGTCCAATTTCAACTTAAATCCATCAAAACATAAGCTACTATAGTAACTCCTTCCAAAAACCCAAAAATAATTCAAAAAGGAAATCGATTTAAGAAGCAAATGCAAGAGTGGTAAAATCTGTCAAAATAGACCAGTAGGTAAAGATCATTTTTTTTCGAAAATCTTCTATTACTCAAATAAAAAAGTACAAAACTAAAGAAAGTTAAATAATATCCTGGGGCAGAAGCACTAAAAATTACAGCTCAATCCGACATACAGAAATCTCTCACGAATTTTTACGGTGAAGCACAAAAATCTGTTTCGGGACAGCAACTTCCCCAAATCTTACTTCTCTCTCATTAGAGGTTGATCTTGACACAAAAACCAAACAAAAAGGATAAGGAGAGGTCATTACCTAAGTAATAACTTCCAAGACTCAAATAAACAAAAACAAACTGAAAGCACAAATAAATTGGGTTGTCTCCCAAAAAGCTCTTTCTTTATAGCCATTAAGATGGGCAGGATAATTTCAATGAAGCTCACATATGAATATGAATTGAAGTAAAAGAGAGCATCAAGAAGCAAAGATATACATGTTTAAGTCTAACCCATTTCCTATGCAAGGGAATTTTGTAAACAAACAAATTGTTGAAACCAGAAGCTGCAAGCATAGGAAGGCAAAACAAGTGCAATATCAAGACTTTAAGCATAAAACGATGAAACTTAATATTATTGAGATGCATTAGAACCTTTTTCCTCTCTCATAATAACTTTCAGTATCATGCATAAATTTAATAATATAACTATCACAAGAACCGTTGTAGCGATGATCCCGTATCCTAACAGAAAACACAGGGACACTAGCTCTCATAACACTACTTTGTGAAACAATATTAGAGGTATCCTTACAAAGGATAGTGTGTCCCTCTTCTACATATTTAGCAACAAAATCTTTCACATTTGCTATTATAGGTTCATCATCCATTTGTTTATCAGGTTCAACAGCTTTATTCATACTTTCATTAACCATACTAGCTATCATAGAATGTTCCTTTACTTTAACTAGGAAAGGTATTTTCTCAATGTAAGGTTCAGGTAAAACATGATTAGCAGTATAAACTTCAGTATTTCTTGCAGGAACACTACTAACAATGTCTTTATAAGGTGCATGATACTTGTTCCATTTCTTTTTAGGAACTTTAATATAGGAAGCAAAAGCCTTAAAATAAGTTGCAATAGCTTGAGAGTCTAAACCATAAGTATTTTTAATATTCTGAAAGTCATCAGTTCCCATAAAAGATTCAATGCATTCATAATCATAATTTATACCTGACTTTCTTCCTTTGTCATTCTCCCATGCTTCTGCATTGTCTTGAATACAGTCTAGAAGATCCCATTTAGCTTCTTCTTCCATGCGTGTAAATGATCCAGCACAAGAAGCATCCAATAAATCCTTATCATGAAGAGAAAGCCTTGCATAAAAGTTATTGATAATATTATTGTTGGGGAGCTCATGAATAGGACATTTGAGCATTAGTAACTTCAATCTCCCCCAAACTTGAGTTGTACTCCCTCCATCAAGAGGCCAAAAGTTGTATATTTGATTCCGATCTTTATGAATCTCACTAGGAGGATAAAATTTTGAATAAAAGAGAGGTACTATTTCCTCTCATTCAAGAGATTGACCATTATTTAGCAGCTTATAACATTCCTCAACTCTTCCTTTCAGTGATAATGAGAATAACTTCTTATTGACTTTATCTGTTGTAATACCTGCACACTTGAACAACCTGCACAATTCGTGTATAAAGAGCAAATGATCACCAGGATGGAAAATTCCATCTCCAACATAATAGTTATCCATAACACGATCAATAATTCTTGTAGGTATTTTAAAAGTTTCATTCTCAACAGGTGGTGGTTCATCTACTACCTTAGCAGTGGTAGTAGGATTACAAAATAAGAAACTCAACGAATTATCCATATTGAAAATAAAGCAACTAACAGAAGTAAACAATACTCACAGTAGAAGTTTCCTTTACCAGTTCCACTCTCCAATAGCGCTTCACTCCCCGACAACGACGCTAGAAAATAGTCTTGATGACCCACAAGTATAGGAGGTGTATCGCAGTATTTTCGATAAGTAAGAGTGTCAAACCCAACGAGGAGCAGAAGGTGTTGGCGAATGGCTTGGAGCAGGAATTCTCTGTAAATACTTAGCAAATGGATTTTTAGGGTTTTTTGATAATGCAAGTAAATAAAGTATGAGTAAATAAAAGACAATAAGAATAAATGCAGCAAGTGGCTCAATCCTTTCTTTAGTAAAGGACAAGCCGGTTGTATTACTTAAGATGACCAAACGTTCTCGAGGACACATGGGAATATCGTCAAGTGCTTTCGCTTCATATAGTTGATTAATCTTCTTTAGTTTGCTAAGTGTTGTGTGGGTGAACCTGTGCTAATGTACCGACCTTGCTAGGACTAATACATACTTGTGATTATACCCCTTGCAAGCATCCCCAAGTACAAGAAAGTAATTAAGGTCGAAACCTAAACACAGCTTTAAACTCTAAGACCCGGACATCCCTTGTGCAAAGGTTTCCTAACACGGGTTCAGGTTTCTGTCACTCTGACAACCCCTACGATTAGTAGCCAAATACACAATGCATTCCCCTAGGCCCATATAGGTGAAGTGTCATGTAGTCGACATTCACATGATACCACTAGAAGAAATACACCACAACTTAAATATCAAACCATTGAATTTTTCTCAACACAATTCCACTACTAACAACATGACTTCTCTCATGTCCTCAAGAACAAAACGAACTACTCACAAGACATCATATGGATCAAGATCAGAGATGATATAATGATATGTAACAGTCTGAACATAAACTATAATTCAATGGTTCACTCAATAGCATCAACTACAAGGAGTAATCAACACTGGGAAAGTTTTCCTAAGAACTATGCAAGACTCAACCCAATTGTTACAGCGGTATGAAGTGGTGATGATGGTGATGGTGGAGATGATGGTGGTGGTGATGATGATGATTCCGATGAAGTACAGCTTGATGGTGGTGTTGATGGCGATGATCTCCCCTCTCCAGGAAGGAATTGCCCCGGCAGAATTCTGTCTGCCGGAGAGATCTTTCTCTCTCGGTGTTTTCCGCCCCGCAAAGGCGGCGGAATCTTTCTGTGGTCGCTCCCCGAGTGTTAGGGTTTCGGGAGGATAATATACGCCAGAGGGGAGAGCCTGGAGTGGGCCAGGGTGGCCACACCACCTGGTGGCACGGCCTAGGGCTGCCCGCGCTAGGGGGTGTGGGCCCCCTGTGGCCCATCTCCACTTCCCCTTCTGGCAATCTTCGTCTTCTGGAAAAATAGAATTTTCCATGTATTTTCCCGGATTTTCTGATCTTCGCGAATTTTGCCTCCAAACAACATATTTTCCATCAGAATCCTGACTGCAGCGGTCCATGCTCCAAAAGTCATCAACCATGCAAAAACAGATGAAATAACATAAGTATCATCTCTTAATATGAAATATATCAATGATAACAGCAAATTATGATATAGAATAGTGATGCAAAATGGACGTATCAAGAGGAAGGGGCTAGGAGCCTCACCCCTGAGCCCTAGCCACCTCCTTGCCTCTATTCTTCCTCCTCCATCATGAATCGCTCGGCAAAGCCTTGTCAGGATACACCATATCCAACCAGCACACTGCCATGGTATCGGATCGATCTCATCCACCTCTCCACCTCTTCTTGTTGGATCAAGGAGGATGTGACATCATCGAGCCATACGTGTGCGCAAATCACAGGTGTCGTTCGTGCGATGCAGAATCGGATCGGATCATGAAGAAGTATGACTAATGAAAGGACACAAATGCCGCCTAGAGGGGGTGAATAGGCGGTTTAAAACTTTTACAAGCTAGGTGATGCACTCGACTTTCAACGTAGAGCTCGTTGCGAACCCCAAGAGGAAGGTATGATGAGCACAGCAGTAAGTTTTCCCTCAGTTATGAAACCAATGTTTAATCGAACCAGTAGGAGCAAGGAAACACCCCAAAGGTGTTACTAGCTGAGCTTTGGCAGGGCGCACTGCCGGTGCTAGTAGCAACGTGGAGACTTGCACAACACAACCACAAAACTTTGTCCCCAACTTGCGATGAGGTTGTCAATCTCACCGTGTTTTGCGGAAAACAAAGGATTAAACGTATCGAATGGAAGGAAGTAATAGTTTGCAGAAAGTAAATACAAAGCAGAAACAGTTTATAGATTGTATGTAAAGAAAAGGACCGGGATCCATAGTTCACTAGAGGTGGCTCTCCTTAGATAGATAACATGCTGGGTGAACAAATTACAGCGGGGCAATTGACAAACACCTTCAGGTTATCATCCGAACCCCCTCCAGTATTAAGTTGCAAGCAATAGATTATTGCTTTACGAACTGCGTGTAAGGTAAACAATACGATTGTTCTATAAACAAAGGATTGTTGTTTTCTCCCTAGTAGCAACATCACATCTAGTACCTTAGAGATTTCTGTCACTTCCCCAGATTACCAGAGGCATGAACCCACTATCGAGCATAAATACTAACTCTTGGAGTTGCTAGCATCTACTTGGCCAAGATAGCTACTAACAACGGAAAGCATGCAAGATCTCAAATAACAAAGACATGATAGAATCAATAATCAATCTGAAATAGCATCTCAATATCCATCGGATCCCCGCAAACACATGTATGAATTACAAATAGATGATCTTGATCATGAACGGAGCTCACAAGATCTAGACATGAAAGCACAAAGGAGGAGAAACCAGCCATCTAGCTACTACATGGATCCGTAGTCCAAGGATGAACTACTCACGCATCACACCGGAGGCTTGCATGGTGATGAAGAAGGCCTCCAGGGTGAATTCCCCTCTACGACAGGGTGCCGGGAAGAGCTTCAGATCCCTCCTGATCTAGGGATGGAGATGACGGCGGCTACAGACTCTTTCGTGGATTTTCGATCGGGTACCTAGGGTTTTCGTCTCGAGGGAAACTTATAGGCGGAAGGAGAGGCCGAGGGGGTGCTGGGGTCGGCCAGACCACCCCCTGGCGCGGGCCAAGCCTGGCCGCGCGGCCAGGTGGTGTGGCTGGCCCCTGGCCCCTCTCCATCTCGTATTCTGGCACTTGATCCCTTCCGGAAAAATAGGCACTTTGGCTTTTGTCCCGTCCAATTCCGAGAATATTCATTTTCTGACTTTCCTGGAACCAAAAACGGCAGAAAACAGGCAGCTGTCACTGTGGCTCTTGTTAATAGGTTAGTCCAAGAAATCATATGAAAAGTACTCCAAAGTTGGAACAAAACACAAGAAAGTGGATAAAACCAAGCATGGAACATCAAAAATTATAGATACATTTGCAATGTATCAACATCCCCAAGCTTAACTACTGCTCGTCCTCGAGTAGGTAAGTGATAAAAAGAAATAATTTTTTAGGTGACATGCACCATCAAAGACTTGATCAAAGTATTTGCAAAACATTCAAAGCTGGGATCAAAGTACTTCAATCATAACATGAAAGACAAAGTTCTAGCAATAAGCAAAGAGACTATGATGCAACATGAAAAGGCACAAACAAAAGATTCATGAATAACATGCTTTGCAAGACGTTTGTTTGTTTCACATAAAGAAAACATAGCATAACAGTATTCAGCTTGTCCCTCATTAGAGTAGCAAATATAAATGCATAGGACACCTTCAAAGTTCATAAGAGTGACTAGATACAATAGTTTCAAACAAGCAATAACAAGTTATGCATCAATAAAGTAGTCTTGGGACAATGCACATAGAACTAAGAATGGCCACTATGCTCTCAAAGTAGGTGCATAAAGATAGAAGGTGGAGACTCAATATAATGGTGGAAGAAAGGCCTTTTGTAAAAAGGAAGTAGGGATTCAAGTCTCATAAAGAGCTTCCAAAAATTATGGTACTGGTAGATTTTAGTTCTCATTGCTCTTATCATAAGCATCTTGAAGGTGGTTAAGGTTAAAGTGACACAACTAAGAGGATATGCTTGACAAGTTATAAACCGAAATCTCATGCCCCTTACTTACGAAGACCGATCCTCATGCTACTCAACTTCAGTCACGAGTAAGCTCTTGTCATTGTAAGTATATGTGTATCATTAAGAACCGCCAACGGGGTACCCCTTGCACAGGATACGGGAGCTTTCCCATAATCAAAATGACAAGGCAAGCAGACAATGAGCATCTCAGTGATCTTTTTATTTGCTATTTGCATAGGTTTTTATTGAGGATGCTTCATAGAGTGCTCATTATGGCGATGCTGCAGGTTTCCACCATGATTAGGCATGGCTTAGGCTAGCGGCCCATGCGTTTCTCTAACACACATACAAACTCCATGATCTTACAAGTTCCACTTTTATTTCACACCGCCGGGATCCGTAAGCAAAAGAACATGATATCAACAGGGTACAAAGTAAAAGTGTAATGTTGAAAGCGTTCCCCATGAAACATGGTTCTGCTAACTTCAACTTATAAAGCGCAAGCATATACGCAACAAAGAAGGACCCAATGGTTCAAGTTTATTAGAGGCAATAAAGTAAAGTGTGCCATCAAGTTCGTGAGAGCTTTAATCACTAGTTTTCTCATAACAAGTGAAAGGTAGACAAAAGCATGAATATACTTGGAATAGCATAAGCTAGTAGGTAGGTATGGTGGAATCTTTGGGATAACTTGGTTTAAGGAGTTGTATGCATGAGTGGAACCCATACTTTGTTGTGGAGGCTAGCAAAAGACTGGGAGCGACAAACTAAGAGAGCAATAATGGCCATAATCATGTAGAGCAACAAAACATCATTGATCAAAGCATAAAAGTGATACTACAAGTTGAAAACTAAAGGATCATAAAGGCCAAGGTGACTTGTGAAAGTCATAACATGGTGTGAGCATGTGCCAAGTCAACCCAAATAAAGCATCAAAGGATAATACCACTATACTATGCTTTAATATGCTAAAACAACGCATGATTCATCCAAGGCACATTAAGCAATCTCAATTGTTTATAACAAGTCATGCTACATAAAAGAATACTAAGCATAAAGCCAAAACAATATCAAGCATGGCATGACAAAGCATAGCCACAGTCAAAAACGAGCTCTTTTTACCACATAAGTATGAACTTTCCTACTCTTTTCCAAACCAAACCAAACTAATTGCAAACCAACGTATGAAAGAGGGTGTCCAACCAACTTATTCAGAAAACTAAGCAAACCAAGCAAACTAAAAACCAAAACAAAAATGAAAAAGAGGACGCTCCAAGAAAAACACAACTGTGCATAAAACAATAAAAATGAAGCATTTGGAAGAAACCTGGAATTTTTATTGATGAAGAAGGGGATGCCTTGGGTATCCCCAAGCTTTGACGCTTGCACTTCTTGGATATTTCTTGGGTTGACACGCGTGGCATCCCCAAGCTTGAGCTTTAGTCTATCCTTTATCTCATTACTCATTCCTTCCATACACCTGAAAATTTTCCTTCGTACAAAACTTCACACAATCTCATTAGCAATATTAGTGCACTTAAGATAAATAAGTCTCAAGGTTCAGTTCTAACACCAAATAAACTTCCATTAGAACACTAGCTACTGTAGCACTTCCCTCAAAAAGCTCAATTCCCCAAAGGAACTCAAGAAGGAACTAACAAGAAGCAAATGCAGAAAATGGCAGAAATCTGTCAAAACAGACCAGCAGGTAAAGACGAATTTTTTCGAAGACCTTCTGTTGCTAAAATAAAAAAGTGTTGAACTAACGGAAGTTAGATAACAACCTGGGGCATAAGCACAAACAATTACAGCTCAATCCGACATACATAACTCTCTGAGGAAGTTTTACAATGAAGCACAGAAATCTGTTTCGGGACAGCAACTTTCCCAATCATTACTTCACTCTCATTAGAGATTACTCTTGGCACAAAAAGCAAATAAAAAGGATAAGGAGCGGTTATCACAAGGTCATAGCTTCCAAGACTCATCTAAAACTTTTGGGTTATCTCCCAATAAGTATTTTTCTTTAACGCCTTTAAGTTAGGCATAAGAACCAAAGAAAGAATCAAGTGTTCTCAAATGAAGAAGCATTAAGACCAAATTTTGTTTTCATAGGAGAAGCAAAAGAAATATTTTCTCTCTTTTTAGGGAAGTGTTCTATACCTTTCTTGAGTGGGAGTTGATATTTAATGGTGCCTTCTTTCATATCAATGATGGCACCAACAGTTCTAAGAAAAGGTCTTCCCAAAGTAATAGGACAAGAAGCATTGTATTTAACATCCAAAACATAGAAATCAACAGGGACATAGGAATCATTAACCATAATAAGAACATCATTAATACTCCCCATGAGTTTCTTTTTAGCATTATCATCAAGTGCGACATTGATGACCCACAAGTATAGGGGGTGTATCGCAGTATTTTCGAGGGAAGTGAAACCCAATTTATTGATTCAACACAAGGGGAGCCAAAGAATATTTATCAGCCTTAACAACTGTGTTGTCAATTCAACTGCACCTGGAAACAATCTTGCTCACAGCAGTTTATCAGTAGCAACAGTTTTGTAGTAGGAATAGTAAAGCAACAGCAGTAGCAAAGCAAAGATAGTAGTAACAAAAGCAGTAAACAGTGGGATTCGAGTGCGGTAGGCATAGGGATGGATGGACGGGCGTTGCATGGACAAGACAATTCACATAGCAATCAGAACATAGGGCAATTGCAGATAAATAAGATAAAGCACCCAAGTACTAGACAATCCTAGGCATGTGTTCTATATATAGTCATACATGCTCGCAATGAGAACATGCACAACATCTTTTGTCCTGCCAACCCGTTTGCAGCGGGGCCTCTAGGGAACTACTGGCAATTAAGGTGCTCCTTTTAATAGAGCACCAGAGCAAAACATTAACACTCCGTGAACACATGTGATCCTCACATCAAAGCCTTTCCCTTCCGGTTATCCCGATTTCTGTCACTTCGGGGCCATAGGTTCCGGACAACGACGTGTGTATACAACTTGCAGATAAGACCCAAAACAATACTATCATAATGAATAAATAACATGTTCAGATCTAAAATCATGGCACTCGGGCCCTAGTGACAAGCATTAAGCACAACAAGTTGCAACAAAGTCATAAAGCACTAATAAAAGATACTAGGCACTATGCCCTAACAATCTGATGCCATTACATGAACGATCTCATCCAATCCCTACCATCCCCATAACCTACAGCGGGGGATTACTCACTCATAGATGGGGAAACATGGATGGTCGATGGAGAAGCGATGGTGATGATGATGGCGATGATATCCTCCAATTCCCCGTCCCGGCAGGGTGCCAGAACAGAGTTTCTGGTGCTGTTTCGTGGAATCTGGTGGTGGCGGCAGAGTGGAACTCCTTCTGAAAAAACGTCGAACCCCCCAAAGTTTTTAGGTCAGAAGGCTCCTTATAGGCGAAGAGAGAGGCCGAGGGGGTGCCTGGGGGGGCCCACACCACCCCCTGGCGCGGCCTGGCCTGGCCCGCGCCACCAGGTGGTGTGGCCACCCCTGGCTCCTCTCCGTCTCGTATTCTGGCTCCTGGAGTCTTTGGGTGAAATAGGATTTTTGGCATATTTTCTGGGATTTTTCCTGATAGTTGATTTTCTGCACAAAAAGTAGACACCAAGGCAATTCTGCTGAAAATAGCGTCAGTTCGCATTAGTTGCATCCAAATCACACAAGTATAGAGGAGAAACAATAGCAAAAGTGTTCGGGAAAGTAGATACGTTTTGGACGCATCAACTCCCCCAAGCTTAGCTTATTGCTTATCCTCAAGCAATTCAGTTGAAAACTGAGTGCGATAAAAGAACTTTCACGAACACATTTGCTTCATATGATGTAAATATTCTCAGCAATGCGATCAACTACTTAAACAGTTCATAATAAAGAGTATGCAACTGAGTCTACTTAATAGTCATTGCAAGCTATGAAGAGATTCCAACTCAAGAATAATAAGTAGCATGAAACACGAACATAAGCAACATTACAATGCTCATATAAAGGTATGATAGAGTGGTATCTCGCTTGCCTTTGATTATGAATGTCAAGGCACCTCTGAAGTTCAAGTGATGACTAGAAGTAAAGATATCAAGGATACAAGCATCAAAGTCATAACACAAATAATCAAGTAATGAGACAAGCATAAAGAATGACAACTATGCTCTCAAGAAGGTGCTCAAAGAATATGTGGAGACTCAACAAGTAGAAGAAAAGGCTTTGAATAATTTGAAAGGCTTCCAAATGCTGAAAGTGTGGTACTCGTTAGCTTTGAGCTCTCATTGCCCCTATCATAAGCATCTTTAATGTGGTTAAGGTGAAAGTGAGGTCCAATCTGAGTTATATGCTTGACAGACTATAAACTGAAGATCCCAAGTCCCTTGAGTACGAGGGCCGCTCCTCATGCTACTCAACTTTAGTTACCGGTAAGTTCTTGTCATCGTAAGTATGTGTGTATCATTGAGAACCGCCAACGGGGTACCCCTTGCCCGATGATACGGAAGAATCCCCATATCAAAATGACAAGGCAAGCAGACAATGAGTATCTCAGCAATCTTCTTATTTACCATGGGAAAATGGTGCTTTTTTGTCTCTTTCCTCTTTTCATAAATCTTTTTTTCTTTTTCTCAATAGCTATCTCTCTCTTTTTTTATAAGAAGAATGCTTCATAGATATCATTATGGTTACGCTGCAGGTTTCCACCATGTCAGCATGGATTAGACCAGCGGCCCAGGCGTTTCTCTAACACACATACATAACTCCATGGACTTACAAGCTCCCCTTTTATTTCACACCGACGACATCCGCAAACAAAAGAGCAAGGTATCAACTGGGTATATATTTACAAGTGTTGAAAGCGTTCCGCGTGACAACACGGTTCTGCTAATCCCCAGCCTATAATTTGCAAGCATATAACTTTCATGGAGAGTTCACAATGGTTCAGGTTTATTAAGTGCAGGAAATAAAGTGTGCCATCAAGTTCGTGAGAGCTTTACTAACTAGTTTTCCCATAACAAGCAAACATTTTATTCGGAAGAAAACAAGGCATAATGAATATGCACGGGAGTAGCAAATTATGCTAATAGGTAGGTATGGTGGACACTTTGGAAATATTTGGTTTAGGGAGTTGGAAACTTGAGTAAAACACTTAGTGGAAGTGAAGGCTAGCAATAGTAAGGGAGCGACAAACGAGAGAGCAATAGCTGTCATTATCATGCTTGCAACAAAACAAGACTACTCATGGCATGACAGTGATTCAAGATCCTCAAGGCAAAATAATTCATCAAGGCTTAACTGATTATTACAGTCATGTGCATGCGTGAGCATGTGTGATACATTGTAAATGTATCTATAATTTTTGATGTTTCATGCTTGGTTTTATCTACTTTCTTGTGTTTTGTTCCAATTTTGGAGTACTTTTCATATGATTTCTTGGACTAACCTATTAACAAGATGCCACAGTGCCAGTTGCCTGTTTTCTGCTGTTTTTGGTTCTAGGAAGTCAGAAAATGAATATTCTCAGAATTGGACGGGACAAAAGCCAAAGTTCCTATTTTACCGGAAGACTCACGGAGCCAGAATACGAGACGGAGGAGGGCCAGGGCCTGGCCACACCCTCCCAGGCGCGGGCTAGCCCTACCCGCGCCACCAGGTGGTGTGGGCCCCCTGGCACTCCGCCGACCTTGCCCTCTGGCCTATAAGAAGCCTCTCGAAGCCAAAACCCTAAATCGTCCTGCCTCCAGCCACGAAAAGTTCCGCAGCACCGCCGTCACCGAAGGGGAGATTCAGGGGACAGAAAGTCTCTGTTCCGGCACCCTGCCGGGACGGGGAAGTGCCCCCAGAGCCATCTCCATCGATCTCCACCGCCATCTCCATCACCATTGCTGATTCCCATGATGAGGAGGGAGTAGTTCTCTCTCGAGGCTAAGGGTTCTACCGGTAGCTATGTGTTCATCTCTCTCTCTATGCATGATCTTATTGAGATCATGAGCTTGTAATCTATAGATCTACCTTGCTACCCAAGTGCTTTAATAGATCTCTGCTCTCCCCATGTCTGTGAAAGTGACAGCGTGCACATCATGGTGGCACTTAGGCTAGAGATTACAAATACTTGTTATGAGTTATATTTGGAGTTGGATGTCTTTATGAAATTGTGGTGTTTGTTGGACTCATCTAGTACTCAAGGTGACAGTGTGGGGTTTCTAGATGGGAAATATGGACTTTGAGGAGTGTTGTTATAGCCCTACCATCGATTAGAGTGTCCAACCGGAGAGTAGTTAAGAGTAGTATCATAAAGAGAAGATATTTATATGAGAGCGTTCACTAGTGAAAGTATGATCCCTAGGCCTTGTTTCTAAGCATTGATACACCGTTTGCAATTAGATCTGTTACATGTTTGCTTGCTTCTATCTTTACTTCAGTTTTACTTTAGTCTTTTCCACGCCACCAAGCTATTCTCTATCACCGTTACCACTTATAATTATCTATACCACTTTTATTTCACTATCTCTTCGCCGAACTAGTGCACCTATACACCTGACAAGTGTAGTGGGTGTGTTGGGGACACAAGAGACTTCTTGTATCTTGATTGCAGGGTTGCTTGAGAGGGGATACCTTTGACCACTTCCTCCCTGAGTTCGATAAACCTTGGGTGATCCACTTAAGGGAAAACTTGCTACTGTTCTACAAACCTCTGCACTTGGAGGCCCAACAACTGTCTACAAGAATATAAGTGCGTAGACATCAAGCTATTTTCTGGCGCCGTTGCCAGGGAGGTAAGGTAAAAGATACTCACATCCTCCGGTGTGAGTGCTCGAAGTTATTTCCTTTAGATTCTGCAATTTTGTCTTTTTGTTTCTTGTTTTCACTAGTTAGGCTTAATGGAAAACAACAAAAAAATTAGAGAGCTTTATAGTATTTATCTTGAGTTAGGACATGAAGTGTTTGAAGAGAAAATTAAAAAACCCATGGAACTTTCTTTGCATGCTAATAGCAATGTTATTAGTATGAATCTTTTGAACACCTTTGTTACTAATGCTATGGAAACGTCTAAGCTTGGGGAAGTTGGTTCTTATGAAAATGATCTCTTTAGTTCCCCAGTTTTAAGGAAGAAAATTTGCTCTGATGATACTTTATCTCCCATATGTGGTAATTCTAATGATACTTGTGATATTTTAAATCCACATACTGAAAGCATCCCTTTTAAAGTACCTATAAAAATTATTGATCGTGTTATGGATAACTACTATTTTGGAGATGGAATTGTCTATCCCGGTGATCATTTGTTCTTTATACACGAATTATGCGGGTTGTTCAAGTGTGTAGGTATTACAACAGATCACGTCAAGAAGAAGTTATTCTCTTTTTCACTCAAGGGCAAACCAAGGGAGTGGTATGAGCAACTAGATGATCCTCTTCATTTGGAGTGGAAGGAACTTGAATCTCTCTTTTACTCTAAATTTTATCCTCCTCATGAAATTCATAAAGATAGGAATTACATTTATAATTTTCATCCTCATGATGGAGAAAGTATTGCCCAAGCATGGGGGAGATTGAAGTCACTAATGCTCAAATGTCCCATTCATGAGCTCCCCGTAATATTGTTATTAATAATTTCTATGCAAGGCTTTCAGGACATTACAAGGACTATCTAGATACTTGTTTAGAGGGATCCTTCACAAGTAAGGAGGTCAAAGCTAAGTGGGATCTTCTTGAAACAATTCAAAGCAATACCGAAGATTGGGATAACAACAAAGGTAAAGAACCAGGTATAAACTATGAGTATGATTGCATTAAGTCTTTTGCTGAAACTGCTGATTTTCAAGAGCTTAGTGCTAAATATGGTCTTGATCCTCAAATTCTTATTGATTATTTTAAAACCTTTGCTTCTCATATTAATGCTCCTAAAGAAAAGTGGGACATGTATCATGAGCCTTTTAAATACACTTTCATGGAAAATGAAATTGTTGTTAGTGATAGCAATAAACATGCTCAAACCTCTGAAAGTACTATTTCTTATAAGCATGTTAATTTTTGTGGGATACAAAGACCTTGTGAGAATAATCAAGTTGAAGAAGATTATTGTATCACCCATAGGAATGAAAAAACTAGAATGTGGTATAGGGCTCTAAATGATCTTGGTAAAAAAGTTTGTGCCATCTATCCTTTTATTTGTGAACTTTGCTTTGAAGTGGGTCATTTCAATTTCCAATGCTCATGCCATAATAATAGCCCTTCTAATCCAATGAGTACTGCAAGTTTGTATTGTGATGACATGATCACTCCTAATCAGCATGATGAACTTACATTATTTTTGGGGTGTGAAGAGTTATCAAGAAAAACCTCTTTGGTAGATATGGGTGCTTTTGATATGAATAGTGTCATGCATGGTTGTCATCTTTATTGTGTTGATAATTGCCACACAAATACTTACATACAAAATATTATAAAAGATGAGATCTTACCAGAATATGACATGACTAATATGTGTTTTGGTCTTATTAATGAAAAGGAGGAATCCTCCAAACTTTCTTCTATTGTCTCTAACAATGAACCAAGGTATATGGAGAAGCTTCCTTTCAAGCCTCTCCCTCCTAAAGAGAAGAAGAAAAATAAGAAAAGGAGGAGTAAAAGGAGAGAGGAAACGGTATTTTCCCCTAAGCATGTTGCTCCTATTATAGTTTTTGATGAGTCTGAACTCGATGATGTTCCTATGCCTGTTACCTATAGTAGTGATCATGATTGGGAAAAACCACACTACTTTTGATATTGAAAATCTCTTTGGTACCAATTCTGAAAATGATGATATTAATAATTGCTATACTATTAGTGCTATCCATGATCCTTCCAATGATGATATGTTTACAAATGAACACACTTGGGAAGATAACTATTCTATTGCTTATGATGATTCTATACCTCCAATATATGATGATTGCAATGATGATTATGATATTTTCAGTCCACCTACTATTGAGGAGGAAATTAATTATGATTATAATATGCCTCCTATATTTGATGATTATGGTGATGAGAATGATAGCTGTTTTGTTGAATTTGCTCCCACTATAATTAATAAGAATGACTATGTTTATGTGGGGAGTATTAATTCTTTTATGCATATGACTCATGATAAGAATGTTTTTTATGATAGTTATATTGTTAATTTCATTCATGATGCTACTGAAAGTTATTATGAGAGAGGGAAACATGGTTTTATTCATCTCAATAATATTAAGTTTCCCCCCTTTATGTTCAAAGTCTTGAAGTTGCACTTGTTTTGCTTTCCTATGCTTGTTGTTTTGTGCTTTCATGACTTGTTTCTTTACAAGATTCCTATGCATAGGAAGTGGGTTAGACTTAAATGTGTTTTGAATTTGCTTCTTGATGCTCTCTTTTACTTCAATTCATATTTCCTATGTGAGCATCTTCTCAAACTATCATGCCTAACTTAAAGGCGTTAAAAAAAGTACTTGTTGGGAGATAACCCAAGAGTTTTAGTTGAGTATTGGAAGTTATTACCTCTGTAATAACCTCTCCTTATCCTTTTTATTTGCTTTTTGTGCCAAGAGTAACCTCTAATGAGAGTGAAGTAATGATTGGGAAAGTTGCTGTCCCGAAACAGATTTCTGTGCTTCACCGTAAAAATTCCCGAGAGAGTTCTGTATGTCGGATTGAGCTGTAATTTTTTGTGCTTCTGATCCAGGTTGTTATATAACTTTCGTTAGTTCAACACTTTTTGATTTGAGCAACATAAGGTCTTCGAAAAAATTCGTCTTTACCTGCTGGTCTGTTTTGACAGATTTCTGCCATTTTCTGCATTTGCTTCTTGTTGGTTCCTTTTTGAGTTCTTTTGGGGAATTGAGCTTTTTGAGGGAAGTGCTTCAGTATCTAGTGTTCTAATGGAAGTTTATTTGGTGTTAGAACTGAACCTTAAGACTTATTATCTTAAGTGCACTAATGTTGCTAATAAAGATTGTGTGAAGTTTTGTATAAAGGAAAAATTTCAGGTGTATGGAAGGAATGAGTAATGAGATGAAGGATGGACTAAAGCTCAAGCTTGGGGATGCCACGTGTGTCACCCCAAGAAATATCCAAGAAGTACAAGCGTCAAAGCTTGGGGATGCCCAAGACATCCCCTTCTTCATCAATAAAAATTCCAGGTTTCTTCCAAACGCTTCATTTTTATTGTTTCATGCACAGTTGTGTTTTTCTTGGAGCGTCTTCCTTTTCGTTTTTGTTTTGGTTTTAGTTTGCTTGGTTTGGTTTGGAAAAGAGTAGGAAAGTTCATGCTTATGTGGTAAAAAGAGCTCGTTTTTTACTGTGGCTATGCTTTGTCATGCCATGCTTGATATTGTTTTGGATTTATGCTTAGTATTCTTTGCTGTAGCATGAATTGTTATAAAAACCTATGCAAATAGCAAATAAAAAGATCGCTGAGATGCTCATTGTCTGCTTGCCTTGTCATTTTGATTATGGGAAAGCTCCTATATCATGTGCAAGGGGTACCCCGTTGGCAGTTCTTAATGATACACATATACTTACAATGATAAGAGCTTACTCGTGACTAAAGTTGAGTAGCATGAGGATCGGTCTTCGTAAGTAAGGGGCATGAGATTTCGGTTTATAACTTGTCAAGCATATCCTCTTAATTGTGTCACTTTAACCTTAATCACCTTCAAGATGCTTATGATAGGGGCAATGAGAGCTGAAAGCTATAAGTACCATAATTTTTGGAAGCTCTTTATGAAACTTGATCTCTACTTCCTTTTACAAAGGCCTTTCTTTCACCCATTATATTGAGTCTCCACCTTCTATCTTCATGCACCTACTTTGAGAGCATAATGGCCATTCTTAGTTCTATGTGCATTGTCCCAAGACTAGTTGATTGATGCATAACCTGTTATTGCTTGTTTTAAACTATTGTATCTAGTCACTCTTATGAACTTTGAAGGTGTACCATGCATTTATATTTGCTACTCTATTCAGGGACAAGCTGAATGCCAGTATGCTATGTTTTCTTTATGTGAAACAAACAAACGTCTTGCAAAGCATTGTTATTCATGAATCTTTTGTTTGTGCCTTTTCATGTTGCATCATAGTTTCTTTGCTTATTGCTGGAACTTTTTCTTTCATGTTATGATTGAAGTATTATGATCCCAGCTTTGAATGTCTTCCAAATATTTTGATCAAGTCTTTGATGGTGCATATCACGTCAAAAATTATTATTTCTTTTTATCACTTACCTACTCGAGGACGAGCAGGAGTTAAGCTTGGGGATGTTGATACATTGTAAATGTATCTATAATTTTTGATGTTCCATGCTTGGTTTTATCTACTTTCTTGTGTTTTGTTCCAACTTTGGAGTACTTTTCATATGATTTCTTGGACTAACCTATTAGCAAGATGCCACAGTGCCAGTTGCCTATTTTCTGTTGTTTTTGGTTCCAGGTAGTCAGAAAATGAACATTCTCAGAATTGGACGGGACAATAGCCAAAGTTCCTATTTTACCGGAAGACTCACGGAGCCAGAATACGAGACAGAGGAGGGCCAGGGCCTGGCCACACACCCCCAGGCGCGGGCTAGCCCTACCCGTGCCACCAGGTGGTGTGGGCCCCCTGGCACTCCAGCGACCTTGGCCTCTAGCCTATAAGAAGCCTCCCGAAGCCAAAACCCTAAATCGTCCTGCCTCCAGCCACGAAAAGTTCCGTAGCGCCGCCGCCACCGAAGGGGAGATTCAGGGGACAGAAAGTCTCTGTTTCGGCACCTTCCCGGGACGGGGAAGTGCCCCCGGAGCCATCTCCATCGATCTCCACCGCCATCTCCATCACCATTGCTGATTCCCATGATGAGGAGGGAGTAGTTCTCTCTCGAGGCTAAGGGTTCTACCGGTAGCTATGTGTTCATCTCTCTCTCTCTCTCTATGCATGATCTTATTGAGATCATGAGCTTGTAATCTATAGATCTACCTTGCTACTCAAGTGCTTTAATAGATCTCTGCTCTCCCCATGTGTGTGAAAGTGACAGCGTGCACACCATGGTGGCACTTAGGCTAGAGATTGCAAATACTTGTTATGAGTTATATTTGGAGTTGGATGTCTTTATGAAATTGTGGTGTTTGTTGGACTCATCTAGTACTCAAGGTGACAGTGTGGGGTTTCTAGATGGGAAAGATGGACTTTGAGGACTGCTGTTATAGCCCTACCATCGATTAGAGTGTACAACCGGAGAGTAGTTAAGAGTAGTATCATAAAGAGAAGATATTTATATGAGAGTGTTCACTAGTGAAAGTATGATCCCTAGGCCTTCTTTCTAAGCATTGATACACCGTTTGCAATTAGATCTGTTACATGTTTGCTTGCTTCTATCTTTACTTCAGTTTTACTTTAGTCTTTTCCACGCCACCAAGCTATTCTCTATCACCGTTACCACTTATAATTATCTATACCACTTGTATTTCACTATCTCTTCGCCGAACTAGTGCACCTATACACCTGTCAAGTGTATTGGGTGTGTTGGGGACACAAGAGACTTCTTGTATCTTGATTGCAGGGTTGCTTGAGAGGGGATACCTTTGACCACTTCCTCCCTGAGTTCTATAAACCTTGGGTGATCCACTCAAGGGAAAACTTGCTGCTGTTCTACAAACCTCTGCACTTGGAGGCCCAACAACTGTCTACAAACCTCTGCACCCAGGGTTGGCCGCGCCACCACATGGTGTGCCTACCTGGTGGACCCCCTGGTACCTACCAGGTACTCCTCTGCCCCTTTTTTCACGTAAAAATTTAATATGAATTTTCTGGAATTTTTCGAGACACTTTATTTTTGGGCTTTTTTCAGAAATAGAAGAATGATTTTTCTGACAGACAGATTTTTTTTTCTTTTGGAAACATGATGCAAGGACAAAACAAGGCTAGAACTACAGAAGTTCTAGCATGCAAGCAACTAACAACACAAAGAAAACTAAACGAAAACAAAAACTAAAATGCAAAGGATAGAAATAAACGGAGATAATCATAATGAAAACATTGTTTTGTTCAATGGAATCCTTTTGTTAGCAAGGTTGATCAACTCTCTCTACCAAAACAATTGCATATGAGACAAAACTTTGTACTCCACTAATGATTATGTTACATCAACCTTGATAGCAATGGTCCCAATCATAATAGTTTCAAATTTTTCTCTCGGTATGGGACAATATATTTCTCCAACTTGAATGCCTTCAACATGTTCAATTGAATTCAAACCATAAGTCCTTTCAATCTTCTTGGGGAAATAGACCGTATGTTCCTTGTCATTAACATTGAAGGTCACCTTTCCTTGATTACAATTAATAACAGCTCCTGCAGTATTAAGAAAAGGTCTCCCAAGAATAATAGACATATTATCATCTTCAGGCATTTCAAGCACAACAAAATCAGTCAATATCAAGCAATTGTGGGCCACCTGAACAGGTACATCCTCACATATACCCACAGGAATAGTGGTAGATTTATCAGCCATTTGCAAAGATATATCAGTTGGTATCAATTTTTCAGGCTGAAGCCTCTTATAGAGAGAGAAAGGCATAACACTAACTCCAGCTCCCAAATCACACAAAGCAGTTCTAACATAACTGTTCTTAATAGAGCAAGGGATAGTTGGAATCCCTGGGTCTCCAAGTTTCTTAGGAACCTTACCATTGAAGGAATAATTAGCAAGCAAAGTAGAAATTTCTTAATTAGGGATCTTCCTTTTATTCGAGACAATATCCTTCATATACTTTGAGTAAGGAGGCAATTTAATAGCATCAGCCAAAGGAGTTTGCAAGAATAAAGGCTTCATCCACTCACAAAACTTATTATAGTGTTCATCTTCTTTTGACTTGTGTTTCTTATTAGGGAAAGGCATAGGTTTTTGGACCCAATGTTCTCTTTCACTACCATGTTTCTTAGCAATAAAATCTTCTTTGGTGTATTTAGTAGTCTTAGTGTGGTTTTCAGGTTCTTCTTCAACTTTTTCTTCATTAGGAACTTCATTTTCTTCATTACCACTTTTAGTTTCAGCATCAGAGATAGATATACTATTAGGATCTATAGCAGGTTCAGAGGGTTCTACAACAGTTTTATGTTTCTTTTTTCCTTTTCTTACGAGTAGAACCACTATTTTCAGCTTGTTGAGAATCCTGCTCAATTCTTTTGGGATGCCCCTCAGGATATAGAGGATCCTGGGTAGTAGCACCACTTCTAGTTCTAATTTCATAAGCATGTTTTTCTTTAGCAGCATTAACTAGCAAGTCGTTTTTCACTTTAACGAGTTGATCTATTTGAGTTTGAACCATTTGAAAGTGTTTAACAATCATTTTAACATCATTAGAGGTTCTTTCCACAATATCTTTCAACTCAACAATAGTTCTAGTGTTTTCCATTAGATGATTTTGCACCCTTTTATTAAAGTTATCTTGCTTAACAATAAAGATATCAAATTCTTCTAAGCATTGATCAGGAGGTTTAGAGTAAGGGATATCACCTTCATCAAAGTGTTGGAGAGAGTGTACCTCAATAGTGGGTGAGTAGGGAATAGGTTTACATAATTCTTCTATAGGAGGTAGATTCTTGACATCTACAGCTTTAATTCCCTTCTCCTTAAGACATTTCTTAGCTTCCTTCATCACTTCATCATTTAATTCAATAACTCCCCTCTTCTTTGATGTTGGAATAGGCACAGGAATAGATGGTTCAGGTACAATTACTTCAAGTATAGCTTGTTTAGGAGGAGTCCAATCTTCATAATTCTTGCTTATTTTAGCCATTAATTCCTCAGCTTCCTTAGGAGTCCTATTCCTGAAAACACAATCAGCACAACTATCTAGGTATGTCCTAGATTCCTCAGTTAGTCCATTATAAAATATATCAAGAAGCTCATTCTTAGGTAATGGACTTCCAGCCTGTGCATGAATCAAAGCACAAAACCTTGCCCAAGATTTAGGTAATACCTCTTTTTCTCCCTGTTTGAAATCAAAAAGTTCCTGCAAAATAGCATGTCTAGCACTGGGAGGAAAATATTTCTGTAGGAAAGTACTAATCAAGCACTCAGGGCTATCAATAGATCCAGGAGGTAAATTACTAAACCAAGTTTTAGCTTCTCCTTTCAGTGAAAAAGGAAAAATCTTAGCAACAAAGTAAGTACGCATCTTAATATCATCAGAAAACAAGCCACTCATGGTAGAAAGTTCATTCATATGTGCTACCGCACTTTCATTTTTAGTCCCACAAAAAGGTTCTTTCTCGACAATAGCTATGTAAGATAGATCGAGAGAGAAATCATAATCTTCATCTGTAATGTTTATAGGAGAAGTAGCAAACTTAGCAGCGGGATATAATTTGGGTCTAATAGTACGCCTCTCAAGGAGACTCTTAGCAGCGCTCCTATCATGGGTGTTCTTACATTCTTTAATAAACTCATCGGTCATCTCAATAATCTTCTTCAATATCATAACTCTCACTAGACTCAGGTGAGCTAACAGGTGTGGTAGTGTCTTCATTAGGAGTTTCGGTATTTCCAACTATAGTTATAGCAATCGTAGCATCTAGGAAAGGACCTAATGAACCACTCTTATCAAGCACAGTAGAAGCAACATCATAAGCATCAGAAGTTTCAGATTCAGCAGTAGTAGCAGTGTGTGTAGCATGTGTATGTGGTGGTGTAACGAGCTTACTTATAACAGATGGTGAATCAAGAGCAGCAGAGGTGTTCAGAACCGTACCTCTTCTTGTAGTGGATGGTAAAATAGGAAACTTGCCATCACGAGACTTACCCATGATGGATGGATAGCAGCGAACAATAGAGAATCCAAGTGAACTTGATAAATAAAGCTATGGTCACCGGCAATGGCGCCAGAAAATAGTCTTGATGACCCACAAGTATAGGGGGTGTATCGCAGTATTTTCGAGGGAAGTGAAACCCAATTTATTGATTCGACACAAGAGGAGCCAAAGAATATTTATAAGCCTTAACAACTGAGTTGTCAATTTAGCTGCACCTGGAAACAATCTTGCTCACAGTAGTTTATCAGTAGCAACCGTTTTGTAGTAGGAATAGTAAAGCAACAGCAGTAGCAAAGCAAAGACAGTAGTAACAAAAGCAGTAAATAGTGGGATTCGAGTGCGGTAGGCATAGGGATGGATGGACGGGCGTTGCATGGACAAGACAATTCACATAGCAATCAGAACATAGGGCAATTGCAGATAAATAAGATAAAGCATCCAAGTACTAGACAATCCTAGGCATGTGTTCCCTATATAGTCATACGTGCTCGCAATGAGAACTTGCACAACATCTTTTATCCTGCCAGCCCGTTTGCAGCGGGGCCTCTAGGGAACTACTGGCAATTAAGGTGCTCCTTTTAATAGAGCACCGGAGCAAAGCATTAACACTCCATGAACACGTGTGATCCTCACATCAAAGCCTTTCCCTTCCGGTTATCCCGATTTCTGTCACTTCGGGGCCATAGGTTCCGGACAACAACGTGTGTATACAACTTGCAGATAAGACCAAGAACAATACTATCATAATGAATCAATAACATGTTTAGATCTGAAATCATGGCACTCGGGCCCTAGTGATAAGCATTAAGCACAACAAGTCGCAACAAAGTCATAAAGCACTAATAAAAGATACTAGGCACCATGCCCTAACAATCTGATGCCATTACATGAACGATCTCATCCAATCCCTACCATCCCCATAACCTACAGCGGGGGATTACTCACTCATAGATGGGGGAAACATGGATGGTCGATGGAGAAGCGATGGTGATGATGATGGCGATGATCTCCTCCAATTCCCCGTCTCGGCAGGGTGCCAGAACGGAGTTTCTGGTGCTGTTTCATGGAATCTGGTGGAGGCGGCGGAGCGGAACTCCTTCTGGAAAAACGTCGACCCCCCCGAAGTTTTTAGGTCAGAAGGCTCCTTATAGGCGAAGAGAGAGGCCGAGGGGGTGCTGGGGGGCCCACACCACCCCCTGGCGCGGCCTGGCCTGGCCCGCGCCACCAGGTGGTGTGGCCACCCCCTGGCTCCTCTCCGTCTCGTATTCTGGCTCCTGGAGTCTTCGGGTGAAATAGGATTTTTGGCATATTTTCCGGGATTTTTCCTGATAGTTGATTTTCTGCACAAAAAGTAGACACCAAGGCAATTCTGCTGAAAACAACGTCAGTTCGCATTAGTTGCATCCAAATCACACAAGTATAGAGGAGAAACAATAGCAAAAGTGTTCGGGAAAGTAGATACGTTTTGGACGTATCAAGGCACTTGAGGGCAGTCACCAAACCCGTACAAGATTGGGGCAATCTCCACAACTTAATTGGAGACTCCCAATAATCACCACCAAGGCCACTAACTTGGGGAGAGCTCTACAACTTAATTTAAGGTCCCAAGAACTCACCACAAAGGACACTACACCGTCTAGGGTTCCAAGAACCCAAGAGTAACAAGATTTTTGATTTCACCAACCAAATCCTTTGAGAAGAACTCAAACCGATGCACCTAATATAATGACAAGTCCTTCACTCCCAAATTCCACCAAAGCTACAATATCTATTGGATGAGTAAGAGAGAAAGAACACAATAGGAAATCCACAAAAGACTCTAAGATCTAGATCCAATGGGTTCCCCTCACTTAAAGGAGAGATTCATTGGTGGAAATGTAGATCTAGATCTCCTCTCTCTTTTCCCTTGAGAAGATGCAAGAATCATTGGAGGGATTGATAGAAAGCAAGCTTGGGAAGGTCAACAATGGAGGGGAAAACTTGCAAGAAGAGTTCAGGAACCATTGGGGAAGAAGACCCCTTAAATAAGTCCATCCAAAATCTAACTATTATAGTCCAAACACGCGATTCCCGGTACTACCGGACTTTCTCGATACTACTGGACAATCTCTAGAGCTTGTTATGAAGATTACCACACACTCTAGAACCTCACTTGGATAAGATCCAAATAACAACCAAGAAAGATAATGCTAAGTATGCAAAGGTTTGAGCTCTCTCTGGGAGATATGGTCTAGTTACTCACTTGAGAGCTCCTCTTGATTGTACGGCAATATATCCTAAATCTGGTCTCCCGACTAACAACATGAGACCGAGAAAAGGGAAAACCTATCAAGATCATACCTTTGCCTTGAGCATTCCACTTGAGCTTGATGTAGACGATCTTGTCCTCCTCAAGATGGAATACCTTTCTTCATTGCTCTTTCTCGCACTCGCTTGATGAAGACTTGTGTCTTGTTCCCCCACACATCATGGGCAAACCTCTTCTTTGAGCTTGTCTTGATTGATCTAGGACCACCGAGGATGGAGAGCTTCAAGTGTTGGGATATACTTTCCGGGTATCCTCACAGTTCCTCACTGACCAGGGTGGCCCACTTTGGGTTAGAGCTTTGCTTCACGGGCGACCCAGTCAGGGAGAAGAGACGGAGTCCAATCCGGCTACGGGAAGGCCCAAAAGACTTACCGACATAGGCTCATAGTGTTACTTGTAGTTCAAGATGTACTCTGTAACCGACTCTTAGTCGTAGCCGGATAAATCTCTCCTGTAAACCCTAGGTCAGATATCTATATAAGTCGTCCTAGGGAGAGCCTTTAGGGCACCCAATAGTCTACAATATCAACTCGCACAGGCGAACCCCTTGTAACCCATATTCCGGCTCTGCCATATTACTGGATTGCTAGCAGGAGTAGGATCCGTCCAAAGCCGGCGGATTCGAACCTGGGTAAACTTATGTGCTCACCATCCCGGAACACCGTACGTCTCACACCCCTCTCTTCCGCATGCCTCGAGGACCCCCTCATGGCGTACTTGTCATCAATCCGATGAAAGTTGGCGCCCATCGTGGGGCAAGTGAGCTTCGGATCTATGTTCCAAGCGGAATCTGCAAGAATCGGAATCGGCGAGACTATCGCCGTCGGTCGCATCCTCTACGCCAGCGATGTCTGATACATTGCAAATGTATCTATAATTTTTGATGTTCCATGCTTGGTTTTATCTACTTTCTTGTGTTTTTCCACACTTTGGAGCACTTTTCTTATGATTTCTTGGACTAACCTATTAACAAGAGCCACAGTGCCAGCTGCCTGTTTTTTGCTGCTTTTGGTTCCAGGAAGTCAGAAAATGAATATTCTCGGAATTGGACGGGACAAAAGCCAAAGTTATCATTTTACTGGGGGACACTTGGAGCCAAAATACGAGACGGAGAAGGGCTAGAGGGTGGCCACACCACCTGGACGCGCGGCCAGGCTTGGCCCGCGCCAGGGGTGGTGTGGCCAGCCCAGGCACCCCCTCGGCCTCTCCTTCCGCCTATATATTGCCTCTGATACGGAAACCCTAAGTACCCGATCAAAAATCCACGAAAGAGTCTATAGCCGTCGTCACCTCCATCCCTAGATCGGGATGGATCTGAATCTCTTCCTGGCACCCTGCCGGAGAGGGGAATTCACCTTGGAGGCCTTCTTCATCATCATGCAAGCCTCCGGTGTGATGCGTGAGTAGTTCATCTCTGGACTACGGGTCCATGTAGTAGCTAGATGGCTGGTTCTCCTCCTTTGTGCTTTCATGTCTAGATCTTGTGAGCTCTGTTCATGATCAAGATCATCTATTTGTAATTCTGCATGTTGTGTTTGCGGGCATCCAATGGATATTGAGATGCTATTTCAGATTGATTATTGATTCTATCATGTCTTTGTTATTTGTGATCTTGCATGCTTTCTGTTGTTAGTAGCTATCTTGGCCAAGTTGATGCTAGCAACTCCAAGAGTTAGTATTTATGCTCGATAGTGGGTTCATGCCTCCGGTAATCTAGGGAAGTGACAGAAATCTCTAAGGTACTAGATGTGCTGTTGCTACTAGGGAGAAAACAACAATCCATTGTTCATAGAACAATCGTATTGTTTACTTTACACGCAATTCATAATGCAATAATCTGTTTCTTGCAACTTAATACTGGAGGGGGTTCGGATGATAACCTGAAGGTGGATTATTAGTCATAGATGCAGTTGGATGACGGTCTATGTATAATGTTGTAATGCCCAATCAAGTCTCAAAGGAGTCAAGATGATTAGTATATGCTTGTATGCTTTCTCAATGTTTGTCAATTGCCCCGCTGTAATTTGTTCACCCAGCATGTTATCTATCTTAAGGAGAGCCACCTCTAGTGAACTATGGACCCCGGTCCTTTCTTTTACATTCAATCTACAATCAATTGTTTACTTCTTTGTGTTTACTTTCTACAAACTATTACTTCCTTCCATTCGATACGTTTAATCCTTTGTTTTCAGCAAAACCGGTGAGATTGACAACCTCATCGCAAGTTGGGGACAGAGTTCTGTGGTTGTGTTGTGTAGGTCTCCACGTTACCGCTGGCACCGGTAGTGCGCCCTGCCAACGTTCAGCTAGCAACACCTTTGGGGTGTTTCCTTGCTCCTACTGGATTGATAACCTTGGTTTCGTACTGAGGGAAAACTTGCTGATGTGCTCATCATACCTTCCTCTTGGGGTTCCCCAACGAGCTCGATATATTTTGGGCCATCAAGCATATTTTCTGGTGCTGTTGCCGGGGAGTCAAGGACATCTTCACAAGGGGAGTCCCTCATAACCAATCTCTTTACTTTGTTATTTTTGTTTTGCTTAGTTTACTTTTGCTTTGTTTGCTTGTTTCTTTATCAAAAACACACAAAAAATAGTTTTACAAGTTTGTTTTCTTTATTAAAAACACAAAAAAAATGACTACTCTTGGAAACACTAAGTTGTGTGACTTCACTAGCACCAACAACAATGATTTTATGAGCACACCTATTGCTCCACCTATTCCTGAAGCTACTTTGTTTGAGATTAAACCTGCTTTACTCAATCTTGTTATGAGAGAACAATTTTCTGGTATTGGTAATGAAGATGCTGCTTCCCATCTAAATAACTTTGTTGAACTTTGTGAGATGCAAAAGCATAGGGATATAGATGGGGATATTATTAAGCTGAAATTGTTTCCTTTCTCTTTGAGAGGAAAAGCTAAAGAATGGTTGAATTCCTTAACTAGGAATAGTATTGATTCTTGGACTAAATGCAAAGATGCTTTCATTGGAAAATACTATCCTCCTGCTAAGATTATATCTATGAGAAGTGAAATAATGAAGTTTAAACAATCTGATAATGAACATGTTGCTCAAGCTTGGGAAAGAATGAAATCTTTGGTAAAGAATTGTCCCACTCATGGACTGACTGCTTGGATGATCATCCAAAAAATTTATGCAGGATTGAACTATTCTTCAAGGAACCTATTGGACTCTCCTACTGGAGGTACCTTTATGACTATTACTTTGGGTGCTGCAACAAAGCTTCTGGATAATATGATGGTTAACTACTCTGAATGGCATACTGAGAGAGCTCCACAAGGCAAGAAGGTAATTTCTGTTGAGGAAACCTCCTCCTTGAGTGATAAGATTGATGTTATTATGTCTATGCTTGTTAATGGGAAAGCCCATATTGATCCAAATAATGTTCCCTTAGCCTCTTTGGTTGCTCAAGAAGAGCAAGTTGATGTGAACTTTATAAGAAATAATAATTTTAGCAACAATGCCTATAGGAATAATTTTGGTAACAACAATTATAAGCCATATCCTCCCAACAATGGTAATGCTTATGAAAATTCCTACAACAATAATAGGAGTGCTCCCTCTGAACTTGAAGTTATGCTTAAAGACTTTATTAGTCAACAAACTGCTTTCAATAAAACTATTGAGGAGAAACTCTCTAATGCTGAAAGAAATATAGCATCACTGGTTGAAGCTCAATCTTCTTTGAATAGAATGGCTGCTAAACCTGAAACTATTGATAATCCTTTTGCAGCTACTAATGCCATACAAGTTAGAATTGATGAAAATGTTAGACTATTAGCTGAATTACATGCTAAGTGGGAAAGAGAAGATGAAATTGCTAGAAACATTAGTGTTTCTACTATCACTACCACTAGTGTTGAGGCTAGTAATAGCTCTACTACTTTAGATGATAATTATGATTTTGATCTTGATGGTTGCAATATCTCTGAAGTTATTAAGTTCCTACAAAAGCTTGCTAAAAGTCCTAATGCTAGTGCTATGAACATGGCCTTTACACAACACATTACTGATGCTCTCATAAAGATTAAAGACGAAACATAAAGCTTCTATTCCTATAAAACAAGAAGATGGTTGGGAACCCATCATTAATATGAAAGTGAATGATTTTGATCTCAAAGATTTATGTGATCTTGATAGTAGTGTTTCTATTATGCCTAGAAGGATTTATGATATGCTTGATTTGCCACCACTTGAAGATTGTTATTTGAATGTACCACTTGATGACAATGCTAAAAAAACTCATGGGGAGTATTAATGATGTTCTTATTATGGTTAACAATGCCTATGTCCCTGCTGATTTCTATGTTTTGGATGTTGAATGCAATGCTTCTTGTCCTATTACTTTGGGAAGACCTTTTCTTAGAACTATTGGTGCCATTATTGATATGAAGGAAGGCGCCATTAAATATCAACTCCCACTCAAGAAAGGTATAGAACACTTCCCTAAGAAGAGAGAGAAGATTTCTTTTGCCTCTCCTATGAAAACAAAATTTGCTCTTAATGCTTTTTCATTTGAGAACACTTGATTCTTTTTCTTGCTTCTTATGCGAAACTTAAGGCGTTAAAGAAAAGTACTTATTGAGAGATAACCCAAAAGTTTTAGATGAGTCTTGGAAGTTATTACCATAGTAATAACCGCTCCTTATCCTTTTTATTTGCTTTTTGTGCCAAGAGTAACCTCTAATGAGAGAGAAGTAATGATTGGGAAAGTTGCTGTCCCGAAATAGATTTCTGTGCTTTACAGTAAAAATTCGTGTAAAATCTCTGTACGTCCTTTTGAGGCGTGATTTTTTTTGCTTCTGCCCCAGGTTGTTCTATAACTTTCGTTAGTTCAACACTTCTTGATTTGAGCAACAGAAGGTCTTCGAAAAAATTCATCTTTACCTGCTGGTCTGTTTTGACAGATTTCTACCATTTTCTGCATTTGCTTTTTGCTGGTTCCTTTTTGAGTTCTTTTGGGGAATTGAGCTTTTTGAGGGAAGTGCTACAGTAGCTTGTGTTTTAATGAAAGTTTTATTGGTGTTAGAACTGAACCTAAAGAATTATTATCTTGAGTGCACTAATGTTGCTAATAAAGATTGTGTGAAGTTTTGTATGAAGGAAAAATTTCAGGTGTATGGAAGGAATGAGTAATGATATGAAGGATGGACTAAAGCTCAAGCTTGGGGATGCCACGCATGTCACCCCAAGAAATATCCAAAAAGTACAAGCGTCAAAGCTTGGGGATGCCCAAGGCATCCCCCTCTTTATCAATAAAAATCTCAGGTTTCTTCCAAACGCTTCATTTTTATTGTTTCATTCACAGTTGTGTTGTTCTTGGAGCGTCTTCTTTTTCGTTTTCGTTTGCTTTGTTTGCTTAGTTTTCTGAATAAATTGGTTGGACCCTCTCTTTCATACATTGGTTTTCAAATAGTTTGGTTTGGTTTGGAAAAGAGTAGGAAAGCTCATGTTTAAGTGGTAAAGAGAGCTTGTTTTTGACTGTGGCCTATGCTTTGTCATGCCATGCTTGATATTTTTTTGGATTTATGCTTAGTATTCTTTGCTGTAGCATGACTTGTTATAAACAATTGAGATTGTTTAATGCGCCTTGGATGAATCATGCGTTGTTTTAGCATATTAAAGCATAGTATTGTGGTATTCTCCTTTGATGCTTTATTTGGGTTGACTTGGCGCATGCTCACACCATGTTATGACTATCTCAAGTCACCATAAGCCTTTATGATCCTTTAGTTTTCAACTTGTAGTATCACATTATGCTTTGATCAATGATGTTTTGTCGCTCTGCATGATTATGGCCATTATTGCTCTCTTAGTTTGTCGCTCCCAGTCTTTTGCTAGCCTCCACAACCAAGTATGAGTTCCACTCATGCATCCAACTCCCTAAACCAAGTTATTCCAAAGAGTCCACCATACCTACCTACTAGCATATGCTATTCCAAGTATATTCATGCTTTTGTTTACCTTCTAAATTAAACTTGTTATGAGAAAACTAGTGATTAAAGCTCTCACGAACTTGATGGCACACTTCACTTTTCTTGCCCTTAATAAACTTGAACCATTGTGTCGTCTATGTTGTATATGCTTGCACTTATTTGTTGGGGATTAGCAGAACCATGCTATCATGGGGAACGCTTTCAACATTGCACTGGTACTTTGTACCTAGTTGATATCATGCTATTTTGTCTATGGATGTCATCGGTGTGAAATGAAAGGGGGGCTTGTAAGTCCATGGAGTTATGTATATGTGTTAGAGAAACGCCTGGGCCGCTGGTCTAATCCATGCTGACATGGTGGAAACCTGCAGCGTAACCATAATGAGTTGTCTATGAAGCATTCTTCTTATAAAAAAAGTCCTATATTGAGAAAAAAGAGAAAAAGAAAAAAAAGAGATATTATGAAAAGAGGAAAGAGAGAAAAAAGCACCATATTCCCATGGTAAATAAGAAGATTGCTAAGATGCTTGTTGTCTGCTTGCCTTGTCATTTTGATATGGGGATTCTTCCGTATCATCGGGCAAGGGGTACCCCGTTGGCGGTTCTCTATGATACACATGTACTTACAATGACAAGAACTTACCGGTGACTAAATTTGAGTAGCATGAGGAGAGGCCCTCGTATTCAAGGGACATGAGATTTCTAACTTATACTTCGTCCAGCATGTACACCATAGTTTGTTCACTTTAACCTTAATCACTTCAAGATGCTTATGATAGGGGAAATGAGAGCTGAAAGCTATAAGTACCATAATTTTTGGAAGCTCTTTATGAGACTTGAATCCCTACTACCTTCTATGAAGGCCTTTCTTCCACCATTATATTGAGTCTCCACCTTCTACCTTTATGCACCTACTTTGAGAGCATAGTGGCCATTCTTAGTTCTATGTGCATTGTCCCAAGACTAGTTGATTGATGCATACCTTGATATTGCTTGTTTAAAACTATTTGTATCTAGTCACTCTTATGAACTTTGAAGGTGTCCTATGCATTTATATTTGCTACTCTATGAGGGACAAGTTGAATGCTATTATGTTATGTTTTCTTTATGAGAAACAAACAAACGTCTTGCAAAGCATTGTTATTCATGAATCTTTTGTTTGTGCCTTTTCATGTTGCAACATAATTTCTTTGTCTTATTGCTAAAACTTTGTCTTTCATGTTATGATTGAAGTACTATGATCCCAGCTTTGAATGTTTTACAAATACTTTGATCAAGTTTATGATGGTGCATGTCACCTCAAAAATTATTCTTTCTTTTTATCACTTACCTACTCGAGGACGAGCAGGAGTTAAACTTGGGGATGTGGATACATTACAAATGTATCTATAATTTTTGATGTTCCATGCTTGGTTTTATATACTTTCTTGGAGTACTTTTCTTATGATTTCTTGGACTAACCTATTAACAAGAGCCATAGTGCCAGCTGCCTGTTTTCTGCTATTTTTGGTTCCAGGAAGTCAGAAAATGAATATTCTCGGAATTGGACGGGACAAAAGCCAAAGTAATTATTTTACCGGGGGACACTTGGAGCCAGAATGCGAGACGGAGAAGGGCCAGAGGGCGGCCACACCACCTGGCCACGCGGCCAGGCTTGGCCTGCGCCAGGGGGTGGTGTGGCCAGCCCAGGCACCCCCTCGGCCTCTCCTTCGGCCTATATATTGCCTCTGATATGGAAACCCTAAGTACCCGATCAAAAATCCACGAAAGAGTTTGTAGCCACCGCCATCTCCATCCCTAGATCGAGAGGGATCTGAAGCTCTTCTCGGCACCCTGCCGGAGAGGGGAATTCACCCTGGAGGCCTTCTTCATCATCATGCAAGCCTCCTGTGTGATGCGTGAGTAGTTCATCTCTGGACTACGGGTCCATGTAGTAGCTAGATGGTTGATTCTCCTCCTCTGTGCTTTCATGTCTAGATCTTGTGAGCTCCGTTCATGATCAAGATCATCTATTTGTAATTCTGCATGTTGTGTTTGCGGGGATCCGATGGATATTGAGATGCTATTTCAGATTGATTATTGATTCTATCATGTCTTTGTTATTTGTGATCTTGCATGCTTTCTGTTGTTAGTAGCTATCTTGGCCAAGTAGATGCTAGCAACTCCAAGAGTTAGTATTTATGCTCGATAGTGGGTTCATGCCTCTGGTAATCTGGGGAAGTGACAGAAATCTCTAAGGTACTAGATGTGTTGTTGCTACTAGGGAGAAAACAACGATCCTTTGTTCATAGAACAATCATATTGTTTACTTTACACGCAATTCGTAATGCAATAATCTGTTGCTTGCAACTTAATACTGGAGGGGTTCGGATGATAACCTGAAGGTGGATTATTAATCATAGATGCAGTTGGATGGCGGTCTATGTATAATATTGTAATGCCCAATTAAGTCTCAAAGGAGTCAAGATGATTAGTATATCTTGTATGCTTTCTCGATGTTTGTCAATTGCCCCGCTGTAATTGGTTCACCCAGCATGTTATCTATCTTAAGGAGATCCACCTCTAGTGAACTATGGACCCCGGTCCTTTCTTTTACATTCAATCTACAATCAACTATTTACTGCTTTATGTTTACTTTCTGCAAACTATTACTTCTTTCCATCCGATACGTTTAATCCTTTGGTTTTAGCAAAACCGGTGAGATGGACAACCTCATCGCAAGTTGGGGACAGAGTTCTGTGGTTGTGTTGTGTAGGTCTCCATGTTGCCGCTGGCACCGGTAGTGCGCCCTGCCAACGTTCAGCTAGCAACACCTTTGGGGTGTTTCCTTGCTCCTACTGGATTGATAACCTTGGTTTTGTACCGAGGGAAAACTTGCTGCTGTGCTCATCATACCTTCCTCTTGGGGTTCCCCAACGAGCTCGATATATTTTGGGCCATCAACGTCCCTCTCATCGTTCTCGACGAGTCCTGGATTCCGGCTAGGGAGGCTGTGACTACCTACACCATCATGTCTTTTGGCGAGATCGATGTTTACATTAGTTTCGCTGAACCTGCCCCACCCACCCCAGCGGTGATGAATGAGGCAGAAGAAGTTTCCGGGTCCCCTTTGTCCACGGAGGCGGCAAAGTTCCGGATCTCAGAAAATCCTAATCCCACCCAACCCGCACCAATTGCGGAGATAGTGGAGAAAGCTGAGCCTGAAGCAGATCTTGCGGTTCAAGTCGAATCTGGAGTGGATCTCCCGGGTGAGGTCAAATCCCAGATCGATATGTCTGCTGAGGTTGAGATCCAGGAGGAGCACAATAACAACCATGGTTCCGGCTCTACTAACGCTAGAATAGATCAACCGTTCCTGAGGCATACATTGAGGCGCATGATACTGCAAGACGTAAGCGTGGATGAGGTTCTCGAAACCATCAGGATCTTCGAGGAAGCCCACGAGGAAAGCCGCAACTACCTCAGGACCCACACGTCACACTTCGTCGGATACGTTGGATCTGGATCCGGCTCTGCCGATGCTGGAGAGAACATCGACTCAGTTCTGGAGGCAATCAGAACAAATGCCGACGTACCCGCATCCTCGGATGACTCGATGACATCGGTAGATTTCCGAAAGTTCTCCGTGGAGTATGAAGAGGAGTATAACTCCAAAGCTGCAGAGGAAGAAGAAGCCATAGATGAAGGATCCGGGGAAAGCTCTCCCAAAGCGTAGGACGACATGGAAATCGGAGATAACCCTAAGATCCAGATGTCCGAAAGTACCGATCAGAGCTTGACTCCGGGAAACGGACCCAAAACCGTCTTTGCTACCGGTGCCGCCAAGAAGGCAAATAAGAAGAACAAGACCCCTACGAAAGACCCTCCGGTAGAGGAGGTGATTGCCGAGGAATACGAGGAAGACTCGTATGGAGCACTTATCCCAGACAAGCCCAAAGAAGAGTCGGTGGACGGACATGTGATCACTGAAGGTGCGCGTAAACTCATCGATGCTGCATTAACCACACCTATCCCTACAGCTGCAGAACTTACTGCTGAAGAGCTGGACAAAAGGGCCCAGGCCCTAGAAGCGCGTTGCCAAGTACTCCTCGATGAAGCCAAAAACCTTGAGGAGGAAAATAAACGCATGGCAACTGCGTAGAAGTACAACTCCAAGCAACATCAGAAGACCAGGAAACATCATACTCATGACGACCAATTCCCGCAGTTTCACAAAGTCCTTTTTGGAGGAGAACATTAAGCTACTCAACAAGGGTCTAGAGCAGCAAAAGGTCGCCCTGTCCGGAAGCCAAAAAACGGTCTCTCATTTTGACCAATGTCGCACAGATCAGGCCTGGGCTGACGTAAGACCCCAACATGTTCCGGAACAGCATCATCGTTCCAACCGTCGAGAAGACAACTACTCAAGAACCGGATCTTCAGGACAACACCACAAAACTGCCCGCGACTGGCGTAACGTTACCCCATTTGCGGAGCAAGAGGCAATTGATGCACTGAATCTGAAGAATCCTCCCCGGCGAGAGTCAAAGGACCGCATGGAAGAAGATAAAGAGAAACACCGGGAGGAGGACCGATAAAGAATGCCACCTCCTAGACATGCAAGTCGTCCGACTGACGAGCGAAGGAACGACGGACACCGTTCCGAGTCAAGCCGGTAGGGGGCTCGTCGTAGTGAAGATCCTCCCCAAAACCAGAATAACGACGCTCCGGACGGAGGCCGGCGATCAGCCGAAAACAACCCAGCTGCTCCACCTTCCCCACCAAGCAGCTATCATAACGGCCCCCAAGGAGGCCAAGGAGGACGTCGTGGTGGAGGAGGTGGTGGCAGAAGCCGAAGTCCGGCTCCAAGGCACCGCAGCCGTAGCCGTCATTCGGGACGATCTCTATCCCCAAGTGACGCAAGGCACATGATTAATTCCAACATAGAAGCGCGGCGCTATGAAAACGATGATATATACGTGGGCCCAAAGTGCTTCAGACCATGCATAAGAGCTACAAAATTCCCGGAAGGATTTGCTATCTCAAGACATATTCAAGCCTAAGGCAGCATAGCTCGGCCAGATACTTGGCTACAGGATTTCTTCCAAGCTTGCTGCATCATCAAAGGCGAAAACAGCCTGGTCGCAACCCGGTATCTCCCACTTATGTTGCGGAAGACGGCACGATCATGGCTCAATGAACTTCCGGAGAACACCATCCACAACTGGTATGATATGCAAAGTGCGTTCTTTCGGAATTTCGAAGGCACATACCAGAGGCCCTGTACAGTAGGAGACCTACAACGTTGCACCCAGAAAGCCAGAGAAACTTGCCAGGATTATCTCGGATGATGGATCGACACCAAGAACTCATGTGAAGGAGTAAATGACCAAACTGCGATTGAAGCTTTTATTGCAGGCCTCCCAATTGGATTACTACGTCATCGCTTGAAGTGTGACAAAGTCACTGATTTGAGAGAGATGATAGAAACAACGAGCAAGTATGCAGATGCTGACGACGATGTAGAGGAATTATTGAACGCCCTAGCTGTGCCACAGTCGGCAAAACAACCAAAGCAACAAGCTCAGAAGCACAAGAATACCTCGGAAGAAAAGCCCAACACGGAAACGGCAATGGTCACTGCTACTTTTGGGTCCGAAGAACGAGGAGGATGTGGCGGTGGCCGCGGACGCAGTCGTGGGACGTCAAGAGTTCAAGGTAGAGGAGACCAGCAACCTGGAAAAACCTACTCTTGGGCCGACATTGCCAATAACCCATGTGTGCATCACCTAGACGCCAATGGGGGCTCGTCCCACACAAACGCCGAGTGTTGTTTTAATGATGACATTAAGAGAGATGATACCGCTGGCTATAGGGCTAAGCGGAAGAAGGGAAAGAAAAATCCCGAAAAGGATAAAGAGACCAAGGAAGATTCCGACATGGAGGAAGATGATGCTTCAAATCCCAAGCCGGAAGGGAAGAAAAAAATTCTGACCAAGAAAGACACTTACGTCACCTTCCTCGGATCTCAACCAGCAAAAGTCAAAAAAGCAGTTCTACATGAACTCAATGCAACAGTTCTGGCTGTCCCTCAATTCCTGGACTGGTTGGAAGTGGCAATCACCTTTGACCGCGCTGATCATCCGCCTAAATTGCACAGGCGAGGAAAATACACCTTAACCGTCAATCCACTTATTGATGGTTATGGTTTCTCCAAGACTCTCATTAACATTCTGTATGTCGAAACGCTGCACTAGATGAAGATCTCGGAGACCCAGCTGAACCACAGCTCTGTGATCTTTCACGGGGTTATCCCAGGAAGACAAGCAAATTCCCTAGGAGAAATCACTTTGGATGTTACCTTTGGAACTCCAAAGAACTATCGGACAGAGGCACTTTCCTTCGAAGTGGTCCCGTTCAAGAGCGCGTACCACGCTATATTCCAACATCCGGCTTACTAGGATTTTATGGCTCGTCCGTGTTACATTTAGAATATGATGAAAATTCTAGGTCCCAATGGCGTAATCACTATCAGGGGAGACCTGAAGAAAGCGCGAGAGTGCGAGGATGGAAATGCCGCCTTTGCTGAAGCCGTGCTGCACGCCCAGGAGTACCAAGAGATCAAGAAGAGCATAGATCCATCCGAGATGCCCGCAACAAACAAGGAGGTGACAAAGCCGAATCCGGAGTTCAAGACATCAGAAGATACAAAGAAGATGCCGTTGAAGGATGATGACCCCTCCAAGGTGACCTAGATAGGCATAGGCCTAGATAACACATAGGAAAGCGCGCTCGTCAAGTTCCTCAAAGCAAATCAAGATATCTTCGCATGGCAGCCATTTGACATGACCGGAGTACCTAGGGAACTTGCCGAGCACTCTTTAAATGTAAACCCGAACGCTAAACCCGTCAAACAGTCCTTATGACGTTTCGGCGATGAAAAGCATAAGGAAATAGCTAAGGAACTAGCACGACTCGAGTTAGCCGGATTCATAGAAGAGGTCATCCACACTGAGTGGTCGGCCAATCCTGTAATGGTCCCTAAAAAGGACACCACTGATTTAAGGATGTGTGTTGATTATAGTGCCTTGAACAAGGCTTGCCCTAAAGATCCGTTTGCTCTGCCTAGGATTGATCAAATTATCGATTCTACGGCAGGCTTGGAACTCCTCTGTTTTCTCGACGCATATTTCGGTTATCACCAAATCCGGATGAAGGAATCTGAAAAATTCAAAACTTCATTCATAACCCCCTTCGGAACCTTCTGTTTTGTTACGATGCCCTTTGGGCTGAAGAACGCAGGAGCTACGTACCAACGCACAATGTAGCGTTGCCTCCACGACCAAATCGGACGCAATGTACATGCATATGTGGATGATATTGCGGTGATGTCCAAAAAGAAGGAAACATTAATTTCCTACTTGGAGGAAACGTTCGCCAATCTACGAAAATACAACATAATGCTTAACCCGAAGACATGCTTCTTTGGAATCCCAACCGGAAAATTGTTAGATTTTATCCTGTCTCAAAGAGGCATAGAAGTGAACCGAGACAAAATCAAGGCTATACTCAATATTTCTAGGCCAACTCGCCTGAAGGACATACAAAGATTAACTGGTTGCATTACCGCAGTTAGTCGGTTTGTAAGCCGGCTCGGTGAAAGAGCCGCACCACTATAAAAACTCCTGAAAAAGACCAGATATTTTGTATGGACCGATGAAGCTGAAGTTGCACTGCAAGACCTGAAAGCAATACTCTCATCTGCTCCTATCCTTGCTGCACCGGAACCACAGGAACCGATGTTGCTCTATCTTGTTACGACAAACAAAGTCGTCAGTATCGTCATGGTAGTGGAGAGACCGGAGGAAAATCAGGAACACTTGGTGCATCGTCCGACTTACTTTCTCAGCGAGGTCCTAACAGAGTTGAAACAGCGGTATCCGCACTATCAAAAGCTATCTTATGGTGTGTTCTTAGCATCTCGTAAGCTACGACATTATTTTTAGGAACATCCAATTACCGTGGTGAGCACAGCTCCCATGAGAGATATAATCAATAACAGTGACGCCATAGGACGCGTCGCAAAATGGGGCATAGAGCTTTCAACTTTCGATATTGAGTATAAACCTCGGACAACAATCAAATCCCAAATCCTTGCTGACTTTGTTGCTGATTGGATAGAGACAAAGGAGAATATGACCCTTCCTGAGTCAGAATATTGGACCCTATATTTTGATGGGTCTAAGGCTCGCGGGGGATCGGGGGCTGGCGTGGTGCTCAAATCACCCCAAGGAGATAAACTTTTATACATGTTGCAGATCCACTTCACAGTGATAAATAATATTGCCGAGTATGAAGCACTGCTGCATGGAATCCGTATTGCTAAGGATATCGACATCCGACGTTTGATGTGTTACGGAGATTCGGATCTTGTTGCTCAACAAGTGTCGGATATTTGTAATGCAAATAAGCACATGGCAGCATATAAAGCTGTCGTGGATGATCTATCTAAATTGTTCAAAGGGTTTGAGGTTGAACACATCCCTCGAGCAGAAAATGAGGAAGCAGATGCATTATCTCGAATAGGCTCTGCATGGAAAGAGGTCTCGAATGGCGCTTTTCTAGAGCACCTCAAAGTTCCCTCAATAAAGGGAGTAGACGAGGAATATCCGACCAAATCCGACTCACCTCTAATAGCAGTTCTGGCTGTAATTCCCAGCTGGACTCAACCCTACCTTGACTATTTGGTAGATGGCAAATTACCCGAAGACGAAGTCCTGAGCCGGCAGATCATCCGACGAGCAAAAGCCTATACTGTAGTTAGTGGTGAGCTCTATAACAGAGTGTATCTGGGGTCTTTCAGCGCTGTGTATCTCCAGAAGAAGGAGTGGAAATCTTAAGAGAAATCCACGAAGGCGAGTGTGGTCACCATGCTGCAGCCAAATCTTTAGTGGCAAAAGCTTTTCGACACGGTTTTTTCTGGCTTACAGTCAAGGCAGATGCCGAACGGCTGGCCAAGACGTGCAAGAGCTGCCAAAAATACGCCAAACAAGCTAACGTTCCAGCTGATTAGCTACGAACAATACCTATAACATGGCCTTTCGCGGTCTGGGGGCTTGACATGGTAGGACCGTCCAAACAGGCTCCAAGTGGATTTACTCACCTCTTAGTGATGGTGGATAAATTCACCAAATGGATTGAGGCTAAACCCGTCACTAGTTGTGATGGAGCAACAACCAAAAGATTTGTCGAGGATGTTATAATCCGGTATGATTATCCGCATAGTATTATCACGGACAACGGGAGTAATTTCTCTATGGGAGAACTTGCCAAATTCTGCAATGAGCAAAATATCCGGCTTGACATTGCGTCAGTCGCACATCCGCAGGCTAATGGACAAGTCGAAAGAGCAAATGGTTTAATCCTACAAGGCCTAAAACCGAGACTCGAAGCACCACTACGGCGTGCTGCAGGGGCTTGGGAAGAGGAATTACCTTCTGTAATATGGAGTTTACGAACAACCCCGAACAGGTCAACCGGATACACACCTTTCTTCTTGGTTTATGGTGCAGAAAGCAGTTTTTCCTAGTGATTTGATTCACACTTCTCCTAGAGTGGCCGCGTATATCGAAGAGGATGCCGAGATTTCTCGACAAAATGATCTCGATTTAGTCGAAGAAGTTCGCGTCGTTGCTGAAATGAGACCAACAGCCTATCAGCAGAAGTTACGCAAGTATCATAGCCAGAGAGTCAGAAACCGGTCTTTCAATAAGGGCGATTTGGTTCTCCGGCTTGTGCAACAAAGAAATCACAAACTTTCTCCAGTATGGGAAGAGCCATTTTTAGTTAGTCGAGTATTACACAATGGTTCATACTACCTAACTGATATGCGATCAATCAAAGAAAGACCTACTACTAAGAAGAGAAAGAGAGCTGGAGGCAGTACAAATCCAGATGAGTTAGACAGACCGTGGAATATTGCTCAGCTACGTCCATTTTATTCTTAGTTTATCCTTCTTTGTAATCATATATGTGTACATGTTTTGTGAGAAATAAAAGTTTTGGTTGCCTCAAATTTTTTCTGAGAAGTTTTTACCATCTTATTTCCGAATGATCATGTCACAACGTCGAAAATCCCAGAATACTTGAAAGTACTTTATGCTCATGCTTGTACTGGTATAGATTTCCGATTCTAAAATTGCTACCTACGGGTATAAATCTAAATTTTCTAGTCTATACTTTGGTTATTTGTCTGATTGCCGGATGCGGGTATTTTCCGAGTAGTGAATTGTTGGTACTGGAAGCCGGCTTTGTTTCCGAGTTTAAACTGGTTTAGCAATTGAGCTCCGTTGCTCGGCAAAGTTTCTATGCTAAAGGTTTAGCCAACTCACGAAAGGGACGAGGCGGAAAGTCAGATAAACAATAAGTACAGACAAAAAAGTATAAGTGCTTATGCAAACATTTTAGGCACACAAAAACTTAAGTCAAAAGTGTTGAATAGATAAAAACTTAGCACTAGCAAAAGTATAACACTACTTATTTACAGATCCATAATGTTTTTAGAATAGCACATCTGTTTCTTTCTGATGACTTATGATGCAGAAGGAGAGGTAGGAGCTGTCGGCTCGCTGGACACATCAGCCGCACCTTGATAACGATTCGAGATGTCCAAATCTGATATGGTTTGGTCATTGTCGGAAACTTCGACTGCTTCTTTGGAAGGCGGAGACGGCGTGTACAGGCGAGTGAAGAAGGGAGTGTCGTAGCTGGTTAAATCAGCTACGTGGCACCCATATCCGGCGCAGGAGTCCATGATGGCTTTGATATCTTGCTCCTAGCCATCTTCGTCCACAGTAGAGTACCCTCTGGTCATTTGCCAGATTTCCATGCTTCCATGGTGGCTCATGACCATTGTAAGAGCGTTCTGCGCTGCGGATCGCGCGTAGGACATGTTCCAGTCCTGGACAAGCTACGACATCTCCTTTGCCTTGTCCCGCACCTGAAAGTCGGACATGCTATGCATGTCCGGAACCTTAAGAGTTTCGCCGATATCCTCGATAGATTGGCAGAAGTCATGAAGCAAATCACCGACTTGGGTAAGCCGGTGGGTGCGAGGCTAGGTAGAGGTGGAGTCCGTCAAGTTCAGAGGACCTATGCATATAATGCAAAGCGGTTAAATAAATCCGACATCAAAAGAGTCGAAGAAAGTAGACAAGTCAGATAGATGGAAACATACTAAAGATGACATCGTCGACTTTGGTTTTCTCCTCACGAAGACTCTGGAGTTCAGCCTGGAGTGCTTCAGAAATGTCCCTCTCTCTGAACAAGTCATTGGTAAGGTCCGAGATTTTCTTCTCGTGGAGCGCAATCTTGCGATCACGCTCCACGGTGGCCATGGAGGATGATTCGAGAACTTGAGCAATGCTCTTCTCATGATCCGTGTTAACCTGGTCTAGCTCTCGGCGGAGATCTTTGTTTTCCACCACCAAGGTCTTCAGATTCTCGGCCTCTTCAATCATAGCACAGGACTGCTTTACCAGTGTTGTAAGTCAAAAAGAACAATAGTTCAACAAAAATATTCGACTATGAAAAAGCAAGACAAGCTTTGAGTCTCAGAAAGTTTACCTTCGGCCTCATCCTTGGAAACTTTAAGCTCAGCATTTTCAAGTCGGAGAGCTTTGATCTCTCTCCGCTTGTTGCAGATATTCTTCAATAATTCCTGGTTATATGAATTAACTTTCTGTAAGTCAGAATACCCAGAGTCAGAAGTCTACTAAAGACTCGGGCTAATATTGTAGCTAATATCAGCACGAGCCTTGGGGGCTACACTAGTTCATTCTTTGGCATCCTAAGGAAGCATAAACCCGGATTGTTTATCCAACTTCATGCTTGGGGGCTAGAGGATATGATATAAAGTACCATAAAGAAAAACGTGAGTTGGAATTCCGACTTACATGATGTTCATGTGTGAGCTTGCTCAGGCACATGTTCACCTCAGTGGTAACCTTCTCGGAGAGGGTGAGTGGAATAACCGGAGGTGGTGGAAGCACACCATCTCTTAAACCCTCGTCGCGAAGGCGGACTTGTTCGAGAAGTTGGGAGTACTTGACGTCCTCCGCTTCTTGTGCTTCTTCTTCGGCAGAAATGGTTCGGCTTTCAAGGCATTCCTTGGCTAACCGTTGGATCTCCTCTGCAAATTTCTGAGATAAGCCAAATTTGGCAAGTCTCGGATTGCTCAGGAGGTTAACGGTAAAAATTCTGCCGAGGGATCATTACCCGAAGAGGGTTCACCCTTATCAAAACCTGAGTCACCCATGGTGACGTCAGTCCGCGACTCAAGGATCGCTGTCCCTATGAGGGGCCCAGATCTTCTCCAACGATCGGAGATGGAGTAATCTCTGGCGCTGCAGAAGGTTGAGGGGCAGGAGTCAGAGGATCCACGGTAGGAGAAGCCATAGTTAGCTTCGTCGGACGCAGGGGCTTTGAAGTAGTCCCCTTCCCCTTTACCTTGATGAGCTGTTTAGCTCTGAGAAGGTAATAGAAGAAATACCATTATATCTCGGAAGAAATCATGAGTAAAAGTACAAAGGCGGAAGTTGTGTGGAAAGTTACCTCTTCACAACTGGCACTTCCTTTGTGCCGATAGCGACCGTCAGAGCTTTGCGCTTCCTGGGCACAACGTCCGGCAGTGGGACCAATTCCTCCTCCTGAGAAAACTCGGGAGGATATCCCTTGATAAGAGCCAATTCCGACTCGGGGAGGTCGACAAGCTGAAAAGAAGATAATATCTCAGTGTTGCGAAATAACTTAAAGGTGGAACACATAAAACAGGTTTATTGCTAAAGCTTACCGGCACTACAGGGTCTTCCGATGTATGCATGTCCAGGGATAAATCCAGAATCTTTCTCTCAATCCGCTCCTTTATCAGCCATTTGATTTGGCTTATATAATCTTGTGGCTTTAAGGCCTTGGGGCTGATGCGGAGGGAGTCCTTTTTCGACGCCGTGATGGAATGCATCAGTCGGTCGCCGTGGTGCTGGAGAGGCTGGATCTGGCGTGCCGCCCAGCACTGGACCAAGTCGGACCCTCTCAGGCCCTTGTGCTTCATCAAATATTCAATCCGCCTCTTGGCGAGAAGCAGATCGTCACTGAGAGCCGGAGCGGCCTCGTCCCAAGATGCTTGGGGCGTGGTGGCTCCATCGATGAAAGCCGACAAAGCAGTGGCTTTGCCGGGAGCGGCAACATCCTTATGATAGAAAAAGGTAGCCGACCACTGTTTGACCAACTCACTAGCTAAAATCTGAGGATAAACACGCTCATGCCTAACTGAAAGACTAATCATAACGGTAATGTAAGGATTACCGGCGGTGATGGATTTTCTCTGGACATGAAAATAGTACCGGAAGAGAGTGAGACTCGGCCTAATGCCGAGATACCCCTCGCACAAAGACGCATAGGTGCTCATCTCTAAGATGGAGTTCGGGGGGAGATGGTGAAGTTGAACACCGTAATGATCTATCACCTCAGAAAAGAAATCTGAGGGAGGAAAGGAGAAACCTTTGTCGAGGTGGGTGCCGAAGTGCACTCGCTCGCCGTTGCGAGGGTTGGGGACGGCTTCGCCGAAGCTGCTCCGCCAATCGCCGGCGCGGAGGAGCCCTTCTTCTTCTATGCCACGGAGCTTCTCGTCGTCGAGGACGCACGGGATCCAGACCCCGCGATTGCTCTCCTTTTCCGCCGCCGCTGCCGTCGCTGTTGTCGCTGCTGCACCGGAAGTTGAAGTGGAAACCATTTTCCTGGTGCGCCGGTGACCTTGGATGGGCGGTGCTGGGAGTTTTTGGGGGCAAGGGAGCTGTGTGCGCGTGGGAGAAGTGGAGGAGAAGGAAACGGTGCGGGAATAGGTGAAGAAGATGAGGAGAAAGGATCCTCACCCCTTATAACCACCGACCGCGCCAAGATTCATGCAAATGCCACAGTGACCGTGCCACGCGTCATGGAAAGAACAGGGAAACCTCCACGCGATGATTACGTCGCCTCGATCTCCGTGCACGCATTAAAACGACGCCTCGGTTCCGCGAAAGGTGGACTCACCAACGGTCGTGCTGATAAGAAATGTCTGTCAGTGACGTGACTTGACCATGACTGGTGTCATATGACGTCGAAGACCAAGTTTCGGCTTAGTTTGACTATCAAGCTGGAAATCCGAATAACGTACTGATAGGTCTGACTTCTTTTTGAGACCCGGATCGTATCTTTTGTTTTGAAGTTTCAGGAACTCTTCAAGATTCAGCAAGCCGAAGATCAAACTAGACGATGATGAATCCGACTTTGGATCTTGGAGGCTTCCGGGGGCTGCTGTTGGGGATATACTTTCCGGGTATCCTCACAGTTCCTCACTGACCAGGGTAGCCCACTTCGGTTTAGAGTTTTGCTTCACGGGCGGCCCAGTCAGGGAGAAGAGACGGAGTCCAATCCGGCTACGGGAAGGCCCAGAAGACTTACCGTAGGCCCATAGTGTTACTTGTAGTTCAAGATGTACTCTGTAACCGACTCTTAGTCGTAGCCGGATAGATCTCTCCTGTAAACCCTAGGCCGGATATCTATATAAGCCGTCCTAGGGAGAGCCTTTAAGGCACCCAATAGTCTACAATCTCAACTCGCACAGGCGAACCCCTTGTAACCCATATTCCGGCTCTGTCGTATTACTGGATTGCTAGCAGGAGTAGGATCCGTCCAAAGTCGGTGGATTCGAACCTGGGTAAACTTGTGTGCTCACCGTCTCGGAACACCGTACGTCTCACACCCCTCTCTTCTGCACGCCTCGAGTACCCCCTCATGGCGTACTTGTCATCAATCCGACGACATCAAGCATGTGATCTTCTGAAGATGGCACATCTTGAACTTGCATAACTTCATTTCTTCTTAGGTATTGACCCATTCTTCGTCTTGATCAACCTTAAATCGTCTTCTTTATTCAACATGATTCCAATAGGCCCAAAGACCTTGGACATTGCTTCCTCTTCTTCATTTCTTCTACCTTGAAGTCAACATATGGTCCAAGCGATGCTAATGGATAATTACTACAGGTGCAACTCAATGTACACATTAGTCTATAGAGATTCTCATTAATTACCAAAACCACACATGGGGCACACATGCTCTTTCTGTAACACCCCAGGTTTTGCCATACCCGGCGATGCTACCACACTATCTAAACAACACGATGTAGGGAAAAAATTCTAGCAACAGTTAGCGACAACAAACCAGTTTTACTACCAGCAAATATGTACTCCGAGGCTGGGCATGTACCAACAATTCCTAGATGATACAACCGTCGGACACCATGACGTGCAAAACTTGCAAAATCAATTAGAAATGAGAGTTACTAGAACTCAGTACCAACAATTCTTTGTCAAATTTGTAAGAAAAAACTATACAGATTTAATATGCCTACATGTATTTGATATCAATTAGAATATTACCCTAGACTAATATATTGATAGATGGGAGCCAGACGCCCAATACAAGGCTGGATCGAAACTAAAGTATTGGGACTGCAAGTTCTACTCGCGATCAATGCTGGAAATTAAACAAATCAAATAGTTGGATATAAGAAATCAAACCAAAAGTACAATTTGACTAGGAGGCAACGAATCAACCAAAAGTACATGTTGATCTTGTCACAAAAACATCGTTAATTTTGATCAGATATTCATCTTGCTTTATCGTATTTAAGTTTTGGAAGGAAACCTCGCAAAGGATGGTCACGAAGTTCAAAGTAGACCTAGAAGGACGTGGGAGACGAAGTTTCAATGTAATTAAGAAGGATAGGGAAGGGCAGCAGATATGTCGATGTTTGTCGTGGCTTGGTCGAACCCGTACAAGGGTTGATAAGATAGAACATGATCAATCCATAGCAACACACTAGCATTGTGCCAGCATATCAAGCGGCGTCCACGAGAGTACCAATACATAGATTGAAAGCATTTCATGGTTACCAAATGTTCTCTTTCCGCTTAGAACGTGTTTGGTTTGCAGTTTTCTATCAGTTATCACATGGCAATGTAACCTATTATTCTTTTTTTTTGCTCAGAGAACATGTTTGGTTCTCTTGGACCGTAATCCACTATAATCCATTACCTTATAACAAATACGAGCGCTAGCACAAGTCCCATTCCACCAATGACCCACTGGTAACTAGTTGCGTTACCACCCCGCTTTCTTTCTTCTTTCCTTTGTCTAACCCTTATGACTTCCTCCGTTGACACCTTTTGCTGCAGATCTCCTCCACCGAGAAGCAAAGGAGCCCTGGCTTGTCCCTGCCACGACACCAGCACCACCGTTGCGACCTTCCATCCGACCACTGCTCTAGTAATTGTTAGAACTCAGAGTCAGGAGATAACCCGAAGAGACAAATGATTCAACTTTTTTGTTCCATTGATGATTCACAGTTTACATACAAGGGGAAGGGACACCAACAAGGGTCACGTCTGTTCCAAGGGGTGTGCGGAAGAGTTGTGTCGGTTGCATAGAGAGTTACAAGAGAGAGGATTATCCCTTTAATTAACCTATTAATTAAATCCTAACAGTAATGACACCAGCGAGGAGCGGTGTGCCATTCGCTAATCCCTAGCATCCCTTTTGTAACCTTCTCCGATTGTCCCCTGCACTTCCGAACCACATGGCCTTCTTCAGTTCTCGTTCAACTTGACGGTTCATAGGCTGATGCTGAGCCTATGCTGATTGATTCTTGCTTAGATTAGTGAGTGGTCTTGATATGTTCCTCGATTCCTTTTTATCCAGATGGAACCAAACAAAATGGTAGTAAATGATCCCATTATTACACCAATAGTACCATCAGGACCTCTTTACTTTACCGTTCCGGCCACTTCTGAATCATGAAACACTATAATTTAGCTAACGTACATCTAGAATGTACTCGATGTTCTTTTACGTAAAAAATGTTTTTAAGAGCCATGTAAGTCCCATTCTTTGGATGGTGAACAGGTGGAAATAGAGGATGTCATTGATACATCGTTGTTCGGGTATTATCAGTTTATATGCCGCTTATTCGTTGCCAATAGCATTATCCCAAACCCAATGATTTGATCACGGCATAGGCTGAGACACATCAGTATTTTTTTATGTTCAAGAGTTCAACTTCAGGATAATGCTATTGGCAACGAATGAACGTCATAGACTGATGCACATCTCTTTTTTTTTTAACTTCAGCATAATGCTTTTGGCCAAAAACATACTGCTTTCAAACAACTCTACAGGCTCAATGATATATTTTAGCAGAAAACATATATCAGACCATCAAATAGTTACAGAGGAACACAGGTTGCTTGGAGTATCCATATATGGATACTGTGTGTCAGAAAAGAACGAAGAAATGAATGAATTAAAGAAACTGGGTGCCAATTGAACTGAAGCTCCAATTAGTCGCTGGAAACTCTAGAGTAACAGATGGGAATTGCTGTAATGCTAGTGCTGAGTGCTGACTGGTTGAGTGGTTGTCTAAATAGATGGGGGCATCTGAATTAAGTTAACATGCTGTCGATATTTTCATCTGGGCCAGAATTAATCGTAGCTACCAATGACAAGCTAAAATATGCAAATATTGATTTCACAAACAGATGAAAAAACCACTCCTAAGCTTGTCAATCAACCACAGAACAAAAACGCCAACCAGCCTGTCCTCCCAGCGAAATCCAAAGCTTACAGCAGTGATCCACCGGCTGAGTACCATGTGGAATGTAAGCATTAGATAAAAAAGGAAATAAAATAAAATGTTGCAACTTATCTCCAAGAGGGCAAAACATTGCATAATCATTATAAATCGGCACTCACCTGTAATAACATCTCAAACCCTACCAGCATTTGGAGCTTATCCAGCTGTGTCTAAGGAAAAATTCACATAACATAGATCAATCACTTTTGGCAAAACAAACATCCGACCAACACTTGTGTATGACAATGGAACAGAAGTCCAGGGAAATCAGACAACCTACCTTAAGCTCCTGTATGAGTACAAGTCCGAAGAACATGAATAGAAAAGGTTTCTCACAGATGACATTCTTAGGTAACTTATATGTGTTTTCAGTATGGCCGGGAACGTGAACCGCCACCCTGGTTTCTGTTAGGCCCATGGCCTCCTCCGTCTCTGCGCCGGTCCCCTCCGTAGCCACCACCACCACCGCGCCCACCTCTGCACACCATGTAATGCAGCAAACACATTATACATAAATGTCATACAAATGAATCATGATTTTACTTACATATACTTAATTTATAATACACCAACGCATGATATATGCCGATCTAAAGGATCATATATTGAAAAGAAAAACCGCAAATCTTTGTACTGATGTCTCCATGAATCTGGTCAAATGCATATGTAAGATGATACAATGGCATATGATATCAAAATTTGCTTCATGTCTAACTTGCTTTAATTACATTGTGTACTCTCCATCCAACATTCGAAAAAAAAGCCATGCCATGACATAATCTGACTGTTCATGCCACATATTCTAATATCCACAAAATGGTCTATGAGGCTTGCAATCACACATAGATGCAGAACTACAGAATATTATAATGCAGGGCAACTACAAACTGAGGCATCAAACTGGAATATAAGGTACTGCCTGACTCGGAGTGGCATTGCGTTGCATAATTTGCATTTATCAGATAAACAAACAAGTACTTACCCATGACCAGATGTGGGAGCCCTGGGTGCCGATTTCTCAGCCATCACAACACTAATTTTATGGCCTCTCATGTCATAATCTGTCACATGGAAATAATATAGGCATCATGAACTGCAAAACACTGTATATGTTGTGCAAATATATCATGTATGATGTATCAGTGCAAACTCAGCACTAAACATACTGTTGTAGAATCCACCAGCTGCATGAGCAGCAGAAGGATCTTCATAAGCAAGGCAAGCGTCTCCTTTGTTTTTTCCAGAATCATCAGCATAGATTTTTATGTTCCAGGGCCACTGGTCCTTGTACCCACGCTTCTGCTTGATCCTTCCAACCTTTAAAAAAAAAGTAGTTGCACTTACTAAAAACATAGTCACGCGAGCCAAACAAATAGGAAAAACAACAGAATAAAATGCTTTGTAGTACAGAGAAAAACTGTAACTTCAAGAGCATGATTGACATAGAAGAGCTTAGCATTATGAACCAACTGTATTCTATTCTTCCATTAACAGAGGGTGGCCATGCATAGAGTTATTTGCCAAATAATATCTTACAACAGACATGACTGGACATGGCAATACTGCTACAGCTATGAAGTAAAAAATACTAGAACAATATATATTACAAAAAGAAGAAACCCTTTTGTCCCAAGCAAGTTGGGGTAGACTAGTAAGACATATGTTATGACTATTGGGTGTAGAAATTCATGAGCAGAAAATCATACTGGAGATATATTATGACTATGTCACAACAGATATGCAAAGTTACTCATGAAATTTGATGAAGCTCCGACTTTTCATAATTCACAGGCAGCAAACAAGTCCATGTGGTATAACCCTCACTACAATCTCACCACAAATGCTTACATTTAGCTTATAAAATATAAGCACATTGTGTTAAAATACATAACAGATTGGTGCAAAAACGATTAGGAAAAACAACAGAATAAAATGCTCTAAAGTACAGATAAGAACAGTAACTTCGAGAGCATGATTGCATTATGAACCAACTGCATTCTATTCTCTATGATTTCCATCAACAGAGGGGGCCATGCCAAGAGTTATTTGCCAAATAATATCTTACACCATACACAACTGGATATGGCAATACTGCTGCAGCTATGAAGTAAAAAAATACTACTCCCTCCAATCCAATAAGTGTCCCAAGCAAGTCAGGGTAGACTAGTAGAACATATATTAGGCTATAAAATAGAAAAATACATTATTTGGGTGTAGAACTTCATGAGCAGAACATCAAACTGAGTGTAGATTATGACTATGTCAAAACAAATATCCGATGTTACTCATGAAATTTGATGAAGCTCCTACTTTTCATAGTTCATAGGCAGCAAACAAGTCATATGGTATAACCGTCACTACAATCTCACCGCATATGCTTAACATTTAGCATATAAAATATAAGCACATTGTGTTAACATACATAGCAGGTGCGGTGCCAAACCAATGTAGTGATTGCAGAAAAGGATTATTTTTATTCTAACAATGTCTAATCACTGGTATGCTCCAACACAAATTACATTTCCTGTTAACAAAGTACTGTAATACAAGCTTTGATGGTTTCCCCTAAAAAATGGACTGTCCATAACATAACATCACATTGCCAGACACCAAAAATTAGAGTAAAAGTGGAACTCCATAGATGATTTCAAGAGGAACACATGCCAGACAACAAAGAACTAAAATTACATACAGTTCAATTTAAGGAGCACAAGACATAAACAACCCATCAGCAAATGGGACATTCACAAACATATATGCAGTTTCCGACTATTATATAATATAAGGAATTCAAGGTAAATCATACCTGGCCAATTCCTCCAAAAAGCTCTTGCAGTTCCTCAACAGTCACATCAGGAGGAAGGTTTGAGATGTAAATCCTTGGATTGTCACAGGAATCACCACAGTTTGCATCACACTGCTTAACCTTTGTAGCTGGTTCAGGGGTAGCATTTCCGGTATAACCACCGCCGCCGCCGCCACCACCATGATAAGGTGGCGGTGCGCCACCTGCGCCTCCACTCCCAGGCGCAGAACGACCACCATAACCACCATCATATGTAGGTGGCAGGCCTCCTTGCCCACCTGGGGCACCGCCACTATATGGGTTTGGAGGTGGGGCACCATAACTAGGTGGGTAAGAGCCTCGACCACCACCGTAGCTGTTAGGGGGTGGCACTGCAGCATCTGAACCGTATACGTTACTGCCTCCATAAGAACTTGGGGGCGGTGCATAGTCACCTGCAGGCCCACCATAGGAAGGAGGACCTTTAGGAGGAGCTTGTCCATAGCCACCATCATTGTAAGTATTTTTTTCCACCCTTGGGTTGTTCTCTTGGTCTCTTCCGCCGTAACCACCACCACCACTGCCACCACGGTAGTCATCAAAACCACGACCACTACCACCGTCACGATTATATCCTCCTCTACCTCCTCCATCACCTCTGCTGTAGCCACCGCCACCTCCTGAACCATGATCACTACCACCACGATTGTAGCCTCCACCTCCTCCACCAGACCTATCATACCCACCACCACCACCTCCCCCTCCACTTGGGTTAACTGCCCCACACTTATTGCACTCAGTCCTCCTCGCGAAGTTCACATTACCGCAGCTGTAACAAGAGTTCATTTTTTCAGTCTCACAGAATCCACTTAAGATAATCTATACACAGGATGGAAACAGATGACAGCATTTAAGAAACTATAGTCCACGATGTTTCCAATAACATCAAAACATAAACTTAAGATACACACGTGTAAATTAAACGTATGCTTTGGTAGATCAACAAACGAGATAATAAAAGGGGTACAGTAACAACCCGAGTGCCTGAGGAAATATACTATAGTAATGTATAGTCCAAACGTATATATTTGAATGTACATTTACACCTGAATATCATTACATCACAACTTATAATTTAAAACACTGGGCATTTAGCAAAAGTTAATATCAAGCCATGGAATTAAAGGATGTTTGCAATTCTAACCACAGCGCTACATCCAAAGAACAATATCATAAATGTTAAGACAAATTCTACCTATTAAGTTGGTGCAAATCGAACTAAGTAAACCATACGTAGAACATTATTACTTCATAGCATGTCACAAGTGAACCTTCAGTCGAACAAGCCAACAACTGAACCAGCTAAACAGACCCCCTACACCAGGGTTGACTTATCACGGGTCTATACATCTAAATTCCCACCATCGTTCAGAAGATCAAGGCTGGATCAGTCGAAATTCAACGCCAAATCCTAGAGAGAGAGAGAGAGAGAAATCGACACGCACCTCGCGTCAGGGCAAACCCAGTCGCCTTCGCGTCCTCCCCCACGCCCGCCACCTCTCCCGCCGCCTCCACCGCCACCGCCGTAGCCTCCCCCTCCCCCTCCCCCACCTCCTCTCCCACCACCGCCGTACCCACCCCCACCGCCGCCACCTCCATATCCCCCTCCGCCGCCACCGCTGCCGCCGTATCCTCCACCGCCTCCGCGCCCACGGCCGCCACCGCCGCCATCTGCGCAAACACGAAGCAGTCAGAAAAACCGAACCACGAAAAGGGGGCAAACAAATTCTGAGGATCCAGTAACGACCTCGGCCGCCGTAGCCGCCGCCGCCGCGGTAGTCGTCGGATCCGTACGACCCCGACATGGGGTTCACGCCTTGCTAGGGTTTGGGAGGGTTCGAGAGGCCGCGGGGGCGGAACCGGAACAGAGTACTCGCGATGTGCGGGTGAGGTGCCCGTGGATTAGGGCAAAAACAGACGCGACACGCGATTGGGAGAGGGAAATCTCTCGAACATGGGCCAAATTTTATAAAGGGGTTTTGTTTGATTCGTTTGCGTTCACGGGATCTGGGCCCAGTTACTTTCGAGCCTTTTATTTGTTCCGCCTTTCGGTTGCAGATGGAACTCGCTGATGCAGCGCTTGGCCCAACCCACACATGTTTGACATTGCGATTTTTTTAATTTTTTTTAATCACGATATATTGAGTCAGCAAGCCATCTCGTTAAAAACCTCCCAGTCCCCTAGCAAAATAGTGCGTCTGAAACTTGCTGCTCCTGGTTCACACAATAGTTACATCTTGTAGGAGAGTTTGTAAAAGAAAGCTAGGGGATCATCGTCCGAATTACAAGAGATTTTATCAAGATAACAGTTCCTAGCTAGTTCATGAGCCACCTCATTTGCTTCTCTCGGGCAGTACTTAAAAGTAACTCCTCCAATCATTGTTCTCAAGTCAATGCAATTAGCGAAAACAGCAGCATTGTCTCCCCACCATGATTGTTCGCATGTGCACACTTCAATCACTTCCAATGAGTCTGACTCTGCTATAATATTATTGCATCCAAGTCTCACAGCCAAAGATAACCCGGTCCGCATCGCAATGGCCTCCGCATAAACAACCGAGGATAAATCTGGGAGATAAATAGTTGTTGCTGCAACAAAACATCCTTCAAAGTCCCTCAACACAGCCCCAACCGAATCTGCAAAGTCATTAAAATGAAAAGATCCGTCGACATTTACCTTGACTTGCTTAGGGTACGGACTAGTCCACCTTGGGCGATCCTGGAGACTATTAGTTTGCACCTTACAAGCATTAGCAGTAATGCTCAAAACAGACATCATGCACCGCTTGATTGGGGGTACCCTTTCATCGTGAGTCAGCTGTCTCCTCATCCACCATAGATACCAACATGCAACCGAGATTGTTTCTTTTAGCCCGATCTAAGACATACTAGGGAACAAGTTATCTTGGTGCTTCAAAAGGTGTTCCAGGACAGCCGACCCAACTAGGTCCGAAGCAAGGGCATCATCTATGATCGCATGTATGCCAAGTTTAATCCACATCGCATGTGCATTGGGGCATCGGAACAATAAATGAAGTACGTCTTCCGCTGCTAAATGGCACACAAGACATTCGCCACTCGAGCCCACGTGTCTATTCACCAATATTGATTTCAAAGGTATAATACCATGTAGCGCTCGCCATATGAAAATTTTAATTTTGCCTGGAATCTTTAGTTGCCAAAGAATTTTCCACACCAAATTAGTTGCCGATGAACCTGGGAGAGCTAGCGAAGACTCTCTCTATCCAAATTGGTGTCGCCATTGTAAATGATAACTAGACCTGACTGTGTATTTCCCATGTTTAGTATCCTGCCATGCAATAAAATCATCAAATCCATTGATATTTAGAGGGATCCGAAGTATACGATGAACATCCATAGGAATAAATAGCTCATGAAGTAAACTCTCCTTTCATTGTCCAGTGCTCAGATCAATTAGCTGAATCACTCTGGTATAATTGACATCTTGTATTGGGGATATAATTTTCCGGTTGGGGCTTGAAGGTATCCAAGGATCATTATAAATGCCAATACTCACACCATTACCTACTCTCCAAATGTAACCTCTTTTGAAAGTTGTCAGACCAGCCAATAAACTCCGCCAAGTGAAAGATGAGCCAACTTTAGGACCAGCTTTAAGAATGTCACCATGAGGATAATACTTGGCTCTTAAGACCCTAGCACATAGTGATTCAGGATTAATTATCAGCCTCCACAACTGTTTAGCCAACATTGCCAAGTTGAAAGAATGGAAGTCTCTAAAGCCCATTCCACCTTCAGACTTAGGGAAGCAAAGCTTCCACCATGCCAACTAGTGCATTTTATTACTATTCTCTTCATCGCCCCACCAAAAACTCGAGATAGCATCCATCATCTTCTTACATGCACCTTTTGGGATTTGGAACACAGACATAGCATAAACATGAATTGCCCGAGCAACCGCTTTAAGAAGAATCTCTTTTCCTCCAATTGATAAAAACTTTTCTTTCCACCCATTTATTCTCTGAATAATCCTCTCAATAAAATGGACAAAACAATCACTTTTATCAACTCCCACCAGAGCAGGACGCCCAAGGTATTTATCAGATAGAGCTTCTGTATCAATATGTAGAGTCTCACAAATTTCTGCTCTCAGAATCACATGGGTATTTGGAGAAAAGAAAATGCTTGACTTCGTCAAACTCACCATTTGACCCGAATTTGCACAGTATGTATCAAGAACTTGTTGCAAGGAAGTTGCATTAGTCATATCCACCTTCATGAGAATAAGGGAATCATCAGCAAAAAGTAAATGTGAGACTGACAGTGCATTTCTGCACACCCTTACCCCCATCGATGCCACCAACTTCTTCTTCATACAACAATAAACTTGATAAAACTTTCGCCCATAAAAGGAACAAATATGGAGATAGAGGGTCCCACTAGCGAAGACCCCTAGTAGGGCTAACCATCTCAGTTTAATCTTACTTAGTACCTCACAGATCGCACACATGCCATTGTAAGTGAAATCCATCTTTCATGGAAGCCCAGCTTCCGCATCATGTTCTCCAAAAAGATCCACTCAACATGGTCATATGCCTTATGCATGTCTAGCTTCACCGCACAAGAACCATTAACACCAGTTCTCTTGTTTTTAATTGCATGCACAGACTCATAAGCCACCAGCACATTATCAGTAATAAAGCGCCCTGAAACGAAGGCACTTTGCATAGGAGAAATAACATCAGGGAGTATACCTTTCAAACGGAGCGCCAACATCTTTGATATGATTTTATAGATGATATTACACAGGCTTATAGGGCGGAATTGTGTGATATTCTCTAGATTATCGACCTTAGGAATAAGGATCACGGTAGTATCATTCCTGTCCTCCAGTATAATCCCTGTATTCATTGCTTGTAGGACCTCCTGAGTAATATCAGGCCCGCATAAATCCCAAACTTCTTCTAGAATACCGCATGCAAGCCATTCGGACCAGGAGCTTTGGAATCTCCTATACTAAAAGCAGCTTTTTTCACTTTCTACGGAGTAAAGGGTGATATCAATTTTTTTATTCATATTGACAGAAATCTTCGATTGTATCTTTTTGAGAAATGTCGGATCAGTTTCCTGTACCTCAGACGTGAATAAAGTTGAGAAATACTGAAAGATAAGGGGTTTAAGCATGGCCGTACCTTCCACCTAATCGTTATTCTCGTTTCTAAGCTTTTTAATCATATTTTTCTTTCACCGGGCTGTAGCATATTGGTGGAAGAACGATGTATTCATGTCTCCTTGTCTCAACCAATTTGCTCTCGCCCTTTGTAACCAATGAATTTTCTCTTGATGCAAAAGTAATTCAATAAGTTCTGACATTTTCTTCGTCTTTGCTTTATTTTCATCATTCAGTGGTTCATTCATGGCCTTCTCTAGTTCACGTTGGGCTTTTCTAATACACCTTTTGGGGCTTTTAAGAAAACTTTTATCCCAATCATGCGGGTACCATGCAGGTGGGCCAGTTTTGCAAGAATCCCTCCATTCAAAATTTCATTATTTGCGAAAATTCTTGGTTCTAAAAAATATAGTCTTAGTTTTTTTAGATGAAAAAATAGTCTTAGTTATCTACTAAGACTAAATTTCTTAATGCTCTAAATAAACGATTTTATTTTTTGTGGGGAGATGCCCGAAGCTGATTTCTTGTGGGGGCACTCTAGCGTCTCGGGATCCCCTGCCGCTGGCGCCACGTCGTCTAGTAACCGTGCGGTGCACGAGGACAACTGCACGCTTGGCGCCGCCCCAGATCTCCATACTCCAGCGGCCTTCGAGCCCATGCACGACACGGCCCACGAGCACTCCTGTGACCTCACCTACCATGGGCCGCACTCCGCACGCAACCACGACGCCAGCCAGGCCCTCCCCGCGCTTAGTCTACAAGCGGCGTCAGCGCGCTCCCAATCCCGTCGCTGGGCCCTAGATGTTGGGTTCCTTCCTTGCCGCAGCAACGAAGCAGATAACCCCCGCCCCCAACCCCTGGGAAGAAGCAAAGAAAGAGGCAGATCAACTTCGCCCCTCGTCGTGGTCGCTCAGCATCGAAATCTGCTGCCCCCACCACCGAGCGCCGCACACAGGTTCAGCTCATGCGCACTCTCGGAATCATTGGTGCTGGCCAAGAGATCACGTAGGTGGAGATGAAGGCGTCTGTAGATGTTTTCGCCATGCCTATCTCCCTTCCCATTCTGGCTGCCATCGTCGCTTCGCTCGGGCACACATTGCGTGACGAGATGCTGCGAGAGGGCACTACTGTGGTCTAGCCGTGGGACGTTCTCTCCCTGACGAACCCTATTTTATGGATTATACAAAACTCTGTATTATCATTTGGAACGTGCGTGGTCTGAACTCTCGTGCCCGTCCCATCGCTATCCGATCGCTGGTTAACACCGCAGATGCCTCCATCGTCTGCTTCCAGGAGACTAAGATGGAGTTGCTCCACTCCAGAATCATCCTCGAGATGCTTGGCCGTGACTTCGACAACTACGTCTACCTACCGGCTGATGGCACCCGTGGAGGGATCCTGCTGGCCTGGAAGAGCCACGAGTTGACCATTACCGAACCTAAATTCAGTGCTAATACAATCACGGCCAAGGTCAGTTGTGCCGCACGTACTGCGAGCTCAGCTAGCGTCGCGGCCCCCTGGCCCCGGTGGATCATGGTGGTATATGGGTCGCGGGAGGATGCGGCCAAGATTGACTTTCTCCGTGAACTTCGCGAGATTCGGGCAGCATGCGACGAGCCCTGGCTCATCTGCGGTGACTTTAATCTCATCCTACGCGATGAAGAAAAAAACAATGGTCATATAAATCGCCGCATAATGAACAGATTCTACCGAGGCACTAATGATCTTGCGCTAAAGGAAGCTTACCTGAACGGCCGCCGGTATACCTGGTCGAATGAGCAGTCCCCGCCAACTTTGGTCCTTCTCGATCGCGTCATTTGCACCGTGGACTGGGAGGAGTAGTTCGGTGAGTGCCACCTACGCTGCCTTGCCTCGGTGGTCTCAGATCATAGTCCGCTCCTATTGGATTGCTCTCCCCCGCTACACAAAAGATTCCACTTTGAGGATTACTGGACTCGGCAAGATGGCTTCCAGGAGGTCATTGCGGAGGCATGGCATTCGGTCCAGGACGGAGACCCATTCACCTGCCTCATGCTCAGACTCCAAGTCACAGCTCGCAAGCTCAGAAGCTGGAATGCAAAAACAATTGGGAACGTGAGGCATAAGATGGCCATTTCTAGGGAGCTCCTATTGCGCTTTGACAAGGCTCAGGAGGACAGGCTTCTAACTATCAGCGAAGAGTGTCTACACAAAAGAATCAAAGTGACCTACTTGGTCCTCACCTCGCTCGAGCGCACCATCGTGCGGCAACGGGCTCGCATTGCCGTGCTCAAAGATGGTGATGCCAACACGTCATTCTTCCACCGCCAATGCTCTTATCATAGACAAAAGAATCGCATCCAGAGCCTGTTGGTGGATGACAGATTACTCACGGACCATGGGGACATGACAGAGGCCACGTTCCTGCACTACGACAGACTACTGGGCACCAACATCGGCCATGAACACACGCTGGACCTGGCTCAGTTCCTCGGGCAGGCCAATTACCTATCCGGCCTGGATGCCCCTTCGGGGCTGACGAGATTTGGAGCACTATCAAGAGGCTGTCGGCGCGCAAGGCACCAGGGCCAGACGGTTTCACGGTCGAATTTCTGCGGGCTTGCTAGAGCACTATCAAGGAGGATTTTGTCGTGGTTTTCCAGCAGCTCTACGAGCTGCGAGGTAGAGGATTCAGCAAGCTCAACCAGGCACTCTTGACACTGCTGCCCAAGCACGCCGAGGCGAGCCAGCTGAGCGACTACCGACCCATCAACTTGATTCACTTGGTAGCAAAGATCTTTGCAAGATGCTATCGCTCCGTCTCGCCCCTCGACTCGCCACTTTGGTCAGCCCAGTACAAAATGCTTTCATCCCCCAAAGGAGCTTGCACGACAACTTCATCCTCGTCTGACAGTCGGCACGCTTACTGCACTAGCTTGGGGCGCCACGGGCACCGCTCAAATTGGACCTGGCGTGCGCCTTTGATTCCCTCTCCTGGCCTTTCATGTTGGAGATCTTGCAGCACATGGGCTTCAACGACCGATTTCATTGGGTCGTTGGCCATCCTATTCTCATTGGCCAACGCCAAGGTGCTGATCAATGGGGAACCTGGCCCGCTCATCTGGCATCGGCGAGGGCTGCGCCAGGGCGACCCCTTGTCACCTCAACTTTTCGTCATCGCGGTCGACGTCCTTGGCAAGATATTCAAGCGTGCAATCGACATTGGGATCTTGCAACAACTACACCCTAGGCGCACGATCCCGTTTGTCTCACTATACGCAAATGACGTGATCCTATTCTGCCATGTATGCCCAGGCGATATCCCGACGATAAAAGCAATTCTCCAGCTCTTCGGCCAGGCCTCTGGTCTCCAGGTGAACTACACCAAAAACTCCACCACGCTGATCTGTTGCGAGACTGATGAGGCTGCCACTTTGCTGCAACCCCTAGGATGCCCTATCGTTGAGTTCCCTGATGACCCAGAAGTATAGGGGGTGTATCACAGTATTTTCGATAAGTAAGAGTGTCGAACCCAACAAGGAGCAGAAGGTGCTGGCTAGTAGTATGGATCAGGAATTCTCTGCAAATACTTAGCAAACGGATTTTTAGGGTTTTTTGATAAAGCAAGTAAACAAAGTACGAGTAAATAAAAGACAGTAGGAATAAATGCAGCAAGTGGCCCAATCCTTTATGCAGCAAAGGACAAGCCGGTTATATTACTTAAGATGACCAAACATTTTCGAGGACACATGGGAAGACTGTCAAGTGCTTTCGCTTCATATAGTTGATTAATCTTCTTTAGCTTGCTAAGTGATGTGTGGGTGAACCTGTGCTAATGTACCAACCTTCCTAGGACTAATACATACTTGTGATTATACCCCTTGCAAACATCCGTAAGTACAAGAAAGTAATTAAGGTAGAAACCTAACCACAACTTTAAACTCTAAGACCCTTACGTTCCTTGTGCAAAGGTTTCCTAACGGGGGTTCAGGTTTCTGTCACTCCGGCAACCCCTACGATTAGTAGCCAAATACACAATGCATTCCCCTAGGCCCATATAGGTGAAGTGTCATGTAGTCGACGTTCACATGACACCACTAGAAGAAGTACACCACAACTTAAATATCAAACTATTGAATCTTTCTCAACACAACTCCACTACTAACAACATGACTTCTCCCATGTCCTCAAGAACAAAACGAACTACTCACAAGACATCATATGGATCATGATCAGAGATGGAATAATGATGTATAAAAATCTGAACATAAACAATAATTCAATGGTTCACTCAATAGCATCAACTACAAAGAGTAATCAACATTGGGAAAGTTTCCCCTAAGAACTAATGCAAGATTCAACCCAATTGTTACAGCAATATGGAGATGGTGATGAGGGTGCTGATGGTGATGATGGTGGTGATGATGATGATGATCCCGATGAAGTCCAGCTTGATGATGGTGTTGATGGCGATGATCTCCCCTCTCCGGGAAGGAATTCCCCCGGCAGAAATCTGTCTACCGGAGAGATCTTTCTCTCTCGGTGTTTTCCGCCCCGTAGAGGCGGCGGAATCTTTCTGTGGTCGCTCCCCGAGTCTTAGGGTTTCGGGAGGATCATATACGCCATAGGGGAGTGCCAGGGGTGGACCAGGGCGGCCACACCACCTGGTGGCGCGGCCTAGGGTGGCCCGCGCCAGGGGGTGGTGTGGGCCCCCTGTGGCCCATCTCTAGCTCCCCTTCTGGCTTCCTTCATCTTCTGGAAAAATAGGATTTTCCGTATATTTTCCCGGATTTTCTGATCTTCGCGAATTTTGACTCCAAACAACACATTTTCCATCAGAATCCTGACTGCAGCGGTCCATGCTCCAAAAGTCATCAACCATGCAAAAACAGATGAAATAACATAAGTATCATCTCTCAATACGAAATATATCATTGAATAACAGTGAATTATGACATAGAATAGTGATGTAAAATGGACGTATCATTCCCCATTACCTACCTTGGGATTCCACTCATGATCCGCAAGCCCACATCAGCGTAGATGGAGCCCCTAGTCGAGAAGATGGCTGCCAGATTACCTACTTGGAAAGCAAGCCTAATGCAGAAGCCTGGTAGGATGGCCCTAATCAAGTCCGTCCTGGGAGCTATCCCCATACACCAACTCCTTGTGATGTCACCTTCCACCAAAACCATCAAGGCAATGGAAAGAATTGAGTGCGGTTTCCTCTGGGAGGGGAAGAGAGAGGGCAAAGGTGGCAACTACCACGTCAATTGGCGCCTTGTCAATAGGCCTACCAAGCTGGGTGGCCTCGGGATTCAGGACATTCATCTATCTTGCATTGCGCTGTGGCTAAGATGGCTCTGGCTCAGCAAGATCGACAACACTAGGGCCTGGAGCGGCCTCGACATGCAATTCACGAGAGCTGAGCAAGACCTGTTCTTCGCCTCCACCCACATTGAGCTGGGGATGGCCGGACCGCACGCTTTTGGGAAGACCACTAGATCAACGGACACTCTGTCCGCGAGATTGCACCGGCCCTCTACGCCTGCATCCCGCAAGGCCGACGCAACAAGAGGACGGTCACCGACGGACTCGCCAGGAATAGTTGGGCCTGAGACATTCAGGGGGTTATAGGGTACCAGGAGGTGAGCGAATACCTGCAACTCTGACAGCGTATCCTGCCCACGGTGCTCACCACTGAAGAGGACAAAAGGGGTCTAGCGATGGACGGCTGATGGCAAGTACACGGCTAAATTTGCATACCTGGCAGCTTTCCAAGGGTCCAATAGGTGTGCAGCTTGGAAGCTAATCTGGAAGACCTGGGCGGCCAACCGCATCGAGTTCTTCCATTTTTGGCAAATCTGGATCGCCGACGGCGGAGCGGCTCGCTAGGCGCCAGCTACAACACCACCCTCGATGCATGCTCTGCGATCAGTCCATGGAAACTATGCACCACCTAATGATCACCTGCCCCTTCTCTAGGCAGATATGGCAGGAAACCCTCGCTTGGCTGCGCTTGCCCTGCACCCCACCCCATGACGAGCCCTCCCTCTTAGATTGGTGGACGGCAGCGACACGACAAACCCCCAAGCCAATGCACAAAGGCATGGCCTCGGCCACGCTCCTGGTACCCTGGATGCTCTAGAAGCTTCGCAATGACTGCGTCTTCGAGAGATCCCAGCTACAACTCCTTCCCCTGATTGCCAAGGTCAAAGACGAAGCCTCAGCTTGGGTGCTAGCAGGAGCTAAGGGGCTTGGTGTCATAATACCGACGACTTGAGATGTGCATTAAACTGTTTCATTTGTACCTTGGTTGTGAACCTTCTCGGAGGGCTGTAACAAACCCTTTCTTTGCAATATAATGAAACGCAAAGCTTTTGTGTTTTCTCAACAAAAAAAATTAGTATATACTAAAACCTAAAATTCAAAGCACTACGCTTTTAAAGTTATGCTTTAAAAAAATGCTACTTGCAACATCTTTAAAAAGTAGCACATATTTTAAAGTTTTCGGTAGAGTTCAAAGGCATTCTCCACTTGTCACGACTTGGCGGGTGAGCCCCACCTATCAAGACGTGTAGTTTATGAAAATATAGCACGATAGGAATGTGGTTTTGTGGTGACACTGAACAAGAGGATATCAATTTCATCTATCGGAGCAAGTCTAGACATGAATATGCACACAACCAAAAAAAACAAATGAAGAAGAAAAAGAAAAACAAAGCTCACAGAAGCAATTGGAGACTCGCTGAAGCAAAAGCACCACCAGTGGTGATGGCGTCTCGACTCCGAAAAAACTTCTCCCAAACAATGTCTCCAAGAAGATAATTGTGTGTAAACATTGTTATCGTCGTGTCTAACCAGTATGGGGGATCCCGGGTTTTCACTCTAGAGAAGGTCTAATCTCTAGACAAGGTCTTCAACAAGAAAATAACTAGAGAGCCACCATTGCCAGATACAACCACCGCAGTCAGACTTAGGGTTTTCACCCTAGAAAATACACTAAAATCGAAAAGCACCGCCGAGAACAAAATATGTCTGTGTCACTGTCCCCACACGTTGAGAACACTACTGCAAAACTCTGATCGACCGACACGCCTACTTCTCCCGATCCGATGTGAGTATACTTCCTGGGATGTTCTTGGGCTTGACACGAGCATGCATAGAAATGCCGGCGATCACGCACCATACGTACGTGTCGAGCACAATCAAAGAAAAATCATGATCACCACGCACGCAATCTTCTTCTGCTCCTGGATGCTGCAGCCAATCATCATCATATCTTTGGTGCTAATAATAAACTAGCAATAACGTAGTCTCCTTTGTTCCAAGGCCGACAATCTCAGAGACAAACTGGCCCTCACGTAGCCCAGTATGCCGGCCGGCCGGCCACCTACATGGCCGCACGTCTAAACCATTTTTTAACTCATTATAATCCTCTCCTGGTCACCTAGCTTGCCGCGTTTATATACGAACCCGACGCCTCCCGCCATTTCCACACACAAACCGAAGCAAGCCCCGATCATCTCCATCGATCGAGCACGCGCCAGTCTTGCTGGAGCAATGGCGGCCTACCTTTCGCTAGCCATCCTCGTGTCCCTCCTCGCCGCGGCCGCGGCCTCGGACCACGGCGACTACTCCGTGTCATCCCATCCCCACAGCGGCGGCGGCGGCGGCGAGAAGAAGCTGGTGGTGAAGGTGGAAGGCATGGTGTACCGGCAGAGCTGCGCGCACCGCAACACGTGGCGCCTGGACGGCGCCGGGCCGCTGCCGGGGGCCAAGGTGACGGTGACCTGCCGTGACCGCAAGAACCGCGTGATGGCGTGGCGCACCGCCAAGGCCGACCGCAGCGGCTACTTCCTCGCCGACTTCGGCGAAGGCCCGCCCGCGGCCGCGTACCTGAAGGGGGACCCCGCCAAGGCGTGCTTCGTGCGCCTCCTGGCCTCGCCGGACCGCAAGTGCGACGACCTCACCACCGTCAACCACGGCATCGCGGGCGCGCTGCTCCGCCACGAGGGGAAGGGCTCCCCCGCCCAGGGCTACGTGATCTACGCCGCCGGCCCGCTCGCGTTCAGGCCCAGGAAGTGCGCGCCCACGCGCCGCTACTGATCGACCATGCGTGCCGACGCGCGTGCGCGTCGACGCTGGTTGGTTGATCTCCGGTCGGTCCGTGCGTGTACGGGAGGGATTCATCTGGTGACGCGCGCTTGATTTGGATCTGAGAAACGGAACGTGTGTGTAGTTTCAAGGATGTATTCATGTGACTTTTTTGTTTATTTATGTCTACAGAGTAATTTTCGTCATCATGTAATTGTTTCGTGAAATTTTATTTTTCGCCTCTTAATTACTTGGACACGTACGCTTATACTGGCAATCTGGCATGGCAGACATCGTGTACCCCTGTGTGCGCCTAACATTTTAGCAGAAAAAAATCCCTTCATTAAGTGATTTTCATGGCATTCATGGAGGTAGAGTCCATTGTTGTTATTTCGCAAAAAAAAAGTCGATTGTTGTTGTTTTTTCATATCATCTCATATACGGTTAACGCGGGAATGTTTGAGTCGGATTAGGATTTATTATCCGGAAGGCAGGACCCACATCTGACAAATGGCTTGTGTGAGAACGACGTATCCAGTTGGCAAATTTAAGATCACATTTAGAAGTTTCAGAAAAACAAAATGAAAAAGGTTACCAATAGTGAATTAGCTGCTTTAGCTCGTAGGGTATTAGGTGGCCAAGTGGGCAGTGTTCCTCCATGCGTTGTGGAACTGATCAATCGCGAATGTAACGAAACTCCATTGTCATGATTTACTAATAAAAGCCCAAGTTCAAAATAAAAAACATCAATCAATGGCTGAGGTACTCTTAGCAAGCACGCCGCCTGTCTCCAAGTTCTTCGCCTTATCCCGGCCGGCGACAGGCCATGTATAGGCGGACCTCATTTGTTATATGTTGATCCAAATTCTACAAAGTATATGCCAACTTCTGACGAGTGGAGCGAGGCCCACACCGTGCCCAACGGGGACGCCTGTGGGGGGTGCGGGGGGCGACAGCCCCCCGCGGTACGGTACGGATCGTCGAAGACCTAGGTTTCCACCGATATATAAACCCCTTGTAAGCCGTCGGTTGGGATGAGTTGCATCTGTGAAATCCCCGGCGTTTGTAAACACTCTTCGATATAGTGAAGTTTCGCTGGCTGGCGCCCGTGGTTTTTTCCTCTCTTTGTTGGAGAGGTTTTTCACGTTAAATCTGTGTCCCCTTGCTGCGTTTTTCGTTTTCGTTTTTCGTTATCTTCTTGTCGCAATTCTAACATCATTTTTGTAGGAACCAAGGGAGCGAGGATGGACTGTGTACGAATGTCGTGGAACCAAAAGCGCGGCCAGAATTTGGCGAGCGCATGAGCGTCCTGGGTTTGAGAAAAATGTGTGTAATTTCAAGTGGGATCGAGTGGATCACAATTTTGCAATGCTCGTCGGAAGTTAGCCGGCTGACGCGAGACCACCGGTGATGTGTTAGCGCTACACTTAGTTAAGTAAGCTTTTTTTACGAACACCACTGATGATGTGGTAACGCTGCTCTTAGCTAAGTGTCTTCGACTATTTAGTAATTTATTACTGGTCCAAGCTTTTTTTACGCACACTACCGATGACGTGGTAGCGCCACTCTTAGCTAAGTATCTTGTCGACTATTTAGTAATTTACTGGTTCAGGCTTCCATTGACGGTGGCACCAACCTTAAGAAGCACACAACATTTTATAAGCACATATATTTAGAGCAATTGTTGATAAAACTAATAAAAGACCACATAATGTTGGACACAAACATAACACATGGCTTGGCGACTTTGTCCTCGTCACACCCAACATGTAAGTTATCCAAATATATCAATTAAAACATTAGGAAGTTGCAGAAATTGGGGGGGGGGGGGGGGGGGGGGGCAAGGAAGCCCCATCATTGACTACCTAATGTCGCGGGGTCGTAAAGGCCATCTATCCAAAGCTCAACGGCGTGTCAACAACAACAATGACACCAAGAATTTCCTCCAGTTGAGCCACACCTGCATACATGTTCGCATGACGTCCGGGGATGAAGGAAATTCTACATATTCTGACGCGCTCTTAAATACATGTGCCACGACAAACATGAGGCCCGCACTGCTCGTGCAAGAGGAACATACATTGTGAGATAAATAAACCACCAACATCATGTCTTCTATGCCGTGACCGTGTGGGAGGTGCCAATGTCCTATGCTTATTAGTAATTACTAGGAAACTTTGGTGCGGCGAGTGGAGGTTTTTAATTTGTGGCCCGAAAGTTGAGAGGCCAAGGCATAGCAGGGTCTGAGTTTCTTGTAATCACCGTGATTCAAAAAGTTTTTTTTGGAGAGGGGATTGCCGAGAGGGGTATTTCGAGTGAATTATAGCCAAACTAAATATTTTCGAATCTTCGCTGTTATGTCAGGATATTCCGTTACACTAGTACCTGCCGTGCCCCTTCTAAGCCACCCTGCATGTGTCGTAGGGGCAAATCTATTTATGTACTTTCCTAATCCCTGACACTGAATCGAGCGGCGACGGTCCTTTTTGTCCCTCTCCCTACATTGAATCTGATGGCGGCGGCAGCGGTGACCCAGCATACCACTACATGATGTAGTACACTATTAGTCGTAAACTCCGTTCCACTAGTATTACATCTCTCTGAGTGGTACAATAGAAACATCACGGGTCCAAGACATGACTATAGATTACAACTAAGAACCTTACAGAAGATCTAGAAAACATTCCTCAAAACAGTGAGGAAAAATATTATACAGAAGAAATTCAGAAACAACAACTCAAAGTCTAGTCTAGAACTAATACTAGTATTAATATATATCTATGTCTTTCGGTTGTTGTTAAAGCAATGCCCTATAGAAGTAGGTTCAAGTATTTAGGGATTTATCTATACACTACTCTTCAACTTCTCTTATATTGATTCTGATGTAGTCGTCGACTTCATTTATCTCCACCAGAAATCTTTAACTCTTTAAAGTAGTGTTCCTCTTGAGTTTGCCATTGAATGCTCGAAAATCTAGCAAGGGATAAGAATATACGGTTGAATATGAGCGTACTCAGCAAGTTTATTAAAAAGGAGTATTTGATGCACTATCTACAACCACAGACCAAAGGTCATAGGTTATGCAGGACTATGTCCGCTAGTCTTCACAGGTTGATTAGAAATTCGTAGAGTTCCTTTCCTGTAGCGTGCGTAGCTCCTTCCCGGAACAGGGAGTAACATGTCACACTTTTTTACACTCTGCAGAGGTATGTTGCTTTACCCATGAGAGATCTTAGCTTTGTTGCACATTCGAGTTGCATTCTCGTCCACACCTCCTTGGTGTGGGGCCTAGTCTAAGATCCAAGCCGATCACTACCCTTCTCCGCGACCCCATATACCAACACGATCCTTCAGGCCACCACATCTCTTTTAAGCTCCCTTTAGGGCAAGCTACAACTCTGATATGTCCCTGAAGACTCTATGAGTCGGTTATGCCCCTGCAGGTTCTGTTTAAAAATGGCCGACCGTACCTTCGACAGCCTCACAGAGATAATCTAGACACCAAAACCGCGGGGCCTAAGGGTGGACACCCATGTTGCTGGATCCACGCAAGGAATCTCAACGTCGCGTAAAGGTCATCCGCTGACATGAAAGGAAGAAGATCCAACTGACTTTCCCAGATCCCATATAGATCTCATGGTTAACGCAAATATACAGAGCAAGAATCACTCGCGACATTTGTTGTTAAATCCTTGATGATACATTTCCGACCAATGGTGCTTCCATTGCCAATCATAATAGATTAGCTAATCACCCCGAATCAATAACCAATAGTTCAAGTTAATTATGAAAATAGTGTTTTCTGCCATTCTTTTTGAAATGCAGGTGTTAACAGTAACAATTTGCAAATACTTGATAGAAAATAATCAAAGAACATGAGCAAGTGTGAACTTGCCTTTGTGATTACAAGATTATGCAATCACGGTCTTCGAGACAATATAAGATCCAATATCTGAAAACAAAATCATTGGTCCGGTAAGGACTAATGTTTAAAGAAGTAAGATGCTATTATGCATAAGTAATGCCATGCATTTTGTAAAATTCCTGAAGTTAATTCCCAATAATTTAGGTGATTTGAACTTAGGTGGTTTCTTTAAGATTTGGTGTACCTTCAAGTTTACTTCACAAGCAAGATATATACTAAGATGCTAAAAGTAATTAACAAATTATGAAAGTAAAGCACTCATTGTTTAATGTTGAATGCTTACTTCTAAAGTTTGTGAGTTTTAACAGATTCAATAAATCTTTTGTTTGAAGTGGCAAAAATAAGAACTTTCGATGGAAATACTTTATGACCTTAAGTTAAGCAATTTGTAGTGTTCCTAGAACACAATCAATGGTTATTTGTATCGGTCTAAAAATATATCTAGGATTAATATATAGTAATTTTATATTATGGTTGAGTCCAAGAGTTTTCTTTGATACGATGGATGATCAAATCATATAGGTATAAGTTCTAGCTCTACGAATCTAAACTAAGCAAGTCGATGATAGGTGGATTATAGATTTAAAGCTAATTATAAGATATGGTGATATTATGTTATGGTTTGCTCAATTCCTATTAAGCTTTAAAGTTATGTTAAGTATGGTTTAAGAGACAAGATCATTCTCCCACAATAAGTGAATGATGCATAATATTAGCCTGAAGGTTATTGGTTTATAATTGATTTAAGATTCTAAAGGAGTATTATACAGTTAGCAATTTACACTTGAATTTTATTATAAACCATAATTATGCTTTTTAGGTTTAGTATTTAGACTTAAAGGATTCTTTTTTAGTATTGCAATATTTTATCAGGACATGTGGTTATTTCTCACTTAGGAGATAATTTTGAAGAGTTATCATATAATAGAAACAAGTATTTTATCTTAATAAAATAGGTAAATAAGGATTTATTACTTAAAAAATCTTAAAACCTATTAAAATAATATACTTAGTATTTTTTCTAATAAAATATACTTAGTCAAGATCTAAAAAATGATTTTTATTTATTTTTAAGTATTATATTCATTTTTATAAAATTCCACAAAGTAATTATTGCTTTTAAACAATCAATTTAATTTTTATCATTTCAAAAGAGAAGTTAATATTTTTATTAGATAGCTTATATTTTTGTGAATATTTAGAGAAATTATTTGTATTTTAGGATTTCCATTTTCATACCCTCGGTTCGTTAGTTGTACTCAGTTTTGCCCAGCCGCTTAGTTTTTCCTCACTTTTGCCCATCTCCTTGTACGAAACTCTCACATGGTCTGAAACTCCTCGTCCGTCAGCCTTGTCGTTACGTGCTGACAAGTGGGGTCGTGTTCAGTCAGGTCCCGTAGTGGACCCTCGCCGTTACGTGCTAACGATTAGGGTCACGTTCTGTCGGGTCCCCTAGTGTACCCTTGTCGTTGCATGCTGACAAGTGGGGCTGCATTCAGTCGGTTCTCGTAGTGCACACCTCTCTCAGCTTATCCAGATCAGCATCGAACACACAGCTTATCCACGTGAGCACCGGACCCACATCTTATCCACGTGAGCGCCGGACCCACAGCTTACCCAGGTTGGCATTGCAAGATGCTACCCCGAGCCAGCCCCGCGCCTGTGCCCTTTGTCTAGCTTCATTTTTATATAGTGAAATTTAATGCATATATGAAAATTATACATCTTTGAACTCTTTTAAATCACACTTAGTATAGGATAATGTTGTGCTAATAAAATCTTGATCATTTATCATTTCCATGAAGTGAAATATAATGCATAAACTTGCGTATATGAAAATTATACACATTTGAATTCTTTGAAATCACACTTAATACGTGATAATGTCGTGCTAAGAAAATCTTGAGAGATTATCATTTTCATAGAGTGGAATGTAATAAACAAACTTGCATATGCGAAAATTATAAACCTTTGAACACTTTTAAATCGTACTTAATACGTGATAATGATGTGCTAACAAATTTTGAGAGATTATTATTTTCTCACCTATTTTCATAGAGTGGAATATAATTCATAAACTTGCATATACGAAGTTTATACACCTTTGCACTCTTTGAAATCACACTTAATACGTGATAATGTCGTGCTAAGAAAATCTTGAGAGATTATTATTTTCATAGAGTGGAATATAATGCATAAATTTACATATATGAATTTTATACACCTTTGAACTCTTTGAAATCACACTTAATACGTGATAATATTGTGCTAAGAAAATCTTGAGAGATTATCATTTTCATAAAGTGGAATGTAATGCATAAACTGGCATATACGAAAGTTATACACCTTTGGACTCTTTGAAATCGCACTTAGGTCATGACAATGTTATGCTAATAAAATCTTGATCATTTATCATTTCCATGGAGTGAAATATAATGCATAAACTTGCGTATACAAAAATTTTAAACCTTTGAACACTATAAAATCGCACTTAATAACGAGATAATGATGTGCTAGCAAATTTTTGAGAGATTATCATTTTCTCCCTCCATTTTCATAGAGTGGAATGTAATGTATAAACTTGCATATACGAAAATCATACACATTTGAACTCTTTGAAATCGTACTTAATACGTGATAATATTGTGCTAAGAAAATTTTGAGATATTATCATTTTCATAGAGTAGAATATAATGCATAAATTATACACCTTTGAACACGTTCCCTTTAAATTATATTCAAGTTCATTTGTTTATGGAGTTAAAGTACCAGTGGCAAACTCGTTATTTTTCATGGATATAGGGGTGCCCTCGACGGATATAGGGGTTATCCTGTCCGTAGATACGGAGGATCAACGGTTGGTGGGCACAATCCGCATGACAATTGTCTCAACCAATCAGAGCGTAGCAGCGAAGATGAGCACATGTGCGAGAGATTGATACTAAAAGAGGGGAAAACTGAGTAGAACTTAAGAACTAAGGGCAAAACTGAGTAGAACTTAAAAACCAAGAGCAAGACTGACAAAATGGATTCAAATTGAAAATAGAAAAGATTTAAAAAATGGAAAATGTGTCTTTTATATAATAAAATATATCTTAGCATACATCAAACTATTTGCAATTCAAATATACACAAGTTTGACAATTATTGTCTCATTCATACAAACTATGTTTGGGGGAGAGATGTTTTAGGAAGAGGCTTGAGTAGAAAGCCATGAATCTTCATAGATAGTAGGTGATTTGAGAAGTGGTGATTTAGGTTAAAACTTGATTTATATACATTTCTTATGGTAGCAGGTCACATAATAAGACTCCCTGGGTAGATGCCACTATGTTTTGCTCCTTTTGAATTTGTTGTGCATAAAATGACTCAATTAGCTAGCTAAAACCTATTCATTGACTCTCTGTTGACTAGCCACTAGAGGGTAAAACTGAGTATATTGCACACGGCAGTGTTAGTACTGGAGGGCAAAACTGAGTACAACCAAACTGCCAGTGTTACATTTAAGGGCAAAACTGAGCACAACTAAGTCGCTAGGGTTAGACACGAGGGGAAAAATGTGACTCACGGTACGCGTGTGCGGTGCACGGGTGTAACATCCCATCATTAGAGCTTAGAAATAAGCTGAGATAAGGTGTGTGTATTGCATTCATGCATAGAAAATCCGAGGAATTTTCGCGCAAAACTAAAGAAGCTAGTGAGGGATCGGGATCTCTCTTGCTCTGATGGCAGCATCCGGGCAAGTACGATAGATTTCGACATGACCTCCACTGTATCTTTGCTTTTGAGGGGGTATCCATTCAAATTTAAACATTCAAAAGTTATGTTTGAACTCAAATAGAATTTGAGATGATTATGGAAAATAAATTGCCACAATAGAATAAAGTACATCTTATATGAATATATAATACATTACCCTTTATAATAAAGGCACTTCAAGACAAATGAAAGGTTACATTAATAAATGAGAATACACAAAAATATAAGTATAAATAATAACAAGCCTTAAACTCCAAAAGGGGAGAAAATCAAACTTTATTATCTCAAACAAATAATAATACATTGTCTTTACAGATACATAAAAGAATACATGAATTACAAAAGAATCTAGAATAAAGATTACACTAAGGATCAATAATAAAAAAGGGTCCTAAGCTATTCATTAATTCTGTGTCTTCATTCCTCACTCTGATTCCTGCAAATCAGATCACAAAAAATAAAGAAGTAATATTTTGGTAATGTTAAAAAATGTTTGCCTCACCAGGTGAGGCAATTAAATGTATGATCTATCTTAGGAATTTTGGTAAGAATTGCCAAAATCCACTAATTCCTAAGAGGGTACCACCCAATCTAGAAATAAGTAGTATCTTGATCTGGGAGCTATACACTTGAGTATGAGAGGCAAATTTGAAGTCTAAGGAAACCAGCCCAAATTTGATAATTTGTATTAAGGCAACAATTAGCATGCTATGGCACCGTCTTAAGCCAAGCTAGAATCAAGTAGAAATAATAAGGTAACAATAATAATAATAAAAAGATAACCTTGTTTAGCATGAAGTTAACTAAACTTATCTTGTTAAGCCAATATGAACCTCAACCAAGAACAAACAATAGACTAGATAAGACCATCTCTCAGCTGATCCAATCTACAGGGAAGTGGGAACTTGAACCCTGTGGGGCCCAGCTATAAGCAGCTCAATCATCCATGCAGATGGTGTGCTGTCAGCATAATAGAGAAGGAAGAGAAATCATACAAGAGCAAGCCTAGCCATAGCAGCAAAGCTACCATCCCATCTCCACACTCCAGAGCACATCTCTCTTTTATCATCAACACAAGAACACCACTATTCTTATTAGAACACCAACTGAATCCACCATCAACAACAAGAAGGTCAAGCAATAGATCAATGAGGAGTAAAACAGATCAAGTAAACCAGATCATTCCACCAAAAATCACCACCATATCACAAGCATCTGGTTGCTTAACAAGCCATCCAAGAGCTAGTTGGGGAGGAGTTTTATAGGAAAGGTGATAGCTCTAGGAGAAGAGGACCAGGAGCACAAGGTGAAGGCTTACCATCAATATGAAGTGGAATATGATTAAGATTCACCACAAGAGTCATTATAAGCACATATCCCCAAGTCACTTTTCTACTTTACACTAGCAAGTTAGTTTCTTAAATCAATATAGCATCTGTTCTTGTCCTTTTATTTCTGAGTATGGAGTTGTGTGGGAGATAGAGCTCTCTGACTGGGTAGTAGTGCTACTCCAGAATCATCATAGAGCTAACAAAAGGGCAACAACAGTATATGTTTATGTGCAACAAAAGTAATGCCTCGGTCCATATATCATTGGCTCATGTAATGAACAAGAAGTGTATGTATCTGGCACCAATCTGGTTATAGAAAGGATTCCTGTTTGCAACTAAAACTCGAGATAGTTAGCTATAGCACCAATCTGGCTAGTAGATGTTTTTAAAACATTTATGTATCCTCAATGGAGGTTTCACAACATTAACACCATCAATAACCAGATGGTAATTGTGTAACCAAACCCAAGTAAAAGTTACCTATCCATAGATACAATCTATACTATCAGTTTTAATCACTGGGTAACATATGTTCCTACCCAAAGGGCTTCAGACCAGCATCATTAGCCTATTACCTAGTTTTTACTAGACCAAACATAAACCACGGTTGCTAGGCTACAGGGCACATCCCCATAGGGTACCACCTCTGTACTTAGCAGATTTAGTGTTTCTTGAGTACAAGGTCACTGCATAGAAATAGATCATTGCAGAGCATATCCTCTTAGAAGAGAATTTAATCCTCTAGTAAGATATCCAACATCTAAACATGGTTTATGCACATTTATGCACCATAAACATTGAACTATTTAAGATTATGCATGTGCATGATCAGGTCATCAACAAATCCTCAAATCAAATAGCAAAGCAACTAGATTATGCCCATAAAGTATGGCAAGCTCATCTACAAAGGCCACAAGCCACAAGCCTTGTACATAGGGTCTAGTCAACAGCTTAGAGAATCAATCTCACAACATACTAAATAAATTAAATCATTTTCCTAGTAATAAAGACTAGGAATCATCTGAAGAAATACAAAAATCTTGAATAAGGGACTATGATCATTACTGAACCATAGGTTCCGATCACCATGTGGATTCCACATATAAACCCAACCCATCATTTACCATCTGCAAATTATCAGTAAGTAGATTACAACATCTTCCCAGGAAGATCCTACTAGAAATCATTCTTATTTGATGCTCTACATAGATAATAAGATTCAGCTTTAACACACATTGAACCAGAAGGTTTAGTAAATCTGTGGATATGTAAATGCTACATATAACAGATATTTGCTCTAGGTGAACCAGAGCAAAGTTCAAGAATAAGGCTATTAGATTAACTGATAGAACCAAGATCATGTGATGTTATTACCCCACATGAACTTAGGAATAAACCATTGAACCAAAGGTTCAGTAAACATAAGCTTCAGTATGTTAGAAGATCCAAGTAACATATGATCTAGGTCAATAATATGCTTCGATATATAAAATCAATAGTAAATCTTAGATTGCACAACTGGTTGCAAGATCAGTGTTTAGGCAGAGAGGGAAGGAACCCTAAATTAGAGTAATCATCCGAGTGAGAATACAAGGGCAAAGAGGAGACATAAGTAGAAGAAGAAGAACACCTACCTGGTGGCAAGCCGTAGCTTGCCGAGGAGGAAGCAGAAATGGCGTAGGGAACTTGGCTGTATGAAGGCACAAGGAGCGCAGGTGGCACTGCTACCTGCGCCGAGCCACACGCCGCAACCACCACCACCACAACGGCAACACCACAACTTCACCTAGACTCCAGTACACCATCACCGCATCAGGGGAAGCACCGGAGACGCCAGGGTGCACTGTCAGCATTGTCCCGCCGGCACCCAGCTGTCGGCAGCGTGGCCATAGTTGAGAAAGCAAGAGGCCGAGATGGCCAAAGTAGCAGGTGAGGCGACGTCCTCGAACCTAGCTAGAGAATTGAAAGGGGAATTGCTCCATGGGGCTTATAAATCAAATCAACTGGGGCAAAGAGGCAGGCCATGGAGTGGCGGAGCTCCATCGACTAACGACGAGGACCGCAATGACCTCGCTACACCGGATTTGAGCAGACGGTGTTGGTGGTGAGAAAACAACATCGAGAGGGAGAGATTGGTCGTGAGGGGGAAGGAGAGGGAGCGAGTGGATCAATTTGACCGACTCAGTCCATTGACCATGTTGGTCTAGCCCAACCATGGGCTAGACTGACCGGTGGACCCAAAGTTTTATCCCTAGAAAGAAATACCTAGAAAATAAGTAAAAAGAATTACTAAAATAACCCTATGAACTTATTTCAGCCTAGAAAAATATAAAAAATTCATATATATATATCATATATCAAAATGATCACAAAAATAATATATGCCTAAGAAAAATACAACTTTACTTATTTAAGCTAAGTAAAATGTGAATAAATATTAACACCCTTAAATCCTTAATAAAATCTCATAAATTAAGGAAAAGTCCTAAAAAATGAATAAAAATCATTTTTGCATTTGAAAATAAATCAACTATTTTACAAAAATACCAACTTAATTTTTACAAATAAAACTTGGAACAAATATTCAAGGACATTTAATCCTTTGTAGAATTTTGTAAAAATAAAGATAATACTTAAAAATAAATAAAAATCATTTTAAGATCTTGAGTAAATCTGTATTACTAGAAAAATACTAAAAGTACTTTCCTAAAGATTTTTAAGATTTTAAGGAAATAAATCCTTACCTATTTTATAAAATACCTAGTTTGTAAATTCTATATAGAAAACATCTCTTAAATAAAATAATAATAATCACAATTCTATCTATAACACCTTAAATCCCTAATAACTAAATACTAAGTCCAAAGCTATAACTTGGATCTATAATAAAACTTAAGTGTAACTTATTAACCTTATAAAACTCTTTTAAAATCATAAATACCAAACTAAACCAACAATTTTTAGTAAATTTTGAACATCATAAAAATGAATGTTATTTATCTCTTAATTATTCTTAAACATGAGTCTAGCTCTAACAGATTAATCAAATCATCTAAATTCACTTTCCTTAAGATAAACTATATTTATAATAATAAATCACATTTAAACTCATCATTCACTTAAGCTGAAAATGAATGATCCTATACCTTCAAACATGCTTGTTGCAATATTTAAAGTTTATTAATACTTTTAAATACATCACACCTTAGCTCTAATTATGTTTTTATAGTTAACTTTTGTCTGTTCCAAATTAAATCATAAGGCATCTCAAATCCAAACTTATCGAACAAAGGCAAATGACATCGATCACATTCTATCAACCATAAAGATTGGTTAAACCTTATCAAAGAAACCTTTTCTTCAAAAGTTATTCGTTTTGCCACTTCAAACAACAATCTCATTGTAACACCCTCAAATCGGCCCTATGCAAGTGTTGGCCCTTTCCGCCAAACCCGCATAGAAACGATTCAAGGACGCCCACCAGGCACTTTCATGCGGGTGGAAAACGAAGTAATAACATTACACAACAGTCCTCAATGGGACCCACAGAACAGATATATATACAACAACGACTCAAAGAGTCAAAAATACAGATATACAATACAAAGATCCAAATCACCTTGAAACGATAGAGCGTCCGACTACGGACAAGATGCAAATAGGGATAAGAGCCCTGAAGAATAACCAATGGCGTCCATAACCCTGCCCAGGCCAAGCCAGAAGGGTAACCCTGCTAACGACGACGACCTCAAACCTGCTAAAACAAAAGGGGTGCCGACAAAGGGCAAAGGAAAAAGAGGAGCGTCAGTACTGAGGCCAGTACATGGCGAGGCTAGAATTCGGCGGCTCTCGCCTACATAGGTATGGTGGACTGAAGCGACAGCGCAACATGCACTAAACAATCTATAGAAACTCGATTCAACTGTCGGCTATTAGAGAGGGATAAGAAAGACCTATTCGAAACCACCTGATACTAACACCAAACATACCCATCCTGGTATTCCCCCCTCGAGACCAAACGAGGAAGTCAAGCCGAGGAAAACTCACACGGTTGGCAGGATTATTTAATCTTTCCATGGCAGTTATCCAACTTACTAGTCATCTCAGATGTAAGTCAAATTATAACAGTAAACTTTAGTTATTGTCGTCTATGATCGAGAAACTGTGCTCCAAGTCGTCCATAACCGCGGACACGGCTTTTCGAAAAGATTTAACCCTGCAGGGGTGCACCAAAGTATCCACACGCACTTCGACCCTTTTTGCCAGATCAGTTAACATACACCCATCGGTATGTCGGCGGGGCCTAAGTCATGACGTTTCCCAGACCCAAAGCAAGTACATGGGGGCCACCCCACTAAGCTACCCGCAACAAAGTCGGCCGGCTCCGGAACGGACCCAGGGTTTGTGCCAATGGCGGTAAACGACTGGGAACCCGAAAGTGTGACTGGGCTTGTCGATACCGCGAAAACATTCCACATCCTAAACAGTACAGGTGCTCCACGCACAATCTTAAATAAAGCAGTAAAGCATGGCATAAGTACATGATAGTAATAAAGCCCCAAACTACTTGTGGCCCCCGGTACAATACTTTGAAATCAAGTAGTAAGCCGATGGGGGTGCCCACACACCCCACCTGTGGTTAGCGCGCTCGATCTCGGAACAAGTGACAAGAACTCGGGTCCTAGGTGGACACAAGTGGGCGGTTAAAAACCAAATATTGACTATTACCCACCGGTGCCTCTGCATTATATCTATTTCCAGCATTTTAATCAACAAGTTATAATGTAAGCCATGATCAACTCCACCGTTAAGCATCTCCACCATTAAGCATGTGTCAACCTTCCAAAAACGGTGGGACAAGAACGACGCAAAGCAGCACCTGAGCAAGCAACTATGACTCGCAAGTCCGACTATCTACCCAACAACAGGCATTAGGATGTGTCCAAGGCAATATAAAGGCTGCACGGAATATATCTGGTACGGAACACTAAAGCATCGCGACACGGATAGCAATAGATCAACAGGAGGAAACAAAGACTATAAAATGCAAAATAGGTAGAAGGGGGAGAGATGCTCGCCTGGGAAACACTGCTGAAGGATCATATCCGGAGAACTTGTCGATTCTCGCATCAACTCATCGGCCTAATCCGTGAAGAAGCAAACACTAGAAAAAAACACCGGATGCAATATTTAATACTACGGCAGAAGATCCGGCATGCTTATGATATGATGCATGGCATGGCACAGATGCGGTGCAATTAGACAATATTACGCGGAACCGGGGTCCCGACAATTAATTACACGGTTCAAGTTATTTAGAACCCCCACAATTTAAGTGTTGTCTTAACATGGCAAGGCATGGCATCGGTTCGCTACACCAATTTAAATGGAGTCCGGAATAAGACAAAGATATCCCGCATAAACACTCCATATTTAATTATGAGGTGAATCGACTAAGTAACCCTCACCCACAAAAATATGTTTGCATGCATGAATAATTTAATATGCGACAGTTGATAATGTCATATTATAAAGATAGAGGCTTAGGGTCACACATCTGGGTTCGGAAGATCTTGGGGTTTCAAGGTTCGACGGGGATCGGTCTTCAGGGTCTCAGCCATCGGATCCATGAAGGAGATCTTGGCGATCCAGGAGGTCCAGGAAGGCGATCTTGGTCTCGGGAAGAAGATCTTGAGGGGAGGCGCTCTTCGGGTCCGAGAGGAAGAACTTGGCGTCTGTGAAGGAGACCTCGGTGATGTCTCCACTTTGCCGTCTCGGCTTCGGATCGGGGCTTCGAGATTCCGTTCGACGGCGTTGGCACTCAGAAGGTCTGGTGAACATGCTCAGATGGGGCTGGTGGTAGAACTTGTCGACGGGGCGGCAGGGTGTGGCATCGATCTCCGAGTGTTTAACAACTGAACAGAGAACTCCGCAACTACACATACCCTGCAGGTAACGAATCGAACAGGAGATAGCCACACACGCGGCACGGATACGGCGGATGATGACGTGGTACTGCAGGCTAAAACGAACACGCGGCCAAGGCGACAGGACGGCTTGACAAGGCGAGGACGCGCAGAGGGCGACGGTGGCCTGCTCAGCTGACCATGGCGGCGGGGTCCAGGAGGAGCAGGACCGAGCTCGCGAGGGAGGCAAGGACGGCGCGGAGGCGTGCGCCAGGCGGCTGTTCGGCGAGCTCGCGGGCCGTGCGCGCAGAGGGCGCCGGGGCGAGGACACGCAGGTGGCGGCGACCGGAGCGGAGGGAGGAGCTCCGCGTCGAGGGGCGCCGGCGTGGTCGCGGTCGGAGCGGCAGAGAATGGCGGCACTCGCAGGGCTAGGAGAGGCGCGGCAGGGCGGTGGTGAGAAGACGGCTGACGAGGTTTCAACTCGTCAATGCCCATTGTTATGGACTTGGGTTTTGGAGAAGATGGGGATGCTGGAGATCGTGGCACGGTTAACAGACAAGCAACCAGGGGACATGAGATTTACCCAGGTTCAGGCCCCCGGAGGGAAAACCCTACTCCTGCTTGTCTGCTCTTTGATTACGGCGGAACCAAAAGTTACAGGGTGCGCAGATTCGATCTGGCGTGGAGGCGTGTACGAAAGTATGGATCTGTCGAGAGTGCCCTCCTCGTTGGCCCCTCCTAGCCTTTATATATGGGGAGGCTAGGTCTCGGGTGCCAATACGAGTAGGTTACAAGTTGTATTGAAACTCTAGTCTTGTTCTTCAAGGATCCGAAGGTGTCATGGGCCTGGGCCACCCGAAAATCTTCATGGGCTGGCGTATATTGGCCGTGGGCCTTCCTTGGGCTGGACCAGGTATGCTGAAGTTATGTACCCGTCGGGTATAACCATGTCAGTAGCCCCCGAGTGTTCAGTCGAATCGTAGATTCGGCTGAGGACTCTTCAATCCTTCGGGTGTAACTCTGTCTTTCAAGAGAATGTGTAGGGATTGTTGATGCGTGTGCCTGACTCACCCGATGGATCAGGGTCAGTTAATCGTCTTAGGACAAAACAACACGATCTTCTTTAGGTGCAAGTCCCTCGACTCAAACCCGGAACATATGCTGGCGTAATTCGACTCAGGCCGCGGAGGACTTACAAGAGTGGAATTCCAGTGATTTTAAATGGTGTACCCAACGCGTCCGTCGGGATTTTTCATCGTACCTGCTGGTACGGATTCATACTAGCAGAGCGCAGTCAGGTGCGTTGCCAGGCCATCAGATGATATCTGTAGGTCTTATCTTTGCGTCGCAGACGCAGCATCCAAATGTTTATCACCGCGGAGGTGTTTCGGGTGGCCAAGGAGGATGTTACTCACTTAGCATTAATTGGGGCAGAGTTGCCGAAAAGTTTTTGCATGCGGATCCGGAAGATCGCAGTCGAAGATTTCATAGGGTGCGCGACCAGCGCTCCCTATGGGAGTAGCCCCCGAGTGTCTGTTCGAGTCGTAGACTCGAGCGGACACTTTTAGTGCAAGCATTGCTCAGTTGTTTAGTCCGTAGGACTCGAAAATTTTCGGATGCTGAAATCCTTCCTCCCTATGGGAGTAGCCTCCGAGTCCGTAGTGGAGTCGTGGACTCGACGTAGGACTCGAAGCTCTTGTGTGTGAACGGCCATCGCTCCAGTTTGGAGTAGCCCCCGAGTGTCTGGCGGAGTCGTAGACTCGGGCAGAGACTCGAGTCTTGTATCATGCAACGATAGTAGGAAAATCTCGTGGGCGTACCGTTGACCCGGAAGTACATCGGGTGCGCGACCAGCGCTCCTGATAGGAGTAGCCCCCGAGTATTTAGTCGAATCGTAGATTCGAGTGAGTACTCTTAGCTGTGTAGCCAAAGTTGGTGCTAGTATAACTTTTGATGACGTCAGTGCTGACGATCGATGACCTCAAGTGTCTGCTGCGCCAGAGATGACTTGACTTGACGAAGTGTGGGTCCCACTTCCTGACTTTGAATTGACCGGTCACGCACGGCGTGGAGATGATTACGGCGTTTCCTCGATCTCCGCGCGTAGTGGACGTCGTGGGAACGACGGTTCGTTTTGGTGCTGACACATGTACGGCCAGATCTGCCGTTGGCGTTAGGTCTTCTCGAGCAAGCGATCACGGAGCTCGAGCGAGTCTTCGGATGCTTCGACTCCTTCGACTCCCAGGAATCCTCGGGGTCTTGAGCGTCATGATGATGTTCAGGGGGGTTCTTCCTCTCCCATTCCTGCCATTCCTGTGCGAGCTGTTGCTCCGCACCCGCCAGCAAAGCGGAAGAAGGAAGAGAAGAAGGAGGAGAAGAGGGCCCGGAGGGCTTCTCCTATCTTTGACCTGAGCGCGTTGGGCTCGTAAGTGTTCTTTTTGCCACTGTTGTCTTTTGCTCACTTGTTATTTTTGCGCCTGTGTTGATTGATTCGTATGTAGGCAATCCTCCGACGGCTCGAGTGATGGAGCGCGCGAGATGATGGGGGAGTCAAACATTGCGTCGCCGCCTTCGCAGACGGTGGCGACTTCGGGTGGTGCTGCACCAGTTCCTCTTGTGCAGGAGAGGCTGGTGGTTGCGCCTCAGAATTTCGCAGGCGGGCCTGCGGGTTCGCCTTCGGAGCACGTAAGTTTTTCTGCTTCATGTCACGGGGGGAGCCCCCGGGCGTCTTCGTGTGCTGATGTTGTGTTTGCTTCTTTGTTTTGGGCGGAGCCCCCAAGTCATGCTCTTACTGCCATTGCTTTTTCCTGCAGCCTTGTGTCCGAGAGGCCAAGCGGCTGGTGGAGGAGCACCTGACGCTGGAGGTGAAACTGCGGCAGCTGCAAGGTATTCATCTGTCGTGGAGTACTCATCTTGCTATGTCTTGGTCCTGTTTGTTGACACTTGCTTGTTGTAAATGCATAGGAGCATAACGACTCTCTCCGTGAGGTTGATGCTCTGAAGAAGAGCCTTGGCCAATTGGAGCAGAAGGCCGAAGCTGCCGCTGAGGCGAAAGAGCGCCTTGAGCTAGAGCTGACGAAAGCAGCCGAAGCGAAAGAGCGTCTGCAGCAGGAAGCCGCAGGTCGTGAGAGGGGGGCGGCGGAGAAGCTCATGGCTGCCGCCAAGGCAATTTCGGGTGAGTGCTAGCTTTTGCACTTGCTCCTTTTTCTTCGGGTCCTCTTCTATGTTGCTTTTCTTCATGTTTTCTTCTGTTTTGTCTCAGATGCCGCAGGCATCGAGTTTGACTGTGGTGATCTGGAGCACGGGAGTGCTCTGGATGATGCCACTGTGGCGGTCGAAGACCGCTGCAGCACCGTCGTCAACTCCCTTGCCAAGGCAAAGGAGGTCCTTGGTCGCTTTTACCAGGAGCTCTTCCCGAAGGGCGCAACCCTTGAAGATGTGGGTGCTCTGGCAGAGGCTCTGTCAGCCGAAGCGCCTGCAGCGTACAAGCGCAAGCAGAAGGGCATCGGCGCGTCCGTCGGGCTGGCGATGGCCATGGCGGCTGGGGCGGAGCTGGACTTGCCCCAGATCACTTCTCGGATGCCGACGGCTGCGGATGGATCAGAGGTAGCCTTCGCTACTTACTCCGCTCGCTGCAGACGATATGGGCCCAAGCTCATTGACTTGTTGTCTGAGTACGCGCTGCGGCAGTAGGGCGAGGCCAAAGCTAGGCAGTCTGGCTCTGAGGCGACTCGGTGTCCTACGCCTTAGGCATAGGAGATGTAGGGTAGTATGTAGTTTACTTTTGCTGTAAATATCTTTTGTAGCACCATTCTTGAGCCACGCAGTGGCCTTATTTAATGAATTCCTCCGAGTTGGGCATTATCTTTGGCTGAGTATCTGTGTGCCTTCTTTTTCTTCTGCTTTAGGTTCCTTCGGGTGTTGACCCAGTTGGTACTTCATCCGAAAGGCCCTTGCGAGCATCGTTGGATGATTCCTCGCAGCTCGCTTTTCTGCGGGATCGCGTGCGCAGCTTGGAGAGGGATTTGCTTGGGCTACGCGGTCGTGCTGACGTTTGGAAGTCTAAAGCAGACCGTAGTGCAGCCAGAGAGGAATACTTGATGGCGGAGCTGGGTCGGCTGTCCGAGCAGCTGCAGTGTAAGTTGATCCTTCTTTCGGGCTGTGGCTCGGTTCTTCGGGTGAGCCTGCTGGCCTTACTCTTGTTCTGTGCTGTTGTCGCAGGTGCGAATCTTGCTCCGAAGGAAGAAAAGGAGCGCATTGCTGTTCGAATCAATTGTTTGACTCAACAGGACATGGAAGCCGGTGGCTTCTTTTGGGTGGATCGCGATCGTGCCATGGTTCTGGCGACGGTGCAGGATCGCGTCTTCCAGGTTTCGCGGGTGCTCCGCCAGGTGCAGACATCGCTGTCCTCGGTGTTGCACATCATGTTTCCGTTGGATGGCGCGCCGACGACCCTTGCAGGTCTTCTGGCGAAGTTTCGGAGTGCCAGCAATGTCAAGGAGCTGGTGCGGCAGCAGCTTGTCGCAGGGGTGAAGGCTGCCTTGTCTCTTGTGAGGGTGCATCGCCCTGATGTAGATTTGGCTGCTGTGGCGACTGGGCCACCTCCTCGACCAGATGGTGGTGAGTGGAATATGCGTCCGCATTACGCGGCTGTAAGGCAGTATGCCGAACAGATTGTAGATTTGTTTGAGCAGCGTGCTCAGGCTATTCTTCAGAATAGGTAGGACCTGAAAATAAACAGATAGATGTAAAATTTGTATATTGCGGCTGGGCGTGTATGTGCCCTTTGTTGTAAAGGTTCGCTTGTAAGCGAGCACGCGGTGCTTTGATTTAGTACGTGCCCTTTTCGTTTGCCTGACATGGTCAGCTACTCAGGTGTACACGTTTTGTCCTCAGTCGATGAAATCGTGAGGTGGGGGGAGCCCCCGAGCACGTAGTGCTTTGATTTAGTACGTGCCCTTTTCGTTTGCCTGACGTGGTCAGCTACTCAGGTGTACACGTTTTGTCCTCAGTCGATGAAATCGTGAGGTGGGGGGAGCCCCCGAGTGCGTTAGTAGCATGTAATCAAAGTTGCAGAGAAATAGTCAACCGAAGGTCGGGAGCGAGACACTTAGCTTTATTTGTAGCGTAATGGAGGAGGTACATGGTTCGGCTGAGTAACCTTGGCTGTAAGCCTTAGTAAAAGGGGTACATTGCCCATTGCTATGGGTAGAATCGTCGCAGGTGCGAGATGTTCCATGGGTTGGAGTATGCGACTCCAGACTCCACGTGCTTGAGGCGATAGGCGCCACCTGGGATGACCTCGGTGATGGCATAGGGTCCTTCCCATGGCGACTCGAGTTTATTCGGTCACTTTTGCTTGAGTCGCAAGACGAGGTCTCCTTCGACGAAGGACCTTGGGCGCAGCCGGCGGCTGTGATAGTTGCGGAGACTTTGCTGGTACACCACGGATCTAGCTGCTGCTATATCCCGTGCTTCGTCGAGTGTGTCGACGGCATCTTCGAGTGCAGCCGTGGATTCGGCTTCGCTGTAAGCGACGACTCGTGGAGCCTGGTGACGTACTTCGGCTGGTAGCACAGCCTCAGCTCCGTGTACCATGAAGAACGGTGTGTAGCCGGTGGAGCTGTTTGGCGTAGTTCGTAAGCTCCACAGGACAGACGGTAGCTCTTTCGTCCAGTTGCCAGCTTTGTGCTCGAGTGAGCTCATGAGGCGTTTCTTGATGCCAGCGCCGATTAGGCCGTTGGCCTTTTCCACTTGCCCGTTTGTTTGCGGGTGCGCCACTGAGGCGTACGTGATATTGATCCCGAGGCCTTCGCAGAAGTCCTGGAATTCTTCGGAGATGAAGTTTGATCCGTTATCGGTGATGATGCTGTGCGGTACGCCGAACCTGTAGACTATGGATTCGAAGAACTTAACGGCGGTTTTGCCCTTCTGGTTGGTGACTGGCATGGCCTCGATCCACTTGGTGAATTTGTCGACTGCGACCAAGAGGAAGACGTGTCCTTCCTTCGAGGATTTTGGCAGTTTGCCGATCATGTCAAGGCCCCATTGAGCGAAAGGCCAAGCTATGGGTATGGGTCGAAGTTCGGACCCAGGTGCGTGTGGTTTGTCGGCGAACCGTTGGCACCCGTTGTATCTTCGGACGATGTCCTTTGCGTCGTTCATGGCCGTTGGCCAATAGAATCCTGCTCGTAGAGCTTTGGCGACAAGGGAGCGGCTGCCTGCATGGTGGCCGCAGATGCCCTCGTGGATATCTTGGAGTATGGCCTTGCCGTCGTCGATGGTGACGCACCGTTGTAGGACGCCTGTAATGCTGCGTTTGTACAGCTCGCCGTTGATGATGGTGAAGGCTTTTGACCGACGGGATATGCGCCGAGCATCTGTCGGGTTGTCTGGTAAGTTTCCGTTTAGCAAGAACTGGAGGTATGGACGTGTCCAGGTTTCTTCGACTGCCATGACCTGCATCAGGTTGACCATGGCGACTTCGGTATCCAACTTTTCGGGTCCTTCTTGACCTTCGGGTAGCGTAGCCCCCGAGTGCTCTGCTTCTTCGGGTGATCCCTTGGGGAATTTCCGCTTGATGGATGGCACGCAGATCTGTTCGAGGAACACACCTGGTGGTACTTTTGCACAAGTGGAGCCGATGTTGGCGAGTCTATCGGCCTCCTCGTTGCTCTCTCTTCCGACGTGCCGAAGTTCGCAGCCGTCGAATTCTCCTTCGAGTGCGTTGTATAGTGTGCGGTACGCTATCATGTTTTCGGCGTGTGCGTCGCACTCATTCATCGTCTGCTGGACGACAAGGTTGGAGTCACCGTAGATGACCAGGCGCGTTGCGCCGCATATTTTTGCCATCTTCATGCCATGGATGAGGGCTTCGTATTCTTCTTCATCTTCGGATGAGGGGGTGGGGCTCCGGTCGCGCCTGGCCGGAGCTTTCTTCTTCGGCTCCGTAGGAGCGTCTTCGTGGAGCGCAGCTCCGATTAGTCCTAGTCTGGTGAGTGCGGACCTATGCATGGCCCTTTTCGGGTCCCCCTCCGGAGGTGGGTGAGCCGCAAGATACGCAGTGGCTGCCATGATCGCGGCTTGTGGCGTCTTCGGGGTGATGTTGCCGTCGGCGTCCATATCCATGAACGATGTGTGGAGGGTTCGGGTCACGTCACGCCGCTCCTTCGGTTCCATGTTTTCCACCCGAGAGTGGTGCTTGTTTCCCTGATTTCCGTTTGTGCTGGAGCCGGGTCCCATGGCGGAGAGCGCAACTCGTCGCGCACTAGACTCAGAGGCTGCTTTCTTGCGTTTATCGAGCGTCTCCTGCATCTTGACTTGTTTCTTGTGCTCCTCGATGAGGAGGTAGTGGTATGCCATCAGCAGATCACGTGGGGAGTCCAGAGGTAGGACTATTTCGCCTGCGACGGTGCGGCGTGCTTCGGCCCATCCTTCTTTGCTAAGTTGGATGAGGTGGCCCCTGTTTTCGCCGTTTCCACCGTTTTCGCCGTTTCTGTCCTGCGGGTTGGGGTTGGGCGGCGGGTTAGGCGTTTCCTCGTCGGTTTGGATGATCGCGGCGCACAGATAGCGCCTGCAGATTGGTTGGCTGCTGCCGCAGCTTTCGGATCCGTAACCGTAGGTCCCTTCATCCGAAGGTGGATCGCACAGATCGGAGTTGCAGCTGCTGCCGCTGTAGAACTCATCTGTTGATGGCGACGTGCGTAACACGGGGTGCGGAGCCCACGAAGCGGGCCTGATGGACGGCATGGGCACCCGCTCAGGGAGGCGGAGGGTGCCAGTTTGTCCCACCTGGAAGCAGAAGCTCCCGAACAGAATTTCGAGTCCGTCGCCTACGGGCTCGAAATCCTTCATGGTGTCCGGCGAGTGGGCGGTGAAGTCGAAAGCGCCGAAGAGGAGGTGATTCTCCGTCGCCGAGGAGTTGTAGATCGATCGGGTCGGAACCGTCACGACCGCACAATCAGCAGCCCCAGTTCCCACAGACGGCGCCAATTGACGAGGTTTCAACTCGTCAATGCCCATTGTTATGGACTTGGGTTTTGGAGAAGATGGGGATGCTGGAGATCGTGGCACGGTTAACAGACAACCAACCAGGGGACACGAGATTTACCCAAGTTCAGGCCCCCGGAGGGAAAACCCTACTCCTGCTTGTCTGCTCTTTGATTACGGCGGAACCGAAAGTTACAGGGTGCACAGATTCGATCTGGCGTGGAGGCGTGTACGAAAGTATGGATCTGTCTATTGTGTACGTGCGTACCCCCCTCGTTGGACCCTCCTAGCCTTTATATATGGGGAGGCTAGGTCTCGGGTGCCGATACGAGTAGGTTACAAGTTGTATTTGAACTCTAGTCTTGCTCTCCAAGGATCCGAAGGCGTCATGGGCCTTGGCCACCCGAAAATCTTCATGAGCCAGCGTATGTCTGCTGTGGGCCTTCCTTGGGCTGGACCAGGTATGCTGAAGTTATGTACCCGTCGGGTATAACCATGTCAACGGCCGGAGGGCGGCGTGCTCGGGGCAGCCGTGCAGGGGAGGAGGCCGGCGGGGACGGCGGAAGACGAGGCCGGCGCCTGGCGTCTGGGGAGACGCGGCGGCGGGGTCGCGTCAGCGAGGGTAAGCCGAGGTCGACGGGCGGCCGACGGGGAGTGGGGAAGGAGGACGAGGTCGGGGAGGAGGGGGCCCAAGGCGGCGGGGAAGAAGCGCGTCGGCGGCAGGGCAGAGTGGCGGCTCGCGCGCGCGGGCGCGGGCGGGAAATTCGGCGGCGGCGTGGGCTGACGCGGGAGGTGGGCCAGGCGGCATGGGGATGTGGGCAGGTGCCGCGGGAGGCGCGCCTGTCCATCCCGGGGTGGGGCCCGCGCGGGAAAAAGGAGGCAGGTGGAGTGGGTGGCGGGACAGGGCCAGGGGTGAGGTGGCGCGGGGTGGTTGGCTGCAAGATTGGGCCAGGGTGAGGTGGCGACATGGGATTGGAGGGGATGAGGTGGAGGGGCTGGGTAGGAAAATAGGGTAGGGTTTTTGGTAGAAAAGATTTGGGTGTTTTTCTAGGGTAGATAGAATTTTATCTGGAGGTGGCCGGCTAGGCTTTCGGGCCTAGCTGGCTGCCTCCCAAAAATAATTTAACTATTTTATTTATTTAAAACGAGGCTCTTGCAAACCGTTGGTAGACGAAACACAATATTCCGGAGACCCGGGTTTTACTTTGAATGAAGGACGGGGCGTTTAGAAAACAAAACGAGGCTCTTCGAAAATAGTTTTATGCAAACAAATGCAAGATGACATGACGATGCTCAAATGCAATGTGGCATGATGACATGAGCATGCGGTCATGATGATGCAATGCACAAAAATAACGCGATTTTCTAATAGTGGTTTTTGCGGGGCGCCACACTCATAATAAGTTTTTCAACTCTTATCAATCCAAAAACATGGACTTCCATAGTAGATACATAATATCAAATAACTCTAAGCATGTGTTGTTATATTTACTTTATATATCATACATGTTAGTCTTAAGTTCCTTGTATATGTATATTGACTTGTAAAGTAAACTTATAGACAAACTAAATCTTAAAGAAATCACCTAAGTTTAACTCATTCACCATATTGGGGTATTACTTCGGGGTTTTCCAAACTGCATTACATTACTTATGCATAACTACATCTTTCTTTTTTAAACATTAGTCCTTACCGGACCAATGATGTTGTTTACAGAATTTGGATCTTCTATTGTCTTGAAGACCGTGAGTGTATAATCTTGCAATCATAAAAGGCAAGTTCACAACTTGCTCATGTCCTTTGATTATTTTCTATCAAATTCTTGTAACTCAAATGTTGTCTTCACCTGCATTTCAAAAAGGACAGAAAATACTATTTTCATAATAATATGATTATGGATTATTTACCAAGTGGTAATAATCTATTGATACAGTTCCAGTGGTAAAGGAACATAATATCTAGGACTTAACAACCAATGTCGCCAGTGGTTCTAGCGCCATATATTACGCGTTAACCATGAGATTTGGAATGGGACGGAGAAGTCAGCTGTATCTTCTTCCTTTCATATGTAGGCAAGATGACCTTATCGTGACGCTGTGATTCCTTGTGTGGATCCAGCATATGGGTGGGCACCCTTAGGCTCCACGATTTTGGTATCTAGATTATCTATGAGCGACTGCCGGAGGTATAGTCGGACCTTTATGGAGCTTGCCAGGGGCATAACCGGCTCATAGAGTCTTCGGGAACTCATCAGGGTTGTAGCTTGCCCGAAAGGGGGCTTAACGGAGGTGTAGTTAGCCCCGAAGGATCGTGCAGACATATGGGATCGCGGAGAGGACAGTGATTGGCTTGGAACATCTACTGGGCCCCACACCAAAGGAAGTGTGGACGGGTAAGCTGCCCGGTTGTGCAACAAGGATTTGGTCTCTCATGGGTAAAGTAACGCACCTCTGCAGAGTGTAAGAATTGTGACATGTTACTTCCTGTTCCGGGAAGGAGCTACGAACACGACAGGAAAGGAACTCCATGAAAGTTCTGGTCAACCTGTGAAGGCTGCCGGACATAGTTTTCAGAATAAAAGCAACCTTTGAAGAAATGTTTACAAAAATCTACATTGCCTATGACCTATGGTCTGTTGCTGTAGAGATAGTGCATCATACACTTCTTTTTAGTGAACTTGTTGAGTACGCTCGTACTCAACCGTACCTTCTTAACCCTTGCTAGGATCTAAGCCGTTGAAGACGACGCCAACATCAATTTCTGCTCAAGAAACCATCATCGACAGCTCAAGTTCTTCAACAGAGTCAATGAAGTCAACATATACATCAACCGAAGTGAAGACAAAGTTCTTAAGTAGATAGGAGTAGATTCTCTAGCCATAAAACCTACTTCTATAGAGCATTGCAATAGCAGCAATGGCAAGCCAAATAGTTTAGATACTAGTCTTAGTTACTAGATAGTTCTGAGTTAATATTTCTGGTTCTTCTTTGTAAGAAGTTTATTTCTCTCTCTTTCACCTAGAGTGTTCTCTGGATCTTTTGTAAAGAGTCGAGTTGTAACCTATAGTCATGTCTTGGACCTACTGTGTTTCTGTTGTACTACTCTGAGGGATATAATACTAGTAAACGGTGTTTCATTAGTGTTATGTCAATGACTATAGTGTACTACATCATGCAGTGGTATGATGGTCACCGCAACGGGGCGGTAGCAGACACATGTGGTTGTGCACGGTGTAGTAGCGTACGCGGTTACGCGGTGCACGGTGGTCCATAAGTTTGTCCGGCCGAGCAGGTAAAGGCCCGCGCCAGCCCTGCCTCCGAGACGGATAAGCCGGCCAAGCTCGCTCACGCCTCAGTTAGCCCCGTCCCGCCCCACCTCCGCGCCGGACGCGTCGGCCGAGCAGGTGAGGCCGCTCCTGCTCTACTCCGTCGCGACCGGCCCGCGCCGGTGCCATCCCGCACGCTCGGCCGAGCCCGCGAGGCAGCACGCCCTACTCTGTCGCCGGCCCACACGCCCTACTCCATCGTGGTTGGCCCGTACCGGTGCCGTCCCGAGCCATGGCCATGCACGTCTTCGGGGAGGACGCTGGGAGCGCGGGATGATTGGGTACAGAGGGTGCGGTTGGACATGTTTTCTCACTCCGGCGCCCCTATTTTATTCTTTTTAGCCCTTTGAGGGAAGAGTGGAGATGCTCTTAGTCATCTAAACAACAGTATCAGAATATCCTTTGTTGGCATATTGCACAATACATCATCAAGGACCTGAAACAATTACATGTTCACGAATTTAGTTAGCATAAGAAAATATTAATCGGACTAAGGGCTGCATATTAGCCTACAACAATTTGGCTTGTGCTATGTCCATGCATGCCATGAAGCTAATTAACCTCATTTTTCTGAAGACAACTTGAAAAAACCATATCATTTGGGTTTCCTAGTCACAACTCACGGGATGACACATTGCTTTCACTATACGACACATTCATCAGTCAACAGACAATCTCTAATCAACACAAACCATGGATCCAGCACCAAACATGGTCAAAACTGATAGAATAGTACCTTAGGTAACATGGCCATGCTCACATAATAATTCATCGTTCAAACAACTTTCGTTGTGACATGGTGTCGTCCTTCAATTCGGTGGAAGAAATAGCAACCAATCATGACATCAGTAATACTCACTCCAGTAATTTACCTGACACAAATTCAGCATCAGCAGTAAACCCTAAAAATAACCCCAAAACAGTAAAGAATTGATAACAAGACAGTGCATGAAGAAGATTTAAAAAAAGATTTGACACACGGCGCACAGGCTGAAACAAAATTAGAAGATGGCACAACAAATCTGCTTGCAATTTTCATTTTTCTCGTAAGCAAACGTTAACCTGCGCCATCGTAGAGTGTGTACCACTCACACTCTCTCTCACCATCGGTAGCATGTACCCGGTGCCTCGTCGGCTCGTCGCAATTGCTGGCGTTCCGCCCGATTGCTTTCGGGTGGGGAGCAACAGGATGATCAGGCGCTGCCGCCGCTGTTGGAGGCAGGGTGCGAGACGCTCGAGGGCGGCGCCACGCCCAAAGGCATCCACATGCGGAACGGCTGCAGATAGGCCGCGGTCGAAGTCATCGTCGGCGTGGAAGAAGGAAAGGCGCGAGAGCAGAAGATCGCGAGGCGTGTGGTACAATGAGGGTTGGGGCTCGTGGGCGGAGGTAGGCAACTAACGAGGAGGTAGAGGGTCGACCGCTCTAACGTGACCACGGCCCATGACATTTTGGCCCGGTTGACGTGAACCCTCCCAGAACAGTTTGCGGAGTAGCAGCCCGGTTACAATGTTTAGGATTAAGAAAGGCCCAAGAGCGAACTGCAGACGGCCGGAGGATCTGGAACGTTGGAAGGTCATATCGGACGGCTGACGAATGTTAATCGCTGGGAGAAGCCTTAACTCGTTGAGTTTTACTGTTTCTTAATATTATTAGGGTTCGTCTGTTCGTATTTTTACAGTAGCTAATCCTCTTGTGTTAGATCTTATATTTCGATGAATCCCCATGTTCGTATTTGAATCCCTCTGTTCGTAGTTGGGATCGGTATTCGATTTGGTTTGAGATTTGGGGAATAATTATGAGATCTCAATCGGTTAATTTATGCAAACAATCAATCCCGATAATCAAAGTATCTCAATCATGTCGTTATTGCACTCTAGTGTTTTTTCCAACAGGAGGATAGCAGCGACGTCCGTAGCGACGACGAGTCCAAGGACACCAAGACTCGTCATATGATGAGGAGGCTGAAGTCCGGCCAGTACAACAACTTCTTCGCCAGCGACGTCTACATGTGTCCCTTCTGCCCCACCAGGAGGCTTCGCACCACGGACTCCAACTCCCTCGTGAAGCATGCCAAGGACGTGAGGACCTGCGGCGAGTCCGTGAATGTCCACGGCTTCAGAGTCAAGCACGAGACGCTCGGCCTTCACCTACGCAACCTCCAGAAGGTGGCTATCGAGGAGGGTCGCATGCCCCCAATCAAGCCCAAGGTGCCCAAGGTCAAGAGACTGGGCAGCAAGAAGTGGAGGAGGCGGAGACCATGAGGGGCCACTGATCTTGTGCTGCTGCTGCTGTAAAGCAGCTTCTTTTGTCTTATCTATGTTGAACTTGTCCGCTGCTGCTGAGTAGCCTAATTGTCGAATCTCGTTAAGTACCGTACTATATAACTTATATTAGCTGCTTTATCTACATCTGTTCTGTTTACTGAATTTATTTATGGTGCTGGTTAGATTTGCTGCTCTAGATTTGCTACCAGATTGGAGAAAAATGAGGGCCAAAAAGAATAATGAATGAAGAGAGAAACTGCTCTAGATTCGCTACCTTTTAGGCAAAAAAACACAACTGTTAGTGAGAGAGAGGGGAAAAGACGCTCTTAAAAAGGCCAATCATAAAAATAATAATAAAAAACTTTCAATTTACGCGGCAGGACGCACGCAACCACCAAACACACCCCACATGGTCCCACACCACATCCCCCATAATCAGCGAGAGATGGATGGCTGGTCCACAGTGTATCCTAGTCCCACCTGTCAACATGTAACGGTCGAGGCGACGTAACGTAACGCTTAACGCACGACCCGCCCGAACACGGTCCTACCGGTTAACATGTAACGGTTAAGCCTTTGACCTGACGGCATCCTCCGTCCGAACGCCTGTGAGGGTTTCAGCATAGAGGGAGGGGAAAAGTGAGGAAAACTAAGCGGCTGGGAAAAACTAAGTACAACTAACGAACCGAGGGAATGAAAATAGAAAATCCTTGTATTTTAGGATTTTTCTAGAGCTTGTATACTTTTTAGGGGTATATTTGTAATTTGTATTTTTTTCCTTATTTAATATATTTTCTTTTGTTTATAGGTGGGTTTGGCCAACTAGGCTTGGGCTTAACTAGCTCATTTGAGGTACTGGGTCGGTTGACCGACCCAACTCACACCCCACCCTTTCTTCTCGAGTGTCTCCTCTTCCTCTCTCATCCTCTCGTTGGCGACTCTATGGCCGCCGCTGCCCCCGCCAGATTTCAGTGAGCCTGGCCACTCCGTCCACCGTCATCTACGGTTAAAGGATTGCCATGCCCCGCTCTTCCTCTCTATCCAACTCGATTGGAATCAAAACCTTATCCTGCCGCCCCTCTCGTTACTGCGACGCTAGGGTTCTGATGCCATGGCTCCACTATACGCCACGCCACCGTACTGGTTTGCGTCGCCTCTGCTTCCTCTTCGGCGAGCTTGGACTCGCCCTAGGTAGGTACCACCCTCTTTCCTCTCTGGTACCTCTATTCTTTTCCTTTGTACTGGGAACCCTAGTTTCCTAGTACATCTCCTGATGCTCAACGTTGGGTATATACCTATGTTCTCTGATCTATATGAAATTTAGAGGTGTGTTAACTTTGATTCTCTATTGCCCAATTCCAGTGCAGAGCTGATTTACTATAGTAATCGTTTATTGCTAATCTGCTAGTGTTGGTAATTTAGGGTCTAATATTGATGCTTTGTCTAAGTGGTTCTTGATAGAATCGCTACATACTCTAGTAAAATTTAATGAAAATCACAAGTGTTACACTTATGATCCATTGATGATTTATTGCTCAAAGGATTCCAGCAATATTACTGGTGGTCTAAATTAGGTGCTCATTATTATGTCTAAATTTAGATGAAAGTTCCTAATATCACATGCCAAGGCATGTATGGATGATTACTTAGGTTTAAGATTCTAATTTGTTCCTTATCAATCTTTAAACTAAGATAATATTGAAGTTTTATTCTTAGACCAACTTGTCTGCAAAAGTGATTTGATTTCTAGAAGATTTATACCATGAGATTTGTAGTTGATCCTAGATCTAGTACTCAAAATGGCTTCTACTATATTCAAGCTAATGTGATGTGTCTATGAATAAGTGTGCATAGTGATGATGTGTTAGCATGATCTACTATGAGAGATGTTGTTGGCTTTGGCAAAGATTCTGTTCTTTGTCATCTCTGGTGTTGAAAATAGATGTGATTGATTCCTAGCTTTGTTTCTAGGAAGATGATAGATCTTTTGAAGTTGATTTATCCTATTTCAATGCCCGGTTCCTATAAGTGTTGGCTCTAGTGGCATATGCTGCTCTGGGCTGCTGTTGTGGTGCCTCCATTTCCTGGAGTGTGCACAACAGTTGCTAGACATCATAATCCACTACCATGCTGCTGCTAAGATTAGTTGGCTAGGCCAAGGATGCACAGACTGAGGCCTAGATTATGCTTGGATAAGAACAATTGTTATTCCTCTATGGATAAATTATCATGTGATGACCTAGTACTCCACTTGAGTACATGTCTAAGGATTTATCTTAAACCCCCACCATTATTTTTAAGATAAAATGATAAGAGAAGATACTTAGGAATGATCTTTGTTTTAGTAACCTGCTATTATGGTTGATTGTTGAAGCTAGTGAATTTGTTGAGCTTGGATCTGTTGTTGTTGATCTAGATCATCTCTTCTTGTGGTGATCTACTCCTCCTGGTAATGCTGTCTAGCCCTTCCCAGGGTAACTGGCCTTCTCCTCCTGGCTTGGCCTTCTTGATTCAGGTGACCATGGTGCTTATGGTAGCTTGATGGTTTTAGTTAGGAATCTACTCTAGAATTATTCCAAATGTGTTCTTGATGGCTTGTTGGTGGACTGCGATAGAAAAGAACTAGTGATAACCGCTAGCAGTTGTGTTGTGGCTGTGTTGCTCATTTTATGAGTGTTTGGCTACTGCTGTTGTGTTGACAACACACATCTTGCATGTAGTGACTATGCTTCTTACATGGGGGACCTGCTAGGTTCAAGTTTCAGAGTTGGACTCTTATCTTTGAGGATCATATCAGGTGAAAATGGAGATATCTCTTGGGTTTCGACTGTGCCTCTTTTATTGGTCTTTGGTGAAACTTGCCCCTGGCCAGTGATGGTGTGCTGAGGCCTAGTTTTGTGATAAGAACCGATTACTAACTGGCCCCTGTTAATCATCTTGATGATGAACTTAATAGTGCATCACACTGCTGAAACCTGAGAGTGATACTACCCAAAATTACCTCTTTTTATTGTCTTTATCCAGTTTTCTTCTCTTCTTAGTTGTATTTTGCAGGGACAAAAGTATAAGAGAAAAAATAAATGAAGGTATCAAATAGGAAATTAGTCTAGGGTTTTCTTTTATTATTTTTTGTAACTAGCCAGGTGGCCCTCGCAAATGCGAGGGCAGCATCGTGTGGATGTGTTTGAGCAATAAATTTATGATTTTACAAGTTTTGTAAATATTTATCTTTTAAATAAATTTATTCCCTAGACACCGTAAAGAGTTTATGTTAAGTAAATATCACTAGTTTGGAATTATCATTTAATATGTGGGTGAATTGGTAATATGAGTTTTCCTAAAACGCCATATCACCATATTCAAGAATATTGTCAATTACTCTATTCTGATTTAATTTCACTCTCTTCGTTCGCGTTATCTCCACTCTTCAATCCCGCTCGTGTGTGTTACTTGTGCTATAATATGACTATGACAACTTGATAACAAATTTTTAGCATTTTTTATCTTTCATGTTTACTATGTTCTCACTAAACAATCTTTTCAAATCCCATGATACCTATTAGGAACATTCACAATAGCTTCATCATAGTAGCTCAATACTCTAGCGCAAATTTTTGAGTGGATTGAAAGGCAAATAAATAGTAAATACTACCATTGCAATGGCATGTCTACTTAAATCTTCATGAATTAGAAACTATACAATTAAGATACAAAAGAGTATTTGATTTGGTCATGACAAAGAAATAAAAACTCATGAGCCCAATATAGGGGCTTCCAGAGGTTAGTGAGAAGGTACCTCAGGTGTGAATTAATTCTTTCCGACCAATCCTATAATGACAGACAACTCTATCTGTTCTATGCACTAGGCGCCATAGTGTGCCGATATCTACCTCGAATCCTCGCTTTGTTTACACCGTGTTGACGGCGTAGGCTAGAAGAAAGCACACATCTGCTGAGCAACGAAGACATGAATATAGGACATACCTTGCTGGAGTGAATTGATATATTACTCAAAGATAATTAGTGACGCGGTGGTTAAGAAATTATTTTTAGGCGGTAAAATTTAATCCTAAATTTACATACGTCTTATATTTTTGTTAGCTACATACTCATAGCCTTGATAGATGCACATCGTCAATACTATACAGATTGCATATATTATACTATACATATATATATTTAACTGTCAAGGTGAGAGAGGTGAGAGTACGTACCTAGGTGTGGACAGTCTAGATGGCGCAAATTTGAGGCCGAGCTTGAACTTGGCTGTCACTATGAGGAAATTTCGATTGACCGTACAGGCTGAAAACTGCGTTGGTGATCCCCGTGCGTGGATGAGACAACAAAACGTGATTTAGTAGCGGTATATGTATCTTAAAATCTTGATACAATTCTATGTGTGAAACAAATTAAAGAGGCTTTGTGATCAGCTTACCAATCTAATCTACCCTGTTCGAGTGAGCTGATCCATTAATCAAAGATAATCAGTCAAGTAATAGTTTTTAGAAGAGGGCAGAAGTAAAATTTAATCCTAAAATTGTATACCGCTTATATCTTTCATAGGTACATAGTCATAGTAGTGATAGATGCACATCGTCAAGGCTGATGGAAAAAGATTCTACAGTGTGTATATTATATATAGACATATATATTCAACTATCGTGAAAAAATTGCATATTATGTGACAGTACGTACCTAGGTGCGGACAGACTGGATGGAGTCCGAGCTTGAATTTGGCTGTTAGTATCAGGAAATTTTCGATTGAAAGTTCAAGCTAGAAATTGCGTTGGTGATCCCCGTGCGTGCATTAGACAACAAAACGCAATTTAGTAGCAGTATATGTAATTGTTAAATTTTTGATACAATCCTATGTGTACCTGCTAGCTGAAACAAATTAAAAAGGCTTTGTGATCAGCTTACCAATCTAATCTACCCTGCTCAAGTGAATTGATCTATTAATTAAAGATAATCAGTAATATCGTGACCAAGTAATTATTTTTAGGAGAGGATACCAGTAAAATTTAATCCTAAAATTGCATACGGTTTATATATCTTTCATAGGTACATACTCATAATAGTGATAGATGCACATCGTCAATAATGATGGAAAAGGTTTTCTACAGAGTGCATATTATACTATAGACATATATATTCAACTGTCAACAATACGCTCCTAGGTGTTGACATACTGGTGGTGCAAATCTTTCATCTGAGTCCGAGCTTGAGAATGGCTGTCACTATTCGGAAATTTTCGATTTTCGATTTTGATTTTCGATTGATCGTCCAGGCTAAAAAAAAGTCGTTGGTGATCCAGGTGTATGCACGAGACAACAAAACGTGATTTAGTAACAGTACGATCCTATATGTGCACCTGCTAGCCGAAACAAATTTAAAAAGGCTTTGTGATCAGCTTACCAATCTAATCTACCATAAGCCACACGCTAGATGCCTTTTAGCTGGAGAATTCCCGTAGAGGGCCACTTGCCTGCTTTCCAGTCTGATCGCATGCCATGCGCGCATATCTGTGCGATCAGAAACTGGATGTCGTGCTATCATGGACTGCAGGACGGAAAAGGGAGCGATCGAGTGATGGGTCTCGGTTTTTTCCGTCTCGACGACGGGAAGGCCGATCTCATCTGTTAGGTAGGTGCCATATCGAAGGGGTATGTAAAAACTTATGCATGGCATTTGGTAGGTAATTTTCTTAAACTTAATTATTCCTAAGATCCATCTTCTACCATCAGTTAGTTATTGAAAATTAATGGCCAGATGTTTCTAATTTTTGTGGGATTTTCTTAACGGTTTCTCTTTTTTCGATAGCCCGTCATGTACTTTTAGTATATAATAGATTTCTTTTTATTTAAATGTGTAAAGACATTGTAATATTGTATGATGTAATAAAGATATTCTTTTATATTATTCTTTGTTTTATTATTTACTCATATTAAGTATTCAATAAATGTTATAAAATACCCTTATGAGTAACAATTGTAAATAATAATATTATATGTTTGAAAGAAAACATTATTATTCTATATTCTCAATTGTGTCTTATTTTACTATCTCCTTTGATGTAGAACTGGATATTTATTGTCTTATTCAATAAAGTTAAAATTTTCTTTCTTTAGCAATTTTGAGATTGACAATTATTTGTACCTTATTAAGAACTCAATTCTTTATTTCTTATTGTAATTCAACTATTATTTATATTTCAAATTCAAATTATTTTCAATTTCAAATATATATTTGAATATTCAAATCTGAAATGTTTTCTCCTCAAACACAAAGACACAGTATAGGTCAAGTTGAAATCTGTCGCACTTGCCCTGACATTTCCATCAGAGGAAGAGAGATCTCGATCCCTCTTTACTGCTTTAGTTTTGCACGAAAAATCTCCAGATTTTTTGATACATGAATGCAATGCACACACCTACGGTGTCTTCATTTCTGACCTAAAACTCTGAGATGTTACAGCATCCCCCTTAAATTAAACTTCATCCCCGAAGTTTATACTCTCTTACGTTTCGGAATGAGGTAGTGACTTGTGTTGATCATGACATTTCTCAACTCCATGATGATCTGGGAATAATTGTGGTATCCCATATCTAGACCTTTTCCTTGAATCCTCTTCATACTTGGCAATATCCATCTGTCATTTCCCTCTTATCCCATAGCCTCTTTTACTATAATCTCCTTAGAGATATGTAATTTAAAAAAATCCTTGAATTGGAACATCTTCTTTGATTCATTAACCTAATTAGCTATCCTAATCAAACTTCTTTACTCGATCATCGACCTTTTCTTTCTATTCCTAATAGGGTATAGGAAATCTCACTAAAATAAGGTCTTTAATTCCATTAGACAATAGTTGTGGAAATAAGGCTATATTTGAGTTTGTCATAACATGGTTTGTACTGGTATTCCTTCCAAAGATTGGTTTTAAACACATTTAGTCCATTCCACTCGAGGTGTCCTATTACTCTACTCCGGTCTATTTCGGTATACACTCAGTTCAATCTTAAAGGCATTTTGAAGATTATTCCTCTTACCACTAGCCTATTCAAAGTCAATTTACCTTCTTGATTTATAACTTTACTAAGCGTTAGTAAATCACTTGACACTTCCTTCCTTATTTCTTCATCTTCTGTTTATTGCTTGACTCAAGGTCTAAACCATACTATCTTGAAGTATATACCTCGATCTTCTATTCTGTCATATTTCCGAGAGTACTTTATAATGTTGACTTCTGATAACCTTATGACAATAAGGCCAAATCTCATCATAGTTTAGTACTTCTTCAACTTTTACTCAGAACATCGAATAGAAATACTTCCATTTTATTATTTACTCTCCCCCTTCGGGTTTCCTAATGGCCTCTAAACTTTATGTATAATAACTACTAACTCTATAGTTAGGATATTGGTCTGTGTCCAACTCACATCATACATATTTAAGGTCTTATGAAAGAATTTGCGGTTTACCCACACAATTGTGGATACCCGAAATGAATCTTTCGTACAGTTTTTCACACATATAAGGTTTGTTTATCTCTTTTAAAAAGTAGTTATCTTAACTAATAAGTCTTAGGATGATCGTCAATATAACTCCACCTTCACCATTAACCCTAACATAGGCCAAGTTTTTTGCTCTTTATGTAATACAACAAAAAAATGATCTGGTTAACTAAACCAACCAAATACCAATTGAGGACCATCCTAGGGTGTATATACTATGAATTACCTAATAGGTTTTTAACTTACTCCTAGTATTCTCTCTGAAATTTCAGAACTTGAATACCATTCTTCTCTCAGTATTTCATCTTTGCACCAATTCATGATGCTTCCATGAAACTACGTATTACTACCACACCATCTCCTTAGCAACATCACCTACTTTGGGTGAACTTAAGTTTATCACTTCATGTTGCTCCATATCTTTTCTACACTAATCTTCCATATTATTGCCAACTAATTAATAATGATCTAAACTTGACCCATCCTTCAATTTGTGTTGATACTCCTTATACTTGGCTTCACTCCTCATGCAACTCTTCATCTTGATCTTTGGAACTCGTCACTCTATTTACACGAATTTCCTTTTCTATCTAGGTCTATAACATCAAGTAATAATTTGATGATGCAACATGCATTTGCACACCAAGTCAAACTTCATGTACATATCTAGTTAAGCAAGAAGATAAAAAAACCAAGAAATCCAAATGTGGTACATATAACACACATTACTTTAAACCCATAATGTAGTAGTTGAGTAAAAAATCTCAAAAACTCAGGCTTAGTTGCGTAGTATAGGACACCTCCTAGTATAGGTTTACGTTGTGATACTTAGCACATACCGGTCATACTACTCTTTGTATCAATATTTACTCCAACTGCGTAGTTGCAAAGGAATAAACGTTGAACAAATGGTCTCAAAGTGGTTACGGCAAACTTAATACCTCGCTTTTGAAATCACCCATTACCACTTACCTTCCATTCTATGGTAAACTACCCTCACATGATCTCTCCAAACAGCTAATCATATTCTATTTAATACCTAAATCCAAAGATTATTGGACATTCAGGACACCTAAGACTTCTATCATGGTCCTACACTATTATTTTCTTACTTCTACTTCCAGATAATTGATGTATACGCACTTCTATTCTTGTAGACAGTTGTTTGGCCTCCAAGTGCAGAGGTTTGTAGAATAGCAGCAAGTTTCCCTTAAGTGGATTACCCAAGGTTTTTCGAACTCATGGAGGAAGTGGTCAAAGGTATCCCTCTCAAGCAACCCTGCAATCAAGATACAAGAAGTCTCTTGTGTCCCCAACACACCCAATACACTTGTCAGGTGTATAGGTGCACTAGTTCGGCAAAGATATAGTGAAATACAAGTGGTATGGATAATTATAAGTGGTAACAGTGCCAGAAAAGAGCTTGATGGGTAGGAAGAGACTAAAGGCAACCTGAAATAAAGATGGAAGCAAGCAAACATATAACAGATCTAGTTGCAAACGGTGTTTCAATGCTTAGAAACAAGGCCTAGGGACCATACTTTCACTAGTGAACACTCTCATATAAATATCTTCTCTTTATGATACTACTCTGAACTACTCCCCGGTTGGACACTCTAATCCATGGTAGGGCTATAATAGCACACCTCAAAGTTCGTTTTCCCCATCTAGATAACCCCACACTGTCACCTTGAGCACTAGATGGTTCCAACAAACACCACAATTTCATAGAGACATCCAACTCCAAATATAACTCATAACAAGTAATTGAAATCTCTATCCTAAGTGCCACCATGGTGTGCATGCTATCACTTTCACACACATGGGGAGAGCTAGAGATCTATTAAAGCACTTGAGTAGCAAGGTGGATCTACTTGATTACAAATCTTACGATCACAATATGATCATGCATAGAGAGAGAGAGATGAACACATAGCTACCGGTAGAACCCTTAGCCTCGAGGAAGAACTACTCCCTCATCATCATGGGAATCAGCAACGACGATGGAGATGGTGGTGGAGTCGATGGACATGGCTCCGGGGGCACTTCCCTGTCCCGGCAGGGTGCTGGAACAGAGACTTTCTGTCCCCCGAATCTCCCCTTCGGTGGCGGCGGCGCTGCGGAACTTTTCGTGACTGGAGGCTGGATTCTTTAGAGTTTCTACATCGGAGGCTTCTTATAGGCGAAGAGGCGATGTCAGAGGGTAGACTAGGGGCCCACACCACCTTGTGGCACGACTAGGTGGATCCGCGCCACCACATGGTGTGGCCAGCCCCTAGCCCCTCTCCGTCTCGTCTTCTGGCTCCGTGAGTCTTCCGGTAAAATATCGACTTTGGCTTTTGTCCGGTCCAATTCCGGGAATATTCATTTTTCGACTTTTCTGGAACCAAAAACATAAGAAAACAAGCAACTAGCACTGTGGCATCTTGTTAATAGGTTAGTTCCAGAAAACGTGTAAAAGTACTCCAAAGTGTTGACAAAACATAAGAAAGTAGATATAAAACAAGCATGGAACATCAAAAATTATAGATACGTTTGCAACGTATCAACATCCCCAAGCTTAACTCCTTCTCGTCCTCGAGTAGGGAAGTTATAAAAAGAAAAGATTAATTTTTGAGGTGACATGCACCATCACAATCTTGATCAAGGTATATTGATAGCTGGGATCATTGTACTCTAACATAGCATGCAAGATATAGTTCTAACAATAAGACATAGCAACTATGTTGTAGCATGAAAAGATACAAACAAAAGATTCATGAATAACAATGCTTTGAAAGACGTTTGCTTGTTTCACATATAGAAAACATAATAAGAATGGTATTCAGCTTGTCCCTCATAGTGTAGCAAAACATAAATGCATAGGACACCTTCAAATTCATAAGGGTGACTAGATACAAGTAGTTTAAGGACAAGAAATATCAAAGTTATGAATCAATCAACAAGTCTTGGGACAATGCACATTAAACTAAGAATGGCCACTATGCTCTCTCAATAGGTGCATAAAGATAGAAGATGGAGACTCAACATAAAAGTAAAAGAAAGGCCTTCATTGAAGGAAGCAGGGATTCAAGTCTCATAAAGAGCTTCCAAAAATTATGGTACTTATTAGCTTTCAGCTCCCATTGCCCTATCATAAGCATCTTGAAGTGATTAAGGTTAAAGTGAACAAACTATGGAGTATATGTTGGTTCCGCAGCATAGAAAACAAAAAATTTCCTACGATGAGAACTACACGCCAAGATCTATCTACTAGGTACAGAGCAACGGGTGGACATACATCCATCGAGAACTTACCCTCGAAGACAACGATTTTTGTTAATGAGTAGGAACTCGTGGTTGATGTAGTCGTACACTTGCCGATCTCAAGATCGTGTGGAAATCCGAGCAGGTCCGGCTCCAACACGTCCTTCAGATCCAGCTCCAGCAAGTCCAGCACCACCAAGTCCGGCACCGCAAAGCAGCGGTGCATCCGTGATCGCACACACGTCCGGTACCCCGACAACCTCCGTCCCTCGCTCCAGCAAAGCAGCAGAAGCAGCAACTCCTTTCCAAATAAAGCCACCGGGAACATGTATCTCGCTAATCCGAGACCATGGGGAAATAATACTAGAGGGGGAGAGAGATCCTTCACGAGGAGGTGTGTGGAAGAAGAAGGAAGAGGGTGGCCTTTTATAGGAGGAGGGGGGTGCCCCTCTCTCCATGGCCGGCGCATGGGGGGGTGACTCCTCACCTCCCCCATTCATGTGGTGGTAACCCCTCCACATTAAAATGCCCCTTCACATTCTCTTTTAAAGTCTCCACTTTAAATGCATTAAATTTCTCCAAATTTAATGCTCTCTCATTTAATAAAACTCTTTTATTATTTTTATTCAGAATTTTGTTAATTACTTTAGTTAACAAACATTCACATAAAACCCCCTGCAACATTTCAATATTACATGCAGAACCAATTTCAGCAATTTCACCCGAAACAGTTTCGCTGTCCATTGAAATATTTCCAGCGCTTTCTTAAATCTTTATCTGAAACATATTTGCTCCAAATGGTGTCAGTATCCCTTAAGTGTGTCACCCTATGGTTCGCGAATAATGTAGACATGATCGAGACCCCTCTCAGATCAATAATCAGAAGCGGGACCTAGAGATCCATACTGACTCCTACACATTCAACGATGACTTTTGTGATCGTGAGAACCTTTAACGCTAGTAACGAAATCCCTTTGTCTCGCGATATATTACATGTCCGAGATTCGATCATCGGTATCTCCATACCTAGTTTGATCTCGTTACGAACATGCACTCTTTTCTCGTTCCCGTGATATAACATTCTAGTGATCACATCACTTGCTTGCAAGCTATCTTAATGTGATATCACCGAGAGGGCCCAGAGTATATCTATCCGTCATCGGAATTGACAAATTCCACTCTTGATCCATGAGCCTCAACATAACACCTTCGTAGCACTGAACCCATCTTTATAGTCACCCTGTTACGGTGTGACGTTTGATGTTATCAAGATACTCTTCTGGTGTTAGCAATTAACATGATCTCATGGTCTAAGGATAAAGATTACTTCGTATGATGTTATAGCAATATAAACATAATGACTTGATCGTAATGCTATACTTCGGATGAATGTTCATCACATCATTCCACCAATGTTGTGACCTCGTTATTAACAACATCCAATGTCCATGATCAGGAAACCTTCATCATCTTGTTAATCAACGAGCTAGTCTATAAGAGAGGCATAACTAGGAACCCTTTTTGTTTATTAAACACACATGTATTGATGTTTCCGATCAATACAATTATAGCATGCAAAATAAACATTTATCATAAACATGGAATAAGATAATAACCACTTTATTATTGCCTCTCGGGCATATTCCCTTCAGTCTCCCACTTGCACTAGAGTCAATAATCTAGTTTGAAAAACTTTGCGTATTGAACACCTATGGCTTTATGGTGTTGCATATACGCGATTGATAGTGGTTAACATAATCTCCAGATCTAACAGTTTCAGGTCCGTGTGTATTTGCATGTCTTTGCGTCTTTACGCATCACTCATTCTCAAATGAGATGGCATTGTATAAATTTGGTCCTTTGGTGAGACCTTTAGTTTGTCCTGGTTAAAATATGTTGATATTATTGTCACACAATATATCTTCATAGTATTAGCCCACTTTGAACCACACCTAGTTTGATAACAAACTACTTAACACAAATGCCCTCCTATGCCGCTACTATAGCAGTCATATACTTAGCCTTGTTGTTGTAGTATCCGTCACAATGTCTCAACTTTGGAACTCATCCAAATCCATCATGGAACATCCTTTCCATTATATTGTGCCACCCATAGTCTAAATTGAGATAAATTTAATTTGTATCTTGTGACAAAACTAGTATCAATGTAACACTTTACAATGAACTACCTTTAACTATTTGTCACTTATACATGATATATTCTTAGTTCTTCCAAAGCTCATAAGAATATCTTTACTATTGTCCAATGATCATCTTATGGATCATTCTAGTATGTGCTCATAACATTTCGATCATAGGACATTCTAGATATATACATATCACGGTATAATCGATCAAAATCTTCATGTGATTTTACTCACCAAGTGTTGGAACACTTGAATCTTGATACAATCCTTTCCATGCAGCAAGAACCTTTCTTGTTGTTTCCATATTGAACCCTTTCAATATCTCATATATGTATGTCTGGCACAACCATATTAGTGCCTCAATCTATCCATATAGATATTGATGCCTAATATTCCGGTTTTTCCCAAGTCTTGCATCAAAATCTTATTTTAATGAAATTCTTAACTTGTGTCAATACAAGATACATCCTTTCCAATCAACAATATGTCCTCTACATAATGTATTAGAAATATGTATCAGCGCTCCCACTTAATTTCTTGCAAATGCAAGCATCTTCATCATCTCCGATGAATTTAAACTCTTTTAACAGTTTCATCATGGTGAAGATTCCAACTCCGCTATGTTTACTTCAACTATTGAAGTTTGCATGCCCTTTTAGCACCCTTTGAATTAACAAAACCCTTCGGACCATGTCATATACATGTCCTAGGTAACCGTTCCATTATAAGAACCTTGTTTTGTTTATTCAACTACCATATACCAAATTATATGTAGTGGTTGCTACATTAATCCGTCAAGACTATATATCGCTATGAAAGATCAAATCTTGTCATAGTCAACTCCTTGAACATTGCCGTAAACTTCTTTCCAGCATATCGACTATTTCATAGATGTTAAACATCCATGTCTATTTCTTTATAGATCTAAACACGACCGATAGGCTTCACGCCTTTCCGGAGGGTCTTCCAAGTTCAGAAACTTGATTTCTCGTGTATGGATACTATCACGGATTCTATGGCTTCTAGTCATTTTATGGAGTCAGGGCCCATCATCGCTTCTTTGCATGTAGTCGGTTCATCATTGTCAAAACAATAACGACTTGCTTATGAAATCACACCATTTGATTCTTACCGACCCACATGGTTCAATAGGAACTCTAATCTCCGAGATCACACCCTTTGTAATCACGGGAGCCATGAGCATTGTGCCTGCCACCAGGACACTTTCCGGCACTGCGCTACTTAGCACATATAGCTAAGGTTCAACAACCTTATCAAAGTTCTATTGTCCTCCCACTTAACTTTTCACGAAAAATTCCTTCTCAAGAAACTTGACGTTCCAAGTAACAAACTCTTTTGTCCTCGGTGTTATGGAGAAATTCCCAACAAATTCTTTGGGATAACCTACAAAGACGTGCTTATCCGACTTTGGTTGTAAACATTTTACTTATGCATAACATACCAAAATTTAAGAAAAGACAATTCGGGTTTTATCCCAAACCATAACTCATATGGTGTCATTTCAACGGATCACGATGGTGCTCTTTTCAGTGTAAAAGCGGTAGTCTCTAAAGCTTTAATCCTTAAAACATAATGACAGTTTTATAAATGACACCTTTGATCTTACCATGTCAACATGGTTTGATTTCATCTCTCGAATATGCCATACTCCTATGGTTTATCGGGAAACACAAATCATGGAACAATTCCTCAAATCTTAGGTGTTTTTTCTAAACACGTAACTCAAATATCTTCCTTTATGATCGAATCATAAACTCTTTATTTTCTTGTTACAATGATTTTCCACTTCATCTTGAAAGTCTTTGAACAATTTTCAAATGTTTCATACTTCTTCCTTATTAAGTAAATATACAGATATATTCACTCAAATTTCTGGAGAAAACATATGAAGCAAAAAGGATCCATCGCATATGGCTACACATAATGGACTATATACATTAACATGCATAATATCCAATAAATTAGTCATCCGTTCCTCTTTGGCCTATGAACGGAGTTTCAATTATCTCGAGGAAACTTTTACAAGCGTCAATTGATCAAAATCAAAGACTCCAAAAATCCATCAACATGGAGTTTCTTCATGTTTTCTTTCCAATATAATTTAAAACAGCGATGTCACTTCATAAGTGATCTTTTAATCATTTGTCTTGCGACATTTTAGCAATAATGTTTATGGATGTGATTTCTCCCACTAGACTTGTAAAAGTTCATCCATCCTTTATGGAATATGGTAATTATTTGAACAACCATTGTTCTCGTAATACCGGAACAAAATAACAATTATTAAAACAAATCTTGAAGGCTAGGTTTGACGACAACGAAAAAACACAATAACACTTTATTTGTTTTCGATGAACATCATCACTTATTCTCTTGCTAGTTACTTAGGCCATTGTAGTTCATGAATTGCGTTGTCCTGTATGACACTTCATACCAACCAATTCGGTATCCAATACGGGTATCCAATACCTCAGAACCACATTGTTTAACAAGCAAGGAATACAACCATAACATGTATATCTTCTATATACCTAAGTTGGTCATCTCCAACTTTTTCTTTTCTGCCAAATATTTTATAGATTCTCTTTCAGCAATTCCTTTTCTTTTAAAAGAATCTATCAACATCAATAGTGGTGTCATTCACATGACAGATAGTACAAAGCGTATATAGTCAAACACTAATACCTTTGGACTTGCACTTTGAAGTGGATCACCATCATCAAATGTTTGGTATTCTTTCAAAAATCCATTCTTTAGTAATCTTTTAGTGTAGTAAACATTTTACTTACATCTTCTATTCATTCTTATCATGACAACTTTCATGATCAAGCTACTATAGCCTATAAGGAAGAATGATGAGTATAATTTTAGTTCCCAAAACCTTTTGGGAGATTCGGATGCCTAGCATCTCCATCCTTCACACATTCTCATACAATATGAGAACATGTATTCTGCTAAATTATACTCTATCATAATGCAACAAAAAACATTGTTTCGGATATCACAATATCTTCCACACATGATGGTTTCTGAAACAATTTTCAGCTCTAATATAATCTTGATATTAAAACAACTTTTGAATATCAATAATCATGGAGGCAAACAATGATACTTTAGATACTAACATTGGAATTCTTACTCTTGATTTAATACTACTTATTAAACTTCATGGAGTAAATAGAGTTTTCTGAAAGTTTGCAATAGGACTTATAAACTTTAAATTGACATTCAAAACAATACGATACCAGTTCGTAAAGTAAATATCTATAGTTCTATTATCTCAATTAAAACTAAGCATAAGGTAGTGAACAGACGCCAATGACTACAACAAATTATGCAAATTCACTTCGATTTAGTTTATGACAAATTGAGTTCGAATAATCCAAATTAGAAATGAACTCCCACTCAAAAACGACATCCCTCGTGCCTTTTTGGTGATTACATGAACCAAATCCACTACAACAAGTCCGATCATCACGCGAGTTGATGTAGCTTCAAAGGCGAGCATCTATATGGGCATCATATCAACTATATGACTCATGCTTAACCTTTCGGTCCGTGCACCAAGTAAGAACCTTAGTACTCGCATGTTTAAAACCGTCTTACACCCGTTTGTATGAAAGCGTAGAGTCGAGTACACCTGATCATCACGTGATGTCTCGAAACACGATCTATAAAACGGTGCATACTTAAGGAAGAACACATTTTTATCTTGATATCTAAATGAGGGATCATGTTACAATGCTACAGAAAGCGCCAAACTAGCAGTATAAGATGCTAACATCTAATGTGTAAAGTGAGATGATATGGTCCATGCATTTGATCTCTATCATTTGCATCGTGGTATGATCTCTATCATTCCTTTGTGTGTAAGGCCAAGGTCTATGGAACTTACACGTTGAGTGTGTTGTAAGAGTATCTATCATACATCTACTTACAACAATACCATATCAATACACTAGCCCAACAACGATCTAAACTAGACGCCTCTAATTTATCAATTGCAAGTTTTACGTGGCTTAGGGCTTTCGGAGATAGAACCATTCTTACCTACGAACATGGAACCACAACGAGGATAACCAAGTTATTAGCAACTCGTTGTAAATCAGATATTGACTATAGTAGGAGAGACAGACACCCGCCAGCCACTTATGCAAAACAAGTTGCATGTCAGTCATGGAACCGGTCTCATGTACGATGACATGTAAGGTTGGTCTGGGCCGCTTCATCCCACTATGCCACCAATATCCAAAATACATAGAAGATGCAATAACATGATCATCATCGCCCACATATAAACATATGTGTACTACCCGTGCAAAGCACCTACGCATAGATCAGGCTCTGATACCACTGTTGGTTCCACAGCATAGAAAACAAAAATTTTCCTACAATGAGAAGTACACGCCAAGATCTATCTACTAGGTACAGAGCAACGGGTGGACATACATCCATCGAGAACTTACCCTCGAAGACAACGAGTTTTGTTAACGAGTAGGAACTCGTGGTTGATGTAGTTGTACACTTGCCGATCTCAAGATCGTGTGGAAGTCTGAGCAGGTCCGGCTCCAGCACGTCCTTCAGATCCAGCTCCAGCAAGTCCAGCACCGCAAAGCAGTGGTGCATCCGTGATCGCACACACGTCCGGTACCCCGACAACCTCCGTCCCTCGCTCCAGCAAAGCAGCGGAAGCAGCAACTCCTTTCCAGATAAAGCCACTGGGAAAATGTATCTCGCTAATCCAAGACCATGGGGAAATAATACTAGAGGGGGAGAGAGATCCTTCACGAGGAGGTGTGTGGAAGAAGGAGGAAGAGGGTGGCCTTTTATAGGAGGAGGGGGGTGCCCCTCTCTCCATGGCCGTCGCATGGGGGGGGTGACTCCTCACCTCCCCCATTCATGTGGTGGTAACCCCTCCACATTAAAATGCCCCTTCACATTCTCTTTTAAAGTCTCCACTTTAAATGCATTAAATTTCTCCAAATTTAATGCTCTCTCATTTAATACAACTCTTTTATTATTTTTATTCAGATTTTTGTTAATTACTTTAATTAACAAACATTCACATGTCCCTTGAATACGAGGGCCGCTCCTCATGCTACTCAAGTTTAGTTACCGGTAAGTTCTTATCATCGTAAGTACATGTGTATCATAGAGAACCGCCAATGGGGTACCCCTTGCCCGATGATACGAAAGAATCCCCATATCAAAATGACAAGGCAAGCAGACAATGAGCATCTCAGCAATCTTCTTATTTACCATGGGAATATGGTGCTTTTTTATCTCTTTCCTATTTTCATAATCTTTTTTTTCTTTTTCTCTTTTTTCTCAATATAGGACTCTTTTTTTATAAGAAGAATGCTTCATAGACAGCTCATTATGGTCACGCTGCAGGTTTCCACCATGTTAGCATGGATTAGACCAGCAGCCCAGGCGTTTCTCTAACACATATACATAACTCCATGGACTTACAAGCTGCCCTTTCATTTCACACCGACGACATCCATGGACAAAAGAGCATGATATCAACTAGGTACAAAGTACAAGTGCAATGTTGAAAGCGTTCCCCATGACAACATGGTTCTGCTAATCCCCAACAAATAAGTGCAAGCATATACAACATAGACGACACAATGGTTCAAGTTTATTAAGGGCAAGAAAAGTAAAGTGTGCCATCAAGTTCGTGAGAGCTTTGATCACTAGTTTTCTCATAACAAGTTTAATTCGGAAGGTAAACAAAAACATGAATATACTTGGAATAGCATAAGCTAGTAGGTAGGTATGATGGACTCTTTGGAATAACTTGGTTTAGGGAGTTGGATGCATGAGTGGAACTCATACTTGGTTGCGGAGGCTAGCAAAAGACTGGGAGCGATAAACTAAGAGAGCAATAATGGCCATAATCATGCAGAGCGACAAAACATCATTAATCAAAGCATAAAGTGATACTACAAGTTGAAAACTAAAGGATCATAAAGGCTTATGGTGACTTGGGATAGTCATAACATGGTGTGAGCATGCGCCAAGTCAACCCAAATAAAGCATCAAAGGAGAATACCATAATACTATGCTTTAATATGCTAAAACAACGCATGATCCTTCCAAGGCACATTAAGCAATCTCAATTGTTTATAACAAGTCATGCTACAGCAAAGAATACTAAGCATAAAGCCAAAACAATATCAAGCATGGCATGACAAAGCATAGGCCACAGTCAAAAACAAGCTCTCTTTACCACTTAAGTATGAACTTTCCTACTCTTTTCCAATCCAAACCAACTTATTTGAAAGAACTCACAAAGATAATAATAAATAAAGATCAGTGAGCTTGTCTCACAAATCCAAAAAGAAGAACTAAAAAGTTCTAAGCTGAAAGCACAAGAAAACTAAGGCTAAACCCAGTGCTAGCAAAAGAGAACACTCACAAAACAATAAGAATGAAAACTAGAGTGTTCTAGGCAATGAATAACGGAGTGTGTCTCTCTCCAAAAGAAGTTTGTCAGGATCCAACCAACTTATTTAAGCAAACCAAACAAAAGACAACTAAAAACAAAAACAAAGACGCTCCAAGAACAACACAACTATGCATGAAACAATAAAAATAAAGTGTTTGGAGGAACCTGAGATTTTTATTGATGAAGAAGGGGATGCCTTGGGCATCCTCAAGCTTTGACGCTTGTAATTCTTGGATATTTCTTGGCGTGACATGGGGTGGCATCCCCAAGCTTGAGCTTTAGTCCATTCTTCATCTCATTACATCATTCTCTTCTTACACCTGAAATTCTTCCTTCATACAAAACTTCACACAATCTTTATTAGCAACATTAGTGCACTCAAGATAATAAGTATTTGGGTTTAGTTTCGACACCAATAAAACTTCTATTAAAACACAAGCTACTGTAGCACTTGCCTCAAAAAGCTCAATTCCCCAAAAGAACTCGAAAAGGAACCAACAAGAAGCAAATGCAAATAATGGCAGAAATCTGTCAAAACAGACCAGCAGGTAAAGACGAATTTTTTCGAAGACCTTCTGTTGCTCAAATCAAAAAGTGTTGAACTAACGAAAGTTAGATAACAACCTGGGGCAGAAGCACAAAAGTTCACGCCTCAAAAGGACGTACAGAGATTTTACACGAATTTTTACGGTGAAGCACAGGAATCTGTTTCAGGACAACAACTTTCCCAATCATTACTTCTCTCTCATTAGAGGTTACTCTTGGCACAAAAAGCAAATAAAAAGGATAAGGAGCGGTTTTTACAGAGGTAATAACTTCCAAGACTCAGCTAAAACTTTTGGGTTATCTCCCAATAAGTACTTTTCTTTAACGCTTTTAAGGTAGGCATGATAGTTTGAGAAGATGCTCACATAAGAAATATGAATTGAAGTAAAAGAGAGCATCAAGAAGCAAATTCAAAGCACATTTAAGTCTAACCCACTTCCTATGCATAGGAATCTTGTAAAGAAACAAGTCATGAAAGCACAAAGCAACAAGCATAGGAAAAAAACAAGTGCAACTTTAAAAATTTCAACATAAAGAGGGGAAACTTAATATTGTTGAGACATATAAGCCCATGTTTTCCTCTCTCATAATAACTTTCAGTAGCATCATGAATAAAATTAACAATATAACTATCACATAAAACATTCTTATCATGAGCCACATGCATATAATAATTATTACTCTCCACATAAGCATAGTCATTCTTATTAATTGTAGTGGGAGCAAATTCAACAAAATAGCTATCATTATTATTCTCATCACCATAATCATCAAATATAGGAGGCATATTGTAATCATTAATTTTCTCCTCAATAGTAGGTGGACTGAAAATATCATATTCAACATTGTAATCATCATATATTGGAGGTTTGGTATCATCATAAGCAACAAAATAGCTATCTCCCAAAGCTGGGGAACTAAAAAGATCATTTTCATAAAAACTAGCTTCCCCAAGCTTAGACTTTTCCATAGCATTAGCAATAATGGTGTCCAAAGAATTCATACTAACAACATTGCTATTATCATGCACATAAAGTTCCATAGGTTTTTTAATTTTCTCTTCAAACACTTCATGTCCTAACTCAAGATAAATACTATAAAGCTCTCTAATTTTGTTGTTGTTTTCCATTAAGCCTAACTAGTGAAAACAAGAAACAAAAAGACAAAATTGCAGAATCTAAAGGAAATAACTTCGAGCACTTACACCGGAGGACGTGAGTACTTTTTACCTTACCTCCCTGGCAACAGCGCCAGAAAATAGCTTGATGTCTACGCACTTCTATTCTTGTAGACAGTTGTTGGGCCTCCAAGTGCAGAGGTTTGTAGAACAGCAGCAAGTTTTCCCTTAAGTGGATCACCCAAGGTTTATCGAACTCAGGGAGGAAGTGGTCAAAGGTATCCCCTCTCAAGCAACCCTGCAATCAAGATACAAGAAGTCTCTTGTGTCCCCAACACACCCAATACACTTGTCAGGTGTATAGGTGCACTAGTTCGGCGAAGAGATAGTGAAATACAAGTGGTATGGATAATTATAAGTGGTAACAGTGGCAGAAAATAGCTTGATGGCGTGGAAAAGACTAAAGTAAAACTGAAATAAAGATAGAAGCAAGCAAACATGTAACATATCTAGTAGCAAACGGTGTTTCAGTGCTTAGAAACAAGGCTTAGGGATCATACTTTCACTAGTGAACACTCTCATATAAATATATTCTTCTTTATGATACTACTCTGAACTACTCTTCGGTTGGATACTCTAATCCATGGTAGGGCTATAACAACACTCCTCAAAGTCTGCCTTTCCCATCTAGATAACCCCACGCTATCACCTTGAGCTCTAGACGGTTCCAACAAACACCACAATTTCATAGAAACATGCAACTCCAAATATAACTCATAACAAGTAATTGAAATCTCTACCCTAAGTGCCACCATGGTGTGCACGCTGTCACTTTCACACACATGTGGAGAGCAGAGATCTATTAAAGCACTTGAGTAGCAAGGTAGATCTACTTGATTACAAAGCTCATGATCACAATATGATCATGCATAGAGAGAGAGATGAACACATAGCTACCGGTAGAACCCTTAGCCTCGAGAGAGAACTACTCCCTCATCATCATGGGAATCAGCAACGGCGATGGAGATGGTGGTGGAGATGGCTCCGGGGGCACTTCCCTGCCTGGCAGGGTGCCAGAACAGAGACTTTCTATCCCCTGAATCTCCCCTTCGGTGGTGGCGGCGCTGCGGAACTTTTCGTGGCTGGAGGCTTGATGATCTAGGGTTTTTGCCTTGGGAGGAATATATAGGCGAAGGAGGCAAGGTCGGTGGCCGGCCAGGAGGCCCACACCATGCCCTGGCGTGGCCTGGGGGTACCCGCGCCTGGGGGGGGTGTGGCCACCCTGTGGCCCCTCTCCGACTCTCCTTCTGGCTCTGTGAGTCTTCCGGGAAAATAGGAACTTTGGCTTCTATCCTATCCAATTCCGAGAATATTTATTTTCTGACTTTCCTGGAACCAAAAACAGCAGAAAACAGGCAACTAGCACTGTGGCACTTGTCAATAGGTTAGTCCAAGAAATCGTATGAAAAGTACTCCAAATTGTGGACAAAACACAAGAAAGTAGGTAAAACCAAGCATGGAACATCAAAAACTATAGATACATTTGCAATGTATCAGAGATCCATACTGACTCCTACATATTCAACGATGACTTCTGTGGTCGTGAGAACCTTTAACGCTAGTAACTAAATCCCTTTGTATCGCGATATATTACATGTCCAAGATTCAATCATCGGTATCTCCATACCTAGTTTGATCTCGTTACCGACATGTACTCTTTTCTTGTTCCCGTGATATAACATTCTAGTGATCTCTTCACTTGCTTGCAAGCTAACCAATGTGATATCACCGAGAGGGCCCAGAGTATATTTATCCGTCATCGGGATAGACAAATCCCATTCTTGATCCATGAGCATCTACATAACACTTTCGTAGCACTGAACCCACCTTTATAATCACCCATTCACGGTGTGACGTTTGATGTTATCAAGATACTCTTCCAGTGTTAGTGATTGACATGATCTCATGGTCTAAGGACTAGGATTACTTCGTATGATGTTATAGCAATATAAACATAATGACTTGGATCGTAATGCTATACTTCGGATGAATGTTCATCACATAATTCCACTAATGTTGTGACCTTGTTATTAACAACATCTAATGTCCATGATCAGGAAACCTTGATCATCTTGTTAATCAACGAGCTAGTTTATACGAGAGGCATAACTAGGAACTTTCCTTTTGTTTATTAAACACACATGTATTAACGTTTCCAAATTAATACAATTATAGAATGCAAAATAAACATTTATCATAAACAAGGAATAAGATAATAACCACTTTTTTATTCCCTCTCGGGCATATTCCCTTCAGTCTCCCACTTGCACTAGAGTCAATAATCTAGTTTAAAAAACTTTACGTATTGAACACCTATGGCTTTCTAGTGTTGCATATATGCGATTGCTAGTGGTTAACATAATCTCCGGATCTGATAGTTTCAGGTCCGTGTGTATTTGCATGTCTTTGCGTCTCTACGCATCACTCATTCTCAAATGAGATGGCATTGTATAAATTTGGTCCTTTGGTGAGACCTTTAGTTTGTTCGGGTTAAAATATGTTGATATTATTGTCATACAATATATCTTCATAGTATTAGCCCACTTTGAACCACACCTAGTTTGATAACAAAGTACTTAACACAAATGCCCTCCTTTGCTGCTACTATAGCAGTCATATACTTAGCCTTTTGTTGTAGTATCCGTCACAATGTCTCAACTTTGGAACTCATCCAAATCCATCATGGAACATCCTTTTCATTACATTGTGCCACCCATAGTATAAATTGAGATAAATTTAATTTTATATCTTGTGACAAAACTAGTATCAATGTAACACTTTACAATGAACTACCTTTAACTATTTGTCACTTATACATGATATATTCTCAGTTCTTCCAAACCTCATAAGAATATTTTTACTATTGTCCGATGATCATCTTATGAATCATTCTGGTATGTGCTCATAACATTCAGAGCATAGGACATTCTGGATATATACATATCACGGTATAATCGATCAAAATCTTCATGTGATTTTACTCACCAAGTGTTGAAACACTTGAATCTTGATACAATCCTTTCCATGCAGCAAGAACCTTTCTTGTTGTTTCCATATTGAACCCTTTCATTATCTCATATATGTACGTCTAGCACAATCATATTAGCGTCTCAATCTATCCATATGGATATTGATGCCAAATATTCCGGTTTTGCCTAAGTCTTTCATCGAAATTCTATTTTAATGAAATTCTTAACTTGTGTCAATACAAGATACATCATTTCCAATCAACACCATGTCCTCTACACAATGTATTAGAAATATGTCTCATCGCTCCCACTTAATTTCTTGCAAATGCAAGCATCTTCATCATCTCCGATGAATTTAAACTCCTTTAACATTTTCATCATGGTGAAGATTTCAACTCCGCTATGCTCACTTCAACTATTGAAGTTTGCATGCCCTTTTAGCACCCTTTGAATTAACAAAACCCTTCGGACCGTGTCTTGTACACTTCCTAGGTAACCATTCTATTAGAAGAACATTGTTTTGTTTATTCAACTAACATATACCAAATTATATGTAGTGGTTGCTACATTAATCCGTCAAGACTAAATATCGCTATGAAAGATCAAATCTTGTCATAGTCAACTCCTTGAACATTGCCGTAAACTTCTTTCCAACATGATGACTATTTCATAGATGTTAAACATCCATGTCTATTTCTTTATAGATCCAAACACGACCGATAGGCTTCATGCCTTTCCGGAGGGTCTTCCAAGTTCAGAAACTTGATTTCTCGTGTATGGATACTATCACGGATTCTATGACTTCTAGTCATTTTATGGAGTCAGGGCCCATCATCGCTTCTTTGCATGTAGTCGGTTCATCATTGTCAAAACAATAACGACTTCTGTTTCAAATCTTACTATTTGATTCTTACCGACCCACATGGTTCAATAGGAACTCTAATCTCCAAGATCACAACCTTTGTAATCACGGGAGCCATGAGCATTTTAGCCGCCACTGGGACACTTTCCGGCGCTGCGTTACTTAGCACATATAGCTAAGGTTCAACAACCTTATCAGAGTTCTGTTGTCCTCCCACTTAACTTTTCACGAAAAGTTCCTTCTCAAGAAACTTGACGTTCCAAGCGACAAACTCTTTTGTCCTCGGTGTTATGGAGAAATTCCCAACAAATTCTTTGGGATAACCTACAAAGACGTGCTTATCCGACTTTGGTTGTAAACATTTTACTTATGCATAACATACCAAAATTTAAGAAAATACAATTCGGGTTTTATCCCAAACCATAACTCATATGGTGTCATTTCAACGGATCACGATGGTGCTCTTTTTAGTGTAAAAGCGGTAGTCTCTAAAGCTTTCACACTTAAAACATAATGGAAGTTTTATAAATGACACCTTTGATCTTACCATGTCAAAAAAGGTTTGATTTGATCTCTCGAACATACCATACTCATGTGGTTTTATCGGGAAATGCAAATTCATGGAACAATTCCTGAAATCTTAGGTGTTTTGCTAAACCTGTAACTCAAATATCTTCCTTTATGATCAAATCATAAAATCTTTTATTTTCTTGTTACAATGATTTTCCACTTCATCTTGAAAGTCTTTGAACAATTTTCAAATGTTTCATACTTCTTCCTTATTAAGTAAATATACAGATATATTCACTCAAATTTCTAGAGAAAGCATATGAAGCAAAAAGATCCATCGCATATGGCTACACATAATGGACTATGCACATCAGCATGCACAATTTCCAATAAGTTAGTCATCCATTCCTTTTTTGGCCTATGAACGGAGTTTCAATTATCTCGAGGAAAGTTTCACAAGCGTCAATTGATCAAAATCAAAGACTCCAAAATTCCATCAACATGGAGTTTCTTCATGTTTTCTTTCCAATATAATTTAAAACAACGATGTCACTTCATAAGTGATCTTTTAATCATTTGTCTTGCGACATTTTAGCAATAGTGTTTATGGATGTGATTTCTCCCACTAGACTTGTAAAAGTTCATCCATCCTTTATGGAATATGGTAATTATTTGAACAACCATTGTTCTCATAATACCGAAACAAAATAACAATTATTTTAAACAAATCTTGAAGACAAGCTTTGATCTTAACGAGAAACATAATAACACTTTATTTGTTTTCGATGAACACCATCACTTATTCTCTTGCTAGTTACTTAGGCCATTCCAGTTCATGAATTGTGTTGTTCTGTATGACACTTCACACCAACCAATTCGGTATCCAATACCGGTATCCAATACCTAAGAACCACATTGTTTAACAAGCAAGGAATATAGCCATAACATGTATATCTTCTATATACCTAAGTTGGACATCTCCAACCTTTTCTTTTCTGCCAAATATTTTATAGATTCTCTTTCAGCAATTCCTTTTCTTTTAAAAGAATCTATCAACATCAATAGTGGTGTCATTCACATGACACATAGTACAAATCGTGTATAGTCAAATACTAATACCTTTGGACTTGCACTTAGAAGTGGATCACCATCATCAAATGTTTGGTGTTCTTTCAAAAATCCATTATTTAGTAATCTTTTAGTGTAGTAAACATTTTACTTACATCTTCTATTCATCCTTATCATGACAACTTTCATGATCAAGCTACTATAGCCTATAAGGATGAATCGTGAGTATAATATCAGTTCCCAAAACCTTTTTGGTAGATTAGGACGCCTAACATCTCCAACCTTAACACATTCTCATACAATATGAGAATACGTATTTTGCTAAATTATACTGTATCATAATGCAACCAAAAACATTGTTTCAGATATCACAATATCTTTCACACATGATGGTTTCTAAAACAATTATTTCATCTCCTAGATAACCTCGATATTAAAACAACTTTTGAATATCAAGAATCATGGAGGCAAACACTTAGATACTAACATTGGAATTCTTACTCTTGATTTAATACTACTTATTAAACTTCATGGAGTAAATAGAGTTTGCTGAAAGTTTGCAATAGGACTTCTAAAATTTAAATTGACATTAAAAACAATACGATACCAGTTTGTAAAGTAAAATCCCAGAATTCTATAGTTCTTTTATCTCAATTAAAACTAATCATAAGGTAGTAAACAGATGCCAATGACTACAACAAATTATGCAAATTCACTTTGATTTAGTTTATGACAAATTTGGTTCTACTAATCCAAATTAGAAATGAACTCCCACTCAAAAATGACATCCCTCGTGCCTTTTTGGCGATTACATGAACCAAATCCACTACACCAAGTCCGATCATCACGTGAGTCAGTGTAGCTTCAAAGGCGAGCATCTATATGGGCATCATATCAACTATATGACTCATGCTTAACCTTTCGGTCCTTGTTCCGAGGCCATGTCTGTACATGCTAGGCTCGCCAAGTAAGAACCTTAGTACTCGTGTGTGTAAAACTGTCTTACACCTGAAATATGATCATGGATTCAAGTACACCCGATCATCACGTGATTTCTTGAAGCGACAAAACATAAACGGTGCATACTTAAGGATGAACACATTTTTATCTTGATATATAAATGAGGGATCATCTTATAATGCTACTAAAAGCACCAAACTAACAATACAAGATGTGAACATCAACTGTGCAAAGTGGAATGATATGGTCCATGCATTTGATCACCATCATATGCATCGTGGTATGATCTCTATCATTCCTTTGTGTGTAAGGCCAAGGTCTATGGAACTTACACGTTAGGTGTGTTGTAAGGGTATCAACTATACATCAACTTACAACATTTCCATATCATGACACTAGCCCAGCAACGATCTAAACTAGACGCCTCTAATTTATCAATTGCAGATTTTTACATGGCTTAGGGCTTTCGGAGATAGAACCGTTCTTACCTACGAACATGGAACCACACCGAGGATAACCAAGTTATTAGCAACTCGTTGTAAATCAGATATTGACTATAGTAGGAGAGACAGAGACCCGCCAACCACTTATGCAAAACTAGTTGCATGTCAGTTGTGAAACTGGTCTCATGTGCGATGACATGTAAGGTTGGTCTGGGCCGCTTCATCCTACTATGACACCAATATCCAAAATACATGAAAGATGCAATAACATGATCATCACCGCCCACATACTCTTATGTGTTCTACCCGTGTAAAGCACCTACGCATAGACCTGGCTCTGATACCACTGTAGGGTTCACAACATAGAAAACAAAATTTTCCTACGATGGGAACTATACGCCAAAATCTATCTACTAGATACAAGCAACGGATGGATATATGATACGTTGCTAACGTATCCATAATTTTTGATGTTCCATGCTTGGTTTTATCTACTTTCTTGTGTTTTGTCCACACTTTGGAGTACTTTTCATATGATTTCTTGGACTAACCTATTAACAAGAGCCATAGTGCTAGCTGCCTGTTTTCTGCTGTTTTTGGTTCCAGGAAAGTAAAAAAAAATGAATATTCTCGGAATTGGACGGGACAAAAGTCAAAATGCCTATTTTTTCGGAAGACATCTGATGCCAGAATACGAGACGGAGAAGGGCTGGGGGCCGGCCACCTAGAGCCAGAATATGAGACGGAGAAGAGCTAGAGGACAGCCACACCACCTGGCCGCGCGGCTAGGCCTGGCCCATGCCAAGGGGTGGTGTGGCTAGCCCAGGCACCCCCTCGGCCTCTCCTTCCGCCTATAAGTTGCCTCGGATACAGAAACCCTAAGTACCCGATCAAAATTCCACGAAAGAGTCTGTAGTCACCATCATCTCCATCCCTAGATCGGGAGGGATCTGAAGCTCTTTCCGGCACCCTGCCGGAGAGGGGAATTCACCCTGGAGGCCTTCTTCATCATCATGCAAGCCTCCGGTGTGATGCATGAGTAGTTCATTTCTGGACTACGGGTCCATGTAGTAGCTATATGGCTGGTTCTCCTCCTTTGTGCTTTCATGTCTAGATCTTGTGAGCTTCGTTCATGATCAAGATCATCTATTTGTAATTCTGCATGCTGTGTTTGCGGGGATCCGATGGATATTGAGATGCTATTTCAGATTGATTATTGATTCTATCATGTCTTTGATATTTGTGATCTTGCATGCTTTCCATTGTTAGTAGTTATCTTGGCCAAGTAGATGCTAGCAACTCCAAGAATTAGTATTTATGCTCGATAGTGGGTTCATGCCTCTAGTAATCTGGGGAAGTTACAGAAATCTCTAAGGTACTAGATGTGTTGTTGCTACTAGGGAGAAAACAACAATCCTTTGTTCATAGAACAATCATATTGTTTACTTTACACGCAATTCGTAATGCAATTATCCGTTGCTTGCAACTTAATACTGGAGGGGGTTCGTATGATAACCTGAAGGTGGATTATTAGTCATAGATGCAGTTGGATGGCGGTCTATGTATAATGTTGTAATGCCCAATCGAATCTCAAAGGAGTCAAGATGAGTAGTATATGCTTGTATGCTTTCTCGATGTTTGTCAATTGCCCCGTTGTAATTTGTTCACCCAACATGTCATCTATCTTAAGGAGAGCCACCTCTAGTGAACTATGAACCCCGGCCTTTTCTTTTACTATCAATCTACAATCAATTGTTTACTGCTTTGTGTTTACTTTCTACAAATTATTACTTTCTTCCACTCAATACGTTTAATCCTTTGTTTTCAGCAAAACCGGTGAGATTGACAACCTCATCGCAAGTTGGGGGCAGAGTTCTGTGGTTGTGTTGTGTAGGTCTCCACGTTGCTGCTGGCACCGGTAGTGTGCCCTGCCAAGGTTCACCTAGCTACACCTTTGGGGTGTTTCCTTATTCCTACTGGTTCGATTAAACCTTGGTTTCATAACTGAGGGAAAACTTGCCGCTGTGCTCATCATACCTTCCTCTTAGGGTTCCCCAACGAGCTCGATATATTTTGGGCCATCAAGCTATTTTTCTGGCGCCGTTGCCGGGGAGTCAAGGACATCTTCACAAGGGGAGTCCCTCATAACCAATCTCTTTACTTTGTTATTTTTGTTTTGCTTAGTTTACTTTTTCTTTGTTTGCTTGTCTCTTTATCAAAAATCACAAAAAATTAGTTTTACAAGTTTGCTTTCTTAAAAAAAACACAAAAAATTAAGTCTTTCTATAGTTGTTACCTCTTCCTTAGCTCACCATGTTGATCCCTAAATTCACCCTGAAAGACCTTTCGATAGGTAGTGGTTCTATAATTGGAAAAGATAATATTGAAGAATTCTTTAATCATGTTAGTAAACATGAGGATATTGAGGATAGATCCCTTGCAGAACTTTCTCCAAACTATGAAATTGCTGCAGCTTCTTTAGTTCACATGTTGGAAGCTAGGTTTGTTAACCTTAATCATTTAATGCAAGTAATGTTTCTTAAACTTAAAGAAATTGATGACCCTGAAAAGAGGGATTTTATTCTAGAAACTTTGCTTAAGGAATTCTATGATGTTGCCAAGGAGGCTAGAAAAGTCTTTGAACATTTTAATATGCTAGGCTCATGTGTAGATGTTATTGGTACATGAGAAAAGATGAACAAAAACGAGCCTAATGAGGAGGAAACTAATATACCAATACCCTTTAAACTTGTAGCAATGCATGAAGCCATAGAAAAGAATCTTGATTGGATTGTTCCCGAAAACCCGTTTGATGAAAATAGTGAACCAAAGAGCGTTGAGAGAGGATCCTCTAGAACTTATTTGGATGATATACCTTGCCTTGTTGAAGATATTTCTGGTATTAATCTTAATGCTTCTTCATTTCAGAACACTTGATTCTTTTTATTGCTTCTTATGCCTAACTTAAAGGCGTTAAAGAAAATTACTTATTGGGAGATAACCCAAAAGTTTTAGATGAGTCTTGGAGGTTATTACTTTTTATTTGCTTTTTGTGCCAAGAGTAACCTCTAATGAGAGAGAAGTAATGATTGGGAAAGTTGCTGTCCCGAAACAGATTTCTGTGCTTCACCGTAAAAAATTGTGTAAAATCTCTGTACGTCCTTTTGAGGCGTGAATCTTTTTTCTTCCGCCCCAGGTTGTTATCTAACTTTCGTTAGTTCAACACTTTTCGATTTGAGCAACAGAAGATCTTCGAAAAAATTCGTATTTACCAACTGGTCTGTTTTGACAGATTTCTGCCATTATTCGCATTTGCTTCTTGTTGTTTCATTTTTGAGTTCTTTTGGGGAATTGAGCTTTTTGAGGAAAGTGCTACAGTAGCTAGTGTTTTAATGGAAGTTATATTGGTGTTAGAACTGAACCTAAAGACTTATTATCTTGAGTGCACTAATGTTGCTAATAAAGATTGTGTGAAGTTTTGTATGAAGGAAAAATTTCAGGTGTATGGAAGGAATGAGTAATGAACTGAAGGATGGACTAAAGATCAAGCTTGGGGATGCCACACGTGTCACCCCAAGAAATATCCAAGAAGTACAAGCATCAAAGCTTGGGGATGCCCAATGCATCCCCTTCTCCATCAATAAAAATCCCATGTTTCTTCCAAACGCTTCATTTTTATTGTTTCATGCACAGTTGTGTTGTTCTTACAGCGTCTTCTTTTTTGTTTTAGTTTTTTGTTTGCTTTGTTTTCTTAGTTTGCTGAATAAATTGGTTAGACCCCCTCTTTCATACATTGGTTTTCAAATAGTTTGGTTTGGATTGGAAAAGAGTAGGAAAGTTCATGCTTAAGTGGTAAAGAGAGCTTGTTTTTGACTGTGGCCCATGCTTTGTCATGCCATGCTTGATATTGCTTTGGCTTTAGGCTTAGTATTATTTGCTGTAGCATGACTTGTTATAAACAATTGAGATTGCTTATTGTGCCTTGGAAGGATCATGTGGTATTCTCCTTTGATGCTTTATTTGGGTTGACTTGGCACATGCTCACACCATGTTATGACTATCCCAAGTCACCATAGACTTTATGATCCTTTAGTTTTCAACTTGTAGTATCACTTTATGCTTTGATCAATGATGTTTTGTCGCTCTGCATGATTATGACATTATTGCTCTCTTAGTTTGTCGCTCCCAGTCTTTTGCTGCCACCGCCGTCCTCGTCCCCGAGCCGCACCGCGCCATCACACGTCGGCCGTGTTCGTGCCTCCGTCCGCTCCTCCGGCATCCCTGTCTACCCCGCGCCGCACGGCGCCTATGCTTCCTTGCCGGCGGTCACCCTCCTCCGCGCGTCCTTACTGCGTCGCCTCGCCGCCGTCGTGCTCTTCCCTGGCCGAGCCTGCAGCCGCGCGGTCCCCCAATGATTCATGCCATCACCGCGAGCGACCTCCTCCTCTATGCCTCTCGGCTCTGCCGCCAGCACCTCGCCGTCGTCCCTCTGTGCGTCCCCAGCGCTGGCCATCGTCCTCGACTCCTCTCAGCGTCTGCTCCTCTCCGGCCACCGCCCCGAGCGTGCCACCCGCGCCCATGTGTCGCCGGCGTCCGCCTGCAGTCGCGGGAGCCCGAGCCCCTACGGCATCAAGCCAAGCACGGCCACCCTTATGTTTCCCTTATGCACGGCCGACCTCTGCCTCTGCTTGGCACCGCCACCATCTCCGACCTCCTCTGTACGTTGGCTTCGTGTGGCTTCAGTTGATGTGGACATTGGTGAACCACATTAGGTATGTGGGTGTAGTGGCATGGTTGATCTGGAGTTGTTACTGTTAGTGTGAGATCGACGCTGACCCGAACAAAAGCGATAAACTGGTGGCACTGAGGTTCAAGTCCGACAACGACAAGCGAGATGGAATCCGAGGACGACATGATCTTCTTCATGGACACCAAGTCCTCCTTCCCAGATCCGAAGACCGATCCCGCCGAAGACCGAACCCTGGCGCGCCAAGTTCTTCGACCCCGAGGACCGATCCATCAGAACGACAAAACCTCCTTCCCGCAGCATGCCTGAGGACCGGCCGCCAAGTTCGCCGAGGAACCGGACGCCAAGTTCGCCGAGGAACCAGATGCCAAGGTCGCCGACACGGAACGCCAAGTTCTTCATCCCGGACGCCATGATCATCTACATGGATTCGAAGACCCCGGTACCCGATCCACTCAAGTTCACCATCGATGACAAGATCGACCGCTTGGCACCCAAGTTCTCCGTCGCGACACGACAAGTTCTCCATCTTGTATCCGAACCTCGCCGTCCCCGTCGAACCCTGAGACCGGACCCCGGACCCCCGGAACCAAGATCTTCCGAACCCAGATGTGTGAACCTTTTCCCGAGCCCCTATTTTATAAATGCTATATATAAAACTTGTTGCATATTAATTGTTCATCTCGCATGCATATCATGTGGTTTGGGGGCATTATGCTGATTCACTCATAATTAAATATGGAGTCTATATGCGGGATACCTTTGTCTTATTCCGGACTCCATTTAAATTTGTGTAGCGAACCGATGCCCTGTTTCGCCTTGTTAATCCAACATTTAAATTGCGGGGTAGTTAAATAACTTGAACCCTCTAATCCAATTGTCGGGACCCCGGTTCCGCTTAATACTGCCTAATTGCACCGCATCTGTGCCATGCCATGCATCATATCATAAGCATGCTAGATCTTCTGCCGTAGTATTAAATATTGTATCTGGTGTTTCTACTAGTGTTTGCGTCTTCGCGGATTAGGCTGATGAGTTGATGCGAGTATCGACAAGTTCTTCGGATATGAACCTTCGGCAGTGTTTCCCAGGCGAGCATCTCTCCCTCTTCTACCTATTTTGCTTTTATAGTCTTTATTTCCTCCTGTTGATCTATTTCTATCCGTGTTGCGATGCTATAGTTCCATACCCGATATATCCCGTGCAGCCTCTATATTGCCTTGGACACCTCCTGACGAGGGTTTAACTCATCAATGCCCATTGTTATGGACTTGGGTTTTGGAGAAGGAGGGAGCGCTGGAGACATCTATCGGCTAGCAAACAATCACACAGGGGACAAAGGATTTACCCAGGTTCAGGCCTCGTAGAGGTCCCTACTCCTTCTTGTCTGCTTGTGGAATTATCGAAGGAGTCGAAAGTTACAATGGTGCACAGATGCAATCGGGCAAGGGTTGTGGAAACTAGGGTTGTGTGTGTCCTCCTCGCCGCCCCCTCCTAGCCTTTATATAGATAGGCTAGGTCTCAGGTAGCAGGTCGAGTCGGTTACAAGTTAGGGTTTTCCCCTTCAAACTTTCTATCTTTATCTTCTTCTTGTCCTTCAAGCAATCGAGAGTCCGTAGGTTACTCGAGTCCCTCCATCCGGGCCTTGGCGACACCGTGGGCCTGTATGTATTTGGACCGTATATACCAAGCTCGAGTACTTGTAGGGTATACCCATGTCAGTAGCCCCCGAGTGTCCAGTGGAGTCGCAGATTCGACTAGGGACTTTTTGAAGCCTTCGAGTGCCTAAATGAGTACATTTCGATTGCTTTTATTTGTGTCATAGGGATTGTTGATATACGTGCCTGATATAACTGAAGTATCGGTATCAGTTAACCACCTTAGGGTGAAACAACGCAATTTACTCAAATCCGAGTCCCCGGACTCGAATCCGGAAAAGTGCTGGTGTAATTCGACTCAGGCCGCGGAGGTCTTACAGGAGTCGAATTCTAGTTATATGGGTGTGAGCACTTGACGCGTCCGTCAAGGCATGTTCATCGTGCCTGTAGGTACGGATATGTTTCTGGTAGTGCGTAGTTAAATGCGTTGCCAGGCCTTATTCAGGTCTTACCTTCACGCCGTAGGCGCGGCATCCGAATTTTATCATCGCGGAGACGATTCGGGTAACCCAGGAGACACAGTCTCTTTGTAGGGGAAAAATTATGAGGCGGTGTCGCCATGAGTTTTGAGTGTGGATGTTATCAACACACAGTTTTTTGTACAAATAATCATAGGATGCGCGACCAGCGCTCCCTATGGGAGTAGCCCCCGAGTGCCTGGTTGAGTCGAAGACTCGGGCAGGGACTAAAGAACTTTTGCGACTGTTGTCGACTTTCGCTTGCTTGTTTCAGTCGATGACTTGGGCAGGTATTAAAACACTTTTGCGACTGCTGTCGTCTTTTGCCTGCTTGTTTCAGTCGATGACTCAGGCAGGTGCTAAAATACTTTTGCGACTGCTGTCGTATTTTGCCTGCTTGTTTCCGGCGCTCCCTATGGGAGTAACACATGTCCATAATCGAACTGTGTTTCGAGTGATTGGGTTTGCTTTTGTGATTGTCCATGCTCCTGCAACAAGAAAAAGAAAAGTCATAGGGTGCGCGGCCAGCGCTCCCTATGGGAGTAGCCCCCGAGTGCTTGGTGGAGTCAAAGACTCCAGCAAGGACTAAAAATAGTCGAAGTTTTCCACTGCATAGCCTTGGTGACGTCAGTGCTGACGCTTGTATGACCTTAGATGCCCGCGTGAGCGATTTTGACGGGATGTGACGAGCGGTGGGTCCCACTTTCTGACTTTGATTTGACTGGGCGTGCGTAATCTTTATTTTTAACTATGCCTCCTCGATTTCCGTGCGTAATGGTAGAAGTGGGGGGACGGTTCGCGCTTCCTCTTCTCCACGTGTCCTATGCGATGCGTGCCACGCGTCCAATAGGGTTTTTGTTAGCCGTTGGATTGCATCTCCCAGGGGTTAAGTAGCGATGCTGCGGCGGTAGTTTCCCATCTGTGCTCTTTCTTCCTTGCTGCCATCGCCATTGCTGTTTGCTTTCCCCTGTGCCCATCTTCTCCACGACGCTGGACCAGATCCGTTCGTTCCCAAGCTACTTCCTTCGCTCTCATCGCCGCCGCGCAATGGGGAAGAAGAAGGGAGGCGCTGCCGCTGATTCCACGGCCACCGTCGCTGCGGTGAAGAAGAAAAGTGGCTTCGTGCCGCGGGCACCAGCACCACCGCCGGCGAGAAGAAGAAGGTCGCGGGCACCCGTGTGACCAATGGCGCATGGCGCCCCTCTATCATCAAGGCGTCGGATCTCCGTCTTCTTCGCCAAGATGGAGTTATCTCTGCGGCAGTCGCTGATGCACGCGTCCCTAGCGGTGAGACCATTACTGCTCCTCCCGCTGGTTTTTGAGTGATGTTTCTTGCATTCATCATTCGTGGTCTTTCCTTGCCTCTTCACCCCTTTCTTCGGGGTCTTCTTTGTTTCTATGGGCTCTAGCTCCATCAGCTATCCCCAAATTCGCTTCTCCACATCACTTGTTTCATCACTCTCTACGAGTGCTGGCTCAGAATTGAGCCACACTTTGGTCTTTTCAAGCGCATCTTTAAATTGAAGCGTCAGTCCGCATCTGGCTCTTTATTTTATGACGTAGGTGGTTGCGGAATCCACGTTGACCCATCCGCCACCTACTTCAATATCAAACTTACCAAGTCCGTCCAGGGATGGAGGGACAAATGGTTCTATGTTCGCGACCAGAAGGCCAAGGACGAGCACTTTAGACTCGCGCCTTTCGATCCCGCGACTCCCTGCAAGAAGATGCGTTCTTGGAAGAATGTGATCATGCCTTCCGAACTCGCGGAGACAAACGTGCTATATCAGCGCGTCTGCGACCTCGAGAGTCGCATAGGCGCAGAAGATGGAGGTTGCGCCCTTGTCAGGACTTGGCTGCATCGTCGCGTCCAGCCTCTCCAGGCCAGGGTCCATCCCATGTTCCAATGAGGTGGCGCTGATGATCCCACTCGTGTGTCTGCTGATGGCATGTCCGCGAGTGAGGTAGATAAGAGGGTGCGACTGGTCACGAAGTACACCCTCAAGGATGTGCTTCCGAACGAGCCAGTCGTTCCTCCCTTCGATGCTTCGAATCCTCCTCCCGAGGTACAGTTGCGCTACGTAGTAGCTTATTTTCTCGATTGCGTTTCCTATTGTGTTTGCTGATCTTTACTTTTTGTATGCAGGAGTGGGCGGTGTCGCCTTGCATGCCTCCCCTCCCTGAGGGGATTATTCCTCGTGAAGCTTTGGAAGAGGACGAGTCTGAGTCGACTGTCCCTTCCGATGTGGAAGAGGAAGCCCCCGAGTCCGAGAGTCCGGATACTCGCAAGCGTTCACGTAGCGGGGATTCTGACGCGTCGACTCCTTCATCTCCAGGAGGCACGGCTGTTGACGCGGAGTCGCCAATTCCAGCTGTTCGTGTGAGGGCTGTGGCACCGTCTTCTCGCAAGAAGATGCGATTGCCTAAGGAGTCTTCGTCGGAGTCGACGGAGGCCACGTTTGATCTTGACAAATTTGACTGGTAAGTTTGCTAGTGCATTCATTCTTCTCTTGTTTTCTTCTTGTTGGCTTTGCCCTGAAGTTTGCCCTTTCTGAGTGCGGATTTTGTCTTGCAGTCAAGAGGCGTCGTCATCTTCTGGCGACGTCGAATTTTTGAAGGAATCAGGAGTCGCGACCTCAAGGGCCAACATAGAGGTCGAGCGTGCTCCTTCTCCTCCGGCGGCGGCCCACTCTGGGCACAATTCTTCGAGCTCTCCTCACGTAGGGGAGCATCGAGTAGTTGCTCGGATGACGGTTCAGCAATCTTCTTCGGAGTTGCTGGAGGACCATGTAAGTATATCTTTCTTTCTTTTATAATTTGGCAGTCAACGCCTTTTGTTGCCCTCTGCTGACTCCTTGTTTTGTGCGACAGCTCCTTGTAAAGGAAGCCACGCAGGTGGCGGAGCAGGTGATGGCGATGGGTCGCCAGCATGCGATGCTGGAGACGTGCCACCGCGTGGTTAAGAGTGAGTGTTCTATACTTATTCTTTTCATCTTCTCTGTATTTTGGTATAATCGACTGACAGCCAAATTTTTGACTGCCATGTAGCTGAGCATAATGCTTTACTGTGTGATGTCGCCACGTTGGAGAAGACGCTAGCCGCAGCTATGAAGGGGCGCGACGAGGCAATCGCGGCTCGTGATGAAGCCCAGAAGCGCGAAGAGGATCTGCGTGCCTCCTTTGCGGCCAGGGAGAAGTTGTTCGAAGAGCAACTATTCTCAGTCGCCAAGGCCCTCTTAGGTACTTTTACTGGTAGATATTTTATTGATGTTCTTCTCTTCCTTTGTAGTGCCGGTGACATTAGAAGTTTTATCCATGTGTGTATTTTGGTGTAGATGCTGGTGGCTTGAGTTTTGATCCACAAGCCCTTGGTCGCGATGATGCTCTGGCGGGCGCGGTATCCGCGGTCGAAGATCATAGCGCCACTGTCCAAAATACGCTGTCCAAAGCTAAGGCCACCCTGAGTCGCCTCCGGGAGGAGCTGATGCCGAAGGCGGAGCTGGTCGATAATGTGGAAGAGCTGGTGGAGTCGCTCGCTGGGGGTGTGCCTGCCACATACAAGAACTCCCTCCGCGCAGCTGGCGCGACCATGTCGCTTGCCATGGTGCAAGCCCACGGAGTCGAAGTGGATCCCTCTGCGGTGTCGAAGACGATGCCTGTTGGCGCGGATGGTCAGCAGGTAGTATTCGCTCCCTTTGCGACTGCCTGTGCCAAATATAGCCATTCCTTGATAAACAGTGTTGCCAAGTATTCAGAGGAGCTCAATCGCGCAAAGAAGGCTGCGAAAACTTTGGCCTCAGAGGTCGGCGGAAAGTCAGTGGCATCTGATACTGCCGCGGACTTAATGAAGCCCCCGAGGTCATCGAAGTCGAAGAAGCCAGCTGCTCCGTAGTTAGTTTCTTGTAATAGCTGATGAACTTGCTCTTTTGATTGGAGAACATGCCTGTTGGCGAATGTGTTTGTAGATACTTTTATTGATCCTGAATGCATCTGTTACTTTTGACTTTTGAGTTGGTCGCCTTATTTTTCCTCTGGCGTGATTTTTGGTAGGGTACATCAAGTGGTCCTGTGGGGGGAACCCCGTACTCGCCATCTCTTGAGGATGCAATGGCACCACCATGCTCTAGGGTAGAGGGGCTGTCCCTGCTTTCGCGACTTCGTGATCGCGTGAAGCAACTGGAGCGTGAATTGCCCGTGATCCGCGGTAGCGCGGACGTGTGGAAGTCAAAGGCTGAAAAAGCCGCCGCCCGTGAGCAATATCTGCTTGGCGAGGTGACGCAACTGGGCGACCAGTTTAAGTGTTAGTTTGCTCATCCTCGTCTTTTCCTTTGTAGTTAATCGCAATGGTACGTTGTACTCATGCTGTTGATGCTGCTTCGTGTAGTTGTTAGTGCACGCCGTCCGCAGGAGGAGAGGGATAGGATTGCCATCCGCCTTCATGATCTCACCTAGGAGCAACTTCAGGAGAGTGGATACTTCTGGGTAGATCATGATCGTGCGACTGCGTTAGCGACCCTGCAGGATCGTGCCTCGCGAGTGCTGCTCTTTCTGAAGAAGTCACAGTTGTGTTTGAAGAACATCTACCGGGCGATGTTCCCGCTGGACGATACTCCATCAAGCCTGCTGGCCCTTCTAACCAAATTTCAAGATATGTCCGCGGTTCGCGAGTGCGTGAGGCAGCAGTTGGTGGCTGGTGCCAAGGCTGCCCTCTCCGTGGTACGTTTGCACAGGCCTGACGTGGATGTCGCCGCCATTGCCTCTGGGCCACCGGTGCCACCAGCAGGATCTTCTTGGAACATGGTGCCGCACTATCAGGCTGTGGATCGTCCAGCCGAGGAGATCGTCGACTTCTTCGAGGAACAGACTAATGTTCTTCTATTGCAAGGGTAGCCAAATATGTATCCTGCATATAAGTGTACTGGTGTTGTAAAGCTCATATATATTTGTAGATAATTTATTGTTGAATGTATACAAATAGCTTTATAAGTGTGGGGTGCGTTGCACTTATGCGAGTCCTTTTCGTTAGCCTGGCCATCTTTGTATCGTTTCCTTGTCAACCTGTCAGGTGTGTTGAGTTTGTGTTAAGGGGTTTGATTGATGTGCCAGCTACTCAGGATGTCGCGTTTTTGTTCGAAGAACATGTGTGTATAGGGTGGCGTAGCCCCCGAGTATGAAAGTTGACAAAAGAAAGGAGAACACGGAGTTTTGGGGCACTTAGCTTTTATTTATTCGAAGAACAGTATGTAGTACAATGTGCGGCTAAGTAGCCTTGGATGAATAGCCTTATTTGCGATGCAAAAGTAAGGAAAAACGACTAAGGGTAGAAGCGTCGCAGTTGTGCGACGTTCCAAGGGTTGGAGTGTGCGACTCCTGTCTCTAAATCTTGTAGGCGATAGGCGCCATCCGGGATTACTTCTGTAATCACGTACGGTCCTTCCCAGGGGGACTCGAGCTTGAGATGTCCCTGCTGCTTCAGTCGCAGGACTAGGTCACCTTCGACGAAGGATCTGGGGCGAAGCCTTCTATTATGATAGTTGCGCAGGTTCTGCTGGTAGATCGTGGATCTTTCTACGGCGATTTCTCTTGCTTCGTCAAGGAGGTCGATGGAGTCTTCGAGTGCGAGGGATGACTCCTGCTCGCTGTAGGCGACTACGCGTGGCGCTTTGTACCGTACTTCTGCGGGTAGTCCTGCCTCTGCTCCATGTACCATAAAGACTGGCGTGTAGCCGGTGGCACTGTTTGGAGTTGTATGCAGGATCCAGAGTATAGATTGCAGTTCATCTGGCCAGCAGCCCGCGGCTTGTTCGAGTGGTCGGAGGAGTCGCTTCTTGATGCTGCTGTAGACGAGCCCGTTTGCCTTTTCCACCTGACCGTTGGTCTGTGGGTGTGCGACTGAGGCGTAGCTGATGTTGATCCCCAGATTCTCGCAGAATTCTTGGAACTCCTTGGATGTAAAGTTCATTCCGTTGTCGGTGATGATGCTGTGCGGCACGTCGAAGCGGTAGACGATGGACTCGAAGAACTTTACTGCGCTGCGCCCTGATTGCTTGGTCACTGGAATGGCCTCAATCCACTTGGTGAATTTGTCGACTGCGACCATGAGGTAGACGTAGCCTCCTTGCGAGGACCTTGGAAGTTTGCCAACCATGTCGAGTCCCCACTGGGCGAAGGGCCAGGCCAATGGGATAGGCCGGAGTTCTGCGCCTGGTGCGTGTGGTTTGTCTGCGAATCGCTGACAAGCGTTGCACTTTTGGACTATATCCTTGGCGTCGCGCATGGCCGTGGGCCAGTAAAATCCAGCTCGTAGAGCTTTGGCAACGAGGGCGCGACTACCGGCGTGGTGCCCGCAGGTCCCTTCATGGATGTCGAGGAGGACTGCTCTTCCATCGGCTAGGGAGACGCATCGTTGTAATACGCCCGTGATGCTACGTTTATACAGTTCACCATTGATAACGGCGAATGCCTTGGAGCGTCGCGCGATGTGTCGTGCGTTTGTCGGGTAGTCCGGTAGGCGCTTGCTGAGGAGGTACGTAATGTACGGCTGCGTCCAGGATTGTTCGATCATCATGGCGCTCATTGGTCCCTCGAGTCCTGTGTCGAGCTCCAAGTCATCGAGTGTCGTTGGCTCATTGGGTGGCGTAGCCCTCGAGTCCGTTGCTGCGCTTGTTTTCTTTTCTGCGGCCTTTGGCTTGATGGAGCGTTTGCATATGCGCTCGAGAAATACCCCAGGTGGTATGGGTGCGCAGGTGGAGCCTATGTTGGCGAGTGCGTCCGCCTCCTCATTGCTTTTGCGACCTATGTGTCGCAACTCGCAACCATCGAAGTCTCCTTCAAGTGTGTCGTAGAGGTCGCGGTATGCGATCATGTTGTCGTTCAGTGCGTCGCACTCGTGCATTGTTTGGTTGACGACCAGCTTGGAGTCGCCATATATGATTAGCCTCTTTGCGCCGCAGGCTTTTGCCATCCTCATCCCGTGTAACAGGGCCTCGTATTCAGCCTCGTTGTTTGAGGCTGTGAACTGCATTCGCAGGACGTATTTCAGCTTGTCCCCTTGAGGCGATGTCAGTATGACACCTGCTCCTGCTCCGTCTTTCCTCTTGGACCCATCAAAGTGCATTGTCCAGAGGTAGGACATGTCTGGCTTGTCCGGGAGTTGGTTTTCCATCCAATGTACGAGGAAGTCAGGGAGAACTTGCGACTTGATTGCGCCGCGCTTTTCGTATGTGATGTCTCGTGGAGACAGTTCGATTCCCCAAAGCACGACTCGCCTTGTGGCGTCAGGGTTATTGAGGATATGTCCCAATGGGGCGTCGTTGACTACCACGATTGGGTGTTCCTGGAAATAATGGCGCAGTCGCCGGGCGGTCATAAAGACGCCGTACGCCAGCTTCTGGTAGTGCGGGTACCGCTGTTTTGTTGGCGTGAGGACCTCGCTGAGGTAGTATACCGGGCATTGTACGCCATGGACCTTGTTTTCCTCGGCCCGTTCGACGACGAGCACTGTGCTAACCACTTGGTTGGTGGCGGAGATGTACAGCAGTAGTGGTTCCCTTTCTCGTGGAGTTACCAATACTGGCGAGCTGGATAACAGGCGCTTGAGGTCTTCGAATGCTTCTTGCGCTTCATTGTTCCACTCGAATTTGTCAGCTTTGCGGAGGAGCTGATAGAAGGGCAGCGCTTTTTCTCCCATTCGACTGATAAATCGACTGAGGGCCGCGATTCGCCCGGCTAGTTGTTGAATGCCTCTTATGTTTTTTGGCTTCTCCATGGCCAGTATGGCCTTTATCTTTTTCGGGTTTACCTCAATCCCTCTCGCGGAGATGAGATACCCGAGCAGCTACCCAAAGGGTACGCCGAAGGTGCATTTGTCCGGATTGAGCTTTATCCAGTAGCGATCGAGATTGGCGAAGGTTTCGCGCAAGTCGTCGATTAGAGAGGCTTCTTCCTTGGTTTTGATTACTATGTCGTCGACATAGACTTGGATGTTGCGACCAAGTTGCTCCTTGAGGCAGGCCTGCATGCACAGCTGGTACGTGGCTCCTGCGTTTTTTAGCCCGAAGGGCATTGTGTTGTAGCAGAACACACCAAGGGCGTTGTAAACGCGGTCTTCTTCTGGTCTTCCTCCTTCATTCGAATTTGGTTATAGCCTAAATAGGCGTCGAGGAAGCAGAGGCGTTCGCATCCAGCGGTGGAGTCGATGATTTGATCGATCCGTGGTAGCGGGAAGTGATCTTTTGGGCAGTGCTTGTTTAAAGAAGTGAAGTCCACGCACATCCGCAGGATATCCGTGTCCTTTTTTGGCACCAGTACCGTATTGGCGAGCCAAGTGCTTTCCTTGATCTCGCGTATGAATTTGGCCTCGAGGAGTCTGTTGATCTCCATTCCGACTGCCTGTGCCCGTGGTTCACACAATCGCCTGATTGTTTGCTTGACTGGCCTTGCGTCGGGGTTGACGTTGAGTGCGTGCTCGGCGAATTCCCTGGGAACTCCTGGCATGTCCGCAGGACACCAGGCGAAAATTTCCCAGTGCTCACGGAGGAATTCGACGAGCACGAGTTCCTATGCGGGACTCAAGTTGTTGGCGATGAGGGCCGTTTTAGCGGGATATGATGGATGGACCTGCACCTTCTTTGTGTGCACAGATGAGTCGAAGGAGAGGTCAGGTGAGCTTGGCCTACTCAGGAGGGGCAGACTATTGTCTATCGTTTCCTTCAATCGCGCGAGCTCCTCCTGCATGCCGAAGGACTGGGAGATTTTGTTGAATTCCCTGTCGCAACTATCAGATCGCTCGAAACTCCCGTTGATCGTGATGACACTGTTGGGACCTGGCATTTTCATCTGCAGGTAGGCGTAGTGAGGTACTGCCATGAACCTAGCGAACGCGACGCGCCCAAGGATGCAGTGGTATTGTGAGGGCCAGTCGACAACTTCAAAGTCGATGCGCTCGCGCCGGAAGTTCTTCGGCGTGCCGAATATGACGTTGAGGTTGATTTTGCCCAGGGGGTATACGCCTTTTCCTGGGACGATGCCGTGGAACATTGTGTCCGATGCCTCCAAGCAGGTTGGAGGGATCCTCATTGCTCGCAAGGTACTCGTGAATATGAGGTTGATACCGCTTCCGCCATCCATGAAGACGCGACTCATGTCGAAGCCTCCAATTTGCGCCTCGAGTACGAGGGGGCAATGACCTAGGCGAGGTACTTGAGGCGGGTGGTCGCGTTTGTCGAAAGTAATGCACGACTCGCTACCACTAAGGTACTTAGTGGTGGATGGTGGCGAGTGCGTGGCCAAGTTGACTTGGTGAGTGATGGCCTTCTGCACCCTATTGGAGGGGCGCCCCTTTTGGATCATCATGGTACCCATGGCCCGTGGGTACGGTTCGCCTCCGTGGTGTTGGTCCGGTGCAGCTCCGTTCGGGGGTGGCCCAGGTGGTGGTGGTGGTGCGCCATGTGCCACGGCACCCGGAGCGGCTCCGTAGCCTCTTTCGACTGCACCGCGGTTCATTCGAACCAATCCCTCATGTAGCTTGAGGAACTCGCGGCAGTCCTTGAGGAGGTGGCTGGACCTTCTCTTCCTATCATGCTTGTCGATGTAAAAGTGTACCGTGCATGGCCCGGACAGTTTGTCCTCGATGGAGGTCACGGGTGCTTCATCGCGAGTGCGGCGTTGCCACACTTGCGTGGTTTTCCCAGAGTCGCGGTATCCGCCGCTGCGGTATCCGCTATTGCAGTTATCGTCGCGTCTATCGGCATAGCCGGCTGCGACCATGTTGACGTCATCACGATCATCGTAGACGCGCATGTGACGCTTACTCCGGCGGTCGCGTCTTCGTTCGAGTTCTGCCTCTTCGTTAGAGTGAACACGATTCTTCACCGAAACTTCTCCATCAGCCCATCGATTCGCGATCTCCATTAGGTGGTCGATGGTCTGGGGCTTTGAGCGGCCTAGCTCCTCCCTGAGTTCCATGCGGCGGACACCACCGTTGAATGCATCAATCGCGCGATCTTCCGAGATGTTCTCCACGGAGTTCTTGATGATGGACCACCTTTGGATGTAAGAGCGCAGCGATTCGCCAGATCTTTGCTGGCAGCATCTTAGTTATTCGATTGAGGCGGGGCGTTTGTACGTGCCCTTAAAGTTGCGCACGAAGCTGTAGACCAGCTCATCCCAGCTGCGAATGGATCCGCGTGGGAGGTTATTGAGCCATGGCCGGGCGGCGCCCTGCAGCTGTAGCTGCAAGCATTGCATGGCAGTACTTCGACTGCCTCCATGTAGCCTGACGGAGGAGATGTGATCCTCCAGCCAGATCTTTGGGTCCTGCAGACCGTAAAATTTTGGGTTCTCCGATGGGAGTTTGAACCCTTTAGGCATTCGCTTTTGCCTGATGGATCTGCTGAAGCATCTGGCACCGCAGAGCTCCCCATCTTCTTCTTCCGAGTCAGTCGATCGAGCATGTCGTGCCCTTGACTTGTCGATCTTGCGCTGCGTGAGTTCATCGCGTGCATCGTAGTCGCGATCGTGTCGCCGTGAGCGGCGGCGCCGAGACAGGTCATGACTGTCATCGCTGGACGAGGGCGAGGAGTAGAGCTTTGCTAACGCTTTGCCCTTTTTTGGGTCTGGTACCGGTTCCTTGTCGAGGGCGGCCTCGATTAGCCCCAGGCCCGCGATCATAGATCGGTGCATGGCCGTTCGGGGATCTCCAGCCGGTGGCTGGTTATTGAGAAGGTACATGGTGGCCGCTGTCACTACGGCCTGTGGCGTCCTGGGAACCACGTTGCCTCTCGTGTCAACTGTCATAGAGCCGAAGTCGAGGACTTTCGCGGCGTCTATGCGTTCTTGTTCGGTGAGGTGAGCCATCCGCGATTGCCTCTTTCTGGCGAGATGCTCGTTGCCTCTTGAGGAGGATCCTCCTTAGGAGGAGAGCCCAGCGCGACGAAGGCTTGACTCGTCCGCCGCCTTTTTACGCACCTCAAGTTGCGCGATTGCTTGTTTCTGGCGCTTGAATTCCTCTTTTAGGAGCCAGTGGTAACCCATCAGTAGTTCCTGAGGGGACCCGAAGGGTAGAGGTGCACCTCGTAGGGCTTCGCGGCAGCGTTCCACTCTTGCTCGTTGAGCCTGATCATGACGCGTTCGCCGGTTTGCTCGTTGATTATGCTGGGGGGTTCGACTGCTCCTCCATTGCCGCCATTGCCGCCGTTGGCGGCGTTGGGCGGGTCGGTGCCGTTTCCGGTGTTACCACCATTGCCGCGGTTGGCAGAGGTGTCGCCTGCGTTGATGACGGCGCACATGAAGTGATTTGGGAAGCTGTCGCTTCCACAACTTTCAGATCCGGAACCGTAGGTTCTATCTTCAGTGGCCAGATCGCTTAGATCAGAGTCGCGACTGCTGTCGCTGACCATGTTCCCAACTACCGCTGGAGCATTGAGCTTGCTGAGGGTGCCGATCGATGGAGGGAACCATGATGCTGGGGCAATCGCCGGTGCCGTCGGCTGATCGGGCATGCGAAGCGTGCCCATCTGACCAACCTGGAAGCGGAAGCTCCCAATCGCCAGGCTGATTCCGTCGCCCACGGACTCGAAGGCCGGGCAAGTAGCCGGCGTGTGGACGGTGAAATCGAAGGCGCCGAAAAGCTGGCGAATCTCCGCTGTTGCAGAGTTGTAGATCGCGTTTGATGGGGCCGAAGAAGCCGCAACATCAGCACTCCCAATTCCCACAGACGGCGCCAATTGACGAGGGTTTAACTCGTCAATGCCCATTGTTATGGACTTTGGTTTTGGAGAAGGAGGGAGCGCTGGAGACATCTATCGGCTAGCAAACAAGCACACAGGGGACAAAGGATTTACCCAGGTTCAGGCCTCGTAGAGGTCCCTACTCCTGCTTATCTGCTCGTGGAATTATCGAAGGAGTCGAAAGTTACAATGGTGCGCAGATGCAATCTGGCAAGGGTTGTGGAAACTAGGGTTGCGTGTGTCCTCCTCGCTGCCCCCTCCTAGCCTTTATATAGATAGGCTAGGTCTCAGGTAGCAGGTCGAGTCGGTTACAAGTTAAGGTTTTCCCCTTCAAACTTTGTATCTTTAGCTTCTTCTTGTCCTTCAAGCAATCGAGAGTCCGTAGGTTACTCGAGTCCCTCCACCCGGGCCTTGGCGACACCGTGGGCCTGTATGTATTTGGACCGTATATACCAAGCTCGAGTACCTGTAGAGTATACCCATGTCACCTCCCATTACCTGTTGTTTGGTAGATAGCTGGCCTTGTGGGTCGTAGTTGCTTGCTCAGGTGCGATCTCGTGTTGTCGAGTACCACAGTTGTTGGAATGGTGGAGATGCTTAATGGTGGAGATGATCATGTCTTTAATTACAACTATTAAATTGCTAGATGTAACTAAAGGCAGAGGCATCGGTGGGCAATAGATGTTATTTGGTTTTTCCACGCTCAATTGTGTCCCGTAGGACCCCGAGTACTTGATACCTGTTCCTTGACTATCGCACTATCCGCATATGGGACCATGAATCCCCTGAGCCAGAGCTTGATTCATTTTAATTCTTGGGGCCACAAAGTAGTGTGGGGCTTTATTACTATCCTGTACTTATGCCATGCTCTACTGCTTTATTTAAGATTGTGCGTGGAGCACCTGCACTATTTTGGATCGTGGAATGTTTTCGCGGTATCGACAAGCCCAGTCACACTTTCGGGTTCCCAATCGTTTACAGCCATTGACACAAACCCTGGGTCTGTTCCGGAGCCGGCCAACTTCGTTGCGGGTAGCTTAGTGGGGTGGTGCCCTGAAATATTTTATGAATCCTGTGAACGCTTTGTCGTGAATGCCTCGTTGGGTTTTGAGTTGGTTTTTCCGAGGTTGATCGAGTGTGTGTTGCTATTTGTGCACCCCTGCAGGGTAAAACTTTCTGAAAGCCGTGTCTGCGGTTATGGATGACTTGGAGCACAGTATCTCGATCATAGACAAGCATAACTAAAGTAGTGTTATAAATTTGACTTAATATGTGACTAGTAATTAGCTTCACTATAATGGAATGGATAATAAAAATGCCAACAACTGGTGGATCTGTGTCATACTATACCTGCCTAGTAAGTATTGCAACTCCAATGGAATGTGATAAAAGGGCCAACAACTGCTGGGTTTTGGGATTCCTCAGGACAATTATATCTGACTAGTAAATGTTCCAACTACAACGGGATGTTAACTAAAACTGACCACTACTTATGCTATCCGGATGACTCAAGCTATCTATATCTGACTAGCAAGTGCTTCAACTATAATGGAATGAATAAAACTGCCAACTGTGTGAGTTCCTCGGTTGACTTCCTCGTTTGGTCTCGAGGGGGAATACCAGGATGGGTATGTTTGGTGTTAGTATCAGGTTGGATCCGGATAGGTCTTTCTTACCCCTCTCTGATAAGCGCCAGTTGTATCGAGTCTCTATAGGTTGTTTAGTGCCGCTGCGCTGCCGCTTCAGCCCACCATACCTATGTAGGCGAGAGCCGCCGAATTCTAGCCTTGCCGTGTACTGGCCTCAGTACTGACGCTCCTGTTTTTCCTTTGCCCTTTGTCGGCACCCCTTTTGTTTTAGCAGGTTTGAGATCGACGTCGTTAGCAGGGTTACCCTTCCGGCTTGGCCTGGGCAGGGTTATGGACGCCATTGGTTATTCTTCAGGGCTCTTAGCCCCATTTGCATCTTGTCCGTAGTCGGACGCTCTATCGTTATCAGGGTGATTTGGATCTTTGTATAGTATATCTGTATTCTTGACTCATGGAGTCGTTGTTGTATATATATGTTCTGTGGGTTCCATCGTGGACTGATGTGTAATGGTATTACTTCGTTTTCCACCCGCACGCAAGTGCCTGGTGGGCTTCCTTGAATCGTTTCTATGCGGGTTTGGCGGGAAGCGCTAAAACTTGCATAGGGCCGATTCGAGGGTGTTACAGAGTGGTATGAGAGCTCAGCAGTTACGATATCCCACAAGTCCAGCCTGTAGGATAACCTAGCTAACGACCGAAGTAGAGTGTCAAAACTATTTTGCAAAATCGGTTGGATAGATCTGATTAGGTCTGGTTTTACTCCTTTCCCCTGCTATTCTCCTCTTACCTCTACGTGTTATGATTCTACTCTCTTATATTTTCTTCGAGTCCAGGATTTCTCGTGGTTGGGTTTCCGTCGTACCTTCAGGGTTTCGCTTCTTTCTTTGGTAACAGTACTTATACATCCGGACTTCATGCTATCTGAGTGATCCTTTATCTGTGGTACCATTCTTTGTTCCTTGTTTGTGCCTGCCGGTGTTTTCCAACATGACAATGTTTTCTACATCAGATCCGATGCAGAGTCTGCATCACTCTCTTGTTTCCGAACCCCGCTTGTGAGATCTTCAGTCTGATTTTGAGAGTTGATTACATAATTCCCCTATTCTTGTGCAGAGTAATGCTTTGAGTGCGGGATGGAGTAGCTACCATACCACTACTCTTATCATTCGCTCTTGTACATCGAATCGGTGGATCCAGCAATTTTACTCTGTCCACGGAAGCTAGAGATGGCTTTATTTGCTGATACCTCTACCTTTGCCCTTTGTTTCCGGAGTGTTCTCTCGACGATCACGGACAACGACCTCTTGTTAGTGGTGTCACGAGGATCTACACGAAGTGAGAAGATTCAGATCGCCGACCTTCTTCCTGGTACCATGAGGCGGATCTCGAGGGCGAGATCCATTGTTAGTGGTGTCGAATTGTGGCGCCCCGCAAAAACCACTACTAGAAAATCGCTGTGTTTTGTGCATTTCATCGTCATGACAACATGCTCATGTCATCATGCCACATTGCATTTGAGCATCGTCATGTCATCATGCATTTGTTTGTCTAAAACTATTTTCTAAAAGCCTAGTTTTGTTTTCTAAAAGATCCCCCGTCTTTATTCAAATTAAAACCCTAGTCTTTTCGAATCTTTTATTTGTCTAAAATCTATTTAAAGCCCCTCTAAAAATAAAAGAAATAAAATAAAAGTTTTAGTGGGGGAGGCAGCCGCCGGCCAGGCCCAAAAGCCCAGCCAGCAGCCACCTACCACCCCACCAAAAAACCCTAACCCCAAACCATCTCCCCACCCCGCCACCACTCTCTCTCTCTCTCTCTCTCTCTCTCTCTCTCTCTCTCTCTCTCTCTCTCTCTCTCTCTCTCTCTCTCTCTCTCTCTCTCTCTCTCTCCCGCCTGGCCCCACCACTTCCTTTTCCCGTTCACTCCCACCAGCCACCAACCGCGCGCGCGCCCCCACCCCCTGGTCCGCTACCTGCACAGCCAACTCCCCACCTGGTCGCCCCACCACCATCTCCCGCCCTCCTCGGGATTCCCGTCCGCCCTCCTGGCCCTACTCCCACACGACGGACACGCCCCCCACATCGCCCCTGCCATGTTCCCCGGCCCCACCCCGCGTCTCCCTCCCGCTCCTCTCCCACCTACCCCTGCCCCGGACGCGATCCCCCACCCCGCTCCTTCCTCACCGATGGGCGCCGCCCTCCTCTCACGCCTGCCGCGGCCTTCTCCTGCCACCTCCCTGCCCGGCCCCGACGCAGAGCCACCCTACGACCCTCGGCTACCCCGAGCACCACGCCTCCCGCGTGCGCCGCGTGTCTCCGCCGCCACCCTCATCTTCCCGGGATCCCGCTGCCACCGCTGTCCTTGTCCCCGAGCCGCACTGCGCCATCACATGTCGGCCGTGTTCGTGCCTCCGTCCGCTCTCCCGGCGTCCCTATCCACCCGTACCGCAGGGCGCCTATGCTTCCTCGCCGCCGGTCGCCCTCCTCCGCGCGTCCTTACTGTGTCGCCTCGCTGCCGTCGTGCTCTTCCCCGGCCGAGCCTCCACGCCTGCAGCCGCGCGGGCCCCCAATGATTCATGCCGTCACCGCGAGCGACCTCCTCCTCTGTGCCTCTCGGCTCTGCCGCCAGCACCTCGCCGTCATCCCTCTATGCGTCCCCAGCACCGGCCATCGTCCTCGCCCTCCTCTCAGCGTCTGCTCCTCTCCGGCCACCGCCCCGAGCGCGCCACCCACGCCCATGTGTCGCCGGCGTCCGCCTGCAGTCGCGGGAGCCCGAGCCCCTACGGCATCGAGACAAGCACGGCCACCCTTCTTTTTCCCTTCTGCACGACCGGCCTCTGCCTCTGCTTGGCACCGCCGCCATCTCGCGACCTCCTCTGTACGTTGGCTTCGTGTGGCTTCAGTTGATGTGGACGTTGGTGAACCACATTTGGTATGTGGGTGTAGTGGCATGGTTGATCTGGAGTTGTTACTGTTAGTGTGAGATCGACGCCGACCCAAACAAAAGCGATAAACTGGTGGCACTGAGGTTCAAGTCCGACAACGACAAGCGAGATGGAATCCGAGGATGACATGATCTTCCTCATGGACACCAAGTCCTCCTTCCCAGATCCGAAGACCGATCCCGCCGAAGACCAAACCCTGGTGCGCCAAGTTATTCGACCCCGAGGACTGATCCATCGGAACGACAAGACCTCCTTCCCGCACCGATGCCCGAGGACCGGATGCCAAGTTCGCCGAGGAACTGGACGCCAAGGTCACCGACACGGAACACCAAGTTCTTCATCCCGGACGCCATGACCGTCTACATGGATTCGAAGACCCCGGTACCCGATCCACTCAAGTTCGCCATCGATGGCAAGATCGACCGCTTGGCACCCAAGTTCTCTGTCGCGACACGACAAGTTCTCCATCTTGTATCCGAACCTCGCCGTCCCCGTCGAACCCTGAGACCGGACCCCGGACCCCCGGAACCAAGATCTTCCGAACCTAGATGTGTGAACCTTTTCCCGAGCCCCTATTTTATAAATGCTATATATAAAACTTGTTGCATATTAATTGTTCATCTCGCATGCATATCATGTGGTTTGGGGTCATTATGCTGATTCACTCATAATTAAATATGGAGTCTATATGCGGGATACCTTTGTCTTATTCCGGACTCCATTTAAATTTGTGTAGCGAACCGATGCCCTGTTTCGCCTTGTTAATCCAACATTTAAATTGCGGGGTAGTTAAATAACTTGAACCCTCTAATCCAATTGTTGGGACCCCGGTTCCGCTTAATACTGCCTAATTGCACCGCATCTGTGCCATGCCATGCATCATATCATAAGCATGCTGGATCTTCTGCCGTAGTATTAACTATTGTATCCGGTGTTTCTACTAGTGTTTGCGTCTTCGTGGATTAGGCCGATGAGTTGATGCGAGTATCGACAAGTTCTCTGGATATGAACCTTCGGCAGTGTTTCCCAGGCGAGCATCTTTCCCCCTTCTACCTATTTTGCTTTTATAGTCTTTATTTCCTCCCGTTGATATTTTTCTATCCGTGTTGCGATGCTATAGTTCCGTACCCGATATATCCCGTGCAACCTCTATATTGCCTTGGACACCTCCTATTACCTGTTGTTTGGTAGATAGCTGGCCTTGCAAGTCGTAGTTACTTGCTCAGGTGCGATCTCGTGTTGTCGAGTACCATAGTTGTTGGAATGGTGGAGATGCTTAATGGTGGAGATGATCATGTCTTTAATTACAACTATTAAATTGCTAGATGTAACTAATGCAGAGGCATCGGTGGGCAATAGATGTTATTTGGTTTTTCCATGCTCACTTGTGTCCTGTAGGACCCCGAGTACTTGATACCTGTTCCTTGACTATCGCACTATCCGCATATGGGACCATGAATCCCCTAAGCCAGAGCTTGATTCATTTCTATTTCTTGGGGCCACAAAGTAGTTTGGGGCTTTATTACTATCCTGTACTTATGCCATGCTCTACTGCTTTATTTAAGATTGTGCATGGAGCACCTGCACTATTTTGGATCGTGGAATGTTTTCGCGGTATCGACAAGCCCAGTCACACTTTCGGGTTCCCAGTCGTTTACAGCCATTGACACAAACCCTGGGTCCGTTCCGGAGCTGGCCAACTTCGTTGCGGGTAGCTTAGTGGGGTGGCCCCCTGAAATATTTTATGAATCCTGTGATCGCTTTGTCGTGAATGCCTCGTTGGGTTTTGAGTTGGTTTTTCCGAGGTTGATCGAGTGTGTGTTGCTATTTGTGCACCCCTGCAGGGTAAAACTTTCTGAAAGCCGTGTCCGCGATTATGGACGACTTGGAGCACAGTATCTCGATCATAGACAAGCATAACTAAAGTAGTGTTATAAATTTGACTTAATATGTGACTAGTAATTAGCTTCACTATAATGGAATGGATAATAAAAATGCCAACAACTGGTGGATCTGTGTCATACTATACCTGCCTAGTAAATATTGCAACTCCAATGGAATGTGATAAAAGTGCCAACAACTGCTGGGTTTTGGGATTCCTCAGGACAATTATATCTGACTAGTAAATGTTCCAACTACAACGGAATGTTAACTAAAACTGACCACTACTTATGCTATCCGGATGACTCAAGCTATCTATATCTGACTAGCAAGTGCTTCAACTATAATGGAATGAATAAAACTGCCAACTGTGTGAGTTCCTCGGTTGACTTCCTCGTTTGGTCTCGAGGGGGAATACCAGGATGGGTATGTTTGGTGTTAGTATTAGGTTGGATCCGGATAGGTCTTTCTTACCCCTCTCTGATAAGCGCCAGTTGTATCGAGTCTCTATAGGTTGTTTAGTGCCGCTGCACTGCCGCTTCAGCCCACCATACCTATGTAGGCAAGAGCCGCCGAATTCTAGCCTCGCCGTGTACTGGCCTCAGTACGTGGTTAGCAGGGTTACCCTTCTGGCTTGGCTTGGGCAGGGTTATGGACGCCATTGGTTATTCTTCAGGGCTCTTAGCCCCATTTGCATCTTGTCCGTAGTCGGACGCTCTATCGTTTTCAAGGTGATTTGGATCTTTGTATAGTATATCTGTATTCTTGACTCATGGAGTCGTTGTTGTATATATATGTTCTGTGGGTTCCATCGTGGACTAATGTGTAATGGTATTACTTCGTTTTCCACCCGCACGCAAGTGCCCGGTGGGCGTCCTTGAATCATTTCTATGCGGGTTTGGCGGGAAGCGCTAAAACTTGCATAGGGCCGATTCGAGGGTGTTACAACTTTCAACATTGCACTTGTAATTTGTACCTAGTTGATATCATGCTCTTTTATCTATGGATGTCGTCGGTGTGAAATGAAAGGGGAGCTTGTAAGTCCATGGAGTTATGTATATGTGTTAGAGAAACGCCTGGGCCACTGGTCTAATCCACGCTGTCACGGTGGAAACCTGCAACATAACCATAATGAGCTGTCTATGAAGCATTCTTCTTATAAAAAAAGAGTCAGATAGTGAGAAAAAAGAGAAAAATAAAAGAAAAAAAGAGATACATGAAAAGAGGAAAGAGAGAAAAAAGCACCATATTCCCATGGTAAATAAGAAGATTGCTGAGATGCTTGTTGTCTGCTTGCCTTGTCATTTTGGTATGGGGATTCTTCCGTATCATCAGGCAAGGGGTACCCCGTTGGCGGTTCTCTATGATACACATGCACTTACGATGACAAGAACTTACCGGTGACTAAACTTGACTAGCATGAGGAGCGGCCCTCGTATTCAAGGGACATGAGATTTCCAACTTATACTTTGTCAAGCATATACTCCATAGTTTGTTCACTTTAACCTTAATCACTTCAAGATGCTTATGATAGGGGCAATGAGAGCTGAAAGCTAATAAGTACCATAATTTTTGGAAGCTCTTTATGAAACTTGAATCCCTACTTCCTTCTATGAAGGCCTTTCTTTTACTTTTATGTTGAGTCTCCACCTTCTATCTTTATGCACCTACTTTGAGAGCATAGTGGCCATTCTTAGTTCTATGTGCATTGTCCCAAGACTTGTTGATTGATGCATAACTTTGATATTGCTTATTTTAAACTATTTGTATCTAGTCACTCTTATGAACTTTGAAGGTGTCCTATGCATTTATGTTTGCTACTCTATGAGGGACAAGCTGAATGCCACTATGCTATGTTTTCTTTATGTGAAATAAACAAACGTCTTGCAAAGCATTTTTATTCATGAATCTTTTATTTATGCCTTTTCATGTTGCAACATAGTTGCTTTGCCTTATTGCTAGAACTTTGTCTTTCATGTTATGATTGAAGTACTATGATCCCAGCTTTCAATGTTTTACAAATACTTTGATCAAGTTTATGATGGTGCATGTCACCTCAAAAAATATTCTTTCTTTTTATCACTTACCTACTCGAGGACGAGCAGGAGTTAAGCTTGGGGATGTTGATACATTGCTAATGTACATAATTTTTGATGTTCAATGCTTGGTTTTATCTACTTTCTTGTGTTTTGTCCACACTTTGGAGTACTTTTCATATGATTTCTTGGACTAACCTATTAACAAGAGCCACAGTGCCAGCTGGATGTTTTCGGCTGTTTTTGGTTCTAGAAAGTCAGAAAATGAATATTCTCGGAATTGGATAGGACAAAAGCCAAAGTCAGTTTTTCACCGAGGGACACCTGGAGCCAGAATACGAGACAGAGAAGAGCCAGAGGGCGGCCACACCACCTGGCAGCACGGACAGGCCTGACCCGCGCCAAGGGGTGGTGTGGCCAGCCCAGGCACCCCCTCAGCCTCTCCTTCCGCCTATAAGTTGCCTCCGATACAAAAACCCTAAGTACCCGATCAAAATTCCATGAAAGAGTCTGTAGCCGCTGTCATCTCCATCCCTAGATCGGGAGGGATCTGAAGATCTTCCCGGCACCCTGCCTGAGAGGGGAATTCACCCTAGAGGCCTTCTTCATCATCATGCAAGCCTCCGGTGTGATGCATAAGTAGTTCATCTCTGGACTACGGGTCCAGTTATTAGCTAGATGGCTGGTTCTCCTCCTTTGTGCTATCATGTTTAGATCTTGTGAGCTCCGTTCATGATCAAGATCATCTATTTGTAATTCTGCATGTTGTGTTTGCGGAGATCCGATGGATATTGAGATGCTATTTTAGATTGATTATTGATTCTATCATGTATTTGTTATTTGTGATCTTGCATGCTTTCCGTTGTTAGTAGCTATCTTGGCCAAGTAGATGCTAGCAACTCCAAGAGTTAGTATTTATGCTCGATAGTGGGTTCATGCCTCTAGTAATCTGGGGAAGTGACAGTGATACGTCCATTTTGCATCACTATTCTATGTCATAATTTACTATTATTCATTGATATATTTCATATTAAGAGATGATACTTATGTAATTTCATCTGTTTTTGCATGGTTGATGACTTTTGGAGCATGGACCGCTGCAGTCAGGATTCTGATGGAAAAGGTGCTGTTTGGAGGCAAAATTCACGAAGATCAGAAAATCCGGGAAAATATACGGAAAATCCTATTTTTCTAGAAGACGAAGGATGCCAGAAGGAGTGGAGATGGGCCATAGGGGGCCCACACCACCCCCTGGCGTGGGCTACCCTAGGTCGCTCCACCAGGTGGTGTGGCCACCCTGGCCCACCTTTGGCTCTCCCCTCTGGCGTATATATTCCTCCCGAAACCCTAAGACTCGGGGGGCAACCACAGAAAGATTCCGCCGCCTCTGCGGGGCGGAAAACACCGAGAGAGAAAGATCTCTCCGGAAGATAGATTTCTACCTTCGGGAATTCCTTCCCGGAGAGGGGAGATCGTCGCCATCAACACCACCATCAAGCTGGACTTCATCGGGATCATCATCATCATCATCACCACCACCATCATCACCATCAGCACCCTCATCACCATCTCCATATTGCTGTAACAATTGGGTTGAATCTTGCATTAGTTCTTAGGGGAAACTTTCCCGGTGTTGATTACTCTTTGTAGTTGATGCTATTGAGTGAACCATTGAATTATTGTTTATGTTCAGATTGTTATACATCATTATTCCATCTCTGATCATAATCCATATGATGTCTTGTGAGTAGTTTGTTTTGTTCTTGAGGACATGAGAGAAGTCATGTTGTTAGTAGTGGAGTTGTGTTGAGGAAGATTCAATAGTTTGATATTTAAGTTGTGGTGTACTTCTTCTAGTGGTGTCATGTGAATGTTAACTACATGACACTTCACCTATATGGTCCTAGGGGAATGCATTGTGTATTTGGCTACTAATCGTAGGGGTTGCCGGAGTGACAGAAACCTGAACCCCCGTTAGGAAACCATTGCACAAGGGACGTAAGGGTCTTAGAGTTTAAAGCTGTGGTTAGGTTTCTACCTTAATTACTTTCTTGTACTTATGGATGTTTGCAAGGGGTATAATCTCAAGTATGTATTAGTCCTAGGAAGGTCGGTACATTAGCACAGTTTCACCCACACAACACTTAGCAAGCTAAAGAAGATTAATCAACTATATGAAGCGAAAGCACTTGACAGTCTTCCCATGTGTCCTCGAGAACGTTTGGTCATCTTAAGTAGTACAACCGGCTTGTCCTTTGCTGAATAAAGGATCGGGCCACTTTCTGCATTTATTCCTACTGTCTTTTATTGACTCGTACTTTGTTTACTTGCTTTATCAAAACCCCCTAAAAATCCGTTTGCTAAGTATTTGGAGAGAATTCCTGATCCATACCACTAGCCAGCACCTTCTGCTCCTCGTTGGGTTTGACACTCTTACTTATCGAAAATACTGCGATACACCCCCTATACTTGTGGGTCATCAAGACTATTTTCTGGCACCGTTGCCGGGGAGTGAAGCGCTATTGGAGAGTGGAACTGGTAAAGGAAACTTCTACTGTGAGTATTGTTTACTTCTGTTAGTTGCTTTATTTTTGTTTTGGATAATTCGCTGAGTTTCTTATTTGGTAATGCTACTACCACTGCTAAGGTAGTAGACGAGCCACCACCTGCTGAGAATGATGCTTTTAAAATACCTACAAGAATTATTGATCGTGTTATGGATAACTACTATGTTGGGGAGGGAACTGTCCATCCCGGTGATCATTTACTCTTTATACATGAATTATGCGGGTTGTTCAAGTGTGCAGGTATTACTACAGATCAAGTTAAGAAGAAGTTATTCTCATTATCACTGAAAGGAAGAGCCGAGGAATGGTATAAGCTGCTGAAGAATGGTCAAGCTCTAGAATGGGAGGAAATAGTACCTCTCTTTTATTCAAAGTTTTATCCTCCTAGTGAGATTCATAAAGATCGGAATCAAATATACAACTTTTGGCCTCTTGATGGAGAGAGTACAGCTCAAGGTTGGGGGATATTGAAGTTAATAATGCTCAATGTCCCATTCATGAGTTCCCCAACAATATTATTATCAATAACTTTTATGCAAGGCTTTCTCTTCATGATAAGGATTTATTGGATGCTTCTTGTGCTGGATCATTCACTCGCGTGGAAGAATAAGCTAAATGGGATCTCCTGGACCGTATTCAAGACAATGCTGAAGCTTGGGAGAATGACAAAGGTAGAAAGTCAGGTATAAATTATGATTATGAATGCATTGAATCTTTTATGGGAACTGATGACTTTCAAAATATTAAAAATGCTTATGGTCTAGACTCTCAAGCTATTGCTTCTTATTTTAAGGCTTTTGCTTCCTATATTGAAGTGCCTAAAAAGAAGTGGAATAAGTATCATGAACCTTATAAAGATGTTGCTAAGAGTGTTCCTGCAAGAAATACTGAAGTTTATACTATTAATCATGTTTTACCTGAACCTTATATTGAGAAAATGCCTTTTCCAGTTAAGATAAAGGAACATTTTATGATAGCTAGTATGGTTGATGAAAGTATAAGCAAAGCTATTGAACCTGATAAACAAATGGTTGATGAACCTATAATAGTGAATGTGAAAGACTTTGTTGCTAAATATGAAGAAGAGGGACACACTATCCTTTGTAAGGATACCTCTAATATTGTTTCACAAAGTAGTATTATGAGAGCTAGTATTCCTGTGTTTTCTGTGAGAGTAAGTGATCATTGTTACGATGGTCCTTGTGATAGTTATATTGTTAAGATTATGCATGATACTGAAAGTTACTATGAGAGGGAAAAGTGTTCTTTTGTATCTCAATAATATCAAGTTTCCTCGTTTTATGCTGAAAGTTTTTATGTTGCACTTCTTTTGCCTTCCTATGCTAGTAACCTCTGGATTCAACAACTTGTTTGTTTACAAAATTCCCTTGCATAGGAAGTGGGTTAGACTTAAACGTGTGTATTTTTGCTTCTTAATGCTCCCTTTCACCTCAATTCATATTCTTATGTGAGCTGGCTATAAAGAAAGAGCTTTTTGGGAAACAACCCAGTTTATTTTTGCTTTCAGTTTGTTTTTGTTTCTTTGAGTCTTAGAAGTTATCACCTTGGTAATAACCTCTCCTGATCCTTTTGTTTGGTTTTTGTGTCAAGATCAACCTCTAATAAGAGAGAAGTAAGATTTGGGGAAGTTGCTTCCCGAAACAGATTTTTGTGCTCCACCGTAAAAATTCGTAAGAGATCTCTGTATGTCGGTTTGAGCTGTAATTTTTTTTGCTTCTGCCCCAGGTTGTTATTTAACTTTCGTTAGTTTTGCACTTTTTGATGTGAGCAACAGAAGATTTTCGAAACAATTGATCTTTACCTGCTGGTCTGTTTTGACAGATTTTGCCACTCTTGCATTTGCTTCTTTATTCGATTTCCTTTTTGAATTCTTTTTGGGTCTTCGGAAGGAGTTGCTACAGTAGCTTATGTTTTGATGGTTTTCAGTTGAAGTTGAACTCAAAAGGTTTTATCACTTCACTTATACTAATGTTGCTAATGAGAACTGTGTGAAGTTTTGTGTGAAAGAAATTTCTAGGTAATGGAGATAATGGTGTAATAAGGAAGTGAAAGGTTTTATGACTCAAGTAATAAGTGTATGAAGATGAAGAAATTGATGTTATTCAAGTGGAAACTCCGGAAGAATCTACTAGATACCAAATTCAGAGACTTGTAGAGTCCGTTTTCAAATAGGTAACAGTTCTGGTAAGAAAAGTTCCGCGAAAATACTATCCAACTATATTTTTGTAGTTTTTAGACAATAAGGAAAGTTACGAAGCGAAAAAGGGACGGAAACGGAGCCAGGGTGGCTCACACCACCCTATGGCGCGGCCCACCCCTGGCCGCGCCACCAGGTGGTGTGGCTACCTTGGACTCCGTCTCCGACCCGTTTTCTCCCATTACCTTCCTTTTGTTATGAAACTTCATAATATATAACCCCCCCGGATCTCCCGAGGTTCGTATATCGTGTTTTCGTCATGTTTTCGTTTCGATCTGTTTCTGCCAGGACATACTCTTTGAAGGTTTAGAAGCACAATGGTGTCAGCCAAGGATAAAGGGAAGGAGCCTATGGAGGAGGATCTCCAAGACCCCGAGAAGGAGAAGGAGATCAAGAGTGAAGGTGAAGAGGAGGCAAAGCACACCGGCACTACCATTGCAAGCATTGGAGTGGTGGCGAACCCTGCCAGGATCAGAAGGACTGCACGGATGTCAACTGGAGGGAAACCTCCGCGTCACTTTTTGGCACCAAGGACACCTTATCCAAGCACCAAGAGTCCCTTCCGTACCTTTATCCATAACCATGCAGGAAAAGAAGACTCCAAGAGGGAAGAACGGAAAAAGAATCACAAGAGCTGGGATCCACAATCTGACATGATCATGCACCGCATCGAGCACAACTCGGAGTTGATTCGTACCCTCACCTTCGATATTGAAGACTTGGGGAAATTGGTCAAGAAGCTCATCGAGAGGATACCACCACCACCAAAGGAGTGATTCGTCATCAGGTTTGGCATCCCCTTGGTTTGTTCCAAGCTTAGGGGAGTGCCGCGGTATCACATCACTATCTTCTATCTTTTTACCTTATTAGTAGAGTCATATCATGAATAGAGAAGTTATTATGTAGGATGGTTTGCATTATGGAAGTGTCCCCTCTCTCATTAGATATGTATCCCTTGGTGTGAGTTGCCGTTATGAAATATTAATGAGAAGTTCTATCATTTACTATTTTGCATAGCTTATATTAGTTTTCAATTCGTGGTTATATGATTGATCTTGTTGTTAGTATTGGTATCACTTTGGGATCATTGAGTTAATTTAGTTGGTTTTGGCAAACCTGGCTCGGTCAGTAGCAACACTGTTTTTGAGAGTTGAATGAAAAAGATAAAAGTACTCTAAAGAACTATAATTTCATCATCTTTCTTTCTTGATTTGCTCATAAGTTTAGTATTCTCTAGTTAAGATCTTTTGTGCTTCCAAGGAAGATTGCATGTTTATTTTTTATCACTTATATGTTTGTTTGTTTCCTTCAACTCTTATACTTGCTACCCAGCCTTGCTAGCCAAAAACCTGTACTGAGAGGGAATACTTCTCATGCATCCACTTCCTTAAACCAAAACCCATGCCATTTGTGTCCACCATACCTACCTATTAGCATTATTGCTATTCCAAGTAAATTCTTGTTTTATCTACCTCCCAAATTAAACTTGTTATGTGAAAAGTAGTGATTAAAGCTCTCACAAACTTGATGACACACTTTACTTTCTTGCACTTAATAAACTTGAACCATTGTGCCCATCTATGTTGCGTATATGCTTGCGCTTTGTGAGTTGTGGATTAGTAGAACCATGCTGTCATGGGGAACGCTTTCAACATTGCACTGGTACTTTGTACCTAGTTGATATCATGTTCTTTTGTCTATGGATGTAGTCGATGTGAAATGAAAGGGGAGCTTGTAAGTCCATGGAGTTATGCATGTGTGTTAGAGAAACGCCTGGGCCGCTAGTCTAATCCATGCTGACATGGTGGAAACCTAAAGCGTAACCATAACGAGTATTTATGAAGCATTCTTCTTATAAAAAAGAGTCCGATATTGAGAAAAAGAGAAAAAGAAAAAAAAGATATATTATGAAAAGAGGAAAGAGATAAAAAAGCACCATATTACCATGGTAAGTAAGAATATTGCTGAGATACTTGTTGTCTGCTTGCCTTGTCATTTTGATATGGGGATTCTTCCGTATCATCGGGCAAGGGGTACCCCGTTGGCGGTTCTCTATGATACACATATGCTTACGATGACAAGAACATACCGGTGACTAAACTTGAGTAGCATGAGGAGAGGCCCTCGTATTCAAGGGACATGACATTCTCAATTTACAACTTGTCAATACATATCCTCATATTTGATCACTTTAACCTTAATCACCTAAAGATGCCTATGATAGGGGCAATGAGAGCTGAAAGCTAATAAGTATCATAATTTTTGGGAGCTCTTTATGAGACTTGCAATCCCTGCTTCACTCTGCGAAGGGCCTTTCTTTTACTTTTTAGTTGAGTCGGTAAACCTATTCCCTTCTATCTCAGCAAGTATTTTGAGTTGTTGTGTTTCATTCATTCATATGATGATTTATTCAATCATGTTTCTTATGTTCCTTGTTTTGCACATTGCTCTTATCTTGGTGATTACTACTTTGGAAGCTATCATTGAAAAACCAGTTATTTGTGAACTCCAGCAAATTATCAACTATTCTTTGACCAAGAGCTAAGTTTGCCATTACGAATTATGATTTACTTCATGTATCTTTATTGTGTTTCCTTTACTTATTGCAAGTAAGTTATATAATAGTGAGTTGTCTTCTATTATGATCTATGTATTGATGAATGTGATGCTTCTTGTCCGTATTATTTTATCGACTCTTCACTCCATAAACCTGAGGTCATGTTTATTGAGCTTAATTTCGCTTGTGGACAAGCGAAGTCTAAGCTTGGGGGAGTTGATACGTCCATTTTGCATCACTATTCCATATCATAATTTACTGTTATTCATTGATATATTTCATATTAAGAGATGATACTTATGTAATTTCATCTGTTTTTGCATGGTTGATGACTTTTGGAGCATGGACTGCTACAGTCAGGATTCTGATGGAAAAGGTGCTGTTTGGAGGCAAAATTCGCGAAGATCAGAAAATCCGGGAAAATATACGGAAAATCCTATTTTTCCAGAAGACGAAGGATGCCAGAAGAGGGAGTGGAGATGGGCCACAGGGGGCCCACACCACCCCCTGGCGCAGGCTACCCTAGGACGCGCCACCAGGCGGTGTGGCCACCCTGGCCCACCTCTGGCTCTCCCCTCTGGCTTATATATTCCTCCCGAAACCCTAAGACTCGGGGGGCGACCACAGAAAGATTTCGCCGCCTCTGTGGGGCGGAAAACACCGAGAGAGAAAGATCTCTCTGGCAGACAGATTTCTGCCGGGGGAATTCCTTCCCGGAGAGGGGAGATCGACCCCATCAACACTACCATCAAGCTAGACTTCATCGGGATCATCATCATAATCATCACCACCATCATCACCATCAGCACCCTCATCACCATCTCCATATTGCTATAACAATTGGGTTGAATCTTGCATTAGTTCTTAGGGGAAACTTTCCCGGTGTTGATTACTCTTTGTAGTTGATGCTATTGAGTGAACCATTGAATTATTGTTTATGTTCAGATTGTTATACATCATTATTCCATATCTGATCATGATCCATATGATGTCTTGTGAGTAGTTCGTTTTGTTCTTGAGGACATGGGAGAAGTCATGTTGTTAGTAGTGGAGTTGTGTTGAGGAAGATTCAATAGTTTGATATTTAAGTTGTGGTGTACTTCTTTTAGTGGTGTCATGTGAACGTCGACTACATGAAACTTCACCTATATGGGCCTAGGGGAATGTATTATGTATTTGGCTACTAATCGTAGGGGTTGCCGGAGTGACAGAAACCTGAACCCCCGTTAGGAAACCATTGCACAAGGGACGTAAGGGTCTTAGAGTTTAAAGCTGTGGTTAGGTTTCTACCTTAATTAGTTTCTTGTACTTTCGGATGTTTGCAAGGGGTATAATCACAAGTATGTATTAGTCCTAGGAAGGTCGGTACATTAGCACAGGTTCACCCACACAACACTTAGCAAGCTAAAGAAGATTAATCAACTATATGAAGCGAAAGCACTTGACAGTCTTCCCATGTGTCCTCGAGAACGTTTGGTCATCTTAAGTAATACAACCGGCTTGTCCTTTGCTGAATAAAGGATTGGGCTACTTGCTGCATTTATTCCTACGATCTCTTATTTACTCGTACTTTGTTTACTTGCTTTCTCAAAAACCCCTAAGAATCCGTTTGCTAAGTATTTGCAGAGAATTCCTGATCCATACCACTAGCTAGCACCTTCTGCTCCTCGTTGGGTTCGACACTCTTACTTATCAAAAATACTGCGATACACCCCTATACTTGTGGGTCATCAGATAGAAATCTCTAAGGTGCTAGATGTTCTATTGCTACTAGGGAGAAAACAACAATCCTTTGTTCATAGAACAATTGTATTGTTTACTTTACACGCAATTCATAATGCAATTATCCATTGCTTGCAACTTAATACTAGAGGGGGTTCGGATGATAACCTGAAGGTGGATTATTAGTCATAGATGCAGTTGGATGGCAGTCTATGTATAATGTTGTAATGCCCAATCAAATCTCAAAGGAGTCAAGATGAGTTGCATATGCTTGTATGCTTTCTCGATGTTTGTCAATTGCCCCGCTGTAATTTGTTCACCCAACATGTCATCTATCTTAAGGAAAGCCACCTCTAGTGAACTATGGACCCCGGTATTTTCTTTTACTATCAATCTACAATCAACTGTTTACTGCTTTGTGTTTAGTTTCTGCAAACTATTACTTTCTTCCACTCGATACGTTTAATCCTTTGTTTTCAGCAAAACCGGTGAGATTGACAACCTCATCGCAAGTTGGGGGCAGAGTTCTGTGGTTGTGTTGTGCAGGTCTCCACATTGCTGCTGGCACCGATAGTGCGCCCTGCCAAAGTTCAGCTAGCTACACCTTTGGGATGTTTCCTTGCTCCTGTTGGTTCGATTAAACCTTGGTTTCATAACTGAGGGAAAACTTGCTGATGTGCTCCTCATACCTTCCTCTTGGGGTTCCCCAACGAGCTCGATATATTTTGGGCCATCAATATACATCCATAGAGAACTTACCCTCGAAGACAACAAAGCTTTGTTAACAAGATGGAACTCGTGGATGATGTAATCGTACACTCGCCGATCTCAAGATTGTGATGAAGTTCAGCAGGTCCGGCTCTAGCACGTCCATCAGATCCAGCTCCAGCAAGTCCAACACCACAAAGCAGCGGTGCATCCGTGATCGCACGCACGTCCGGTACCCCGACAACCTCCATACCTCGCTCCAGCAAAGAAGCGGAAGCAGCAACTCCTTTCCAGATAAAGCCACCGGGAACATGTATCTCGCTAATCCGAGACCAAGGGGAAAAATACTAGAGGGGGAGAGAGATCCTTCACGAGGAGGTGCGTGTGTGAAGGTGTGAGAGGGGGGCATTTTATAGGAGGAGGGGGGTGCCCCACCCCATGGTCGGCGCCCAAGGGGTGACCCCTCACCTCCTCATTCATGTGGTGGTAACTCCCTCCATATAAATTTGCCCCTTCACATTCTCTTTTAAAGTCTCCACTTTAAATGCATTAAATTTATCCAAATTTAATGCTCTCTCATTTAATAAAACCCTTTTATTAACAAACATTCACATAAAACCCCGTGCAATATTTCAATATTACATGCAGAACCAATTTCAGCAATTTCACCCGAAACAGTTTCGGTGTCTATTGAAATAATTCCACCGCTTTCTTAAATCTTTATCTGAAACATATTTGCTCCAAATGGTGTCGGTATCCCTTAAGTGTGTCACCCTACGGTTCGCGAATAATGCAGACATGACCGAGACCCCTGTTAGATCAATAATCAGAAGCGGGACCTGGAGATCCATACTGACTCCTACATATTCAACGATGACTTCTATGATCGTGAGAACCTTTAACGCTAGTAACTAAATCCCTTTGTCTCGCGATATATTACATGTCCGAGATTCGATCATCGGTATCTCCATACCTAGTTTGATCTTGTTACCGACATGTACTCTTTTCTCGTTCCCGTGATATAACATTCTAGTGATCTCATCACTTGCTTGCAAGCTAACCAATGTGATATCACCGAGAGGGCCCAGAGTATATCTATCCGTCATCGGGATGGACAAATCCCGCTCTTGATCCATGATCCTCTACATAACACTTTCATAGCACTGAACCCACCTTTATAATCACCCTTTCACGATGTGACGTTTGATGTTATCAAGATACTCTTCTAGTGTTAGTGATTGACATGATCTCATGGTCTAAGGACTAGGATTACTTCGTATAATGTTATAGCAATATAAACACAATGACTTTGATCGTCATGCTATACTTCGGATGAATGTTCATCACATCATTCCACTAATGTTGTGACCTTGTTATTAACAACATCCAATGTCCATGATCAGGAAACCTTGATCATCTTGTTAATCAACGAGCTAGTTTATACGAGAGGCATAACTAGGAACTTTCCTTTTGTTTATTAAACACACATGTATTAACGTTTCCAAATTAATACAATTATAGCATGCGAATTAAACATTTATCATAAACAAGGAATAAGATAATAACCACTTTATTATTGCCTCTCGGGCACATTCCCTTCAAAAGTTCCATAGGTTTTTTAATTTTCTCTTCAAACACTTCAAGTACTAACTCAAGATAAATACTATAAAGCTCTCTGATTTTGTTGTTGTTTTCCATTAAGCCTAACTAGTGAAAATAAAAACAAGAAATAAAAAGATATGATTGCAGAATCTAAAGGAAATAACTTCGAGCACTCACACACCAGCAACCGCACTAGAAGATAGCTTAGTAGCCAGAAGATGTGAGTACCTTTTACCTTACCTCCCTGGCAATGGTGCCAGAAAATAGCTTGATGTCTACGCACTTCTATTCTTGTAGATAGTTGTTGGGCCTCCAAGTGCAGAGGTTTGTAGAACAGCAGCAAGTTTCCCTTAAGTGGATTACCCAAGGTTTATTGAACTCAGGGAGGAAGTGGTCAAAGGTATCCCTCTCAAGCAACCCTGCAATCAAGATACAAGAAGTCTCTTGTGTCCCCAACACACCCAATACACTTGTCAGGTGTATAGATGCACTAGTTCGGCGAAGAGATAGTGAAGTACAAGTGGTATGGATAATTATAAGTGATAACACTGCCAGAAAAGAGCTTGATGGGTAGGAAGAGACTAAAAGAAATCTGAAATAAAGATGGAAGCAAGCAAACATGTAACAGATCTAGTTGCAAATGGTGTTTCAATGCTTAGAAACAAGGCCTAGGGACCATACTTTCACTAGTGATCACTCTCATATAAATATCTTCTCTTTATGATACTACTCTGAACTAATCTCCGGTTGGACACTCTAATCCATGGTAGGACTATAATAGCACACCTCAAAGTTCGTTTTCCCCATCTAGATAACCCCACACTATCACCTTGAGAACTAGATGGTTCCAACAAACACCACAATTTCATAGAGACATCCAACTCCAAATATAACTCATAACAAGTATTTGTAATCTTTATCCTAAGTGCCACCATGGTGTGCATGCTATCACTTTCACACACATGGGGAGAGCTAGAGATCTATTAAAGCACTTGAGTAGCAAGGTGGATCTACTTGATTACAAATCTTACGATCACAATATGATCATGCATAGAGAGAGAGAGATGAACACATAGCTACCGGTAGAACCCTTAGCCTCGAGGAAGAACTACTCCCTCATCATCGTGGGAATCAGCAACGATGATGGAGATGGCGGTGGAGTCGATGGAGATGGCTCCGGGGGCACTTCCCGTCCCGGCAGGGTGCTAGAACATAAACTTTCTGTCCCTTGAATCTCCCCTTCGGTGGTGGCGGCGCTGCGGAACTTTTCGTGGCTGGAGGCTGGATTCTTTAGGGTTTCTACATCGGAGGCTTCTTATAGGCGAAGAGGCGATGTCAGAGAGTGGACCAGGGGCCCACACCACCTTGTGGCACGACTAGGTGGATCCATGCCACCACATGGTGTGGCCAGCCCCTGGCCCCTCTCCGTCTCGTCTTCTGGCTCCGTGAGTCTTCTAGTAAAAGACCGACTTTGGCTTTTGTCCGATCCAATTCCGAGAATATTCATTTTCTGACTTTTCTGGAACCAAAAACAGAAGAAAACAGGCAACTAGCACTATGACATCTTGTTAATAGGTTAGTTCCAGAAAATGTGTAAAAGTACTCCAAAGTGTGGACAAAACATAAGAAAGTAGATATAAAACAAGCATGGAACATCAAAAATTATAGATACGTTTGCAACGTATCAATAATTTACTCAGTACTTGTCATAATAACACTTTTATCATGGTTTCGGAGCTAATCTCATCATGATCTTGTTATGATTTACCTATTCATCATGATTTAAAAGTTAATATCACGATGATGACACACTCTTCTTCTTATCTAACTATCACTAATTCTTAACATAACCCCATTCCAACTTGTAAAATTCTCAAGTGAATCCCACATGATTTACATCCCACACTAAATCCGGCGGTGGTGGCGGTCCCTTTTCTCCCTCCACCGACACTGAATCCGGTAGCGGCGATCCCTTTTCTCCCTCTCATGCCTTTTCCTTGCCCAGATGTCTAGCAAGGCAAAGGTGGTAGCTACGTCAGCGACTGATTTGGGTCCGTCAGAGCCAGAGTCTCGGGCATAATGCCATAGAAGCGAAGAAGCGACGAGGTCTTCAGCCCAGGTTAGCGAGGAGGTCAGCCAGAAGTCTGCTACCACGGTACATACGAGCAGCGGGTTGAAGAGAAAAGCAAGACTGATGGCGGAGTGTTTGGCGGCAATGCAGGGTCGCGGAACCCAGATCTTGAAGAAAACCACCCCGGAGAAGAGCGATAGGTGAATTTTTCTTATTTGTGCCTTATTTTACAAGTAGATTAGTTACTGCAAAATAGAATCGAATGAACTAGAAAATCCCCTTTTTAATCAAATTAGGCCTAGCTACGATACAACGAACATATATGAGTTCATAATTCATTTCCGCCAGTACACTACAAAATTAGATTTTGGTTGCTATAGGGTTATGTTTGCGCAGGATGTGCATCTGCTTGTGAATTGCAAGGAGGTTGTGTCTATTTCATAGCTGATATATATGCTTCATGCTAGGATTCCTTAGGGATCTAGACAGAGGAAAAAATTGGTGTGGTGCAACATGAGTGATACCTATATGCAAATTGAGCACTCCCATGAAGCGGTTTGGGAGTGTTGTGCAACTGATCGTATGGTGAAAGTTGAAGCGATGATTGATGATATATATGTAGATACTAAAGATCTTGCTGCCAGAGGTTATGCTGCTCGAGTTTACGGACCACCAGATGCTGATCAAGCTAAGTTCAGTATACACTTAGAGGTGGATTCATACATGACAAAACTTGATGGCGGAGTTAATAAGCTAGTTTTTCATGTACTATGGAGATCACCATCGAATCCAAAAACACAACTCTTGATGAAATGAGAGAGATGATTGGTTAAGGAAATCAGTATTGACCCTAAGAAGATGGCACGACTTCGGTGGTGGCATCATAAGAAGCAGGAATTCATAGAGGTTTTGGATACTGAAGATCTAATACAGATTATGCGACGAAAGAACCAAACCAGTAAGGTGTTCTACATGGATACCATTTCTGATGTTGTTGAATAGGTTATAGTAGATGTAGAGGCCCCTATTGTTGCTGAATAGAACGAGGTGATCGATGTTAATCAGGTATGATGAGAGATGCTACCCAAGGCTTTTCATATGGACCACAAGGTTTTCCTGCCTGTATCTGTAACAAAGATTGCTATTGCATTGAAACTGTGTTTCTGTGATTGTGTTTGTTGAGAGATTGCAATATAATGTTCCGTGAGCTGTTTAGATTTTTGGACATATCACTCACTGAAATCATCGTTGTTGTAATAATACATAAGTACATTGTAGTTGAAGAGGTGATGACCTACATTTTCCCGACAACCATAGAAGTGACATTGATCATTGCCAGTCCACCCTATTTTTAAGAGGTTATCCTTGGTTATGCACACAAATTATAAAGCATGGTGTTCACTACAAATGCATTAGCCACACATATTACAAATTCATTAGCCACACATACTACAAATTCATTAACCACACACACTCCATCAGTTCAACCTATTACATATGTTTAATCCAGGCGAACTACCTACTCCACTCTCAAGTCAACATTCTTTCCGATTCACTAAACCTATTTCTTCACTCGAGGGAAATTGAAAACACTAGATTCTCCACACCCAGTCCCCCCCAAAACTGTGTGCTCTATCGCGAAACGGTGGTGGTCATGTGTCATCAATCCTTCCAGGACAACACTACAGGCGACGATGACGCTTTCTGGCTGCCTCGTCGGGGTCCTGAATGCCATATACCAATTCTAGAACCTCCTCCATGTGGATGATGACTGGGTGCATCTAGCTAAGCTGTCGTCCTGCGCTGCTTAGAATCTCCACCTCGTACATCTTAGGAACGGTGTCTAGATCTTTCATCCACGCCTTTACCTCGATGATCCATCTGTCGTGATGCCAAGCATGAAGCTCATTTTCTCCCCACAACATTCGAGAGAACGGGAAGAATGCATAACGCACTCGCAATCTGAGCTGTGCTCAAACCGAACGAAGAAATCGAATGGTGGCGCGCATACCCCAATCTTGACCATATTTTGTCTGATCCAAAAATGAGACCTGAAAGCTGACAATAAGTCAATCGGCGACACGGCGAGACGCATGCCAAGCACGGCTTCCATGAGAGTGTGGTCATCAAACTCCTCTGCCATGGCTACCATGCCTAGGGTGTGCGATAACACGCAACCGCCCGAGGCCGATCGCTGGTCCGGATCACCCGATGGGCTGCGCTCCACCGTGCGAGAAGGACTAGCCAGAGGCGAGAGGCTAGGCCAGGAACGCGAAGCTCCGGTAAGGCGACTAGGAACGAGGATGCGACGGAAATGGCCGCGAGCTTCGATTAGGGGTGTGGGAGGGTTACTGGACATAGCAGGGATGCAAGGAGAGCAACTGTGAGCTCCGATCTAGAGACGACCAGTCGGAGCTGAGCAAGGCAATGGGAAGGGGAATAATAGGGGAGAAGAGTAGAGCAGAGAAGAATATCTGGTTCACACAAGGATAAACTAGTCCACGACCGCAAAGGATAACGAAGAATACTGACAGGACGGGTCAAGAAGAGTTGACCTAACGGTGGTATTTGAGTTCAACCATTTTTTGTCTAGTTCAAACGACTGTTTGCCTATTATATTTGTATTCATCCTCATTTGGCCCCTCTGGACAATTGACGGAGCTACTACAACCCCACCACTAGATTACAAGCAACTCGGACCTTCTATGACTTGGCCTCGTAACTTTGGGCCCGCAAAGTAACAAGCCCTGTTCATATTACTAGGCCCAAAAAACAAATAGTAGCTCTGCTGTGTTTTCAGACGCCGTCTGTATATAATGTAACATCTCGTTAGCTATCTCTGCCATCTCCTTTTCTAACCACTCTGTTGCGTTAGTTCAGCTTATTCTAATTACTTTGTGCATGCAATTTTCTCCATCTTTACATTGTTTCCATTTATATGCTCTTATTTTCTGCCGCGTGACTCCTTATTCTTACTAGGTGCTAGTTTGCGTTGCTTATCTTGAGTTCATGTGTGCTATACTAATTCTTTGAGCTTTATAGTATCCCTTTTCTATGTTTTTTTGCTACCGCATGACTCCTTTTGTTCCTGGATATATCAATGTGCATCACTTATCTTCAGTGCTTGTAATATTACACTAATTATTTGTTCTTTGCTCTCATTGCCAGGTCCTTTCTCCTACTCGCTGCCTAGATGTAAGCTGGTGCCCAGCGTCCGAGCTACTGAAGCTGGTTTATCGTGTTGACATATACATATGCGCTGCATATGTGCCTTCTGTGCTATGTCGTCAACCTAATGTGGTGTCCTTAATACCTACGTCGAGGCTACCACTTAACGTACTTGTGTGCTATAGTATCATACTCAAATGGTAGATGTGTAGATACCTATGTAGAGGGTATTTTGTGTAGCCTTGTGCTTTTCTAAAAGCACCCTTTTGTAAGTAAATTCTAGGGCTGTGAGGGAGAAGCCTGCGAGGTCATCCCTTGACACTATCATTTGCCAAAGTCATGGGCTAAAACTCTATCCACGTGTATGCCTAAAACTGTTATATGCTTGAACTTACTATTGCCTACGGTTATTTGTTTCTGCCAATGTATTTTGCATGTGTTTGTTGCTCAACACGGTCATTTTTTCCTGTTACATCAATATGCTTTGTGTTGCCCAGTGGAGAAAAATGACAGATGTATTCTCTACATCGGATTCACTTGTGCGCTTTGTCTGCATGATAGTGGTTCCATGTTTTCGTTGCAGTACCCGTGGATACAAGTATAAATACATTAGTTCCATGTTTCAGTTGTAATAGTTGTGGATGCAGGTGTAGTCAAATCATTCTAACGGTTTATTCAGCGGTAACACCAGAGACTTGAGAATGCTAGATCAATTGTTATTCCTGCTATGTTTGGTTGCTCTGTCAACAGGGCACGTGCGATAGAGAAATCATATGCCTCTTATTGTGCTATATTGAGTACAAGGTCTTCTCATTAGCAAACAAAAGGCAACAGAAAATCAGCGAGTGCACCCATAGTAGGACAACATTAGATTGCTTTCAAATCTAAAAATGAACTCATCTTGTTCGATGTTTCCATGATTAGGGAATTTTTTAGGTTATGTTATGGTTCTTAGTGTTGTTCCCATGGCATCTGCAGGTTGCAGTTGCTCAAAACAACACTTGAATAACGATGTTCCATACAAATCTGTACTATGTCCAGGCTAGCTCTATGATGTACATGATTTACCTGGTAGGTTTAGGTTTCATAGTTTGTTTCAACGTGGAACAAGGGACGTTTGGAGTGTTGGATCTTCCTATTCAAATGAAAATGATAGTTAAATGCTAGCTCCAATATATTGTTGGACCGCACACTGAAGGGGATTTGGCACTGGACAGTGAACGGTCGTTAGATGGGTGCTTGTTCATAAGGGAGATATGGTGGACTGGTATGTGAGACGAGCGTTGATCTGGTTGACACATTCGGATTGTGATCAACAAATCCCGTTTGACGGAACTTGTGGTTGAGCCGTTAGATTGCCACTCTGTCCAAGTGCGATTTGTATCTCCGGATGTTCGGTATGTGCTTATCTCTCTTTTCTTCGATCACGATGGCCCATGGGTACCCCTATTCCATATGGATGACCATTGGTCGATTATGGTCATCAACTTCACGCCAATGGTGATGGTCATGGCCCTCGGCATGATGCTACATCACTTTTGATGCGACCGATGGATGTGGATGAAGCGAAGATGGTCGTCATGCACGGGGAGGACATGAGGTATCACAAACCGCACTTTCTAGAGGAGAACCTCTCGGGAAACTTTGTCCATCTCTAGCTAGAGTAACAACTTCCCTCAATCGGATGGGGCATCAATGTTTTTATTGTTCTCCCTCTCATTGCGCAGGTGTGTATTTGACACATGTGCGCGCATTTGTGTGAGCTATTGTTTTTAGTGCTATTCCACAATTGTTAACAAAGTGTGATATCTTTCCGATGTATGTTAGTGTATTGAAAACAATCTTCCCAATTGTTCAAGAACGATTGGATCTTCCGGCGCTAGTTATGGTTATAATGATTTGCAGCCCCGAAGGTTACTGTAAGCAAACCATTGCTCACCGGTACTAGGCTAGTACTTCAGCGACGCTAGCCCCGCAGAAAAACTGTGAGCGGAACTACCAGTGCTTTACTGGTACTTCTGGACAGAACAGGAAACAACTCAAAACCTCCAGAAGATCGCTCTCTCGCTGAAAACCGGGAAGACCATGGAATTGCAAGTATGGTTTGTGCAAGAAACATGATCCCCCCCTCATCCTTCCGAGGTGGACCCCCTCTTTATAGTATGAACTCCTAAAATAACAAAATAGAGAGAAATGAAAAATAAGGAACGACTGTCTTCAAGAATCTTCACGAGAAGGGTCCACCAATCACGATGTGCACATATATAATTTCTACAACTTAGGCACACGATTAAACCAAAAGTAGAGTTGTCATCAGCAACAAAACACATAGAGAGATCAATGCTCTTTCAACTCTGTCCAAGTGTGATTTGTATCTCCAGATGCTCGATATGTGCTTATCTCTATCAGAGTGATCCAAGGTTTGTTTGTCGTGGACATGCTTGAAAAGAAAGCTTAAAGAGGTTCCAAACATTTCATAGTATGGGAAAATGGGGCGTGTATTCCCCTTGTCTGAGAATTGGCCGCCTAAGCCATGAGCTGCAGCAAGTTCATGTGATCGCTTCGATGAGCCATGCTGAATCTATATCTTTAGTAGCGAGTATTCAATTTTTCTTAGTTTAGAAACAAAGACTAAGCTCTGTAATAATATCTATCGAACTTCTATGTTGTCTATGCTACCTATGGTAGTTAAGACCTATCCTGCTGTGTGTGGTTGAATAATGGACCAAGGTTGTTTGGCTGAAGTATGAGTTAAGTACCAGTATGAGTTAAGACCTATCCTTCTGAGACATGATGTGTAATATTTCCTTTCATTTCAAAATAAAAAAATTAAGGGTACATGTATCGATGATAATAAGTTCTTTTACAACTACACTTATCCGTTCAGGCTACCTTCATGTAAAGAAATACATATTTAATTTAGGATTATAATATATATAGTGTTTCCAGCTGAAACTACCTTCGTGACCTTGGCTCGAATTTCAGCCCTAGACGGGGAGGAGGGAAAATGCGACATGATGGATGTGAATGGGGTCGGGGAAGATGGGAACGAGGTCATGGTGAAGGGGAACGACAACAGATGGAGAAGAACGAGTAATGTCAACAAACAGAAGGTAGGAGGTATTTGTCTATTTGCCACCGTGTCCACCTTTGTCCATCTGGATTCTATCCAGACCAAAACCACAGTCCAACGTAGCCAAAACAGTCCCAAAAAACAACCCATCACTTCGTGGGGGTAATTTGTCGGTTTAGTGTAGATAGAAGATAAGTGGCCTAGCTAGTAGTTAGGGGTAGTGACCCAAACCCAATAGATAGTGAGGTTAAGTAGGAGAATGTCGATTTGGAGCCGGTCCTTTAAGGAGTACTTTATTTTAATTTTTTTGAAAAGTTTAAATTCAAAGACTCAAAGAAAAATCCAAAAAAATACTAAGACGTAGATGATGATTTATACTCCCGCCGTTCGAAAATATAAGACATTTTAGATTTATGAATCGAATGTATATAGACGTTTTTTAGTGCACAAATTCGTAGAGATTTGGAGCGAACCTATATACTAAAAGGTGTCTAGATATATTTATTTCACACAGCTAAAATGTCTTACATTTCTGAAGGAGGGAGTAGTACCTTGTCCAAAACATCATACGTTGTATTCCGGGCTCAATATAAAAAAATAAAAATAAAGAGACTCCAGGGAGCTAAAATGATTTTCCGGGTTAAGTAGACTTTTTTTTCTCCAATTCCTTGTTTCCCTCCGCCGAGCTCTGCCTGGTGTCTTTCCTTCTCTCCCAAGTTCCCCCTCTCGTTCATCAAAGCGAACTGAGATTACTCGCATGACTCTCCCCAATTTCCCATCTGGTTCATCAATAGAAGAAAGGGCTTATGTTTCGGCCGTGATGGCCACGGCGCGGAGAAAACCGGTCCGCATGCAGGCGCAACTCACTCTGCCACTGCGGCACGCCGCTGCCCGTGTTCGGCACGACAAAGATCGGCACAGCGCGGAGAAAACCGGTTCGCGCCGAGGTCTCCCTGCCGGTGCCGCGCGCGCAGGCTTGCACACCCAGGCTCTCCTCTGTCCTGGACTGGCCCCATATAAGAGGCCGTCGACTGCAACGGCCGTAACCGCCCCCTCCCGCTCCCCCCACACCGCCATGGAGCGCCACCACGGAGCTCCGCGTTTCCCTGCCCGCCGCCATGCCTCCCCTCCCGCTCCCCGTCGCCATGCGCACGCCCACGGCCGTCCCGCTCCTCCCGCGCCCCGTGTCGAAGGTCCGCGTCGGCACTCCCATGCCCGTGGTCCCGCACCACCGCGTGCTGCACCTCGGGGAGCGCGAGCCTTCCGCACACCGTCCTCGCCGGTCTGAGGTCGTCGCGGCCAGCACGGCGGTGCTGCTCCGCGGGCGCATCCTCGTCGCCGCTAGTCGCCTCTCCGAGCCCACCACGGGGGTGTTGCTCCGCTTCGCGCCGAGGTTCTGGCAGGAGCGCGGCGGGCGCATCCTCGTCGCTCGCACGCCCACGCCCACGGCCGAGCTTTGTCTGGGTGCCCAGGGTGGCGAGTAGGCTCGACGCCGCGGTCGCGCGTGTTCCGGTGGTCCGCAGCAACGGCGCCTTGGCGGGGTGGTTCGATAGGGCTTCCCTTGCCGCTCACGGCGGCCTCACGGGAAGGTCCCCAGACTGGGAGGTGGCATGGGCCCTCCTCCTTCTCAAGGGAGATCGCGGCCCACCGCAGCGGATCCCGTTCAGCCTTGCTCCGAGGGCGGCTTGCCATGGCGTGGCGGGCCACCTGCTCCACCTCCAGGATGGGGTGCTCCGAGCTGCACCCCCGCCGGCACGAGCGCCACACCAGGGTGGCCCACCCGCAGACGAGGCAGCCATGGTTGCCACGGCCGCAGTGGAGGGCGACACCAAGGAGGCTTTGGAGGGCCACATGGACATCCCACCCGCAGACGAGGTCGGCGGCCTCCACGGTGGCGAGGATGGTGGCCTTCTGAACGACGACCTCCCTACGGCTGCATTGGCCGTGGGGCACGACGACGAGGAGGTCGGCGCACATCCAGGCGCCGATTTCCCTGCTGGCGCCGTCGAGGGCCACGACCTGGTGGAGGTTGATGTAGCAGCCGTTGTCGTGGCCGACGCCCAGGAGCCTTTGGAGGGCGACGTGGACGACCTCGCTACGGCCATGGGGCACGAGTAGGAGGTTGGCGCCCTCCCTGATGCCGAGGAGCCAGCTGACGTCGTCGATGTCCAGGGGAAGTTACTAGATGTGTACGAGCAGGTGGAGGAGCGCTGGCTTCTCCTGGAGAATCTCGCTCGCCGCAGGGTTGCTCTGCAGGCCGCTGCGCGCTTCGACAAGACGGCGCGTGGGGAGTGAGCCAAGGTCCGGAAGGAGCAGCTGCGCATCATCGAGAAGTACGACGACCTGGCCAAGGACGCCGCCGCACTACGGCTCGCGCTGAGCCCACCCCACTGCCTACCAGACTTACAACCCATCCTGCGCAGTTCCTCCTATGATCTTTAGTGCTCCGCAAGGCTCGTGCCAAGCCCATCCCGCCACCGGCAAGGATTGCCGTCCACCCTGCGCAGTTCCTCAGGTGAACTCGAGTGGTTCCCGTGCTCTGATATTTTCTGTTGTAACAGTCGATTCTAAACTTCTGTTCTGTCGTGTGAGGTGTGATGTATGCCGCGTGAATAACCAACATTTATCCATGTTCCATAAAATCGAAAAAATACTATAGTACCATGTCCAAAACATCATATTTTGTATTCTAGGCTCAGTATATAAAAAAAAATAAAAAAATAAAGGGGCTCCAAGGAGCTAAACTGATTTTCCGGGTTAGGTAGACTTTTTTCTCCAATTCCTTCTTCCCCTCCACCGAGCTATGCCTTGTGTCTTTCCTTCTCTCCCCAGTCCCCCTTCTCGTTCATCAAACCGAACTCAGATTACTCGCATGACTCTCCCCAATTGCCCATCTGGTTCATCAAGAGAAGAAAGGGCCTATGTTTCGGCCGTGATGGCCACGACGCGGAGAAAACCGGTCTGCACGTAGGCGCAGGTCGCCATGCCGCTGCGGCGCGCCGCTGCCCGTGTTCGGCACGACAAAGATCGGCGCAGCACGGAGAAAACCGGTGATGGCTCAAGATATCTCGAGCTCGTTGGGGAAGCCCAAGAGGAAGGTATCATGAACACAGTAGCAAGTTTTCCCTCAGTTATGGAACCAAGGTTATCGAACCAGTAGAAGCAAGGAAACACCTCCAAGATGTTGTTTTCAACTTGGAATCCTACACAACACAACCAAAGAACTTTGCGCCAACTTACAGTGAGGTTGTCAATCTCACCGGTTTTTCTGGAAACAAAGGATTAAATGTATTGTGTGGAAGATAGTAATAGCTTGCAGAAAGTAAACAGAAAACAATAAATAGCTTTGTAGATTGATGGTAAAAGAATGGATCGGGGTCCATAGTTCACTAGAGGTGATTCTCCTTAAGATAGATGACATGTTGGGTGAAAAAATTACAGCGGGGCAATTGACAAACATCGAGAAAGCACACATGCATATACTAATCATCTTGACTCCTATGAGATTTGATTGGGCATTACAACATTATACATAGACCGTAATACAACTGCATCTATGACTAATAATCCACCTTCAGGTTATCATCCGAACCCCCTCTAGTATTAAGTTGCAAGCAACAGATAATTGCATTAAGCAAAGTGTGTAAAGTAAACAATACGATTGTTCTATGAACAAAGGATTGTTGTTTTCTCTCTAGTAGCAACAACACATCTAGTACCTTAGAGATTTCTATCACTTCCCAAGATTCTTAGAGGCATAAACCCACTATTGAGTATAAATACTCCCTCTTGGAGTTGCTAGCATCTACTTGGCCAAGATAGCTACTAACAACGGAAAGCATGCAAGATCACAAATAACAAAGACATGATAGAATCAATAATCAATCTGAAATAACGTCTCAATATCCATTGGATCCCCACAAACACAACATGTAGGATTATAAATAGATGATCTTGATCATGAACGGAGCTCACAAGATCTAAACATGATAGCACAAAGGAGGAGAACCAACCATCTAGCTACTACATGGACCCATAGTCCAAGGATGAACTACTCACGCATCACACCGGAGGCAGGCATGGTGATGAAGAAGGCCTCCAGGGTGATCTCTCCCCTCTGACAGGGTGCCGGGAAGAGCTTCAGATCCCTCCCGATCTAGGGATGGAGATGACAGCAGCTACAAAATCTTTCGTGGAATTTTGATCAGGGTACTTAGGGTTTTCGTCCTGGAGGCAATATATAGGCCAAGGGGTAAGGTCGGTGGAGTGTTAGGGGGCCCACACCCCTTGGTGGCGTGGCTAGGGCTGGCCGCGCCACCACCAGGTGTGGCTGGCCTGGCTCCCCTCTTCGTATCCCCTCCGTACTCCGTGTTTCTTCTGGTGAAATATTGACTTGGGCTTTTATCCGGTCCAATTCCGAGAATATTTCCTTACTAGCTTTTCTGAAACCAAAAATAGCAGAAAACAGACAACTGGCACTGTGGCATCTTGTTAATAGGTTAGTTCCAGAAAATGTGTAAAAATACTCCAAAGAGTGGACAAAACATAAGAAAGTAGATATAAAACAAGCATGGAACATCAAAAATTATAGATACATTTGCAACGTATCAACATCCCCAACCTTAACTCCTGCTCGTCCTCGAGTAGGTAAGTGATAAAAAGAAAAGAATAATTTTTGAGGTGACAAGCACCATCATAATCTTGATCAAGGTATTTATATCATTGATAGCTGGGATCATAGTACTTTAACATAGCATAAAAGATATGGTTCTAACAATAAGACATAGCAACTATGTCATAACATGAAAAGGTACACACAAAAGATTCAAGAATAACAATGCATTGAAAGACGTTTGTTTGTTTCACATAAGAGAACATATGAGAATGGTATTCAGCTTGTCCCTCATAGTGTAGCAAAACATAAATGCATAGGACACCTTCAAAGTTCATAAGGGTAAGTAGATACAAATAGTTTAAGAACAAGCAATATCGGAGTTATGCATCAATCAACAAGTTTTGGGACAATGCACATTAAACTAAGAATGACCACTATGCTCTCTCAATAGGTGCATAAAGATAGAAGATGGAGACTCAACATAAAAGTAAAAGAAAGGCCTTCATAGAAGGAAGCAGGGACTCAAGTCTCATAAAGAGCTTCCAAAAATTATGGTACTTATTAGCTTTCAGCTCTCATTTCCCCTATCATAAGCATCTTGAAGTGATTAAGGTTAAAGTGAACAAACTATGGAGTATATGCTTGGCAAAGTATAAGTTGGCAATCTCATGTCCCTTGAATACGAGGGCCGCTCCTCATGCTACTCAAGTTTAGTTACCGGTAAGTTCTTGTCATAGTAAGTACATGTGTATCATAGAGAACCGCCAATGAGGTACCCCTTGCCCGATGATACGAAAGAATCCCCATATCAAAATGACAAGGAAAGCAGACAATAAGCATCTCAGCAATCTTCTTATTTACCATGGGAAAATGATGTTTTTTCTCTCTTTCCTCTTTTCTCATCTTTTTTTCTTTTTCTCAATCTCTATCTCTTTTTTAATAAGAAGAATGCTTCATAGATTGCTCATTATGGTTACGCTACAGGTTTCCACTATGATTAGGCATGGATTAGACCAACCGCCCAGACATTTCACTAACACACACACATAACTCCATGGACTTACAAGCTCCACTTTCATTTCACACCGACGACTGATACGTTGCAAACGTATCTATAATTTTTGATGTTCCATGCTTGGTTTTTATCTAATTTCTTATGTTTTGCCCACACTTTGGAGTATTTTTATACACTTTCTTGGACTAACCTATTAACAAGATGCCACCGTGCCAACTTCCTGTTTTCTGCTGTTTTTGGTTCCAGGAAAGTCAGAAAATGAATATTCTCGGAATTGGACCTATGAACAAAGGATTGTTGTTTTCTCCCTAGTACCTTAGAGATTTCTGTCACTTCCCTAGATTACCAGAGGCATGAACCCACTATTGAGCATAAATACTAACTCTTGGAGTTGCTAGCATCTACTTGGCCAAGATAGCTACTAACAACGGAAAGCATGCAAGATCACAAATAACAAAGGCATGATAGAATTTTCCCGTCCAATTCCGAGAATATTCATTTTCTGACTTTCCTGGAACCAAAAACAGCAGAAAACAGGCAGCTGACACTGTGGCTCTTGTTAATAGGTTAGTCCAAGAAATCATATGAAAAGTACTCTGAAGTGTGGACAAAACACGAGAAAGTGGATAAAACCAAGCATGGAACATCAAAAAATATAGATACATTTGCAATGTATCAACATCCCCAAGCTTAACTCCTGCTCGTCCTCGAGTAGGTAAGTGATAAAAAGAAAGAATAATTTTTGAGGTGACATGCACCATCAAAGACTTGATCAAAGTATTTGTAAAACATTCAAAGCTGGGATCATAGTACTTCAATCATAACATGAAAGACAAGGTTCTAGCAATAAGACAAAGAAACTATGATGCAACATGAAAATGCACAAACAAAAGATTCATGAATAACAATGCTTTGCAAGACATTTGTTTGTTTCACATAAAGAAAACATAGCATAATAGTATTCAGCTTATCCCTCAAAGAGTAGCAAATATAAATGCATATGACACCTTCAAAGTTAATAAGAGTGACTAGATACAAATAGTTTAAAACAAGCAATATCAAGTTATGCATCAATCAACTAGTCTTGGGACAATGCACATAAAACTAAGAATGGCCACTATGCTCTCAAAGTAGGTGCATAAAGGTAGAAGGTGGAGACTCAATATAATGGTGGAAGAAAGGCCTTTATAAAAGGAAGTAGGGATTCAAGTCTCATAAAGAGCTTCCAAAAATTATGGTACTTATAGCTTTCAGCTCTCATTGCCCCTATCATAAGCATCTTGAAGTGATTAAGGTTAAAGTGAACAAACTATGGTGTACAAGCTTGACGAAGTATAAGTTAGAAATCTCATGTCCCTTGTATACGAGGGCCGCTCCTCATGCTACTCAAGTTTAGTCACCGGTAAGTTCTTGTCATTATAAGTATATGTGTATCATAGAGAACCGCCAACAGGGTACCCCTTGCCCGATGATATGGAAGAATCCCCATATCAAAATGACAAGGCAAGCAGACAACGAGCATCTCAACAATCTTCTTATTTACCATGGGAATGTGGTGCTTTTTTCCCTCTTTCCGCTTTTCATAATATCTCTTTTTTTTCTCTTTTTCTTTTTTTCTCAATATAGGACTCTTTTTTAATAAGAAGAATGCTTCATAGACAGCTCATTATGGTTATGGTTCAGGTTTCCACGATGTCATCATGGATTAGACCAGGGCCCAGACGTTTCTCTAACACATATACATAACTCCATGGACTTACAAGCTCCCCTTTCATTTCACACCGACGACATCCATATACAAAAGAGAATGATATCAACTAGGTACAAGTACCAAGTGCAATGTTGAAAGCGTTCCCCATGAGCATGGTTCTGCTAATCCCCAACAAATAAGTGCAAGCATATCAAACATAGACGACACAATGGTTCAAGTTTATTAAGGGCAAGAAAAGTAAAGTGTGCCATCAAGTTCGTGAGAGCTTTAATCACTAGTTTTCTCATAACAAGTTTAATTCGGAAGGTAGATAAAAACATGAATATACTTGGAATAGCATAAGCTAGTAGGTAGGTATGGTGGACTCTTTGGAATAACTTGGTTTAAGGAGTTGGATGCATGAGCGGAACTCATACTTGGTTGTGGAGGCTAGCAAAAGACTGGGAGTGACAAACCAAGAGAGCAATAATGGCCATAATCATGCAGAGCGACAAAACATCATTGATCAAAGTGTAAAGTGATACTACAAGTTGAAAACTAAAGGATCATAAAGGCTATGGTGACTTGAGATAGTCATAACATGGTGTGTGCATGCGCCAAGTCAACCCAAATAAAGCATCAAAGGAGAATACCACTATACTATGCTTTAATATGCTAAAACAATGCATGATTCATCCAAGGCACATTAAGCAATCTCAATTGTTTATAACAAGTAATGCTAAATCAAAGAATACTAAGCATAAAGCCAAAACAATATCAAGCATGGCATGACAAAGCATAGGCCACAGTCAAAAACGAGCTCTTTTTACCACATAAGCATGAATTTTCCTACTCTTTTCCAAACCAAACCAAACTATTTGAAAACCAATGTATGAAAGAGGGGGTCCAACCAATTTATTCAGCAAACTAAGCAAACGAAAAAACCAAAATGAAAACAAAAAAGAAGACGCTCCAAGAACAACACAACTGTGCATGAAACTATAAAAATGAAGCGTTTGGAAGAAACCTGGGATTTTTATTGATGAAGAGGGGGATGCCTTGGGCATCCCCAAGCTTTGACGCTTGTACTTCTTGGATATTTCTTGGGGTGACATGCCTGGCATCCCCAAGCTTGAGCTTTAGTCCATCCTTCATCTCATTACTCATTCCTTCCATACACCTGAAATTTTTCCTTCATACAAAACTTCACACAATCTTTATTAGCAACATTAGTGCACTCAAGATAAATAAGTCTTAAGGTTCAGTTCTAACACCAAATAAACTTCCATTATAACACTAGATACTGTAGTACTTCCCTCAAACAGCTCAATTCCCCAAAAGAACTCAAAAAGGAACCAACAAGAAGCAAATGCAGAAAATGGCAGAAATCTGTCAAAACAGACCAGCAGGTAAATATGAATTTTTTTCAAAGACCTTCTGTTGCTCAAATAAAAAAGTGTTGATCTAACGAAAGTTAGATAACAACATGGGGTAGAAGCACAAAAATTCACGACTCAAAAATACGTTCAGAGATTTTACACGAAATTTTACGGTGAAGCACATAAATCTGTTTCGGGACAGCAACTTTCCCAATCATTACTTCTCTCTCATTAGAGGTTACTCTTGGCACAAAAAGCAAATAAAAAGGATAAGGAGCGGTTATTACCGAAGTAATAACTTCCAAGACTCATCTAAAACTTTTGGGTTATCTCCCAATAAGTACTTTTCTTTAACGCCTTTAAGTTAGGCATAAGAAGCAAGAAAGAATCAAGTGTTCTCAAATGAAGAAGCATTAAGACCAAATTTTGTTTTCATAGGAGAAGCAAAATAAATCTTCTCTCTCTTCTTAGGGAAGTGTTCTATACCTTTCTTGAGTGGGAGTTGATATTTAATGGTGCCTTCTTTCATATCAATAATGGCACCAACAATTCTAAGAAAAGGTCTTCCCAAAGTAATAGGACAAGAAGCATTGCATTCAACATCCAAAACATAGAAATCAATGGGGACATAGGCATTGTTAACCATAATAAGAACATCATTAAGACTCCCCATGAGTTTTTTTAGCATTATCATCAAGTGGGACATTCAAATAACAATCTTCAAGTAGAGGCAAATCAAGCATATCATCAATCCTTCTAGCCATAATAGAAACACTACTATCAAGATCACATAAAGCTTTGAAATCAAAGTCATTCACTTTCATATTAATGATGGGTTCCCAACCATCTTCTTGTTTTATAGGAATAGAAGCTTTATGTTTCATCTTTTCTTCTTTAATCTTTATGAGAGTATCAGTAATGTGTTTTGTAAAGGCCATGTTCATAGCACTAGCATTAGGACTTTTAGCAAGCTTTTGTAGGAACTTAATAACTTCAGAGATATTGTAACCATCAAGATCAAAACCATACTTATAATCTAAAGTAGTAGAACTATTACTAGCCTCAACACTAGTGGTGGTGATAGTAGAAACACTAATGTTTCTAGCAATTTCATCTTCTCTTTCCCACTTAGCATGCAATTCAGCTAATAGTCTAACATTTTCATCAATTCTCACTTGTATAGCATTAGTAGCTGCAAAGGGATTATCATTAGTTTCAGGTTTAGCAGCCATTTTATTGATCAAAGAGGATTGAGCTTCAGACAAAGATGATATATTTCTTTCAGCATTAGAGAGTTTCAATTGTAAACTAGGAATTTCCCTATTTAAACTCTCAAGTTGATGGCTAATGTTCTTCAAAATGGTAGATTGTTCCTCCATAGTTTTAGTGAATAGTTTATTTTGCTCATATTGCATTTGGATGAAGTTTTTAGTGGCTCTTTCAACTTCTAAAATTCTTCCTTCACTAGGTAATCCAGGTTTACCATTATAGCCATAAGTATTATTAGGAGGGTAGGGCCTATAATTGTTATTACCATAAGCATTGTTGCCAAAATTGTTATTTCTTATGAAGTTCACATCAACTTGCTCTTCTTGAGCAATCAATGAGGCTAAAGGAACATTATTTGGATCAATATGGGCTTTCCCATTAACAAGCATAAACATAATAATATCAATCTTATCACTCAAGGAGGAGGTTTCCTCAACAGAATTTACCTTCCTACCTTGTGGAGCTCTCTCGGTATGCCATTCAGAATAATTAACCATCATATTGTCCAGAAGTTTTGTTGCAGCACCCAAAGTAATGGTCATAAAGGTACCTCCAGCAGCAGAATCCAATAGGTTCCTTGAAGAATAGTTCAATCCTGCATAAAAAGTTTGGATGATCATCCAAGCAGTTAGTCCATGAGTGGGACAATTCTTTACCAAAGATTTCATTCTTTCCCAAGCTTGAGCAACATGCTCATTATCAGATTGTTTAAACTTCATTATTTCACTTCTCATAGATATAATCTTAGCAGGAGGATAGTATTTTCCAATGAAAGCATCTTTGCATTGAGTCCAAGAATCAATACTATTCCTAGTTAAGGAATTCAACCATTCTTTGGCTTTTCCTCTCAAAGAGAAAGGAAACAATTTAAGCTTAATAATATCTCCATCTATATCCCTATGCTTTTGCATCTCACAAAGTTCAACAAAGTTATTTAGATGTGCAGCAGCATCTTCATTACTAATACCAGAAAATTGTTCTCTCATAACAAGATTGAGTAAAGCAGGTTTTATCTCAAAGAAAGTAGCTTCAGGCACAGGTGGAGCAATAAGTGTGCCCATAAAATCATTGTTGTTGGTGCTAGTGAAGTCACACAACTTAGTGTTTTCAAGAGTAGTCATTTTTTGTGTTTTTGATAAAGAAAACAAACTTATAAGACTAATTTTTGTGTGTTTTTGATAAAGAAAACAAACTTGTAAGACTAATCTGAAATAGCATCTCAATATCTATCGGATCCCCGCAAACACAACATGCAGAATTACAAATAGATGATCTTGATCATGAACGGAGCTCACAAGATCTAGACATGAAAGCACAAAGGAGGAGAACCAGCCATCTAGCTACTACATGGATCCGTAGTCCAAGGATGAACTACTCACGCATCACACCGGAGGCTTGTATGGTGATGAAGAAGGCCTCTAGGGTGAATTCCCCTCTCTGATAGGGTGCCAAGAAGAGCTTCAGATCCCTCCCGATCTAGGGATGGAGATGACAGCGGCTACAAACTCTTTCGTGGATTTTTGATCGGGTACTTAGGGTTTTCGTCCCGAGGGCATCTTATAGGCGGAAGGAGAGGCCGAGGGGGTGCCTGGGCTGGCCACACCACCCCCTGGCGCGGCTAGGCCTGGCCCGGGCGGCCAGGTGGTGTGGTGGCCCCCTGGATCCTCTCCGTCTCGTATTCTGGTATCTGATGACTTCCGAAAAAATAGGAACTTTGGCTTTTGTCCCGTCCAATTCCGAGAATATTCATTTTCTAACTTTCCTGGAACCAAAAACAGCAGAAAACATGCAGCTGGCACTATGGCTCTTGTTAATAGGTTAGTCCAAGAAATTATATGAAAGGTACTCCAAAGTGTGGAGAAAACACAACAAAGTGGATAAAACCAAGCATGGAACATCAAAAATTATAGATACATTTGCAATGTATCACTACTCAAGTGCTTTAATAGATCTCTGCCCTCCCCATGTGTGTGAAAGTGACAACGTGCATACCATGGTGGCACTTAGGCTAGAGATTTCAAATACTTGTTATGAGTTATATTTGGAGTTGGATGTCTTTATGAAATTGTGGTGTTTGTTGGAACCATCTAGTGCTCAAGGTGACAGTGTGGGGTTATCTAGATGCGGAAAGCGAACTTTGAGGTGTGCTTTTATATCCCTACCATGGATTAGGGTGTCCAACTGGAGAGTAGTTCAGGGTAGTATCATGAAGATAATATATTTATATGAGAGTGTTCACTAGTGAAAATATGATCCCTAGGCCTTGTTTCTAAGAATTGAAACATTGTTTGCAATTAGATCTGTTACATGTTTGCTTGCTTCCATCTTTATTTCAATTTGCTTTTAGTCTCTTCCACGCCATCAAGCTATTTTCTAGCACCATTATCTTATATCCATACCACTTGTATTTCACTATCTCTTCGCCGAACTAGTGCACCTATACACCTGACAAGTGTATTGGGTGTGTTGGGGACACAAGAGACTTCTTGTATCTTGATTGCAGGGTTGCTTGAGAGGGATACCTTTGACCACTTCCTGAGTTCGATAAACCTTGGGTAATCCACTTAAGGGAAACTTGCTGCTGTTCTACAAACCTCTACACTTGGAGGCCCAACAACTGTCTACAAGAATAGAAGTGCGTAGACATCAAGCTATTTTCTGGCGCTGTTGTCGGGGAGGTAAGGTAAAAGGTACCCACATCCTCCGGTGTGAGTGCTCGAAGATATTTCCTTTAGATTCTGCAATTTTGTCTTTTTCTTTCTTGTTTTCACTAGTTAGGCTTAATGGAAAACAACAACAAAATTAGAGAACTTTATGGTATTTATCTTGAGTTAGGACACGAAGTGTTTGAAGAGAAAATTAAAAACCTATGGAACTTTATTTGCATGCTAATAGCAATGTTATTAGTATGAATTCTTTAAACAACATTATAGCTAATGCTATGGAAAAGTCTAAGCTTGGGGAAGCTGGTTTTGATGAGCATGATATTTTTAGTCCCCCAAGCATGGAGGAGAAAATTTACTTTGATGATACTATGCCTCCAATATATGATGATTACAATGATGAATATGATATTTGCAGTCCACCTACTATTGAGGAGAAAATTAATTATGATTACAATATGCCTCCTATATTTGATGATTATGGTGATGAGAATAATAATGATAGCTATTTTGTTGAATTTGCTCCCACTATAATTAATAAGAATGACTATGTTTATGAGGGGAGTATTAATTCTTTTATGCATGTGTCTCATGATAAGAATGTTTTATGTGATAGTTATATTGTTAATTTTATTCATGATGCTACTGAAAGTTATTATGAGAGAGGGAAACATGGTTTTATGTATCTCTGTAATATTAAGTTTCCCCTCTTTATGTTGAAAGTCTTGAAGTTGCACTTGTTTTGCTTTACTATGCTTGTTGCTTTGTGCTTTCGTGACTTGTTTATTTACAAGATTATTTTTCATAGGAAGTGGGTTATACTTAAATGTGTTTTGAATTTGCTTCTTGATGCTCTCTTTTACTTCAATTCATATTTCCTATGTGAGCATCTTCTCAAACTAGCATGCCTAACTTAAAGGCGTTAAAGAAAAGTACTTATTGGGAGATAACCCAAACGTTTTAGTTGAGTCTTGGAAGTTATTGCTTCAGTAATAACCTCTCCTTATCATTTTTTTGTGGTTTTTGTGCCAAGAGTAACCTCTAATGAGAGAGAAGTAAGACTTGGGAAAGTTGCTGTCTCGAAACAGATTTTTGTGCTTCGCTGTAAAAATTCGTGAAAAGTCTATGTACGTCATATTGAGCTCTAATTTTTTGCGCTTCTGACCCAGGTTGTTATCTAACTTTCGTTAGTTCAACACTTTTTGATTTGAGCAATAGAAGGTCTTCGAAAAAATTGATTTTTACCTACTGGTATGTTTTGACAGATTTCTGCCATTATTTGCATTTGCCTCGTAATATCTTTCTCTTTGAGTTCTCTTTGATCATTTGAACTTTTTAAAGGAAGTGCTACAGTAGCTTGTGTTTTAGTGGAAGTTCTACTTGTGTTGAAACTGAACCAAAAGACTTATTATCTTGAGTGCACTAATGTTGCTAATGAAGATTGTGTGAAGTTTTGTATGAAGGAAATTTTCAGGTGTAGGGAAAGAATGATGTAATGAGATGAAGAATGGACAAAAGCTCAAGCTTGGGGATGCCACCCGTGTCACCTCAAAAAATATCCAAGCATTACAAGCGTCAAATCTTGGGGATGCCCAAGGCATCCCCTTCTTCATTAATGAAAATCTCAGGTTTCTTCCAAACACTTCATTTTTATTGTTTCATGCACAGTTGTGTTGTTCTTGGAGCGTCTTCATCTTTGGTTTTCGTTTGCTTGGTTTTCTTATTTTGCTGAATAAATTGGTTGGACCCCCTCTTTCATGCATTGGTTTTCAAATAAGTTTGGTTTGGATTGGAAAGAGTAGGAAAGTTCATGCTTAAGTGGTAAAAGGAGCTTGTTTTTGACTGTGGCCTATGCTTTGTCATGTCATGCTTGGTATTGTTTTGGCTTTATGCTTAGTGATTTTTGCTGTAGCATGACATGTTATAAACAATTGAGATTGCTTAATGTGCCTTGGAAGAATCATGCGTTGTTTTAGTATATTAAAGCATAGTATTGTGGTATTCTCCTTTGATGCTTTATTTGGGTTGACTTGACGCATGCTCACACCATGTTATGACTATCCCAAGTCACCATAGCCTTTATGCTCCTTTAGTTTTCGACTTGTAATATCACTTTTATGCTTTGATTAATGATGTTTTGTCGCTTTGCATGATTATGGCCATTATTGCTCTCTTAGTTGGTCGCTCCCAGTCTTTTGCTAGCCTCCATAACCAAGTATGAGTTCCAATCATGCATCCAACTCCAAATAAAACCAAGTTATTCCAAAGATTCCACCATACCTACCTATTAGCATGTGCTATTCCAAGTACATTCATGTTTTTATCTACCTTCCGAATTAAACTTGTTATGAGAAAACTAGTGATTAAATCTCTCATAAACTTGATGGCACACTTTACTTTTCTTGCCCTTAATAAACTTGAACCATCGTGTCGTCTATGTTGTATATGCTTGCACTTATATGTTGGGGATTAGCAGAACCATGATGTCATGGGGAACGCTTTCAACATTGCACTTGTACTTTGTACCTAGTTGATATCATGCTCTTTTGTCTATGGATGTCGTCAGTGTGAAATGAAAGGGGAGCTTGTAAGTCTATGGAGTTACGTATATGTGTTAGATAAATGCCTGGGCCGCCGGTCTAATCCATGTCGTCATGGTGGAAACCTGCAGCGTAACCATAATGAGTTGTCTATGAAGCATTCTTCTTATAAAAAAAGAGTCAGATTTTGAGAAAAAGAGAAAAAGAAAAAAAAGAGATATGAGAAAAGAGGAAAGAGAGAAAAAAACACCATTTTCCCATGGTTTATAAGAAGATTGCTGAGATGCTTGTTGTCTGCTTGCCTTGTCATTTTGACATGGGGATTCTTCCATATCATCGGGGAAGGGGTACCCCATTGGCAGTTTTCTATGATACACATGTACTTACTATGACAAGAACTTACTGGTAACTAAACTTGAGTAGCATGAGGAGCGGTCCTCGTATTCAAGGGACATGAGATTTCCAACTTATCCTTTGTCAAGCATATACTCCATAGTTTGTTCAATTTAACCTTAATCACTTCAAGATGCTTATGATAGGGGCAATGAGAGCTGAAAGCTAATAAGTATCATAATTTTTGGAAGCTCTTTATGAAACTTGAATCCCTACTTCCTTCTATGAAGTCCTTTCTTTTACTTTTATGTTGAGTCTCCACCTTCTATCTTTATGCACCTACTTTGAGAGCATAGGGGCCATTCTTAATTCTACGTGCATTGTCCCAAGACTTTTTGATTGATTCATAATGTTGATATTGCTTGTTCTTGAACTATTTGTATCTAGTCACCCTTATGAACTTTGAAGGTGTCCTATGCATTTATGTTTTGCTACTCTATGAGGTACAAGCCGAATACCATTCTCATTATGTTTTTTCTTTATGTGAAACAAACAAACGTCTTTCAAAGCATTGTTATTCATGAATCTTTTGTTTGTATCCTTTCATGTTACAACATAGTTGCTATGTCTTATTGTTAGAACTTTATCTTTCATGCTATGTTGAAGTACTATGATCCCAGCTATCCATGTTTTACAAATACTTTGATCAAGTTTATGATGGTGCATGTCACCTCAAAAATTCTTCTTTCTTTTTATCACTTATCTACTCGAGGACGAGCAGGAGTTAAGCTTGGGGATGTTGATACGTTGCAAACGTATCTATAATTTTCGATGTTCCATGCTTGGTTTTTATCTACTTTCTTATGTTTTGCCCACACTTTGGAGTATTTTTATACACTTTCTTGGACTAACCTATTAACAAGATGCCATAGTGCCAGCTGCCTGTTTTCTGCTGTTTTTGGTTCCAGGAAAGTCAGAAAATGAATATTCTCGGAATTGGACGGGACAAAAGCCAAAGTCAGTTTTTCACCGAGGGGGACACGGAGCCAGAAGAAGAGACAGAGAGGGGCCAGGGGCTGGCCACACCATGTGGTGGCGCGGGCTAGCCCAGGCCACGCCACCAGGTGGTGTGGGACCCTCTGGCCTTCGCCTACCTTGCCCTTTCGCCTATAAGAAGCCTCCGATGCAGAAACCCTAAATCGTCAAGCCTCTAGCCACGAAAAGTTCTGCAGCGCCGCTGCCACCGAAGGGGAGATTCGGGGGACAGAAAGTCTCTGTTTCGGCACCCTGCCGGGACGGGGAAGTGCCCCTAGAGCCATCTCCACCGATCTCCACCACCATCTCCATCGCCATTGCCGATTCCCATGATGAGGAGGGAGTAGTTCTCTCTCGAGGCTAAGGGTTCTACCGGTAGCTATGTGTTCATCTCTCGCTTTATGCATGATCATATTGTGATCATGAGCTTTGTAATCAAGTAGATCTATCTTGCTACTCAAGTGCTTTAATAGATCTCTGCCCTCCCCATGTGTGTGAAAGTGACAGTGTGCACACCATGGTGGCACTTAGGCTAGAGATTTCAAATACTTATTATGAGTTATATTTGGAGTTGGATGTCTTTATGAAATTGTGGTGTTTGTTGGAACCATCTAGTGCTCAAGGTGATAGTGTGGGGTTATCTAGATGCGGAAAGCGAACTTTGAGGTGTGCTGTTATAGCCCTACCATGGATTAGAGTGTCCAACCGGAGAGTTGTTCAGGGTAGTATCATGAAGATAATATATTTATATGAGAGTGTTCACTAGTGAAAGTATGATCCCTAGGTCTTGTTTCTAAGCATTGAAACCCTGTTTGCAATTAGATCTGTTACATGTTTGCTTGCTTCCATCTTTATTTCAGTTTGCTTTTAGTCTCTTCCACGCCATCAAGCTATTTTCTAGCACCATTGTCTTATATCCATACCACTTGTATTTCACTATCTCCTCACTGAACTAGTGCACCTATACACCTGAAAAGTGTATTGGGTGTGTTGGGGACACAAGAGACTTCTTGTATCTTGATTGCAGGGTTGCTTGAGAGGGATACCTTTGACCACTTCCTCCCTGAGTTCAATAAACCTTGGGTAATCCACTTAAGGGAAACTTGTTGTTGTTCTACAAACCTCTGCACTTGGAGGCCCAACAACTATCTATAAGAATAGAAGTGCGTAGACATCAACGACATCCATAAACAAAAGAGCATGATATCAACTGGGTACAATGTACAAGTGCAATGTTGAAAGCGTTCCCCATGACAACATAGTTCTGCTAATTCTCAACGTATAAGTGCAAGCATATACAACATAGATGACACAATGGTTCAAGTTTATTAAGGGCAAGAAAAGTAATGTGTGCCATCAAGTTCGTGAGAGCTTTAATCACTAATTTTCTCATAACAAGTTTAATTCGAAAGGCAGATAAAAACATGAATATACTTGGAATAGCAATAATGCTAATAGGTAGGTATGGTGGATTCTTTGGAATAACTTTGTTTTATTTGGAGTTGGATGCATGAGTGGAACTCATACTTGGTTATGGAGGCTAGCAAATGACTGGGAGCGACCAACTAAGAGAGCAATAATGGCCATAATCATGCAAAGCGACAAAACATCATTAATTAAAGCATAAAGTGATATTACAAGTCGAAAACTAAAGGATCATCAAGGCTATAGTGACTTGGGATAGCCATAACATGGTGTGAGCATGCGCCAAGTCAACCCAAATAAAGCATCAAAGGAGAATACCATAATACTATGCTTTAATATGCAAAAACAATGCATGATTCTTTCAAGGCACATTAAGCAATCTCAATTGTGTATAACAAGTCATGCTACAGGAATAATCATTAAGTATAAAGACAAAACGATATCAAGCATGTCATGACAAAGCCTAGGCCACAGTAAAAAACAAGACTCCTTTTATACCACTTAAGCATGAACTTTCATACTCTTTTCCAATCCAAACCAACTTATTTGAAAACTAATGTATGAATGAGGGGGTCAAACCAATTTATTCAAGCAAACTAAGCAAAACAAGCAAACAAAAACCAAAAACTAAAACAAAAACGAAGACGCTCCAAGATCAACACAACTATGCATAAAACAATAAAAATGAAGTGTTTGGAAGAAACCTGAGATTTTTATTGATGAAGAAGGAGATGCCTTGGGCATCCCCAATCTTTGACGCTTGTGCTTCTTGGATATTTCTTGGGGTCACACGCGTGGCATCCCCAAGCTTGAGTTTTAGTCCATTCTTGATCTCATTACATCATTCCTTCCATACACCTGAAATTTTTCCTTCATACAAAACTTCACACCATCTTTATTAGCAACATTAGTGCACTCAAGATAATAGTCTTTGGGTTCAGTTCCAACACCAATAAAACTTCCATTAAAACACAAGCTAGTGTAGCACTTCCCTCAAAAAGCTCAATTTCCCAAAAAGAACCCAAAAAGGAATCAACCGGAAGTAAATGCAAATAATGGCAGAAATCTGTTAAAACAGACGAGCAGGTAAAAACCAATTTTTTCGAAGACCTTCTGTTGCTCAAATCAAAAAGTGTTGAACTAACGAAAGTTAGATAACTAAACTGTGCATGAAACAATAAAAATGAAGTGTTTGGAAGAAACTTGAGATAACGCAAACCAAAAACAAAAACGAAGACGCTCCAAGAACAACTCAAATGTGCATGAAACAATAAAAATGAAGTGTTTGGAAGAAACTTGAGATTTTTATCGATGAAGAAGGGGATGCCTTGGGCATCCCCAAGCTTTGATGCTTGTACTTCTTGGATATTTCTTGGGGTGACACGGGTGGCATCCCCAAGCTTGAGCTTTTGTCCATACTTCATCTTATCACATTACTCTTCCCTACACTTAAAATTTTCCTTCATGCAAAACTTCACACAATCTTCATTAGCAACATTAGTGCACTCAAGATAATAAGTCCTTTGGTTTAGTCTTAACACAAGTAAAAATTTCACTAAAACACAAGCTACTGTAGCACTTCTTTTAAAAAAGTTCAAGAAATTGGCAAGAACTCAAAGAGAAAGGGATTTAACAAGCAAATGCAAATAAAGGCAGAAATCTGTCAAAACAGACAAGCAGGTAAAGACCAATTTTTTCGAAAACTTTCTGTTGCTCAAATAGAAAAGTGTTGAACTAAAGAAATTTTAATAACAACCTGGGGCAGAAGTACAAAAAATTACAGCTCAAACTGACATACAGAGATTTTTCACGAATTTGTACAGCGAAGCACAAAAATCTGTTTCAGAACAGCAACTTTTCCAAGTCTTACTTCTCTCTCATTAGAGGTTACTCTTGGCACAAAAACTACACAAAAATGATAAGGAGAGGTTATTACAGAGGTAATAACTTCCAAAAATCAACAAAAGATTCCTAACAAAAGTTGGGTTATCTCCCAATAAGTGCTTTTCTTTAACGCCTTTGAGCTAGGCATAAGAATTTCGATGATGCTCACATAAGAAATATGAATTGAAGTAAAAGAGAGCATCAAGAAGCGAATTCAAAACACATTTAAGTCTAACCCACTTCCTATGCATAGGAATCTTATACACAAAGAAATTCACAAAGAATAAAGTGACATGCATAGGAAGATAAAATGAGAGTAACTTCAAAACTTTCAACAAATAGAGAGGTGTTTCAGTACCATGAAAACTTTTACAACCATATTTTCCACTCTCATAATAATTTTCAGTAGCATGTTGGCTCGTGGTTGATATTGAGCTCGTTGGGGAACCCCAAGAGGAAGGTATGATGAGCACAACAGTAAGTTTTCCCTCAGTTATGAAACCAAGGTTATCGGAGCAGTAGGAGCAAGGAAACACCTCCAAGGTGTTGTTTCCAACTTGGAATCTTGCACAACACAACCACATAACTTTGTCCCCAACTTACAGTGAGGTTCTCAATCTCACCGGTTTTGCTGAAAACAAAGGATTAAACGTATTGTGTGGAAGAAAGTAATAGCTTGCAGAAAGTAAATAGAAAACAGTAAATAGTAAACAATTATAGATTGATGGTAAAAGAAAGGACCGGGGTCCTTAGTTCATTAGTGGTGATTCTCCTTAAGATAGATGACATGTTGGGTGAACAAATTACAGCTGGGCAATTGACAAACATCGAGAAAGAATACATGCATATACTAATCATCTTGACTCCTTTGAGATTTGATTGGGCATAACAACATTATACATAGACCGTAATCCAACTACATCTATGACTAATAATCCACCTTCAGGTTATCATCCGAAGCCCCTCCAGTATTAAGTTGCAAGCAACAGATAATTGGATTACGCATTGCGTGTAAAGTAAACAATACGATTGTTTTATGAACAAAGGATTGTTGTTTTCTCCCTAGTAGCAACAACACATCTAGTACCTTAGAGATTTCTATCACTTCCCCAGATTAATAGAGGCATGAACCCACTATCGAGCATAAATACTCCCTCTTGGAGTTGCTAGCATCTACTCGGCCAAGATATCTACTAACAACGGAGAGCATGCAAGATCACAAATAACAAAGACATGATAGAATCAATAATCAATCTGAAATAGCATCTCAATATCCATCGGATCCCTGCAAACACAACATGTAGGATTACAAATAGATGATCTTGATCATGAATGGAGCTCACAAGATCTAAACATGATAGCATAAAGGAGAAGAACCAACCATCTAGCTACTACATGGACCCGTAGTCCAAGGATGAACTACTCACGCATCACATTGGAGGCTTGCATGGTGATGAAGAAGGCCTCTGATGACCCACAAGTATATGGGGTGTATCATAGTATTTTCGATAAGTAAGAGTGTCGAACCCAACGAGGAGCAGAAGGTGCTTGCTAGTGGTATGGATCAGGAATTCTCTGCAAATACTTAGCAAACGGATTTTTAGGGGTTTTCGATAAAGCAAGTAAACATAGTACGAGTAAATAAAAGACAGTAGGTATAAATGCAGCAAGTGGCCCAATCCTTTATGCAGCAAAGGACAAGCCGGTTGTATTACTTAAGATGACCAAACGTTCTCGAGGACACATGGGAAGACTATCAAGTGCTTTCGCTTCATATAGTTGATTAATCTTCTTTAGCTTGCTAAGTGTTGTGTGGGTGAACCTATGCTAATGTACCGCCCCATCCAAGACTAATACATACTTGTGATTATACCCCTTGCAAACATCCGTAAGTACAAGAAAGTAATTAAGGTAGAAACCTAACCACAACTTTAAACTCTAAGACCCTTACGTCCCTTGTTCAATGGTTTCCTAACGGGGGTTCAGGTTTCTGTCACTCCGGCAACCCCTACGATTAGTAGCCAAATACACAATGCATTCCCCTAGGCCCATATAGGTGAAGTGTCATGTAGTCGACGTTCACATGACACCACTAGAAGAAGTACACCACAACTTAAATAACAATCTATTGAATCTTTCTCAACACAACTCCACTACTAACAACATGACTTCTCCCATGTCCTCAAGAACAAAACGAACTACTCACAAGACATCATATGGATCATGATCAGAGATGGAATAATGATGTATAACAATCTGAACATAAACAATAATTCAATGGTTCACTCAATAGCATCAACTACATAGAGTAATCAACACCGGGAAAGTTTCCCCTATGAACTATGCAAGATTCAACACAATTGTTACATCAATATGGAGATGGTGATGAGGGTTCTGATGGTGATCATGGTGGTGGTGATGATGATGATGATCCCAATGAAGTCCAGCTTGATGGTGGTGTTGATGGCGATGATCTCCCCTCTCCGGGAAGGAATTCCCCCGGCAGAAATCTGTCTGCCGGAGAGATCTTTATCTCTCAGTGTTTTCCGCCCCGCAGAGGCGGCGTAATCTTTCTTTGGTCGCTACCCGAGTCTTAGGGTTTTGGGAGGATGATATACGCCAGAGGGGAGAGCCAGAGGTGGGCCAGGGCAGCCACACCACCTGCTGGCGTGGCCTAGGGCTGCCCGCGCCAGGGGGTGGTGTGGGCCCTGTGGCCCATCTCCACTCCGTCTTCTGGCATCCTTAGTCTTCTGGAAAAATAGGATTTTCCGTATATTTTCCCGGATTTTCTGATCTTCATGAATTTTTCCTTCAAACAGCACCTTTTCCATCAGAATCCTGACTGCAGCGGTCCATGCGCCAAAAGTCATCAACCATGCAAAAACAGATGAAATAACATAAGTATCACCTCTCAATACGAAATATATCAATGAATAATAGTGAATTAAGACATAGAATAGTGATGCAAAATGGACGTATCAACTCCCCCCAAGCTCAGACTTCGCTTGTCCCCAAGCGAAACTGAGCTCAATAAACATGGCCTCAGGTTTATGGAGTGAAGAGTCGATAAAAGAATACGGACAAGAAGCATCACATTCATCAAATACATAGATCATAATAGAAGAGAACTCACTATTATATAACTCAAATTGTAATAAGTAAAGGAAACATAATAAAGATACATAAAGTAAATCATAATTGGTAATGGCAAACTTAGCTCTTGGTCGAAGAATAGTTGATAATTTGCTGGAGTTCACAAATAACTGGTTTTCAATGATAGCTTTCAAAGTAGTAAACATCAAGATAAGAGCAATGTGCAAAACAAGGAACATAAGAAACATGATTTGAATAAATCATCATATGAATGAATGAAACACAACAACTCAAAATACTTGCTGAGATAGAAGGGAGTAGGTTTACTGACTCAACTACAAAGTAAAAGAATGGCCCTTCGCAGAGGGAAGAAGGGATTGCAAGTCTCATAAAGAGCTCCCAAAAATTATGATACTTACTAGCTTTCAGCTCTCATTGCCCCCATCATAGGCATCTTTAGGTGATTAAGCTTAAAGTGATCAAATATGAGGATATGCATTGACAAGTTGTAAATTGAGAATCGCATGTCCCTTGAATACGAGGGCCGCTCCTCATGCTATTCAAGTTTAGTCACCGGTAAGTTCTTGTCATCGTAAGCATATGTGTATCATAGAGAACTGCCAACACGGTACTCCTTGCCCGATGATAAGGAAGAATCCCCATATTAAAATGACAAGGCAAGCAGACAACAAGTATCTCAGCAATCTTCTTATTTACCATGGGAATATGGTGCTTTTTTCTCTCTTTCCTCTTTTCATAATATTTCTTTTTTTCCCTTTCTCTTTTTTTCTCAATATCAGACTCTTTTTTATAAGAAGAATGCTTCATAGATACTCGTTATGGTTACGCTGCAGGTTTCCACCATGTTAGCATGGATTAGACCAGCGGCCCAGGCGTTTCTCTAACACATATGCATAACTCCATGGACTTACAAGCTCCCCTTTCATTTCACACCGACGACATCTATAGACAAAAGAACATGATATCAACTTGGTACAAAGTACCAGTGCAATGTTGAAAGCGTTCCCCATGACGGCATGGTTCTGCTAATTCACAACTTACAAAGCGCAAGCATATACGCAACATAGGTGAGCACAATGGTTCAAGTTTATTAAGTGCAAGAAAGTAAAGTGTGCCATCAAGTTCGTTAGAGCTTTAATCACTAAATTTCACATAACAAGTTTAATTTGGGAGGTAGACAAAACAAGAATTTACTTGGAATACCAATAATGCTACTAGGTAGGTATGGTGGACACAAATGGCAAAGGTTTTGGTTTTAAGGAGGTGGATGCACGAGAAGAATACCCTCTCAGTACAGGTTTTTGGCTAGCAAGGCTGGGTAGCAAGTATAAGAGTTGAAGGAAACAAACAAACATACAAGTGATAAAAACAAACATGCAATCTTCCTTGGAAGCACAAAAGATCTTAACTAGAGAATACTAGACTTATGAGCAAATCAAGAAAGAAAGATGATGAAATTATATTTCTTTAGAGTACTTTTATCTTTTTCATTCAACTCTCAAAAATAGTGTGCTACTGACCGAGCCAGGTTTGCCAAAACCAACTAAATTAACTCAATGATCCCAAAGTGATACCAATACTAACAACAAGATCAATCATATAACCATGAATTAAAAACTAATATAAGCTATGCAAAAGAGTGAATGATAGAACTTCTCATTAATATTCCATAACGGAAACTCACACCAAGGGATACACATCTAATGAGAGAGGGGACACTTCCATAATGCAAACCATACTACACATTAACTCCTATATTCATGATACGACTCTACTAATAAGGTAAAAAGATAGAAGATAGTGATGTGATACCGCGGCACTCCCCCAAGCTTGGAACAAACCAAGGGGATGCTAAACCTGATGACGAATTACTCCTTTGGTGATGGTGGTATCCTCTCAATGAGCTCTTTGATCAGTTTCCCCAAGTCTTCAATCTCGAAGGTGAGAGTACAAATCAACTCCGAGTTGTGCTCAGTACGGATCATAATCATTTCAGTTTGTGGATCCCAGCTCTTGTGATTCTTTTTCTGTTCTTCCCTCTTGGAGTCTTCTTTTCCTGCATGGTTATGGATAAAGGTATGGAAGGGATTCTTGGTGTGTGGAGGAAGTGACCGTGGAGCCAAACTATGACGAGGAGCTTTTCCCCTAGTCTGCATCCGTGCAGTCCTTCTAACCCTAGCAGGTTTCGTCACCACTCCAATGCTTGCAATGGTAGTGCTGGTGTGCGGATGTTGGCCTTGCTCCTCTACACCTTCACTCTTGATCTCCTTCTTCTTCCCGGGGTCTTGGAGGTCTTCCTCCATAGGCTCCTTCCCTTTATCCTTGGCGGACACCATGGTTCTTCTAATCTTTCAAAGAGTATGTCCTGGCAGAAACAGATCGAAACGAAAACACGATATACAAACCTCGGGGGATCCGTGGGATTATATATTACGAAGTTTCATATCAAAAGGAAGGTACTAGGAGAAAACGAGTCGGAGGCGGAGTCCGGGGTGGACTCACCACCTGGTGGCGCGGCCAGGGGTGGGCCCGCGCCACAGGGTGGTGTGAGCCACCCTGGCTCCGTTTCTGTCCCTTTTTTGCTTCGTAACTTTCCTTATTGACTGAAAACTGCAAAAATATAGTTGTATTGTATTTTCGCGGAACTTTTCTTACCAGAACTGTTACCTATTTGAAAACAGACTCTGCAGGTCTCTGAATTTGGTATCTAGTAGATTCTTCCGGAGTCATCTCTTGAATATCATTGATATCTTCATCTTCATACACTTATTACTTGAGTCATAAAACCCTTCTCTTCCTTATTACACCATTGTCTCCACTTCGTGGAAATTTCTTTCACACAAAACTTCACACAATTCTCATTAGCAACATTAGTATAAGTGAAGTGATAGAACCTTTTGAGTCCAATTTCAACTGAAAACTATCAAAACATAAGCTACTGCAGAAAATCCTTCCGGAAACCCAAAAAGAATTCAAAAAGGAAATCGAATAAAGAAGCAAATGCAAAAGTGGCAAAATCTGTCAAAACAGACCAGCAGGTAAAGATCAATTTTTTCTAAAATCTTATGTTGCTCAAATAAAAAAGTGAAAAACTAAGGAAAGTTAAATAACACCCTGGGCCAGAAGTACAAAAAATTACAGCTCAATCAGACATACAGAGATCTCTCACGAATTTTTACGGTGAAGCACAAAAATCTGTTTCGGGACAGCAACTTCCCCCAAATCTTACTTCTCTCTCATTAGAGGTTGATCTTGACACAAAAACCAAACAAAACGGATAAGAAGCGGTTATTACTGAAGTAATAACTTCCAAGACTCAAAGAAACAAAAACAAACTGAAAGCAAAAACAAATTAGGTTGTCTCCCAAAAAGCTCTTTCTTTATAGCCATTAAGATGGGCATGATAATTTTGAAGAAGCTCTCATAGGAATATGAATTGAAGTGAAAGAGAGCATTAACAAGCAAAAACACACACACATTTAAGTCTAACCCACTTCCTGTGCAAGGGAATTTTGTAAACAAACAAGTTGTTGAAACCAGAGGCTACAAGCATAGGAAGCCAAAAGAAGTGCAACATAAAAACTTTCAGCAAAAAAGGAGGAAACTTGATATTATTGAGATACATAAGAACACTTTTCCCTCTTTCATAGTAACTTTCAGTGTCATGCATAAACTTGATAATATAGCTATCACAAGGACCATCGTAGCAATGATCACTTATTCTAACAAAAAACATAGGAATACTAGCTCTCATAACACTACTTTGTGAAACAATATTAGAGGTATCCTTACAAAGGATAGGGTGTCCCTATTCTTCATACTTAGTGACAAAGTCTTTCACATTCGCTATTATAGGTTCATCAACCATTTGTTTATCAGGTTCAACAGCTTTATTCATACTTTCATCTACCATACTAGCCATCATAGAATATTCCTTTACCTTAACTGGAAAGGCATTTTCTCAATATAAGGTTCAGGTAAGACATGATTAGCAGTATAAACTTCAGTATTTCTTGCAGGAACACTCTTAGCAACATCTTTATAAGGTTCATGATACTTATTCCACTTCTTTTTAGGCACTTCAATAAAGGAAGCAAAAGCCTTAAAATAAGAAGCAATAGCTTGAGAGTCTAGACCATAAGCATTTTTAATATTTTGAAAGTCATCAGTTCCCATAAAAGATTCAATGCATTCATAATCATAATTTATACCCGCCTTTCTACCTTTGTCATTTTCCCAAGCTTCAGCATTGTCTTGAATATGGTCCAGAAGATCCCATTTAGCTTCTTCTTCCATACGAGTGAATGATACAGCACAAGAGGCATCCAATAAATCCTTGTCATGTAAAGGGAGCCTTGCATAAAAGTTATTGATAATAATATTGTTGGGGAGCTCATGAATGGGATATTTGAGCATTAATAACTTCAATCTCCCCAAGCTTGAGTTGTACTCTCTCCATCAAGAGGCCAAAAGTTGTATATTTGATTCCGATCTTTATGAATCTCACTAGGAGGATAAAACTTTGAATAAAAGAGAGGCACTATTTCCTCCCATTCCAGAGCTTTACCATTCTTCAGCAGCTTATACCATTCCCCAGCTCTTCCTTTCAGTGATAATGAGAATAACTTCTTCTTGACTTGATCTGTAGTAATACCTGCACACTTGAATAACCCGCATAATTCGTGTATAAAGCGTAAATGATCACCGGGATGAACAGTTCCATCCCCAACATAGTAGTTATCCATAACACGATCATAATTCTTGTAGGTATTTTAAAAGCATCATTCTTAGCAGGTGGTGGCTTATCTACTACCTTAGCAGTGGTAGTAGCATTACCAAATAAGAAACTCAGCGAATTATCCATAACGAAAATAAAGCAACTAACATAAGTAAACAATACTCACAATAGAAGTTTCCTTTACCAGTTCCACACTTCAATAGCGCTTCACTCCCCGGGAACAGCGCCAGAAAATAGTCTTGATGACCCACAAGTATAGGGGGTGTATCGCAGTATTTTCGATAAGTAAGAGTGTCGAACCCAACGAGGAGAAGAAGGTGTTGGCTAGTGGTATGGATCAGGAATTCTCTGCAAATACTTAGCAAACGTTTTTTTAGGGGTTTTCGATAAAGCAAGTAAACAAAGTACGAGTAAATAAAAGACAGTAGGAATAAATGCAGCAAGTGGCCCAATCCTTTATGCAGCAAAGGACAAGCCGGTTGTATTACTTAAGATGACCAAACGTTCTCGAGGACACATGGGAAGACTGTCAAATGCTTTCGCTTCATATAGTTGATTAACCTTCTTTAGCTTGCTAAGTGTTGTGTGGGTGAACCCGTGCTAATGTACCGTCCCATCCAAGACTAATACATACTTGTGATTATACCCCTTGCAAACATCCGTAAGTACAAGAAAGTAATTAAGGTAGAAACCTAACCACAACTTTAAACTGTAAGACCCTTACGTCCCTTGTGCAATGGTTTCCTAACGGGGGTTCATGTTTCTGTCACTCCGGCAACCCCTACGATTAGTAGCCAAATACACAATGCATTCCCCTAGGCCCATATAGGTGAAGTGTCATGTAGTCGAGGTTCACATGAAACCACTAGAAGAAGTACACCACAACTTAAATAACAATCTATTGAATCCACTAGAAAAAGTGTCATGTAGTCGAGGTTCACATGAAACCACTATGTCTTATTGTTCATAGGTTAGTTCAAGAAAGTGTATAAAGAGTACTCCAAAGTGTGGACAAAACATAAGAAAGTAGATATAAACTAAGCATGGAACATCAAAAATTATAGATACGTTTGCAACGTATCAACATCCCCAAGCTTAACTCTTGCTCGTCCTCGAGTAGGTAAGTGATAAAAAGAAAGAATAATTTTTGAGGTGACATGCACCATCATAAACTTGATCAAAGTATTTGTAAAACATGGATAGCTGGGATCATAGTACTTCAACATAACATGAAACATAAATTTCTAACAATAAGACATAGCAACTATGATGTAACATGAAAATGCACAAACAAAAGATTCATGAATAACAATGTTTGCAAGACGTTTGTTTGTTTCACATAAAGAAAACATAGCATAGTGGCATTCAGCTTGTCCCTCATAATGTAGCAAATCATAATTGCATAGGACACCTTCAAAGTTCATAAGGGTGACTAGATACAAATAGTTTAAGAACAAGCAAATATCAAAGTTATACATCAACCAACAAGTCTTGGGACAATGCACATTAAACTAAGAATGGACACTATGCTCTCTCAATAGGTGCATAAAGATAGAAGATGGAGACTCAACATAAAAGTAAAAGAAAGGTCTTCATAGAAGGAAGCAGGGATTCAAGTCTCATAAAGAGCTTCCAAAAAATTATGGTACTTATTAGATTTTAGCTCTCATTGCCCCTATCATAAGCATCTTGAAGTGATTAAGGTTAAAGTGAACAAACTATGGAGTAAATGCTTGACAAAGTATAAGTTGGAAATCTCATGTCCCTTGAATACGAGGGTCGCTCCTCATGCTACCCAAGTTTAGTTACCAGTAAGTTCTTGTCATAGTAAGTACATGTGTATCATAGAGAACCGCCAACGGGGTACCCCTTGCCCGATGATACGGAAGAATCCCCATATCAAAATGATAAGGCAAGTAGACAACGAGCATCTCAGCAATCTTATTATTTACCATGGGAAAATGGTTCTTTTTTCTCTCCTTCCTCTTTTCTCATATCTCTTTTTTTCTCTTTTTTTCTCAATCTCTATCTCTTTTTTTATAAGAAGAATGCTTCATAGATTGCTCATTATGTTTACGCTGTAGGTTTCCACCATGATTAGGCATGGATTAGACCAGCGGCCCAGGCGTTTCTCTAACACACATACATAACTCCATGGACTTACAAGGTCCCCTTTCATTTCACAACGACGACATCCATAGACAAAAGAGCATGATATCAACTAGGTACAATGTATAAGTGCAATGTTGAAAGTGTTCCCCATGACATCATGGTTCTGCTAATCCCCAACATATAAGTGCAAGCATATACAACATAGATGACACAATGGTTCAAGTTTATTAAGGGCAAGAAAAGTAAAGTGTGCCATCAAGTTCGTGAGAGCTTTAATCACTAATTTTCTCATAACAAGTTTAATTCGAAAGGTAGATAAAAACATGAATATACTTGGAATAGCAATAATGCTAATAGGTAGGTATGGTGGATTCTTTGTAAGAACTTTGTTTTATTTGGAGTTGGATGCATGAGTGGAACTCATACTTGGTTATGGAGGCTAGCAAAAGACTGGGAGCGACCAACTAAGAGAGCAATAATGGCCATAATCATGCAAAGCGACAAAACATCATTAATTAAAGCATAAAGTGATATTACAAGTCGAAAACTAAAGGATCATCAAGGCTATAGTGACTTGGGATAGTCATAACATGGTGTGAGCACGTGCCAAGTCAACCCAAATAAAGCATCAAAGGAGAATACCATAATACTATGCTTTAATATGCTAAAACAACGCATGATTCTTTCAAGGCACATTAAGCAATCTCAATTGTTTATAACAAGTCATGCTAAAGCAAAAATCACTAAGCATAAAGCCAAAACAATATCCAGCATGACATGACAAAGCATAGGCCATAGTAAAAAACAAGCTCCTTTTACCACTTAAGCATGAACTTTCCTACTCTTTTCCAATCCAAACCAAACTCTTTGAAAACTAATGTATGAATGAGGGGGTCCAACCAATTTATTCAAGCAAACTAAGCAAGCCAAAACCAAAACCAAAAACAAAAACAAAGACGCTCGAAGAACAACACAACTATGCATAAAACAATAAAAATGAAGCATTTGGAAGAAACCTGAGGTTTTTATTGATGAAGAAGGGGATGCCTTGGGTATCCCCAAGCTTTGACACGCTTGTACTTCTTGGATATTTCTTGGGGTGACACGCGTGGCATCCCCAAGCTTGAGTTTTATTCCATTCTTCATCTCATTACATCATTCCTTCCATACACCTAAAATTTTTCCTTCATACAAAACTTCACACCATCTTTATTAGCAACATTAGTGCACCCAAGATAATAGTCTTTGGGTTCAGTTCCAACACCAATAAAACTTCCATTAAAACACAAGCTACTGTAGCACTTCCCTCAAAAAGCTCAATTCCCCAAAAAGAACCCAAAAAGGAATCAACCGGAAGTAAATGCAAATAATGGCAGAAATCTGTCAAAACAGACCAGCAGGTAAAAACTAATTTTTTCGAAGACCTTCTGTTGCTCAAATCGAAAAGTGTTGAACTAACGAAAGTTAGATAACTCAACTGTGCATGAAACAATAAAAATGAAGTTTCTGGAAGAAACTTGAGATAACGCAAACCAAAAACAAAAACAAAGATGCTCCAAGAACAACTCAACTTTGCATGAAACAATAAAAATGAAGTGTTTGGAAGAAACTTGAGATTTTTATTGATGAATAAGGGGATGCCTTGGGTATCCCCAAGCTTTGATGCTTGTACTTCTTGGATATTTCTTGGGGTGACACGGGTGGCATCCCCAAGCTTGAGCTTTTTTCCATACTTCATCGTATCACATTACTCTTCCCTACACTTAAAATTTTCCTTCATGCAAAACTTCACACAATCTTCATTAGCAACATTAGTGCACTCAAGATAATAAGTCCTTTGGTTTAGTCTTAACACAAGTAAAACTTTCACTAAAACACAATCTACTGTAGCACTTCTTTTAAAAAAGTTCAAGAAATTGGAAAGAACTGAAAGAGAAAGGGATTTAACAAGCAAATGCAAATAAAGGCAGAAATCTGTCAAAACAGACAAGCAGGTAAAGACCATTTTTTTCGAAAACTTTCTGTTGCTCAAATCGAAAAGTGTTGAACTAAATAAAGTTGGATAACAACCTGGGGCAGAAGCACAAAAAATTACAGCTCAAACTGACATACAGAGTTTTTTCACGAATTTTTACAGCGAAGCACAAAAATCTGTTTCGGAACAACAACTTTCCCAAGTCTTACTTCTCTCTCATTAGAGGTTACTCTTGGCACAAAAACCACACAAAAATGATAAGGAGAGGTTATTACAGAGGTAAGAACTTCCAAAACTCAACAAAAGATTCCTAACGAAAGTTGGGTTATCTCCCAATAAGTGCTTTTCTTTAACGCCTTTGAGCTAGGCATAAGAATTTCGATGATGCTCACATAAGAAATATGAATTGAAGTAAAAGAGAGCATCCAGAAGCAAATTCAAAACACATTTAAGTCTAACCCACTTCCTATGCATAGGAATCTTATACGCAAAGAAATTCACAAAGAATAAAGTGACATGCATAGGAAGATAAAATGAGAGTAACTTCAAAACTTTCAACAAATAGAGAGGTGTTTCAGTACCATGAAAACTTTTACAACCATATTTTCCTCTCTCATAATAATTTTCAGTAGCCTGCTGGCTCGTGGTTGATATCGAGCTCGTTAGGGAACCCCAAGAGGAAGGTATGATAAGCACAGCAGTAAGTTTTCCCTCAGTTATGAAACCAAGGTTATCGAAGCAGTAGGAGCAAGGAAACACCTCCAAGGTGTTGTTTCCAACTTGGAATCCTGCACAACACAAACATATAACTTTGTCCCCAACTTACTATGAGGTTGTCAATCTCACCGGTTTTGCTGAAAACAAAGGATTAAACGTATTGTGTGGAAGAAAGTAATAGCTTGCAGAAAGTAAACAGAAAATAGTAAACAGTTGCAGATTGATGGTAAAAGAAAGGACCGGGGTCCATAGTTCACTAGTGGTGATTCTCCTTAAGCTAGATGACATGTTGGGTGAACAAATTACAGCTGGGCAATTGACAAACATCGAGAAAGCATACATGCATATACTAATCATCTTGACTCCTTTGAGATTTGATTGGGCATAACAACATTATACATAGACCGTAATCCAACTACATCTATGACTAATAATCCACCTTTAGGTTATCATCCGAACCCCCTCCAGTATTAAGTTGCAAGCAACAGATAATTGCATTAAGCGTAGCGTGTAATTAAACAATACGATTATTCTATGAACAAAGGATTGTTGTTTTCTCCCTAGTAGCAACAACACATCTAGTACCTTAGAGATTTCTATCAATTCCCCAGATTAATAGAGGCATGAACCCACTATCGAGCATAAATACTCCCTCTTGGAGTTGCTAGCATCTACTCGGCCAAGATATCTACTAACAACGGAGAGCATGCAAGATCACAAATAACAAAGACATGATAGAATCAATAATCAATCTGAAATGAAATAGCATCTCAATATCCATTAGATCCCTGCAAACACAACATGTAGGATTACAAATAGATGATCTTGATCATGAACGGAGCTCATAAGATCTAAACATGATAGCACAAAGGAGAAGAATCAACCATCTAGCTACTACATGGACCCATAGTCCAAGGATGAACTACTCACGCATCACACCGAAGGCTTGCATGGTGATGAAGAAGGCCTCTAGGGTAAATTCTCCCCTCTAGCAGGGTGCCGGGAAGAGCTTGAGATCCCTCCCGATCTAGGGATGGAGATGACGGTGGCTACAGACTCTTTTGTGGATTTTTGATCGGGTACTTAGGGTTTCTTTATCAGAAGCATCTTATAGGCGAAAGGGGAGGCCGAGGGAGTGCCCTAGGTGGCCACATCACCCCTTGGCACGGGCTAGGCCTGGCCGTGCGGCCAGGTGGTGTGGGTGGCCCCTGGCCCCTCACCGTATCATATTCTGGCTCCGTGCCCCCCTCGGTGAAATATTGACTTTGGCTTTTGTCCCGTCCAATTCCGAGAATATTCATTTTCTGACTTTCCTGGAACCAAAAACAGCAGAAAATAGGCAGCTGGCACTGTGGCATCTTGTTAATAGGTTAGTTCCAGAAAGTGTATAAAAAGTACTCCAAAGTGTGGACAAAACATAATAAAGTAGATATAAACTAAGCATGGAACATCAAAAATTATAGATACGTTTGCAACGTATCAACATCCCCAAGCTTAACTCTTGCTCGTCCTCGAGTAGGTAAGTGATAAAAAGAAAGAATAATTTTTTAGGTGACATGCACCATCATAAACTTGATCAAAGTATTTGTAAAACATGGATAGCTGGGATCATAGTACTTCAACATAGCATGAAACATAAAGTTCTAACAATAAGACATAGCAACTATGATGTAACATGAAAATGCACAAACAAAAGATTCATGAATAACAATGTTTGCAAGACGTTTGTTTGTTTCACATAAAGAAAACATAGCATAGTGGCATTCAGCTTGTCCCTCATAATGTAGCAAATCATAATTGCATATGACACCTTCAAAGTTCATAAGGGTGACTAGATACAAATAGTTTAAGGACAAGCAATATCAAAGTTATACATCAATCAACAAGTCTTGGGACAATGCACATTAAACTAAGAATGTCCACTATGCTCTCTCAATAGGTGCATAAAGATAGAAGATGGAGACTCAACATAAAAGTAAAAGAAAGGTCTTCATAGAAGGAAGCAAGGATTCAAGTCTCATAAAGAGCTTCCAAAAATTATGGTACTTATTAGCTTTTAGCTCTCATTGCCCCTATCATAAGCATCTTGAAGTGATTAAGGTTAAAGTGAACAAACTATGGAGTATATGCTTGACAAAGTATAAGTTGGAAATCTCATGTCCCTTGAATACGAGGCCGCTCCTCATGCTACTCAAGTTTAGTTACTGGTAAGTTCTTGTCATAGTAAGTACATGTGTATCATAGAGAACCGCCAACGGGGTACCCCTTGCCCGATGAATCGGAAGAATCCCCATATCAAAATGATAAGGCAAGTAGACAACGAGCATCTCAGCAATATTCTTATTTACCATGGGAAAATGGTGCTTTTTTCTCTCTTTCCTCTTTTCTCATACCTCTTTTTTTCTCTTTTTTCTCAATCTCTATCTCTTTTTTATAAGAAGAATGCTTCATAGATTGCTCATTATGTTTACGCTGCAGGTTTCCACCATGATTAGGCATGGATTAGACCAGCGGCCCAGGCATTTCTCTAACACACATACATAACTCCATGGACTTACAAGGTCCCCTTTCATTTCACAACGACGACATCCATAGACAAAAGAGCATGATATCAACTAGGTACAATGTACAAGTGCAATGTTGAAAGTGTTCCCCATGACAGCATTGTTTGCTAATCCCCAACATATAAGTGCAAGCATATACAACATAGATGACACAATGGTTCAAGTTTATTAAGGGCAAGAAAATTAAAGTGTGCCATCAAGTTTGTGAGAGCTTTAATCACTAATTTTCTCATAACAAGTTTAATTCGAAAGGTAGATAAAAACATGAATATACTTGGAATAGCAATAAGGCTAATAGGTAGGTATGGTGGATTCTTTGGAATAAATTTGTTTTATTTGGAGGTTGATGCATGAGTGGAACTCATACTTGGTTATGGAGGCTAGCAAAAGACTTGGAGCGACCAACTAAGAGAGGAATAACGGCCATAATCATGCAAAGCGACAAAACATCATTAATTAAAGCATAAAGTGATATTACAAGTCGAAAACTTAAGGATCATCAAGGCTATAGTGACTTGGGATAGTCATAACATGGTGTGAGCACGCGCCAAGTCAACCCAAATAAAGCATCAAAGGAGAATACCATAATACTATGCTTTAATATGCTAAAACAACGCATGATTCTTTCACGGCACATTAAGCAATCTCAATTGTTTATAACAAGTTATGCTAAAGCAAAAATCACTAAGCATAAAGCCAAAACAATATCCAGCATGACATGACAAAGCATAGGCCACAGTCAAAAACAAGCTCCTTTTACCACTTAAGCATGAACTTTCCTACTCTTTTCCAATCCAAACGAAACTTATTTGAAAACTAATGTATGAATGAGGGGGTCCAACCAATTTATTCAAGCAAACCAAGAAAACAAAAACCAAAAACAAAAACGAAAACGAAGACGCTCGAAGAACAACACAACTATGCATAAAACAATAAAAATGAAGTGTTTGGAACAAACCTGAGATTTTTATTGATGAAGAAGGGGATGCCTTGGGCATCCCCAAGATTTGACGCTTGTACTTCTTGGATATTTCTTGGGGTGACACACGTGGCATCCCCAAGCTTGAGTTTTAGTCCATTCTTCATCTCATTACATCATTCCTTCCATACACCTGAAATTTTTCCTTCATACAAAACTTCACACCATCTTTATTAGCAACATTAGTGCACTCAAGATAATAAGTCTTTGGGTTCAGTTCCAACACCAATAAAACTTCCATTAAAACACAAGCTACTGTAGCACTTCCCTCAAAAAGCTCAATTCCCCAAAATGAACCCAAAAAGGAATCAACCGGAAGCAAATGCAAATACTGGCAGAAATCTGTCAAAACAGACCAGCAGGTAAAAACCAATTTTTTCGAAGACCTTATTTTGCTCAAATCGAAAAGTGTTGAACTAATGAAAGTTAGATAACAACCTAGGGCAGACTCACAAAACTTCACAGCTCAAACCGACGTACAGAGATTTTACACGAATTTTTACAGCCAAGCACAAAAATCTGTTTTGGGACAACAACTTTCCCAAGCATTATTTCTTTCTCATTAGAGGTTACTTTTGGCACAAAAAGCAAATAAAAAGGATAAGGAGTGGTTATTACAGAGGTAATAACTTCCAAGACTCATCTAAAACTTTTGGGTTATCTCCCAATAAGTACTTTTCTTTAACGCCTTTAAGTTAGGCATAAGAAGCAAGAAAAGAATCAAGTGTTCTCAAATGAAGAAGCATTAAGAGCAAATTTCGTTTTCATAGGAGAAGCAAAATGGATCTTCTCTCTCTTCTTAGGGAAGTGTTCTATACCTTTATTGAGTGGGAGTTGATATTTAATGGCACCAACAGTTCTAAGAAAAGGTCTTCCCAAAGTAATAGGACAAGAAGCATTGCATTCAACATCCAAAACATAGAAACCAACAGGGACATAAGCATTGTTAACCATAATAAGAATATCATTAATACTCCTGATACGTCCATTTTGCATCACTATTCTATGTCTTAATTCACTATTATTCATTGATATATTTCATATTGAGAGGTGATACTTATGTTATTTCATCTATTTTTGCATGGTTGATGACTTTTGGAGCATGGACCGCTGCAGTCAGGATTCTGATGGAAAATGTGCTGTTTGGAGGCAAAATCCGGGAAAATATACGGAAAATCCTATTTTTCCAGAAGACTAAGGGAGCCAGAAGACGGAGTGGAGATGGGCCACAGGGGGCCCACACCACCCCATGGCGCAGGCAGGCCTAGGCCGCGCTAGGAGGTGGTGTGGCCACCCTGGCCCACTCCAGCCTCTCTCCTCTAGCGTATATCATCCTCCAAAAACCCTAAGACTCGGGGAGCGACCACAGAAAGATTCCGCTGCCTTTGCGGGGCGGAAAACATGGAGAGAGAAAGATCTCTCCGCAGACAGATTTCTGCCGGGGAAATTCCTTCCCGGAGAGGGGAGATCATCGCCATCAACACCACCATCAAGCAGAACTTCATCGGGATCATCATCATCATCACCACCATCATCACCATCAGCACCCTCATCACCATCTCCATATTGCTGTAACAATTGGTTGAATCTTGCTATAGTTCATAGGGGAAACTTTCCCGGTGTTGATTACTCCTTGTAGTTGATGCTATGGAGTGAACTGTTGAATTATTGTTTATGTTCAGATTGTTATACATCATTATTCCATCTCTGATCATGATCCATATGATGTCTTGTGAGTAGTTCGTTTTGTTCTTGAGGACATGGGAGAAGTCATGTTGTTAGTAGTGGAGTTGTGTTGAGAGAGATTCAATAGATTGTTATTTAAGTTGTGGTGTACTTCTTCTAGTGGTTTCATGTGAACCTCGACTACATGACACTTCACCTATATGGGCCTAGGGGAATGCATTGTGTATTTGGCTACTAATCGTAGGGGTTGCCGGAGTGACAGAAACCTGAACCCCCGTTAGGAAACCATTGCACAAGGGACGTAAGGGTCTTACAGTTTAAAGTTGTGGTTAGGTTTCTACCTTAATTACTTTCTTGTACTTACGGATGTTTGCAAGGGGTATAATCACAAGTATGTATTAGTCTTGGATGGGGCGGTACATTAGCACGGGTTCACCCACACAACACTTAGCAAGCTAAAGAAGGTTAATCAACTATATGAAGCGAAAGCACTTGACAGTCTTCCCATGTGTCCTCGAGAACGTTTGGTCATCTTAAGTAATACAACCGGCCCGTCCTTTGCTGCATAAAGGATTGGGCCACTTGCTGCATTTATTCCTACTATCTTTTATTTACTCGTACTTTGTTTACTTGCTTTATCGAAAACCCCTAAAAATCCGTTTGCTAAGTATTTGCAGAGAATTCCTGATCCATACCACTAGCCAGCACCTTCTGCTCCTCGTTGGGTTCGACACTCTTACTTATCGAAAATACTGCGATACACCCCCTATACTTGTGGGTCATCAAGACTATTTTCTGGCGCCTTTGCCGGGGAGTGAAGCGCTATTGGAGAGTGGAACTGGTAAAGGAAACTTCTACTGTGAGTATTGTTTACTTCTGTTAGTTGCTTTATTTTCGTTATGGATAATTCGCTGAGTTTCTTATTTGCTAATGCTACTACCACTGCTAAGGTAGTATATAAGCCACCATCTGCTGAGAATGATGTTTTCAAAATACCTACAAGAATTATTGATCGTGTTATGGATAACTACTATGTTGGGGATGGAACTGTCCATCCCGGTGATCATTTGCTCTTTATACACGAATTATGCGGGTTGTTCAAGTGTGCAGGTATTACTACAGATCAAGTTTAGAAGAAGTTATTCTCATTATCACTGAAAGGAAGAGCTGAGGAATGGTATAAGCTGCTGAAGAATGGTCAAGCTCTGGAATGGGAGGAAATAGTGCTTCTCTTTTATTCAAAGTTTTATCCTCCTAGTGAGATTCATAAAGATAGGAATCAAATATACAATGTTTAGCCTCTTGATGGAGAGAGTACAACTCAAGCTTGGGGGAGATTGAAGTTACTAATGCTCAAATGTCCCATTCATGAGCTCCCCAACAATATTATTATCAATAACTTTTATGCAAGGCTCCCTCTACATGATAAAGATTTATTGGATGCTTGTTGTGCTAGATCATTCCTCGTACGGAAGAAGAAGCTAAATGGGACCTTCTAGACCGTATTCAAGACAATTTTGAAGCTTGGGAGAATGACAAAGGTAGAAAGTTAGGTATAAATTATGATTATGAATGTATTGAATCTTTTATGGGAAGTGATGACTTTCAAAATATTAAAAATGCTTATGGTCTAGACTCTCAAGCTATTGCTTCTTATTTTAAGGCTTTTGCTTCTTACATTGAAGTGCCTAAAAAGAAGTGGAATAAGTATCATGAACCTTATAAAGATATTGCTAAGAGTGTTCCTGCAAGAAATACTGAAGTTTATACTACTAATCATGTTTTACCTGAACCTTATATTGAGAAAATGCCTTTCTAGTTAAGGTAAAGGAACATTCTATGATGGCTAGTATGGTAGATGAAAGTATGAATAAAGCTGTTGAACCTGATAAACAAATGGTTGATGAACCTATAATAGCAAATGTGAAAAAGAGGGACACACTATCCTTTGCAAGGATACCTCTAATATTGTTTCACATAGTAGTGTTATGAGAGCTAGTATTCCTATGTTTTCTATTAGAATAAGTGATCATTGCTATGATGGTCCTTGTGATAGCTATATTGTTAAGTTTATGCATGATACTGAATGTTACTTTGAGAGAGGGAAAAGTGTTCTTATGCATCTCAATAATATCACGTTTCCTCGTTTTGTGCTGAAAGTTTTTATGTTGCACTTCTTTTGCCTTCTTATGCAAGTTGCCTCTGGTTTCAATAACTTTTTTGTTTACAAAATTCCCTTGCATAGGAAGTGGGTTAGACTTAAATGTGTGTGTGTTTTTTCTTCTTAATGCTCTCTTTCACTTCAATTCATATCCCTATGAGAGCTTCTTCAAAATTATCATGCCCATCTTAATGGCTATAAAGAAAGAGCTTTATGGGAGACAACCCAATTTGTTTTTGCTTTTAGTTTGTTTTTGTTTATTTGAGTCTTGGAAGTTATTACTTAGGTAATAACTGCTCCTTATCCGTTTTGTTTGGTTTTTGTGTCAAGATCAACCTCTAATGAGAGAGAAGTAAGATTTGGGGGAAGTTGCTGTCCTGAAACAGATTTTTGTGCTTCACCGTAAAAATTCGTGAGAGATCTCTGTATGTCAGATTGAGCTGTAATTTTTTGTGCTTCTGTCCCAGGTTATTATTTAACTTTCATTAGTTTTGCACTTTTTTATTTGAGCAACAGAAGATTTTCGAAAAAATTGATCTTTACCTGCTAGTCTATTTTGACAGATTTTGCCACTTTTGCATTTGCTTCTTTATTCGATTTCCTCTTTGAATTCTTTTTGGGTTTTTGGAAGGAGTTGCTACAGTAGCTTATGTTTTGACGGTTTTCAGTTGAAATTGGACTCAAAAGGTTTTATCACTTCACTTATACTAATGTTGCTAATGAGAATTGTGTGAAGTTTTGTGTGAAAGAAATTTCCACGAAGTGGAGACAATGGTGTAATAAGGAAGAGAAGGGTTTTATGACTCAAGTGATAAGTGTATGAAGATGAAGATATCAATGATATTCAAGAGATGACTCCGGAATAATCTACTAGATACCAAATTCAGAGACCTGCAGAGTCTGTTTTCAAATAGGTAACAGTTCTGGTAAGAAAAGTTCCACGAAAATACAATACAACTATATTTTTGCAGTTTTCAGTCAATACGGAAAGTTACGAAGCAAAAAAGGGACGGAACCGGAGCCAGGGTGGCTCACACCACCCTGTGGCACGGGCCCACCCCTGGCCGCGCCACCAGGTGGTGAGTCCACCTCGGACTCTGCCTCCGACTCGTTTTCTCCCAGTACCTTCCTTTTGATATGAAACTTCGTAATATATAATCCCCCGAGGTTCGTATATCGTGTTTTCGTTGTGTTCTTGTTTCGATCTGCCAGGAACTATTCTTGAAAGCGTAGAAGCACAATGGTGTCCGCCAAGGATAAAGGGAAGGAGCCCATGGAGGAAGACCTCCAAGACCCCGGGAAGGAGAAGGAGATAAATAGTGAAGGTGAAGAGGAGGCAAAGCACACCGGCACTACCGTTGCAAGCATTGGAGTGGTGGCAAATCCAGCCATTGGAGGGAAGCCTCCTCATCACCGTTTAGATCCCTGGTAACTTCCTCCACGCACCAAGAATCCTTTCCATACCCTTATCCATGAGCATCAATACCAGAATATGCCCAAAGGGAAATTACCCTCCAATTGGGATTTGCCTCGTTCTAGCCATGCAGGAAAAGAAGACTTCAAGGAGGAAGAGTGGGGAAAGAATAGAACGAGCTGGAATTCTCAACACGACATGATCATGAGCCGTATTGAGCACAACTCGGAGTTGATTCGTAATCTCACCTTCGAGATTGAGGACTTAGGGAAACTGATCAGAGAGCTCATCGAGAGGATACCACCACCACCTAAGGAGTAATTCGTCATTAGGTTTGGCATCCCCTTGGTTTGTTCCAAGCTTGGGGGAGTGCCGCGGTATCATATCACTATCTTCTATCTTTTTACCTTATTAGTAGAGTCGTATCATGAATATAGGAGTTAATGTGTAGTATGGTTTGCATTATGGAAGTGTCCCCTCTCTCATTAGATGTGTATCCCTTGGTGTGAGTTTCCGTTATGGAATATTAATGAGAAGTTCTATCATTCACTCTTTTGCATAGCTTATATTAGTTTTCAATTCGTGGTTATATGATTGATCTTGTTGTTAGTATTGGTATCACTTTGGGATCATTGAGTTAATTTAGTTGGTTTTGGCAAACCTGGCTCGGTTAGTAGCAACACTATTTTTGAGAGTTGAATGAAAAAGATAAAAGTACCTTTAAAGAAAAATTATTTCATCATCTTTCTTTCTTGATTTGCTCATAAGTCTAGTATTCTCTAGTTAAGATCTTTTGTGCTTCTAAGGAAGATTGCATGTTTGTCTTTATCACTTGTATGTTTGGTTATTTCCTTCAACTCTTATACTTGCTACCCAACCTTGCTAGCCAAAAACCTGTACTGAGAGGGTATTCTTCTCGTGCATCCACCTCCTTTAAACCAAAACCTTTGCCATTTGTGTCTACCATACCTACCTAGTAGCATTATTGCTATTCCAAGTAAATTCTTGTTTTATCTACCTCCCAAATTAAACTTGTTATGTGAAAATTAGTGATTAAAGCTCTCACGAACTTGATGGCACACTTTACTTTCTTGCATTTAATAAACTTGAACCATTGGGTCCTTCTTTGTTGCGTATATGCTTGCGCTTTATGAGTTGAAGTTAGCCGAACCATGTATCATGTGGACCGCTTTCAACACTTCATTTGGTACTTTGTACCTAGTTGATATCATGTTCTTTTGCTTATAGATCCCGGCGGTGTGAAATAAAAGTGTAACTTGTAAGATCATGGAGTTTATATGTGTGTTAGAGAAACACCTGGGCCGCTAGCCTAAGCCATGCCTAATCATGGTGGAAACTTGCATCATAACTATAGTGAGCATTCTATGAAGCATCCTCAATAAAAACCTATGCAAATAGCAAATAAAAAGATCACTGAGATGCTCACTGTCTGCTTGCCTTGTCATTTTGATTATGGGATAGCTCCTGTGTCATGTGCAAGGGGTACCCCGTTGGCGGTTCTCAATGATACACATGTATTTACAATGACAAGAGCTTGCTCGTGACTGAAGTTGAGTAGCATGAGGATCGGTACTCATAAGTAAGGGGCATGAGATTTCAACTTATAAGTTATCAAGCATATCCTCTTAGTTGTGTCACTTTCACCTTAATCACCTAAAGATGCCTATGATAGGGGCAATGAGAGCTGAAAGCTAGTAAGTATCATAATTTTTGGGAGCTCCTTATGAGACTTGCAATCCCTGCTTCCCTCTTTGAAGGGCCTTTCTTTTACTTTGTAGTTGAGTCAGTAAACTTACTCCCTTCTATCTCAGCAAGTATTTTGAGTTGTTGTGTTTCATTCATTCATATGTTGATTTATTCACTCATGTTTCTTATGTTCCTTGTTTTGCACATTGCTCTTATCTTGATGTTTACTAATTTGAAAGCTATCATTGAAAACCAGCTATCTGTGAACTCCAGCAAATTATCAACTATTCTTTGACCAAGAGCTAAGTTTGCCATTACCAATTATGATTCACTTTATGTATCTTTATTGTGTTTCCTTTACTCATTACAAGTTGAGTTATATAATAGTGAGTTGTCTTCTATTATGATCTATGTATTTGATGAATGTGATGCGTCTTGTCTGTATTTCTTTATCGACTCTTCACTCCATAAACCTGAGGCCATGTTTATTGAGCTTAGTTTCGCTTGGGGACAAGCAAAGTCTAAGCTTGGAGGGAGTTGATACGTCCATTTTGCATCACTATTCTATGTCTTAATTCACTATTATTCATTGATATATTTCATATTGAGAGGTGATACTTATGTTATTTCATCTATTTTTGCATGGTTGATGACTTTTGGAGCATGGACCGCTGTAGTCAGGATTCTGATGGAAAATGTGCTGTCTGGAGGCAAAATTCGCGAAGATCAGAAAATCCGGGAAAATATATGGAAAATCCTATTTTTCCAGAAGACTACGGGAGCCAGAAGACGGAGTGGAGATGGGCCACAGGGGGCCCACACCACCCCATGGCGCGGGCAGGCCTAGGCCGCGCCAGGAGGTGGTGTGGCCACCTTGGCCCACTCCAGCCTCTCTCCTCTGGCGTATATCATCCTCCCGAAACCCTAAGACTCGGGGAGCGACCACAGAAACATTTTGCCGCCTCTGCGGGGCGGAAAACACAGAGAGAGAAAGATCTGTCCGGCAGACAGTGTTGGGGATATACTTTTCGGGTATCCTTACAGTTCCTCACTGACGAGGGTGGCCCACTTCGGGTTAGAGCTTTGCTTCACGGGTGGCCCAGTCAGGGAGAAAGACGGAGTCAATCCGGCTACGGGAAGGACCAGAATACTTACCGACTTAGGCCCATAATGTTACTTGTAGTTCAAGATGTACTTTGTAACCGACTCTTAGACGTAGCCGGATAGATCTCTCCTGTAAACCCTAGGCCGGATATCTATATAAGCCGTCCTAGGGAGAGCCTTTAGGGCAACGCCTCAATAGTCTATAATCTCAACTCGCACAGGCGAAACCCTTGTAACCCATATTCCGGCTCTGCCGTATTACTGGATTGCTAGCAAGAGTAGGATCCGTCCAAAGCTGGCGGATTCGAACCTGGGTAAACTTGTGTGCTCACCATCCTGGAACACCGTACATCTCACACCCCTCTCTTCCGCACGCCTCGAGGACCCCCTCATGGCGTACTTGTCATCAATCCGACGACAGTTGGCGCCCACCGTGGGGCATGTGAGCTTCGGATCTGCGTTCCGAGTGGAATCTGCAAAAATCGGAATCGGCGAGACTATCACCGTCGGTCGCATCCTCTACGCCAGCAACGTCCCTCTCATCGTTCTCGACGAGACTTGGATTCCGGCAAGGGAGGCCGTGACTGTCTACACAATCATGTCTTTTGGTGAGATCGATGTTTACATCCGTTTCACTGAACCTGCCCAACCCACCCCAGCGGTGATGATAGAGGCAGAAGAATTTTCTAGGTCCCCTTTGTCCGCGGAGGCGGCAGAGTTCCGGATCTCAGAAAACCCTAATCCCACCTAGCCCGCACCAATTGCGGAGATAGTGGAGAAACCCGAACCTGAAGAAGACCTAGCGGTCCACGTCGAATCTGGAGTGGATCTCCCTGGAGGAGCCAGATCCAAGATCGATCTACCCGCGGAAGTCGAAATCCAGGAGGAGCATATCAACGACACTGATTCCGGCTCTGATGATGCCGGGACAGACAGGCCTTTCCTAAGGTACACATTAAAATGCATGATACTGCAAGGCGAAAGCGCAGATGCAATCCTCGAGACCATCAAAAGTTTCGATATGGCTGATCGCGAAAGCCGCAGGTACCTCAGGAAGCACGCGTCGCACTTCATCGGATACGTGGGATCCGGATCCGGTTCTGCCGATGCTGGAGAAAACACCGACTCGGTGCTGGAGGCAATTGGAACAAACACCGATGTACCCGCATCCTCGGATGAGTCGATGACGTCAGTAGATTTCCGAAAGTTCTCCGCGGAATATGAAGAGGAGTATAACTCCAAAGCTGCAGAAGATGGAGAAGCCATGGATGAAGTATCCAGGGAACACTCTCCCAAAGCGCAGGATGACATGGACGTCGGAGATAATCCCGAAGTCCAAATGTCTGAAAGTACCGACCAGAGCTTGACTCTGAGAAATGGACCGAAAGCCGTCTTTGCTACCGGCGCTGCCAAGAAGGCAAAGAAGAAAAACAAGAAAAACAAGACCCCGGCAAAAGACCCTCTGACAGAGGAGGTGATTGCTGAGGAATACGAGGAAGACTCGGATGGAGCACTTATCCCAGACGAGCTGAAAAAAGAAGCATCGGTGGATGGACACGTGATCCCTGAAGGTGGGCGTAAACTCATCGATGTCGCATTAACCACACCTATCCCTGCAGCTACAGAACTTACTGCAGATGAGCTGGATGAAAGGGCGCAAGCCCTAGAAGCACGTCGTCAACAACTCCTCGATGAAGCCAAAAACATCGAGGTGGAGAAGAAACGCATGTCAAACAAGGAATACATGTCTCATCTACATCAGAAGACACGGAAGCGTCACATAGATGACAACCAATTCCCACGTGTCTGTGCCGTCCTTTTTGGAGATGAGATGGGGAAGCCACGGAAAGATAGCAACGGAGATTGGGTATACCCAACACCAGTACAAAATACCGTGGCGGTCCGAGAAATTCTATCGGCTAATCCAGGACCAGAGGAGATCCGTTTGGGTATCAAGCTACTCAACAAGGGACTGTAGCAGAAAAAGGTAGCCCTGTCCGGAAGTCAAAAACTGGTCTCGGATTCTGACCAGTGTCGCACAGATCCGGCATGGGCTGGCGTAAGATCCCATTACGTTCGGGCACAGTACCATCACCCCGAACGCAGGGATGACAATTATTCAAGAACCGGATCTTCAGGACAGCATCACAAAACTTCGCGTAACTGGAGCAACATCGCCCCAGCGGCCAGAAAAGATGCCATCGCTGCCCTGAATCCGACGAACCCTCCCCGACGAGAATCTAAGGATCGAAGGGGAGAAGATAAAGAGAAACGTCGGGAGGAGGATCGTCAGAGAATGCCACCTCCTAGACATGAGAACCGTCCGGCTGAGCCTCACCATAGTGGGAACGACGGACAAAGAAATGACGGAAACCATGCCGGTACAAGCCGACAGGGGGCTCGTCGTAGTCAAGCTGCTCCACCCTCTCCACCACACAGTCATCACAATGGCTCCCATGGAGGGCAAGGAGGACGACATGGCAGATGAGGTGGTGGCAGAAGCCGAAGTCCAGCTCCACGGCACCGCAGCCACAGCCGGCATTCGGGATGATCTCTATCCCCGAACGACGCTAGACACAGGATCAACTCCAACATAGAGGCTCGGCGCTATGAAAACGATGATGTGTACGTGGGCCCAAAGTGCTTCGGTCCATGCATCAGCGCTACAAAATTCCCGGAAGGATTTGCTATCTCAAGACATATCCAAGCCTACGACGGCATTGCTCGGCCAGACACCTGGTTACAGGATTTCTTCCAAGCTTGTTGCATCGCCAAAGGCGGAAACAGCCTGGTCGCAACCCGATATCTCCCCCTTATGTTGCGAAAGACGGCACGATCATGGCTCAATGAACTTCCGGTGAACACCATCCATAACTGGTATGATTTGCAAAGTGCGTTCTTTCGGAATTTCGAAGGCACATATCGGAGGCCCTGTACGGTTGGATACCTACAGCGTTGCACCCAGAAAGCCGGAGAAACTTACCGGGATTACCTCGGACGATGGATCGACACCAAGAACTCCTGCGAAGGAGTAAACGATCAAACTGCGATTGAAGCTTTCATCGCAGGTCTCCCTATTGGTTTACTGCGCCATCGCTTGAAGTGTGACAAGGTTACTGATTTGGGAGAGATGAGAGAAACAGCGAGCAAGTATGCAGATGCTGACGATGATGCAGAAGGACTACTCAATGCCCTAGCTGTGCCTCAGTCAGCAAAACAACCAAAGGAACAAGCTCAGAAGCGCAAAAATACCTCGGAAGAAAAACCCAATACGGAAACAGCGGTAGTTACTACTGTTTCCGGGTCTGGAGGACGAGGAGGACCTGGCGGAGGCCGCGGGCGTGGCCGTGGGACATCAAGGATCCAAGGTAGAGGAGAACAACAACCAGGCAAAACCTACTCTTGGGCCGACATTGCCAATAACCCATGTGTGCATCACTTAGACGCCAATGGGGGCTCGTCCCATACCAACGCTGAATGTCGTTTTAATGACGACATCAAGAGAGATGATACCGCAGGCTACAAAGCTAAGCGGAAGAAGGAAAAGAAAAATCCCGAAAAGGACAAGGAGACCAAGGAAGATTCCAACATGAAGGAAGCTGATGCTTCAAATCCCAAGTCGGAAGGGAAGAAAACTTTTCCTACCAAGAAGGACACTTATGTCACCTTCCTCGGATCTCAACCAACAAAGGTCAAGAAAGCAGTTCTACACGAGCTCAATGCAACAGTTCCGACTGTCCCCCAGTATCTGGACTGGTCGGAAGTGGCAATCACGTTTGACCGCGATGATCGTCCGCCTAAGTTACACAGGCGAGGAAAGTACGCCTTAATCGTCAACCCACTTATTGACGGTTATGGTTTCTCCAAGACCCTCATGGACGGTGGTAGCAGCATCAATATTCTCTATGTCGAAACGCTACGCCGGATGAAGATCTCGGAGACCCAGCTGAACCATAGCTCTATGATTTTTCACGGAGTTGTCCCAGGAAGACAAGCTAATTCCCTGGGAGAGATCACTTTGGATGTTACCTTTGGAACTCCAAAGAATTATCGGACGGAGGCACTTTCCTTCGAAGTGGTCCCGTTCAAGAGCGCATACCACGCTATATTCGGACGCCCGGCTTACTGGGATTTTATGGCTCGTTCGTGTTATATTTACAATATGATGAAAATTCCAGGTCCCAACGGCGTGCTCACCATCAGGGGAGACCCGAAGAAAGCGCGAGAGTGCGAGGATGGAAATGCCGCCTTTGCCGAAGCCGTGTTGCACGCCCAGGAGTACCAGGAGATCAAGAAGAGCATAGATCTGTCTAAGATGCCCGCAACGAAGAAGGAGGTTACCAAGCCAAATCCGGAGTTCAAGGCATCAGAAGAGACGAAGAAAGCGCCGTTGAAGGATGATGACCCCTCCAAGGTGACCCAGATAGGCGTAGGCCTAGATAGCGCATAGGAAAGCGCACTCGTCAAGTTCCTCCAAGCAAATCAAGATATCTTCGCATGGCAACCATCTGACATGTGGAGTACCTAGGGAACTTGCCGAGCACTATCTAAATGTAAACCCGAATGCTAAACCCGTCAATAAGTCCTTACGACGGTTTGGCGACGAAAAGCGTAAGGCAATAGCTAAGGAACTAGCACGGCTCGAGTTAGCCGGATTCATAGAAGAGGTCATCCACACTGAGTGGCCGGCCAATCCTGTAATGGTCCCTAAAAAGGACACCACTGATTTAAGGATGTGTGTTGATTATACTGGCTTGAACAAGGCTTGTCCAAAAGATCTGTTCGCTCTGCCTAGAATTGATCAAGTTATCGATTCTACGGCAGGCTCGGAACTCCTCTGTTTTCTCGACGCATATTCCGGTTATCACCAAATCCGGATGAAGGAATCTGACAGTCAAAACTTCATTCATAACCCCCTTCGGAACCTTCTCTTTTGTTACGATGCCATTTGGGCTGAAGAACGCAGGAGCTACGTACCAGCGCACGATGCAGCGTTGCCTCCACGACCAATTCGGACGCAATGTACATGCATACGTGGATGATATCGCGGTGATGTCCAAAAATAAGGAAACACTCATTTCTGACTTGGAGGAAACATTCGCCAATCTACAAAAATACAACATCATGCTTAACCCGAAGAAATGCTTCTTTGGAATACCAGCCGGAAAATTGTTAGGTTTCATCGTGTCTCAAAGAGGCATAGAGGTGAACCACGACAAAATCAAGGCTATACTCAATATTTCCAGGCCAACTCGCCTGAAGGACGTACAAAGATTAACTAGTTGCATTGCTGCGGTCAGTCGATTTGTAAGCCGGCTTGGTGAAAGAGTCGCACCATTATACAAACTCCTGAAGAAGACCAAAGATTTTGTCTGGACTGATGAATCTGAAGCTGCATTGCAAGACCCGAAGAAAGTACTCTCATCTGCTCCTATCCTTGCAGCGCCGGAACCTCAGTAACTGATGTTGCTTTATATTGCTGCGACAAATAAGGTCGTTAGTATCGTCATGGTGGTGGAGAGACCAGAGGAAAATCAGGAACACTTGGTGCAGCGTCTGACTTACTTACTTTGTCAGCGAGGTCTTGACAGAATCAAAACAGCGATATCCGCACTATCAAAAGTTGGCTTACGGTGTTTTCCTAGCATCTCGTAAGTTACGACACTATTTTCAGGAGCATCCAATTACCGTGGTGAGCAAAGATCCCATGAGAGACATAATCAACAACAGCGACGCCACAGGACGTGTCGCCAAATGGGGCATAGAGCTCTCAGCTTTCGATATTGAGTATAAACCTCGGACAGCAATCAAATCCCAGATCCTTGCTAACTTTGTCGCTGATTGGACAGACACGAAGGAGAACATGGTCCTCCCTGAGTCGGAATACTGGACCCTCTTTTTCGATGGGTCTAAGGCTCGAGGGGGCTCGGGGGCTGGCGTGGTGCTCAAATCACCCCAAGGAGATAAACTATTATACGTGTTGCAGATCCACTTCACAACGACAAACAATATTGCCGAGTATGAAGCACTGCTGCATGGAATCCGGATTGCCAAGGATATTGGCATCCGACGTTTGATGTGTTACGGAGATTCGGATCTTGTTTCTCAGCAAGTCTCGGATATTTGTAATGCAAACAAGCACATGGCAGCATATAAAGCTGTCGTGGATGATCTATCTAAATCGTTCGAAGGGTTTGAAGTTCAACACATCCCTCGAGCAGAAAATGAGGAAGCAGATGCACTATCTCGAATAGGCTTTGCACGGAAAGAGGTCCCAGATGGCGCATTTTTAGAGCACCTCAAAGTTACCTCGATAAAGGGAGTAGATGAGGAATATCCGACCAAATCCGACTCACCTTTAATAGCAGTTCTGGCTGTAATTCCCAGCTTGACTCAACCCTACCTCGATTATTTGGTAGATGGCAAATTACCCGAAGACAAGGTGCTGAGCCGGCAGATTATCCGACGAGCAAAAGCCTGTACTATTGTTAAGGGTGAGCTCCATAAACGGAGTGTTTCTAGGGGTTTTCAGCGTTGTGTATCTCCGGAAGAAGGAGTGGAAATCTTAAGGGAAATCCACGAAGGCGAGTGTGGTCACCACGCTGCAGCCAAATCTTTAGTGGCAAAAGCTTTTTGACATGGATTTTTCTGGCTTACAGCTCAGTCAGATGCCGAATGATTAGTCAACACATGCAAAGGCTGCTAAAAGTACGCCAAGCAAGCTCATGTTCCGGCTGATCAGCTGCGAACAATACCTATAACATGGCCCTTTGCGGTCTGGGGGCTTGATATCGTAGGACCTTTTAAACGAGCTCCAAGTGGATTTACTCACCTCTTAGTGATGGTGGATAAATTCACCAAGTGGATCAAGGCTAAACCTGTCACTAGTTGTGATGGAGCAACAACCAAAAGATTTGTCGAGGATGTTATAATCCGGTATGGTTATCCGCATAGCATTATCACGGACAACGGGAGTAACTTTTCTATGGGAGAACTGGCCGAATTCTGTGATGAGCAAAATATCCGGCTTGACATTGCGTCAGTCGCACATCCATAGGCTAACGGACAAGTCGAAAGAGAAAATGGTTTAATTCTACAAGGCTTGAAACCAAGACTCAAAGCACCACTACGACGTGCTGCGGGGGCTTGGGCAGAGGAATTACCCTCTGTAATTTGGAGTTTACGAACAACTCCGAACAGGTCAACAGGATACACACCTTTCTTCTTGGTCTATGGCGCAGAAGCAGTTCTTCCTAGTGATTTAATTCATACTTCTCCTAGAGTGGCCACGTATATCGAAGAGGATGCCGAAATTTCTCGACAAAATGATCTCGACTTAGTCGAAGAAGTTCGCGTCGTTGCTGAAATGAGATCTACAGCCTATCAGCAGAAGTTACGCAAGTACCATAGCCAGAGAGTCCGAAATAGATCTTTCAATAAAGGTGATTTGGTTCTCCGGCTTGTGCAGCAAAGAAAGCACAAACTTTCCCCAGTATGGTAAGGGCCCTTTTTAGTTAGTCGAGTATTGCACAATGGATCGTACTACTTAACTGACATGAGGCCAGTCAAAGAAAGACCTGCTACTAAGAAGAGAAAGAGAGCTGGAGGCAGTACAAATCCGGATGAGTTAGACAGACCGTGGAATATTGCTCAGCTACGTCCCTTTTATTCGTAGTTTATCCTTCTTTGTAATCATACATATGTACATGTTCTGTGAGAAATAAAAGTTGTGATTGCCTCAAGTTTTTTCTGAGAAGTTCTTAAACCATCTTATTTCCAAATGATCATGTCATAGTCGAAAATCCCAGAATGCTTGAAAGTACTTTATGCTCATGTTCGTTCTGGTTTAGATTTCCGATTCTAAAAACTGCTACCTTCGGGTATAACTCTAAAATTTCTAGTCTTTACTTTGGTTATTTGTCTGATTGCTGGATGCGGGCATTTTCTGAGTAGTGAATTGTTGGTACTAGAAGCCGGCTTGTTTCCGAGTTTAAACTGGTTTAGCAATTGAGCTCCGTTGCTCGGTAAAGTTTCCGGCTGAAGGTTTAGCCGGCTCACGAAAGGGACGAGGTGGAAAGCCAGATAAACGATAAGTAGAGACGAAAAAATATAAGTGCTTATGTAAACATTTTAGGCACGTAAAAATTTCAAAGGTCAAAAGTGTTGAATAGATCAAAAGCTTAGCACTTGCAAAGATAAATAGTACTTAATATTTACAATCGCATCAGGTTTTTCCGGAATAATACATAAATTTCTGGTCTATGATGCAGGAGGAGATGAAGGATCTGCCGGCTCGCTAGTCACTCCGCCTTGATATCTTTCCGAGATGTCCGCATCCGAGTTGGTGCGTTCATCGTCGGAAACTTCTTCGGCTTCTTCTGCAGGAGGAGGCAGAGTAGCCACACGGGTGAAGAAGGGATCTCGTAGCTGGTCATATCAGCTATGTGGCACCCGTATCCGGTGCAGGAGTGCATGATAGCTTGAAGATCTTGCTCCTGGCCGTCTTCGTCCACCTTGTAGTACCCTCTGGTCACTTGCCATATCTCCATGTTTCCATGGTGGCTCTTGACCATGGTGAGAGCGTTCTGCGCAGCAGTCCGCGCGTAGGACATGTTCCAGTCTCGAACAAGCTACGGCATCCCCTTGGCCCTGTCCCGCACCTCAAAATCCGATATGCTTGGCATGTCCGGAATCCTGAGAGACTCGCCAATGTCCTCAAGGGACTTGGGTAAGCCGGTGAGTGCGGGGCTCAGACGAGGAAGAGTCCGTCAACTTCAGAGGACCTATACACAAAACAAGTCAAGAAAAACCGACATTGATAGAAGTCGAAGAAAAGATAAGTCAGAGAGGTGGAACGTACCAAAAATGACGTCGTCAATCTTGGTCTTCCCCTCCCGAAGACTCTGAAGTTCAGCCCGGAGCGCCTGGGATATGTCCTTCTCTCTGCCAAGCTCATTCTTGAGGTCCAAGATTATTTTATCCTGAGCAGCAATCTTGCGATCACGCTCATCAGTGGCCATGGAGGAGGATTCAAGGACTTGAGCTATGCTCTTTTCATGATCTGCCTTGAGCTTATCCAGCTCTTGGCGAAGTCCCTTGTTCTCCACCACCAGGGTCTTGAGGTTCTCGGCCTCTTCAATCATAGCGATGGATTGCTTCGCCAGCGATGTAAGACAAAAAATAACAACAAGTTCAAAAAAATCAACATTGGAAAAATCAAAGACAAGGTTTGAATCTCGAAATATTTACCTTGGCTTCATCCTTGGCTACTTTGAGCTTAGCATTTTTAAGCCGGAGAGCTTTGATCTCTCTCCGCTTATCACAGACATTGGTCAATAATTCCTGGTTATAGGAACATACTTTCTGTAAGTCAGAAAGCTACTTAAGACTCAGGCTAATATTTTTGCTAAATATCAGCACGAGCCTTAGGGGCTACACTAGTTCGTTCTTTGGCATCCTAATAAAGCATAAACTCGGATTCTATATCCTACTTCATGCTTGGGGGCTAGAGGATATGATATAACATATAGAAAAAACAAGAGTTGGAATTCCGACTTACATATTGCTCGCGGGTGAGTTTATCTAAACCCGCGTTCACTTCAGCGGCCACCTTCTCGGCAAGAGTAAGAGGGATCAGTGGGGCTGTTGGAAGCTCGCCAGTCCTAATCCTCTCGTCGCAAAGGCGGACTTGAGTGAGAAGGTCAGAGAACTTGACGTCCTCTGCTTCTTGCGCTTCCTCCTCGGGGGATAAATGGCTTTTATCCAGGACTTGCCTGGCTAGCCGCTGGATCTCCTCTGCAGATTTCCGGGTCAGGCCAAACTTGGCAAGACCCGGATTGTTGAGGAGGTTTTCAGCGAAGACTTCAGCCGAGGGATCATTACCCAAAGAGGGTTCACCCTTATCTTGAGCTGACGCACTCACGGTGACGTCAGTTTGCGACCCAAGGATCGTAGGCTCCGTTTGAAGAGCCGGATCTTCTGCAGCATACGACGAGATAACCGGAGTTGTAGAAAGTTGAGGGGCCGGAGTCGGAGGAGCCACGGCAGGCGAAGCTATGGTAAGCTTTGTCTGGTGTAAGGGCTTCGAAGAAATCCCTTTCCCTTTCCCCTTGCCCTTGATGATCGACTTTGCTCTGAGAAAGTAACAAAGTCAGAAACGTTACATCTTGGAAAGAAGTTTGAGTAAAGCACAAAGACGGAAAAGTTGTGACTGAAAAGATACCTCTTCACGACAGGCACCTCCTTTGTGCTAACCGCTACCGTCGGAGCTTTGCGCTTCTTGAGCGCAAGATCCGGCAGTGGAACTACTTCTACTTCCTGAGAAAACTCTGGAGGGTATCCTTCGAGCAGAGCAAGTTTCGACTCGGGGATGTCAGCAAGCTGAAAACAAGAAAACATATCAGTATTACAATATAACTCGAAGATAGAAACACATAAAACATGTGATGATAGAAGCCTACCGGCACCACGGGGTTTTCCGCCGTGTGCATGTCTAGAGAAACCTCCAGAATCCGCCTTTCGATCCGCTCCTTGATCAGCCACTTGATTTGGCTTATGTAGCCTTGAGTGGTGTAGGCTTTGGGGCTGACATGGAGGGAGTCGGTTGGAGAAGACGTGATGGAATGCATCAGTCTATCCCCATGGTACTGAAGTGGCTGGATCCGACATGAGACCCAGCACTGGACCAAGTCGGATCCCTTCAGACCACTGTGCTTGATCAGATATTTGATCCGCCTCTTAGCGAGGATCAGATCATCGGTGAGAGCCGGAGCAGCCTCGTCCCAGGAAGACTGGGCCGTGGCGGCTCCGTCGACAAAAGCCGGCAAAGCAGTAGCTTTGCCGGGAGCCGGAATATCCCTATGGTAGAAAAAAGTGGTTGGCCATTGTTTGATCGAGTCACTGGCAGAAATTTTGGGATATGCCCGGTCTCGTCTAAGAGAAAAGCTAATGGTGCCGGTGATGTAAGGAACACCGGCAGTGATGGAATTCCTCCGGACATGGAAATAAAACCGGAAGAGAAGCAAACTCGGCCTAATGCCGAGAAATCCCTCGCAAAGCGCAGCATATGCGCTCATTTCTAGAAGTGAATTGGGAGGAAGATTGTGGAGTTGAACTCCATAGTGATCTATCACCTCGGAGAAGAACTCCGAGGGAGGAAAAGACATACCTCGGTCCAGATGGGTGCCGAAGTGGACTCGCTCGCCCTCGTGCGGGTTAGGGACGGTTTCACCGGAGCCGCTCCGCCAGTCGTCGGCGATGAGAAGCCCCTCCTTCTCCACGTTCTTGAGGCCTGCTTCGTCAAGGGCGCAGGGGATCCAGATTCCCATGTAGCTTTCTTTCTCTGCTGCAGCTTCCGCCTTCGCCGCTGCCGCTGCTGCCGCCAAACCGGAGGAAGAAGATGATGAAGCCATTTTCTCCGGTGAAAGGGTGACCTTAAAGGGGCGGCGCTGGGAGTTTCTGTGGGGGAAGGACGAGGAGGCTCTGTGCGTGCAGGAGGATTGGGAAGTAAGGAAACGACAAAGGACTGGTGGAAAGGAGAAGAAGAAATCTGAACCCCTTATATCCACCTACCTGCGCCAAGATTCGTGCAAACGCTACAGTGCAACCGCCACGCGTCGTGAAAAGAACTGGGAAGGACCCGCGTGATGATTGCATTGCCTCGATCTCCATGCACGCATTGAAATGGCGCCTTGGTTCCGCGGACCACGAACCCACCAATGGTCGTGCTGACGGAACGCCTGTCAGATGACGTGACTTGACCATGCTTGTGTCAGGTGGCGTTAGAGACCAAGTTCTGGCTTAGTTTAAAAACGAGCTAGAAAATCCGAGTGACCTACTGATAGGTACGACTTATTTTTAAGACCCGGATCGTATCTTTTATTGTGAAGTTTCAGGAACCCTTCAAGATTCTGCAAGCCGAAGATCAAGCTAGACGATGATAAATCCGACTTTGGATCTTGGAGGCCTCCGGGGGCTGCTGTTGGGGATATACTTTCCGGGTATCCTCACAGTTCCTCACTGACCAGGGTGGCCCACTTCGGGTTAGAGCTTTGCTTCACGGGCAGCCCAGTCAGGGAGAAAGACGGAGTCCAATCCGGCTATGGGAAGGACCAGAAGACTTACCGACTTAGGCCCATAATGTTACTTGTAGTTCAAGATGTACTCTGTAACCGACTCTTAGACGTAGCCGGATAGATCTCTCCTATAAACACTAGGCCGGATATCTATATAAGTCGTCCTAGGGAGAGCCTTTAGGGCAACACCTCAATAGTCTACAATCTCAACTCGCACAGGCGAAACCCCTGTAACCCATATTCCGGCTCTGCCGTATTACTGGATTGCTAGTAGGAGTAGGATCCGTCCAAAGCCAGCGGATTCAAACCAGGGTAAACTTGTGTGCTCACCGTCCCAAAATATCGTACGTCTCACACCCCTCTCTTCCGCACGCCTCGAGGACCCCCTCATGGCGTACTTGTCATCAATCCGATGACAGGCAGATTTCTGCTGGGGAAATTCCTTCCCGGAGAGGGGAGATCATCGCCAGCAACACCACCATCAAGCTGGACTTCATCGGTATCATCACCATCATCACCACCACCATCATCACCATCAGCACCCTCATCAGCATCTCCATATTGCTGTAACAATTGGTTGAATCTTGCTATAGTTCATAGGGGAAACTTTCCTGGTGTTGATTACTCCTTGTAGTTGATGCTATTGAGTGAACCGTTGAATTATTGTTTATGTTTAGATTGTTATACATCATTATTCCATCTCTGATCATGATCCATATGATGTCTTTTGAGTAGTTCGTTTTGTTCTTGAGGACATGGGAGAAGTCATGTTGTTAGTAGTGGAGTTGTGTTGAGAAAGATTCAATAGATTGTTATTTAAGTTGTGGTGTACTTCTTCTAGTGGTGTCATGTGTATTTGGCTACTAATCGTAGGGGTTGCCGGAGTGACAGAAACCTGAACCCCCGTTAGGAAACCATTGAACAAGGGACGTAAGGGTCTTAGAGTTTAAAGTTGTGGTTAAGTTTCTACCTTAATTACTTTCTTGTACTTACGGATGTTTGCAAGGGGTATAATCACAAGTATGTATTAGTCTTGGATGGGGCGGTACATTAGCATAGGTTCACCCACACAACACTTAGCAAGCTAAAGAAGATTAATCAACTATATGAAGCGAAAGCACTTGACAATCTTCCCATGTGTCCTCGAGAACGTTTGGTCATCTTAAGTAATACAACCAGCTTGTCCTTTGCTGCATAAAGGATTGGGACACTTGCTGCATTTATTCCTACTGTCTTTTATTTACTCGTACTTTTTTTACTTGCTTTATCGAAAACCCCTAAAAATCTGTTTGCTAAGTATTTGTAGAGAATTCCTGATCCATACCACTAGCCAGCACCTTCTGCTCCTCGTTGGGTTCGACACTCTTACTTATCGAAAATACTGCGATACACCCCCTATACTTGTGGGTCATCAACTCCCCATGAGTTTCTTTTTAGCATTATTATCAAGTGGGACATTTAAATAACAATCTTCCAATGGTGGCAAATCAAGCATATCATAAATCCTTCTAGGCATAATAGAAACACTACTATCAGGATCACATAAAGCTTTGAAATCAAAATCATTTACTTTAATATTAATGATGGGTTCCCAACCATCTTCTAGTTTCATAGGAATAGAAGCTTTATGTTTCATCTTTTCTTCTTTAATTTTTATGAGAGCATCAGTAATCTGTTTTGTAAAGGCCATGTTCATAGCACTAGCATTAGGAATTTTAGCAAGCTTTTGTAGGAACATAATAACGTCAGAGATATTGCAACAATCAAGATCGAAATCATAATTATCATGTAAAGTAGTAGAGCTATTGTTTCCCATATTTCGAAGAATTTCAGCATTTTTATTAGAAAAGGTTCCATTAGGTTTATTAGCTTCAACATTAGTGGTAGTGATAGTAGAAACACTAATGTTTCTAGCAATTTCATCTTCTCTTTCCCACTTAGCATGAAATTCAGCTAATAATCTAACATTTTCATCAATTCTAACTTGTATCATTAGTAACAGCAAAGGGATTTTCAATAGTTTCAGGTTTAGCAGCCATTTTATTCAAAGAAGATTGTGCTTCAGCCAATGATGCAACGTTTCTTTCAGCATTAGAGAGTTTTTCCTCAATAATTTTATTGAAAGAAGTTTGTTTACTAATAAAATCTTTAAGCATAACTTCAAGTTCAGAGGGTGCACTCCTATTATTGTTGTAGGAATTTCCATAAGCACTACCATTATTGGGAGGATAAGGCCTATAATTGTTGTTACCAAAATTATTCCTATAGGCATTGTTGCTAAAATTATTATTTCTTATAAAGTTCATATCAACTTGCTCTTCTTGAGCAACCAAAGAGGCTAGGGGAACATGATTTGTATCAATATGAGCTTTCCCATTAACAAGCATAGACATAATAACTTCAATTTTATCACTCAAGGAAGATGTCTCTTCAACAGAATTTACCTTCTTACCTTGTGGAGCTCTCTCAGTGTGCCATTCAGAATAGTTAACCATCATATTATCCAGAAGATTTGTTGCAACACCCAAAGTGATGGTCATAAAGGTACCTTCAACAACACAATCCAGTAGATTTCTTGAAGAATAATTCAATCCTGCATAAAAGGTTTAGATAATCATCCAAGCAGTCAGTCCATGAGTGGGACAATACTTTACCAAAGATTTAATTCTTTCGCACGCTTGAGCAACATGTTCATTATCACATTGTTTAAATTTCATTATTTCACTTCTCATAGATATAATCTTAGCAGGAGGATAGTATTTTCCAATGAAAGCATTTTTGCATTTAGTCCAAGAATAAATACTATTTCTAGTTAGGGATTGCAACCATTCTTTAGCTTTTCCTCTCAAAGAGAAAGGAAACAATTTAAGCTTAATAATATCCCCATTTATATCCCTATGCTTTTGCATCTCACAAAGTTCAACAAAATTATTTAGATGAGCACCAGCATATTCAGTACCAATTCCAGAAAATTGTTCTCTCATGACAAGATTAAGCAAGGCGGGTTTAATTTCAAAGAAAGTAGCTTCAGGAACAGGTGGAGCAATAGGTGTGCACATGAAATCATTGTTGTTGGTGCTAGTGAAGTCACACAACTTAGTTTTTTCAAGAGTAGTCATTTTTTTGTGTTTTCAATAAAGAAAGGAAACTTAGTACAACTAATTTTCTTGTGTTTTTTATAATGAAACAAGCAAACAAAGCAGAAATAAACTAAGCAAAACAAAAATAACAAAGTAAAGAGATTGGTTATGAGGGACTCCCCTTGTGAAGATATCCTTGTCTCCCCGGCAATGGCGCCAGAAAAATACTTGCTAGCTCGTGGTTGATATCGAGCTCATTAGGGAACCCCAAGAGGAAGGTATGATGAGCACAATAGTAAGTTTTCCCTTAGTTATGAAACCAAGGTTATCGAACCAGTAGGAGCAAGGAAACACCTCCAAGGTGTTGTTTCCAACTTGGAATCCTGCACAACACAACCACAAAACTTTGTCCCCAACTTATAGTGAGGTTGTCAATCTCACCGGTTTTGCTGAAAACAAAGGATTAAACATATTGTGTGGAAGAAAGTAATAGTTTGCAGAAAGTAAACAGAAAACAGTAAACATTTGTAGGTTGATGGTAAAAGAAAGGACCGGGGTCCATAGTTCACTAGTGGTGATTCTCCTTAAGATAGATGACATGTTGGGTGAACAAATTACAGCAGGGCAATTTACAAACATGGAGAAAGCATACATGCATATACTAATCATCTTGAATCCTTTGAGATTTGATTGGGCATTACAACATTATACATAGGCCGTAATCCAACTGCATTTATGACTAATAATCCACCTTCAGGTTATCATCCGAACCCCCTCCAGTATTAAGTTGCAAGCAACAGATAATTGCATTATGCATTGCATATAAAGTAAATAATACGATTGTTCTATGAACAAAGGATTGTTGTCTTGTCCCTAGTAGCAACAACACATCTAGTACCTTAGAGATTTCTGTCACTTCCCCAGATTACTAGAGGCATGAACCCACTATTGAGCATAAATAATCCCTCTTGGAGTTCCTAGCATCTACTCGGCCAAGATATCTACTAACAACGGAGAGCATGCAAGATCACAAATAACAAAGACATGGTAGAATCAATAATCAATCTGAAATAGCATCTCAATATCCATCGGATCCCCGCAAACACAACATGTAGGATTACAAATATATGATCTTGATCATGAATGGAGCTCACAAGATCTAAGCATGATAGCACAAAGGAGAAGAACCAACCATCTAGCTACTACATGGACCCGTAGTCCAAGGATGAACTACACACGCATCACATTGGAGGCTTGCATGGTGATGAAGAAGGCCTCCAGGGTGAATTCTCCCCTTTGGCAGGGTGCCGGGAAGAGCTTCAGATCCCTCCTGATCTAGGGATGGAGATGACGACGGCTACAGACTCTTTCGTGGATTTTTGATTGGGTACTTAGGGTTTCTGTATAGGAGGCATCTTATAGGCGAAAGGGGAGGCCGAGGGGGTTCCCTAGGCGACCACACCACCCCCAGGCATGGGCCAGGCCTGGCCGCACGGCCAGGTGGTGTGGGTGGCCCCTAGCCCCTCTCCATCTCGTATTCTTGCTCCATGCCCCCCTCGGTGAAATATTGACTTTGGCTGTTGTCCCATCCAATTCTAAGAATATTCATTTTCTGACTTTCCTGGAACCAAAAACAGCAGAAAACATGCAGTTGGCACTGTGGCATCTTGTTAATAGGTTAGTCCAAGAAAGTGTATAAAAAGTACTCCAAAGTGTGGACAAAACATAAGAAAGTAGATATAAACCAAGCATGGAACATCAAAAATTATAGATACGTTTGCAACGTATCATAGCCTCATGAATAAACTCAACAATATAACTATCACATAAAGCATGCTTTTCATAATCTACAAACACATAATTTTTATCAAGCTCAAAAATAGTGGGATTAAAACCTTCAGACCCACTTTTAACAATTTTATAACAAGATGACTGATCAATCTCATTTTCAATAGTAGTATAATTAATATTATCAACCAATATAGGACCATCATCTAGAGTTTTATTATATTTTTTTCGAAAGAATCCATAGGAACATAACATTCATCCTCCTTTCGTAAGCATGGAGGACAATCAATTAATGTAATGGGTAAATAGTTACTCTCATTAGAAGGTAGGAATGGGTAGATCCATTATTCCTCCTCTTATCATCACTCTCCTCCTCTTTTTCATCCAATGAGCTTCCAGTTTCATCAATTTCTTCTTCTATAGGATCCTGCAAGGCATTAGTCTCTTCCATTGGTTGAGAGCATCTATTAAGATATTCAAGAATATAGCCATTTTCTTCCTTGTAATTATCAAAGCAAAATTTAAGTATATCATAAACCTCCTATTTATAAGGTGCATCATCAGTATTTTCAAGCAAATAAGCAAGTTCGAATGCACCCTTCCAAGCAATAAATTCTTCAATTTGTTCCACATCATAAAAGTCATAATTTCCCTTACCATAAGAAGATATGGAAACATCATCATTATACTCACATTGAAAAGGGAGGTGTTTATACCTCCTACAGCAACAAGATTTATCAAAGCAATAAGTAACATTATAAGTAGAGAACACGTTTGTAGCAACGGTATACAATTTATCAATTTGTTCCCATAAGTGTTTCCCTTTTTGTGACAAGCGGTGTTCCTTATAATAATATTTTTGTTCTTCCGTGAACCCACCTTGCAAATAATATATAGTTTGAAAGAAACCAACCATTGATAGAAAGCATGATAAATCAAGACAATAATAGACCAACAGAAATAACAACTATAGCAGGAACTAATTTTGTGTGTGTGTTTTTGATAGAAAGAAACAAGCAAACAAAGCAGAAATAGAATAAGCAAAACAAATAAAACAAAGTAAATAGATTGGTTATGAGGGACTCCCCTTGTGAAGATGTCCTTGACTCCCCGGCAATGGTGCCAGAAAAAGAGCTTCATGGCTCAAGATATCTCGAGCTCGTTGGGGAACCCCAAGAGGAAGGTATGATGAGCACAGTAGCAAGTTTTCCCTCAGTTATGAAACCAAGGTTATCGAACGAGTAGGAGCAAGGAAACACCTCCAAGGTGTTGTTTCCAACTTGGAATCCTGCACAACACAACCAAAGAACTTTGCCCCCAACTTACAGTGAGGTTGTCAATCTCACCGGTTTTGCTAAAAACAAAGGATTAAACATATTGTGTGGAAGATAGTAATAGCTTGCAGAAAGTAAACAGAAAACAGTAAATAGCTTTGTAGATTGATGGTAAAAGAATGGACCGGTGTCCGTAGTTCACTAGAGGTGATTCTCCTTAAGATAGATGACATGATGGGTGAACGAATTACAGCGGGGCAATTGACAAACATCGAGAAAGCATACATGCAAATCATCTTGAATCCTATGAGATTTGATTGGGCATTACAACATTATATATAGATCATAATCCAACTTCATCTATGACTAATAATCCACCTTCAGGTTATCATCTGAACCCCCTCTAGTATTAAGTTGCAAGCAACAGATAATTGCATTAAGCAAAGTGTGTAAAGTAAACAATACGATTATTCTATGAACAAAGGATTGTTGTTTTCTCCCTAGTAGCAACAGCACATCTAGTACCTTAGAGATTTCTTTCACTTCCCCATATTCCTAGAGGCATGAACCCACTATCAAGCATAAATATGAACGAGATATGCCCTAGAGGCAAATAAGAAATAGGTTTTTATTATCATATCTCAATTAGTTTATAATAGTTTCATATTATGCTATAACTGTTCCAAGTAGAAACATTGGTACAGGTGTGGTATGAAACAACAAATTCCCTAGTAGCCTCTGTTCATACTAGTTCATTGGTCACGAAGATGATCTAGGTTTCAAGATCATGGGCATTTATGCCGACTGACAACGAGATCATATCATTGGAGAATGATGTGGTTGGACATTCCTCGAAGGATTGCAACACAATCAAGTCATCTAGTTCATTGTTGCAACAGCTATATCTAGACTCCTTCTCCTTAGACCGTGAGCTCATATTACTCACTGTTTCCCTAGGCTACTTAGACTGCATCAACTGCCATCTAGTAATATGGTAGCCATAAAGGTGTATGTTGGGTATTCCGAAGGAACAGTAGATGACATGTGACTGCAAGAACGGGATTTGTTCACCCACATGATAGGTAAAGATACATATGGCCGGCTTGGTGAGATTACATCCATAAATGTTGCAACATGTGACTAGGTCACGGGGATGTAATATCACGGTAACAAGAAAACATAACTTGTTGTGAACGAGATTGAACAAAGGTATGGGATACCAATGATCGGATCTCGAACAAGTTGTATCGAGAAACAAAAGGAAGAGGATGCTACATTTAGATGGTTCAAACGACATTGTCATTAGGAATGCATAGGGGTCACATGGATAACCCTGGTCCCTCTGTTGATCATTGATACAGATCATGTCTAGAGCATTCCCGAGCCATGAGAGGATACACTTAAGGGTACGATGAGAGCAACCATTTGTAAGACGGAATCACAGTAGAGAAAGAGAAAGTCGGAATCGTTCTGCAGAGAGATCCGAAGTTGTTCGGAGAAATAATAAAGGACCGGAATCATTCCGGGAAAGATCCGAAGTCATTCGGAGGAAATCGAAAGGGAACCGAAAGGTGTTTCGGGTCAAGATTGATTTTGTAATATGTATTTACATATTAATTAGTGTAATTAATATTAAATATAATATTAAAATCTAATTTAAAGAGTTATTCCACTAATGGGCCAAACTTCCTAGGGAAATAGGGCCCATGAGGGAAAACCGGAGGAGGGAAGGGCCAAGGGCCAAGGGGCCAAGGTCCAGGCGCCTTGAGGGGGCCCACCCGGCCAGCCTAGGGCTGTGCGCGGGGTGGGGCCCACCCCAGGCCGGCTGGCCCATTAAGGCCCATGCGCCTCCCCCCTCTCCCTTGTTTAGTCCCACATGGGAAACCCAAAGGGGAGGGCACACCCCCTCCCCCTATATAAAGGGGTGCCCATGGGTGGGATTAAACACACCAATATTTGGAGAAGTCCTTTGGTTGAATTTCTCCTTCTCTCTCTCTATACCTTGTGACCATGGCCCCAAGTCTGGGCTGTGTGATCAAGGCACACCTGCAGTACGTCGTTGCGCTCGATTCCTAGCCGGATATCAACTTCCGCACTCCTGGCGGGATCGGGGAGATGGAGGTCTCATCGTGCACCGGATGTGTACGAAGACACGAGGCGAAACACTTGGGGCGCTTAAATGTCGTGAGCCGAAGCTGTTGCACGATGAAGATGATGAAGATCAAGAAGGAGCAAGGGGTGACCTGCGAGGAGCTTCGCGACCTTGAGGTCGGCTACGAGTATGACTACTTCAACCACATTCCCCGCGGAACGTTAACCGCGTACGGTCTACAAGGGTATGTATTCTCTACGCATTGGCCGTTACCGCATTACTACATGGATAGATCCTAGGCTAGTTTCTGGGGTTTCAACGTAGGGAAATTTTTGTTTTCCGCACCGATCCCCTTCAGTGGTATCAGAGCCGATCTATGCGTAGGAGTGATGTACGGACAGTACACACAAGTATTGTGCGGTCATTTATCCCTTAGTTGTTACCCTCTAACGTGTACTTGTTTATATCGCGGTATTGTTTGATGAAGCGGCCCGGACCGACCTTACGCGTATTCGTACGCGAGACTGGTTCCACGCTCAACATACGGCTTGTACCGTATAAGTGGCTAGCGGGTGTCTATCTCTCATGCAATAGTTGATATAACATTTACAACGGAGGGCCCCGAAAGGGGTGTAATAGAGACAACTGTCGGATGCATGTTGTGGTTGGAAAGTTCATAGATTAGAAATGGTTCTAGTGCGAAAGCCCTAACAACCACGTAAAACTTGCAATAGATAAAGTAGAGACGTCTAACTTTATTTTGCAGGGGGGCATGTGATTACGATATGGCAATGGTTGTTACGAAGGTAAAGTAGTTTACTTTTCTGTTACTAAATAGTATAGTGATAGTCATCGTTCCGATGAACGACCTGGTGGAGGCAGCGTGGACTTGGCGTCAAACCAAGGTCAAGATGGAGATCATGTCGGGCCATTCGATGGAGATCAAGGCGCAAGAAAGACCATATCATATCACATTATACATATGATGTTGATACCAGTTTTTACATCTTATTATGTGCTAGTATTTAGATACTCAACGATAGCAAATAAGATAAACCCTATTTAATTCCAATGTTCCGTGTTCCCCTTGTGTGTGCACCAGAAAGAAAGTTCTTCGGTATGAGGCGATCCAGGGTTACAAGCCTGGGTGTCAAACATATCTACGTTCACATACAGTGGGTGTAAGCCATGTGCACAACGAATACACACAAGTTAGATTTGGCGATCCTAGCACGCTAGAGAAGCGTGGCCTCGGAACACAAGAGATCGAAAGATCGAGCATGAGTCACGTGGATGATGTGATTGGCATTGTTGAATGTCTACCTTTGATAATGCACTGATGGCCATGACGATCGGGGGAGGTGCAGAGGATAGGGATCATGCGATCAATAAAATCGTCCAGGGGATGACCGTTTTAGTGGAGACCAATTATAAATTGATCTCTTATTATAAACTTAGTTTAGATGTCTATTTGCAAATATCTTAGTAGACCTTGGCCTATCCCATTGAGGTCCTTTGCGACCATGGGAATATATTGCTTAATTTGGAACTTACCAAAAGGGTCCAACTTCATAGATTAATACCCACGCCTGAGGGATATCCTCATAAAAGGTGATCTTCTCTTCTTGATACAATAACCATTAGGAGATAATTCGATGACTCTGCAATGATTGTGTTTTCTCCATAATCATCCAATAAGCCATTCCCCATTCGATGGAGAGTTGGGCTACATTTTGTATTCTGCATTATAAGGCACATAGAGTATAAGCCGTTGGATGGGTTTTCCTCCGTCATGGATGAAAAGAGAATGTTTGGAAAAACACTTAGCGATCTTGCATTAGAGTTAAGAACTCTTAGAAGGTCTTGATTGCAAAAGGAGGTCATGGATGAAAGAGGTATATGTTAGATATACAAAATTATAAATGTGGTTCTTACAAAACTCGTTGCAGTTTGCTAAGTATTTGATACTTGTCCCGTTTTGTGAAAACAGGATGATCTGCTTGAGAATTGCTGGATTTGAGGCAACGTGACTTGATGACGGCAAGCAAAACAGTTGATGGCCGACATCACCTCTTCCCTCAAAGTTTATCATTTGGATTAGTGGACTTGAATATAATTTTGTAATCCTAGTTTGTGTGTCTTGCTTTTGGCGAGACGATTATTCATATGAACAAGTTGCAAGCCAGTTTGTACTATTCTTATGAACAATACCTTATGGTCACATTACGATTACAAATAAGTTATTCTCATCACTATGTTAATGATAATAGTTTAAACATTTATAAAAGGATTAGAATGCTAAAAGATATCCAAAGCTTAATAATGAAAAGACACTACGGTTTAAGTCATTTTGGTTATTGCATGTTCTTTATGAAAGATCGGGGTCCTAGATGCTTAATCTAGAGACTTTGCAAAACCATGCCTCTTGGGCAGAATGACTAAAACTCCGCATTCTGCTAAAACGGTGATATGCGAAGAAATGTTGAATCTTATACATATTGATGTATCGTATTTTCAACAAGTAGTGGAAATCATTAGGTAATTGTGGACTTAAGTGAATAAGCGTATTTACTTAATGAAACATGAGTTTGAAATGATTTGAATTGTTCAAATGAGTTCATGACTAAATGGGATATTGAATTAACTGAATTAGCAAGTCTCCTCGATTTGATCGACACGACTAAAGTATTCAAGTTAAGTTTAGCATAAAAAGAACTTGTGAAAGATGTTTCACAAATTATGATAATTGGACGAATTCAAACTTTGTTGAAATGTCTAAACATCATAATCAATATATATTAGATACATATGGTACAATATTATCTCTTATCAGGGTTATAGTTGTCGTTTAGAGTTAGAGATCAAAATAAGCAAACACTCATTTGAAATACAAAGGAACATCTAAAAGATTCGTGGAAACAACACCATAAGTGTTATGGCACGTTCGAGTTTCTGGAGATTTCGATAAGTCGAAATCGTGGCGAATAAACAAGTCTTTGTAGAGCATTCTTAGGAAGCTATGAATGCATCATCCACAAGGGGCAAACCTGATATTGTCCTAAGTTGATGTGTCTTGATGAAGATACAGGTGGAAGAAAGTAAAAGATCAAAACAAGGTATTTGACCTTACCTCTGAATTGTTGAGTGGCACAGTGGAATTTGTTTCGTGAATCCAAACTCTACAAATAGAGGAGAAACCAATGATAATGATCATAAAGTTTCAGGGAATACTTTTACAAACGAAAGTAGGATTCAGCAATATATTCTACAAGTTTGTGGAATTGTATTATTGATTCACTTGTCATGTTTTGAACAAGACATACCTACGAATTACAAAGAAGCGTGATGGACCTGAGTGCGAGAAATGACTATGAGTCATAAAATCCTATATTAAGTTATATTTGAGATTGCAAAGTAACATGTTACTTGATCTTATTAAAGTAAAGAAGTTTACTTGATATTTCTGAATGACTGCAAAGTCATAAGAATGAAATGAAACTTAATAAATGACAAAAGCTCGATTTGTCACAAGTTTGGACAAATTCAAGGAGTTGACTACAACAGTAGTGATGCTTAAGTCTTTTGGATTTACACTAGAAATATATGGATATTGAAGTCTCGTAATTGGAATTCTCAAATTGATAATGATCAAAGAATTTTGGAATGTCCAAGATTATCGAGAGGACCTAGACTTGAGTGGGAGCAAATCAGCTTAGCTAATTCATAATATGTAACTGACATATTTTGAGTGGGAGCTAAGTGAAATCCCTGGATCTCAAACATGAATGTCATATTTGAGTGGGAGCTAAGTGAAATCCCTGGATCTCAAACATGAATGTCATATTTGAGTGGGAGCGTGAAATCATTGTGGGATATGTGGACGACATATGTGAATGATGTGATTGGTGTTAATAACATTTAAGTTAGATAAGTAAGGATGAAGTTGAAGTTATTAAACAAAGAGATCTATCAGAATAGATTGATGAGTTTAATAAACACTAAATGTAGAATGCTTCTTGGACTTGATTCTGAAAGATGTTCGGAATATCCTAAGCAAGATTCTGAAGTAGCTCAGAATGAAACAAGGTAAGAAAGTAGTTCTTACTATATAAAGCATTGAGTATTGCAACTATGGTTGAAAGAAAAAGATGCGTTGCATCTCATGTGCCTCAGTCATAGGTTCTTCCATATAACCATGTTGTATACTCGACATAAAGTGACCCGAGGTTCTGGTTGGTAAGACAAAGTCTTAACTGTAAGAACATGTCTTTAAGTGATTCCTGAGTTGATCACTGAACCAGAATTAAGTTTGTACTTAAGTAGGAAGAAGCAATGTAAGTGGCATAGTTGCATTTCATGCACTAGGATCTACATAGATATAGAAGTATAAAGGCTACATCTAATGTGATGTATAATGTTATGGTGGGGCTAGTTCGCTTTTAACGTAGAATGATGTGTCCTAGGGCCCAGTGCCCATGAGAAAGCCCTCGAGGTTGATCTAGCGTCACTGTAAGCTCCTGGAATCCGGCCTCGTTCTACTGCCATGACTATAGTATATACACAAAGGTTAGCAAAGTGTGTTTCGAAGTTTAGATGACAATAGTGAAAAACGACCGTCATCATAAACACTAGAAACAAAAGTCTCACTTTGTTGCCAAACAAATACTTCAACCCATTATAAGATAATGGAGTGAATGTTAGATTAGGAAGACATCAACGATTTGCAAAAGACATAATGATCTGGTAAAACAGAACATGGACATGACGTTTCCCATGAGCATGCATGATCTGTAAACGCATATGGTATATGGTTTATATGAGTAAAATGCGAACTGGATTATTTGTACTCTAGTGCAAGTGGGAGACTGAAGGAGATATGCCCTAGAGGCAAATAAGAAATAGGTTTTTATTAACATATCTCAATTAGTTTATAATAGTTTCATATTATGCTATAACTGTGCCAAGTAGAAACATTGGTACAGGTGTGGTATGAAACAACAAAGTCCCTAGTAGCCTCTATTCATACTAGTTCGTTGGTCACGGAGATGATCTAGGTTTCAAGATCATGGGCATTTATGCCGACTAACAACGAGATCATATAATTGGAGAATGATGTGGTTGGACATTCCTCGAAGGATTGCAACACGATCAAGTCATCTAGTTCATTGTTGCAATAGCTATATCTAGACTCCTTCTCCTTAGACCGTGAGCTCATATTACTCACTGTTTCCCTAGGCTGCTTAGACTGCATCAACCGTCATCTGGTAATACGGTGGCCATAAAGGTGTATGTTGGGTATTCCGAAGGAACAGTAGATGACATGTGACTGCAAGAACGGGATTTGATCACCCACATGACAGGTAAAGATACATACGGCCGGCTTGGTGAGATTACATCCATAAATGTTGCAACATGTGACTAGGTCACGGGGATGTAATATCACGGTAACAAGAAAACATAACTTGTTGTGAACGAGATTGAACAAAGGTATGGGATACCAATGATCGGATCTCGGACAAGTTGTATCGAGAAACAAAAGGAAGAGGATGCTATATTTAGAAGGTTCAAACGACATTGTCATTAGGAATGCATAGGGGTCACATGGATATCCCTGGTCCCTCTGTTGATCATTGATACAGATCATGTCTAGAGCATTCCCGAGCCGTGAGAGGATACACTTAAGGGTATGATGAGAGCAATCATTCGTAATACGGAATCACAGTAGATAAAGAGAAAGCCGGAATCGTTCCGCAGAGAGATCTGAAGTTGTTCGGAGAAAGAATAAAGGACCGGAATCATTCCGGGAAAGATCTGAAGTCATTCAGAGGAAATCGAAAGGGAACCGAAAGGTGTTTCGGGTCAAGATGGATTTTGTAATATGTATTTACATATTAATTAGTGTAATTAATATTAAATATAATATTAAAATCTAATTTGAAGAGTTATTCCACTAATGGGCCAAACTTCCTAGGGAAATAGGGCCCATGAGGGAAAACCGGAGGAGGGAAGGGCCAAGGGCCAAGGGGCCAAGGCCCATGCGCCTTGAGGGGGCCCACCCGGCCAGCCTAGGGCTGTGCGCGGGGTGGGGCCCACCCCAGGCCGGCTTGCCCATTAAGGCACATGCGCCTCCCCCCTTTCCCTTGTTTAGTCCCACATGGGAAACCCAAAGGGGAGGGCACACCCCCTCCCCCTATATAAAGGGGTGCCCATGGGTGGGATTAAACACACCAATATTTGGAGAAGTCCTTTGGTTGACTTTCTCCTTCTCTCTCTCTATACCTTGTGACCATGGCCCCAAGTCTAGGCTGTGTGATCAAGGCACGCCTGCAGTACGCCATTGCGCTGCAGGGATTCCTAGCCAGATATCAACTTCCGCACTCCCGGCGGGATCGGGGAGCCAGAGGTCTCATCATGCACCGAATGTGTATGAAGACACGAGGCGCAACACTTGGGGCGCTTAAATGTCGTGAGCCGGAGCTGTTGCACGATGAAGATGATGAAGATCAAGAAGGAGCAAGGGGTGACCTGCGAGGAGCTTCGCGACCTTGAGGTTGGCTACGAGTACGACTACTTCAACCACGTTAACCGCGTACGGTCTACAAGGGTATGTATTCTCTACGCATTGGCTGTTACCGTATTACTACATGGATAGATCCTAGGCTAGTTTCTGGGGTTTCAACATAGGGAAATTTTTGTTTTCCGCACCGATCCCCTTCAAAATACTCCCTCTTGGAGTTGCTAGCATCTACTAGGCCAAGGTAGCTACTAACAACAGAAAGCATGCAAGATCACAAATATAGAAGACATGATAGAATCAATAATCAATCTAAAATAGCATCTCAATATCCATCGGATCCCCGCAAACACAACACGTAGGATTACAAATAGATGATCTTGATCATGAACGGAGCTCACAAGATCTAAACATGATAACACAAAGGAGGAGAACCAACCATCTAGCTACTACATGGACCCGTAGTCCAAGTATGAACTACTCACGCATCACACCGGAGGCAGGCATGGTAATGAAGAAGGCCTCCAGGGTGATCTCTCCCCTCCGGCAGGGTGCCGAGAAGAACTTCAGATCCCTCCCGATCTAGGGATGGAGATGACGGCGGCTACAAACTCTTTCATGGAATTTTGATAGGGGTACTTAGGGTTTTCGTCCCGAAGGCAATATATAGGCGAAGAGGCAAGGTCGGTGGAGTGCCAGGGGGCCCATAGCCCCTGGTGGCGCGGCTAGGCCTGGTCGCGCCACCACCAGGTGTGGCCGGCCTGGCTCCCCTCTCCGTCTCCCCTCCGGACTCCGTGTTCCTTCTAGTGAAATATTGACTTGGGCTTTTATCCGGTCCAATTCCGAGAATATTTCTTTACTAGCTTTTCTGAAACTAAAAATAGTAGAAAACAGGCAACTGGCACTGTGGCATCTTTTTAATAGGTTAGTTCCAGAAAATGTGTAAAAATACTCCAAAGAGTGGACAAAACATAAGAAAGTGGATATAAAACAAGCATGGAACATCAAAAATTATAGATACATTTGTAACGTATCAACCGGTTCGCACTCAGGTCTCCCTGCCGGTGCCCTGCGCGCAGGCTTGCACACCAAGGCTCTCCTCCATCCTGCACTGGCCCCATATAAGAGGCCGTCGACTGCAACGGCCGTAACCGCCCCCTCCTGCTCCCCCACACCGCCATGGAGCACCACCGCGGAGCTCCGCGTTTCCCTGCCCACCGCCATGCCTCCCCTCCCGCACCCCGTCGCCATGCGCACGCCCACGGCCCTCTCGCTCCTCCCGCGCCCCGTGTCGGAGGTCCGTGTTGGAGGTCCACGCAGGCACTCCCATGCCCGTGGTCCCGCACCACCGCATGCTGCGCCTCGGGGAGTGCAAGCCTTCTGCGCGCTGTCCTCGCCGGCCCGAGGCCGTCACAGCTAGCACGGCGGTGCTGCTCCATGGGCGCATCCTCGTCGCCTATCCAAGGCCACCAGGGGGTGCTGCTCCACTTTGCATCGAGGTTCTGGCAGGAGCGTGGCGGGCGCATCCTCATTGCCACCGCTCGCTGCTCGCGCACCCACGCCCACAGCCGAGCTTTGTCTAGGTGTCCAGGGTGGCGAGGAGGCTCGACGCCGCGGCCGCGCGCGTTCCGGTGGTCCGCGGCAACGGCGCCATAGCGGGTGGTTCAATGGGGCTCCCCTTGATGCTCACGGCGGCCTCACGGGAGGGTCCTTAGACTGGGAGGTGGCGTGGGCCTTCCTCCTTCTCAAGGAAGATCGCGGCCCACCGCAGCTAATCCCGCTCCGCCTTGCTGTGGGGGCGGCTATCCATGGCGTGGAGGGCCACCTGCTCCACCTCCAGGATGGGGTGCTCCAAGCTGCACCCCCGCCGACGCGAGCGTCGCACTAGGGTAGCCCACCCACAGACGAGGCGGCCGTGGTTGCCGCGGCCGCAGTGGAGGGTGACGCCTAGGAGGTTTTGGAGGGCGACGCCCATGAGGCTTTGGAGGGCGACATGGACGTCCCACCCGCAGAAGAGGTCGGTGGCTTCCCCGATGGCGATGGTGGTGGCCTTTCGAACGATTACCTCCATGCGGCTGCGCTGGCCGTGGGGCACGACAACGAGGAGGTCGGTGCACATCCATGCCCGATTTCCCTGCTGGCGCCGTCGAGGGCCACGACTTGGTGGAGGTTGATGGAGCACCCAGGAGCCTTTGGAGGGCGACGTGGATGACCTCGCTGCGGCCGTGGGGCATGAGAAGGAGGTCGGCGCCCTCCCAGACGCCGAGGAGCCAGCTGACGTCGTCGACGTCTAGGGAAGTTACTGGATGTGTACGTAGCAGATGGAGGAGCGCTGGCTTCTCCTGGAGGGTTGCTCTGTAGGCCGCTGCACGCTTTGACAAGACGTCGCGTCGGGAGTGAGCCAAGGTCAGGAAGGAGCAGCTGCGCATCATCGAGAAGTACGATGACCTGGCCAAGGACGCCACCGCACTACGGCTCACGCTGAGCACACCCCGCCGCCTGCTAGACTTACAGCCCATCCTACGCAGTTCCTTGTATGATCTTTCGTGCTCCGCAAGGCTCGCGCCGAGCCAATCCCACCGCCGGCAAGGATTGCTGTCCACCCTGCACAGTTCCTCAGGTGAACTCGAGTGGTTCCCATGCTCTGATATTTTCTGTTGTAATAGTCGATTCTGAATTTCCGTTCTGTCGTGTTAGGTGTGATGTATGCCGCGTGAATAACCAACATTTATCCATTATCCATAAAATCGAAAAATACTATAGCATGACGTCCAAAACACCATACTGTGTATTCTGGGCTCAGTATATAAAAATAAAAAATTAAAAAAAGAGAGGCTCTAGGGAGCTAAAATGATTTTCTGGGTTAAGTAGACTTTTTTCTCCAATTCCTTCTTCCCCTCCACCGAGCTCTGCCTGGTGTCTTTCCTTCTCTCCCCAGTTCTCCCTCTTGTTCATCAAATCGAACTCAGATTACTCGCATGACTCTCCCCAATTTCCCATCTGGTTCCTCAATAGAAGAACGGGCCTATGTTTGGGCCATGATGGCCACGGCACGGAGAAAACCGGTCCGCGCACAGGCGCAGCTCGCCCTGCCGCTGTGGCGCGCCGCTGGCTGTGTTCGGCACGACAAAGATCGGCGCAGCACGGAGAAAACCGGTACGCGCCGAGGTCTCCCTGCCCGTGTTGCGCGCGCAGGCTTGCACACCAAGGCTCTCCTCCGTCCTGGACTGGCCCCATATAAGAGGCCGTCGACTGCAACGGCCATAACCGCCCCCTCATGCTCCCCCCACACCGCCATGGAGCACCACCACGGAGCTCCGCGTTTCCCTGCCCGCCACCATGCCTCCCCTCCCGCTCCCTGTCGCCATGCGCACGCGCACGGCCCTCCCGCTCCTCCCGCGCCCCGCGTCGGAGGTCCGCGCCGGCACTCCCATGACCGCGGTCCTGCACCACCGCGTTCTGCGCCAGGTGCTGCGCCTCGGGGAGCGCGAGCCTTCCGCGCGCCGTCCGCAACGCGTCACTCGCCGGTCCGAGGCCGTCGCGGCCAGCACGGCGGTGCTGCTCCGCGGGCGCATCCTCGTCGCTGCCACTTGCCTCTTTGAGGCCACCACGAGGGTGCTGCTCCGCTTCCCGCCGAGGTTCTGGCAGGAGCGCGGCGGGCGCATCCTCGTCGCCACCGCTCGCCGCTCGCGCGCCCACGCCCACGGCCGAGCTTTGTCTGGGTGCCCAGGGTGGCGAGCAGGCTCGACGCCGCAGCCGCGCGCGTTCCGGTGGTCCGCGGCAATGGCTCCATCGCGGGGTGGTTCGATGGGGCTGTGTTGGAGAAGCTAAGCTCAAGTCATGTAGCATAGCTAGCAAATAAGTTCTGAATCTCTGACGTGGTTCAGAGTTCAGTTCAGTTAGGACATAGTCGTTTGTTTCAGAGATAGGTTCAGTTAGCTATCTTTCAGGATTTGCTTAGTCAATTGGAGGACGCGGCTTGTGCGATCACTCCCGTAGATGTAGGATCATTCTGGCACACGTTTCGGTTGTGGGATGGCATAACCAAGTAGTGAAGCGGTGGCCACGATCATCACAGTGAATAAAAGGAAGAGAACCCGAGAAAAGCAGTACACACTTACACTGCACAAAATCCCTGTCTCTCGTCTGTTCTTATTTTTCTTCAGAGTAATTCAGAGAGAGGGAGAGAGATCGCAACCACAGGCTGCCCTTGCCGCTCACGGCGGCCTCACGGGAGGATCCCCAGATTGGGAGGTGGTGTGGGCCCTCCTCCTCCTCAAGTGAGATTGCGGCCCACCGCAGCGGATCCCGCTCCGCCCTGCTCCGAGGGCGGATCGCCATGGCGTGGTGGGCCACCTGCTCCACCTCCAGGATGGGGTGCTCCAAGCTGCACCCCCGCCGGCGCGAGCGCCGCACCAGGGCGGCCCACCCGCAGACGAGGCGGCCGTGGTTGCCGCGGCCGCAGTGGAGGGCGACGACGAGGAGCTCGGCGCACATCCAGGCGCTGATTTCCCTGCTGGCGCCATCGAGGGCCACGACCTGGTGGAGGTTGATGGAGTAGCTGCTGCCGCGGCCGAGGTGGTGCCTCCTCTACCAGGCGTCGAGGAAGCCCGGCAGGAGCTTATCCGGATGTACGAGCTCATGGAGGCGGACTGGCTGGTTGCGCAGGGTCTCGGCCGCCGGAAGCTAGCGGCCCAGGAGGCCGCGCGCATCCACCGTAACAGGGCCAGGGCGAGCCGGGATGCTGGCAAGCTCCGGAGCCGGCAGCTTGAGATCGTGACGCGGTACGACGAGTTTGCCGAGGAGGCGGCACGCCTACGCCTGTTGCTCTCCAACGCTCGCGCCGAGGCCATCTCGCCCCCAGCCATGCTGAGAAGCCACCCAGGGCAGTTCCTGGGCTGAACCGCTTCGCGTTGTGAAGCTTCTGTGTTGGCTTAAACCCTGCCTCCCTCCGTCTCTGAATTTTAGCTGACAAGTGTTGTTTCGTGATGCTGTCAGTACCTGCATCTTAGGCAGTTAGCAGTTAATATGATCAAACTTACAATCAATTTTTCATCAAATAATATGATCAATTGCGAAGATTCTCGGAAGTGACAAAATGAGGGATAATGCTATTGTTCAATTTCCAAATCTTTGCTCGAAAAAGCAATACCACTTGGGCGTTCGCGTGCCGGGCTTATCCTGCTCGCCCAAGGAGCTATCCAGAGTACCTGGTCTCGCATACTAGTTGCATAAAGGTACCTCTATAAAATTTATTTCACGCTAGGGGGTCCCTCCATTATTTAACACAAGCCTTTCACTCTCCATGGCTAATGTAAAACTTTACTTTACAATAATTCCGTAATAATTCTGATAACCAATATGCCAAAAAAAAATCCAAGTATGAACCGTGGACAAATTTCAGGAAAACTTTTCCAGATTAGTACAAACGAAGGAAAAATTTGGCACAACTTTATTTTAAATCTTCAGAGATTCATACTCTGTTTCATTTCAGATTCACCGCAGACTTTGAATTTGATCAAGATTCATATAAGATACAATTAAGTTTCAAGCATGCTTCAGTTTTTATCATATGAATCTTGCGAAATTCTAGGAATCCATTTACTTGCACGGGAAGGAAAAAATATGGTAACAATAATATCTGCCTAGAAATTTGTGGAAACCATACATACAGGAAATCTATTTAAAACAAGATTCTTACCTAAACCGGTTCAGATCCAACTAAATTAGATTAAAAAAACTAAAAGTGACCAGTCTCACACATGTGTCATTATCAAACAAAGATGCATGTATTCGTTTTGAAACAAATTTGATAGCAGTTCTATTTTTCCGGCCAATTTCATAGTAGTTTTCTAGAGATATCACAAATATTATAATGATTCATAACCGTATCAACACAGATTCGTTTTGAAACAAGTTTGATAGCAGTTCTATTTTTTCGGCCAGTTTCATAGTAGTTTTCTAGAGGTATCACAAATAATATAATGATTCATAACCGTATCAACACAGATTCAACTCAAAATGTCAAGAAAAAACAGACCGCACAGAAACTTCAAAGAAATAGAAAGAATCACTAACAAACTTGAAAGAACAAGATAAAATTGGATCGGGGGCGTTTCAGCTCGGATCTGGGCTTCCATGCCCAGATCACGCCCTCCTGGTGGTGCTCCTCTCAATCTAGGACCTCCTTCCCCAGATCAAGCGCCTCCAGGATACAAAGCGGTGGAGGGAGTCCTGGTCAGGCCTCGTTGACGGGGGCGACAGTGGAGGAGGTCATGGGCTCTGCGATGGAGGCCTTGCTTCGCGACGGCGCCTGGCCAGAGGAGGGACGCGGAGCCGCTGACACTGGTCAGTGGGATCTAGGAAGAACAGCAGGTGGGAGTAAGGAGGAGACGAGGTTGAGATTGTGCCTCGAGGGTAGGTGGGATCGGGGAGGGGCGGCGTTATCCTCTCCGGATGGGTGGATCATACCTGGCTAACGGGCCGGCCCACGACACGTCGCGTGTAACTCCTACCGTGCCTGGCACGGCACGGCCCACCACGGCACGCTAAGCTAACGGGCCGTGTCGTGCCGGCACATGGGCTTGGCCTCGAGGCCCAGGCACGGCCCCTTAAGTAAACGGGCCAGCCCACGACACGTTAGGCACGTTAAATGGACCCCAATTTGTCATTTTTAGACTATTTTTTAATAAAAATAATTCTAAAAATAGGTAAATATATATATAAAATAAAAATAACTAAATAAGCTTAACGGGTCATGCCGTGCCGGCACATGAGCTTGGCCTCGAGGCCCAGGCACGGCCCGAGCCGGGTCGCGTGCCAGGCACGGCCCGTTAAATAGCGTGCCGGGCCGGGCCCATGACAGGCCAGACACGCGTGCTTCGTGCCGGCCCACGTTCGGCACGGCCCGTTGGCCAGGTATGGGGTGGACTACGGTTAGGTTAGTTTTGTACGTCTAGATGGACTAAAAGGTAAAATTGTCAAGATTTGGATGTTTCCCCGAATCCTGAAGAAGCCAAAGGTTGTGATAAGCCTGGGACACGTACGCCCAGGTGGGATCGCTGCTCTCATCTTTGCTCTGTTCTAAGTTTCTAGTCAAGCTTTACATGAAGATCTCGATGCCACATTTTTTCCGAGGGAAGATCCCGATGCGACCTTAGTTCAACCATACCTCGTAAATCTCTCCTTCCTCAGTCACAGTCTGGTACATAACAGTCTGGTACATAAGTGATCCGATTATGGATACAAGTTCTTGATCGCTCCAAATCCTGCTTTTGCTACGAAACATCCCGTTTTATTTACATAACATCCGCTTTTTCTACATGTAGCAAAAAATGGTTCGTTCACGAGTCAAAAATAAAAAGACAAATCTCGCCGGAGATCTCGTCGGAGTTTCGCCGGAAACCTCGTCGGACACTTTATAGCAAAAAGTTTGTTCTAATGTAGCAAAACCAACTTCGCCGAAAACTATTACCGGAAGACCTCGCCGAAGATATTGTAGCAGAAATTTTGGGATATTGTAGCAAAACTAGAAAACATATGTAGCAAAAAGTTCAGCATCTGTAGAAAAAACAAACTTCGCGAGATACTTTCACCAGTGACCCTATAGCAAAAACTATATGCTATTGTAGAAAAATCAGTAAAAGGTTGTAGCAAAAAAAATCTTCTAATTTAGAAAATACGATTACACCGGAGGCCTCGCTGCAGAACTTGACCATACGTAGCCACGCCGCTCGCCGTAGGTAGCAACATCGCTCGCCACAGGTAGCAACGACACCCGCCGTATGTAGGAAAGTAGCACCTTTAAGCAACAGCAACCGGAGGCCCATGGCAGCGCATACCTTGCAACAACAGAGGCGGTAGCAACGCCATGGAAGCATGTGCAGGAGAGGTGGCGTGGTGACTCAGGGGAGAGCCATGGCGTCACCAATCGGAGCTCTTGGCCATGGCGGAGCATGCCATGGAAGAAGTGGATAGGTTGGCACTCGTGGTGGGGACCTAGGGTAAGGTGGTGAAGGAGGAGGGTCTGGGGGTTCTCCACCAGTGGACGTCGAGGTGAGGGACCTATGGCGATGGACGACGAGGCGGGGGACCGGTGGCGGCTGACGGTTTTCTGGTCGCATGGTCACCGGAGGCCTCGCTGGAGGTGGTAGGGAGACGGCGTCAAGATAGAGAGGCGACACGGGGTGGGACGAAAGTGGCACCAGGTAGCAGGAGCTCCATGGAGTTGGTGGCTGGAGTGAGCAACTCCAGATGCAAGGCTCAGGAAAAAGAGATAAGGTTGAGAGAGATAAAGACGTGGGTAGGCCCCATACACACAAGGGAGCTGCCTCCACGTGGGACATCTCTCCACGCGGCTCCCGACCCGGAGTGCGTGAGCAAGCGATCCGGGGATCATTTCGTTTGTTCTCCCGGGAGCGGTGTATCATTTTCCTATGCTAAAGCCATGTCTACGTTGTGTTCCCTGTGATATGTCTGGGCATGCTGCTTATAGCGCTAATTCCTGGATTAGGGTATGTACAGTAGTCCAAATCAGCCGTCTGTAAAACTAGACACGTAGAAAAACTGTATGAGTTGGAGGAGAGAGATAGATGAGAGAAGGTTGCCGTCTGTAGAAATACCGACGGGCTATTACCGCATAACGCGGTCCTTAGCGACAGCTTATTTCCCGGTTGTACTTACGTAGTCGTTTATCCTGGGCTCATTTTGTACTAGTCCAAGGTAACCGAATCTAAATGTTTTACGGAGCTGAACTCGTCCAAGGAAACTAAATCTCCAGATTTTGCGGTGGATACCGACGGCCAAACGGATGAATTGTTGTAGACCGTGTCTGTACGTTTTTTCGCCAGTGACGTGGAGTCAGGTTACAGACGATATGCGTATGAACCAATGTCCATGCCCTTAGCTTGGATCCTCCTCCCATTGATTGGGCTACTCAACAAAAACTGAGGTTCACAGCAACGTGACGCACAAAGAGCTTACTCGATTAGCAGAAAATGCCAGGTGGTCAAGATAGTGGACTCGAACAAACTTTTGAACACTAGATTTAGTGGTGCGACTGGCACACAATCCCATGGATTTTCCTTTGTACAACACTAACAAAAAACAAGTTGAAAAACAATATTTTCAACATCATAGGTAAACAACTATCACGACACTATGCTAGGCCTTTTTTTTGCGAAAGATCCGGATCTATTTCATGTGTTCACGAGAAGTACAAGGCATCTCAAACATAATAAAAATTGCATCGAGGTCCTTGGACCACCTAACGACCACTACTGCTGCAAGAGTGAGCCGCTAATACACCATTGTCGCCGCTCCCTTGCCGGATGGCTAAAGCCGTCACCATCGAACCCTTGAATTGATTCAAATCTTGTAACATCAAACCTAAAAAACATGAAGATTGGACGGGATCCACCACTCCATGGAAGCGGCCATACTTACTAGTGGCAATACTTACTAGTCAAATATAGATAACATATGACATCCCAATATCATTAGTTATTGGCACTTTTACTTAACCATTCCGTTGTAGTGGAGCTGATTATTAGTCATGCCAAAGTCAAATTTATGGCACTACTTTAGTTTGGGTTGTCTATGGTCAAGACACTGTGCTCCAAGTAGTCCATAACCACGGATACGGATTTTTAAACAGATTTACCCTGCAGAGGTGTACAAATAGCAACACACATGATCAACCTCGAGAAAAACCAAATAAAAGGAAAGGGGCATCACGACAAAGCATTCACACGATTCAAAAATGATTTCAGGGGCTACCCCACTAACTACCCGCAAAAAGTCGGCCGGGCTCCAAAACGGACCCAGAGGTTCACGACAATGGCTGTAAACGACTGGGAACCCGAAAGTATGACTGGACTTGTCAATACCGCGTAAACATTCCGCAATTTTTCTAAAACAGTACAGGTAAACGCTCCTCGAGCAATAGTAGTAGATAAAGCGATAAATCATGACATAAGTACATGATAGTAGTAAAACCCCAAACTAATTGTGACCCTGAGAAATAAGATGTGAATCAAGCTCATACCAAGGGGATCCATGTGCCATATGTGGATAGCGCGGTAGTCAAGGAACATGCATTAAGTAATCGGGTCCTAGGTGGATACAAGTGGGCGGGATAAAAGCCAGATCTCAACTATTTCCCACCGATGTCTCTTTATTAGTTATAAGTATTCCAACATTTTGATTTTCAAATTGTAAGTACAACCATGATTATCTTCATCATTAAGCATGTGGCAACCTCCCAACGACTGTGGAACTCGACAACTTGTATCGACACCTGAGCAAGTAACCATGACTCACAAGGCCAACTATATACCAAAACAACGGGCAATAGAAAGTGACAATATAGGCTAAAGGGAAATATAAATGGTACGTAAACTAAAACATCATAACATAGATAGCAATAGAGAGGAGTAAAGTCATAAAGCAAAAAAATAGGTAGCAGGGGAAGAATGCTCGTGTGTGAACCATTGCCGATGATACATCATCCGAAGAACTTATCGAATCTCACATCTCATCGTCGTATCCGTAAAGATGCAACGTACTGAAAGAACAAACGATGTAACAATTACAATAAATACGGAAGAACCGGCATGATAATGATATGATGCATGACATGACAAGTTAATGATGCAAACCATACTGAAATGATGCCATTGGCATAGTACAATGATGATACAACATTAGTGAGCCATTATTAACAAAAAAATAATTATTTCCCAATTTTATTCATCATGTTTATAAACAATTCTGGTTTTACAAGTTTTCCATGATGTATGATGCTATTGCAAGTATGAAATGCATATTTGAAAAGAGCTCGTCACACTGATCGATTTAGACATATTATTTGTCGAATTTGGAGTTTGGAATTAAAAGCTATTAATTATGCAAGGTTTTAGTCAATTTTAATAGATTTAAAAGATTTGCAAATTTTAATTACTCAAAAGTTTAAACATAGGTGATATTATTATTTATTAACATTTTTCTGATAAATTTTGATATATAAAACATTTTATTTCGAATTACAGATAAATAGATATGATTTGTTCAATTATAAATATTTCTAGAATTTTATTATTTAGAAAAGATTCTGGGGTCTTTTGCAAATGTGCCACCCCCGTTAACTAAAGAACTGTCGCGCCCGACAGTTTTTCTATGAGATGTGGCTAACTTTGAGAGACGATTCCGATCGATTTAGTTGACGGATTTGAGCGCCGTTTGTCCCTCCATTCATACGGATCATGGGAGAATAGATATGAGGGAATAATATCGCCGTATATCAGCTTTGAAGAGCGATATCTTGTCAGGAACAGGGTCCGAAACTATCACGACGTGACTGAAATTTCTGACAGAAATCGCCTGCGAGATCGTCTCGACTTTGCTGGGTGATTACGAGAGATGTACACCTACTTTTTGAGCGTGGTATTTACCTATGTGTATCTGGTGATGGATGCATAGAAGAGATATGTGGAAGAATCCTCGCCGGGGAAGTACCGATATGGACGAAGTCTCGCGAAGAACGGAGGACAAGAACACGCGTTTACTGAAAACTCTGACGGATGATTTTACTGCGAGGTCGGGCATTTGTTTTTACTGGAGGATTGCTAGCGTTGTAGTCCACCAAATTGAGGATTGATCCCCTGTGCAGAGGGAATACCGGAGATCGAGGGAATGTGCCGGAGGTTGCTGAAAACAGAGGCGAAAAATCGCAGCCACGTGCACTCACTACGGGAAAACAGATCTTTGCCATATGGAAAATCCACACGGCAACATAGAAAATCCACACGGCAAAGGCTTTGCCATGTGACAGCACACGACAAACCGCGCACGGCAAAGAAAGGCATGGCAAAGGATCTTTGCCGTGCGCTCTGGAAAAAACGCACGGCAAAGTACTTTGCCGTGTGCTTTTCCAATTACATGGCAAAGTAAAGTACTTGACGATGGCAGACGGACTAACGACGCCGTCCTCGTCAGTTCGCCGTGCAGCGTGGCTTCGCCGTGTGCCCGCCCTATCCTCTTTGCCGTGTGCTCTAGTGGAACGCACGGAAAAATAGTTTTTCATTGCCGTGTGGCCTATATTTGCCGTGTGTCTTCCTGATCAGTTTGCCGTGTGTTTGTTCAAAACGCACGGCAAAATATTTCTTCTTTTGCCGTGCGTATACCGGGAGTCCTTTGCCGTGCGCATATCTAACAAACACACGGCAAATACCTCCATATTGACAGCCCGCATCGTCAGTTGTGCGCCACGTGTATTCTTTGCCGTGCGTCTTCCTGAAAAACGCACGGCAAAGAACCTTTGCCGTGTGGTCTGCTGAAAAAACGCACGGCAAAGGACAAGTGTTTTCTGATTTTTATTTATTTTTGTTTCATCCTTGCAACTTGAATACAAAACATTCATATATTGTTGCAAAACTGCATATCTAACACCAGATCAATATCCATGACAATAAATACCATTATAAACAAGGATCTAGCTCAATATCCATAATAACATGAGTCCATGGTCCATACATAGCAACATAGTCAATAGTTCCACACATACAAGTTTATATAGCAACCATACAAGTTCCAAAACACAATCCATACAACATTGGAATATAGAGTTCACATTTAGTCGGCAAACGGTGAAGTCCTTCATGCATATCCTACATATTTGAAAGGAAGAACATGAGAATCACAAGAAACATGATATGCAACATAAGCTATATAGCAATATGGAAAACATGTATGATGTAGAATTTTATAAGTGACTCATATGAGAGTAAATTCTACAAGTTCGAAAACAAAGACATGAGATTCTTGACAAGTAAAGAAGCTATGTATAGAAACCTATGTTCGGAGTGATTCTACAAGTCAAATAGTATATTTTGGCAAGTTCATGAAACATAGCAAGTAATTTTTGCCAAGTAAAGGAACATAGCAAGCCACAATTCATAGTTTACAAATTTTGACAAGATCTATGGATAAGATAATGATTTGCTCTATGGCTAGATTTCCACACGTGTGCTAGCTATAAGGATCATAGAGCCCTAACCTGGAGTCTAAGCCGACGGACGATGTGTGGGTTGTTGACGGTAGGCTGACCTGTCGCAGGAGTCGTCATCGGGGTGTCATCCTGACATGTCGACCCACCGAGCTCCGAATTGTTGGATGCAGCTGATGGTTGTCCCTACAAGATGAAAAAGTTTGTGATTCTTAGTCAATAAGGAGTAGACATAGATATGTAGATATTGACACTTAATGCATAGGACAACTTACCCATGTGGGGAAGGTGAAAGGAGGATCACCAAGATTTGGAAGAGTCACGCCACTTGGCTGAGAGGCCTACAAATCAAGCATGCACGAAGGTGAATGGAGTTCGGATTCTCTTAGGTTCTATGACAAGAACTCACCATAAAGTGGGCACCGCAGGCTGATAACTTATGTGCCATCCACTCCATCATCTTCTCACTCTTAACCATTTGCTGCTGCTGCTGAGTCAGCATCTCCTGCTGCTGTCTCGCGCTTGGCGGCCTCTCCTCCTCACCCGCGGTCCATGGCGAGATGGAGGTCAGAGATCAGGGGCGGCGGAGGACGGCGACGTGGGCGGCGGAGGTCACAGCAGGGGGCGGCGGAGGCAACACGGGTGGGCGAGCTCTCGAGCGGCGGCGGCAGCGGCTGGAGCAGGTAGTCGGCGGTGCGCCCTGAGCCTACGCGAGGGTGCGGAGGTCACAGCAGGGGGCGGCGGTGGCAGCACGGGTGGGCTAGCTCTCGAGCGGCGGCGTCGGCTGGAGCAGGTAGTCGGCGGCGCGCCCTGATCCTACGCGAGGGTGCGGGCGGGGAAATATCTCGGCCACATCTGCGCAATTGTGTTCGAGGCGAAAATGATTTAGGTTTCTGCTTATCTGGTTTGTCGTGCGTTTCGCACCGCCGTGCGTGTTTGGCCTTTTACCGTGCAATTTGGTACAAACCACACGGCAACGACCTTTTTTAGTTTTTTCTAAATTTAGAGTTTGTCTCAGCCGGTTTGCCGTGCTTTGCGCACCGCCGTATGTTTTCAGACTTTGCCGTGCAACTTGGGTACAAAATACAGGGCAAAGACCTTTTTTATTTTTTCCTATATTTTCTCCCTCCGATCCAAATTAGTTGACTCAGATTTGTCTATATTCGTATGTATCTAGACTTACATGTAGACATAGGATATGTGTGCAAGTGTCACTACCGGAAAGCCCCGAAAAGACACACGGCCCAATATTCCACGGGTTGCCCCACGGTGGACACCTCGCGGAGGTTCCCGGCGACACGTCTAGCACTTCTCTAAGTGTTATCGCATGCGTGTGAAGACGGTGACACGCGGAGCTATCCATTTCATATATGGACCATCTACCACACTTTTATAAACATGGCATGGCCACATGCAAGTTTTGGTGGGATTTCGGTGCTCCGGTGCCCGTCTCCCATCGAAACCCTAGTCTCGGTGGCCCCGGGGGATCTACCCCCTAGTTCTCTCCGTACAAGGTTCCGCCAAAGTACTTTTTTGTTTGTTTAGGCATGTTTAGTCCATATCTACATAGAAAACCAAGTTTCGGCCCAATATTCCACCGGTTGCCCCACGTTGGACCCCTCGCGGGAGGTTCCTAGCGACACGTCTAGCACTTCTCTAAGTGTTATCGCATGCGTGTGAAGACGGTGACACCCGGAGCTAGCCATTGCATCTATGGACCATCTACAACACTTTTGTAAACATGGCATGGTCACATGCAAGTTTTGGTGGGATTTCGGTGCTCCGGTGCACGTCTCCCATCGAAACCCTAGTCTCGGTGGCCCCGGGTGATCTACCCCCTAGCTCTCTCCGTGCAAGGTTCCGCCAATGTACTTTTTTGTTTGCTTAGGCATGTTTAGTCCATATCAACATAGAAAACCAAGTTTCGGCCCAATATTCCACCGGTTGCCCCACGCTAGACCCCTCGCGGGAGGTTCCCAGCGACACGTCTAGCACTTCTCTAACTGTTATCGCATGCACGTGAAGACGGTGACACCCGGAGCTATACATTGCATCTATGGACCATCTACCACACTTTTGTAAACATGGCATGGCCACATGCAAGTTTTGGTGGGATTTCGGTGCTCCGGTGCCCGTCTCCCATCGAAACCCTAGTCTCGGTGGCCCCGGGGGATCTACCCCCTAGCTCTCTCCGTACAAGGTTCCGCCAATGTACTTTTTTCTTTGTTTAGGAATCTTTAGTCCATATCAACATACAAAACCGAGTTTCGGCCCAATATTCCACCGGTTGCCCCACGTTGGACCCCTCGCGGGAGGTTCCTAGCGACACGTCTAGCACTTCTCTAAGTGTATAGCATGCGTGTGAAGACGGTGACACCCGGAGCTAGCCATTGCATCTATGGACCATCTACAACACTTTTGTAAACATGGCATGGCAACATGCAAGTTTTGGTAGGATTTCGGTGCTCTGGTGCCCGTCTCCCATCGAAACCCTAGTCTCGGTGGCCCCGGGGGATCTACCCCTAGCTCTCTCCGTACAAGGTTCCGCCAAAGTACTTTTTTGTTTGTTTAGGCATGTTTAGTCCATATCTACATAGAAAATCGAGTTTCGGCCCAATATTCCACCGGTTGCCCCACGTTGGACCCCTCGCGGGAGGTTCCTAGCGACACGTCTAGCACTTCTCTAAGTGTTACCGCATGCGTGTGAAGACGGTGACACCCGGAGCTAGCCATTGCATCTATGGACCATCTACAACACTTTTGTAAACATGGCATGGCCACATGCAAGTTTTGGTGGGATTTCGGTGCTCCGGTGCCCGTCTCCCATCGAAACCCTAGTCTCGGTGGCCCCGGGGGATCTACCTCCTAGCTCTCTCCGTACAAGGTTCCGCCAATGTACTTTTTTGTTTGTTTAGGCATGTTTAGTCCATATCAACATAGAAAACCAAGTTTCGGCCCAATATTCCACCGGTTGCCCCACGTTGAACCCCTCACGGGAGGTTCCTAGCGACACGTCTATCACTTCTTTAAGTCTTATCGCATGCGTGTGAAGACGGTGACACCGGGAGCTAGCCATTGCATCTATGGACCATCTACAACACTTTTGTAAACATGGCATGGCCCCATGCAAGTTTTGGTGGGATTTCGGTGCTCCGGTGCCCGTCTCCCATCGAAACCCTAGTCTCGGTGGCCCCGGGGGATCTACCTCCTAGCTCTCTCCGTACGAGGTTCCGCCAAAGTACTTTTTTGTTTGTTTAGGCATGTTTAGTCCATATCTACACAGAAAACCGAGTTTGGGCCCAATATTCCACCGGTTGCCCCACGTTGGACCCCTCGCGGGAGGTTCCCAGCGACACGTCTAGCACTTCTCTAAGTGTTATCGCATGCATGTGAAGACGGTGACACCCGGAGATAGCCATTGCATCTATGGACCATCTACCACACTTTTGTAAACATGGCATGGCCACATGCAAGTTTTGGTGGGATTTCGGTGCTCTGGTGCCCGTTTCCCATCGAAACCCTAGTCTCGATGGGCCCGGGGGATCTACCCCCTAGCTCTCTCCGTACGAGGTTCCGCCAAAGTACTTTTTTGTTTGTTTAGGCATGTTTAGTCCATATCTACATAGAAAACCGAGTTTGGGCCCAATATTCCACCGGTTGCCCCACGTTGGACCCCTCGCGGGAGGTTCCTAGCGACACGTCTAGCACTTCTCTAAGTGTTATCGCATGCACGTGAAGACGGTGACACCCGGAGCTAGACATTGCATCTATGGACCATTTACCACACTTTTGTAAACATGGCATGGCCACACACAAGTTTTGGTGGGATTTCGGTGCTCCGGTGCCCGTCTCCCATCGAAACCCTAGTCTCGGTCGGCACTGAGGATCTACCCCCTAGCTCTCTCCGTACGTGGTTCCGCCAATGTACTTTTTTGTTTGTTTAGGCATGTTTAGTTCATATCTACATAGAAAACCAAGTTTAGGCCCAATATTCCACCGGTTGCCCCACGTTGAACCCCTTCCGGGAGGTTCCTAGCGACACGTCTAGCACTTCTCTAAGTGTTATCGCATGCGTGTGAAGACGGTGACACCTGGAGCTAGCCATTGCATATATGGACCATCTACCACACTTTTGTAAACATGGCTTGGCCACATGCAAATTTAGGTGGGATTTCGGTGCTCCGGTGCCCGTCTCCCATCGAAACCCTAGTCTCGGTGGCCCCGGGGGATCTACCCCCTAGCTCTCTCTCTCCGTATGAGGTTCCGCCAATATGGTCCAACACTTCTCTAAGTCTAAGTGTTATTGCCTCTATGGACCATATATACAACACTTGTAAACATGTCATGGCCACATGCAAGTTTTGGTGGGATTCCGACGCCCGTCTCCTATCGAAATAAAATTGTGGAAATGGTGGAATAGGACAGTAGGCAAAAAACAAAAAAGCTCCTTTGCCGTGTGTCTAGTCCTAACGCACGGCAAAGACCTTTGCCGTGTGTCCGTTGAACACATGGAAAAGCCATTTAAAAATTCGCGCGGGATAAATTCACGGGCAGAAAAATTATAAGGCGCGGAAAATTCGCGCGTAAAAAATAATTAGAAATTAGAAATTTTACCGTGCGTTTGACGGTGATACACGGCAAAGGCCTTCCGTCAGGTCGGCCCCGTCAGCTGGACAAGGATGTGGGCCCTTGTTGCTAGTCTGCCGTGCGCTTTTTATTTGCCGTGTGGTTTGCTACTTCTTTGCCGTGTGCCGTTATTTGCCATGCGTCTTTGTCTAAATTTGCCGTGCGTCATGTAGAGTTTTGCCGTGCGTCACATCTATGCCGTGCGTTTGTCGGAAGGACACACGGCAAACTTTTCTTTGCCGTGCGCAGGCACACGGCAAAGGCCTGGCGCACGGCAACGTCTTGTTTTCCCGTAGTGACTGCTGAAGCTGAACCGAGAATTGACAGTGTTGTCGTGCTAACTTCAGAAGATGCTCCTGGGCTGCTCCGAGCTCTGATCTGGGCGTGGTCTGTCGCATTGGAAACCTAGCGACACCGAGATGATTTTGCCGGAGATGAACTGTGACGACGGAAAAAAAATAGCCGAGAACAGAGGGACACGCGCTGCCTAACAGATTTGCAGATGGCTTGCGCGCGCGTCGTCGTCGATGACGCGCTGCTCCGGTGATACAAAACAGACGGAGGAGTAGAGCTGGAGGTGTGCCTTGACGTCTTGACGAGCCTGAGCACCACGGCAGTCCCTGTGGTACGTTGGTGACTTGGTGCAGTTCGCCGGCGTGCGTGTGCAACAGGAACGAGTAGAGCAGCAACGTGTACGCATAGCTACCTAGCTGAGCGAAAGCAGGTGAAACAAAAGAGTGGAGAGCTAGCTAGCTGAAAGGAAGAGATGGAGGTTGTGCATCGCACGCGCCGCGGCGTCCATGTGCAAGCCGGCGTTCGACGAGGCGAACGGGATAGCTACGGAGCTCAAGTGAGACGTACAAGAGATGGAGGTTGAAGCGGCGCTCACCAGTGTCAGTGTGACCCTGGCGAAGTGAAGAAGGCCGGAGATGACGGTGTGGCGACGCCAGGAAGAAGAGGAAGAAGCGCTCGGTGATCTTGCCGTGCGCGCGAACGTAGACGGCGGACTTGACGGCGAACGGCGCAGCTCCGGCTCCTCCTTCGGCAGATTGAACGCGGACATCGACGCGGAGCACTTATCGTGCTCAGCTTGGACCGGGGACGATCATGGCGAGGAAGGAGAGGAACCGGGTGGGCTTATGAAGTGGCTGCCGGTGACGTTGGACCAGGTAAGATGGCTCTCTCCGTCTATTTTGTTTTTGGGACTAACTAGATCTCAGTTGACTGAGATCTAATTAAATCTCAGTCGATTGTAGTTGGGCTAGGTTTTTTTTCTCGCGAAAACGCAAAAAGCTTTACGTTCAATTCATTGATAAAAAAAATATTTATGATACAAGTCCAAGAAAAGACCAACACCCGCACCACACAACTCAACCCAAGACGCTAGCCTAAGGGAGTAACTGGCGCAACACCCGCGCCCCAGCCTCAGCCTACAACTCAGCCTCTGCTTTTATCGTGTCGACTAGGACGGCCACCGAGGGGGACTCACTGTTGAAGATGATTATGCTTCCAAATCCACCATGCCATGAGCATGATCACCGACGAGGTTCCTTTGCGCATCTGACGTGGGACGGATCTCACCACCAGCTTCCACCACTCCGCGAAGGGGCCTTCAACAACCGAGAGGCCAGCAGTAGATCGGTTCCAAGACCGAACCTCGTGCCAGATGATCCTAGAAAACGGACATCCGGTGAGGATATGAGACATGGTCTCCACAACCTGGTCACAAAGTGCGCATGTTGGCCAGTGGGGCCGCTGCCGGCGCTCCAGCCTCTCCCCCGTCCAACACCTGTCTTGGCAGGCGAGCCAAAGGAAGAACTTCACCCTGGGTGGCGCCCATGATTTCCAAATCAACTGCCACTGGCCTGAGACTATAGACCCCTGAAAGAGGGCATAGTAGCAGGATTTGGAGGAATACTGCCCATCCGTCGTCCAATTCTAGACTAGCCTGTCTGGCTCATCCCCCAGGTGCATGCCCTACAGCCTAATCCAGAGCTGGACGTACTGCCATAGTGCCAGGGGGTTCACCGCACCTGAGATGTCAGAGATCCAGCTACGGTCAACGACCGCCTGCTGCACCGTCCGAATCTTCCTGAGTTGTCACGGGATTAGCGCTAGGAGGTCCGACGCTATATCCCCAATTGACTTCCCATCCACCCATCTATCCGTCTAGAAGAGCGCAGTCGTCCCCTCGCCCACCACCATAGTGGTGGAGGCGAAGAAGATCTCGCGCTCACCCTTGGTGAACTGCATATCAAGCCCGCGCCAGGGTCGCAAGGGATCAGTATACGTTCTCCACATCCATCGGGTCCTGAGGCTAGTGGCCGTGCGGGCCAAGTCCGGGATTCCCAGCCCTCCGTAACAGAGAGGCATGCACACCCTCGCCCAATTGACATGGCAATGCTGTAACTACCTCGGTGAATTGCGCTCTAAGTTGCATGCCTGGATGAGCGAAAGTGGTTAAAATAGTACGGTAGGGCCCAGGGGCCACTCACGGGTAGACCTGTCGGCCGTCCTAACCACTTCCAGAACATCGGGACAAGAACGAGTGGCGTAATCGGCAGGCGAAGGGATCAACTACATACACAAGTGAGTATGTATGCAAGCCACCATACAACAGTTTTCAGAGCCATTCCATCTAAAAGAAATAGAAATATTGCAACGCCATACGGCAAGATCCAAATATCCTAGATAGAGATAATAGTTTAGGATAGCTCCTCATACATCAAACATCAGAGTATCAGGCGGAAGCGGAAAACAAGATCCGAGTACGGATAAGAAGCAAATCCGCATAAGATGCCACATAAATAAACACATCCCGCCCACAGATCTCGCGGATCCCCATCCCCGGAATCTCTACACCGAGTGATCGTTGCCAACATCATCCGTCTCCTCCACCCAGTATCCATCTTGCGAATACACCTGTTCATCTGAATCAAACAATTTATCGTGTGAGACCCTAGGGGTACTCAGCAAGTCTTTATGCCTCTAAAGGAGACATAAACCTGGGGTGACGCAATTGCAGCAAAAGATAATAACTAACAAGTCTATAGATACTCGTTAACCATCCGCCTAACTAATGATAGACGGATGTCCGTTAATTAGTAACAACAGTTATAACAGTATAATTAACAGATCCATCCTCCTTCTCGCTTACCAACGAGAAAGCGGGCGAACAACCCATCCGTTGGCAGTTTTATTAACCATTCCATGAGTATTGCACTATTTACTAGTCAAGTACTTAGTTAAATTAAAAGCGGTATTTTAGTGATACTTGTCTATGATCGAGAAACTGTGCTCCAAGTTGTGCATAACCGCGGACACGGCTTTCAGAAAGATTTACCCTGCAGGGGTGCACAAATAGCAACACACACTCGATCAACCTCGGAAAAACCAAATCAAAACCCAACGAGGCATTCACGACAAAGTGATCACAGGATTCAGAAATATTTTAGGGGGCCGCCCCAATAAGCTACCCGCAACGAAGTTGGCCGGCTCCGAGACGGACCTAGGATTTGCGAGAACGGCTGTAAACGACTGTGAACCCGAAAGTGTGACTGGGCTTGTCGATACCGCAAAATCGTGACGCGATCCCTAAACAGTACAGGTGCTCCTCGCACAATCTTAAATAAAACAGTAAAACATGGTATAAGTAGAGGATAGTAATAAAGGCCCAAACTACTTTGTGCCCCCAAAATAAGAATGAATCAAGCTCTGGCTCAGGGGGGTCCATAAGGCCTCCTGGATGTGGATAGTGCGAATAGTCGAGGAACAGGAATCAAGTACTCGGGGTCCTACGGGACGCAAGTGAGCATGAAAAACCAAATAGCAGATATTGCTCACCGGCGCCTCTTTCATTAGTTATCCCATTACTACTTAGGTTAAGTTGTTTAGGTACCTCGTTATCCATCAGACACTCACATATCCTACACATGTTTTTCTACGACTCGTATGGCTCAAACAACTCCTGTAGTAATGGCTCATGGGATGGAGGAACAAGCTTCGGTGGGGTTTCAAAGTAAAGGCTATGCAGTACTTGAGATTCAATTTAATGCAATCGCGACTCAATGATGCAAGAATAAGATAGAGGCAATAGGTACTATATGTATGCAAGCATGGGGAAGTGCTTGCCTGGCATCTCAGTTGAAGCGAGAGAAGTATCTGGGTAGTACTACTGGGATTCATGGTATTTTCCCTGCTCGGCGTCTATTCGACGAAGAACCAAACAAACAAGGGCCAACATAAATAAAGTGCACAAGCATATGAATTAAAATGCGACAAGCAAACAAGCATGTCATGATGAATGATGCACAATTTACATGGCAATAATGTAGCATGGCATGGGTGAGGTGTGGGGTACAAGAATAAAGCATTTTATTGAGTTTTAGCCATGTTTTGCTCCCATATAAGTTGTTGTATACTTTATATTTATATAATGCATGCTGCAATTCAGAACATGAAATGCATAGTTAGAACGAGCTCGTCGCGCTGATCGATTTAGACATATTATTTGTCGAATTTGGAGTTCTAGAAATAAAGTTATTAATTAATTAAGAAAAGACATATTTATTGCATTTGATCAATTTCGAAAATTTAATTTGCCCAAAATATATTTTGAATGGCATATTTGAAATCCTCACCTTTTTTTGATTCCAAAACATATATTATTTGTATTATTTGGAATTACAATTTAAAAGTTATTAAAAACAGATTTAAATCTGTATCTAAACATTTCTGAAATTGTTTTATTTAAACAGAAAAACATCCAGAATTTTTATACCCAGAGACAGCTAGCCACAGCGGGTGACATGTGGGCCAGCCGCTGACTCAGCACGGTGGGACGCAGCGGGCTTACGCGGGCTTTTCTCATCACGGAGTTGTCTAGCCCGAGGGACAGACAGGTGGGTCCTGCGCTGTGCTGGCGATACTGCGCGCAGCGGGTTTTTCTCACCGCGGGGGAAGCTACCCGCAGCAACTGACAAGCGGGTCCGGTACTCGAGCGGACCCACATGCCAGTGGCTGGGCGAACAGGTGACACGCGGCGGATCCAGGGACTGCGGGTGGAGGGTTAGGAAACGCTGGAGCCTTTCTATAAAATGCCCACAGGCGATGACAGGTGGGCCACTCGGGACCGCGGGTTGATGAAACAAAACGGCAGGGGGGTATCGGGAAAAAGACCACCGCGCACTGTTTTTCTTCTCGTCTTTCTCTGACGAAACTGACGGTGCACGCGCGGACGGGAAACAGAGGTGCAGCCGGGGTCGAACTCGTGATCTAGCGCGCGCGGCGGCGGCTACCGCTGCGGTGGTCGGGGATTGTTGCTGGGTAAGGGGAACGCGGCTAGGAGTAGCTGTCGTGGCGCACAACGAGCAGAAGCACGCGCACGCCAGCGCACAGAGAGCGCTCGACACAAAGTCCGGCGAGCACATACGACCAAGGAGGAAGGGGAGGTGTCCGGGAGGGTGCGTGGCTCACCGCGAGGTTGTTGGTGGAGGCGGATCGTGCCGGGAAGCGGTGGATCGGCGGCAAAGGAGACGGCCCGCCGAAGCTAGGGTTTCAGCGGTGTCGTCGGCGTGCAGCGGGGTTGGGGCTTCTCCTCCTCGCCTCCGTGTACAGGGTGATGCAGGGGGCTCCGCTGGTTCTTCCTCGACGCCCCAAAGCACCACGCCCGCCGCCGTGTACAAGGTAACCGAGAGGAGGCCGACGGTGAGGTTGCCGGGGTGTGAGAGATAAGGGGTAGCAGGCAGGTGGTGGAGAGGAGAAGCGCGAGGCCCTGGTAGATCTAGGGTCGACGCCAAGGCAGAGAGGGAGTAGATAAAGTGGAGGGGAGAGAGGGATGCCGTGGGGAAGGGCTCGGGAGAAAAAGGTGGCTTCGGCCACCTTTCCCTCCTCTCCTTCACATGCTAGGCAGGGCTCGGCCTGGGGTGTGGCTGCAGCTGGGACCGGCCAAGAGGAGGTAGGGGCTGCACGGGTGTGGGGTAGCTTGGAAGGGAGAGAGAGAGGTCCGAGAGGTGAGGGGGTAGATGGCATGGGCTAGGGTTGGGCTCGGGTTAGGTTTAGACAAGGGGTTGGGGTAGATGGGGTGGTTCGGCCTGGTGGGTCCTCTTTGGCAGGGGAAGAGAGTGAGAGAGGGAGTGGGGTTTTGGGGTTGACCTTACATGATCATGCATGGCACATACACATGTGAGGGGTGATGAGGGTGGAGATGGTGAGAGGTGAGGTTTTGATGCACATGGCAAGGAAAGGAGATCAAGGTGGCGAGGTTTTATGGTAAGAGCAAAAGAATAGAGCCAACATGAATGGATTCTCAAAGAACCATTCTCCACTTCCAAAGATACAAGAAAAACCAAAAGGAGGGGATGATGATGAGATCTGCATGGCCCATGCAAAAGCATTAAATGCCATGTTTTAATCTTGTGAAAACAAAGTAAATAATCATGGCATTTATACATATGCATTCCCAAATATGGCGTAAGGCCAAGCTAAAAGAATTTAAAAGAAGGTTCCATGGGGAGTAGATGGATGATGCTCATATTTAAATATAATTTGGCCCTGCTAGTGTGTATGTCCCACTAGATGAATAATAGCCTCAAAAATATCCCAACATGAGCATACATTCATAATAATCCATATGGAAGCTTGAAAAGGGGTACCACTCACATAGCATGCAAAGGTGGCCATGTGGCTCCTCATATATCAATAATGTGAAAACAATATGGTGCATATATGGGAGCATGTGGAAAATAGAAGAGGATTCATCCCGACCCACATGAGCTAGAGGTAAACCCAAATAAGATGCAAAGCTCATTTAGTTGGATGGTGGAATTATAATGTGGTGACAAGAAAGGTGGTGGAGTTGAATAAAAGATATGCCCCCAACTCAACTTGGGCATCAAGCATTTTTCAAGAACCAAATACAATATATCAAGAGGCAAATACAATTAATAATGCATATGGGATAAGAACCAAATGATAAGGGTTTTATATGATGCTCAAATGCAAGGTGGCATGATGACATGAGCATGATATAATGATGCAACAATTATATGTAGGAAGTAGCAATTATATTACTAGACCATGTAGCATTACATATGTTAGACAGATGGGATGCTACAACTCTCCCCCACTAAACAGGAATCTCACCCCGAGATTCTAGGAAGAAGAAGAAGACACGAAGAGGGTAGGATACTTGGCACGGAGCTCATCCTCGCGTTCCCAAGTGGCTTCATCAACGGAATGGTGCGACCACTGCACCTTGCAGAACTTGATGGACTTGTTGCGAGTCCTTCTTTCTGCGACTTCTAGGATTTTTATGGGGTGTTCTTGATAAGACAGGTCTTCTTGGAGATTGATAAGCTCATGGCCCACGGTCCTGCCGGGGTCCTTGAAGCACTTCTTGAGTTGAGAGATACGGAAAACATCATGGACCTTGAGTTTTTCAGGGAGCTCAAGAGCATAAGCGACTTCTCCTCTTCTTCCACGAACTTTGAAAGGACCGATGTATCTAGGAGCCAGCTTTCCTTTGATACCAAACCGGTGCGTGCCTCTCATGGGAGTGACACGAAGGTAAACGAGATAACCAGGGACATACTCCATGTCTGTGTGCTTCCTATCATAGTTGCTCTTCTGGCGACTTTGAGCAACCTTCAGGTTTTTAAGAATGATGTGAACCTTCTCCTCCGCTTGAGTTACAATGTCGGGGCCAAACAATGTTCTTTCACCTGCGCCCGACCAACCAATCGGAGTTCTGCATTTGCGACCATAGAGAACCTCAAATGGTGCCATCTTTAGACTTTTCTGGAAGCTGTTGTTGTAAGAGCATTCAGCATAAGGAAGGCATTCTTCCCACTTCATGCTGAAAGAGATAATGCAAGCACGGAGCATATCTTCCAGAATCTGATTGATCCTTTCAACTTGTCCTTGCGACTGAGGGTGGTAAGCTATGCTGAAGTTCAATTTTGTTCCCAAAGCATTTTGGAAACTTCCCCAGAACTTGGAAGCGAAGATGCTTCCACGGTCTGAGCTGATCTCAAGAGGAACCCCATACAGAGAGACAATTCTGTTGATATAGAGCTCAGCCAACTAAATTGCAGAAATTGTTTCCTTGACGAGAAAGAAGTGAGCCACTTTACAAAGCCTGTCGATGACAACAAAGATTGCATTGTTGCCCTTCTGCGACCTTGGAAAACCAGTTATGAAGTCCATCTCTACTTTCTCCCATTTCCATTCCGGAGGCTTCAATGGCTGTAGAAGATCGGAAGGTTTCTGATAGACAGCTTTAACTCTACGGCAGACATCACACTCCGAGACATACTTGGCACAATATCGTTTCAACCCAGGCCACCAATACTGTGTTTTCAAGTCCATGTACATCTTAGTGCTGCCAGGGTGGATAGAAAGAACAGAATCATGCGCCTCCTTGAGAACTTGCTCTCTTAAACCCGGGTAGTTCGGAACAAACATCCGGTGTTCAAAGAAAAGAGCGCCTTGGTCGTCGACATGGAAGGACTCATACTTTGGAAGCTGAATGTTGGAGATGATCTTTTTAGTGTAAGGATCACCAAGTTGAATGGAGCGAACTTTTTCTTCCAAGATAGGGGTTGCTAGAAGGTTCAGAAGATACCCTTGATCCACAATTTCAAGGTTGAGCTGACGGAATTCCTCGCACAAGAGAGGCTGTTGTTCTTCCACCATGAGGTTGTTGACATAAGCTTTTTGGCTGAGAGCATCGGCCATGACATTAGCTTTGCCCGGAGTGTAGTTGATGGTCAAATCGAAATCATTGATTGCTTAAATCCACCTTCTCTGACGAAGGTTGAGGTCCGGCTGTGTGAAGATATACTTCAGACTCTTGTGATCAGAAAAGATCTCACAACGGTTGCCAAGCAAGTAGTGCCTCCGTACTTTCAAAGCAAAGACAACTGCTGCGAGTTCAAGGTCATGTGTTGGATAGTTGAGCTCATGAATTTTCAACTGACGAGAGGCATATGCAACGACTTGCTTTTCTTGCATGAGGACCGCACCCAATCCTTGCAAGGAGGTATCACAGAATATCTGGAAAGGCTTTGATGTATCTGGAGGAATCAAGACTGGTGTGGAAGTGAGCTTCTCTTTGAGTGTTTCAAAGCTTGCTTGACATGCAGGAGACCAAAGGTATTTCTTGCCTTTCTTGAGGAGATCGGTAAGAGGCTTCGCAATCTTCGAGAAGTTCTGAACGAAGCGACGGCAGTAACTAGCCAAACCAAGGAAACTCCGGACTTCTTTGACATTTATGGGTGGAAGCCAGTCAACAATTGTCTTAACAGTTTCTGGGTTGATGGCAATGCCCTTGGTAGAGATAATGTGACCAAGGTAGGTGACTTTAGGCATCCAGAACTCACACTTGGAGAACTTTGCATACAGGCGGTTCTCACGAAGCTTGTTTAGGACACACCGAAGGTGTTCTTCATGTTCTTCCTTTGACTTAGAATAGACTAGGATGTCATCCAGATAGACCACAACGAACTTATCAAGATACTCCATGAAAACCGAGTTCATAAGCCTCGAGAAGGTGGCAGGTGCGTTGGTGAGACCGAAAGACATGACCGTGTACTCATACAGGCCATAGCGGGTGGTGAAAGCTGTTTTGGGAACATCTTCCTTGCGAATCTTGATTTGATGATATCCACTTCTCAAGTCAAGCTTAGAGAATACCACAGCTCCAGCTAGCTGGTCGAAGAGATCATTAATCCGCGGAAGGGGATATTTATTCTTGATGGTTTTAGCATTGAGAGCCCGATAGTCAACACAAAGTCTATCAGTCTTGTCTCGCTTCTTCACAAAGATGGTTGGGCTACCCCAAGAAGAAGTACTGTGCTGAATGAAACCCAACTTCTCTTGTTCATCAAGCTGACGTTTGAGTTCAGCCAACTCAGCAGGACCCATTTTATAAGGCCGCTTGGAGATAGGAGCAGTTCCAGGTTCAAGTTCAATCACAAACTCGACCTCTCGATCAGGAGGTGTACCTGGCAACTCTTCAGGAAAAACATCTGGGAACTCACATACCACCGGAACACTCTGAATAGCTTCCATAGCATCATCATTCAGAGCCGCCAAAGAGAAAAGCTGAATTGCAGGAGTCAGACTTGGAGAAAAGACTATTTGGCCTTCAGGAATTTTCAGAGAAACCGAGCGTTCAGCACAATCAATCACAACTGCATTTGCTGTTAACGAATCCATGCCCAAGATAACATCAATGTCAGAATTGCCCAATTCAATGAGGGATGCCGGAATTTTTTTGTTTCCAATTTCAATTTGGTTCCCATGGCTTATTTGAGAAGCCTTCATAGTTATCCCCGGTGATTGCACCCTAAGAACCTTGGACAATGATTGAAGCGGAAGACCTTGTTGCTGAGAGAACCTTTGAGACACAAAAGAATGCGATGCACTAGTATTGAATAACACTCGTGCAGAAACTGAGTTAACAGAAAGCGTACGCAACACAACTCCAGGTGCATGCTCAGCTTGAGCAACGTTGACACAGTTGGCACGAGCAACCGTAGACCCGGGCTTGGTGTTGATGTTGAGAGCCCGAGGTGGAGGTGCACGAACCATAGAAGAACTTGTCGTAGGTCTTGGAGGAGGTGGTGGAAGAGCTTTGTTGTTCACTAGACAATTCCAGTGTTGATGCCTAGTGTTTCCACAGGTGTAACAGGCACCAGGTGGACGTGGAGCAGCGTAGCCAGGGACTCCGCCAGGCGCTCCAGGGTAGTTGTGGTTGTAGCCCCTGGGAGCAGCAGTGAAGGAGTTTGGTGGCCTTGTCGTGTATCTTGAAGGTCTTGGTGGAGCCGGGAGCAACGGTGGGGTGTTAGGAACCCACACACGGCGCTTAGAAGGAGCTGTCATATCTGAAGAGCTTGCTGCGTCAGGGCTGTGTTTCTTGGACTCCTCGAACACTTGCCTACTTGCTTCTTCCTGCAGAGCTGTATGTTGGAGTTCTAGAAAAGACCCCGGCCTTGCATGAGTGATTGCATACTTGATTGATGCATTGAGCCCTTGTCTGAACCTCTTTTGCTTCTTCTTGTCATCAGAAATCTCATCGCCACCATACCTAGAAAGGTTCATGAAGTTCCTGATATAGGTATTGACATTGTCATTGCCCTGCTTGAGGTTGAGAAACACTTCCTTCATCCTCTCCATGAAAATTTCTGACAGATATTGCTCTTTGAAAGCTCCAGTGAACTGTTCCCAAGTAGGCTGAAACTCAGAGTGGTTTGCCTTCAGGTAATTCTCCCACCACAGAGCTGTATCTCCCTTCAGAAGGTGAGTGGCACATTTTACCCATTCTTGCTCAGGAACATCAGCATTCATCAGTAACCTTGACATCTCACGCAGCCAATCATCTGCGTCCAGAGGCTGATCAGACACCTCAAAGTGGCGCGGGTTGAACTTCAGAAAACTCTTGATGTCTCCTCGCTTGGGAGGTGGAGGTAGCGGAACGAACTCATTCCTCCTGACACTTTCTTCAGATCGCTGCTGGTTCTGCTGCATTGCTCCCAAGGCATTAGCAATACTTGCCAACGCAGCCCCCAGTTCAGGTGGTATGTCCTCCTTAGAACGGCGTGGTGGTGCCATCTTGTGATTGATATAAAACACAAGTCAGTACCATAATGGAGAATAATAATAGTCCAAAATAGTACCAAAATGGAATTAACCAAAATTAAAGGATACAAATTACTAAGATGATATTAAAATATTAACAAAGTTCAAAGCACCTAGAAGATATTAAGCATAACGCACACGACTGAACAAGGAGTGTGGTACACAAGCTAACAAAGAAAAAATTTCCGCAAATTTCGGCATTAAAATACCACTATATGCGCAAAACCACTTAACGAATCAAGATTAGTAACTCTACCAATTCAATATACAAGAGCGAATGATAAAAGTAGTGGTATGGTCGCGACTCCATATCGCACTCAAATCGTTACTCCGCACATGAATAAGTAAAACACATATCCCAACACCTTCTTTTTAAGATAAACCTAAAGATTAGTAACTACGAAAACAAACACCCCAACAAGATAACGTTGGATAACAAAGATTAAGACAGATCGCACCGGTATACAACGAATCAGATAGATCGCGTCGGTTTACAAAGGCCTGTCGGTATGGAATGTACCAACAGTTGATAACCAAAAGGCAGATAGCGATAACATGTTGGATGCAACAGATAGACAAGGAATTCACACACACACACACAACCTATGGTACTACGGAACCCAGAACACGTGAATCCTAGTTTGAATTTTTAGAAGAGGATTGAAAACGTTACACTTCCTTACCAGAAAAAGGGTGGGTGGGTGGGTAAGAAGAAAAATGGAAGCAGTCCTACTCTCACAATTTTGTTTTTCCTTAGTATACATAACTACCAAAATATTTGCTAGACTGACAACGACCATTTGGTTGAGATCCTGAAGGGCGGGATGGCTCTGATACCAATTGTAACTACCTCGGTGAATTACGCTCTAAGTTGCATGCCTGGATGAGCGAAAGTGGTTAAAATAGTACGGTGGGGCCCAGGGGCCACTCGGCCGTCCTAACCACTTCCAGAACATCGGGACAAGAACGAGTGGCGTAATCGGCAGGCGAAGGGATCAACTACATACACAAGTGAGTATGTATGCAAGCCACCATACAACAGTTTTCAGAGCCATTCCATCTAAAAGAAATAGAAATATTGCAGCGCCATACGGCAAGATCCAAATATCCTAGATAGAGATAATTGTTTAGGATAGCTCCTCATACATCAAACATCAGAGTATCAGGCGGAAGCGGAAAACAAAATCCGAGTACGGATAAGAAGCAAATCGGCATAAGATGCCACATAAATAAACACATCCCGCCCATAGATCTCGCGGATCCCCATCCCCGGAATCTCTACACCGAGTGATCGTTGCCAACATCATCCGTCTCCTCCACCCTATATCCATCTTGCGAATACACCTCATCTGAATCAAACAATTTATCGTGTGAACCCTAGGGGTACTCAGCAAGTCTTTATGCCTCTAAAGGGGACATAAACCTGGGGTGACGCAATTGCAGCAAAAGATAATAACTAATAAGTCTATAGATACTCGCTAACCATCCGCCTAACCAATGATAGACGGATGTCCGTTAATTAGTAATAATAGTTATAACAGTATAATTAACAGATCCATCCTCCTTCTCGGTGGGGTTTAAAAGTAAAGGCTATGCAGTACTTGGGATTCAATTTAATACAATCTCGACTCAATGATGCAAGAATAAGATAGAGGAAATAGGTACTATATGTATGCAAGCATGGGGAAGTGCTTGCCTGGCAGCTCAGTTGAAGCGAGAGAAGGATCTGGATAGTACTCCTGGGATTCCTGGTATTTTCCCTGCTCGGCGTCTATTCGACGAAGAACCAAACAAACAAGGGCCAACATAAATAAAGTGCACAAGCATATGAGTTAAAATGCGACAAGCATGCCATGATGAATGATGCACAATTTACATGGCAATAATGTAGCATGGTATGGGTGAGGTGTGGGGTACAAGAATAAATCATTTTATTGAGTTTTAGCCATGTTTTGCTCCCATATAAGTTGCTGTATACTTTATATTTATATGATGCATGCTGCAATTCAGAATATGTAATGCATAGTTAGAACAGGCTCGTCGCGCTAATCGATTTAGACATATTATTTGTCGAATTTGGAGTTGTAGAAATAAAGTTATTAATTAATTAAGAAAAGGCATATTTATTGCATTTGATCAATTTCGAAAATTTAATTTGCCCAAAAGATATTTTGAATGGCATATTTGAAATCCTCACCTTTTTCTGATTCCAAAACATATATTATTTGTATTATTTGGAATTACAATTTAAAAATTATTAAAAACAGATTTAAATTTGTATCTAAACATTTCTGGAATTGTTTTATTTAAACAGAAAAACATCCAGAATTTTTATACCCAGAGACAGCTAGCCACAGCGGGTGACATGTGGGACCGCCGCTGACTCAGCATGGTGCGACGCAGCGGGCTTACGCGGGCTTTTCTCACCGCGGAGCTGTCTAGCCTGAGGGACAAACATGTGTGTCCTGCGATGTGCTAGCGATACTACGCGCAGCGGGTTTTTCTCACCGCGGGGGAAGCTACCCGCAGCAACTGACAAGCGGGTCCGGTACTCGAGCGGACCCACGCGCCAGTGGCTGGGAGAACAGGTGACACGCGGCGGATCCAGGGACTGCGGGTAGGGGGTTAGGAAACGCGGGAGCCTTTCTGTAAAATGCCCACAGGCGATGACAGGTGGGCCACTCGGGACCGCGGGTTGATGAAACAAAACGGCAGGAGGGTATCGGGAAAAAGACCACCGCGCACTGTTTTTCTTCTCGTCTTTCTCTAACGAAACTGACGGCGCGCGTGCGGACGGGAAACAGAGGTGCAGCGGGGTCGAACTCGCGATCTAGCACACGCGCGCGGCGGCGGCTACCGCTGCGGTGGTCGGGGGTTGTTGCTGGGTAAGGGGAACGCGGCTAGGAGTAGCTGTCGCGGCGCACAGCTAGCAGAAGCACGCGCACGCCGGCGCACAGAGAGCGCTCGGCACAAAGTCCGGCGAGCACAGACGACCAAGGAGGAAGGGGAGGTGTCCGGGAGGGTGCGTGGCTCACCGCGAGGTTGTTGGTGGAGGCGGATCGTGACAGGAAGCGGTGGATCGGCGGCGAAGCAGACGGCCCGCCGAAGCTAGGGTTTCAGCGGCGTCGTCGGCGTGCAGCAGGGTTGGGGCTTCTCCTCCTCGCCTCCATGTACAGGGTGATGCAGGGGGCTCCGTTGGTTCTTCCTCGATGCCCCAAAGCACCACGCCCGCCGCCGTGTACAAGGTAACCGAGAGGAGGCTGACGGTGAGGTTGCCGGGGTGTGAGAGAGGGGGGGTAGCAGGCAGGTGGTGGGGAGGAGAAGGGCGAGGCCCTGGTAGATCTGGGGTCGACGCCAAGGCAGAGAGGGAGTAGATAAAGTGGAGGGGAGAGAGGGATGCCGTGGGGAAGGGCTCGGGAGAAAAAGGTGGCTTCGGCCACCTTTCCCTCCTCTCCTTCACGTGCTAGGCAGGGCTCGGCCTGGGGTGTGGCTGCAGCTGGGAGCGGCCAAGAGGAGGTAGGGGCTGCAGGGGTGTGGGGTAGCTTGGCAGGGAGAGAGAGAGGGCCGAGAGGTGAGGGGGTAGATGGCATGGGCTAGGGTTGGGCTCGGGTTAGGTTTAGACAAGGGGTTGGGGTAGATGGGGTGGTTCGGCCTGGTGGGTCCTCTTTGGCAGGGGAAGAGAGTGAGAGAGGGAGTGGGGTTTTGGGGTTGACCTTACATGATCATGCATGGCACATACACATGTGAGGGGTGATGAGGGTGGAGATGGTGAGAGGTGAGGTTTTGATGCACATGGCAAGGAAAGGAGATCAAGGTGGCGAGGTTTTATGGTAAGAGCAAAAGAATAGAGCCAACATGAATGAATTCTCAAAGAACCATTCTCCACTTCCAAAAATACAAGAAAAACCAAAAGGAGGGGATGATGATGAGATCTGCATGGCCCATGCAAAAGCATTAAATGCCATGTTTTAATCTTGTGAAAACAAAGTAAATAATCATGGCATTTATACATATGCATTCCCAAATATGGCGTAAGGCCAAGCTAAAAGAATTTAAAAGAAGGTTCCATGGGGAGTAGATGGATGATGCTCATATTTAAATATAATTTGGCCCTGCTAGTGTGTATGTTCCACTAGATGAATAATAGCCTCAAAAATATCCCAACATGAGCATACATTCATAATAATCCATATGGAAGCTTGAAAAGGGGTACCACTCACATAGCATGCAAAGGTGGCCATGTGGCTCCTCATATATCAATAATGTGAAAACAATATGGTGCATATATGGGAGCATGTGGAAAATAGAAGAGGATTCATCCCAACCCACATGAGCTAGAGGTAAACCCAAATAAGATGCAAAGCTCATATTTAGTTGGATGGTGGAATTATAATGTGGTGACAAGAAAGGTGGTGGAGTTGAATAAAAGATATGTCCCCAACTCAACTTGGGCATCAAGCATTTTTCAAGAACCAAATACAATATATCAAGAGGAAAATACAATTAATAATGCATATGGGATAAGAACCAAATGAAAAGGGTTTTATATGATGCTCAAATGCAAGGTGGCATGATGACATGAGCATGATATAATTATGATGCAACAATTATATGTAGGAAGTAGCAATTATATTACTAGACCATGTAGCATTACATATGTTAGACGGATGGGATGCTACAAATGCCCACCCTGAGCCTCCTTCCTGCCCACCCAAAGGAACCCGCGTAAGATCTTATTCACCTGCCTGAGCGCCTTCTTGTTAAGGGAGAGAACTATCAGCTGGTGGAGTGGGATCGCCGCGAGGACCGCACGGATCAGGGTAAGACGCCCCGCTTTAGGCATCAAAGAGGCCTTCCACGTGGGCAGCTTATCCGCGATACGGTCGATGACTGGCTGGAAGGCTTCAGCAGGCAGTCGACGGATGCCTAGCGGTATACCAAGGTACTTGACGGGGAAGGGCGCCATCTGGCACCCCATCACCATCGCCGCAACATTGGCCACCTCCTCCGAGCACGCAATCGGGGAGACCGAACATTTCGCGAAGTTAGTGCGCAGACCAGAGGCCTGACCAAACGGGTCGAGGATACCCCGGATCATGCGCAACTCATCCTCATCCGGGTGGCAGAAGATAATCACATCATCCGCATAGAGCGAGACCGAGGTCGTCAGCTCACGGTGCGCAAGGCACTTCAGCACCCCCCCACTCCTTAGCTCTAGCCAACACCCTACTGAGTGTATTCATCATGAGGATGAAGAGAGTAGGGGAGAGGGGACCCCCCTGCCTCAGACCTATCCGGTGCCAAATGGGGGGGGGCTAGCTCACCATTGAGCATCACCCTAGTGCTCTCTATAGACAGCAGAATAGCGATAATCTCGCAAAACCTCTGACCGACCCCTACCTTACAGAGAACCTGAAACAGGAGTCCCTAGGAGACTGAGTCGAAGGCCTTAACTATGTCCAGCTTCAGCATCACCCTGGGTTCCTTTTCCCGATGAAGGAACCTCGCTGTCTGCTGAACCAACATAAAGTTGTCGTGGATGCGGCGCTTCCGAATGAAAGCGCACTGGTTGCGATCCACCAGCGACTCCATCCTCGGGGCTACCCTGTTAGCCAATACTTTCGCTGCCAGCTTAGCGAAAATATGAATTAGGCTAATGGGTCTATAGTCCCCTAGCGCGCTCGCGTCAGGATGCTTGGGCAGCAGTATAAGCAGGCTTGGTTGAGGCCCTAAAAACCGCGCCCATTCATCATGAAAAGCTTGGCGAACGCTGCCATGAAATCATCCTTCACCGTGCTCCGGCAATTCTGCAGGAATTCTGATGTGAATCCATCCGGGCCCGGCGCCTTCCCACGGGGGAGGTCCTTCATCACCCCCCAAATCTCCTCCTAAGTGAACGGGGCCTCGAGCTCAGTCAGGTCCATCGAGGGCAGGCCTAGGAAGTCCAGGTCGAGCGAGTACTCGCGGTCCAGAGCAGTGCCCAGGAGTCCCTGGAAGTGGTTGAAAGAGGCTTCAGCCATGGCCGCATGGTCCGAGATGACCGCGCCATCAACCTGCAAACTGTGGATCATGTTCTTGTGTCTCCGATATGAGGCATGTTGGTGGAAGAACAAAGTATTTGCATCTCCCTCACGCATCCAAGCGATCTTGGCACGCTACCGCACCATCGTGCGCTCCAGGGAGGCCAACCCTAGGTAGGTCTGTTTGAGGAGTGCCCTGAGGCGGCGCTCGTCCGGAGAGAGCTGCTTGGACTCCCTAGACAGGTCGAGCCGCAAGACTACCTCCCGCGCTGTCATCAGCCGCAGTTTGATGCACCCAACCTTCTTGTCACTCCAGCTCATGAGCTGTCGTGCCGTACGTTTCATCTTGGACGTGAGTCTCCTGAAGGGGTCCGGGTCCCCGTCAATCTCCCCCAGGCATCCTGGACCACCTCGCTGAAGCCATCGAGCTTCAGCCAGTAGCGCTCAAACTGGAAGCGCTTCCTACCTACCGTCTGCGTGGTGCAGTCGAGAAGTAAGGGGCTATGGTCAGCAATCACCGAAGCCAGGCAACGTAGGGAGCAACTATTGTACAGCTCCTCCCACCCTGCAGTGAAAAATATCCTGTCCAGCCTCACGAGGGTGGGGTTCACCCTCTCGTTCGACCAGGTGTACCGGCGCCCATGTAGGTAAACTTCTTTGAGTTCACAGACATTCAGGAATCGCTTGAACCTCCCCATCATCCTTCTGTCTAGGTTGTTGTTGTTCTTATCTTCATCCTTGTAAATCAGGTTGAAGTCCCCACAGAGTGCCCAAGGGCCTTGCCGTGTGGAGCGTAGAGTTCGTAGCTCGACAAGGAAGGCGACCTTCTCGGCCTCTTCCTGCGGCCCGTACACACAGGTCAGCCACCATCCCGCCCCCCCGTAAGGCGGGTTCACCCTCGTAGTGACACTGTTAGTGTCAACGTGTGCGCTATCTAGCCGCACCTTGCTGCTGTCCCAAGCCACTATGATACCCCCTCGTGTCGGAAGCCGGCAAGCAGAAATAGTCCTCAAAGCCCGTGCCTAGGGTTTCCATTACAACCGAGCGAGAAACCAGAGATAGTTTGGTCTCCTGCAAGCATACAATCGAAGCACCTGTGGTGTCCACAACACTCCTAACACCTGTGCGCCGTGCTCGGCTATTGAGGCCTCGCACATTGCACACCATGACCTTAGGTTCGTAAATCATTGGGAAGTGATTTGCACCCTAGGCCAGGGACAAACCCATGGTCACGCCACCATGAGAGGCCCACCCTGATGCCCCACCACAGGCGGGGAGCACCCCCTAATCGTAGACAGCGACCACCCGTAGAGCTCCGCCACCGCCTCAATCATCTCATCCGTCATAGGCAGATCGTACATCTTGTGGTACGCTACCGGAGCTGCCTCAGAAGGCGCTTCATCCCCGCTGATCAGCCCAAGTTTCTTCATCAGATTTCGGACGGCCTTCATCTCCGAGTTGAGCCACTTGGTTGCCCTGCGATCCTCGAGCTGTGCCGCGGCTGGAAGTTCATGGAAAGCAGTCATCGTCGTACTAGGAGGGTGTGCAACACAGCACCAGAACGGGACTTAGCCGCCTCTAGAAACTCCCCTAGAGTACGGGACCTCCCGGCAACCAAGGGTCGTGCGACACCCATAGAGGTGGGACGAGACCGTGAGAAGGTGAACGGTGGGTCAGTCAGCAAAGGCGACCGAATGGGAAGTGTTCCAGTGGCTCCACGGGGTGGGGGAGAATCCACCTCGATCTCCTCATCTGTGACATCATCATCCGCGACGAGGCCGGGGGATCCGTGGTGGGCCAGCGAGATCACGAACTGGCAGGGGTCGGCCTCCTCCAGAGCTGGTCCAGCGTCCGTCTCCGTGGGTCGGAAGGCGTCCAGGCCCAATAGACCCTCCCGAGCTGGGCCATGCGTTGCCCCCACAACCTCAGCAGCGAGCGTGGCCGGAGCGGGCCCGGCTCCAGGCGCCACCGTCTCCGTGGAGACAGTTGCATCGCAGGGCCACACCTCCTCCTTGGCTCCATTCGCACGCACCCGCGCAGGCGCCTCGCTGGCCGCCGCATCCCTGGGCTCCGCTGTCGCCCCAGGCCCAACCGCAACCTACTGCCCAGGCAACAGAATGGCGGATAAGCCTTGGGTTGGGCCGACAGTGGGCTGGTCGCTAGGGGTGACAGAAGGGAGAGAGCACGAGGCTTCTGGAAGGAGCGCACCCGTCTCTCCTCGATCCTCGCAAACCGCCAAAACCCCCACCTCCCCACCCACCCCCGCGTTCGAGTCGCAGCCCAGAACGACCGTCGCAGTTGGCGTGTGGCCATCTGCCGCCTGGTCCACCCCCACCTCTTGGATCGTAGTGCTGTCTTGGTGGCAAGGCTAGCGAGTGCGCAACCAGCCCACCCGGATTCGAGTCTCCAAGGGGACCGAATTAAACGGGGTTTTATCCGAGCGCGTTTAATTCGCTGCTGGAGAGGTCTCATCTATCTAACAACGTACAGCCCGCGAGGGATCATTCCCCGAGGGTCAACGTTAGGAAAAGGCATCAACATCCTCTACGCTATGAGAGTGTTCATCTCCAATGGGTGTTTTGATTAGTGTGTCCATTAATTGTCCGTGAGGCCTTGGAGGAACCAAGTGGTAGTGATGTTGCATTTTCAAGAGTATGAGTAGAAGTAGCTTTTCCTAAGAAGCACGATGTGCAAAACACCAATCGTCAGTTCTAAAGCGTTACGTGTGCTTCTCCCAGGAGGAGGCGAGAGGCGGCGGCTCAAAAACTAATCTAGGGTTTCTTCCCTCCGCTGGTGACGCCGTTGGTCTGTTCTATCTCCGATGGTCTTAGGGTCTTGGAGGTGTGGCGGACCACGGTCTCTCGTCGGTGGGAGATTTTTGTTCTTCGTTTAGATTGTTTTTCTGTGTCTTTTTCGGGATGTTGAGGCGACGGCTACATCCTGAAGTCAGAATAAAGTCCTCCCCGCTCTATCCTCGTTCCGGTGGTGCGCCTAGCGCTGACGGAGGGCGCGTGGAGTCATGTGTCCGGCTGATCTCCTAGGATCTAATCGTTTTTCGTGTTAATTTCAGGTCAGTCTTTTCCAATCTATTGATGTCATCATTGGCGATGGTTACTGCTTTAGTGCGCTGGTTCTTTGGGACCTTAGCACGACGACTTCCCGTCTGTCTACTATAATAAGCTCTACTACGACAAGCTTTGCCCGGCTCCGGTGATGGAGGGGCGAGGACGGCGGCACGCCTTCGGCTCGTGCTAGTGTTTGTAGTCTTCGCTAGGTGGTCCATCGACCTATCTTTAATTTTTATTATTTTTAGGCCTCTTTATATATTGTTGATGATTATTAATAGATCGGTGAAATTTTCGAAAAAAAAAAGCACGATGTGCTGAGAGTGTCCACTTTAGTCAACCATAAATACCGGCATTTGCATGTCGTGTGCGGTCATTTTTGTACAACAATCAAGGGTGTAACCGAGCTATTGGAGGAGTTCGAAGATACATGCCCGCTAATCCGTGTCACCATCGACTTGAGCCGTACGTCAAGACTAATTGGATCTGCATCCTCGCTCCAGCGCAAAATCTATCTATCTATCTCTCTCTATATATATATATCTATTATAAAAAGGCCAGCAGTAGGTTCGTCGTCTGGCGTATTTTCCGTCTGACTTTTCGTTTCCGATTTTACCCCTCCACTATTAAGGAATTTACCCGCCTCTGCCACCATAAGAAAAAAACTGATCGGCACCGAACCCGTTGTTCCTTTTCTCTCCTCCATGGCTAGGATCCCGCGAGGGAGGATGCCCCGGCCTGCCCTGCTCAACGCCTCCGGCCTACCTACATCCCCGAACGCCGCCACCTACAACCTCGTCCCCGACATAGATATCCGGTCGGTACCTCGCTCCTCCGAGCCCCCCGTACCCGACGCCTTCCGATTTGGCCCTTTCCCGAAATTCTACCGTTCTCCGCCCTGACCATCTCGCCGCCCCGAAGCCACAACTTCTGCCGCCGCCGTCTCCAACGGAGGAGACCAAGCCTCCCAGGTGCACGGTCTCTGCATCAATCTGCTATTCCAAGACGACGAGGAACGACCGCCCGCTAGAGCACACACAAAGCCGTTGAAGAGGGATCATGCTGCAGCTCGGGCCTGGGTGCCCCGTCCATGCACTCCTCGCGCTCGTCAACGGCCAGGACCGGCATGGAACGGATGCTGATTCGAGCTCTCCCCACCTGTAGACGCTGCTCTGGAGCATGGAGATTAGCCACGGACTATTTGGGCAATGGAATAAATTACAGAATCAAACTAGCAGCTCACAAATTCATCACGGACTGAGTCTGTCAAGTTTCCAATGGAGTAGCAGTGCCCGGTGCTCCCATCAGCTACCTGCCCATTGCTGATGAATTTCTGCCGACAGGGAGGCGCAACAAAAAGTGATTTACTGTTGGATACGAGGTAGCTCAGGTGCGGTGGCCGGCGCGAAGGCCATCTCCACAAACGGAGTAAATGAAAAAAAATCACCATATTTGAGGCAAAGTCATCAAACATCCATGAAAATGCATGTTTTTTCATGGTTTTTTGTGAAAGATTGTCACTTTGGCCTGAAGTATGGTGATTTTTTGTCATTTTCTTCCACGAACTCCCGGTCCAAGATTTGACTGCCGTCAACCTCTATTTCCGGTCACAAGAACAAGAAAGAGGAAGATAGCAAGGAGCCAACAAAAGATATTTCACGGCAGTAGTGAATAAAGATGAGGATGCCAACAAATGTTAAAAAAGGATTTCTGTCTTTTAACTCTTAACACCGTTAGACACGCATCGGACGTAGAGTCTCCCTTCAACCTAAAATATAAGAGGCCTAAATTTTAGTCAAACGTCAATGTTTTTAAGTTTGATCAAGATTATACATAAAAATATAAATATTTATAATACAAAATCAACATCAATATCATAAAGTATATTTGATATATATATATTTTCCTAAATATTTGGTCAAAGTTAGTAATATTTGACTTTTGTCCGGTCCTTAGGCACCTTATATTTTAGGACGGAGGGAGTATAGCTACCACTATGAGAATTTTCTACAGTACTCCATATTTTCTCTATATGGTAATATGGATAATATTCTGGAATATATTGGTTTTAGATGCATTGGTTCTGCTACACAAATACGCTACTTTTCACCAGTTCAATCTGATTTTGGTCTATATTTTGTATCTGCTGTAATCAAAACTTTGAGCAAAATCCAGTCATTTTTGTATTCAAGATTTAAATATTTGATTTGTGCTTTTCGTCCAAGTTATTCTGAAATAGCAAATCTTGGCCTGTATTGGCTTAGTAAAAACAAGTGACGGATCCAAGTGGACACACTATCCAAAGTACTAACACATATAAAGAAAAACTCATCTAATAAAAAGAAATAAAAAATACTCCATGATCACTGCAAAGGGGCTACAACAGGGCAACCAGAGCATCTCTTATTGTCCTTCTCTTGTAGCCATAAAATTAAGCATTTATTCTCAAAATGCTATCGCATTTGTCAATTCTGCATCTAGAGTAGTGGTTTTGCTCACAAGAGACTTCTTCTCACCCTCGATAGAGAGAATAAGTGTCTCTATTTTGCTGAGGCAGCGCCGTTGGTCCGTTCCTCATGCCGCGTTGGAGACCTTCGCGCTAGGTTAGTCCACTGTGAAGGTGGATGGTAGAAGAAGAGTTGCTTCTGCATATGGATACAACGATTCCTCCTCTCTTCCATTTTTCTAAAGGCTGTACACGATTGTCAACAAGACCAGTACATGAGATTAATTCTGTGGTGGTACTTGGTAGATGATTTTTTCCTTGCAGTATAGACTATTTAAAGGAGAAACTCTGCATTTCTCAAATTCGTGGTCTTGAACGCTACTGAAGTCACCGTAGGTGTGCTTGTGTCTTTGATTCCGATGTGAGACTATCTTCAGAGTTTTAGGTTCGTTGGATGAGGACAGTCTACTTCAGAGAACAATCTAGACCGCCAAGAATTCAGAAGTTAGTGCCACCAATAAGATTAGTAGAACCTCGATTACTCCATGCATGCTAAAGAAACAGAGCTTTTATCTCAAGACCTCGAATGACTACTCCATGCGTCGTCATGTATTACTACATCAAATCACACCATTAGAGGCTCTTTTTATTTTCTGAAAGACCATTTATCAGATGAATAAAATTTATATGTATCAGATTAGTAACAATACTTTGCTAATTCACACATGCACGGGCACGAGATAACACACCATCGGAGCCTATTTCTTGTATAAGAACATGTATCCAATTGAGAAATTTATATACCACTTATCCAAAAGTCACCTCTAACCTGGAGCTGTAAGAAGATCACCATATTCATTAATCAGCTTGATGTGTGGAAGGGCCTACTGCCGAGCCTGAGCGGGGTTCACGCTGGCGGAGCATGTGTGCATGGTGTTGTGTGGCAGAAGGCGGTGGTCGGCGAAACTGGCCGTAGCACCGGCGCGATGAAGACAAAGTCGGCACGTGATGATGGAGGTGGAGCTAGGGGCTTGAGGTGATGCGGGTGCGAGAAAAGCTTGGGGTCGAGGCCGGCACTGGGGATAGCGAGGAGGAGGCCCAATCTACTGTTAGAGATTGTAATGGTTTGGGCGGCCGTCGAGCAATGCAGGGGAGGCAATAACTTCGTATGACATGAAGTAGTTCGAAATGACACTTTTTATTCTGTACAATATTAACATGTCGTGCGAGGATATAAATAAGCCGTGGCAACGCACGGACATTCATCTAGTCTATCTACTAATTTTCCTTGAGGTAGGTTAGTCAAATACGTTTCCGTTCACCAAAAATATGTTTTCAACCTCGCTTATGGTGGTTTTCGTTTGGTCCGTCGTCCAGAGTCCTGCCATCTCACGATGGATACTGATTTTCATCCGATCCGATTTGGTTTTGTTTCGTTGGCAGCTGGGCTTAGCTCCGAACTGTTGAATAGAAACCTCCTCCTCCAGCGAAAAGTATGGAAAGGAAAGAGAAAGCGCGTGTGTTCGGACGTGGCCTCCACGAAGACAGAACGATGCGCGGTACGTCCTCCTCGTTCTACGTGGGCTCCGTCCGTCACTCATGCTGGGCTGGTCTCTGTCCCAATTGGTTGAACCAATCGTCTTGTGTCCTCCGCCCGGCCATCTCTCCCTGGTCAAATTGGTTCGCCTCCTTTCTTCTCCGGCTCTGATGAGCATGCCCACGACATCCAGATGATCTCCCGGTTCTATTCCACCTCTCCACCATCGATTCCATGCATCACCGCCGCCGCTCCACTTCCGCCCAAGCTAGCTCCGCCATGGCCGCGCGCCTACGAGAAAACAAAATATAGCCGACCATTGTAAAAAAAGTGAGTTTTTTCTCTCCACGAGGTGACCGAACGGCCGGGCTACATGAGCCGGCGACCAGGGGCGAGACATACATGCGTGCGAAGCTGGCTACCCTCCACGGCGTGACCAAGAGGCCAGGCTAAGTGAGCCCGCGACGCACGCGAATTACGCCGCGACCAGGGGCGAGACGTACGTGCATGCGGAGCTGGCTAGCATCGTTAGAGCAGGCTAACAGGGTTGTATGTATACATATGCAGCAATCAGCTAGCCAGCCAGCTAGATGGATCATTTGCATGGACAGGGCAACGTTAATAGATAATATGGATTTGAGGGAGGTGCGGGACTGGCTGTGCTGCTGTCTGGCGGGGCTTTCAGTCTGTCGCTGTATTCTTCTGTTTTGCTTAATTCAGTGAGCTCGATTCAGCAAAAACGAGAGGATAAAAGGTGCATCCGATTTTAGCAAGCGAGATGATGTTACAGTCCGTGTGGCAAATGCTACAAGTTACTCCCTCTGTTAGTCTGTTTTAAAATATACGATGATTTAGCTTTGTAAAAACAGTGTATCTAAACCTCTTTTAGTGTATAGTTTCATTCCGAATCTATACACTAAAAGGTTCTAGATAGACTCCTTTCACAAAGCTAAAAACTTATTATATTTTGAAACGGAGGGAGTACTTTCAAATGACATTGGCCGGCACGGATGGGCACAATGTTGAGGCTGCGGCACCTTTGGTGGGGAACTTCTCGTCACTGCAGGCATGATGGTAGTGGCGATCTTACATTATTTTAGCCGTGTGTCTTCGTGCATAATGAGCTTGGCGGTACAAGTGGTTATTATAGCAACGGCCAAACAGCACAAAAATCTAAATACTCTAAAATATCCTGATTTGTAAAAACTATGATATCTTAAGTCGGCATGCTAAAAGACTTCAGTTTTACAATACTTTGGTGTTTCAAATACTTTGCTACCAAATATAGAACGAGAGTTTTTTGTTCATTTAAGTATATAATAGCAAAATAGTGCACATTTTATGGATAAATATTACTTTAAAATATTTTTATTTTGCGAATCACACATGGATAAAAGATAGATTATATCGACAATTCAGAAGAAAAACAAAAGACATAGACACAACACTAATATTATCGAGACTTTTTTTAATTGTTACAGACTTAAACTATCCGAATAAAGAAGACCGTGGCAACGCACGGGCATTCTGCTAGTATAATATAAACATTATATCATTAGAAAATACAACATTTAAAGTTTCTAATAATATAATTTTTATCGTATGTTCCTCGTGCTAAGTTGGTTAATTTGTCAACCTAGAAATACGCGTAAGTCTTATAAACCGAGACGGAGGTAGTACTAATGTAGCAAAAAGAACGACCTCGCCGGAGATATCACCAGCGCCTGTCGTAGCAAAACTGACTTTGCTGAGGACTTTCGTCGAAAATGTCGTAGCAAATATTTTGTGCTATTATAGCAAAAACATAGAAGAGAAATAGCAAAACTTGCTACTATTGTAGCATCACTCTGTAGCAAAATATCAAAACGCGTCAATTGGTCAGTAGCATCGTGACCCTTCATTTGTAGCAACAATGATCACTTCCGGTAGCATTGTCGTCCTGCCTATGTAGCACTGTGTCGGAAGAGAAAACTCCAGCGCAGAGGGGTGGCCATGGCACGGAGGTGTGGCAGTGGTACCTCCGGCGAGGGAGGAACAACGAGCATGGCCGGCCATGGCACAGAGGTGTGGCGGTGGGACCTCCGACGGCCGAGGAGCGGCGCGGTTGTCCGTGGGAACTCCGGCGCAGAGGATGGCGCGGTTAGCGGGAGCTCCGAGGGCGAAGGGCGACGCGGTTGGCGGGAGCTCCGGCAGTGGAGGGCGCGCGGTCGCTGGTGGAGAGAGCGACGACGCTCCGAGGAGCAGTGGCGGTGGCTCCGGACGAGCCGGCGCTCCGGGATGGAGGAGAAGCAAGGGCGGCAGGTGTGGCGGCACTCCAGCACGGAGGAGCACGCGGGACTCCAGCGCGACGGCACGACCGGAGACGGAGTATGCACGCGGGATTCACTTCATGACGTATGGTTGGATAAGGCAGGTTTCGTGGTTTTGTTTTTTTTGGGTCTACTGTATACCCGCACGAGCTACGACCTGGGATCGATCGAACTGATCCCGGGAAAGTAGTATTATTTTCCAATTAAATTGGAGGAGAGAGGTAACGAGCGTCGTCGTGTCGTTCGCGCTCTGACACGCGCAACCGCCCTAAATGTTTGTTTCCCTTGGAGGGACGAAGGAAAGTAGCAAACCGAGTCCTATTAGAAACCGACCAGGGTCCGCGTATCATACCCCTCGGCCCGGCCCGGCCCGGCCCGGCCTACATATGCGAAGTTGCGAACAGCCCGACCGGCTCGTCTCCTTACAGCGAGATAGGGACCAGCCACACGAAACCATCGATCCCTTCCCCGCCGACGGAATCGCCCGCCCCCGCGTCGATCGCCCATGGCCAACTACGACTACTACGGCCCCCCCTCTCCCTCCCCACCGCCGCCCGACGGCCACATCCACTTACCGCAGCAGGCTAATATCTCCGATCTCCTCCTTCATCTACGCCGCAGGGCCAACGACGCGCCGGCCGACGAACATTCCCGCCACCGCCAGCAGCAGGCTCGCATCTCCCGCCCCTTCCTTGGTCTAGTATTCTATATATATATATATATATATATATATATATATATATATATATATATATATATATATATATATATATATATATATATATTATATATATCTACTAATTTCTCTAGAGGTAGGTTCGTCTAATACGTTTTTAGCACCCAAAAATACGTTTCCGTCCGCTTTTTTAGACAGGGGCGGACCGCGTGCGCGCGTCCTCGACGCCGCGGAAGCCGATGACGGCGTGTCCCACCCGATGCCGGTTGCCTGATTGGCTGCGGATTGCGTCGTCTCTCTGTAGGATGTCGCGCTGGAAGTCTCTGTAGGATGCCGCGCTGGTACCTGCTCGCCGCCGGTCGGGCTGCGGCGCTAGCGCAGGACCTCGCGGTAGTGGTCCCTTCCGCATGCCGCGTTGGAGGTCTCGCGGATCTGGAGGGCGCCACTACAACCCTACCACCACCGGAATCCCTGCGATACATCACCTCTGCCGCTGCTGCAAAGCCCCTCCTTCCAAGCCAGATGTGGTGGGCCCGCTCCACTTCTTCTCCACGATCCGCGCAGTCTCCAGATCTCGATTCCATTCTGGTGGGCAATGGAGCATGGGGCTTTAGCGACGCAGGTCAGGGAGAGATCTGAGAAGGACGCGAGGCAGGGCAGGAAAAGGAGTGGCGGCGCTTGGGATGTCGCGGGTGAGGAAAAGAAGGGGCCTCAGTGTCACTGGGATACTAGAGAGGAGTTGCGCCAGATGATAAGGCGGGTGTCGCTGAGGCGCTGACTCCTACTAGACCACTCCAGGTTCGGGGTATCGTCGCTGCCTCCAGAACCTTGGCGCCATCTCAAGATCCTTCCCGATGAAATCCCCTACGAGCGTCTGTCTCGCCCGACTGGGAGGCACCTCTCGTGCACCAGCACCTCAATGTCAAGATCAGACAGGTAAAGATCAATGATACTTTGTTTTGCGTACTAGCACAAATTAATGATAGATGCATGGAAAAATTGTTGATTTTCGTAGTGTGTCAGCAGAAGCTGATTGATGCATGGAGCACCGTGGCCGGCTGCTCCACCATTCACTGCAGTCTCGCTTTGAGGATTTGATTTGGATTATGAGATTTTACTTGATAACCGCTGGTTCCTTATTATTTTAGTGCTTAAGACCTTGACTGGTGGCTCCCTTACTTCTCATGTCTGGCCTAAGTGATTGGGGATTGACATTGCGAACCGAAGAAAAGCACTAAGATAAAATAACTGTCTATGGATATCTGAAGCTGCACGCTTACATAATCAGAAACTTGGTGGTAGGCAATGGTTACACATTATTGTCTGCTACATCAGCTAGCAGTATAGGGATCATAAGAAAATGACTGTCTATACGGATGTACACTTTCTCTTCCTATGTCACCAAGGATCTTATTTGCATCTAGACTTAACTCTGTAGCTTTTTTGTGTAGAAGGATTGTAACGATATGGTCAGTAAGGCTAGCCTAGCCAATTGCCTGATGCATTGAAATAGGTTTTATGAAACTCGGTGTCATCATAGCAGTGAAGTCTTTTTGATAGCTACCCAACCATAGTCATTTAGATTGCCTTGCACATGAGCCTTCTATTGCCTAGAAACTTACACAGACTGTTAAGGAACTCTTCATGCTTCAGTTTGATTTCAGCAACACTTCATCTATGGGTTGATTATATATGCACACCTATATATAATCTGGAAACATTCCAATTCTTAAATAGAAAGTTCATTTAGTGTATTCGTCATCCAACACAGATGTGTTTATTTTTCGTATTAACGATACTGAGTTCACACGTCTATCATCTAGGTATCCTCCATAGGACCTAAATATATTAAGTCATGCATCTTTCTTTTCGTATGTTTTCAGGAAATTCACCATAAAACATGAATTTATAAATTTACGTACACGGTCATTGATTAACTTTGTAGAGTATGAACACTTACCTTACATGAAAATAGGAAAATAAGTGATTTGATTCTACTACTTGGACACACACTCCTGTAGGTTTGGAGTTGGCAATAAGAACCCAGTGGCTTTAGAGGGTCGCATTATCATGGCATGGCGGCATCCTAACAGTGGCGGGCGAAGATCGATGGAGGATATGTCCAGGGGCTTGAGAATAGAGAAAAAGAAAAAGGGTGGTGGCGTGTTGCGCATGAAAAAAAAAAAGGTCCATCTATGTCTAGGCCGGAGAAGTGAGGGGGTAGTGGAGGAGGAAGATACTCCCTCTGTTTCAAATTACTCCGCCGGCGCGCTTATGTAGGTGAACTAGTACTCCCTCATTTTTCATTTAAAAAAATCCTCAAATTTTTGAAATAGATAGTATGAAATATGTACTACGTATACCAAAAATTCTAAGAATTTTTTGATGAAAAATGAGAGAATACTAGGCCAGCTAGATAAGCGTGCGCGCGGAGTAATTTGAAACAGAGGGAGTAGTTGTGTGCAGGATCCATTAGTGCGGTCATTCACTTTTTTTCATTTCACGAGAGTTTCCAAGCTCAACTATGGCACTAGCCCTTCTATGAGGCTAAGCGAGTTGTAGAGACAAATAAATAAATATATGTCGTATTCCCTAATAAATATCTGTATCATATTTATAATTATGAATCAATATCTTTATTTTCTTTTGCATCAGTTTGTTGGTCCTTGTACCAATCTTCTCTTATTTATTTTTAAAGATGTCATATTTATCATTAAATATAGACCAGAGAAGAGTGTCAGCATAATATAGAATGAACTAGGCTGATGTATTAATTTTTCATCCATTTCTATTTTCTTATATTCTTGACAGCAAGCAATCAAGCATATATAAATACTTGGTTCAGGTATTTCATTGCCAGATCTGGATAGGACGTTGTAAAACTTCTATTTGCATATTTCTAATTAGATCATGGTAATCATTATAGTTCTTAGCCAACTTGCAACTCATTAAGGAAAGTATTGATATTCAATGTGTTCTAATATACTTAAATGGAATGCAACGCATTATTTGATTTTGTCTGGACTCTTAAAACTGAAATGTGCTGACTGGTGATTAACCAACTTGGCACACTCTTTTCCAATGTAGGGACAATGATGTGTGAGATGCAGGCCAAATACATTTTGAATTAAGACGACCATAGATGCATTTTATTTAGCCGTAGCAACGACACGGGCATTCAGCTAGTATATATATTATTATTATTATTATTATATATATATATATATATATATATATATATACTATAATTTTGCTAGCGGTAGGTTCGTCTGCGAGTTTTTCCGTCCGAAATTTCTGTGGACGATTTTGCCCCTAAGGATTCAGAGAATTTACGTAGCTTGCCACCACAAAGTCAAAACAAGGACGGTTAGTTCGTGTGTCACTCGGCTCGTTCCACCCGTGCCATGGCTGCCGCCCCTCCCCGCTCTTCTCTATTGATCTCGAGCCCCATCTTCCGGTCCGTAGCTCCACCTCGTGTCGCCATGGCTGCCGCCCCCTCCCCCGCTCCTAGCGTCAATTTCGAGCCCCATTATACGGTACTCCGGTGGAGGTCGACCGGCGGCGTCTCTAGGTGGCAGGGCCGCAGCGTGCGGACGTTCTTGGCCGGAATCGAGCCGGTCTCGGAGGGCCGAGGCGGGGGTAGCTGCTGGCTGCGAAGGAGAAGGCAGAGTTGGGCTAACGTGGAGGCAATGAGGGGCAAGCAATGGCCGGCGGTCGACGGCAGCAGGTGGCACCTCCATGACGAGGACGCCCAGCGCAGCACACACTCCCTCCACGACGAGGCTCCCGGGGCGGCCCAGACCTCCATAGAGAGGACGCCCGGCGCATCCCCTGGCCCAGCCTCCCGACGCAGCTTCTGGCTCGTGCGGCCACAAGCGCGTGCGAGCTGAACAGGAGCAAAGGGACACGCGGCCGTTGGCGGGGCGAGGTAGAGCCAGGCGGTGGTGCTCGGAACGGCAGAAGGCGGCCGGCGCTTGCTGTGGAGTATCCTGGATGCGGTAGATGACGAGCTTCCGCGAGGGGTGAGGCGACATGGTCGACGGGGGCCTGTGCGTGGCTGTGAGGCGCTTCTGGCCGCGTGCTCTCGTGGAGGAGCGGCAAGAGCTTGCGGCACAGGAATTGCGGAGATGAGATCTCGCCTAAAGGGAGTCAATTCGCGGCGGCGATGGCCAGATTTGAGCATGCCATGGTGGCTTGAACGCGAAGGGGAGAAAAAGAAAGGGGATCGAGAGTGTTCCGCGTGTATGTGTTGTGAGCGGACGACAGAGAACCACGTGGCCACAGGTGTACTGGTTCCATCCAGAACAAAACGAGCCATTGTAATGTGCGTGAGCCAGTGTCCAGCAGTCTCACATGTACTGTACGAGACAGTGTAGTACCTACGGGTTGTGTTGCATCGTTTAGACAATGCAAATTGTACGGACTATTAACTCACTATAAAGATAGTTAAATTATATTTAAATGTTAAATTTATATAGATGTCTAAAATAGTACTCCTTCTGTCTCATGATAAGTGACTTAGGTTTGTCTAGATTTGAATTATCTACACGTTTTAGTACCTAAATACATGCGAATTGACAAACCCAAATCACTTATTTGGAACGGATGGCCATTAGTAAACATGTTTTCCTCCTTCGTCCTTTCTGTATTTTAGCTCCTCATAAATTATTTCGAACCGTTTTTCTATAATTCATGATTATGCATTTTAACCCCTCTTCCGAATTATTACCACCCTTACTACTGCTTAGTCAAATTGCTTGGTTCCTAGCGAGCTCGACCTCGTGGGAACTAGGGAGGCAGAGGATTCGAGGGCCAGGAGGCAGAGGACAGGACGAGGCGAGTCGCACGGCGGCCATCCCGAAGCTTCCCACCGTCCTGGACGCGCGCAACCAGGGGCCCCCCGCCAGAGTCCACCACGATGCACCTGCCTCCTGCCTGTCACGAGTCACCACAACATCCTCCTGCACCTCTGCGAGTGCACCTCCCCTGGCCTCCCGCACCGCGGGCGAGGCCCTCTCCCAACAACCGGAGAAGCCCCCGCCACAAATGTCCCTCGTGGGGACGGTGTACACGCAGGCGAAAGACAAGGTCCGCTCGAAGTTCACTATGATCTGGATCCCGGCTCTCCAGCTGACATGACGGTCACTGCGTCACCGGCCCGTGCGGCGGCAACGAGGAGGACAGGGTGCTGAAGGCGCAAGTGGTGCTGCCAATGACTTGGTGCAGCTGCCATGAAGGATGCGGCGTCACCGACCCGTGTGATGGCAGCGAGGAGGACAGGGTGCCGATGGCGCAAGATGTGCTGCCAATGACTTGGTGCTCCACAGAAGTGGAGCGGGCGACATCATCCGAGGCGAAGTGGGCTGGTGAGCATGTCCAAGCTTTACAGCAACCAGCCAGAAGCTTTTTCGGGGAATCGAGGTGGGCGTGGAGGCGCACGACCTCACCAACGGAGGTGGCTTCGTCGTGTTGGAGATATGCCCAAGAGGCAATAATAAAAGTGGTTATTATTATATCTTTGTGTTTATGATAAATGTTTACATCCCATGCTATAATTGTATAATAAGGAAACATTAATACATGTGTGTTTTGTAAACATAAAAGAGTCTCTAGTAAGCCTCTTGTGGAACTAGCTTGTTGATTAAATGATGATCATGGTTTCCTGATCATGGACATTGGATGTCATTAATAACAAGGTTATATCATTAGGAGAATGATGTGATGGACACACACCCATAGTAAGCGTAGCATAAGATCAAATCATTATGTTCGTATTGCTATAAGCTTTCAAATGCATAGTAACCTAATCCTTCGACCATGAGGTCATGTTAATCACCATCACCGGATGGGTACTTTGATGACATCAAACACCGCTTCGTAACTGGGTGGTTATAAAGGTGTCATTGGATATTCTGAAAGTATGTGTTGAAGCGCATGGACCAAGATTGGGATTTGTCCATCCATATGACGGATAGATATGCTCTGGGCCCTCTCGGTGGAATGTCATCTAGTTAGCTTGCAAGCATGTGACTAGGTCACAAGGGATGACATAACATGGAACGAGTAAAGAGTAATTATCAGTAACGAGGTAGAACTAGGTATGGAGATACCGACGATCAAACCTCGGATAAGTAGAATATCGTGTGACAAAGGGAATTGGTTTCGTATGTTAATGGTTCTATCGATCACGAAGTCATCGTTGAGTATGTGGGAGCCGTTATGGATCTCTAGATCCCGCTAATGGTTATTGATCGGAGAGGTGTCTTCATCATGTCTGCATATTCATGAACCGTGGGGTGACACACTTAAGGTTCGAAGTTGTTTAAGTAGATATGGAATATGCGTTGGAGACCAAATGTTGTTCGGAGTCTCGGATTGGATCCGGGACATCACGAGGAGATCCGGAATTGTCTGGAGAATAAGATTCGTATATTGGGGATCATTTTCTAAGTTAGGAAATGTTCCGGAGTGTTTGTATGGAGATTCTAGAAGGTTTCAGAATGTTCTGGAAGGTTCTAGGAGATTTCTTGGAGTTTGCTTGAAAACCAAGAAAGGATCAAGGAGTCTTTGTGGGGCAAGACACGGATTCGTGGGGGAGGAGGATTCCTCCCCCCCTCCCAATCCGCCGACCAAGGAGGGAGGGGAGTCCTACTAGGACTCCCCCTCCCATGGCGCCTCCCTCCTTTAAATAGAGGGGAGGGGGCGCCACCCCCTGGCACTCTCCCATAACAAACCCTAGCCGCTGCCTCTCTCCTCCTCCTTCGCTCTGCTCCGGCTTAGGCGAAGCCCTGCAGAATTCTCTACTCCACCACCACCACCACACCGTCGTGCTGCTGGGATTCTGTGGAGAAGATCTACTACCTCCGCTGCTCGCTGGAACGGGGAGAGGAAGGTCTACTTCGACTCCGCACGTGTGACCGACTGCGAAAGCGCTGCCGGAACGCGGCGCTGGAAGGATCGTCCACACGATCTTGAGATCGGCAAGTGATCGACTACATCAACCCCGAGATCTAATCTCGTAACGCTTTCGGATCTACGAGGGTTAGTACAGATCTATCTCATTGCACATGTCTAATAGATTAGATCTTAGCTTTTATCTAGATTAGATCTGGGTTTTGTTCGTTCTTGCGGTAGAATTTTTTTTCCATGCTACGAACCCATCAGTGGTATCAGAGCCTTGTCTATGCGTAGATCTGTTGCATGAGTAGAACACAATGGTTTTGTGGGCGTTGGTGCTCGTGCCGTCTTTTGCTTTGTGTACTTTGCATCTTGCGGTATGGTGGGATGAAGCGGCTCGGGCTAACCTTACATGTCATCGCACATGAGACTTGCTCCACGCTTGACGTGTAACTTGCTTTGCACAAGTGGCTTTGCGGGTGTCTGTCTCTCCCATCATAGTATAGATCCAATCTACACTTTGCACTCGATAGCACTTGTATCAATGTTGTGGTTTAGTTTCGTAGGTAAGATCCGTTCTTATTCGAAAGTCCCAAACCACGTAAAACATGCAAAGAAAATTAGAGGCGTCTAACTTGTTTTTGCAGGGGTTTTGTGATGTGATATGGCCATCATGTGATTGTGATTATATTTGATCTATGCAATGATCCTTGTTGTAATATGGCAACCGGCAGGAGCCTAATGGTTGTCTTTAATTCTGTTAAGACCCGCGTGTCTATTCATCTTGTAATAGCTTTATTCCAAGTAGTTGTAATAGTTGCTGGTGATGATGGACAACCATGAAGCGGCGCCAGTGACCTTGACGCAATGCTGGTGATGATGGAGATCATGTCCGTGCTTTGAAGATGGAGATCAAAGGCATAAGAAGAAAGGGCCATATCATATCACACTAATTATGAATTGCCTGTGATGTTAATCCTTTATGCATCTTGTATTGCTTAGATCACGACGGTAGCATTATAAGATGATCCCTCTCACTAAATATCAAGTAATAAAAGTGTTTGTCCTTAGTTGGCACCGTTGCTAAGACTCATCGTCTCGAAGCATCTCGTGATGATCGGATGTGATAGATTCTACGTGTGCATACAACAGGTGCAAGCCAGATTTGCACATGCGGAAACTAAGGTTAATCATGACGAGCCTAGCATGTACAGACATGGTCTCGGAACACGGAATACCGAAAGGTAGAGCACGAGTCATATAAGTGATATGATGAACATGAAGATTGTTCGCCGATGAAACTACATCCTCTCTCGTGAAGATCGGACTTGGTGTAGTGGACTTGGTTCGTGTAATCACTAAGACAATGTGAGGGATGTTGTTTTGAGTGAGTTCACCTAGTTAATTTAAGAATTAAAATTGAACTCAATTTATCATAAACTTAGTCTAAACTACTTGCAAATTTGTTGTAGATTATGGTGAATCTCTCCATCAATTTCAATGCGTTCCTAGAGAAAGAAAAGCTTAAGAACAATGGAAGCAACTTCACGGACTGGCTCCGTGGTCTGAAGATTGTCCTCAGGGCTGGTCAGATGACCTATGTGCTCGAAGCACCGCTAGATGACCCACCTGCAGATGATGCCACCGATGACGTAAAGAATGTTTACGCCACTCGAAAAAATCATTACTCCACAATTCAGTGTGCCATCCTATACGGTTTAGAAACGGAGCTCCAGAAGCGTTTTGAGCACCACGACCCATTCGAGATCATTAAGGATCTCAAGCTCATTTTTGAGACTCACGCGGCCGTGGAGAGCTATGAGGCCTCCGAAAAGTTCTTTACCTGCAAGATGGAAGAGGGAAGCTCCGTTAGCGAGCACGTGCTCACCATGTCTGGGCATGCAAACAAGCTCCAAGAGTTGGGGATAACGATTCCTAATGAGTTAGGGATTCACCGTGTCCTCCAATCACTGCCACCGAGTTATAAGAACTTTGTGATGAACTACAATATGCACTGCATGAACAAGACGTTGCCTGAACTATCGTCCATGCTGAAAACTGCTGAAGTGGAGATCAAGAAGGAGCACCAAGTGTTGATGGTCAATAAGACCACCAATTTGAAGAAACAGGGCAAGCCTAAGAAAAAGGGCAGCTTCAAGAAGGACGGCAAGAAAGCTGCCGCACCTGCTAAGAAGCCCAAGGCTGGTCCTAAGCCTGAAACTGAATTCTTCTACTGCAAGGGTGCTGGTCACTGGAAGCGTAACTGCCCCAAGTACCTGGCGGATCTGAAGAACGGCAACATCAAGAAGAAAGGTATATTCGATATACATGTTATTGATGTGTATCTTACTAGTAGTCGTAGTAGTGCCTGGGTATTTGATACTGGTTCGGTTGCTCATATTTGTAACTCGAAACAGGAGCTGCGGAATAAACGAAGACTGGCAAGAGACGAGGTGACGATGCGCGTTGGAAATGGCTCCAAGGTTGATGTGATCGCCGTCGGCACGCTCCCTCTACATCTACCTTCAGATTAGTTTTAAATTTAAATAATTGTTATTTAATGTCTGCGTTAAGCATGAACATTATATCTGGATCTTGTTTATTGCGAGATGGTTACTCTTTTAAGTCTGAGAATAAAGGTTGTTCAATTTATATGAGTAATATCTTTTATGGTAATGCACCTGAGATGAATGGTTTATTCTTATTGAATCTCGATAGTAGTGATACACATGTTCACAACATAGATGCTAAACGAATAAAATTGAATGATAATTCTACATACATGTGGCACTGTCGTCTTGGTCACATTTGAGTGAAGCGTATGAAGAAACTCCATTCTGATGGACTTCTTGAATCACTTGATTTTGAATCACTTGAAAGATGTGAAGCATGTCTAATGGGAAAAATGACTAAGACTCCATTCTCTGGAATAATGGAGCGAGCTACAGACTTATTGGAAATAATACATACCGATGTGTGCGGTCCAATGAGTGTAGCATCGCGTGGTGGATATCGTTATGTTCTCACTTTCACGGATGACTTAAGTAGATATGGGTATATCTACTTTATGAAACATAAGTCCGAAACTTTCGAGAAGTTTAAGGAATTTCAAAGTGAAGTGGAAAATCATCGTAACAAGAAGATTAAGTTTCTGTGTTCTGACCGCGGAGGTGAATATCTAAGTTATGAGTTTGGCATGCATTTAAAGAAATGTGGAATACTTTCGCAGTTGACACCGCCGGGAACACCACAGTGTAATGGTGTGTCCGAACGTCGTAATCAAACTCTCTTAGATATGGTTCGATCTATGATGTCTCTTACAGATTTACCACTATCGTTTTGGGGCTATGCATTAGAGACAGCCGCATTCACTTTAAATAGGGCACCATCTAAATCTGTTGAAACGACACCGTACGAATTGTGGTTTGGTAAGAACCTAAGTTGTCGTTCCTTAAAGTTTGGGGTTGCGAAGCGTATGTAAAGAAGTTACAACCTGATAAGCTTGAACCCAAAGCGGAGAAATGCGTCTTCATAGGATACCCTAAAGAAACAATTGGGTATACCTTCTATCATAGATCCGAAGGCAAAGTTTTCGTTGCCAAGAATGGATCCTTTCTTGAGAAGGAGTTTCTCTCGAAGGAAGTGACTGGAAGGAAAGTAGAACTCGACAAGGTTATTGAACCTTCTCTTGGAGTTGAGAGTAGCGCAGCACCGGAAGATGTTTTTGTGCCGCCTGCACCAACTGGAGAGGAAGCTAATGATGCTGATCATGAAACTTCGAACGAAGTTACTGCTGAACCTCGCAGGTCAACGAGGGTTCGTACCACTCCTGATTGGTATGACTCTGCCTTGAACGTCATGTTGGTGGACAACACTGATGACCCTGCGACGTATGAAGAAGCTATGGTGAGCCCAGATTTTGACAAATGGCTAGAAGCCATGAAATCCGAAATGGGATCCATGTACGAAAACCAAGTATGGACTTTGGTGGACTTACCGGATGGCCGTAAGGCTGTCGAGAACAAATGGATTTTCAAAAGAAAAACAGATGTTGATGGTAATGTTACCGTCTATAAAGCTCGACTTGTCGCGAAAGGATTCCGACAAATTCAAGGAGTTGACTACGATGAGACTTTCTCACCAGTAGCGAAGCTAAAGTCTGTGAGGATTTTGTTAGCAATCGCTGCATATTTCGATTATGAAATTTGGCAGATGGATGTCAAAACGGCGTTCCTTAATGGTGACATTGAGGAAGAGTTGTATATGGTACAACCCAAGGGTTTTGTCGATCCTAGTGATGCTGACAAGGTATGCAAACTTCAGCGCTCCATTTATGGACTAAAGCAAGCATCCCGGAGTTGGAATCAACGTTTTGATAAAGTAATCAAAAACTTTGGTTTTATACAAACTTATGAGAAGCTTGTATTTACAAGAAAGTGAGTGGGAGCTCTGTAGCATTCCTAGTACTATATGTATATGACATATTGTTGATTGGGAATGATATAGAACTTCTTAATAGCGTCAAAACCTATTTGAATAATAGTTTTTCAATGAAGGATCTTGGCGAAGCGGCATATATTTTAGGCATCAAGATTTATAGAGATAGATCAAGACGCCTAATAGCGCTTTCACAAAGTACATACTTAGACAAAGTTCTAAAGAAGTTTAGAATGGAAGAGAGCAAGAAGGGGTTCGTGCCCATGTTGTCAGGTAAGACCTTGAGTAAGACTCAAAGTCCGGCTACGGCAGAAGATAGAGAAAATATGAATAATATTCCCTATGCCTTGGCCATAGGTTCTATCATGTATGCCATGCTGTGTACAAGACCGGATATAGCACATGCTGTTAGTTTGACTAGCAGATATCAAAGTGATCCTGGAATGGAACACTGGACAGCGGTCAAGAATATCCTAAAGTACCTGAATAGGACTAAGGATATGGTTCTTTCTTATGGAGGTGATGAACAACTTGTTGTAAACGGTTACACTGATGCTAGTTGGAACACCGATCCAGATGACTCGAAGTCACAGTCTGGATACGTATTTATTTTGAATGGTGCTGCAGTGAGCTGGAGGAGTGCCAAGCAAAGCGTTATGGCGAAATCTTCAACTGAATCGGAATACATAGCTGCTTCGGAGGCTGCACATGAAGCCATATGGATGAAGGAGTTCATTACTGAACTTGGCGTAGTTCCCAGTGCGTTGGACCCGATGGCCATCTACTGTGACAACACAGGTGCCATAGCTAATGCACAGGAGCCAAGGTCACATAGCAAGCTGAAGCACATCAAGCTACGTTTCCATGCTATTCGTGAGTATGTCCGAGATGGTGACATAAAGATTTGCAAAATACACACTGATCTGAATGTGGCAGATCCGTTGACTAAACCTCTCCCTAGAGCAAAGCATGACCAACACCAGAACGCCATGGGTGTTAGGTATATTACCATGTAATCTAGATTATTGACTCTAGTGCAAGTGGGAGACTGTTGGAGATATGCCCAAGAGGCAATAATAAAAGTGGTTATTATTATATCTTTGTGTTTATGATGGATGTTTACATCCCATGCTATAATTGTATTATAAGGAAACACTAATACATGTGTGTTTCGTAAACATAAAAGAGTCCCTAGTAAGTGTAGCATCCCAATTGTCTAACAATTGCAATGCTACTAGCCTAGTCTATATAAATGCTACTTCCTATATATAATTGTTGCATCATTATTATATCATGCTCATGGCATCATGCCACCTTGCATTTGAGCATCATATAAAACCCTTTATCATTTGGTTCTTCTCTCATATGCATTGTTAATTGTATTTGCCTCTTGATATTGTATTTGGTTCTTGATATATTGTTCAATGCCCAAGTTTAGTTGGGGGCATATCTCTTATCAACTCCACCACCTTTCTTTCACCACCTTATAATTCCACCATCCAACTAAATATGAGCTTGGCACTTATTGGTTTTACCTCTAGCTCATGTGGGTTGGGATGGATCCAATTCTTGTCCACATGCTCTCATCTTAGCATCATGTTGTTTTCACAATATTGATATATGAGAGCCACTTGGCCACTTTTTGCATGCCTTGTGAGTGGGACCCTTTCTCTTAGCTTCCATATGGATTATTATGGAATTATGCTCATGTTGGGGTATTTTTGGGACTATTGAGCATCTAGTGGCACATACACACTAGCAAGCCCCATCTCTATTCAAACATGGTTATCTCCATCTATTCCACATGGGGCATCCTTTTAATTACTTGTGCTTGGCTTTTATTCCAATTTTGGGAATGCATAATAATAATGCCATGTGATAATATTGTTTTTACAAGAATCAATCTGGCAATAAATATTTTTGCATGGGCCATGCAAGTGCCACCTTTTCTAGTATTTGGTTTTTATTTGAATCTTGAGTGGACCATCATCTCTCTCTATCTCTATCCTTTCTTTTGGCTTGATCTATGTTGACCTTGCTTAAAACCATATCACCACATCCCTCTCTTTTTCTTGACTTGATCTTGTTGGAGCTTGACATGCTCTAGCTTGTTCTTGTCAAAAGAAAGCCACTCCATCTATCTCTCCAAGCCCTAGACCATCACCTACCTCATCATCACCATACCCCCCCCTCATCTCTCCTCTCTAGCTAACCCTAGTTCTAATCCACCCCTCTAACCTAACCCAAGACCACCTCTCCCTAACCCTAGTCAAACCTAACCCGAGCCCCCCAAGCTATCCTAGCCCGAGCTACCCCTCCCCTCTCGGTGGACCTCTCTTCTCCTCCCCCTCACCTTGGACCACCAGCACCACCACGTCACCCCCTCATCTGCCCCTCTCCTTTCTTTGGCTTCAAGACAAAGAGGAAAGAGGGAGAAACCTACCCCCACCCGAGCCCCCTCTTGCTTTTGCAAAAAGGTGGAACCCCCCCCCCCATGTGCTCTCCCCTCCTCCCTCACCTACCCTCACCTCACCCAGATCACATCTAGGAGGCGCCCAAGCCCCCTCTCCTTCTTCTTCTTCCTTGCAAGCAGCCATGGCCTTACCATGCCGAACCCCAAACCCTAGCCCATCTACCTCCTGGCCTCGCCGGCCCGAAGCTTTCCAAGGCGATCAAGGAGCTCGAGGGGCTTCGTCTACTTCTCCTACATCGACCTGCACCGGCCACCCCTCGCCGGAGTCCTCGGGAGCGCCCTGGACACGCCGCGGCCACCGGAGCAGACGCTCGCGGGACCTCTGCCTCTGCTTCGATCCGTTCCCCCTCCAGCTCTAGCGACCACGCCAGCGAGCTCCTGGTGAGCCCCTCAACCCCCTAGACACGCCCGTCCTCCTCCTAGCGGGCCAGATGCGCCGGACGCTCCGTCGAGCGGCTTCCGAGCACCGCCGCGCGCCGCGCGTTGACAGACAGCAGCGCTGCAGCAGCTTGTCCACCTCTGTTCGTCGCCGAGCCCCGCGCGCTGTAGACCTCCTCCGGCGATGCCACCTGAATGAAAGTTGTAGGCCGGACTTTCCCCTCCAACTTTTGTTTTGGCATCATCGTCTTGTTCTCGCTAGACTCATCGCCATCGTCGCCGGAGAACCGCCAGATCCACGCCGTCAGAGCCGTGCCCGTCAGCGCGCTGCAGCAGCCGAGGACCATCTTGCGCGTAGCCCCTCCCCTTTTTCCCGCCTAAACCCGCAGCCCCGCGGCCCCACCTACCAGCCTCGGTGGTTGCTTTGCAAGAAGACCCCCGGAAAAACCCCACCACCACGGACAGACCCGCCCCCGCGCGCCTGGATCGCCCACGTGTCCAGCACGCGTTGGCCGCGCGCGCGCAGTGGCCCCGCAGCCCTGGGACCCACCCGTCAGTCGCAGAGGCTAGGATAGCTCGCGGTGGTAAAAGTTTTCTGCGCGTGTGTTGGTCCTAGTCAGCCAGTGGCCCCACCCGTCTGTGTCCGAGGCTAGCTCTGCCTGAGTAAGAAAAATATTTTCTGAAATCTGTTTTAATTCAAATCTTTTCCAAATTAATTTAAATTCAAAATTCAAATCTGTTTTCAAATATCTTTTAATTTATAAACCCAAATAATACAAATAATATATGTATTCAAATCAGAAAAATGTGAGGAATTCAAATATGCCATCTAAAATATATTTTGGACACTTTATTTTCCAAGTTAATTTAAATTACATCAAAATGCCCTTTTACCTTAATTAATTAATAACTTTTGTTTTATAACTCCAAATTTAATAAATAATATGTCTAAAATGATTAGCTCGACGAAACCTTTCTGTTTATGCATTCCTTGATCTGTTTTGCAGCATGCATCATATAAATATAATGTGTACAGCAACTAATATGCGGATAAAATGGGGCCAAACCTCAATAGAATGCTTTATTATTGTTTTCCACACCTCACCCATGCCATGCTACTTTATTGCCATGCAAATTGTGCATCATTCATCATGGCATGATTGTTTGCTTGTCGCATTTTATTCATATGCTTGCGCACTTTATTTATGTTGGCCCTTGTGTGTTTGGTTCTTCTTCGAATAGACGCTGAGCAGGGGATATACCAAGAGAACCAGGAGCACTATCCAGATCCATCCCTTGCTTCAACTGAGCTGCCAGGCAAGCACTACCACATGCTTGCATACATATAGTACCTATTGCCTCTTTCTTATTCTTGCATCATTGAGTCGCGATTGCATTAATCTGAATCCCAAGTATTGCATAGCCTTTACTTTTAAACCCCACCGAAGCTTGTTCCTCCATCCCATGAGCCCTTACTACAGGAGTTGTTTGAGCCATGCGAGTCGTAGAACAGCATGTGTAGGGTATGTGAGAGTCTGATGGATAACGAGGTACCCAAACAACTTAACCTGAGTAGTAATGGGATAACTAATGAAAGAGGCACCGGTGAGCCATATCTGTTATTTGGTTTTTCAGGCTCACTTGTGTCCCGTAGGACCCCGAGTACTTGATTCCTGTTCCTTGAATATTCGCGCTATCCACATCCGGGAGGCTTATGAACCCCCCTGAGCTAGAGCTTGATTCATTCTTATTTCTTGGGGCCACAAACTAGTTTGAGGTTTTATTTACTATCCTGTACTTATGCCATGCTTTACTGCTTTGATTTAAATTGTGCGAGGTACTGCACACTGTACTGTTTAGGGCCGTGACCCGTTTTCGCTGTATCGACAAGCCCAGTCACACTTTCGGGTTCCCAGTCGTTTACAGTCGGCTCCACAAACCTTGAGGCCGTCTCGGAGTCAGCTAACTTCGTTGCGGGTAGCTCAATGGGGTGGCCCCCTGAAATATTTCTGAATCCTGTGATCGCTTTGTCGTGACTGCCTCGTTGGGTTTTGATTTGGTTTTTCCGAGGCATATCGAGTGTGTGTTGCTATTTGTGCACCCCTGCAGGGTAAAACTTTCTGAAAGCCGTGTCCGCGGTTATGGACGACTTGGAGCACAGTTTCTCGATCATAGACAAACATAACTAAAGTACCACTTTTAACTTGACTAGACTAGGTACCTGACTAGTAAATAGTGCAACACTTATGGAATGGATAATAAAACTGCCAACGGATGGGGGGGTTGTTCGTCCGCTTCCTCGTCGGTAAGCGAGGAGGAGGATGGATCTGTGGATATTACCGTTTTAACTGTTATAACTGTTGTTATTAATTCACAGACATCCGTCTATCTCTGGTTAGGCGGATGGTTAGCGAGTATCTATAGAATTGCTAGGGTTTATCTTTTGCTGCAATTGCGTCACCCCAGGTTGTGTCCCCTTTAGAGGCATAAAGACTTGCTGAGTACCCCTAGGGTCTCACACGATAAATTATTGGTTCAGATGAACAGGTACACTCGCAAGATGGATACTGGGTGGAAGAGACGGACGATGTGGGCAAAGATCATTCGGTGTAGAGATTCCGGGAACGGGGATCCGTGAGATCTGTGGGCGGGATCTACTTATTTATGGGGCATCTTATGCCGATTTGCTTCTTATCCGTACTCGGATTTTGTCTTCCGCTTCCGCCTGATACTCTGATGTTTGATGTATGAGGAGATATCCTAAACTATTATACCTATCTAGGATATTTGGATCTTGCCGTATGGCGTTGCTATATTTCCTTTCTTTTTAGATGGAATGGCTCTGATGTACTATTGTATGGTGGCTTGCATACATACTCATTTGTGTATGTAGTTGATCCCTTCGCCTGCCGATTACGCCGCCCGTTCTTGTCCCGATGTTTGGAAATGGTTGGGACGGCCGAAAGGTCTACCTGTGAGTGGCATTTGGGCCCCACCGTACTATTTCAACCATTTCTGTTCATCCAGGCTTGTAACCAGGAGCGTAATTCACCGAGGTAGTTACAGTAAGCCTCTTGTGGAACTAGCTTGTTGATTAGATGATGATCATGGTTTCCTGATCATGGACATTGGATGTCATTAATAACAAGGTTATATCATTAGGAGAATGATGTGATGGACACACACCCATAGTAAGCGTAGCATAAGATCAAGTCATTAAGTTCGTATTGCTATAAGATTTCAAATGCATAGTAACCTAATCCTTCGACCATGAGGTCATGTTAATCACCATCACCGGATGGGTACTTTGATGACATCAAACACCGCTTCGTAACTGGGTGGTTATAAAGGTGTCATTGGGTATTCTGAAAGTATGTGTTGAAGCGCATGGACCAAGATTGGGATTTGTCCATCCATATGACGGATAGATATGCTCTGGGCCCTCTCGGTGGAATGTCATCTAGTTAACTTGCAAGCATGTGACTAGGTCACAAGGGATGACATAACATGGAACGAGTAAAGAGTACTTATCAGTAACGAGGTAGAACTAGGTATGGAGATACCGACGATCAAACCTCGGATAAGTAGAATATCGTGTGACAAAGGGAATTGGTTTCGTATGTTAATGGTTCTATCGATCACGAAGTCATCGTTGAGTATGTGGGAGCCGTTATGGATCTCCAGATCCCGCTGATGGTTATTGATCGGAGAGATGTCTTCATCATGTCTGCATATTCACGAACCGTAGGGTGGCACACTTAAGGTTCGAAGTTGTTTTAAGTAGATATGGAATATGCGTTGGAGACCGAATGTTGTTCGGAGTCTCGGATTGGATCCGGGACATCACGAGGAGATCTGGAATTGTCCGGAGAATAAGATTCATATATTGGGGATCATTTTCTAAGTTAGGAAATGTTCCGGAGTGTTTGTATGGAGATTCTAGAAGGTTTCGGAATGTTCTGGAAGGTTCTAGGAGATTTCTTGGAGTTTGCTTGAAAACCAAGAAAGGATCAAGGAGTCTTTGTGGGGCAAGACACGGATTCGTGGGGGAGGAGGATTCCTCCCCCTCCCAATCTGCCGGCCAAGGAGGGAGGGGAGTCCTACTAGGACTCCCCCTCCCATGGCGCCTCCCTCCTTTAAATAGAGGGGAGGGGGCGCCACCCCCTGGCACTCTCCCATAACAAACCCTAGCCGCCGCCTCTCTCCTCCTCCTTCGCTCTGCTCCGGCTTAGGCGAAGCCCTGCAGAATTCTCTACTCCACCACCACCACCACACCGTCGTGCTGCTGGGATTCTGTGGAGAAGATCTACTACCTCCGCTGCTCGCTAGAACGGGGAGAGGAAGGTCTACTTCGACTCCGCACGTGTGACCGACTGCGGAAGCGCTGCCGGAACGCGGCGCGGGAAGGATCGTCCACACGACCTTGAGATCGGCAAGTGATCGACTACATCAACCCCGAGATCTAATCTCGTAACGTTTTCGGATCTACGAGGGTTAGTACAGATCTATCTCATTGCACATGTCTAATAGATTAGATTTTGGCTTTTATCTAGATTAGATCTGGGTTTTGTTCGTTCTTGCGGTAGAGTTTTTTTGTTTTCCATGCTACGAACCCATCACGTCGTTGGTCGCCATGGCAGCAAGAGCTGAGGGATTGGGTAGAAGTTTCCCAAACACACCCAATTGATAGATACGGCCCTCTTTGTGGTCTGGGCTTGGGCTTCCAAGATCTGAGCGAGGCATGGGTCGCCCAAACTATAACCGGTTGATCCACCTTCAGATTACGTCACCATCCTGCTGCAGTATAGAGGAAGGCTGGGTGGCGCTCTATCCGTCGTGGTCCGGCTGCTGCAGCTCACACAACGCTTCGGCGTGGGCTTCCAAGATCTGAGCTCTCTCTTCTTTAAGTTAAGGCATAACGAACAAGGGAGAACTAGCTATCAGATAGTTCTCTTATAGCGGTAAACAATTTGGTTGATTAATTTGCCAAATGTTTTGACTCTGCTGATTTGGGGAAATACCGAAACAACACAATGAAAATAGTATCAGTTCCAATAGGTGTTTTGATATTAAAAAAACCATACATAAGCATATATCATTTTTATCCTATATGAGATCATGAATTGTGAATGTACATTTAAAATTTCATATTTCTGGCCATGAATGAGTACAAATCAACTCCTAAGACTATGCAATCAAACATTCATATTTGGGGCCGCGAAAAAAAATAAAGAGCCGTGGCAACGCACGGGTATTCAGCTAGTCGATCTAACATAAGTCGGTTGGTGTGCCTGTTAGGACCGCCTATAAATACCCCGCTCCCTCATTACTTGTAGCACACAAACCGAACAGATTCGTTCGACCAGCCTGAGTATTCCCAAAGGTTCCCAAGGCAGCAATCGTCGGAGGTAAAGGATTACAAGTGCTCTGATTCTTGTTGTTTAGACTTTTCGCTTCTTCCGGTGTTATTTTTGTTTGGTTTGTTTGAGGTTGGTCGTCACTTGTGAACATCCATTCATAGATTAGCCCATGGAGTACCTTGTCATTCTAGCAAACAATCGTTGTTCATAATTCGATCTCAGTTCATCAAACATATGATCCGGTTGTCAGTATTTTCATGATATTGGTTACTTGTCTTTGGGAAAATAGTGTTACTCCCCCCATCTTGAATTAGACATCGGAGATTTGTCTAGATTTGCATGTACCTATACTCTAAAAAGGTATAGATATATGCAAATCTAGACAAATCTCACGACATCTAATTACATACATAAGGGGTATTACTTTGTTTATATAAAGGTACAATTACTTATACGCATGATTTAACTTTTCTTTTGTAGGATGGCTCGAAATAAGTGTACTGCCGGCAAATGTACTGGAGGAAAGGCTCCTACGAAGTATCTTCGGGCTTTTTATGTAATATATATCACACGGTTTGCATTTACTCTTTGCATTATTATATAATAACTAGCACGGTGGCCCTCCCAAATGCGAGGGCATCATATTTATATTTTTTAGAGGAGTATCATCTTTAGTGTATCAAAATTGATGATAAAATACCTTTATAAATTCATGGACTTAATAGTATGTCACTGAAAGTAATACATTATATAGAGGAGTAAAAAGTATTTTTCGTGTATATATATATATATATATATATATATATATATATCTATATATATATATAGAAACCCTATTCAGCACCCAGGGTGCAGAATAGTTATTCTGCACCCAACATGTTTTTATGTTGTTAGATTGAAAAAATTATGTTTTGTATACGAATAATTATGTCCATATATTTACCCCAACAACAACAATCGACAAAAAAGTAGAGTTTATGTGTCATTATAGTGTAAAAAACACAAAAAATATGTATTTTACGTCGAATTTTTATACTGCATGTAAACAAAAAAATTATGTCATTTCTAAATTTTATTATGTTCTTCTCGACTTACGAAGTAAGGCAAAATTTACGTGACGTAAAAATAATATACGATTCTAAAGATAGATGGTGGGTGTAGAATAACTATTCTACACCCTGGGAGTCAAATAGCGCGACTATATATATATATATATATATATGAAAAATACTTCTTACTCCCGGGTGTAACTACACCCACATCTCATATACTACCTTACGGAAGTATTTGTAATACTTTATCTGTTTGAGTATGTTCATATACTATATCTAAGATACTTTCAAACAAGTTAGGTGAAAAATTGCAAATACACCCATAGTTTACACTATATATGTAAAATACCGTCATATTTGTACGTACGAAAGGAGTATGTGAATAAAAATTACATACTACCAAAAAAGTAGTATATATACTGCCCAAATATTCGTATATACTTCATACTACCCATATATAGTCTCCAATATGATAGATAATACCTAAATAATGTGAAACACACATGGGTGTAACTACATCCGGGTGTAGTATAAATATATATATATATATATATATATATATATATATATATATATATATATATATATATATATATATGCTAAGTGGATATCATGTGCGCTAGATAGATCTTTAATCTTATTTAATTTCCGTGTGAAAGTTTATTAAGATATGTCAGAAACAGTACATGAGTGAACATATTCGAAAGTTGTGCATCATATTATATCTGTGTCTGCAATTGGAGTTTAAACCATCATGTAGCTGGTAGCTTTTATATGATGTCAGATAGATATGTAGGGATATAACATTTAGATTGCGATAATTAGGTTTTAATTGGTCAATGATCCCATGATACTTCGTCCATTCAGATGGAACCCTAAACCGAATGGTTTTATCCTCATTAATCAATATATAGGTCGATTAAACATCAAGGATTTTTATTATAATTTTAGCTGTCATTTTTACTTCTTTTTCCTTCAATTGTGGTAAAGTTACACAACATTCTCATATTGTTTTGAAATACATGATGCCCTCAAAATGGTCGGTATAACATATAGTACTCGAATCATTAGTTATGTTACTAAAAAGCAAGGAAATAGTTTTGATCTTGAACTTATCGATCTTAATTTATTTTGTAAGGTTTCAATAATATGTTTTCCATGCCAATAACAATAACATATATTTTATTTTTTAATGGATACATAATTAGGTTTAAATATTTTTAATTCCATGCATATTAGCCATACTATTAAATCAAGTCATTATGTGCTCTCTCTCACTTTTATTTGTCTTTTCCTATCACAGATTACATAGTCTTTGCATCTTAATCAATCGTTGTTTATTCTACACGCATGATTGCAAATTCGAGTGACATAAATTTGAAGGATAAGAAAGCATATAAAATTGCTCCTGATTTTTAAAATTTATTTAATCACATACATCATAGGCAACCATAAGATTTCATTATACATAATTGTTTTTTGAAAATGTTCTACTAAAATAAAATTTTCTTTCCAATTGACTGTGATTTATACAAATACTACATAAGATTTATGATCTTGGGAAGTAAACAATCTTGTTTGGTGGAAATTCCTAAGAATTAAATTTCATAACAACTTCGAAATTATCTTGAAAAAATGAAGCATATATATTGTATTCTGGAGCACATATTATCTCTAACATCTATTGACAACAACCTGATTTATTGGTATTTATATAGAGGAGTCAATTCTCTACCTCAAGCGACTAAATGCTTAATAATTGGACCACTGATTCTCCACCTCCATGCACATCTTAACCTAATACCACTATATTTCTCTTACTCCAATTGTGTCAATCGGTTATGGCTGACTATGTCCTAGAGCTCAATTCTAGTTACAAAAATCGAATCTAGTTCTCGTGTTGTTATATAGAGAAAGCCACATGTTCCTTATATCATTTGCATAATGTAAGGTGATGTTTATATATATGACATTTATCTTTGAATCAAAAAGAGTTTAGGCTATTTATAATTAATTGTTAAGAACTTGATACACTTTAGGAATATCTATTTTTAATTATTAAACTTCATGCGGTTTAGGAACAACTTCGATTGCGATATGTTCAAGTGTAATTATTATGATATACTAACTCTGAGTTGTTATTGAGTGTAATTTGTTTAAATCAAAATATGAAAAAATCTTGGTTTGATATTGTTTACACGTATTTATGACCACTTTGTATTTATCTATATTAATAAAATAGAGTATGCTTGATTGACCCATATGTTTTGCATCTCTGAGAACTTCTACGTCCCTTTTATCTACCATATTGTACTTTCCTGTCATTTGTATGGTAAATTCGTTTTCCTTTGTGATATGGATAGTTAAAATTATGATGATGCATTGATAATGATATTTTTAAGGGATGGTACATCTCACTTTTTTCCATTGTGATTTGATTGTATAATTGATAAATATGAGAATTTATTGATCATGGAAGATTGAAGCAGGGGACTTCTAGCAATTTTCCGTAAAATTATTATTGCCTTGAGTTTGTACTATATGGACAAACGACGAATGTAGGTTTTCATGAGTTTGTACTATCAACGGAGTTTGTGAGGATTTTATTTTTGTTATGATAGGTCTAAAGTCTATGCCTTCTCTCGTAAAAGTAGTTTGTGAGCATTTTTTCAAAATGGCATAATTCTCGGCCAATAACTACAAAGGTGCCTAGCCACTTCTTTTCCTACGGAAATAACTTCACCTCAAATCTTCTGTGTAGCATTTCCCTTTTCATTGAAAAGAACTCATTTTAGTCTTCCATGTTTTCGGTTGACCTTGAACAACCGTTAAAGTTTACGTGAAGTGAAGGAAGCACTAATTAATATCTAAACATTAGTTTACATATGTTTTGTTAGTGTGCCTTTTGCAACAATGTGTTCGTGGTTGATATTGTGTTGTCTAGAATAAAGGGTGTCTTGTCTTTGTTTAATTCTGGGTATTTCTATTCGGATCAAGTTTTATCGTGCAGTAGTTCACAGAACTGATGGTACTCATTGCTTATCTTTTTGATTTTTCTCGTCGTAGTTTGGCGATTTGATAATAGAGTGGTTGGATAGTTTGTCTTGCGAGGATCATCTCTCTAGGATCAATGTGTGTCCGACAATTTAGGTCATTCTCTCCAAAGTCAATCGATTTTTCAGAACCTTCAAGTTTAATTAAACCCTTATTACAATTAGTTATGTATATATGTATGTATAAATCAATCTATTCTTAGAGCCTCTCGTATATTTTTTCTCTTGTGTACACTGTCAATGGAACTCCTACGTAACACGCATGCACCTTTACGTATGTACTCCCTCCATCCCAAAAGGATGTCTCAAGTTTATTTAAATTTAGATGTATCTATATCTATATACTAAATAGTGTCTAGATACATCCAAGTTTAGACAAACTTAAGACATCTTTTTTTTCGGAGGGAGTAATATCAATTAGTTCTGGATTTTTTTATCAATCTGTTTTGAGTTAACTTCCTATGCATTGCACCGGGTCCAGGTGCTCAGCTAGCTGGTCGATCTTGTTTTGCAGCGAGGTGGACCCAACTAGCCAATCCATGTTAATAGGCTAGCTGGTCGATTCTGGGATGATCGATCAGGCCGGTTACCTAGCTAGCTAGGAATCCACCTCTTCCAGTAGTCTTAGCTATTTGGTAGGTAGCCTAGATGGATACGGAGCACCTCTCCCTGAGATTTTTTCTATATTGACACGACTTCACAAATTATGTAACATGGTCGGTCTGTCACGTTTAAGATGTTATGTAATGTACACCTCTGATTAAATCCTAGCCATACATTTTAGATCTAATAGTCTATATTAATTCTGATGATGTGGATTAACGTGGTGCCTCGAAAAACACTCTTATATTGCTTTTAGTATACAATAGATAACTTTGCGTGTTCGATATTTTGTTTGTTTTGACAATAACTTAGCCATCGGTTTTGTGATGATAGGCCTCCGCTCGTAAAACAGCTCCCACGGTCGGTGGAGTGGAGAAGCCTCATCGATATCACCCTGGAACCGTTGCTCTTCGGTATGTTTAACAAACATAACTTGAGGCTATGTATCCATCCATCCATCTATCTAGCTATCGATATTATTATTTTTGTACCTTTCTTATGAGGTTCTTATCTTTAATACACATGCTTTTGCAGTGAAATTCGCAAATATCAGAAGGGCACCGAGCTGCTCATACGGAAGCTACCTTTTTAGAGGCTCGCTAGGGAGATCGCTCAAGTTTTCAAGGTAGAGTACCACTCGACCATATGCGGTTAATGAATCGCCCTTGAGAGACATCCAAATCTAGCTTAATCCCTTCAAAAGATGTCCATGCATCCTAGTACAGATTAGCATGTATTAAAGCAAGCTCTAGTGCAATTGAATTCCAAAAGCTAATTATTTGTGCTTATAATGTTTTTGTTTGGCTTTTGTGCTACTTGTACGGATTGATCTACGTTTCCAGAGCCATGCGGTGCTTGCTTTACAGGGAGCAGTGGAAGCCTACCTTGTGGGGTTGTTCGAGGACACCAATCTGTGTGCCATCCATGCGAAACGTGTCACCATAATGTCGAAATACATTCATCTGGCTAGGAGGATCCGGGGCGAGAGGCTCTAATTGCCTAAAATAGATCGACATCAACATGATTGCTGTATTCTGCACGATTCATGGATTCATGACAGATGGATGCCAAGATAGTGTCAAACGGTGTTAAGTTATCATTAGTACTGAACTACTGATATGGTTGGTTACATATGGTAGCTGTAGCCGTTGTTGATGTCGCGCGAGAATCACGTGCGTTGGAAGTCGCTGTAGCAGCTGTAACCGTTCTGTTCTTGACGTCGAACGTCACGGTGGAGAGGGGTTTCATCGGCATGGATACACTGCTCGCACGCTTCTAGCTACGCTGCGTTGTTCGGTCATGGTGCAGCAGCGACAGTTAAACAGGTTGGTTTTGCCGTGGTGAATACCATCGGCCTCGTCATGTTTATATACTCCGAATACAATCAGGATAAGAATACAATTGGTTAAGATTACAACCGTGAGCATATATATCTCCTTGATCAACTTCGTGATCAAGTCAGCTAACTATCCTAACTAACAACAACAAGGTACAGCTAGGATGTGCGTGTTTAACATTCCCCCAGAATGTCAGCCGTTTGTGAGGTTGAGATTGGTTCTAAGTCGCTGAAGCATCTGTTTCGTCAGAGGTTTAGTAAAGGCGTCTGCCACTTGATCTGCTGAAGCGACAAACCGTACATCCAGTGCTCCCATGGCTACCTTCTCCCTGACAAAGTGGAAATCGACTTCGATATGCTTCGTGCGAGCGTGAAAGACGGGATTTGCAGTCAAGTATGTTGCCCCGAGGTTGCCGCACCACAAAACAGGTGGCCTGGGCTGTGATACTTGCAGTTCCTTCAGCAAGGACTGCACCCATGAAGCTTCTGCTGTCCCGTTAGCAAGGGCCTTGTATTCCGCTTCAGTTGATGATCTAGAGACCGTGGGTTGCTTGCGTGTGCTCCATGACACGAGGTTGGAGCCGAAGAACACTGCGAACCCGCCGGTAGATCTTCTGTCATCGCTGCAACCCGCCCAGTCGGCATCAGTGAACATACTTAGTAAAGTGGAGGTGCAGCGCCGAATATTCAGACCAGTGCTCACTGTCCCTTTGACATACCGCAGGATTCTCTTCACCGCCTCCCAATGAACATCAGTAGGATGCGCAAGGAATTGGCACACCTTGTTCAGGGCGAAAGAAAGGTCCGGGCGAGTGAGTGTTAAGTATTGCAGGGCGCCGATGGTGCTGCGATAAGTGAAGGCCTCATCTTCGTTCAGCTTGTGTCCAGACTCACATGAGAGCTTGTCGTGTGTGCACACAGGTGTGGAGACTGATTTGCAATTTGCCATGTTGGTTCGCTCAAGAAGATCAACGGCATATTTCTTCTGAGTGAGACTGATTCCCCCAGGATTGCGAATCACTTCAATGCCCAAAAAATAGCTGAGAGACCCAAGGTCCTTGACAGGGAAGGTGCTCGAGAGCTGATGCAGCAGACTGTCCAAGGCAGACGAGGATGAGCTGACAATCACAATATCGTCTACGTAGACGAGCATGTACATGGTAACCCCATTCTAAGCGAAAATAAAAGGGATATATCTGCGGCAGATGGAGTGAAGCCGAGCTGCTGCAGTCGATCACTCAAACGAGAGTACCAGGCTCTGGGCGATTGCTTGAGACCGTAAATGGCTTTGTTGAGCTTACACACATAATCCGGGTGTTGCAGATCTTGGAAGCCGGGTGGCTGCTGCATGTAGGCACTCTCTGTCAGGAAGCCATGAAGAAAGGCGTTGCTAATGTCCACTTGACGGAGATGCCAACCACGCGACACGGCGAGCGAGAGAACAAGCCGAATTGTCGCTGGTTTAACCACTGGTGAGAAGGTCTCAGAGTAGTCTACCCCCTGCTTCCGTGTAAATCCTTTTGCGACCAACCTAGCTTTGAATTTATCCAGAGAGCCGCCTGCCTTGTGTTTCACTTTGAAAACCCATTTGCACCCGATAATGTTGCAACCAGGTGGCCGAGGGACCAAGCTCCATGTTTTGTTCTCCTGGAGGGCGGCGAACTCTGACTCCATGGTAGGGCGCCAGGAAGCGTCAGAGAGAGCCTCGCGATAGGTGCGAGGCGCAGCATGAAACGCCCGCCGCCGCGGGTCGTAGCGAACCGTACCATCGGTCGGCTCGAGCTTCTTGATGATGTTGTGTCGAAGCCGGGTTGCCATCGGATGAGCAACAGGCGCAGAAGGAGGCGCAGACACTGGTCCAGTAGTCGGCCCACTAGACGGGGTGCTGACAGACGCTGTCCGGGCAGGACGTGAAGTAGAGCCCATAACAGGAGAAGCGTCATCTGGTACGAAGCCAGAGCGAGACATGCTGGGTGAAGGAGGCCCATCGGGATGGTGCCCGCCCGTGCGGAGCGGCGTGCTGGGGGAGTCCGAGTCGGATGAGTCCGACGGCGAAGCGGAGTCCGAAGTACCTGTAGATGGGACAGAATTGCTCGAGGCAGGGTTAATCAACAAAGAGGTATCATATCTCCGCATGCGATCATCAACAATAGTGGGCTCAGTTATGGGAAATAAACTAGGTTGTGGAGGATTGCTGGTGGGTGGTGGGCATGCGACTTGTGGTTAACTCAAAAGGGAAAACGTGTTCGTCAAACACGACGTCGCAGGAAATATAGATGCGCCCACTAGATCGATCTAGACATTTGTAGCCCTTATGCATAGAGCTATAGCCGAGGAAGACGCATTGGCGAGACCGAAACTCGAGTTTGCGGTTGTTGTAGGGGCGTAAATTTGGCCAACACGCGCACCCGAACGCCTTAAGGAAGGAATAGTCGGGTTCCTCATGGAAGAGGCGTGAGATAGGTGAGGAGTTGCCAAGAACTCGTGTAGGCATACGATTAATAAGATAACATGCTGTGATAAAAGCCTCGTCCCAAAAACGCATCGGAAGGGAGGAGTGAGCAAGAAGAGCGTTGCCGGTTTCGACAAGGTGCCGATGTTCGCGCTCGGCAATGCCGTTTTGTTGTGAGGTATGGGGACAGGAAACTCGGTGAAGAATTCCCTCACGCTGGAAATAGCGGGAGAGGCAATGATACTCGCCTCCCCAATCGGATTGCACCGCACGGATCTTAGTATTTAACATGCGTTCAACATGTTTCTGAAACGTGTAAAAGGCTTGCTCAACATCAGATTTTCGTTTAAGCAAGTAAATCCAGGTAAAGCTACTGAAATCATCTAAAAAACTCACATAATATTTGAAACCACCTACAGAGGTAAGCGGCAGGACCCCAAACATCCGAGTGTATGAGTTCAAGGGGAGCATGAGTTACATGGGAGGAATCACGGAAGGGTAACTGATGGACTTTTGCACGCTGACATGCATCACACACGCTAGATAAATTATTGGAGGGTACACAGGCTATTTTATTTGTTCTAAGAACAGACTCAATGATGGCTCTAGATGGATGACCTAGCCTTCGATGCCAAAGATCTGAGGAGAGCTCTAGATGGATGACCTAGCCTTCGATGCCAAAGATCTGAGGAGAGCTTGACACCGGAGAGAGCGGAATGACTTGGACGTGGTGGAGTAGAGCCTGGCACCGGATAGAGACCACCGCGTGATCTACCTTGTAGCAAAATCTTCTTCGTTGTTTGATCCTTCAGATAAAACACATGGGGATGAAATTCGGCAAAAGCATTATTATCAGACACTAGTCTGTGCGTAGAAAGAAGATTGCGGCTGATGTGTGGAACGTTCTTTCTCTCATGCAAAACCGTGCATGAAACTTTCATCTCGCACGGCTCCTAAGTGATAAAATAAAGAAGAACTCGTCTTCTTTCTTTTTTGATTACCTTCCTCGCGTATGTATAAGACCGAATCCATTCTTTTTCGAAATCGTTCTTCCTTTGTGGTGATAAATTGCCTACTTAACTCAGTGGTTAGAAGATGTTACGGAGATACAAAGGTTTAGATGATGAGCCACTAATTGTAGAATGACCAACATGGGAGATGTTCAAACCTACTCCGTTGGCGACCTGCACCTTATCCTTGCCGCCGTAGCGCTCGTGGACGGAGAGCCTGTCGAGGTTGCTTGTCAGGTGGTCAGTGGTGCCGGAGTCCATGTACCAGTGCGGGTCGATGGAGTACGACCCGGAGTTGGCGGAGTAGTTGCCGGAGCGATCGCGGTTGTCCTCAGGCTGGTAGGAGTGGTTGAAGCGCTGACGGCAGTGCAACGCCTCATGCCCATATTTGCCGCAGACTTGGCACTTGACGTTGCTCCGGTTGTTGCCGCGGCCGCGTCCTTGTCCTTGTCCACCACGACCCCCACGGTTCTGTCCGCCCTGGCCGCCTCCACCTTGACCGCCACGCCCGCCACGGTTGCCTTCGGAGTGGCGCGCGGCAGCGTTGGCAGATGAGTGGATTTCTCCCGCCGAGGTCTGCTGCTCGAGACGGAGTTCAGCGCTGAGGAAGAAGGCGTAGAAGCTGCTCAGGCTCAGTGGCTCGTCACGCGTCGTGACCGACGCGACCAGGGGCTCAAACTCCGGTCCGAGCCCGGCCAGCATGTACCCGAGGATCTCGTCGTCGGAGAGCGGCTTGCCAGCGGACGCCATGGCATCGGCGAACCCTTTCATCTTGTGGTAGTACTCAGACGCGCTGAGGTCCTTCTTCTTTAGGTTGGAGAGCTGGTACCTGATCTGCATTAGGCGTGCGCGATTCTGGGTCGCGAACATGTCCTGGAGCGTTGCCCAGACCGCAGCAGAGGTGGTGAGCTGCGTCATCTGCCCGAGGATGTCCTCGGACATGGAGCCGAGGAGGGCGATCATCACGGTCTGGTCTTGTTGGTACCAGCGGAGGAAGGCCGGATTGGCGATCTCGCGTGCGGCGTCACCGGTGCCCTCCTTGATGGTGTGTGGAGGCGCCTTGAACGTCCCATCGACGTAGCCGAACAGCCCCTGTGAGTACAGGGCCGGCACCGCCTGGGTCTTCCAGAGGAGGAAGTTATCCCTCGTGAGGAGGATGGTGATGGGGTTGCTGATTGCCGAGATCGACACGGGAGTAGCGGAGCTTGCGCCGGCAACAGTGGCTCCGGAGTTTGCATCGGCAGTGGTGGTGGCCATGGTGATGTGGGATTGGATCTTACGACGCTCTGATACCAAGTTAAACAGGTTGGTTTTGCCGTGGTGAATACCATCGGCCTCGTCATGTTTATATACTCCGAATACAATCAGGATAAGAATACAATTGGTTAAGATTACAACCGTGAGCATATATCTCCTTGATCAACTTCGTGATCAAGTCAGCTAACTATCCTAACTAACAACAACAAGGTACAGCTAGGATGTGCATGTTTAACAGCGACGACACGATCGGTTGAGATGATAGTAACGCACAGGAATTCCAATTTTGTTTCCTGAACTCAACTTTTTGCTTCCACAGCTACCAGTGACCGATAATTTGATCTGATGCATACGCACACAGTGCAGTACGAATTAAGCTGCCAACGACGTATTGTTTCCAATATCGCCCATGGTTCGCAAGCAGCAGGGACGCCATCACTACTTGAACTACTAGGGTACGACGAGTCACCTACTCTGAATGCTTGCTTCCTCTGTTCTACAAGAATAATAATGGACTCGTGAAACAGAGTTCAAGTAGGTAAATCCCTTTCTTGTGAGCCTCCTACAAGAAACAAAGCAGCCAGGTACTATCTATACCAATCAAATTGAACGTATTAGACTGTCTCGTACTCTTGTCTGACAACTGCATCACATAAATGTCAGGAAACAGATAAGGTTTTATCAATGCTTGCAATAATCCAGTACAACAAAATGAAAGAAATGAGTAATTTCTGACATACAAGAGTGCATTATTTAAGCTGTCTCGTCTAACAAGTACAACCTATACACACCCGGCATATCATTTTCCAGGGAAGAAAAATTAAATACAATACACACTGTGCGCAATACTATCACATATATGCTCATCAGGGCTTGCCAGCCGATCCTTCCATGCGCCAAAACAGCCGTAACAAGAATGACAGTGCAAAGCCCACTCCAAACCCCAAGCCAACAAAGGCAAACAGAAGGACAACCCCGAATTTGTCTTGCCAAAAGCTGTTTGATTCTGGACGAGACACTGAACTTGGAGAAAGTGAGGCTGCGGTATCACATTGCTTGGAGAGTGGAAGTCCACAGAGTCCCGTATTGCCTTCAAATGAACTTTTGGAAAATGTTAAGAACTGGTTTCCTTGCGGAATTCTTCCGGACAAGCTGTTGTATGAAAGGTTTAACCACTCAAGAGAGGTAAGAGAGGTTAACTCTTGTGGGATTTCCCCTGAAAGTTGGTTGGAAGATAGATCCAGTGATTCCAGCTGAGACAACTCACTAAACTGATATGGGATTTTTCCTGTGAAGTTGTTGTGTGACATGTTAAGTCCGTGCAGTGAAACAAGCTTCCCCATTGACTCTGGAATAGGACCATCAAATGAGTTGTTTGAAAAATCTATCACTTTGAAAGCGGTTAATATCTTAGTGAAAATAAGCTCAAACCCTTTGAATGTCACAGTGATAGTATCTCGATAAAATCCTTCTTCTGAGTGTGTTTCATGTCCTAGGACTTGTCCCTCATCATTGACATGAGCCATCATTGCTTTCAGTTCATTAAAAAAATCTTTCTGGCAGGTTTCCAGAGAAGTTATTGGATGCCAAATCAAGTATTTGCAAACTGGTGAAGTGGTTACTAAGAGCATGATCTCCTTTAATATCCCTTATTGTGCCACTGAGTTGGTTTGATGCTAAGATAAGAACTCGAAGCCGTACAAGAGCCCCCAACCAATATGGAAAAGAATCGGCAATTTGATTGTTACCGACATCAAGGAGCTCAAGGTGTTGGCAGTGCAATAGTGATCTTGGTAATTTACCAACAAACTGATTTCCATTCAAATCTATTGTTTGCAACATACATCCTTGTCCAATATTTTCAGGCAACATGCCCTCTAAATGATTTTCTCTCAACTTCAACACGCTCAGTTTTCCTGATTCGATTAGGCATGATGGTACCAATCCACTGAAGTTGTTATATGATATGTCCAAGATATCTAGTTCACTTGTGCTACAGATGGAATAGGGTACATGGCCATTTAACTTGTTCTTGGACAAATTGAGATAGGAGCTTTTAATGTATCTTCCAAAGTTAGGTACAATGGAAGAGAAGTTGTTGTTTGAGTAATCCAACGAACCCCCAGGAGATGATGTAACAGGTAAGTCTATTAGAGCTGAGATCAAGGACATGTAACTGTGGCAGATGAACAAGAGAAGGGGAGTTCTCTAACGTAGAAAACATGTTATATGAGATGTTCAAATAGCCAAGCTGCCCCCTCCAACTATCCCATATCCAACTTGGTATGACCCCACTAATTTGATTACTTGAAAGGTCAAGTTCGGAAACTTTATCTAGATATCTCAAAGAACATGGAAGTTTTGTGAGGTTACAGGATGCAAGGCCTAAGTGGTAGACGTTAGAAGGAGAGTGTAAGATGTTATCGCCTTCTTTGTCCGTGATTGATAGCATGTTGTTCGAGAGATCCAAAAAAGTGAGGCTCTTGATTCTCCAGAATACGCTAAGGTCAATTGTGTCTGATAATCTATTTGAGTAAATCGAAAGAATTGCCAGATGTTTTAGCTGAAAGAATGATTTGGGTAATGGGCCAGTAAGTTGGTTCTTGCTTAAATCAATTAAGAAAAGAGGCGAGGATAATGGGGTGGGAATGTCTCCTATGGGACCAGAAAGTTTATTATAACTTAGAATAAGATATTGCAAAGCCGGAAGAGCCAACACAGTATTTGGAATTTCGCCTGCATTAGAAAAGTGAACGATAATCAAAATAGGTATTGGTGTTTTCCTATTAGCAAAAAAGATAAAATTCACTTGATATAAACATTGACGTAATATGGTATTCCTTCCGATCTAAATTAATGGACTCAGATTTATTTAGAATCGGATGTAACTACTCATGTGTTAATGCTAGATATGCCCGAATCTAGAGAAATACGAGTACATTAATTTAGATCAGAGGAAGTACCGAAGGGTAAACTGGTATTGTTTACTTCCAGAAATAAACGGGATAATATACTTATCTATAAGAGCATAATGTACATGCTTTGCACCTAGCTATTCACATGATAAAAACGTGTAAATCATATACTTCCTCCGTCTCAAAATAGATGTCGGAAATTTATTAAAATTTAAATATATCTATATACTAAATAGTGTAGATTTATTTAAATTTTTGATAAATCTGCGACATCTATTTTGCGACGGAGGGAGTATATTTTTCCGTCATACTAGCATTAGTACTCTAGACATGCGGTTCATGTAGCTATATAGCTAGTGCCCCCCAAAACTCAAGATTAAGAGCCGATGTATTCTCTTAGAGCACTTATTATGTCATCTTACCAGATATCTCATCGCGGCTACCCATTGCTTGTTGAGAACCAAGTCTTAATCCTCGACATGCCGCACTAGTACAGACCGGGCCTATCGAGACCGACTGTCACACAGAGAAGGCCACTTCCGTTTGTGTTGTGGAAGATCGTTGACGCCGCAAAATTTTGACCATCTGCCCGGATCCTTGACAGACTCCTTTGCAGCGACATCACACACGAAATTTTTCTCGCATGGTAACATTGGGTTGCACACGCCCAAATATGCATGAATCATCTGCTTAGTGTATTCATATCCTACACGATTCCGGACTAAAGAATCTTTTGCTTTTTAAGTGCGACGTTTTGTCTATCTTTTACCGTTTCTTTTTGTGTGTTCCTTCTCACATAGTGATTCATAAATCATAGTATGTAGTGAGTCCTCGATGGCATGACTTCCTTAAAAACCCCAACTGCCCCTGTCTGCAAATAGTGTCTTCTTCCCGCGTGGTATCATACAGCCACGCGCCGCCGCCCTCTTGGCCACACCACCACTAGGCACACACTTCGATATGGGGATGTTTAGTGTGTAATGAGCAGTTACTAATTAGTTAGCTAGTACTATTGAGTAGTTATTAAGAACTATATAATGTGTTAAGTTAGAGGTATTTTGTAATAAGTAGCTAGGGAAACCGCGTTTGATTGTAGTCCTTTCCACATATATATGCCCAAATATTATGAACTAATTCTTTGATTATTGCCTAGACAGAGAGTTGTGTGCAGACGAAGAATACAATGCCTATGGAAACGTACATAGTAAAGGACAGTGTGTGCCATGATCTCAGTCGCACACGACGAATGGACTGGAGATTGTTTGTAATAGGCATATTAGCACATGACTAGTGCAACAATTTCTGTGTGTGAAACTACCTCTAACTGACGATTCATAACCAAAAATTGTTTGCGACAGGATCCATCGCAGAAGTTTGTAGGCTGATAAACTGTGTGGTAGTATATGGCCCACTTGGGCCCAATAAAGGTAACCCTACCAACTGCATAGTATATATCTGTACTAGCAGTAAGACCACTTCACTCGACTTCCGCCTCACCCCTTTAGAAACACAATACACATCTTCTCCCCCTAAACTCATCCGGTCTGCGAGACGAAAGCAAGAGCTAGCCGCTGGAGGAAGTCGGCGCTGCAATGCCGATGTCCTCACCGGTGACCTTTACGTCGTGAACTGGTTCTTATCCGCAAGATCGAATTCCGGAGTGCCGCCGGTCAACCCGACTCGTCCTCATCCTCCACGGTGGCCAACATCAGCCATGGTCGCCGTCTAGAAGGTATGTGTTGTTAGCATGCTTGCTAAAGTTATATTTATAGTGCGGATTTGTGCAGTTAGCAAGGCCGGATGCATTTTATTATTCCTAGGCCGTGGGTGTTTTTTATTTTTATAGTCACTATCTCGAGTGTGTTTGACCAAATCGATGACTTAGCTCCACTATCTTAATGCTTTCGACCGAATCTATGAATTTTCTCCAAAATCTTAATGTGTTCAACCAGATTGGATGTGTTTGGACCGAATGCATGTATACATGTTTTGGATATATTTAACTGTGTATGGACCAGATCTATGTGTTAGACATTGGGTACTTGTCGCCAGATTTATGCAATGTATTAGAATAATTTTCACCATGTATTTTCTTGTGATTTATTGTTGCTACAACTTTATGTCCTTTCTTATGTGGTGTGAATTGACTGGTACCAGATCCATGGTTGCATCTTGACATTACAATTTTTGTATAATAGAGATACTATTTTGGTGACACTGCATAGGAAGGTCTCATTGGCTCCTCGCACCCAAGTTGCGGAGAAGTTATATTTCTGTTCTACTTCTTAGTGTAGCTGAAAGTCAAGAACTGCGCGGACCTCACTTGAGGAAGCCAAGAACTAAACCTCTCTTGAGCAAATCAAGAACTTCACTTAATTCTTTGGTGGCAAGTAGTTCTTGTTGAGACGAACAAGGTATAATAAGGGCTAGATTATCCCTTAGGAGTCTCGTCATGCGAAGAAGATAAAGACAGAGACGCAACCAAGAAAATTAGATTATCTACTTTGTGTATGTATGTCATTGTATAGCTGGCAATGACTTCATGTACAAATGCATGTATCTAAGGTGTATGAATTATGCAAATAAATATCAACACTATTATATATTTCTGCATAAGCTGGACATAAATCATAAATCTGTAGGGTGAAAACGTGTACAATAAAACCTATCAGCATACGGCTGGTTTATTTAAATTAAAACGTTTGCTAAAAGAGCCGAACACATACGATAAAACAAAATATTTCATTTGCGGTTATCCATAATCGTAAAAAATAGAGAAATACTAGCGTATGTTAAGGCCCAATAACACGTATACGGATGTATTCCGGGAAGCATGTGCCCCTTGGCACACGGTTTCAACAACAATTTGTGTTTTAGATGTCTATCACACACCCTTCGATGGCGACGGTTCGTTTCACCGTGTGTGACGGGTCATTTTTAGCGTGTGTGAAAGACCGATTTGTACTAGTTCCAGTTAACTTTTTTTAAAAAAAAATTGCTAGACTATTTAACTTTTTGGTAATGAGATGGGCTTCAATTCTCTTTCATAAAAAAAATTCAGTCAAACAAAGCTCTTTTTTTTACCTACATAATAAATTCAGGGTTGGTATCTCACCTTGGAGGTTATTGCTGTCGAGATATAATGCAGAAAGATTAGTCAAGTTGCCAATCCAGGTGGGTATCTTCCCATATAAGCTGCAATCTGTAAGGTCCAAACTTGTCAAGCTTGTAAGGTTGGCAATCCAAGAAGGCATCGAACTAGAGAAGTTGTAGGATGCCAGGTACAAGTCTATTAAGCTCTCAATATTGGCAATCCAAGAGAAATTTGGCTTCTCCAAGCCTGACCCGTGGAGCCACAACGACTCCAAGCTAAGCTTGGATATTAAAGAGATATTTCCGTCGGTAATTTCAGCCATGCTTAGTCCCAAAAATGTCAAGAACCTGAGGTTGACAAACGAGGTTGGTATCACCGCAGTAAAATTAGTCTCTATTAGATTAAGCAATTCCAAACTATTTTCAACTGGAAAATTTGGTAGGTGCCCAGAAAGCCCAGTGTTCCAAGACAAGTCAATCCACCTTAACTTTTTTAGCTGGAATATCTTTGTGGGAAACTTTCCTTCAAAGTCATTACCAGATAGGTCAAGAGTGCTCAATGAAGAGAAGTTAGCAAGGAACTGGGGAACCTTGCCAGAGATACTATTCTGTGAAAGTGTGATACTCTCTAGGAACTGCAGTCTCCAGAAGGAACTATGTATATGTCCGGATAGACCACAGAAACACAAACTAAGGTACTGTAGTCTAGGAACAGAGTTTGCTAAGGAATTAGACCAAGTTGTTCCATCGCTGGAGATATCCACTTCATCAAGATAGAGCTCCCTCAGATTGCTCAGATTTGCTATGAAAATTTGAAAACTTGGTTCACTGAAATACACTTCAACAGGATTGTAGGAGAGATCAAGTGTACGCAAATTCTTGAGGTGGGAAATCCCAATGGGTATCTGACCAGCAAACCTCGTATTGTAGAAATCAAGGCTGACGAGGTTGGTCAGCTGCTCAAACCCGGAATTGGGAAGGCTGGCATGGTAAAAGTGGTTACCAGCGAGGCTGAGGTTTGTGAGAGAGGTGAGGTTGAATAGTGCTGGACTAAGACCACCTTTGCTCTGCAGGTTACGATCACTGAGGTCCAAAATGATCACCTGACCGGAGGCCCCGTCACAGCCCACACCCTCCCAATGGCAACAGTCTGTGCCGTGTTTCCACGACGAGAGGTTGGGGTTGTGGAAGAAGGAGTGCTTCAGCTGGAGCAGAGATGAAGCCTGCTCAGGGAGGCACTTGACTGTGATGCCATCGCCGCCGTTGGCAGCGATATTGGTGGGGAAGTAGCATGCGAGTAGTAGCAGGATGAAGCGAAGCTGTGGGCGCTTGCAGCTCATCTTGTTTCTACAGCTTGCCTTCTTTCTAACTTCAAGCTGGTCCTCAGGGCAATATATATACAGAAACGTCAACGTGCATCTGGCTCGTTCCTACCAGCACTAGTTTGTGTTCAGGTGGCGCTATTGTTAGTCCAAGATGAAAGCTCTGTGCACCACCATTAATTGTGCGGTAACAACTGATTCCCGCACTACACAAGTTGCATACTTTCACGTTCCGTTGTCTCAAATGACTTGGACTACGATTTCCATACGTGAAGTTTCAGCCGCCGCCTCTCCTGACCTAGCCAATAGCCTCCACTCTGTCTTCTCCAAAGATTGGTTCCCCATCCTCCGGCTGGCCTCGCAGGCATCGGGAGGGGCCAGGAACCCGAATTTATAAGTGAAGTTTTTAATAAAAATAGTGTTTCTAAAAGATAAAGTAGTGTTTCGGTCGTCATTTTCTTTTTGACCTCTATGTCGATGGAGATTGCATCGTCTATAATAAGTGATCTTTGGCCCTTTTTTTGATGACGAGATCTCCTTCCTGACTTTAATGGTGGTGTTGAAATATTAAGGCTCTATAGGTACTTCGTAGGTTTTTCTCGTCCCGGCTACTATGTCCTCGATCATGGCGATTCATACTCTCGGTTCCCAAGCGACATCGACCATGATGTTCAGTTGCTTTTTCCTGAAATACTGGTGTTGGTACTCTTATCAAGGTTGATTGATTACTCTAACAGCTACACGCACGTACGTAGCCACGATATTTACAGTTTATGGTTTGGTATTTGTCAGTTTTTTGTTGCCTTCAGAAAAGTCTAAAATTGTGTCTTGAAGAAAAAAATTAAAGAGCTTAAAGATTTACTAGTTTCTTTTAGACTTTATATTATAATTGCTGGAGATAGCTTATGTATCGCTACCGTGTACTATTTGTTACTATGAATATACCGATGGTACTGATTGTAAAAAAAAGAACAACTACTTTGTTACCTCTCAAGGGTAAAGTTACACTCTCGCGTGTTTGATCCTGATGCAAGCTATTAGCAAGGGTTGATCTAAGAACTAAAGATTTTTTTAGATGGAAGACTCGAAATGCCGGCCAGGAGTATAACACCACTAACAACAAAAATAAGAAATAAATACTATGTATAGCAGCTAGAGATACAAGATTACACCTCCAAGAAGGTCTCGTCCTCGAAACAGGGTTGCGTCTCGCTATATTAATATAGCAACCACACGATATAGAAAACAAGAAAGAAAAAGAAGAGAAACAAGTGCCAACACCCGATGGCTCAATGAAAACGAAGATGACCTGCAATTGTTGTGTCCTCTGGAGTATTCCCACCACACTCATGGCTCCAGAACGCCGCGTACGAAAGCAAATCTCTAAGAAGGAAAACGGCAACGACAACGTTGCTATCCGGATTGGTCCTAGGGTTTCCCCCAGTATACTGCGGATGTTGGGGAAGAGGTACATCTGGCACCCTCTAGGAAGGGACAACGACACCCACAAGCATCACCACCTTGATGATATATGCATCGGCTATGCATGCTTCAACCACATTTTTGTTTTCACAATTCAGTTGAATATGCTTAAGTTCTCTCTCAATACAAAACTGCCAACGGAACTGGACTGGTCCACCCATGACTGCCTCGTAAGATAGATGCAATATAAGATGTACCATCAGAGTAAAAAAAGCCCAGCGAAAATAGAATCGCTAACTTGCATATTAGCTCCGGCACTTTCTCACCCAGTTGTTTCATCATGTCCTCACATATTTCTTTAGCACAAAGCGTGCGGAAGAAATGGCTCAACTCCACAAGCGGTCGCCATACATGCTCGGGGAGATAGCCTCGAAGCATCACCGACATTAGCCGCTCAATCCATATGTGATACTCATGACTCTTAAGCCCGTTCACTCTCATTGTTGAAAGATTGACTCCGTTACTGATATTCGAACAATAACCATCTTGGAACCTCATGAGGTATTTGAGCCAACTGAAAGCCTCATTCTTTTGAGGATTTACAAGGCAAAATTCAGCATCTAGCTTGACCCAATTTCTTCGATTGCCCTAGGGAGGTCGCATGTTTAGGTTCTTTCTATCACACAGCCTCTCTTGATTGACTCTAGCCTTGACATTATCCTTTGTCTTCTCAGGAATGCTCATGACTATGTGAAAGAGGTACTCTGCAACATTCTTTTCAGTGTGCATCACATCGATGTTATGGGGAAGTTTGAGGTCCTTGTAATAGGGGAGTTGCGTTAAGCCTGCAACATGAGTCCAGTTGTGCGTCTCACCATATCCCACGAAACCTTTGCCTTTGGGCTTAGGCTTTAGAGCATGTAGCTTGGCATCAACAGCTGCGCCATCAAACGTTGGTATCTTGCTTACTTCATTGACAAGTTTGCCCTTTGTGAAGTGTTTTTTGTCCGCTCTCAATCGATGCCCTCTTTGGAGGTGTGGTCGATGCTTGTCAAAGGCGACATACTTGACACCCTTCTTCAGCCAGATGAACTTAAGAGCATGCCGACAAACTGGCATGGAATCTTCCCATCTGTACAATGTCTACAAAATAGGCTGTAACCGGGTAGGTCATGCATGGAATAGTGGAACCAAACATTCATGAGGAAGTTTTTCTTTGATGCTCGGTCGTATGTCCATATCCCGTGTTCCCAAGAACGGTGCAAATCGTCGACAAGCGGCTGCATGTACATACTCAAATTCATCCCCGGATATTCAAGCCCAGGAATGATCAGTGATAAGAATATGTTCTTACGTTGCATTAGGACTCCGGGAGGGAGATTGAGTAATAACAAACACGTGCCAGCAGCTGTACAATCTAGCTGACATACTAAATGGATTGAATCCATCGGTTTCTACCGCAATTCTGGCATTCCGAGCCTCTTTTGCTAATTCAGGGTATACATTGTCGAAATGCTTCCATGATCCACCATCAGCTGGATATTTCATCTTTTATTTGCCATCAAAAATATCAGGGTATCTCTTCCCATGCTTGTGCCACCTCATCTGTCTAGCAGACTCCTCACTCATGTAAAGGTGTTGGATTCTTTTTATGAATGGGAGATACCAAAGAATCTCTACAACGACTTTTGTTTGCTCCATCTGACCATCGACACCTCTCAACTCAAGGTACCTAGAGGCCCCGCACTTGCTACAGTGAGTGTGTTCTACAAACTCATTCCAAAATAAAAGGCAACCCTTAGGACAACAATGTATCTTCTCATAATCCATGAAGAGCGCTCTCATGATTTTCTTCGACTCGTACATGCTTTGGGGCAGACAATGTCCTTCAGGGAGCATGTTACTGAATGTTTTCAAATTGTCTTCAAAGCTTGATTTGTTCCAGCCATCTTTGGCATTATTGGCTAGTAGTTGGGAGATGGTATCCAGCTGAGAGATAGCTGCACCCGGGTAAAGAGGTTTCTTTGCTGCTTCCATCATATCAAGGAAGACCTTCGCGGTTGGCCTGGGTTCCTCTGGTTCCTCCTATTCCTCTTGTTCCTTCGGATCCTCCCCTAGAGGTGGCGAATATGCCAGCTCTGCATACTAGAGATCATCAAGCATGTTTCCAATACCATCGTCCACATTGCCATCGATACGCTGTCGCATCACCTCCTCTCTAGCATGGTCGCACTCGCCAAAGTTTATCACCATGGTAAAGTCAGGCATATTTATGACCCACAAGTATAGGGGGTGTATCGCAGTATTTTTGATAAGTAAGAGTGTCGAACCCAACGAGGAGCAGAAGGTACTGGCTAGTGGTATGGATTAGGAATTCTCTGCAAATACTTAGCAAACGGATTTTTAGGGGTTTTTGATAAAGCAAGTAAACAAAGTACGAGTAAATAAAAGACAGTAGGAATAAATGCAGCAAGTGGCCCAATCCTTTATGCAGTAAAGGACAAGCCGGTTGTATTACTTAAGATGACCAAACGTTCTAGAGGACACATGGGAAGACTGTCAAGGGCTTTCGCTTTATATAGTTGATTAATCTTCTTTAGCTTGCTAAGTGTTGTGTGGGTGAACCTGTGCTAATGTACCGACCTTCCTAGGACTAATACATACTTGTGATTATACCCCTTGCAAACATCCGTAAGTACAAGAAAGTAATTAAGGTAGAAACCTAACCACAACTTTAAACTCTAAGACCCTTACGTCCCTTGTGCAATGGTTTCCTAACGGGGGTTCAGGTTTCTGTCACTCCGGCAACCCCTACGATTAGTAGCCAAATACACAATGCATTACCCTAGGCCCATTTAGGTGAAGTGTCATGTAGTCGACTTTCACATGACACCACTAAAAGAAGTACACCACAACTTAAATATCAAACTATTGAATCTTTCTCAACACAATTCCACTACTAACAACATGACTTCTCCCATGTCCTCAAGAACAAAATGAACTACTCACAAGACATCATATGGATCATGATCAGAGATGGAATAATGATGTATAACAATCTGAACATAAATAATAATTCAATGGTTCACTCAATAGCATCAACTACAAAGAGTAATCAACACAAAGAAAGTTTCCCCTATGAACTATGCAAGATTCAACACAATTGTTACAACAATATGGAGATGGTGATGAGGGTGCTGATGGTGATGATGATGGTGATGCTGATGATTATGATCCCGATGAAGTCCAGCTTGATGGTGATGTTGATGGCGACGATCTCCCCTCTTCGGGAAGGAATTCCCCCGGCAGAAATCTGTGTGCCGGAGAGATCTTTCTCTCTCGGTGTTTTCCGCCCCGCAGAGGCGGCGGAATCTTTCTGTGGTAGCTCCCCAAGTCTTAGGGTTTCGGGAGGATAATATACGCCAGAGGGGAGTGCCAGGGGTGGACCAGGGCGGCCACACCACCTGGTGGCGCGACCTAGGCTGGCCCGCGCCAGGGGGTGGTGTGGGCCCCCTGTGGCCCATCTCCAGCCCCTCTTCTGGCTTCCTTCGTCTTCTAGAAAAATAGGAATTTCCGTATATTTTCGCGGATTTTCTGATCTTCGCGAATTTTGCCTCCAAACATCACCTTTTCCATCAGAATCCTGACTACAGCGGTCCATGCTCCAAAAGTCATCAACCATGCAAAAACAGATAAAATAACATAAGTATCACCTCTCAGTACGAAATATATCAATGAATAACAGTGAATTATGACATAGAATAGTGATGCAAAATGGACGTATCAACTCCCCCCAAGCTTAGACTTCGCTTGTCCCCAAGCGAAACTGAGCTCAATAAACATGACCTTAGGTTTATGGAGTGAAGAGTCGATAAAAGAATATGGACAAGAAGCATCACATTCATCAATACATAGATCATAATATAAGACAACTCACTATTATATAACTCAACTTGCAATGAGTAAAGGAAACACAATAAAGATACATAAAGTGAATCATAATTGGTAATGGCAAACTTAGCTCTTGGTCGAAGAATAGTTGATAATTTGCTAGAGTTCACAGATAACTGGTTTTCAAAGATAGCTTTCAAAGTAGTAAACATCAAGATAAGAGCAATACGCAAAGCAAGGAACATAAGAAACATGATTGAATAAATCATCATATGAATGACTGAAACACAACAACTCAAAATACTTGCTGAGATGGAAGGGGGTAGGTTTACTGACTCAACTAAGAAGTAAAAAGAAGGGCCCTTCGCAGAGGGAAGCAGGGATCGCAAGTCTCATAAAGAGATCCCAAAAATTATGATACTTACTAGCTTTCAGCTCTCATTGCCCCTATCATAGGCATCGTTTGGTGATTAAGGTTAAAATGACACAACTAAGAGGATATGCTTGACAAGTTATAAGTTGAAATCTCATGCCCCTTACTTATGAGTACCGAACCACATGCTACTCAACTTCAGTCACGAGTAAGCTCTTGTCATTGTAAATACATGTGTATCATTGAGAACCGCCAACGGGGTACCCCTTGCACATGACACAGGAGCTATCCCATAAATAAAATGACAAGGCAAGCAGACAATGAACATCTCAACAATCTTTTTATTTGCTATTTGCATAGGTTTTTATTGAGGATGCTTCAAGAATGCTCACTATGGTTATGCTGCAAGTTTCCACCATGATTAGGCATGGTTTAGGCTAGCGGCCCAGGCGTTTCTCTAACACACATATAAAGTCCATGATCTTACAAGTTCCACTTTTATTTCACACCACTAGGATACATAAGCAAAAAAACATGATATCAACTAGGTACAAAGTACCAATGCAATGTTGAAAGCGTTCCCCATGATGCATGGTTCTGCTAACTTCAACTCATAAAGCGCAAGCATATACGCAACAAAGAAGGACCCAATGGTTCAGGTTTATTAAGTGCAAGAAAAGTAAGGTATGCCATCAAGTTTGTGAGAGCTTTAATCACTAATTTTCACATAACAAGTTTAATTTGGAAGCTAGATAAAACAAGAATTTACTTGGAATAGTAATAATGCTAATAGGTAGGTATGGTGGACACAAATGGCAAAGGTTTTGGTTTTAAGGAGTGGATGCACGAGAAGAATTCCCTCTCAGTATGGGTTTTTGGCTAGCAAGGCTGGGTAGCAAGTACAAGAGTTGAAGGAAACAAACAAACATACAAGTGATAAAAACAAACATGCAATCTTTCTTGGAAGCACAAAAGATCTTAACTAGAGAATACTAGACTTATGAGCAAATCAAGAAAGAAAGATGATGAAATAATTTTTCTTTAGAGTACTTTTATCTTTTCTTTCAACTCTCAAAAATAGTGTTGCTACTGAACGAGCCAGGTTTGCCAAAACCAACTAAATTAACTCAATGATGCCGAAGTGATACCAATACTAACAACAAGATCAATTATATAACCACGAATTGAAAACTAGTATAAGCTATGCAAAAGAGTGAATGATAGAACTTCTCATTAATATTCCATAATGGCAACTCACACCAAGGGATACAATCTAACGAGAGAGGGGACACTTCCATAATGCAAACCATCCTACATAATAACTTCTCTATTCATGATATGACTCTACTAATAAGGTAAAAAGATAGAAGATAGTGATGTGATACCGCGGAACTCCCCCAAGCTTGGAACAAATCAAGGGGATGCCAAACCTGATGATGAATTACTCCTTTGGTGGTGGTGGTATCCCCTCGATGAGCTTCTTGATCAATTTCCCCAAGTCCTCAATCTCGAAGGTGAGATTGCGAATAAGATGCGAGTTTTGCTCAATGCGGCTCATGATCATGTCGGGTTGCGAATTCCAGCTCTTGTGATTCTTTCCCCACTCTTCCTCCTTGATGTCTTCTTTTCATGCATGGCTAGAACGAGGCAAATCCCAATTGGAGGGTAATTTCTCCTTGGGCATATTCTGGTATTGATACTCATGGATAAGGGTATGGAAAGGATTCTTGGCACGTGGAGGAAGTGACCAGGGATCTGAGCGGTGATGAGGAGGCTTCCCTCCAATTGACATAGTCCCGGCAGGGTTTGCCACCACTCCAATGCTTGCAATGGTAGTGCTGGTGTACTTTGCCTCCTCTTCACCTTTGTTGTTGATCTCCTTCTCCTGCCCAGGGTCTTGGAGGTCTTCCTCCATAGGCTCCTTTCCTTTTTCCTTGGCGGACACCATTGTGTTTCTAAACCTTCAAAGAGTATGTCCTAGTAGAAACAGATCGAAACAAAAACACAACGAAAACACGATATACGAACCTCGGGGGATCCGGGGATTATATATTATGAAGTTTCAGAACAAAAGGAAGGTACTGGGAGAAAACGAGTCGGAGGCGGAGTCCGGGGTGGACTCACCACCTGGTGGCGCGACCAGGGGTGGGCCCGCGCCACAGGGTGGTGTGAGCCACCCAGGCTCCGTTTCCGTCCCTTTTTTGCTTCGTAACTTTCTTTACTCATTAAAAACTGCAAAAATATAGTTGGATAGTATTTTCGTGGAACTTTTCTTCCCAGAACTGTTACCTATTTGAAAGCGGACTCTGCAGGTCTTTGAATTTGGTATGTAGTAGATTCTTCCGGAGTCACCACTTGGATATCATCGATATCTTCATCTTCATACACTTATTACTTGAGTGATAAAACCCTTCTCTTCCTTATTACACCATTATCTCCACTACCTGGAAATTTCTTTCACACAAAACTTCACACAGTTCTCATTAGCAACATTAGTATATATGAAATGATAAAACCTTTTGAGTCCAACTTCAACTGAAAACCATCAAAACATAAGCTACTGTAGCAACTCCTTCCGAAAATTCAAAAAGAATTTAAAAAGGAAATCGAATAAAGAAGCAAATGCAAGAGTGGCAAAATCTGTCAAAACAGACCAGCAGATAAAGATTAATTCTTTCGAAAATCTTCTGTTGCTCAAATCAAAAAGTGCAAAACTAACGAAAGTTAAATAATAACCTGGGGCAGAACCACAAAAAATTACAGCTCAAACCGATATACAGATATCTCTCACGAATTTTTACGGTGAAGCACAAAAATCTGTTTCGGGACAGCAACTTCCCCAAAAATTACTTCTCTCTCATTAGAGGTTGATCTTGACACAAGAACCAAACAAAAACAAGACTCAAAGAAACAAAAACAAACTGAAAGCAAAAACAAATTGGGTTGTCTCCCAAAAAGCTCTTTCTTTATAGCCATTAAGACGGGCATGATAATTTTGAAGATGCTCACTCAGGAATATGAATTGAAGTGAAAGAGAGCATTAAGAAGCAAAAATACACACATATTTTAAGTCTAACCCACTTCCTATGCAAAGGAATTTTGTAAACAAACAAGTTGCTGAAACTAGAGGCTACTTGCATAGGAAGGCAAAAGAAGTGCAACATAAAAACTTTCAGCATAAAACGAGGAAACTTGATATTATTGAGATGCATAGAACACTTTTCCTTCTCTCATAGTAACTTTCAGTATCATGCATAAACTTAACAATATAACTATCACAAGAACCATCATAGCAATGATCGCACTTCAATATAGGAAGCAAAAGCCTTAAAATAAGAAGCAATAGCTTGAGAGTCAGACCATAAGCATTTTTAATATTTTGAAAGTCATTAGTTCCCATAAAAGATTCAATGTATTCATAATCATAATTTATACCTAACTTTCTACCTTTGTCATTCTCCCAAGCTTCAGCATTGTCTTGAATACGGTCTAGAAGATCCCATTTAGCTTCTTCTTCCATGCGAGTGAATGATCTAGCACAAGAAGCATCCAATAAATCCTTGTCATGTAGAGGGAGTCTTGCATAAAAGTTGTTGATAATAATATTGTTGGGAAGCTCATGAATGGGACATTTGTGAATTAGTAACTTCAATCTCCCCCAAGCTTGAGCTATACTCTCTCCATCAAGAGGCCAAAAGTTGTATATTTGATTCCGATCTTTATGAATCTCACTAGGAGGATAAAACTTTGAATAAAAGAGAGGCACTATTTCCTCCCATTCCAGAGCTTGACCATTCTTCAGCAGCTTATACCATTCCTCAACTCTTCCTTTCAGTGATAATGAGAATAACTTCTTCTTAACTTGATCTGTAGTAATACCTGCACACTTGAGCAACTCGCATAATTCGTGTATAAAGAGTAAATGATCACCGGGATGGACTGTTCCATCCCCAACATAGTAGTTATCCATAACATGATCAATAATTCTTGTAGGTATTTTAAAAACATCATTCTCAGCAGGTGGTGGTTTATCTACTACCTTAGCAGTGGTAGTAGCATTACCAAATAAAAAACTCAGCGAATTATCCATAACGAAAATAAAGCAACTAGCAGAAGTAAACAATACTTACAGTAGAAGTTTCCTTTACCAGTTCCACTCTCCAATAGCGCTTCACTCTCCAACAACAGCGCCGGAAAATAGTCTTAATGACCCACAAGTATAGGGGGTGTATCGCAGTATTTTTGATAAGTAAGAGTGTCGAACCCAACGAGGAGCAGAAGGTGCTGGCTAGTGGTATGGATCAGGAATTCTCTGCAAATACTTAGCAAACGGATTTTTAGGGGGTTTTGATAAAGCAAGTAAACAAAGTACGAGTAAATAATAGACAGTAGGAATAAATGCAGCAAGTGGCCCAATCCTTTATGCATCAAAGGACAAGCTGGTTGTATTACTTAAGATGACCAAACGTTCTAGAGGACACATGGGAAGATTGTCAAGTGCTTTCGCTTCATATAGTTGATTAATCTTCTTTAGCTTGCTAAGTGTTGTGTGGGTGAACCTGTGCTAATGTACTAACCTTCCAAGGACTAATACATACTTGTGATTATACTCCTTGCAAACATCCGTAAGTACAACAAAGTAATTAAGGTAGAAACCTAACCACAACTTTAAAATCTAAGACCCTTACATCCCTTGTGCAATGGTTTCCTAACGGGGGTTCAAGTTTCTGTCACTTCGGCAATCCCTACGATTAGTAGCCAAATACACAATGCATTCCCCTAGGCTCATATAGGTGAAGTGTCATGTAGTCGACGTTCACATGACACCACTAGAAGAAGTACACCACAACTTAAATATCAAACTATTGAATCTTTCTCAACACAATTCCACTACTAACAATATGACTTCTCCCATGTCCTCAAGAACAAAATGAACTACTCACAAGACATCATATGGATCATGATCATAGATGGAATAATGATGTATAACAATCTAAACATAAACAATAATTCAATGGTTCACTCAATAGCATCAACTACTAAGAGTAATCAACACCGGGAAAGTTTCCCCTATGAACTATGCAAGATTCAACTCAATTGTTACAACAATATGGAGATGGTGATGAGGGTGCTGATGGTGATGATGGTGATGATGATTATGATCCCGATGAAGTCCAGCTTGATGGTGATGTTGATGGCGACGATCTCCCCTCTCTGGGAAGGAATTCCCCTGGCATAAATCTGTTTGCTGGAGAGATCTTTCTCTCTCGGTGTTTTCCGCCTCGTAGAGACGACGAAATCTTTCTGTGGTCGCTCCCCGAGTCTTAGGGTTTCGGGAGGATAATATACACCAGAGGGGAGTGCTAGGGGTGGACCAGGGCGGCCACACCACCTGGTGGCGCGGCCTAGGCTGGCCCGTGCCAGGGGGTGGTGTGGGCCCCTTGTGGCCCATCTCCATCCACCCTTCTGGCTTCCTTCGTGTTCTGGAAAAATAGGATTTTTCGTATGTTTTCCCGGATTTTCTGATCTTCGTGAAATTTGCCTCCAAACAGCACCTTTTCCATCAGAATCCCGACTACAGCGGTCCATGCTCCAAAAGTCATCAACCATGCAAAGGCAAATAAAATAACATAAGTATCACCTCTCACTACGAAATATATCAATGAATAACATTGAATTATGACATAGAATAGTGATGCAAAATGGACGTATCACATATACCCATACTGTCAAAGGTGTCTAGTCATGCCAAAGAGACCCTTGCGGTGATTCATCTTGCACCAAGCACATGGGCAAAGTGGACGAACTGACTTACAACCATGGGTTGCGCCCGCCATGAAATAATTTGTTTTCCATTCCCGCTCAACTGTTCTTTTAGTCGCACTGATACGGCCATTGTACATCAATTCATCATCAGCCATCCTCTGCTTCATTGGGAGCCAGAATACAAATATAACATTTCATATTAATTAATCGCATCAAATGAAATACACGAAATTTTATGTTTTTATACTAGGTTGAAGAGAAACGAGTTGCATACACCTAACATGTCTAAAAGAAAAAGATGGTCCTAATCCCACTCGAGGATGTGTAGATTGGTGAATTACAAGAGAGGCGAATGATTCTTACCCTCGAAGCATGATCGAATCGGCGAAGAAGCATGAGTAGAGGTGTGCAACGGAAAAAGGACGGCAACCTCCGGGACAGCGATCTCCAAGACAACGACCAGATCGGATCTAGCAATGTGGGTAGCCCATGTTTTGACCCGCAGCAGGAGTTTCCTCCTACATGTCCAACACTTTTCCAAGTGTTATCGTGTGCACGTGAACACGCTCGCACCCGGGAGCTAGAAATTGCATCTAGGGACCTTCCGCCACAATTGTACACGTATGTTATGGCCACACGCAAGTTTTCGTGGGATTCTAGCGGAACCCTAGTCTGTGGGAGCCCCTAGCTTTCTCCGTACGAGGGTTGACCAATGTACTTTTTTGTTGGTTTAGGTTTGTTTAGGCCCTATCAACATGGAAAACCAAGGTTGGGCCCAAGATTCCACCGGTAGCCCATGTTTTGACCCGTAGCGGGGGATTCCTCCTACACGTCCTGCACTTCTCCAAGTGTTATCGTGTGCATGTGAACACGCTCGCACCTGGGACGTAGCCATTGCATCTAGGGAGCTTCCACCACACTTGTACACGATGATATGACCACACACAAGTTTCCGTGGGTCTCCAGCGCTCCGGCGGACATTTTCCGGCAAAAACCCTAGTCTGTGGGCCCCGCAGGTCTATCCCCCGTGCCACTCGCAAGGGGACGTCCTCGCTGATCATGCTGACAGCATGGTGGATATGGAAGCAACGCAATGCGGTCGTCTTTGAAAATGTGCTGCCAAACATGAGTAGCCTTCTCGTTACAATACGCTCTGAAGCTCGATCGTGGGCTGCCGTCGGCGCGACTAGCCTCCGGGCCTTGATCCTCGCGGCCCCGTAGGTCTATTGGGTTCAGTTGTATGGGGTGTTGGCTCTTCCGAGCTATTTCTATATATGTTATACAGAACTCTCTTTTTCTATCAATGAATGAAACGCAAAGCTTTTTGCGTTTTCGCGAAAAAGCAGGCAAGAAGCTGCAGCTCGACAAAGTGGCGTGCTGTTCTCGACCAGTCGACCTCCCTAGTGCACCTACTTCCGGACGCGCACGCCTACTGCTCCATGGCGGCGTGCCATCCGGGATGCTTCCTGCCTGGCTCTCTGGCTCACCACAATGCAAAGGGGATGCCCTACTTGGAACTCGCCGGAGAGATCAGATCTAGGAAGAACGCCTGGTCGGACAAGAAAGGCCTCCAATTCGCTAGAGACTGGCTCACTTCTTCGCTCTGGTCACCGGGACGCCTAGGGAGTTTCTGGTCGCGCTCCAGGTGTTCGACGGGACGGCCGCATCTCTTAGATGCATGCGAGCAAAATACACGCATCTCATTTTGTCATAAAATTGGTACGTGAAAATACTGGATTGCTGGAAACACCGGGAACTGAAATTCTAGTTTGATTTGAAGCGTGTAGCATCAATGCTTCACTAATCTTTGGGATGCAATAAGGATTTCGTGACCAGTTCATCATGACTCACGAGAGAGATAGGGGATCAAGGTTCACCATGCCACCGGACTAGCCATGGAGGAATTTCCCGTCCAAGGAGATTCTTCTCCCTTAATTTACAGTTTATACACAAAGATGCATTGACCATGTAAAAGTAGATTCGTACAAGCTCATATGACACACCTATACATCCCAAGTTACATCATCATCAGTGGCGGAATAAGATATTATTGCAGTTCCACCGTTTGGCCTACCAAACCATTAACAACACAACCGCCACTGCGAAGCCAACTCCAAACCCTGATCCCACAAACACACACAACGCTATGGTTCCAACACTATCTTTTGAAATGAGCTCAGGGTTCGCGTACCTGAATTGTTGCACTCTTTGGATAGTGGCCTTCCACACAGTCCTGCATTGCCTTCGAATGAGCTATTGGCGAACAACGAGAACTGCGGCCCTTCTAGTATCATTCCTGACAGATCATTGTAGGAGAGATTCAGCACTGCGAGATATGTTAGGATTGTCAAGCTTCATGCACTAGCCAACACAACCAAAGTCCGAACTGATAGAAAGAGCTAGTACAATCCACATATACTGTAACAAGGATGGTCAGCTCTTGTGGGATCCTCCCAGAGAGCTTGTTCTGGCAGAGGTGCAGTGACTCGAGCTGAGCCAACTCACCAAGCTTTGATGGGATCCCTCCAATGAAGGCATTATGTGACAAGTTCAGGCCATGCAGAGCAACAAGCTTTCCAATTGATTCTGGAATGGGACCATGAAATGCATTATTTGAGAAATCAATCATCTTAAAAGTACTCAAAGATCTTGGTGAATGTAAGATCAGTCCCTTTAAATGTAAGGCTTTCTTGGTAGTAATTCCTCAGATATAGTGCATTCTCGTAAAGGGCCAGAGCACTACCTTCAGCACTAGAGTTGGCCATCATTGTTTCTAGCTTGCAATAATGCTTCACTAATCCTTGGGACATAATAAGGATTTCATGACTAGTTCGTCATGACTCACGAAAGAGACAGGGGATCGAGGTTTACCATGCCACCGGACTAGCCATGGAGGAATTTCCGGTCCTAGGTGATTCTGCTCCCTTAATTTACAGTTTATACACAAAGATGTATTGATCTTATAAAAGTAGATCCGTACAAGCTCATATGAGACACACCCATACATCCTGCCATTTTCAGCCTCACATCCCTTTGCCACCTAACCTCGCCTGCAACGACTTCAATGGGGCACAACTCCCGGCCTCTGGGTTCGAGCGCCTCGCGGAGAGCTATGGCATCTCAATCTCTCCACATCCGGCTTCGATGGCCATATACCGGTTGGAATTGGAGGCCTCACTAATTTGGTATCTCTTGACCTCTCAACCACCTTTTACGTTGTAGAAGACCTCGATGACTATACTGAGTTTGAAACATGGTCAGATCCTTATTGCACCATGATGTACTGCCTTTGCTAATTCGACTAGTCCTCAGCTCCAGGTTCTGAGCCTACGGTATGGCACCGTCGGCACAGTAAAGAGATGCATACGGCTGGGAAAAACTCATCACACAGCAAAGAGATGCATACGGCTGGGAAAAACTCGTCGGCACAACTCGGTTGTCGTCTTAGCTAGAGCTCTATGTCGACGACCACCGTCGGCATATCTCGGCCCTCGGCTTAGCTAGAGCTATTTCAATGGCCACAGTCGGTATAGACATGACGTCAGCATAGTTAACGGCCACGTGGAGCAGTCATCGCTTAACTGTCGTCTGACGTCGTCGTAGCTATGCTGACGGCTGGAATAGCCGTTGGCATAGCTTCGTTGAACCTAGGCCGCCGGTCTCAGCCTCTCAACTCTAGATTTCGCTCTTGTGTTTTGGCTCAGAAACAGAACAGAGGCAGGTGATTTTGTGCTGCGTGCAATCTTACTCAGTTGCCTGTCGTACAAATAAAACTAAAAACAAATCTGCATAGCTCGCAAAAAAACATGCAAAAACTGACGAGAATCAAAAGACAAGCTAGCCCAGGAGTTAATTATCTTCCTGCAGGAATCTGGAGATCATCTTCTCACCGCCAGAATCATTGACGAGGACAAGTTGATCCTCACATCATGCCTCGCTGCTGAAATCGACGACGCAGCTCTCGCCTAGTCACTGCCGCCCAAGATATCCAGATAGCCACACCCTCTCCTCTCGTCCCGTCCCCTCCCCTCTCCACGCCAAAGTCACAAGTCACGCACGCGATACCGCACGCGGCTTGGTGACAATTAACTCATATAAATAGAGGGAGGTTGGAGGGAAGAGATACGTTAGGGAAATTTCGGTTCTACACTTCTTTGCTTGTTGGGAGAGATTGAGGAAGATGCATGGTCGAGATGGAGATAGCCGTGGATCGCTGACGTGGAACATGAGGAAAGCTACCTGCCGGGTAAAAAAGGGGGCTGGTGATTAAATGTTTTCCGCGGAATACTCATTCGTCCTAATAAAAGTACGCAATACTCATCTTCCTAATACTAGTAGTACCAGAACCGTTCTGTATTTCAAGGAAAGCATTCCGTTGTTGAAGGACGTGCCCCTCTATTTCTTTACTACTACTAGGCGAACTGATAACATTCTGAATTGTTTCGAGGAAACTCTTCGTAATTCGAGGGGACTATGGCACCCATGCATGCATGTTTCAAAGTGATGATGGTAACTGCGGCTGGATGCTATTTGGACATGTTACTTAGATTCGATCGTGAATCTAAAATAGGATTGTTTTTCCTTCGATTCAGACCATCTAAAATAGGATTAGCTAACAGAATGGCTGGTTGGTTTCTATCAACATCGAAATAAAGACCGAGACCTTCCAAATGAACTGATGATTTTTTTTCATTTGCTTCACACAACGCGACAAAGTATTTTCTCATTTATTTTCCATAAGATACAAAATTAAAGGTTTTGACCAGATCAAACCGAGATTCCCAAGAAAAAAATAGCCATTATCATTAGCCGTTAGGTTTATTCATATTATACACACTTGCGTACAACCTGTAATACCAGCTACATACATTTTGATTACCACACAACAAATGACAGGTTGCTATGATGTATTCATTTCAAACCAATGAGCTACTAAAACACCAACTACTGCTCATCATCCAGCAACAATTGTTGCTTCAGTGCTGCATACACCCTACCCTACAAAGAATTCTGCTATACAAACCTACCAACAATACGACATAAGTCGAGGTCTGAAGAGTCATGCCGCTCCCAAACCACATCATTCTGCCACATAGGCTGCGGATCATGATGCCCCAGCCACTAACTCGGCTGGCGGACAATGATGAAGAGACTTTATAATCTGCACAATCTGTTGTTGGGATGACCATCGGCAAATCCCCTCTCGGTATAAAATGGTGCACCAAGGAGTTTGGCACAAGCTTCTGAGTTGGAGCAAGACGTAGCGTACTACTACGCCCGAATTGTACTCGTACGCCTCCTGTTTGAAGCTAGCTAGCCACATTATCTCTGTCAAACTCCACTCTCTATATAGGCGTGTCTCCCTCTCAATATCGCCCCCACCATCCCTACCGCTGGCACCGATAGTGACCCATCCGCCTCCGCCGGCAGTGGCAGGGGAGACAAATGTAGCCAATATTTGGGGTGGCACCCATCATCACGCGCCATATAGTGAGGCTCGCGTGATGATCTGTCGTATTGAAGATTAGTTTATAATATTTTGAACTTGATACGCATGAGCCGGTACGTGGGCATGAGAGAGGCGCTCTAGAGGCGGCGACTAAAACCTATCTAGGGTTCCTTCCCCCTCGCCGGTGACGCCACCGTTTTGTCCCTCCTCCGGTGGCCTTAGGCCCTAGGAGGCGTGGCGGAGCACGGTCCCTCGCCGCGGAAGGGTTCTTGTGCTTTTTTTAAGATTGTTTTCAGCGTCTTCTTGAGGATGGTGAGATGAGGGCTACATTCTGATGACGGACCACGGCCCCTCACCGGCGAGAGGGTTCTCGTGGTCTTTTAGATAGTTTTTCGATGTCTTCTTGAGGATGGTGAGACGACGGCCACGTTTTGATGACGTACCACGTCCGCTCGTCGGCGGGAGGGTTCTCATGACGATTTCCTGTCAGTCTAATTCAACAAGCTCTACTATGATAAGTTTTGCCCGGATCTGGTGGTAGAGGGGCGAGGAAAGTGGGCACGTGTTAATGTTTTGTAGTTTCGCTAGCTAGGTGGTCCAGAGACCTGCGGCGCGCCTTCGGCTCGTGCTAGTGTTTGTAGTCGTCGTTAGGTGGTCCAATGACCTATTTGTAATTTTTGTTACTTTTGGTCCTCTTTGTACTGTTGTTGATGATTATTAATGAAATCGGCGGAATTTCGAAAAAAAAAAGTGCATGCGTGTGGTTAAGTATATAAGTATTTGGAAATTATTATGAGAAGGAGATTAAGGAGCTGAATAAACTGGTTTGGTTTGAAGTCCAGCTAGCCGGCCCATGCTCGATTGTGTTCCAATTAATTGGCCAAACACGTACTAGTACGTAGTATATACTATGTTCCAATTAATTGGCGATTGTTTTTTTTTCTTCCGTTGAACGGAACGTGGTATATATACACGTACGCAGTTTACCCAGCCTAGGTGCAGCTACCTAGCGTATCCTCTCCTTCCTCGAGTCCCGGCAGGCGGTTAGATCAAGCGTGCTCTCGCGGAGGTGGAGGCATCTCTGGCGCTCTGTGCCGTGCATCAACATCGACCTGACGGTCTTCCGCAATGCAGATCGCTGCCGAGATCGAAAGTGCTGCAAAACAAACTACGGAGGACACACTTCTTGTAAGAAGGAGTGGCGGCCATTCTAGCAGTTCAGCGACAACCTCTTGCAGCTCCACGCCGCCCCATCTTTGGATAGTCTAGATTGTTGGGACGGGCAGGCGATTCAACCATGCCTGCGATGGATCAGCAGAGGCGTCCAATGCAACCCCGCATGGATCGACATCCACATGGACTTCGACTGGACCTGGAGTAATAACTGGTCCCCGAAGAACAACTATGGCCCTTTCCTTGATTTGGGATCTACTTCATTTCGCCTCACACAAGACTGCACCTTCGTGGCGTGGCATTGGACCGCAGCTTTGCAGAGCAGCTCCGTTCCGGGTACCCTGTGCTTGAGGATTTGAGTCTTGTCATGTGCGTCTGTCAATTTGGAGAGATTATTGTGTCCGAAAGCCTACGTCAACTGGCGATTGTTGATTGTAGAGGCGATCGCAACCTGTTTATGGGAATTCTGGTGGCAGCTCCAAGGCTAACTTCTCTGCGTGTTTCTGTTTCAACTATGTACTATCCAGATGGTATATCTGTAACAGACACACCTTCCTTCATTATCAAGGCATCAGTTCGTGTGGCTAGTTTAGAATGCTGGAGTGAAGACTACTGGGACAAGTTATGCAGGATATTTTTTAATGTAAGGCATCTACAACTGTTTGGTCAGTAACTGGTTGACAAAGAAGTATGGAGAGAAGTTAGCATCGGAGCTGCGACCACCATCCCTTGGAACTGGCCGTGGTCCACACAATCATCAATCGCTAGCCGTCGTAGTGTTCCGGAAACGATCTCGCCGAAATGACAGGAGCACCACACGAGACTCAACTCTTGAAGCACGGCGTACCCAGAACGGAGCTGCTCCGCGAACCTGTCGTCCAATTTCACACCGTGAAGGAGTAGCCTTGTGAGGCGACGTGAAGTCGATCCTAAATCGGGGAGGCACCAGTAGTTCACAGCTGAGCTCCAGCTGAAGTCCATGTGGATGTCGATCGTGGCGGGGCTGCGCTGGACGCCCCTTGTGATCCATTCGACCATTCCCAGCACGTCTGCCTATCATTGTAATCCAGTAGTGTTGGGACATGTATCCGGAGCTTATCCAAGGGCGGGAGTGGGAGTACCGGGACGTTGTGGAGCAGCAAGAGGTTGTTGCCGAATAACTCGAAGGGCTGCCAGTCCTTTACGCACACCTCCTTTAGTCTGTACATTCTTTTGCAGCACTTCCGAGATCGGCAGCGGGTTCGACGGCGAAACACCGTGAAGTCGATGTCGAGGCACGGCACGGAGCGCCACAGATGTCTCCACCTCTGTGAGAGCACGCTTGATCGGACCACCTGCCGGGACTCGAGGAACGAGAGGATGTTGTGGATGAGGCAGTCGGGCAGGTCGCTTAGCCGGTCATCTGCGGTGACGCAAATCCGCTTGCTCGGTGGCTCCATGATGGATGATCGAGTTGCGCGAGGGTGGTCTATGGCATCGCTTTCTGATTATAATATACAGATCTCTTGCCGTGTGTGGTCGTGTTGGTGTTGGTGTCGGATCCACCTATACGTATCCATGTCCATGGCCGGGACTATACAGTAGTCGGTTTCTCGTTCTTGTAATTTGGATGGAAAACGGTGGTTGTGCCACCAATCAGCAGCTGCACTCAACAGATGACGCTTTCTCGCGGAGGTGATTCAGGGAGTAATTTGGCGTGAATGAGGTTTGTCTGACAACCCCAACCCTAGCAGCCAGGCCACCGCCGGCCGGACCTCCCCGCCGCCGTCCCCTTCCCCGCCTCCCTCCACCTCCCGGGTCGTCCGCGCGTGGGCGACTCCGGAAGCGCCAGCCCTAACCTACAAAGCTCCCTCCCGCGGTCCTCCCCGGCCGCTGCCTCCGCGGCGCCACGCCTCGCCTCCGAAGAAGGCCACACCTCGCCTCCGAAGAAGGCAGACGTCCCCCTTCGTGCACCTTGTCGACCTTCCATCCGCAGGAAGGTCGAGACCGGGGTGGCGCGAATGGTGGGCGGCGGCGATCGCAGACGCGGGCGGCTCGCTGACTCACGGTTAGGAGGCAGGTGGATTGGATCCGCCTGCACGCCTGTTGCGGCAGCGTGGCCATGGCGGAGGCTAGCCCACCCCTAGGCAGCGATGCTGATATTCGGGATCTTGCGGAATCGGGCTCGATCTACTAGTTCCGATCATCGGAAGCCGGTCGGCGGTGTGCGGACCGCTGCATCGGCATCAATAAAGGTGGTGGTCCTAGATTTTCTTTCGCACGAAGATGAAGATCTGCTTGATGTCTGTCCTCGTTGTTCTGTCTTGGAGAGGCAAGTTCCGGAAGGATCCACCGGCGAACTCTCATGGGCGTGTTATGCCTGGAGATTGCTGGATCAGAAGGTATTCGGTCGTACGCACCCATATTTTTTTATGCCCGTTTGGTTTCAGAGGGAGCGTTGCAAAACTCGGCTATCTGTTACCATCATGTGTCATGTCTTAGACGATCCATGGTGAAGTCAAATGCGGAGAATGTCATGACAGAAGGAATATAAGGGCTAGTGATGATGATTTCAGTCTTTGTGGCGAAGAGGAACTGGGTGCGTGATGATCTGTGACTCACAGCAACGACTGTTTGTGAGAGCGATAACACATAAGAAGTTCACAGTCAATTGGTTGTGCCTGGCAATGGTCTCGTTGAAGGCATTGTTTTGTGAGAGATCACTTTCTCCAGGGTGAAAAACTATGATCTTTGATCGGGCGACGACGGTGTTGTGCACTGTTTCCTTCTTAAAGGCGTCACTATTGGAGTGGTTAGTCTACTGGTGTTATTCTGGTGGTGTTAGTGTCATTGCTACGAGGAATCATTCTCTGCAGTGGGACCTTTTTTAATTCTTCTTCCTTTTTTCTAGGTTGTGTGCATCCGTCAGGCCACCATGACATTGCGTTTTTGTAGAGGTTGGGTGTATTTGGTATCTCGATGATATTAATATATGCTCTTTATAAAAAAAAGGCCGTACGTGTCCTCGTAAACTTATGTTACTTATTCGATAGTCCACTGCGCTTTACCTCGTTCATTATTTCCCAACTAATTAGAGCAGTTTCCCTGATAATACCAAGATTATTTAATAGCGATGTCAACCGAGTGATGCATATATCACGCTTTATAGGAAATGCACCGAAATTTTACCTAGTCCGGAACTCAGTTTCTACAGCAGTATCTACAACATTGTGCCAAGCAAAGCTGCGCAAGCAAACAACAAGGCATTAATAAGGGTGTGTTTGGTTGAACCGTAAATTTTTTAAAAATCAATGTCGCTGAAGGCCAACAGGATGGTCTGACGAGGCGAAACCCTACCATTGCGGCTAACCTGGTGCCTGTGTGGGGAAAAAGAATAAACGAACGGGAGGAGAGACGAGTCGGGTGGGAGAGAAAAGAAAGAAAAGGAACCAGTCACTTTTAACTTACCATTGGCATGGTGGATAAATATCATGTTTTTGGTTCTCTGCAACGCAGTGAAATCTAGGTCTACCACCGATTCCAATTTGCACTGTAAAAATCTGATGCATCCCAGAAGTTTACCCCTTTGGATCAGATTTCAGTGTTGGTGATTCTAGCCCAAAAAATGCAACAACCTGAAGAATAGGATAACAAAGGGTAGATGTTTAAATTATGCATTTCCATCTCAGTATCTTAAAATGTGGGGATATTTATAACTTTTTTACTTTGAGTGACAAGTGATGGAAATTTGACTCTAGTGGTTATTTTGACCTATATCAACACTAGGATTTGAAATCCAAATTTCAAATATGATCTTGAAATGAATGAATTGAGTTAAAAAACTCTAAATTGATTAATAACCCGGACACACGAATAAACTCTAAAGAACCTAGAATTTAAATATAAATATTTGAATTCAAATTGACTTAGTCAAACCTAAGTTAAAATTCATAAATTGATAATAAATTGAAAGAAATTCATAATAGTACAAAGAGAATATGAATTGATCGAATCTTTATTCATATAAAATTAATACTTGTTACAAGACATATTGGAAATGAAAATTATAAAAATGAGAAGAAAATCCTAATACAAACTAAAAGGGAATGACCTAAACTAAACCTATCTACAATTCCTATATATATATATATATCTTCTTCTTCTTCTCATCTTCAATTCATTTCATCTTCTTATCTTTTCTTGAACATGCAAACAAACAAAACAAAAAGAAACCAAATTAATTGTTAAAATGTTGGTTTCACCCTTAAGGTGAAACACTTGCTGTGTATCCAAAGTAGAGTTCCAGGAACTTGTCCTGAAACCAAATGCCTAGAGAGTTAGACAAATAGCAGCAGCAGAGAATTGAATAAAGTATAGACCATGTTTCAAAGAAACCAACAGGAAGAATCTAAGACAATAGTAGAAGATCAAGCCATAGAGTAACTAGCAAACAACAATTAATTAAGAAGGCTAACTTATGACACGCAAAGTGATGCCTGTCGTAGGTAGGCTCGTAAGAGACTGGCTAGGATAAATCGCATCTCAGATAATCCCTTACGTTGTGTTAATACTCCCCATATAGTGAAGTTTCACGGGCTAGCGCCTGTGGTTTTTCCCTCTCTTTGTTGGAGAGGTTTGCCACATTAAATCATGTGTCCCATGTTGTGGTTTTGTTTTTGTTTTCGTTATTTGCTTGTTACATTTATAACAGGTATGTCCAAGGAAAAATTGTTGACTAAGTAAACATAGTATCAGCGTTACATGATCCAGTAGCACCATTAGTTGTCATGTACAAGAACCCTAGTAACAAAAGTTATAAGTATCAGTAGGAATAGATAGATATATCAAGAGCTCGCAGTAGTAAACCTAAAACCCAAAGTACCAAATGTCAACAACAGTAGATGAAACTAGGCAATAGGAACTGTGATTAGCAAAATAGAAGCAAAGTATCAAGTCTTCAGCAAATAAGAATTACCCCAAGCCTAGGATTCCTTAGAAAACCCAATTGACTGAAGAATGAACACTAATAGTTCATCATTTAAATTTAATAAAGTCACAAAATAAATAATAACAAAGTACTATAAGAAGTTACACATCAAAAAGTAAAACAAACTTAAGATCACTAAAAACAAAAATGCTAATTTTCACTGTTCAAAAATTGGATCAGGACAAAATTACCAACCAAACCGACCTGTCACTTTTGGCATATGAAAATATATTGCATCTGTGCATAGAGACAACCTAGAGAGACGGTTGCACCGAATACCAAGTAGCTCACACATCAAATGCATATGTGAGGTGTTAGTACAACGGATCTTAGGTGCTACTATAGATAGCCCGGGTCCCAGATCTAGAGCTCACAGCTCACCTGAGAAACTCATACCACAAACACACGCACAGAATAGAGAGAAATAAGAAGGCAAGCAAGAATAGGAGCAAAGGAGCAAGAATATGAGGAGAATGCAACAAGGAGCATCAATAGATCTTCATCAAGAACACTAGCAATTTTTCAGAGGTTTTAAACTAAAAACTTAGGGTAGATAGATAGGAAACTAGTAGAAATATTAGTAGATAGGGATCATATGGATCCAAGGAAGGGGGAATTAGTAGTAGTAATCTTAGTGCAATATACCAGTAGATCATGCCACATCCTGATCTTACTACCGGCAGGCAAGCATAAGCACACCAACATGATCAACAACTATGTATACTCAATAAAGAGGTCTCATAACTAACGAATATGGAATTGTACTCAGTGCACAACCCATCCATAAAAAAACTATAATTAAAACTTAAGAGTGATGGAAAGAGAGAATACTCTAAATAAGTACACAACCTTTTCCTCCAACTACAATATTCACCATGAAGAAAATCTACTGAGTTCAAGAACATTAGACATTGCAGCTAGAGCAAAAGCACGGACAAATAGTATTGTTACAACACAATCTACTTATAACGTGAACAAATTAAAGAACATGATAGTGTTAAAAAACACTAACAATATAAATTAACAGAAGTAATTCAAGAATAAGTCAATCTGACATAGTATGCTAAGCATGATTCTTGTTAGATAAATCATAATAAAATAAACTATAAACAACAAGGTTAATACAAGGACCAATTAAACTGACAAAGCATGCAAACACAATCTTTGTTAGATAAACAACTATAATGCATAATAGTAAATAATCAAGGCATGAATACATCCAAACCATTGCAATACTAATCTAAATCACAAGGAAACATAAGTAGCAATTAAAAGAAGACAAAAACAAGTTACTATCACCCCTGATAGTACTACAATAATATAAAGTAAACCAATCAATTGAAAATTTGAAGATAACAGAAGTAGCACTACCCAATTGTAAGACAGTTAATGATCTAAACATGTTTGAGTTGTGGATTTTGAGTCCACCTGAACTGAAAAAAACTAAGGGACACTCTATGAACTTAAATCTAAGATCAAGTCACCTAATACTACTAGAAGCCTACCTAGATATATATCAAACATCTAGAAATTCCAAACAACCCTAGAATAGAAATTATCATGGATCAAGATGGGAACTTCTAGTGAAATGACCAAGCAATAGAAATTGGGAACATGAGTGAGAAATAGAGCAAACACAAAAGGAACTTTGCTTCAGAAAGTGGGATCTGATCTATCATTGACTGTGAGGAAGGAGGCTAGCACCACAACGAGGGAGCAAAGTATCCTAGCAAGGGCATCTCCATCTACACCAATCCAAGATATGCCAAGCGGTACAAGGGCGATGACAAGGTCCCCAAGACCGGAGCGAATGCCAGGGAGACGTCGAAGCTCGACGGCGACATCCTCACCTAACCGGCTAGGGTTAGAGTTACGACCTAGCATGAGAGTAAGGGATAGGTGGTCTAGCTGTATAGGATGGAGGAGCGGATCAAGGGGGGTCACGAAGTAGTCATAGTCACGGTACAAACAGTCGGAGGAAGCCGAAATCAGGTAGCGATGCCGATGGCGACGCGTGGTCACGGGAGCGAGTACATGTGGGGGAGAGAGAGAGAGAGAGAGAGAGAGAGAGAGAGAGAGAGAGAGAGAGAGAGGAGGTTATGTTGGGATGAGCTGGACTAGACTGGTTCTAGTTAACTAGGCATTTTACTATCTAGTGGGCCTAGGACACAGGGATATTTCTACAATTTCCCCAAAAAATATAAAGCCAAAATAATAACTTTGAAAATAAAATGTACGGTTGTGGTAATTGAGCGCAGGTCATGTGATCAAAACTCATTATAAAAGGTGACCTTCGGGGTCGTGGTGAAGGACGGCGATTGGCGATTCTTTAGACCGGGCATCAAACCGAATGGAAGTTTAAGCGGAAAAGATATCACCTGGTTTGCGCAACAAGATTAAATATGTTTGTGGGTAAAGTAGCGCACCTCTACAGAGTGTATAAAAGTGACATGTTACTTCTGATTCGGGAAGGAATTATGACCGCATCGTGGAAAGGAACTCCATGAAGTTCTCACATCTAATGAAAAGTGACAGACATAGTTTTTTTAAAATAAAACATACCCTTTTCAATAAACAATTTTTGACAAAATGCATATGCCTAGGATCATCAATCCACAGTTTTAGATAGTGCATAAAATACTTCTATCCCCAAGAACTTGCTAAGTATGCTCGTACTCAGTTGTACGTTCTTTAACCCTTTCTTAGATACCAAGAAGACCAACATATCTACTTCAGAGGAACTTGAAGAAGGAGAGATCTACTACAAGGAACCTGATCTCTTAGGTGGCATAGAGTTTGTAAATGAACATGAAGACCGTAGACATAGAGAATTAATATCGCAAGCATAGGATAATCTGGCTAAGCAATATATATCCATATTAAATAAATTTACAAAGCTGATGGTACTAAGCCTAATAGTACCATTTAATTTCAAGCTATTGCTTTTGAATTGGATATTTATAGTGAATCCTCATTGGAACAAGGAGGATTTTGAAATTTGTATTTCCCTTTGGTCGTTATGAAGGAATAAATAAATATCTGGACCCGCAACGGTTCTGTTGAACCACTCTGAGGGGTGATATTTGCTAAATGGTGTTTCGTGAATGTTATGCCAAAACCTTATACACAACAATCTGCAATGGTGTACTAGGTCACGACAAACAAAATCCCAACCAAACACAACCTAAATGGGACAATGATAAGCGTCCCCATGGGATTATGAGTTCCGATCCCCTGGCTCTAGCATTCGACATGTGTCACATCGAAGTCCCGTGTGCACGTAAAAAGTCCCAAACTACAGAAAAATTCACAACACCACGTCTCCCCATCCATGTCGCTTCTCTGTGAGCAGATATGCTTGAGAAATAAGAAGTCATCACCGCTTCGCCCACCGTGGCTCGTAACATGTCTGGTGGATGCCACTTGTACTAGCGCCACATGCCCTTTATAGCACTAGAAGTTGGCCTAGGGAGTAGCACCACATGCCTCCTGTAGCACCAACGGTCGACCTAGGGAGCAGTGTCGCATGCTCATTGTAGCACCGACAACCACCATAGGGAGCAGCTATGCTGGCTCCTTGTAGCACCGGTGGCCGCCCTAGAGAGCAGCGATGTATGCCCCTTGTTGCTCTGACAACCACCCTAGGGAGCAACCCTAGTCGACCCTTATAGAACAGGTGGATGACGCCCGTAGCAACGCTGGCCTCCCTAGGCAGCAACCTCGACTACCCATTGTAGCACACGCAGCTCACTCCCACAGCAACGCCTACTACCCTATGGAGCAACACAAACCACCTTGGGGATCAAACAAGTCTCCTCCTCATTGTAAACACGGGCATGCAACAATGCCTACCTCCCCAGGGAGCAACGCCAGAAGCCCCTTGTAGCATCATATCACCACTCATCAGAGGCTTGCAGGCGACACACTAGATTTCTCGTCTGAGAGCTTCCAAGCTCCGCCATGGGGCGTGATGACTGTGGGCTATGGCCGGAGTAGAGAGGAGCTGCGAGAGAAGCTGTGCCCATGGAGGAAGAAAGGTAGGGGAGGAGCACATGTGGCGCAACAAAGAAGGAGAAGGGGCGGTGCAGTGGAGGTGGAGCACAAGTGATGCGCCTGGATAAGTTGGTCACGCCATGGATGGATGACTCATTGGGAGAAGGAAGATAATACATGAGTGGAATGAGTGGAAGAGAAAGAATCGTGTGCTGTAAGGATTGTGATTGTGGTGGTGGTCAAACCCCACACCCATCGTGTCTTGGAGAGGACGCAGACACGTGTCTCAACGACGAGTTGGGGGAGGCAAGTCGTGCAATCCCCCGGGATATGTGTACCATTTTCCTTACTAAATAGGTAGTACCTCCGATTTGTCCAAACATCAGAATAAACAGACCGATGTAGCAAACATCACAATATTAATATAGCAAACAACCGATGCAACTGGGATATTACTGTTGGGGCAGACATCACAAAACTAGTCCAAAAGAAACAAGAAAGAAAGGGAAGAGAAAAACAACACCGACACTAGTGGTGAAACGCAAAAGAATATGCATCGCCACCACTGCACCCTCCGGAGAATTTCCACCTCGCTCCTTGCACTCCGAAGCGTCGCATACAAGCAGCACCTCCAAGAAGGGAAGCGACGACGATGCTGCTGCTGCCCGAACCTGTCCAAGGGTTTCCCTCGAAACGCATTCTAGGTTTCCTCGGTATGCTAGGGGTGGGGCAGAGGTACACCTAACACCCTTCAGAAGGACGGTGACACCCGCAGGCGTCACCACATGGGTACCGAGACGGCAAGGATTTCTCCCGACCCCCATAGAACTAGACCCCCGGACACCCTGCATCGCTCCACCAAGCTTGCCGCCCACCAGCGCACGCCACCACGCTCTTGCAGTCATCGCCATCGTCACACCGGGAGACCGAAAAGAAGAAGCTTTGGCAAGGTCGGCAGGGCAATAGCACGCGGGAGAGAACTACCTCCTCCGTCGGAGGGCGGCCGCCGACTGGATGTAGCAACAGGGGGGAAAAGGCCTTCTGGCCTGGCCGAGCCCAAATGGGTCCGTAAAACCCCGCCGCTGCACTGCAGCATGGGCGCCATCGACACCGTCAAGCCCCGCACCAGCTCCTCCTTCACCGTCCACCAGAAGAGCCACCACCGCACCGGACAACCACCCAGGCCTAGATTGAGCCCGACAGGCCAAGATCTAGGTCGGGAAGGCGAGCTCCACCAGCGAGGAGATGTTCCCCTCCGCCAACAGCGGCACCTGTGGCACCTTCACCACCCTCGCCACCCCACCGGACCGCCGCTGCATGGGGACACCCCCCATGGCCCCAGCGTCCCGCACAGGAGAGGTTACACGGGGGGGGTAGTAAATGACTAGGGGCCGCCACCGCCAACGCCGTCTGGTGCTTGCCTAGTGCCATATGATGGCGGGAGAGAGAAGGCGAGGAGGGCTGGTGCAAGCTGGGATGGGTGGCGGCGTGGCCAGTCGCCCGTGGTGGCGAGCCAGCCGTGAGAGCTGTTTCTATTTCGCGAGCCAGTCTTCCTACCAGTTGTTACAATTCCCGTATATTTGCCACCACTAGTGCACACACCCCCCTCTAACACCGGTTTGGAGGGCCCTCTAACAGCGGTTGTAGAACCGCTGTTGAGGGTTCGGTGTTAGAGGGGCCCCCCCTTTAACACCGGTTCTTATACGAACCGGTGTTAAAGGGTGGCGCACGTGGGACTGCCGGAGGGCTCAGGCCCCCCCTTTAACACCGGAACCGGTGTTAAAGGTTCTGTGCCGCGGCAGGAAAAGGAGATAAATCTCTGCCACGGCAGAGTTCTGCCGCAGCAGGAAAACGGCCTAAATCTCTGCCGCGACAGAGTTCTGCCCCTGCCCCGTTCTGGGCGTATTTCTGCGGCACGGCGGGGAACGGGAGGGGGTAGGGGGAATCGATCGGGAGCGGTATACACATACATCGTCATCGGTACATACGAGTACATGAATAATTAAGCAACTATTATTATACACAACATCGTCATTGTGTGATATTCTCCGTAAACGTTGAAGCATCAAGTATAAGACAAACACGTTCAATCATATATACAACGTTCATTTTGGTGGATATCTAAAGAGTTCTCCGCCAGGCGTGACAACCTCATCAAGTATGAACCCCGCCAATTCCTCTTGAATGGCTCGTATGCGGTCAAATGGTAGGAGTTGGTCTCGCATCCGTTCGATCTGAATATATATGAAGAATGGGGTCAATATATATATAAGAATAAACATCAACACAATTGATGGTAATAAAATAATGTTGTGTACTTTGTTTACTTACTCTAAGTTGTTCTAGTGCGGCTTGGCCCGTCGCACATATCGTGTTGCGAATGAACTCGCAAACATAGTACCCACATAAGTTATTGCCGTGTCCCTGATGCGTGCAATTTACGAGAATAGAGAGTTCAATCAAAATAATAATCAATAAAGCATGATATAATGGAATTGGAAGCAGAATCAAAGAGATACGCAGACCTAGCTAGCTAGTATTACTTACATTTTGGTCTACAAATTTTAGTTCTTCTGACCATTCACCCACGGCCCTGCCCGTGAACCTTTTCCAAACCCTGTCCGGCAAAGAAAATGGATAAAGGAGTAATTAATTACTTGTTGTCACGAAAGTTGCCGATCTAGTGCGATAATATGATTGAAATTACCTTTGGAGCATCTCTCTAAAGTCTGCCCATCGCTCTTTTTCTTTTCGTAACGAGTCCATGACAAGGACTTTTCCTGAGTCAGGTTGAATGACTAGCAGAATAAAGTGGAACCTACGCACGCATAACTCATCATCAGTTACACTTAACATTGAGTAAGCCGAAACAGAATATGTACAAGAGAGGGTAACAGTACTCACAAGAAGTTGTAAGGCAATAGTATTTCCCTTTTGGTTTGTTGTCTCAGTAAAGACCTTAGCAATAAATCTTCTGTTTGTCGGGGTTTGGTTCTTACCACTTCTTCATGAACTCTATTTGGGTCAACGAACCCAATGTCAAAAGGTCCTCCTTTCATGCATTCCATAATCTTTTTCCTGCATAATAGTATATACATATATGGTGAGCATATATATATACATGCAATTAATGAAGTGAATGAGATGAGATAGAAAATACAGAAATAGTACTTACACACAATAAAGGCTGATGGTAGCTTTGTCGAGTTCCTTCTGATTGAATAGAAAATGCAAGTCTTGAATGTTGAAGGCGATCTCGTCGTCTCCGCACAAGAAAATCTGATCTCTTATATGCGCCGTGATCCATTCTTCCTTTCTCGTCTTGCAGAAATCAAGGTACTACTTGTGCAATCTTCGCATCTTTGTTGGTAGATTCTTGAGCTCCTCTTTCTTGACGAGATTCTTCCCATACTTCCATGGCTGTATGGGGTTGGCATCGCATTTGGGCAAGTTGTCTCCCATGATGTTCAAGTATGCAATGTAAGTCATCCCCATCTCATTGGCCTTTCTTTGTAGCTCTGCCTCGTAATCATTTACGGGAGGAACGTCCCGTGTGTCGAACACTTGGAGCGGGGCGCATGATTGGTTTTCCTGCTCTCCGAGCATGGGAACTGTTTTCTGGGGTGCCGCACGACTGCTACTTTCAGTCTTCCTACGGCGCCTTGCATCCGCCTTCAAAATCTGGCGCTCGTAGTCCGGCACAAGTGGGGTTTCAGGTTTCAAAAGATTTTTGTAAAACTTCTCCACCACCGCCGGATCTATTTTCTCCTTTGGCTCGGCCCGTCTAGGTGCAAAGAATTTCTTGACCTCTTCTTCCGAGATCCTATTGGTCTCCTCGTCGCTGCGATTCCACGGTAAAACCGGCAATGGCTTGGCGGAAGGCTGCGGGACGTAGTTTTTTGAACTCTTTCTGGCAGTGCTAGTGATGCTCTTCGTGGCAGTGCTCTTCCGCTTACGCTGAGGAGATGGCTGAAGCGCCGGAGATGGCTGACGGGCAGGAGATGGCTGGCGCACCGGAGATGGCTGCCGCGCAGAAGATGGCTGGCGCGCCGGAGATGACTGAAGCGCAGGAGATGGCTGAAGCAGCTCAGACTATTGACGCTGCGGAGACGGCGGGGGTGCCAGTGGCCTCCAATTTGGAAGCACGATGTGTTCCTTCTTCCAAAGAATGGTTGTTTTCACTGCAAATTTGAGTTGAGTTTCCCCTTCACCTGTAGCATGGTCAAGCTGTGCTTCCTCATATTCCTTCACAACCTCATCCACCCCGACAATAGCATAGCCATCTGGAATCGGTCGGCAGTGGTAAGTTCCACCAGCTACAGGAGGTAAGGCATAGCCGACAGCCACCTTAATGGATAAGCCCATTAATCTCACATGCATCTCAGCGTGTTCGCTCTCCGTGATCTCATCCACGGGGTATCGAGGACCCGCCATTTCAAGCGTGGGCTGCACGTTCTCCGTGGAAGCCACGCTGCTTTTCCGCGCAGAGTCTGGGCCGCCGGCAGCTTCTAATGCAGGCTCTTCGTGCCGCTGAGATGGGCCGGTAGCTTGATGGCTCTGTTGTGCATTCACTTGCGCCTTCAGTGCCACAAGTGCATGTTCTATCTGTGTCATCCGCTCTGTACGCTCTTTTTCTTTTCTGTCGCGCCATCTGTAAGAGTCGCTCGACTCGGCAAACCCATCCTTCCACGTCATACCCCCTGTGCCTCGTGCATGTCTAGGGTGTTCTTTTTTACCGATGGCGCGTGTGAGCTGGTCATTCTCTCTGTCGGGATGGAAGGTCCTGGCGGCTGTTTCCTCGTATGCCGTGATGAGTTCAGTGACGGGTTTGGCAAGGAGGCGGGTTGGGAAGATACACAATCATGTTTCTGGGTCCAACCTTGCCCCGATTCCATAGAACCAAGTCTTTGCATGTAGGTCCCACCCATGTGTCTGGGGTGTGATCCCTCTGTCGCGCAGGGCCTTCTCAGCTTCCTCCCACTTAGGCCTCTGAGATATGTAGCCACCTGACCCTGTCCTCTGGTGATATTCCTTCTTCTGGGCATTTAACATATTGGTTTCTGACCTCTTTGTAGCTATAGCACCTTCCTTGTATGCCACAAATTCACGCCAGTGAGGTCTTATCTTCGCATAATATGCGTCTTTGAAATTTGGAGTCTCGCGAGCTTTGACAAATTTGTTCCAATTTGTCTTCCAGTTGCGGAAAGCGTCAGCCATCTTCTTTAGAGTCCACTCTTTGACCTTTTCCTTTATAACCGGTTTGTTTTCATCCTCCTCTGGCGGAAGGGTGAAATTTACCAACAGCGAATTCCAAAGCGTTTCTTTGGATCTTTCATCGACAAAGGTACCGTCGCCATTCTTTGGCTTATTCTAATATTCAATTGTGATTGGGATTTGGTCCCTAACAACAACTCCAGCTTGACGTACAAATTTGTCTGCGGCATTCTTGGGCTCCATCGGCCTGCCATCAACACGGACTGCTTCGATCGTGAACTTTGCACGATCTTTCAACCGATGGCTCGCGCCTCGCTTGCTCTTTTTCGTAGAAGAAGATGGTTGCTGGCTGGTCGATCCAGAGGGCTAAAATAAGAAAGAAGCGTTAATTAATACATGTAGAAGAAGATTGTTGGTGGAAGTCAGCAGAGGCTTGATCAATGCATATACCTTGCCGGACTTTGTAATCACTAAATTGCGTTCACCGGAGTCTTCATCTTCTCCATGACTACTTGAGTTGTCATCATGTCCCTCCAAGTCTAGATATTGTGAGGTGTCCTCATCGATAATGTTCTCCATTATTTCTTCTTCTTCAAGGTTTCTACTAAGTGGATCCATAGTTTCTAAAACAATAATATTATCTAGAGTAAGAGAGTAAACATTCAAGTGGACTTGGATTCATACACAAATATACATATTATTCATACAAAAATACACAAATAGGATAAAGTACATAAGATAAAGTACATTATTAATACATCACCGGAGAATAGCTCGGGTGCATTATAGGATAAAGTATAAGATAAAGTACATTATTAATACATCACCGGAGAATAGCTCGGGTGCATTATAGGATAAAGTATAATATAAAGTACATTATTAATACATCACCGGAGAATAGCTCAGGTGCATTATAGGATAAAGTATAAGATAAAGTACATTATTAAGATAAACTAGCGAACGCGGCTGCCGCGTTCTATGCTACGGGAGCTCTGCAGCCACAGAAGAGGAACCATCACCGGAGAATAGCTCGGGTGAGATCCGTGAAGCTGCCAGATATTGGAGAACCTAGTCTCCAAAAGATACATGTATCGCCGTACATGCTCGTCCTCCTCCCTAATACGACGACGTACCACCTCCTCGGGGGCTGGCTCCCTCTGCACCGCTCCTGGACCTCGTGGACGCCACCAAAGAAGCTCCGGGTCGACGATTATATCCGGATTCCTCACCAAGGTACGAGTCCCGACAGGTAACACCTCCCAGTGCCAACCCGGCGGAGCCCAGACTCGGACATCCCCGACAGAGTCCAGTAGGCTCGGACGAGATGGACGCGGCATAACTAAATAATAGCAATAAACAATCATAAAACATAAACAGTAACTAAATCACTAAGTATATATTGCCCTAATAACAATAACCCTAAACCTATCACTAACTAAACTAAACCTCATTAACTAAGTATTCTAACTAAACCTAATCCCTAATAAACCCCAATCCCTAATAAAACCCTAAGCCCTAATAATAAACTAACTAAAATCCCTAACTAAATCACTACTAAAATTCCTAACTAAATCACTAACTAAATCACTACTAAAATCCCTAACTAAATCACTAACTAAATCACTACTAAAATCCCTAATTAACTAAATCCCTAATTAACTAAAATCCCTAACTAAATCACTACTAAATCCCTAATTAACTAACAAAATCATATTACACTAGCTACTAAATAATATTACAACTATACACTACTATTACACTACTAAATAATATTACACACAAACACTACCAAATAAAATTACAACTATAGACTACAAAATAAAAAAATGGAAAAAAAAAGAACTTGGACGGGCCGGGGGCGCCGGCCCGGCCGCATCGCCCGCACCGCCGCCGGCGTGCACGGCTATCGCCGGCCCGCCTGCTCGCCCACAGTGGCCGGCGGCGCCACGCCGCCGCGTAGCCGGATGGGAGAGAACGAAGGGGAGGGGCGGCGGGGTGTACCTCTCTGGCCGGGGGCACACGCGAGGCGGCTGGAGTGGCAGCGGCGGTTGGGGGCGGTGGCGGCTGGAGTGAGTGGCGGGGGCGGCTCCCGCGGGATGGCGACGACGACCGGCTGGCGGGGAAATCGCGATCGATCTGGCTGGGGGAAGAAGGGAAGGGGTGGCGCGCGTGTTATAAACCCCTCCCCCCCTTAACACTGGTTCGTGGCTGGAACCGGTGTTAAAGGGGGGGAATTCATTTCGCGCCCCCCCCCCTTTAACACCGGTTCCAGCCACGAACCAGTGTTAAAGGGGGGTGCGGGCGCGAAACGAAATAAATGCGCTCCCCCTTTAACACCGGTTCGTGGCTGGAACCGGTGTTAAAGGGGAGGGGGGCATTTATTTCATGCATTAATGGGGTGGGGGCATTTATAATTCAAAAAATAGGATATGAATTTAGAAAATTCATATCTTATTCATTTCAACTCAGAAAAATATGAATAATATATCATAATTTTCAGAAAAATAATATCTATCCATTCATGTAAAAACATTTTATATTTACTTTAGATGAAAATTTTCAAAATGATTAAAACACTTACATATAAATTTTGATTATTCAATTCAAACAAAAATAAATTGTCAAATCCTAAAACTTTGAACATAAGAAATATTAAGCATCTAAAAAGGAATCTAACCCTATTTTATTAGAGCAAATCATATTTTATTTTGTATTAACATTTTTGAATTGATTGGATATTTAAATGCCGCATCTTTTGTATACACTTGAATCTGACAAAGCCTCGCTCAACTTGCATTGGATTTTTGATAAAATAGCATATTGTGAACCTAAAAATGATATTTGTAAAAAATCATGAGCATCGTATCATGTACCTGTAGTTCAGATCTGACCCACTTCCTGCCGATTCGGCAGGAATTTGTCTTTTTCACCAGAGGTGGACGGAAAGGTTTCAGATCCCCCTATTGGTACATTGTCCATATAAGGTGGTCTAGTATTTTTGTAAAATGTGGTGGTGGTTTTTTGAATTAGCCGTTTGGTGGTTGCTTCACAAAACCGTCCGTTTTTTATGCTCGGAAAATGGAAAATGCCTTTTTGGTGCGATAAAAAGGAAAACTTCCTCTTGCAACATTGTTTGCCATGCCATGATGCACAGGTATGCATAATATGGCCATATTATCACAAACTATGCCTTGATTCTAGCCATAACATTGGTCATTTGACCCGAAAGCCAAGAAACCTCGAATGAGATAGGTCATTTTGTGAAGGAGATAGAACTGGAATTAAAATACAGAATGCAACTAATAGTAAGTTATATAAAGCACGACTGAAAATTAAGATACATAAAAGAACTGAAAATTAAGATACATGGCCACATTAAGTAACAATCGGCCGAACTTGTTTCAGAATGTTGGAGTGATTCAGTCATGCTCCTGCCTACACCTGTAATACTCGCCACTGTAGTCATCGTACTCGCCGCCGCCGTCATCGCTGTCGTCGTCGGGGTTGCCGTAATTGAACCTTGAAGGCTGAGTACGCGTGGGCTGGACTTGAGGGTAGCGCAGACGGGGGTTAGAGTCGGCGGCAGTGTCATAGGCCATGACGCTCTGGAGAGTCCGACCGCGCCACCATAGCCGACGGCCGGCCTCGTTGAAGTTCGGAGGAGGTGGGCCGTCCTCCTCGTGCCTGGCGAGCGCCCTCTCACGCTGATCCACAAAGAAGGCTTCCCAAGTAGGGAAATAGTCGGGATGCCATCTGGGATTCCTCCGTTGCTCCGGCGTGAGCTCGAAGTAGTAGTGGTTCGTGATGGCCATCCGGTGCGCCACACCTAGAGGGACAGGAGGAACCGGCACGCCTCCGGCGCTCAGCATCCAGCCGACGGGGACACAGTAGCCCGGCGGGCAGGGGTAGTTCGAGGCGCAAAGCGCCTCCGCCTCCCTAGGGGTTAGTGCTACGGTGGAAGCCATGGGAAAGAGTGATGAGGTTGCAGATATGAGTCTAGAGATGTACAATGACAATGGAGGCCAACCCTACATATATATAGTGAAGAACTGGCGGGAAGAAAAATGGCGGGAAGAAAAATGGAGGGAAGAAATAGAAGGAAGAAAAATGGCTCATTTAATACATATACTGTTAACAGAAGAAGACTTATATCTGCCGCCTCTCTCCACTCTATCCCATGGCTTTCACCATACCTCTAACCCCAAGGAGGCGGAGATGGAGTCTTTCATGGGCTAGCAGGAAAATATTTCCCGAGGCGGAACTTCTGAAGATGCCATAGGGCGTGTGTACCAAGGGCATCTTCGAGAAATTCCGCCACGGGAGATTTCCAAACCCTTTCCTCCATCCATGGGGATGAAACTCTCCATCCATGTTGGCTTGGTCATTGCCATAGCACATCTACACTCATATCTGCCGCCTCTCTCCACTCTATCCCATGGCTTCCACCATACCTCCAACCCCAGGGAGGCGGAGATGTAGTCTTTCACGGGCTAGCAGGAAAATATTTTCCGAGGCGGAACTTCCGAAGATGCCATAGGGCGTGTGCACCAAGGGAATCTTCGAGAAGTTCCGCCACGGGAGATTTCCCAACCCTTTCCTCCATCCATGGGGATGAAACTCTCCATCCATATTGTTGGCTTGTTGAGTTGCTTGCCATGGCGTATCGATGCTCCTTTTATAGGCACGGCGCCGCTTCTACTTTGTCTTCTTCCTCCGACAGGGCATCGTGCGCTACATCGAGCAGTGTAGTCCACCCACACGTCCTTATCCTACCGACAGCTTTAGTCCTGGTTTGAGCCCCCACCCAGTTCTAAAGGTTACCCACGCGTCCTTATCCCACCGACAATTTTGTTAGATGGCACAAAAACCACCTTTAGTCCCGGTTGCACCCACCAACCAGTACTAAAGGTTAGCCACCCCCCTTTTGTTAACAGAAGAAATATGACATTGATTTCCATGTTGAGATACATATGTGTGCCAAAAATGGCTCAATTAATACATATAGTCAATCTTTTGATCGCGTCGGCCGTAACCATGGAGTATCAACACCATTTAACAGGATGGTTGGGTCAGTCTTCACTCTAAAGGGCGGAATTTCATCAAACTTATTATAATCTTCTGACATGTCTGTCTTGTCCTCCACTCCCACGATGTTTCTTTTCCCTGAAAGAACTATGTGACGCTTTGGCTCATCGTGTGATGTATCTGTTTGCTTATTTTTTCTTTTTTTCGGTTTGGTAGACATGTCCTTCACATAGAAAACCTGAGCCACATCATTGGCTAAGACGAATGGTTCGTCTAAGTTCTTGTCTACCTTCATAAGATTGTTGAGATCCACCGTTGTCATTCCGTACTTCTTGTCTACCTCAACCCCCCTCCTGTTAGCTTGACCCATTTGCATCGAAACAAGGGGACCTTAAAATTAGGTCCATAGTAAAGTTCCCATATCTCCTCTATGAACCCATAATACGTGGTCTTTTGCCCATTGTCTTCTGCTGCATCGAAGCGGACACCACTATTTTGGTTGGTGCTCTTTTTATCTTGGCCTATCGTGTAAAATGTATTCCCATTTATCTCGTACCCTTGGAAAGTACATACAGTCGAAGATGGTGTCCTGGCCAACAAGTACAGCTGATCCCCAACAGTGGTGTTATTCGTGAGAAGTCTTTGCCGCCAGCCGCCAAAACTCGCCATGTGTTCACTTATAATCCATTCATCAGACTGCCCCGGGTGTTTGAGGCGTATTAAATTCTTGTGTTCATTGATATACGGGGCAACCAAGATAGATCTTTGTAAAACCGTGTAGTGTGCTTGATTGAGAGAATGCCCGTACCTACATATCATTGCTTTACATCCTAGGGTGCCTTTTCCACGTAGTCTCCCCTCATGTCGTGATTCTGGAACACCAATCGCCTTAAGGTCAGGAATAAAATCAACACAGAATTCAATGACCTCCTCTGTTACATAGCCCTTGGAGATGCTTCCTTCTGGCCTAGCACGGTTATGAACATATTTCTTTAAGACTCCCATGTACCTCTCAAAGGGGAACATATTGTATAGAAATACAGGACCGAGAATGGAAATCTCTTCTACTAGGTGAACCAGGAGATGCGTCATAATATTGAAGAAGGATGGTGGGAACACCAACTCAAAGCTGACAAGACATTGGGCCACATCTGTCTGTAACCCTGGTAGGCTTTCTGGATCGATTACCTTCTGAGATATTGCATTGAGGAATGCACATAGCTTCACAATGGGTACTCGAACATTTTCAGGTAGAAGCCCCCTCAATGCAATCGGAAGCAATTGTGTCATAATCACGTGGTAGTCATGAGACTTCAGGTTTTGGAATTTTTTCTCTGCCATATTTATTATTCCCTTTATATTCGACGAGAAGCCAGACGGGACCTTGATACTGCTCAGGCATTCAAAAAAGATTTCCTTCTATGCTTTAGTAAGAGCGTAGCTGGCAGGAGTTAAGTGGCATCGTTTATCCTTCTCGTTCTCAGGATGCATAGGCTCTTCAGGGTCTTTCAGACGTTGCTGGTCCTGCCGTGCTTCCGGTGTATCTTTTGTCTTCCCATACATTCCTAGGAAGCCTAGCAGGTTCACGCAAACATTCTTCGTCACGTGCATCACGTCGATTGAAGAGCGGACCTCTAAGACTTTCCAATAGGGTAGGTCCCAAAATATAGATTGCTTCTTCCACATGGGTGCGTGTTCGGCATCGTCATTCGAAATAGATAGACTGCCCGGACCTTTTCCAAAGATTACTTCTAGGTCCTTGACCATACCAAATACCTCCTCACCGGTACGCAGGACAGGCTTCCTCCGGGGTTCTGCCAAACGTTTGAAATGCTTGCCTTTCTTTCTTACGGATGCAGGTTTGGAAGAAATCGACGATACCCTAGGTACACAACCTTCTTACATTTATCCAAATATACACTTTCAGTCTCATCTAAACAGTGTGTGCATGCATTGTATCCCTTGTTTGTCTGCCCTGAAATGTTACTAAGAGCAGGCCAACCATTGATGGTTACGAAAAGCAATGCTCGTAGGTCAAATGGCTCCCCTTTGTGCTCATCCCACATACGTACACCTGGTTTGGCCCACAGCTGTAAAAGTTCTTCAACTAATGGCCTAAGGTACACATCAATGTCGTTGCCGGGTTGCCTCGGGCCTTGGATGAGCACTGGCATCATAATGAACTTCCTCTTCATACACAACCAAGGAGGAAGGTTATAGATACATAGAGTCACAGGCCAGGTGCTGTGACTGCAGCTCTGTTCACCAAAAGGATTCATGCCATCTGTACTTAGACCAAACCTTAAGTTCCTTGCGTCACGTGCTAAGTCCGGGTACTCTCGCTCGACTTTTCTCCACTGTGACCCATCAGCGGGGTGTCTCAACATCGCGTCTTTCTTACGGTCTTCCATGTGCCATCACAACAACTTGGCATGCTCTTTATTTCTGAAGAGATGTTTTAACCGTGGTATTATAGGAGCATACCACATAACCTTGGCAGGAACCTTCTTCCTAGGGGCCTCGCCCTCAACATCGCCAGGATCGTCTCGTCTGATCTTATACCGCAGTGCAGTGCATACCGGGCATGCATCCAAATTCTCGTACTTCTCACCGCGGTAGAGGATACAGTCATTAATGCAGGCATGTATCTTCTGCACGTCTAATCCTAGAGGGCAGACAACCTTCTTTGCTTGGTATGTACTATCGAGCAACTCATTATTTCTTGGAAGAAGATTCTTAATTTTTACCAACAACTTTGAAAATGCGCTGTTAGTCACACCGTTCTCTGTCTTCCATTGCAGCAAATCCAGTGTGGTATCTAGATTTTTGTGGCCATCTTCGCAAGTTGGGTACAACAATGTTTTGTGATCCTTTAACATCTGCTCCAGCTTCTCCTTCTCCTTTTCAGTTTCACATTCTTCCTTTGCATCAGTAATGGCCCGACCAAGATCGTCATCAGCGGGCCCATCTGTTGCCTCTTGATCTTCATTATCTACCCCCGTTGCAGTATCATCATATTCAGGATACATATTATGATAGTTGTCATCATCCTCTTCTTCTTCGTTGTCTTCCATCACAACCTCTTTTTCTCCGTGCTTGGTCCAACAATTATAGCCGGGCATGAAACCGGATCGAAGCAGGTGGGCGTGAATGGTTCTGGTATTTGAGTAGTCTTTCTTATTCTGACAGTAAACACACGGACAACACATAAAATCATTGTGACTACGGTTTGCATTAGCCACAACGATGAAATTTTGGAGGCCCGTAATGTACTCGGAAGTGCGGCGGTCACCGTACATCCATTGCCGGTTCATCTGCATTAATATATAGTATATATCAAAAAATAATAGGGAGATGACCATTTATATATATAGTACATCAATGACACATGAAAGGATAGTTGCCGACCTCGACCGAGAAGGAAAGAGCAACGGGAAAACTTATTTTGAGCTCTCGGGCATTTCACCGAACACCTCTTGTGCATACGAAAAAACAGAAACTAGCACACTTCACACCCTCTTGCTAGGCTCCAAAATGAGATAGTGAAAAAAATGGAAGAGTGGGGTGTGGACTGCGGTGTCTTATATAGCCCCTCCTCCCCCCCTTTAACACCGATTCAAGCCATGAACCGGTGTTAAAGGGGGGAGCTGCGCGGGCCACTGGTGCAGGGGCCTCAAACCGGTGTTAAAGGGGGGCTCCTTTTTTCTGCACGGGCCACGCTGGTACAGGCCCCCATTTTCAGGCTCAACCAAAGGCCTCGTTTCCACTAGTGCACATCCACACAAATTTCGATCAAATAAACATTCAACCATATCGCTGCGAGTAACACATGAGGAGCTGAAACTGTCCAAGACATCCACACAAATTTTGATCAAATCAACATTCAATCATATCGCTGCGAGTAATACATGAGGAGCCTAAACTGTGCAAGACAACCACAGAAACTGTAGTAGAGTCCTCACTCAAAATCCATGGGGTGTGCTCACGGTCTCCATCACCTTGATCTGCATTGAAACAGAATTTGACAAGTTCTTCCAAAGATGCTTTGGGAGTACAGTTAAACATAGAACTTGACTATCTATTCGACTGAAGATAGGTCTCAAGGAGGGCCTACAAATAGACTAGCGATGTAGCTCTCCTGATGTATATTCTTGCCACAGGAAACACGCTACGGCACTATAGTACAACGACTACATTAACTATTGTAGCTTTCAACGGGCCTACGGGCAAGTGAAACTTGACTCAATACTTATGAAAGTTACCAAGTCGGCCTTTAGACTTTGAATTAGTCTAAGTCTCTTAAGACAATGAAACATGCATGTGTGGACTGCAGAACCAGCTGTCACTCAAGGCATCACTGGCTCATGTAAAACAGTAAGGCATCTGCAATATCACCTCATTCCGGCCTCCACTACCATCTCGGACCACTGCCCTATGATCCTGGAAAAGTTGAAGCCAAGACACTTCAAGGGCTTCAGGTTTGAGCTATGTTGGATGAACAATTTTGACTTTGAGGAGATTGTCAAGCAAGCTTGGGCAAAGCCTGTCAGCTCCAACGATGCCATTAGACGATCCCACACCAAGCTGCCTAGAACTGCTACAACTCTCAAGGCATGGTATGGTACAGGAAGCTAAGGAAGGAAGCCCGGCTTCAGGAAGAAATTGCAAATGAAGTCATCTTCCAATTAGATCTTGCACAAGAAAACAGGCCACTTTCTGCTGATGAAAGACTGCTGCGACAATTCCTTAAGACCAGGCTGCTAGGTATTGCTGCTGTTGACCGAGCAAGATGGAAACAAAGAGCTCGCATTGATTGGATCAAATGTGGCGACGCAAACACTCGCTTTTTCCACCTCCGTGCCAATGGAATAAGGAGGAAAAATCACATTCCCACCCTCACTGCTGCTAACGGTGATGAGACGACTGAGCACTCTGCTAAGGCTCAGATTCTACTGCAGCACTTCTCTGGCCTCCTTGGCGCCACAACTCAATGGCCCTGCAGTTTGAATTGGGTCTGGACGAACATCCAGCCTCTCGATCTCAGCCACCTTGAGACTCCTATTTCTAGTGAAGAGCTTAAAGATGCGGTCTTCAATATGCATTCTGAAAAAGTGCCAGGACCTGATGGATTTACAAGAATTTTCTTTAAGCGCTGCTGGGAAATTCTGAAGCATGATCTGTTGGCTGCTGTCAATCAGGTTTTCTATTTCCCAGGAAGAAACTGGAAGCTACTCAACACTACCCATTTGATTCTGATTCCAAAGAAAGATGATGCATCTACTGCTCTTGACTACCGCCCCATTATCCTAATGCACAGTTTTGCAAAGATCTTTGGCAAGCTAATGGTAAACAGGCTCGCCCCTGAGCTCAACAACCTGATTGGATACTCTCAAAGTGCCTTCATTAAAAATCGATCAATACAGGACAACTTTGTGTTTGTGAGTGGGGCGCTCAAAGAAGCACATATTAAGAAAAATCCTCTGCTCTTCCTCAAGCTTGACTTCGCCAAGCCTTTTGATTCGGTGCATTGGGAATATTTATTCGAGGCTCTACGTGCTTTTGGATTTGGTGACATTTGGAGAAGAATCATACACCTCATTCTGTCTTCTGCCTTCTCTCGTATGATGCTCAATGGTGAACCTGGGCAACCTTTCATCCATCGGCATGGCCTGCGCTAGGGATACCCTCTCGCTCCTATGCTCTTCATCCTCGCCCTCGAACCCTTGAATTTTCTACTCTCTTTAGCCACTCAAGCTGGATTGTTGTCTCCTCTTTCCCAGCTAGCTGACAGAATGAGGACCAGCTTCTTGACGCTGCTATTTTCGTGAATCCAATAAAAGATGAAGTCAAGACTATCTTCAAGATTCTAGATTTGTTTGGACAGGCCTCAGGCTTAAAAATCAACCTCAACAAGTGCACGACTTACCCTGTCCAATGTGACCTGTTTGACCTGCCGGCGTTTTCATCTAATGTGGGATGCTCCTTAGGAATCTTGCCTTGCACTTATCTGGGCCTTCCTCTCTGCATAATAAACCCAACAAGGATTGACTGTCAAAGATTGATCGACAAGATTGCTAGCAAGCTAAAACCGTGGAAGGAGAAGCTGCTCTCTAGGAAAGGGATATTAGCCCTGGTCAAGTATCTCCTGACTGCAACTGCAACCTATTTTCTCTGTGTGTTTGATCCTCCTAGGTGGCTAATAAAGAAGATTGACAGAATGAGAAGAAATTTCCTTTGTAGTGGAGATGAAAATGCCTCTGGAGCAAAATGCCTTGTAAATTGGAGGAAGGTTTGTGCCCCAAAATCTAATGGTGGATTGGGTATCAAAAAGCTGGGCCTCTTCAGCAGATCACTTCGTATGAGATGGTTTTGGCTAGACTGGCAGGATTCAAACAAACCTTGGCATGGACTTAACCTCCCTTTCTCGGCCTCGGACATGAGCCTTTTCAACTCCTGCACCTCGATCTCTGTTGGAAATGGGGAAAAGCACTTTTTTGGAAAAGCAATTGGCTGGATAACGAGGTTCCCATGTTGAAATACCCAGACCTCTTTTGCCTCGCAAGATGGAAGAACCTCACTGTTAAGGAGGCCTTCGCAATGGCAGATGGATGAAAGGCCTTGATCGAATCAACATAGCCGGGTACGCTTTGCAGAACGCTATTTAATGCTTGAATATTTGCGTTCGTTTTGAGGTCGCATCTGTCGATTAGCAAGGTTCTCACCTTATGGAACTTTGGGAGTTTACCTCACATCCATTGTATTGCGTCCTAAAACATAGAAAATATTATAATATTAATAATTACAAAAAAATCCCAAAAGGGAGATTTGAAATGTCGCATGTCCTAGTATGTACTGTCTCATTTTTACCAACCGGTGGAATTAAGACTTGTTTATGTTTAACTATATTATTGTAACTCTTTGACAAATGTTTAGTTGTTTCGGTGCATCAATTAAAAAAGAGCAACAACCAGTTGATAGAATTATTACCCTTATCATAATAAGATCACTTGATTAAATAAACCCATGTTCATGCCCACGTGCATTAGTACGTTGCTAGGATGCACCATATAAATAAGTAAAAATTGGAAGAGAGACTTACCATCATCTTGGCCCCAAACAATTCTAGATGCTTTACGTCAAATATAATGTATAACTTCTCCAAAAACTGAGACTCATCTGGTAGAATGAAATCACAGACACTGAAGCCTTGACAAAGGAAGATGTTCATGTCACATGTATACAGGAAGATGTTCATGTCACATGTATACCATTTGGACAATAGATAGTCGACAATGAAGCATGGAGAGAAGCTAGCCTTGGAGTTATAACCACCATTTCTTGAAACTTCCTCTCTACAAGACAATCATCAAATGTCAAGTGTCGTAGCCTTGTTGACACAATCTTGCCAAAGTCAAAGTGACAGGAGCATTTGACGGGATGCAAATCCTCAAGCACAGGGTACCCGGAACAGAGATGCTCTGCGAATCTACGGTCCAATTTCACACCATGAAGGAGTAGTCTTGTGAGCCGAGATGAACAAGATCCCAAATGCGGGAGGTGCCATTGTGCAGTTCCTGCCGTTTTCCATGTGAATATCGATCACCGTGGGGCTGCACTCGATGCCCGTCTTGATCCATCTCAAACATGTCTGGACCGCCTGCATATCACTGTAATCTAGACCCGGGACATGTACTCGGAGCTTATCCAAGGATGCAGCGTTATTGAGCAGAAAGAGTTTGTTGCTGAACTCCTCGAACGGGCGCCACTCCTTGCAAGCCCCATTTTCGCCGTAATATTTTTTGCGGCACTCTCGATCTCGACAACAAAGTCGACGGTAGAACAACGGCTGGTCGATGTCGAGGCACGGCACGGAACGCCAGAGATTCCTCCACCTCCGTGAGAGCACACTTGATCGGACCACCTGCTGGGACTCGAGGAAGGAGAGGATGTTGTGGATGAGGCAGTCAGGCAGGTCGCTTAGAGCACCTCCACTCGTTGGGGGCGTTTCAGGCCGAAATCCAGCGCTATTTAGCGCCGGATGGACGTAGCTTTCGGTCTAGGAACGTCCATTTTTCCACTCGCGTTCTCAGGCGTGGTTCCCAGGAGACGAAAAGTCGACGAGTTTTCATCCAAATTCGGCTCAAATTCAAACAGGGTTCGGCATAGTTCGATATAAATATGAATACAGAGCTGTGTTCGGCATAGTTCGGCATTAAATTAAATATAGTTCGGTATAAAATTAAATATAGTTCAGCATTGACTGGAAATACGACATAGTTCGGCCTAGTTCGGCCAGATCATGCTCGGCATCTACATGTTGCCCTTGCGTGTCCATATGTGCTCAACAACATCATCATGCAGTTGTTGATGCACTACCGGGTCTCGAATCTCTTGATGCAGGCGATGAATGCAGCCCACGATGGCGGTACCTGGTGATCATGCTCTGTAAGGGGTCCATGTCTGTAGTATGGCTCGTTCTGCTCCACCAAATCCACTAGCTCATTTCTCTCATCCTCAATGATCATGTTGTGCAAGGTCACACAACAGTTCATCACTTCCCACATCTGATCTTTCGACCAGGTCATAGCAGGGAATCTGATAACTGCAAATCTCTGTTGAAGCACACCAAATGCCCACTCCACTTCCTTCCTGCAAGCTTCATGTTCTTTGGCAAACTGAGAATGCTTGGGGAGCATCGATCTCGAGATAGTATTCACAAATGTTGGCCATCTTGGATACATGCCATCTGCAAGGTAGTATCTCTTGTTGTAGTGGTGTCCATTGATCTCAAAAACCACATAGGGAGCATGACCCTCAACAAGTTTGGCAAAGACATTTGAGGACGGGAGGGCGTTGATGTTACTGTTCGATCCTGCCATGCCAAAGAAGGAGTGTCAAATCCAAAGATCTTGTGTAGCAACTGCCTCGAGTATCATAGTGCAACCTTCTTTGTGGCCTTTGTACATTTCTTGCCAAGTAAATGGATAGTTCTTCCAGTACCAATGCATGCAGTCAATGCTTCCATGCATTCCAGGAAATCCTCTACTTCCATTGACTGCGAGGATCCGAGCAGTGTCTTCAGTATTGGGTGTTCTCAAGTACTATGGCCAAACACAGCAATCACTGCCCTGCAGAACCTGTACAAGCAATCAATGGCGGTGGACTCGGCCACGCGGAGATAGTCATCGGCACTATCACCCGGAGCTCCGTATGCAAGCAACCTCATCGCCATTGTGCACTTCTGCAGTGAGGAAAAACCTACCATGCCAGTGCAATCCTTCTTGCATATGAAATAGGTGTCGAACTCTCAGATGGCATGCACGATGTTGAGGAAGAGTTTCCGTCTCATCCTGAAACGGCGCCGAAACACGGCCTCTTCGTGCAGCGGCTCGTCAGCGAAGTTGTCGATGTACAGCATGCAGTAGCCCTCCACTCGCTGCCTTGCTTTGCACTTCCGGTGACCCTTCACCGAGCCTCCACGCTTTGGCGATGCAGTCTGCGTGTACAGGCGGGCCAAGGAGGCGAGGATCTACATGTGCTCTTCATCTTCGGCGGCTTCGGCGGTCTCTTCCTCTAGCAACAGGGCGAACATATCCTCGTCGTCGGACTCCATGAACGAATCGGCAAAACGCCAAACACTCCACGGGCAAGGTGGTGGTAGCTCGGAACAAAGCCAAGCTGCGGCGAAGTTGGGACGGCAAAAGGAGGCCTAAGCGGAGGGGAAAGGATGCGGCGGAGGCGGCAGGCTTATCTACAGGCGTGGTTTCTGCTTGGCGTGGTGGGAGCTCGCTGGCCACGACATGGCGGCGAGTAGGCTCTCTGCCGACAGTGTTGGCCCACTCGTGGTGGGAGAGCCGAGTCGAGGTGGGGAATGGGGTTGTCTCGCCGACAGTGTTGGCCCACCTATTTTTTGTTGCGTCCGGCATTCCCAGGCGGTTCCCAGCGCCCTAGGTTCGGACTGGGAATGCCAGATGAAAGTTGGGACAAATCCGGACGTTTTCAGCGTCCTGGGAACACAAGTGGGCGAAATTTCGCCATTCGGACGAAAAAATCGGCCTAGGAACGCCTTCCTAGGAACCCGAGTGGAGATGCTCTTAGCCGGTCATCTTGGGCGATGCAGATCCATTTGCTGGGTGGCTCCATTGATTGATCTCCGTGGGGTCTACCGCAGCATGGGTCTATTTGCTGGAGGGATCCGTCGATCTCGATCGATTCCCGAGGGTCTGGTCGGATTTCTCGTGAGCACACGGGTCCTACTCTGATCCGATGATGTGGGAGGCAAACCCTAGAGCGGAAGGAGAGGCAGTCCAGCGATTTGTACATGATAATAACATGCGCTTCGACAATGGAAAACACTTGGAATCAGCCGGAGGATAGCTTCCTCCGGAACCTGGACGCGTCGCGTGTCCCCGCGTGGGTCCTAGTGGACCATCTCAACGATGTGCATCCTTCTCAATCGCTTGACCGGAAAAAATCCCAGCAGCACCCGTCGCGGCCGGAGCACCTTCCCACGCCGCGGTCAGAGAACACCTTCCCCTGCCGCGGCCGGAGCGCCTCCCTATACCGCCGGTCGTAGATCCCTGCCACCGTACCTGCTGTCTTCTCCGTGCACTCGCATGTCCATGGACATCGGCGAGCTCCTCATCGGTGATCCCGTCCTCCCCTGGTGTGCCACCGCTGCGCGTATGCCACCGAACACGTTGTCGTCGGCGCCCGCTGCCACCACACATGCTTCCACCGGTAGCGGCCGCCACTTCGAGCTTTGCCACTGCTCTACCTACAGCCATGTTTGCATAGTTTCACGCCGGCCCAAGAGCATTGCAATGTTGTCGACTTGGTCCTCCTCCGACCCACTCTGTACTTAACGGTTGTCATCGGACCTCCATAGGTGCTGTGAAGGGAGGGAGGTGCTACCAGTCGTTGGCGTCGGTTGCTAGCGTCGGTGGTGTTGCTCCGAGCACTAGGAGTATGCTGCAAGCAGTGGCTGGAGGTTCTAGCACCTGCAGGTGTCGATGCTATGGGGGGTGATACCTTTGATTCGGATTACGGATGTAGTATAGCTCTTTTTCCCTAGTAGACCTAGGTTATCGAATCCACGGGAAGCGAATGCGTAGTGAAGTTACTTTAACGGACCTTCGGGAGTTTTAGAATTCCTTTTGTGTTTTTACCGGACCAATAGCTTGCGTCTTTTTGTTATTGTCAATGATGGAGAGAGAGGGCCTAGGGCGTTCGGTTTCACCTGTAGCGGTGCAAAAATATCTGATGGAAATAAAAGATAGAAATAAAGTATGCGTGTACTTGTTAGAGCAAGATAAATTATATATGGGCAGTGCATCCATAATTGCTATTGCCTTCGCAACCGCTTATAGAAATAACCTACTAGTCTCATCCACAGAAGAAATAGAACTAATGATATGCATCGTGATGTCACCGTTAATCCCAAGCAAATCCCTCACATACAGTCGTACTACCCCTTCTGTCACTGGGGTTCCCAACCTGTAGATCAGTCATCACTCATACTCCCTATACCTGGCTCAACCCTCGGGGTCTTGGGTACCTGACAAGTCATTAGATTGAGGCAAGAGAGGATACAATAATCATCATGTCATACAAACTAATACACGATCCCATCTATGATAAATCACATGCACAATTGCTACATGGCTAGGCCGAAGCCCTTAGCCCAAGGAGAATTACTCACACATAGAGATGAGATCAACAATCACAAACATTGTAATGAAAATCATAAGATTGATAGCAATAGTCTTACAATATTGCCAATCAGAGAAGAGATCTACTATTACAAGTGGTGGAGTATGGCTATGGAGATGAAGAAGGGTTTGGAGATCTAAGACGGCTTTTTGGTGGAGTCTGGATTTTTTGTGGTGGAGCGAGAGATGTTTTCCCGTCGCCTGAGACTTCTTTATATAGGGGTCCCTTCACGAAAGTTGTTCTGTTTGACCTAACGGTGGTGGCGCTAACTATACAACCAGAGCTATACAGTCAGAATTTTTGCTCTGGCCGTATAGTTGGTTGTTACGGCATCTGCCTTTGTTGGACAGCTCCTGGTTTCTTCTGGTTGAAGGAAATATCGTATCTTTAACTTTAATATAGTGATTCCCTCCTTTAAACGATATTATCTGCGCAGGAAAAATACAAAAGAAAGGATTGCATACCCATCTGAATATTAGCATTAGTGGCAGGGTTTAGAGAGATATATCATCAAGAATATGACTAATATCCAGTTTAAATGTGGACGTTAGATGGCTATATTTTAGAGCCATCAACCTCCCCAAGCTTAAACTTGATCGTCCCGAGCAAGAAAACCAATATCAAAAAGGAACTCAGCATTTAAACTGAAATAACGAGATGGTGATCTTACTTATGATTAATAGTCTCATGTTTCCTATTTCGCAAAAAAAAATAGTCTCATGTTTCCTCCACTTCATAAATCTGAAAAACTTCAGCATAGATAGAGTAATGGCAAGCATATCATACGGGTTTCATGCATCCTTATAGTGCAGCAAAATTATTGTAAGTATGGATGATCCAAATGAGTAAATTTTATTCCATGTTAAGTGGTCAACTCATAGCCTTGGCTTTGAAAAGTAAAGTATAATCATGTAAATTAAGAGTGTGAGAGTTGTCATGAAAAGCATATACACTAGAGTATCTCAATTCTCCCACATCAATGAATCAAGACTTTGCAAGCACTACTTTTCTATTCATTGTCCTTCAAGAATTTCAGTTGTTAAGTAATTGAGAGCATGCCAAAAAAATTATTAGTTTATCGGGCTGTGATGGACACTCCGTGGCATCACTAAGGTTTTTGTTCCTTTTGCATAATGATTACTTATAATAGCTAGGGGAGTGATTCCATCATGATTACAGCTATTCGTAAGTGTCAAGAATCTTACCCACTATAGCATTCCTGCTACAAGTGTTTAATCAACTCATAGCTGAAATCTACGAGTTTCCTCCATTAAGATCGTTCGTAGGCTAGCGGAGTTGTTGTCATACCATGAAGTTTGACACGCGTAAAGTTATATCATTCTTATGATTAACAAGTCAAACTTTGGCATACTCACAAAAACCGCTAAACATTAATTCAATCGAACAAATCCTATCAAAGAGATCTATTAAGTCAATCAATATTTATAGTGGTGTCGAGTGTCTCTAGAAATAAGCCTTCAAGACTAAGCACTAGAATACACAAGCCTTCAATTATGACACTTTTTCTTATTACAATTATTTAGCAATTTTTAGGTAAGACTTGGTTAATTACGAGAGCTGGAACAAAACGAGCCGAATTAAATACCCATGCAAACAAAAATCTTACGAAAATACAAAGACTCAATCCACCAATATAATATCTTAACATTCACTACTAACTAGCATATGTTTCTCAAACTTCAAAAGTGGGGAGTCATAAGGCATACCTCTCATGTTTGGTTCCACTTCTCTCTTCCTTTTTTATTCATTTCTTGGAAACTCGAAGTCGATCACTCTCCTGCAAATATACGAAGACCTCGAGGCGGAAAGAAAAGAAAGAGGGAAAATAAGGAAAAATGGAGAAATATTTTTGTGATTTTTAAGAGAGGAAAAGAAAGAATAGAAAATTGGCGGCAAAGCTCCGCTAGAAAATTTCGAAAGCAAATAGAAAGAACTAAATATAAAGTGTTGGGGAAACCAACAAGAGTGCTTATAAACTCAAATAAAAATGTAACCTTGAAATAAAAAGCAAATAAACTCCAAATAAAGATACATGAGGGAACTTCCCCAAGCTTAGGCTTTTGCAAGCCCTTAAAATCATTGTGGTGGTGAGAAAAAGTCGTTAGTCCAGTTCACGAATTGAGTGGAGAGGTTACTTGTTGATTCTGGGAGGTTCAAAGAGAGGTTGTGTATCCTCTCCACAGTCCCTCCAAGTCCTTGGAAATATTGGTATGTGGCGAACCGGGTTTGTGGCTGATCCTCTTGATGAGGAACCTCTTGCTCCTCCTCTTGGTCCTCATCCTCTTCAGGAATCTCCTCCTCAGGTTAATACTTCTCAACCTGCACATCATATAGAAAACGTCCTTCCTAGATAAAGAAGCGACCATTAGGCATAGGAGCAGGGTAGATACGCCCAGCTCCAGCACTATGCAGGTAATAAACACCACCTCTCCTGGTAAGCATTCCACAGGCCCTCAAGGTGGAGAAACCAACACGCTTGTCACCTAGTACGGGTTGCAACTCACCTAGATCGATGTCTAGGGCAGTGGCAAGCACGGTGATGACGCCTCCTCGTGTGATTGGCCCTTGGCTTTGGGAGGCTTGTTGCTCCAAGTAGCGCACAAGGATGGCGCCCAAGTTGAGTGATAAGTTGCAGTTGATGTAAGCAGCCTTTGCAAGGACTAGGATGTCCTCTTCGTTGAGTCTCGTGAACTCATTGCGTGCATGCAAGGTGTTAGCAATAACATAGAACAAATAGTGAATTGCAGGATGTTGAATATTCTTCCCCTTGTTCACTCTACTAGTGAAACTCATTTCATTATAGTATTGATCGGGGGAAGGAATTAAACTAGTAAAGGATGCGCGTAGAGCATGAACATCATTGTTTGGAAAATTAAAGCATGCACACCATATATCTAACGTTAAGGTGTAGTTGTTGTTCATCAGGCGGAAAGAAATAGTATCCTCTCCTTGCTACAGTTTAACGGTGCTTTGCAATAAACTTAAGAATTCAATGGTTAAGCGGCGATAAGTAGATACATCATTGTACACAAAGTTTTGTAGGCAAGCTCTATTGCAAAGAAAATTAAAGTCATCAAAAATACCGAGTTGGTTCAATATAATAGGGCAAGCCCACATAGTGGCCTTCACTTCGTGGTTCTTGATCTTGTTGAAGCGTTCACGGTGGGCCTCATCCCTGAACCGTATCCCCATGTGTTCCTGAGCGACAGCTCGAGAAGCGCTAGCGGTGGCACGAGCACGAGTTTGGCTCCTTGTCTTCATCTTCTAAAACATTGAAGAAAGGCAAAAATAAAACTTTTTGATCCAACAACAGTAAGTATAATATATTTCTCATCTAAACACACTAAAGAATCTCCTCAAGGTAATAATCTAGGTAAGAAAATTATGGCAATAAGTTCATAGTAGGTCTCACCCTAGATTGATAATGATAATAGATCGAAGATGAATTTTCAAAAAGTAATTGGAGGATCGGAGGAGAAACATACCGTAGATCACTTGTGTGCGAGGAAATCGAACGTAATTGAGTAGAGATGAAGATCCCTTGAGGTTTTGAGAGAGTTTGGAGGTAGAAGAAAGTAAAAGGATTGAAGTTTTGGAGTTGGGAGTACCTTCCTGTGCAATTTTGTGGTCGAACGTAACTATACGGGTGCAACTATACGAGCAGAACATACGTTCTGGCCGTATAGTTGGCATTCTATCAAAATATTAGGTCTTCCTCCTGGCGGCGCAGCTATACGGACGCAACTATACGGGCGGAACAAAATGTTCCGGCCATATAGTTGGTCGTTAAACTATCCGTCCCTACGAAAGAAAATTTGCAAAGGCATAAATATCTATATGACCGAAACTATACGGCCGAAATTTTTATTCTCACCGTATAGTTGGTCGTTAAACTCTCAGTATATATGAAAATAAATTGTACGAAGACATTGATATCTATACGACTGGAACTATATGGCCGGAATTTTTATTCCCGCCGTATAGTTGGTCATTAAACTCTTAGTACATATTGCAGAAAAAAATTCGATGGCAAAGATAATTATACGACCGGAACTATATGGCCGGAATTTTTATTCCTGCCGTATAGTTAGTCGTTAAACTCTCTGTGTGCGTCAAAAAAAATTTGTTTTTTCGTAAACTATTTCTTTTCCTGTAACTTAGTGATATACCTTGTTTTTGACAGAAAATTGACAGTAAAAATTATCGACCAACAATAGCATGAATAAACCAGAATTTCAAGTACTACCAAATTTTTTCTCCTCAAATGGAGTTTTCTAGCATTCTTTATTAAACAAAACTAAAACTTAACTCAAACCTTTATTTAACATGGGTTGCCTCCCATGGAACGCTCTTTTATGGTTAATAGCTTGATCTTGATGATACTCACTTGGGCCAGATGAGTGGAACACCCACTCCAAAGTAATTGGCCTTCAGAGTGATGGCCTCCTTCTCGTCGTGTTTGGCTTTCTTCTTCCTGGGGAAATGAATAACAAAAGGATCGCGCGAAGGCAATTGCAACTTCATGTTCCCTTCATGCAGATTAATTAAAGCCTTTATAGCTCTTAAGAAAGGACGGCCAAGTATTATAGGAGCAACTGTATCTTTAGGCATGTCAACAATAACGAAATCAATTAGAGCAGGACAGTCTTTGATGTAAACTAAAGTGTTCTCCTTAATCCCTGCAGCTTGTTTGTAGGTAGAATCTTCTAGATGCAATTTGAACTCAGTAATTTCAAAGGAGCCAAGATTTAACTTGTTAAAGAGACTCTTTAAAATTGTTGAGACGCTTGCACCTAGATCACAAAGTGCAACTATCTCATTGGTTCCAATCTTTATCTTAATAGTAGGCTCAAATATGTAAGCTAGTTTAACAGGTAACTTTTTAGCGATTTTCTTGTATTCTTCTTCAAGCTCGCATACCTTAATTGCTACTTGATCAACAAAGTGTTGATACATGGCTTCATCATTACCTTCACTTACCGGAATTTTGACGTTGATCCTTTTTACGAGATCTTTGATGGTGTAGCTTGGTGAAAGGGCATTACTATAATCAAGTTCTTTAGGCTTCTCTCTTTGGATCCTCATCATTTTGAGTTCTTCAACAGGATTGGGGCTCAACTTTACCTGCAAATTTAGCTAGAATGAGAGTTTGACTCTCGGTTATCTTACCTAGCCGTGCCTCAACGATCCTTGTTCTTTCTTGAAGGGCCTGTAAATCATTTCTCAAACTAACAGCTTGGTTAGATAATTTACCAAGCATAGCATCATGGTTCTCCATAATTTTAACTAAAATATTATTTTATTCATTCTGTGAGTCTATGAAAGACTTAAGTGTTTCTTGGAGACTACCATTATTATTTCCCATATTATTATTAGAATTACCTACATGACTAGCATAATGTTTCTGAAAGTTAGGATTGTAACTCTTCTTCCAATCAGGATTGTAATCATTACGAGCTACGAAGTCTATTTATTCAATATTTGTTTTCTTGTGGTGAGACAGAGTTCACCTTCTTCATGTTTGATCTTTTCACATGCCATTGTGCATGGTTGTCTTGCATATTGTTTAGCAGCTATTTTGCTTCGGTAATATGTTTTCCACTAAATGTTCCTCCAGCTGTAGTATCAAGATAGACTTAGATACAGGATTAAGAGCATTGTAAAATAAATGGAGGATTAACCAATCTTTCATTCCATGACTAGGACAGTTTCTTAGGCATTCTTTCATCCCCTCCCATGCAAGCGCTAGTGGCCCACGCTCTTCCTGCCTAAAACCAGTAATATTAGATGGAAGTTGCATAGTCTTTGCAGGTGGGAAAAATTTAGTCATAAATAAAGAAGTACATCCCACCCATGATGTGATAGTATTTTTAGGCAAAGATAGCAACCATTATTTAGCTCTTCCTCTTAGAGAGAAAGGAAATAGACGTAATTTGACCGCATCAGGGTCAACGTCTTTTATACGCATTATATCACATATTTCAATAAAAGTATTCAAGTGCATACCTGCGTATTCAACAGCAGAGCCTCTAAATTGATTATGTTGAACCAAACTTAAGTAATAGGGCTTAATTTTATAATCATCAGCAGCAATTGCTAGCTGAGTAATAGGAGTACGCAAATAATCATTATTGGGAGTAGCAAATTCCCCAAGCTTCTTTTCAGCCATACTTCCTATATTTTGGGGTTTTTTAGACAAATAATTATAACAGTAAAAACAAGAATTTAAAGACTAACTAATTTTTTTGGTTTATCAAATAAAGACTAAATACCAAACTAACAAAATTAAAAACAAGATTTAAAACTAGCAAGATTCCTAATAACCTCACCATGGTAGTTATTGCTTCCCCGACAACGGTGCCATAAAAAGGGTTGATACCTTTGATCCGGATTACGGATGTAGTATAGCTCTTTTTTTCTAGTAGACCTAGGTTATCGAATCCACGGGAAGCAAATGAATAGTGAAGTTACTTTAATGGACCTTCGGGAGTTTTAGAATTCCTTTTGTATTTTTACCGGACCAGTAGCTTGCGTATTTTTGTTGTTGTCGATGATGGAGAGAAAGGGCCTAGGGCGTTCGGTTTCACCTGTAGTTGTGCAAAAATATCTAATGAAAATAAAAGATATAAATAAAGTATGTGTGTATTTGTTAGAGCAAGATAAATTATATATGGACAGTGCATCTATAATTGCTATTGTTTCCGCAACTGCTTATAGCAATAACCTACTAGTCTCATCCATAGAAGAAAGAGAACTAATGATATACATCGCGATGTCACCGTTAATCCCAAGCAAATCCCTCAAATACAACCATACTACCCCTTCTGTCACTAGGGTTCCCAACCTGCAGATCAGTCATCATTCATACTCCCTATACCTGGCTCAACCCTCAGGATCTTGGGTACCTGACAAGTCCTTAGATTGAGGCAAGAGAGGATACAATAATCATCATACCATACAAACTAATACACGGTCCCATCTATGATAAATCACATGCACAATTGCTACATGGCTAGGCCGAAACCCTTAGCCCAAGGATAATTACTCACACATATAGATAAGATCAACAATCACAAACATTGTAATGAAAATCATAAGATTGATAGCAATAGTCTTACAATATCGCCAATCAGAGAAGAGATCTACTATTACATGTGGTGGAGTATGGCTATGGAGATGGAGAAGGGTTTGGAGATCTGAGCCGGCTTTTTGGCGGAGTCTGGCTTTTTATGGTGAAGTGAGAGATGTTTTCCTGTCGCCTGAGGCTTCTTTATATAGGGGTCCCTTCACGAAAGTTATTCTGTTTGACCAAACGGTGGTGGCGCCAACTATACGACCGGAGCTATACGGTCGGAAATTTTGCTCTGGCCGTATAGTTGGTCGTTACGGCGTCTGCCTTCATTGGACGGCTCCTGATTTCTTCTGGTTGAAGGAAATATCGTATCTTTGACTTTAATGTTGTGATTCCCTCCTTTAAACGACATTATCTGCCCAGAAAAAATACAAAAGAAAGGATTGCATATCCATCTAAATATTAGCATTAGTGACAGGGTTTAGAGAGATATTTCATCAAGAATATGACTAATATCCAGTAATGTGGACGTTAGATGGCTATATTTCAGAGCCATCAGGCGGCCAGAAGGGACAACAAGGTAGTTGAGGTGGGTTGCTTCTGCCCATCGAAGTTGGGTGCTGCAAGCGGGTGCCGACATTGCTACCTGTAGTTCCCGGATTTGCATCATACGGAAAAAATTGTGTTGCAACCGTTTTTTGGATTTTGTGTTGTAGGAAGAATTTTTGTGCTAGAAACGTCATATAATTTTGCATCATATGAAGTAATTTTTGCTACAACCGAGTTATGTGATTTTGAATCATGAGTCTCATCGGAGGATCTAGTCAGAATTTGTTTGCTACTATGCTATGATGTCACAAATATTTTGCTACAATCTCTATTTTTTCTAGAATAGTGTAAATTTTATACTATGAAATCTCCAGGCAAAGTCAGAATCGAACAATAGTACAACATCTTTGCTCCACATGTTCCGTGAATTTTCATCATTAGAAGATTTTTTGCTACGTGATCTCCGGCGAACTTTATTTTGCTACAACCATTCATTGATTTTGATTTGCATATCTATTTTGCTACGAGGATTCTGGTGAGATATCCGGTGAGGTCTCCGGCGAAGTCAGTCTTTCCTAGTTTTGCAGAGAAAGATTGTAGGATAGCAAAAAATTCAGCAAAACTAGAGGGGTTCCAGGTAACGCCGAGAGAAGAACACAACACACTCCACATAAATTGTGCGAGTGCACAATTGAAGAAAATGTGGTTTACGTTTTCATCTCGGCCACACAGGACACACTGCCCATTCGAAGGACCATGACGCTTTTTGATGTGGCCATTGGAAGGTAGGCGACCTCTAGCCAGGCCACAAGAAGATTCTAATCTTGAGAGGAATAGTAAGTTTCCAAACATCCTTGGCATGAGTCACAATAGCCCCTTGGTGTAGCTTATTGTACAAAAATTGGTACTAAAAAGACCAGACGGCTCCAAAGCCCGGCTGATCTTGTCAACCTCGAGGGTCGGGGCTACACTTGCCAGTTCCGCAAGATGGCGATTCAACAAGCCTGATTCCTGTGGGCCAAACGAGCGGCAAAAGTTGATATGCCAGGTTTCATTCTGGAAGGCCTGGGACACTCTAATATTTGGGTCTGCCAAGATTTCAAACAGCCTAGGAAATCTAGAACAAAGAGGCACATCTCCAATCCACCAATCTTCCCAGAACAAGGTGTGTTCCCCGTTTCCTAGGGAAAAATCATCAGCCAGCTTGAAATAATGTTTGATCTTGTGGATATTGTGCCAGAATCTTGACTCTCTAACTGGATTAGCTTGGAAAATGTTCCCCGCACCTGGGTATTTTGCTCATACAATCTGCATCCTAAGGGTTATCTACAAGGAGTCTCCCACTCACTTTGTCACTAAGGCAATGTTCACGAGCTTAGCGTTCATAACACCAATACCACCCTGGTCTCGTGGCTTATACACGCCAGGCCATTTCACCCAGTGGTGCTTCCTCTTGTCACCCGTGCCTTTCCGGAAGAATCATCCTCTATGCTTATTGAAGGGGTTCTGTGGCGGAAAACAAAAAAAATTCCTACTATGAGAACGTACCAACCCAAGATCTATCTATAGAAAAGTATAGTAACGAGCGGTACACGGTATTTATACTTTTGAAGACCGGTCATGGGATTACGTTCCCGCACAAACATTGTTGATGAAGCCAAGAGTAGTAGACCTCGAGGTCTAGTAGGCTTCAAGCATCCAGCACCACTAGTGGTAGTGTCTCGTCGAGTTTTATACATGTCCGGTGTAAAAGACATCTCCCGGGCCCTGGTTCAGCAAGACAGCGGAAGAAGAAGATCCAGACAGATTCCAGCAGCACGACGGCGTGCGCTGGGTGGAGAACTAGGCCTTTGGAGGAACCTAGGCAAGACCAGCATCAAACTCGGCAAAGTTTAACGAACTTGCCAAATTCATATTAGTAACATGTTGTCCACTACAATTCCTCTTAAAATTCTCAGCATTTATACCTTTTCATTTTAGTTACTTCATTGGACAAGCATCTAGATTGTGTTTAGTACAGGTTGCTACCTCATTTGGACAAGATTGTTGCAATTGACCATAGTAGACCCTAGAAGAAAACGTCTACTGGGGTTTAAGACTTCTTCCTAGTTGTAATTGACAATAGTGGACCCTAGAAGAGAAAATCTACTAGGGTTTAAGACTTCTCCCTCTCCAAATGCTCCGTTACAGCGGCCTGCAACTGAGCAGGGGTCAACAATGTCAAGGAAACTACTAGATCATCACTTATGCTATGGAAAGGCTTTGTTTGTGCGTATTTTCAAGAATTAGCTGGTAGCAGAAACATTCATTTTAGGCTTTAGATGCCAAACTGCTGAAATTTCATTACAAAGTGAGGTTTTCCATTGGTCTATAAGATACCAGATCTTTTGAGGATATTGAAGAAAAAGTATGATCTTTGTTCTGCTGAAGGTGATAGCATTCACGTAGAAATTTTCTTTCATAGTCCAGTGGTAAAATGTAGTACTACCAAGCCATTCCACCGAGTTGCTACCAATTTCAGCATTAATTCATTCTTCTTATGCTTGCATTAACCTCACTCACGTCAAGAACTCGCTGGAAGTTAACAAGAGATATAAACATAACGACATCTTAATAATTGTCTTACTGCCACCACACAGTAAATCCCTAAGAACCAAGAGAACTGCAATACTGACTTCAGTGCTGAGCCAAGACAGATCAAGCCATTACCAACCGGTAGTCCCTAATTACCATATCATAAAGACTAGTACTACTACTAAGTACTAACGTCTGAACTAAAACAGTGATAACCAAAACGTTTCAGCAGCCATTGCAAACCCGTAGTCACTTCATTTCCGATCCGGCCTATCTAGCTGAAGGTTACTTCCCTGCCGGAAATCAGAGAAATAAAATTTTAGTGTGTCACAGCGCTTAACTGACATGGTCTATGGAGATATACAGTTAATTGACGTAACCTGCTAAATTTAACTGAACCCTACTTCTCATTCCTCATTCTCGTCTTGGAGATGCAGTTGCTGCAACTCTTCACTCACACCACCATCAGTCTCCTTTGCAGAACCTTCAAAGGATAGAGCATAGCTTATTAGTGAAGGCATGCATACATGCTTCATCCCATTTGATCATCCAATTCTTTAGTAGGCTACAGACATTGGACATGTCATCCAGAAACTGAAGGAACCAAAAAACATAAGCGAAGGAGCTGGCACAAGCATTCTGATAACTATATACAAAAAGGTATACTTGATTTGGAGAAACGGAACTCTTAGTCATAGAATCCAGTGACACTTCTAACTCGAATTAGTAGCTCTGCTAACAAAATCAATTAAAAATTTGCATATATACTCAGTGAAGCACAACACAGAATATTTAGGAACATAATTTGTGTTCAAGGAATGTGATAACACTTCAGTACTCTGTTCATGGCTAACAACTGATTCACTATGCATATTTCTCAGACCATTCCAAGTCTTGGAAATTAAAGATAGCACAAGATCATTGGACCTAGTACTGTCTACAAGTAAGACCAAGAGAGAATGCTATGCTTCACAAAGCAAAACCTTGTGTGTGGATTTTCCTGCAGACAGTTTTATCACAAATGTGCATGTACACGTTGATGTAGTAACAGAGTTTCTTTGGAACATTAAAGCAACAGAGTATCTTACAAGAATATCCATATTTTTGAATAGCCGTATATAGCCCCTCTATAGCTGCTTGAGCATGTTGCCGCTAAATGAAAGCACATACTCCCTCCATCTAGGAATAACTGAGTTGGCTTTGTCTAGATTCAAATGTATCTATACACTAAGACATGTCCAGATACATGCGAATCTAGATAAATCCAAGTCACTTATTTTTGGATGGAGGGAGTACAATTGTCCGCTAGTAGCTGTTTTGGAGAACAGCCGCTATTTTCCATAGCCAGTTATTTAAAACAGTGCAGCACAGGATCATTATTATTCATAGTACCACTATCACTATGAACAAGAGAAAGCTATTCTTCAAAAAGCTAAACACATGTGTATGGATTTCTGCAGACAGTATCTATCAGAAATATGCATGTACACAAAAGACTATCGAAGTAGTAACAGAGAACATCTTTGGTAGCATAAAGAATATATGAAACCCATGAAGGACCTTCTAACAATTTACTTATGTACAACCTTGCAAAAAGAATAAAACTATTGGCCAGATTATATCAGTATCGTAGCTGTGTAAACATCAACTGAGATTTTTAATCGATATATAGAGGACAGAAAAAAGGAATTTGTATAGGAGTTAACGATCTTACAACTTTGAATGGAAACTCGTAGCAAGCATATAAACTTCAATCGAAGCTTAAACTGTATACTGGTCGTACTCTAGCTTAGGCAATTTTGGCTGGAATATTCAATTTGCATTATCCCTAGTTTGGTAAACGTATATTCGACATACCATGTGTACACATTGGAACAGAAGCGATTTACTCTAAATCCTCATTTCTTAAAACAAACATACTTGCAGATTTAATTAACACAAGCTGAACTAAAACGGCCTCAAAGATTTGCATCTGTACTCTGCCAGAACTGAAATGTATAAAGTACAGATCACCCTTTCACAATACTAGCTACACATAAACACACCATTTCCAAATACTAACCAGTACTAGTATGTACGTGCATAGATGGTCGAATTTCAGTATAATCACACCTAATCAGAGAGCCGGTTTTCGAAAGCAAACACTTGTGCATGGATTTTCGACAGTTTTTATCATAAATGTGCATGTACACGTTGAAGTAGTAACAGATTATCTTTGGAAACATTAACAGACTATCATTCATAGTACCATTATGTACAAGAGAAAGCAATCTTTCAAAAAGCTAAGCAACTGAGAATTTTAATAGACATATAGAGGAGACAAAAAGGAATTTATGGACTAGTTAACGATTTTACAGCTTTGTATATGGAAACTCGTAACAAGCATATAAACTTCCAACTGAAGCTTAAACTGTATAGTGGGCATATGCTTAGGAATTTTTTCTTGGAATGTTTAATTATCATTAGCTCCGCTAAGAAAATCAATAATAAATTTGCAAATATGCATAGTGAAGCGCAACATACAATATTTAGGGACATAATCCGTGTGTTTAAGGGACTGAATGAAATCACGAAAGCAATAATTCTGTTTTGGTCTAACAGCTGATTCAGTATACATATTTTCTCAGACCACAGCAAGTCTTGGAAACCAAAGATAGCACAAGATCATTGTACTTAGTACTGTCTACAAGTAAGACCAAGAGAGAATGCTTGCTTCAGAAAGCAAACACTTCTGTTGTGTGGATTTTCCTACAGATGGTCTTTATCATAAATGTGGATGTACACGTTGAAGTAGTAACCGAGTATCTTTGGAAACATTAGAGAAACATTAAAGAAACAGAGTATTGTAAAAGAGTAGCACATTGTCACTATTATTCATAGAACCACTATGTAGAAGAGAAAGCTATGTTTCAAAAAGCTAAACACTCGTATGGATTCCTGCAGACAGTATCAAGCAGAAATGTGCATATAATATAGGTCGAAGTAGTAACAGAGAGAATCTTTGGTAGCATAAAGAATGTATGAAACCCATGAAGGACCTTATAACAATTCACTTATGTACAGTCTTGCCTTATGTGCAATTTTGACTGGAATATTCAATTTGCATTTGTAGTTTGGAAGTAAGTAAGTCATACGTATATCTCACACAGATAAGACAATGTGTACTCTAAAATCCTCATTTCTTAAAGCAGACACTGCCTACATCATCAAATAAACATAAGAACTGAAATGTAGTATTAAGTATAGATCACCCTTTCACAATGCTAGCTACACAGAAACACACCACTTCCAATCAATAAGTAGTACTACCAAGAATATACGTACAGTGAGGGTCAGAAATGCAGTAGAATTACCTGAGCAGAGAGCCGGTGGCAGCTGCCAAGCGCGAACGAAGCGGCTGGCGACGTGTTCGGCGGATGGCTCGACCAGCTCGTAGACCTCGCAGTCCACGACCTTGCGAGCACGCACGTCGACGCCGAGCAGGTGGCCGTCCAGGAAGAAGTAGACGACGTCGGGGTTGGTGGGGTGGATGAGCGCGAGCACGGGGATCTTCCTCGGCAGGCCAGTCGCCTTGTAGCTCGGATCGTCGCAGATCTCCGCGAAGGTGGCCTCATACTCCAGCGTCCAGGACTCGTCCGGATGGTCAGCGAGCGTCCACACGGTGATCTTCGCGGCCCCGCTGCGGCTGTCACGGTTCCTGTACATGTCCGCGAAGCGCAGCTTGCCGTCGCTGACGCCGACGCAGCGGTACTTGTCGAGCAGGCCCCATGCCTCCCTGGGCTTGAGCGCCTTGCCGTCCGGGAGGTGGACGGCGGTGAGCGCGGGCGCGTCGGCGAAGGGGTCGCAGGTGAGGAGGCACCAGGAGAGGTCGACCCACCAGAGCCGCCCGGCGCAGGAGAGGACGCCGTTGCCGTAGAGCGGACGGCGGCACGGGAGCGGGTAGGGGAGGCTCATGCTGACCCACTCGCCGTCCTGCGACGAGAAGCGCAGGAAGACGGCCTCCTCGCTGCCGAGGACCGGCTGGAGCTCGGCGACCACGTAGCCCTCGGGGGAGGCGATGAGGCCGAGGAGGCCCGGGTCGGAGATGAGCTCGGGCTTGGGGAGCGGGAGGGAGGCGGCGGAGGTGGCGTCGAGCACGAAGTAGCCGGCGATGATCGGCCACCAGGAGAACTCCTGGAGGTCCGGGGTGTCGATGATGGTTGGGCCCGTGGTGCGGCCCTGGTCGGCGTGGAGGAGGAGCAGGCCGGAGGGGTCGGCGGCGACGACGGAGGGGAAGCTCCTGGAGGTGGTGCGGCCCGGGTAGATGCGCGGGGGGATGGTGAGGAGCGCGACGCGCGGGGGCGCCGGCAGCGCGAGGGAGAAGTCGGCGGCGCCCGGAGGGAGGTCGGCGTCGGCGGCTGAGGCCGACAGTACCCGCGGCACGGTACCCAGGATGACCCACGACGGTGGAGGCGGCGGCGGCGCGGCGGACGCCATCTCGGCTTCGGGCTGGTGGCGTGGTCCGCGCTTGCGCTTGTGTGCGTGGCTGCCTTCGCCTGCGGTGTGGTGGTGGTGGTGAAGTGGGCAATTGTGGTGGCGTCGCGGCGGTGGCGTCCCGTACCCTGGGGGAATGGTTGTCGTTTTACGCTGGACTGAACCGGATCTTCCGTCCGTGGTTCGTGCACATGTACAGGAACGCGGCAGCCTTTGGAACGTGCACGCGCTTCCGATTGGTGGCCGTTTGGAGTTGGACTGCATTCAAACACCATCAAAAGTAGCACCAGATTTCTGGGTTCGTCGCCTAGCGGCTGCATGCAAAGCACTAACCGCTGTTTGGTTAGAGTACAATGCAATGTGTTTAGGGAAGTGTTTAAGAAAATAAACCAGTTTTCGTTAAACACCGGTGCTTATTTATACTAGGTGGATGTCTAACTAAGCACCTCTTCTATACAAATAAGCATCAATGCTTAGCAAAATGGTTGGTTTATTTTTATAAGCACCCCTCTAAGCACCTCTCATTATACATGCTCTAAGTTTTATGTTCTGCCTTTTTCCGACGGTGTGCAGGCATAACTCTCTTTTTTTTTACAATCAATACCACATATATTCATTGCAACAAATAATACTTCCTCCGTTTCAAAATAAGTGACTTGTATTTGTCTAGATTCGGATGTATCTTACAAAAACAAGACTATATACATCTGAATCTAGACAAACTCACGTCACTTATTTTGGAATAAAGGGAGTACATTGTTGATATACATAAACTATCTTCAAAGACTATAAAATAAAGTCTAAAAGAAAACGAGTAAATCTCGAACGGTGTGTAGGCATAACTCTCAATTCTTAAAAAAATCATATTTATTAGAGCATCTCCACCTACGTCTCCAACTTGTGTCCGGCAACGACACCGACGGTTATGTTAGAAACATCTGCCAAATTGCCGGATGTTTGAGTGGCCGTCCTACACTAGCAACCCCAAAATTCGCGCCCAATCACTGATTTAAAGGTCAAATTCGAATAAATCAAGCATTCAAATAGTTCAAACTTAGAGCATCTCTACCGGCACGTCCAATACGACGCCTAATAGGCCTATTGGGTTCCAGATGAATTTTGGGCTCACATTAGCGCACCAAATAGGCCGCCGGCGGTCTTCCAGCCCCGAAAAAATGCCAGCAAACCTAATCCAGCCCTGGCCCAGCGGAGGCGGCACAGGAGAACCGACATGTCCAGCCATGTCGACTGCAGCGAGCCGGCCCCAGCTGGCAGCAAGAGAGCGGTATGTCATCGACGATCAGTGAAATTAATGGCCAATTCCTGCCACGGCACCAACTTGTCCTATCGCCTCCGATGCGTGCCAACGCGGCTCCCGACACCAGAGTAATACTGCCCTACCGTCTCTCTTGCCTCTGCCGACAATAACCCCCTCCCACCGACCGCATCGCATCGTCGTTCCTCACACCGCCGCCTCCTCCTCCTACCTCACCTCGCCTCCACCTCACTTCGTCGGCAATGTCGCACAACCGCAATGTTGGCGGCTCCCGCAAGGTGTCGAGGGGATGACCCCCGGTGCCTCAAGTTAGTACAACCCTAGCATGCTGCCAAATCTGGTTGGAGCGGTTGGTTATCCTGTCACGCTACCCAATCCGGCTGGCGCAGCTGGTTAGCCTTTTGTGCTGCCAAATCCGCTGGAGTAGCTGGTTAGCATGTCGAGCTACCCATTAGATATTTCCATAGACCAAAACAACGTTGTTACAAGAAGGATCATACAAGACCACATGACTACAATACATACCAGGACAGGATGACATAGGCCATCAATCAACATTGTTCATCCATAGTGAGCCTCTCTCTTTGTCTCTCTCTCATGGCATCGTGTCTATAAGATGGCTAGGGAGGCTCTCATACTCTGGCTGAAGTTCTGCATTTCTCCCCAGTTCTACCCAGATACTACCCCCGTTCCATAACGTAAAAGAAAGTTGTTTTAGCTTGCTAAAAAGGCTTATATTATGGAATGGAGGTACTATAACTCAAGGAGCAAAAATGTAGCCCAATATCTACACCATATTGCTCCAAATTTTATCACTTTTTACTATTGATTTTCCTCTTGTTTATTGCCGGATTTCACTGGAGATTACTTCTTTCTACTAACGTTAATGTTGCAATTAGCGAATCATTGGTTTCTTGTGATGGTTTTTAGGTAATGAACATTTATTAAAGATCTGATAGAATTTTTGGGCTAATTGCACCTAAAGAAGTAAATCCCCAATTGGATCCCCTTTCATTGGAGGCATTCAGAGAGCTTAACGACTAGTGGTACGGTTGGAATGCACCCGTACCGTCCACCCGTACTACACGCGTCCAACTCCGCTATATCAACACAAGTAACTTTCGTGAAGGAGAGACGACGAAAAGGAGAACACATATATGCCGCATCCGCCCAGATCATACACCACAGAGCCAGACCCAGATTGTCTCTTCAACTTGAATAGCTTCTTGAAAATCCCAAAGTGCGTCTTGATTCCGAGACAGCACTCGCATAGAGTAATAAAGCACGCAATGTGCAAAATCGAATTGGGCGATAACTGGTCGAGCTGAAGCCCGTAAATACACAACAACCCTCGCACGAACTTGTGGAGGGAAGAAAGAGACCCTAAAGGATAAACGGAAGAAACATCACCTGAAACCCAGCAGGAGGATCGGAGATTACCTCCGGTCTAGGGATCTTGCAATCACTTTCGTTGGCCAGAAGCAAACCGACCTGGCACTGGGTCTAGAGTTCATGCTCCTTCAGAGTTGTGCCCTGCCATGACCCGTTGGTCACGCGGGTCCTGACGCCCTTCTTTTTCGTGGCCGCAGTGGCCATGCCGGACCCGGTGGCGGTTGCGGTCATCTTCTTCGTCCGGATGGCGGCAAAGACGGATCCCGCAGTAGCAGTCCCCTTCTTCTTCCCCATTCTTCGACGATGGAGGGACCGGAGGAAATAGCTAGGAAACGCCTTAAGGACGTCCGGCGCAGCGAGGAAATGCATTGCAGTAAAGCAGAGGAGAGCAACAATGCCAGCGGCGCGAGGAAGAGGAAGATGCAAAGTGAGAAAATTACTGCCTAAACTCGGTACTTAAGCGAGGTAAAAGCCCATCCGATGGCCAGCATTTCTCTGCTTCCACACATGGCCCACCATCGACACGTCCTATCAGCACCTCTCACGCCGGTGGCTAAGCTCATCCAATCGTCAACAATGACGTCATTTGCACTATCTTTGGCAGCACCCTAAGCCTAATTTTTATTCGACTCCTTTTAGTTTTTGCTCGAGTATACGACTCGACCAAACATTCGGGGGGGCTACTCCTAACAGGTGCGCTGGTCGCGCATCCGATTTTTTCGGGTCGAGTTAACAGGCCACCCATTTGAAGAGAATATGCCCGAGAGGCAATAATAAAGTGGTTATTATCTTATTCCATGTTTATGATAAATGTTTATTTTGCATGCTATAATTGTATTGATCGGAAACGTCAATACATGTGTGTTTAATAAACAAAAAGGGTTCCTAGTTATGCCTCTCTTATAGACTAGCTTGTTGATTAACAAGATGATCAAGATTTCCTGATCATGGACATTGGATGTTGTTAATAACAAGGTCACAACATTAGTTGAATGATGTGATAAACATTCATCCGAAGTATAGCATTACGATCAAGTCATTATGTTTATATTGCTATAACATCATACAAAGTAATCTTTATCCTTAGACCATGAGATCATGTTAATTGCTAACACCGGAAGAGTATCTTGATAACATCAAACGTCACACCGTAACAGGGTGACTATAAAGATGGGTTCAGTGCTACGAAGGTGTTATGTTGAGGCTCACGGATCAAGAGTGGAATTTTTCAATCCCGATGACGGATAGATATACTCTGGGCCCTCTCGGTGATATCACATTAAGGTAGCTTGCAAGCAAGTGATGTGATCACTAGAATGTTATATCACGGGAACAAGAAAAGAGTGCATGTCGGCAACGAGATCAAACTAGGTATGGAGATACCGATGATCGAATCTCGGACATGTAATATATCGCAAGACAAAGGGATTTAGTTACTAGCGTTAAAGGTTCTCACGATCACAGAAGTCATCGTTGAATATGCAGGAGTCAGTATGGATCTCCAGGTCCCGCTTCTGATTATTGATCTGAGAGGAGTCTCAATCATGTCTGTATTATTCGCGAACCGTAGGGTGACACACTTAAGAGTTACGGGACACCATTTTGGAGCACATATGTTTCAGACGAAAGAATTGCAAAGCGCTGGAATTATTTCAATAGACACCGAAACTGTTTCGAGTAAAATTGCTGAAATTGGTTCTACATGTAATATTGAAATGTTGCAGGGGGTTATATGTGAATGTTTGTTAATTAAAGTAATTAACAAAATTCTGAATAAATTTAATAAAAGAGTTTTATTAAATGAGAGAGCATTAAACTTGGAGAATTTTAATGCATTTAAAGTAGGGACTTTAAAGGGGAATGTGAAGAGGCATTTTAATATGGAGGGGTTACCACCACATGAATGGTGGAGGTGAGGAGTCACCCTCCCATGCGCCGGCCATGAAGGAGGGGAACCCCCCTCCTCCTATAAAAGGCCACACTCTTCCTCCTTCTTCCTCACACCTCCTTGTGAAGGATCTCTCTCCCCCTCTAGAATTATTCCCCCATGTTCTCGGATTAGCGAGATACATGTTCCCGATGGCATTTCGTCTGGAAGGAGTTGCTGCTTCTGCTGGATCGCTGGAGCGAGGAGGTGGAGGTTGTCCGGTGGCTTGAACGTGTGTGCGAGTACGGGTGCGTTGTTGAGTTGCGGCGCTCGGACTTTTTCACGATCTTGAGATCGGCAAGTGTACAACTACATCAACCACGAGTTCCTACTCGTTAATAAAACTCATAGTCTTCGAGGGTAAGTTCTCGATGGATGTATGTCCACCCGTTGCTCTGTACGTAGTAGATAGATCTTGGCGTGTAGTTCTCATCGTAGGAATTTTTTGTTTTCTATGTTGCGGACCCAACAGTGGTATTAGAGCCTGATCTATGCGTAGGTGCTTTGCACGGATAGTACACATATGTTTATATGTGGGCGATGATGATCATGTTATTGCATCTTCTATGTATTTTGGATATTGGTGGCATAGTGGGATGAAACGGCCCGGACCAACCTTACATGTCATCGTACATGAGACCGGTTCCACGACTGACATGCAACTAGTTTTGCATAAGTGGTTAGCAGGTGTCTATCTCTCCTACTATAGTCAATATCTGATTTACAACGAGTTGCTAATAACTTGGTTATCCTCGTTGTGGTTCATGTTCGTAGGTAAGAACGGTTCTATCTCCGAAAGCCCTAAGCCACGTAAAACTTGCAATTGATAAATTAGAGGCGTCTAGTTTAGATCGTTGGTGGGCTAGTGTCTTGATATGGTATTGTTGTAAGTAGATGTATGATAGATACTCTTACAACATACTCAACGTGTAAGTTCCATAGACCTTGGCCTTACACACAAAGGAATGATAGAGATCATACCACGATGCAAATGATAGAGATAAAATGCATGGACCATATCATCTCACTTTACACATTAGATGTTAGCATCTTATACTGCTAGTGGCGCTTTCTGTACATTGTAAGATGATCCATCATTTAGATATTAAGATAAAAATGTGTTCTTTCTTAAGTATGCACCGTTCTTTGGATCATGTTTCGAGACATCACGTGATGATCGGGTGTACTCGACTCTACGTTTTCATACAACGGGTGCAAGACAGTTTTACACACGCGAGTACTAAGGTTCTTACTTGGCAAGCCTAGCATGTTCAGACATGGCCTCGGAACACGGACCGAAAGGTTAAGCATGAGTCATATAGTTGGTATGATGCCCATATTGATGCTCTCCTTTGAAGCTACACCGACTCACGTGATGATCGGACTTGGTGTAGTGGATTTGGTTCATGTAATCACCAAAAAGGCACGAGGGATGTTGTTTTTGAGTGGGAGTTCATTTCTAATTTGAATTAGTTGAACTCAATTTGTCATAAACTAAATCGAAGTGAATTTGCATAATTTGTTGTAGTCATTGGCGTCTGTTCACTACCTTATGCTTAGTTTTAATTGAGATAATAGAACTATAGAATTCTGGATATTTACTTTACAAACTGGTATCGTATTGTTTTGAATGTCAATTTAAAGTTTATCAGTCCTATTGCAAACTTTCAGCAAACTCTATTTACTCCGTGAAGTTTAATAAGTAGTATTAAATCAAGAGTAAGAATTCCAATGTTAGTATCTAAAGTATCATGTTTGCCTCCATGATTCTTGATATTCAAAAGTTGTTTTAATATCGAGGTTATCTAGGAGCCGAAAGAATTATTTTAGAAACCATCATGTGTGAAAGATATTGTGATATCTGAAACAAAGTTTTTGGTTGCATTATGATAGAGTATAATTTAGCAAAATACATGTTCTCATATTGTATGAGAATTTGTAAAGGATGGAGATGCTAGGCATCCGGATCTCCCAAAAAGGTTTTTGTGAACTAACATTATACTCGTCATTCTTCCTTATAGGCTATAGTAGCTTGATCATGAAAGTTTTCATGATAAGGATGAATAGAAGATGTAAGTAAAATGTTTACTACACTAAAATATTACTAAAGAATGGATTTTTGAAAGAATGCCAAACATTTGATGATGGTGATCCACTTCAAAGTGCAAGTCCAAAGGTATTAGTATTTCACTATATACAAGCTTTGTACCATGTGTCATGTGAATGACACCACTTTTGATGTTGATAGATTCTTTTAAAAGGAAAAGGAATTGTTGAAAGAGAATCTATAAAATATTTGGCAGAAAAGAAAAGTTGGAAATGTCTAGCTTAGATATATAGAAGATATACATGTTATGGTAGTATTCCTTGCTTGTTAAACAATGTGGCTCTTAGGTATTGGATACCAAATTGGTTGGTATGAAGTGTCATACAGGATAACGCAATTCATGAACTGTAATGGCCTAAGTAACTGGCAAGAGAATAAGCGATGATGTTCATCGAAAACAAATAGTGTTATTGTGTTTTTTCGTTGTCGTCAAACCTAGCCTTCAAGATTTGTTTTAATAATTGTTCTTTTGTTTTGGTATTACGAGAACAATGGTTGTTCAAATAATTACCGTATTCCATAACGGATGGATGAACTTTTACAAGTCTAGTGGGAGAAATCACATCCATAAACATTATTGCTAAAATGTCGCAAGACAAATGATTAAAAGATCACTTATGAAGTGACATCACTGTTTTAAATTATATTGGAAAGAAAACATGAAGAAACTCTATGTTGATGGATTTTTGGAGTCTTTGATTTTGATCAATTGACGCATGTGAAACTTTCCTCGAGGTAATTGAAACTACGTTCATAGGCCAAAGAGGAACGGATAACTAGCTTATTGGAAATTGTACATGCTGATGTGCATAGTCCATTATGTGTAGCCATATGCAATGGATCTTTTTGCTTCATATGCTTTCTCCAGAAATTTAAGTGAATATATCTATATATTTACTTAATAAGGAAGAAGTATGAAACATTTGAAAGTTGTTCAAAGACTTTCAAGATGAAGTGGAAAATCATTGTAACAAGAAAATAAAGAGTTTATGATTCGATCATAAATGAAGATATTTGAGTTACATGTTTAGCAAAAACACCTAAGATTTGAGGAATTGTTCCATGATTTGTGTTTCCCGATAAACCATAGGAGTATGGTATATTCGAGAGATGAAATCAAACCATGTTTAACATGGTAAGATCAAAGGTGTCATTTATAAAACTGTCATTATGTTTTAAGGATTGAAGCTTTAGAGACTACCTCTTTTACACTGAAAAGAGCACCATCGTGATCCGTTGAAATGACACCATATAAGTTATGGTTTGGGATAAAACGCGAATTGTCTTTTCTTAAATTTTGGTATGCTATGCTTAAGTAAAATGTTTACAACCAAAGTCGGATAAGCACGTCTTTGTAGGTTATCCCAAAGAATTTGTTGGGAATTTCTCCATAACACCGAGGACAAAAGAGTTTGTTACTTGGAATGTCAAGTTTCTTGAGAAGGAATTTTTCGTGAAAAGTTAAGTGGGAGGACAATAGAACTTTGATAAGGTTGTTGAACCTTAGCTATATGTGCTAAGTAGCGCAGCGCCGGAAAGTGTCCCGGTGGCGGCCACAATGCTCATGGCTCATGTGATTACAAAGGGTGTGATCTCGGAGATTAGAGTTCCTATTGAACCGTGTGGGTCGGTAAGAATCAAATAGTGTGATTTGATAAGCAAGTCGTTATTGTTTTGACAATAATGAACCGACTACATGCAAAGAAGCGATGATGGGCCCTGACTCCATAAAATGACTAGAAGTCATAGAATCCGTGATAGTATCCATACACGAGAAATCAAGTTTCTGAACTTGGAAGACCCTCCGGAAAGGCGTGAAGCCTATCGGTCGTGTTTGGATCTATAAAGAAATAAGACATGGATGTTTAACATCTATGAAATAGTGGACATGTCGGAAAGAAGTTTACGACAATGTTCAAGGAGTTGACTATGACAAGATTTGATCTTTCATAGTGATATTTAGTCTTGACGGATTAATGTAGCAACCACTACATATAATTTGATGTGTGGTAGTTGAACAAACAAAACAATGTTCTTCTAATAGAATGGTTACCTAGGACATGTACAAGACACTACCGAAGGGTTTTGTTAATTCAAAGGGTGCTAAAAGGGCATGCAAACTTCAATAGTTGAAGTAAGCATAGCGGAGTCGGAATCTTCACCATGATGAAATTGTTAAAAGAGTTTAAATTCATCAGAGATGATGAAGATTCTTGCATTTGCAAGAAATTAAGTGGGAGCGCTGAGACATATTTCTAATACATTATGTAGAGGACATATTGTTGATTGGAAATGATGTATCTTGTATTGACACAAGTTAAGAATTTCATTAAAATAAGATTTCTATGAAAGACTTGGGCAAACCCAGAATATTTGGCATCAATATCTATAGCGCTAATATGGTTGTGCCAGACATACATATATGAGATATTGAAAGGGTTTAATATGAGATATTGAAAGGGTTCAATATGGAAACAACAAGAAAGGTTCCTGCTGCATGGAAAGAATTGTATCAAGATTCAAGTGTTTCAACACTTGGTGAGTAAAATCACATGAAGATTTTGATTGATTATACGATGATATGTATATATCCAAAATGTCCTATGCTCTAAATGTTATGAGCACATACCAGAATGATTCACAAGATGATCATTGGACGATAGTAAAGATATTCTTATGAGCTTTGGAAGAACTAAGAATATATCATGTATAAGTGACAAATAGTTAAGGTAGTTCATTGTAAAGTGTTACATTGATACTATTTTTGTCACAAGATACAAATTAAATTTATCTCAATTTAGACTATGGGTGGCACAATGTAATGTAAAGGATGTTCCATGATGGATCATATGTGTTCACAGAGTGTTAATGCTTTGCTCCGGTGCTCTATTAAAAGGAGCACCTTAATTGCCAGTAGTTCCCTAGAGGCCCCGCTACAAACGGGCTAGCAGGACAAAAGATGTTGTACAAGTTCTCATTGCGAGCACGTATGACTATATATGGAACACATGCCTAGGACTGTCTAGTACTTGGGTGCTTTATCTTATTTATCTCCAATTGCCCTATGTTCTGATTGCTATGTGAATTGTCTTGTCCATGCAACGCACGTCCATCCATCCTTATGCCTACCGCACTCTAATCCCACTGTTTACTGCTTTTGTTACTACTGTCTTTGTTTTGCTGCTACTGTTACTTTACTATTCCTACTACAAAATTGTTGCTACTGATAAACTGCTGTGAGCAAGATTGTTTCTAGGTGCAGCTGAATTGACAACTCAGTTGTTAAGGCTGATAAGTATTCTTTGGCTCCCCTTGTGTCGAATCAATAAATTGGGTTTCACTTCCCTCGAAAATACTGCGATACACCCCATATACTTGTGGGTCATCAAGACTATTTTCTGGCGCCGTTGTCGGGGAGCATAGCTTTATTTATCAAGTTCACTTGGATTCACTTTTGTTCAAGCTAAGTTTATCTTTCTCCTTGTTTGCTTATTTCTTTATCAAAATTACAAAAAAATAGTTCCTACTCTAGTTGTTATTTTCGTTGGTCTGTTATTGTCTTGCTTTATTATGCTTGTTGGCAATGGTTGGTTTCTTTGAAACTGAAGCTTATTGGCAAGGTGGGTTCACGGAAGATCAAAAATATTATTATAAGGAACACCGCTTGTCACAAAAAGGGAAACACTTATGGGAACAAATTGATAGACTGTATACCATTGCTAGAAACGTGTGCTCTACTTATAATGTTACTTACTGCTGTGATGAGTCTTGTTGTAGAATGAGGTATAAACACCTCCCTTTTCAATGTGAGTATAGTGATAATGATACCATATCTTCATATGCTAAAGGAATTTATGAGTTTTATGATGCGGAATAAATTGAAGAATTTATTGCTTGGAAGGGTGCTTTTGAACTTGCTAGTTTGCTTGAAAATATTGATGATTCACCTTACAAATATGAGGTGTATGGTATGCTTAAATTCTGCTTTGATAATTATAAGGATGTAAATGGCTATATTCTTGAGTATTTTAATAAATGTTTTCCACAAATGGAAGAGACTAATGCCTTGCAGGACCCTATGGAAGAGACTAATGCCTTGCAGGCTCCTATGGAAGAAGAAATTGATGAACCTGAAATCTCATTAGATGAAAAAGAGGATGAGAGTGATGAACAAAAGGAGGAAGAATGGATCTACCCATGCCTACCTTGTAATGAGAGTAACTCTTTATCCCTTACATTATTTGATTGTCCTCCATGCTTACTAAAGGAGGATGGATGTTATGTTCCCGAGGTTTCCTTTGAAAATGTTTATGATAAGGCTCTAGTGCTTGTAGATCATGAAAAGCATGCTTTATGTGATAGTTATATTGTTGAGTTTCTTCATGAGGCTACTGAAAATTATTATGAGAGAGGAAAATATGGTTGTAGAAGTTTCCATGGTATTGAAACACCTCTCTATGTGCTGAAAGTTTTGAAGTTACCCCTTGTTTTATCTTCCTATGCCTGTCACTTTGTTATTTGCTTACATGATTCCTATGCATAGGAAGTGGGTTAGACTTAAATGTGTTTTGAATTTGCTTCTTGATGCTCTCTTTTACTTTAACTCTTATTTCTTATGAGAGCATCCTCTCAAACTTTTATGCCTGAAGATGATAATATGTCTATTATTCTTGGGAGACCTTTTCTTAAATACTGCAGGAGCTGTTATTAATTGTAATCAAGGGAAGGTGACCTTCAATGAACACATTGTCTATTTCCTCAAGAAGATTGAAAGTTGAATTCAATTGAACATGTTGATGGCATTCAAGTTGGAGAAATATATTGTCCCATACGAAGAGAAAAATTTGAAACTATTATGATTGGGACCATTGCTATCAAGGTTGAGGTAGCATAATCATTAGTGGGATACAAAGTTTTGTCTCATATGGAATTGTTGGTAACAAGACCTGATCAACCTTGTTAACAAAAGGATTTTATTGAACAAAACAATGTTTTTACCATGATTATCTCCGCTTACTTCTATTCTATCCATTCTAGTTTTTGCGTATGCCTAACTTAAAGGCATTAAAGAAAAGTACTTGTTGGGAGATAACCCAAGTGTTTTAGTTGAGTCTTGGAAGTTATTACTTCAGTAATAACCGCTCCTTATCCTTTTTTATTTGCTTTTTGTGCCAAGAGTAACCTCTAATGAGAGTGAAGTAATGATTGGGAAAGTTGCTTTCCCGAAACAGATTTTTGTGCTTCACCGTAAAAATTCCTGAGAGAGCTCTGTACGTCGGATTGAGCTGTAATTTTTTGTGCTTCTGCCCCAGGTTGTTATATAACTTTCGTTAGTTCAACACTTTTTGATTTGAGCAACATAAGGTCTTCGAAAAAATTCGTCTTCACCTGCTGGTCTGTTTTGACAGATTTCTGCTATTTTCTGCATTTGCTTCTTGTTAGTTCCTTCTTGAGTTCCTTTGGGGAATTGATATTTTTGAGGAAAGTGTTACAGTAGCTAGTGTTCTAATGGAAGTTTATTTGGTGTTAGAACTGAACCTTGAGACTTATTTATCTTAAGTGCACTAATGTTGCTAATGAGATTGTGTGAAGTTTTGTATGAAGGAAAATTTTCAGGTGTATGGAAGGAACGAGTAACGAGATGAAGGATGGACTAAATCTCAAGCTTGGGGATGCCACGCGTGTCACCCCAAGAAATATCCAAGAAGTACAAGCGTCAAAGCTTGGGGATGCCCAAGGCATCCCCTTCTTCATCAATAAAAATCTCAGGTTTCTTCCAAACGCTTCATTTTTATTGTTTCATGCACAGTTGTGTTGTTCTTGGAGCATCTTCTTTTTTGTTTTTGTTTTGGTTTTTAGTTTGCGTGGTTTGCTTAGTTTGCTGAATAAATTGGTTGGACCCCCCTTTCATACATTGGTGTTCAAATAGTTTGGTTTGGTTTGGAAAAGAGTAGGAAAGTTCATGCTTAAGTGGTAAAGAGAGCTTGTTTTTGTCTGTGGCCTACGCTTTGTCATGCCATGCTTGATATTGTTTTGGCTCTATGCTTAGTATTATTTGCTGTAGCATGACTTGTTATAAACAATTGAGATTTCTTAATGTGCCTTGAATGAATCATGCGTTGTTTTAGCATATTAAAGCATAGTATAGTGGTATTCTCCTTTGATGCTTTATTTGGGTTGACTTGGCGCATGCTCACACCATGTTATGACTATCTCAAGTCACCATAGCCTTTATGATCCTTTAGTTTTCAAATTGTAGTATCACTTTATGCTTTGAGCAATGATGTTTTGTCACTCTGCATGATTATAGCCATTATTGCTCTCTTAGTTGGTCGCTCCTAGTCTTTTGCTAGCCTCCACCACCAAGTATGAGTTCCACTCATGCATCCAACTCCCTAAACCAAGTTTTTCCAAAGAGTCCACCATACCTACCTACTAGCTTATGCTATTCCAAGTATATTCATGCTTTTGTTTACCTTCCACTTGTTATGAGAAAACTAGTGATTAAAGCTCTCACGAACTTGGTGGCACACTTTACTTTATTGCCTCTAATAAACTTGAACCATTGGGTCCTTCAATGTTGTGTATATGCTTGTGCTTTATAAGTTGAAATTAGCAGAACCATGTTTCATGGGGAACGCTTTCAACATTGCACTTGTACTTTGTACCCCGTTGATATTATGTTCTTTTGCTTACGGATCCCGCTCTAGAATATGGCTCGAGAGATTGAATATAGGGAGGAATGAATCGGGCATCAAGTAAACTAAGGTGTCAAGGAAAGTAAGACTTGAGGATGGAAGGGAGGAAGGAACCAATAAGCCACCGTCAGTGTACCAGTCATTGGGACAGGTGCCGTGTGTTCGGTCTACCTGCCTTTAGTACGACCCGGATTCAAAGATGCTGACGAGTATTAAAGGTTAGGCCAAATGATTCTAAGCTTGAGGACCCATTCTATCCGGGCCTAAATGCTGGAGTTTCAGAACTTCTTACTGACTTTGTGTGAAATAAAAGTGGAACTTGTAAGATCATGGAGTTTGTATATGTGTTAGAAAAACGCCTGGGCCGCTAGCCTAAGCCATGCCTAATCATGGTGGAAACTTGCAGCATCACCATAGTGAGCACTCTATGAAGCATCCTCAATAAAAACCTATGCAAATAGCAAATAAAAAGATCGTTGAGATGCTCATTGTCTGCTTGCCTTGTCATTTTGATTATGGGAAAGCTCCCGTATCATGTGCAAGGGGTACCCCGTTGGCGGTTCTTAATGATACACATATACTTACAATGACAAGAGCTTACTCATGACTAAAGTTGAGTAGCATGAGGATTGGTCTTCATAAGTAAGGGGCATGCGATTTCGGTTTATAACTTGTCAAGCATATCCTCTTAGTTGTGTCACTTTAACCTTAATCACCTTCAAGATGCTTATGATAGGGGCAATGAGAGCTGAAAGCTTTAAGTATCATAATTTTTGGAAGCTCTTTACGAGACTTGAATCCCTACTTCCTTTTTACAAAAGGCCTTTCTTCCACCATTATATTGAGTCTCCACCTTCTATCTTTATGCACTACTTTGACAGCATAGTGGTCATTCTTAGTTCTATGTGCATTGTCCCAAGACTATTTGATTGATGCATAACTTGTTATTGCTTGTTTGAAACTATTGTATCTAGTCACTCTTATAAACTTTGAAGGTGTCCTTTGCATTTATATTTGCTACTCTGTTGAGGGACAAGCTGAATACTAGTATGCTATGTTTTCTTTATGTGAAACAAACAAACGTCTTGCAAAGCATTGTTATTCATGAATCTTTTGTTTGTGTCTTTTCATGTTGCAGCATAGTTTCTTTCCTTATTGCTAGAACTTTGTCTTTCATGTTATGATTGAAGTACTATGATCCCAGCTTTGAGTTTTCCAAATATTTTGATCAAGTCTTTGATGGTGCATGTCACCTCAAAAATTCTTTCTTTTTATCACTTACCTACTCGAGGACGAGCAAGAGTTAAGCTTGGGGATGTTGATACATTGTAAATGTATCTATAATTTTTAATGCTCCATGCTTGGTTTTATCCACTTTCTTGTGTTTTGTCCACACTTTGGAGTACTTCTCATATGATTTCTTGGACTAACCTATTAACAAGAGCCACAGTGCCAGCTGCCTGTTTTCTGCTGTTTTTGGTTCTAGGAAAGTCAGAAAATGAATATTCTCGGAATTGGACGGGACAAAAGACAAAGTGCCTGTTTTTCTAGAAGACTCCAGGAGCCAGAATACGAGACGGAGGAGGGCCAGGGGCTGGCCACACCCCCCAGGCGCGGGCAAGGCCTGGCTGCGCCAGGGCCTGGTGTGGTGGCCCCAGGCACCCCCCTCGGTCTCCCTCTTCGCCTATAAGAAGCCTTCTGACCTAAAAACTTCAGGAGGTTCGATGTTTTTCCACAAAAAAGTTCCGCTGCACCGCCGCCACCGAAGGGGAGATTCGGGGGACAGAAAGTCTCTGTTCTGGCACCCTGCCGGGATGGGAAGTGCCCCCGGAGCCATCTCCATCGATCCCTACCATCATCTTCATCGACCATCCATGTTTCTCCCATCTATGAGTGAGTAATCCCTCGTTGTAGGCTATGGGGATGGTAGGGATTGGATGAGATCGTTCATGTAATGGCGTCAGATTGTTAGGGCATAGTGCCTAGTATCTCTATTAGTGCTTTGTGACTTTGTTGCAACTTTGTTGTGCTTAATGCTTGTCACTAGGGCCCGAGTGCCATGATTTCAGATCTGAACTTATTATTGATTCATTATGATAGTATTGTTTTGGGTCTTATCTACAAGTTGTATACACACGTCGTTGTCCGGAACCTATGGTCCCGAAGTGACAGAAATCGGGGTAGCCGGAAGGGAAAGGCTTTGATGTGAGGATCACATGTGTTCACGGAGTGTTAATGCTTTGCTCTGGTGCTCTATTAAAAGGAGCACCCTAATTTCCAGTAGTTCCCTAGAGGCCCCACTGCAAACGGGCTGGCAGGACAAAAGATGTTGTGCAAGTTCTCATTGCGAGCACGTATGGCTATATATGGAACACATGCCTAGGATTGTCTAGTACTTGGGTGCTTTATCTTATTTATCTGTAATTGCCCTATGTTCTGATTGCTATGTGAAATGTCTTGTCTATGCAACGCCCGTCCATCCATCCCTATGCCTACCGCACTCGAATCCCACTGTTTACTGCTTTTGTTACTACTGTCTTTGTTTTGCTGCTACTGTTACTTTACTATTCCTACTACAAAACTGTTGCTACTGATAAACTGTTGTGAGTAAGATTGTTTCCAGGTGCAGCTGAATTGACAACTCAGTTGTTAAGGCTAATAAGTATTCTTTGGCTCCCCTTGTGTCGAATCAATAAATTGGGTTTCACTTCCCTCGAAAATACTGCGATACACCCCCTATACTAGTGGGTCATCAATGTGATAAACATTCATCCGAAGTATAGCATTACGATCAAGTCATTATGTTTATATTGCTATAACATCATACGAAGTAATCTTTATCCTTAGACCATGAGATCATGTTAATTGCTAACACCGGAAGAGTATCTTGATAACATCAAACGTCACACCGTAACAGGGTGACTATAAAGATGGGTTCAGTGCTACGAAGGTGTTATGTTGAGGCTCATGGATCAAGAGTGGAATTTTTCAATCCCGATGACGGATAGATATACTCTGGGCCCTCTCGGTGATATCACATTAAGGTAGCTTGCAAGCAAGTGATGTGATCACTAGAATGTTATATCACGGGAACAAGAAAAGAGTGCATGTCGGCAATGAGATCAAACTAGGTATGGAGATATCGATGATCGAATCTCGGACATGTAATATATCAGGAGACAAAGGGATTTAGTTACTAGCGTTAAAGGTTCTCACGATCACAGAAGTCATCGTTGAATATGCAGGAGTCAGTATGGATCTCTAGGTCCTGCTTCTGATTATTGATCTGAGAGGAGTCTCAATCATGTCTGCATTATTCACGAACCATAGGGTGACACACTTAAGAGTTACCGGACACCATTTTGGAGCACATATGTTTCAGACGAAAGAATTGCAAAGCGCTGGAATTATTTCAATAGACACCGAAACTGTTTCGGGTGAAATTGCTGAAGTTGGTTCTGCATGTAATATTGAAATGTTGCAGGGGGTTATATGTGAATGTTTGTTAATTAAAGTAATTAACAAAATTCTGAATAAATTTAATAAAAGAGTTTTATTAAATGAGAGAGCATTAAACTTGGAGAATTTTAATGCATTTAAAGTAGGGACTTTAAAGGGGAATGTGAAGAGGCATTTTAATGTGGAGGGGTTACCACCACATGAATGGGGGAGGTGAGGAGTCACCCCCCATGCGCCGGCCATGAAGGAGGGGCACCCCCCTCCTCCTATAAAAGGCCACCCTCTTCCTCCTTCTTCCTCACACCTCCTTGTGAAGGATCTCTCTCCCCCTCTAGAATTATTCCCCCATGGTCTCGGATTAGCGAGATACATGTTCCCAGTGGCATTTCATCTGGAAGGAGTTGCTGCTTCCGCTGGATTGCTGGAGCGAGGAGGTGGAGGTTGTCCGGTGGCTTGAACGTGTGTGCGAGTATGGATGCGCTGCTGAGTTGCGGCGCTCGGACTTCCTCACGATCTTGAGATCGGCAAGTGTACGACTACATCAACCACGAGTTCCTACTCGTTAACAAAACTCGTTTTCTTCGAGGGTAAGTTCTCGATAGATGTATGTCCACCCGTTGCTCTGTACCTAGTAGATAGTTCTTGGCGTGTAGTTCTCATTGTAGGAATTTTTTTGTTTTCTATGCTGTGGACCCAACACCATTAACAAATACAGGACATTACATCTTAGCCCCTTCTACGAATCAACGATTCGATCACAGACTCGGGGGCTACTCCCATAGGGAGCGCTGGAAGCACAATCGGAAAATTACATATAGCGACAACAGTCGACAAAAGCTCAAAGTCCCCACTCGAGTATGTTGACTCGAATAGGCACTCGGGGGTAACTCCCATAGGGAGTGCTGGTTGCGCACCCTATGAAAAGGAAAAAATAGTCATCCATGGCAAAAAAAAGCGTTGACCGCGTCCGCACCATGAGCATTTGAAACATTCGGCAACTCTGCCTCACAGTTAAAGCAAATACCCTATAGAGAGATAATGTCTCTTGGGTCACCCGAATCACCTTCGTGGTGAATAAACATTCAGATGCCACGTTTACAATGTGAAGATAAGACCTACGAAAGGCCTGGAAATGCACCTGATGCGCTCTACCAGAAATAAACCGTGTCTACAGGCACGATGAAAAAGCCTTGATGGACGCGTGAAGTGCTCATATCAAAACACTGGAATTCGACTATGTAAGACCTCCACGATAGGAGTTGAATTATGCCAGCAATATTCCGAATTCTAGTCCGGGGACTCAGTTTGAGTAGATAGCGTTGTTTTGACATAAGGAAGTTAACTGATCCCGGTCCGTCGGATGTATCAGGCACGTATATCACTGTTGGTCCACGCAGAAATAAACAAAAACTTTTACCCTACACAGTAGGCAGAGGACTGCTAGATCCTGTCTAGCCCGAAATGGGAGTGAAGAAAGTGATGGCTAGGTTAGGGACAATCCCTTGTCACTCCACTTATATACACTCCTAGCTAGGCTCAACGCTTGAGGCCCATCTAGGCCGTACCCCAATCTCCACATGGATCTAATTCACATGGGCTCCTTACCCTTAAGTGTGCGACCATGTAGGTTTACGTACGCCTGGATAGAAGACGAGTCACTGATGACCTAAGATATCTCGAGCTCGTTGGGGAACCCCAAGAGGAAGGTATGATGAGCATAGCAGCAAGTTTCCCTCAGTTATGAAACCAAGATTATCGAACCAGTAGGAGTAAGGAAACACCTCCAAGGTGTTGTTGCCAACTTGGAATCCTACACAACACAACCACAGAACTTTACCCCAACTTACAGTGAGGTTGTCAATCTCACCGGTTTTGCTGAAAATAAAGGATTAAATGTATTGTGTGGAAGAAAGTAAAAGCTTGCAGAAGGTAAACAGAAAGCAGTAAACAATTGTAGATTGATGATAAAAGAAAGGACCGGGGTCCATAGTTCACTAGTGGTGGCTCTCCTTAAGATAGATGACATGTTCGATGAACAAATTACAACGGGGTAATTGACAAACATCGAGAAAGCATACATGCATATACTAATCATCTTGACTCCTATGAGATTTGATTAGGCATTACAACATTATACATAGACCGTAATCCAACTGCATCTATGACTAATAATCCACCTTCAGGTTATCATCCGAACCCCCTTCGGTATTAAGTTACAAACAATAGATAATTGCATTACGCATTGCGTGTAAAGTAAACAATACGATTGTTCTATGAACAAAGGATTGATGTTTTCTCCCTAGTAGCAATAGCACATCTAGTACCTTAGAGATTTCTGTCACTTCCCCAGATTACTAGAGGCATGAACCAACTATCGAGCATCAATGTCCATCGGATCCCTGCAAACACAGCATGTAGGATTACAAATAGATGATCTTGATCATGAATGGAGCTCACCAGATCTGAACATGGTAACACAAAGGAGAAGACCCAACCATCTAGCTACTACATGGACCCGTAGTCAAAGGATGAACTACTCACGCATCACACCGGAGGCTTGCATGGTGATGAAGAAGGCCTCCAGGGTGAATTCTCCCCTCCAGTAGGGTGCCGGGAAGAGCATCAGATCCCTCCCGATCTAGGGATGGAGACGACGGCGGCTACAGACTCTTTCGTGGAATTTTGATCGGGTACTTAGGGTTTCTGTATCGAAGGCATCTTATAGGCGAAAGGGGAGGCCGAGGGGGTGCCCTAGGCGGCCACACCACACCCTGGCGTGGGCCAGGCCTGGCTATGCGGCCAGGTGGTGTGGCGGCCCTCTAGCCCCTCTCTGTCTCGTATACTGGCTCCGTGTCCCCCTCGATGAAAAACTGGCTTTTGTCCCGTCCAATTTCGAGAATATTCATTTTCTGACTTTCCTGGAACCAAAAACAGCAGAAAATATGCAGCTGGCACTGTGGCATCTTGTTAATAGGTTAGTCCAAGAAAGTGTATAAAAAGTACTCCAGTGTGGACAAAACATAAGAAAGTAGATAAAAACCAAGCATGGAACATCAAAAATTATGGATACGTTAGCAACGTATCAACATCCCCAAGCTTAACTCCTGCTCGTCCTCGAGTAGGTAAGTGATAAAAAGAAAGAATAATTTTTGAGGTGACATGCACCATCATAAACTTGATCAAAGTATTTGTAAAACATTGATAGCTGGGATCATAGTACTTCAACATAACATGAAAGATAAAGTTCTAACAATAAGACATAGCAACTATGTTGCAACATGAAAAGGCACAAACAAAAGATTCATGAATAACAATACTTTGCAAGACATTTGTTTGTTTCACATAAAGAAAACATAGCATAGTGGCATTCAGCTTGTCCCTCATAGAGTAGCAAACATAAATGCATAGGACACCTTCAAAGTTCATAAGAGTGACTAGATACAAGTAGTTTAAGAACAAGCAATATCAAAGTTATGCATCAATCAACAAGTCTTGGGACAATGCACATAGCACTAAGAATGGCCACTATGCTCTCAAAATAGGTGCATAAAGATAGAAGGTGGAGACTCAACATAAAAGTAAAAGAAAGGCCTTCATAGAAGGAAGTAGGAATTCAAGTTTCGTAAAGAGCTTCCAAAAATTATGGTACTTATTAGCTTTCAGCTCTCATTGCCCCTATCATAAGCATCTTTAGGTGATTAAGGTTAAAGTGACACAACTAAGAGGATATGCTTGACAAGTTATAAGCCGGAATCTCATGCCCCTTACTTACGAAGACTGAACCTCATGCTACTCAACTTCAGTCACAAGTAAGCTCTTGTCGTTGTAAGTACATATGTATCATAGAGAACCGCCAATGGGGTACCCCTTGCACATGATACAGGAGCTATCCCATAATCAAAATGACAAGGCAAGCAGACAATGAGTATCTCAGCGATCTTTTAATTTTCTATTTGCATAGGTTTTTATTGAGGATGCTTCATAGAGTGATCATTATGGTTATGCTGCAAGTTTCCACCATGATTAGGCATGGCTTAGGCTAGCGGCCCAGGCGTTTCTCTAACACAAATACAAACTCCATGATCTTACAAGTTCCCCTTTTATTTCACACCACCGAGATCCATAAGCAAAAGAACATGATATCAACTAGGTACAATGTACAAGTGCAATGTTGAAAGTGTTCCCCATGATACATCGTTTTGCTAACTTCAACTTATAAAGCGCAAGCATATACGCAACAAAGATGGACGCAATGGTTCAAGTTTATTAAGTGCAAGAAAGTAAAGTGTGTTATCAAGTTCGTGAGAGCTTTAATCACTAATTTTCACATAACAAGTTTAATTCGGAAGGTTGATAAAAACATGAATATACTTTGAATAGCAAATGATAATAGGTAGGTATGGTGGACTCTTTGGAATAACTTGGTTTTAGGAGTTGGATGCATGAGTGGAACTCACACTTGGTTATGGAGGCTAGCAAAAGACTGGGAGCGACCGACTAAGAGAGCAGTAATGGCCATAATCATGCAGAGCGACAAAACATCATTAATCAAAGCATAAAGTGATACTACAAGTTGAAACCTAAAGGATCATAAAGGCTATGTTGACTTGGGATAGTCATAACATGGTGTGAGCATGCGCCAAGTCAACCCAAATAAAGAATCAAAGGAGAATACCACAATACTATGCTTTAATATGCTAAAACAACGTATGATTCTTCCAAGGCACATTAAGCAATCTCAATTGTTTATAACATGTCATGCTACAACAAATATCACTAAGCATAAAGCCAAAAACAATATCAAGCATGGCATGACAAAGCATAAGCCACAGTCAAAAACAAACTCCTTACCACTTAAGCATGAACTTTCCTACTCTTTTCCAATCCAAACCAAACTATTTGAAAACCAATGCATGAAAGAGGGGGTGCAACCAATTTATTCATAAAACTAAGCAAACCAAGCAAACGAAAACCAAAACCAAAAACGAAGACGCTCCAAGAACAACACAACTGTGCATGAAACAATAAAAATGAAATGTTTGGAAGAAACCTGAGATTTTTATTGATGAAGAAGGGGATTCCTTGGGCATCCCCAAGCTTTGACGCTTGTACCTCTTGAATATTTCTTGGGGTGAGACGGGGTGGCATCCCCAAGTTTGAGCTTTAGTCCATTCTTCATCTCATTACATCATTCTCTCCATACACCTGAAATTTTTCCTTCTTACAAAACTTCACACAATCTTTATTAGCAACATTAGTGCACTCAAGATAATAAGTCTTTGGGTTCAGTTTCAACACAAATAAAACTTCCATTAAAACACAAGCTACTATAGCACTTCCCTCAAAAATCTCAATTCCCCAAAGATAACCCAAAAAGAAACCAACAAGAAGCAAATGCAAATAATGGCAGAAATTTGTTAAAACAGACCAGCAGGTAAAAACCAATTTTTTCGAAGACCTTATGTTGCTCAAATCAGAAAGTGTTGAAGTAACGAAAGTTAGATAACAACCTGGGTCTGAAGCAAAAATTCATGCCTCAAAATGACATACAAAGATTTTACACGAAATTTTACGGTGAAGCACAAAAATCTGTTTCGGGACAACAACTTTCCCAATCATTACATATCTCTCATTAGAGGTTACTCTTGGCACAAAAAGCAAATAAAAAGGATAAGGAACGGTTATTACTGAAGTAATAACTTCCAAGACTCATCCAAAACTTTTGGGTTATCTCCCAATAAGTACTTTTTTCTTTAACGCCTTTAAGTTAGGCATAAGAAGCAAGAAAAAGAATCAAGTGTTCTCAAATGAAGAAGCATTAAGAGCAAATTTTCTTTTCATAGGAGAGGCAAAAGAAATCTTCTCTCTCTTCTTAGGGAAGTGTTCAATACATTTCTTGAGTGGGATATTTAATGGTGCCTTCTTTCATATCGATAATGGCACCAACAGTTTTAAGAAAAGGTCTTCCCAAAGTAATAGGACAAGAAGCATTGCATTCAACATCCAAAACATAGAAATCAACAGGGACATAAGCATTGTTAACCATAATAAGAACATCATTAATACTCCCCGTGAGTTTCTTTTTAGCATTATCATCAAGTGGGACACTCAAATAACAATCTTCCAAAGGTGGCAAATCAAGTATATCATAAATTTTTTAGGCATAATAGAAACACTATTATCAATATCACATAAACCTTTAAAATCAAAATCATTCACTTTCATATTAATGATGGGTTCCCAACCATCTTATTGTTTCATAGGGATGGAAGCTTTATGTTTCATATTTTCTTCTTTAATTTTTATGAGAGCATCAGTAATGTGTTTTGTAAAGGACATATTCATAGCACTAGCATTAGGACTTGTAGCAAGCTTTTGTAGGAACTTAATTACTTCAGAGATGTTGCAACCATCAAGATCAAAATCATAATTCTCATCTAAAGTAGTAGAGCTATTACTAGCTTCAACACTAGTGGTAGTGATAGTAGAAACACTGATGTTTCTAGCAATTTCATCTTCTCTCTCCCACTTAGCATGAAATTCAGCTAGTAATCTAACATTTTCATCAATTCTAACTTGTATGGCATTAGTAGCAGTAAAGGGATTATCAATAGTTTCAGGTTTAGCAGCCATTTTATTTAAAGAAGATTGTGCTTCAGCCAATGATGCTATATTTCTTTCAGCATTAGAGAGTTTTTCCTCAATAGTTTTATTGAAAGCAGTTTGTTTACTAATAAAATCTTTAAGCATAACTTCGAGTTTAGAGGGAGCACTCCTATTATTGTTGTAGGAATTTCCATAAGCATTACCATTGTTGGGAGGATATGGCCTATAATTATTATTACCAAAATTATTCCTATAGGCGTTGTTGCTAAAATTATTATTTCTTATAAAGTTCACATCAACTTGCTCTTCTTGAGCAACCAAAGAGGCTAAGGGAACATGATTTGGATCAATATGAGCTTTCCCATTAACAAGCATAGACATAATAACATCAATTTTATCACTCAAGGAGGAGGTTTCTTCAATAGAATTTACCTTCTTACCTTGTGGAGCTCTTTCAGTGTGCCATTCAGAAAATTTAACCATCATATTATCTAGAAGCTTCGTTGCAGCACCCAAAGTAATGGTCATAAAGGTACCTCCAGCGGCAGAATCCAATAGATTTCTTGAAGAATAGTTCAATCCTGCATAAAAGGTTTAGATAATCATCCAAGCAGTCATACCATGAGTGGGACAATTCTTTACCAAAGATTTCATTATTTCCCAAGCTTGAGCAACATGTTCATTATCAGATTGTTTAAACTTCATTATTTCACTTCTCATAGATATAATCTTAGCAGGAGGATAGTATTTTCCAATGAAAGCATCTTTGCATTTAGTCCAAAAATCAATAATATTTCTAGTAAGGGATTGCAACCATTCTTTAGCTTTTCCTCTCAAAGAGAAAGGAAACAATTTAAGTTTAATAATATCTCCATATATATCCCTATGCTTTTGCATCTCACAAAGTTCAACAAAGTTATTTAGATGAGCAGCAGCATCTTCATTACCAATACCAGAAAATTGTTCTCTCATAACAAGATTGAGTAGAGCAAGTTTAATTCCAAAGAAAGTAGCTTCAGGAATAGGTGGAGCAATAGGTGTGCACATGAAATCATTGTTGTTGGTGCTAGTGAAGTCACACAACTTAGTATTTTCAAGAGTAGTCATTTTTTGTGTGTTTATTAAAGAGCAAACTTGCAAAAATATTTTTTGTGTGTTTTTGATAAAGAAATACGCAAACAAAGCAAAAATAAACTAAGCAAAACAAATAAAACAAAGTAAAGAGATTGGTTATGAGGTACTCCCTTTGTGAAGATGTCTTTGACTACCCGGCAATGGCGCCAGAAAAGAGCTTGATGGCCCAAGATATCTCGAGCTCGTTGGGGAACCCCAAGAGGAAGGTATGATGAGCACAACAACAAGTTTCCCTCAGTTATGAAACCAAGGTTCTCGAACCAGTAGGAGCAACGAAACACCTCCAAGGTGTTGTTGCCAACTTGGAATCTTGCAGAACACAACCACAGAACTTTGCCCCCAACTTACAATGTAGTTGTCAATCTCACCGGTTTTGCTGAAAACAAAGGATTAAATGTATTGTGTGGAAGAAAGTAAAAGCTTGCAGAAGGTAAACAGAAACTAGTAAACAGTTGTAGATTGATGGTAAAAGAAAGGATCGGGGTCCATAGTTCACTAGTGGTGGCTCTCCTTAAGATAGATGACATGTTGGGTGAACAAATTACAATGGGGCAATTGACAAACATCGAGAAAGCATACATGCATATACTAATCATCTTGACTCCTATGAGATTTGATTGGGCATTACAACATTATACATAGACCGTAATCCAACTGCATCTATGACTAATAATCCACCTTCAGGTTATCATCCGAACCTCCTCTAGTATTAAGTTACAAACAACAGATAATTGCATTACGCATTGCATGTAAAGTAAACAATACGATTGTTCTATGAACAAAGGATTGATGTTTTCTCTCTAGTAGCAACAACACATCTAGTACGTTAGATATTTCTGTCACTGCCCAGATTACTAGAGGCATGAACCCACTATCGAGCATAAATACTCCCTCTTGGAGTTGCTAGCATCTACTCGGCCAAGATATCTACTAACAATGGAGAGCATGCAAGATCACAAATAACAAAGACATGATAGAATCAATAATCAATCTGAAATAGCATCTCAATATCCATCGGATCCCCGCAAACACAACATCTAGGATTACAAATAGATGATCTTGATCATGAACGGAGCTCACAACATCTAAACATGGTAGCACAAAGGAGAAGAACCAACCATCTAGCTACTACATGGACCCATAGTCCAAGAATGAACTACTGACGCATCACACTGGAGGCTTGCATGGTGATGAAGAAGGCCTCCAGGGTGAATTCTCCCCTCCGGCGGGGTGCCGGGAAGAGCTTCAGATCCCTCCCGATCTAGGGATGGAGATGACGGCGGCTACAGACTCTTTCGTGGAATTTTGATTGGGTACTTAGGGTTTCTATATCGGAGGCATGTTATAGAAGAAAGGGGAGGCCGAGGGGGTGCCCTCGGCGGCCACACCACCCCCTAGCGCGGGCCAGGCCTGACCGCGTGACCAGGTGGTGTGGCGGCCCTCTGGCCCCTCTCCGTCTCGTATTCTGGCTCCGTGTCCCCCTCCATGAAAAACTGACTTTGGCTTTTGTCCCGTCCAATTCCGAGAATATTCATTTTTTGACTTTCTTGGAACCAAAAACAGCAGAAAACAGGCAGCTGGCACTGTGGCATCTTGTTAATAGGTTAGTCCAAGAAAGTGTATAAAAAGTACTCCAAAGTATGGACAAAACATAAGAAAGTAGATAAAAACCAAGCATGGAACATCAAAAATTATGAATACGTTAGCAACGTATCAGTCACCACTCCGAGTCGATAGTTGGTAGCGGCCTCTAGCAAGACGTGCCAACTCCCAAGCGCCGTAAAGTTAGAAGACAAACCTTTCTCAATGTGACTTTCGTCCAAGTCCCTTTGCCTCACGATATATCTTGTCAAGCTATAGGCGAGTTGTTGCCATCCTTTTAATAGCTCGACTCTCTCTTCTCGTTCCGTGATATACGATTCACTGGACTAACACTTAGTCTGACTCCTTGGTTAACACTTAACCAAGTCGTGCATGGCCATGCTTCCGAATCATATCACACGAGAGGGCCCAGAGAATATCTCTCCATTACAGAGGGGTAAATCCCATCTTGGTAATCCATGTCACGCAGGTTGCTTCACAACCAACCCGAACCCTACCTTTATAACTGCCCATTTACGGAACAACGTTTGATAGGACCTAAGCTGGCGATCCACAACTCGGATCATGCGGTCACCTCAGGTCGAAGGATTCCATTGCTTGAGAATACAAATGAAAACATGCTCGTTGCATCTCAACTGTGGGTCAGTCCGATTCGCTAAACTCTTTAGCTGAATCAGTGTAAGTCGGAATAGCATCTCCATGCCCATGACAAGTGGAACCGTGTCATCAGCTGACTTTCACATTAGTCTAAGTTGTGTGTCCAGCATAACCTCAACAACCAAGGACAACTAGTATGAACAACATGAATATATAGTTTCACAATCGAATCACATATTCGATGATACATATCAGTAGTTCATACAAGGACAATAACTTCATGAATACATTGGAATAAAATCATTCATGGTTGCCTCTAGGGCATATTTCCAACAATCAACAATACCTATGACACAAGCTACGACACCCGAAAGAACTTTCGGATGAGCCTACATTCCATGCACTCGAAGACTTTAGAGTCTTCATCCGAATCTACGATTCGGCTGGACACTCGGGGGCCACTGACATGGGTATACCCTATGAGTACTCATGTTTAGCCTATACGGTCTAGCCCCAGAGGAGACCACGGTGCAATCGAAGTCCAACAAGGATTCCGGTGGCCGAGGTCCGGAGGAAGGAAACTCCTTGAAGGACACGGCAAGCAATAGATATAATTTCAAAAGGCGAAAACCCTAATTTGTAACCGACTCGACCTGCTATCCCGATGCCTAGCCTACGTATATAAAGGCTAGAAGGGGACAACGAGGAGGACATCCACAACCCTAGCATACACCTCTCCAGATTGCATCTGCGCACCCCCTGTAACCTTCGACTCCTCGATAATCAAAGAGCAGACAAGCAGGAGTAGGGTCCTCCTCGAGGCCTGAACCTGGGTAAACCGCGTGTCTCCCTATGTGCTTGTTTGCTAGCCGATCGACGCCTCCAGCGCTCCCCAATCTCTCGAACCTAAGTCCATCAACGATGGACATTGACGAGATAACCCCTCGTCACGTGGTTCGTGGTAAGAACCGGGACTAAAGGTCCCAATCGAACCAGAACTAATCGTGGTCATGTCCCGTGCGGCGTCTTGAACCAGGACTGGTCACTTCCGAGCAGTCTGAGGGAGGCCATGTTTTCTACTAGTGGCAACGGCCCATCTTCATCCTCCGACTTGGAGGCTTCCCGAGCTGTGTACTGGAGCTCGACCCCCCTCCCCTTCGTCTCCAAGTGGTTCGTCTCTGTTGACGATTCGGTGGCCGGTGGCATCGTCTCTTCGCCAGTTTCGAGGGCATCTCGAGCAACCTCCCCTCGGACTTCGGATTTTCCAACGTCTTGAGGTCACCGGTGTCAGTGTTAGGCAGAGGATGACCGTAGGCACCCAATTGGTTTTTATCTTTGTGCTAGGGTCCTTTGTGAAAGTTTGGAGGCCTTTTCTTGCCACTTTGGGGTTTTGTGCAATAGTAATCCAATGGGTCTCCTTGTAATATTGTACCTGGCTTTTTTTATATACAGCTTCTAGGCCCTTGGGGCCGTTTCCGCGCAAAAAAAAAAGTTTTTCGGCTGCAGTCTCGGTGCTCCCACCGGGGCAGCGCAGATGGTGCCGTACGTGTGGCATGGAAACCGGTATTTCACGAGTTGGAAATCCCGATCAAGTCTCTTTGGTACTATACCACGATCCGTGTCATCCTAGTAACGGCCAATAGCAGGGCGCTATTGGTGCACCTTGATCCTTGTCAATACAGATCTTAGCCGTACATCCAATAAGATCGGCAGCATCCCGGTCCAGATCGATCTATAGCCTATTGTCGGTTCGTGTCTGCTACGACCCGCCTATAAATACCCAACCCCTCTCCACACAGACCAATATCCGAGTCCCTCCTGTTCCATCGATCCATCAGCCTGCAGACCAATAATCGTCCCAAGGTGTGCAAAGACAGCAACCGTCGTCGGAGAGGTAAACAAATTCTTGCTGTTGCGGTTTAGCCTTAGTACTTGTTCTTCTTCGCATCCCAAGGAATTTTGGCTTGCTTGTCTAGATCGTCATTCCTCGGCATGCAGTAAGTACTTGTTCTAGCTAACAATCGTTGATATATAATCCGATCCCCATTGCTGAAACATATGGACTAGCTAGGTTATTTCTATGTCATCCTCTGCTTTGTCTTGTGATACTACTGGATGACATCCTCTCTGTTGTGTCATTTGTGGTTGGTCATCATTCGTGCAACAATCATGCATAGTTTAGCCAATGCAGCAGTACCCATGTTGCTCTAGCTAAAATTCACTGTTCATAATCTGATCTCAGTTCATCAAACATAGGATCCGACTGTTGTGTTCTTTGTGATATTGGTGACTTGTCTTTGGGCAATAATAAAATTATTGCTTTGTTTATTTAAAAAAGTACTATTACTTGTACCTATGATTTAATTACCTTTTCTTTTGCAGGATGGCTCGAACTAAGTGTACTGCCGGCAATTCTACCGGAGGAAAGGCTCCTACCAAGTACCTTAGGGCTTTCTGTGTAATATACTATATCACACTGTTTGTGTTTACTCTTTGCATTATTATACAATATAATAACTTTGCATGTTTTTTTGTTTGTTTTGACAATAACTTAGCTATTGGTTTTTGCGATGATAGGCCTCCGCTCGTAAAACAGCTCCCGCGGTCGGAGGAGTGAAGAAACCTCATCGATATCGCCCTGGAACCCTTGCTCTTCGTATGTTCAACAAACATAACTTCAGGCTATGTATCCATCCATCTAGCTAGCTATATTATTGTTGTTGCGCCTTTCTTATGAGGCTCTTATCTTCACTACACATGCTTTTGCAGTGAAATTCGTAAATATCAGAAGGGCACCGAGCTGCTCATAAGGAAGCTACCTTTTCAGAGGCTCGTCAGGGAGATTGCTCAAGTTTTCAAGGTACGGTTTCTCTAGATCATATGCAGTCCTTGGTGCTCACTTTAGATGCATCCAAATCCACTTCAAGCCCTCCGGAGAATATCCATAGATCTGAATTAGATTGTGCGTAGTAAAACAAGCTCTAATTTATTTTATATAACTGAAATAATAAACCATGTAATTATGCTTACAATGGTTTCTTTGATTTTTTTTGTGTGCTACTTCTACAGATTGATCTGCGTTTCCAGAGCCATGCAGTGCTTGCTTTGCAGGAGGCAGCTGAAGCATATCTTGTGGGTCTCTTTGAAGACACCAATCTGTGTGCCATCCACGCTAAGCGCGTGACCATAATGTCCAAAGACGTTCATCTTGCTAGGAGGATCCGTGGCGAGAAGCTCTAAATAGTCTACGAGCAGATGGATTTCCCCCAGCAAGGATGATGCTTTCTACACGATTCTTAGATTCATGCATGGTGGACTGTGGAAGACTTTTATTAGCCATAGACATTAAACTTCTATTAGCATTGATATACTCTTGCTAAAAATTTTTAGATCTTAAGTGTGTTAGGTTGAACTATGTGTTCCCTTGAGATTGAGCTATTTATAGATTATATATGGCGATGCATATTATCTTTACCGCTGGTGCTATATGCACTTTTTTTGGCTATGATTGAACCATGCATCATTCACGAGATCAATCTTTGCATCCATGTTTAAGCTGCCTGGTTGGAGGCACGTCGTTCCATCAGCACAATTCTTGGGAGTTAGGCATGTTACTCTTCCGCGGAAATGTATGTGATACACGCACTCTGCCGCGCATCAGCAGTCAGCACACCCCCAAACAAGTCAACTGTCACTACAACAAAAACCAACCATAGAGACATTCTTATTGAGGCACTTATTATTTTGCCTCTTTAAAAATCATGTAGAGACATTTTGCATCTTGTAGAGGCAAGTTTTGAGACACTTAAGGATGTGTCTCAAATATAGAGACATGAGTTAAGAAATTTTTCTGAAGGAATAGGATTTTTATTCTAGTTACAAATTTTGAGGCATTCTAAATTGTCACAAAAAAGTTAATACATGCAATCATTGAGACACATTGTAAAATGTCTTTACATTTTATGTAAAGACACTATTTGAGTCATTTTCCTTGTTGTGTATAGACATTTGTTCTATATTTTAGTCCTAATGTGCTATACTCAAAATACATTCGTTCTAGATGTAAACAAGATCTTGTGTAAGGTTGAGATGGTTAGAGTAATATGTCTTTATCATTAAGGTCAAGAGTTCAAGGATTGCTGTTGACATATTTTTCATGGTATTTTTTACTCTACATGTATAGACATAATATAATGCTCTTTGTTGTGTCTTATAAGTAGAGACATTATTACTAGTGTCCTTATCCCATAGGGACACTGCCCATAGCGACACTCTTGAGACAATATGTAAAATGCCTCTACAAGTATGTAAAGACAATAAACGTGTCTCTACAAGATCAAAATAGTGTCTCTATGGGCCGGATCTCTTGTAGTGTGTGGACAATATGTAATCCCTCCGTCCCAAAATAAATGACATGAGTTTGTCTAGATTCGGATATATCTAGACACGTTTTAGTATATAGGTACATACGAATCTAGACAAACCCACGTCACTTATTTTGGGACGGAGGGAGTATATGAGTGTATGACACTTCTATTTTTTGGCGGGCATTATGTTATGTGGCACTTTCTTATGCAGGTTTACTTTCTTGTGAATTCCAATTCCATCTGACGGTGTACGTAGTGGTAGATTTGAAACTTAGACCCGATCCGGTTTGAATGCTATGGCTTTTCTTAGAATGTCATGTTTTATATCACATGTGTGTGCATCCTCTACCGGACCAGGGGAGGATATGATCTCTCTAGAAAAGTTTGAGCAATTAAAACAAGGAAAATCATGGCATCTTGAGCAGCTGATAGAAGCGTTTTTGTTTGATAAAAGAAATAATTTATAGAGGCATGCTGTGGTGTGGTGAAGTACTTATTACCGAGAACCAAACTGTGGTTGGATGGTTAGAAGGACAGTGGTACCGCAGCCCACCAGAGTTCAAACTCTGGGTTTGATCATTTGATATCTCATAAAACACAGAATATTCTTCAGTGGTAGGCGATGTTCCGGTCGATAGCGAGGTGCCTGTGGTTATTTCGTCAAGCTCAAGACCTGCTGGATCAATCTATCAGACTCGGTCTTTCGGAGGTGCTCATAGGGGTAGGGTATGCGTATTTGCGTTTATAAGAGTGAGTGTCTGTACGTATTTGTAATCGTCTGTGTCTGTACTGGGTTTTGCAAAAAAAAAGTACTTATTACCCATGATGATTCTATACATGCGAATGAAGTTTTTGTACTATAAGTTTTTCGTAAAATATTTGTTGACATAATTCTGTGTGAGAACTAGTTTGAAAGACATCTGGCCGTGAGGAATACAAGGGAGCCCAATATGTTAGGCAGACCAGAATATGAGAATATCCGCCATATTCGGTTGTCCATGCCATACATAAAACAAAGAAACATATGTTATCGTTCTCGTTTCCTTTTGCCTCGTTGGAATCAGAAATGAAAATGAAAATTCTAAAGTGAACACGGAATCGAAAATCACCGAATACGAATATGAAATGGATACAATACGAAAAGGGATATTTTTCGAAATATAATAGTGGCATAATATATTGGTATGTACACCCAAAGGAATACATAACAGGCAAGGAATAGCTGACAACTTTGACAAGCGACAATTGAACATAAAGTAACACATATTATTAAACACTTCAACAAACACATAAGTTCACATAAATAGTTTTACAGAATAGTTAAGACACTCGATTGATTACTATGTTGCATGTGCTGGTTGCAGCTATTATGTAGACCATGCATATATTATTTGACCCAACAAGAGCAAAGGAAATCACTTCATACATAGGTCTGACTAGTTACATATTCAAAAAGTTTTCATATTTATTTATCCAGAATTTTGTTTTCGTCAGAAATAGCTCCCCCATATCCTGTTCCGTTTTTATTTAGAATATTCCGTTTTCGCTCCTATTCTTCAGATTCCTTTTTAGCACTCAATTTTCTTTTTCTTCGGAAACGAACAAAATTTTATTACCATTTTCAGCCCTACCTGCAGGTACTCCCTTCATCCTGAAAATATAGATTTGTCTAGATTCATATGTATTTCATGTTTCGGTGTACTAATACATGCGGATCTAAAAAATGTGATATACCTTTTAGGACGAAGGAAGTAAAATAACTATCTAGCCCGTCCGTCGCTCTGGCATCGAGTGATCCCCGCACGAAGAAAACATGGTACTGGACCAAGAAAGAACACCATAGCCCTCGAGCGATCGCTTGGATCGCTAAACAAAACGGTTTGCTTTTCACAGGTCAATCCCAAACTGTATCGGACACAAAATCCTAGCTAATCAATCTCCTACGTTTGCTTGTGTTGTGTGCATTCTCAGGAGATCGATCGAATCAGAGAGAGATCGAGGAGGCGGTGGTGTGCGAGATGTGAGGGTCAATATATATATACATACGCAGTCGAGCGAGGATAATCAATATGTATATGTGACCTTGTCGATCCATCCAACTGATTGCGGTCTGGCCGACATGATCCGGCGTCACCTTGCCGTCCAGAGCTTGCCTTCGGCATCCCCAGCGATGACCAACGCAGAGATCAGCCACCACGTACGGCACAACCGCCAATGAGCTCCTCTCTCCGAACTGACCTGCTGGAACGTTAACTCCCAAACCCAATCAACGTCAGTGGCAACATCAACGACCAGTACCTCCGTATCACGTAGGATGATTGGTTATGTGGAGGAAAGAGAAACAAAAAAGAGGGTCGTGATCTCTTAGCAACAATCTCTCTCAACATATATCTAGAATTTTTAGTTACTAGCAAAAATATCCGTGTGTTGCACCGAGATAATCAATAGAAATAAATTATCAAAAAAAACTCGCACTCTTATTTTTTTCAGAAGTTTCTTCAAACCAAAGTACTCCCTCTGTTTCAAAATATAAGATGTTTTAACTTTGTGAATATAGTGCATCTAGACCACTTTTAGTGTGTAGGTTTATCTAGGTTTAGAGTGAACTTACACACTAAAAATAGTCTAGATACACTTTTTTCAAAAAGCTAAAACATCTTATATTTTAAAACGAAGGGGGTATTATTTCTTCAATTCTGAATGTTCAGGGTCTAGATGGAGGCCTTTCTCATAGTGCCTAAAGAGAAAGTGTTGTTATTGGGCCTAGCAAAGTATTAATCTTAATGTGTTATCTACTGCTGCATTGTGTGCATGTACTGGCATCAAAGCACACCTTTTCAAATAAAAAACGCCTAACATACGAAGCTGTGTATCCAAGTTATCTTGGTCTTCCTTGAGCGGTTGGCAGGTCAAATAACGGTACTCGATAGTCGGCTCCTTCCATTTAATTAGCTACTTAGACTAGTCTCAATAGGGGTATCATAGTCTAGTATCATGTATGTCATGTTGACAAAATTCTAACGTGACATGCTAATTGATGAAAGAGATGGTGTTAGTATCATAGGTAGATACGATATCATAGCACGGAACTAGAAAAAATAATTTCAAATAAATCTTGTACACAACTTTATATTGAGATTCTACAAAATAATAAATATACTAAATTATAATAATATGCATTGTGGAGATGGTATCATATATTAGTATCAGGCCTTTCACAATGGGGTGTATCTTAGCACGTCATCCTAGAAAAAATAAATGGTTAAGATACAACTTCTTCATGCATTGTTTCTTAAGTAGTGTCTCTACATTTAATGATTTAGATGATATGCATGTATTTGATTGGCCTAACTATGGTTTTTTGCCTATGGTTTCGTGCAAGAGGTGTTTCTTAGCTAAGATACAACCTCACTCTTTTTCCTCATTAACTATAGTGCCACATAGGCAAAGTGCCTAGGATACACCGCTAAGAGCAAGAACAATAGTAGAGTCAATTGTTGGCTATAAGCCTTTGCCATGTCATCTATAGCTAGCTTATAGTCAGCATGTACAATAGTTAGCTATAAAAGAGTATTACTTTTTTAATATATGGCTCACTTGACACTCTCACAAAGTGCCTAGGAGCACGTGCTGCAGCTGGCTCTTATCCTACAAGCCAGCAGCACATCTTCTCTCTCCTCTTCTCTCTCATCCAACTCAGCACAAATATAGTATTTAAATCTTTATAGCCTGCTGACTGTACCTTATTTTACTTGCTCTAAGAGCCACCCATTGTGAAAGACCTCATATACATGATACTATGATACTCCTCATTATGACTAGTCTTAGGATCGTGCGCCAATTCCTCTCCATTTAAATAATAACCGACTCCTTTCATCATGCACCAAATAGCCCACAGTCCGTCCCATTTAATTTGCTCCATCGATCATGCACCACACAATTCCTCTCTTTTAATTACTCGGTCGGAGTGAGTAGCTCACACTATATGTCGAGCATATCTTCTTTTCATTTTCAACTTGGCTTGCTGATATCTTAGGAGATTTGTGAACGTACTCCCTCCGTTCTGATTTAGTCTACATTCTAGAAAAAATCAGACAAATTAGTATTACATTTATTAGTACTACTTAAATATGTGAACAACCAATCCAAACTGCAATGAAAATGATGACATCCAATAGAGAGAGCAAAATCACTTCGTTTTCTGTGTTTTGTTGACTAAAAGTTAGAATGTAGATTATTTTAGAACAAATTTTGAGGCTAGAATGTAGAGTATTTCAGAACAGAGAGAGTATATAAATTGGAGAGACTCTAAAGAAGCGAGGTGGTACTATTAAACACAAAATATTCCTCTCTGTGTTGTTCACCGGATGTTGTGCTCATCTTAATGCGGCCCATCATAGAAATAGAAATTTCCGCTGACGTGAAGTTAGTCCGGCCGGCATCAACTCATGTCTGTCGGGCCGGTATGGTTGGTCGCTGATCAAAGTTGGCTGGGACGCTGATTAAATTACCGACCCGTTAGTTGACTTAGGATAAAATTAAAAATTAACCTATTATACATCATATTTTATTATTACATCTAGATTAAATGAAGAAATTAAAATAAGACGATCTTATCAACCATTATATATGCCCTAACCTCCAGCTCGAGAAGGAGGCGGTTGACACGACTAGTTTTTTTACAGGATCACATGTTAACGGGATTCATTGAACACAAGATCTATGTGATTTCTTTTGTTCCAGAACTTAAATATGATACTTGAGTGTTAGTATTTTTTTTATTGAGGATAAAATTGCTTGCACATAACCTTTATGGATGGTGTTTTTTTAACTAGCTGATGCTTTTGCAAAAAATTAAACAGAGAGAACAAAAAATATATAGATGGTAAGGAGGGATGACATTTTTTAAACTATACAGATGGAAATGGAGGCGGTAGTTAAAGAGACGCATGAAAATTTTCCATGTGAGAAAAGCCGAAGAGAGAATTGATATTCGTCACGATATGAATAAAATCAGTGATACGATATTGGACACACATATTTGAAATTTGCACAATAGTTTGACTGATGTGCATTTTTTTATCCCGTGGTAATTGACGAGCATTCAACTAGTAAATCTTAAAAGTGTTAGGGCCACCATTCTACGCGTGTAAATAATCTAATATACAAATATTTATTCAGTAGAAAATTCTCTACGAGTGTTGAGAGGTGTGTGGGGAGGGGGGGGGGGGCAGTTGCCCCCTCCCCTCGTCAATTTACTTTTATCAAATTATTATGAACTATAGAAGGTTAGTGAGAACAAGTCTGTGGCATTTACCCTAGTGTTCTTGCTGATCGCGGTGCCTCATACCTTCCCACTTGTCTCTTGGATGAACTTGTGCACATGGTGCCAGAGATGTTGCACTCCCGGTAGAACTGGGTGTTCTTGTTTGCGTAAAGGGTGTCTTGGTAGCCGTTGAGGGCGTAGCAGTACACAGCAAACCTGTCGGACGCCGACCTCAGAGCCACCGCCTGCTGGTTAGTTAGTTTGGAAGTGCTCTAGATAGTAAGGTTGTGATCAACAAAGTCTAGACCTTCAAGCCCGTGGTCGACAAAGCCTAGACCTTCAAGCCCGCAACACACAAGACATGCGTAGCTAACCAGTGCGTACGTATGTTTATTATAATTCATGGACTGGTGTACTTACTCCCGGTGGCGTTGTCGTTCCACCAATGACGCTCTATTTGCTAAAGATAATGATGCGGTCATCCCATCTCTGATCAGTGTCAGGTTATATATATCCTAGTCTATGGTTACGTACTCTTGAACTGCCTAGTGACTAAGTATTTTAATAAAAAAAGTCCATTTTCAAACCTGAATTTGTAGAGGTTTCTCCAGTTTAAACCCTCGAGTCAAAATCCATGTCGTCGTTTGTACGCGGAACTATTATATTAAATCCGGCTCTAAATTGAACTCTGAAACGGTTTGACAGAGTTGACTGGTCACCACTTAGGCAAAATTGTACAACAAAACTCAATATAATTATGTATATCAATCGGGAGTCCCTAATTGTCTAATGTTGATATCTCTGTCGTGCTGCGCGGGCGGGTGCCTCAAGCAGCAATAGCAAGCAGCGTGACCACGGCCTAGCGTGGCGAAGAGCATGAGTGCGTCCGCGGCGCAGCGTCACGAGGATGGACAGGAGCATGAGCGCGTCCAACGTGGCCTCACCATGGACATCGTCGGCTGCATGGCTTCTTTTACTGTAACACGTGTCTCATTTATATCATAATCATAAAGGTCATAGTACAAGTCACGTAAACACCGATCTGGCAAAAATTGAAAAGACAGCAGAACACAAGCCTTTGCGTAAATAACTACCAGCCAAGAAAAAAATTACAATCCAGACCGAAAAATCCTCCGTGCTTAATGCCAATGTCCGTCACCTGCCTCTGGCACCACAATAGCAGCCACCAAAGGAATAAATGACGGATCACCTTCTCACCTGAGCTCGATGTGGCTCCATCGCTGATATGTAACTTTGCGGACCTCCAAGGTGGCTCACCCAAGATGAAACCATTGTCGTTGAACGATTCAGACCGGGCAGCACCCCGAACACGCCATCAAACTCCAAATCTAGCACCTCCGCACGAGTAAGACATCGGAGGAGGATACCACACATGCCATCCACGGACCACGGACCTAGCACACAATCCACCATCTTCCAAATATCGTCGATGCAGACCACAATCTGCATTCGCTCCTTGACTACCTCCAAGGTTACACGTTGGCGCTGGAGCAAACGCCGCCACAACCGTGAAGCCTGAGGACACACATCTACCACAAAGATGCCTTCACTATAGGGTAGGCGGTCTGTCAGATAGGGTAGGGTAGTAGCCGCCGTCAAGAGGAAAAAGCTAAAACCCATCTAGGGTTTCGTCTCCCTCGCCGGCTGTCGCCGGTCCACTCCGCCTCCGGTTGTCCTAGGGTCTTGGAGGTGTGGCGGACCATGGCCACTCGCCGGCGTGAGGTTTTTTATTATTCGTTTAGCCTTCTTTTTAGTGTCTTCTTCGGGATGTTGAGGCGACGGCTACCTCCTGGAGTCAGAATAAGGTCCTTCCTGTTCTATCCTCGCTCCAGTGGTGCATCTAGCGCCAGCGGAGAGCGCGTGGAGTCGTTTGTCCGGCGGATCTCCCGGGATCCAGTCCGTCTTCGTGTTCGTTGGTGTGATTCAAGGTCTGACTCTTTCGATTTACGGTTGTCATTTTTGGCGATGGTTGCTACTCTGGTGTGCTGGTCCTTTGTGCCCTTAGCACGACGACTTCCCCTCTGTCTACTACAACAAGCTCCTACTACGACAAGCTTTGTCCGGCTCCAGTGATGGAGGGACGAGGACGGCGGCGCGCCTTTGGCTCGCGCTAGTGGTTGTAGTCATCGCTAGGTGGTCCAATGACCTATTTGTAATTTTTATTATTTTTGGATCTCTTTGTACTACTGTTGATGATTTTTAATAGATCGGTGGAATTTCGCAAAAAAAGATGCCTTCACTATCGCACCATCCTTGCCTGAATGGACTAGTCTCCAATTTCGCAAAAAAAGATGCCTTCACTATCGCACCATCCTTGCCTGAATGGACTAGTCTCCAATTTCGCAAAAAAAGATGGCTTCACTATCGCACCATCCTTGCCTGAATGGACTAGTCTCCAAATCCATTAGGGAAGGATCTGAATAAAAATTATTCAATGCCGTCATCACCGTCCCCGAAACCAAGGCGATGAACAGTCTAAAAACGAAGCTACTTTGGCCTAAAACTATCCACACACGTGGATCTGACGATTTCCCTCACCATCGATGACATAGGTCGTCGGCGGGGAGCCGCCGGAGGCTAGCGCCGAAAGTTTGTGTCCTAGGGCAAGATCGCCTTTCTTCCTGGCGGCGACACGTGGTCGTTTGCATGGCCTTGGGCAACCACTGACGCGCACAACGGCAAGTGCGCTACAGTGAGCGCGTGCAGTAGCTGGCACGCTGCGACGAGCGCGCTCAGAGGCAGCGTGCATGCGGCGGCGGGCGTGATGCAACGAGCACACATAGTAGGTCAGCAGCTAAACGTGCTAATACACGCATCAGATTGCAGCGAATTAAATTGGAATAGGTAGTTGGTATGTTCAGTTCACAGGGAAATAAATTGGCAAAAATCGTCCCCAATTTGACAAATACAATAGCCAGTTCAAGTTTTGGATGGAAATTTCGTCAAGATTTCTTGATAATTTTATCTATCTGACTGTACGACAGCACCAAAAATTGCTGGAGCTGCTTGTGTCGTCCTCGAACAAGAGGTGGAGGACGAAGGGGGAGAGGTGCACAGCGGTAGCAGGAGAAGGCGCGGCCCGCTAGCTCATTGTGCACGGGCTCTCCATGGCCATGCGGCGGCCCGCGAGCTCAGGCACGGGGCGGCGGCATGCATGCTGAGGCCACGACAGAGTGTCAAAGGAAGAAGCAGAAGCGGTAAAAGACCATATTATCCCTAGGTCCAGTAGTCAGTGAAAGTATAGCCTGTAATCCCGGCCGTGGATCATTGCTTTTCTGGTGTACCAAAAAATATCATGATTTAATTTAGATCGGGTTTGAATAGACTTGAGGGTTCGAACTGTCGAACCTCTACGAATTCAGGTTGAATAGACTCGATTCCTTCCTCCCGTTGCCCTGCTCCGCGCTGCGCATATATAGCAAGCACGGATACCTCGCTACCTCCCTGCTTTGTCTCGCTGGTATCCATCTCAAGAGGATGGGGGCTTCCGCTTTTTGCGGGGGCGATTTGTGCGATCGCCGGCAATCCTCCCCGACGAAGGAGGTCCTGCTGGGTGAGTGCTCTACGGCGGCGGCGGCTGCGACAGTTGGAGGGAAATTCTGGGCTCTTTCATCTGATGATGAAGATGGAGAAGATGTTCGGAGGGAGGATCGGCGGATCGCTATCTCCATTCACCCAAGGATGGAAAAGATCTTTTCCCTTCTTCCTCGAGGGTGGCCAAGCGTATGGCTCGTCGTCGACAGCAGAAGATTGCAGCAATGGATCTATGGGTTTCACCCTCGTCGGAGGTACGTTCTCGCAAAAACTTTGCCGACAGAAACATTTCAGCTTCGGGCTGTTCGGGTTCGTCTTCTTCGATCAGAAGACCACCCCTCGATCCTTCTGTTTTCCATGATGACAATTGCGATGGAGGGATCATGGTGGCCGACGACGGCCAATGAAGGCGGCTAGTTCGCCGCTTTCGATGGCGTCGACGTCCAGATCTGATGAGCCGATCATTCCGCTTTTTTTGAATTCCAATTTTTTGGGCCCTCGATGGGCTTGGTGTGGACCGCAGATCGCTGGCCCGTTACCTGTGCAGGGATGGTCCGGTTTTTGTTGCAAGTTGACGGCCAATTTGTCCCTGAATCGGACTGTTCCTGGTCCCAGTTGGCAGTCTAACATATTGATACCTAAAGACGCTAACTTCAGATCGTTCTCTATCCTACGCCATCTCTCGTCTCGCTCGAACGCCGAATCCCTATCTGAGGGGCGGCTCGACGACGACATGAACAATGGCGGCGGAGGTAGGGGAGGTCCGGGCCGAGGCCAAGGGACCGGCGGAGGGAGAGGAAATCAAAACAACTTTTTCTCGTCGATTCCTGGGAGAGTGCGTGGGGCTAACCCTAGATCTAATGGCTCTGGAACCTTCTTCCACGGGGAAGGCAGTGGTGGCAATGGTGGCAGAGATCCACAGCGATTTGACAGCCATTCTGCAGGGGGTTTCCCTACCCACAATAGCTTTCGGAATGGAGAGGCGAGTTCCTTACACGTCAGGGCAGGTTTCGAGAATAACGATGGTACAGTGGCGATCTAGGGTACCAGAACCGGCGTTGTTACGAATTCCGTGCTACCCTTGGGGGGTGGTCACTCTTGGCAGGGTGGAAGGACTAGTGGCCGTTTCAACCAGTGGAATAGAAATTTTGCTCAGAACAGCAACGTTTCACATATGGCCCTGGATCCGAGTGTGCTGAAGCAGGTCGTTGATGCTGTGGTGGCTACGGCTCAAAATGGTACTTTTGCACTAGCACCTGGTGGTTCTGCTGTCGGAGGAGGTTCGGTTCCTGTCGCTGTCCAGGCACCTACGACTCAAGCGCATATCCCGGTCGTGGCGCACAATCCTGCCGTGGCACAAAATTCGGTTGCTGTGGCATCTGGGCAGGCTGTCGCGGCACAATGGTAGGCTGCCGCAAGCTATTCCGTTGACGCGACAGAGGCTACTCCTGTGGTGGCTCCGATTCCGCAATCGGTGCCTGAGGTAGCTGCCATGGTGCTAGTTGTTGATGGTGCGTCTGAGAGTAATGGCCCTGCGAAAAAGTTGAGGAAACATGATAAGCTCCAGTGTTTCAGGTGCAACCAAACATGACACTTCCATGATGATTGTATTGTGTCTCTGTGTGATCATTGTGAGTCTCTGCAACATATTTCTTCATCCTGTCCTCTGTTGACTACTCCTAAACCATCTGTGATAGTTCATGAACTTGGCAATGAGAAGCTTACTTTTCTTGAGCTACCAACGACTGAAACATTCATGCCGAGAGTTGAGAATTCTAGAGTTGGCAGGGTATTTGTTGTGGGAGGATCTATGACTGTGGCTCATGTAATTGAGATCCTTAAGCGACTATTCTTGGCACCAAATTACACTTGGGAAGTGATTGAATGCCAGCCGCAAGAGTTCAAGGTCAAATTCCCAACAAAAGAAGAGGTACAACGTATGAAATTACTTAAACAATACAAAATACCCGATACACCAATTATGCTGAAATTTGAGGAGTAGGGGCTGGTTGATGAGCCTATGTTCCTTCTCCCGGAGGTGATAGTGCAGGTGGATGGGGTTCCCAAGGATGTCTGGGGGGATTTCCTATCGCTCTGGGGGCTTGGGTCTCTGATATGTCGTAAATGTATCTATAATTTTTGATGTTCCATGCTTGTTTTATATCTACTTTCTTATATTTTGTCCACACTTTGGAGTATTTTTACACATTTTCTGGAACTAACATATTAACAAGATGCCATAGTGCCAGTTGTCTATTTTCTGCTGTTTTTGGTTTCAAAAAAGCTAGTAAGGAAATATTTTCGGAATTGGACTGGACAAAAGCCAAAGTCAATATTTTACCCGAAGCAACACGGAGTCCTGAGGGCAGCCGAAGGGGGGACACGAGGCGGCCACACCCTAGGGTGGCGCGGCCAGCCCTAGGCACGCCACCACCTAGTGTGGGCCCCTCGAGCCTCCATCGACCTTGCCCTTCCGCCTATAAAAGCCTCCCGGGACGAAAACCCTAAGTACCCGATAAAAATTCCACGAGGGAGTCTGTAGCCATTGTCATCTCCATCCCTAGATCGGGAGGGATCTGAAGCTCTTCCTGGCACCCTACCGGAGGGGAGAGATCACCCTGGAGGCCTTCTTCATCACCATGACTGCCTCCGGTGTGATGCGTGAGTAGTTCATCCTTGGACTATGGGTCCATGTAGTAGCTAGATGGTTGGTTCTCCTCCTTTGTGATATCATGTTTAGAACTTGTGAGCTCCGTTCATGATCAAGATCATCTATTTATAATCTTACATATTGTGTTTGCGGGGATCCGATGGATATTGAGATGCTATTTCAGATTGATTATTGATTCTATTATGTCTATGTTATTTGTGATCTTGCATGGTTTCCATTGTTAGTAGCTATCTTGGCCAAGTAGATGCTAGCTACTCCAAGAGGGAGTATTTATGCTCGATAATGGGTTCATGCCTCTAGTATTCTGGGGAAGTGACATGAATCTCTAAGGTACTAGATGTGCTGTTGCTACTAGGGATAAAACAGAAATCCTTTGTCCATGGGACAATCGTATTGTTTACTTTACACACTTTGCTTAATGCAATTATCTGTTGCTTGCAACTTAATTCTGGATGGGGTTCAGATGATAATCTGAAGGTGGATTATTAGTCATAGATGTAGTTGGATTACGGTCTATGTATAATGTTGTAATGCCCAATCAAATCTCATAGGAGTCAAGATGATTAGTATATGCATGTATGCTTTCTCGGTGTCTATCAATTGCCCCGCTGTAATTTGTTCACCCAACATGTCATCTATCTTAAGGAGAATCACCTCTAGTGAACTATGGACCCCGGTTTATTCTTTTACCATTGATAAACCATCTACTATTTACTGTTTACTGTTTACTTTCTGCAAGCAATTACTATCTTCCACACAATACGTTTAATCCTTTGTTTTCAGCAAAACTTGTGAGATTGACAACCTCACTGTAAGTTGGGGCAAAGTTCTATGGTTGTGTTGTGCAGGATTCCAAGTTGGAAACAACACCTTGGAGTTGTTTCCTTGCTCCTACTGGTTCGATAACCTTGGTTTCATAACTGAGGGAAAACTTGTTGATGTGCTCATCATACCTTCCTCTTGGGGTTCACAACGAGCTCGAATATATTTTGATCCATCAAGCCTTTTTTCTGGCGCCGTTGCCGGGGAGTCAAAGACATCTTCACAAGGGGAGTCCCTCATAACCAATATCTTCACTTTGTTTTTTGTTTTGCTTAGTTTATTTCTGCTTTGTTTGCTTGTTTCTTTTATCAAAAACACAAAAAATAGTTGTATTGGTTTGCTTCCTTTATTAAAAACACAAAAAAAATGAATACTCTTGAAAATTATAAGTTGTGTGACTTCACTAGCACCAACAACAATGATTTCATGTGCACACCTATTGCTCCACCTGTCCCTGAAGCTACTTTCTTTGAAATTAAACCTGCTTTGCTCAATCTTGTTATGAAAGAACAATTTTCTGGTGTTGGTACTGAAGATGCTGCTGCTCACCTTAATAACTTTGTTAAACTCTGTGAGATGCAAAAACATAGGGATATAGATGGAGATATTATTAAGCTTAAATTGTTTCCTTTCTCTTTGAGAGGAAAAGCTAAAGAATGGTTGTTATCCCTAACTAGAAATAGTATTGATTCTTGGACTAAATGCAAAGATGTTTTCATTGGAAAATACTATCCTCCTGCTAAGATTATATCTATGAGAAGTGAAATAATGAAATTTAAACAATCTGATAATGAACATGTTGCTCAAGCTTGGGAAAGAATGAAATCCTTGGTGAAGAATTGTCCCACTCATGGACTAACTACTTGGATGATTATCCAAACCTTTTATGAAGGACTGAATTATTCTTCAAGAAATCTGCTGGATTCTGCTGCTGGAGGTACCTTTATGAACATTACATTGGGTGTTGCAACAAAGCTCTTTGATAATATGATGGTTAACTATTCTGAATGGCACACTGAGAGAGCTCCACAAGGTAAGAAGGTAAATTATGTTGAAGAAACCTCCTCCTTGAGTGATAAAATTGATATTATTATATCTATGCTTGTTAACAGGAAAGCTCATATTGATCCAAATCATGTTCCCTTAGCATCTTTGGTTGCTCAAGAAGAGCAAGTTGATGTGAACTTCATTAGAAATAATAATTTTAGCAACAATGCCTACAGGAATAATTTTGGTAATAATAATTATAGGCCATATCCTCCCAATAATGGTAATGCTTATGGAAATTCTTACAACAATAATAGAAGTGCACCTTCTGAACTTGAAGTCATGCTTAAAGATTTTATTAGTAAACAAACTGCTTTCAATAAAACTATTGAGGAAAAACTCTCTAATGCTGAAAGAAATATAACATCATTGTCTGAAGCACAATCTTCTTTGATTAATAAAATGGCTTCTAAACCTGAAACTATTGAAAATCCCTTTGCTGCTACTAATGCCATTCAACTTAGAATTAATGAAAATGTTAGACTGTTAGCTGAATTGCATGCTAAGTGGGAAAGAGAAGATGAAATTGCTAGAAATAGTAGTATTTGTACTATCACCACCACTAATATTGATGCTAGCAAACCACATGAAGTCCCCATTCCTTTTGCAACAATGCCTAAAACCAATGGAACCTTCTCTAATAAAAATGCTAAAATTCTTTGAAATATGGGAAACAATAGCTCTACTACCTTAGATGGTCATTATGATTTTGATCTTGATGGTTGCAATATCTGTGAAGTAATTATGTTCCTACAAAAGCTTGCTAAAAGTCCTAATGCTAGTGCTATGAACATGGACTTTACAAAACACATTACTGATGCTCTCATAAAAATTAAAGAAGAAAAGATGAAACATAAAGCTTCTATCCCTATGAAATTAGAAGATGGTTGGGAACCCATCATTAATATGAAAATAAATGATTTTGATCTCAAAGCTTTATGTGATCTTGATATTAGTGTTTCTATTATGCCTAGGAAGATTTATGAAATGCTTGATTTACCACCTTTGGAAGATTGTTATTTAGATATTCAACTTGATGATAATGCTAAAAAGAAACTCATGGGGAGTATTAATGATGTTCTTATTATGGTTAATAATACCTATGTCCCCATTGATTTCTATTTTTTGGATGTTGAATGCAATGCTTCTTGTCCTATTATTTTGGGAAGACCTTTTCTTAGAATTGTTGGTGCCATTATTGATATGAAAGAAGGCACCATTAAATATCAATTCACACTCAAGAAAGGTATAGAACACTTCCCTAAGAAGAGAGATAAGATTCATTTTGCCTCTCCTATTAAAACAAAATTTGCTCTTAATGCTTCTTCATTTGAAGCTCAAAGGCGTTAAAGAAAGCACTTATTGGGAGATAACCCAAATTTTTAGTCAATAAATTTTTCTTTTGTTGAGTCTTAGAAGTTATTGCCTCTGTAATAACCTATCCTTATCCTTTTTGTGTGTTTTTTCTTCCAAGAGTAACCTCTAATGAGAGAGAAGTAAGGCTTGGGAAAGTTGTTGTCCCGAAACAGATTTTTGTGCTTCGCTGTAAAACTTCGTGAAAAATCTCTCTATGTCAAATTGAGCTGTAATTTTTTGTGCTTCTGCCCCAGGTTGTTATCTAACTTTCGTTAGTTTAACACTTTTCGATTTGAGCAACAGAAGTTCTTCGAAAAAATCGGTTTTTGCCTGCTGGTCTATTTTGATAGATTTCTGCCATTATTTGCATTTGCCTCTTAATCTCTTTCTCTTTGAGTTCTTGCCAAATTATTGAACTTTTAAAAGGAATTGCTACAGTAGATTTTATTTTAATGGAAGTTTTACTTGTGTTGAAACTGAACCTAAAGACTTTTTATCTTAAGTACACTAATGTTGCTAATGAAGATTGTGTGAGGTTTTGTATGAAGGAAATTTTAAAGTGTAGGGAACAATAATGTGATAAGATGAAGTATGGACAAAATCTCAAGCTTGGGGATGCCACCCGTGTCACCCCAAGAAATATTCAAGAAGTACAAGCATCAAATCTTGGGGATGACCAAGGCATCCCCTTCTTCATCCATAAAAATCTCAGGTTTCTTCCAAACACTTCATTTTTATTGTTTCATGCACAATTGTGTTGTTCTTGGAGCGTCTTTATTTTTGTTCTTAGTTTTCATTTGCTTGATATTTATTTGACTATATTCTTAGTGATTATTGCTATAGCGTGACTTGTTACAAACAATTGAGATTTCTTAATGTGCCTTGAAAGAATCATGCGTTGTTTTAGCATATAAAAGCATAATATTGTGGTATTCTCCTTTGATGCTTTATTTGGGCTGACTTGGCACATGCTCAAACCATGTTAAGACTATACCAAGTCACCATAGCCTCTATGATCATTTCGTTTTCGACTTGTAATATCACTTTATGCTTTAATTAATAATGTTTTGTCGCTTTGCATGATTATGGCCATTATTGCTCTCTTAGTCGCTCACTCCTAGTCTTTTGCTAGCCTCCACATGTACCAAGTATGAGTTCCACTCATGCATCCAACTCCAAATAAAACCAAGTTATTCCAAAGAGACCACCATACCTACCTATTAGCATTATTGCTATTCCAAGTAAATTCATGTTTTTATCTACCTTCCAAATTAAACTTGTTATGTGAAAATTAGTGATTAAAGCTCTCACAAACTTGATGGCACACTTTAATTTCTTGCACTTAATAAACTTGAACCATTGTGCCCATCTATGTTGTGTATATGCTTGCGTTTTGTAAGTTGTGAATTAGCAGAACCATGTTCCCATGGGGAACGCTTTCAACATTGCACTTTATTTAGTTGATATCATGTTCTTTTGCTTATGGATCCCGGCGGTGTGAAATGAAAGGGGAACTTGTAAGGCTCATGGAGTTCGTATATGTGTTAGAGAAACGCCTGGGCGACTAGTCTAAGCCATGCCTAATCATGGTGGAAACGTGCAGCATAACCATGGTAGGCAATCTGTGAAGCATCCTAAAAAAAATAAAAAAAAGGGAAAAACCATATGCAAATAGCATACAAAAAGATCACTGAGATGCTCATTGTCTGCTTGCCTTGTCATTTTGATATGGGAAAGCTTCTGTATCATCAGCAAGGGGTACCCCATTGGCGGTTCTCTATGATACACATGTACTTACAACGATAAGAACTTACCTGTGACTAAAGTTGAGTAGCATGAGGTTCAGTACTCGTAAGTAAGGGGCATGAGATTTTCAGCTTATAACTTGTCAAGCATATCCTCATATTTTCTCATTTTAACCTTAATCACCTAAAGATGCTTATGGTAGGGGCAATGAGAGCTGAAAGCTAATAAGTACCATAATTTTTGGAAGCTCTTTATGAGACTTGAATCCCTGCTTCCTTCTATGAAGGGCCTTTCTTTTACTTTTATGTTGAGTCTCCATCTTCTATCTTTATGCACCTATTGAGAGAGCATAGTGGTCATTCTTAGTTTAATGTGCATTGTCCCAAAACTTGTTGATTGATTCATAACTTTGATATTGCTTGTTCTTAAACTATTTTTATCTAGTCACCCTCATGAACTTTGAAGGTGTCCTATGCATTTATGTTTTGCTACACTATGAGGGACAAGCTGAATACCATTCTCATTAGGTTTTCTATATGTGAAACAAACAAACGTCTTTCAAAGCATTATTATTCATGAATCTTTTTTTTGTACATTTTCATGCTACAACATAGTTCTTTGTATTATTGTTAGAACTATATATTTCATGTCTATGTTAGAGTACTATGATCCCAGCTATCAATGTTTTACAAATACCTTGATCAAGATTATGATGGTGTATGTCACCTCAAAAATTATTCTTTTTTATCACTTAGGATGAGCAGGAGTTAAGCTTGGGGATGTTGACAAGAACTTACCTGTGACTAAAGTTGAGTAGCATGAGGTTCAGTACTCGTAAGTAAGGGGCGTGAGATTTTCAGCTTATAACTTGTCAAGCATATCCTCATATTTTCTCACTTTAACCTTAATCACCTAAAGATGCTTATGGTAGGGGCAATGAGAGCTGAAAGCTAATAACTACCATAATTTTTGGAAGCTCTTTATGAGACTTGAATCCCTGCTTCCTTCTATGAAGGGCCTTTCTTTTACTTTTATGTTGAGTCTCCATCTTCTATCTTTATGCACCTATTGAGAGAGCATAGTGGTCATTCTTAGTTTAATGTGCATTGTCCCAAAACTTGTTGATTGATTCATAACTTTGATATTGCTTGTTCTTAAACTATTTTTATCTAGTCACCCTTATGAACTTTGAAGGTGTCCTATGCATCTATGTTTTGCTACACTATGAGGGACAAGCTGAATACCATTCTCATTATGTTTTCTATATGTGAAACAAACAAACGACTTTCAAAGCATTATTATTCATGAATCTTTTGTTTGTACATTTTCATGCTACAACATAGTTCTATGTATTATTGTTAGAACTATATATTTCATGTCTATGTTAGAGTACTATGATCCCAACTATCAATGTTTTACAAATACCTTGACCAAGATTATGATGGTGTATGTCACCTCAAAAATTATTCTTTTTATCACTTACCTACTCGAGGATGAGTAGGAGTTAAGCTTGGGGATGTTGATACATCGTAAGTGTATCTATAAACTTTGATGTTCCATGCTTGTTTTATATCTACTTTCTTATGTTTTGTCCACACTTTGGACTATTTTTACACATTTTCTGGAACTAACCTATTAACAAGATGCCACAGTGCCAGTTGCCTGTTCTCTGTTGTTTTTGGTTTCGGAAAAGCTAGTAAGGAAATATTCTCACAATTGGACCGGACAAAATCCAAAGTCAATATTTTACCCGAAGCAACACGAAGTCCGAAGGGCAGCCGAAGGGGGGCCACGTGGCGGCCACACCCTAGGGTGGCGCAACCAGCCCTAGGCGCGCCGCCACCTAGTATCGGCCCCTCGAGCCTCCACCGACCTTGCCCTTCCGCCTATAAAAGCCTCCCGAGACAAAAACCGTAAGTACCCGATAAAAATTCCACGAAAGAGTCTGTAGCCGCCATCATATCCATCCCTAGATCGGGAGGGATCTGAAGCTCTTCCCGGCACCCTGTCGGAGGGGAGAGATCACCCTGTAGGCCTTCTTCATCACCATGCCTCCGGTGTGATGTGTGAGTAGTTCATCCCCGGACTACGGGTCCATGTAGTAGCTAGATGAATTGTTCTCCTCCTTTGTGCTATCATGTTTAGATCTTGTGAGCTCTGTTCATGATCAAGATCATCTATTTGTAATCTTGCATGTGGTGTTTGCGGGGATCCGATGGATATTGAGATGCTATTTCATATTGATTATTGATTCTATCATGTCTATGTTATTTGTGATCTTGCATGCTTTCCGTTGTTAGTAGCTATCTTGGCCAAGTAGATGCTAGCAACTCCAAGAGGGAGTATTTATGCTCGATAGTGGGTTCATGCCTCTAGTAATCTGGGGAAGTGATAGCAATTTCTAAGGTACTAGATGTGATATTGCTACTAGGGAGAAAACAACAATCCTTTGTCCATGGGACAATCGTATTGTTTACTTTACACACTTTGTTTAATGCAATTATTTGTTGCTTGCAACTTAATAATGGAGGGGGTTCGGATGATAACCTGAAGGTGGATTATTAGTCATAGATGCAGTTGGATTACGGTCTATGTATAATGTTGTAATTCCCTATCAAATCTCATAGGAGTTGATGTCTACACACTTCTATTCTTGTAGACAGTTGTTGGGCCTTCAAGTGCAGAGGTTTGTAGAACAATAGCAAGTTTCCCTTAAGTGGATTACCCAAGGTTTATCGAACTCAGGGAGGAAGTGGTCAAAGGTATCCCTCTCAAGCAACCCTGCAATCAAGATACAAGAAGTCTCTTGTGTCCCCAACACACCCAATACACTTGTCAGGTGTATAGGTGCACTAGTTCGGCGAAGAGATAGTATAATACAAGTGGTATGGATAATTATAAGTGGTCACGGTGATAGAAAATACTTTGATGGCGTGGAAAAGACTAAAGGCAAACTAAAATAAAGATGGAAGCAAGCAAACATGTAACAGATCTAGTTGCAAACGGTGTTTCAATGCTTAGAAACAAGGCCTAGGGATCATACTTTCACTAGTGAACCATATAAATATCTTCTATTTATGATACTACTCTGAACTACTCTCCGGTTGGACACTCTAATCAATGTTAGGGATATAACAACACTCCTCAAAGTTCATTTTCCCCATCTAGATAACCCCACACTGTCACCTTGAGCACTAGATGGTTCAAACAAACACCACAATTTCATAGAAACATCGAACTCCAAATATAACTCATAACAAGTATTTGTAATCTCTAGCCTAAGTGCCACCATGGTGTGCACACTGTCAACTTCACACACATGGGGAGAGCAGAGATCTATTAAAGCACTTGAGTAGCAAGGTAGATCTATAGATTACAAGCTCATGATCTCAATAATATCATGCATAGAGAGAGAGAGATGAACACATAGCTACCGGTAGAACCCTTAGCCTCGAGAGAGAACTACTCCCTCCTCATCATGGGAATCAGCAATGGTGATGGAGATGGTGGTGGAGATCGATGGAGATGGCTCTGGAGGCACTTCCCCGTCCCGGCAGGGTGCCGGAACAGAGACTTTCTGTCCCCTGAATCTCCCCTTCGGTGGCGGCGGCGCTGTGGAACTTTTCGTGGCTGGAGGCTTGCCGATTTAGGGTTTTTGCATCGTGGGAGATATATAGGCGAAAGAGGCAAGGTCGGTGGCCAGCCAGGGGGCCCACACCATGCCCTGGCGCGGCCTGGAGGACCCGCACCTAGGGGTGGTTTGGCCACCCTGTGCCCCCCCCCTTCGGTTCTCCTTCTGGCTCCGTGAATCTTCCGGGAAAATAATGACTTTGTCTTTTGTCCGGTCCAATTCCGAGAATATTCATTTTCTGACTTTCTGGAACCAAAAACAGCAGAAAACAGGCAACTGGCACTGTGGCTCTTGTTAATAGGTTAGTCCAAGAAATCATATGAAAATTACTTCAAAGTGTGGACAAAACATAAGAAAGTAGATAAAACCAAGCATGGAACATCAAAAATTATGGATACGTTAGCAACGTATCAACATCCCCAAGCTTAACTCCTGCTCGTCCTTGAGTAGGTAAGTGATAAAAAGAAAGAATAATTTTTGAGGTGACATGCACCATCATAAACTTGATAAAAGTATTTGTGAAACATTGATAGCTGGGATCATAGTACTTCAATCATAACATGAAAGATAAAGTTCTAACAATAAGACATAGCAACTATGTTGTAACATGAAAGGATACAAACAAAAGATTCATGAATAACAATGCTTTGCAAGACGTTTGTTTGTTTCATATAAAGAAAACATAGCATAGTGGCATTCAGCTTGTCCCTCATAGAGTAGCAAACATAAATGTTGGGGATCGGTGCGGAAAAAAAATCCTACGTTGAAACCCCAGAAACTGCCTACGATCTATCTATGTAGTAATGCGGTAACGTCCGATGTGTAGAGAGTACATACCCTTGTAGACCGTACGCGGTTAACGTTCCGCGGGGAACATGGTTGAAGTAGTCGTACTCGTAGCCGACCTCAAGGTCGCGAAGCTCCTCGCAGGTCACCCCTTGCTCCTTCTTGATCTTCATCATCTTCATCGTGCAACAGCTCCGGCTCACGGCATTCAAGCGCCCCAAGTGTTGCGCCTCGTGTCTTCGTACACATCCGGTGCACGATGAGACCTCCGGCTCCCCGATCCCGCCGGGAGTGTGGAAGTTGATATCTGGCTAGGAATCCCTGCAGCGCAACGGCATATTGCAGGTGTGCCTCGATCGCACAGCCCAAACTTGGGGCCATGGTCACAAGGTATAGAGAGGGAGAGAGAAGGAGGAAGTCAACCAAAGGACTTCTCCAATTGTTGGTGTGTTTCATCCCACCCATGGGCACCCCTTTATATAGGGGGAGGGGGTGTGCCCTCCCCTTTGGGTTTCCCATGTGGGACTAAACAAGGGAGAGGGGGGAAGGCGCATGGGCCTTAATGGGCCAGCCGGCCTGGGGTGGGCGCCACCCCACGCACAGCCCTAGGCTGGCCGGGTGGGCCCCCTCAAGGCGCCTGGGCCTTGGCCCCTTGGCCCTTGCCCTTCCCTCCTCCGGTTTTCCCTCATGGGCCCTATTTCCCTAGGAAGTTTGGCCCATTAGTGGAATAACCCTTAAAATTAGATTTAAATATTATATTTAATATTAATTACACTAATTAATATGTAAATACATATTACAAAATCCATCTTGACCCAAAACACCTTTCGGTTCCCTTTCGATTTACTCCGAACGACTTCGGATCTTTCCCTGAATGATTCCGGTCCTTCATTCTTTCTCCGAACAACTTCGGATCTCTCTGCGGAATGATTCCAACTTTCTCTTTCTCTACTCTGATTCCATCTTACGAATGATCGCTCTCATCGTACCCTTAAGTGTATTCTCTCACGGCTCGGGAATGCTCTAGACATGATATGTATCAATGATCAATAGAGGGACCAGGGATATCCATGTGACCCCTATGCATTCCTGATGACAATGTCGTTTGAACTGTCTAAATGTAGCATCCTCTTCCTTTTGTTTATCGATACAACTTGTCCGAGATCCGATCACTGGTATCCCATACCTTGTTCAATCTCGTTTACAACAAGTTCTATTTTCTTGTTACCGTGATATTACATCCCCGTGACCTAGTCACATGTTGCAACATTTATAGATGTAATCTCACTAAGTCGGCCGTATGTATCTTTACCCGTCATGTGGGTGAACAAATCCTGGTCTTGCAGTCACATGTCATCTACTGTTCCTTCGGAATACCCAACGTACACCTTTATGGCCACCACGTTACCAGATGACGGTTGATGCAGTCTAAGCAGCCTAGGGAAACAATGAGTAATATGAGCTCACGGTCTAAGGAGAAGGAGTCTAGGTATAGCTGTTGCAACAATGAACTATATGACTTGATCGTGTTGCAATCCTTCGAGGAATGTCCAACCACATCATTCTCCAATGATATGATCCCGTTGTTAGTCGGCATAAATGCCCATGATCTTGAAACCCAGATCATCTTCGTGACCAAAGAACTAGTATGAATAGAGGCTACTAGGGACTTGGTTGTTTTATATCACACCTGTACCAATGTTTCTACTTGGCACAGTTATAGCACAATATGAAACTATTATAAACTAATTGAGATATGACAATAAAAACCTATTTATTATTTGCCTCTAGGGCATATCTCCTTCAGTCTCCCACTTGCACTAGAGTACAAATAAACTAGCTCGCATTTTACTCATATAAACCATATGCCATATGCATTTATAGATCATGCATGCTCATGGGAAACGTCATGTCCATGTTCTGTTTTACCAGAACATTATGTCTTTTGCAAATCGTTAATGTCTTCCTAATTTTGACATTCACTCCATTATCGTATAATGGGTCGAAGTATTTGTTTGGCGACAAAGCGAGACTTTGTTTCTAGTGTTTATGATGACGGTTGTTTTCACCGTTGTCATCTAAACTTCGAAACACACTTTGCTATCCTTTGTGTATATACTATAGTCATGGCAGCAGAACGAGGCCGGATTCCAGGAGCTTACAGTGACGTTATGTTGGAGATATGCCCAAGAGGCAATAATAAAAGTGGTTATTATTATATCTTTGTGTTTATGATGAATATTTACATCCCATGCTATAATTGTATTATTAGGAAACACTAATACTTGTGTGTTTTGTAAACATAAAAGAGTCCCTAGTAAGCCTCTTGTTGAACTAGCTTGTTGATTAATAGATGATCATGGTTTCCTGATCATGGACATTGGATGTCATTAATAACAAGGTCATATCATTAGGAGAATGATGTGATGGACACACACCCATAGTAAGTGTAGCATAAGATCAAGTCATTTAGTTCGTATTGCTACAAGCTTTCAAATGCATAGTAACCTAATCCTTCGACCATGAGGTTATGTTAATCACCATCACCGGATGGATGCTTTGATGACATCAAACACCGCTTCGTAACTGGGTGGTTATAAAGGTGTCATTGGGTATTCTGAAAGTATGTGTTGAAGCGCATGGACCAAGATTGGGATTTGTCCATCCATATGACGGATAGATATGCTCTGGGCCCTCTCGGTGGAATGTCATCTAGTTAGCTTGCAAGCATGTGACTAGGTCACAAGGGATGACATAAGATGGAACGAGTAAAGAGTACTTATCAGTAACGAGGTAGAACTAGGTATGGAGATACCGACGATCAAGCCTCGGATAAGTAGAATATCGCGTGACAAAGGGAATTGGTTTCGTATGTTAAATCGTTCTATCGATCGCGAAGTCATCTTGAGTATGTGGGAGCCGTTATGGATCTCCAGATCCCGTTGATGGTTATTGATCGGAGAGGTGTCTCCATCATGTCTGCATATTCACGAACCGTAGGGTGACACACTTAAGGTTCGATGCTGTTTAGGTAGATATGGAATGTGCATTGGAGACCGAATGTTGTTCGGAGTCTCGGATTGGATCTGGGACATCACGAGGAGATTCGGAATTGTCCAGAGAATGAGATTCATATAATGGAGATCATTTTCTAGGTTCGGAAATGTTCCGGAGTGTTTATATGGGGGTTCTAGAAGGTTTCGGAATGTTACGGAAAGTTCTAGAAGGTTCTGTGGACTTTACTTGAAAACTAAGAAAGGAAAAGGGGAGACTTGGGGGGGAAGGAAACTCCCTCCCCCCTCTCCCTTGTGCGCCAGCCCTAGGAGGTGGGCCTAGGGGTGGGAACCCTAGGCCGCACCCCTCCCTCTATATATAGAGGGGTGGAGGAGCCATCCCCCTTGCCCCTCCACTCTTGCCCTAGCCGCCTCTCTCCTCCTCCTTCGCTCTGCTCAGGCTTAGGCGAAGCCCTGCAGAATTCTCTACTCCACCACCACCACCATGCCGTCGTGCTCCTGGGATTCCGTGGAGAGATCTACTACCTCCGCTGCTCGCTGGAACGGGGAGAGGAAGGTCTGCATCGACTCGGCACGTGTGACCGACTACAGAAGCGCTGCCGGAACGCGGCACCGGAAGGATCGTCTAGTCGATCTTTAGATCGGCAAGTGATCGTCTACATCAACCACGAGATCCGATCTTGCACAAGGCTTTCGGATCTACAAGGGTTAGTACAGATCTATCTCGTTGCACATGTCTAATAGATTAGATCTTGGCTTTTATCTAGATTAGATCTGGGTTTTGTTCGTTCTTGCGGTAGAATTTTTTTGTTTTCCATGCTACGAACCCATCAGTGGTATCAGAGCCAGGTTTATGCGTAGATCTGTTGCACGAGTAGAACACAATGGTTTTGTGGGCGTTGGTGCTCGTGCCGTCTTTTGCTTTGTGTACTTTGCATCTTGCGGTATGGTGGGATGAAGTGGCTCGGGCTAACCTTGATGGGTTCGTAGCATGGAAAACAAAAAATTTCTACCGCAAGAATGAACAAAACCCAGATCTAATCTAGATAAAAGCCAAGATCTAATCTATTAGACATGTGCAACGAGATAGATCTGTACTAACCCTTGTAGACCCGAAAGCGTTTTGAGATTAGATCTCGGGGTTGATGTAGTCGATCACTTGCCGATCTCAAGATCGTGTGGACGATCCTTCCGGCGCCGCGTTCCGGCAGCGCCACAGTCGGTCACACGTGCGGAGTCGAAGCAGACCTTCCTCTCCCTGTTCCAGCGAGCAGCGGAGGTAGTAGATCTCTCCATGGAATCCCAGCAGCACGACAGTGTGCTAGTGGTGGTGGAGGAGAGAATTCTGCAGGGCTTCGCCTAAGCCAGAGCAGAGCGAAGGAGGAGGAGAGAGGCGGCGGCTAGGGATTGTTATGGGAGAGTACTAGGGGGTGGCGCCCCCTCCCCTCTATTTAAAGGAGGGAGGCGCCATGGGAGGGGGAGTCCTAGTAGGACTCCCCTCCCTCCTTGGCCGGCGGATTGGGAGGGGGAGGAATCCTCCTCCCCCACGAATCCGTGTCTTGCCCCACACGGACTCCTTGATCCTTTCTTGGTTTTCAAGCAAACTCCAAGAAATCTCCTAGAACCTTCCGGAACATTCCGAAACCTTCTAGAATCCCCATACAAATACTCCGGAACATTTCCTAACTTAGAAAATGATCCCCAATATATGAATCTTATTCTCCGGATCTCCTCGTGATGTCCTGGATCCAATCCGAGACCCCGAACAACATTCGGTCTCCAACGCACATTCCATATCTACTTAAAACAACTTCGAACCTTAAGTGTGTCACCCTACGGTTCGTGAATATGCAGACATGATGGAGACACTTCTCCGATCAATAACCATCAGCGGGATCTGGAGATCCATAACGGCTCCCACATACTCAACGATGACCTCGTGATCGATAGAACCATTAACATACGCTGCGCAACTCAGCACATATTAGCCAAGGTTCAACAACCTTGTCAAAGTTCTATTGTCCTCCCACTTAACTTTTCACCAAAATTCCTTCTCAAGAAACTCGACATTCTAAGCGACAAACACTTTTGTCTTCGGTGTTATGGAGGAATACCCACTGGTTATTCGAAATAACCTACAAAGACATGCTCATCCGACTTTGGTTGTAAACACTTTACTTATGCCTAGCATACCAAAAATTTAAGAAAGGACAACCTGAAGGGTTTCGCGGCATAGTAAATCAAAATTTTCTACGAAAGCGAACAGAGGGAAAGGATCTAATCTAGGAGATGCAAACAACGAGAGAGATTGGATTAGATCTTCATACCCTTGAAGATTCGCACAGCGGAACGTTCGTCGGAACATGGGTGGTGTAGTCCTACTCGCTTCTCCTCCTCGCGATCCGATCCGATCTAGCACCACAAGTGGCGGTGCCTCCATGAGATGCACACGTGTGGCACCTCGACGTCTCCTCCTTCCTCGGACCAGCAAGTAGGGTGGAGAGATAGATTGGATCTACAACACGACGGCGTGGTGTATATGGTGGAGAATTTCTGCAGCAGGGCTTCGCCTACAAACAGTCGGGAGGGAGAGAGGAAGGGCAGCTGGGCAACTAGGGTTTGGAGGAAGGTGTAAGGGGGTGTGAGAGGGGGAGCACCAGCCCTCTATATATAGAGGGGGGTGCGGCCAGCCCTAGCCTCTCCTCCAAGCCTATCTCTAGTTTAAACAATTTAAACTCTCCCTTATCTAGAAATCCTATCTTATCTTATCTCTAGTTTAAACGATTTAAACTTATCTAGGATCGGCTGGGCCCTATGGGGCCTTGTGCCCCTAGCCCAATGCGGCCAGGACACTCCCTCATAGGCCCATGCCCCCTCCCGGAAGGTGGGACCACGTTGGCCCCCTTCCGGAAGGTTCTAGAAGCTTCCGGTACAATACCGATTAACCCGGAACAATTCCGAACTCCAAAAACTGCACTGCCTTATATGAATCTTATTCTCCGGACCATTCCGGAACCTCTCGTGATATCCCGGATCCCATCCGAGACTCCGAACAAAAATTCATAAACCAATTATCCAATCTATCCTAGCGTCGAGACACGTTAAGTGTGTGACCCTGCGGGTTCGAGAATATGCAGACATGATCTTCTATCAATAATCAACAGCGGGGTCTGGGCACCCATATTGACTCCCACACATTCATCGATGATCATATCGGATGAACCACGATGCCAGGATTCAATCAATCCCATATATATATTCCCTTCGTCTCGCGATATTTTACTTGCCCGAGATTCGATCGTCGGTATCGTCATACCTAGTTCAATCTCGTTCACAGCAAGTACTTTACTCGTTCCGTAATCCGATATCACTTTGTGATTAACTCCTTAACCACATGCTTGCAAGCGGTGTTGATATCGATTACCGAGTGGGCCCGAAGTATATCTCTCCGACTTGGGAGGGACAAATCCCATCTCGATACATACAACCCAACAGATACTTTCCGATCACCTGAGAGACACCTTTATGATCACCCTCTCATAGGATGACGTTTGATGACCTCAAAGCTTTCTTCCGATACCAGGGAGTTGCATTATCTCATGGTCTAAGGAATACAATATTTGACATAGGAAAAGCTTTGCAAAGATGAACACAATGACACGATCTAATTGCTTCGCTTAGTTTGGGTCTATCCACCATATCATTCTCCAATGATATGATCTCATTATCAATTGACAACTCATGTCTATGGTTAGGAAACCTTAACCATCATTGATCAATGAGCTAGTCCATAGAGGCGTACTAGGGACACGGTGTTGTTCACAAACCACACAAGTATTAAAGTTTCCGCTTAATACAATTCTAGCATGGAATATAAACTTTATCATGAACAAGAATTATAATAATAACATCTTTATTATTGCCTCTAGGGCATAATTCCAACACAACCTTGGTTTTATATCAAACCATGACTTATATGGTGTCATTTCAACGGATCACGATGGAGCTCTTTTCAGTGTAAAAGCGGTAGTCACTAAAGCTTTAATCTTTAAAATATAATGGCAGTTTTATAAATGACACCTTTGATCTTACCATGTCAAACAAGGTTTCATTACATATCTTGAACACTCCATACTCCTATGGTGTTTTGGGAAATGCAAATCCATGGAACGATTCCTCAAATCTTAGGTGTTTTCCTAAACTTGTAACTCAAACATCTTTCTTTATGATCCAATCATAAACTTTTTATTTTCTTGTTACAATGATTTTCCACTTCATCTTGAAAGTCTTTGAACATTTTCAAATGTTCATACTTCTTCCTTATTGAGTAAGTATATACATATACTCACTCAAATCTTCGGAGAAAGCATATGAAGTTGAAATCCATCGCCCACGACTACACATAATGAACTATATACATCAATATGTACAAATTCCAATCAGTTAGTCATTCGTTCCTCTTTTGGCCTACGAACGAAGTTTTAATTATCTCTAGGAAAGTATCACAAGCGTCATTTGATCAAAATCAAAGACTCCAAAAATCCATCAACATGGAGTTTCTTCATGTATCCCTTTCAATATAATTTAAACGGCGATGTCACTTTGCAAGTGATCTTTCAATCATTTGTCTTGCGACATTTTCGCATTAGTTTTATGGTCGTTATTTCTCCAATCAGACTTGTATATCATCCATCTATTATGGAATACGGTAATTATTTGAACAACCTTTTGTCGTCATAATACCTGATCAAAATAACAATTATTGAAACAAATCTTGAAGGTAAGCTTTGATGTTAACGAGCAACACAACAACCCTTTGTTTGTTTTCGATGAACATCATCACATATTCTCTTGCTAGTTACTTAGGCCATTACAGTTCATGAATTGTGTTGTCCTGTATGACACTTCATACCAGCCAATTCGGTATCCAATACCGCAGAACCACATTGTTTAACAACCAAGGAATATAGCCATAACATGTATCTTCTATATACCTAAGTTGGATATCTCCAATCTTTTCTTTTCTGCCAAATATTTTATAGATTCTCTTTCAACAATTCCTTTTCTTTTTAAAAGAATCTATCAACATCAATAGTGGTGTCATTCACATGACACATAGTACAAAGTGTGTATAGTCAAATACTAATACCTTTGGACTTGCACTTTGAAGTGGATCACCTTCATCAAATGTTTGGCATTCTTTCAAAATTCCATTCTTTAGTAATCTTTTAGTGTAGTAAACATTTTACTTACATCTTCTATTCATCCTTATCATGAAAACTTTCATGATCAAGCTGCTATAGCTCATAAAGGTGAATTGCGAGTATAACGTTTCTTTTCCAAAACATTTTGGAGGATTAGGACGACTAGCGTCTCCAACCTTCACAAATTCTCATCAAATATGAGGACATATACTCTATCATGTTGTAACCAACACATTGTTTTAGATATCACAATACCTTTCACATATGATGGTTTCTGAAACATTGCTTTCAGCTCTTAGATAAACTTGATATTAAAAACAATCTTTTGAGTATCAAGAATCATGGAGGCAAACATGATACATTAGATACTAACACTGGAATTGTTACTCTTGATTTAATACTGTTTATTAAACTTCACAGAGTAAACGGAGTTTGCTGAAGGTTTGCAACAGGACTTTTAAACTTTAGATTGACACTCAAAACAATACGATACCAGTTCGTAAAGCAAATATCCAGAATTTCTATAGTTCCACTATCTCAACTATAACTAAGCGTAAGGTGGTGAACGGATGCCAATGACTACAACAAACTATGCAAATTCACTTTGATTGTGTTTATGATAAATTGAGTTTGACTAATCCAAATTACAAATAAACTCCCACTCAAAACAACATCCCTCGAGTTGTTTTAGTGATTACACGAACCAAATCCACTACACCAAGTCCGATCATCACATGAGATGATGTAGCTTTAAAGGCGAACAATCAACATGTTCATCATATCATCCATATGACTCATGCTTTACCTTTCGGTATTCCGTGTTCCGAGACCATGTCTGTACATGCTAGGCTCGTCAAGGTTAACCTTAGTATCCGCATGTGCAAATCTGGCTTGCACCCGTCGTATGCACACGTAGAATCTATCACACCCGATCATCACGAGATGCTTCGAAACGACGAGTCTTAGCAACGGTGCCTACTAAGGACGAACACTTTATCACTTGATATTTAGTGAGAGGGATCATCTTATAATGCTACCGTCGCGATCTAAGCAATACAAGATGCATAAAGGATTAACATCACAGGCAATTCATAATTAGTGTGATATGATATGGCCCTTTCTTCTTATGCCTTTGATCTCCATCTCCAAGCACGGACATGATCTCCATCATCACCAGCATTGCGTCAAGGTCAGTGGTGCCGCTTCATGGTTGTCCATCATCACTAGCAACTATTACAACTATTTGGAATAAAGCTATTACAAGACGAATAGACACGCAGGTCTTAACAGAATTAAAGACAACCATTAGGCTCCTGCCGGTTGCCATATTACAACAAGGATCATTGCATACATCAAATATAATCACAATCACATGATGGCCATATCACATCATAAAACCCCTGCAAAAACAAGTTAGACGTTCTTTGCATGTTTTACGTGGTTTGGGGCTTTCGAATAAGAACGGATCTTACCTACGAAACTGAACCACAATGTTGATACAAGTGCTATCAAGTACAAAGTGTAAATTGGATCTATACTATGATGGGAGAGACAGACACCCGCAAAGCCACTTGTGCAATACGAGTTGCACGTCAACTGTGGAGCAAGTCTCATGTGCGATGACATGTAAGGTTAGCCCGAGCCGCTTCATCCCACCATACCGCAAGATGCAAAGTACACAAAGCAAAAGACGGCACGAGCACCAACGCCCACAAAACCATTGTGTTCTACTCGTGCAACAGATCTACGCATAGACATGGCTCTGATACCAATGATGGGTTCGTAGCATGGAAAACAAAAAATTTCTACCGCAAGAACAAACAAAACCCAGATCTAATCTAGATAAAAGCCAAGATCTAATCTATTAGACATGTGCAACGAGATAGATCTGTACTAACCCTTGTAGACCCAAAAGCGTTACGAGATTAGATCTCGGGGTTGATGTAGTCGATCACTTGCCGATCTCAAGATCGTGTGGATGATCCATCCGGCGCCGCGTTCCGGCAGCGCTTCCGCAGTCGGTCACACGTGCGGAGTCGAAGCAGACCTTCCTCTCCCCGTTCTAGCAAGCAGCGGAGGTACTAGATCTCTCCATGGAATCCCAGCAGCACGACGGTGTGGTGGTGGTGGTGGAGGAGAGAATTCTGCAGGGCTTCGCCTAAGCCAGAGCAGAGCGAAGGAGGAGGAGAGAGGCGGCGGCTAGGGATTGTTATGGGAGAGTACTAGGGGGTGGCGCCCCCTCCCCTCTATTTAAAGCGTGGAGCAAGTCAAGCGTGGAGCAAGTAAAACGAGTTGCACGTCAAGCGTGGAGCAAGTCTCATGTACGATGACATGTAATGTTAGCCCGAGCCTCTTCATCCCACCATACCGCAAGATGCAAAGTACACACATAGCAAAAGACGGCACGAGCACCAACGCCCACAACCTCATTGTGTTCTACTCGTGCAACAGATCTACGCATAGACAAGGCTCTAATACCACTGATGGGTTCGTAGCATGGAAAACAAAAAATTTCTACCGCAAGAACGAACAAAACCCAGATCTAATCTAGATAAAAGCCAAGATCTAATCTATTAGACATGAGCAACGAGATAGATCGGTACTAACCCTCGTAGAACCGAAAGCATTACGAGATTAGATCTCGTGGATGATGTAGTCGATCACTTGCCGATCTCAAGATCGTGTGGACGATCCTTCCGGCGCCGCGTTCCGGCAGCGCTTCCGCAGACGGTCACACGTGCGGAGTCGAAGCAGACCTTCGTCTCCCCGTTCCAGTGAGCAGCGGAGGTAGTAGATCTTCTCCACGGAATCCCAGCAGCACGACGGTGTGGTGGTGGTGGACTAGAGAATTCTGCAGGGCTTCGCCTAAGCCGGAGCAGAGCGAAGGAGGAGGAGAGAGGCGGCGGCTAGGGTTTGTTATGGGAGAGTACTAGGGGGTGGCGCCCCTCCCCTCTATTTAAAGGAGGGAGGCGCCATGGGAGGGGGAGTCCTAGTAGGACTCCCCTCCCTCCTTGGCCGGCGGATTGGGAGGGGGGAGGAATCCTCCTCCCCCACGAATCCGTGTCTTGCCCCACACGAACTCCTTGATCCTTTCTTGGTTTTCAAGCAAACTCCAAGAAATCTCCTAGAACCTTCCGGAACATTCCGAAACCTTCTAGAATCCCCATACAAATACTCCGGAACATTTCCTAACTTAGAAAATGATCCCCAATATATGAATCTTATTCTCCGGACAATTCCGGATCTCCTCGTGATGTCCCGGATCCAATCCGAGACCCCGAACAACATTCGGTCTCCAACGCACATTTCATATCTACTTAAAACAACTTCGAACCTTAAGTGTGTCACCCTACGGTTCGTGAATATGCAGACATGATGGAGAAACCTCTCCGATCAATAACCATCAACGGGATCTGGAGATCCATAACGGCTCCCACATACTCAACGATGACTTCGTGATCGATAGAACCATTAACATACGAAACTAATTCCCTTTGTCACGCGATATTCTACTTATCCGAGGCTTGATCGTCGGTATCTCCATACCTAGTTCTACCTCGTTACTGATAAGTACTCTTTACTCGTTCCGTGATATGTCACCCCTTGTGACCTAGTCACATGCTTGCAAGCTAACTAGATGACATTCCACCGAGAGGGCCCAGAGCATATCTATCCGTCATATGGATGGACAAATCCCAATCTTGGTCCATGCGCTTCAACACATACTTTCAGAATACCCAATGACACCTTTATAACCACCCAGTTACGAAGCGGTGTTTGATGTCATCAAAGTACCCATCCGGTGATGGTGATTAACATAACCTCATGGTCGAAGGATTAGGTTACTATGCATTTGAAAGCTTGTAGCAAAACGAACTTAAAGACTTGATCTTATGCTATGCTTACTATGGGTGTTTGTCCATCACATCATTCTCCTAATGATATGATCTTGTTAATAACGACATCCAATGTCCATGATCAGGAAACCATGATCATCTATTAATCAACAAGCTAGTCCAACAAGAGGCTTACTAGGGACTCTTTTACGTTTACAAAACACACAAGTATTAATGTTTCCGGTTAATACATTTATAGCATGGGATGTAAACATTTATCATAAACACAAAGATATAATAATAACCCATTTTATTATTGCCTCTTGGGCATATCTCCAACAAACCTTACATGTCATCGCACATGAGACTTGCTCCACGCTTGACGTGTAACTTGCTTTGCACAAGTGTCTTTGCGGGTGTCTGTCTCTCCCACCATAGTATAGATCCAATTTACACTTTGTACTTGATAGTACTTGTATCAACGTTGTGGTTCAGTTTCGTAGGTAAGATCCGTTCTTATTCGAAAGCCCCAAACCACGTAAAACATGCAAAGAAAATTAGAGGCGTCTAACTTGTTTTTGCAGGGGTTTTGTGATGTGATATGGCCATCATGTGATTGTGATTATATTTTATGTATGCAATGATCCTTGTTGTAATATGGCAACCGGCAGGAGCCTAATGATTGTCTTTAATTCTGTTAAGACCTGCGTGTCTATTCATCTTGTAATAGCTTTATTACAAGTAGTTGTAATAGTTGCTAGTGATGATGGACAACCATGAAGCGGCGCCACTGACCTTGACGCAATGCTGGTGATGATGGAGATCATGTCCGTGCTTTGGAGATGGAGATCAAAGGCATAAGAAGAAACGACCATAGCATATCACACTAATTATGAATTGCCTGTGATGTTAATCCTTTATGCATCTTGTATTGCTTAGATCGCGACGGTAGCATTATAAGATGATCCCTCTCACTAAATATCAAGTAATAAAGTGTTCGTCCTTAGTTGGCACCGTTGCTAAGACTCGTCGTTTCGAAGCATCTCGTGATGATCGGATGTGATAGATTCTACGTGTGCATACGACGGGTGCAAGCCAGATTTGCACATGCGGATACTAAGGTTAACCTTGACGAGCCTAGCATGTACAGACATGGTCTCAGAACACGGAATACCGAAAGGTAAAGCATGAGTCATATGGATGATATGATGAACATAAAGATTGTTCGCCGATGAAACTACATCTTCTCTCATGAATATCGGACTTGGTGTAGTGGATTTGGTTCGTGTAATCACTAAGACAACGTGAGGGATGTTGTTTTGAGTGGGAGTTCACCTAGTTAATTTAGGAATTAAAATTGAACTCAATTTATCATGAACTTAGTCTAAACTACTTGCAAATTTGTTGTAGATTATGGCGAACCTCTCCATCAATTTCAATGCGTTCCTAGAGAAAGAAAAGCTTAAGAACAATGGAAGCAACTTCACGGACTGGCTTCGTGGACTGAAGATTGTCCTCAAGGCTGGTCAGATGACCTATGTGCTCGAAGCACCGCTAGGTGACCCACCTGCAGAAGATGCCACCGATGACGTAAAGAATGTTTACGCCACTCGGAAAAATCACTACTCCACAGTTCAGTGTGCCATCCTGTACGGTTTAGAAACGGAGCTTCAGAAGCGCTTTGAGCACCATGACCCGTTCGAGATCATTAAGGAGCTCAGGCTGATTTTTGAGACTCACGCGGCCATGGAGAGCTATGAGGCCTCCGAAAAGTTCTTTAACTGTAAGATGGAAGAGGGAAGCTCCGTTAGCGAGCACGTGCTCACCATGTCTGGGCACGCAAACAAGCTCCAAGAGTTGGGGATAACGATTCCTAATGAGTTAGGGATTCACCGTGTCCTCCAATCACTGCCACCGAGTTATAAGAACTTTGTGATGAACTACAATATGCACTGCATGAACAAGACGTTGCCTGAACTATCGTCCATGCTGAAAACTGCTGAAGTGGAGATCAAGAAGGAGCACCAAGTGTTGATGGTCAATAAGACCACCAATTTCCAGAAACAGGGCAAGCCTAAGTACAAGGGCAACTTCAAGAAGGACGGCAAGAAAGCTGCCGCACCTGCTAAGAAGCCCAAGGCTGGTCCTAAGCCTGAAACTGAATGCTTCTACTGCAAGGGTGCTGGTCACTGGAAGCGTAACTGCCCCAAGTACCTGGCGGATCTGAAGAATGGCAACATCAAGAAGAAAGGTATATTCGATATACATGTTATTGATGTGTATCTTACTAGTAATCGTAGTAGTGCCTGGGTATTTGATACTGGTTCGATTGCTCATATTTGTAACTCGAAACAGGAGTTGCGGAATAAGCGAAGACTGGCGAGAGACGAGGTGACGATGCGCGTTGGAAATGGCTCCAAGGTTGATGTGATCGCCGTCGGCACGCTCCCTCTACATCTACCTTCGGGATTAGTTTTAAATTTGAATAATTGTTATTTGTTGCCTGCGTTAAGCATGAACATTATATCTGGATCTTGTTTATTGCGAGACGGTTACTCTTTTAAGTCCGAGAATAAAGGTTGTTCGATTTATATGAGTAATATCTTTTATGGTAATGCACCTGAGGTGAATGGTTTATTCTTACTGAATCTCGATAGTAGTGATACACATGTTCACAACATAGATACTAAACGAACAAAATTGAATGATAATTCTACATACATGTGGCACTGTCGTCTTGGTCACATTGGAGTGAAGCGTATGAAGAAACTCCATTCTGATGGACTTCTTGTATCACTTGATTTTGAATCACTTGAAAGATGCGAAGCATGTCTAATGGGAAAATGACTAAGACTCCATTCTCTGGTATAATGGAGCGAGCTACAGACTTACTGGAAATAATACATACCGATGTGTGCGGTCCAATGAGTGTAGCATCACGTGGTGGATATCGTTATGTTCTCACTTTCACGGATGACTTAAGTAGATATGGGTATGTCTACTTTATGAAACATAAGTCCAAAACTTTCGAGAAGTTTAAGGAATTTCAAAGTGAAGTGGAAAATCATCGTAACAAGATGATTAAGTTTCTGTGTTCTGACCGCGGAGGTGAATATCTAAGTTATGAGTTTGGCATGCATTTAAAGAAATGTGGAATACTTTCGCAATTGACACCGCCGGGAACACCACAGCGTAATGGTGTGTCCGAACGTCGTAATCGAACTCTCTTAGATATGGTTCGGTCTATGATGTCTCTTACAGATTTACCGCTATCGTTTTGGGGCTATGCATTAGAGACAGCCGCATTCACTTTAAATAGGGCACCATCTAAATCCGTTGAAACGACACCGTACGAATTGTGGTTTGGAAAGAAACCTAAGCTGTCGTTCCTTAAAGTTTGGGGTTGCGAAGCATATGTAAAGAAGTTACAACCTGATAAGCTTGAACCCAAAGCGGAGAAATGCGTCTTCATAGGATACCCTAAAGAAACAATTGGGTATACCTTCTATCATAGATCCGAATGCAAAGTTTTCGTTGCCAATAATGGATCCTTTCTTGAGAAGGAGTTTCTCTCGAAGGAAGTGACTGGAAGGAAAGTAGAACTCGACGAGGTTATTAAACCTTCTCTCGGAGTTGAGAGTAGCGCAGCACCAGAAGATGTTTTTGTGCCGCCTGCACCAATTGGAGAGGAAGCTAATGATGGTGATCATGAAATTTCGAACGAAGTTGCTGCTGAGCCTCGCAGGTCAACGAGGGTTCCTACCACTCCTGATTGGTATGATCCTGCCTTGAACGTCATGTTGGTGGACAACACTGATGACCCTACGACGTATGAAGAAGCTATGGTGAGCCCAGATTCCGACAAATGGCTAGAAGCCATGAAATCCGAAATGGGATCCATGTACGAAAACCAAGTATGGACTTTGGTGGACTTACCGGATGGCCGTAAGGTTGTCGAGAACAAATGGATTTTCAAGAGAAAAACAGATGTTGATGGTAATGTTACCGTCTATAAAGCTCGACTTGTCGCGAAAGGGTTCCGACAAATTCAAGGATTTGACTACGATGAGACATTCTCACCAGTAGCGAAGCTAAAGTCTGTGAGGATTTTGTTAGCAATTGCTGCATATTTCGATTATGAGATTTGGCAGATGGATGTCAAAACGGCGTTCCTTAATGGAGACATTAAGGAAGAGTTGTATATGGTACAACCCAAGGGTTTTGTCGATCCTAAAGATGCTAACAAGGTATGCAAACTTCAGCGCTCCATTTATGGACTAAAGCAAGCATCCCGGAGTTGGAATCAACGTTTTGATAAAGTAATCAAAAACTTTGGATTTATACAAACTTATGGAGAAGCTTGTATTTACATGAAAGTGAGTGGGAGCTCTATAGCATTCCTAGTACTATATGTAGATGACATATTGTTGATTGGGAATGATATAGAACTTCTTAATAGTGTCAAAGCCTATTTGAATAATAGTTTTTCAATGAAGAATCTTGGCGAAGCGGCATATATTCTAGGCATCAAGTTTTATAGAGATAGATCAAGACGCCTAATAGCGCTTTCACAAAGTACATACTTGGACAAAGTTCTAAAGAAGTTTAGAATGGAAGAAAGCAAGAAAGGGTTCGTGCCCATGTTGTCAGGTAAGACCTTGAGTAAGACTCAAAGTCCAGCTACGGCAGAAGATAGAGAGAAAATGAATAATATTCCCTATGCCTCGGCCATAGGTTCTATCATGTATGCCATGCTGTGCACAAGACCGAATATAGCACATGCTATTAGTTTGACTAGCAGATATCAAAGTGATCCTGGAATGGAGCACAGGATAGCGGTCAAGAATATCCTAAAGTACCTAAATAGGACTAAGGATATGGTTCTTTCTTATGGAGGTGATGAACAGCTTGTTGTAAACAGTTACACTGATGCTAGTTGGAACACCGATCCAGATGACTCGAAGTCACAGTCTGGATACGTATTTATTTTGAATGGTGCTGCAGTGAGCTGGAGGAGTGCCATGCAAAGCGTTGTGGCGAAATCTTCAACTGAATCGGAATACATAGCTGCTTCAGAGGCTGCACAAGAAGCCATATGGATGAAGGAGTTCATTACTGAACTTGACGTGGTTCCTAGTGCGTTGGACACGATGGCCATCTACTGTGACAACACAGGTGCCATAGCTAATGCACAGGAGCCAAGGTCACATAGCAAGCTGAAGCACATCAAGCTACGTTTCCATGCTATTCGCGAGTATGTCCAAGATGGTGACATAAAGATTTGCAACGTACACACTGATCTGAATGTGGCAGATCCGTTGACTAAACCTCTCCCTAGAGCAAAGCATGACCAACACCAGAACGCCATGGGTGTTAGGTATATTACCATGTAATCTAGATTATTGACTCTAGTGCAAGTGGGAGACTGTTGGAGATATGCCCAAGAGGCAATAATAAAAGTGGTTATTATTATATCTTTGTGTTTATGATGAATGTTTACATCCCATGCTATAATTGTATTATTAGGAAACACTAATACTTGTGTGTTTTGTAAACATAAACGAGTCCCTAGTAAGCCTCTTCTTGAACTAGCTTGTCTGATCATGGACATTGGATGTCATTAATAACAAGGTCATATCATTAGGAGAATGATGTGATGGACACACACCCATAGTAAGTGTAGCATAAGATCAAGTCATTTAGTTCGTATTGCTACAAGCTTTCAAATGCATAGTAACCTAATCCTTCAACCATGAGGTTATGTTAATCACCATCACTGGATGGGTGCTTTGATGACATCAAACACCGCTTCGTAACTGGGTGGTTATAAAGGTGTCATTGGGTATTCTGAAAGTATGTGTTGAAGTGCATGGACCAAGATTGGGATTTGTCCATCCATATGACGGATAGATATGCTCTGGGCCCTCTCGGTGGAATGTCATCTAGTTAGCTTGCAAGCATGTGACTAGGTCACAAGGGATGACATAACATGGAATGAGTAAAGATTACTTATCAGTAACGAGGTAGAACTAGATATGGAGATACCGACGATCAAACCTCGGATAAGTAGAATATCGTGTGACAAAGGGAATTGGTTTCGTATGTTAAATGGTTCTATCGATCACGAAGTCATCGTTGAGTATGTGGGAGCCGTTATGGATCTCCAGATCCCGCTGATGGTTATTGTTCGGAGAGGTGTCTCCATCATGTCTGCATATTCACGAACCGTAGGGTGACACACTTAAGGTTCGATGTTGTTTAGGTAGATATGGAATGTGCGTTGGAGACCGAATGTTGTTCGGAGTCTCGGATTCGATCTGGGACATCACGAGGAGATCCGGAATTGTCCGGAGAATGAGATTCATATAATGGAGATCATTTTCTAGGTTCGGAAATGTTCCGGAGTGTTTATATGGGGGTTCTAGAAGGTTTCGGAATGTTACGGAAAGTTCCAGAAGGTTCCGTGGACTTTACTTGAAAACTAAGAAAGGAAAAGGGGAGACTTGGGGGGAAGGAAACTCCCTCCCCCCTCTCCCTTGTGCACCAGCCCTAGGAGGTGGGCCTAGGGGTGGGAACCCTAGGCCGCACCCCTCCCTCTATATATAGAGGGGTGGAGGCGCCATCCCCCCTTGCCCCTCCACTCTTGCCCTAGCCGCTTCTCTCCTCCTCCTTCGCTCTGCTCAGGCTTAGGCGAAGCCCTGCAGAATTCTCTACTCCACCACCACCACGCCGTCGTGCTGCTGGGATTCCGTAGAGAGATCTGCTACCTCCGCTGCTCGTTGGAATGGGGAGAGGAAGGTCTGCATCGACTTCGCACGTGTGACTGACTGTGGAAGCGCTGCCGGAACGCGGCGCCGGAAGGATCGTCTACTCGATCTTGAGATCGGCAAGTGATCTTCTACATCAACCACGATATCCGATCTTGCACAAGGCTTTCGGATCTACAAGGGTTAGTACAGATCTATCTCGTTGCACATGTCTAATAGATTAGATCTTGGCTTTTATCTAGATTAGATCTGGGTTTTGTTCGTTCTTGCGGTAGAATTTTTTTGTTTTCCATGCTACGAACCCATCACGTTAGATCAACCTCGAGGGCTTTCTCATGGGCATTGGGCCCTAGGACACATCATTCTACGTTAAAAGCGAACTAGCCCCGCCATAACATTATACAGCACATCAGATGTAGCCTTTATATTTCTATGTAGATCCTAGTGCATGAAATGCAACTGTGCCACTTACATTGCTTCTTGCTATTTAAGTACAGACTTAATTCTGGTTTAGTGATCAACTCAGGAATCATTTAAAGATATATTCTTACAGTTAATACTTTGTCTTACCAACCAGAACTTCGGGTCACTTTATGTCGAGTATACAACATGGTTTTATGAAAGAACCTATGACTGAGGCATAGGAGATGCAACGCATCTCTTTATTTCAACCATCGTTACAATACAAACTCAATGCTTTATATGGTAAGAACTTCTTTCTTACCTTGTTCTATTCCGAGCTACTTCAGAATCTTGCTTAGGACTTTCTGAACATCTTTCAGAATCAAGTCCAGGAAGCATTTGACATTCAGTGTTTATTAAACTCATCAATCTATCTCGATAGATTTTATTATTTCATAACTTCAACTTCATCCTAATTTATCTAACTTAAATATTATTAACACCAATCACATCATTCACATATGTCGTCCACATATCCTAGAATGATTTCACGCTCCCACTCAAATATGACATTCATGTTTGAGATCTAGGGATTTCACTTAGCTCCCACTCAAAATATGTTAGCTACATATTATGAATTTAGCCAAGCTGATTTGCTCCCACTCAAATCTAGGTCCTCTCGATAATCTTGGACATTCCAAAATTCTTTGATCATCATCAATTTGAGAATTCCAATTACGAGACTTCAATATCCATATATTTCTAGTGTAAATCCAAAAGACTTAAGTGTCACTACTGTTGTAGTCAACTCCTTGAATTTGTCCAAACTTGTGACAAATCGAGCTTTTTGTCATTCATTAAGTTTCATTTCCTTCTTATGACTTTGCAGTCATTCAGAAATATCAAGTAAACTTCTTTACTTTAATAAGATCAAGTAACATGTTACTTCGTAATCTTAAATGTAACTTAATATAGGATTTTATGACTCCTAGTCATTTCTCGCACTCGGGTCCATCACGCTTCTTTGTAATTTGTAGGTATGTCTTGGTCAAAACATGACAAGTGAATCAATAATATAATTTCCACAAACTTGTAGAATATATAGATGAATCCTACCTTCTTTAGTAAAAGTATTCGATGAAACTTTATGATCATTATCATTGGTTTCTCCTCTATTTGTAGAGCTTGGTTTCACGAAACAAATTCCGTTGCGCCACTCAACAATTCGGAGGTAAGGTCAAATATGTTGTTTTGATCTTTTACTTTCTTCCACCTGTATCTTCATCAAGACACGTCATCTTTGGACAACAACAGGTTTGCCCCTTTTGTGGAAGATGCATTCATAGCTTCCTAAGAATGCTCTACAAAGACTTGTTTATTCGCCACGACTTTGACTTGTCAAAATCTCCAGAAACTCGAACGTGCCATAACACTTATGGTGTTGTTTCCACGAATCTTTTAGATGTTCCTTTGTATTTCAAATGAGTGTTTGCTTATTTTGATCTTTTAACTCTAAACGATAACTAAAACCCCTGTAAGAGATGATATTATACCATATGTATCTTAATACATAATGATTATGATGTTTAGATATTTCAACACAGTTTGAATTCATCCAATTATCATAATTTGTGAAACATCTTTCACAAGTTCCTTTTATGCTAAACTTTAACTTGAATACTTTAGTCGTGTCGATCAAATCGAAGAGACTTGTTATTCTTGTTAATTTCAATATCCTCCTTTTGTTGTGAACTCATTTGAACAATTCAAATCATTTCAAACTCCATGTTTCATTAAGTAAATACTTTATTCACTTAAGTCCACAATAAATGATTTCCACTACTTGTTGAAAATGCGATACATCACTATGTATAAGATTCAACATTTCTTCGCATATCGCCATTTTACCAAAATGCGGAGTTTTAGTCATTCTGCCCAAGAGGCATGGTTTTGCAAAGTCTCTAGATTATGCATCCAGGACCCCGATCTTTCATAAAGAACATGCAATAACCATAATGACTTAAACTGCAGTGTCTTTTCATTGTTAAGATTTGGATATCTTTTAGCATTCTAATCCTTTTATAAATGCTTAAACTATTATCATTAACATAGTGATGAGAATAACTTATTTATAATCGTAATGTGACCATAAGGTATTGTTCATAATAATAGTACAAACTGGTTTGTAACTTGTTCATATGAATAATTGTCTCGCCAAAAGCAAGACACACAAACAGGGATTACAAATTTATATTCAAGTCCACTAATCCAAATGACAAACTTTGAGGGAAGAGGTGATGTCGGCCATCAACTATTTTGCTTGCCGTCATCAAGCCACATTGCCTCAAAACCAGCAATACTCAAGCAGATCATCCTATTTTCACAAAGCAGGACAAGTATCAAATACTTTGCAAACTATAACGAGTTTTGAAAGAACCACATTTATAATTTTGTGTATCTGCCATATACCTTTTTCATCCATGACCTCCATTTGCAATCAAGCCCTTCTAAGAGTTCTTAACTCTGATGCAAGATCGCTAAGTGTTTTTCCAAACATTCTCTTTTCATCCATGATGGAGGAAACCCCATCCAACGGCTCATACTCTATGTGCCTTATTCTATAGAATACAAAATGTAGCCCAACTCTCCATCGAATGGAGAATGGCTTGTTGGATGATTATGGAGAAAACACAAACATTCCGGAGTCATCGAATCATCTCCTAATGGTTATTGTATCAAGAAGAGAAGATCACCTTTTACGAGGATATCCCTTAGGCGTGGGTATTAATCTATGAAGTTGGACCCTTTTGCTAAGTTCCAAATTAAGCAATATATTCCCATGGTCGCAAAGGACCTCAATAGTATAGGCCATGATCTAATAAGATATTTGTAAATAGACATCTAGACTAAGTTTATAATAAGAGATCAATTTATAATTGGTCTCCACTAAAACGGTCATCCCCTAGACGATTTTAGTGATCGCATGATCCCTATCCTCTGCACCTCCACCGATCATCATGGCCATCAGTGCATTATGAAAGGTATACATTCACTAATGTCAATCACATCAGCCATGTGACTCATGCTCGATCTTTCGATCTCTTGTGTTTCGAGGCCATGTCTGTACATGCTAGGCTCGCCAAATCTAACTTGTGTGTATTCGATGTGCAACATGGCTTACACCCACTATATGCGAACGTAGATATGTCTAACACCCGATCATCACGGCCGGCCTCATACCGAAGAACTTTCTTGGTGGTGCACACATAAGGGGAACACGGAACATTGGAATTAAATAGGGATTATCTTATTTGCTACCGTTGAGTATCTAAATACTAGCATACAATAAGATGTAAAAACTGGTATCAACATCATATGTATAATGTGATATGATATGGTCTTTCTTGCGCCTTGATCTCCATCGAGCGCTCCGGCATGATCTCCATCGTGCCCTTGGTTTGACGCCAAGTCCACAATGCCTCCACCAGGTCGTCCATCGGAACGATGACTATTACTATACTACTTAGCAACAGAAAAGTAAACTACTTTACCTTCGTATTGACCAATGCCATATCATAATCACATGCCCCCTGCAAAATAAAGTTAGACGCCTCTACTTTAACTATTGCAAGTTTTACCTGGTTGTTAGGGCTTTCACGATAGAACCGTTTCTAAACTACGAACTTTCCAACCACAACATGGATCCGATAGTTGTCTCTACTATACCCCTTTTGGGCCCCTCCGTTGTAAATGCTATATCAACTATTGAATGAGAGACAGACACCCGCTAGCCACTTATACGGTACAAGCCGTATGTTGAGCGTGGAACCAGTCTCGCGTACGAATACGCGTAAGGTCGGTCCGGGCCGCTTCATCAAACAATACCGCAATATAAACAAGTACACGATAGAGGGTAACAACTAAGGGATCAATGCCCACACAATACATGTGCGTACTAGCCGTACAACACTCCTACGCATAGATCGGCTCTGATACCACTGTTGGGGATCAGTGCGGAAAACAAAAATTTACCTATGTTGAAACCCTAGAAACTGCCTAGGATCTATCTATGTAGTAATGCGGTAACGGCCGATGCGTAGAGAGTACATACCCTTGTAGACCGTACCAGTTAACGTTCCGTGGGGAACGTGGTTGAAGTAGTCGTACTCGTAGCCGACCTCAAGGTCGCGAAGCTCCTCGCAGGTCACCCCTTGCTCCTTCTTGATCTTCATCATCTTCATCGTGCAACAGCTCTGGCTCATGACATTCAAGCGCCCCAAGTGTTGCGCCTCGTGTCTTCGTACACATCTAGTGCACGATGAGACCTAGGAATCCCTGCAGCACAACGGCATACTACAGGTGTGCCTCGATCGCACAGCCCAAACTTGGGGCCATGGTCACAAGGTATAGAGAGGGAGAGAGAAGGAGGAAATCAACCAAAGGACTTCTCCAATTGTTGGTGTGTTTCATCCCACCCATGGGCACCCCTTTATATTAGGGGGAGGGGGTCTGCCCTCCCCTTTGGGTTTCCCATGTGGGACTAAACAAGGGAGACGGGGAAGGCGCATGGGCCTTAATGGGCTAGCCTGCCTGGGGTAGGCGCCACCCCGCGCACAGCCCTAGGCTGGCCGGGTGGGCCCCCTCAAGGCGCCTGGGCCTTGGCCCCTTGGCCCTTGGCCCTTCCCTCCTCTGGTTTTCCCTCATGGGCCCTATTTCCCTAGGAAGTTTGGCCCATTAGTGGAATAACCCTTCAAATTAGATTTTAATATTATATTTAATATTAATTACACTAATTAATATGTAAATACATATTACAAAATCCATCTTGACCCGAAACACCTTTCGGTTCCCTTTCGATTTACTCCGAACGACTTCGGATCTTTCCCGGAATGATTCTGGTCCTTTATTCTTTCTCCAAACAACTTCGGATCTCTCTGCGGAATGATTCCGGCTTTCTCTTTCTCTACTGTGATTCCATCTTACGAATGATCGCTCTCATCGTACCCTTAACTGTATCCTCTCACGGCTCGGGAATGCTCTAGACATGATCTGTATCAATGATCAACAGAGGGACCAGGGATATCCATGTGACCCCTATGCATTCCTGATGACAATGTCATTTGAACCGTCTAAATGTAGCATCCTCTTCCTTTTGTTTATCGATATAACTTGTCCGAGATCCGATCACTGGTATCCCATACCTTGTTTAATCTCGTTCACAACAAGTTCTGTTTTCTTGTTACCGTGATATTACATCCCCGTGACCTAGTCACATGTTGCAACATTTATAGATGTAATCTCACCAAGTCGGCCGTATGTATCTTTACCCGTCTTGTGGGTGAGAAAATCCCGGTCTTGGAGTCACATGTCATCTACTGTTCCTTCGGAATACCCAACGTACACCTTTATGCCCACCGCGTTACCAGATGACGGTTGATGCAGTCTAAGAAGCCTAGGGAAACAGTGAGTAATATGAGCTCACGGTCTAAGGAGAAGGAGTCTCGGTATAGCTATTGCAACAATGAACTATATGACTTGATCGTGTTGCAATCCTTCGAGGAATGTCCAACCACATCATTCTCCAATGATATGATCCCGTTGTTAGTCGGCATAAATGCCCATGATCTTGAAACGCAGATCATCTCCGTGACCAACGAACTAGTATGAACAGAGGCTACTAGGGACTTGGTTGTTTCATATCACACCTGTACCAATGTTTCTACTTGGCATAGTTATAGCACAATATGAAACTATTATAAACTAATTGAGATATGACAATAAAAACCTATTTATTATTTCCCTCTAGGGCATATCTCCTTCAATAAATGCATAGGACACCTTCAAAGTTTATAAGAGTGACTAGATACAAGTAGTTTAAGAACAAGCAATATCAAAGTTATGCATCAATCAACAAGTCTTGGGACAATGCACATTAAACTAAGAATGGCCACTATGCTCTCTTAATAGGTGCATAAAGATAGAAGATGGAGACTCAACATAAAAGTAAAAGAAAGTCCGTCTTGAAAGGAAGCAGGGATTCAAGTCTCATAAAGAGCTTCCAAAAATTATGTGACTTATTAGCTTTCAGCTCTCATTGCCCCTGTCATAAGCATCTTTAGGTGATTAAGGTTAAAGTGACACAACTAAGAGGATATGCTTGACAAGTTATAAGTTGAAATCTCATGCCCCTTACTTACGAGTACTGATACGTCCATTTTGCATCACTATTCTATGTCTTAATTCACTATTATTCATTGATATATTTTGTATTGAGAGGTGATACTTATGTTATTTCACCTGTTTTTGCATGGTTGATGACTTTTGGAGCATGGACCGCTGCAGTCAGGATTCTGATGGAAAAGGTGCTGTTTGGAGGCAAAAATTCGCAAAGATCATAAAATCCGGGAAAATATACGGAAAATCCTATTTTTCCAGAAGACTCAGGATGCCCGAAGATGGAGTGGAGGTGGGCCACAGGGGGCCCACACCACCCCATGGCGTGGGCAGGCTTAGGCCGCGCCAGGGAGTGGTGTGGCCGCCCTGGCCCACCCCAGCCTCTCCCCTCTAGCGTATAGCATCCCCACAAAACCCTAAGACTTGGGGAGCGACCAAAGAAAGATTCCGCCGCCTCTGCGGGGCGGAAAACACACAGAGAGAAAGATCTCTCCGGCAGATAGATTTCTGCCAGGGGAATTCCTTCCCGGAGAGGGGACATCGTCGCCATCAACACCATCATCAAGCTGGACTTCATCGGGATCATCATCATCATCACCACCATCGTCACCATCAGCACCATCATCACCATCTCCATATTGCTGTAACAATTGCGTTGAATCTTGCATAGTTCATAGGGGAAACTTTCCTGATGTTGATTACTCTTTGTAGTTGATGCTATTGAGTGAACCATTGAATTATTGTTTATGTTCAGATAGTTATACATCATTATTCCATCTCTGATCGTGATCCATATGATGTCTTGTGAGTAGTTCGTTTTGTTCTTGAGGACATGGGAGAAGTCTTGTTGTTAGTAGTGGAGTTGTGTTGAGAAAGATTCTATAGATTGTTATTTAAGTTGTGGTGTACTTCTTCTAGTGGTGTCATGTGAACGCCGACTACATGACACTTCACCTATATGGGCCTAGGGGAATGCATTATGTATTTGTCTACTAATCGTAGGGGTTGCCGGAGTGACAGAAACCTGAACCCCCGTTAGGAAACCATTGCACAAGGGACGTAAGGGTCTTAGAGTTTAAAGCTGTGGTTAGGTTTCTACCTTAATTACTTTCTTGTACTTACGGATGTTTGCAAGGGGTTTTAATCACAAGTATGTATTTAGTCTTGGATGGGGCGGTACATTAGCACAGGTTCACCCACACAACACTTAGCAAGCTAAAGAAGATTAATCAACTATATGAAGCGAAAGCACTTGACAGTCTTCCCATGTGTCCTCGAGAACGTTTGGTCATCTATAGAAATACAGCCGGCTTGTCCTTTGCTGCATAAAGGATTGGGCCACTTGCTGCATTTATTCCTACTGTCTTTTATTTACTCGTACTTTGTTTACTTGCTTTATCAAAAACCCCTAAAAATTCGTTTGCTAAGTATTTGCAGAGAATTCCTGAATCATACCACTAGCCAGCACCTTCTGCTCCTCGTTGGGTTCGACACTCTTACTTATCGAAAATACTGCGATACACCCCCTATACTTGTGGGTCATCAAGACTATTTTCTGGCACCGTTGCCGGGGAGTGAAGCGCTATTGGAGAGTGGAACTGGTAAAGGAAACTTCTACTGTGAGTATTGTTTACTTCTACTAGTTGATTTATTTTTGTTACGGATAATTCGCTGAGTTTCTTATTTGGTAATGCTACTACCACTGCTAAGGTAGTAGATAAGCCACCACCTGCTGATAAAGATGTTTTCAAAATACCTACAAGAATTATTGATCGTGTTATGGATAACTACTATGTTGGGGATGGAACTGTCCATCCCGGTGATCATTTACTCTTTATACACGAATTATGCGGGTTGTTCAAGTGTGCAGGTATTACTACAGATCAAGTTAAGAAGAAGTTATTCTCATTGTCGCTGAAAGGAAGAGTTGAGGAATGGTATAAGCTGCTGAAGAATGGTCAAGCTCTGGAATGGGAGGAAATAGTGCCTCCCTTTTATTCAAAGTTTTATCCTCCTAGTGAGATTCATAAAGATCGGAATCAAATATACAACTTTTGGCCTCTTGATGGAGAGAGTACAGCTCAAGCTTGGGGAACATTGAAGTTACTAATGCTCAAATGTCCCATTCATGAGCTCCCCAACAATATTATTATCAATAACTTTTATGCAAGGCTCCCTCTACATGATAAGGATTTATTGGATGCTTCTTGTGCTGGATCATTCACTCGCATGGAAGAAGAAGTTAATTGGGACCTTCTAGACCGTATTCTAGACAATGCTAAAGCTTGGGAGAATGACAAAGGTAGAAAGTCAGGTATAAATTATGATTATGAATGCATTGAATCTTTTATGGGAACTGATGACTTTCAAAATATTAGTAATGTTTATGGTCTTGATTTGCAAGTTATTACGAATTGCTTTAGAGCTTTTACTTCTTATATTGAAATTCCAAAAAGGGGATGGAATAAGTACCAGGCACCTTATAAATATATTGTTGATCGTGTTCCTGTTGGGAGCACTGAGTGTTGCATTATTGATCATATCTTACCTGAACCTTATATCGATAAGATTCCCTTCCCAGATAAGGTAAAGGATCATCCTATGATAACTAATGTAATCACTAAAAGTGAAAAGAGAACTGTAAAACCTGATGAACAAATAAACATTGAACTTGTGGTAGCAATTGTGAAAGACCTTGTCACTAAAAGCGTAGAAGATGGGCACATAGTCTTTTGTGAGGATGCTTCTAATATAGTTTCACATCCCAATAGAACTAAAAAGGCTAGTGTTCCTGTGCTTTCTGTTAGAATTGGTGATCATTGCTATTATGGTTTACGTGATATTGGTGCAAGTTCTAGTACTATTCCTTATGAGCTTTACAGAGAAATTATGCATGAGATCAGTCCTTGCGAGTTGGAAGAAATTGATGTGGTTATTCACCTTGCTAATAGAGAGACCATCTCTCCCATTGGTATTGTGCGAGACGTGGAAGTTCTTTGTGGTAAGATTAAGTACCCTGCTGATTTTCTAGTACTTGGTTCAGCTGCTAGTAAAACTTATCCTATCATTTTTGGTAGACCTTTCTTGAGTACTTGTGGAGCTATTATTGATTGTAAGAGGGAGAAAATCTTGACTAAGTTTGATGGGGAATCTTATGAGTTTAATTTTTCTAAATTTACTAAAGAACCTTGCGAAGAGGAAACCCATAATGAGGATTTTAGAGTTGAACAACTTGCTTCCATCTCTCTTGCTCCTAACAATGCTTTGCAGCAATTTATGGAAGATCATGAAAGTGAGATCTTCATGGAAGAAAGGAATGAGATTGACGAGATCCTCCGTCGTCAACCCAGGTTGCTTAAGCATGACTTGCCTGTAGAAGACTTGGGTACCACGATGCCACCTAAAAAGGATCCGGTTTTCGATCTAAAACCTCTCCCTGATGATCTTAAATATGCCTATATTGATGATAAAAAGATATATCATGTTATTGTTAGCGCTAAACTTTCAGGGACGGAAGAAGAAAGGTTATTGGAAGTCTTGAAGAAACACCGAGGAGCTATGGGCTACACTCTGGATGATTTAAAAGGGATTTCACCTACTATATGTCAACACTCTATCAACATAGAACCATATGCGAAGCCGGTAGTGGAGCACCAAAGACGTTTAAATCCTAAGATGAAGGAAGTGGTAAGGAATGAGGTATTGAAACTCCTGGATGCTGGTATTATTTACCCTATTGCTGATAGTGAATGGGTTAGTCCTGTTCATTGTGTTCCTAAAAAGGGAGGTATTACCGTTGTCCCTAATGATAATGATGAGCTTATTCCTCAAAGAATAGTGGTAGGCTATAGGATGTGCATCGATTTTAGGAAAGTCAATAAAGTTACTAAGAAAGATCACTACACGCTTCCTTTTATTGATCAAATGTTGGAAAGATTGTCTAAAAAGACCCATTTTTGTTTTCTTGATGGTTATTCTGGTTTCTCTCAAATTGCTGTTAAACAACAAGATCAAGAAAAAACTACTTTTACTTGCCCTTATGGAACTTATGCTTATAGACGTATGCCTTTTGGTTTATGTAATGCTCCTGCTACTTTCCAAAGGTGCATGTCTGCTATCTTTCATGGTTTTTGTGAGGAAATTGTAGAAGTGTTCATGGATGACTTTTCTGTCTACAGAACTTCTTTTGATAATTGTCTGCACAACCTTGATAAAGTTTTGCAGAGATGTGAAGAAACTAATCTTGTTCTTAATTGGGAGAAATGCCACTTCATGGTTAATGAAGGGATTGTTCTTGGGCATAAAGTTTCTGAAAGAGGCATAGAAGTTGATAGAGCTAAGGTTGAGGCAATTGAGAAGATGCCATGTCCAAGAGACATCAAAGGTATTCGTAGTATCCTTGGTCACGCTGGTTTCTATAGGAGGTTTATTAAAGACTTCTCTAGGATATCAAAACCTCTCACTAATCTTCTTCAAAAGGATGTACCCTTCGTTTTTGATGATGATTGTAGGGAGGCTTTTGAAACTCTTAAGAAGGCTTTAACTATAGCCCCAATTGTTCAACCACCGGATTGGAGTTTACCCTTTGAAATAATGTGTGATGCTAGTGATTTTGCTGTAAGGGCTGTCCTTGGGCAACGTATTGATAAAAAGTTAAACGTTATCCATTATGCTAGTAAGACCCTAGACGCTGCTCAAAGGAATTATGCCACTACTGAAAAGGAATTTCTAGTTGTTGTTTTTGCCTGTGATAAGTTTAGGCCCTATATTGTGGACTTAAAAGTAACCATTCATACTGATCATGCTACTATTAAATATCTTATGACGAAGAAGGACGCTAAGCCTAGGCTTATTAGATGGGCACTACTTTTACAAGAGTTTGATATACACATAGTAGATAGGAAGGGTGCTGAAAACCCGGTAGCTGATAATTTATCTCGTTTGGAAAACATCTCTTTTGATCCTATGCCTGTCAATGATAGTTTCCCAAATGAAAAGTTAGCTGCAGTAGGGGTGAGCTCGCGAGGAAGCCCTTGGTATGCTGATTATGCTAACTTTATTGTCTCCAAGTATTTGCCTCCAACTTTTATAGCTCAGCAAAGAAGAAAGTTCTTCTATGATTTGAGGCATTATTTTTGGGATGACCCACACTTATACAAAGAAGGAGTTGATGGTATTATGCGAAGATGTGTTCCAGAACATGAACAAAAGGAGATATTGCGTAAATGTCATGGTAGTGCCTATGGAGGACATCATGCAGGAGATAGAACTGCACAAAAGTACTACAATCAGGTTTCTATTGGCCTACCCTTTTTAAAGATGCAAGAAAATTTGTTTTATCTTGTGATGAATGTCAGCGTGTTGGTAATATTTCTAGACGCAATGAACTGCCTATGAACTACTCTCTAGTTATTGAACCTTTTGATTGTTGGGGATTCGACTTTATGGGTCCTTTCCCTCCTTCGAAGGGTTACACTCATATTCTTGTCGTCGTTGATTATGTTACTAAGTGGGTAGAAGCCATTCCTACGAAAAGTGCTGACGGGGAAACCTCTCTAAAAATGCTTAAGGACGTTATCTTTCCTAGGTTTGGAGTGCCTAGGTATCTCATGACTGATGGGGGTTCTCATTTCATTCATGGAGGTTTTAGAAAGACCCTTGGTAAGTACGATGTTAATCATAGAATTGCTTCAGCTTATCACCCCCAAACTAGCGGGCAAGTAGAGTTATCAAATAGAGAAATTAAATCTATCTTGCAAAAGACTGTTAATAGGTCTAGAAAAAACTGGGCTAAGAAGTTGAATGATGCTTTATGGGCTTATAGAACGGCTTACAAAAATCCTATGGGAATGTCTCCTTATAAAATGGTTTATGGGAAAGCTTGCCACCTACCCTTAGAATTAGAACACAAAGCTTACTGGGCAGTTAAAGAACTAAATAGAGATTGTAAGCTCGCTGGTGAGAAAAGATTATTTTACTTGAGTTCTTTAGATGAATGGAGGAGTGAAGCCTATGAGAATGCTAGCCTCTTTAAGGAAAAAGTTAAAAGATGGCATGATAAGCGAATACTTAAGAGAGAGTTTCATGTTGGTGAGAAAGTTCTATTGTATAGGTCTCGTCTCAGATTTTTTGCAGGTAAGCTACTATCAAAATGGGAAGGACCTTTTATCATTGAAGAAGTATACCGTTCAGGAGCAATAAAAAATTCCTCTCTAAAAGATAATACTACACAAGTAGTGAATGGACAGCGACTCAAACACTATATTGCTGGAGATTCTTACAATGAAGATGTTGATGCCTTTCAAGTTATAACTCTAGAGAAATTCATTAAGGACCAAATTTAGAGACCTGCAGAGTCCGTTTCCAACTAGGTAACAGTTCTGGTAAGAAAAGTTCTGCGAAAATACAATCCAACTATAATTTTGCAGTTTTCAGTCAATAAGGAGAGCTACGAAGCGAAAAAGGGATGGAATAGGAGCCGGGGTGGCCCACACCACCCCATGGCGCGGGCCCACCCCTGGCCACGCCACCCGGTGGTGAGGCCACCCAGGACTCTGTCTCTGACCCGTTTTCTCTCAGTACCTTCCTTTTGATATGAAACTTCGTAATATATAACCCCCCCTCCCCCGATCCCCCGAGGTTCGTATATCATGTTTTCGTCATGTTTTTGTTTCAATCTGTTTCTGCCAGGTAGAATCCCAGATTTGGAGCCACAATGTCTTCCTCTGGATCATCCAAGGGAGATTCCTTAGAAGATATTATCAACCCATACATGAGAGAATTGAAGATTCATCCCAAGGAGTTGTTGCTCGAAGATGGGGAGGTCCGGATTAAAGAGGTTCAAGGCCCTAAAGGTAAAGGAAGTCTGGAGGACAGGATGGAAGCACTGGAGCAAGAAGTCTTTAGGTATAGGAAGATGGCGGAGCGCGAAGTGGACATCATCCATAAGATTTGTTCCGAACTCATCGCCGAGCACCAAAAGGAGACTGCTGAACTCAAAGACGAAGTCCTTTCACTCTGCCAAACAACCAACGAACTACAAGCATAGTTCTATGACGTTCAAAATCAAAACTGTGAATATGAGGCTAGATTTAAACGCATAAGTGCTGCTGCGAGTTTCAGGATGTTGGAAACCACGATGTCCTTTGTTGATGGGAAGCCTTTACCCTGGAAGACGGACGAAGATGAGAAGATACCACCACCACCAAAGGAGTAATTCGTCATCAGTTTTGGCATCCCCTTGGTTTGTTCCAAGCTTGGGGGAGTGTCGCGGTATCACATCACTATCTTCTATCTTTTTACCTTATTAGTAGAGTCATATCATGAATAGAGGAGTTATTTTGTAGTATGGTTTGCATTATGGAAGTGTCCCATCTCTCGTTAGATATGTACCCCTTGGTGTGAGTTGCCGTTATGAAATATTAATGAGAAGTTCTATCATTCACCCTTTTGCATAGCTTATGTTAGTTTTCAATTCGTGGTTATATGATTGATCTTGTTGTTAGTATTGGTATCACTTTGGGATCATTGAGTTAATTTAGTTGGTTTTGGCAAACCTGGCTCGGTCGGTAGCAACACCTTTTTGAGAGTTCAAAGAAAAAGATAGAAGTACTCTAAAGAAAAATAATTTTATCATCTTTCTTTCTTGATTTGCTCATAAGTCTAGTATTCTCTAGTTAAGATCTTTTGTGCTTCCAAGGAAGATTGCGTGTTTGTCTTTATCATTTGTATGTTTGGTTGTTTCCTTCAACTCTTGTACTTGCTACCCAACCTTGCTAGCCAAAAACCTGTATTGAGAGGGAATTCTTCTCATGCATCCACCTACTTTAAACCAAAACCTTTGCCATTTGTGTCCACCATACCTACCTAGTAGCATTATTGCTATTCCAAGTAAATTCTTGTTTTATCTACCTCCCAAATTAAACTTGTTATGTGAAAATTAGTGACTAAAGCTCTCACGAACTTGATGGCACACTTTACTTTCTTGCATTTAATAAACTTGAACCATTGGGTCCTTCTTTGTTGCGTATATGCTTGCGCTTTATGAGTTCAAGTTAGCCGAACCATGTATCATGGGGACCGCTTTCAACACTTCGTTTGTACGTGTACCTAGTTGATATCATGTTCTTTTGCTTATGGATCCCGGCGGTGTGAAATAAAAGTGGAACTTGTAAGATCATGGAGTTTATATGTGTGTTAGAGAAATGCCTGGGCCGCTAGCCTAAGCCATGCCTAATCATGGTGGAAACTTGCAGCATAACTATAGTGAGCATTCTATGACGCATCTGCAATAAAAACCTATGCAAATAGCAAATAAAAAGATCGCTGAGATGCTCACTGTCTACTTGCCTTGTCATTTTGATTATGGGATAGCTCCTGTGTCATGTGCAAGGGGTACCCCGTTGGCGGTTCTCAATGATACACATGTATTTACAATGACAAGAGCTTGCTCGTGACTGAAGTTGAGTAGCATGAGGATCGGTACTCATAAGTAAGGGGCTTGAGATTTCAACTTATAACGTGTCAAGCATATCCTCTTAGTTGTGTCACTTTAACCTTAATCACCTAAAGATGCCTATGATAGGGGCAATGAGAGCTGAAAGCTAGTAAGTATCATAATTTTTGGGATCTCTTTATGAGACTTGCAATCCCTGCTTCTCTCTTTGAAGGGCTTTTCTTTTACTTTGTAGTTGAGTCAGTAAACCTATTCCCTTCTATCTCAGCAAGTATTTTGAGTTGATGTGTTTCATTCATTCATATGATGATTTATTCAATCGTGTCTTATGTTCCTTGTTTTGCACATTGCTCTTATCTTTATGTTTACCACTTTGAAAGCTTTCATTGAAAAACCAGCTATTTGTGAACTCCAGCAAATTATCAAGTATTCTTCGACCAAGAGCTAAGTTTGCCATTACCAATTATGATTCACTCTATGTATCTTTATTTGTGTTTCCTTTACTCATTACAAGTTGAGTTATATAATAGTGAGTTGTCTTCTATTATGATCTATGTATTTGATGAATGTGATGCTTCTTGTCCGTATTCTTTTATCGACTCTTCACTCCATAAACCTGAGGTCATGTTTATTGAGCACAGTTTCGCTTGGGGACAAGCGAAGTCTAAGCTTGGGGGAGTTGATACGTCCATTTTGCATCACTATTCTATGTCTTAATTCACTATTATTCATTGATATATTTTGTATTGAGAGGTGATACTTATGTTATTTCACCTGTTTTTGCATGGTTGATGACTTTTGGAGCATGGACCGCTGCAGTCAGGATTTTGATGGAAAAGGTGCTGTTTGGAGGCAAAATTCGCGAAGATCAGAAAATCCGGGAAAATATACGGAAAATCCTATTTTTCTAGAAGACTCGGGATGCCAGAAGATGGAGTGGAGGTGGGCCACAGGGGGCCCACACCACCCCATGGCGCGGGCAGGCTTAGGCCGCGCCAGGGAGTGGTGTGGCCGCCCTGGCCCACTCCAGCCTATCCCCTCTGGCGTATATCATCCCCACGAAACCCTAAGACTCGGGGAGCGACCACAGAAAGATGTTGCCGCCTCTGCGGGGCGGAAAACACCGAGAGAGAAAGATCTCTCCGGCAGACAGATTTCTGCCGGGGGAATTCCTTCCCGGAGAGGGGAGATCGTCGCCATCAACACCATCATCAAGCTGGACTTCATCGGGATCATCATCATCATCACCACCATCGTCACCATCAGCACCATCATCACCATCTCCATATTGCTGTAACAATTGCATTGAATCTTGCATAGTTCATAGGGGAAACTTTCTCGGTGTTGATTACTCTTTGTAGTTGATGCTATTGAGTGAACCATTGAATTATTGGTTATGTTCAGATTGGTATACATCATTATTCCATCTCTGATCATGATCCATATGATGTCTTGTGAGTAGTTCGTTTTGTTCTTGAGGACATGGGAGAAGTCTTGTTGTTAGTAGTGGAGTTGTGTTGAGAAAGATTCAATAGATTGTTATTTAAGTTGTGGTGTACTTCTTCTAGTGGTGTCATGTGAACGTTGACTACATGACACTTCACCTATATGGGCCTAGGGGAATGCATTGTGTATTTGGCTACTAATCGTAGGGGTTGCCGGAGTGACAGAAACCTGAACCCCCGTTAGGAAACCATTGCACAAGGGACGTAAGGGTCTTAGAGTTTAAAGCTGTGGTTAGGTTTCTACCTTAATTACTTTCTTGTACTTACGGATGTTTGCAAGGGGGTTTAATCACAAGTATGTATTTAGTCTTGGATGGGGCGGTACATTAGCACAGGTTCACCCACACAACACTTAGCAAGCTAGAGAAGATTAATCGACTATATGAAGCGAAAGCACTTGACAGTCTTCCCATGTGTCCTCGAGAACGTTTGGTCAACTATAGAAATACAACCGGCTTGTCCTTTGCTGCATAAAGGATTGGGCCACTTGCTGCATTTATTCCTACTGTCTTTTATTTACTCGTACTTTGTTTACTTGCTTTATCGAAAACCCCTAAAAATCTGTTTGCTAAGTATTTGCAGAGAATTCCTGAATCATACCACTAGCCAGCACCTTCTGCTCCTCGTTAGGTTCGACACTCTTACTTATCGAAAATACTGCGATACACCCCTTATACTTGTGGGTCATCAAGTACCGAACCTCATGCTACTCAACTTCAGTCACAAGTAAGCTCTTGTCATTGTAAGTACATATGTATCATAGAGAACTGCCAATGGGGTACCCTTTGCACATGATACGGGAGTTATCCCATAATCAAAATGACAAGGCAAGCAGACAATGAGCATCTCAGCGATCTTTTTATTTGCTATTTGCATAGGTTTTTATTGAGGATGCTTCATAGAGTGCTCATTATGGTTATGCTGCAAGTTTCCACCATGATTAGGCATGGCTTAGCCTAGCGGCCTAGGAGTTTCTCTAACACACATACAAACTCTATGATCTTACAAGTTCCCATTTTATTTCACACCGCCGGGATCCATAAGCAAAAGAATCATGATATCAACGGGGTACAAAGTACAAGTGCAATGTTGAAAGTGTTCCCCATGATACATGGTTCTGCTAACTTCAACTCATAAAGCGCAAGCATATACGCAACAAAGATGGACACAATGGGTCAAGTTTATTAATTGCAAGAAAGTAAAGTGTGCCATCAAGTTCGTGAGAGCTTTAATCACTAATTTTCACATAACAAGTTTAATTAGGAAGGTAGATAAAAACATGAATATACTTGGAATAGCAAATGCTAATAGGTAGGTATAGTGGACTCTTTGGAATAACTTGGTTTTAGGAGTTGGATGCATGAGTGGAACTCATACTTGGTTATGGAGGCTAGCAAAAGACTAGGAGCGACCAACTAAGAGAGCAATAATGGCCATAATCATGCAAAGTGACAAAACATCATTAATTAAAGCATAAAGTGATATTACAAGTCGAAAACTAAAGGATCATAAAGGCTATGGTGACTTGGGATAGTCATAACATGGTGTGAGCATGCGCCAAATCAACCCAAATAAAGCATCAAAGGAGAATACCACAATACTATGCTTTAATATGCTAAAACAATGCATGATTCTTTCAAGGCACATTAAGCAATCTCAATTGTTTATAACATGTCATGCTGCAGCAAAAATCACTAAACATAAAGCCAAAACAATATCAAGCATGGCATGACAAAGCATAGGCCACCGTCAAAAACGAGCTCCTTTTACCACTTAAGCATGAACTTTTCCTACTCTTTTCCAATCCAAACCACACTCATTTGAAAACTAATGTATGAAAGAGGGGGTCCAACAAATTTATTCAAGCAAACTAAGAAAACCAAGCAAACGAAAACAAAAACGAAGACGCTCCAAGAACAACACAACTGTGCATGAAACAATAAAAATGAAGTGTTTGGAAAAACCTGAGATTTTTATTGATGAAGAAGGGGATGCCTTGGGCATCCCCAAGCTTTGACGCTTGTATTTCTTGGATATTTCTTGGGGTGACACACATGGCATCCCCAAGCTTGAGCTTTAGTCCATTCTTCATCTCATTACATCATTCTCTCCATACACCTGAAATTTTTCCTTCACACAATCTTCATTAGCAACATTAGTGCACTCAAGATAATAAATCTTTGGGTTCAGTTCCAACATAAGTAAAACTTTCATTAAAACACAAGCTACTGTAGCACTTCCCTCAAAAATCTCAATTCCCCAAAAAAGAACCCAAAAAGGAATCAACAAGAAGCAAATGCAAATAATGGCAGAAATCTGTCAAAACAGACCAGCAGGTAAAACCCAATTTTTTAGAAGACCTTTTGATGCTCAAATCGAAAAGTGTTGAACTAACAAAAGTTAGATAACAACCTGGGGCAGAATCACAAAAATTCACGCCTCAAAAAGACATACAGAGATTTTACACGAATTTTTACGGTGAAGCACAAAATTCTGTTTTGGAACGGCAACTTTCCCAAGCATTACTTCTCTCTCATTAGAGGTTACTCTTGGCACAAAAAGCAAATAAAAAAGATAAGGAGCGGTTATTACTGAAGTAATAACTTCCAACACTCATCTAAAACTTTTGGGTTATCTCCCAATAAGTACTTTTCTTTAACGCCTTTAAGTTAGGCATGATTGTTTGAGAAGATGCTCACATAATAAATATGAATTGAAATAAAAGAGAGCATCAAGAAGCAAATTCAAAGAACATTTAAGTCAAACCCACTTCCTATGCATAGGAATCTTGTAAAGAAACAAGTCATGAAAGCACAAAGCAACAAGCATAGGAAAGCAAAACAAATGCAACTTCAAGACTTTCAACATAAAGAGGGGAAACTTAATATTGTTGAGATACATAAAACCATGTTTCCCTCTCTCATAATAACTTTCAGTAGCATCATGAATAAAATTAACAATATAACTATCACATAAAACATTCTTATCATGAGCCACATGCATATAATAATTATTACTCTCCACATAAGCATAGTCATTCTTATTAATTGTAGTGGGAGCAAATTCAACAAAATAGCTATCATTATTATTCTCATCACCATAATCATCAAATATAGGAGGTATATTGTAATCATTAATTTTCTCCTCAATAGTAGGTGGACTGAAAATATCATATTCATCATTGTAATCATCATATATTGGAGGTTTGGTATCATCATAAGCAATAGAATAGCTATCTTCCAAAGCTGGGGAACTAAAAAGATCATTTTCATAAAAACTAGCTTCCCCAAGCTTAGACTTTTCCATAGCATTAGCAATAATGGTGTTCAAAGAATTCATACTAATAACATTGCTATTAGCATGCAAATAAAGTTCCATAGGTTTTTTAATTTTCTCTTCAAACACTTCATGTCCTAACTCAAGATAAATACTATAAAGCTCTCTAATTTTTTTGTTGTTTTCCATTAAGCCTAACTAGTGAAAACAAGAAACAAAAAGACAAAATTGCAGAATCTAAAGGAAATAACTTCGAGCACTCAAACCGTAGGATGTGAGTACCTTTTACCTTACCTCCCCGGCAACGGCGCCAGAAAATAGCTTGATGTCTACGGACTTGTATTCTTGTAGACAGTTGTTCGGCCTCCAAGTGCAGAGGTTTGTAGAACAGTGATGGATCAATGCACGGCACCCAGAAAAGTGCTGGTGCGGTGTTGATGTAGAGCTCGTTGGGATCCCCAAGAGGAAGGTATGATGAGCACAGCAGCAAGTTTCCCTTAGTTATGAAACCAAGGTTTAATCGAACTAGTAGGAGCAAGGAAACACCCCAAAGGTGTTGCTAGCTGAGCTTTGGCAGGGCGCAGTACCGGTGCTAGTAGCAACGTGGAGACCTGCACAACACAACCACAGAACTTTGTCCCCAACTTGCGATGAGGTTGTCAATCTCACCGTGTTTTGTGGAAAACAAAGGATTAAACGTATCGAATGGAAAGAAGTAAAAGTTTGTAGAAAGTAAACACAAGAAGTAAACAGTTTGTAGATTGTATGTAAAGAAAGAGGACCGGGATCCATAGTTCACTAGAGGTCTCCTTAAGATAGATAACATGTTGGGTGAACAAATTACAGCGGGGCAATTGACAAACATCGAGAAAGCAATACATGCATATACTAATCATCTTGACTCCTTTGAGACTTGATTGGGCATTACAACATTATACATAGACCGCCATCCAACTGCATCTATGACTAATAATCCACCTTCAGGTTATCATCCGAACCCCCTCCAGTATTAAGTTGCAAGCAACAGATTATTGCTTTACGAACTGCGTGTAAAGTAAACAATATGATTGTTCTATGAACAAAGGATTGTTGTTTGCTCCCTAGTAGCAATAGCACATCTAGTACCTTAGAGATTTCTGTCACTTCCCCAGATTACCAGAGGCATGAACCCACTATCGAGCATAAATACTAACTCTTGGAGTTGCTAGCATCTACTTGGCCAAGATAGCTACTAACAACGGAAAGCATGCAAGATCACAAATAACAAAGACATGATATAATCAATAATCAATCTGAAATAGCATCTCAATATCCATCGGATCCCCGCAAACACAACATGCAGAATTACAAATAGATGATCTTGATCATGAACAGAGATCACAAGATCTAGACATGAAAGCACAAAGGAGGAGAACCAGCCATCTAGCTACTACATGGATCCGTAGTACAAGGATGAACTACTCACGCATCACATCGGAGGCTTGCATGGTGATGAAGAAGGCCTCCAAGGTGAATTCCCCTCTCCAGCAGGGTGCCAGGAAGAGCTTCAGATCCCTCCCGATCTAGGGATGGAGATGACGGTGGCTACAGACTCTTTCATGGATTTTTGATCGGGTACTTAGGGTATTCGTCCCGAGGGCAATATATAGGAGGAAGGAGAGGCTGAGGGGGTGCCGGGAGCGGCCACACCACCCCCTGGCGTGGGCCAGGCCTGGCCGCGCGGGCCAGGCCTAGCCGCGCGGCTAGGTGGTGTGGTGGCCCCCTGGCCCCTCTCCGTCTCGTATTCTGGCACTTGATGACATCCAGAAAAATAGGCACTTTGGCTTTTGTCCCGTCTAATTCCGAGAATATTTATTTTCTGACTTTCCTAGAACCAAAAACAGCAGAAAATAGGCAGCTGGCACTATGACTCTTGTTAATAGGTTAGTCCAAGAAATCATATGAAAAGTACTCCAAAGTTGGAACAAAACACAAGAAAGTGGATAAAACTAAGCATGGAACATCAAAAAAAATTGAGGTGACATGCACCATCAAAGACTTGATTAAAGTATTTGCAAAACATTCAAAGCTGGGATCATAGTACTTCAATCATAACATGAAAGACAAAGTTCTAGCAATAAGCAAAGAAACTATGATGCAACATGAAAAGGCATAAACAAAAGATTCATGAATAACAATGCTTTGCAAGACGTTTGTTTGTTTCACATAAAGAAAACATAGCATAATAGCATTCAGCTTGTCCCACAATAGAGTAGCAAATATAAATGCATAGGACACCTTCAAAGTTCATAAGAGTGACTAGATACAATAGTTTCAAACAAGCAATAACAAGTTATGCATCAATCAACTAGTCTTGGGACAATGCACATAGAACTAAGAATGGCCACTATGCTCTCAAAGTAGGTGCATAAAGATAGAAGGTGGAGACTCAATATAATGGTGGAAGAAAGGCCTTTATAAAAGGAAGTAGGGCTTTAAGTCTCATAAAGAGATTACAAAAATTATGGTTCTTATAGCTTTCAGCTCTCATTGCCCCTATCATAAGCATCTTGAAGTGATTAAGGTTAAAGTGAACAAACTATGGTGTACATGCTTGACGAAGTATAAGTCAGAAATCTCATGTCCCTTGTATACGAGGGTCGCTCCTCATGCTACTCAAGTTTAGTCACCGGTAAGTTCTTGTCAGCGTAAGTATATGTGTATCATAGAGAACCGCCAACGGGGTACCCCTTGCCCGATGATACGGAAGAATCCCCATATCAAAATGACAAGGCAAGCAGACAACGAGCATCTCAGCATTCTTCTTATTTACCATGGGAATATGGTGTTTTTTTCTCTCTTTCCTCTTTTCATAGTATCTCTTTTTTTTCTCTTTTCTCTTTTTTTCTCAATATAGGACTCTTTTTTTATAAGAAGAATGCTTCATAGACAGCTCATTATGGTTACGCTGCAGGTTTCCACCATGTCAGCATGGATTAGACCAGCGGCCCAGGCGTTTCTCTAACACATATACATAACTCCATGGACTTACAAGCTCCCCTTTCATTTCACACCGACGACATCCATATACAAAAGAGCATGATATCAACTAGGTACAAGTACCAAGTGCAATGTTGAAAGCGTTCCCCATGAAAGCATGGTTCTGCTAATTCCCAACAAATAAGTGCAAGCATATACAACATAGAAGACACAATGGTTCAAGTTTATTAACGGCAAGTAAAGTAAAGTGTGTCATCAAGTTTGTGAGAGCTTTAATCACTAGTTTTCTCATAACAAGTTTAATTTGGAAGGTAAACAAAAGCATGAATATACTTGGAATAGCATAAGCTAGTAGGTAGGTATGGTGGACTCTTTGGAATAACTTGGTTTAGGGAGTTGGAGGCATGAGTGGAACTCATACTTTGTTGTGGAGGCTAGCAAAAGACTGGGAGCGACAAACTAAGAGAGCAATAATGGCCATAATCATGCAGAGCGACAAAACATCATTGATCAAAGCATAAAGTGATACTACAAGTTGAAAACTAAAGGATCATAAAGGCTTAGGTGACTTGAGATAGTCATAACATGGTGTGAGCATGCGCCAAGTCAACCCAAATAAAGCATCAAAGGAGAATACCACTATACTATGCTTTAATATGCTAAAACAATGCATGATTCATCCAAGGCACATTAATTAATCTCAATTGTTTATAACAAGTCATGCTACAGCAAAGAATACTAAGCATAAAGCCAAAACAATATCAAGCATGGCATGACAAAGCATAGGCCACAGTCAAAAACGAGCTCTTTTTACCACATAAGCATGAACTTTCCTACTCTTTTCCAAACCAAACCAAACTATTTGCAAACCAATGTATGAAAGAGGGGCTCGAACCAATTTATTCAGAAAACTAAGCAAACAAAAGTAAACGAAAAACCAAAACGAAAAAGAAAAAGAAGACGCTCCAAGAACAACACAATTGTGCATGAAACAATAAAAATGAAGCATTTGGAAGAAACCTGGGATTTTTATTGATGAAGAAGGGGATGCCTTGGGCATCCCCAAGCTTTGACGCTTGTACTTCTTGGAGATTTCTTGGGGTGACACGCGTGGCATCCCCAAGCTTGAGCTTTAGTCCATCCTTCATCTTGTTACTCATTCCTTCCATACACCTGAAATTTTTCCTTCATACAAAACTTCACACAATCTTTATCAGCAACATTAGTGCACTCAAGATAATAGGTCTTAAAGTTCAGTTCTAACACCAAATAAACTTCCATTATAACACTAGCTACTGTAGCACTTCCCTCAAAAATCTCAATTCCCCAAAAGAACTCAAAAAGGAACCAACAAGAAGCAAATGCAGAAAATGGCAGAAATCTGTCAAAACAGATCAGCGGGTAAAGACGGATTTTTTCGAAGACCTTCTATTGCTCAAATCAAAAAGTGTTGAACTAACGAAAGTTAGATAACAACCTAGGCAGAAGCACAAAAATTCACGCCTCAAAAAGACGTTCAGAGATTTTACACGAATTTTTACGGTAAAGCATAGAAATCTGTTTCGGGACAGCAACTTTCCCAATCATTACTTCTCTCTCATTAGAGGTTACTCTTGGCACAAAAAGCAAATAAAAAGGATAAGGATAGATTATTACTGAAGTAATAACTTCCAAGACTCATCTAAAACTTTTGGGTTATCTCCCAATAAGTACTTTTCTTTAACGCCTTTAAGTTAGGCTTGATAGTTTGAGAAGATGCTCACATAAGAAATATGAATTGAAGTAAAAGAGAGCATCAAGAAGCAAATTCAAAACACATTTAAGTCTAACCCACTTCCTATGCATAGGAATCTTGTATGCAAATAAACTCACAAAGAACAAATGACAGGCATAGGAAGATAAAACAAAAGTAATTTCAAAACTTTCAGCACATAGAGAGGTGTTTTAGTACCATGAAAACTTCTACAACCATATTTTCCTCTCTCATAATAATTTTCAGTAGCCTCATGAATAAACTCAACAATATAACTATCACATAAAGCATGATTTTCATGATCTACAAGTACATAATTTTTATCAAGCTCAAAAATAGTGGGATTAAAACCTTCAAACCCACTTTTAACAATTCTATAACAAGATGACTGATCATTCAATATAGGACCATCGTCTAGAGATTTATCATAAACATTTTCTAAGCAAAACTCTTTAGTACCATACATCTCGAAGTTAGGCACAAATAAAGGATTATCACAGATAACATGAGCATAACATTCATCCTCCTTTGGTAAGCATGGGGGACAATCAAATAATGTAAGGGATAAAGAGTTACTCCCATCAGAAGGTAGGCATGGGTAGCTAATCCATTCTTCCTCCTTTTGTTCATCATTATCCTCCTCTTTTTTATCTAATGAGCTTCCCGTTTCAGCAATTTCTTCTTCCATAAGCTCCTGCAAGGCATTAGTCTCTTTCGTTTGTGGAGAGCATCTATTAAGATATTCAAGAATATAGCCATTTTGTTCCTTGTAATTATCAAAACAAAATTTAAGTATATCATAAACCTCATATTTATAAGGTGCATCGTCAGTATTTTCAAGCAAATAGGCTAGTTCGAATGCACCCTTCCAAGCAATAAATTCTTCAATTCGTTCCACATCATAAAAGTCATAATTTCCCTTAACATAAAAAGATATGGTAACATTATCATTATACTCACATTGAAAAGGGAGGTGTTTATACCTCCTACAGCAACAAGATTTATCCAAGCAATAAGTGACATTATAAGTAGAGCACACGTTTATAGCAATGGTATACAATTTATCAATTTATTCCCATAAGTGTCTCCCTTTTTGTGACAAGCGGTGTTACTTATAATAATATTTTTGTTCTTCCGTGAACCCACCTTGCCAATAAGATTCAGTTTCAAAGAAACCAACCATTAATAGAAAGCATGATAAAGCAAGGCAATAATAGACCAACAAATATAGTAGGAACTATTTTTTTGTGTTTTTGATAAAGAAACAAGCAAACAAAGTAAAAAGGAACTAAGCAAAACAAAAATAACAAAGTAAAGAGATTGGTTATGAGGGACTCCCCTTGTGAAGATGTCCTTGACTCCCCGGCAACGGCGCCAGAAAAATGCTTGTTGGCTCAATGCACGGCGCCCAGAAAAGTGCTGGTGCGGTGTTGATGTAGAGCTCGTTGGGAACCCCAAGAGGAATGTATGATGAACACAGCAGCAAGTTTCCCTCAGTTATGAAACCAAGGTTTAATCGAACCAGTAGGAGCCAAGAAACACCCCAAAGGTGTTGCTAGCTGAGCTTTGGCAGGGAGCACTACCGGTGCTAGTAGCAACGTGGAGACCTGCACAACACAACCACAGAACTTTGTCCCCAACTTGCGATGAGGTTGTTAATCTCACCGTGTTTTGCGGAAAACAAAGGATTAAACGTATCGAATGGAAAGAAGTAAAAGTTTGCAGAAAGTAAACACAAGAAGTAAACAGTTTGTAGATTGTATGTAAAGAAATAGGACCAGGATCCATAGTTCACTAGAGGTGGCTCTCCTTAATATAGATAACATGATGGGTGAACAAATTACAACGGGGCAATTGACAAACATCGAGAAAGCAATACATGCATATACTAATCATCTTGACTCCTTTGAGACTTGATTGGGCATTACAACATTATACATAGACTGCCATCCAACTGCATCTATGACTAATAATCCACCTTCAGGTTATCATTCGAACCCCCTCCAGTATTAAGTTGCAAGCAACAGATTATTGCTTTATGAACTGCGTGTAAAGTAAACAATACGATTATTCTATGAACAAAGGATTGTTGTTTTCTCCCTAGTAGCAACAACACATCTAGTACCTTAGAGATTTCTGTCACTTCCCCAGATTACCAGAGGCATGAACCCACTATCGAGCATAAATACTAACTCTTGGAGTTACTAGCATCTACTTGGCCAAGATAGCTACTAACAACGAAAAGCATGCAAGATCACAAATAACAAAGACATGATAGAATCAATAATCAATCTGAAATAGGATATCAATATCCATCGGATCCCCGCAAACACAACATGCAGAATTACAAATAGATGATCTTGATCATGAACGGAGCTCACAAGATCTAGACAAGAAAGCACAAAGGAGGAGAACCAGCCATCTAGCTACTACATGGATCCGTAGTCCAAGGATGAACTACTCACGCATCACACCGGAGGCTTGCATGGTGATGAAGAAGGCCTCTAGGGTGAATTCCCCTCTCCGGCAGGGTGCCGGGAAGAGCTTCAGATCCCTCCCGATCTAGGGATGGAGATGACGGCGGCTACAGACTCTTTTGTGGATTTTTGATCAGGTACTTAGGGTTTTTGTCCTGAGGGTAATATATAGGCGGAAGGAGAGGCCGAGGGGGTGCCGGGAGCAGCCACACCACCCCCTGGCGCGGGCCAGGCCTGGCCGCACGGCTAGGTGGTGTGGTGGCCCCCTGGCCCCTCTCCGTCTCGTATTCTGGCACTTGATGACATCCGGGAAAATAGGCACTTTGGCTTTTGTCCCGTCCAATTTCGAGAATATTCATTTTTTGACTTTCCTGGAACCAAAAACAGCAGAAAGCAGGCAGCTGGCACTGTGGCTCTTGTTAATAGGTTAGTCCAAGAAAGCATATGAAAAGTACTCCAAAGTTGGAACAAAACACAAGAAAGTGGATAAAACCAAGCATGGAACATCAAAAATTATAGATACATTTGCAATGTATCAAACAACAGCAAGTTTCCCTTAAGTGGATTACCCAAGGTTTATCGAACTCAGGGAGGAAATGGTCAAAGGTATCCCTCTCAAGCAACCCTGCAATCAAGATACAATAAGTCTCTTGTGTCCCCAACACAACCAATACACTTTTTAGGTGTATAGGTGCACTAGTTCGGCGAAGAGATAGTAAAATACAAGTGGTATGGATAATTATAAGTGGTACCGGTGATAGAAAATACTTTGATGGCGTGGAAAAGACTAAAGGCAAACTGAAATAAAGATGGAAGCAAGCAAACATGTAACAGATCTAGTTGCAAACGGTGTTTCAATGCTTAGAAACAAGGCCTAGGGATCATACTTTCACTAGTGAACACACTCATATAAATATCTTCTCTTTATGATACTACTCTGAACTACTCTCCGGTTGGACACCCTAATCGATGGTAGGGCTATAACAGCACTCCTCAAAGTTCACTTTCCCCATCCAGATAACCCCACACTGTCACCTTGAGCACTAGATGGTTCAAACAAACACCACAATTTCATAGAAACATTCAACTCCAAATATAACTCATAACAAGTATTTGTAATCTCTAGCCTAAGTGCCACCATGGTGTGCACACTGTCAACTTCACACACATGGGAAGGGCAGAGATCTATTAAAGCACTTGAGTAGCAAGGTAGATCTATAGATTACAAGCTCATGATATCAATAAGATCATGCAAAGAGAGAGAGAGATGAACACATAGCTACCGGTAGAACCCTTAGCCTCGAGAGAGAACTACTCCCTCATCATCATGGGAATCAATGGTGATGGAGATGGTGGTGGAGATCGATGGAGATGGCTCCGGGGGCACTTCCCTATCTCGGCAGGGTGCCGGAACAGAGACTTTCTATCCCCGAATCTCCCCTTTGGTGGCGGCGGTGCTGCGGAACTTTTCGTGGTTGGAGGCTTGATGATTTAGGGTTTTTGCATCAGGGGAGATATATAGCGAAAGAGGCAAGGTCGATGGCCAGCCAGGGGGGCCCACACCATGCCCTGGCGCGGCCTAGGGGACCCGCGCCTAGGGGTGGTTTGGCCACCCTGTGGACCCTCTTCGTCTCTCCTTCTGGCTCCGTGAATCTTCCGGGAAAATAACGACTTTGGCTTTTGTTCGGTCCAATTCCGAGAATATTCATTTTCTGACTTTCTGGAACCAAAAACAGCAGATAACAGGCAACTGGCACTATGGCTCTTGTTAATAGGTTAGTCCAAGAAATCATATGAAAAGTACTCCAAAGTATGGACAAAACATAAAAAAGTAGATAAAACCAAGCATGGAACATCAAAAATTATGGATACGTTAGCAACGTATCAGGAGTCAAGATGATTAGTATATGCATGTGTGCTTTCTCGGTGTCTATCAATTGCCCTGCTATAATTTGTTCACCCAACATGTCATCTATCTTAAGGAGAATCACCTCTAGTGAACTATGGACCCCGGTCCATTCTTTTACCATTGATAAACCATCTACTATTTACTGTTTACTGTTTACTTTCTGCAAGAAATTACTATTTTCCACACAATACATTTAATCCTTTGTTTTCAGCAAAACCGGTGAGATTGACAACCTCACTGTAAGTTGGGGCAAAGTTCTGTGGTTGTGTTTTGTAGGATTCCAAGTTGGAAACAACACCTTGGAGTTGTTTCCTTGCTCCTACTGGTTCGATAACCTTGGTTTCATAACTGAGGGAAAACTTGTTGATGTGCTCATCATAGATTCCTCTAGGGGTTCCCAACAAGCTCGAATATATTTTGAGCCATCAGTCTCTTCTGGGCAAGACAAAGATGGTAGATATGCCTTTTACTAGGCAGAAGGGTATTGTCAGAATTCAGATTTTCTATGTTGATCCAGAATTCATCCCTGCTTTCCTTGACGTTTGGATTAAGAGGGTCTTTTATTGGCTAAAGTTCTTGGTCGAGAAAGCTGACACTTCAGTTCAGGGTGGATCGATTCCACCGTATAATGGTAACAATGGGAATGATGATGCAAACAAAAAGAATGAGGAAGGCTCAACCAATATGGAGGAAGATAAAAGGATGGAAGATTCAACTAATATGAATGTGAATTCTAATGTTGAGGGTGGAGGACAGTTACTTTCTGGAGGGATGTAGTCGGCAGCATTGCTAACTTCTCCATGGGTTAATATTAGATCCTTCCAAATTGAGATGAATGAGGTAAAACATAAAAATGATAATTTTGTTCTTTCATCTAATGGTTCTATGCAATCTTTAACTTCTCTTTATGATACGAATGTTTCTTTTGTCCCTCAGGGATTATCCCTCCCTCTCGTGATTCCACCATCACGCATTGATGCTATGAGGGCTTCACAGAATATTGCTAGAGGGGGGAGTGCTCGGTGGTGCTTGACAACGTTGTAGTCTCGAGTGTTGCTGAACAGGAGGTCAATGCATATGTACCTAAGTACATTGGTTAAGACCGACTTGCTGCAGTGGAGCCTCGCCAGGAGGAAGTGGCACCTGCTGCCGTGCCGCAAGTCCCTGCTGCGGCACAGTTTTGTGCTGCCGTGGGGCTCGAGCAGGCTGCTGCGAGGCTCGGGCAGGCTGTCGTGGGCGTTTCCTCTGCCGCGGTAGAAGAGGTATCGCTAGGAAACGGTGTCCCTTTAGAGTTCTTGGAGGATGGACTTCAGCCGCTGGAGTACCCGACCACCCCAAACAAGCTGCACAAGTATACGTTGAACATCGAGGCAAATTCTTTTGTTCCTAAAGCCACAACCACTAGGGGTATACTCACAAGACCAAAACCATCTCTTGCTGAGGTGATTGAGTTTGGTGGCATACCTAAATCTGCTGCTATTGAAGTCAGAACAAGTGATCGCATGAGGGCACAGGCAAATGCTGACGCTACACAGCTAGAGCAGGCGGTGGATTTGGTGCAGCGCCGAGATGATCTCAAAGGTAAAAATTTAAATCCGGCCTTTTCAATCATGTCTTTTTCAAGTATCGATATAATAGAGAAGGCTAGATCGATTGGGGTTTCTCTGGGGGAGACAGAGTCACAAAAGGTTGTTGCAGCTAATTTGATTAGAGACAACTAACTAAAAAGAACTCTCACTCTACTTGATCGTCGTACCAAAAAAAAGAGGGGGGAGAAAGTTTAGTCGTTTCTAAGATGTCCAATTTGTGTGATGTTTTGGTTGAGGAGGAACTTCTTGGATTAGAGGATCTTGACGAGAATCTAATCAAAGAACCTACCAAAAAGTGTGGGCGAAAGAAAAAACAATTTGACCCCGCGAAGGTTTGTCGGGGCACTGGAGTTAGAGTTAAGAAAACCTTTTAAGATGCAGGGTTTATGTGGGATGTTTTGGAATAGTGAAGGCTTTCGGGATACAGCGAAACATCATTTTGTTTCGGAGACTATTAGGGAGAGGAAACTTGATTTTGTTGCCCTGTTGGAAACAGGTCGGTCTAATTTTACTATCCCTTTCCTAAAGCATTTGACTCCGGGATTGGACTTTGCGTGGTTCTGCTTACCTCCTTGTGGAAGGTCGGGTGGCATCCTCGTGGGTTTTAACACTGAAACACTGATAGTAAACAAGGTTGACTCATGTGATTTCTGTGTTAAGATTCATATCAAGATGGTTTTGTCTTGATGGTTTTGTATGGATCTTGGTTCCTGTTTATGGGGCGGCTCAAGATAATTTGAAACATGAGTTTCTTGCCGAGTTAGTGCGAGTTTGTGAAAACGAAACACTACCCTTTGCTTGTCGGAGGCAATTTTAATATTCTGATACGTAAAGAGGATATGACTAATGATAATTTCAACACTCGCTGGCCTTTTATGTTTAATGCTATTATCGAAAGTCTAGATCTTCGAGAGATAGTTCTCTCTGGCAGACAATTTACTTAGGCAAACCGTGGAGATAATCCTACTTTTGAGAAGCTTGATCAGATACTGGCCACTATTGAGTGGGAACAAAAGTTCCCCCTCGTGAGTCGTGACAGTGCAAGCGCTGATGCGGTCGGGGTCTGATCATACGCCTCTGTTGATTGACTCAGGGATTCAGGCTCATAAAGGGAATAATCCGAGATTCTCCTTCGAGCTTTCATGGTTAAGACAGGATGATTTTTTAGCATGGTTGCTAAGGAATGGACATCGGTCACCCATGGCGCCTCAATCATTGAACGTTGGCAACATAAGGTTAGACACCTACGCCAAATTCTACGTGGGTGGGCAAAGAACCAGAGTGGAAAATATAAAAAAGAAGGAAAGGTTTCTTTCTATCATCTATGAACTAGATATTAATGCTGAAAATACTCAGCTTAGTGAGGCTGAAAGAGATCAATTAAAACTTGTGAATGATCAAGTTTCTAAGTTAAGACAGGAGGAGGAGTCTAAATGGGCACAACATGCTAAGGTTAAGCATATCCAAGATGGAGGTAACAACACTAGTTATTTCCACCTTATTGCAAATGGTAAGAACAGAAAGAAAAAGATTTTCAACTAGAACTGGATGAGGGGACCATTGTGGGAGAGGAGAATTTGAGAACTTACATCTCTGAATTTTATAAGAAGCTTTTTGGGGAGCCGACTCCCAATAGCTTTACTCTTATGGAGGAAGTGATTAACGATATACCACAAGTTTCACCCGAAGAAAATGGAATTTTAACCTCTATGTTTGGTGAACAAGAGGGTTTTGAGGCTATTTCTTCAATGGAACACAATAAGGCGCCTGGGCCTGATGGGTTTCCGGCATAATATTATCAAACCTTCTGGCAAGTAATAAAACAAGACTTGATGGCTTTGTTTGCACAGTTGCACTCAGCTAATCTACCTCTTTTCAAACTTAACTTTGGTGTTGTCACCTTGTTACCTAAGAAAGAGAATGCAATACAAATTCAACAATATAGACCTATTTGTCTCCTGAATGTTAGTTTCAATTTTTTTATAAAAGTTGCGACAAACCGTATTTTCGTGATTGCTCACAAAGTCGTTAGACCCACTCATACAGCTTTTATGCTCGGGCGGCATATCCTAGAAGGAGTGGTGGTACTTCATGAAACAATTCACGAGATTCATAGGAAAAAGTTGGACAGGGTGCTATTTAAAATTGATTTGGAAAAGGCTTATGACAAGGTCAAATGGCCTTTCTGCAGCAAGTCCTTCACATGAAAGGTTTCGACCCATTATGGTGTAAATGGATTGACAATTTTGTGCGAGATGGAAGCGTGGCCATTCGTGTTAATGATGACATAGGTCATTAGTTTTAGACTAGGAAAGGGCTTCGACAAGGTGATCCATTATCCCCCATGCTTTTTAATATCATCACGGATATGCTTGCTATTCTTATTGCTTGAGCAAAATAAAATGTTCAGGTGGCTGGGCTAATACCTCATCTAGTCGAAGGGGGAGTGTCCATTTTATAGTATGCAGATGATACTATTTTGTTTATGGAACATGATCTCCAAAAGGCAGTAAACATGAAGCTTATTCTTTGTATTTTCGAGCAGCTTTCCGGTCTCAAAATAAATTTTCACAAAAGTGAGATCTTCTGTTTCGGGCGAGCGGCCGAACAGGAACTTACATATAAGGAAATATCTGGGTGTGAGTCAGGATCCTTACCGTTTAGGTACTTAGGAGTTCCTATACATCATAGGAGACTGAGGAACTCTGAATGGAATCCGGTTGAAAATAGATTTGAGGCTAAGTTAGGATGTTGGCAAGGAAAGCTTCTGTCTTATGGTGACCGACTTGTCCTAATAAATTCGGTTCTAACGAGTATGCCTATGTTTATGCTGTCTTTTCTTGAAATAACAAAGGGTGTAAGGAAAAGACTAGACTTCTATCGTTCACGTTCTTTTGGCAAAGTGATGAACACAAGAAGAAATACAGGTTAACTCGGTAGAATATTCTTTATAGACCTAAGGATCAGGGAGGTTTGGGTATAGATGTGTTAGAGATTAAGAACAAATATTTATTAAGCAAATGGCTGCATAAACTTTTGTCAGAAAAAATGGGTATGGCAGGAGCTGCTATACAGCAGGTATCTGGCTTATAAGACTCTAGCACAAGCTACATCCAAGCCAACTGATTCACCTTTCTAGAAAGGCCTTATGGGAGTAGAAGATGAGTTCTTTGCCAGGTTTTTTTTCAAAATAGGCGATGGGAAAAGTATTAGATTCTGGGAAGATGTTTGGCTAGGTGATACACCACTTGCCCAACAATATCCTCCTCTTTATTGCATCATTCATACAAAACATGTTCTAGTCAATTTAGTGCTATCACAAGTTCCTATAAACATCAGCTTTAGATGTAGTTTAACGGGAAATAAGTGGGATGCATGGTTGCATCTTTGTGAAAGACTGATGGTTGTTTCCTTATCAAACGACAAGGACCATTTTGTGTGGAGACTGATCGATAATGGAACTTTCTCGGTCAAATCTGAAGGGTTCTGTAGCAGAAAACAAAAAAATTCTATCTACTCGAACACTAATACCAGGATCTAAACTATGTAGACATAAGTAATGGATAAGGGATTCGATATTCATACCTTTGAAGACCGAGGCACGCCTTATGCAGGAAGGCGTATATTGATGAAGACGAGCAGCACCCCAAGTGTGGTGCCTCCGAAGTTCGTCACATGTCCGGTGTAGGAGACGTCAACCGGACTCCAATCCAGCCAAGCAGCGGAAGAAGTAGATGCCGGATCTCAAATCACACGACGATGGTGTGAAGGTGCAGAACTCACCCACGAGGTCCTCCCCAATATTACGGAGAAGTCCTCAATGGATGAGAGAGAGAGAATGAGAGGGAATGGGATCATTCCAAAGGGGGAGGGGAGACCCCTATATATAGTGGGAGGGGGCGCACCACCCAGGGGCCAGGCGGTGTGGGACTAAACCCCACACCCGCCGGCCACCTAGGGGCAGCCTCCGGCCCTAGGTGGGCCCCATTGGGGCGGCCCACTAAGCCTAGGCCGGCTGGCCCCCACTCCCTAGGCGCCATGCCCTATTGGGCCTCTCTTCGGGTGAGGCCCATTAGCATTAAGATGCCTTTAATAATAAAATAAAATATATATTTAGTATTAATTCTCCAATTAACATTCAAATACACATATTATATTATTCCTTTACTCTGGAACACCTTCCGGACCCCTCCTGATCTCCATCAGATGTTACCCGGAACTATTCTGGTTTCTCTTTCTCTATTTCTCCTACGATGCCTCATCTACCCTAAGCGTCCCTACCCTTAAGCAGGACATCCTTCAGTTCAGAAACACTCCGGACATGATTGAGACTACTCTCACATCAATGATCAACAGAGGGACCTAGATGGCCATGTGACCCCCGTGCATTTCACGAATATAATCGCTCGAACCGTGAGATAGTCGTTTCCCGTTCCCTTTGTCATTCGATACCTAATACATCCGAGACTTGATCTTCCGTATCTCCATACCTTAGTTGGATCTCTTTACCGATGAACTTGTTTTCTCGTTCTCATGCCATTGCATTACGTGACCTAGTCACATGCTTGCAAGCTTCATTAATGCAATGTCACCGAGATGGCCACATGTATCTGTCCGTTACATGGACTAGACAAATCCTGGTCTTGATATGTACTCCTCTACGCATCTCTTCAGAAAACCTGAGTGGCACCTTTTTGATCACCCTGTTATGAGATGATTCTTGATAACCATCTAAGATTCTTCCGGAATGGTGATTTGCATTACCTCACAATCAAAGGATCAGGTTGCAAGGTTCTCTGTGTTTTATCATCAATGGTGAACTTTGTGACTAGATCTCATTAAGATATAACGGTCGGATGTTTGTCTATCATGTTATTCAAGTAATAACATGACCTCATTGTCAATTGGCATAAATGCCCATGATCTTGAAACCCAGACCATCCGCATGACCAATGAATTAGTTCGCTAGAGGTAACTAGAGACACGGTTTGTTTACATACCACACGTGTATTAACGTTTCGTATTAACACAGTTATAGCACAGTATGAAACGTATTATGAACATATAGGAGATATATCAAATAATACACTTTATTATTTGCCTCTAGGGCATAACTCCTTCAGTCTCCCACTTGCACTAGAGTATAAACAAAACTAGTTTACAATAGGCAGGAACCTAACACCAATGGAATCTCGGTGTTGTTCGTGCTTTTCCTAATGGAGAGCTTTAGTCAAAGGATCTGCCACATTCAGTTCCGTATCTACTTTGCAAATCTTGACTTCACCTTCGTCAACGTTCTGTCGGATGACGTGAAATCTAAGCTTGATGTTTTGGCTGTGGAATGAGTCCTTGGTTCCTTTGCGTTTGCAATAGCTCCCGTGTTATAACAATAGATCGTCACGGGGTCTTGCGCATTTGGAAAAACTCCCAGTTTGATGATGAAATTCCTTAGTCAGACAGCTTCATTTGCTGCATCATCCGCAGCAATATATTCAGACTCCATTGAAGATTGTGCCACCACCGGCTGCTTCTTGCTCTTCCAGCTTACCGCCCCACCATTCACCAAGAAAACAAATCCCGTTTGAGACTTCGAGTCATCATGATCTGAATTCCAGCTCGCATCTACGTAATCCTTTATGTTTAGAGCTTCATCATTTCCTCCATAGATTAGGAACATATCCTTTGTTCTTCTTAGATACTTTAGGATATTCTTCACAACTATCTAGTGATCCGGTTCTAGATTACTTTGATATCGGCTCGTCAAACTAAGAGCCAATGCCACATCAGGTCGTGTACTTAGCATTGCATACATGATAGATCCTATGGATGAAGCATAGGGGATGTAAGACATCTTCTCTCTATCGTCGTCCATTACAGGACATTGAGTCATACTCATTTTGCAATTCTTCATCATAGGTGTAAAACCCCTTTTGGTGTTTTCCATTTTGAACCTCTTCAAAATCTTTTCTATGTAAGTACTCTCACTCAATGCTATTAGGTGCCTTGATCTATCTCTATAGATCTTGATTCCTAATATGTATGCAGCTTCACCTAGATCGTTCATGGAAAATTGGTTACTCAAATATGCTTTCACGCTTTTCATAAGATCCACATAGTTTCCCATGAGTAATATGTCATCCACATATACTACTAAGAAAACAACTGAGCTCCCACTCGCTTTCTTGTAAACACAGAACTCTTGTTGATTTTGGACAAATCCAAAACTCTTGATCACTTGATCAAAATGTTGGTTCCAGCTCCGAGATGCTTGCTTCAATCCATAAATGGACCGTTGAATCTTGCATACCTTTCCAGCATCCCTAGGATTAACAAAACCTTCCATTTGCATCATATACAACTCTTCATCAATGTGACCATTGAGGAATGCGGTCTTGACATCCATCTGCCAAATTTCATAGTCGAAATGTGCAGCAATTGCTATTAAAATCCCGACAGCCTTAAGCATCACTACGGGAGAGTAAGTCTCATCGTAGTCATCTCCTTGAATTTGTCGAAACCCCTTTGCGACAAGTCGAGCTTTGTGAACGGTCACATTACCATTCGCATCTGTCTTTTTCTTAAAGATCCATTTATTTTCCATGGCTTTGCGGCCTTCTGGAAGATCCACCAAGGTCCAAACTTGGTTTTCATGCATCAATCCTATTTCGGATTTCATGGCTTCTAGCCATTTATCGGAGTCAACACTATCCATAGCTTCTTTGTAGTTTGCAGGTTCTTCCTGTTCATCTAGGATGACAGACATTACAAGGCTATTGTACCAATCAGGAGCGGCACGAACCCTTGTAGACCTGCGAACCTCAGGAGTCTTGACGTAATTGTTTTGATCATCATCAATGGGCTCGTCCTCCATGTTGGAGAGCGGTTTCAGAACAGCTTCTGTTCCGCTACTCGGAATTTGGAGAGAAGGGTTAACAATTTCATCTAACTCAATTTTCCTTCCACTCACTCCTTTTGCAAGAAACTCTTTCTCGAGAAAGGTGTCGGTTCTTGCGACAAACGTTTTGCCTTCGGCTTGGTTGTAGAAAGTATATCCAATGGTTTCCCTTGGATATCCTACAAAGATGCATTTTTCCGATTTGGGTTCGAGTTTGTCAGGCTGTAGTTTCTTGACGTAAGTCTCACGTGCCCAAACTTTCAGAAATGACAATATTGGCTTCTTGCCATGCCATATCTCATATGGGGTTATCTCCACGGATTTGTATGGTGCTCGGTTTAAAATAAAAGTGAAGGTTTCTAACGTGTATCCCCAAAAAGACACAGACAAATCAGTTAAAGACATCATGGATCGTACACTATCCAATAGGGTTCGATTATGATGTTCCGACACACCATTACGCTGTGGTGTTCCGGCTGGCATAAGCTGTGGGACAATCCCATAGTCCTTTAAGTGCATGTTAAACTCATAACTCAAATACTCGCCTCCTCGATCCGATTGAAGGTGCTTGATTTTCTTGTTAAGTTGATTCTCTACTTCTTTCTGAAATTCCTTGAACTTTTCAAAGGTTTCAGACTTGGGCTTCATTAAGTAGATATATCCATATCTGCTTAAGTCGTTAGTAAAGGTAACAAAGTAACGATAACCACTGCGCGTTGAGACGCTCATTGGTCCACATACATCCGTATGTATGATTCCAAGTAGGTCTACAGCTCTCTCGACTATTCTGGAGAATGGTGTTCTAGTCATCTTGCCCATGAGGCACGGCTCACATGTATCAAGGGATTCGAAATCCAATGATCCAGGAAGCCCTTCTGAATGAAGCTTCTTCATGCGCTTTACGCCAATGTGACCAAGACGACAATGCCACATGAACATGGAATTATCATCACTATGCTTAGAACGTTTAGCATCAACACTATGGATGTGTGTATTACAATCAAGATCAAGTAAGAATAAACCATCACATACAGGAGCATGAACATAGAAAACATCATTCATATAAATTGAACAACCATTTGTTCCAGATTTAAATGAATAACGGTCTTGCAACAAGCAAGACCCACTCACAATATTCATACTCAATGCAGGTACATAATAGCATTTATTCAAAACCAATAATAATCCTGACGGTAGACGGAGATGCAGGGTGCCGACGGCCATCACTTCGACTCTCGAACCATTGCCGACGTGCATCGTCACCTCGTCCTTCCTCAGGCGCCTCCTACTCTGCAGATCCTGCTGAGAGTTACAAATGTGAGCAACAGATCCGGTATCAAATACCCAGGTGTTACTCCTGGAGCTTGTAAGGAACACATTAATAACATGTATATCATATATACCTTTGTCCGTGGCGGCTATTTTGCCAGCTCGCTTGTCTTCAAGGTACTTGGGGCAGTTGCGTTTTCAGTGCCCATCCCCTTTGCAGTAGAAGCACGAAGTGTCGGGCTTAGGGCCAGGCTTGGCAGTCTTTGAGGTGCCCGGAACAAACCTGACATCCCTCTTAGACTTCTTACCCTTGCCTTTCCCCTTTTGCCTCGGTTTCTTAAAGTTGGTGGTCTTGTTGACCATCAACACCGTGTGCTCCTTCTTGATTTCAACCTCAGCAGTTTTGAGCATGGCGAACACCTCAGCAAGGGTCTTAGTCATCCCTTGCATGTTGTAGTTCATCACAAAGCTCTTATAGCTATGGGGCAGCGAGTGCAGCACCCTATCAATCGCGAGCTCCTCCGGGATTTTGCAATCCAGGGCATTTAAGCACTTAACGTAGCCAGACATTTTGACCACGTGCTCACTAATACTATTGTGCTCTTCCATTTTAGTAGAGAAGAAGAGCTCAGAAGCATCATGCCTCTCTACACGGGCCTGTGGAGCAAATACGGCCTTGGGATCCTGCATTCATCTTCTCAAAACGCTTTTGAAGCTCCGGCTCCATGGCATAGAGCATTCCACTCTGGAAGAGGGACAAATCGTCCGCCTTGGACTGCCAGACATTATTTTCGTCCTGCGAGGCGGAATCTGCAGGCTTAGCCGGAAGCTCAGCCTCGATGACATAAGTCAACTTGTAGGGGACTAGGAGGATCCTAAGATTGCGGAACCATGCGGTGAAGTTGGTTCCATCAGTTTTCAGCTTGTCCTTCTCGAGGAAAGTGCTAAGGTTGAAGGTGGGTGGGCGAGACATCTACAAAGGATTTGCAAAGTGTTTAGACTATGTTCATAATAATGAGTTCAAGTTTTGATTAAAAGAACTCCCACTTAAACGAACATCCCTCTACTCGTTTAGTGATCACATGATCCTAATCCCCTGCACCTCCCCCGATCGTCACGGCCATCAGTGTAGTATCAAAGGTGGACATTCCCTAATGTCGATCACATCAACCATGTGATTCATGCTCGACCTTTCGGTCTCCTGTATTCCGAGGCCATGTCTGCACATGCTAGGATCGCCAGTTCTAACTCGTGTGTATTGGCAGTGCAACATGGCTTGCACCCACTGTATGTGAATGTAGATATGTCTGACCCCTACTCACCGCAGGGCGCCTCATACCAAAGAACTTTCTTGGTGGTGCACACACAAGGGGAATACGATAACTGGAATACTATGAGGAATTATCTCATTATGCTACCGTCTAATATAAGTATACCAGCATAATAAGTAATACTTCAAAAGTAAAGTGTTATGACATGGTTATAGCTTTATGATCATCATCAATAGCTTCAATGAGAGTTTCACAAACTTGTCATTGCCATGTTATAATACTTGCCCCTATGCAATAATAAAGATAGATGCTTCTATATTATCTATTGCATGTTTTACGCGGCTTTAGGGCTTTCGTAGTAGAACCCCTTCCCACCTACGAACGTCGAGCCACAACATGGATTCAATGATTGCCGTTCTTCTTCCCCTTTCAGGGCCCTCTAGTGTCAATGTCAAATCAACTACTGTAGAGAGACAGACACCCCCCTAAGCCACTTTGATTTGTGGACCAGTCTCGTGAATCACCACGTGAGGTCGGTTGGGGGCCGCTTCATCAAATAGTGCCGCGATATGAACAATAACATTAAAGAGGGTAGCAACTAGAGAATCAATGCCCACATATTGCTATGTGTTCTATCCGTACGACATGTCTACCCATAGACCCGCTCTGATACCACTGAAGGGTTCTATAGCAGAAAACAAAAAAAATCTATCTACTCGAACACTAATACCAGGATCTAAACTATGTAGACATAAGTAACGGAGAAGGGATTCGATATTCATACCTTTGAAGACCGAGGCACGCCTTACGCAGGAAGGCGTATATTAATGAAGACGAGCAGCACCCCAAGTGTGGTGCCTCTGAAGTTCGTCACATGTCCGGTGTAGGAGACGTCAACCAGACTCCGATCCAGCCGAGCAGCTGAAGAAGTAGATGCCGGATCGCAAATCACACGACGATTGTGTGAAGGTAGAGAACTCACCCACGAAGTCCTCCCCAATATTACGGAGAAGTCCTCAATGGATGAGAGAGAGAGAGAATGAGAGGGAATGGGATAATTCCAAAGGGGGAGGGAGACCCCTATATATAGTGGGAGGGAGGCGCACCACCCAGGGGCCAGGCGGTGTGGGACTAAACCCCACACCCACCGGCCACCTAGGGGCAGCCGCCGGCCCTAGGTGGGCCCCATTGGGGCGGCCCACTAAGCCTAGGCCGGCTGGCCCCCACTCCCTAGGCGCCATGCCCTATTGGGCCTCCCTTCGGGTGAGGCCCATTAGCATTAAGATGCCTTTAATAATAAAATAAAATATATATTTAATATTAATTCTCCAATTAACATTCAAATACACATATTATATTATTCCTTTACTCCGGAACACCTTCCGGACCCCTTCCGATCTCCATCGGATGTTACCCGGAACTATTCCGGATTCTCTTTCTCTATTTCTCCTACGATGCCTCATCTACCCTAAGTGTCCCTACCCTTAAGCGTGACATCCTTCAGTTCGGAAACACTCCGGACATGATTGAGACTACTCTCACATCAATGATCAATAGAGGGACCTGGATGGCCATGTGACCTCCGTGCGTTTCACGAATATAATCGCTCGAACCGTGAGATAGTCGTTTCTCGTTCCCTTTGTCATTCGATACCTAATTCATCCGAGACTTGATCTTCGGTTTCTCCATACCTTAGTTCGATCTCGTTACCGATGAACTTGTTTTCTCGTTCTCATGTCATTGCATTCCGTGATCTAGTCACATGCTTGCAAACTTCATTAATGCAACGTCACCGAGATGGCCACATGTATCTGTCTGTTACATGGACTAGACAAAACCTGGTCTTGATATGTACTCCTCTACGCATCCCTTCGGAAAACCTGAGTGGCACCTTTTTGATCACCCTGTTACGAGATGATTCTTGATAACCGTCTAAGCTTCTTCCGGAATGGTGATTTGCATTACCTCACAGTCAAAGGATCGGGTTGTGAGGTTCTCTGTGTTCTATCATCAATGGTAAACTTTGTAACTAGATCTCATTAAGATATAATGGTCGGATGTTTGTCTATCATGTTATTCAACAAATAACATGACCTTATTGTCAATTGGCATAAATGCCCATGATCTTGAAACTCAGACCATCCTCATGACCAATGAACTAGTTCACTAGAGGTAACTAGAGACACGGTTTGTTTATATACCACACGTGTATTAACATTTCGTATTAACACAGTTATAGCACAGTATGAAACGTATTATGAACATATAGGAGATATATCAAATAATACACTTTATTATTTGCCTCTAGGGCATAACTCCTTCAAAATGTATGTATGAGGACTTGTTAAATGATCATCCCCGGTTCCCGTCCAGGTATCTGTAGAAAATTAAAATTCCATTGAAGATAAAAATTCTTATGTGGTTCCTCAATAACAAGGTTTTATTAACTAAAGATAATTTGGCTAAGCGCAATTGGAATGGATGCAAACAATGTTGCTTTTGTGACGATGACGAATCAATAGAACATTTATTTCTTACTTGTCCTTTTGCTAAAATTTTATGGCGAATGATTTTCTGTACTTACAACTTACCACCCCTACCAATATTCTAATATGTTTAGAAATTGGCTGAATGGAGTGGATAAAATGGATAAAGGCAGAATATGCATTGGCATCTCGACATTATGTTGGTCCATCTGGAAGTGTCGTAACAATTGTATTTTTAACAAAACAGGAGTTCCATCTTTTGTGCAGGTAATTCATACGAGGCGTATTGGATCCAACTTTGGGTTTTCTTACTCCCGGAGCATTTGCGGCAACCCATGGTGTTTGGGTGCACCCGTCTCATGACGGTTACTTCGTATTTTTCGGCCAGACTTCGTGGCGTCATTCTATTAGATTGACAAATATTTAGCCTGAGTTTATCCTTCACCGTAATACTTTTATCTTTTGTAAGATGGTTGATTTGCATATCAGCTAAAGCGGATCAGTGATCTGTAATACTTCTGTGGACTACTTGTTTAATAAAGGGCTCTGTGCATCCGTTGGATGTAGAGGCCGGGGCTCACCCCATTTCGGAAAAAAAGTTGAAAGTGGATGTATTTTAATTCGGGTAATATATGATTCTCCTATTAATACGACATGGGAAACTAACGATATATAGTGGCCAATCCTTCTAAACTCACATGGTATCAACGGGACAATAAAATGAGTATTTCTTTGAGATACGAGACGTCCTTCTCATAAAACCAATATAAAATGATTATTCTTTTCGATACATTCCTAGTTTGTAAACCAACAGTCGTAGAATAAAAGGGAGGGACTCTAGCAACTCCCAATCACGCAATTAAAGGACTCTGCTGTTTCCTTCTCGTGCAGGACACCCACGATCACACGAACATCAAAACACGAGTATTTATGTTTTGGGTAGTTCCTGCATGAACGGAGAAGACCGTGCCTAGTATTACGCGATAATAACACGATTCTCCATTAATTAGTTTCCACCTATACCCTGCAGTTGGGCAATATAATGCTAGGGCACTACTAGGCCGATCGATTCATCCCTCTCTTGCTACTAGCTAGGGCGACGAAGATGAACCCTGCAGCCGCCCAAGCTCACCTTCGCTACATCCAAGCGATGGCAATGGAGGACATGAAGAAGCTGTACGCGCCGCCGCCGCCGCCGCCGCCGTCTAGGGCAGGCGTGTACCAAGACGACGAGCCCTTGCCGGACGACGAGCCACTGGGGCTTCTGATGCCTGCCGCCCAGACGACGCCGGCCGCGCCGGCAACGACCGACGGCGGTCTGGTCCTCAAGACAGAGTGCGAGTTCCCGGCCCTCGGGAGGAACGCGTCCTGGGACAAGTTCGCGGTGCTCGTGCACGCCAAGGCGCCCGCCGACGTGGCGCGCGCGCCGCTGGATCTGGTCACCGTCCTCGACGTCAGCGGCAGCATGGAGGGCCAGAAGATCCAGCTCCTGAAGCAGGCCCTGGGCTTCGTCATCGACCAGCTCGGCCCCGACGACCGCCTCTCCATGGTCTCCTTCTCCGGGGAGGCCACCCGCCTGACCCCTCTCGCGCGCATGACGGACGCGGGGAAGGCTGCCGCGAAGGTCGCCGTCGGGTACATCGTCGTGCGGTGGACGGGCACCAACATCAGCGAGGGCCTCCGCGTGGGCGCGAAGGTGCTCGCCGACCGCCGCCACAAGAACGCCGTCGCGAGCATGGTCCTCCTCTCCGACGGGCAGGACACCTTCAAGCCCAAGTGCCCCGGTCAGGGTCTCGTGCCGCCTTCGTTCAGGCAGGCCGCCACCCGGCCCGGCCCGATCCACACGTTCGGGTTCGGCGCCGACCACGACGCGGCCGCGATGCACGCCATCGCGGAGGCCACGGGCGGCACTTTCTCCTTCATCGAGAACCAGGCGGCGATCCAGGACTCGTTCGCGCAGTGCATTGGCGGGCTCCTCTCGGTCGCCGTGCAGGAGGCGCGCATCGCCGTCACGTGCCTGCACCGGGGCGTGCGGGTCCAGGAGGTCAAGTCCGGCTGCTACGCCAGCAACGTGGCCGCCGATGGCCGGGCCGCCACAATAGAAGTCGGCGAGCTCTACGACGACGAGGAGAGGCGCTTCCTGGTGCTCGTCTACGTGCCGAGAGCCCGGCCCGCGGAGTCGGTCACCCGCCTGATCAAGGTGACCTGCGCCTACCGCGCCGGCCGCGATCATCCAGAGGCCGCTCGAGCTGACAGACGGCATGGGTGCTCCGGCCATGGAGGTCGAGCGGGAGCGCGTCCGCCTAGCGGCAACCCAGGACATCGCGGCGGCCCGAGTGGCCGCTGAGGGCGGAGAGCACGCCGACGCCAAGCGGATACTCGACTGCCGGCTCAAGGCCGTGGAGCGGTCGTCGGCTACAGGGGCGTGCGAGGCTCTCAAGGAGGAGCTGCAGGACCTTAGCGCCCGCGTGGGTGACCGGCTGGAGTACCAGCAGACGGGGCGCGCGCACCTGCTGGCCGGCATGAGCTCCCATACGCAGCAGCGCGCCTCAGCGTCCACGTCCGCAGCCAAGGCCAAGGCTCCTCGGGCCTACCTCACTCCCAAGATGGAGGAGATGGTGGAGACGTCGCGCAAGCAGAGCAGGAAGCGCCAGCACCCGGACGGTCAGCTTAAACAGATCAAGCTAGATCTCACCGATTGATTTCCATGTCAGCAGGTTGATTTATATACTACTAGTATGTCTTTTTTATTCGGTACGTCTGAACTTGTCGTCCTCTCCTTTGAACTCCTCTGAACTTGTTATTCTGAAACTAGCTTCTAGTGTTCCAAGAGTGACACCGAGTTGAAAGTTCCACCTCTCGTGGTTTTTATCATGCTATTAGTGCTTTTGTGGTACTTCCTTACAGTTCCAAAATATGTGACGTATGAATTTTGTTGAAAAGTTAAAACTTACTCTCTTTGATCCCATGGACGGAGCCAGGATTTAAGCATGAGGGGGGCGGAAAAAAATATCGATCATATGTGGGGTTTTGTACTAGAAAAAAAATGTGGAGATTAAACATCACAACATATGAACTCTCACTCTTAGCGTTTATAACACAAAATAGCAATTTTTTGGCTAAGAAAAGCTCAATTCTAAATTCCATTCTACGACTGTAAATCTCGTCTAACCATTTGATAATCTTAGAGTAGGTGACCTTCATAGCAATTTCTTTTCCAGACTAGCAATTCAATAAGCCATCTATGAATGAAAAGACGGATGTAAATAATTTGCTATACAAGCAAATGGAATGTGAAATAATTATGAAATTATCCGATCCTCCTCCTTTTCATCTCCACACAAGCACATCTGGACTATTCCAATTTTATAGTTTTTATAGAGGCACAGATTAGTTTAATGATTAGGGCTGCAAACGGAATTAGAAACGAGTAAAATACCTTTCTGTTTTGACTCGTCATCGCCGATCATGATCTTCGCGGCCGCCGGCCGGCCGGCCGTTCGTCGGTGCAGGCGAGCAGCTGTGGCCTGTGGCACGCGGATCGCAGGTTACCCCAACCCCTTCTTATGTTCTTGTTAGATCAATTGGAAATTGGAAATCAGACTGCCTTCGCCAGCAGCCGCCGAACGCAATCTGAAACCAAATGCCGAAGCGATGCGTGCGTGCTGGGGCGAACGAAGCGAGAAAAGGCCTCAATTAACCTAGGGCTAATCGCTGTTACGGAAAAAGTGGATCGTCATGGGGGGGGGGGGGGGGGGGGTCGAGCGGTACTAAACGAGCAACACTTTTTATGGATCTTATGGACTATTAAGTTTGATAGGACGTATTATCAAAAATTATACAATATAAAATAAATGAATGAAAAAATATATTATGGTGGATCTTGACATGATATTTGGTCTTCAAAATATAAGGTCTTGAAAATTTTGTACTTATACTTGGTAAAATATAAAATAGTTGATACTAAATATATATACCACATATTTTGAAATGGAGGGAGCACAGCACATTGCATCTTAAATGTCTTCTCTCATGTTATCCATCAAGGAAAATGAATATAGAAAAAACTTCGTACCCCAATATTTGAATATGCTCACTCTTTAACAAGCCATTTTGGCTTAGGTGGTACTATCTTTGGTTTTAGTTGTTTGTACCAAATGTAGTAACCGAGCTCGTCAGTCAGTCGGTTGTATCTGATATGGTGCTTGTAATGCTTTTCATTTCGTCTACCGGCAAAATGATGTAAGTAACCATGGTCTTGTCATCAGCAAGTTATATCTGGTTGAGTCCAAAAGGAGGTGCTGAGTTGAACAGTTGTAGTATCTGAAATCAGTAGATTTCTAGTGTAGATTTAATACTCCTTGACTAGTGATGATCTTCCAGAAACTCTTCGGTGCTACATTTTTGGCTTCTTCGAAGCTGACTACATAGGCGAAATGTATGGTTGCTTTATATTTACCCACAACATTTGTACATGTGTGTCTTGGGATTTTAGTCGTTGATTTGGGTTGACTTCAAAACCCTGTCCATGACCGAAAGCATGAACTCAACTACATAGTCTTCCAGGCTAACCGGTGGTGGTTCTTCCATGCTGTTGGTCTTGTCGTTCTCCCTCATCTTCTCCATGATTCACGCCATGGAGATAGATGCTTTCACAGTTTGGAAGCACCAAGCTATCACGAAGCAAAGCCTGAACAGCATGGCATGTTTCACGTTTAGGCGTGTAAGTTAACATGTCCAGAGGAAGGGTTGTGTTATTCCCTTGATTCTGTTACCTACAGGCATGAAGGTTAATACCTTCACCTGACGGAAGGGGCCTCACATGTATGCGCAAGATACCCATGATAGATATAATTTTTATCGCCGGAGAAAGTGGCAAATTAAGCGTTTGACATTCGTGCATAAAAAATACGTAGGTAAAACACATGAATGCAGAGTCGAGACAAACAGAGAGAAGAGCAAACATGTACTATATACAGAAGACCATAAATGTCCTGATCACTAACTAGTGTAGATACAATCAGTCGATGCATCATAACTTTGAGCCCTTTGTATTAGTTAAACTGTTTTACCAGAATCACCAAGAAATGATAAATGAAGATACATGAAACCAATATTTCCACATTGCACAGGAACAACTGCTCAATGTAATGTACATGACTATTAAACTAAGCTCTGATGCAAGCCCCAAATCATAAATCCTAACAATGTCTGAAGTCTTGCGGGTAGGATTGCTATATTAATATAGCGGAGCGAAAGCCTATTTCGAGCAAGTCTTGCGGGCAGGGAAGTAGGTATACATAACCAACATAGGGAGGAAAGAGGCTAAAGATAGAAGTTGATCGGACCATTCTGCAGAAAGATAATGGAACATGTTTTTCCTCTTATCCTTAAGAATCATTTGGTCATTAGGTCAAACAAGCATAAAGACAGAGTCCAGTGAAGAACTTGAAGTATATGAATAAATAAAGTTCAAACAAACCTGCTTCTTGTTTTTCTTCCACTGAAGAATACGAGTTCCGTGGACCTCTAAACTGGTTACCATACTGCTCGATACTCTCGAGAAGCTCTGAATCTACCTCCCCAATCAGAGTCTGTCCCAAAGTTATTAACCTTCTCTGCTCCATTTGGATGTGGGCTTTGGGAGCCTAGGCATTATATAGGGTTGAATTTCCAATACCTAGGATATTGATATTGAGATCAAATGCCAATATTTCTGTTTAAATGTGTTAGATATTCAGTACCCAAACTAGATATCAAGGTTGATTAACAAATGTTGTTTGGATGGTCAAAGTGATGAATTGCAGTTCTACTAGACTTTGATCATCATACCATTATATATGTATCTCTACTACTTCTTAAAGCAGAGGACGACCTGATGGTGGTACGTTGGTCTTCTACCCACGCGGCTTCTCCCACCCACGTCAGGAAAACCGGAAAAGAAAACGCTAAAAAACCCGGCTAGGTATTTGAGGAACCTCCCTCTCGACCTTTTCTCTCGCACGAGCCAACAGCTCCTCTCGCACGAGTCAACAAGGGGAAAAAATCCCCAATCAATCACCGATACCTTGCCGCGCCACCGACGCTCCGCCCCGGCTCCCGTTCCCCGCCTTGCTATCTCCACCGTCCTGCGCGCTGCGCCGCCGATGCCGCCCTTCCCTGTTCCCCATGCCTCCTGGATCATCCCCATCCGCGCTGCCCCCACATCTGCCAGGATTCGCTCGAAACGGCCGGTCATCTCGATCAATGGCAACGGCCGTTGCCGAAAGTGGAGCTCGCTGATCGTGGACGTCGTGCTGGTTACCTCCTCTTCCAATAAAAATCGTCTGAGCCCTCCTATTCTCCTATACTGCATGTCAGACGCCCGCCGACAACAGGTGGCCGTGGACGCTCCTGGTCGTGCCTCCGATGCTCCGCCCGGTTCCCGTCCCCCGCCTCGTTGTCTCCACCGTCCCATGTGCCGCGCCGCGCCCGTGGACTGGACCATCGCGTGATATCTCCTCGATGTGGCTGTGCTCCGCGACGGCGGCGGCACCCACGCTTACAAGTCCAACTCTTCACGTTCATGGACGCAAGAGAGTTCTGGCTAGAGCCGCTGGAGGAGACGACCGAGGGCGCGCACGTCTTCACCGCTGCCAACTCCCTCAACGGCATCAGGTATACGAGCTCTCTATTATATTTTTGTTGGGTAGCTTCTAGGTTTGATCTACTATGCTCTAACAAAACTCAATTAGCCATTGGACAACAATCTAGTACTTTCTCTATTTCCTAATGGTGAGTCGTACTTATGCCAAGAATTTAGCTAATAGTATTGAGTTTGAACATTGAGAGTGATGACTAAGCTAAAGGACGTTGTTGAAGAGGCTACCAAACTCTAGGAAGGTTGTTCTGGCCATCTTGGTTGTACATGTGAAATATCACTTGTAGTTGTTCTTGCCAAATTCTTTGTTGTATTGATATGACTATCAAATATATTGGATTTATCTATCCATGTGCAAATTCTGAGGTCTTGCCATTGTTGCTCTCTAGCATATTTGGTGTTCTCTGGTGGCTTCTCATGGAGACCCTAGAAAAGCTTGGATTGGTTTTATCTGATTAGTAGTTTGTGGAAAATAAAGAACTGAAGTTATACATTTTTATGGTAAATCGGTAGCTTTCAAGCTTTGTTGCATTGTTTCTGACATGATATTCTTTGAAGGGAAGAATGGTGTATTGTCTACATTAGGAAATCGAGTAGAGCATTATTGTCAATTGCAAAGTAATTTTTTATGGATATAGGTTCGAAAGTCAAGCTCAATTTCTCTGCCTCCACCTATTTTTCTTAGTAAACCTAGAAACTTTAACAATGCCTTCAATTCCTAGAATTATGATTTGCATGTATAGTTCAATATGTATCTATACAAATATTAGTTGGGGTCCTTTGAAATTTTGATTTATCTTTGTTATTTTATCCCCTGCACAGTAATTGGAGTGGGACGCAGAAAATGCGTTGCAAAATTTTCTCCTGCACAAGGATGGATTATTAGTTAGAATCTATCCTAAATTATTGTTCATCAGCGATGATTAGATTTGAACCATAGTCTAAATAAAAGTGATTCATTTGAATCTTAGTCTAAAGAAAGTATATCACTCTATTGTCGACCTGATCTAGGATGCTGTGAAGAGAAAATTAGGCTATTTGGACAATGGAACACTATAACGATACTATTTAGGTTCAAAGGTGTACTATTTTTCAACGAAACGGTCCATATTTTATCGTGGATGTGAGAGAATAAATGATCTTCTTCTAGATTATGAAAGATTGGATATATATGTGTATTGGTGGTTTTGGTTTTCATTATCTCTTCTATCCTCTCCTATCCAATTGTACTAAATCAGCGACACTTATTATGGATTGGAGGGAGTGACATTTTTCAGATCTCGTCTACCTTGGTTGTAGCATGTTTGCTAAACGTTAGCAAATTTAAATTATTCTTCTATACAGAGCTGCTCCTTTGAGCATGTATGAGAGCTCAATGTAATATTTTTTGATCATATAGATTGAAGTGTTATTTTTCTCTTCAGGGACGCTGCAGATCCTAGGAACAAAACTTTGTGTATGTGCATTTGATATGGTACATTTGCATCTCCAGGATACTGGTTAGTATGTCTTTGTACTTCAAGTTTCTTATAAGATATTTTCAATGGTATGAAGTCAATCTAGATGAACTTAAGCTGCCGTTATGGTAATTTTAGATGCATCTCCATGATACCTCATCAGTTTTTTAAGTAGTAGTGCTTGTGAGTTTTTTTAGTTGGAGAGTCTTGTTAGATAATTCCAATGGCATGAAATCAAAATCTGGATGAACGTAAGGTTTTTGTAATGGTGACTTATATACAAGAGATAATTGATGGTATTCTTGGATCAGGACACAATGTTTCATTTATTTTTGGGATACCAACGCTTTAATGTTTTGTATCTCTGTGAGCATATGCATTCCAATAATGCGGATCTGTTGCATACCTGCATCACGCTGACACAGTCTTTATGAATTCAAAACTGAAAATAATATTTTTGTTCTGTCCATATTCAAGAAAAACACCCATAATTTCACAGTATGCACTTATGTGTACTCATCCGGTCATAATGCGTAAATGCTAACTCGGGTATATTGTGCTCTTTTGTCAGTTAATCTTCTAAAAAAATATTTCCTCTTATGTCACATTATCTTGCTGCATCATCATTTCATGTTCGGACTATTTTTTTGGTTAGTGCAATTGGGGCTGGCAAGTGCGATTCCACACATGTAGCATATGATCTAAATATTAGATGGTGATCTGTGTTGTTCAGACTTGTGAGGTTGGTATCGCCTGTTTGGACACATAGGTTTAGGAAGGTTGGAAACTTGGGATCCCAACTGATTACAGAACATATACCATCCAAGATATGCTAGAGTGTCCAGGTGCGTGTCCCATATATGCGTATGTGCCTCGAGTCCAACAAGTCCAGCAATTGCATGCACTCTTGCAAGCACAAGTGCACGTAGTGTTTAGACTTAAGAGAGTGGCAGTGCGGGTTCTGCCACACGGCTTAGGGAGCTACCTTGGACAGCAATGAACGATACACTTAGGTCAGGTTTGGCAAGGTTAGGATCCAGACTGATTAAGTAACATATACACATCTCAGATGTGCTACAGTGGCCGCTTGCTGGATATGCTACAAGGATATTAGCTTCACAACCTCAACATGCCGATGTGCATCGAGTTGAACAAGTCCGACGAGTGCATGTGCTACTGCAAACACATCGTCTGTATCATTGGCCACCACTGCCTCCTCAACTACATGGACTGCTACTATTGTGCTGATGACACCAATCCGGCCACCAGCTGGCGTCGAAACCAGCAGAATACTAGGAAGGGGCCCACATCCTAGCCGTGTCCTAACTTATTATTAGATCACTTATGATCGGGAAGGACTGATACGAGAATATTTATTGATCAGACATGTATCAAAGCAGGGTGGGGCAGGGCCACTTAAAACGTCAAAGATAGATGTCGCCTCTTCCTTTAAAAAAACCTAGGATCGCCTCAGCCTATTGATGTTTGACATTTTCTTTCTACCAAATAGACAATATGTTGATAAGCTTAACAAAATAGACAATATATTGATAAGCTTATAAATTAGTGTTTACTATTTTAATCTAGCTTCTGGATCGAAACTTCTTGATAATAATACATGACCACTTATGTTTGTATTTTTTGATTTTTCAGTTGCAGTCATGCTCGACTGATTGTGTAAGTCATTTTCTTCATTTGTGATATTTAATTGTTTTCTGCAGAGTCTGGGCTCAAGAGTTTTGGGAAGCTCAATTCTAGAAATCTGTGATTAATAGGGGGTTCTTCTATTGATTGGTTCTCTAAGAAAAATGCTGAAACATATTTGAAGATAAATACAAGCCGTCTTCAGGTACTTAATGCCTCCTGATCTTCTCGTTTTTTTTTGTAATAAAGAATTAGGGTATTTTTTTGTATAGTTTATTTATCGTGTTCAACCTGTGGATAGTGACATATTTGAAGATAAATACAAACCGTCTTCAGGTACTTAATGCCTCCTGATCTTCTCTTTTTTTGTAATAAAGAATTAGGGTATTTTCTTTGTATAGTTTATTTATCGTGTTCAACTTGTGGATAGTGACTATAGTTTCCAGTTAACTCAACGTTAAATTTTCAAATTTTCCTGCTTTTTAAGATAACATATGGATATTTTCTACATTTGCATTTGGTTTAGACTATTCTGTGTAGCACCACTTCCTTTGATATTTACTATTGCTACAGGTGAAAATTTTGGTTTATACTATTCTGTTTCCCATTTAATTTAGTGTTACGCACACTTGCTTATTATTATGCCTAAGTGAAACTATTTTAGGAAATAAATTATCAGCTTTCATGCATTTCATGGTATGGGTATGTTTTCCATAGAAGTGTGCAACCATATATTTACTACTTATTAAAGCCAAAGAGGACACGATGGTGGTACGTCGCGCTGAATCTACCCCACGTTTTCTGAGTATTTACCTTAATGTGCGATCGCCAAGTGAACCAACCGGCTCGACTCTCCTATGTCTGGTCTGTTTTCTCCCCTCCCCGTCCATGCCGCCTCCAGTTCTTTGAAATGCCACCAAACTCACCACGACTCATCTAAAAAAAGGAAAATGGTACTGTTCCCCCGGGGGATCTATTTGTTCGATCCCCTGGGTCGCTCCCTAGCTTGCGTCCTGCCAACGACCTCCCGCACTGAGAAAATGGCTGCAGATCGCGCCCGGTGCATCTAGCGGCTGCCTGCGCACGTGGCCACCTGTATTCGCGCGCATTTTGCCGCGCACCACCGGATCGTCGTCGCAGCTCGCGCCGCGCCGCCGTAGAGTCTCTGCACGCTGCGCCGGCATAGCTCGCACCGCGCTGCTGCAACCACTCGCCGTCGCGCCGCCAGGCCACCATCATGCTACTCCACTCGCTCCGTCGAGCCAGACGCCTCCGTGCACCACGCCGCCTGTAGCTCGTGCCGCCACGCTCCTCTCACTGGCTCAACTTATATCGAACTAGGGGAGATGTCCCTGCAAGGGGAAGCCATTTTATTAAATCGTCTCTGATGTTCGTATTTCTGTCTAGATTTGTCTCTATTAGCTGTTTCTTCAAGAGTCATCGACTTCGTGCATATCCTAGATCGAAGGTAGGTAATCTATTATTATTTTTCTTTATGTTCACTTCAAATATAGTATAGTAATAGTGTTTAGTTTAGTTTTGTGGATCAGCTAGAATTTATTACAAGGTATATTCTTGATGGTGCATCTCAAGCACATGACAACATTCTATAAGCACCCTTTCTTCCCGGGACCCTGGTGTTCATGCACTGTAATAATGTAATGGGCAAGAGAAGCAATACCATTTAGTATTTAGGAAATTGGTTGTCTTTCTTTTGCAAGGTGATAATGCTCTTTGTTTAGTGTTGTTTGTGTGAGATAATATAACCAAGAGAAGAGGCAGAGTCACTCAAAGCTATATTATTTGGTACCTATAATCTGAAGTTTGAAGCATGATTCAGTCTTATGTGTCTTCTTAGCTATGCATCGGATAAAATTATTCATCCTTTTTTTTCTCTAATCCCGATTGCTGGTAAATGGTATTTAAGTCACGTTCCATGCTCTGGTGAAAAACAGTTTGCCCAGAATTAGTTTGTGATAATGAAAAACTAGAAAATATACCAACCTTGACTTTGTTTCTAAAGATGAGCTAATAGAGTTGTGATTATGTATAAAATGATGTAAACCTGAACATTTTAACTCATCTAAACTTGAATGTTCCCAGTTAAACGTTATGCATATTTTTTAGGTACCAGTTCAAAATGTAGAGTGTCTGAAAAACATCATATTAGTGGTCTGACTTATAGCCCCGCAAAACGTGAACCTAAACATATAGACTAGGAGTTATCCTCACAAGTGCACTTTATAGTGAGGATTCAGAATCCATAATTTGCACAACGTTCACACAAAGTTAAAATATGGTTGAATGTTTCTTAACCATGTACTGTAGCTTCAAAATTCCTTAAATTCTTTTACAGATGAAGAGCATTTTCTTACTAGCTACCATTTTCAATCGATATCATGGTTCGAATGAATGATGGTGTGTTATTTATCATGTTCAACATAGCTGTAGTACTTCTTGTAGATAGAGATGATAGGAATAGCTTCATATATTGTTTCACCAAGAGAAAACATTTTGATGAGAAGTGCATTCAAACATCAATCCAAGATACAGTATTAATTTTGGTTGCAATTTGGAACCAACAAAATGTTCCCATTGTTTTATTTCATAATTATTGTTTCTTTATTTCATTGAAATCTTTGTCCATGTTCTCACATTTAAATGGTTGCACGATCATTGTGGTCACTACCCTGGTAATGGATGCCTAGGTGTGCTTTGTTCTAATTTCAGTTTGGAAGGCCTAAGTCAACCATCTGACTTGCTTATGAAATCTGGTTTCCCTCACAATCAGAAAACAGATCATACATTTTGGAGATGAGGTGGAAATAGTCAGGGCAGAAGGGTGGGAAGATGTCGAGCCAACAACCGAGGCTTATTTTCTCGTGCAAGTTGGTAGCGCAAAAAGAGACATGTAGAGAAATATGTACACTCTACACCATGGGATAATATGTGACTGTGGTGCGTATAAGGAGAAAGCTACCTAGGATATTGCCAACCACTATGGAGCATAAGGAGTTTGGGGAGAAAGAGGAGCGAGGAAGAAAGAGGCCAATATCACCCACCGGACAACACGCTCTGAAAGAGGAGTAGAGCAAGAAAGGTGCTAGAAGCTCAAATGGAGCAAAAGTAGTCAGGGACTCTGGTTATACCCTTGCACCGAATATGTGTGTTCTTGAAATTGATTTGTTTGGTTGTGTCTTGATCGAATTTATGAATATGAAAAGATAGAATTAGAAGGAAATGAGAGAACCTTGTTTTTAATTATTTTCTTGTACTCCGGTTAGAAATTTATTTCAGTATATATCTCACTTTTATATCATAGAGGGACATGAATAGGTTATATTGATGTTACAAAAAGAAATTTAACCGAGATAGACTTGGGTTATATCGATGTTCCAAAGGCAACCATGTTGAAAGATAAGTAAGTTCTATACATGCATCTAGGGAATTGTCTTATTTTTCATACACATGTCATATAGGATGTTTAAAAATGATTTATGCTCCAGACCATCAGCCGGGAGGGTGACCAATATTGTTGATGTTAAATAGACCCATTTTTCATACACATGTCATATAGGATGTTTAAAAATGATTTATGCTCCAGACCATCAGCCAGGAGGGTGACCAATATTGTTGATGTTAAATAGACCCACCGACATATGCGATTAGGCTGTTATTGGAAGGGAAAGAAAACTCACTTGCGAAATGTATTATGCTATGTGTGCTAGAAGGAAAGAAACTAGACCGTGGCAACGCACGGGCATTCAACTAGTAAAGATAGTATGCAACAACCAGTGGCTGCGCTCTTGCTCGGTCACGACAGGTAGGGTTCCTGCAAGGGGAACTAGGTGAGCGAGAGAAGGGAGGCGGCGGTGTCCAACCTCGCCAGAGATAGAGGGAGGCAGAGGCGGCGTCCCATGCAAAGGCTTCGCACCAGAGAACACGAGCAGAGAAGGATAGTTTCAGGCCACATATGCATCAATGTCAAGCATGGACGCTAAACATTTGGAACAAGGCCGCAATGCATAGGACGAATGCCTAGACCATCCAAACAGCCTCAATTCTGGAATTCGGGCCTCAGACCTCCCGAATACCCAAGGTTGCAGCAATGGCATAGATATAACCACGGTAGATAATGAACAACAAAGGTTCACAAAAAGAGCGGAATCAGAGCTTTCTTCTGAACTGTTATTACAGTAAAAGCACAAACGATCAGTGATATGGTATCTTACAAGGATCTTAGCAGCAGCTTAGTACCACCTAAAGCGTTTGCCTAAACTCAAGAGTTCACTCGCGCAGACACAGAGTTGCTGGCTATTCTCTTGGTTTACACGACACATGAAGCACCTGGTTACATTCTGCTTCCCCAGGCGATTCTACCTATTCAAGCCGCTCCATCTGTCAAAAATGACATCAAAGTTAAAAGTTAGCAAAAAAATAACCAATTGTTAATTTGAATTGTATCTCTGCTATGGTAATAACGAACAAATTCCAAAGGTAAAAAGGACTGAGATATTCACCATGCCGTACTAAATGTCAGAATTCTACAGACTTAATGCAAAGCCACTTGCTATGTGCTCAGTTACAACAGCTACATATAATGATTCAAATATTGCTACTTTATCAGCTAGATCATGACATGGGGACATAGGGAAAAGAAGAGTACCTTCCACAGGCCATCATTTAGATAGTGCATGTTGTCGACTCCAATTCCTTTGTTGATGGTGCTTCTGCAAAAGTTTTAGAATTTCAGGAGCAGCATTATCCGCAGCAAAATGCATGACAGCATGATACTAACAAAGAATGAATCATGTTTATCAGTATATGTGCATAAGGTTCAGCGATATTGAGATATAGTGTGTAGGCATTATTATAAATAAATAAATAAATAATATAAGGTACAGAATACTAAGGAGACCACAAGTGTTTATCAACCATTTGGAAATATTAGGACAGAACCTGACTGAAACCTCAAAACAAATAGAAGAAGCAAGCATGAGTGCAAGGTTCATGCTTTACAAGTCCTACAATTTAGAGATTGGGAAGCATCAGTCATTAATCCTTCAAAAGGATCTTACATGTCTTTTGCTGACATCTTTGTAAATCCAATTGCCAAAGCGTGTTGTTTGCCTTCAGCCATGATAGCCTGCCAATTATGATTTCAAAGAGATAATAAATTAGTCTGGTGGTTTGCATGCTCAGGGGAGGTAAGCTTTTTCATCTTTTTAATGTGTATTAGAATTCATAAGTAACCAACATAAGATTATTACCATACTATGATCTAGTTAAACGAAGGTACACTAATCTGTGCATGGATGAACTGAAACTTAAGAGGTTAGTATTCTACCACTGGTATTTCCTCCTCGACTTCATTGTCCAAGACACCACCAGGCGATGTCAGTCCAGGGCACATTATGTTGGCACCAGAGAGAACAAACTTGATAGCACCTCTGTCCACTTGGAATTTCTTCATGATCTCAGGATCTGATCATACGTAAGCATAAGTTAGCACAATAAAGGGGCATATCTTGGAATGTGGTACCCCATGACAAAAATATGCATCTCAAAGAATGTACTACATGTTATAGGACGACCACTTGCAAAAACTTGTGCAGAAAAATGACATATCTACGAGCTATTCAGAAAAAACAAGAACCGAACTATCAGTATTTCTCTTTCTTGATGTTTTGATGTTTGGCATTTACAACTCGCATAATTTCCATTCTGGTTGACATTCCTCAACACGTAAACGCTTAGACTGATAGTGCTCTATTTCTCCAAGGGATTGGCATGCCCAAACATATAAAAGAACAAATTCCATACATAGTGATGTATGTCTCTAGGGGGAGAAGGAAAATGGCTGCAGAGAGAAGAAAATTACACTGATGAAGAAGGCGCAGGGTCGGCATGTACGGGCCATCACGGATGTTAAAGAACAGAGGGACATTATTCACCACCACAAGGTTGAGATGGTTTTGGCTACGGAAAATATGAACTGCATTAGCGCGTCAAAAAAGGCCACGATCATGCAACGAATAAAGGCTAAAACAGTCTGCTTATCAATCCAATCTACCAATAACTAGGTATGCCAAAAGCATAGCACAATGTAACTCTCGGTATGTCAAGAGCATCGCACAAACATAAAGGCATGCTATTAAGCATGTTAACTGAGAAAGGTATATTTTTTTGAGGTAACCGAGAAAGATAATTTAATAGAACTACCTAAGCAAGTAGAATCAGAATGACGGGACTAGTAACCAACCATTTAACCACAATCATGGGCGACTTCTTCGGGAGCATGTCTTCTAGCAAAGGTTCGAGCAGAGGGTACTGCAATGAAATTAGTTTCAGTATAGCTAAAAGGGCAACTGAAACGAAAGAGAAATAGAGGATTCTGTGGGTTCTCTTGACATGACCTCCTCGGCAATGCTTTGCCGGATCCTCCGCTGTACGGACGCCTTGACCTGGTTCTGCCCGGATATGTCCTCGGAAGAGAACCTACGGATAAGTAGAGAGCAAGTATTTTGTCATCATTGTTATAAGCCCTGTGCAATAATCTTGTATAGGATTCAATGGGTTCATGACCAAGCAGTTTATCTATATTAACAATAAGGTATTCTAAGCGATATTCCATAGAGTATCACACCTTTCGTCCCTCAAATTTCAGTAGTACTAAATTTCTATCAAGATTCAAGACGCTGAAGCTAAACCTGTACTACAGGTGATGGAGGCCTACACAGATCTCCCAGGAGTTTGGGCGGAGTTAGCGGCGCACGGATCTAGGTGTGAGAGGAGGAATAAGCGTGGGGGATTGGGAGGAGGGCGTGGGGACTCACTTCTTGAACATGGCGCCGGAGCTTGGGGTGGACCTGGCCGTCGGGGCGGGCGGACGGACAGCCTCAGGGAACGGCGGCGACCTGCTGCAGAAGACGGGGTCGGCGGCGGACTGCCCGGATGGACAGGGTGCTCTGTATCGACGGTCCTAGATATGTTTTCCTCCGAGAGCATCTCCGATCCGAGTGCCCCAAACCGTCCCCACCGGCACCTTTTTTCTCTACGCGGACACGGCCCAGCCAGAGAGAACAGCCCATTTGGCCCTAAACTGGCCCAAACTTAGATCATCTCGTCATCTATATCTATATACTTATATACTTATACTTATACTTATATACTTATTACTTATATACTATTAAAAGCCTCAGAGGGTCTAATCCAATAAATCCCGACCCTCTATCCAACATATCCAGCGGCTCACATGCTGCCCGTCTTTAGCGGCACAACACGGTGTCCGTCCCCACCACTACCCATCGCCTACCCACGTGACTCACGTCGCCTCGCGGCAGTTCCACTCTCGACACACCCGTCTGCATATACTATTAAAAGCCTCAGAGGGTCTAATCCAATAAATCCCGACCCTCTATCCAACATATCCAGCGGCTCACATGCTGCCCGTCTTTAGCGGCACAACACGGTGTCCGTCCCCACCACTACCCATCGCCTACCCACGTGACTCACGTCGCCTCGCGGCAGTTCCACTCTCGACACACCCGTCTGCACGCTGCCCTGAAGCCCATGTTGCGTCTCCATCGACCGGGGAGACCGACCATGCGAGTACGGAGTACCCACCCATATGCCGCCTGCCCAGCCCCATTCGCCGCTGCCCGTCGCTCGCCACCGGCCGGCCCACACACCTCCACTGTGGCCCTCGCCAGCCCACACACCTCCACCACTGCGCCGCCGCTCCTCGTCGACCGAGCTGCCTCCACCGCGCGCTGCGTTGCCCGCCCAAAAAAATACTTGCCCGATGCACGCGCCCACGCGCCTACCCGCCGGTGGCTGGGCCGTCTCCTCCCCACGTCTGTATGCCTGTCCGTATGGCAGCAACCACGCGACCCTGAACCTAATCGTCGTACGTACCCTGCCTCTCTCGCTGGAGCAAATCCTACTCAAAGACAGCTTCCCACCACCTCCGTGCACCTTTGGTCAGCAACAACGGCAAGATGTCGGTTACATCTTTTTCTTCCTCTGTCGACTCTTTCTATCTCACATACAGAAACCAACACCTTCACATATCTGGATGATGATGACTCCCTTCATGATCCTTAGATTTTGGGGGGCCTTATTTTAGAAGATTTGTGAGCGATTCCAGCTGTGTCACTGATGGTAGTTGTTGATTTTGCTGGTCCAGGAGAAGCAGGGTCGGGCCAGAAAAATCAAGGGCCTTGTGTGAAACCTAAAAATGGGGTCCGAGGAGAAGATTTTTTGTGTGCGGTTGCTATGGCCTGTGTCGCTCCACCCAGCTTGCACGCGAGCACCACATCCGCTACGGTCGCTGCCGTTATGTCCTCAGGTCGATGCCAGGGTCTGATCCCTGCCTGAACTGAAGGTGAAATGCATATTGTTCATGTAGCCAATACATTTCTAAATGTAATAGTATTAGGAATAGAGAAATTATGGCATCGGTGCCTGGGAAGCTAATTCGAGTCCGTGACTTCGTGTTAGCCTGCTTCGTATTCCTACTCTCACAGCTCCTCTACAGATTTTGCTCCTGCAGTACGAAGCATTAATTGGTATGCTCACTAAGTTTTGCTCCAGGTAACATGTATCTAGATTAAATAGCTAACACAAATTTAATCTCTCTAGAGATGGAGATGAAGTTAATCAATGCTTACTTCTTAATTAATCAATAATGTGCTCGCTGTTGTTTTTCTCACTGGAGAGGATATATCTCACAGTTTTGTTTTTGGAAATATCGGCAGATGTTATGCGGTTCAGTATTGATTTTGCTTTTGTGCCTCACAATTTTAGGCTGTTGGAGGAAACAATTTAGGCGTAGTTGTCAGCAACGAGGAAAACCTGGTACCACTGATGTATCAAAGAGGAATATATCAGGTTATTTTCCTTTTCCGGGAACACATCAAAGAGTTTATTCAGTAGAGCGTGACCCTTTTGAAAATGTCATTTTTCTTTTATTGGATGTAAATTTGTGGAGGTTTTCATTTGTTCATAACTGCTGCACGGGATTTTGGTTATTGTTTTCCAGAGGTTGTTTGTTGTCTAGATCCGCCATCGACCTCCTTCACCCGTCGCCGCCATCCCCTCCATCTTCTTGGTTCGGCATATATAATCCCTGATTAAGCGATTCCCAACACCAGGCATCAGGGCTTACCCAATGAAAAAGTAGTCTGTCCCACTGTCCCAACTTAACTGTCAGGTAAGAAAGAAATTGGTACAATACATCACCGTGAATCTATAGGCTGTTGGTGAATGTTGGCTTTGTAAATTTGTTTGCAGTTGTTATGCATAGTTTCTTTTATGAATGCATATTTTCATTAATATCCAATTATTGTGTATTCTGATCTGCCATATTACAGAACTGCAGACAAACTCATGAGGATGTTTTCAAATGTTTAGGTTTGGTGTGTCTTCAACAGTTGGATCAATTGCTTTCTGTTTTTTCTTTTCCTTAGCATGAAAACATCTCACATTAATGTCTTTGTTCGTTACCTTCTAAAGGTACTGTAGATTCTTATACCTCCGGAGCCGAGATTCATGCTGGTTGTTGAGCTTCATAGCGACAGGGCACAAAGACCATACGCTGTAAAGCCTAATAAGGCTACATAAGTGTAGGGGTTCGCAGCATGGAAAACAAAAATTTTCTATCGCATACAAACAAACAAGCCAAGATCTATCTACTAGATTGTAGCAACGAGTCGATGGAATAACTCACCCTCGAAGATTCCAAAGTGTTTAACGAGAGCAGATTCTCGTGGGTGATGTAGTCGTACTCTTTCCGATCTCAAGATCGCGTAGACGATCCTTCCAGCGCCACGTTCCAGCAGCGCTCCCGCAGTCGGTCACACGTTCGGTACTCGACGAAGACCTTCCTCTCCCTTGTTCCAGCAGGCAGCGGAGGTTGTAGCACTCTCCTCGCGATTCCGGCAGCACAACGGCGTGGTACCGGAGGTAGAGGGGAGATCCCGCAGGGCTTCGCCTTAAGCCGGTGCGAGTATGGTGGAGCTTATGAGAGAGGCTATTAGTGGTCTAGTAATTAGACACACCAATTAGAGGGCTCTAAACCAATTAGAAGGCTCTAAACCGAATAGCTCTAAACCGGGGTCTAGATCTAGGGTTTAGTTTAGAGGATAGGAAACTTGTGTTGTGTCTAGAGGAGGAGGCCCTGCCCCTCCTTTTATAGGTGGGAGGGCCGGCGCCATGGGGAGGAGTTCCTCCCCAACTCGGCCTAGGGAGGTGCGCCGGCCTAGGGGAGGAACCCTCCTCCAACTCGGCCTCCACCTCTCCTCCTCTTTCTCCACTTTCCGAAACTGGCAGTTTGACCGAAAACTGGCAGTTTGACTTTTCCAATTAGGATTTGAATTAACCCTTTATTTCGGACAGCGAGAACACTTAGTACATGATGCAATCATTCCAACATGCAATGACACATTCATGTACCCCTTCCCCCCCGGAGTGCCGGACATTCCGGGACCTTCTAGAATGTTCCCGATGAAAACACCGGAACCATTCCCCAACTCCGAAACGGGACTTTCCTTATATGAATCTTATTCTCCGGACCATTCCGGATCACCTCGTGATATCCCGGATCCCATCCGAGACTCCGAACAACATTCGGTCTCTTTCTCATAATACCATAACTACTCAAACAACGTCGAATCCTTAAGTGTGTCTCCCTACGGTTCGTGAATTATGCGGACATGATCGAGACACTTCTCCGAACAATAACCAATAGAGGAATCTGGAAATTCATATGGCTCCCACATATTTCTACGATTACTTTGCGATCGAATGAACCACTTACATACGATACCAATTTCCCTTTGTCTCACGATATGTTACTTATCCGAGGTTATGATCTTCGGTATCTCTGCATACCTAGTTCAACCTCGTTACTGATAAGTACTCTTTTCTCGTTCCCGTGATATGTGATCCCTTGTGACCCAGTCACATGCTTGCAAGCTAATTGGATGACATTTCACCGAGAGGGCCCAGAGAATATCTATCCGTCATATGGATGGACAAATCCCACTCTTGATCCATGTGTTTCAACCAATACTTTCCGAACACTCAATACCACCTTTATAGCCACCCTGTTACGGTGTGGTGTTTGATGACATCAAAGCATCCATCCAGTAAAGGTGATATGCATGATCTCATGGTCGAAGGAATTAGGTTACTATGTATCAGAAAGCATATAGCAATTGAACTATTGAAATGACTTGATCTTTATGCTACGCTTATCTATAGGAGTATGTCCACCATATCATTCTCCTAACGATATGATCTTGTTGTTAATAACATCTCAATGTTCATGATAGGAAAACCACAATCATCTATTAACCAACAAGCTAGTGAAGTATAGAGGCTATACTAGGGACTTCAATTTAAGTTTACAATTCACACAAGTATTAATGTTTCCTTGTTAATACTATTATAGCATGAATATAAACATTTATCATAAACACAAAGATATAATAATAACTATATTTATTATTGCCTCTAGGGCATATCTCCAACAGTCTCCCACTTGCACTAGAGTCATCTAATCTAGATTACATGGTAATATACCGAACACCCATGGCAGTTTGGTGTTGGTCATGTTTTGCCCTCGGGAGAGGTTTAGTCAACGGATCCGCCACATTCAGATCTGTGTGTACTTTGCAAATCTTTATATCCCCATCCTGGATATGTTCTCGAATAGCGTGAAAACGTAGCTTGATATGCTTCAGCTTCTTGTGTGACCTTGGTTCTTGCGCATTGGCTATGGCGCCCATGTTATCACAGTAGATAGACATTGGGTCCAGCGCACTAGGAACCACACCCAGCTCTGTAATGAACTCTTTCATCCATATTGCTTCTTGTGAAGCCTCCGAAGCAGCCATGTATTCCGATTCAGTTGAAGATCTCGCCACAACGCTTTGCTTTGCACTCCTCCAGCTAACTGCTGCACCATTCAAAATAAATACGTATCCAGATTGTGATTTAGAATCATCCGGATCAGTGTTCCAACTAGCATCGGTGTAACCATTAACAACGAGTTGTTCATCACCTCCATAAGAAAGAACCATATCCTTAGTTCTTCTCAAGTACTTAAGGATGTTTTTGACCGCTGTCCAATGATCCACTCCTGGATCACTTTGATATCTGCTAGTTAAACTAACAGCATATGCAATGTCGGGTCTAGTACATAGCATGGCATACATTAGAGATCCTATGGCTGAGGCATAGGGAGTCTTACTCATCCTTTCTCTATCTTCTGCCGATGTCGGACTTTGAGTTTTACTCAAGGTCGTATTGGGCAACATGGGCAAGAACCCTTTCTTGCTATCTTCCATTCCAAACCTCTTTAGAACTTTGTCCAAATATGTACTTTGTGACAATGATATTTGGCGTTTCGATCTATCTCTATAAATCTTTATGCCTAATATGTAAGCTGCTTCGCCAAGATCCTTCATTGAAAAACTATTATTCAAATACTCTTTGACTCTATTAAGAAGGTCTACATCATTCCCAATCAACAATATGTCATCCACATATAGTATTAAGAATGCTACAGAGCTCCCACTCACTTTCTTGTAAATACAAGCTTCTCCATAAGTTTGTATAAAACCAAAACTTTTGATTACCTTATCAAAACGTTGATTCCAACTTCGGGATGCCTGCTTCAATCCATAGATGGACCGTTGAAGCTTGCATACCTTGTTAGCATCTTTAGGATCGACAAAACCTTTGGGTTGTATCATATACAACTCTTCATCAATGTCTCCATTGAGGAATGCTGTTTTGACATCCATCTGCCATATCTCATAATCATAATATGCAGCGATTGCTAACATAATCCTCACAGACTTTAGCTTCGCTACCGGTGAGAAAGTCTCATCGTAGTCAACTCCTTGAATTTGTCGAAACCCTTTTGCGACAAGTCGAGCTTTATAGACAGTAACATTACCATCAGCATCTGTTTTCTTCTTGAAAATCCATTTGTTCTCGACAGCCTTCCGGCCATCCGGTAAGTCCACCAAAGTCCATACTTGGTTTTCGTACATGGATCCAATCTCGGATTTCATGGCTTCTTGCCATTTATTGGAATCTGGGCTCATCATCGCTTCCTCATATGTCTCGGGGTCATCGGTGTTGTCCACCAACATGACATTCATAACGGAATCATACCAATCTGGAGTGGTACGAGTTCTTGTTGACCTCCGAGGCTCTGTAGCAACTTCAACCGAAGTTTCATGATCACCATCATTAGCTTCCTCTCTTATTGGTGCAGGCACCACAGGAACTTCTTCCGGTGCTGCGCTACTCGCAATTTCGAGAGAAGGTTCGACAACCTCGTCGAGTTCTACTTTCCTTCCAGTCACTTCTTTCGAGAGAAATTCCTTCTCTAGAAAGGATCCATTCTTGGCAACAAAGATTTTGCCTTCGGATCTATGATAGAAGGTATACCCAATAGTTTCCTTCGGGTATCCTATGAAGACGCATTTTTCCGCTTTGGGTTCAAGCTTGTCCGGCTGTAACTTCTTTACATAGGCTTCGCATCCCCAAACTTTAAGGAACGACAATTTAGGTTTCTACCCAAACCATAATTCATACGGTGTCGTTTCAACGGATTTAGATGGTGCCCTATTTAAAGTGAATGCGGCTGTTTCTAATGCATAACCCCAAAATGTTAGCGGTAAATCTGTAAGTGACATCATAGAACGAACCATATCTAAGAGAGTTCGATTACGACGTTCAGACACACCATTACGATGTGGTGTTCCCGGCGGTGTCAATTGTGAAAGTATTCCGCACTTCTTTAAATGCTCGCCAAACTCGTAACTTAGATATTCACCTCCACGATCAGAACGTAGAAATTTAATCTTCTTGTTACGTTGATTCTCTACCTCACTTTGAAACTCCTTAAACTTCTCGAAAGTTTCGGACTTATGTTTCATGAAATAGATATACCATATCTACTCAAGTCATCCGTGAAGGTAAGAACATAACGATAACCACTGCGCGATGCTACACTCATTGGACCACACACATCGGTATGTATGATTTCCAATAAGTCTGTAGCTCGCTCCATTATACCAGAAAATGGAGTCTTAGTCATTTTACCCATCAGACATGCCTCGCATCTTTCAAGTGATTCAAAATCAAGTGATTCAAGAAGTCCATCGGAATGGAGTTTCTTCATACGCTTCACTCCAATGTGACCAAGACGACAGTGCCTCATATAGGTCGAATTATCGCTTGATTTCAAACGTTTAGCTTCAATGTTATTAAGATGTGTATTTCTACTATCGAGATTCAATAAGAATAGACCATCTATCAAAGGTGCATGTGCGTAAAACATATTACTCATATAAATCGAACAACCATTATTCTCTGATTTAAACAAGTAACCGTCTCGCAATAAACAAGATCCTGATATAATGTTCATGCTCAACGCAGGCACCAAATAACAATTATTTAAGTATAAAACTAATCCCGATGGTAGATGAAGAGGTAGCGTGCCGACCGCGATCACATCAACCTTTGATCCGTTTCCCACACGCATCGACACCTCGTTCTTCGCTAGCTTCCGTTTATTCTGCAGCTCCTGTTTCGAGTTACAAATAAGAGCAACCGAACCAGTATCAAATACCCAGGCACTACTACGAATACTAGTGAGATACACATCAATAACATGTATATCAAATATACCTTTCTTCTTGATGTTGCCGTTCTTCAAATCCGCCAAGTACTTTGGGCAATTCCGCTTCCAGTGACCTTCTCCCTTGCAGTAAAAGCACTCAGTTTCAGGCTTAGGTCCAGCCTTGGTCTTCTTCGTTGGCATGGTAACTTTCTTACCACCCTTCTTGAAGTGTCCCTTTTGCTTAGACTTGCCTTTCTTGAATTTGGTGGTCTTATTGACCATCAACACTTGGTGCTCTTTCTTGATCTCCACTTCTGCAGATTTTAACATAGCAAACAGTTCTGGCAACTCTTTGTTCATGTTCTGCATGTTGTAGTTCATCACAAAGTTCTTGTAACTTGGTGGTAGTGATTGGAGGATGCGGTAAACTCCCAAAGTATTAGGAATCACTATACCCAAGCTTTGAAGTTTATTCGCGTGCCCAGACATTTTAAGCACATGCTCACTGACGGAGCTACCCTCTTCCATCTTGCAGTTAAAGAACTTTTCAGAAGCTTCATAACTTTCAATTGCCGCATGAGTCTCAAAAATTAATTTGAGATCCTCGACAATATCATATGGATCTGACTCTTCAAACCTTTTCTGAAGCTCCGATTCTAAACCATACAAGATAGCACACTGAACTATGGAGTACTGATTCTTCCGAGCGAGGTAAACATTCTTTACTTCATCGGTAGCATCAGCTGCAGGTGGGTCACCTAGCGGTGCATCCAGCACATAGGTCAAATTACCAGCTGTGAGGACAATCCTCAAATTGCGGAACCAATCCGCGAAGTTGCTTCCATTGTTTTTTCAACTTTTCTTTCTCTAGGAACGCATTAAAATTGATGGTAGGGGCTGCCATTGATCTACAACATATTTGCAATAGTTTAGACTAAGTTTATGACAAATTGAGTTCAAATTAATTAATGAAATTAAACTAGGTGAACTCCCACTCAAAACAACATCCCTCACATTGTTTTAGTGATCACACGAACCAAATCTACTATATCAACACCGATCATCACGAGAGCCGATATAGTTTTAATGGCGAACAATCATCATGTTCATCATATCTACTATATGATTCATGCTTTGCCTTTCGGCGATCCGTGTTCCTGAGGCCATGTCTGTACATGCTAGGCTCGTCAAGATCAAACCTTAGCTACCGCATAAGCAAATCTGGCTTGCTTACGTTGTATTCACCCGCGGAATCAAAGACACCCGATCATCACGTGGTGCTTCGAAGCAACAAGCTTTGGCAACGGTGCATACTAAGGGTGAACACTTTAGAACTTGAAATTTATGTGCATGAGGGATCATCTTATAATGCTACCGTCGTCTACTAAGCAATACAAGATGCATAAAGGATTAACATCACATGCAATTCATAATATGTGATATGATATGGCCTTTCTTCTTTGTGCTTCCGATCTCCATCTTCAAGCACGAATATGATCTCCATCATCACCGGCATAGCATCAAGGTCAATGACGCTTCTTCATGGTTGTCGTCCACCAGCTTCAACTATTACAACTATTTTGAATAGACACGCAGGTCTTAACAGAAATTAAAGACAACCATATGGCTCCTGCCGGTTGCCAACTTACAATAAGGAATATTGCATACATCAAATATAATCACAATCATGGCCATATCACATCACTGCACACCCCTGCAAAACAAAGTTAGACGCTTCTACTTTCTTTGCATATTTTACGTGGTTTGGGGCTTTCCATAAGTGTCGTTCTAACCTACGAACAAGAACCACAACATTGATACTAGCATTGTTGATTACCCGTTGTAAATTGGATCTTTACTATGCTAGGAGAAACAGGCACCCGCAAAGCCACTTATGCAATACAAGTTGCATGTTAAGCGTGGAGCAAGTCTCATGAACGATGTCATGTAAGGTTAGCCCGGGCCGCTTCATCCCAACATACCGCAAGATGCAAAGTACACAAAAAGCAATCTACAATAAAAGCATCAACGCCCACAATGACCATTGTGTTCTACTCGTGCAACAGATCTACATATAGACACGGCTCTGATACCACTGTAGGGGTTCGCAGCATGGAAAACAAAAATTTTCTATCGCATACAAACAAACAAGCCAAGATCTATCTACTAGATTGTAGCAACGAGTCGATGGAATAACTCACCCTCGAAGATTCCAAAGTGTTTAACGAGAGCAGATTCTCGTGGGTGATGTAGTCGTACTCTTTCCGATCTCAAGATCGCGTAGACGATCCTTCCAGCGCCACGTTCCAGCAGCGCTCCCGCAGTCGGTCACACGTTCGGTACTCGACGAAGACCTTCCTCTCCCTTGTTCCAGCAGGCAGCGGAGGTTGTAGCACTCTCCTCGCGATTCCGGCAGCACAACGGCGTGGTACCGGAGGTAGAGGGGAGATCCCGCAGGGCTTCGCCTTAAGCCGGTGCGAGTATGGTGGAGCTTATGAGAGAGGCTATTAGTGGTCTAGTAATTAGACACACCAATTAGAGGGCTCTAAACCAATTAGAAGGCTCTAAACCGAATAGCTCTAAACCGGGGTCTAGATCTAGGGTTTAGTTTAGAGGATAGGAAACTTGTGTTGTGTCTAGAGGAGGAGGCCCTGCCCCTCCTTTTATAGGTGGGAGGGCCGGCGCCATGGGGAGGAGTTCCTCCCCAACTCGGCCTAGGGAGGTGCGCCGGCCTAGGGGAGGAACCCTCCTCCAACTCGGCCTCCACCTCTCCTCCTCTTTCTCCACTTTCCGAAACTGGCAGTTTGACCGAAAACTGGCAGTTTGACTTTTCCAATTAGGATTTGAATTAACCCTTTATTTCGGACAGCGAGAACACTTAGTACATGATGCAATCATTCCAACATGCAATGACACATTCATGTACCCCTTCCCCCCCGGAGTGCCGGACATTCCGGGACCTTCTAGAATGTTCCCGATGAAAACACCGGAACCATTCCCCAACTCCGAAACGGGACTTTCCTTATATGAATCTTATTCTCCGGACCATTCCGGATCACCTCGTGATATCCCGGATCCCATCCGAGACTCCGAACAACATTCGGTCTCTTTCTCATAATACCATAACTACTCAAACAACGTCGAATCCTTAAGTGTGTCTCCCTACGGTTCGTGAATTATGCGGACATGATCGAGACACTTCTCCGAACAATAACCAATAGAGGAATCTGGAAATTCATATGGCTCCCACATATTTCTACGATTACTTTGCGATCGAATGAACCACTTACATACGATACCAATTTCCCTTTGTCTCACGATATGTTACTTATCCGAGGTTATGATCTTCGGTATCTCTGCATACCTAGTTCAACCTCGTTACTGATAAGTACTCTTTTCTCGTTCCCGTGATATGTGATCCCTTGTGACCCAGTCACATGCTTGCAAGCTAATTGGATGACATTTCACCGAGAGGGCCCAGAGAATATCTATCCGTCATATGGATGGACAAATCCCACTCTTGATCCATGTGTTTCAACCAATACTTTCCGAACACTCAATACCACCTTTATAGCCACCCTGTTACGGTGTGGTGTTTGATGACATCAAAGCATCCATCCAGTAAAGGTGATATGCATGATCTCATGGTCGAAGGAATTAGGTTACTATGTATCAGAAAGCATATAGCAATTGAACTATTGAAATGACTTGATCTTTATGCTACGCTTATCTATAGGAGTATGTCCACCATATCATTCTCCTAACGATATGATCTTGTTGTTAATAACATCTCAATGTTCATGATAGGAAAACCACAATCATCTATTAACCAACAAGCTAGTGAAGTATAGAGGCTATACTAGGGACTTCAATTTAAGTTTACAATTCACACAAGTATTAATGTTTCCTTGTTAATACTATTATAGCATGAATATAAACATTTATCATAAACACAAAGATATAATAATAACTATATTTATTATTGCCTCTAGGGCATATCTCCAACAATAAGTACCAAGTGTATTATCGCATGAATTGACTCTTGCAATTTTTTAGAACAGATCTATTTTTTTGCAGCTTTTTAGTTTCTGCAAATTTGGGGGCAACTCATATTTAGAAGGCAACATTCACCAACAACTACAAAAAGATTTGAGCATTGTATGGAACGTGCATGTGCACGTGCTCGATTACTAGTGTCACCAAACGACGCCCCGAAGGTCTATGGGACGCGCCGGGCAGAAACCGTGTGTGCGTCAAGAGTCATTTTCGTCCCGCGAGGTCAAAAATCATCGAGACCATGCCGACACGACATTGTGGACGCCCTGGACACAAGCCGCAAGCGACGTGGCGATTGGCAGGCCAGCCTGTCATTGGCACAGCAGCTGGTCAGCTTTATTTATCGTGTCATCTTCAACTTCCCTGCTGTCTTTTTTTTTATATGAGCATATATTAGTATCACACGGATACTAATTACACTCAGCCTTTACAACAACGCATACCCTAATAGCAATAGGGATGCACACAGCCGAAAAAGAAAAAAAGAATTACAGAAAAGAAAAGTCTCGCTGCAGGAATCCGATCCTTAGCAGCAGCGACAGTACCACTACCAAACAACACCAGAAGTCTAATCCCTCCAAAAGCGACACCTCCAAAAAGGAAACAGTGCACAAGCGTTGTCATCGCCCGATCAAAGATCTAGGTTTTCACCCTGAAGAAAGTCCTCGCTCGCAAAGCAATGCCTTCTGCAAAGCCATTGTCAGGCACAACCATGAAGGCCAGACCTTAGGTTTTCACCCTACAAGGTAAGACTATGAACTCCTCCTGTGATGTCGCCCCCTCTAACAGACGATGTTGCGAGCCACAGATAAGCAAGCCAGATCCTCATCGCCATAAAGACTCAATCCACCATAGCTCGCCCACATGTCTCTGCCTTCATGACATTCTCCGCATCTGACTTCACCATGTAGATCTTTGCCTAGCGACGCCCCGGGCGGCGGCGGTGGGCGGGAGGTTCTTGAGGGGGAGGTCGGCCGGGGAGGAGAGGGGCCTGCCCAGCGCGGCGCGGAGCGGCCGCACGGGTGCGAGAGAGGGGTGCGGGAGAGACTAGTCAGGACGTATAATGGTGACCTCTTAATGGTGGCATCGGTTCATCAGGCTGGCGCAGGGGGTCGTCGTAGTGTGGCATCTCGTCGCTGCAGTGGAGCATGGTCGGCGTAGGGAGTCGTCTCGTCTCTGCATCACCATTGATGTGCGGGCATGTCCGAGCTTTGCACCACTTAAATGTTGGTTGCTCCTGCACCATTGATGTACGGGGCGATTTGAGCCCTGCACCAGCATCAAAAATACCAACATTGACATTGGGAAGGAGACCCCGTCGCCGAACGAAGGACCAAAAATAACTTATTATAGACGATACCATCTCCGTTAGGACGGAGGCCAAAGGACGACAACTACTAAAATACTAACCAAATCTATGGAAAAATCTAATTTTATTAAAAACTCGACTTATAGATCGGGCTCCCCACCCCTCCGATATCGGCGAGGACGGCTGGAGGAGGGAGAACTAATCTATGGAGGAGGAGGAGGCTAGGTTTTCTTAGTGGAGGCGGCGGTTTCATTCATGAGGAAGAGGCAGGAGTTCTCTCAACATGAAGAGTATAAGCACAGAACAAATTTCACTAGTATTTTTCTGTAACAATCTATTTAGGAAACTTTTAGAAATCCAAGTACCAACTTTTGGAAAATCCCCTCCCACCTTTTTGGATTACAAATGTTTGGAAAGGGGTCGAACTTATATATTTTCAAACTTACAATTCTTGTGAACTTCTAGAAATTTCAAACTTCTAGAGATGCAAAACTTGGGAAAAAATGAGTTAAATAAACTTACATGATTAGCTATTTCTTAAATTTCAGTATTATTATTAAAAATTTGGATTCTATATTTTATTCTTTGGAACTTTAGACTTCAACAATCTAAAAAATTGAGAAATTTCACATCTGGCATATGCGCTAAAGTAGCATTTGGCACCAAAATAATGTTGGTAAAACCTGAGAGATACTTATTAGCAGTGCTGGATCCGTACATTTTTTTTAAGCATGGGAAACAAGTTTAAAATACCAAAATTTCGGATAAAATCACTGTAAAAGATTATCAAATACAAGTGTTGCGCCATCGGCAAGCCTGGTTGGCCGCTCGGGCTGGAGGGATGCTAAAGTCCGCTGGTGCTTCTTAGGGTGTGACTAATTCTCAGTATGTGCTAGATGAACAATATTTTATTTTGTAAATACTTATTTATTATAAACCATTTTTGTCGATTGTATTCCAGTCACAATTTAAATATCACGATTGCAACCCTACATACTCCCTCCATTTAAAAATATGAAATGTTTTAGCTTTGTGAACCAAACATATCTAGATGCCCTTTAGTCTAGATACACTAAAAATCGTAGTGTACCTATACAATAAAAGTCGTCAAAATATATTTATTTCATAAAGTTAAAATGTCTTATATTTCTGACCGGAGGGAGTACAAGTGAAAAATCTCGGTTGCAACAACAGTTTTCGAACCCACGACCAACGAGTTGAACATTCCAGTAGTAACGCCAGACCGCTGCAATACCATGAATCATATGACAACTAGAGTGTAAAATGGTATATATCCATCTAGAGAAAATTTAAATTCAAAATTTGATTGTTTAATTTATCCAGTAATCGCTCAAGATATCTCGATACCTTGCGGTAACTCGGAATCCCGAGCCCCCCCTAAAAGATAGGACCATGAGCTTCTCCTGTACTGTCGTCCCCGCTTGCATACCATTGCTTCAAGTCACGAGTCACCAAGTCAATTCCTCATCACCACCCAGTCTCGACCCACCATTATCAGTTCTCAGATCTCAGCCTTTATGACATTCTCCGTAGACACCATGAAACTAGAACATGCCACATGATCATAGTTTTAAAAACCGGACCAGACAGTGAACCGGTGAGACGACTGGTTTAGTGATTTGCTGGTCGGACCACCGGTTCATTCGGTTCTATGGCGATAAAAAAACTTCCCTTTTCATCAAAATTTAAGCAAATTTTAGAACAAAATGACCATAAAAGGTATATATAATGTATATTTATGTATGTAATCACAAAACATGGCATGTCCAAGTGGTATTTGGGCTTTACGTGCTGCTATTTATGCCTAGCAGAAGGTTCACGAGTTCGATTTCTCTAGTAAACATCTTTTTTCCCTGTTTTTTGCTGTTTGGACCGGTGCCTCTTAAAAAACAGGTGAGTTCACCTGTTCAGATTTTTTATGGTTAAACCACCGAACCGGTGCGGGTTTTAAAACTATGCACATGATATTAACAGCCAGCAGAGCTTCGAAGCGCTCCCTCTGAACCAAAACGGTCAGAATAAAAACATGGGTGCGCACGACCGAATCCCATCCGATCGAGCGATCTCTCGGCAGAAGCGCATTGTGGAGTTCGCCGGCGGAGCCTTCCGAAACACGACGCTTCACCCAGATCAATGACGATAGGCAACTAGTAGATCTTCACCTTGGTGATGAGTAGGAACCCTAGGACCACCGCCTTTTATTCAAGCCGAGCATAAGGAGAAGATGACATATCAGAAAGTCGTAGCATAGCGGCACCGGCGTGCTAGCCTGGCCCAGATTAGAGGCCGAACTCGCGGCCGCATCGGCGCTGCGTCCCAAGCCCTTCGCTCTCCACCTGCTCGCTCCAAGTCCCACCGCGCCGCCACGAGGACGGCGGATCTAGGAGGAACCCTAGACCCGCGGCCACAACACCAACACCCGCAACCGTCAAGGGAGGGGATTCCGGATGTAGCCGCCGCCTGGCCAGGAAGAGCCATCCTGACCACCACCAGGGTCTTTGTAGGGGTTCCGCGCATAAAAACAATAAATTTTACTCTACGCCCCTGAACCCTTGAAGCTGCTAGGACCTATCTATTAGTAATACAGTAACGGGAGGGGCTTTTCGCGAACTTATCCTTGAAGACCGAAAAGCGTTGTCAATGCTCAGGAGAGCGTGGTTGATGTAGACGAGCCGAAGCCGACCTCAAGGTCGTGATGAAGTCCTTGCGCTCCTTCTGGCTCCAACGACTTGAGTGCCTCAAGTGCGACACCTCGCGGGGAGTTAGACACGTCCGGTGCCTGACGATGACTCCCGCTTCCCCGATCCAGCAGCAGTTGCGGAAGTAGAGCTCCCGGATCCGAATCTCGCAGCGCGACGGCGCTCCGCGGTGAAGATGTCTCTCGCTCGCGCAGTCCAGGCTTGGGACCACGATCACGAGAGAGAGAGGGGGAGAGAGAAAATATCAATAGAGGTCCTCTCAAAAGTGGGGAGACCTTTATTGATTATTCGGTGTGGTTTTCTAGGCCAAATACCCCACTTTATATAGGGGGAGGGGAGGTACTACCTCCCCTCAAGTCCCGAGGTGGGACTAAAGGAGAGGAGGGGGTGGGGTGGCCGCTGGCCAGCCCCTAGTGGGCCCCGCGGGGGGCAAGGCCCAGCCGGCCTCCCCCTTTGGCCCCTCTCCCTCTCTCCTTTCCCTAATGGGCCCTCTCCCTCCGGAAATTGTCCCATTAAGCCTTTTGACCTTTTAATTGATTTTATCTTTATTAAATAATTATGAATAAATGATTAAATCAATATTTAACATTCATTCACATATTATCTAATCTCCGTGGCCATGGAACACCTTCCACCTCCACTCCGGACATCCTCCGGACTTACCAAAACCCTTCTAGTTTTCTCCCTTCTTTTCTTCGGCGATTCTACCGATCCTATAAATACTCTCTAAGCATCATCAAGCCCTTAAGCGTGATACCCCACGGTTCGAGAACACTCCAGACATGGTCGGGACACTCACTCACCAATGATCAACAAAGGGACCTGGATAGCCATGTGACTGATGACCCACAAGTATAGGGGGTGTATCGTAGTATTTTCGATAAGTAAGAGTGTCGAACCCAACGAGGAGCAGAAGGTGCTGGCTAGTGGTATGGATCAGGAATTCTCTACAAATACTTAGCAAACGAATTTTTAGGGGTTTTTGATATAGCAAGTAAACAAAGTACGAGTAAATAAAAGACAGTAGGAATAAATGTAGCAAGTGGCCCAATACTTTATGCAGCAAAGGACAAGCCAGTTGTAAGATGACCAAACATTCTCGAGGACACATGGAAAGACTGTCAAGTGCTTTCGCTTCATATAGTCGATTAATCTTCTCTAGCTTGCTAAGTGTTGTGTGGGTGAACCTGTGCTAATGTACCGCCCCATCCAAGACTAAATACATACTTGTGATTATACCCCTTGCAAACATCCGTAAGTACAAGAAAGTAATTAAGGTAGAAACCTAACCACAACTTTAAACTCTAAGATCCTTACGTCCCTTATGCAATGTTTCCTAACGGGGGTTCAGGTTTCTGTCACTCCGGCAACCCCTACGATTAGTAGCCAAATACACAATGCATTCCCCTAGGCCCATATAGGTGAAGTGTCATGTAGTCGACGTTCACATGACACCACTAGAAGAAGTACACCACAACTTAAATAACAATCTATTGAATCTTTCTCAACACAACTCCTCTACTAACAACAAGACTTCTCCCATGTCCTCAAGAACAAAACGAACTACTCACAAGACATCATATGGATCATGATCAGAGATGGAATAATGATGTATAACAATCTGAACATAAACAATAATTCAATGGTTCACTGAATAGCATCAACTACAAAGAGTAATCAACACCGGGAAAGTTTCCCCTATGAACTATGCAAGATTCAATGCAATTGTTACAACAATATGGAGATGGCGATGAGGGTGCTGATGGTGATGATGATGGTGGTGATGATGATGATGATCCTGATGAAGTCCAGCTTGATGGTGGTGTTGATGGCGACGATCTCCCCTCTCCGAGAAGGAATTCCCCCGACAGAAATCTGTCTGCCGGAGAGATCTTTCTCCCTTAGTGTTTTCCGCCACGCAGAGGCGGCGGAATCTTTCTGTGGTCGCTCACCGAGTCTTAGGGTTTCGGGAGGATGATATACGCTAGAGGAGAGGGGCTGGAGTGGGCCAGGGTGGCCACACCACTTCCTGGCGCGGCCTAGGCCTGCCCGCGCCATGGGGTGGTGTGGGCCCCCTGTGGCCCACCTCCACTCCATCTTCTGGCATCCTTAGTCTTCTGGAAAAATTGGATTTTCCATATATTTTCCCAGATTTTCTGATCTTCGCGAATTTTTCCTCCAAACAACACCTTTCCATCAGAATCCTGACTGCAGCGGTCCATGCTCCAAAAGTCATCAATCATGCAAAAATAGATGAAATAACATAAGTATCACCTCTCAATACGAAATATATCAATGAATAATAGTGAATTAAGACATAGAATAGTGATGCAAAATGGACGTATCAACTCCCCCCAAGCTTAGACTTCGCTTGTCCCCAAGCGAAACTGAGCTCAATAAACATGACCTCAAGTTTATGGAGTGAAGAGTCGATAAAAGAATACGGACAAGAAGCATCACATTCATCAAATACATAGATCATAATAGAAGACAACTCACTATTATATAACTCAACTTGCATTGAGTAAAGGAAACACAATAAAGATATATAAAGTGAATCATAATTGGTAATGGAAAACTTAGCTCTTGGTCGAAGAATAGTTGATAATTTGCTGGAGTTCCCAAATAACTAGTTTTCAAAGAAAGCTTTCAAAGTAGTAAACTTCAAGATAAGAGCAATGTGCAAAGCAAGGAACATAAGAAACATGAGTGAATAAATCATCATATGAATGAATGAAATACAACAACTCAAAATACTTGCTGAGATAGAAGGGAATAGGTTTACTGACTCAACTACAAAGTAAAAGAAAGGGCCCTTCAAAAAGGGAAGCAGGGATTGCAAGTCTCATAAAGAGCTCCCAAAAATTATGATACTTACTAGCTTTCAGCTCTCATTGCCCCTATCATAGGCATCTTTAGGTGATTAAGGTTAAAGTGACACAACTCAGAGGATATGCTTGACAAGTTATAAGTTGAAATCTCATGCCCCTTACTTATGAGTACCGATCCTCATGATACTCAACTTCAGTCACGAGCAAGCTCTTGTCATTGTAAATACATGCGTATCATTGAGAACCGCCAACGGGGTACCCCTTGCACATGACACAGGAGCTATCCCATAATCAAAATGACAAGGCAAGCAGACAATGAGCATCTCAGCGATCTTTTTATTTGCTATTTGCATAGGTTTTTATTGAGGATGCTTCATAAAATGCTCACTATAGTTATGCTGCAAGTTTCCACCATGATTAGGCATGGTTTAGGCTAGCGGCCCAGGCATTTCTCTAACACACATATAAACTCCATGATCTTACAAGTTCCACTTTTATTTCACACTGCCGGGATCCATGAGCAAAAGAACATGATATCAACTAGGTACAAGTCCCAATGAAGTGTTAAAAGCGGTCCCCATGATACATGGTTCGGCTAACTTCAACTTATAAAGCGCAAGCATATACGCAACAAAGAAGGACCCAATGGTTCAAGTTTATTAAATGCAAGAAAGTAAAGTGTGCCATCAAGTTCGTGAGAGCTTTAATCACTAATTTTCACATAACAAGTTTAATTTGGAAGGTAGACAAAACAGGCATTTACTTGGAATAGCAATAATGCTACTAGGTAGGTATGGTGGACGCAAATGGCAAGGGTTTTGGTTTAAAGGAGGTGGATGCACGAGAAGAATTCCCTCTCAGTATAGGTTTTTGGCTAGCAAGGCTGGGTAGCAAGTACAAGAGTTGAAGGAAACAAACAAACATGCAAGTGATAAAGACAAACATGCAATCTTTCTTGGAAGCACAAAAGATCAGAACTAGAGAATACTAAACTTATGAGCAAATCAAGAAAGAAAGATGATGAAATTATTTTTCTTTAAAGTACTTCTATCTTTTTCTTTCAACTCTCAAAAAGGTGTTGCTACTGACCGAGCCAGGTTTGCCAAAACCAACTAAATTAACTCAATGATCCCAAAGTGATACCAATACTAACAACAAGATCAATCATATAACCACGAATTGAAAACTAATATAAGCTATGCAAAAGAGTGAATGATAGAACTTCTCATTAATATTCCATAACGGAAACTCACACCAAGGGATACATATCTAACGAGAGAGGGGACACTTCCATAATGCAAACCATACTACATAATAACTCCTCTATTCATGATATGACTCTACTAATAAAGTAAAAAAGATAGAAGATAGTGATATGATACCGCGGCACTCCCCCAAGCTTGGAACAAACCAAGGGGATGCCAAACCTGATGACGAATTACTCCTTAGGTGGTGGTGCTATCCTCTCATCTTCGTCCGTCTTCCAGGGTAAGGGCTTCCTGTCAACAAAGGACATCGTGGTTTCCAACATCCTAAAACTTGCAGCAACACTTATGCGTTTAAATCTAGCCTCGTACTCACAGTTTTGATTTTGCACGTCATAGAATTGTGCTTGCAGTTTGTTGGTTGTTTGGCGGAGTGAAAAAACTTCATCTTTGAGTTCAGCAGTCTCCTTTTGGTGCTCGGCGATGAGTTCGGAACAAATCTTATGGATGATGTCCACTTCGCGCTCCGCCATCTTCCTGTACCTAAAGACTTCATGTTCCAGTGCTTCCATCCTGTCCTCCAGACTTCCTTCACCTTTAGGGCCTTGAACCTCTTTAATCCGGACCTCCCCACCTTCGAGCAATAACTCTTTGGGGTGAATCTTCAATTCTCTCATGTATGGATTGATGATATCTTCTCAGGAATCTCCCTTGGATGATCCAGAGGAAGACATTATGGCTCCAAATCTGGGATTTTTACCTGGCAGAAACAGATCGAAACAAAAACACGACGAAAACACGATATCCGGACTTAGGGGATCCGAGGGGTTATATATTACGAAGTTTCGTATCAAAAGGAAGGTACTGGGAGAAAACGGGTCGGAGACGGAGTCCTGGGTGGCCTCACCACCTGGTGGCGCGGCCAGGGGTGGGCCCGCGCCATGGGGTGGTGTGGGCCACCCCGACTCCAGTTCCGTCCCTTTTTTGCTTCAAAACTTTCCTTATCGACTGAAAACTGCAAAAATCTAGTTGGATTGTATTTTCGCAGAACTTTCTTTACCAGAATTGTTACCTAGTTGGAAACGGACTCTGCAGGTCTCTGAATTTGGTATTTAGTAGATTCTTCCGGAGTTATAACTTGAAACGCATCAATATCTTCATCTTCATACACTTATTACTTGAGTCATAAAACCCTTCTTTTCCTTATTACACCATTGTCTCCACTTCCTGGAAATTTCTTTAACACAAAACTTCACGCAATTCTCATTACAACATTAGTATAAGTGAAGTGATAAAACCTTTTTAGTCCAACTTCAACTGAAAACCATCAAAACAAAAGCTACTGTAGAAACTCCTTCCGAAAACCCAAAAAGAATTCAAACAGGAAATCGAATAAAGAAGCAAATGCAAGATTGGCAAAATATGTCAAAGCAGACCAGCAGGTAAAGATCAATTTTTTCGAAAATCTTCTGTTGCTCAAATCAAAAAGTGCAAAACTAACGGAAGTTAAATAACAACCTGGGGCAGAAGCACAAAAAATTACAGCTCAATCCGCAGAGATCTCTCACAAATTTTTATGGTGAAGCACAAAATTCTGTTTCGGGACAGCAACTTCCCCAAATCTTACTTCTCTCTCATTAGAGGTTGATCTTGACACAAAAACCAAACAAAACGGATAAGGAGCGGTTATTACTGAAGTAATAACTTCCAAGACTCAAAGCAACAAAAATAAACTGAAAGCAAAAACAAATTGGGTTGTCTCACATAAAGCTCTTTCTTTATAGCCATTAAGATGGGCATGATAATTTTGAAGAAGCTCTCATAGGGATATGATTTGAAGTGAAAGAGAGCATTAAGAAGCAAAAACACACACATTTAAGTCTAACCCACTTCCTATGCAAGGGGATTTTGTAAACAAACAAGTTGTTGAAACCATAGGAAACTTGCATAAGAAGGCAAAAGAAGTGAAATATAAAAACTTTCAGCATAAAACGAGGAAACTTGATATTATTGAGATACATAAGAACACTTTTCCCTCTCTCATAGTAACTTTCAGTATCATGCATAAACTTAACAGTATAGCTATCACAAGGACTATCATAGCAATGGTCACTTATTCTAACAGAAAACACAGGGATACTAGCTCTTATAACACTACTTTGTGAAACAATATTAGAGGTATCCTTACAAAGGATAGTGTGTCCCTCTTTTTCATATTTAGCAACAAAGTCTTTCACATTTGCTACAATAGGTTCATCAACCATTTGTTTATCAGGTTCAACAACTTTATTCATACTTTCATCTACCATACTAGCCATCATAGAATGTTCCTTTGCCTTAAGTGGGAAAGGTTTTTCTCAATATAAGGTTTAGGTAAAACATGATTAGCAGTATAAACTTTAGTATTTCTTGAAGGAACACTCTTAGCAATATCTTTATAAGGTTCATGATACTTATTCCACTTCTTTTTAGGCACTTCAATGTAGGAAGCAAAAGCCTTAAAATAAGAAGCAATAGCTTGAGAGTCTAGACCATAAGCGTTTTTAATATTTTGAAAGTCATCAGTTCCCATAAAAGATTCAATGCATTCATAATCATAATTTATACCCGACTTTCTACCTTTGTCATTCTCCCAAGCTTCAGCATTGTCTTGAATACGATCTAAAAGATCCCATTTAACTTCTTCTTCCATGCGAGTGAATGATCCAGCACAAGAAGCATCCAAAAAATCCTTATCATGTAGAGGGAGCCTTGCATAAAAGTTATTGATAATAATATTGTTGGGGAGCTCATGAATGGGACATTTGAGCATTAGTAACTTCAATCTCCCCCAAGCTTGAGTTGTACTCTCTCCATCAAGAGGCCAAAAGTTGTATATTTGATTCCGATCTTTATGAATCTCACCAGGAGGATAAAACTTTGAATAAAAGAGAGGCACTATTTCCTCCCATTCCAGAGCTTGACCATTCTTCAGCAGCTTATACCATTCCTCAGCTCTTCCTTTCAGTGATAATGAGAATAACTTCTTCTTAACTTGATCTGTAGTGATACCTGCACAATTGAACAACCCGCATAATTCGTGTATAAAGAGTAAATGATCACCGTGATGGACAGTTCCATCTCCAACATAGTAATTATACATAACACGGTCAATAATTCTTGTAGGTATTTTGAAAACATCTTTCTCAGCAGGTGGTGGCTTATCTACTACCTTAGCAGTGGTAGTAGCATTACCAAATAAGAAACTCAGTGAATTATCCATAACAAAAATAAAGCAACTAGCAGAAGTAAACAATACTCACAGTAGAAGTTTCCTTTACCAGTACCACTCTCCAATAGCGCTTCACTCCCGGGCAACGGCGCCAGAAAATAGTCTTGATGACCCACAAGTATAGGGGGTGTATCGCAGTATTTTCGATAAGTAAGAGTGTCGAACCCAATGAGGAGAAGAAGGTGCTGGCTAGTGGTATGGATCAGGAATTCTCTTCAAATACTTAGAAAACGAATTTTTAGGGTTTTTTGATATAGCAAGTAAACAAAGTACGAGTAAATAAAAGACAGTAGGAATAAATGCAGCAAGTGGCCCAATACTTTATGCAGCAAAGGACAAGCCAGTTGTAAGATGACCAAACGTTCTCGAGGACACATGGGAAGACTGTCAAGTGCTTTTGCTTCATATAGTCGATTAATCTTCTCTAACTTGCTAAGTGTTGTGTGGGTGAACCTGTGCTAATGTACCGCCCCATCCAAGACTAAATACATACTTGTGATTATACCCCTTGCAAACATCCGTAAGTACAAGAAAGTAATTAAGGTAGAAACCTAACCACATCTTTAAAGTCTAAGACCCTTACGTCCCTTATGCAATGGTTTCCTAACGGGGGTTCAGGTTTCTGTCACTCCGGCAACCCCTACGATTAGTAGCCAAATACACAATGCATTCCCCTAGGCCCATATAGGTGAAGTGTCATGTAGTCGACGTTCACATGACACCACTAGAAGAAGTACACCACAACTTAAATAACAATCTATTGAATCTTTCTCAACACAACTCCACTACTAACAACAAGACTTCTCCCATGTCCTCAAGAACAAAACGAACTACTCACAAGACATCATATGGATCATGATCAGAGATGGAATAATGATGTATAACAATCTGAACATAAACAATAATTCAATGGTTCACTCAATATCATCAACTACAAAGAGTAATCAACACCGGGAAAGTTTCTCCTATGAACTATGCAAGATTCAACGCAATTGTTACAACAATATGGAGATGGTGATGAGGGTGCTGATGGTGATGATGATGGTGGTGATGATGATGATGATCCCGATGAAGTCCAGCTTAATGGTGGTGTTGATGGCGATGATCTCCCCTCTCCGGGAAGGAATTCCCCCGTCAGAAATCTGTCTACCGGAGAGATCTTTCTCCCTCGGTGTTTTCCGCCCCGCAGAGGTGGCGAAATATTTCTGTGGTTGCTCCCCGAGTCTTAGGGTTTCGGGAGGATGATATACGCTAGAGGAGAGGGGCTGGAGTGGGCCAGGATGGCCACACCACTCCCTAGTGTGGCCTAGGCCTGCCCGCGCCATGGGGTGGTGTGGGCCCCCTGTGGCCCACCTCCACTCTATCTTCTGGCATCCTTAGTCTTCTGGAAAAATAGGATTTTCCGTATATTTTCCCGGATTTTCTGATCTTCGTGAATTTTGCCTCCAAACAGCACCTTTTCCATCAGAATCCTGACTGCAGCGGTCCATGCTCCAAAAGTCATCAACCATGCAAAAATAGATCAAATAACATAAGTATCACCTCTCAATATGAAATATATCAATGAATAATAGTGAATTAAGACATAGAATAGTGATGCAAAATGGACGTTTCAGTGACCCCTGTGCATTCCACGAAGATCTTTCGTCGTTTGAACCAGTGACAGTCGTGTCTTATTCCCTTTGTCATTCGATACTTGCATTCCCCGAGACCTGATCAATGACATCACCATGTCGAGTTCAATCTCGTTACTGAACAATGCTATTTGACTCGTTCCGACAAGTGATATCCCCGTGATCTAATCACACGCTGCGCAGCTATTGGATATAACCTCTCCGAGTGGGCCCTTGAGTATCTTCCCGTCACATGGACGGACAAATCCCGCTCTTGACATATATTGCCTCTATGCTTTCCTCCGAATACCTGAACACACCTTTATAATCACCGTTTTACCAGATGGCGTTTGATGCTATCTAAGCATTCTCGGGAGACAGTGATTGATATAGCCTCACGGTCTAAGGAATAGTCCACGAAGATCCTTTTCTAATCATCATAACTTGAACTTCGTGACATGATCGAATCACGATGTTTAGGTTGGGTATTGCTTCATCATCTCATTTTCAGAATGAGATGACCTCATTTCCAACTGGCATAAATGCCACATGATCAGGAAACATGATCATCTGTTGACCAATGAACCAATGACTAGAGTTTCAATGGGAACCTCTGGTTTGTTTGTATATCACACGTGTATTGATGTTTTCACTCAATACATTTATAGCATGATATAAAACTTAATCATAAAATATATGAAATATGATAATAGTCCTTAGTACTATTTGTCTCTAGGGCATATTTCCAACAGTCTCCCACTTGCACTAGAGTACAAATACACTAGCTGCATTTGTTCTTAATTATTGGTACCATATAACCGGTACCTAGAACATGCTTGCTCATGGAAGAGGTTGAGTCTTGGTTATGTACTCTACAGTCCCAGATCCTTCGCAACTTACTAATGTCACTTTGGTTGACATTAATATTCTATCATCACATGACAGCATATGTGTGTATACATCATCGCTATGGCAGCATAATGAGGCCTGATTCTAGGAGCCTACAGTGCCATTAGATCAACCTCGAGGGCTTTTTCATGGGCACTGTGCCCTGGGACACATCATTCTACGTTAAAAGTGAACTAGCCCCGCCATAACATTATACAACACTTTAGATGGTACCCTTATCTATTATTATAAATGTATTCATTAAAACACTAGTGCACTCTGTGCAACTTTCGATGTTTTGTTCACCTCGCTTCCTACTTGACTCTAATTGGTATCTAGAGGAGTTTCCAACATATTCCCTTATAACATAACTCTTTATGCTTTAAGATACGTCATCCTTTATGGATTTGGAAAATATGTCCACGGTTCTAATAGACATTACGGACAAATTTAGCTCAACATTCTGTGATTCAAACTTAATCACTTTCAAACGTTTCTTATTGGATCACATATTATGCTAAGTTGTCATCATGGTTTACTAAGACAGAACCTATGTCTTAACATAGTGGATGATGATCATCCTATTCTTTCTTTCAACCATTGATGTTTAAACTTAATGCTATTCCTAATTTTAGTCATTAAGGATTAGTTCCTTAATTAACTTCTATTCTGAAACAACTTTCAGAATCGTTTAAAGAATACTACATAATATCATAATACAATTATTATCAACTTCTACATCTTGTAAATCATTATTTATAAGTATTTGCGCTTTCATCCTTAACTTACTTAAGAATTACTCCTATAATCTCCCACTCAAACTATGTTGCTAACATATTTGGGTACGAGTCAGTATTCTTACTCAAACTATGTTTCTACATATTTGAATTTGAGTCTTATGTTGTGTAACTACCTCGGTGAATTACGCTCTTAGTTACATGCCTGGATGAGCAAAAATGGTTAAAATAGTACGGTGGGGCCAAGGGCCACTCACAGGTAGACCTTTCGGCCGTCCTAACCATTTCTAGAACATCGGGACAAGAACGAGCGGCATAATCGGCAGGCGAAGGGATCAACTACATACACAAGTGAGTACGTATGCAAGCCACATACAACAGTCCTCAGAGCCATTCCATCTAAAAAATAGAAATATTGCAACGCCATACGGCAAGATCCAAATATCCTAGATAGATATAATAGTTTAGGATATCTTCTCATACATCAAACATCAGAATATCAGGCGGAAGCGGAAAGCAAGATCCGAGTATGGATAAGAAGCAAATCGGCATAAGATGCCACATAAATAAACACATCCCGCCCACAGATCTCACGGATCCTTGTTCCCGGAATCTCTACACCGAGTGATCGTTGCCAACATCGTCCGTCTCCTCCACCCAGTATCCATCTTGCGAGTATACCTGTTCATCTGAATCAAACAATTTATCGTGTGAGACCCTAGGGATACTCAACAAGTCTTTATGCCTCTAAAGTGGACATATACCTAGGGTGACGCAATTGCAGCAAAAGATAAAAACTAACAAGTCTAAAGATACTCGCTAACCATCCGCCTAACCAATGATAGATGGATGTCCATTAATTAGTAACAACAGTTATAACAGTATAATTAACAGATCTATCCTCCTTCTCGCTTACCAACGAGAAAGCGGACGAACAACCCCCCCATCCGTTGGCAGTTTAATTAACCATTCCATGAGTGTTGCACTATTTACTAGTCAGGTACTTAGTCAAATTAAAAGCGGTCCTTTAGTTATACTTGTCTATGATCGAGAAACTATGCTCCAAGTCATCCATAACCGCGGACACGGCTTTCAGAAAGATTTACCCTGCAGGGGTGCACAAATAGCAACACACACTCGATCAACCTCGGAAAAACCAAATCAAAACCCAACGAGGCATTCACGACAAAGCAATCACAGGATTCAGAAATGTTTCAGGGGGCCACCCCATTAAGCTACCCGCAACAAAGTTGGCCGGCTCTGGAACGGACCCAGGGTTTGTGTGGACGGCGGTAAACGACTAGGAACCCGAAAGTGTGACTGGGCTTGTCGATACAGCAAAAAAAACGTGTCACGATCCAAAACAGTACAGGTGCTCCACGCACAATCTTAAATAAAGCAGTAAAGCATGACATAAGTACAGGATAGTAATAAAGCCCCAAACTCCATTGTGGCCCCAAGAAATAAGAATGAATCAAGCTCTGGCTCAGGGGGGTCCATAAGGCCTCCCGGATGTGAATAGTGCGAATAGTCAAGGAACAGGAATCAAGTACTCGGGGTCCTTCGGGACACAAGTGAGCATGAAGAACCAAATAGCAGATATTTCTCACCGATGCCACTTTCATTAGTTATCCCATTACTACTCAGGTCAAGTTGTTTAGGTACCTCGTTATCCATCAGACACTCACATACCCTACACATGCTGTTTTACGACTCGCATGGCTCAAGCAACTCCTGTAGTAAAGGCTCATGGGATGGAGGAACAAGCTTCGGTGGGGTTTAAAAGTAAAGGCTGTGCAGTACTTGGGATTCAATTTAATGCAATCGCGACTCAATGATGCAAGAATAAGATAGAGGCAATAGGTACTATATGTATGCAAGCATGTGGTAGTGCTTGCCTGGCAGCTCAGTTAAAGCGAGGGGCGGATCTGAGTATTGCTCCTGGGATTCCTGATATATCCCCTGCTCAACGTCTATTCGAAGAAGAACCAAACAAACAAGGGCCAACATAAATAGAGTGCACAAGCATATGAATTAAAATGCGACAAGCAAACAATCATGCCATGATGAATGCTGCACAATTTGCATGGCAATAATGTAGCATGGCATGGGTGAGGTGTGGGGTACAAGATTAAAGCATTTTATTAAGTTTTTAGCCCGGTTTGCTCTCATATAAGTTGTTGTATACTTTATATTTACATGGTGCATGCTGCAATTCAGAACATGGAATGCATAGATAGAACGAGCTCATCGCGCTGATCGATTTAGACATATTATTTGTCAAATTTGGAGTTATAAAACTAAAGTTATTAATTAATTAAGAAAAAGGGCATTTTATTGTAATTTTAATTAGCTCGAAAAATTAGAGTGCTCAAACATTATTTTGAATAGCATATTTGAATTCCTCACATTTTTCTGATTCAAAAACATATATCATTTGTATTATTTGGATTTACAATATTAAAGTTATTTAAAAACAGATTTGAATTTGAATTTAAATAATTTTGAATTTGTTTTGTTAAAACAGATAACCAGGGAAACCTTTTTACACCCAGATGAATTCGACCCAAGCCACTGACGAGTGGGCCACTGTTGACTGGGCACACGCGCACAGGAAAAAGCTTTCTCACCGCGGCGCTACCTAGCCGCTGCGATTGATAGGTGGGCCAGCGGCTAGAGGTCCACGGGCCAGTGGCTGAACCCGCCGCGGCTGACAGGTAGGGACGTGCTAGAGCGCGGGTTGGGTGTTCAAAACTGTGGGGGCGTTTTTGTAAAATGGACAGGAAGGCTGACTGGTGGGGCTCGGTGTACCGCGGGTTGAGGCGAAAATAAAAAGGAGGGGCTATATGCAAACGACCACCGGCCCGTACTGTTGTTCTTCTCTCTCTGACCCGCGGTCAGTTTCGTGCGCGACAGCGGAGCGCGGCGCGCGGGGGACTCAATCCGAGGACCTGGGGCTCGCGCGCGGAGGCGGTAACCAATGCGGCTGGTTGAGGGATGGTGACAGCAAGGTGGATGGGGGCTAGATATGCCGTCTGCGAGGCGCTGCGCCGAGTGAACGAAGCGACCGCCGGCGCGCAGAGGGTGTTTGGTGTATGGTCCGGCGCGGCCAGACAACGACAACAAAGAGGGGGTGTCTGGGAGGTACAGGGGCTCACCGCGGGCTCGACGGAGGGCTCGGATCGAGGCGGGGAGCTGCGGAGCGGCGAGGTTGCAGACGACCCGGATCTAGGGTTTGCGGCGGAGCGGCGAGGGTTCTGGCGGCAGCAGGGCGTCGTCTTCTCGCTGGCGTGTTCCGGGCGATGCAAAAGAACCTCCTCGGTCTCCTTGATCACCTCCACATCGCGCTCGCTGGTCGGAACGATGGAACGGCGGTGGTACTGGCGGGGACCGGCGAGAGGGGAGGTGGCATCGGTGGAGAAGAAGGGGAAAGAGGGCAAGGCCCTGGGGTGGATCTGGGAGAGGCAGAGGAAACGTGGGAAAGAGGAAAGTAGAAGGGGAAGGTGCCGTGGGGAATCAGTAGAGAGGAGAAGAAAAAGGTGGCTCGGGTGCCACCTTTCCTCCTTGTCCTCTCGAGCAGGGGCTCGGCGTGGGAGGCCAGGGCAGGGTAGGTGGAGGCTGCCAGGTGGGCTAGGGAGTGAGGGGAGCTCGGGGTGGGGCTAGCTCGGCAGGAAGAGAGAAAGAGAGAGGAGAGAGGAGGCTCGGGCGAGCTAGGGCTAGCCTCGGCTAGGGCTTAGGAGTGGGGGTAGATGGGGTAGCTAGGTGGGGCCTGCATGGCATAGAGAAAGGGAGAGAGGCCGAGAGAGAGGGTCGGGTAGCTAGGGTTAGCTAGAGAGGGTGGCTCGGGTTAGCTAGATGGAGGGCTCGGTTAGGGTTTTATTAGGGTGGCTCAAGTTGGTTAGGGTAGAGAGTGGGGTAGATGAAGGGGTGGTGGTGATGGCTTAGAGAGGAAGGTGAGGGTGAGTTTATGTTTAGGGTTTAGCTTAGGGTTGGTGTTAGCTAGAGAGAGAGAGAGAAGGTGGTGAGGTATTAAAGAGAGGGGTAGGTTAGGTGGTTTTAGGGTTTATGATCTTTCAAGATCCAACAAGGTGAAAAGAGAAGGGTGAGGTGAGAGATAGAGGTGGGTATAAGATATAGCCTCAAATGATCATGCATGGATGAGGTGATGGTTTAAAAGAGGTTAAGGATTGATACACATAACAAGGACAAAGATCAAGAGGAGGAGGTATGAGAGAGAGAAAGAGATGTTTAACAAAAGGGAAGATCCACTCAAAACCAAAGGGAGAACAAAAGGGGAAAAGATGGTGGTGAAGATTTGCATGGCCCATGCATGTGTAATAAATGCCATGTTTAATTCTTGTGACAACAAAATAAATATCCATGGCCTTTATACATATGCATTCCAAAATATGGTGTAAGGCCAAGCTATATGAAAAGATAATTGGATTCAACCCAACCCACATGAGCTAGATGCAAAGCCAAAAGAAAATAAAACTCATGGGTGAAAAGGGATGGTGCAATAATAAGGTGGTGACAAAGCAAGATGGTGGTTTGGAATAAAAGATATGCCCCCAACTCAATTTAGGCATCAAGCATTAATCAAGATTCAAATACAATATATCCAGAGCCAAATACAATTAATAACGCACATGAGAGAAGAACTAAATCAAAAGGGTTTTATATGATGCTCAAATGCAAGGTGGCATGATGACATGAGCATGATATAATTATGATGCAATAATTATGTATAGGAAGTAGCCATTATATTATTAAACCAAGTAGCATTACAATTGTTAGACAATTGGGATGCTACATGTTGCTCCCACTTAAAAATATGTCAATCACATATTGTTTTAGGAAGACTTTCATAGCTCCCACTCAATTTTATGCAAATTGCACATCTCCTTACTGTTTTGAATAACTTCCAAATCCTTTGATCAAATATCAAACTTGGAGATTTATTATGAGATACTAGTACTTTACTAGTTTTAAAATCCACTAGACATTTAGCACACATGAATCAAATTCATTTGAATTCATCCAATACTTGACAAATTGTGCTTTTGTCATTCACCCCTTTTCTTACTATGGCTTTGCAGTCATTTGGGAAAATTCCAAGTAACCCCTTTTACTTGTGAGATTCAGCAACGAATTGCTTTCTAATCTCAAGGGAATTTTGCTTCTAGGATTTCTCATAATTCTAGTTTACCATTATTTCCTTTGTAGTTCGTAGGTATGTCATATTCCAAAAATCATGACAAGTGATTCACAAATGTCTACATACAAGATATGGATTTACATTTTTAATCCTACTTTTATATAGTGAAAACAATAGTGGAGGGAAAAACAGAATGATCAAAATCATTGATTCTTTCCTTCTGTAAAGAGAATCGTTCAGGAACGCTGTCCGTTGCGCTTCTCAACACTCTGATGCAGGGTTTTAAATCCTCATCATGTTTTACACTAATTTCCATTTGCTCCATAATTGAGAAACATCACTAGAAGTGAGCTTTCTCAAGAATGCACCAAAATCCAAGCAATACGATTCATGCTTTCCTTTTGGTTTGAGCTATGGGTTTCGTATTCAAAGTTTCCAATGAATACACTACAAGGACTTATTCGCTATTGTTTTGGTTATATCGAATAACTCCAAAACTTTCACGAATTCAAATGGTTTACCAATTCTAATTGAGTGCTAACTATTTCTAACTAATGGTCTCTACATACACACTACAATGATTTATTTGGGTGCCTTCTATTCAACCCCTTTTTATATCTAATATCACATTGTGATGCTTTGTATTTTGACATTTCAAAACACTTTGCATTCCACAATGTCTTTTATGCCATTCTTATAAATTTGAACTTCATTACTATTGATCAAATCATAGTAATTAGATTCTCTTTTATATTTATACCCTTTGTTGATGAAGCACTTTGATCAAATCAAATAGTTTCATATTCATGTTTCCTTTGGTAAACTTACTTTACACATTTAAACAATTATTTAATGATAATTACCATTTTCGTTAAAACATAATACATCGGATATGTATATACTTTTAACAATTCATTAAACACTTTGTATTCAAGTAATACATGGTGTTTAAGTTATTTCGCCGAACTTAGGCATGATTTATATGTGAAAATAAATCGAATTACTTTCACATATTATCACATAACTTTGAATTTAAACAATGGTTTCATTCATTAATGAAATATCATTAAGTTGGGTATTTTAAACAAGGCATTTTAATATTTTACAAATGTTCATACATTATCAATTAGTTTCAAGCAACAAGGATAATTCACACGTAATCATACAAGATATGAACACGAATAGAAATCATTCATAAAAGTGGAACAACCGTTTGTTACAAACTCATATGAATAACCGTCTCACAAAGTGTGAGACACACTAAAGAAGTTCACAATCTCTTGATTACAAAAATCATCCTAAAACACAAACTAAGTGATAAATGTTGAGGGAGAGTGTCGTTGGCCATCATCATCATGCTTGCCATCAACACGCAACGTCACCTCCTCTCCAGCAAGCACCTCTATGCAGAAGGACCTGTTTTCACCAAAATAGAACAAGTATCAGATATACTTAACACTACAAATGTGTTTGCAAGATTATAACATTTATAAAACTTTATATCAAATATATACCTTGGTCGTCGATGACCTCTCCGGTGATTGGTTCAACCTTTACGTTCCGGAAACGTAATATGAACTCATGGAAATCCAGTGCTTCCGTATCACCACTCATGATGCTACTCTGGACATGTCCTTTGTAGCTAGGAGGCAATGACCGAAGCAATATGTCTATCGCAAATGGATCAGCCATCCAGTAATCCACGAAGTGAACCAGTCTCGTGTGTGCATCAAGCATGCACTCCAAGTGACTCTTCAGATATGTATGCTCCTCCATCTGTATGGAAAGGAACTCTCCAAGCAACTCGTGCTTCCACATGCGCACATGGCCTATGAACTCTGCTCTCAGCTGATGCACCATCGAATATGGGTCAAGATCACCCATGAGCGAATGTAGTTCATCCACCATCCCGTAACACATTATTATCTGAATGTAAGTGGACATCTCTTGGCGATAGTAGCGGTCTGCCAGCTCTTGTGGAGTCTCATAGTAGTTTGGCTCAGTCAAATCCATTGTGCGGTGTATGTAGTCTACCACATGATTCCTAGTAAGGAGATCATCTAGGCGCACAAGCCAACTAGGGAAGTTGGATCCATCAAGTCTAAGTTTCTCACCCTTTACCCAATCCTCAATAGCAAAGTAAGCTTCACGGTGAGCCATCTACATTTATAATTGCAAAAGGAATTTAGACTAAGTTTATAATTAAATGAGTTAATAATAACTCCACTCAGAAACACCTATCCCCAGTGAGGGTTCCTAGTGATAACACGACCCCTATCAGCCACATCTCCCCCGATCATCACGGCCATCAATGTGGGTTCAAAGGTGGACGCTAAACGTCGGTCACATCATTCATGCGACTCGTGCTCGATCTTTCGACCATCTGCGTTCGGAGGCCATGTCTGTACATGCTAGGCTCGCCAACTCAACCGTAGTGTATTCACTGTGCAACATGGCTTACACCCACTATATGCGAACATAGATATGTCTGACACCCAGGCATGTAACCCTGGATCGCCTCATACCGAAGAACTTTCTTGGTGGTGCACACTAAGGGGGAACACAATAGTTGGTTATTTTAACATGGATCATCTTATTAGGCTACCGTCGAGTATCTAATACTAGCACACAATAAGACATACAAACAATAACATTTAATGTAAATGCTATGTGATATGGTCCTTCACGTCGTGATCTCCATCCGCCGTCACCGGGTTTCGGCGCCAGGGTTTCGGCGCCGTAGACACTAGGGTACCAGTGTCATTCCGGCGTGGTAGTTCGTCACCTCCGTGACTATCTACTACTATGCAACAAAAGGTAATTACTTTACCTTTGCCACAACCATATCACAAAGCAATGCCCCCTGCAAAACAAAGTTAGACGCTTCTACTTTATCTTTGCATGTTTTACGTGGCTGAATGGGCTTTCACACAAGAACCGTTCTTACCTATAAACTTTCAGCACAACGCTGATCAAGTAGTTGTCTATACTACACCCCTTTCGGGGCCCTCCATTGCAAATGGTATACCAACTAATGCGAGAGAGACAGACACCCCCTAAGCCACTTTATACGGTACAAGCCGTATGTCAAGCGTGGACCAGTCTCGCGAATGAACGTGTAAAGTCGGTTGGGGGCCGCTTCATCAAGCATTGCTGCGGTATACACAAGTACACGTGGGAGGGTAACAACTAAAAGATCAACGCCCACACGCTACATCTCGTGTGTTCTGCCCGTACTAGCATTACTACGCATAGATCTAGCTCTGATACCACTGTAGGGGTTCCGCGTATAAAAACAATAAATTTTACTCTACGCCCCTGAACTCCTGAAGCTGCCAGGACCTATCTATTAGTAATACAATAACGGGAGGGGCTTTTCGCGAACTTACCCTTGAAGACCGAAAAGCGTTGTCAACGCTCAGGAGAGCGTGGTTGATGTAGACGAGCCGAAGCCGACCTCAAGGTTGTGATGAAGTCCTTGCGCTCCTTCTGGCTCCAACGACTTGAGTGCCTCAAGTGCGACACCTCGTGGGGAGTTACACACGTCCGGTGCCTGACGATGACTCCCGCTTCCCTGATCCAGCAGCAGTTGCGGAAGTAGAGCTCCCGGATCCGAATCCCGCAGCGCGACGGCGCTCCGCGGTGAAGATGTCTCTCGCTCGCGCAGTCCAGACTTGGGAGCACGGTCACGAGAGAGAGAGGGGGAGAGACAAAATATCAATTAGAGGTCCTCCCAAAAGTGGGGAGACCTTTATTGATTATTTGGTTTGATTTTCTAGGCCAAATACCCCACTTTATATAGGGGGAGAGGAGGTACTACCTCTCCTCAAGTCCTGGGGTGGGACTAAAGGAGAGAAGGGGGTGGGGTGGCTGCCGTCCAGCCCCTAGTGGGCCCCGCGGGGGGGAAAGGCCCTGCCGGCCTCCCCCTTTGGCCCCTCTCCCTCTCTCCTTTCCCTAATGGGCCCTCTCCCTCCGGAAATTGGCCCATTAAGCCTTTTGACCTTTTAATTAATTTTCTCTTTATTAAATAATTATGAATAAATGATTAAATCAATATTTAACATTCATTCACATATTATCTAATCTCCGTGGCCATGGAACACCTTCCACCTCCACTCCGGACATCCTCCGGACTTACTGAAATCCTTCCGGTTTTCTCCCTTCTTTTCTTCGGCGATTCTACCGATCCTATAAATACTCTCTAAGCATCATCAAGCCCTTAAGCGTGATACCCCACGGTTCGGGAACACTCCAGACATGGTCGGGACACTCCCGCACCAATGATCAATAGAGGGACCTGGATGGCCATGTGACCCATGTGCATTCCACGAAGATCTTTTGTCGTTTGAACCGGTGACAGTCGTGTCTTATTCCCTTTGTCATTTGATACTTGCATTGCCCGAGACTGATCAATGGCATCACCATGTCGAGTTCAATCTCGTTACTGAACAATGCTATTTGACTCGTTCCGACAAGTGATATCCCCGTGATCTAATCACACGCTGCGCAGCTATTGGATATAACCTCTCCGAGTGGGCCCTTGAGTATCTTCCCGTCACATGGACGGACAAATCCCGCTCTTGACATATATTGCCTCTACGGTTTCCTCCGAATACCTGAACACACATTTATAATCACCGTTTTACCAGATGGCGTTTGATGCTATCTAAGCATTCTCGGGAGACAATGATTAATATAGCCTCACGGTCTAAGGAATAGTCTACGAGGATCCTTTTCTAATCATCATAACTTGAACTTCGTGACATGATCGAATCACGATGTTTAGGTTGGGTATTGGTTCATCATCTCATTTTCAGAATGAGATGACCTCATTTCCAACTGGCATAAATGCCACATGATCAGGAAACATGATCACCTGTTGACCAATGAACCAGTGACTAGAGTTTCACTGGAAACCCCTGATTTGTTTGTATATCACACGTGTATTGATGTTTCCACTCAATATAGTTATAGAATGATATAAAACTTAACCATAAACTATATGAAATATGATAATAGTCCTTACTACTATTTGTCTCTAGGGCATATTTCCAACAGCCTTCATGAAACGGCGCAGCCCTAGCCACCCCATCGATGAAGACTGCCGCAGCCGCCACCCCTAGCACCTTAGGTACTAGGGGTCCGCCGCCACCGCAGCTGACATCGACGGCAGCGGCGAAGAGAGGCGATCTGGAGGAGGAGGAAGGTCGGTGGTGGCGAATCAGAGCATTAACTACCAATAATTGATTTTTAGAATTCTCCTTGAATCAGGCTTTTGTCCCGCTATATTAATATAGCAACCACCACCACGATACAACCAGATAGTCTCGAACACAAAGGAAAATGCTGGGCAGCAGCAAACACACACACAAAAAAACAAATAAGAAACAAAATGGAGACATAGGCGGATCAACTAAACGAAAAAGACCCCCAACCGTTGCGCCATCCGAAGGAGTACCACGATGCTCCTAGCACCGAACTGTCAAGTACCAAGCAACACCTTCAAGAAGGGAAGCGCGACGCTGTTGCTTGGACTAGAGTCTGGTCCTAGGGTTTTCCCCTAGCACGCGGAGGGAAGTGGATGAAAGGTAGCCACGACACCCTTCAGGAAGGAATGGTGCCGCCCTCGGACGGCACTGCGTCCGTGTTGGGCGAGCAACAAGGATTTCTCCCGAAAACCAAATCCACAACCATCGGGCGATCCGATGCAAAGGAGCCCCACGAGGTCGAGGCCTCGGCACCATAAAACTTGCCACCTACGAGCATGCACCACTACGGTAACGAAGGCGACCTCGCCGTTTCACTGAGATGAGCAATCTGGGCCGCAGGGGGCTGGCCGGTGCTGTCCCGTCACTCTCTGCCACATACGCCCTGCGCTGCCTCGCAGAAAGCTTTTCGCGCTGCCATGTCGTCGCCTCCCATCAGGAGCTAGACCGCCGCCTCCCTAGGTAGCACCACCACACCAAGCAGCGGGGAGAGGAACACCGCCGCCGTCGGCGCCACCCGGGAGGAGCCCGATGGCCTCTGCTAGTGGCGACGCAGGGGAAGGAAGCTGGGGAAGGGCTGGAGGAGGGTGGGTGGCAGAGTCTCCCTTGTCGCCCGGGGGAGGGGGCAAGAGGGGGAAAAAGGGGAGGGTCCATTTTCATCGATTCATTTCACTTTGGACGAGAATGGTTTTTAGAAATGATACAATCTCCATTCACTAATGTGAAACCTTCTAGATATTTTAAAATAGACGGACTCAAATGGATAAATCTAAATAATAAAATATGTCTAGATACATGTATTTTTAAAAATAGATAGAAGGTTTTACATTAGTGAACGTAGGGAGTACCGATTATCTGGGGATCCGCAAACAACCCGATCACACAGTCTCCGCCAACCAAGCACTGTCGTCGTTGTCGTTCTCGTTGTTCCCGTGTCACCGACGTGTGCGACCGCCATCCCCGATAGGCGCCCCCGTCGTTCCCACGGTCCTAGACATGCTTAGTCGTCGTTCTCGATGTCCGCCGGAGATGCCATCGCTTGTCAGGTCGGCCTCCACCTCTATGAGCTCTCCCCTTGGGCTCACCTCCGCGGTTGGTGGTGTTGCGGCGGAGAGGCATCAGTGCCCCTACATCGTCTCTTTCTCCAAACCGGAATCATGGCTGATCAACGGTGCACATGAGCTGCTGCAAAACGGGGGATGGGAGGAGGGCGACAACGCTACAACTGAACCTCGACAGTGCTAGGTAGGGCATGCGACCGGTGCTGCGAGGCAGTGCTACGAGGAGTATAGTTTTTTATATAATCTTTCTATATTTTTGATATAGTTGCCCTTTTTCTCGAAGTCGGTTTTGTTACAACTGTTGCATTTTTACTATAATATTTTTATAATTTTGCTATAATAGCGTAAAGATTTTTTTACGAGGTCTCCCAAAGAAAGTCTTCAAAGATATTCAGTAAAATCGGATTTGCTATATTAGCACAATTTTTTTTACTATATATCTCCTACGAGAGTTGTGCTTTTTATTTTGTTTTCTAGGGCAAATGCAGGACTTTATATACCAAAAAATACAGGAGGAAAAACGGGATTTTGTGCAAATGAAAGGGGACACGTGGTTTGGCTGGGACGCGGGATCGGAAGTTTTCGTCCCGGCTCCCGGGGACGCTAAAATTGCCTTACTGCGGTTCCAACTTTCCTTTCCTAAAAAAAATAACTTCCAAGCATCTTAAGTCCTAATCCCTCCGCCAATCTCGCCTCACCCCCTCCCCCATCTCGTCTTGTCTCACCTCCTCCAACCCCCATCCAGCCGACGAGAGGAGAAGTGTCAAAAAGGAGGATGGGCGAGTTCGACGATTATTGGGCGCGGGCGTACAGGGGCGACCCGGCGGTGCCGCACTCCGACCCGCAGCGGCTGGTTTCCACCTGGACCGGCGCCTTCGCCCTCGGCGCCGCCGCCTGCGTCCACCACCACGCCACCTCCCTCGCCTCCAACCTCAAGTCCCTTCCCCACAGGTACGTCCTTCTGCTTATCACTACCCCCCTTTAAGCTTAGATTTATATGAATTCTCGTATTCTTGTGGTTGAATGGCATCATCGTCAATATACCTAGAGCTGCGGTGAAAATAAATAGGAGCACCAACTTACGGGGATTCTATTCATGTGCTCACTGTTTGAAGTTTGACCCGCGTTATGATGCTCGGCTCGGCTGATGTAATATGTTGTGCTGGTAGTTTGCAGACTGGATATCTGTGTTCTTGAAGGTACTAGTTTAACGAACAATATGTATGTGGGATGATTATCTGAATTGTGAAAGTGGTAGTCGACCAAATCATGAGTGCCTGGCGCTCTTTACGGTCCTCCTTTTAGGATCAAGAGATAGCATATCTCTGCTTGATATGCTTTGTGTGGGATTAGACCATTGGCGTTTTGTCCTTGCTCAAACCTTTCTCTCTGTTTAGAGCAAATTGACATCCCCTAACCTTATTTCCTTATGCCGACCTAGCAATTTTTAACTGTTATTTTAAATTCAAAGACTACAATACAGTTAAATTTTGTTAAATTTATGTGTATGCTGACCGTAGTACTTTACAGGTATAAACTATAGCTGGTACATGACCTAATTTTGTACTAGTTAATGACTTAATGGCACAAGGATAGACATAAAAAAATATAATATGAATAATCTTGTCAACGACTCGTAGTTCTGTGCGTACATCTGTTTCTGAGATTAAGGGTGCCATAGTTTATCATCTGACAGTTGTAGTGCAGTCTTGGTCTCTTGGGCTGTTGAACTATAATTCTTTTGAGGGAGGACTGTAAGTCTACAGTGGAGTGCCCTAGTTTCAGTGTGCGCTGAAATGAATTTGTTCAGTAAAGGGAAACGGTAAAGTTATGTGGAACCGGAAACACCTTGTCTTTTAGTATAAAATATGTAAGATAGTTTTCCGAATTATAAATCAGGTATTTGCAAATCTAAATTACGGAATGCGTCTTGTTCTCTGTAAAACTGGATGGATAAACTGGGAAGCTTTGCTGCCAATTTTCTTCTGAAGCAATTACAAAATTTAGTAGAGCAGCTGAGTTAACCAAAACTATTATCAAATATCCAGTGTTTATGTCCCTTCCATTTAATATGCAAATATAGGTGGTTTACCTAATGCACCTCTCTCCAGAACTTGAGTTATTCTAGAAAACATAAACAACATTCGCTCATCCTTAATACTATCTGGTGCATATGTGTTTAGAACAATGGCAAAGATGGTATTTAAATGTAGGTTAAAACCACAATATTCACCCTTGAAATGTGTAGACTTAGGAAATTAGTTTATCCTACAGAGAAGATAGTAGTTGTGTGGGTCTTGACTATTCTATACTGGTGAATGTTCATGCACAAAACATGGTTGGCACGGAATTAGTATATTCCTCAAGCTTCATCGTTCTCTTCCCACTGCCTTGTCTTGCGCATGTCCATGGTTTAGTTCCATAGTGGCATGTACACCGTTTTTCAGCCACAAGCCAATGACCACACTTTTTTTGAGAACTTTTGTTAAAGATCTTTGACAGTGTCACTGCTAGTGTAGAGTCATTGGAACATCTCTTTAAGAGAGTGCTTAACTCGTCAGAGTGAAGGATGAGTCTTGGACTCTTCTGCCTCTCGTTGTATATACATTTTGCCCATCCTCTTTCCTGTGCAGAACTCTTTTTCCTTCCCTTCGGTTAGTGACTTATGTTGTGCAAAGAACCATGTGTAGAGAAAGTTTTGCATAGCACCAAAGGCAAATTCAATTTTGTTTCGCAGTGCACCAGGCTTGACCATGCCCCATATCCTTTCTTGCTTCTCTGATTCCTAGTTTCGCCTATCCTCTTCAATTTTGGATTGGTCAGCAGTTGGGCTCGCCACTGTCAGCACTTATGTCAGTAGTGGAAACCTTGTTTGATTCATAAGAATTTGATGGCTTAGACCGTTGTAATAACCTCATGCATATCCTCATTTTCTGTATTCTTGGCTTTCTTTGTACTATATTTGTTACTCCCTCTGGTCCATATTAATGGCCTCAACTTTATCTAGATTCGTATGTATCTAGTTAAGTATCTAGACTAGATGCATTTGTATCTGCACAAATTTGAGGCCATTAATATGGACCGGAGGGAGTAGTACAATCTAAGTGCAAATATAGGTGGTTTATCTAATGCACCTCTCTCCAGAACTTGAGTTATTCTAGAAAACATAAACAACATTCACCCATCCTTAATACTACCTGGTGCATATGTGTTTAGAACAATGGCAAAGATGGTATTTAAATGTAGGTTAAAAACCACAATATTCACCCTTGAAATGTGTAGACTTAGGAAATTAGTTTATCCTACAGAGAAGATAGTAGTTTTCTGGGTCTTGACAATTCCATACTGGTGAATGTTCATGCACAAAACATGGTTGGCACGGAATTAGTATGTTCCTCAAGCTTCATCGTTTTCTTCCCAGCTGCCTTGTCTTGTGCATGCCCATGGTTTAGTTCCCTAGTGGCATATACTCCGTTAGCCACAAGCCAATGACCACGCTTTTTTTTGAGAACTTTTGTTAAGGATCTTTGATAGTGTCACTTCTAGTGTAGAGTCATGGAAACATCTCTTTAAGAGAGTGCTTAACTTGTCAGAGTGAAGGACGAGTCTTGGACTCTCCTGCCTCTTGTTGTATATACATTTTGCCCATCCTCTTTCCTGTGCAGAACTCTTTTTCCTTCCCTTCGGTTAGTGACTTATGTTGTGCAAAGCACCATGTGTAGACTGTAGAGAAAGTTTTGCATAGCACCGAAGGAAAATTCAATTTTTTCCGCTGTGCACCAGGCTTAACCATGCCCCATATCCTTTCTCTCTTCTCCCATTCCTAGTTTCACATATCCTCTTCAATTTTGGATTGGTCAGCAGTTGAGCTCGCCACTGTCAGCACTTATGTCAGTTGTGGAAACCTCGTTTGATCCGTAGGAATTTGATGGCTTAGACCGTTGTAACAACCTCATGCATATCCTCATTTTCTGTGTTCTTGGTTTTCTTTGTACTATATTTGTTACTAGTACAATGTAATTGCAAATGTTTCTTGTGTTCTCTGTCGGTGTGTGTTCTTTTTGCTGTTTTAGCTCCTGCGGGCTGATATAGCTTTTCTTCTTCACTGTTCTCTTTCTCATGTCTTATTGGCTCCATACATATCGAAATGAAAGCTCATATGCTATAACGGCCAACTAACTCAACAACTCCTTTTGCCTTTTATTTTTCTCTGTTTCACACATCAGTACCATTGATCGATCCTCTGCTAAATAGATAACTGTTGGGCCTTCAGTTTTATACTACTTTGCAAACACGGTCTCGTACTACAGGTTGGTACGAAGTGAGAAACATTACATAAGACATGGTGTTATGTGAAGTTAAAGTAAAACCTGATGTTTTGTGTCAGTGGCATCGATGCACCTAGTGTATTGTGCAACTTTAATACTCCCTCCGTTCTATATTAACTGTCGCAGATTTCTCTAGATACACATGTATCTAGATGCGTTATAGTGCGTAGATACATGCGAATCTTGACAAATCTGTGACACTTAATATGGAACGGAGGTAGTACTCCCTCCATCTAGGAATATAAGACGTTTTAGCTTTGTGAAACGAATGAATCTAGACAACTTTTGTGTATGGATTCAGAGTGAACCTATACACTAAAAGACATCTAGGTACATTCGTTTCACAAAGCTAAAATGTCTTATATTTCTGAACGGAGGGAGTACTATTTAGAAGGAAATGAAATCATATTGTGGCCTTCATGAGATGCATCTGCAGACACTCAATGTGCCCTGGACCTCCCACAGCGAGTCTAATTTAAACTAGGAGTTTGGTTAAACTGATTAGCTGGTCTGTAGTTTTTTATTAATTTGTTGGCTTTGCCGAAGATCGATGAATACACGCACGTGAGTACGCACATCTCAAATTTCTCACATGTTGTACCAATGGAGGAGATGGCACACACACTTGCACCTTTTCTGTATATTCCTCAACTTGGCATGCCACAACCTGATAACAAGTTACAACTCCTTGATCCACTAATGACTCCACTAGCTAGCTACGCACACGTTGAGTGACAACCATGTCTGCAGAATGTTTTGGATACACATGTACATGACCAAGTCTCAACAAATAGCTCCTGCGCCTTCCTCCATGTCGATCTGCCATGCGACTTGGCTACTCCGGTTTCTTGGCATATATGCATGTACAGCTTCTAGTGTTATGACTAGTACAAATTGAAACATGATCCAGTCGAATACACTTAACACTAATAACAAGATTGGTTCCAACATAATTCCATGAAAACGTGGAGGATTGCACCCTGGTGCGTTTTTTACTAGCAAAAGCTTGTCTGCACATTGAAATATGGCATGTGTGTCAGCACTTCAGTTTCAAGTCATGTACATTCAAGTTATTTTTATAGAGAAGATGATGATAAGACGGCATTTTGTCATGTTTTCCACTATAGATACCTGGTGTCTTGCTAGTTGAGCTACCGATTGATTGTCAAAAATTGAGAAATAATCCTATTCTTCTTGAGAGAACACACTTTGCATGTGGGATCTCCACTATTTTTCTTCATAAATACAGCTCTTTGTAACCGTTTGTGTATATTCATATGATTTGCTCATCTCATCTCATCTCAGCTGGCAAGACATGACAATGATACTCGATCAGAAGCGCTGGAAGAAAATTCTTGATAAGAAGCAGCAGCAAGCTTAAGGTGAACTTTCTGTTAAATCAGCTTTACTTGAAATGGGCTGCCCGCTCACATTTGCTACCACCTCCGTTCCAAAGTATAAGATGTTTTGGTAAGGCTATTTTGGCCTACCAAAAAATTCTTATATTTTGTGACAGAGCTAGGAAGTACATTTTTTATCTCCAAGTAATTGTCACTCCCCTCAATACCCCTTTTGATTGCCTGAAAGCTACTTTGTGGTGAAAGGCAGATGCTTAGATGACATCTTAACTTGTTTGGTGTTTTATCTCTTGTTCAATTGCAGTTCCAAAATCTCTCAACGCTTGGGCCAGATCGAGTTGGATGAGCTTTCTATCTGGCTGTTGTGTATGGCAGAGGGAGTTTTGGATCTGTCTGGTTTGGTCAATACGGTTTTCTAGCTCTTGTTTTACCTTCCATATACTGTTGAACCTTCATTCTTCAAGTTGAACGGGTTGTAGATTTACTGCCGTTTTGAGCTCTACACAGATAACATGCCTTGAATCACCGAGAAAGTGAGTATATTTGGTGAGACGAAACGTAATCTGTGCACGGTGCATGTGATGCGTATTATATTTTCTAGCAAACTGCACATAACGCTAGGAGGAATAATCCCAGTTCCATGTTGTACTGCCTTTGCTGATGATGATTAGCAGTTTGCACTAGGTTATAATCTGTGTTGCTCATGTATCGTCCGGTAGCTGACTCAGTCCTGCTACGTAACTGATGCGTGTCCTCCTGGACGCAGTCCGAGCTAAGCTCTGGCCGACCATGGGAAAAGCTTGTTCATTTCTGGGGCCGACGGAGCAACTGCTGGTTAGGCATCTCTACTGGGCAGACCCATTTCGGACATAGGATGTATCTGTTTTGGTCCGTATGGGTCGGCTCGTAGAACTTTTTTGAAAGCACATTTTTGCATCTCTAATGGGACCAACTAAGGCCCCTCGCCCGGATGGGTTGCCGGCCCTTTTCTAACAAAAGACACTGTTTTTTTTTTGAAAGCACATGTTTGCAAGGCTGTCCGAGATTTCTTGGTGGGGGTTGAATGCCCTGACGATTTTAATGCCACCGTTTTGGTGCTGATCCCGAAGATAGCGCCTCAGCTACTGAGTCAAATTTGGCCAATTAGCCTATGTAATGTCCTGTACTCCCTCTGGTGTTCTGCAAATAAGTGTACTTCTAGCTTTTGCTTAAGTCAAATCTTAATAAATTTGACCAACTTTATAGATAAATATATCAACATATATTACATAAAACTGTTATATTATAAAATTAATTTTGAAAACAAATCTAGTGGTACAAATTTAATGTCATAAATATTGCTATGTTGTTTTATAAAGTTAGTCAAACTTTACTAATTTTAACTAGGACAAGTCTAGAAATACATTTATTTGTGGACGGAGGGATATAACATAGCGTCAGAGGCGTTGCAAATAGGCTGAAGAAAATCCTTCCAACTCTGATCTCTGATGAGTGCGTTCGTCCCGGGCCGGCTGATCACAGACAATGTATTTGCGACTTATGAATATGTCTAGGTGATTCGGACGAGGAAAAGGAAAAAAAAACCTCGTGTGCGGTGGAACTTGACATGACGAAGGCCTGTGATCGCGTGGAGTGGCCCTTCCTTGAAAACACGATGCTTCAGATGGGTTTCTCGACACAATGGTGCATATGGTATGAGATGCGTGCAGACTGTCAGCTTCTCGGTTAAGATCAATGGGTGTGTGTCCGAATCCTTCTTGCCCACGAGAGGTTCCGTATCTTTCCGTGTGGAGGGTTTCTTGGCTCTGCTTAAACAGGCCCAATGGGAGAAGGACGTGGTGGGAGTGAGTTTTGGAGGGGTTTCTTGGCTCTGCTTAAACAGGCCCAATGGGAGAAGGACGTGGTGGGAGTGAGTTTTGGAGACGATGGACCAACACTGACACCTATTGTTTGAGGATGACAGCCCGTGTTTTTTTTGAAGCCAGTCAAGGAAATATGGAAGCTCTAAAATGCGTTCCGCAGAGGTATGACTTATGAGGACTGTTCCAGCCAAAAAGTTAATTTACAGAAGTCCTCCATATTTTTGGGAAAATGGTGTGCGGTAGAGACAAAATGCAACCTCAAGACCATAGTTGGGATTGAGTGCGAGGCACTATCAGAGCGCTACCTTGGGCTCCCAATAGTGGTGGGTCGATCGAAGATAGGGTTTTTAGACATGTTTCAGATCGACCGAGGAGCAAGGTGGCTGGGCTCAAGGGGCAGGGCCTTTCCAAGGTGGGGTAGGAGATTTTGGTGAAATCCGTGTTGCTATCGGTGCCTACTTACCCTATGGGATGTTTTCAATTATCTAAAGGCTAGTGTGGCGAGTTGACAACAATCTCGTCGAGGTTCTGGTGGGGAGACGACAACGACAAGAGGAAGGTTCACTAGATTAGTTGGGAGCGTATGTGCTTCCCTAAACGCAATGGTGGCATGGGCTTCCGAGACTACTATGACTTCAGTCAGGCCCTTCTTGCCAAGCAAGCATGGAGGATGATTGCGACACCGGAGTCTTTATGTGTGCGTGTTCTCCATGCTCGGTACTTCAAAGGAGGTGAGTTTATGAATGTTGTGTGCCCAAAACGAGCCTCATTCACATGGAAGAGCATTTTGCATGAGCGTGATCTGTTGAAGGATGGACTAGTCTGGAGAGTGGTAAACAAAGGACATGTTGAAGTGTGGAATCACAACTGGATCCTGCGATCATCTTTGCAGTGACCATTGGGACACAAGCCAAATGTGGAGGTCTAGAAAGTTTTGGAGCTTCTTCTTCCCAGTGATGCTAGATGGGACACAAACAAGCTGAATTAGGTGTTCTTTAAGGCAGACGTTGCTGACATACCGAAGATACCCGTAGGTAGAGCCAGAATAGATGACTATGTTGCTTGGAGTTACACCAAAAATGGAATCTTCAGAGTGAGGTCGACATACCACCTTAAACAACATCTAAAAAACATGGCTACAGGCAGGGCATGCTCCTCGATGAATTGCACTAAGCACAAGGGTTGGCTATCCCTTTGGGTGGCCAATGTCCCGAACAAGATAAAAGTGCATTGTTGGAGGCTTGCTAGGAATGGCTTGGCTATGGGTGAAGAACTAAGTAGAAGGAAGATCAAAGAGGGAGTGTGTTGTGTTGCATGCAACAGGGAGGAGACGCTGCACCATTGGTTTTGGGCATGTCCTCATGCAACTCAGACATGGATGCACATCCGATCACGCGCGACACTCACCCTGGCAGCACCACCAAGTAATTGTTGCACACATGGAGCCCTGCAAGCCTGGTTATCGGAATGGTTTTTAGCGCTGGATGAGAAGGAGCTGAGTGTGGCCATGATGGCTATTTATCACATGTGGCTAGCTCGGAACGAAGAGTGAGAGGAACCTCAGATTGAGGATCCAGAGTGTACTGCTCGGTGTGACCTAGCGCTATAGGAGGAATGGCAATCGTTGAGTTCACCTCCGGTTAGGCAGGTCCAAGGGATTGACGAGCACCGGCTCCCTTTGATACAGGATGGCATAAGGTGAATGCATATGGTGCCTTTTCTTCAGAGATTGGTCATGGAGGTGGCAGTGTGATCGTCAGAGACCACCATGGTGTGGCCCTAGCAGGGGCATGCCACTTTTCCCCTTGATTGATCCTGAGAGAGCAGAGCTCCTCGCCTATCCACGAGTGGTACAACTTGCTAGAGAAGTGGGAGTCAGGAATATCATCCTGGAGACCGATTGCGCTGGAGCAGTGGGGAAAATTAAGAGCGAGGTGCTTGACAGATGGTGACGTGGTCCTCTGGTCGAAGAGATCAAACGCTACTGCGAGAGTTTGAGAAATTTTCGGTCGCACACGTGCGTCGACGTTGCACGTAGTACTTAGGCCTTTCACAATGGGGTGTTTCTTAGCACGTTTTCATAGAAGCAACTAAAACTTAAGAAACAACAATGACAATGCATTGTTTCTTAGATGGTGTTTCTTAGTGGGGTTGCATTTAATGATTTTAGGCTCATGCATGTTTGTGATTGGTCTACTCAAGTTTTGCCTATGATATTGTGCAAAGGATGTATCTTAGCTACTCCCTCCGTTTCGGTTTATAAGACTTACGCGTATTTCTAGATTGACAAATTAACCAACTTAGCATGAGGTATATAAGATAAAAACTATATTATTAGAAACTTCAAATGTTATATTTTTTAATAATATAATTTTTATATTATATAATTTATTTTATATAGCTCATGCGGACGACCTAGGTATACGCGTAAGTCTTATAAACTGAGATAGAGGGAGTAAGATACAACAACACTCTCTATCTTCATTAAATGGCATGCCACATAGACAAAGCACCTAAGATATCGCGCTAAAAAACAACCATTATGAGAGCAAGTACAGTAGATCTAAGTCAGCAGGCTATAAGCCATTTTATATTACTAACAAAAACACAGCTGGAAGAGTGAGAAAGGATGAGAGAGAAGAGAGCCGGCGCTTCACTTGTAGCCGGGCTAAAGCATAGGAATTGAAAAGTTGCAGCGTAGGCGCTTAGCCGGCTACTCTCCTTTTCTTGCATGCAATCCCATGAACATACAAATATTTAGTACTTAAATATTAAATAGAGCCAACTTAGTAGTACTACTAGCTAGCTTATTGTATGAGTATACATGTATTAAGGCTTTAGGTGAGGTGGCATGTGTATATAGCCAGCAACGGACTACGTTATTGTTCTTTCTCTGAAAGGCCTTAGCAAGGAAAGGCTGCAAGAATAAAATTAGTAAGACCTGGTTGGGTATGTACCGTGACAATGAGGGTGTAATGAACCTGTTGGCACTTGATGTTGTAGTTCAATAGCGGCCAATTGATCTCAAAAAAAAGAAAAGAAAGCAGTGCACGGCTGCAGCCATTCTTTTCTACCGGCATAGAATATCTTGTCCCGCAGATTTAAGCGGAAGTTGAGCCGAAATGACGCGTAACCATGCGTCGATCGATTAACTACCCTCGAGAGTGGAAGCGACTACCTTGTCCGCTCTGGACGGGGCTTGCCTGCGCCCCTCCTCTGTGCCCATCCGTGCGCCCGTACAATCCAACGGCCCTTCTCTTTTCTGCCTTCACCTCCCTTTCTGTTCGACAAAAAACATGGCGACAAAACAAATCAGTGGAACATGGCGAGATGGCCAGCAACGGAGCAGTTTCAGGCACAATCCGGAGGCCTACGGACTCCAGTTCATCGCCCTCGAGAAGAGGTGTTTCAATTCCCATGCCCATAATTTAGCTCGTACATCTATCTTCTTAGAGAATGGACGCCAAGTGTGGCTCCTAAATTTCCCTGATACCTCTATTGTACCAATGATTATTGAGTATTTAAAAGGTATCAAGTCCCTAAAAAAAACATGAAATTTATTCGATTAGCAGTAGCAGCGGCGACCGCGAGCTCGCTGGGCGACTGGGCCATAGATGTGGGGTCGATTGGTTTTGGTACCCAGCGATAGAACATGTCGTGGACTGTGTATTTCACATTTTGACTTGGCGGTGGCAGTTTTTCTGTAATTTCTAACTGCTCCGGCTTTTGCCTACGCATAATCTATCTTCAGACTGACCTTGATCTGGGGTAAACCAATGTCACGGCTTGTGGCCACACGATCACCATCCTACGCCTCCACTTGTGCATTTAATTATTATACTTACCTCGTTTTGGCCAAAACCTGAGGTTACAGGAGTGCATGCTTTCAGTGCGCATTTAATTACGAATTCCGAAAATTTAAAATATTTTCTAGCTCAAACCGTTTATCCAAATAAGATTCCGTTTTCATAACTGGACTAGTGACGGCGATATCTTCGAAACTAGATCCCGTGTCGATATGTTTCGAAGATTTTTTTTTGAGGATGTAACTTTTACTAGGTGTAACTCTCTCTGCTAACTGGGATGTAACATTTTTGCTGGATGATGTAACATTTTCTGCTATTTCAGATGTAACTTTTTACTAGATGTAACTTTCTGATAACTCGGATATAACTTTTTTTGTAAATTGGATGTAACTTTGATCGGCAAAGTTACATCTAACATTCACAAAGTTACATCCTTCAAAAAAGTATTCGAAATATATCGACATGAGATCTACTTTTGAAGATCTTGTCGCGACATGGCTAACGGTGAAAACGGATCTTAAATCGGATAAACGGTTTGAGTTAGAAAATATTTCAAATTTTCGGATTTCGTAATTATTATAGATAGAGTGCGTGCATAGGGTTGACTAGTGTATTCCGTGTTTAGAATAAGCCGAAACTCATTTCTTTTTTCTATTCCAAAAATAGAAATATTAGTGGGATGTCTGAACTGACCTCATTTTTCGTAAAAACGAGGTCGACCTCGGTGTAGCCACACCCTTTTGCTTATCCGTGGGTTTGCTGAAGAGGTGCTATGCGTTTTGTGTGTAAATTTTAGCCAACTTCTCGGATCTAGTTTTTCGGAGTTGGGCTGTTCGGTGCTGCTCCACGGAGAATTCTACATAAGCTGGAAGCCAATCCACTGCTGAACACGACTTTGTGGTACCAAAAAACGCTCGTTTGTGACGATCTGAGAATCTATCGCTCACATATATAAATTTGGAGATCAAGGATGAGACTCATAGAATGTTTGGGTGAGAGAAGAGAGATTTTTGGGATGAGATAGCAGATATGCCTTAGCGCCTCGCGGTGGCTAGGATTTTTCCATTCAAAAATCTTAGGAATGTTTCTATTACTACGAGCTCTGAACGGGAAGTAAGTAAGCAAAACGGCTGACAGCAATAGCTTCAGCCTGGACTGTCGGATCTTCACACCTTGAAGCGGTATTGGCTAATCTAGACCCTTGGTTAACTGAACTGGATTTGATTTCGTGTTAAAACTGGGCAACAGGGTAGAGTTCAGAGATTCAGAACCATGACACCGTCCCCGCCTGAGGTTTGCAACCAGTCGGGTGTGGAGATAAGCACAAACAACTGGAGGCGCACTTGATTTCTTTGCATCCTTTTGTCCGGTGTGACAGTGATAAGGATGAAACAGCACCAAGGGTGATAATAAAACATAAACTTTATACACCAAGGTGAAGTTGTGGTACATGGCCCAGTGCGGGCTCATCCTGGATGAGATGCGCACACCTCAGCAGAGCTCTGCTACGCCGACAATCTCCGCCTCTACTGCCACGACCACCACAACGGCGACTGCGGCCATTGCTTCCCTGGACTCTGCCCTGCTTCGTCCTCCACGCAGTCGCCGACCTCTATCCACGCGGAGGAGGACCCTTCCGCCACGGCGGAGGACCCTGCTATTTGAGAATTTCACGTTTTTTGTAATAATTTGGTTGCCGATCTGTGGCTGATTTGATCGTCGTACTGTCGAATTGGGGAAACTTTTGCCTGTTTTTTGGTAGCGGGAAATGAACATTCAAAATTATCGCCGATGTTTGAATTGTTGGGGGCAAACTTGGGGGCGCGACCGAGTGAAGGAACCACTCAGGCCAAAAGAATCGCCGGCAGAAACGCCTGAACAATACCACCGGGTTCACTGGGGGGAACGGCTAGAGATGCTCTAAGTAGGAGATCACAGGTGGCCTAACTAGCGGGGAGCAGGTGGAACGGCGTTGCCTCTATATCGCCTTTCTTTTCCTGAGAGATAAAACATAGCTACTCCCTCCGGTTTATATTAATGGTCTCAATTTTTTGTCTGGATATGAATACATCTAGTCTAAATACTCAAAACATGATATACAAACCTACTAGATAAAGTTAAGGTTATTAATATAGACCCAAGAGAGGGAGTAGTAGATTTGTTTTGTGCAACAAGTGACGAACGTGGTGATCTACATACACTAGAAAATAAATTGAGATCACTATTACAATTATTCCTCATTTTTTTCGGTGCAGAACGTAAGGAAATCATTTTTATATGATTTTTCTCAGTCCGCAGTGTTATCTCAAATGTACATATAATAATTAATTTTATATATTTTTAAATCTGTAGCTGTATTTTTTTAAAACAAATGATGAGCTTGCTGGAGCTTGGTTTTCTTAGATGTTGAACTAATGTTGACAATACAGGGCAAAGCATGTGATGCAACCTGCCTAAGGCTGGTCATAGCGGGAGTAACTTTACTAATAGTAATTAAGAGTCCAAATCCGTATTTTTGTTTATGTGGCAATGATTTAATGAAGAGATAGATAGATTGAATAACTAGCTATGTTACTGTAACATCACGTATACGAAGACAAAGTGTGTCTACAACCTAATTAATGTGGGCTTGCATGTTACCACACCTAAGTTATTTTTCACTATAAAAGTAATAACTTAGACAAGTAACATATGTATGTTACTACTTCCTCCGTCCCAGATTACTCTGCGTTTTAGGTTTGATCAAAGTTAAACATGTTAAAACTTGACTAAACATCGTCAACAGAATAATAATATTTATAATATTAATTGTATACAATATCAAAGTATGTTTTATGGTGAGTCTAACTATATTTATTACATATTTTAGATACTGATATTTTTTCTTATATTTATAGTCAAAGTTTCTGAAGTTTGACTTTGACTAAACCTAAAACACAGAGTAATTTAGGATAGAGGGAGTACTCTAAATTACTCTCCACTATGACCAGCCTAATCAAGCAAAAAACGGCTGCAGCCATTCTTTTCTACCGGCATAGAATATCTTGTCCCGCAGATTTAAGCGGAAGTTGAATCGAAATGACCCTAAGAGCAAGGGCAATAGTAGAGCCAGCTGTTGACTATAAGCCATGTCCATGTCATCTAGAGTCAATCTAATAGCCAACATATACAATAGTTAGAGGTATAAATATAGTACTTTATTAATGTATGACCCACTTTTCACTCTCACATAGTGTCTAGGAGCACGTGCTGCAGCTGGCTCTTAACTAAGCACCCACTCCTCTTCTCTCTCCTCTTCTCTCTTATCCAACTAAGCACAAATATATTATTTTAAGTCCGTCTGCTGACTAAACCTTATTGTACTTGCTCTAACCATGCATCGATCTATTAACTACCCTCGAGAGTGGAAGCGACTACCTTGTCCGCTCTCGGGGAGACGGACGGGTGCATTGATTAATTATTTCCTAAACGCGTGGAGTTATGTTCACATGGGAAGACGAGGCGCATTCGCTGTATGAGTATGTGTTCTCGTTGCATGCAGGTACTCATACTCTAGGAGAAGATATATATAGTGGGTAAGCATTGGCCACACAGTAGTGCACCCTCTTCTTCGTTTCCAACTTTACTCCTTTCCAAGTTCCCGTGAGCAGATCTGGGTGGAGTAGTTTCGTGATCATGTCCTTCACCGGTGCATCTGTCGTCGGCGATGCAAGGGCGTCGGGGGTTTCCTCGGCAATTACTGGCGACGCCTCCAGCGGTCGCGCACCAAGAGCACACCCACTGGCAAGTATATGTCGTCTCGCCCTTTCATGGTGGGTGGCTATCTTTGGTGCATCCGCTACTACCCTAATGGGAACAGATTGGAAAACGCGGAGTTTATATCTGTATATGTTGGCCTTCTTCATAAGAATGTTAAACTTGCAAAGCCATTGAAGGTGCAGGTCGGGATTAGCTTCATAGACCAGATTGAGATGCAAGAATCCACGTTCATTCGCGCTAGCCAAGTACACGTATTACCTAGAAGCAGTTCAAAGATTACCTACAAGCAGTTCATCAAACGGGAGGACTTGGAAAAGTCGAAATACCTTAAGGATGACACTTTCACCATCCGGTGCGACATCGTCGTCCTTGGGGATGTTGCAAGTTCTGACTCTGGCACCAGTTCTCCCTCTATTGAGGTGCCACCTTCTGAGATGCAGCAACATTTCAGCGATCTTCTTATTTCTGAGGAGGGAACAGATGTGACATTTGGCATCAGCGGCGAGAAAATCGCTGCACACCGGTGTGTGCTGGCCGCCAGATCTGCGGTCTTCAAGGCGGAGCTCTTTGGCACCATGAAAGAGGGCATGGCAAATACCGGTATCATAGAAGTAGACGACATAAACGCAGAAGTTTTTAGGGCGATGCTTTCTTTCATTTACAGTGACTCCCTTCCGGAGATAGACGAGGCAGATGATGACGTGATGTGGCAGCACCTGCTCATCGCTGCAGATCGGTATGATCTTCGGCGGCTAAGGCTGATGTGTAAAGAGAAGCTCTGCGAGTACCTCGACGTGAGCACTGTCCCCACAATCTTGATTCTTGCTGAGCAGCACAACTGTCATGGGCTGAAGGAGAGGTGCTTGGAGTTTCTCAACTCTCCTGCAAACCTGCAAAAAGTCATGGCAATCGGTGGTTTGGACAGTCTTGCTACTTGCTGTCCCTCTGTTCTCAAAGATCTTATTGCAAAGCTTGCTTCGCTCAAGCAAGAGAAGTAAAGTAAAATGGTAGTACAAGCTCTCAGGTACTTGGTACTAGTATTGTCAACCGGGTGATCAAGAAGTATTATTCGCTCCTAGAGAGACGGCAATTTATGTATTTTCGTCAAGTAGTATTATTTTGATCCTAGCGAGAGATCAAAATCCGAAATTTTCAACTCATCAAGGAATGAAGTTGCAAGTTCCACTACCGTGTCCCGTAATCAAAACATTATTCATCTCATACTCATTGAGATTGGCGTGGCTACTTACACATGCTAACTTGTCTTTACCAATAACTAAATATCTTGAAGCGGTATTCTAGATGTAGGAAAACTAACTTGTTGAAATGATTCAACATAGTATTAACTCTGGGATACTGTAAAAACGCTCGTTTGTGACAGTCTGAGAAACTATCGCTCATATATATAAATTCGGAGAACAAGGATGAGATTCCTGGAACATTTGGGGTGAATTAAAAGAGAGAATTTTGGGATGAGGTATGCCTTGGCCCCTCGTGGCGGCTAGGATATGCTCATTCAAAAATGTTAGGAATGTTTCCATCACTACGAGCTCTAGCCTCTGGTTTTGTATATAGTTCAGATCAACGGAGGTAAGCAGGAAGTAAAGTAAGAAAAACGACTGACAGCGATCAGCCCCCAGAGACTGTTTGGTGCGTGAGGCGGCTATCTGCCTTGTTCATCCTGGACTGTCGGATCTTCACACCTTCAAGCGGTATTAGCTAATCTGAACCCTTGGTTAACTGAACTGGTCTTGATTTGGTGTTAAAACTGGGCGACCGGGTAGAGTTCAGAGATTCAGAACCATGACACCGTCCCCGCCTGAGGTTCGCAACCAGCCGGGCATGGAGAGGAGCACAAACAGCTGGATGCGTACTTGATTTCTTTGCATCCTTTTGCCCAGTGTGATAGTGATAAGGATGAAACAGCATCAGGGTGAAAATAAAAAAAGTAGAGTTTATATGGTCTAATCAAAATATGGACAAGAGATGATAGGCAAAACAAAATGGTCAAGAAATGAATGAGAAATCGGACCTTGGACAAATTAGCTACAAATCAGTTAACAAGATCCTACAAATATGTTGCACAATCTATCTATCCCAAAATGAAGTATTGTCAACCGTGTCATCAAGAAGTATTGTTCGCTCCTAGAGAGAGCAATTTATGAATTTTCATCAAGCAGTATTACTTTGATCCTAGCGAGAGATCAAAGTTCGATACTTTCGGTTTGTCAAGGAATGGAGTTGCAAGTTCCACTACTGTATCCCGTCATAATCAAAACATTATATATCTCGTACTCAATGTAGAGTGGCGTGGCTACTTTCACATGCTAACTTATCTCTACCAATAGCTAAATATCTTGAAGCGGTATTCTAGATGTAGGAAAACTAACTTGTTGAAATGATTCAACATATTAGCTTTGGGATACTGTAAAAATGCTCGTCTATGACAATTTTGAGTGAGAAACTATCTATCATATATATACATTCGGAGAACAAGGATGAGATTCATAGAACATTTAGGGTGAGAAAAGAGAGAATTTTGGGATGAGATAGTAGGTATGCCTTAGCCCCTCGCAGCGGCTAGGATTTTCTCATTCAAAAATCATAGGAATGTTTTGATTACTCTGGCCTCTGGTTTTGTGACTTCAGATCAATGGAGGTAAATGGGAAGTAAAGTAAGCAAAACGGCTGACAACGATAGCTTCAAAGACAATTTGGTTCGTGAGGCGGCTATCTGCCTTGTTCAGCCTGAACTGTCGGATCTTCACACCTTGAAGCGATATCGGCTAATCTGGACCCTTGGTCAACTGAACTGGATTTGATTTGGTGTTAAAACTGGGCGACAGGGTAGAGTTCAGAGATTCAGAGCCATGACACCGTCCCCGCAAGAGGTTCACAATCAGCCGGACGTGGAGAGGAGCACAAACAGCTGGAGGCGCACTTGATTTCTTTGCATCCTTTTGCCCAGTGTGACAGTGATAAGGATGAAACAACACCAGAGTGATAATAAAATATAAACGTAGAGTTAATATAGTCTGACAGCAAATCAAAATATGGACAAGAGATGATAGGCAAAACAAAATGGTCAAGAAATGAATGAGAAAGCGGACCTTGGACAAATTAGCTACAAATCAGTTAACAAGATCCTACAAATATGTTGCACAATCTGTCTACCCCAAAATAAAGTATTGTCAACCGTGTCAACCGTGTCATCAAGAAGTATTGTTCGCTCCTAGAGAGAGGAATTTATGAATTTTCATCAAGCAGTATTACTTTGATCCTAGCGAGAGATCAAAGTCCGATACTTTCGGTTTGTCAAGGAATGGAGTTGCAAGTTCCACTACTGTATCCCGTTATAATTAAAACAATATATATCTCGTACTCAATGTAGATTGGCATGGCTACTTTCACATGCTAACTTATCTCTACCAATAGCTAAATATCTTGAAGCGGTATTCTAGATGTAGGAAAACTAACTTGTTGAAATGATTCAACATATTAGCTTTGGGATACTGTAAAAATGCTCGTCTATGACAATTTTGAGTGAGAAACTATCTATCATATATATACATTCGGAGAACAAGGATGAGATTCATAGAACATTTGGGGTGAGAAAAGAGAGAATTTTGGGATGAGATAGTAGGTATGCCTTAGCCCCTCGCGGCGGCTAGGATTTTCTCATTCAAAAATCATAGGAATGTTTTGATTACTACGAGCTCTGGCCTCTGGTTTTGTGACTTCAGATCAATGGAGGTAAACGGGAAGTAAAGTAAGCAAAACGGCTGACAACGATAGCTTCAAAGACAATTTGGTTCGTGAGGCGGCTATCTGCCTTGTTCAGCCTGGACTGTCGGATCTTCACACCTTGAAGCGATATCGGCTAATCTGGACCCTTGGTCAACTGAACTGGATTTGATTTGGTGTTAAAACTGGGCGACAGGGTAGAGTTCAGAGATTCAGAGCCATGACACCGTTCCCGCAAGAGGTTCACAATCAGCCGGGCGTGGAGAGGAGCACAAACAGCTGGAGGCGCACTTGATTTCTTTGCATCCTTTTGCCCAGTGTGACAGTGATAAGGATGAAACAGCACCAGAGTGATAATAAAATATAAACGTAGAGTTAATATAGTCTGACAGCAAATCAAAATATGGACAAGAGATGATAGGCAAAACAAAATGGTCAAGAAATGAATGAGAAAGCTGACCTTGGACAAATTAGCTACAAATCAGTTAACAAGATCCTACAAATATGTTGCACAATCTATCTACCCCAAAATGAAGTATTGTCAACCGTGTCAACCATGTCATCAAGAAGTATTGTTCGCTCCTAGAGAGAGCAATTTATGAATTTTCATCAAGCAGTATTACTTTGATCCTAGCGAGAGATCAAAGTCCGATACTTTCGGTTTGTCAAGGAATGGAGTTGCAAGTTCCACTACTGTATCCCGTCATAATCAAAACATTATATATCTCGTACTCAATGTAGATTGGCGTGGCTACTTTCACATGCTAACTTATCTCTACCAATAGCTAAATATCTTGAAGCGGTATTCTAGATGTAGGAAAACTAACTTGTTGAAATGATTCAACATATTAGCTTTGGGATACTGTAAAAATGCTCGTCTATGACAATTTTGAGTGAGAAACTATCTATCATATATATACATTCGGAGAACAAGGATGAGATTCATAGAACATTTGGGGTGAGAAAAGAGAGAATTTTGGGATGAGATAGTAGGTATGCCTTAGCCCCTCGCGGCGGCTAGGATTTTCTCATTCAAAAATCATAGGAATGTTTTGATTACTATGAGCTCTGGCCTCTGGTTTTGTGACTTCAGATCAATGGAGGTAAACGGGAAGTAAAGTAAGCAAAACGGCTGACAACGATAGCTTCAGAGACAATTTGGTTCGTGAGGCGGCTATCTGCCTTGTTCAGCCTGGACTGTCGGATCTTCACAAGCGATATCGGCTAATCTGGACCCTTGGTCAACTGAACTGGATTTGATTTGGTGTTAAAACTGGGCGACAGGGTAGAGTTCAGAGATTCAGAGCCATGACACCGTCCCTGCAAGAGGTTCACAATCAGCCGGACGTGGAGATGAGCACAAACAGCTGGAGGCGCACTTGATTTCTTTGCATCCTTTTGCCCAGTGTGACAGTGATAAGGATGAAACAGCACCAGAGTGATAATAAAATATAAACATAGAGTTAATATAGTCTGACAGCAAATCAAAATATGGACAAGAGATGATAGGCAAAACAAAATGGTCAAGAAATAAATGAGAAAGCGGACCTTGGACAAATTAGCTACAAATCAGTTAACAAGATCCTACAAATATGTTGCACAATCTATCTACCCCAAAATGAACCTACAAATATGTTGCACAATCTATCTACCCCAAAATGAAGTATTGTCAACCGTGTCAACCGTGTCATCAAGAAGTATTGTTCGCTCCTAGAGAGAGCAATTTATGAATTTTCATCAAGCAGTATTACTTTGATCCTAGCGAGAGATCAAAGTCCGATACTTTCGGTTTGTCAAGGAATGGAGTTGCAAGTTCCACTACTGTATCCCGTCATAATCAAAACATTATATATCTCGTACTCAATGTAGATTGGCGTGGCTACTTTCACATGCTAACTTATCTCTACCAATAGCTAAATATCTTGAAGCGGTATTCTAGATGTAGGAAAACTAACTTGTTGAAATGATTCAACATATTAGCTTTGGGATACTGTAAAAATGCTCGTCTATGACAATTTTGAGTGAGAAACTATCTATCATATATATACATTCGGAGAACAAGGATGAGATTCATAGAACATTTGGGGTGAGAAAAGAGAGAATTTTGGGATGAGATAGTAGGTATGCCTTAGCCCCTCGCGGCGGCTAGGATTTTCTCATTAAAAAATCATAGGAATGTTTTGATTACTATGAGCTCTGGCCTCTGGTTTTGTGACTTCAGATCAATGGAGGTAAACGGGAAGTAAAGTAAGCAAAACGGCTGACAACGATAGCTTCGGAGACAATTTGGTTCGTGAGGCGGCTATCTGCCTTGTTCAGCCTGGACTGTCGGATCTTCACACCTTGAAGCGATATCGGCTAATCTGGACCCTTGGTCAACTGAACTGGATTTGATTTGGTGTTAAAACTGGGCGACAGGGTAGAGTTCAGAGATTCAGAGCCATGACACCGTCCCCGCAAGAGGTTCACAATCAGCCGGACGTGGAGAGGAGCACAAACAGCTGGAGGCGCACTTGATTTCTTTGCATCCTTTTGCCCAGTGTGACAGTGATAAGGATGAAACAGCACCAGAGTGATAATAAAATATAAACGTAGAGTTAATATAGTCTGACAGCAAATCAAAATATGGACAAGAGATGATAGGCAAAACAAAATGGTCAAGAAATGAATGAGAAAGCGGACCTTGGACAAATTAGCTACAAATCAGTTAACAAGATCCTACAAATATGTTGCACAATCTATCTACCCCAAAATGAAGTATTGTCAACCGTGTCAACCGTGTCATCAAGAAGTATTGTTCGCTCCTAGAGAGAGCAATTTATGAATTTTCATCAAGCAGTATTACTTTGATCCTAGCGAGAGATCAAAGTCCGATACTTTCGGTTTGTCAAGGAATGGAGTTGCAAGTTCCACTACTGTATCCCGTCATAATCAAAACATTATATATCTCGTACTCAATGTAGATTGGCGTGGCTACTTTCACATGCTAACTTATCTCTACCAATAGCTAAATATCTTGAAGCGGTATTCTAGATGTAGGAAAACTAACTTGTTGAAATGATTCAACATAAAAATGCTCGTCTATGACAATTTTGAGTGAGAAACTATCTATCATATATATACATTCGGAGAACAAGGATGAGATTCATAGAACATTTGGGGTGAGAAAAGAGAGAATTTTGGGATGAGATAGTAGGTATGCCTTAGCCCCTCGCGGCGGCTAGGATTTTCTCATTAAAAAATCATAGGAATGTTTTGATTACTATGAGCTCTGGCCTCTGGTTTTGTGACTTCAGATCAATGGAGGTAAACGGGAAGTAAAGTAAGCAAAACGGCTAACAACGATAGCTTCGGAGACAATTTGGTTCGTGAGGCGGCTATCTGCCTTGTTCAGCCTGGACTGTCGGATCTTCACACCTTGAAGCGATATCGGCTAATCTGGACCCTTGGTCAACTGAACTGGATTTGATTTGGTGTTAAAACTGGGCGACAGGGTAGAGTTCAGAGATTCAGAGCCATGACACCGTCCCCGCAAGAGGTTCACAATCAGCCGGGCGTGGAGAGGAGCACAAACAGATGGAGGCGCACTTGATTTCTTTGCATCCTTTTGCCCAGTGTGACAGTGATAAGGATGAAACAGCACCAGAGTGATAATAAAATATAAACGTAGAGTTAATATAGTCTGACAGCAAATCAAAATATGGACAAGAGATGATAGGCAAAACAAAATGGTCAAGAAATGAATGAGAAAGCGGACCTTGGACAAATTAGCTACAAATCAGTTAACAAGATCCTACAAATATGTTGCACAATCTATCTACCCCAAAATGAACAATCTACCGACAAATTTGTAGGAATGCTGCAGAGCACCCATGCTTGTTTTTCTTCTTGGCGACCTCATGTACCTGAAGCATCTGAACCTACCTGGCAAGCTCGCTGCATTGTACAACTAGGCACTCTTGCGGTCTTCCAAAACCAGATCGAGGGATAGATAACGCATGAGCTAGGCCACAACAAAATTACAGAAATCATCCATTACTAAGTCTGAAGGGGTCTGCACATTGGCAACATTAAGCTGACATGAAGAAATACATACCAAATGGAATAATAATTCCTAGTAACCATAGACAAAATGCTTAGTTTGTTGTTTTTTGTTGCCTGGGGTCCTGTCGATGCCTACGAATTAATTGTACAAGACAATAATGTATCATTTTCTTCCGCATAACAGTGACACGGAGGGGAAAAAGTTAGCACAATAATAAATCAAGCGTAGACGACGACGACTCGCAAGTCGCAATGCGTTGCCCAGAGATTTGACTAGCGAAAGCTACTTTGTTGACCGACTTACATATCCTCAATCTGACGGCAAACTGAAAACAGCACAAGTGGCTTCAAAATACGGCACAAGAGACACGGCAGAAAATTAAGGTCACAAATTAAAGAGGATCTTTGACGAGTCAAGTACAGATCAGTTTCAAAGAAGAGATCTTCCTGCATGATCGACTGATCAACTTACCTTGCGTTCATCAAACCATCTATATATATATATATAAGAACCGGCCAGTGCACTGGTATACAAGAACCAGAAAGAAGCGAGCAAACAGTACATCCATAGTAGAAATGGTAGGTGCAGAGCTTGTTCTTGTTTTCCTCGCACTTGTTGTTAGCATGGGGTCATCATCGATTTCACATGCTGCCGGAGTCACCACAAATAATCCCAGTGACCACTTTGCTCTCCTTTCCATCAAGTCACTCATAGAGAGTGATCCGTTGCGAGCTCTGGAGTCATGGGGAAACCGGTCCATCCCTATGTGCCAGTGGCGCGGTGTGGCGTGCGGCAGACGAGGACGCCGCCGTGGACGGGTCATAGCATTAGACCTCAGCGATCTCAACCTTGTGGGCGCTATCTCCCCCTCAGTGGCCAACCTTACATTCTTGAGAGGCTCCACCTCCCGAGTAACCGCCTGCACGGTGCTGTGCCATCAGCGCTGGGCAACCTTGGGTATCTGAAGCATCTCAACCTGACGGACAACTCTCTTGATGGTGCTATTCCGCTCTCGCTTTCACGGTGCTGGCATCTTGAGAGGATCCTCCTTGGATACAATAGGCTGAAAGGGGAGATACCACGGGAGCTTGGCTCCTTGCCCAACCTGCGCGCAATTATCCTCTACCAGAACGAGCTTGAAGGGGAGATACCACATGAGCTTGGCTCCTTGCACAAACTCAAGGTACTCAGTCTAGGCTACAATAGTCTTACAGGAACCATCCCTTCAGAGATCAGCAACCTTGTGAATCTGGAATTTCTGCAACTTAGGGAGAATAAGCTTACAGGAGAAATACCCCCAGACATAGGTAACCTTGTGAAATTAAACATGCTCTCCTTAAGTTCAAACTACCTGTCTGGTTCTATCCCAAGTTCAGTAGGAAATCTCTCAAAACTGGCCTTTCTTATTCTTCATACAAATAACCTAACAGGGAGCATTCCATCATTACACAGTCTTTCATCTCTCTCAGTACTTGAGTTAGCAAGCAATGACCTGACAGGATGCATCCCTTCTGGGTTTGGAAACCTCACATCACTATTTTATTTGGATCTTCAGCACAACCATATAGCTGGAAAAATTCCAGCATCAATAGGAAACCTCAACTTGCTTGAAAACATTGCTCTGTCATTCAATAATCTTACAGGTCCCATACCTCACTCTATCGGGAACCTACCTCTTCTCTCTGAAATTGACCTAGACAATAACGAGTTAGAAGGGCCATTACCTCCCTCACTTTTCAATCTTTCCAATCTCGAAACTTTCAATGTAGCAAGCAATTATTACCTTACTGGTTCATTTCCACTTGAAATGGGTAACAACCTTCCAAACCTCCAACTCTTCTTAGTAGGTTATAACCGATTCCATGGTCCCATTCCCCCCTCTTTGTGCAATGCCTCAATGCTTCAAATGATTGAAGCCGTTCATAACTCATTAACGGGAACTATTCCCAATTGCCTGGGAATCCACTTACCGGGTTTGTCCTCATTAACCTTAGCAATTAATCAGCTTCAGGCAACACAAAATGCCGACTGGGGCTTCTTGACAAGCCTGAGCAACTGCAGTAATTTGCAACTGTTGGATGTTGGTGATAACATGCTCGGGGGTGAAATACCAAGTTCAATAGGCAATCTCTCAAAAAATCTGGAGTACCTTAACATGGATTACAATAGCATAACTGGAAAGATTCCTGATGTTATAGGGAACCTGGTGAGCTTGGGCACGCTTACTCTTGATGCCAATCATTTAGAGGGCACAATTCCTGTCTCTCTTGGCAAACTAAAGGGGCTAAACGGGTTAGGCCTAGCAATGAATGACCTATCAGGATCAATCCCTTCATCCATCGGTAATCTTACAAAACTAAGCATACTTCAGCTTGATGGTAACACAATTAGTGGAAGCATACCTTCTAGTCTTATGGGTTGTCCTTTGCAAAGTTTAAACCTTTCACACAATAGACTTTCCGGTCCAGTGCCTAGAGAGCTTTTCCTCATAAAAACGTTGTCCAACTACATGCATATGCAAAATAACCTATTGACAGGAGCATTGCCTATAGAACTCGGCAATCTCAGGAATCTTGGGGAACTTGATTTCTCTGGTAATCAAATATCTGGAGAGATTCCGACTTCCCTTGGAGAGTGCCAGACATTGCAATATCTGAATGTTTCTCGGAACATCCTTGAAGGGACAATTCCATCAACAATCGAGAAGATGAAAGCCCTATTGATGCTTGACCTTTCCCATAATAATCTCTCAGGGAGCATTCCTGAGTTCCTAGGGAGAATGGAAGGACTTGGTAGTTTGAATCTCTCATTCAACAACTTGGAGGGTGAGGTTCCAACAGATGGGATCTTTAGCAATGCAGCTTCTGCCTCAGCCTCAATTATGGGAAATGATGGTCTCTGTGATGGAATTCCTCAACTGAAGCTGCCACATTGCTCCAACTTCACCACCAAGAAACAAACTCAGAAACTTGTCATAATATTCTCCATATGTGGTGCAGTTGTATTTACTGCATTAGTATTTGCATTGTCAATATTCTACCATAAGAGCAGGAAGATGAAAGCAAACAAGCAGAGACCACCTGCCAGTGAGCAATATTTGAGGGTTTCTTATGCTGAACTGGTCAGTGCAACTAATGGTTTTGCTTCAGAGAATCTCCTTGGCGCAGGAAGCTTTGGGTCGGTGTACAAGGGAACACTTAGGATAACTGACGAGCAAGTAGTGATTGCTGTGAAGGTGCTCAATCTCATGCAGCATGGTGCATCTCAAAGTTTTGTTGCAGAATGTGAGACTCTGAAATGTGTTCGGCATAGAAATCTTATGAAGATATTAACGGTCTGCTCAAGTATTGATTTTCAAGGCCGTGATTTCAAAGCCCTTGTTTACGAGTACCTACCAAATGGAAATTTAGACAAATGGCTACACCATCATCTTGTGGAAGATGGTGAACACAGGGCACTACATCTCCGTGTGAGACTGCAGATTGCAATTGATGTAGCATCATCAGTCGAATATCTTCACCAACACAAGCCAGTGCCAATTATCCACTGTGATCTTAAGCCAAGCAATATTCTCCTCGATGGTGAAATGGTAGCTCATGTTGGTGATTTTGGGCTTGCAAGGTTTCTACATCGAGACTCGGAGAAATCAACTAGTTGGGCATCAATGAGGGGCACAATTGGCTATGCCGCACCAGGTGAGCTTTTAGTTATTGTACCACTTTACTCTCTTTTGTAATATCCCTAGGTTTTCTTATTACTCCAAATTTTCAACAACCTCCACCTATCTTAGCAATTGGAAAATAACTAGATATATGTAAATAAAATTACAGTCATACAATGCTGGATCATGATTAAATAAACCCAGTAAATAGCAACGAATTTCATTTTGCTCACATTTTTCTGTCATTTTCAGAGTATGGACTGGGCAATGAAGTTTCAGTCCATGGTGATGTCTACAGCTATGGCATACTATTGCTGGAGATGTTCACTGGAAAACGGCCAACGGACAGTGAATTTGGAGAATCCCTTGGCCTTCACAAGTATGTCCAAATGGCACTGCCAGACAGGGCAGCAAAGGTCATAGACACAGGCTTACTTGCAGAGACTGCAGATGGCGAAGAAAGCACCCGTAACTCTAACAGAACCATGGATGTGAGAATTGCTTGCATCGCTTCAATTCTCCGCATCGGACTTTCCTGTTCAAAGGAGGCACCCACAGATCGCATTCAGATCGGGGATGCTCTGAAAGAGTTGCAGACAATGAGAGATAGATTTGACAAGCAGTCACACAAAGAAAGAAACCCAATAAACTGAAGCGCATGGAGCAATTCGATGAAGCAACACGGTCAGCCAGGGCGGACTAATAAGGAGAGGAAGCTGCCATTTCTGAAAGCTCCAGCTTTCCAAACAAGAATGCAATTGTGTTTTCTCGAATGTTTGCTGTAGTGATATGAGTATACGACCAGCACAAATGTTTAGTGAACCGACCTTGCTATCACCAGATTACAGGCTTCTATATTCTATTCGCGTCTTACTTTGTTAATCGCCTACACCATCAGTTATATCCAGGAATCAGTAAATGGGTTCTTCACTTCCCTCAAATTGCAGTCTGACACACCACAGCTCATCATCCAAGCTAGAAAATTTGAAGAACATGTTCAATTTGTTTGTTTCTAAACCTAAATCTGCTTAAATTCAAAAAAAAAAAATGGGCACCGTAGGGAGTGCCCGAAAACTTACTCAACGCCACCGGCAGAAGGTGTCCATCGCGAGCTGTGGGCGGCACCGCCGGCGGGAGGTACGAGTGCGGCGAGCCGACCAGAGGATCGAACTCCCACAGATCCCCCACTCTCCCCTCGCCTGCACATCCTCCAGCACCGCCTAGAACCCTAGTACCCTACGCCTCCTCCGCCAGCACATCCCCAACGAGCTCTGCGTGCTCGACAGAGGACTCAGCCCGGGCACCTCGCGTTAGAACATCTCCACCGGATACCGCAAAACTCGAAATCGCAAAACTAAACTAGTTTTTAAGGCATCTTCACCTGGCACCCAATCACGCGACCCCCAAACGTCCGTTTCTAACCGATTTAGTCGGACCGCGGGGATTTAGCTCGTGGTCTGGTTTATCCGGTCGGCCGCGCCCAGCTGTCCGATCCATCTTATTTATCTCCCTAGCTGTCATCGTTTGTTATCCTCGATGATAGGATGTTAATCGTGACGCGATATAGGCTATCAGCGCCGGCGGCTTCTCATGTGACCAGCGTTTTTTGTCATTTTTGTGTTCCGTTTCCCGCGCGGCTTCCCGCCTGCGGCTAGAAAATTTCCCACGTCTGGCGAGTCGTTTCCCACCTTCGTCGCGGTCTATAAAAGACGACCGCTGTCGCGACGAAGAAAACAAGTCCAAGCAAGATCAAGCACCATCGAAAAAGCGCCAACCACTGGCAACCATGCCTTGCCGCAATATCGTCAACTGGACCAAAATCAGGGAGATGTATCACACCCGCTTCCCGGGGCCTACGTCGACATTGTCGACCTTCAGGCCACGTTGCTGGTCCAACGTACGCCCGAGGCGGAGGTAGTGGCCTTTGAGGAGGAAGGTCGTGTGGCCTTGGCGGCGATAGAGCAGGTGGTGGAGGCGACTGCAAAGGTGGCCGCCCAATGGACAGTACGTGAGATTCATCACGTTGCTGCCAAAGAGGCGGCGACCATGGAGGCCGCATCAGCAGCCCTCAGCGAGATCCGTCACGAGGCGGCCATGACCACACTAGAGGAGGTGGCCAGGGAGGCCGCCAAGGTCACCGTGCGCAAGGAGTGCGAAAACGGCGTAGCGCGAGCACGCTGCCGACACGGCGGCGGAGGAGGAGTGTGTGGCCACTGCCGCCGAGGTGGCGGCCTCGTGGGCTTGATGTCTTTTTTTTCTTTTTTTTTGAAATGGGGGAGAGCCCCGGCCTCTGCATCAGTCGATGCACATAGCCTTCTTTATTTCTCAAAGTGTCAAGGTATCAAATATTACAACTCACGGATCACACAGCGTGTACATATAAACTATCCAAAGGAAAAGTAAAGAGACAAGTCTATGCATCATGTAGTCGTTTAGTAGGCTGCCATCCAGTTTGGTTGTAGATAGCCCGCACCACAGCCTCCAACCGTTGGCCACCAGCACGCATAGGCTCCTGTTGCGTCTCCGGAAGCAAAAGTGACCAGTCGTGGATCCAGTGTGATACCATACAGATAACCTGTAAGAAATGAGAGTTCGTACGCTTGTTAAAAACAATATCGTTTCGACAGTTCCATATAGCCCACATCAAAGCGCATAACCCAATTCTAATTCGAGATTTTGATATTTTATCTACCCCATTTAACCAATTTCCAAACATATTTGTAACATTGGTTGGGGGTGGTATGTCAAACGTGAACTGAACCACTCTCCAAATGAGACGAGCAAAGGGACAGTCAAAAAATAAATGGTTGATTGATTCCGTCGAATCACAAAATGCGCATTTCTTACAACCATTCCAGTTTTGACGAGCTAGATTATCTTTAGTTAGGATGGTTTTTTTATGAAGAAACCACAAAAAAATCCTAACTTTTAGTGGCACTTTAATTTTCCAAATGTATCTACGGAGGTATTCGGTATGACCATTCATATAGTCCGCATACATAGACTTAACCGAAAAAACTCCAGAGGTCGACAACTTCCACACAAAAACGTCCTTCTCATCCGAGAGGATTATAAGCATAAGCCGTTGAACTAAACTAATCCAATCTATCCACTTATTCCCTGTGAGCACCCTTCGAAATTCGATATTGAGAGGCACTGTTGTGAGAACAGCAGCGACTGAAACATCTTTTCGTTTCACTATGTTGTACAATAAAGGATACTGGCTAGCTAACGGGGCATCTCCGAGCCACGTGTCTTCCAAAAAACGTACTTTCTTGCCATTCCCTAAAGTAAAAGAACCTCTTGAGAAGAAGTTATTCTTCATTCCCATAAGTCCTTTCCAGAAAGGGGAATCGGAATGTTTTGCAGTAACTTGTGACAACGTCTTGTTTTGAAGGTATTTGTTTTGCAAAAGCTCTTGCCAAACTCCCTTCTCTGTAATTAGCTTGTTCAACCATTTGCTTAACAAGCATCTGTTTTTTAAATCCAAGACTTCCACCCCTAAACCCCCTTGATCTTTGGGCCTACAGATGATGTTCCATTTAGTCAATCTATACTTTCGTTTTAGCTGATCGTTCTGCCAAAAGAAGCGAGATCGATAAAAGTCTAGTCTTTTCCTAACCCCTTTAGGTATTTCTAAAAAAGATAGTATGAACATTGGTAGGCTAGTTAACACAGAATTTATCAAAACAAGCCTATCCCCGTATGAAAGAAGCTTGCTTTGCCAGCATCCCAATTTACGCTCGAAACGCGTTTCTACCGAACTCCATTCCTTGTTTAAAAGACGTCTATGGTGGATTGGAATGCCGAGATATTTAAAAGGTAACGAACCAGATTCACAGCCGAAGATCTGCTTATACTGTTCCTCCGAGTCTTTTGTCTTACCGAAGCAAAAGATCTCACTCTTATGAAAGTTTATTTTAAGTCCAGACAATTGCTCAAATAAGCAGAGGATGAGTTTCATATTGACGGCCTTCTCTAGATCATATTCCATAAATAAGATTGTATCATCAGCGTATTGAAGAATGGATACTCCTCCCTCCACAAGGTGAGGTATTAATCCCCCTATTTGGCCATCTTGTTTAGCACGAGCAATTAAGATGGCCAACATGTCTGCAACAATATTGAAAAGGAGTGGAGACAGAGGATCGCCTTGTCTCAATCCCTTCAAGTTTTGGAAATAGTGGCCTATGTCGTCATTAACCCTTACTCCCACGGATCCACCCTCAACAAAGTTACTTATCAGTTGACACCATTTTGAAGAGAAACCCTTCATACGCATAGTCTATTGCAGAAAAGGCCATTTAACCTTATCGTAAGCCTTTTCGAAATCGATTTTGAAGAGTACACCGTCCATTTTCTTCCGATGAAGCTCATGGATAGTTTCATGCAGCACAACAACCCCTTCTAGAATATGTCTACCTGGCATAAAGGCCGTCTGAGAAGGTTTTATTACCTTTGGCGCAATGCTTGTTATTCTATTAGTACCTACTTTCGTAAAGATTTTGAAGCTTACGTTGAGTAGGAAAATTGGTCTATATTATTGTATTTGCATTGCATCTTCTTTTTTTGGTATCAACGTAATGATTCCAAAGTTTAGTTTATACAGCGGCAAATCTCCGTGTTGCAACTGTGTAAACATAGCCATAAGGTCTTTTTTAATAACCTCCCAGAAGCATTGATAAAATTCAGCTGGGAACCCGTCTGGTCCCGGTGCTTTATTATGTTCCATTTCCGTTAAAGCCTCCAATACCTCCTTATCGGTAAAGGGGGCCGTTAGGATGATATTTTCTTCCGGAGTCACTCTAGGAATATCCGCAATAAACTCTTCTACCAAACTGAAGTTATTTATAGCCGGTGCCCCAAATAACTTCTTATAAAATTCAGAAATAAATAATCCTAGATTTTCCTCACCAATGATAGTTCCTTCCTCTTGCTCTAGCTGGTAGATTCGCTTCTTCCTATAACGGCCATTAGCCATTAGATGGAAATATTGCGTATTATTACCTCCTTCCTGAATAAATCTAACTTTAGCGCGTTGAGCCCATTTAGACTCTTCCTCTCTTCTCAACTTTCCTAGTTGTTCATTGGCCCTCTTAGTAACTGTCGCTCAGTTGCATCGAGGGGTAGTAATTCAGCCTTAATATCGAGATCATCAATTAATCTAATAAGTCTATCCCTTTCTTTTTTGTAAGTCCCACTTTTATTTTTTGCCCATCCACGAAGGAAGGGGCGTAAATGTCTAATCTTTCTTTGCCATGTATCAATAGGGTTGTGGCCGACTGCCACCGACTCCCATTCTGATTTTATCTTATCATGAAAGCCTTCCTCTCTTAGCCAAGATAGTTCGAAAGAGAAACGAGCTTTATTACCTAGATGAGCTTGTTCTCCCGAGTCGAGAAAGAGTGGTGTGTGATCAGATCCCGTGCGGGTCAGAGCACGAACAGAGGCTAAGGGAAATTTTTGTTCCCATTCTACACTAGCTAGAACCTGGTCTAGCTTTTCGTAGGTAGGATTTTCGCGACGACTCGCCCAAGTAAATTGTCGTCCAGATAGAACCAACCCACGTAGGTTGAGGCTTCCAATTATTGCATTGAAAACAAATGGCCATTTTGCATTATAATTTCTATTATTTTTCTCGGCGGGGCTTCTTAATACACGTGGGCTTGATGTCTACGCACTTCTATTCTTGTAGACAGTTGTTGGGCCTCTAAGTGCAGAGGTTTGTAGAACAGCAACAAGTTTTCTCTTAAGTGGATCACCCAAGGTTTATGGAACTCAGGGAGGAAGTGGTCAAAGGTATCCCCTCTCAAGCAACCCTGCAATCAAGATACAAGAAGTTTCTTGTGTCTCCAACACACCCAATACACTTGTCAGGTGTATAGGTGAAGGAAATATGCCCTGAGAGGCAATAATAAAGTTGTTATTATGTATTCCTTGTATATGATAGATATTTATTTTGCATGCTATAATTGTATTGATAGGAAACATCAATGCATGTGTGTTTAATAAACAAAAAGGGTTCCTAGTTATGCCTCTCTTATAGACTAGCTTGTTGATTAACAAGATGATCAAGGTTTCCTGATCATGGACATTGGATGTTGTTAATAACAAGGTCACGACATTTGTGAAATGATGTGATGAACATTCATCCGAAGTATAGCATTACGATCAAGTCATTATGTTTATATTGCTATAACATCATACAAAGTAGTCTTAGTCCTTAGACCATGAGATCATGTTAATTGCTAACACCGGAAGAGTATCTTGATAACATCAAATGTCACACCATAACAGGGTGACCATAAAGGTGGGTTCAGTGCTATGAAGGTGTTATGTTGAGGCTCATGGATCAAGAGTGGAATTTGTCAATCCCGATGACATATAGATATACTCTGGGCCCTCTCGGTGATATCACATTAAGATAGCTTGCAAGCAAGTGATGTGATCACTAGAATGTTATATCACGGGAACAAGAAAAGAGTGCTGTCGGTAACGAGATCAAACTAGGTATTTGGATACCGATGATCGAATCTCGGACATGTATTATATCATGAGACAAAGGGATTAAATTGCTGACGTTAAAGGTTCTCACGATCACAGAAGTCATCGTTGAATATGCAGGAGTCAGTATGGATCTCCAGGTCCCGCTTCTGATTATTGATCTGAGAGGAGTCTCAATCATGTCTGCATTATTCGCGAACCGTAGGGTGACACACTTAAGGGTTGCCAGACACCATTTAGAAGCACATATGTTCCAGACAAAAGGTTTGCAAAGCGCAGGAAATGTTTCGATAGAAACAGGAATTGTTTCGATAGAAACCGGAATTGTTTCGGGTGAAATTGCAGAAAGTGGTTCTGCATGTGATATTGAAATGTTGCAAGGGGTTTTATGTGAATGTTTGTTAATTAAAGTAATTAACAAAATTCTGAATAAAATAAATAAAAGAGTTTTATTAATTGAGAGTTGCATTTAATTTGGTGGAAATTAAATACATGTGAGTGGGATTTTGGGTGGAGGCCATGTTTATGTGAGTGGAGGTTCACCACATGAATGAAGGAGGGGAGGAGTCCCCCCCCGTCATGTGCCGGCTATGGGAGGGGAGGGGTCTCCCTCCCTCCTATATAAAGCCCCCCTCTCCCCTCTCACAAACCACACCTCCTCGTGAAGGATCTCTCTCCCCCTCTAGATATTCCCCCATGGTCTCGGATTAGCGAGATACATGTTCCCGGTGGCCTTGCGTCTGGAAGGAGTTGCTGCTTCCGCTGATTCGCTGGAGCGAGGAGGTGGAGGTTGTCCGGTGGCTTGAACGTGTGTGCGAGGACGGATGCGCTGCTGATTTGCGGCGCTCGGACTTCCACACGATCTTGAGATCGGCAAGCGTACGACTACATCAACCACGAGTTCATACTCGTTAAAAAAATTCGTTGTCTTCGAGGGTAAGTTCTCCATGGATGTATGTCCACCCGTTGCTCTGTATCTAGTAGATAGATCTTGGCGTATAGTTCTCATCGTAGGAAATTTTTTGTTTTCTATGTCGCGGACCCAACAGTGGTATCAGAGCCTGATCTATGCGTAGGTGCTTTGCACGGGTAGTACACATATGTTTATATATGGGCGATGATGATCATGTTATTGCATCTTCTATGTACTTTGGATATTGGTGGCATAGTGGGATGAAGCGGCCCGGACCAACCTTACATGTCATCGTACATGAGACCGTTTCCGCGACTGACATGCAACTAGTTTTGCATAAGTGGCTAGCGGGTGTCTGTCTCTCCTACTATAGTCAATATCTGATTTACAACGAGTTGCTAATAACTTGGTTATCCTCGTTGTGGTTCATGTTCGTAGGTAAGACCGGTTCTATCTCCGAAAGCCCTAAGCCATGTAAAACTTGCAATTGATAAATTAGAGGCGTCTAGTTTAGATCGTTGCTGGGCTAGTGTCTTGATATGGTATTGTTGTAAGTAGATGTATGATAGATACTCTTACAACTCACTTAACGTGTAAGTTCCATAGACCTTGGCCTTACACACAAAGGAATGATAGAGATCATACCACGATGTAAATGATAGAGATCAAATGCATGGACCATATCACCTCACTTCACACATTAGATGTTAGCATCTTATATTGCTAGTTTGGCGCTTTTGGTAGCATTATAAGATGATCCCTCATTTAGATATCAAGATAAAATGTGTTCTTCGTTAAGTATGCAACGTTTTGTGGATCGTGTTTTGAGGCATCACGTGATGATCGGGTGTTCTCGACTCTACGCTTTCATACAACGGGTGTAAGACAGTTTTACACACGCGAATACTAAGGTTCTTACTTGACGAGCCTAGCATGTATAGACATGGCCTCGGAACACGGACCAAAAGGTTAAGCATGAGTCATATAGTTGATATGATGCCCATATAGATGCTCGCCTTTGAAGCTACACCGACTCATGTGATGATCGGACTTGGTGTAGTTGATTTGGTTCATGTAATCACCAAAAGGACACGAGGGATGTCGTTTTTGAGTGGGAGTTCATTAGTAATTTGGATTAGTTGAACTCAATCTATCATAAACTTAGCCTAAATATATTTTAAAAATTCTGTTGTAGATGGCACCACCTGCTTTTAATTTCAATGTGTTCATGGAGAAAGAGAAGCTTGCTGCGAATGGTAGCAACTTCACCAACTGGGCTATGAATTTGAGGATTCTCCTCACTGCTGCACAAAAGCAATATGTGCTAGAGGTGCCGCTAGGCCCCCCACCAGCTCCTGATGCCCCTAACGAGGAAAAGAACGTCTATATAACTCGTCAGGAGGACCACAACTTAGTTCATTACGGCATACTGTATGGGCTAGAGCCAGAACTTCGAAAACGTTTCGAAAATGGCAATGCCTTTGATACCATGGGAGAATTGAAAATGATTTTCGATACCCATGCTGCCGTAGAGAGTTATAATGCTTCTGAAAAGTTCTTTAGCTGCATGATGGAAGAGAACATCTCCATTAGTGAGCATGTACTCAAAATGTCTGGGTATGCCGATAAGCTTGTGTCCTTGGGAATAACGATTCCCATTGACTTAGGCATAAATCGTGTTCTCCAATCTCTGCCACCTAGCTACAAGAGCTTCGTGATGAACTATAATATGCAGGGCATGAAGAAGTCTCTTCCCGAGCTTCTGTCAATGCTTAAGACTACAGAAGTGGAGATTAGGAAAGAACATCAAGTGTTGATGATCAATAAGACCACCGGTTTCAAGAAGGACAAGAAAGGCAAGCAGAAGGGAAAGAAGGGCGGCAAATCTGTTGCCACGACTAAAAAGAAACCCTGAGCTGGCCCTAAGTCTGACATCGAGTGCTACTATTGCAAGGGGACTGGCCATTGGAAGCGCAACTGCCCCAAGTATTTGGCGGACAAGAAGGCCGGCAAGGCAAACAAAGGTATATGTGATATACATGTTATTGATGTGTACTTGACTAGTACTCGCAGTAGCACTGGGTATTTGATACGGGATCGGTTGCTAATATATGTAACTCGGTTCAGGGGCTGCGGAACAAGTGACAACTAGCAAGAGATGAGGTCACGATGCGGATCGGCAATGGATCAAGAGTTGATGTGATCGCCGTCGGAACGCTGTCTCTCCATATGCCGCCGGGATTAGTTATAAACCTGAATAATTGTTATTTGGTGCCTGCACTGAGCATGAACATTGTATCCGGATCGTATTTGATGCAAAGTGGTTATTCGTTTAAGTATGAAAACAATGGTTGTTCGATTTATATGAATAATATCTTTTATGGTCATGCACCTGTGTTGAACGGTTTATTTCTGTTGGATCTCGATAGTAGTATTACGCATATTCATAATGTTGATGCTAAAAGGATTAAACTTGATAATGATATATCTGCATATATGTGGCACTGCCGTCTAGGTCATATTGGTGTTAAACGCATGAAGAAACTCCATTCTGATGAACTTTTGGAATCACTTGATTTTGAATCATTTGATACATGTGAGCCATGCCTTATGGGCAACATGACTAGAACGCCGTTTTTCGGTTTAATGGAACGAGCGACAGATTTATTGGAAATCATACATACTGATGTGTGTGGACCAATGAGTGTGTCGGGGCGAGGTGGATATCGTTATTTTGTTACTTCCACGGATGATTTGAGTAGATACGGGTATATCTATTTGATGAAACATAAGTCTGAAACCTTTGAAAAGTTCAAAGAATTTCAGAATGAAGTGGAAAATCATCGTAACAGAAAGATCAAATTTCTGCGGTCCGACCGTGGAGGAGAGTATCTTAGTTACGATTTTAGCACACATATGAAAGACTGTGGAATAGTTTCACAACTCACGCCTGCCGGAACACCACAACGTAATGGTGTGTCAGAACGTCGTAATCGTACTTTATTGGATATGGTTCGATCTATGATGTCTCTGACTGACATGCCACTGTCATTTTGGGGTTATGCACTGGAAACCGCTGCATTCACTTTAAATAGGGCACCATCTAAATCCGTTGAAAAGACATCGTATGAATTATGGTTTGGAAACAAAATTAAGCTGTCATTTCTTAAAGTTTGGGGATGCGATGTTTATGTGAAGAAACTTCAACCGGATAAACTCGAACCCAAAGCGGAAAAATGCGTCTTTATAGGATACCCTAAGGAAACGATTGGGTATACCTTCTATCACAGATCCGAGGGCAAGGTCTTTGTTGCCAAGAATGGATCCTTTCTTGAGAAGGAGTTTCTCGCGAAAGGTGTGAGTAGTCGGAAGGTAGAACTCGAAGAGGTTATTGAACCTTCTCTTCATGAAATGGCGAGTAGCGCAGCACCGGAAGTTGTTTCGGAGTTGACTTCACCTAATGAAAAGAGAGCTAATGATATTGATCATGAAACTCCGAAAGAGGACATTACCGAACCTCGTAGGTCAAGCAGGACACGTGCAGCTCCTGAACTGTACGTCATCCTGTTGTGAATTTCATGATTGATGAAATAGATGACCCTGCGACGTATGAAGAAGCGATGATGAGCCCTGATTCCAACAAATGGCTAGAAGCCATGAAATCTGAGATGGAATCCATGTACGAAAACCAGGTTTGGACCTTGGTGGACTTACCTCACGATCGAAAGGCCGTTGAGAATAAATGGATTTTCAAAAGAAAAACTGATGCTGCTGGTAATGTAACCATCTATAAGGCTCGACTTGTCGCAAAGGGGTTTCGACAAATTCAAGGAGTTGACTACGATGAGACATTTTCTCCCGTAGCGATGCTTAAGTCGGTTAGGATTATGTTAGCAATTGCTGCATATTTCGATTATGAAATATGGCAGATGGATGTCAAAACTGCGTTCCTCAATGGTAATATTGAAGAAGAGTTGTATATGATACAACCTAAGGGTTTTGTCGATCCTAAGGATGCTGATAAGGTGTGCAAACTTCAGCAATCCATCTATGGACTGAAGCAAGCATCCCGGAGTTGGAATCTCCGCTTTGATGAGGTGATCAAAGAGTTTGGATTTGTCAAACTTATGGAGAGGCTTGTATTTACAAGAAAGTGAGTGGGAGCAATGTGGCATTTCTGATGTTATATGTGGATGACATATTATTGATTGGAAATGATATAGATCTTTTAAACACTGTTAAAAGTTATCTAAACAACAAATTTTCGATGAAGGACCTTGGTGAAGCTTCATATATATTAGGCATTAAAATCTATAGAGATAGATCAAGACGCCTAATTGAGCTATCGCAGAGTACATACCTTGATAAGATATTAAAGAAGTTTAATATGGACGGAAGTAAGAAGGGGTACTTACCTATGTTGCAAGGCAAGACATTGAGTAAGACTCAAAGTCCGGTTACGGCACAAGAAAGAGAGATAATGGATAAGATCCCCTATGCCTCAGCCATAGGCTCTATAATGTATGCCATGCTATGTACAAGACCGGATGTGGCACATGCTATTAGTTTGACTAGTAGGTACCAATCTGATCCAGGTTCGGAACACTGGATAGCGGTCAAGAATATCCTTAAGTACTTGAGAAGAACTAAGGATATGTTTCTTGTATACGGAGGTGAAGAAGAGCTAGTCGCTAAGTGTTATGTCGATGCTAGATTTGACACTGATCCGGATGACTCTAAGTCTCAATCCGGATACGTATTTCTCTTGAACGGAGCAGCAGTTAGTTGGAGGAGCTCCAAACAACCTGTGGTGGCTGGATCAATGACGGAGGCGGAATATGTTGCTGCTTCAGAAGCAGCGCAGGAAGCGGTTTGGATGAAGGAGTTCATAACAGAACTAGGTGTGGTTCCTAGTGCGTTGGACCCAATGGTGATCTATTGTGACAATAATGGAGCCATAGCCAATGCCAAGGAACCAAGGTCTCACAAGAATTCCAAGCATATTAAGCGCCGATTTCACTCCATCCGCGAGCATGTCAAGGATGGAGATATAAAGATTTGTAAAGTGCACACGGACCTGAATGTAGCAGATCCGTTGACTAAAGTACTCCCTAGGGCAAAACATGATCAACACCAGAACTCCATGGGTGTTAGATTTATCACTATATAAACTAGATTATTGTCTCTAGTGCAAGTGGGAGACTGAAGGAAATATGCCCTGAGAGGCAATAATAAAGTTGTTATTATGTATTCCTTGTATATGATAGATGTTTATTTTGCATGTTATAATTGTATTGATAGGAAACATCAATGCATGTGTGTTTAATAAACAAAAAGGGTTCCTAGTTATGCCTCTCTTATAGACTAGCTTGTTGATTAACAAGATGATCAAGGTTTCCTGATCATGGACATTGGATGTTGTTAATAACAAGGTCACAGCATTTGTGAAATGATGTGATGAACATTCATCCGAAGTATAGCATTACGATCAAGTCATTAGTCCTTAGACCATAAGATCATGTTAATTGCTAACACCGGAAGAGTATCTTGATAACATCAAACGTCACACTGTAACAGGGTGGCCATAAAGGTGGGTTCAGTGCTATGAAGGTGTTATGTTGAGGCTCATGGATCAAGAGTGGAATTTGTCAATCCCGATGACGGATAGATATACTCTGGGCCCTCTCGGTGATATCACATTAAGATAGCTTGCAAGCAAGTGATGTGATCACTAGAATGTTATATCACGGGAACGAGAAAAGAGTGCATGTCGGTAACGAGATCAAACTAGGTATTTGGATACCGATGATCGAATCTCGTACATGTATTATATCATGAGACAAAGGGATTAAATTGCTGACGTTAAAGGTTCTCACGATCACAGAAGTCATCGTTGAATATGCAGGAGTCAGTATGGATCTTCAGGTCCTGCTTCTGATTATTGATCTGAGAGGAGTCTCAATCATGTCTGCATTATTCGCGAACCATAGGGTGACACACTTAAGGGTTGCCGGACACCATTTAGGAGCACATATGTTCCAGACAAAAGGTTTGCAAAGCGCAGGAAATGTTTCGAAACATGAATTGTTTCGATAGAAACCGGAATTGTTTCGGGTGAAATTGCAGAAAGTGGTTCTGCATGTGATATTGAAATGTTGCAAGGGGTTTTATGTGAATGTTTGTTAATTAAAGTAATTAACAAAATTCTGAATAAAATAAATAAAAGAGTTTTATTAATTGAGAGTTGCATTTAATTTGGTGGAAATTAAATACATGTGAGTGGGATTTTGGGTGGAGGCCATGTTTATGTGAGTGGAGGTTCACCACATGAATGAAGGAGGGGAGGAGTCCCCCCCCTCATGCGCCGGCTATGGGAGGGGAGGGGTCTCCCTCCCTCCTATATAAAGCCCCCCTCTCCCCTCTCACAAACCACACCTCCTCGTGAAGGATCTCTCTCCCCCTCTAGATATTCCCCCATGGTCTCGGATTAGCGAGATACATGTTCCCGGTGTCCTTGCGTCTGGAAGGAGTTGCTGCTTCCGCTGATTCGCTGGAGCGAGGAGGTGGAGGTTGTCCGGTGGCTTGAACGTGTGTGCGAGGACGGATGCGCTGCTGATTTGCGGCGCTCGGACTTCCACACGATCTTGAGATCGGCAAGTGTACGACTACATCAACCACGAGTTCCTACTCGTTAACAAAATTCGTTGTCTTCGAGGGTAAGTTCTCCATGGATGTATGTCCATCCGTTGCTCTATATCTAGTAGATAGATCTTGGCGTATAGTTCTCATCGTAGGAAAATTTTTGTTTTCTATGCTGCAGACCCAACAATAGGTGCACTAGTTCGGCGAAGAGATAGTGAAATACAAGTGGTATGGATAATTATAAGTGGTAACGGTGATAGAAAATACTTTGATGGTGTGGAAGAGACTAAAGGCAAACTGAAATAAAGAAGGAAACAAGCAAGCATGTAACATATCTAGTTGCAAACGGTGTATCAATGCTTAGAAACAAGGCCTAGGGATCATACTTTCACTAGTGAACACTCTCATATAAATATATCATCTTCATGATACTACGCTGAACTACTCTCCGGTTGGACACTCTAATCCATGGTAGGGCTATAACAGCACACCTCAAAGTAAGCCTTTCCCATCTAGAAAACCCCACACTGTCACCTTGAGCACTAGATGAGTCCAACAAACACCACAATTTCATAAAGACATCCAACTCCAAATATAACTCATAACAAGTATTTGTAATCTCTAGCCTAAGTGCCACCATGGTGAGCACGCTGTCACTTTCACACACATGGGAAGAACAGAGATCTATTAAAGCACTTGAGTAGCAAGGTAGATCTATAGATTACAAGCTCATGATCACAATATGATCATGCACAGAGAGAGAGATGAACACATAGCTACCGGTAGAACCCTTAGCCTCGAGAGAGAACTACTCCCTCCTCATCATGGGAATCAGCAATGGTGATGGAGATGGTGGTGGAGATCGATGGAGATGGCTCCGGGGGCACTTCCCCGTCCCGGCAGGGTGCCGGAACAGAGACTTTAGTCCCCCGAAGCTCCCCTTTGGTGGCGGCGGCGCAGCGAAACTTTTCGTGAATTTCTGATTGATGATTTAGGGTTTCTGCCTCAGGAGGCTCTTATAGGCGAAAGAGGCAAGGTCGGTGGCCGGCCAGGGGGCCCACACCATGCCCTGGCGCGACCTGGGCTGGCCTGTGCCAAGGGGGCTGTGGCCACCCTGTGGCCCTCTCCGACTCTCCTTCTGGCTCCGTGAGTCTTCCGGGAAAATAGTAACTTTGGCTTTTGTCCCGTCCAATTCCGAGAATATTCATTTTCTGACTTCCTGGAACCAAAAACAGCAGAAAACAGGCAACTGGCACTGTGGCATCTTGTTAATAGGTTAGTCCAAGAAATCATATGAAAAGTACTCCAAAGTTGGAACAAAACACAAGAAAGTAGATAAACCAAGCATGAAACATCAAAAATTATAGATACATTTGCAATGTATCAGGGCTCTCATCGACGGGGACAAGACGGATGTGGAGAAGGACGATGAGGAGGAGGCGGAGGAGGCGATCCTCATCCCCCTACAGATCGCGCAGGTGCTGGCCCTTGGCCCCAACAGGGCTCCGGCAAGGGTTAATCGGGCGGAGAGATCGCAGCGCAGGGAGGCAGAACGCGCCCGCTTGGCAGAGGCCTTGGCAACGACAGAACTGGAGGCGGCTCGGGCCGACCAGGAGACGAGGAACCACTTGGCGGCCGAGATGAAGAAGGTCCTGGCCAACCGGGCGCGGCGGACCGCTAGAAGGCGACGGGCAAGACGGTGGATCATGGCCGAGCGTGTGACCGTTACCACGAACGCCTCCAGCAGCAGGCCATCTTGACGGCGAGGGCAGCGATCGATGGGGCCAGCGGCAGTGGCAATAGTAGGCCGCAACAACGGCGACACGGCGGCGAGTAGCCGTAGAGACGACCTCCTCCAACAATAGTAGTATTCTATTTTTTGTTCAAATATGGCTTTTTTAATGGGCAGGACCTAATCTATTTTTTTTTGAGAAACACAGTACAATCGTAGACGCTCACAACACGTACATGCACTCACCCCTATGAACGCACACACGCACACCCTACCCCTATGAGCACCTCCGAGAGACCGAACCGGCGGATCGGGTCTTGAGATTGACGAAGTCACCACGGGCGCCTTGCTGTCGACGGGAATGTCGCCTCCCACTGAAAGAATATTCCGCCATATATGCAACACGCAGTGACAAATCTAGGGTTTGAACTCTGTTGGGCTAGGGGTATAACCATCCTCCTAGCCACCCAACCACAGGTTGGTTTGCAGGACCTAATCTAATTGAAAGCAAGTTTAAATATTAATGTTTCACTTACATACGGGCTCGAGCGGCCGACTGGCGGACATCCGCGTCGTCCGCGTGTTATTCTGGCCGACGCAGCCATGTCTAAATTCTATGCACGGATGAATCAAGTCAGACACGTCGGTTTAAATGGGTCGTACCAGTGAAGAGGCTGTTGTACGTCATGCACGTTTAGCGCGTCCGCGTTCGGACGGGTTAGGTAGTGCCCCTATATGCCCTTAGACAGAACCGTTGACGGCAGTTAACCCGTCCGCGGGCGACCGTTTCTCTCAGCTACGTCAGCTTTCCGGTGGGCCATGCCTATCACAAAGAGAATCAAATGGGCTTAATCGAGCGGTTGTTTGGTAAGTTTTTTTAAACAATCAAAGCTGGTAGTTTTTCGAAACATCCTGAAAAGTGCCATCTTTCGCCCTATCCTCGTTGTGGTACCCCCTCTAATCACTAACATAAAGATCTTCTAAATAAAATATTCTAGATTCCAATAAAATAGAATCTAACCAGTAAAATATGTCTAGATATATACATTTTAAAAACTAAAAGATTTGATCGAGGGAGTAGCTTATTGCAATTTTATCGTTCACAACAGTAACCGTAGAGATCGGTCGGTACTCGGTAGGAACCCGGAAGGCAAGAGAAGAGGCCTTACCTCCATGGCAGGGGCCCTCGTTGATCTGACCGGAGTGTCGATTTCTGGAAGGCTCCACTAGCGAACTCCCATGGGCACATCAGGCCTAGAGATTAATGGATCGAAAGATATTCGGTCATGCATATCCATATTTTTCTGGCCATTTCGTTTCAGCAGGAGCATTGCGAAGCTCTGCTATTTGTTACAATCATGTGTCATCTTCAACGAGCCATGGTGAAGTCAGATGCGGAGAATGTCAGAAAAGCGGAAACATGAGGGCAACAATGGTGATTTGAGTCTTTGTGGCAACGACGAACTGGCTGCGTGATCTGTTACTTGCAGCAGCAAGTGTTAGTGTTTGTGGAGGGAGACAACACATGAAGAGTTGAATACCTATGATCTTTGATCAGACCACAATGGCGCTTGTGCACCGTTTCCTTATTGAAGGCGTTGTTAATTGTAGCACCCCGGATAAAACAACTACTATACCCACGATGGATCGGTGTCCCATTTGTGTACGACGATCGATCCAACGATGCTACTGCATGCAACGGAGGTGATCTATGGTTCCATTGAGTTGTGGTCCGCGTGTCGGACACAAATGTGTAGTGTGTATAGCACCGTTGTTTTCCGGTATAGGAGGTACCAGTAACGTATTGGAGAATTTTATGGTGGCTTCCTCTTTCTAGCTCTTGTTTCTTTATTTGATCGGAAATTTTATGAAATTGCTACATCTACTGTATGCTAAAAGTAATATATGGATGAAGATACATCATGGCTGACATGCGGCCGAAGAGAAAAGAAATGTCCCAAGGGATTTGTTTTTCACATTTTGCACTGTAATATTCTGTCATGAACTTACAATTTTGTGTTTTCTATTCCTAACTTTTTATTGCACTGTAATGTACAGGACATTGCAATCTTGAATTTTCTATTCCTATGAGAATCATCGATCTCATAATAAATTAGCAGCACTATGTGATTTAGATGGAGAAAATTCTGTATATGAAGTCTGTTGGCTGATATATGCCATTAAAATATGCTTCATGTGGTGGTTTAAACGGATGCACAACGTTGTGCGCAGCTTGTAGAACCGAAAGTTTGGCGAAAAAAGAGAAGCTTGTAGTAGAACTGAACGGATGAGTCCGGGTACCTGCACTTGAGCCTGCAGGAGCATGTCTCGCGCTATTCCGTCACGAAAAAAATTAATGGGCCTAGATTATTTAGGATATGTGGATCCACGGGAATTAAACTCGTTACAAACATGTAACATGTCACGTTTGGATGTGTTGCATAATTAAATCATATATATTACGTAACTCTAGTTAACCTATTAAATCCTAGCTGCAAATTATACATCTAAGCGTCCAAATAATTTAGATGATGTGGATTAATGCGTGCCTCGAAACAATCTCTTATATTGCTTTTAGTATATAATAGATAGATTCTCTTTTCCACTATTTGTTTTATGAGAAACTTATCTTTACTATAAAGGCATATCCAAAGGTTAAATTAAAAGCTGGTAAAAAGCCATGCAAAGATATTACAAATAGCGAAGTGTATGATAAATTTGAGACTTGTTCAATTGTCCAACGTGTAATGGTTAGTTCTTGTTCAAAAGTAAGAGGCAAATGATAATGTCTATCTATGTAGCCCACATTTGCATGATAGTTAGTTCATATTTATTTTGGACAAGTGAATATGCATAAGTTGATGATGCCATGCTCGTATTTTCTTATCAACCATAAGTTTATTGATGCATGATCATGATCTATTTGCTTATTTGCTCGAGGACGAGCAAATGTATAAGCTTGAGGTAGTTGATACTTGCATTTTGCACCATCATTTTTAGGATCTTTATGCACTGTTTAGAATTATATTTACCTTGATACATCATTATTTATGCATAATTAGTTGATTTACAAGACTTTCCTACAAAGTCTCTATCATTGGTATTTAATTTCTGAAAAGCAGAAACCTCCTTTTTCATGTTTTTGTTGTTTTAGGACCTTCTTGACGTCAATAAATCGAAAGAGTTTTTCACCCAAAGAATCAACTTAGGCCAAAGAATGAAGCGAGGGGAGCCACGAGGCCCGAAAGAGGCCAGGTGGCGCGCCCACCCCATGGGCGCGCCACACAGGCTCTTTTGGCCCTCGAGCATCGATTCGGCTCCCCCTTTTTACAAACGCCTCTGTATCACCAAAAACCTACGCCATATTTTTCCCATGATTTATAGAGGCAGTGGTGGAGGCGAAAGTCCGCTCCTACTCTTGGAGGAGGCAGACCCTGCTGCTCCGGAGCCTCCGGTGAGAGGGAAATCGATGCCATCATGATCACCACTCCTCCTAGGCATAGGAGGAGGCATCTACATCAACATATCCACCAGCACCATCATGATCACCATCACCATCTCCAAGATCCATCTCATTCCCCTCATAGTTTGTGATTGATTGAACCCGGATATTGTTTAAGGGATATTTACATGTTGGCGATTGGCATCTTGTCTTTATTTGGTGGAGAGATTATATTTTCAGATTGTGTTGTACTCCATATGCTAATGATCCATATCATGTTTGGCACTTGTGAGTTGATCCACATGTTCCCGAGGGCATAGGATGAATTGGTTATGGCACACGGACCTACTTCGCCCCAATGTCATGCTCTGCTCTGTTTCCTGTCATCAATGGCCAATGTCACCTGTTTCCTCTTATTCCTGTATAGGTGCTCGACTAGGTGCCTGATACCTAGATGCCATCCTTGTGTGTTCCTTGACACATCTCTTGTAGATCATGTGTTGCCTCATGATAGCTGCTACACCGGTGCTCCGTTTATTCCGTATTCTCGTCGAGGTTCGAGATGATAGTGCCGAAGACCGAGACCAAGAGATGCATCTAAAATTCCCCTTGGCAAGGCCATCGACAAGATCTTTGGTATGGGTTGCCGTATCCAATGCCTCCATCATGGAACCGACGACTGCAGAGTGCCTTCACGGAACTGACATGACCACCTTCACGGACCCGGAGAATCCCCATGATGCCAAGACCGCCCACATGGAATCGAAGGCCGCGATCCCGGAGTCCGAAGACCGATCCCGCCGAACCCAAACCCCTCCGAACCAAGTTCGTCGAACCCCTATGTGTGATCCCTTTCTCCGAGACCTCTATTTTTATAAATGACATATACTTGTTGCATATAATTATTCATGCTTGCATACATATTTGGTGGTTTGGGGGCATTATACCAATTCACCTCATAATTAAATATGAAGACTATATGCGGGCTATTCTAGGCTTATATTGGCTCCATTTAAATTTCTGTAGCAAACCGATGACATGTTTTTCCTTGTTAAGACAAGATTTAAATTATGGGGTACCTAAACAACATGAACCTCCTAGTTAATTGTCGGGACTCCGGTTCCACTTGATATTGCGTAGTTGCATCATATCTTTATCATGTCATGCATCATGCCCGATCTTCTGCCGTAGTACATATTAAATAGTGCATCCGGTGTTTTTTTGTGCTTTGCTTATTCACGAATTAGGCCGTTGAGTTGATGCGAGCTTTAACCCGTTCTTCAGATGTATCTTCGGCAGTGTTTTCCAGGCGAGCATTCTCCCCCTTTTTACCTATTTTGCATTTATAGCATTTACTTTCTCCTGTTGATCTATTGCTATCTGTGTTGCGATGCTTTAGATACTGTACCGTTGATATTCCCTGCAACCTATATTGTCTTGGACACCTCCTATTAGTTGTTGTTCGCAACGTCGATGTTCCACTGATGTCGGGGGTTGGCACTGAAGGGAATATGCCCGAGAGGCAATAATAAAGTGGTTATTATCTTATTCCATGTTTATGATAAATGTTTATTGTACATGCTAGAATTGTATTGATCGGAAACATCAATACATGTGCGTTTAATAAACAAAAAGGGTTCCTAGTTATGCCTCTCTTATAGACTAGCTTGTTGATTAACAAGATGATCAAGGTTTCCTGATCATGGACATTGGATGTTGTTAATAACAAGGTCACACCATTGGTGGAATGATGTGATGAACATTCATCCGAAGTATAGCATTACGATCAAAGTCATTATGTTTATATTGCTATAACATCATACGGAGTAATCTTTATCCTTAGACCATGAGATCATGTTAATTGCTAACACCGGAAGAGTATCTTGATAACATCAAACGTCACACCATAACATGGTGACTATAAAGGTGGGTTCAGTGCTACGAAGGTGTTATGTTGAGGCTCATGGATCAAGAGTGGGATTTGTCCATCCCGATGACGGATAGATATACTCTGGGCCCTCTCGGTGATATCACATTGAAATAGCTTGCAAGCAAGTGATGTGATCACTAGAATGTTATATCATGGGAACGAGAAAAGAGTGCATGTCGGTAACGAGATCAAACTAGGTATGGAGATACCGATGATCGAATCTCGGACATGTAATATATCGCGGGACAAAGGGATTTAGTTACTAGCGTTAAAGGTTCTCACGATCATAGAAGTCATCGTTGAATGTGTAGGAGTCAGTATGGATCTCCAGGTCCCGCTGCTGATTATTGATCGGAGAGGGGTCTCGATCATGTCTGCATTATTCGTGAACCGTATGGTGACACACTTAAGCGATACCGACACCATTTGGAGCAAATATGTTTCAGATAAAGATTTAAGAAAGCGCTGGAATTATTTTAATAGACACCGAAACTGTTTCGGGTGAAATTGCTGAAATTGGTTCTATATGTAATATTGAAATGTTGCAGGGGGTTTTATGTGAATATTTGTTAATTAAAGTAATTAACAAAATTCTGAATAAAAATAATAAAAGAGTTCTATTAAATGAGAGAGCATTAAATTTGGAGAAATTTAATGCATTTAAAGTGGAGACTTTAAAAGAGAATGTGAAGGGGCATTTTAATGTGGAGGGGTTACCACCACATGAATGGAGGAGGTGAAGGGTCACCCCCTCCATGCGCCGGCCATGAAGGAGGGGCACCCCCCTCCTCCTATAAAAGGCCAACCCCTCCTCACTTCTCACACACACCTCCTTGTGAAGGATCTCTCTCCCCCTCTAGTATTATTTTCCCATGGTTTCAGATTAGCGAGATACATGTTCTCGGTGGCTTTATCTGGAAAGGAGTTGCTGCTTCCGCTGCTTTGCTGGAGCGAGGGACGGAGGTTGTCCGGGTACCGAACGTGTGTGCGATCACGGATGCACCATTGCTTTGCGGTGCTGGACTTGGTGGTGCTAGAGCTGGATCTGATGGACGTGCTGGAGCCGGACCTGCTGGACTTCATCACAATCTTAAGATCGGCAAGTGTACGACTACATCAACCACGAGTTCCTACTCGTTAACAAAGCTTGTTGTCTAGGAGGGTAAGTTCTCGTTGGATGTATGTCCACCCGTTGTTTTGTATCTAGTAGATAGATCTTGGCGTGTAGTTCACACCGTAGGAAATTTTTTGTTTTCTATGCTGTGGACCCAACAGTGGTATCAGAGCCTGATCTATACGTAGGTGCTTAGCATGGGTAGTACACATATGTTGATATGTGGGCGATGATGATCATGTTATTGCATCTTCTATGTATTTTGGATATTGGTGGCATAGTGGGATGAAGCGGCCCGGACCAACCTTACATGTCATCGTACATGAGACCGGTTCCACGACTGACATGCAACTTGTTTTGCATAAGTGGCTGGCGGCTGTCTGTCTCTCCTACTATAGTCAATATCTGATTTACAATGAGTTACTAATAACTTAGTTATCCTCGTTGTGGTTCATGTTCGTAGGTAAGAACGGTTCTATCTCCGAAAGCCCTAAGCCACATAAAACTTGCAATTGATAAATTAGAGGCGTCTAGTTTAGATCGTTGCTGGGCTAGTGTATTGATATAGTATTATTGTAAGTAGATGTATGATAGATACTCTTACAACACACTCAACGTGTAAGTTCCATAGACCTTGGCCTTACACACAAAGGAATGATAGAGATCATACCACGATGCAGGTGATAGAGATCAAATGCATGGACCATATCATCTTACTTTACACATTAGATGTTAGCATCTTATGCTGCTAGTTTGGCGCTTTCTGTAGCATTGTAAGATGATCCCTCTTTTAGATATCAAGATAAAAATTTGTTCTTCCTTAAGTATGCACCGTTTTGTGAATCGTATTTCGAGACATCACGTGATGATCAGGTTTACTCGACTCTACGCTTTCATATAAACGGGTGTAAGACAATTTTACACATGCGAGTACTAAGGTTCTTACTTGACGAGCCTAGCATGTACAGACATGGCCTCGGAACACTGACCGAAAGGTTAAGCATGAGTCATATAAATGATATGATGCACATATAGATGCTCGCCTTTGAAGCTACATCAACTCACGTGATGATCGGACTTGGTGTACTGGATTTGGTTCATGTAATCAACAAAAAGGCACGAGGGATGTCGTTTTTGAGTGAGAGTTCATTTCTAATTTGGATTAGTCGAACCAAATTTGTCATAAATTAAATCAAAGTGAATTTGCATAGTTTGTTGTAGTCATTGGCATTCGTTTTCTACCTTATGCTTAGTTTTTATTTGAGATAATAGAACTATAGAATTCTGGATATTTACTTTACGAACTGGTATCGTATTGTTTCGAATGTCAATTTAAAGTTTATAAGTCCTATTGCAAACTTTCAGCAAACTCTATTTACTCCATGAAGTTTAATAAGTAGTATTAAATCAAGAGTAAGAATTCCAATGTTAGTATCTAAAGTATCATGTTTGCCTCCATGATTATTGATATTCAAAAAGTTGTTTTAATATCAAGATTATATTGGAGCTGAAAATTGTTTCAGAAACCATCATGTGTGAAAGATATTGTGATATCTGAAACAATGTTTTTTGGTTGCATTATGATAGAGTATAATTTATCAAAATACATGTTCTCATATTGTATGAGAATTTGTGAAGGATGGAGATGCTAGGCATCCGAATCTACCAAAAAGGTTTTGGGAACTGATATTATACTCGTGATTCTTCCTTATAGGCTATAGTAGCTTGATCATGAAAGTTGTCATGATAAGGATGAATAGAAGATGTAAGTAAAATGTTTACTACACTAATAGATTACTAAAGAATGGATTTTTGAAAGAACACCAAACATTTGATGATGGTGATCCACTTCAAAGTGCAAGTCCAAAGGTATTAGTATTTGACTATATACGCTTTGTACCATGTGTCATGTTGATGACACCACTATTGATGTTGATAGATTCTTTTAAAAATAAAAGGAATTGCTGAAAGAGAATCTATAAAATATTTGGCAGAAAATAAAAGGTTGGAGATGTCCAACTTAGGTATATAGAAGATATACATGTTATGGCTATATTCCTTGCTTGTTAAACAATGTGGTTCTTAGGTATTGGATACCGGTATTGGATACCGAATTGGTTGGTATGAAGTGTCATACAAGACAACGCAATTCATGAACTACAATGGCCTAAGTAACTAGCAAGAGAATGAGTGATGATGTTCATCGAAAACAAATAAAGTGTTATTGTGTTTTTCGTTGTCATCAAACCAAGCTTTCAAGATTTGTTTAAATAATTGTTATTTTGTTCCGGTATCATGAGAACAATGGCTGTTCAAATAATTACCGTATTCCATAAAGGATGGATGAACTTTTACAAGTCTAGTTGGAGAAATCACATCCATAAATACTATTGCTAAAATGTCGCAAGACACATGATTGAAAGATCACTTATGAAGTGACATTGCTGTTTAAATTATATTTGAAAGAAAACATGAAGAAACTCCATGTTGATGGACTTCTGGAGTCTTTGATTTTGATCAATTGACGCATGTGAGACTTTCCTCGAGATAATTGAAACTCCGTCCATAGGCCAGAGAGGAACGGATGACTAGCTTATTGGAAATTGTGCATTTTGATGTGCATAGTCCATTATGTGTAGCCATATGCGATGGATCTTTTTGCTTCATATGCTTTCTCCAAAAATTTGAGTGAATATATATGTATATTTACTTAATAAGGAAGAAGTATGAAACATTTGAAAATTGTTCAAAGACTTTCAAGATGAAGTGGAAAATCATTGTAACAAGAAAATAAAGAGTTTATGATTCGATCATAAAGGAAGATATTTGAGTTACATGTTTAGCAAAAACACCTAAGACTTAAGGAATTGTTCCATGATTTGTGTTTCCCGATAAACCATAGGAGTATGGCATATTCGAGAGATAAAATCAAACCATGTTTGACATGGTAAGATCAAGGGTGTCATTTATAAAACTGCTATTATGTTTTAAGGATTGAAGCTTTAGAGACTACCGCTTTTACACTGAAAAGAGCACCATCGTGATCCATTGGAATGACACCATATGAGTTATGGTTTGGGATAAAACCCGAATTGTCTTTTCTTAAATTTTGGTATGCTATGCATAAGTAAAATGTTTACAACCAAAGTCCTATAAGCACGTCTTTGTAGGTTATCCCAAAGAATTTGTTGGGAATTTCTCCATAACACCGAGGACAAAAGAGTTTGTTACTTGGAACGTCAAGTTTCTTGAGAAGAAATTTTTCGTGAAAAGTTAAGTGGGAGGACAATAGAACTTTGATAAGGTTGTTGAACCTTAGCTATATGTGCTTAGTAGAGCAGTGCCAGAAAGTGTCCCGGTGGCGGCCACAATTCTCATGGCTCTCGTGATTACAAAAGGTGTGACCTCGGAGATTAGAGTTCCTATAGAACCGTGTGGGTCGGTAAGAATCAAATAGTAAGATTTGATAAGCAAGTCTTTATTGTTTTGACAATGATGAACCGACTACATGCAAAGAAGCGATGATGGGCCCTGACTCCATAAAATGACTAGAAGTCATAGAATCCGTGATAGTATCCATACACGAGAAAACAAGTTTCTGAACTTGGAAGACCCTCTGGAAAGGCGTGAAGCCTATCGGTCGTGTTTGGATCTATAAAGAAATAAGACATGGATGTTTAACATCTATGAAATAGTAGACATGTCGGAAAGAAGTTTACAACAATGTTCAAGGAGTTGACTATGACAAGATTTGATCTTTCATAGCGATATATAGTCTTGACGGATTAATGTAGCAACCACTACATATAATTTGGTATATGGTAGTTTAATAAACAAAACAAGGTTCTTCTAATAGAACGGTAACCTAGGACATGTACATGACATGGTCCGAAGGGTTTTGTTAATTCAAAGGGTGCTAAAAGGGCATGTAAACTTCAATAGTTGAAGTAAGCATAGCGGAGTTGGAATCTTCACCATGATGGAACTGTTAAAAGAGTTTAAATTCATCGGAGATGATGAAGATGCTTGCATTTGCAAGAAATTAAGTGGGAGCGCTGAGACATATTTCTAATACATTATGTAGAGGACATATTGTTGATTGGAAATAATGTATCTTGTATTGACACAAGTTAAGAATTTCATTAAAATAAGATTTTGATGAAAGACTTGGGAAAACCCGGAATATTAGGCATCAATATCTATATGGATAGATTAAGGCGCTAATATGGTTGTGCCAGACATACATATATGAGATATTGAAAGGGTTCAATATGGAAACAACAAGAAAGGTTCTTGCTGCCTGGAAAGGATTGTATCAAAATTCAAGTGTTTCAACACTTGGTGAGTAAAATCACATGAATATTTTGACCGATTATACCATGATATGTATATATCCAGAATGTCCTATGATCTAAATGTTATGAGCATATACCAGAATGATTCATAAGATGATCATTGGACAATAGTAAAGATATTCTTATGAGCTTTGGAAGAACTAAGAATATATAATGTATAAGTGACAAATAGTTAAAGGTAGTTCATTGTAAAGTGTTACATTGATACTAGTTTTGTCACAAGATACAAATTAAATTTATCTCAATTTAGACTATGGGTGGCACAATGTAATGGAAAGGATGTTCCATGATGGATTTGGATGAGTATATGACTGCTATGGTAGCAGCAAAGGAGGGCATTTGTGTTAAGTAGTTTGTTATCAAACTAGGTGTGGTTCAAAGTGGGCTAATACTATGAAGATATATTGTGTGACAATAATATCAACATATTTTGAGCCGAACGAACTAAAGGTCTCACCAAAGGACCAAATCTATACAATGCCATCTCATTTGAGAATGAGTGATGCGTAGAGATGCAGAGACATGCAAATACACACGGACCTGAAACTGTCAGATCTAGAGATTATGTTAACCACTAGCAATAGCGTATATGCAACACCAGAAAGCCATAGGTGTTCAATACGCAAAGTTTTTCAAACTAGATTATTGACTGTAGTGCAAGTGGGAGACTGAAGGGAATATGCCCGAGAGGCAATAATAAAGTGGTTATTATCTTATTCCATGTTTATGATAAATGTTTATTTTACATGCTAGAATTGTATTGATCGGAAACATCAATACATGTGTGTTTAATAAACAAAAAGGGTTTCTAGTTATGCCTCTCTTATAGACTAGCTTGTTGATTAACAAGATGATCAAGGTTTCCTGATCATGGAAATTGGATGTTGTTAATAACAAGGTCACACCATTGGTGGAATGATGTGATGAACATTCATCCGAAGTATAGCATTACGATCAAAGTCATTATGTTTATATTGCTATAACATCATACGAAGTAATCTTTATCCTTAGACCATGAGATCATGTTAATTGCTAACACCGGAAGAGTATCTTGATAACATCAAACGTCACACCGTAACAGGGTGACCATAAAGGTGGGTTAAGTGCTACGAAGGTGTTATGTTGAGGCTCATGGATCAAGAGTGGGATTTGTACATCCCGATGACGGATAGATATACTCTGGGCCCTCTCGGTGATATCACATTGAAATAGCTTGCAAGCAAGTGATGTGATCACTAGAATGTTATATCACGGGAACAAGAAAAGAGTGCATGTCGGTAACGAGATCAAACTAGGTATGGAGATACCGATGATCGAATCTCGGACATGTAATATATCGCGGGACAAAGGGATTTAGTTACTAGCGTTAAAGGTTCTCACGATCACAGAAGTCATCGTTGAATGTGTAGGAGTCAGTATGGATCTCCAGGTCCCGCTGCTGATTATTGATCAGAGAGGGGTCTCGATCATGTCTGCATTATTCGCGAACCGTAGGGTGACACACTTAAGGGATACCGACACCATTTGGAGCAAATATGTTTCAGATAAAGATTTAAGAAAGCGCTGGAATTATTTCAATAGACACCGAAACTGTTTCGGGTGAAATTGCTGAAATTGGTTCTGCATGTAATATTGAAATGTTGCAGAGGTTTTTATGTGAATGTTTGTTAATTAAAGTAATTAACAAAATTCTGAATAAAAATAATAAAAGAGTTTTATTAAATGAGAGAGCATTAAATTTGAAGAAATTTAATGCATTTAAAGTGGAGACTTTAAAAGAGAATGTGAAGGGGCATTTTAATGTGGAGGGGTTACCACCACATGAATGGAGAAGGTGAAGGGTCACCCCCCATGCGCCGGCCATGAAGGAGGGGCACCTCCCTCCTCCTATAAAAGGCCAACCCCTCCTCACTTCTCACACACACCTCCTTGTGAAGGATCTCTCTCCTCCTCTAGTATTATTTCTCCATGGTCTCGGATTAGCGAGATACATGTTCCCGGTTGCTTTATCTGGAAAGGAGTTTCTGCTTCTGCTGCTTTGCTGGAGCGAGGGATAGAGGTTGTCGGGGTACCGGACGTGTGTGCGATCACGGATGCACTGCTGCTTTGCGGTGCTGGACTTGGTGGTGTTGGAGCTGGATCTGATGGACGTGCTGGAGCCGGACCTGCTGGACTTCATCACGATCTTGAGATCGGCAAGTGTATGACTACATCAACCACGAGTTCCTACTCGTTAACAAAGCTCGTTGTCTATGAGGGTAAGTTCTCGTTGGATGTATGTCCACCCGTTGCTTTGTACCTAGTAGATAGATCTTGGCGTGTAGTTCACACCGTAGGAAATTTTTTGTTTTCTATGTTGCGGACCCAACAGGCACATGTTTAATGATGGAGATAATCATGGTTTTACTTATCACATGGTAATTAAATATTGGTGGTAGATATAACTAATGCAGAGGCACATGTGGGTAATAGTTTAGATCTGGTTATTATCCTGCCCACTTGTGTCCATCTAGGACCCCTGTTCCTGACACCTATTCCGAGACGAGTGCGATAACCACATGTGTGGTGTATGGACACCCCTATCAGCTTATTACCTGATTTTAAAGTATTGTTCTAGGGGCCCCAAACTAGTTCGGGCTTTATACGTAACCTACTATACTTATGCCATGTATGCCATGTATGGGATGTTTATTACCTATTGCTCGATAAGCGTTTATTACTGTTGTATAGGTGCGGCACTCTATCACGGGAATATATTGTCTATGGCCTCTGCTCGTGTGACAAGTGCACGCAACCTTAGGGTCCGTACAAGGATTAGCTATACCTCGTACATGTAGCTCTTTCGGGTGGCCACCTTGTACTTGCTTTGGGTCTGAAAAAGCGTCGTGTCCGAAGCCCTGCCGACATACTGATGGGTGTATGTTAACTGATCTGGTAAAAATGGTGGAAGTGCGTGTGTAAACTTTGGTGCACCCATGCAAGGCTAAATCTTTTCGAAAAGCCGTATCCGTGGTTATGGATGGCTTGGAGCACAGTTTCTTGATCATAGACAACTGCAACTAAAGTTTACCGTTATAATTTGACTTGGATCTGATATGACTATAGTAAGTTGGATAACCACCATGAAATAAATGAATAAAACTGCTAACTATGTGAGTTTCCTCGGCAGGACTTCCTCGTTTGGTCTTGAGGAGGAAACACCGGGATGGGTATATTTGGTGTTAGTATTATGTTGGTTCCGAATAGGTCTTTCTTATCCCTCTCCGATAGCCGACAGTTGTACCGAATCTCTATAGGTTTTTAGTGCATACTCCGCTGCCACTTCAGTCCACCATACCTACGTAGGCGAGAGCCGCCGAATTCTAAGACTCGCCGTGTACTGGCCTCAGTACAGACTGCTCTGTTTTTCCTTTGCCCTTTGTCGGCACCCCTTTTGTTTTAGCAGGTTTTGAGATCGACGTCGTTAGATGGTTACGCTTTCGGCTTGGCCTAGGTAGTGTTATGGACGTCATTGGTTATTCTTCAGAGCTCTTAGTCATATTTGCATCTTATCCATACTCGGATGTTGTATCGTTTTCAAAGTGATTTAGATCTTTGTACTGTATCTGTATTCTTGACTCTTTGAGTCGTTGTTGTATATGTATGTTCCGTAAGTTCCATCATCGACTATTGTGTAGGTTGACTCGGATATTACATCGTTTTCCACCCGCACGCAAGTGTCTGGTGGGCATCTTTGAATCATTTCTATGCGGGTTTAGCAGGAATCACTAAAAAACTTGCATATGACCGATTCAAGGGCGTTACATTATTGGAGTGGTGGACTACTGGTGTTGTTTTGGTGGTGTCAGTGTCGTTTCTTTGAGGAATAGTTCTTTGTAGCGAGACTTTTTTTATTTTTAATTCTTTTTTCTTTTCTAGATTGTAGAGGCCGAGTGAAATTTTAATATATTAAAATTAATTTTAATACTCTTTTCCAAAAAAGAGTAATTTTAAATCTTAAAAAAGTCACACTTTGTTAATTTTATGTAGCTCGGAATACAAAACATTTTGAATTGTGAATTTGCAAAGAAAAGATTGATGCAGGATGAAAGCAAGCATGTTTATAGCAGGAAAGAACAAGTAAAAAAGTCCATGAAAGCCATGATGTCATTATTAATACTAATAATTTCAAACAAAGGTAGTAGACCGTATGGGTACTGTGTACCCAAATCGAAACGTTATTCATCCTGCAATCGTGCATGATAACCAGGATTCAGCAGTACTAACTCAGTTCGGAACAGCACTCGAGCTGTCGATCAAGCATAATAAACCCTGAAATTATTTTATGGATTTTTCGACACTAAATATATGTATGTTTAAAGAATTTGTTTTAAAATTTAAATAATCTAAAATTTTGAATTGCCAAAAAAATCCCTAGCTATTTGTCCCATATTCTACTTTTCGAAAAAGAAAAATAGTCCATGAAATCCAGGATGTCATTATTAATATGTTGCAGATAACTGCGAACTTAAGACATTAAGAACAGCACCGCTAGACTGTGCAACGTGCACCCAAATCGAGAAGATATTCATCTAGCATGATACTACTAACTTGGGAGAACGGAACACCACTCGAGCTCTGGATCAAGCATAAACCCTGAAACACCCATCTATCAGAGATTCAGAGGTGCACGGTGACGGTGACGCTGCCGGAAGAACCCCAGAAATCGTCCGGCACGAACAGGAACCCCTTGGCCTTGTACCCCTCCAGCCGGCGGACGAACTGCACGGTCCCGGAAGCCGTCAGCGACAGCGACCCCGGCTCGTCGACGGCCTTCACCTCCATCGTGTACTGCGTCTCCAGCCAATCGTCGTCCTCCTCCTCCTGCTCCTCCGGGTACGGGCACACGCTGATGAGCGACAGCGAGCGACCGGTGAGGACGTGACCTCCGTTGAGCAGGAGGAAGACGCTCTCGCCGTCGCGGTGCAGGAGCGCGCGGAAGGGCTCGCACTTGCTGAGCGTCACGGTCATGCGCCGTAGCAGGCCCATGCCGGAGGTGGCGCCGTCGGCGTGGGCGTCTTGGATGTGGCCGTAGAGCTCCAGGCCGCGGTAGGCGCAGCGGTAGGGCGCGTAGCGGCACAGCTCCTCCTCGTGTCGCCGGCCCTCGGTGTACCGCACGGTCTCCCAGCAGCCGTGCTTCTCGAACCGGCAGGGCCGGGTCATGCCGGCGAGGATCTTCTCCGTGGCGCGGCACCGGAAGTCGCCGATGGACTCGCTGCAGGAGGGGCACTTCCGCTCCATGTTGACGCAGCAGTTGGCGCACGCCGCGTGCCCGTTCTTGCACTGATCAAATCGGCAATCAAGGCAGACGACAATGCACAATGGTTAGCAGCAGAGGAAATCGTAATAGTACTTAATTTAGATTCGACTGCGTCAAAATTGAACCACAAAATATTCGTGATAAAAGGGTGAATATATTAAAGGCTAGATGATGATTACCGAGTAAACTTGCGACTCGAACGGGACGTAACATATGTCGCATTGCAGATTATCCATGTCATGCGTGAAAACGTTGCAGATCTCTTCCTCTTCTACTTCCTGCTCCGGGTTGCACTTGGATGATGGTGTTGTCCGACAAGTTCTGGCCTTCTTTGATACGCTGCCACTGCTGCAACCCTTGGGTTCTCCATTGCCCTTGGCGCCCTTCTTGGCACTCTTTTTCTGCATCGCCGGATCAGGTATGCAGGCCCGCCTATGTGTTCTCTCAGACAGTGATAATTTAGCAACATGAACAACAAACAGACTACCAAGTTTACTCATGGAGAGAGTGCATATGATGCTAACCTTGCAGGTCGAGATGAAGATATGGAAATGTCACAGCAGAGGACAGACAGGGAGCGCCGGCCGGTCCCTCGGAGATTTTATAGGCAAGGCAAATCAGGGGAGGTGAAACGAGCAGGCGGGGCTTGCTTGCACGCACTCTACCGGTGGGCTGGCTCCAATGAATTTCTTGGGAACTGGCGTGGTTGAATGCAATTAACCAGAATGCGGCTAACTCCTCGATCCTCCGCCGATACTTGCTAGCTGGTGCAAATTCTCCTGTACTTGCATGGTGCATCTCCATGAACTCCGCGCGAGTACCCTTCATTTAACCAAGGAACACGTATGTGTCCTTTTAGATCCTGGATAAATATTTTGGTCAAATTTATAAAAAACTTGGAATCTAGTAGTTCGAAATTAGGATAAAAATATGAGTCTGTCCAAGTCGAAATCGCTTGAGATTTTCTTTAGTCTCAATCGATTCACAAAAATACAACTAAATTTTGGTGAAAATTGGAACCTGCAGTTATTACATGTTTCATTTTCCAATTTAACTTTCTTTTGAAAAGGAAAGTATGACCCTGGTCTCTGCATGGATACCACAACCATTTTTATTACGAACATATAATTCAAGTTATTCAAATAAGGGATCCACAAGGTCGATATATCACTACTGGAAAATACTTTTGTCGAGTTATCAACTTTTTGCCTAGTGTAAATAGCCCGGAACTCGGCAAAAGATACTTGCCGAGTGTATTACACACGGCAAAGTATACTAAGGGATCGGCAAAGAAAAAACACATGGCATTGCTTTCAATCTCTCTCAGATGTTTGCTTTTGACTGTTTTGCCTTTCCAAGGTTGAAACGCATATTTACGTACGATCTGTATGTTGTGCATGGTTTGTGTCTTTTGTATTTTTGGCTGCACTTGCAACTGATCCAAAAGTGCAGCACGATTTTAGTACCAGGTGCCTACCATATCACCTTAGGACTTTGCGCATCTTCATGTACAATGAGACTGCTTATTGCTGATTGCAACTATTTGAGTGTCGGCAGGCTTCCTCTTTTATCATTTGATTTGGAAACATTGTGTTGCCAGGTAAAACGGTGCTTTTGACTCTGTTTTAAGGTGATGAATTGGCAGCTGGAAGTGGTACCTGTGAAATATGCTGTTCGTCTTTTCAACTTGCTGTTTGTTCACTGTGTTACTGAAACGCTGTGAGATGACTTGTTTGTGGCGTTGCTGATTTTACTTTATTGTTCAGGGGCTTTACCAGTACACCACTGAAGATTATTACAGCAGTGAGGGAAGAAAATGCACTTAATAAAATGTCAAAAATACACACAGCAAACAAATATACACGTCAAAAATATGTAATACACATGGCAAAAGAATATACACCGCAAGGCCACAGGGACACATGGCTTTTGTCCATGCTGTTGATGGCGCCGTGCCGGAATCTAACTTTTCCACTATGCTTGTTTTCCCGCCAAATGTCGACCATGCAGGAAAAAAGTCCCACTAACACTTTGCCGAGTATTTTTCTTTGTCGTGTGTATTTCTCTGTCTATTTCCCACCAACCCTTTCGCCCCCTAGCGGAGAGGAGTTCACCGCTTTTGCCGGAGTGTACATACACATGGCAAAGGCTGGTGCACCTCTTTGCCATATATTTACACACGGCAAAGATGCCATGCACCTATTTGTCGATTGTATGTGCACTTTGTAAAGATTTTTCCCGCTCATTTTTCTCCTCCTCAATTTTTTCCTCTTTTTATTTGGCACCATTTTCCCGCCATCTCTCAACCTTGTGGCCTCTATAAAGGCCATTACTCAGCCATTGTACTCAAACTCACTAGCTAGCTTTGACCGGTATTCACTTCTCTCCCCAGCTCCATATATTTTCCTTTCTGCAGTGTTCTTTATGTTCATTAAGGAAAGTGTTGACTGCTAGGACAACTTGGAGGTCTGCATCTTCAAGGTGTTCGAGCAGGTACACTGAGATGATGCCATTTTAAGTACGCATGTCAGCCCGCGAAGTGGTGTGTTGCTGGTAGGACACCTTGGAGGTGCAAATCTTGTACAAGATTATAGTATTGACATACAAGGTTTGCATATCCAAGTTGTTCGAGCAGTTATACTGAGAGGATGCCATTCTGAGTACGCATGTCGGCCCTGTGAAGAAAAGTGTTGCTGCTAGGACACCTTGGAGCTGCAGAACTTCTACAAGATCCGAGTATTATCGTATAAGGACTACATCTCTGAGGTATTCGAGAAGGTATACCGAGAAGATACCATTCTAAGTACGTATGTCGATCCTGTGAAGAAGAGTATTGTTGCTAGGACACCTTGGAGGTCCAGACCTTGTACAATATCAAAATATTGACGTACAAGGTCTGCATCTCCAAGATGTTTGTGCAGTTACATTACTGATGACACCAGCTTTGTGAATGCCAACTCGTTGGGACTCCAAGTGTAGAGTGCGATGTAAGAAGTGTATTTTCCCCACAAGGATGATTCAAGTGTTTATATCAAATTCTTAGGAATTTGAGGCAACCTTCTTTTAGCCTCTTGTAACAACCTGCAAAACAATATTTTGTCTTGTGCTTCCAACTTCACCGTGTGGTTGTCAAATAAATGATTTCATATTAGTAAAACTTAAATAATATAGTCAAGTAAATAAAACAGTAAAGTAAACTATAACTAGAATAAGAAAGTAAAAACGGTAAAATAAAGTTCTTTTTGCGTTGTGTCCGGTGCGTCCGCGGCGTACACTGTGGTGCCGTGATGGCTTCGGTACGTCGGACAAGCTTTCGGACTGCACCAGACCGAAAACGGCTTCGGGGCACACAGATGAGAACTTTTTTCTGTCTGATGTACCCCAAGACCGTTGGGAGACGGTTTGGGAAACGTGAGTAGAGATGCTCTAAGGTGGCCACTAATAGGGCATGCAAAGCCTGAAGTCAATTCGACGTTATTTCTTTGGACTGAAATAAGAGTGCTCCACATCAAATGTAAGTGAGGTCCTCTACAGTGTTCTCTAATTTGAAATTCAGGAAGTAAGATTGAATATCCATCAACCATTGACAAAAAAAAAACATCAACCAGGATGACAATAACCATTGGTATATGAGGATACCCAATGAAAATACGGGGTGTTACATTTTGTGAGGGGGAATTGGGTACTGAAAGATGCAATTTTGTATTTTTCTCACCTGTATAATAGTCAGAGCTCGTGCATAGTTCAAATTTTAATACAGTATTGAAATTCAGGGATGAAACCTAAATTTAGGCTTGGTGTTTTTCACTTGGTTTCATGAACTTATCAAAATATCAAATATTATTTCAAACTGAATTCATAGGCAGGGCCGGTCCTGAGGGGGGTCTGGAGGGGCGGCCGCCCCGGAACCAAAATTTTGGGGGGACCCTCCCCATATTGCTTTATATATGGCCTAGTATAGATCTCCAAAAATAGTAACAGTTAAAGTTTCCTATTGGGATAGATTAGTCATTTTAGTTTTCTAGTCTAGACAAAACAAACGTACCAGGAGGCTAGGAGTCTAGGTAGAGCGATCGGATCCGATCGGTCATTGCCTCATCGTTGATTGCATCGATCACGCGATTACACGAGTCCGGTTCAGCCGTTCGCCTCGTATGTTCCTGAACTCTTCACCTAATCGTCTTTCATCTCGGCTCTCCATACACACACCATCGGCCCGTCGCTCGTCGCCTCTCCCTGCCTCTTGTCTAGCTCGCAAGGACAGGCCGTTCAGGCGCTGCAGGTCTGATTCCAGTCTGCTGTCTACACAGAAGTCGAAACTCGAAAGGTATCGAAACATCTTTTGCCAATCAAACTTGGGTTATGTGCCGTTAGTTTATGCCCTAATTCTACTTCTAATTAATAGTTTTTCTTATTTTTTTCAGTGTGGTTAATTGGTTATGGTGCCTGATTCCGATACTAAGAAAAGGAAAAAGAGGCACCTCGAGAAATCCAAGTGAGTTAACAAATGATCAAGTTGTCCAGATTCCTGCAGGAAGATAATTAATTTCTTGGCTAGCTTGATCTTTTGATTCTCGTCAGCTTTTGCATGTTTTTCTTGTGAGCTATGCAGATTTGTTTTTAGTTTCATTTGTACGACAGGCAACTGAGTAAGATTGCATGCAACGCAAAATCACCTGCCTCTGTTCTGTTTCTGAGCCAAAACACAAGAGCGAAATCCAAATGATTCCGGTACTAAGAAAAGGAAAAAGAGACACTTCGAGAAATCCAAATGAGTTGGCATTGGTTTTTGGCGGAACAGAGTAATGTTGATCTAGATGATGATATCGGTATAGAGAACAATATTGATATCAACCCGGATGATAACAATGTGAGTGATCATGAGCACGTATTTAATTCATCTCCTACAAAATCTTCTACTCCCTCTATCCCAGTTTATAAGACTTACGCGTATACCTAGGTCGTCCGCATGAGCTATATAAAATAAATTATATAATATAAAAATTATATTATTAGAAAATATAACATTTGAAGTTTCTAATAATATAGTTTTTATCTTATATACCTCATGCTAAGTTGGTTAATTTGTCAATCTAGAAATACGCGTAAGTCTTATAAACCGAAACGGAGGGAGTAGTGTTGATGAGAAACCAGTTAATGTAGACATTTATGATCCGACAAATTGGGTTAGTCTTAATAACAAAGCAAGGGACACATTAATCGAGAAGGGGTCTATTAGATAAGAAAATATTACTTTTCCTCTAGATGGTACTACCTCGAGAAATTTTTCATTTGGAGATTTTTGAGTTTGACAAATAAGCGGATTATTATCCTAATATTTCTATCACTTGTCGGATCTTATTTACTATGTCTGTAACTGTTGCACCGAGAAGAAGTTATTGGACAAGATTGATATTGATTCAATTCTCACCTATTTTTCTTCTAGAAATACATGGAGAAAGTTTTAAGGTAATATGTAAACATTGTTATTTGCGTATAAATACTGCAACTGAATATACTTGAAATATTTATTTTTCATCGTTTCATATATTTGTATATAAAAAATTAGCAAAGGGTCTAAAATTTTAGTTTCGCCCCAGGCCTTCGAAATCTCAGGACCGGCCTTGCCCATGACCATGACTTTTTGCAGGTTTGCAGGAGAGCTGAGAAACTCCAAGCACGTCTCCTTGAGCCCGCGACAGCTGTGCCGCTCGGCAAGAGTCAAGATTGTGGAGAGTCTGCTCACGTCGAGGTACTCGCCGAGCTTTTCTTCGCACATGAGCCTTAGGCGTCCAAGGTCATACATGTCTGCAGCGATGAGCAGGTGCTGCCACATGACATCGTGATCGAATTCCTCGTCCATCTCTAGAGGCAGGGAGTCACTGTAAATGAAGGAGAGCATATAACCCTAAAAACTCGTGCGTCCATGTCGTGCACTTCTATGGGACTCTTGGTTTCCACGCCCTCTTTCATGGTGCCAAAGAGCTCCGCCTTGAAGACCGAAGATCTCGCCGCGAGCACACACCGGTGTGGGCTGCGATTGTCTCGCCGCGGACCTTGAACGTCACGTCCGCTCCCTCCTCGGACAGAAGAAGACTTGTGAATTGCTGTTGCATGTCGGAAGGCGGCACATCAATAGACGGAGAAGAAGTGGTTCCAGTAGCAACATCCTCGACGACGATCGAGGATGTCGAAGCGGATGGTGAAACTGTCATCCTTGAGGTATTCTGATTTCTCCAGGGCAAATCTTTGGATGAACCGTTGGTAGGCGGCCTGTGTACTGCTTTTGGCAAATACAAGTACTTTGCTAGCGCCAATAATGCGTGAGGATTCCTGCGCGTCAATAATCTGGTCCTCGAAGAAACTGACCTGGAACTGCAGCTTCAGTGGCTTCGGGAGTGGAACGTCCTTGTGAAGAAGGCCAGCGTAAACGGATATGAACTCTGCGTTGTCTAAGTTGTCGCCGTTAGGGTAGTAGTGGATGCACCATAGGTAGCCGCCGACCATGAAAGGGCGGGACCTGATTCTCTGGCCATTGGGTGTGCTCTTGGTGCGCGAGTACCCCTCGACTGTGAGCAGATGGTAGCCATGGGAGGAGTCGCCGCCTGTGATTGTGGAGGCAGGTTGAGTTCGTGCCGATCTTCCGTCGGCGATGACGGATGCGCCGGTGAAGGACATGGCGAAAACGAGTCCGATCAGATCTGCTCACGATCGAGCACTTTGCAAAGAGAGGAAAACTGGAAACGAGGAGGAGGAGGCGATACGTACCTGGTAGCCAATGTACGCGCCATTATATGCACTGCTAGGTTAGGGTACGAGTACGACGAGTACCTGAAAGGGTTTAGGGTTTGCACACGTTTAATTAGGGAATTAAAGAGTTTTCCGGATACAAACCGGGCACGTGCGGGGAGCTAGCTCGCCCAAGACTGGATGAGCATATGTCCTTTCGTGGAGAAAAACGCCGCTCGGGACCGACCTTGACTCTCGCCGTTGCCCACTTGGTTTGTTGCGCTGAGTTAAAATTCGGAAATGCAATCCCCCCATAGAGGGCCCCCCGGCACCATCTTTGTCCTCTATTTGTTGGAGATTCGTACTACGTGTTTTATAAAATAACGCTTCCACCTCATTTTTTTTGTCTATTGTAGTTTTGCTGTTTAGCCCCTAGCGTTTTTAGGTTTTGTACATATTTCATCGCTGATTTGTCAACTCAGATGAAAGATTCAACAATATTTGTTTTCATTGATTTTCTATAAACTACATTAAGCAAGATTAATACCAACAATGTTGAATATTCTTGGATTATTTGTATGAAAGTATGGATATTTGCCAAATATTTGAAACTTTCCAACACAGATTCATTCAAGATCCATAGTCACAAATATTCATATAGGATACATACTAGAATCCCAACATACAAGATTTTTCAACAATATAGAAATTGATTTTCTGTAATCTGCATTGACTAAGATTAATACCAAGAACGTTTCATACAAGATTCACACAAGATTCACGAGATTACTCGCACCGTCTAATCTGATTCATATATATTTTTTCATAGAAAACAACATTCCCCTCGGATTCTTTACCAAAATCATTTTCGTTTTCCCTCGTTCTAAATAAACCTTTTTTTGATGTTTCATACATAGATCCATAGAAGATTCATACCATGATCCATACAATTTTTTTTGAAGAATGTTTCATACAAAGATCAATCTAAATAAACTGACCTTGAAAAGACAAAATCTAGAAAAAATGGAAAAGAAAAGAGGGGCCTCGGTTCATTACCATCACAGATTCAATCAGTACGATACCGAATTTGTGGCATACAAGATTCATACAAGTTCCATATACCTCAAGATCTTGAACTAATGACCAAGATATAGAAAAGTAGAAATAAATCTTGACACAGTACAAGATTCATACTCAACATTCACATCATACAAGATTCATACATAGATCTAGCAAAATCCACACCGGGCAATAGGTAAAAAATAGAAAAAAATAGAAAAAAAGAAGAACAGAGAGGGGAGACAAATCGGGGTGGGACAGAGGTGGGGGGCGACGAGGTGGGAGAGATGAGTTGGGGGTGAAGGTGCTCCTGAGCAAGGAGGAGGCGGCGCAGCTGCTGTCGCTGACCGTCGGCGGGCAGAAGAACGCGGCGCAGATCGTTGGTGGGCAGAAGAACACAGCTAATGTCACTGATGGAGGCCCTCTGCGCCACCGCGGGGAGGAGGACGCGCGCTAGGAGGAGCTCGGGGAGGAGGCAGCGCACAGGGGAGGGGGAGCACGGGGAGGAGGCAACGCATGGGGGAGGTTTGCTCGAGGGAGGAGGCGGCGCTAGGAGGAGATGCACTGGGGAGGAGGGGTGCTGGGGAGGTGGGCGCTAGGGTTAGGGTTAGGTAGGAGTGGGGGATGGGTTGTTTTTTCCAAGAATTGAAGGGTTAAAATGCAAAAACATTGGACCCTTTGACTGGTAGACCTTTGCACGAATCTTGAAACAATCGATGGCTGCCATGGTGCCGGGGCCCCAACCTAGGAGGGGTAAATCCGCGTTGGAGTTAAATTGTACTATGGTACTCCATAAAAACGAGCGAAGAGGTCCACTTTTTTCCCTCACAAGAGAGAAATTTATCAAGCTACAGCCATAAACCCATAGTCTAGAGGTGTATAGTTGAAATTTGAGTTATTTTTTGATTGTGCTTTTGGCCCATAGTGAATAAAATTATGAAATTCTCTTTGGCACATTATCACCAATAGAAAAACATCTATAGACAATCCACATACCCGTGGCGCACAGATTAGCCGTGGCGCACGGTTCGAAAGTGCCCCACGGGTAAGTCGCATATCCATGACACACATGACACAGGTGCGCCACCACTACATGTCAGCCAGGGCACAGGTGGTCGCAGACTACTTACCCATTGGGCACCACATAGTGGTGCGCCACGGGTAAGTGGTCTACACCAACTCCAACACCCACCCCCCACACTGGATCACCTTTTTAGTTTTGTAAAAAATAAAAGAAATGATAAATACTTTAAAATATAAAATCCTTTTAGATATATGGAGGTAATGTGGATGGAGGACAATTAACAAACATGAATTTCGATTTTTTTCAAACAAAGGTCACGCCATGGTAAAATGGCATAACTTTTTCATACGATGTAAAAAAATCTTTAATATATCAAAATGACGAGCACGAAATTTTGCATCCGCTTGCAACGACCAGAGTCGTTTAGTGATTTTTTAGATTCTCAATATTCGAAAAAGATAAAAACTTATGGCAAGAAGATTTTTTCTGCAGAAAAAATGGAGGCCGCGGGTAAGTTTGGGCGGGATTCAAATTTGAATCACCACCTCGGCCACCTACCCCCTTCACCTCCACCTTTCCCTCTCATTCTCCTTCATCTTCCCCTCTCATTCTCCTCCTTTTATCTTTCTCCTTCTCCTCTCCTCCTCCTCTCTTCTTCCACCTCCTCCTTCTCCTCTCCTCCGACCGCACCTCCTCCGGTCGCCTCCTCCTCCTCCTCTCCTTCGGTCGCCTCCTCCTATTTCTCCTCTCCTTTGGCCGCCACCTCCTCCGGTCGCCACCTCCTCCAACCACACCTCCTACGACCACACCTCCACCGGCCGCCGCCACCTCCTCCGACCACACCTCCTATGGCCGCCACAGACGCACCTCCTACCGCCTCGGCCCGATACCTCCCGCTTGATGCCGGTGAGGACTAGCACGGCCACGACCTCCCGCACCTCCCTATAGTGGTAGGTTGTGGCCGCAACCACGACCACCATGCTCCGGCAAGGAGAGACAAGGGTGGAAATGCGCGAGACTCAATTGCTTTTCCAATTCAAAACGAGGGTGTTTTCTATATTTTTTGTTTTTTGAAATACATACTACCCGTGTATGAGATCCAGGCACATGGCTTAATAGGATTGATAGGATACCCATATCAACAAGTTGCAACTTATTTTCCGGAAGCTCATTCGAAAAGAACTCTAAGGTTAGGCGTGCTTGGCCTAGAGCAATTCTAGGATGGGTGACCGGCCGGGAAGTGGGTAACCGGGTGCGCACAAGTGAGGACAAAGTGCGCAGAAAAGACTAGTGTTGGTCTGTGGGGCCAGTCTAGATATCCTATTAAGCTGCCAGGAGTGACACCCCCGGGCTCAGGAGTGGACGGGGTGTTACAAGTGGTATCAGAGCCGACCCTTGTGATTACACGGGTGTGTGCGGGTCAGTGGCGGGACATGTGGAGCATGGAGCGTGTGGCCCGGAGTGGACACGACATGACACATGTGCCGGCCGGCACTGGACGCACAGACGCGTGCCAAGAGGGAACGTTCCTGGGGTGTGCTTGATCGATGAGGGCATCGATCTTCTAAAGGATGGGTGTATGTGAGATCCAGGCACATGGCTTAATAGGATTGATAGGATACCCATATCAATAAGTTGCAACTTCTTTTCCGGAAGCTCATTCGAAAAGAACTCTAAGGTTAAGCGTGCTTGGCCTAGAGCAATTCTAGGATGGGTGACCGGCCGGGAAGTGGGTAATCGGGTGCGCACGAGTGAGAACAAAGTGCGCAGAAAAGATTAGTGTTGATCTGTGGGGCCAGTCTAGATATCCTATTAAACTTCCAGGAGTGACACCCCCCGGGTCGAGGAGTAGACGGGGTGTTACATCGTGGCGCACCGGGTGGTGCGCCACGGGTAACTTTTTTACCCATGGCACACCTGGTAGTGCACAATGGGTAACCAAGTTACCCGTGGCGCGAGCCTAGTGATGCACCTGTAGTGCCTTACAGGTAACCAAAATCGGTGCCTTACATGTAAGCTTTTTTCTACTAGTATATTTGTGGCAGCTCATGTCTGTGCTAGTGAAGCTAAAATTTAGTCCCACATTTCTAGTTGAGAGGAAGTTGCACCACCATATATAGGAGGTTGTTCTAGCACTACTAACGGAGTGAGAAGAGAAGCAGCTCCGGCGCACTCCTCCTTCGATGCTGCGCACGGGTTATGGGAATCTCGCCAAGCAAGATCTACCCGACCGGCACTATATAAACTACCTGCAAACTCTACGCGACTACATATCATCACACACGCCTCCTTTCAGTCCGTTGCATCACCGTCTTCATCTTTGCCATCCCGGCTTGTGGCATGCACTGAAAATTGGGATAGTAGGCCTCCGGAACCTGCCTCTTGTGAATATGTATGGGTGAGGAGCGATCAGGTTTTTGGGGAGCGCTCAAGCACGATTACTGGCAACCACGATGTTATCCGACAACGAGTTCTCGAACAACAACTTCTTCCCGAACATCACCGACCTCTTCGACAACCTCAACATGGGCGACAATGCTGCTGCCGCTGCGGTTACTGCTACCGATTTGGCTACTGCTGCCGCCACCGTTGCTACTCAGCATGCACTGTACATAATCCTAAACTTTCTCTTTCTGATTTTGCTAGAGTTCTTTATTCTAGCATTTGAAGTAGATGTCACTAATAGGAAATAGGTTATAGGCGCATGACAACTAGTAGCGCGCCCCTATTTCCGTACACTACAGGTATTATTTGTAGCATTTGAAAAATCCACACGCTACAAATAAGTAATATCTGTAGCGTGGGGATAAAGGAAGAACGCTATAAATAATATGGTCCTCACCGACCTTTCTGGTTAGAAATGCCTATAGCGTGGAGCTTATTGTGCACGCTACAAGTATATCTGCTTCGTTAAATAAATTATAAAAACATTTCATAGTTCCAAAAAAATCAGGTAAACAGAAGAGAGGATTGGAGTGGGGGTTATCGGCGTGGCAGATCCGATCCCTCCTTTTTAATCCCAGTTTTTTATTGTAAAAAATATCCCAACATATCTGTAGCGTGGGTCCCATCCTACATATAAGTTGTACCTGTAGCGTGGGCCCACACGCTACAGATACCTACCATATCATAGACACACACCCCCGGCCCACCCGCCGCATCCCTCCTTCCAACCCGCGCCTCCTCTCTCCTTCCACTCGGCTCGCTGCCGCCACTCTCCTCCTACCCGCGCCTCCTCCTCCTACCGCCCGCCGCCTCCTCCTCCTCCTGCCCAAAGCCGTCGTCGCCCACCGCCGCCGCCACCACGTGCCTGAAGCCGCCGCGCGCCCGAAGCCACCGCCCGCCCGAAGCCGCCGCCACCCGGAGCCCCTCGCCCACCCGAAGTCGCCCGCCGCCGCCCACGGGTAATCTCCAAGCCTCTCTTTTTTGTTAATTAGATGCATTTTTAGATGATCTAGTGCTACCAAACCTAGAGTATTGTAGATGAATTTAGGATTTTAGAACTTTAGGATTATAGTGCTACCAAACCTAGAGTATTTTAGATGAATTTAGGGATTATTTAGCAAATATGATTTAGAAAATAGAAATAGGAGAAATATAAAATAGAAAATCGAGTGATCCACTATCGGTGTAGAGGGAGTCTCGGACCCCCAAGAGATGGTACAGAATCGTGTCAGGGAGGGGGACGAGCACGTCCATCGCTATATGGTTGCTTTGGACATGAGGTTCTCTAATACCTGGCAGTTTCAGGGATCTCACCCGAGCTATACTCCAGTGATGGTTCCTTCTCTTTGGGTGTTCACCATCCGCGACTCGGGACCCGGGAGTCGACGTCCAGTTTGATTGAGCGAGATGTATTAGTGATATTATCTGATTGCTAGTAGAACTATGTCGAGAACTTGAACAAGATAACTAATATCTTGATTGTGGATGCTGAATATGATTCTATTATATCTTATTGTGCTACTGGTATTTATTATTTTATTATCTAACTATTAATGTTTATCTTTTATTTGTTAGCTAACATGTTAGGTGAGCCTCGTCGGTACCGTGGTATTTTTCTGAAAAAGGGAACCAAGGTGCCAAAGTGGGCGGCCGCGATCACCGCCGACGGTGTTAAGACACACCTTGGCGTGTGGAGGGACCAGGAGACAACGACACGAGCTTACGACTGGAGAACAACAGCGCGCCCCGAGTGATATGCGCACTATCACTAGGGCGCAGGAGCTCAAGCACATGCAGGATGAGCACCAGCTATAGCTTAGGCATCGCCAAGAGCGAGAGGAGGAGACGTTCATGCTGCCTTTTCTACAGGATCGAGAGGTGATGGCGGCGCAGTACGCCTGGTTCAGAGGTGAACCCTCCTCCGTGCCCTAGTAGAGGACCAGGAGGCTGGTCCGTCTAGCGCCCACCAGAGGCATGCCGCTGGTCCGTCTAGCTCCCAGCAAAGGCACACCACACCCCAGCAGCAGCAGGAGGACATGTGGTCTAATGATGAGGAGGAGGACATGTGGTATGTCGGGGTTGACTGGGCTTTGCTTGCGGTAAACCGGACGTGGAGGACTAGAGTAGGACGACTATATAGCTACTTTATTATGTTTATTATGTTTACCTATGAAGCTACTTTATTATCACCGTGCTACTTGTTTATGTGTTATGTTTAGCTAATATATGGTAATTACATCATGCTATGTTTTATTGTGGTAAATAATTAATTAATTTCTCATGATCATATATAGGTATAATGAATGAGTCGGGTGAACATTGTGGTTACAAAGAGTGCAGAAACAAGAAGCTTATCATAGTGCTCCATCGTAACTTTGAATTTAAAATGATATGTGCATTGTCAAACAATCTAACTTGTCATAGTGTTCCCTTTTCTTGATTTAATTGTTGTTTTCTCATCTTATTTTACTCAGAACATACCCTACAAGTTTAGAAGTGATTTTCTTGATCATTTCGTGTGGCCCTTGTGGCAAGCGGGATAGTTCGAGGTCTATCTGGACCCGCTAAAGCAACATGGCCCACGCTTCATGGTCCAAGTCACCAATGAGCCAAATCGGACCTTCTTATGGGGACGAAGGTGGACCGATACGATCGGAACCTTTGGGATGGACCTCAGGGGGAAGTGTGTCTTCTATCTTGACGAAGATGGCACGACCTAGTTCTACTACCTAGGTCTCAACGCCTCGTCAGACTCTAACGCTTCTTCAGATGATGAGATTCCTGCTTCTATCATTAAATCTAGTTAGTGCTATCTATGATGGCGAGAAGTACGTAGTTAGAACTTGCTAGTAGAACTATGTCGATAACTTGAATAAGATAACTAATATCTTGATTGTGGATGCTAAATATGATTATAATATATCTTGTTGTGCTACTTGTATGATGCTATTGCTTCTGGATGCTGCAGATGATTCTGAATGGTCCTTGTTCGATTCAGCTGCGAGGAAAAAAATTAATAATGAAATTATACCTGTAGTGTACTACCAATGTTGCTGATAAAGGAATTACATGTAGCGTGCGCCCTCAACGCTACTGATAGTATGCTTACCTGTAGCGAGCCATGTCCACGCTATATGTACAAGTTATCAGTGGCGCCTTACCTGTAGCGTGGGGGAGGGAACACTACAAACCTCAAAAAACGCATGCTACAAGTAGCCTATTTCCTAATAGTGTGTGATCGGTCTATCCTATTTAGATGCAATATTTTCATCTACTCTATTATTTTGCGTGATCTATTTAATTGATATTTATATGATCATACTTTATCAATTATTTATTCGAATTAAATCATATGAACTATTTCTTATATTTTTAACAATAAAAAACCTGATAATAGGCAACCGAATTTCACTGGTGTAGCCGCGACTACCAGACCGTCTCCTTTTGATCGTATGCGCTATAAGAGATGGGGAACGAGGGCAGTTCTCTGGTTTGAAAACCTAAACTGCTATAACTCCACTCTTGGAAAATCCGAAAGAGATCTTTCTACTCACCAGGAAGCGACCTTCAAGAAAGTCGATACCTTGTGTATAGCGTCTATTTTCAGTATTCTTGGGGACAATATTGTTGACCTGTACATGTCATTTGATAATGGAAGGACAGTGGGATGCGCTCGAGACCAAGTTTGGGGTCTCAGACGCTGGCACTGAGTTGTATGTCATGAAGCAATTCTATGACTACAAGATAGTTGATGAGCGCTCTGTCGTTGAGCAAGCACAAGAGATACAATCACTTATAAAAGAACTTGAGCAGTTCAAGTGTACCTTACCAAATAAGTTTGTGGTCGGCAGCATTATTTCCAAGCTTCCTCCCTCGTGAAGGAACTTTACTACTTCTCTGAAATATAAGAGAGAAGAGTTTTCCGTTACAGATCTCATTGGGTCTCTTCATGTGGAAGAGAAGGTAAGAGCAAAGGACACACGTGCTCGGGGATTTGAGAGAGCTTATAGTGCCTACTTGGTACAGAAGAAAAACTTCCCATCCCATAAGTTTAAGAATAATAAGAAAAAATCTGAAGGCAAAAGGAAGTTTGATGGCAAGAATAAGGCCACACACTCAACCAACTTTAAGAAGAAAAATGATAAGAAGAAAGACTCTTGTCATGTCTATGGCGATCCTGATCATTGGGATCCTAGTTACCCTAATCGCTCCAATAAGCGTCAACATGGAAATAGCGGCAAGACCGTTTGTTGTTATTAGCAATACTGAGATAAAGGACGTTGAGTTAGATATTTGGCATTTATGACTCTGTCATATCAACTTTGGTTGCATCAGGCAGCTAGCCAATATGAGTTTAATTCTGAAATTCACTATTGTCAAAGGTTCTAAGTGCTAAGTTTGCATTTAGCAAAGCAACCCCCGCAAGTCTCATATGAATGTGGAACCGAGAAACTTAGCACCACTAGAACTTATACATTCAGATTTGTGTGAGATGAATGGTATTTTGACAAAAGGTGGAAAATATACTTTATGATGTTGATTGTTGACTCCACTAGATACTGCTATGTTTATATTCTGAAATCCAAAGATGAAGCTTTGAACTAATTCAAAATCTATAAAGCTGAAGCAGAAAACCAACTTGATCTTAAAATCAAGAGGCTAAGATCAGATCATGGTGGAGAGTACTTTTCAAACAAATTTGATTTATTTTGTGCAAAACATGGTATTATCCATGAGAGGATGCCTCTCTACTCACCTCAGTCCAATAGGGTGGCCGAAAGAAAGAACCACACTCTAACTGATTTGATTAACGCCATGTTAGATACATCGGGTCTTTCCAAGAAATGGTGGGGGAGGCTCTAATGACTGCGTGTCATGTCCTAAACTGTGTTCCCGTAAAGGATAAAACCATAACTTCATTTGAGGAATGGGAGAAGAAAAGGTTTAAAATCTCTTACTAGATGTTTGGTGAAAGTCAATATTCCAGAACCCAAGATGCGAAATCTTGGACCAAAACCGTGGATTATGTTTTTCTGGGGTATGCTTTTGATAACATTGGCTATATATTTCTAATAGTAAAATCTGAGGTATCCGACATGCATGTTAGTGCAATTATGGAGTTGAATTATGCAACTTTCTTTGTGGACATCTTTTCCGTGAAAGGTATGTCTAGCTCATCAAATCAGGAGATGACTAGTTTATCTAGTCAGGAATTTGCTATAATTCCTAAATCCCTTATGCTGATTGAACACTTTGATGATCCTTTAGAGGAAGACAATGGAGCTCGAAAAAGGAGTAAGAGACAAAGGACTGCAAAGTCATTTGGTGATGATTTTATTGTGTACCTTGTGGATGATACTCTCACTTTTATCTTAGAAGCCTATGCATCTCAAGATCTTGACTAGTGGAAGAAAGTTGTCTTGGAGATACCGATGATCAAATCTCGGACATGTAATATATCGCGAGACAAAGGGATTAGTTACTAGCGTTAAAGGTTCTCACGATCACAGAAGTCATCGTAGAATGTGTAGGAGTCAGTATGGATCTCCAGGTCCCGCTTCTGATTATTGATCTGAGAGGGATCTCGATCATGTCTGCATTATTCATGAACCGTAGGGTGACACACTTAAGGGACACCAACACCATTTGGAGCAAATATGTTTTGGACGAATGAATTGCAAAGCGCTAGAATTATTTCAATAGACATCGAAACTATTTCAGGTGAAATTACTGAAATTGGTGCTGCATGTAATATTGAAATGTTGTAGGGGGTTTTATGTGAATGTTTGTTAATTAAAGTAATTAACAAAATTCTGAATAAAATTAATAAAAGAGTTTTATTAAATGAGAGAGCATTAAGTTTGGAGAAATTTACTACATTTAAAATAAAGACTTTAAAGAGGAATGTTAAGGGTCACTTTTATGTGGAGGGGGTTACCACCACATGAATGGGGAGGTGAGGGGTCACCCCCCATGGGGCGCTGGCCATGGTGAGGGTTACCCCTCCTCCTATAGACGGCCACCCCTCTCACCCTTCTTCCTCACACCTCCTCGTGAAGGATCTCTCCCCCGTCTAGAATTATTCCCCATGGTCTCGGATTAGCGAGATACATGTTCCCGGTGGCATTTCGTCTGGAAGGAGTTGTTGCTTCCGCTGCATCGCTGGAGCAATGAGGCGGAGGTTGTTTAGTGGCCTGAACGTGTGTACGAGTGCGGATGCGCTGCTGGTTTGCGGCGCTAGGACTTCCACACGATCTTGAGATCGGCAAGCGTATGACTACATCATCCATGAGTTCCTACTTGTTAACAAAACTGTGTTGTCTTCGAGGGTAAGTTCTCCATGGATGTATAGCCACCCGTTGCTTATATCTAGTAGATAGATCTTGGCGTATAGTTCACATTGTAGGAAAAAAATGTTTTATATGGTGCGAACCCTTCAGTACGTGTGTCATACGGCTCTAGCTGCTTCCCTTTTCCGTCATGGGGAGGAGAGTTGTGGCGCGATCTATGAGATCCACCATGCCCTCCGCCATGATGGCTGCTAGGTGGCGACGATGGCGGTGGGTTAGCCTTCTTTCTATGACCCTCCTGCGACTCCTCACACCTGTCACGGTTGCTTGCCGAACATGGCGGCTCCTTGTGGGACCTGCTCCTATGTCCTTCAATGCCGCTGTGCTCTCCGGCATGCCGGGGCTGCTCACCTTGGTCGCATATAATGATGCTGGCGTGGGGACACCTTGGCGGTGGCATGCTTGTACGGTGGCACAATTGTGGTTCCTCGTGACAACGAGATGGTGGTAGAGGTGGCGACCGGTGAGGACGAGCCTTTTCTCCATGGTCGGAGGATATGGGGATGGCGTCAGTACTATTGCATGCCTCCCTCCGTCTTCGCTCTTTGGAGCCTGTGTGGGATACCTTGTCACGGGGAGATTTTGTCCTTCTGCGGCTGTTCAGGGATGACTGGCAAAGCGCCGGGTTGGACTCAAGCGTCTGTCAGGTAGCCTTTTCCTGTTTCTTGCATGCCTTAGCGATGAGGTCATACACCTGAGCAACTTCTTCTGGTGACATGTCCTGTTCCAGGAGGGTCTTGGCGACGGTGATGTTTAGGGTGGGAGCTGGCATGACTTGTCTCCCCTCTAAATCAATGTATGGGGTGGCTTTTGTCAACTTGGACCCGTCATATCCCAACCTACGCCGAACGCTGGGGTCTTCGACGACGTGAGCTGGCACTTTCTTTGCCTTTGGCTTTAATAGCAATTGGTTGTACTCAGCTTCCATAGCTCTTGCCGCCTTGATGGATTGCTGCGCCCTGGCCATATCTTCGTCTAGCTTAGCGCCCTGCTCCACAATGCACTTGGCCTCCGCTAAGATTTCCGCGCGCTTCTCATCAAGCTCCGTAACGCTCTGGATATGGGCGACGGTGATAGGCTCAATGAGGAGTGTCCCATAAATTGCCTTGTCGGCGGGAGTAACCAAGGGGTTGCTAGCTGCACACGTTGATGGTGGCATTGGCGGCTAATTTGACTATCAGGCAGTACTGGGGGCTATGGTGAGTTCCTGCGCCGGTTGCGGGCGGATAACTAGAGGAGGCAAGGCCTTGGCTGGAGCCGGAGGCTCGGCGAATTTCTTGGCTACTACTGCTCTGGTAACCATTGGCGTGGACGGAGCTCTCTCACGTTCCGGTTCCTGTCCATCTTCTTCCATCATGCTCCCAATGGTGACTAGCACCTGGTGGGAAGCGTTGGTCTTCTTGGCGCGCTCCTCTTTCTCGATCTCCCTCATAATAGCATCGTATTCCTCCGAGTTAGCATCCGAGCCGCCGCCATCCATATTGATGTCAGTGTATAGCGCGTCAAGGATGGAGTCGGAGTTGGCTTTGGTGTTGTCGATGGCCAATGTTGAGGGTGATGGAGGCATACCGTTGTTGTTGTTGTTTCCTCCGGCTTCTGGCCCAGGCATGGCTTGGGTGTTTTACTCAGCGTCCGTGTATTCGTTGACGATTGCGACCATCTCACAAAATTTGAGAGGACCTGCGGCCTGCCACCTTCAGACGGTATGCCAGAGGAATGTTCTGAGTGTGAGAACTTCCACAAAGTGGTACACGAGCTCGTCGGCGTGGTCGCCCTCTAGGGTTTCCCTCACCCTCATCCATCTGGCGAGGTATTCGCGGGGAGGTTCTCCGTCCCTTTGAAGGCATCTAGCCAGATTGAAGATGGTGACTACGCTGACAAAATGCGACCTGCGAATCTCTAACGTTCGGGAAGCCAAGCGGATTTGCGGGGTCCTTCCACCTTTATATCCTACACAGGGGCGGTTTGGGTGGGCCTTGAATTTTCCTGATCCGAGCCACCATACTCCAAGGAGATATATGGCCCAGATCCCTCCACGAACATGTCCAGCTCATAGGCGGTCTGTGCGGGGCTTAACGAGTTTTTGACTTCCTTGGAGCTAGGACCCGAGTCAGTTTCGCCGATGAAGATGTGGATGTCTCTGAAGGGGATGATGGAGCATCGCATAGGGTTCATCTTCGTCGGCACCCAGGACTAATCTGGGGGATGATTGGGACGTTGCCGGAGAAGAGAACGCGGCTGATGGCTATGGTGTCACCGATTCCCGTGAATAGATTGGACCTCGCCCGGTGTAGAGCTCGAAGCGCTGCTTGCCCCATGGTGGGCGCCAACTGTCATGGTATTACCGACGAGTACACCATGGAGGGGTCCTCATAGTGCATGTTTAGAGACGTGGGGTACGGCGAAGAGTTGGCGGGTACGAGGTAACACAGCTTACCTAGGTTCAAGTCCCACAATGGTGGCGGAACTCTACTCCTGCTATAAATCACTATAATGACGATACGATGAGTTACAGAGATAGGTTCGATGTGCAAGGTGTTTCACGTTGTACGTAGCAATCTAAGAGGTTGTGCCCTAAAGTCTCCCACAGGTCCGGCTTATATAGGCACCCGAATCTAGGATTTATAGGAAAAGTTCCTTGCCGGACAAGGTAAAGAGTCCTACACTAATACGAACTAGTCTTTCATGTCTTGCACTCCAAAGCTCCGAGTATGTCAGTGACTCTGATGGCTCAAAATGTATCGAGCTCGTTGGGGAACCCCAAGAGTTAGGTATGATGAGCACAGTAGCAAGTTTTCCATCAGTTATGAAACCAAGGTTATCAAACCAGTAGGAGCAAGGAAACACCTCCAAGGTGTTGTTTCCAACTTGGAATCCTGCACAACACAACCACAAAACATTCCTCCCAACTTACAGTGAGGTTGTCAATCTCATCGGTTTTGCTGAAAACAAAGGATTAAACGTATTTTGTGGAAGATATGAATTGCTTGCAGAAAGTAAATAGAAATCAGTAAATAGTAGATTGTAGATTGATGGTAAAAGAATGGACCGAGGTCCATAGCTCACTAGTGGTGATTCTCCTCAAGGTAGATAGCATGTTGGGTGAACAAATTACAGTGGGGCAATTGACAAACATCGAGAAAGCATACAATGCATATACTAATCATCTTGACTCCTATGAGATTTGATTAGGCATTACAACATTATACATAGACCGTAATCCAACTACATCTATGACTAATAATCCACCTTCAAGTTATCATCCAAACCCCCTCTAGTATTATGTTGCAAGCAATAGATAATTGCATTAAGAAAAGTGTGTAAAGTAAACAATATGATTGTTCTATGAACAAAGGATTGTTGTTTTCTCCCAAGTAGCAATAGCACATTTAGTACCTTAGAGATTTCTGTCACTTCCCCAGATTCCTAGAGGCATGAACCCACTATCGAGCATAAATACCCCCTCTTGGAGTTGCTAGCATCTACTTGGCCAAGATAGCTACTAACAACGGAAAGCATGCAAGATCACAAATAACAAAGACATGATATAATCAATTAGAAATAACATCTCAATATCCATCGGATCCCTGCAAACACAATATGTAGGATTAAAAATTGATGATCTTGATCATGAACGGAGCTCACAAGATCTAAACATGATAGCAAAAAGGAGGAGAACCAACCATCTAGCTACTACATGGACCCGTAGTCCAGGGATGAACTACTCACGCATCACACCTGAGGCAGGCATGGTGATGAAGAAGGCCTCCAGGGTGAATTCTCCCCTCTGGCAGGGTGCCAGGAAGAGCTTCAGATCCCTCCCGATCTAGGGATGGAGATGACGACGGCTATAGACTCTTTCGTGGAATTTTTGATCGGGTACTTAGAGGTTTCGTCCCGAGGGGTCTTTATAGGAGGAAGGGCTAGGTCGATGGAGCACCAGGGGGCCCACACCCCCTGGTGGCACGCCCCCCAGGCCGCGCCGCCACCAGGTGTGGCTGCCCTGGTGCGCCACTTTGTCTCCCCTCCGGACTCCGTGTTGCTTCAGGTAAAATATTGACTTTGGCTTTTGTCCGGTCCAATTCCGAGAATATTTCCTTACTAGCTTTTATGAAACCAAAAACAGCAGAAAATAGGCAACTGGCACTGTGGCATCTTGTTAATAGGTTAGTTCCAGAAAATGTGTAAAAATACTCCAAAGTGTGGACAAAAGCATAAGAAAGTAGATATAAAACAAGCATGGAACATCAAAAATTATAGATACATTTGCAACCTATCAACATCCCCAAGCTTAACTCCTGCTCGTCCTCGAGTAGGTAAGTGACAAAAAGAAGAAGAATTTTTGAGGTGACATGCACCATTTGATCAAGGTATTTATAACATTGATAGCTGAGATCATAGTACTCTAACATAGCATGAAAGATATAGTTCTAACTATAAGACATAGCAACTATGTTGTAACATGAAAAGGTACAAACAAAATATCATGAATAACAATGTTTTGCAAGACGTTTATTTGTTTCACATATAGAAAACATAATGAGAATGGCATTCAGCTTGTCCCTCATAGTGTAGCAAAACATAAATGCATAGGACACCTTCAAAGTTCATAAGGGTGACTAGATACAAATAATTTAAGAACAAGCAATATCAAAGTTATGAATCAATCAACAAGTTTTGGGACAATGCACATTAAACTAAGAATGACCACTATGCTCTCCTAATAGGTGCTTAAAGATAGAAGATGGAGACTCAACATAAAATTAAAAGAAAGGCCCTTCATAGAAGGAACCAGGGATTCAAGTCTCATAAAGAGCTTCCAAAAATTATGGTACTTATTAGCTTTCAGCTCTCATTGCCCCTATCATAAGCATCTTTAGGTGGTTAAGGTTAAAGTGAACAAATATGAGGATATGCTTGACAACTTATAAGTTGAAAATCTCATGCTCCTTGCTTACGAGTACCGAATCTCATGCTACTCAACTTTAGTCACGAGTAAGTTCTTGTCATTGTAAGTACATATGCATCATAGATAACCGCCAACGGGGTACCCCTTGCCCCATGATACAGGAGCTATCCCATATCAAAATGATAAGGCAACAGATAATGAGCATCTCAGCGATCCTTTTGTATGCAATTTGCATAGGGTTTTCCCTTTTTTCTTTTCTTTTTTTCTCTTTTTTTTGTTTGGATGCTTCACAGGTATGGCTTAGACCAGCCGCCTAGGCGTTTCTCTAACACATATACAAACTCCATGAGCTTACAAGCTCCCCTTTTATTTCACAGAGAACCGCTAATGGGGTACCCCTTGCCCGATGATACGGAAGAATCCCCATATCAAAATGACAAGGAAAACAGACAATGAGCATCTCAGCAATCCTTTTATTTGCTATTTGCATACGTTTTTATTGAGGATGCTTCACAGATTGCTCATTATGGTTATGCTGCAAGTTTCCACCATGATTAGGAATGGCTTAGGCTAGCCGCCCAAGCGTTTCCCTAACACATATACAAACTCCATGAGCTTACAAGCTCCCATTTTATTTCACACCACTGGGATCCATAAGCAAAAGAACATGATATCAACTAAATAATGTGCAATATTGAAAGCGTTCCCCATGGTAACATGGTTCTGCTAATTCACAACTTATAAAGCACAAGCATATACACAACATAGATGGGCACAATGGTTCAAGTTTATTATGTGCAAGAAAGTAAAGTGTGCCATCAAGTTTGTGAGAGCTTTAATCACTAATTTTCACATAAAAAGTTTAATTCGGAAGGTAGATAAAAACATGAATATACTTGGAATAGCAATAATGCTAATAGGTAGGTATGGTGGACTCTTTGTAATAACTTGGTTTTATTTGGAGTTGGATGCATGAGTGGAACTCATACTTGGTACATGTGGAGGCTAGCAAAAGACTGGGAGCAACCAACTAAGAGAGCAATAATGGCCATAATCATGCAAAGCAACAAAACATTATTAATTAAAGCATAAAGTGATATTACAAGTCGAAAACTAAATGATCATAGAGGCTATGGTGACTTGGTATAGTCTTAACATGGTGTAAGTATGCGCCAAGTCAACCCGAATAAAGCATCAAAGGAGAATACCACAATATTATGCTTTTGTATGCTAAAACAATGCATGATTATTTTAAGGAACATTAAGCAATCTCAATTGTTTGGAACAAGTCATTCTACAACAATAATCACTAAGCATAGATTCAAAGCAATATCAAACATGACATGATAAAGTCTAGGCCATAGTCAAAACAAAACTCCTTTTATACCACTTAAGCATGAACTTTCCTACTCTTTTCCAATCCAAATCAACGTATTTGAAAATATGTATGAATGCGGGGGTCCAAACAATTTATTTAAGCAAACTAAGCAAAAGAAAAACTAAAACGATGACGCTCCAAGAACAACAAAATTGTGCATGAAACAATAAAAATGAAGTGTGTGGAAGAAAACCTGAGATTTTTATTGATGAAGAAGGGGATGCCTTGGGCATCCCCAAGCTTTGACGCTTGTACTTCTTGAATATTTCTTGGGGTGACACGGGTGGCATCCCCAAGCTTGAGCTTTTGTCCATACTTCATCTCATCACATTGTTCTTCTCTACACTTGAAAATTTCTTTCATACAAAACTTCACATAATCTTCATTAGCAACATTAGTGTACTCAAGATAATAAGTCTTTTGGTTCAGTTTCAATACAAGTAAAACTTCCATTCAAACACAATCTACTGTAGCAATTCCTTTTAAAAGTTCAAGTAATTGGCGAGAACTCAAAGCGAAAGAGATTAAGAGGCAAATGCAAATAATGGCAGAAATCTGTCAAAACAGACCAGCAGGTAAAAACCAATTTTTTCGGAAACCTTCTATTGCTCAAATCGAAAAGTGATAAACTAATGAAAGTTAGATAACAACCTGGGGCAGACGCACAAAACAGTACATCTCAATCCGACGTGCAAAGATTTTTCACGATTTTTTACAATGAAGCACAAAAATCTGTTTCGGAATAGCAACTTTCCCAAGTCTTACTTCTCTCTCATTAGAGGTTATTCTTGGCACAAAAAACACACAAAAAGGATAAGGAGAGGTTGTTACAGAAGTAATAACTTCCAAGACTCAACAAAATGAAAAACTTACTAAATAAAAATTTGGGTTATCTCCCAATAAGTGCTTTTCTTTAACGCCTTTGAGCTAGGCATAGGAAGCAAGATTCAAGTATTCTCAAATGAAGAAGCATTAAGAGCAAATTTTGTTTTAATAGGAGAGGAAAAAGGAATCTTCTCTCTCTTCTTAGGGAAGCGTTCTATACCTTTCTTGAGTGGGAATTGATATTTAATGGTGCCTTCTTTCATATCAATAATGGCACCAATGGTTCTAAGAAAAGGTCTTCCCAAAATAATAGGACAAGAAGCATTGCATTCAACATCCAAAACATAGAAATCAACAGGGACATAGGTATTGTTAACCATAATAAGAACATCATTAATACTCCCCATGAGTTTCTTTTTAGCATTATCATCAAGTTGGACATCTAAATAACAATCTCCTAATGGTGGCAAATCAAGCATTTCATAAATCATTCCAGGCCTAATAGAGACACTAGCACCAAGATCACATAAAGATTTTAGATCAAAATCATTCACTTTAATATTAATGATGGGTTCCCAACCATCTTCTAATTTCATAGGAATAGAAGCTTTAATTTTTATGAGAGCATCAGTAATGTGTTTTGTAAAGGCCATATTCATAGCACTAGCATTAGGACTTTTAGCAAGCTTTTGTCGGAACATAATTACTTCAGAGATATTACAACCATCAAGATCAAAATCATAATTACCATCCAAGGTAGTAGAGCTATTGTTTCCCATATTTCGAAGAATTTCAGCATTTTTATTGGAAAATGTTCCATTGGTTTTAGGCATTGTTGCAAAAGGAATGGGGACTTAATGTGGTTTGCTAGCATCAACATTAGTGGTGGTGATAGTACAAATACTACTATTTCTAGCAATTTCATCCTCTCTTTCCCACTTAGCATGCAATTCAGCTAACAGTCTAACATTTTCATCGATTATAACTTGTATGGCATTAGTAGCAGCAAAGGGGTTTTCCATAGTTTCAGGTTTAGCATCCATTTTATTAATCAAAGAGGATTGTGCTTCAGACAAATATGATATTTTTTTTAGCATTAGAAAGTTTTTCCTCAATAGTTTTATTGAAAGCAGTTTGTTTACTAATAAAATCCTTAAGCATGACTTCAAGTTTAGAGGGTGCACTTCTATTGTTGTTGTAGGAATTTCCATAAGCATTACCATTATTGGGAGGATATGGCCTATAATTATTATTACCAAAATTATTTCTGTAGGCATTGTTGCTAAAATTATTGTTTCTAATGAAGTTCACATCAACTTGCTCTTCTTGAGCAACCAAAGAGGCTAAAGGAACATGATTTGGATCAATATGAGCTTTTCCATTAACAAGCATAGACATACTAACATCAATTTTATCACTCAAGGAGGAGCTTTCTTCAACAGAATTTACCTTTTTACCTTGCGGAGCTCTCTCAGTGTGCCATTCAGAATAGTTAACCATCATATTATCAAGGAGCTTTGTTGCAGCACCCAAAGTAATGGTCATAAAGGTGCCTCTAGCAGCAGAATCCAGCAGATTTCTTGAAGAATAATTCAGTCCTCCATAAAAAGTTCGGATAATCATCCAAGCAGTCAGTCCATGAGTGGGACAATTCTTTACCAAAGATTTCATTCTTTCCCAAGCTTGAGAAACATGTTCATTATCAAGTTGCTTAAATTTCATTATTTCACTTCTCATAGATATAATCTTAGCAGGAGGATAGTATTTTCCAATGAAAGCATCTTTGCATTTAGTCCAAGAATCAATACTATTTCTAGTTAGGGATAGCAACCATTCTTTAGCTTTTCCTCTCAAGGAGAAAGGAAACAATTTAAACTTAATAATATCTCCATCTATATCCCTATGTTTTTGCATCTCACAAAGTTCAACAAAGTTATTAAGGTGAGCATCAACATCTTTAGTACCAGCACCAGAAAATTGTTCTTTCATAACAAGATTGAGCAAAGCAGGTTTAATTTAAAAAAAAGTAGCTTCGGGAACAGGTGGAGCAATAGGTGTGCACATGAAATCATTGTTGTTTGTGCTAGTAAAGTCACACAACTTAGTATTTTTAAGAGTAGTCATTTTTTTGTGTTTTTAATAAAGGAAGCAAACCAGTACAACTATTTTTTCATGTTTTTGATAAAAGAAACAAGCAAACAAAGCAAAAATAAACTAAGCAAAACAAAAAACAAAGTAAAGAGATTGGATATGAGGGACTCCCCTTGTGAAGCTGTCCTTAACTCCCCGGCAATAGCGCCAGAAAAAGGCTTGATGGCTCAGGATACGTTGAGCTCGTTGGGAACCCTAAGAGGAAGGTATGATGAGCACTGCAGCAAGTTTCCCTCAGTTATGAAACCAAGGTTATTGAACAAGTAGGAGCAAGGAGACAATCCTAAGGTGTTGCTACTAACTTGGAATCCTGCACAACACAATCACATAACTTTGCCCCAACTTACAGTGAGGTTGTCAATCTCAGCGGTTTTGCTAAAAAAAAGGATTAAACGTATTGTGTGAAAGATAGTAATTGCTTGCAGAAAATAAACAGTAAACAACAAATAGTAGATGGTATAGCAATGGTAAAAGCATGGACCAGGGTTCATAGTTCACTAGAGGTGATTCTCCTTAAGATAAATAGCATGTTGGGTGAACAAATTACAGCGGGGCAATTCACAGACTCGAGTCTGCATACAATGCATATACTAACCATCTTGACTCCTATGAGATTTGATTGGGCATTACATCATTATACATAGACCGTAATCCAACTGCATCTATGACTAATAATCCACTTTCAGGTTATCATCCGAACCTCCTCCAGTATTAAGTTGCAAGCAATAGATAATTGCATTAAGCAAAGTGTGTAAAGTAAACAATACGATTGTCCCATGGACAAAGGATTGCCATTTTCTCCCTAGTAGCAACAACACATCTAGCACTTTGATTACTGTCACTTCCCCAGATTACTAGAGGCATGAACCCACTATCGAGCATAAATACTCCCTCTTGGAGTTGCTAGCATCTACTTGGCCAAGATAGCTACTAACAACGAAAAGCATTCAAGATCACAAATAACATATACATGATAGAATCAATAATCAATCTAAAATAGCATCTCAATATTCATCGGATACCCGTAAACACAACATGTAAGATTACAAATAGATGATCTTGATCATAAACAGAGCTCACAAGATCTAAACATGATAGCACAAAGGAGGAGAACCAACCATCTAGCTACTATATAGACCCATAGTTCAAGGATGAACTACTCACGCATCACACCGGAGGCAGTCATGGTGAGGAAGAAGGCCTCCAGGATGATCTCTCCCCTCCGGCAGGGTGCCAGGAAGAGCTTCAGATCCCCCGATCTATGGATCGAGATGGCGGTGGCTACAGACTCTTCCGTGGATTTCTGATTGGGTCTTTGATCGGGTACTTAGGGTTTTCGTCCCGGGTGTTTGACACGAGAAAAATGTCTGGCACGGTAGAGGAGTGCTACTTTGGGGAAGAAGATAGTAGCATGTTTTTGTCATGCGCCGGGGTAAAGAAAAAGAAGTGCGGGCGTGGCAGTGTACCGTAGTACACAAGAAAAAGAGAGGGAAGTCGTATTTTATTAATCTCTCTTGGAGAAACAAAGTACAATATTCCAAGTACATGCGCTCCGTGGCCTGTTTGCGCGGCCAGCCTGACTATGGCGATTGCGATCTCCTGGTTCCCGGGGCCTCGGAAGACACCCGGTTAATTACTCCCGTGGGTTACGCCGCGAGACACCTCCGATTAAAGTGTGTGGTCGTCTTCGTCGTCTTCGCTTCACGTTCCCCATGCATGATGTGGTGGTGGTGTGTGTGGGCGGCGGCAGAGCCCGTGTCCTCGTTGGTACACGTGCCGCGAGTAGTGTGGCCTTTGCTCCGGCCACGCCCGCCCTCACCGTCATGCCTCGTCGGTCTTGACGGCGTCAATGTAGTTGGAGTTGAAGTAGCATGGGTCCGCTCAGCTGGGACTTCTCGACGACCAGCAGCCTCGTCGGGGTGCGCAAGGGGTATTGCCTCGCGGGAGTAAGTGTTGGTGGAGATCGGCGTCAGTGTCAAACCGATGCACGCGTATAAGTCGGCGTAGCCAGCAAGTGTGGTCAACACCTCGTCTCGGTCCAACGCCGAGTTCGCGGCTGTCGTCCTAGACAAGAGCGTCGTCTCAAAGGCTTCGGGAGAAGTGGTGTCGGAGGCGTCGTCTCGCATTGTCTCAGGAGGTGCGGCTGTCCATGTGGAGCCACCTCCGTGTGGATAGCAACTCGAACATTGCTAGGCTTATTCGCGCCTTGGATCGCTCTCGGGTGGGTGGTGACTTGGTTGGTGTCGCGCTCTCAAATGACCACCACGATGATTGAGCTTCCGGATGGTGCTCGTCTTGGAAGATCACGGCCATTCCGCCCATGCCCTTGCGGTTGCTTGAGGCCTAGCTCACACATGGGGCTAGGGCTTGTGTAGATGGGGCTCGGCTGAGTCTCCGAGCGTCGGAGGTGTAGGCACCAAATGGGCCCTACGATGTCGTGACGTCGTGATGCCAGCAGCAGCAGCCGAAAACACCGAGTAGTAGCAGGAGTAGTCAGGCACACGCACTAGCATGGTTGTATCTGGACAACGCATGAATATGCATCTCCGGCTTTGATCTGCACTATATATGCATGTTGTATCTCTAGACCACGTACATGCATCTCCATCGTATGCATGCATGTACATGTTCTTGCATATGGTTAGAAGTAGCTCTGGGTGCTCGTACGCCCGCACGCCGGATGATCGACACGACGCGGGCAGCGCCAACGGTCTCTCCAAGCTCCCGGACACCATGGCTGCAACGCCCGTGCTGTCTCTGATGGCGGAAGAGCTGCACGCCGGCAGCGCCGCAAAGTCTACATGCGGGTCGTGAAGGAGGAGAGGGCGCTAGGCTGCACGTTGGCTGCGTCGACGTTATTGATCGGCCGTCCGGTTCAGGGACATGGGGTGGCACCGGGGCTGTACGCCGGCAGCCCGGATGGCATCGTTTTCTTGCAGGACTGGAGAGGGCGTCGGGCTGCATGCCGGCAACCCCATCATCTTCTGCGGAGAGGTCGTCCGTGGAAGTGGAGATGGCGCCGTTCCGCGCCGGCTGCTCCCTCGACGCCGTCGCCTATGGGTCGTAGAGGTGGAGATGCCACGGTCTCGCGCCGGCTGCCGTGCGCCTTTTGAGGCCATCGTCTTGGCGCCGGGCTGCCCTTCGGGATCCTCAACGCCATTGGCGCCGCTCGGGTGAAGTGGAGAGAGGGTCGGGCTGCCCGCCGGTGGCCCGACACCATCGTCTTCGGCGTTGTGGAAAGGGCGCCGGGATGCACGCTGGCAGCCACACTCCTTTGAGGTCTTCATCTCGGCGCGGTGGATATGGCGCCGAGCTACACGCCAACAGCCGTGCGTCCTCGAGGTCGTCGTCTTGGTGGCAGCGGAGATGGAGATGGCGCCGGGCTTCACGCTGGCAGTCGCGTGCCCTCGAGGCTGTCGTCTTGGGCGGTGGATATGGAGATGGTGCCAGGCTGCAAGCCGGCAGCCCCGCACCCACGAGGCGCATCGTCTTGGTGGCGGCAGAGGTGGAGATGGCACCGGGCTGGACGCCGGTAGCCACGCGTCCTCTAGGCCGTCGTCTTGGTGGCGGCAGAGATGGAGATTGGCGTCCGGCTGCACGCCGAAACCCGCACGTCCTCGGCGCCGTCGTCTTGGATGTCATGGAGAGAAGGCACCGGGCTGCACGCCGGTAGCAGCCTCGACGTCGCCACCTTGGGTGTCGTGGAGAGGACGCCGGACTACGCGTCGGCAGCCTCGACGTCGCCATCTTGAGTGTAGTAGAGAAGAAGGCGTCGGGATGCACGGCGACGTCCCTTGGGTGTCATGGGGAAAAGGCGCCGGGCTGCACGCCGGCAGCCCCGACGTCGCCGTCTTAGGTATGGTTCAGGGTGATGAAGAAGACCACGAGCAGCACGTCCGCATCTCGGCTGCGTCACCGAGCATCGCCGGCTGCTCCGGCGTTTCCGGCACCATTGGCATACGTATGCTGTAGAGAGAGGTAGAGAAGATCAACCGTGATTCTTACTATCAGGAAGTGCTTGCTTCGTTTTCATGACACCTCCTCCCTGCTCCTCGTGTGTGGATGTGTAGGTATGTGCGTGTACGAGGGCTTTTGGGTGTGGATGGATTATATGGATGGATGTAGCGATCAACACCGGGCGCGAGAGCTGGGCGTCTCCAGCTGGGTGTGATCCTCCGGGTCTGGGCTGTGAGTTTTTTGATCGGGGTGGTGTTCTCTCCTCCCCGTGAGCGTGAGTCTGGACGTCCTTTTATAGGCGGCGAGCGACTCTGGATGGATCAGGATGGAATGCTGAATGCCTGAATCTTCGGTATTTGTTGCAGATGTTTATCTTATCCCGGCACGCGCTCAATCTTCGGTAGAACCGCAGGCCGTTCGAGTATTCCTCCGGCCACGGTGCTTATCACCTTCCCAAAAATCTTGTTTAGTTGTGTCCAGTAGCTAACACGTATGTGTATGCGATGCAGGCCGGCCGGTCGACCGGTCTGTATATACGCCTCAGTATACCCCTGCAAAATACACTGATCAATTAAATCATAATTAGTTTCCACTTTCTTGACATTGCAAAGGCGCTCGTGCACGTGGTAGCTGCCTCTACGTGCCATGCTTGTTCTTTGGAGTCCATTAGTTATTCGCGTCTGGAAGTAGTACCAACACCTGATGCTAACCCATGAACCTGTATAATAAATCAAAGAGACATACATGTATGCATACAGAAGTGGTACTCGCGTCCACGATTTTTTAAATACCACTCGCAGTGTTTAAACTGCTATTTGGTACAAAATCGCGTCGAACAAATGCCCCCCACCAAGTAGAGTTCGAGTACAAAACGAATCGGACTCGACTTGGTGAGAAAACCAAAAAGGACGCTGATATCTCATTGTAGTCTTGGTTCATCGTGTAGAAGTGGCGTGGGTAAAACCTTCCACATTCGTAACCGTTTGAGGAAATTTGCTGGACCATGTAGTAGCTACGGCGCCAAACAGCAAGACATCCATGCTTTGCCTCCATTACACAGCGAAATACCATGTTGTGTCTTGGAGAAGATTTATCGACCTAGTCGCGACCACATAGCTTCAGTAGTGCCAACCGACTAGATCGAAGGGTTTCACAGATTCGCGCTAGCCGCACTGGCGTGCTGCACTGCTCCCAAATCTTCATGTGTCGGTGTAGATGAGACGCCGGAAAGACATCAGCGTCGACACCACCCCGGTGTTGCCGATGTAGGCTGGTGAAGACACTTGAAGTTGAAGGTGCTCGGAGTATCGTGTACTGCCAAACACCGTTCCGCTTGTAAAAGCATATGGCCGAGTATTTACTCGGAGAATAAAACCCACAAGAGCCAGAAAACACGAAATCGAGAGAAAAACAAAGTTTTGGTTTTGGGTTTTTAAAATGTTGGCTTTCCCGTTATACACTAGCTATATGTGTGATATCCGAAAAGGCCGCCAAATGACTTGTCTTCGGAATCATCGCAGGACCATGACGATAACAACTTCGTCCTTCCGTGTACGTGTGTGGAGACGCCATCTTTGGAGATGCTTCCGAGAGGTAGTAGAGAGTCATACTCTAGCCCATCGTGGTACCGAGGAGCCCCACGGCTCAACCATGCCCTCTGCACGATACCCCGCGAACGCGGAGACTTAGGCATGGTAAGAGGAGGGAGTAAGGCTTTGGGACAACGGCTTTGGAACTTCCATGCCTCATTGAGGGGTGGTGAACGGCTACCTTCTGCCTTCCTTCGGATGGTTCCCTTATGCTTAGGACGGTTTGGGCTTGCTTCCTGGAGTGTATGGATTTGTGTCCTCTCGTGAGCGTTTCTTGCATGTGCCACTTGGTCAGCCATGGACTTCATGAGATTGCTTGCACTGTTTGGGATTTTTTTGTACTTGATTTTGGCTTGAACTTCCTGAGGTTCTTTTCTTCTTTCTTCACTTGAGGACCCACCTTCAGAACTTGGAAGGCAACCATTCACCTTGGTGGACTAAGGAACCCTCTAGCACTTTATCTAGAGCTTATGGTGGCGCACCCCAGGGTTGTCACGCGGCTACGCACCAAGTTGGGCAGCCATTTCATGATCTTTTCCTAGGGTCTTCCCTGGGATGTGAGCCTCTGCGAGCTCGAGGCACGCCGAAAAGCATGAGGGGCATGGAATCTCGGTACGCTGAAGTGCCCAAGTAATCTTCTCCACTGCCTCTGGAAGCATGCACTTGTTACGTGTCGTGATTTGTGGGTGTAGGAGCCGCTCCGCTAGCGACTTTGATGCTTTGTGCCACCTTCCGACAAGTCCTAAGGTAGCCAGATCTTTAATCATCAGCGTGGTATGATGAGGGAAGCCGTTTTTTTGTTGGGGGCGAACAAAGATCCATGCTATGCAAAGGAGAATGCATCATGGATCTGAGGTGACTAAGAAGTTTCCCAAATAAAAACGAAAGAAGAAAGAAAAACAAAAAAATGGCAACAGAAGAGGCAAATCTTTAACAAAAATATTTTTTTCTAAGAAACCTTCCGTTGATTGGAGGCATGGGCCGGGCTCCTTGAGGATCAACCAGTTGGTATGCACCCCAGTCGTAGACTTGCTCGATGGCGTAGGGTCCTTCCCACTTTGGCTCGAACTTCCCATTCGTCTTGTGCGTGACGACGATGGGGCGCCTAAGGACAAGGACTAGCTCGCCCCGCCGAAAGGCCTGTTGCTTGACAAGCTTGCCGTAAGCTCTCACCATGTTTTGACGGTAAAGCTCCAGGTTCTGCAGGGCTTGGAGACACTCCTCTTCCAGGGCGTCGAGCTCCTAGAATCGCAGTTGTACCTATTCGTCTTTGGTAAGTTCGCCTTGGTTTGGCAGTCGAAGAGAGGTTATTTGAACCTCCGATTATAGCCTGGCAAACTATCCATGAAGGATGGTGAGCCATGACCCGTGGTAGAGTCAACGACCATCACCGTGCTCGAAAGGGGGAAGTCGTCTTAGGACACCTCCAAGTGGTGAAGGCAATAGCGAGCTGCACGTAGAAGGCCTCGGGCATGGTTTGTGGTGGAGAAAGTGGCGGCGATCTACGCGCCGGCAACACCGATGCCATCATCTTTGGCATGTCTCGTTGGAGCCGAAAGGATGCGGGGTTGCCCACCAGCAGCCTCGTCGCCATCTTTTAGGCATCATTCACGACAGTGGATGTGGCACCAGTTTGCATGCCAGCATCCCGTGATGCCATCGTCTTTGTTAGGTCAGCGTACATGAAGATGAATGAACCGAGAGTGCATTGGTTGCACGCCTGCAACACCGCCACCATAGACCTTCATCAACGCTGCGAGAATGGAGAGAGAGTGCCAGGAGACACGTTGCAGCCCTGACGTGTCTTGGGCGCCATGCAGAGGGCGCCAGGATGCACGCCGGTAGCCTTAGCACCGTCATCATCTTCAAGTCCCGTCTTCTCCATGCACTTGGTGTAGATAGTGGTGATGTGATGATAAAGGGGTAGGCATGGCGTTACATCCGTTGCCCCGGTGATGCTTAGCCTTGTTCCTCGGCTTGTCGATGTACGATGATTAAGATGTCTGGCCTCGTCGACTCAGACAGGTGTGCGGCCTTCGCCTTGTCGGTGCCTGGCTTGGTGGTGTCTGTCTCGTCGGTGCTGGACTTGAGGGCTTGCCTTTGCCTCGTCGATGTCCGGCAAGATATGAAGACAGGTGTGCGGCCTTTGCCTCGTTGGTGCCTGGCCTGGTGGTGTCCGCCTCGTCGGTGTCAGACTTGATGGCTTGCCTTTGCCTCATCGGTGCCCGGCAAGATATGAAGACAGCCGTGCGGCCTTTGCTTCGTCGGTGCCTAGCCTGGTGGTGTCCGCCTCGTCGGTGTCGGACTTGATGGCTTGCGTTTGCCTCGTCGGTGCCCGACAAGATATGAAGACAGGCGTGCGGCCTTCGCCTCGTCGGTGCCTGGCCTGTTGGTGTCCGCCTCGTCAGTGTCAGACTTGATGGCTTGCCTTTCCCTCATCGGTGCCTGACAAGATATGAAGACAGGTGTGCAGCCTTCGCCTTGTCAGTGCCTGGCCTGGTGATGTCCGCCTCATCGGTGTCGGACTTGATGGCTTGCCTTTGCCTCGTCGGTGCCCGACAAGATATGAAGACAGGTGTGCGGCCTTCGCCTCGTCGGTGCTTGGCCTGGTGGTGTCTCCCTCGTCGGTGTCGGACTTGATGGCTTGCCTTTGCCTCGTCGGTGCCCGACAAGATATGAATTGCTTCATCAGAAAAAAGTACATGTTGGTGATGTGGCTTTGCCTTGTCGGTGCTAGGACGAAGTCGAAGAAGAGTGTTGATGAGTCGAAGTAGACTTGAATGTCATCGTTGTAGCGTAGCTTGATGATGATGGTATGTGTACAAGCTCACAAAGGCTTGATATATTGTGGTCATGTGACACGATTAAGGCAGATGGTCGGTGTAGACAAAGAGAAGTGTGTTGACGCAGCTGGCGTCCATTCTAGGCAGAGGCTGATGAAGACTGTCGCCATGTCGATGTAGTTGGCCCCTACTAGCTTACCGAGGGGTAGCATTACGGCGTCTTGTGTCTTGGTGGACCTGAGCTAGGAGGTTGGTGAAGTCTCCGGTGGTAGATCCATTGAAGGCGACTCTCTCATGGAAGTGTAGGTGCCGAAATCCTAGCGGTGAGCGTGACGGAGTCGGCTCAAGGGGAGTCCAAAACGAGGGCTCTTATAGACGTTGGTGTTGTGACCTCATGTGATGGTGTACGTAGAAGCGGCGATGCAGCTTGTCGCGTTGATGTGGTAGGCGCATACCTCGAAGGGTGCACCTGAAGTTGCTCTCCACACCTAGGAGGGGATGAAGGTCGCGGTGGAAATGCAACTCATGTGGGATCCTGGGATCTCCATCCTTGAGTGGGGCGAGGGTTCCCCTCACCATCTTGATGTCGTGACCAATGGTTCCAACATGAGGGCATGTTAGGATGCCCCCCTTGCGCATGTCGGATGGGTGAAGCTTGGCATCGAGGCGCCAAGTATGGCGCTCAGGTTGAGGATGATGGCTAGGGGCTTGGTATCTCATCCAACCCCCAACTTGTGTTGATGATGAAATTGGCGCTCCTTGCTCATGGAGCCGCCTCTGGATGCTATTCATTTGACCTTGCAAGCGGCGAAACTCCTGTGGTAGGTCTTCTCCGCATGGCGCATGTTGCCTCATTCCAAAAAAATGGCGAACCTGTTGTCGTTGGGGATGGGACGACCGTTGACCGCCGAAGTGTGGCAGCATGGTGCACACATGCTTCTTCATGGATCTTCGGGGTTGATAAAGAGCGTAGGGCCTGGCAAAACAGACTCCTTACGGGAGTATCATTTCCAGAACTCCTTCATGATGGCTCTTGTCACCACCAGCTTGACCTCCGATGGCTCAACGCTCATGCATGTGAGCACCTTGTCCGTGAGGTCCCTTGCACCGAGGGACCGATCTTCCGCAAGCACCGCGCTCTCAGTGATGCGGGAGCTTAATTGCTGGTGGAGTCGTTGTACCTTGCGGTACTACCTTATGCAGTTCCTCATCAATTGTGGGCTTTCTGACAAACGGGCGTTTGTCATGAGCCTCCACAGGTCATCGGAGGCGGCTTCCAAGCCTCCAAGAAGCTCAATTCCGGTGTGCCTAGTCGTTAGTGTTGGCCTCTCTAAGTACAAAGGCTGGGTAGGGGCGTGAAGTGACGCCACACCGGCCTGCTTGTAGGCGGCATTGGAATAGAGGCGGTGGAGTGCCCACATGCCCCCTTTGATGACGTGTCCTATTGACTCCTTCAACAGGGTGCACGCCTCAAGCCTCAACTCACGGTGCTCCTTCTTGGCCATGCCGGATGCCTGCCTTTGCGCCTTCTTAGATTGCATGGTTTGGAACCACGCTGGCGCCTGGGCTTGGTGCATGTACATCCTAACGCCGACCTCGACGACAACCATGGATCACCCAGGGCTCCGTGTTCGTGGCATGGGAGAGTCCTCCTACATGAAGAGGATTCTTGATCGGCGGAGCTCCACGCCGTTGGCTTGTCATGCAGGATGTTGTGTAGGTTGGGTAAACGAGCGAAGACAATTCTGACGACCACAGCGGAGCAAAGATGGGAGGAGAACCATGTCCCACCGGGCATGCCAATTTGTTTGACACGAGAAAAATGTCTGGAGAGTAGAAGAGTGCTACTTGAGGGGAGAAGATGGTAGCGTGTTTTTCTCATGCGCTGGAGTAAAGAAAAAGAAATGCGGGCGTGCCAGTGTACCGTAGTACACAAGAAAAAGATAGGGAAGTCGTATTTCATTAATCTCTCTTGAAGAAACAAAGTACAATATCCCAAGTACATGCGCTCCGTGGCCTGCTTGCGCGACCAGCCTGACTATGGCGATTGCGATCTCCTGGTTCCCGGGGCCTCGGAAGGCACCCGGTTAATTACTCCCGCGGGTTACGCCGCGAGACACCTCCGATTAAGCCGTGTGGTCGTCTTCGTCGTCTTCACTTCACGTTCTCCATGCATGATGTGGTGGTGGTGTGTGTGTGGGCGGAGGCAGAGCCCGTGTCCTTGTCGGTACACGCGCCGCGAGTAGCATGGCTTTTGCTCCGGCCCGCTCGCCCTCGCTGTCGTGCCTCGTTGGTCTTGACGGTGTTGTGGTAGTTGGAGTCGAAGTAGCATGGGTCCGCTTAACTGGGACTTCTCGACGACCAGCAGCCTCGCCAGGGTGCGCAAGGGGTATGCCTCGCGGGAGTAAGTGTTGGTGGAGATCGGCATCGGTGTGAAACCGGTGCAACCACAGGTCGATGCAGCTAGTGTGGTCGGCGCCTCGTCTCGGCCCGACGCCGAGTTCACGGCAGTCATCGTGACTGAGGTTCCGTCTCACGAGCTCGTGGCGAAGTGGTGTCGGGGGCGTCATCTCGCCTCGCCTTGGAACGGTGGTCGCCCGCCTCACCTCAGCCCGACACCGAGTTCAGGTAGTCGGCGTGACTAAGGGTGCTATCTCATCGGCTTGTGGAGAAGTGATGACTAGCGACCCGTAGCCCCGCCTTGGACTACTCTTAGGTCAATGGTGACATGGTTGGTGTCGCATTCTCGGAGGTTACGAGGGCCGCTAGAAATAAGAGGCCTGACTCACACATGGGGCTTCTAGGTGGCGCTCGCTGAACGTGACGCCATGGTTCTGCCAGCGTCGGCCGAACGAGTCCAAGTATTGGACATGTCGAGTAGCATCAGGAGCGTAGCGCATGCACGCACCCCGGTCCTTTGCATGCACCAGCCATACGTGTGTTTTGAGCATGTACATGCATGCTCGTGGCTTCGCATGGCTCGATGTGGTAGCTTCGGGCGCTCGCACACCAGCCACCAAACGCCGTGGTCGCCAACTGTCCTTTGGCAATAACAACTCAGCCTTGGTTCGTGGAAGCGGAGAGAGTGCAGGCCACACCGACAGCCCCCGGCGCCTTCTTGTCTTTTGCACCGTTCATGTAGGTGGAGATGGAGGTCGAGCCGGGCCGGCTGCCGGCAGCTCTGACGCGCGGAAGTAGGGACGACACCGGGCTGGCTGCACGACGGACGCCATCGCCTACAGCTCAGCCCCGCCAACGTAGCCTGGATGGAGAGAGTGTCAGGCTGCACACCGGTAGCCCCGGTACCGCTGTTCATGGGATGTGAAGAGAACATCGGGCTGCATGCCTGCGGATCAGGCATCATCTTCGGTGTCGTGGAGAGGGCGCCGGGCTGCACGCCGGTGACCATCTTGGATGTCGTCGAGAGGGCGTCGCTGCACTTCGATCTCCTCGACACCTTCTGTCGCCGCTCGGGTGAAGTGGTAAGAGGGTTGGGACTGCACACCGGCACCCCAACGCTATCGATTTTGGCATGGCTCGCCGGGATGGAGACGGTGCCGGCTTGCACACAGGCAGCCCCGCCTCCGCCTTCCGCACGACCAGCGTTGATGGAGATCGCGCCGTCGAGATGAAGAAGGCGGCCGTCCTTCGCCTTTGAACCCGTCGACTTGGGTGCGACTCATGGTGGTGAAGCAGATGCTGACCCAACACCGTCACCTATGGATCGAAGAGGTGGAGATGGCACCAGGATGTACGCCGGCGGACTCGTCGTGGGCGCTAGCGCGGCCCGTGGGAATGGAAAGGAGGTCGGGCTGCACGTCGGTAGCCTCGACGCCGCTGTCTTGGGTGTCGTGGAGAGGGTGTCAGGCTGCACGTCGGAAGTCCTGACACCGCCACCTTTAGCGCCGTTCGTGGGGGATGGAGAGGACACGACGACAATCCCGTCGTCGCCCGTCGGTGCGGCTCGCGGAAGTGGAGACAGCATCGGCTTGTACGCCGTGAGCCCCACCATCGCCTTCAGCACGCCGACGTTGGTGGAGATGGCACAAAAGAGATGAAGAAGGTGGCTGTCGTTCGCTTTTGAGGCCATCGTCCTGGCGCCATGGAAAGGGCGTCGGGATGCACGTCGACAGCCGCACTCCTTTGAGGTAGTCGTCCCGGGCGTGGTGTGAAGGGAATATGCCCGAGAGGCAATAATAAAGTGGTTATTATCTTATTCCATGTTTATGATAAATGTTTATTTTGCATGCTATAATTGTATTGATCGGAAACATCAATACATGTGTGTTTAATAAACAAAAAGGGTTCCTAGTTATGCCTCTCTTATAGACTAGCTTGTTGATTAACAAGATGATCAAGGTTTCCTGATCATGGATATTGGATGTTGTTAATAACAAGGTCACAACATTAGTTGAATGATGTGATGAACATTTATCTGAAGTATAGCATTACGATCAAGTCATTATGTTTATATTGCTATAACATCATACGAAGTAATCTTTATCCTTAGACCATGAGATCATGTTAATTGCTAACACCGAAAGAATATCTTGATAACATCAAACGTCACACCATAACAGGGTGACTATAAAGATGGGTTCAGTGCTACGAAGTTGTTATGTTGAGGCTCATGGATCAAGAGTGGAATTTGTCAATCCAGATGACAGATAGATATACTCTGGGCCCTCTCGGTGATATCACATTGAGATAGCTTGCAAGCAAGTGATGTGATCACTAGAATATTATATCACGGGAACGAGAAAAGAGTGCATGTCGGTAACGAGATCAAACTAGGTATGGAGATACCGATGATCGAATCTCGGACATGTAATATATCGTGAGACAAAGGGATTTAGTTACTAGCGTTAAAGGTTCCCACGATCATAGAAGTCATCGTTGAATATGCAGGAGTCAGTATGGATCTCCAGGTCCCGCTTCTGATTATTGATCTGAGAAGAGTCTCAATCATGTCTGCATTATTCGCGAACCGTAGGGTGACACACTTAAGAGTTACCGGACACCATTTTGGAGCACATATGTTTCAGACGAAAGAATTGCAAAGTGCAGGAATTGTTTCGATAGAAATCGGAAATTGTTTCGGGTAAAATTGCAGAAAGTGGTTATGCATGTGATATTGAAATATTGCAAGGGGTTATATGTGAATGTTTGTTAATTAATGTAATTAATAAATTCTGAATAAATTTAATAAAAGAGTTTTATTAAATGAGAGAGCATTAAACTTGGAGAATTTTAATGCATTTAAAGTGGAGACTTTAAAAGGGAATGTGAAGAGGCATTTTAATGTGGAGGGGTTACCACCACATGAATGGAGGAGGTAAAGGGTCACCTCCCCCATGCGCCGGCCATGAAGGAGGGGCAACCCCCTCCTCCTATAAAAGGCCACCCTCTCCCTCCTTCTTCCTCACACCTCCTTGTGAAGGATCTCTCTCCCCCTCTAGAATTATTCCCCCATGGTCTCGGATTAGGGAGATACATGTTCCCGGTGGCATTTCGTCTGGAAGGAGTTGCTGCTTCCGCTGGATCGCTGGAGCGAGGAGGTGGAGGTTGTCCGGTGGCTTGAACGTGTGTGCGAGTACGGATGCGCTGCTGAGTTGCGGCGCTCGGACTTCCTCACGATCTTGAGATCGGCAAGTCTACGACTATATCAACCACGAGTTCCTACTCGTTAACAAAACTCGTTGTCTTCGAGGGTAAGTTCTCGATGGATGTATGTCCACCCGTTACTTTGTACTTAGTAGATAGATCTTGGCACGTAGTTCTCATCATAGAATTTTTTTTGTTTTCTATGCTGCGGACCCAACACGGTGGACATGGCACCGGGCTGCACGCCGGCGGCCGCGCGTCCTCGAGGCCGTCGTCTCGGTGACGGTGGACATGGAGATGGCTCCAGGCTGCACGCCGGCAGCCGCGTGCCCTCGAGGCCATCGTCTCGGGCGTGGTGGACATGGCACCGAGCTGCACGCCGGCAGCCACGCGTCCTCCATGCCGTCGTCTTGGTTGCGGCGGAGATGGAGATGGCGCCGGGCTGCCGGCGTGCAGCTCAGTGCCATGTCCACCGCGCCCGAGACGACGGCCTCGAGGGCACGCGGCTGCCGGCGTGGAGCCTGGCGCCATCTCCATCTCCACCATCACCGAGACGACGGCCACGTGGACGCGCGGCTGCCGCGTGCAACCCGGCGCCATGTCCACCACGCCCGGGACGACTACCTCAAAGGAGTGTGGCTGTCGGCGTGCATCCCGACGCCCTTTCCATGGCGCCAGGACGATGGCCTCAAAAGCGAACGACACCACCTTCTTCATCCCTTATGTGCCATCTCCACCAACGTCGGCGTGCTGAAGGCGATGGTGGGGCTGACGGCGTACAAGCCGGCGCCGTCTGCACTTCCGCGAGCCGCACCGATGGGCAATGGCGGGATTGCCGTTGTGTCCTCTCCAGCCCCCACGAACGGCGCTGAAGGTGGCGGTGCCAGGACTTCCGACGTGCAGCCCGACACCCTCTCCACGACACCCAAGACAGCGGCGTTGAGGCTGCCGGCGTGCAGCCCGACCTCCTTTCCATTCCCACGGGCCGCGCTCGCGCCCACGATGAGTCCGCCGGCATACATCCCGGTGCCATCTCCACCTCTTCGATCCATAGGTGACGGTGTTGGGTCAGCATCTGCTTCACCACCATGAGTCGCACCCAAGTCGACGGGTTCAAAGGCGAAGGACGGCCGCCTTCTTCATCTCAACGGCGCCATCTCCATCAACGCTGGTCGTGCGGAAGGCGGAGGCGGGGCTCCGGTGTGCAAGCCGGCATCGTCTCCATCCCGGCGAGCCGTGCCAAAATCGATAGCGTTGGGGTGCCGGTGTGCAATCCCAACCCTCTTACCACTTCACCCGAGCGACGACCGAGGGTGTCGAGGAGATCGAAGTGCAGCGACGCCCTCTCGATGACATCCAAGATGGTCACCGGCGTGCAGCCCGACACCCTCTCCACGACATCGAAGACGACGCCTGATCCGCAGGCGTGCAGCCCGACGTTCTCTTCACATCCCATGAACAGCGGTACCGGGGCTACCGGTGTGCAGCCTGACACTCTCTCCATCCAGGCTACGTTGGCGGGGATGAGCTGTAGGCGATGGCGGCCATCGTGCAGCCAGCCCGGTGTCGTCCCTACTCCCGCGCGTCGGAGCTGCCGGCAGCCGGCCCGGCTCGACCTCCATCTCCACCTACATGAACGGTGCAAAAGACAAGACGGCGCCGGGGGCTATCGGTGTGGCCTGCACTCTCTCCGCTTATGCGAACCAAGGCCGAGTTGTTATTGCCGAAGGACAGTTGGCGACCACGGCGTTTGGTGGCTGGTGTGCGAGCGCCCGAAGCTACCACATCGATCCATGCGAAACCACGAGCGTGCATGTACATGCTCAAAACACACGTATGGCTGGTGCATGCAAAGGACCGGGGTGCATGGATGCGCTACGCTCCTGATGCTACTCGACATGTCCAATACTTGGACTCGTTCGGCCGACGCTGGCAGAACCATGGCGTCACGTTCAGCGAGCGCCACCTGGAAGCCCCATGTGTGAGCCAGGCCTCTTATTTCTAGCGGCCCTCGTAACATCCGAGAATGCGACACCGACCATGTCACCATTGACCTGAGAGTAGTCCAAGGCGGGGCTACGGGTCGCTAGTCATCACTTCTCCACAAGCCGATGAGATAGCACCCTTATTCAAGCCGACTACCTGAACTCGATGTCGGGCTGAGGTGAGGCGGGCGACCACCGTTCCAAGGCGAGGCGAGATGATGCCTCCGACACCACTTCTCCATGAGCTCGTGAGACGGCACCTCGGTCATGATGACTGCCATGAACTCGGCGTCGGGCTGAGACGAGGCGCCGACCACACTAGCTGCACCGACTTGTGCATGCACCGGTTTCACACCGATGCCGATCTCCACCAACACTTACTCCCACGAGGCATACCCCTTGCGCACCCCGGCGAGGCTGCTGGTCGTCGAGAAGTCCCAGTTAAGCGGACCCATGCTACTTCAACTCTAACTACCACAACGCCGTCAAGACCGACGAGGCACGACGGCGAGGGCGAGCGTGGCCGGAGCAAAGGCCATGCTACTCGCGTCGCGTGTACCGACAAGGACACGGGCTCTGCCGCCTCCCACACACACCACCACCACATCATGCATGGAGAACGTGAAGCGAAGACGACGAAGACGACCACACGGCTTAATCGGAGGTGTCTCGCGGCGTAACCCGCAGGAGTAATTAACTGGGTGCCTTCCGAGGCCCCGGGAACCAGGAGATCGCAATCGCCATAGTCAGGCTGGTCGCGCAAGCATGGCACAGAGCGCATGTACTTGGGATATTGTACTTTGTTTCTTCAAGAGAGAATAATGAAATATGACTTCCCTATCTTTTTCTTGTGTACTAGGTACACTGGCACGCCCGCATTTCTTTTTCTTTACTCCAGCGCATGAGAAAAACACGCTACCATCTTCTCCCCTCAAGTAGCACTCTTCTACTCTCCAAACGTTTTTCTCGTGTCAAACACCGGGAGGCTTTTATAGACGAAGGGGCAAGGTCGATGGAGTACCAGGGGGCCCACACCAGGTGGCAGCGTGCCTAGGGCTTGCCGCGCCACCCTAGGGTGTGGCCGCCCTGGTGCCTCCCTTCAGCTGTCCTCCGGACTCCGTGTTGCTTCGGGTAAAATACTGACTTGGCTTTTGTCTGGTCCAATTCCAAAAATATTTCCTTACTAGCTTTTCTGAAACCAAAAATAGCAGAAAACAGGCAACTGGCACTATAGCATCTTGTTAATAGGTTAGTTGCAGAAAATGTATAAAAAAAGATCAAAGTATGAACAAAACATAAGAAATTAGATACTAAACAAGCATGGAACATCAAAAATTATAGATACGTTTACGACGTATCACATGTCAAAAGAACTTGTTGGGTTTTAAAATAAGTACTTCAAGTCTTTCAAGTGTACTCATCCAACATGGAAAAGAGTCAATAACTTGAATGTTTCGAATGCCAAATATTTGTAAATTCTTGCAAGCAAACAAAGACCGAGGGAGTTGTCCTTCAATCAAATTGCCACTAATATCTAATGCCTCAAATGAGCGCCCTTCATTGATATTGTCAAGGAACTTGCCATAAAGTTGGTTTCTTTTAGCTTCAGTGGTACCATTCCATTCACATTTCCCATCAGACATGCAAATATTGAACCACTAAAGTTGTTGTTGGAGAGATCAAGGAATTGTATATCCATTGGTCCACAAAACGTTGGCGGAGTATTTCTGGAAAATTTGTTTTGAGAGAGTCTGAGGTGTGTAGTGTCGCTCTTGTGAGAACTGAAATTTGAAGGTTTAGATGAGAAATTGTTGCTTGAGTAATCGACCACTAATGCAGACCCTAGAGGTATAGGTAAAGGCCCCCCAAACATGTTGTGGCTAGGATCAAGCAATTGTATGGAAGAAGAGAGGAATAACCAATATTGGTGAATTTATTTTTTGATAGGACAAGAACCATAAACCCTTCGTAGTCTTCCATGCCTAATGTGGCACAACCCTATGGATTTCATTATAGGAAAAGGTTGACGTAATATATTTCATATTGGTGCCTCGGGAAACTGTGAAATTTAGATATGCTATATGCTCCTAATCCTAAGATCTTGAGTGGGAGATTCCTTAACGAGGTAAGCTCCACCGTGCCAAAAAGATTATTTGAATGAGAATGAGTGTTTGTAGCTGTGTTATAGATATATGAAGGTATTTTTCCAGAAAAATTACATCTACATAAGATTAATCTTTCTAATTTTGTCAAATCACCTATGAAAGAAAGTATCGATCTGGACAATCCACAATTAGAAAACTGGAGAGTCTTCAAATAGGTTAGGTTTGCCACCCATGATGGTATAGACACAACTAGTTGTTTCCCTGACATCTCTAGCGCATTGAAGGAAATGAGGTCACCAATTGACAATGCTATCTCCTCAGAAAAGGACGCACCAAGGCCCAAACTCTTAAGAGACTTCAGATTGCTAATAGAACTTGGTATTATGCCAGAAAGGTTCGTGTGCCCAAAATTTATATTCTCCAAACGCAATTTTTTTTAAATAATACATTTTTTATTCATTTTCACAAATAATCACAAAATTAGGAAATTCGGAAAGTGGCGCGGCTTCGGAGTCTCGCGACCAGACTAGTCTTTGTTAGTGTACCGAGCCCTAAACAGGCCTCGTAGGTACTTGAGGCTCCCAATAAAGTAGCGCTCGGGACCCGCATGCTGGGCTATCGACCGACAGAGGAGGAGCGGGGGCCTATCAAAGTTTGAGCACCCGACCGCTTCTGTCAGAGTTTGAGGCCCCCAACCATTCCTTCTTATCTGCCCGCGCCGTGCCGGCTATCCCCCGCTCTTGTCTTGCTTCTCTTCTTCTTCCTTCCTCCTTCCTCCTCAACTCGCCTCCACCATTTGTAGCTCCATTTTGAGCTCATTTCTGCTGCGGTTTCCCCCAGAACTTGGGTTGAAATATAGTAAGAAGCTAGAAGCTAGGAAAGGCCTGATTTACTGATGGAAAATCTTGGAGAAGTGATTTGGGGCATTTTTGTGGATGAAGATGGTGGTGTTCTTGGTAAGCATTAGCTATGGTGGAGGCTAGGGCTGCAGCTTGAGGTAGCTGCATGGTGGAGGTGCCGATTTGGTGACTGGAGGCTGCTACAAGGCAAGACTTTGCATGCTTCAAGGGTACACAATCATTTCTCGCTAATTACAGTCATTTGTGTATATTTATGGGTAGAGTTGGATGTGATCTATTAGCTGTAAGAATATTGGTCTAGAGGACTATAAATATATTTGTAGACTACAATGTGTCATGGTACCGGTATTTGACGAGTTCCAGTGTTTTTTTAGGTTGAAGTTATATCGGATAATGTACTGTTTAGGTTTACTATGGTAACGGTGTTGTGAAAACAAAAGAATACGGAGTTGATTTGGGCGAGTTTCAATGCATTGATAAAGGGCTCTAGGCTCCTGAAACATGGTCCGTTAGTTACTAAAAGGATTGGTTATCTGCTTCTTTAGGGCTCCCTCAGACCCATACTGTCGGTGTGCATGCATTATGGTCTAAGTCGGGAACTATCCCTTTGTTTTGTTTGAGACCGATAGAAGAGGACTCTAAATGGTTCAAATTGATGAAATCTTGCCAAACAAGGAGATTTAACCCCATCACCTGAGTGCTTCCTGTGGAAAAACAGGGTGTGTATGATCATGGCTAGAGCAGTCAGACAAAATATGGGGGTGGTGGTTATTGATCATGGCCAGAGCAGTTAAGCCCAAGATGGAGGTGGTAGTGGCTACCATCATGGCCAGAGAAGTTAAGGCCAAGATGGAGGTGGTGGTGGCTACCATCATGGCTAGAGCAGTCAAGGAAAAGATGGAGGTGGTGGTTATGATTCTGGTTAGAGTAGTTATGCACACACTAGAGGTGGTGGGTGTGAATCAGGGGAGAGTAGTCATGGGACAGGAGAAGATATTTTTAGTGGTGAGGCGGGTGAGGATGAGATATACGAAGGTTTCTTGCAAAATTAGATGGAAGCCTAAGAGTTAGACGGTGACAGTGATACCCTTGATGATTTTGCTGAGTCTGATGAAGAAGAGATGGTCCAACCTATTATAGCATCATGGAATAATGACAACACAACAACACTGAATGTGAACAATGGGCATGATTCTGCAGGGCACTATGATACGTCCAAAACGTATCTACTTTCCCGAACACTTTTGCTATTGTTTCTCCTCTATACTTGTGTGATTTGGATACAACTAATGCGGACTGACGCTGTTTTCAGCAGAATTGCCTTGGTGTCTACTTTTTGTGCAGAAAACCAACTATCAGGAAAAATCCCGGAAAATATGCCAAAAATCCTATTTCACCCAAAGACTCCAGGAGCCAGAATACGAGACGGAGAAGAGCCAGGGGGTGGCCACACCACCTGGTGGCTCGGGCCAGGCCAGGCCGCGCCAGGGGGTGGTGTGGGCCCCCCAGGCACCCCCTCGGCCTCTCTCTTCACCTATAAGGAGCCTCCTGACCTAAAAACTTCGGGGGGTCGACGTTTTCCAGAAGGAGTTCCGCTCCGTCGCCACCACCAGATTCCACGAAAGAGCACCAGAAACTCCGTGCAGGCACCCTGCCGGGATGGGGAATTGGAGGAGATCATCGCCATCATCATCACCATCGCTTCTCCATCGACCATCCATGTTTCCCCCATCTATGAGTGAGTAATCCTCCGCTGTAGGCCATGGGGATGGTAGGGATTGGATAAGATCGTTCATGTAATGGCATCAGATTGTTAGGGCATGGTGCCTAGTATCTTTTATTAGTGCTTTACGACTTTGTTGCGACTTGTTGTGCTTAATGCTTGTCACTAGGGCCCGAGTGCCATGATTTCAGATCTGAACATATTATTGATTCATTATGATAGTATTGTTTATGGTCTTATCTGCAAGTTGTATACACACGTTGTTGTCCGTAACCTATGGCCCCGAAGTGACAGAAATCGGGATAACCGGAAGGGAATGGCTTTGATGTGAGGATCACATGTGTTCACGGAGTGTTAATACTTTGCTCCGGTGCTCTATTAAAAGGAGCACCTTAATTGCCAGTAGTTCCCTTGAGGCCCCGCTGCAAACGGCCTGGCAGGACAAAAGATGTTGTGCAAGTTCTCATTGCGAGCACGTATGACTATATATGGAACACATGCCTAGGATTGTCTAGTACTTGGATGCTTTATCTTATTTATCTGCAATTGCCCTATGTTCTGATTGCTATGTGGATTGTCTTGTCCATGCAACGCCCGTCTATCCATCCCTATGCCTAGCGCACTCGAATCCCACTGTTTACTGCTTTTGTTACTACTATCTTTACTTTACTATTGCTGTTACTTCACTATTCCTACTACAAAACTGTTGCTACTGATAAACTGCTGTGAGCAAGATTGTTTCCAGGTGCAGCTGAATTGACAACTCAGTTGTTAAGGCTGATAAATATTCTTTGGCTCCCCTTGTGTCGAATCAATAAATTGGGTTTCACTTCCCTCGAAAATACTGCGATACACCCCATATACTTGTGGGTCATCAAGACTATTTTATGGCGCCATTGCCGGGGAGCATAGCTTTATTTATCAAGTTCACTTGGATTCTCTATTGTTCGCTGCTATCCATCCATCATGGGTAAGTCTCGTGATGGCAAAGTTCCTATTTTACCATCCACTACAAGAAGAGGTATGGTTCTAAACACTTCTGCTGCTCTTGATTCACCGTCTGTTATGAGTAAGTTCCTTACACCACCACATACACATGCTACACACACTGCTACTACTGCTGAATCTGAAACTTCTGATGCTTATGATGCTGCTTCTACTGTGTTTGATAAGGGTGGTTCATTAGGTCCTTTCCTAGATGCTACGATTGCTAGAACTATAGCTAGAAATACTGAAACTCCTAATGAAGACACTACTACACCTGTTAGTTCACCTGAGTCTAGTGAAAGCTATGATATTGAAGATGGTTATGTTGAGATGATCGATGAATTTATTAAAAAATGTAAAAACACCCATGATAGGAGCGCTGCTAAGAGTCTCCTTGAGAGGCGTACTATTAGACCCAAATTGTCTCCTTGCTAAGTTTGTTGCTTCTCCCATAAACATTATAGATGAAGATTATGATTTCTCTCTCGATCTATCTTACATAGCTATTGTCGAGAAAGAACCTTTTTGTGGGACTAAGAATGAAAGTGCGGTAGCACATATGAATGAACTTTCTACCATGAGTGGCTTGTTTTCTGATGATATTAAGATGCGTACTTACTTTGTTGCCAAGATTTTCCCCTTTTCACTGAAAGGAGAAGCTAAAACTTGGTTTAGTAATTTACCTCCTAGATCTATTGATAGCCCTAAGTGCTTGATTAGTACTTTCCTGCAGAAATATTTTCCTCCTAGTGCTAGACATGCTATTTTGCAGGAACTTTTTGATTTTAAACAGGGAGAAACAGAGGTATTGCCTGAATCTTGGGCAAGGTTTTGTGCTTTGATTCATGCACAAGCTGGAAGTCCATTACCTAAGAATGAGCTTCTTGATATATTTTATAATGGACTAACTGAAGAATCTAGGACATACCTAGATAGTTGTGATGATTGTGTTTTTAGGAATAGGAATCCTAAGGAAGCTGAGGAATTAATGGCTAAAATAAGCAAGAATTATGAAGATTGGACTCCTCCTAAACAAGCTATACCTGAAGTAATTGTACCTGAACCTACTATTCCGGTGCCTATTCCAACATCAAAGAAGAGGGGTGTTATTGAATTAAATGATGAAGTGATGAAGGTAGCTAAGAAATGTCTGAAGGAGAATGGAATTAAATTTGCAGATGTCAAGAATTTACCTCCTATAGAAGAATTATGTAAGCCTATTCCCTACTCATCCACTATTGAGGTACACTCTCTCCAACACTTTGATGAAGGTGACATCCCTTACTCTAAACCTCCTGATCAATGCTTAGAAGAATTCGATATCTTTATTGTTAAGCAAGATAACTTTAATAAAAGGGTGCAAAATCATCTAATGGAAAACACTAGAGCTATTGTTGAGTTGAAATATATTGTGGAAAGAACCTCTAATGATGTTAAAATGATTGTTAAACACTTTCAAATGGTCCAAACTCAAATAGATCAACTCGTTAAAGTGCAAAAAGACTTGCTAGTTAATGCTGCTAAAGAAAAACATGCTTATGAAATTTGAACTAGAAGTGGTGCTGCTACCCAGGATCCTCTATATCCTGAGGGGCATCCCAAAAGAATTGAGCTGGATTCTCAACAAGCTGAAAATAGTGGTTCTACTCGTAAGAAAAGGAAAAGGAAACATAAAACTATTGTAGAACCCTCTGAACCTGCTATAGATCCTAATAGTATATCTATCTCTGATGCTGAAACTGAAAGTGGTAATGAAGAAAATGAAGTTCCTAATGAAGAAAAAGTTGAAGAAAAACCTGAAAACCACACTAAGAATACTAAATACACCAAAGAAGATTTTATTGCTAAGAAACATGGTAGTGAAAGAGAACCTTGTGTCCAAAAACCTATGCCTTTCCCTGATAAGAAACACAAGTCAAAGGAGGATGAACATTATAATAAGTTTTGTGAGTGGATGAAGCCTTTATTCCTGCAAATTCCTTTGACTGATGCTATTAAATTGCCTCCTTACTCAAAGTATATGAAGGATATTGTCTCGAATAAAAGGAAGATCCCTAATGAAGAAATCTCTACTTTGCTTGCTAATTATTCCTTCAATGGTAAGGTTCCTAAGAAACTTGGAGACCCAGGGATTCCAACTATCCCTTGCTCTATTAAGAATAGCTATGTTAGAACTGCTTTGTGTGATTTGGGAGCTGGAGTTAGTGTTATGCCTTTCTCCCTCTATAAGAGGCTTCATCTTGAAAAATTGATACCAACTGATATATCTTTGCAAATGGCTGATAAATCTACCACTATTCCTGTGGGTATATGTGAGGATGTACCTGTTCAAGTGGCTCATAGCTTGATTTTAACTGATTTTGTTGTGCTTGAAATGCCTGAAGATGATAATATGTCTATTATTCTTGGGAGACCTTTTCTTAATACTGCAGGAGCTGTTATTAATCGTAATCAAGGAAAGGTGACCTTCGATGTTAATGACAAGGAACATACTGTCTATTTCCCCAAGAAGATTGAAAGGACTTGGTTTAAATTCAATTGAACATGTTGAAGGCATTCAAGTTGGAGAAATATATTGTCCCATACCAAAAGAAAAATTTGAAACTATTATGATTGGGACCATTGCTATCAAGGTTGAGGTAATATAATCATTAGTGGAATACAAAGTTTTGTCTCATATGCAATTTTTTTGGTAGCAAGACTTGATCAACCTTGTTAACAAAAGGATTCCATTGAATGAAATAATGATTTCATTATGATTATGTCCGTTTATTTCTATCCTTTGCATTTTAGCTTTTGCTTTCGTTTAGTTTTGTTTTTGTTGTTAGTTGCTTGCATGTTAGAACTTCTGTAGTTCTAGCCTTGTTTCGTCCTTGCATCATGTTTCCAAAAAAGAAAAAAATCTGTCTGTCAAAAAAATCATTCTTCTATTTCTGAAAAATGCCCAAAAATAAAGTGTCTCGAAAAATTCTAGAAAATTCATATTAAATTTTTACGTGAAAAGGGGGCAGAGGAGTACCTGGGAGGTACCAGGGGGGCCCACCAGGCAGGCACACCACATGGTGGCGCGACCAGCCTTGGGTGGCGCCATGCCCTGGTGTGGGCCACCCCTCGCCCCCCACTAACTCTCTCACCTTCCACTTTCTTCTCTCTCCCGAGTAAGCTCCAGTTCATTGCTCAAAATCGTGTTCTTGCTGTGCTTGCTCTCGATTTTTTCGATATCCTTGCTCAACCCATCTTTCTTGCTGAAATTTGGAGCATTTGTTCCCTGGTATGTGACTCCTCCCCTTGTCCAAGTAGATTTGTTTTTAGTGGATTATATGTTGAGTATTTTGCTGCTATAGGTGACTGGTTATGAGAGCTTGTAAGCTTGTTTGATGCTTAGAGATATAGTTTTGATGCATGTTTAGGCCTCTTGCAAGTCCCTATGAGTAGAATCCTTCATTATATTTACTTTGCAATCACTTGTTTAATAGGTATTTAAATTTCAGAATAGAAGATGAGTGAACATCACCTAAACCAACATGAGCTTTGGGTACCTGAGGTCATGAAGGTCCACCGGGAGGAGGAAGTTTTTCCCTCAATTTATCCATGCTCTGAGTTTATGAGAGCTGCGGGAATTCTACAAGATTTCCACACTTTGGTTTCTAATGCAGGGTTAGAGCACTTTTTGGAAGACGAACCTTGTCAATTTGTGAAGCTAACCATGTATGTGGTGCAGGGTTTCCAATTTAGTCACTCTTTGCCTAACCCCATGGTCCATTACAAAATTAACAATATTGCTGTCAACCTTTCTCTTGATGATTTTTGTGCAGCTATTAAGGTACCTCAATGGGGATCATGTAGGAAGATTAAAGAGAGACCTGAACCACTCATGGATTTATATGCAGAAATTTGCCAAGGGAGTAGCTTCTCAAAAGAGAGTGGAAAAATCCGTAAAATTCATCTTCCCTCCATTCGCTACTTTGCCTACTTTATTTCCAAGTGTGTTCTTGCTAGGAAAACTGCCAATAAGTTATCTTCGTTTGATCTAGCATTTATCTCTGCTGCTCTTAGATGAGATAGGTCTTACAACTTGGGTGCCTTGATAGCTTTCCGTCTTGCTGCTAACCGTGTGAAAGGTGGAATTTGTGGAGGCCTCATTGCTTCTCGTCTATTAGCATTGCATGGTTTAGTGCCTCATCATCTAGACCTACAGTTTCCCATAGAAAGGCTTGATCTCAATTCCATGATACAACATCAATTTGTTTCCTCGTGGGCTAGTATGAGTGAGTTATCTTATGAAATAACCTTTCTCAAAGCTGGTTGGAGAAAGAGCAAGTCCGAGCATGTTGTTCTTTTGCCTGCACCTATTTTGTTTAATCTTGATAACAGGGAAGGATGGTCCCTCACTGAGGAGGAGCTTGACACGTACTTGGGAGAGCTCTCCCAATAGGAGCAGGACACTAGAAGGGAGGTCACGGATGATTCAGTCCAGCCCTCGAATGAGGGAGAGTCTTCATATCAGTAGCCCGCTTATGATTGGGGAGCTTCTTCTTCTTCTCATGGGCCCAGCTACGACCATTCTTACCAAGATCCGCCCGCTTGGAACCCCTATTCGTACATGGATTGATACCCACTTAGGCCAAAAGCCTAAGCTTGGGGGGAGGTATGCCGACACCGCACTCATCTCCATATCATGTTGCGTCAGTACTTTGTATATTCATGTTTTCGTTCTCTTTTTAGTTTTCGTTCTTCTTTGCTTTTGTTTTCTAAGAACACAAAAAGACCAAAAAAATTATGTTGTTTCTCTTTGGTTTGCTTCTTCTTTTTGACTTGGTTTGTTTTTCCCTTTTTTCTTTGTTTGAACTATTCGAAAAACCCAAAAAGATTTTGCTTTGTTTGTTTTTCCCTTTTGGTTCTTGTTTAAAAATTGAAAACACCAAAAATATTTGTCGTTCTTCTTTGGTTTTGTGAGTTTGCTACAGGGTTCAGCAGTCCTCAGGGGAATATTGGTTTCATATTATTATTCAAGCCACACAAGTGAAGAGCAATAATGAGGATTAATGACAACTTGAGGCGTGGTAAGAGGCTGGTAACAAACTCTATTTGTTTTCATTTTTGTACATATACTCATCACTGTGGGCTTGCTTAGTCCGTTCAAGTAGGGTGTATGTTATCTTTGGATGCTTAGTAGTTCTTGCTTTCTTATGATTAGCTCCAGCTCGCTAATAGTTTGTAGCATGTCTTATGAATGTTTGCTTGCATTGCTCTATTCATAAATTGGTATGACACCGCGGTATCCTCCTCTGAATGTTTCATGTGATTGACTTGGCACATGCTCACGCATGCACATGACTGTAATAATCAGTTAAGCCTAGATGAATTATTTTGCCTTGAGGATCTTGAATCACTTTCATGCCATGAGTAGTCCTATTTTGTTGCAAGCATGATAATGATAGCTATTGCTCTCTCGTTTGTCGCTCCCTTACTATTGCTAGCCTTCACTTTTACTGGGTATGTTTTACTCAAGTTCCCAACTCCCTGAACCAAATATTTCCAAAGTGTCCACCATACCTACCCATTAGCATCATTTGCTACTTCCGTGCATATTTATTATCCCTTGTTTTCTTCCGAATAAAATGTTTGCTTGTTATGAGAAAGTTAGTTAGTAAAGCTCTCACGAACTTGATGGCACACTTTATTTTCTTGCACTTAATAAACCTGAACCATTGCGTCCTTCTTTGTTGCGCATATGCTTGCGCTTTATGAGTTGAAGTTAGCAGAACCATGTATCATGGGGACCGCTTTCAACACTTCATAGGTACTTTGTACCTAGTTGATATCATGTTCTTTTGCTTATGGATCCCGGCGGTGTGAAATAAAAGTGGAACTTGTAAGATCATGGAGTTTGTATGTATGTTAGAGAAACACCTGGGCTGCTAGCCTAAGCCATGCCTAATCATGGTGGATACTTGTAGCATGACCATAATGAGCATTCTATGAAGCATCCTCAATAAAAATCTATGCACATAGTAAATAAAAAGATCGCCTAGATGCTCATTGTCTGCTTGCCTTGTTATTTTGATTATGGGACAGCTCACGTGTCATGTGCAAGGGGTACCCCATTGGCGGTTCTCTATGATATGTATATACTTACAATGACAAGAGCTTACTTGTGACTGTAGTTGAGTAGCATGAGGATCGGTCTTCGTAAGTAAGGGGCATGAGACTTCAATTTATAACTTGTCAAGCATATCCTCTTAGTTGTGTCACTTTCACCTTAACCACATTAAAGCTGCTTATGATAGGGGCAATGAGAGCTCAAAGCTAACGAGTACCATACTTTCAGCATTTGGAAGCCTTTCAAATTATTCAAAACCTTTTCTTCTACTTGTTGAGTCTCCACATATTCTTTGAGCACCTTCTTGAGAGCATAGTTGTCATTTTTTGTGTTTGTACCATTACTTGATTATTTGTGTTATGACTTTGATGCTTGTATCCTTGTTATCTTTACTTCTACTCATCACTTGAACTTCAGAGGTGCCTTGACATTCATAATCAAAGGCAAGCGAGATACCACTCTATCATACCTTTCTATGAGCATTGTAATGTTGCCTATGTTTGTGCCTCATGCTACTTATTATTCTTGAGTTGGAATTGAAGGGTTCCGTAGCAGAAAAAAAAATTCTATCTACTCGAACACTAATACCAGGATCTATACTATGTAGACATAAGTAACGGAGAAGGAATACAGTATTCATACCTTTGCAGAGAATGGAACGCCTTACGCAGGAAGGTGTATATTGATGAAGACGAGCAGCACCCCAAGTGTGGTGCCTCCGAAGTTCGTCACACGTCCGGTGTAGTGGACGTCAACCGGGCTCCGATCTAGCCGAGCAGCGGAAGAAGTAGATGTCGGATCACCGATCACACGACGGTAGTGTGAAGGTGGAGAAATCAACCACGAGGTCCTCCCCAATATTACGGGGAAGTCCTCAGTAGAAGAGAGAGAGAATGAGTGTACTCCAAGGGGAAGGGGGGACCCCTTTATATAGTAGGAGGGGGGCGCACCACCCAGGGGCCAGGCGGTGTGGGACTAATGCCCACACCCGCCGGCCACCATGGGGAAGCCGCCGGCCCTAGGTGGGCCCCACTGGGGAGGCCCACTAGCCCTAGGCCGGCTGGCCCCCACCCCCTAGGCGCCTTGCCTACTTGGGCCTCCCCTTGGGTGAGGCCCCTTAGCAATATAGTGCCTTTTAAAATAAAATAAAATATATATTTAATATTAATTCTTCAATTAACATTCAAATATACATATTATATTATTCCTTCACTCTGGAACATCTTCCGGACCCCTTCCGATCTCCATCGGATGTTACCGAAACTATTCCGGTTTCTCTCTCTCTCTATTTCTCATACGATACCTCATCTACACTAAGCGTCCCCACCCTTAAGCGTGACATCCTTCGGTTCGGAAACACTCCGGACATGTAGAGATCACTATCATATCAATGATCAACAGAGGGACCTGGATGGCCATGTGACCCCCGTGCGTTTCACGAATACAATCGCTCGAACCGTGAGATAGTCGTTCCCCATTCCCTTTGTCATACGATACCTAATTCATCCGAGACTTGATCTTCAATATCTCTATACCTTAGTTCGATCTCGTTACCGATGAACTTGTTTTCTCGTTCTCATGTTGTTGCATTCTGTGACCTAGTCACATACTTGCAAGCTTCATTAATGCAACGTCACCGAGATGGCCACATGTATCTGTCCGTTACATGGACTAGACAAATCCTGGTCTTGATATGTACTCCTCTACGCATTCCTTTGGAAAACCTGAGTGGCACCTTTTTGATCACCCTGTTACGAGATGATTCTTGATAACCATCTCAGCTTCTTCCAGAATGGTGATTTGCATTACCTCACAGTCAAAGGATCAGGTTGCGAGGTTCTCTGTGTTTTATCATCAATGGTGAACTTTGTAACTAGATCTCATTATGATATAACGGTCGGATGTTTGTCTATCATGTTATTCATCTAATAACATGACCTCATTGTCAGTTGGCATAAATGCCCATGGTCTTGAAACATAGACCATCCTCATGACAAATGAACTAGTTCACTAGAGGTAACTAGAGACACGGTTTGTTTACATACCACACGTGTATTAACGTTTCGTATTAACACAGTTATAGCACAGTACGAAAAGTATTATGAACATACAGGAGGTATATCAAATAATACACTTTATTATTCGCCTCTAGGGCATAACTCCTTCAGTCTCCCACTTGCACTAGAGTATACAAAACTAGTTTACAATAGGCAGGAACCTAACACCAATGGAATCTCGGTGTTGTTCGTGCTTGTCATGTTGGAGAGCTTTAGTCAAAGGATCTGCTACATTTAGTTCCATATCTACTTTGCAAATCTGAATTCACCTTCGTCAACTATCTATCGAATGACGTGAAATCTAAGTTTGATGTGTTTGGCTGTGGAATGAGTTCTTGGTTCCCTTGCATTTGTAATAGCTCCCGTGTTATCACAATAGATTGTCACGGGGTCTTGTGCATTGGGAAAAACTCCTAGTTTGATGACGAAATTCCTTAGCCAAACAGCTTCATTTGCTGCATCAGCTGCAGTAATGTATTTAGACTCCATTGAAGATTGTGCCACCACCGGCTGCTTCTTGCTCTTCCAGCTTACCGCCCCACCATTCACCAAGAAAACAAATCCTGTTTGAGACTTCGAGTCATCATGATCTGAATTCCAGCTCGCATCTACGTAACCTGTTACGTTTAGAGCTTCATCATTTCCTCCATAGATTAGGAACATATCCCTTGTTCTTCTTAGATACTTTAGGATATTTTTCACAGTTGTCCAGTGATCCGGTCCTGGATTACTCTGATATCGGCTCGTCAAACTAAGAGCCAATGCCACATCAGGTCAGGTACTAAGCATTGCATACATGATAGATCCTATTGCAGAAGCATAGGGGACGTCAGACATCTTCTCTCTATCATTGTCCGTTACAGGACATTGAGTCACACTCAAGTTGCAATTCTTCATCATAGGTGTAAAACCCCTCTTGGTGTTTTCCATTTTGAACCTCTTCAAAATCTTATCTATGTACGTACTCTGACTTAATGCTATTAGGTGACTTGATCTATCTCTATAGATCTTGATTCCTAATATGTATGCAGCTTCACCTAGATCCTTCATGGAAAATTGGTTGCTCAAATACGCTTTCACGCTATTCATAAGATTCACATCGTTTCCCATGAGTAATATGTCATCCACATATACTACTAAGAAAACTACCGAGCTCCCACTCGCTTTCTTGTAAACACAGAACTCTTGTTGATTTTGGACAAATCCAAAACTCTTGATCACTTGATCAAAACGTTGGTTCCAGCTCCGAGATGCCTGCTTCAACCCATAAATGGACCGTTGTAGCTTGCATACCTTTCCAGCATCCTTAGGATCAACAAAACCTTCCGGTTGCATCATATACAACTCTTCATCAATGTGACCATTGAGGAATGCGGTCTTGACATCCATCTGCCAAATTTCATAGTCGAAATGTGCAACAATTGCTATTAAAATCCTGACAGCCTTAAGAATCACTACGGGAGAGTAAGTCTCGTCTTAGTCAACTCCTTGGATTTGTCGAAAACCCTTTGAGACAAGTCGAGCTTTGTGAATGGTTACATTACCATTCGCATCTGTCTTTTTCTTAAAGATCCATTTATTTTCCACGGCCTTGCGACCCTCTGGAAGATCCACCAAGGTCCAAACTTGGTTTTCATGCATGGATCCTATTTCGGATTTCATGGCTTCTAGCCATTTCTCGGAGTCAGCACTGCCCATAGCTTCTTCGTAGTTTGCAGGTTCATCCTGATCATCTAATATGACAGACATTACAAGGCTACTGTACCAATCTGGAGTGGCACGAACCCTTGTAGACCTGCGAACCTCAAGAGTCTCGACGTCATTGTTTTGATTAGCATGAATGGACTCTTCCTCCATGTTGGAGAGCGGTTTTGGAACAGCTTATGTTGCGCTACTCGGAATACGGAGAGAAGGATCAACAATTTCATCTAACTCAATTTTCCTTCCACTTACCCCTTTGCAAGAAACTCTTTCTCGAGAAAGGTGCCGGTTTTTGCGACAAGTGTTTTGCCTTTGGCTTGATTGTAGAAGGTATACCCAATGGTTTCCCTCGGGTATCCTACAAAGATACATTTTTCCGATTTGGGTTCGAGTTTGTCAGGCTGCAGTTTCTTAACGTAAGCCTCACAACCCCAAACTTTCAGAAATGACAACGATGGCTTCTGCCCATACCATATCTCATATGGTGTTGTCTCCACGGATTTGGATGGTGCTCGGTTCAAAATAAAAGCGGCGGTTTCTAATGCGTATCCCCAAAATGACATAGACAAATCAGCTAAAGACATCATGGACCGTACGCTATCCAATAGGGTTCGGTTACGACGTTCCGACACACCATTATGATGTGGTGTTCCGGCTGGCGTAAGCTGTGGGATGATCCCACAGTCCTTCAAGTGCATGTTAAACTCACAACTCAAATACTCGCCTCCCCGATCTGATCGAAGGTGCTTGATTTTCTTGTTAAGTTGATTCTCTACCTCTTTCTGAAATTCCTTGAACTTTTCAAAGGTTTCAGACTTGTGCTTCATCAAGTTGATATATCCATATCTGCTCAAGTCGTCAGTAAAGGTAACAAAGTAACGATAACCATTGCGTGTTGAGACACTCATTGGTCCACATACATCTGTATGTATGATCACAAGTAGGTCTACAGATCTCTCCACTATGCCGGAGAATGGTGTCCTGGTCATCTTACCCATGAGGCATGGCTCACATGTATCAAGGGATTCGAAATCCAATGATCCAAGAAGCCCTTCTGAATGAAGCTTCTTCATGCGCTTTATGACAATATGACCAAGACGGCAATACCATATGTCTATGGAATTATTGTCACTGTGCTTACAACGTTTAGCATCAACACTGTGGATGTGTGTATTACAATCAAGATCAAGTAGGAATAAACCATCACATACAGGAGCATGAACATAGAAAATATCATTCATATAAATTGAACAACCATTTGTTCCTGATTTAAACGAATAATGGTCTTGCAACAAGCAAGACCCACTCACAATATTCATACTCAGTGCGGGTACATAATAGCATTTATTCAAAACCAACAATAATCCTGACGGTAGACGAAGATGCAGGGTGCCGACGGCCATCACTTCGACTCTCGAACCATTGCCGACGCGCATCGTCACCTTGTCCTTCCTCAGACGCCTCCTACTCTGCAGATCCTGCTGAGAGTTACAAATGTGAGCAACAGATCCGGTATCAAATACCCAGGTGTTACTCCTGGCGCTTGTAAGGAATACATCAATAACATGTATATCATATATACCTTTGTCCGGGATGGCTATCTTGCCAGCTCGCTTGTCTTCAAGGTACTTAGGGCAGTTGTGTTTCTAGTGCCCATCCCCTTTGCAGTAGTAGCACGAAGTGCCGGGCTTAGGGCCAGGCTTCATAGTCTTTGGGGTGCTAGGAACAAACCTTCCATCCCTCTTAGACTTCTTACCCTTGCCTTTTCCCTTTTGCCCCGGTTTCTTAAAGTTGGCAGTCTTGTTGACCATCAACACCGTGTGCTCCTTCTTGATTTCAACCTCAGCAGTTTTGAGCATGGCGAACACCTCAGCAAGGTTCTTGGTCATCCCTTGCATGTTGTAGTTCATCACAAAACTCTTCTAGCTAGGGGGCAGCGAGTGCAGCACCCTATCTATGGCGAGCTCCTCCGGGATTTTGCAATCCAGGGCGTTTAGGCGTTTAACGTAGCCAGACATTTTGACCACGTGCTCACTAATACTGCTGTGCTCTTCCATTTTAGCAGAGAAGAAGAGATCGGAAGCATCATACCTCTCTGCACGAGCCTGCGGAGCAAAGACGGCTTTGAGATCCTCAATGATCTCAAAAGCATTCATCTTCTCAAAACGCTTTTGAAGCTCTGGCTCCATGGCATAGAGCATTCCACTCTGGATGAGGGAGAAATCGTCCGCCTTGGACTGCCAGACATTCTTTTCGTCCTGAGAGGCGGAATCTGCAGGCTTAGCCGGAAGCTCAGCCTCGATGACATAAGTCAACTTGTAGGGGACTAGGAGGATCCTAAGATTGCGGAACCATGCGGTGAAGTTGGTTCCATCAGTTTTCAGCTTGTCCTTCTCGAGGAAAGTGCTAAGGTTGAAGGTGGGTGGGCGAGACATCTACAAAGGAATTTTCAAAGTATTTAGACTATGTTCATAATAATGAGTTCGAATTTTAATAAAGGAACTCCCACTTAAACGAACATCCCTCTACTCGTTTAGTGATCACATGATGCCCATCCCCTGCACCTCCCCCAATCATCACACCCATCAGTGCAGTATCAAAGGTGGACATTCTCTAACGTCGATCACATCAACCATGTGATTCATGCTCGACCTTTCGGTCTCTTGTATTCCGAGGCCACGCTTCTATAGCATGCTAGGCTCGCCAGTCCTAACTCGTGTGTATTCGCAGTGCAACATGGCTTGCACCCACTATATGTGAACGTAGATATGTCTGACCCCCGATCATCACAGCCAACCTCATACCGAAGAACTTTCTTGGTGGTGCACACACAAGGGGAATACGATAACTGGAATACTATGAGGGATTATCTTATTATGCTACCGTCTAGTAAGTATACTAGCACAATAAGTAATACTTCTAAAGTAAAGTGTTATGACATGGTAATAGCTTTATGATCATCATCAATAGCTTCAATGAGAGTTTCACAAACTTGTCATTGCCATGTTATAATACTTGCCCCTATGCAATAACGAAGATAGACGCTTCTATATTGACTATTGCATGTTTTACGCGGCTTTAGGGCTTTCGCAGTAGAACCCCTTCCCACCTACGAACGTCGAGCCGCAACATGGATTCAATGACTGCCGTTCTTCTTCCCTTTTCAGGGCCCTCCAGTGTCAATGCCATATCAACTACTGTAGAGAGACAGACACCCCCTAAGCCACTTTGATTTGTGGACCAGTCTCGTGAATCACCACGTGAGGTCGGTTGGGGGCCGCTTCATCAAAAAGTGCTGCGATATGAACAATAACACTAACGAGGGTAGCAACTAGAGAATCAATGCCCACATATTGCTATGTGTTCTATCCGTACGACATGTCTACCCATAGACCCGCTCTGATACCACTGAAGGGTTTCGTAGCAGAAAACAAAAAAAATCTATCTACTCGAACACTAATACCAGGATCTATACTATGTAGACATAAGTAACGGAGAAGGAATACAGTATTCATACCTTTGTAGAGAGTGGCACGCCTTACGCAGGAAGGCGTATATTGATGAAGACGAGCAACACCCCAAGTATGGTGCCTCCGAAGTTCGTCACATGTCCGGTGTAGTGGACGTCAACCGGGCTCCGATCCAGTCGAGTAGCGGAAGAAGTAGATGCCGGATCGCCGATCACACGATGGTAGTGTGAAGGTGGAGAACTCAACCATGAGGTCCTCCCCAATATTATGGGGAAGTCCTTAGTAGAAGAGAGAGAATGAGTGTACTCCAAGGGGAAGGGGGACCCCTTTATGTAGTAGGAGGGGGCGCACCACCTAGGGGCCATGCGGTGTGGGACTAATGCCCACACCCATCGGCCACCATGGGACAGCCGCCGGCCCTAGGTGGGCCCCACTGGGGCGGCCCACTAGCCCTAGGTCGGCTGGCCCCCACCCCCTAGGCGCCTTGCCTACTTGGGCCTCCCCTCGGGTGAAGCCCATTAGCAATATAGTGCCTTTTAAAATAAAATAAAATATATATTTAATATTAATTCTTCAATTAACATTCAAATATACATATTATATTATTCCTTCACTCCGGAACATCTTCCGGACCCCTTCCTATTTCCATCGGATGTTATCGAAACTATTCCGGTTTCTCTCTCTCTATTTCTCATACGATACCTCATCTACCCTAAGCGTCCCCACCCTTAAGCGTGACATCCTTCGGTTGGGAAACACTCCAGACATGATAGAGATCACTCTCATATCAATGATCAACAGAGGGACATAGATGGCCATGTGACCCCCGTGCGTTTCACGAATACAATCGCTCGAACCGTGAGATAGTCGTTACCCATTCCCTTTGTCATACGATACCTAATTCATCCAAGACTTGATCTTTCGTATCTTCATACATTAGTTCGATCTCATTACTGATGAACTTGTTTTCTCGTTCTCATGTCGTTGCATTCCGTGACCTAGTCACATGCTTGCAAGCTTCATTAATGCAACGTCACCGAGATGGCACATGTATCTGTCCGTTACATGGACTAGACAAATCCTGGTCTTGATATGTACTCCTCTACGCATTCCTTCAGAAAACCTGAGTGGCACCTTTTTGATCACCTTGTTACGAGATGATTCTTGATAACCATTTAAGCTTCTTCTATAATGGTGATTTGCATTACCTCACAGTCAAAGGATCACGTTCTGAGGTTCTCTGTGTTTTATCATCAACGGTGAACTTTGTAACTAGATCTCATTACGATATAACGGTCAGATGTTGGTCTATCATGTTATTCATCTAATAACATGACCTCATTGTTAGTTGGCATAAATGCCCATGGTCTTGAAACATAGACCATCCTCATGACCAATGAACTAGTTCACTAGAGGTAACTAGAGACACGGTTTGTTTACATACCACACGTGTATTAACGTTTCGTATTGACACAGTTATAGCACAGTATGAAACGTATTATGAACATACAGGAGGTATATTAAATAATACACTTTATTATTCGCCTCTAGGGCATAACTCCTTCAGGAATCTCTTCATAGCTTGCAAAGACTATTAAGTAGACTTGGTTGCATACTCTTTATTATGAATTGTCCAAGTAGTTGATCACATTGCTGAGAATATTTACATCTTATGAAGCAAATGTGTTCGTGAAAGTTCTTTTATCGCACTCAGTTTTCAACTGAATTACTTGAGGACAAGCAATAAGCTAAGCTTGGGGGGAGTTGATACGTCCAAAACGTATCTACTTTCCCGAACACTTTTGTTATTGTTTCTCCTCTATACTTGTGTGATTTGGATACAACTAATGCAGACTGGCGTTGTTTTCAGCAGAATTGCCTTGGTGTCTACTTTTTGTGCAGAAAACCAACTATCAGGAAAAATCCCGGAAAATATGCCAAAAATCCTATTTCACCCGAAGACTCTAGGAGCCAGAATACGAGATGGAGAAGAGCCAGGGGTGGCCACAACACCTGGTGGTGCGGGCCAGGCCAGGCCGCGCCAGGGGGTGGTGTGGGCCCCCCAGGCACCCCCTCGGCCTCTCTCTTCACCTATAAGGAGCATTCTGACCTAAAAACTTTGGGAGGTTCGACGTTTTCCAGAAGGAGTTCCGCTCCGCCGCCACCACCAGATTCCACGAAACGACACCAGAAAGTCCATTCAGGCACCCTGCCGGGACGGGGAATTGGAGGAGATCATCGCCATCATCATCACCATCGCTTCTCCATTGACCATGCATGTTTCCCCCATCTATGAGTGAGTAATCCCCGCTGTAGGCCATGGGGATGGTAGGGATTGGATGAGATTGTTCATGTAATGGCATCCGATTGTTAGGGCATGGTGCCTAGTATCTTTTATTAGTGCTTTATGACTTTGTTGTGACTTGTTGTGCTTAATGCTTGTCACTAGGGCCCGAGTGCATGATTTTAGATCTGAACATGTTATTGATTCATTATGATAGTATTGTTTATGGTCTTATCTGCAAGTTGTATACACACGTTGTTGTCTGGAACCTATGGCCCCGAAGTGACAGAAATCGGGATAACCGGAAGGGAATGGCTTTGATGTGAGGATCACATGTGTTCAGGGAGTGTTAATGCTTTGCTCCAGTGCTCTATTAAAAGGAGCCCCTTAATTGCTAGTAGTTCCCTTGAGGCCCCGCTGCAAATGGGCTGGCAGAACAAAAGATGTTGTGCAAGTTCTCATTGCGAGCACGTATGACTATATATGGAACACATGCCTAGGATTGTCTAGTACTTGGATGCTTTATCTTATTTATCTGCAATTGCCGTATGTTCTGATTGCTATGTGGATTGTCTCATCCATGCAACACCTGTCTATCCATCCCGATGCCTACTGCACTGGAATCCCACTATTTACTGCTTTTGTTACTACTATTGTTACTTCACTATTCCTACTACAAAACTGTTGCTACTGATAAACTGCTATGAGAAAGATTGTTTCTAGGTGCAGCTGAATTGACAACTCAGTTGTTAAGGTTGATAAATATTCTTTGGCTCCCCTTGTGTCGAATCAATAAATTGGGTTTCACTTCCCTCGAAAATACTGCGATACACCCCCTATACTTGTGGGTCATCACACTATCATGAGAACAACATCTTCTAGGGTGCATGATATCCTAGGAAGAGACATCTGCAGGAAGCAGTCGTTGCATGGGCATTTTCCATGTAACGGGTCTTCAAAACCCAGGTTTCCTCTCAAAAAGTATTTGACAATGGTTTGCGAGAAAGACGGATGTCCCGCAAGGGTGCATGCCTATCTCCCTATTTATGACACCAACATCAACGTGAGCGATGTTGTGTTGCACACATGTCAACTTCCTAGAGTCCATTAGGAGCATCGTAACCTGTCTTCTACCCTCCTGGCTCGACTTTTATACACGGAGATAGTTGAGAGAAAATCCATGGAGGTGAAAGGTATCATCAATAAAGTTACTGTCAGATTTCGCTACAAAATATCTTATGGCAAGGCTTGGAGGACTAAGCATAGGGCACTAGAGGTAAGATTTGGTTTGTTTCGAGACGGGAACTACTGTGTTGTTCGGATGCTCCAGACATTACAGGCAAGGAATCCAAGCACCTATGTCGACATCTAACACTTTATGTTCCCACAGGAACCACATATGAGGGTGTTGCATCGAGTGTTCTTCTCATTTGCTATATGCATAGAAGCTTTCACTCACTGTGAACCAGTCATTTGTGTGGATGGTACATTTCTCACTAGCAAGTACAAGTGTCGGATCTTGAATGCCATTGGTCAAGACAGGAACAATCAAGTAGTTCCACTCAGATTTGCTTTCGTGGAGAGCAAGAACATCGAGAATTGGGTATGGTTTTTTAGGCAGCTGAAGATAGCAATTGTGAAGGATACACCAAATGTGTGCATCCTTCATGATAGGCATCTGGGTATACCCAGCGCGATAAAGACGCTAACACAACCTGCTCCTGATAAACTAACTCCATGGCAGGACATGTAGAGCCTTTGGTGCATGCGGGGTCTAGGGGACAAGTTTTGCTCATAGTTTAGGGACAAGGCCCTTATCAACCAATTCAAGAAGCTTTACAAGAAGAACCATGAGTGATAGTATATCAACTGTCACGGCTATCAAGATGACTTCACTAAAAAATATGTTAAGAAGAGGAAATCAGCAAGAGTAGTAGCTGTCATGGCTCATGCACAAGCGGTACCTGGACAGACAGCAACATGAGCATCACCACAGGAGGAAGAACCCATTGCTCTTTGTGACTTCCTAGGATTTGACCAACCCGGTACTAGGAGAAGGCCTGGGAGACAGATTAAAAAATTTCAGTAATCGATAGAGAACGAGCCTGTGGAGAGGTGGTCTCTTCTGCACGATACTCGTGGAGCTAGATTTCACGTCATGACTACAAATCTCGCTGAAACATACAACTTCGTCTTGATAGGAACCAGGGATCTGCCATTAACAACCATTATGGAGTGTATTCTCACCGGAACTTTGAAGTACTTTAGAGACAGACTCCAGATGGCTTAGATGCATATCATCAACAACCCAAACACGAGGTGTTGTTCAAAGATTATGAATTACATGAATGACAAGATGGAAAAGGCTTGGTCTATGAATGTCATCGCCATCGGTAATCAAGAAATAAGGTTTGAGGTGCGCATACCTTCCAACAGGATCAAAACAGGAGACAAGGTAAATACAAAGGAGGTGATGATAGGCAATGAAGAATGGCCAACATGTGAGTGCACCTGCAACAAACCAAAGTTGTTGCACCTGCCTTGCTCACATATACTTGTTGTGTGTGGGAAGTTAGGTATGGATTCCATCTCGTTTGTGTCTCCCTATTTTCTGAAGAAGTTGGTGATCAATACATGGACTGGCGAGATGATAGGATATAGGGTAGTGAGCAATTTTAACAAAGTAAACCCATGTGAAATAGTATACATCCTAGAGCCAGGACTAATGCGTACTGGGAGAGGAAGACAACAATATGTCTGCATCCGTAATGATATCAATGAATCTGAAGCCGGAGGCCCCACCAGGCAATGTTTTCAACGTAATCAATTCGGTCATAGAGACACCAATTGTCACATCTTTGGGTGCCCTCCCTCTTGGGACTTTTTCCCTTAGGGAATTGGCCCATTAGGCATGGGCTGTCCATTAAATCATATGTGAATCATTAAATAAATATAAATAAATGTATAATTAACATATATTTACATATTATTTAATTCTCGTAGCACCAGAACTCCTTCCGGACAACTCCGGACACCCGCCAGACTTTCCAAGAACCCTTCTGGTTTCCCTTTCTCTTTTATTTGGTGATTCCTATGATACCAAAACGATCTCCGAGCGTCATAGAACCCTTAAGTGTGCTATCCTAATGGTTCGAGAACACTCTAGACATGGTCGAGACCCTTCTCGGACCAATGATCATCAATGGGACCTGGATGCCCATAATGACCCCTATGCATTCTACGAGAATCTTTGTGGTTCAACCAATAAATATAGAGTCATATTCCCTTTGTTACTTTGATACTTTACTTGTCTGAGACTTGATCAATGACATTGCCATGTCGGGTTCAATCTCGTTACCGACAAGTACAACTTTACTCGTGCCGAGCTATGCCATCTCCGTGACCTAGTCACACGCTGCAGCGTTATGGATGTCATGTCTCCCAGTGGGCCCAGAGTATCTCTCCATCACGCGGAAGAGAAAATCCCTCTCTTGACACATACGCCTGATACGTTGTAAACGTATCTATAATTTTTGATGTTCCATGCTTGTTTAGTATCTACTTTCTTATGTTTTGTCCACACTTTGGGGTATTTTTATACATTTTCTAGAACTAACCTATTAACAAGATGCCACAGTGCCAGTTGCATGTTTTCTGCTATTTTTGGTTTCAGAAAATCTAGTAAGGAATTATTCTCGGAATTGGACGGGACAAAAGCCAAAGTCAATATTTTACCAGAAGGAACACTGAGTCCGGAGGGCAGCCGAAGGAGGGCCAAGGGCTAGGGTACCTGCTGGCTGCGCCACCAGGTGGTGTGGGCCCCTGGTCCACCCTCTGACATCGCCCTTTCGCCTATAAAAGCCTCCCGGGACGAAAACCGTAGATAAAAATCAGAATTCCACGAAAAGTTCTGCAGCGCCGCTGCCACCGAAGAGGAGATTCAGGGGACAGAAGTATTTGTTCCGACCACCTGCCAGGATAGAGAAGTGACCCCAGAGCCATCTCCATCGCCATTGCTGACTCCCATGATGAGGAGGTAGTAGTTCTCTCTCGAGGCTAAGGGCTCTACCAGTAGCTATGTGTTCATCTCTCTCTCTCTATGTGTGATCTTATGAGATCATGAGCTTTGTAATCTAGATCTATTCTGCTACTCAAGTGCTTTAATTAATCTGCTTATCCCCACAAGTGTGAAGTTGACAGTGTGCACACCGTGTGGCACTTTGGCTAAGGTTTCGTAAATACTTATCATGACTATAATTTGACTTGGATGTCTCTATGAGATTGTGGTGTTTGTTGGAACCATCTAGCGCTCAAGGTGACAGTGAGGGGTTATCTAGATGGGGAATGCAAACTTTAAGGTGTGCTGTTATAGCCCTGCATCGTCCAACCGGAGAGTAGTTTAGGGTAGCATCATGAAGAGAAGATATTTATATGAGAGTGTCCACTAGTGAAAGTATGATCCCTAGGCCTTGTCTCTAAGCATTGAAACACCGTTTAAAATCAGTCTTGTTACATGTTTGCTTGCTGTAACTCTTATTTCAGATTGCAATTACCACTTATAATCATCCATATTACTTGTATTTCACTATCTCTTCGCCGAACTAGTGCACCTATACACCTGGCAAGTGTATTGGGTGTGTTGATGACACAAGAGACTTCTTGTATCTTGATTGCAGGGTTGCTTGAGAGGGATACCTTTGACCACTTCCTCCCTGAGATTGATAAACCTTGGGTGATCCACTTAAGGGAAACTTGCTACTGTTCTACAAACCTCTGCACTTGGAGGCCCAACACTGTCTACAAGAATAGAAGTGTGTGTAGACATCAAGCTATTTTCTAGCACCGTTGCTGGGGAGGTAAGGTAAAAGGTACTCACATCTTCAGGCTACTAAGCTATCTTCTAGTACTGTTGCTGGTGTGTGAGTGCACAAAGTTATTTCCTTTAGATTCTGCAACTATACCTTTTTGTTTCTTGTTTTTATTTTCACTAGTTAGGCTTAATGGAAAACAACACCAATATTAAAGAGCTTTATAGTATTTATCTTGAGTCAGGACATGAAGTGTTTGAAGAGAAAATTAAAAAACCTATGGAACTTTATTTGCATGATAATAGCAATGTTATTAGTATGAATTCTTTGAACACTATTATTGCTAATGCTATGGAAAAGTCTAAGCTTGGGGAAGCTAGTTTTTATGAAAATGATCTTTTTAGTCCCCCATGCACGGAGGAGAAAATTTACTTTGATGATACTGTACCTCCAATATATGCTGATTACAATGATGAAAATGATATTTCCAGTCCACCTACTATTGAGGAGAAAATTAAGTATGATTACAATATGCCTCCTATATTTGATGATTAAGGTGATGAGAATAATAATGGTAGCTATTTTACTAAATTTGCTCTCACTACGATTAATAAGAATGACTATGCTTATAGGGAGAGTAATAATTATTTTATGCATGTGGCTCATGATAAGAATGTTTTATGTGATATTTATATTCTTAATTTTATTCATGATGCTACTAAAATTTATTATGAGAGAGGGAAACATGGTTTTATGTATCTCAACAATATTAAGTTTCTCCTCTTTATGTTGAAAATTTTGAAGTTGCACCTATTTTGCTTTCCTATGCTTGTTGCTTTGTGCTTTCATGACTTGTTTCTTTCAAAGATTATTTTTCATAGGAAGTGTGTTAGACTTAAATTTGTTCCATTTTTGCTTCTTGATGCTCTCTTTTGCTTGAATTCATATTTCTTATGTGAGCATCTTCTCAAATTACTGAGCCTAGCTCAAAGACGTCAAAAAAAAGCACTTATTGGGAGATAACCCAAAAAAATTATTTAGTAAGTTTTTCCTTTTGTTGAGTCTTGGAAGTTATTACTTCTGTAATAACCTCTCCTTATCCTTTTTGAGTGGTTTTTGTGCCAAGAATAGCCTCTAATGAGAGAGAAATAATGCTTGGGAAAGTTGTTGTCCCGAAACAGATTTTTGTGATTTACTGTAAAAATTCGTGAAAAATCTCTATACGTCGGATTGAGCTGTAATTGTTTGTGCTTCTGCCCCAGGTTGCTATCTAACTTTCGTTAGTTTAATACTTTACGATTTGAGCAACAGAATATTTTCAAAAAATCGGTCTTTACATGCTTGTCTGTTTTGACAGATTTCTACCATTATTTGCATTTGCCTCTTAATCTCTTTCTCTTTGATTTCTTTTTGATCACTTGAGCTTTTAGAAGGAATTTCTATAGTAGCTTGTGTTTTAATGGAAGTTTTACTTGTGTTGAAACTAAACCCAAAGACTTATTATCTTAAATACACTAATGTTGCTAATGAAGATTGTGTGAAGTTTTGTATGAAGGAAATTTTCAAGTGTAGGGAAGAACAATATGATGAGATGAAGTATGGACAAAATCTCAAGCTTGGGGATGCCACCCGTGTTACCCCAAGAAATATTCAAAAAGTACAAGTGTCAAAGCTTGGGGATGCCCAAGGCATCCCCTTCTTCATCAATAAAAACCTCAGGTTTTCTTCCAAACACTTCATTTTTATTGTTTCATGCATAATTGTGTTATTCTTGGAGCGTATTTTTTTAGTTTTCTTTTGTTTGGTTTGCTTAAATAAGTTGGTTGGATCCGAACACACTTTTTTTGGAGAGACACACACCCCGTTATTCATTGCCTAGAACACTCTAGTTTTCACTCTTATTGTTCTGTAAGTGTTCTCCTTTGCTAGCACTGTGTTTAGCTTTAGTTTTCATTTAGATTGGAAAATAGTAGGAAAGTTCATGCTTATAAGTCGTACAAAAGGAGTTTTGTTTTGACTGTGGCCTAGACTTTATCATGTCATGCTAGATGTTGCTTTGACCATATGCTTAGTAATTATTGTTGTAGCATGACTTGTTCCAAACAATTGAGATTGCTTAATGTGCCTTGAAAGAATCATGCGTTGTTTTAGCATACAAAAGCATAATTGTGGTATTCTATTTTAATGCTTTATTTGGGTTGACTTGGCGCATGCTCACACCATGTTAAGACTATACCAGTCACCATAGAATCTATGATCATTTAGTTTTTGACTTGTAATATCACTTTATGCTTTAATTAATAATGTTGTGTCGCTTTGCATGATTATGGCCATTATTGATCTCTTAGTTGGTCGCTCCCAGTCTTTTGCTAGCCTCCACGTATACCAAGTATGAGTTCCACGCATGCATCCAACTCCAAATAAAACCGAATTATTCCAAAGAGTCCACCATACCTACCTATAAGCACTATTGCTATTCCAAGTATATTCATATTTTTATCTACCTTCCAAATTAAACATGTTATGTGAAAATTAGTGATTAAAGCTCTCATGAACTTGATGGCACGCTTTACTTTCTTGCACTTAATAAACTTGGACCATTCTGTCCATCTATGTTGCGTATATGCTTGCATTTTGTAAGTTGTGAATTAGCAGAACCATGTTACCATGGGGAACGCTTTCAACATTGCACTTTATTTAGTTGATATCATGATTCTTTTGCTTATGGATCCCGACGGTGTGAAATAAAAGGGGAGCTTGTAAGCTCATGGAGTTTGTATATGTGTTAGAGAAACGCCTAGGCGGCTGGTCTAAGCCATACCTAATCATGGTGGAAACCTGCAGCATAACCATAGTGAGCAATCTATGAAGCATCCAAACAAAAAAACAAACAAAAAAGAAAAAAAGGGAAAACCCTATGCAAATTGCATACAAAAGGATCGCTGAGATGCTCATTGTTTGTTGCCTTGTCATTTTGATATGGGATAGCTCCTGTATCATGGGGCAAGGGGTACCCCGTTGGCGGTTCTCTATGATGCATATGTACTTATAATGACAAGAACTTACTCGTGACTAAAGTTAAGTAGCATGAGATTCGGTACTCGTAAGCAAGGGGCATGAGATTTTCAACTTATAACTTGTCAAGCATATCCTCATATTTGTTCACTTTAACCTTAACCACCTAAAGATGCTTATGATAGGGGTAATGAGAGCTGAAAGCTAATAAGTACCATAATTTTTGGAAGCTCTTTATGAGACTTGAATCCCTGGTTCCTTCTATAAAGGGCTTTTCTTTTACTTTTATGTTGAGTCTCCATCTTCTATCTTTATGCACCTATTGAGAGAGCATAGTGGTAATTCTTAGTTTAATGTGCATTGTCCCAAAACTTGTTGATTGATTCATAACTTTGATATTGCTTGTTCTTAAATTATTTGTATCTAGTCACCCTTATGAACTTTGAAGGTGTCCTATGCATTTATGTTTTGCTATACCATGAGGGACAAGCTGAATACCATTCTTATTATGTTTTCTATATGTGAAATAAACAAACGTCTTTCAAAGCATTGTTATTCATGATCTTTTGTTTGTACCTTTTAATGTTATAATATAGTTGCTATGTCTTATTCTTAGAACTATATCTTTCATGTCTGTGTTAGAGTACTATGATCCTAGCTATCAATGTTTTACAAATATCTTGATCAAGATTGTGATGGTGCATGTCACCTCAAAAATTATTCTTTTTATCACTTACCTACTCGAGGACGAGCAGGAGTTAAGCTCGGGGATGTTGATATGTTGTAAACATATCTATAATTTTTGATGTTCCATGCTTGTTTAGTATCTACTTTCATATGTTTTCTCCACACTTTGGGGTATTTTTATACATTTTCTGGAACTAGCCTATTAACAAGATGCCACAGTGCCAGTTGCCTGTTTTCTGCTGTTTTTGGTTTCAGAAAAGCTAATAAGGAAATATTCTCAGAATTGGACGGGACAAAAGCCAAAGTCAATATTTTACCAGAAGGAACACTGAGTCCGGAGGGCAGCCGAAGGAGGGCCAAGGGCTAGCCACACCCTATGGTGGCGCGGGTACCCCCTATCCGCGCCACCAGGTGGTGTGGGCCCCTGGTCCACCCTCTGACATCGCCCTTTCGCCTATAAAAGCCTCCCGGGACAAAAACCCTAGATACAAGATCATAATTCCACGAAAGGTTCGGCAGCGTCGCCGCCATCGAAGAGGAGATTCAGGGGACAGAAGTCTCTGTTCCAGCACCCTGCCGGGACAAGGAAGTGCCCCCGGAGCCATCTCCATCGACTCCACCGCCATCTCCATCGACGTTGCTGACTCCCATGACGAGGAGGGAGTAGTTCTCTCTCGAGGCTAAGGGCTCTACCGGTAGCTATGTGTTCATTTCTCTCTCTATGCGTGATCTTATGAGATCATGAGCTTTGTAATCTAGATCTATTCTGCTACTCAAGTGCTTTAATTAATCTCTTCTTATCCCCACGTGTGTAAAGTTGATAGTGTGCACACCGTGTGGCACTTTGGCTAAGGTTACATAAATACTTATCATGAGTATAATTTGAGTTGGATGTCTCTATGAGAATGTGGTGTTTGTTGGAACCATCTAGCGCTCAAGGTGATAGTGAGGGGTTATCTAGATGGGGAATGCAAACTTTAAGGTGTGCTGTTATAGCCCTACATCATCCAACCGAAGAGTAGTTTAGGGTAGCATCATGAAGAGAAGATATTTATATGAGAGTGTCCACTAGTGAAAGTATGATCCCTAGACCTTGTTTCTAAGCATTGAAATACCGTTTACAATCAGTCATGTTATATGTTTGCTTGTTGCCACTCTTATTTCAGATTGCAATTACCACTTATAATCATCCATATTACTTGTATTTCACTATCTCTTCGCCGAACTAGTGCACCTATACACCTAACAAGTGTATTGGGTGTGTTGGGGACACAAGAGACTTCTTGTATCTTGATTGCAGGGTTGCTTGAGAGGGATACCTTTGACCACTTCCTCCCTTAGTTCGATAAACCATGGGTGATCCACTTAAGGGAAACTTGTTGCTATTCTACAAATCTCTGCACTTGGAGGCCCAACACTGTCTACAAGAATAGAAGTGTGCATAGACATCAACGCCTCACATGCCCCTCTGAATAGCTGAAGACATCTTTATGATCACCGTTTCACCGAGTGATGTTTGATGCAAACAAGACACTCTCGGGTGACAGTGATTAAATATGGTTTGACACTCTAAGGAATTGGTTACTATGTTTCCCAGTCATTGTAACGTTGAACTTCATGACTTGATCGTGTTACAATTCCTGTGTTGGGTATGTACATCACTTTCATTCCCCAAATGAAATGACCCCATTATAAATTGACATAAATGTCCATGATAGGGAAACATCGATCATCGATTGACCAATAAACTAGTGTCTAGATGATCACTTGGGACTCTTGGTGGTTTACATATCACACGTGTATTGACGTTCCTATCAATATAGTTATTGCATGATATAAAACCTATTATCAACTTAATGAAATATGTCAATAATCTATATTATTATTTGTCTCCAGGGCATATTTCCAACAAGCCGGAGAAACACCGAAGCATGGTCTGGAACACATGGAGTTGTTGGAACCACAATGTGTGTTATGAAAGTACTAGTCGATACGAGAAGCAAGGATACCACCACGAGCTCGGTCATCGGGATGGACAAATCCCACTCTTGATCCATGAGCATCAACATGACACCTTCATAGCACTGAACCCACCTTTATAGTCACCCTGTTACGGTGTGATGTTTGATGTTATCAAGATACTCTTCCGGTGTTAGCAATTAACATGATCTCATGGTCTAAGGACTAAGATTACTTCGTATGATGTTACAGAAATATAAACATAATGACTCTAATCGTAATGCTATACTTCGGATGAATGTTCATCACATCATTCCACCAATGTTGTGACCTCGTTATTAACAACATCCAATGTCCATGATCAGGAAACCTTGATCATCTTGTTAATCAACGAGCTAGTTTATAAGAGAGGCATAACTAGGAACTTTCCTTTTGTTTATTAAACACACATTTATTAATGTTTCCAAATTAATACAATGATAGCATGCAAAATAAACATTTATCATAAACAAGGAATAAGATAATAACCACTTTATTATTGCCTCTCGGGCATATTCCCTTCACTTTCTGCTTGTCTGCTCGTATTATCATTGGAGAGTACAAACTCGTTGAGTCGACTAGATGCAATCTCGCCGAGAGAAAGAGAGAGGTGTGCGTATTGTAATATTGTATACCCTCCTCATTGGCCCCTCCTAGCCTTTATATATAGCGAGGCTAGGTATCAGGTACCAATATGAGTTGGTTTACAAGTTAGAGTTTGTATGTAGTCTAATCTTGGACTTCCTTATATTGTTCCACTAGGAGTCTGTGTCCTTGTAAGCTTCACGTCTATTGAATCATCATGGGCTTCATGGATCTTGTCATATCTTCGGGTGAGCCTTCTGTTGGGCCACACCATATATGCCAATAGTAGGAACCTGAAGGGTTATGCCCATGTCACCGGGACTAAAGGGTTTTAGGTAGGCTAGGGCTGGCGCCAGACCGTTAGTCCTGATTTGTGACATGAACCAGGACTAAAGATGGACCTTTAGTCATGGTTATGGACACCAACTGGACTAATGTCTACGCTATATCATCTTCTCCCTGCCCGAGCCATACTCCATTTCAAGCTGGTGGCTCCTCTCTCTTCTTTCTTCAAGCTCGAGTTCAAATGTCCATTTTTTCTCAAGATTTGTCAAGATATTGCGGTGCCCCATCTATCCAAAGGTTCTAAAAGGTGAGGAACTTCATCCTTTCAACTCTCATTGCTATGTTAGCTCATTTCATGCTCTACAAGTAGATGGATTTGTGGATTTAGTTTGGTAGTAACTTTTGCAATAATAACATGAGATCGATGAAATTGTGTTAATTTGGATTCAATCTATCTTGTATTAATGTAATGAACTCCAAGGTAAATATCATTTTCAATATGTGGATTCTATCTACATATTGTTTTGGCACGTAATCTCGAAATTCATTTGATTCATAGAAGCACAGAGATACATGCATGAGTTCATCCTAGCTAGCTAGGAAAAATGACCTTCTTCATCTTCTACCTGCCTTCAGCAAACTGAAAAAATTTATAACAAAAATAGGATTAATTCACAAAAGATTGATAAGAAGACATCACAATACATCTTAGAGAAGCTCCTCTATGAAGAGATCCTTGAAGATATCTGAGGATATGATCCTAAGACATCTTCGAAAATCTCCGCCATAGTGGTGTCCCTCTCGCACCATCTTGCAGTTAATAACTTCTGTAGCTATAGATTAATATGTTGGGTAGCTAACAAATTTCACGTATTAGGGAGTGCATCTAAGGCGAGATCCTTGAAGATGTCTGAGGACGGGATCCTAAGACATCTTCGAGAAGCTACGCCATAGTGGTGTCCCTGCTCTCGCACACCAACTTGCAGTTTAGAACTTCACAAGGATGCATATTGCCTATTTATAGATTAAGCGGCACAACATAGTGTCGACACTCACGACATAATGTCGACACTCTCCCCTGTCATAGTGCCGCCACCCACCCAAATAGTGTGGGCACTCACTGGCATAGTGCTACCCAGTCACGACATAGTATCGACACTCGCCCATGACGTAGTGTTGTCGCCACATCCACGTTTAGTCCTAGTTTGTGCCTCCAATCAGGACTAAAGGTGCATCATATCTTTAGTCCTGGCTATGTGCTTTAATTTTGTTTTTTAGAACAGTACTAATTTTAGCATCATAATTACGTTTATGTACTTAATTATATAATGCAGATGAGCCGGCAATGGATGTATGCTGACTAACTCTCTAGCGAGTTCATTAAAGGCATGCATTCTTTTCTCCTTGCGACTGAGGCAAACAAGAGGAATGGTTTTATGTCTTGTCCATGTGGTGTTTGTCAGAATCATACCTGTTTCGGTCCGGTTTCATGACTGGCTATAATTGTTGGACCAAGCATAGAGAAAGAGGGATTATGATGGAAGAAAACGAAGAAGAAGAGAATGATAACCACTATCCTACTATGTCCCCTGAATACAATGGTACTACAATGGAAGACAATGATGAATAAGAAGCTAAAGAACGGGCATCAGATGAGCCCGATGATGATCTTGGTCGAGCCATTGCTGATGCAAAGGGAGAATCTAAAAGTGAAAGGGAGAGGTTGAAGTTCGAGTAGATGCTAGAGGACCATAACAAATTGTTGCACTCAAATTGCGAATATGGCCACAAAAAGCTAGGTAGCACACTAGAATTACTGTAGTGGAAGGCGAAGACCGGTGTGACTGACAAGGGATTTGAAAAGTTGCTGAAAATAATGAAGAAGCTTCTTCCAAAGGATAACGAATTTCCCGCCAGTACATACGAAGCAAAGAAGGTTACCTTCCCTCTAGGATTAGAGGTGCAGAAGATACATGCATGCATTAATGACTGCATCCTCTAACATAGTGAGGAGTATGAGAATTTGGATGCATGCCCGGTATGCACTACATTGCGGTATAAGATCAGACGAGATGACCCTGGTGATGTTGAGGGAGAGCGCCCCAGGAAGAGGATTCCTGCCAAGGTGATGTGGTATGCTCCTATAATACCACGGTTGAAATGTTTGTTCAGAAACAAAGATCATGCCAAGTTGTTGCGATGGCACATGGAAGACCGTAAGAAAGACGAGATGTTGAGACACCCTGCTGATGGGTCGCAGTGAAGAAAAATCGAGAGAGAGTTCCCGGACTTTGCAGGTGACACGAGGAACTGATGGTTTGGTCTATGTACAGATGGCATGAATCCTTTTGAGGAGCAGAGCTGCAGCCATAGCACCTGGCATGTGACTCTGTGTATCTATAACCTTCCTCCTTGGTTGTGCATGAAGCGGAAGTTCATTATGATGCTAGTGCTCATCCAAGGCCCGAAGCAACCCGGCAACAACATTGATGTATACCTAAGGTCATTAGTTGAAGAACTCCTACAGTTGTGGCACGGACAAGGTCTACGTGTGTGGGATGAGCACAAACAAGAGGAATTTGACCTATGAGCGTTGTTATTCATAACAATCAATGATTGGTCTGCTCTTAGTAACATTTTAGGAAAAAAAAGAGATACAGTGCATGCATGCATTGTTTAGGTGAGATTGAAAGTATATATTTGGATAAATGTAAGAAGAATGTGTACCCGGGGAATCGTCGTTTTCTTCCGCCCACGCACTCCCTAAGAAAGAAAGGTAAGCATTTCAATGGTGAGGCAGATCCAGCGTAAGCCTATCCGCCGTACTAGTGATGATGTATCTGATATGGTGAAGGATTTAAAAGTAATCTTTGGAAAGGGTCCTGGTAGACAATCTGTTCCGAAGGACGATGGCAGACACACACCCATGTGGAAGAAAAAATCTATATTTTGGGAGATACCCTATTGGAAAGTCCTAAAGGTCCGCTCTGCAATTGACGTGATGCACCTGACGAAGAATCTTTGTGTGATACTGCTAGGCTTCTTGGGCATGTATGGGAAGAATAAAGATACACAAGAAGCACGACAGGACCAACAACATATGAAAGACCGAGACGGCATGCATCCAGAGTTGTTTCAAGGTACTACTAGCTACGCTCTTACCAAAGAAGAGAAGGAAATCTTTTTTGAAGTCCTTTACAGTATCAAGGTTCCGTCTGGCTTCTCATTAAATATAAAAGGAATAATAAATATGGAAGAGAAAAAAATTCAAAACCTAAAGTCTCATGACTGCCACGTGCTTATGACATAGTTGCTTCTGGTTGCATTGAGGAGGCTTCGGCCGGAAAATGTTCGAGTACCCATTGTGAAGCTATGTGCGTTCCTCGATGTAATTTCTCAGAAGGTAATCAATCTAGATAGTCTACCAAGGTTACATAAAGATGTGATCCAAAGTCGTGTCAGCTTCGAGTTGGTGTTCCTACCATCCTTCTTCAATATTATGACGCACCTCCTAGTTCACCTAGTCGAAGAGATTAACATTCTCGGTCCTGTATTTTTACACAATATATTCCCCTTTGAGAGGTTCATGGGAGCCTTAAAGAAATATGTTCATAACCGTGTTAGGCCAGAAGGAAGCATCTCCAATGGATATGGAACAGAGGAGGTCATTGAGTTTTATGTTGACTTTATTCCTATCCTTAAGCCTATCGGTGTTCCTGAATCACGACATGAGTTTAGACTGAGTGTAAAAGGCACTCTAGGAAAGAAAGCAAGGATATGTATGGACGGGAATTCTTTCACTAAAGCACACTACACAGTTCTGCAAAGTTCCACCTTCGTGGCTCCGCATATCGAGGAACACAAGAATATTGTACGCTCCAACAACCCGGGGAAGCCTGACTCCTGGATTAGAGATGAACACATGAAGACTTTCGGCGGTTGGTTGCAAACACATCTCATTAATGACATCACTATTGGAGATCAGTTTTACTTGTTGGCCAGGTCACCATCTTCGACTATATTGACTTTCCATGGGTACGAGATAAATGGGAATACATTTTATATGATCGCCCAAGATAAAAAGAGCACCAACCAAAATAGTGGTGTCCTATTTGATGCAACAGACGAGAATGGGCAAAAGGACACATATTATGGTTACATAGAGGAGACATGAGAACTTGACTATGGACCTTATTTTAAGGTCCCTTTGTTTCGGTGCAAATGGGTCAAGCTGACAGGACGCGGGGTTGAGGTAGACAAGAAATACGGAATGACAACAGTGGATCTCAACAATCTTGCGTACAGAGACGAACCATTCTTCCTAGCCAATGATGTGGATCAGGTTTTCTATGCGAAGGACATGTCTACCAAACCGAGAAAAAGGAAAGATAAGCAAAAGAATACAGCATATGATGAGCCAAAGAGCCACATAGTTCTTTCAGGGAAAACAAACATCGTGGGAGTGGAGGACAAGACAGACATGTTAGAAGATTATGATAAGTTTCATTAAATTCCGCCCTTCGCAGTGAAGGATGACCCAACCATCCCATTAAGTAAGTAAGATGCTCCATGGTTACGGACTAGAAGAAAACCTCAACACTAGATGTGTGGATGTTGGTGATGTATAATAATGTAATGAACCTTTATTTCTAGTGATCTGCTTATATGGATATGAACTGTCTCTCGATCTCAACAGATAGTATTGCAACTTGCTGTGGCCAACACCCAATACATTTATTAATATTAAAAAGTAAAAATTTAGTCATAATCATGTCTAGCCCTATAGTACATAGCTTCAGGGTCGTCTTCAGAATCGTCATAAGCGTCGCTAGTAGCACGCGGCTGGATCCTCAGCCCTTCACTGGCTTGTGCATAGGGGAATGGGGAGGGGCACCTACCACTTCAGCCTCGGATTCATGACGCGTGGGGAAGGGGGCTCCCAGATGACGACGTTGTTACACCATCGGCCTTGACCACCGCCACCATTCTTGTGGATCTATGGCTGGTGAAAGTGTGCAGGCGAGAATGATCTCCCATGGTGATGTAGCACATCATGCCGGCGATAGTCCGGTTCGCCCACCACATGAGGTCACCGGCTTCGTTGTGGTTCGCTGGGGGCAGGTTATCACCCTCGTACCTGGCGAGCTCCCTTTCCTATCGGTTAGCGAAGAAGGCATTCTAGGTGTCATAGTTGTCGGGATCCCAATGAGGATCCATCTGCTGCTCCAGCGTGAGCTCGATGTAGAAGTGGTTCATGATGGCCGCCTGGCAGGCGGAACCTTGTGGCACAGGAGGGACAGGAATCCCTCTAGTGCTCAGCATCCAGCTGTCGGACAGTCGGTACCCCGGTGGGCATGGTTAGTTGGAGGCGCACAGCGTCTCGGTCTCCTCGAGGGTCAGAAAGGCCCAGTAAGCGGTGTCCATTGTTGTGAGAGAGAGAAAGGTGTGGATGTGCGGATGGCCATGGCGGTCGGTCTAGATATATAGGGAAATAGAGGGAAAATATGGCGGAAAGCGGGGGAAATGGCGGGAAAGAATGGCTTGACGGCTCTGAGAATGTGGCAGGAAACATCTTTAGTCCCGGTTAGTGGCTCCAACCAGGACTAAAGGCCCCCAAAATATCTTTAGTCCTAGTTACTAGTTTTAGTATGAAATATTATATTTGTAATGGGTAGATTATTTTTGTGAATATTTTGGTATATTATATGTATTTTTCCATTTTTTAAATAATAAAACATGTGTTTTCCAAGATTTATAGTAAATAAAATATTTGTTAAACAATAAATTATTTCATTTAAGTTGTATAACAGAGTATGATAATAGATTTAAATTATAGATCTTCTTTTTCTAAAATTTCTGATATATAATACATAATTTTCTGAAAATTGTACATCATTTTCATTTTGGCACCAAGAAAACCTTTAGCCCCGGTTTGTGATACAAATCTGGACTAAAAGGTACCTTTAGTCCCGGTTTGTATCTCAAACCGGGGCTAAAGGGGTGCGGCCTGCGCGTGAAAAGCGACGGACGAAAACACCTTTAGCCCCGGGACTAAAGGGCTAAAAGGGTGGGGGTATAAATACCACCTCCTCCACCACGGTTCTACACATGAACCGGAGCACTCATCTTCTTCCCTGAGACGCGAATTGCCGCTGCCTACACCCGTGGAGGAGGAGCCGCGCCGACGCCGTTCCGCCGCGTCGTTCCGTCGCGTCGTCTACCGCCCCGCGCCCGTGGAGACCGCCACGCCGCGTCGTTCCGCCGCCTCCTATGGCGCCCGTCCGTGTCCGCTGTTCCCACGTAGTGCTCCTACCACCCTGCAGTGCTCCGGCCGAGCCGCCTCCCGCGGGTGAGACCTCCGGCCGCCGATTAAATGTTTAGTGAGTATTTAGGTTAATTTAGTGTATTTAGGAATTTTTAGTGTATTTAGGAATTGTTTAGGATGTTTTGTGTTTAGGGTTTAATTTAGTGTATTTAGAAAAAGAGTATTTAGGTTTGTTTAGTGTATTTAGAAATTGTTTAGGAAGTTTAGTTTATTTAGGAATGTTTGTGTTTAGGGTTTAATTTAATGTATTTAGGAATGTTAAGTGTATTTAGAAATTGTTTAGAAATGTTTAGTTCATTTAGGACTTCTTTATGTTATGATTTAGTTATGCCACATTCTCGTCGTCGACTCGGTGGCAACGGCGGAGTATTGGCTCCGCCAAGGATGTTGGAGCATGGGCTCCACCGGGATGGCACTAGGAGGTGCTACCTGCCGGGACTCGTAGCTTGGTGAGGGATCCGGGTATCATCGTCGATCCGGAGCTTATTTGGTGGCGGTCACGTGGTCTAGGAGCGGTGCAGAGGGAGCCAGCCCCCAAAGAGCTGGTACGTCATCGTGTCAGGGAGGAGGACGAGCACGTCCACCAATATATGGCTATTTTGGAGGTCAGGTTCTCCAATACCTGGCAGGTTCTTCAGTGATCTCACCCGAGCTATTCTCCGGTGATGGTTCCTTTTCTTTGGGTGTTGACCTCCCGCGGCTTAGGACCCGGTAGTCGATGTATAGTTTGATATGAGCGAGATGTATTATTATACTTTATCTTACATTATTGTACTTTATCTTATATTATTGTTGCATTATCTGGATTATCCGAGATGTATTATATTGTTTTATTATTAGTACTTAATCTTTCTTCTATATCTGCGTCGTCGCAATTGTAATATTCTTTTACTTAATGCAAAATTGTTTTATCTTTATTTTGTATTAGTTAATATATGGAAGGTAGAGACAATGAAGAGGTGGTGCTCGACAAGATAGATGAGGGTACTGGAGGTTATAATTATGATGGAGCAGACGACGATGGAGATGATGGCTCCCAGTATCTTAATTTGTTTGGAGGAGACGATGGTGGAGACGACGGTGGAGACCATGGTGGAGATGATGGTGGAGACACCATAATAACAAAGTCTGGCGAGGTATATAAAGCCTTTGCCAATCACTAGTAGATGCATTAATTGATTCATATATATATATATATACTGATGAATGTTTCTTCTCTTAGACCTCCGCATCGGGCCAATCTTCTGCAAATAAACGAGGCCCAGCCAAAAAGTTGGCCGCTGATGTCCGTTTCACAATTGACCTAGTCTCTGAGCTAGGTCAACCGTTGGATCCCATAGAGAGCGTAAATGCATTTGTACATCAATGCGGAGTGATTCTTAGGGACAGCATCCTGATCACCACTCGGGACTGGAATAAGCCAGGAAAGAAAAGGGATCCAGCTGGAGCTAGTTTTGTCAACGACAGAGCCAAAGATTGTCTTTGGAATTCTCTGATGACACATATCACCCTACTAGTCTTGCCGACAGATGAACTCACACGGAATATGAGGTTGAAACTCAAGGAGTGGGCTCTTAAGAAGATGGGCACACAATTCAAGGACTAGAAGAAAAGATTATACCAAAACTATTTGAAGGAGAAAAAAGCTCCTAAATTCACTAGCGCGCTAGAGAAGCAGCGGGATAACTGAGCTGCATTTGTGCAATACAAGCAATCAGAACCGGTTAAGGCAAGGTCGGCAAAGAATAAGCTAAATGCTTCCAAAAAGACATATCACCATCATATGGGGACAGGTGGCTACAGGAGTGCCATGCCTAAGTGGGATAAAACTGAGGCCAACCTGGCGGCTAAAGGGGTCACTCCATCTACAAGTGTTTGGCCCTTGAGGTCAAGAAATTGTATACTTAGGCATGGGGGATCGTATGACCCAGAAACAGGGGAGATTGTTGCAAACAAAGAAATTGTTGAACCCAAGAATGCACTTATTAAAGTGATAAGAGAGTTTCAAGAGGGAAAGTTCATTCCCGATAGAGAGAACGATGAGCGGACAAAGGCCCTCAGGAATCCTAAAAAGGTCGGACGAACACGAGGCTTTGGACCTTCTTATCCATGGGTTATTGGGTTTCCCGAGGACATTGACACTTACAGAAGCCGAGCAAGAAAAACAAAGCGGCAGCAGGTGGAGGAGGCAGAGTGGTTGGCAAAGGTTGAAGCCATGTTGCAGCAGTAGCAGGAGCAGATTAATGAACTTAGAGGACTGGCCCTACAGCAAGATCCTGCACTCGATAGTACGGTCGGTCCATCTCAATGGAAAAGCAGCGTGGCTTCCATGGAGGTCTAGGCTAATGATGCAACAATGGATGTCTACCCCGTGGATGCAATCAAGGAGAAGACTGTTGTGAGCTTCATGTTGAACTGAAGAACATATTTATGAAGGTGGCGGTAGGCTTTGCTTTACCTTCTTCACCAGGAGCGACCTACCATTGCAATCTGATTCCAAATGGCTATGCTCGTGTCGGTGTGGATGAATTTCAACCGTTATTTCAGTCATTACAGCTTGACATCCCTGGAGGACGACACTGGGAGAAGCCACAAGTGGCTTCATTCTTTGGAGAAAGGAATACATCAAGTTTCCAGGCTCAGCGCTAAGGTCGCCGTCTCCACCGAGAAGCAATCCATCACCTCTAAGGCCACCGTATCCTCCGAGTCCACCCTCTCCTCCGAGTGCACTGTCTCCTCCCAGTAGAAGTCCACCACCTCCAAGTCCACCCCTCCTCGAGAAGGACTGCAGCACGAGTCCATCTCGATCTACGACGCCTCAGCCGCCTCCACCACTAAGGGCCAAAAGCGGAAGATTACCACCTCGATGGATAACCGGCATGGAAAGCGATAGTTATCGCCCCTCCTAAGAGTACCGCTGGCTCCCGCCAGGAGGCCTTACAATATGACTCCTGAGGAAAACAAAGCGGTCGCAGATGCCGAAAAAAAGGCAATTTTTGCAAAGAAACAACCCAAACCAAAGGTCCAAATAGATCCGAAAATCAAGGATCACTTTAGGAGATTTCTGACGCATCCATCCCAAGCTCAGATAAATGCACCAGATAACTATACATGCTATCTTGTGCATACAGTAAAAACGAAACAGAAGAAAACAAGTGGTAGAGGAAGCATTAAAAAATATGTTCCCCAACAAGAAAAACAATCGATCCCCCTCCCCCCCCCTCCCGCTCAAGGTGTTACCCGAACATCAACTATATGGGGGAGAACCTTTGGATATGCAAACAGATATTATATTGGTTGAGCAATGTAATATGTCTCTTTATGACATACTTGGCAGTGTCGATCCCCCATGGCCCCTGTAACACGACAATATGTCCACGGGCAGCATGTGGTCAGTTATGAGACGCTCCGGGATCTTCCAACAAAAATGCGACAATTGCATGCATGGTATATTAAAGCCACAAAAGAAGGGCCAGGATGGATCATAGTGAAAGTTAGAGAGGAGCATTACTTCATTAAAGACGAGGTCCATGTTGAACTTTCGGAAATCTTTCATTTATTCAATCAAAGGGACCTCAACAAATTTATCATCGGTTGCTATTGTTTGTAAGTGGTTAATTTATTTATGTAATTAATAAGTATCTAGCTCAGGTCATTCAATTTATTGCCGGTAATTATCCTCACTATATTTTTTTGTATGCTATGATGCAGAATGAAGATTCTCGAATGTAAAAAAGGGAGAATCCATGGATTTGGGTTCATTGACCCAAATCGAGTTAATGAAGCTATACTAAAGATTAATCCCGTGGAGACGGAGCGTAACTCGCTCCGGTATCTCAAGAAGCAGCATTTCTGTAAGGAAATACTATTTACTTACCACTTCGGGTGAGAGTGTTTTTGTCTTATACACATTAACTTTTGCTTACTCGGTGTTAAGTGTAAATGATGAGTTACTGACGTATATAAACCTTACATAGCTTCCACTGGATTCTTCTAAGCATTTCCGTTGACTTGGGAAGAGTTCATATTGTGGACACATTACAAAAGGACATGGAAGAGTACAGCAACATGATCGAAATGCTCAGTAAGTAATTTCAATCATAATCGCGCTATATCGGTCTCTTTCGTAAAAAAATTGAGATATCAAGTAATTATTAACGCATTGATTCATTTTCTTTGTCAGGCAGTGTTTAGAAATGGTTCAAGACTGCGATCCACGGTCAATGGCGTGAGGATATGATTTATAAACCGATTCCGGTAAGTAATACGAGCTAGGTCCACAATGGACTAATCTATGTGGATACTATGTTGGCGAGTTCATTCGCACTTGCACTACTGAGCAGAAGTTGAAATTTCTTCAAGTACGTAAACAATATATTCACAATTTATTTTTATTATCATAATTTGTGTTGAGTTCTATTCATATTTTTTATGATGATTGATATATTCATATTGATTTCCTTCTTTTTAGTTGGAAGCGATGCGGGAAAAGCTCCTATCACAGGATCGCCTACTAGCAATTTAAGAGGAATTAGGGCGATTTTTGGTTGGCGAGGTCATAGAACCATGCGGAGAATACAATCTAGAAAGACCCTAAAGCATCCATGTAATGATCTACATGTAATCAAACAGGCCGGCTCTAGACCCGGGTAGGGACTCGTATACCAAATTATATATATATGTATGCTCGTAAGACAAATTATATTATATATACATCAACGTGTATAAGTACTACGTAAGCGTCGTGTATATATATGAAAACTTGTTTGAAATGAAAACACAGAATGAAAAATAATTGAACATAAAAACAAAATGAAAATGAAAACACAAAACCCTAAAACCACATCTCCTGCCGCGGCAGTAAAATGACCCAAAACGCTGCGGCGACAGGGGCACTTTAGTCCTGGTTCGTGATGTCCTACAGCCTAGCGCATGATGCATGGCCACGTGATCGACCTCTAGTCCCGGTTCGTAAAAGAACCAGGACTAAAGGTCTGACCTCTAGTCCCGATTCCGCAGTCCCGGATTGGCATCTGGGACTAAAGGCCCTTACGAACCTGGACTAGAGGTATGTTTTCTACAAGTATGTATTGCCTTTACTAAAGATCGCTTGACCGCGAGACACATGTGTATTTGGGTAAAATATGGACGAGGCAAGATTCTTCAAACGTTTCTCTTAACGGAGTAATCATAAAGTTGATACTTGCTCTTACCGGATGGTATGCCAATTATTCACATGCGGTGCTTGCGGGAATTGCTACTCCTGACGATGAAGATATACACTCTGGGGCCACTCATGTACTATGATGTTCATCATCGTCTGGCCGGACACGTGATCAAGTTGTTGAACATATGAACATCAATAGTGCGTATGAGTAAAGAGTACATGATGGATAATGAAAATAACCTAGTGTTCCATCTCTGGCAATATAAAGTATTGATGGAGCAATACGATATGTATCGTACATTTTATAACGATTCACACGATAAAGATCTTCATGTTATTTGCAGGGATTACTACATGTATCAAGATGCCAATAGTAATCATTATCGCGGAATGAGTTCCGTACATTTCCGCAAATATCCGAACCCATATGGTCACACACTTAAGAGTTCAATGGCATTTAGAATATGAGTGCGAATGAAAATTTAGTAGAGAAGTAATTCTGAAGGTGTTCGAGGTGTCTCGAAATATGTCGGAGGTGTCCGGAATATTGCCGAGAGTGTTTGAAATAAGTTTTGAGCATTAATGAGATAATAGAAAAGTTCTAAGAGTGTCTCGGATGGTCTCGAAATGGTTCCGAGAGGTCCTAGATGATCCCGAAAGTGTGCGGAATGGTCCCGGGAGTGTCCGGAATGGTTGTAGACATATATGGAAGGTTTTGGAAACAGCGGAAGGTTTCAGAAGGTTATGAAAGGTACCGGGGTGACCCGGGTCATCTTAGGATGTCCAGAAAGTTCCATAATAGGTTCAGCCATGTTGCCATAACGGGTAAGGAAAGATACACTGGTCAAATTCGGACTTGTAGAAGGAAGGTGTTTTTTACTAGGTTTGGATTGACCTACATCTACCGAAACTCCTCCAAACTTTGGGGCTGGGTCAAGAACGGTCCAAGGGGCCTTGCCACCCATAAAAGGACACCAAGGGGAACACAAGAGGCACTCAAGTCATGGTCTTAGCCTCCCAAGCCGCAGCACCACCGCCGCCTTCAAACCCTAGCCACCGCACACTCCGCATGTGCGTTGCAGCTTTGTGCACCGTCGTCGCCTCCCTCTCATCCTCCCTCCTCCATAGAGTGGACTCAAACCCTAGGGTGGGCGTGCCCTAGGTTCTTATTCTACTACGATGCCATAGTGTTGCTCGAGTTCTACCTCTGTTTGGATCTAATCTAGACAGGACTGCGGCAGTGCTGCTGGATCTTTGTCGACATGTTCCTGCTTCGATCGCGTGTTCTTGATCATACCTCGATGTGGTGCCGCTGATCTTGTACATGTGGATACTGGTGGAGGTGCGACACTTGGATCACTTGATCGTGCGGATCTTCACAAGGAGAAATCTTCTTGTGACTAATCGACTAGTTGCGGGAATCGACGCATCGACTACTTCGACAATGACGTCTTCATCGGTGCATGTTCGTGGGAGACGTCCATGGGATAATACATCTCCTCTTGAATCGCTAAGGCTTGTTGCGGGGATCGACGCATGACTAGGGATGGCACCCGCCGGGTTCGGGGCCGGGTCCGCCACCCCATACCCGCCCCGTTTAATTAGTCGGGTCTAATATTTTACCAGACCCGTGACCCGGTCGGGTTCGGGGCCCCAACGGGTACCCGCCAGCGCGTCCGACGGGAGCGACGCTGGCGCATGTGGGAAGAAAACGATAGGATATTGGGATGGGGTTGGTGGAAATGGACGCGTGCATGCGTGTGTTGTCTCTAGGACTCCATATTCCATCGCGTGCATGTGATGTTTGTTGTATGCGTGCGTGGTCGCATGGGACGTGTGGTTAGACACAGCATTATTAGGGATAGGATTAAGGCTTAGAGCGGGTATGCGGGTCTACGGGTACGGGTTTGCCATCCCCAAAGCCGCCCCATTAGACTTGGCGGGTCTAATTTTTTACCAAAACCCTCCCCGTTTGAGGCGGGTACCCGTCGGGTTTGCGGGTTTTGGGGCCCCATTGCCATCCCTACGCATGACCAACCTCGTCATCGACAAACTTTCGCTAGTTCGATCTTCGAGGGTATGATCTGTTGCCTCTCCCCTTGCATATGATCCTGGTTATGCGCTAATTTTTTTTTTGCGTAGCGCGTTCTCCAACAGTGGTATCAGAGCGGTATATGTGTAGGCATAGGTATGAGTAGACAAATCGTTGAATTCCAGCATTATTGGTCTTGTTTTTCTTCCCAATTGTTGCAATTTTGATCTTGGTGGTATTGTGTGATTAGCGGTCCGAGCCGACTTTACGATCTTCCGATCGAGACCGGTTTGTGAAGTGCACTTCGGAGGAACGAAACAACTTTGTCGGGTGCATGTTTTTCTGCAATAGCATGAGAAAGATATTCTGAACGTTGGGCTTCTACGGAGTTGGTTGAAATCCGTAGTGGGGTCACGCGTAAAGACGAAGTCTGGTGAAGCTATAGTTGCTATTTATAGAAAAATGGGGACACACCTCGGATAAGTTAAATAGCATACAAATGAATCATGTTGCTTTCTTACCACATAGGTAAAGAACAGTTCTCTTTGCAACCATAGAGCCCCGTAAGGTGTCTAACTTGTTTTTGCGGGACAGTGATGTCGTATAGCAATGTGATGTATGAGATGTGATATGTTGTAATATCGTTGGGCCAGGAAAGCAGGGGAGGCGGCCCCGGAGAGGTGGCTGTCACATGGTTGCAGCTGGCATGTCAATCGTCATGGTGTAAGGTGTTGCAGCGTACGTGACGTGTGGAGGAGCTCGATGGTCGACTACAGTCGCTTGCTTCCATCCTAAGGCTCCCTGAGCTCCACGGCCGGGTCAACCTCCGGGTGAAAGCCCTTCACGGACTTCAGTCGTTGTTGACGACGGAAACGTCCTATGGTGTCGCTCTTCTTCTTGATTGCGTCATTGTGGAGTAGTCCGACTGCCATGAGTGTTCCAAGATCTCAAGGTGAAAACCTAAATTCCATCGGAGCTAGCGACGGTGACGGACGGGCGCTACCTTGTTGGACATTGTGCACTCTTTTTTTCTAAGATATCAGTATGATTTCATTTTGTGCTTTCCGTAGCAACGAACTGGTATTTAGCTAGGACGAATAAACTAACAACAACGACCTAAACAACATGCATACTGCAATCCATTGTCACGGCAGATGTAAGACTGTATTTGGCACCACATTTTGATGTCTAGTTTTTTTCCGGGTGTACTGTAAAATAAGTTAGTAAGAATTCATCTTTTATTTATTCAGCATGATTTTATTTGCGAACAAATATTTGGTAAAACTTGTAGGTCAGGGGCAAGGCACAAGGGTAAATCTTTTATTACGTAATTTATCATGTTCCATGTGATATATAGAATATGTAGAAGTTTGAAAGCATACAAAGTAATAAGATATAATAAGTAACAGAACTATTTTGATTAAACTAGAAAAGTTGGTGATAGTTCTTTTAGATTTTCTGACTTCTCTGTGCCTGAGTGTCACAGCTGCTAAAAATCTCTACCCAAGATTTCATTCTTCCGGTGTCATCTACACAATATCAAACAAATAATGAAGTTACTATAAGTGACATGAAGTTACTATAAGTGACATTGCATGTCTTAAAAGGGGTCCACTACTCCCAAAATATTCCTATAGACATCATATGTCAGAGTGGGCACATACATCCTAATGATGCTTCACTGTAGGGGTGGAACCACGCCCCGGGCAGCCAGGGCTACAACGCATGTCTTGGCTAACTCAATATAGGTACACTCATTCTTAATCTTTTGGAAGTTTGGGATCATTAATAGTTCAACCTGGCTAATTGGCCCAAGTTAGCCAGAGTTACTTGATAATCAACTTTGAAAGCCCGCTAGTCACCTAGTGTGGAAACCAGCGAGATAAATGTTCGCATCCACACAACCACGCAACCACACATCGACATGTATGCTAGATGCTCTGATCGTGACGTTTCATCGCCCATGCCACTCTCCACCCATATTTGGTTAGTACTATCTTCTTGCCGCCACCATGACGGTATATAGGATGCTCTAGACCATGCGATGGTGTTGTCATAGCCATATTTTGGAGCAAGACCGCCCATAGTAATTCAGTTACTGCCACTACCCACAGGCTGTCCTCCGTTCTGGTGATATGAGTTCTCGTCTCTTCATTGTCTCATGGCCTCCTGCTTGTAGGCTAGATTGGCATATTCTATATACTTATAGGTAATTGTTTTCTTGTAACTCTTAAAACATCAGGAGTTAATTCTAATTGTTTTGTTTCTTTTTTTCAATTGTTGCAATCAGAGGTTAGCCGAATTGGGGATTCTTCAATTAGTTATTATTCAACTGTTGCAATCAGAGATTGGCTAAATTGGGAGTTATTCAATTTGATTACATAAAGCTAGAAGAGGAGGAGGATAAAGAGATCAAGTTCTTTCCCAAATATCAATTATGCATTTGTGGTGTACTTTAGCTACGACGTTGTGTTGAAGTTATAACTCACATAGTTTCCCAAGTGCCAATTATTCTTTTTTTTTAAGTAAGAAGTGCCAATTATTCATTTCTGGTTTACTTTAGCTACCATGTTCTATTGCGGAAATCCCTTTTGACTCACGGTGCATTTGCACCTATTATAAGAAAACATACTTTAAAATATCAAAAAATTCTTAAAAAAATGTCTACATGTACATTCGAATATTTTATGTTTGTTCGCAAGTTTTCAGGATGAAAGAATATTTTATGTGTCATGTATAAAAAATACAAAAAAGTCATGTAAATAGGACTATTTACATGAATTTTTTTTGCATGGGGCACGTAGAATATTCTTTCAACCCGAAAATTTGTGAATGAACATAAAATATTTAAATGTATATGCAGATATTGTTTTCAATTTTTTGATATTTTGTAATATGTTCTCTCACAATGGGTGCAAATGCACCCGTGAGCCGAATAGCCACCTCCGTTCTATTGAGGCTATAATTCACATAGCTTCCACGCATTTGAGTTCTAAAATATATTGAACAAATGTGCAAATTAAGCTAGCTTGGTCCTATGCCACAACTAGATCCGCACCACGCGAACAACTGCACGTCCACTTGCACATCATCATTGTTTCCTATGTAGTCATAAGAGCTTATACCTAGTCATGGCCAGATCCTAGGTCCTCCACTGCTTCACTAGGTTCAAGGGGGCCAATGCCCCCTACATCTTGCTACAAGTATATAGAATTAATAGTGATATTTAGTGCATGAAGTGGACTGAACCCATTTCTAATACAAAATGGTAATGAGGTTTGTAGAGCATCATTGGTCATTTCAAACCAACAAATGGCACTTTTAAAATCATTCTAATTCGTTCTTATCGTGCACATAATTCCAAGATAACCAGTAAATGTTTGCAAGCCACTGGCTGCCATTTATCCATGATGTCTCAAGTAAACCATGTAAATCACAAATGTAGAATCTCCTCCAAGAGAATTCATGCTATAGAGATCTGAAGGTGCAACCAGTACGGACCTATAACGTGTTGATATCCCTTTGATATTGCTTACCACACTAGCTGCATGGTAATATTGACATGTTAGTTGATGTGTCTAACTTGCTTATTCTTAATATATAAAATAATCAGATGCCATGAACCATCCAAGTTGTTGTGGAGTGCTTCCATGCATCAATCATGGTCGGGGGAGACGTTCCATGGGGAATTGTCCAATTATTTAAGCATTGATGATCATATATCTAATGTATATTTTAGTGTTTGTGTTAAGGCAATAAACTTCATAAAATTGGAGAATTTTTATTGGAACTATTGCATGCCTCTCCACCCCCTTTGACTTGACTCCAGTTTCTGAAATGTAAGGGTCCAATTCCATTCAAAGGCCCATTAATTCCAACAATATCCACTATGAAAGATAAGCATAGTAAGTCATCCATTTATTTTGCAACTGTGAAATGTACTATATGGATGCTCATTCTTAATTTCTTAAATATCCACTTTTGTAGAGAAGCGAACGGAAACACTTCCAGACACTTCCAAAGTTTGAATCTATTGTAACTAAGGTATAGCATGTGTTCAGTTGTTATAATTAGCATGTTGCATATATCCATTTGATCATACATAATATGAAATTGCTAATATAATGCACTTTTTGTACAACAAGCTACACAATGTATTGGAGAAGAATATACACTACGGGAAAATTGGGCGCTGCCGTGCACTTAGGATTTGCCGTGCGTCGATGCACGACAAAGACCTCTTTGCCGTGCGACCCCACAACACAACGCACGGCAAAGAAGCACTGCACGGCGGCACCCTAGACGATACACGGCATCCGACAACCTCACGGCAAAGCTCAGCCTAGACACACGGCAAAGAATAAATTCACGGCAAAGCCCAAAAATATCCCACGGCAAAGAAATCACACGGCACATTGCCTTTGTTGGGCCCACCATACGGCGCAGTTCACGGCCCGGGTTGACGGCAGGCCTTTGCCGTGTGTCTCACCGTCAGACACAGCAAAGTTTTGAATTGCAAATTTCTATTTCTGCGCGAAATATTCCCGCTATTTATTTTGTTCAACGCGCGAAACATTCGCGCCATTTATTTTATTCAAAGCGCGAAATATTTCCGCGAGTTTTGTCCAACGAGCGAGGGTCTTTGCCGTGTACTCTACACGACAAAGGTGTCTTTGCCGTGCACCGTACACGACAAAGGTGTCTTTGCCGTGCACCTTCCACGGCAAAGACCTGTTTATTGCCATTTCCATCCCTTCTTTGCCTTTGTTTTCTTTTAGCGCATATTTTATCTCAAATATAGCCCATATTGCATCTATGGACACTTTAATTATATGGTTTGGTCGGATTTCGGAGCTCCAGCGGCTGTCTCCCATCGAAACCCTAGTGTCTTCGGGGCAACCGGGGATCTACCCCTAGCTCTCTCTTCATACGAGGGTTGTGCAATGTGATTTTTTGTTTGTTTAGGCCATATCTACATAGAATACCAAGGTTGGGCCCAATATTCCACTGATTTCCCCCGTAGGACCCGTAGAGGGAGTTTCCAACGACACGTCCACCACTTCTCTAAGTATTATCGCATGCGGGGGTCATTCTCCATCGTAAACAACAATGTGCGGGCCCCGGGAAGGTCTACCCCCTAGCTTTCTCCGCACGAGGTTCCACCAATGTACTTTTTTGTTGGTAAAGGTTTGTTTAGGACATAGATACAAGGAAAACCAACTTTGGTACCCTGTGGCATATTCTAGCCCCCGGTATACCCGCAGCGGGACATTCCCCCTATAGGTCGAGGAATCTACTAAGTGTTATCACCTAAATGTGAAGAACCTCACACCGGGGAGATATGTCTTGCATATATGGCACTTCTACAACAATTTTACATGTATCCTAGGTCTACATGCATGTTTCCTAGCACCACATGATAGTTTGGGTGGGTTCCCGGGGCTCCGAGGGTCATTCTCCATCGAAAACAGCCATCTACGAGCCCCGGGAAGGTCTACCCCTAGCTTTCTCCGCACGAGGTTCCACCAATGTACTTTTTTGTTGGTAAAGGTTTGTTTAGGACATAGATACAAGGAAAACCAACTTTGGTACCCTGTGGCACATTCTAGCCCCCGGTATACCCGCAACGGGACATTTCCCCCTATAGGTCGAGGAATCTGCTAAGTGTTATCACCTGAATGTGAAGAACCTCACACCGGGGAGATATGTCTTGCATATATGGCACTTCTACAACACTTTTACATGTATCCTAGGTCTACATGCATGTTTCCTAGCACCACATGATAGTTTGGGTGGGTTCCCGGGGCTCCGAGGGTCATTCTCCATCGAAAACAGCCATCTACGAGCCCCGGGAAGGTCTACCCCTAGCTTTCTCCGCACGAGGTTCCACCAATGTACTTTTTTGTTGGTTAAGGTTTGTTTAGGACATAGATACAAGTAAAACCAACTTTGTTACCCTGTGGCACATTCTAGCCCTCGGTATACCCGCAGCGGGACATTTCCCCTATAGGTCGAGGAATCTGCTAAGTGTTATCGCCTGAATGTGAAGAACCTCACACCGGGGAGATATGTCTTGCATATATGGGACTTCTACAACACTTTTACATGTATCCTAGGTCTACATGCATGTTTCCTAGCACCACATGATAGTTTGGGTGGGTTCCCGGGGCTCCGAGGGTCATTCTCCATCGAAAACAGCCATCTACGAGCCCCGGGAAGGTCTACCCCTAGCTTTCTCCGCACGAGGTTCCACCAATGTACTTTTTTGTTGGTTAAGGTTTGTTTAGGACATAGATACAAGGAAAACCAACTTTGTTACCCTGTGGCACATTCTAGCCCTCGGTATACCCGCAGCAGGACATTTCCCCTATAGGTCGAGGAATCTACTAAGTATTATCGCCTGAATGTGAAGAACCTCACACCAGGGAGATATGTCTTGCATATATGGGACTTATACAACACTTTTACATGTATCCTAGGTCTGCATGCATGTTTCCTAGCACTACATGAAAGTTTGGGTGGGCTCTGGGGGTCATTCTCCATCGAAAACACCCGCTTGCGGGACCTGGGAAGGTCTACCCCTAGCTTTCTCAACACGAGGTTCCACCAATGTACTATTTTGTTGGTTAAGGTTTGTTTAGTCCATAGATACAAGGAAAACCAACTTTGGTACCCTGTGGCACATTCTAGCCGCCGGTATACCCGCAACGAGACATTTCCCCCTATAGGTCGAGGAATCTGCTAAGTGTTATCACCTGAATGTGAAGAACCTCACACCGGGGAGATATGTCTTGCATATATGGGACTTCTACAACACATTTACATGTATCCTAGGTCTACATGCATGTTTACTAGCACCACATGAAAGTTTGGGTGGGTTCTCGGGGTTCCGGGGTCATTCTCCATCGAAAACAGCCATGTGCAGGCCCCGGGAAGGTCTACCCCTAGCTTTCTTCGCACGAGGTTCCACCAATGTACTTTTTTGTTAGTTAAGGTTTGTTTAGGACATAGATACAAGGAAAACCAACTTTGGTACCCTGTGGCACATTCTAGCCCCCGGTATACCCGCAACGGGACATTTCCCCCTATAGATCGAGGAATCTGCTAAGTGTTATCACCTGAATGTGAAGAACCTCACACCGGGGAGATATGTATTGCATATATGGGACTTATACAACACTTTTACATGTATCCTAGGTCTACATGCATGTTTCCTAGCACCGCATGAAAGTTTGGGTGGGTTCCCGGGGCTCTGAGGGTCATTCTCCATCGAAAACAGCCATGTGCGGGCCCCGGGAAGGTCTACCCCCTAGCTTTCTCTGCACGAGGTTCCAACAATGTACTTTTTTGTTGGTTAAGGTTTGTTTAGGACATAGATACAAGGAAAACTAACTTTGATACCGTGTGGCACATTCTGGCCCCCGGTATACCCGCAGCGGGACATTCCCCCTATAGGTCGAGGAATCTGCTAAGTGTTATCGCCTGAATGTGAAGAACCTCACACCGGGGAGATATGTCTTGCATATATGGGACTTCTACACCACTTTTACATGTATCCTAGGTCTACATGCATGTTTCCTAGAACCGCATGAAAGTTTGGGTGGGTTCCCGGGGCTCTGAGGGTCATTCTCCATCGAAAACAGCCATGTGCGGGCCCTGGGAAGGTCTACCCCCTAGCTTTCTCCACACGAGGTTCCACCAATGTACTTTTTTGTTGGTTATGGTTTTTTTAGGACATAGATACAAGGAAAAACTAACTTTGGTACCCTGTGGCACATTCTAGCCCCCGGTATACCCGCAGCGGGACATTCCCCCTATAGGTCGAGGAATCTGCTAAGTGTTATCGCCTGAATGTGAAGAACCTCACACCGGGGAGATATGTCTTGCATATATGGGACTTATACAACACTTTTACATGTATCCTAGGTCTACATTCATGTTTCCTAGCACCGCATGAAAGTTTGGGTGGGTTCCCGGGGCTCTGATGGTCATTCTCCATCGAAAACAGCCATGTGCGGGCCCTGGGAAGGTCTACCCCCTAGCTTTCTCCGCACGAGGTTCCACCAATGTACTTTTTTGTTGGTTAAGGTTTGTTTAGGACATAGATACAAGGAAAACTAACTTTGGTATCCTGTGGCACATTCTAGCCCCCGGTATACCCGCAGCGGGACATTCCCCCCTATAGGTCGAGGAATCTGCTAAGTGTTATCGCCCGAATGTGAAGAACCTCACACCGGGGAGATATGTCTTGCATATATGGGACTTATACAACACTTTTACATGGATTTGATTTAATTTGGATATAACATACATTTGAATCTAGACAAATCCATTGCTGGAAGCGCACGGCAAAGGTTCACGGGGCCCACCATCACGGCGTCGTCGGCGGTGGCGTCGTCAAGTACCTTTTGTGTGCCGTCCGGGGGTGGCAAGCACACGGCAAAGGATTTTCCGTGTATGGTGCACGGCAAAGAACTCTTTGCCGGCCTTGTCTTTGCCGTGCGGTCTTTGCCGTGTAATTTCTCACGGCAAAGCCTTTGCCGTGTCTTTTTGGGCCTTTGCCGTGCATTATATGTTACACGGCAAAGAACAAATTTCCTGTAGTGATACAAGGGATCATGGGTGCATTTGTTTGTAGGACTAGCAACTACTTGCAAACACCGTCAACAATGTCTTGAGTGTCATTCTTGCTCCAAAAGTGACCCCTCGCCATCCACATTGGTGTCGACAAAACTAATGAGGATACTTTCAATGTGAGAAGAAGAGCATCTAAACTACTCTCAATGGCATAGCTTAGTTGGGGACAAGGAGGGGCATTGCCCCTTCCCCTCAACTCAAATAAAAAATTTCATAATCATATTATATGTTTAACACTTTTTCCAACACATATTACAAAATACTCCAAGATGGTCCCATGAACTCTCATTTAAATCTTTTGGCCCCTTTTATGATGATGGTGAAGATCTAAGTGCAAAAAACAGTTTACAAATGAAATAATGCAACGGCTGTGAAGTTGTAGCGACTGATCACTGTGAAAATTTGCTAGAGACATGCGACGTAGGCACTGGAGCATTGTTGTTGGGTGGAAAATATTTCCGGACGTGCACCAGTCAGTACCATGCTATCTTGGTTGTACAACACGTATGCTCTCTCTCGCACTCTTTCTTGCCTTGGATCATCTTCCTTCTCTAGTAGTGTCCATACTCTAAAGAATCAAAATAAAACAAAGAACACATATGCCCCCCCCCCCCCCCCCACCCCCCCCCCCCCACACACACACACACACAAATGACACAATTGAGAGTATTGGCATACCCAGAAAAAATAAGTATTCTAGCATGGCAATGTTATGCCAAAATTATGGTTTTCTGTTGGCCTAGTACGCTGGGTGGTGGATTGATTAGCCCATGAACATGCCTAATCGCGGACAAGAGGAGAATGCTTTTGTGCATATTTTTTCTGCAATCACGCCAAAAGAGACGGGCATAATTTTCTTTTTGTTTCTTTTCTCGCCATTCAAAGAAATACAGTACTTTGCTACTTAGCCTAGCACCCTAGGAAGTAGAAACTGAGAAAATGTACTTTTATACATAGTCCTCGTCGTCCACATTCATGGACCCTGAAATTACATGACAAGAGTTTTTTTTTTTTTTGCCGGAATAGGCATTGACCGCCCTAGACCTTGATGTTCTAGGAGTCTGTCAACAAGATTGTAAGGCGGTCAATGCCCAAACCCCAGCCACATGTTGGTGGCAGACCATAGTCTAGGGCAGTGCAGAATGTTTTGTCCAACGCCATGGCTTCATCGTCACCAGATTGACGATCCTAAGAAACAATTCAAAAAAAAGGACAGTAAGCATTAAAAAAAAATTGAACAGCAGGCATGCAGCATTTTTTTAGCGCCGTGAGGTGACTAGTTCCTGATATTCAAAACATATCACATGCAAAGGCTTTACAAAAACAATTATTTAGATGTTCTGAAAATTCGAGCATGTACCTTGTTGTTTCTCAGACCGCTGCCTCTGCAAAACAGGGTCGTTTAACTCTGAGTAAGCATTGCATCCCTGAAATACATTTGCAGCTCACACTGTAAAGACTGCATAGAAAATGTCAAAGCCTGAAATGACCAACTACTTAAGAATCATGTATACCTCATTTTTTTTGTTAATAAAGAGCTCAAAACTTTCAGTCGATCCAGCTCGACTCTTGTCCCTTTGTAGCTTTGCCAATGGATAGTACATGCATACTATTGTTTGGTTCAGGTTCAAGAATATTATTTGAGAATATCCAATAACGACGTATGCATCTGTGTTTCTGATATGACGTGTAAACAGAAATAGAAGTAGTATTATCATGCAATTTCCATAAACAAAACTGGGCCGCATAACCAGAACTAGCCTAGATTGATATAATCAATCAATCCTGCCTTGTTTTATTCACAAATCAGAAATCTAAAACAAGCCAAAATTTGACTGGTTTTTCTCCAACCAGTGGGGCCTGAACCCTGTGCTACACAAAAAGGAACCGGAAAAGTCACCGAATGAGTCGAAGCTGAGAATACAATTCCCCAGCCAACTGTGCACGAGTTAACGTTTATTAAGCACTGGAATTTCGAATGGAAGAAGAACTAAAGCATGGCTTTCCATACCTAACAGATACTGCTAGTGAGTACTAATTTATCTGCACATAGCTATCAGTAGCCGTGGTGGTCTCACTTCATAGCTATCTAAGAGCTTGGCTGTTCTCTCCTCTGCAACCTTGGCGTCGTCAAGGTCTTGCTTGCTGAGGAAGCCTTGCCCACATCCTGTCAGTTATAGACTTTGTGTTCTGCTTCTCCGTGATCCTCTGCAGTAGGCGAATGAAGTAAATGATCAGCTATGGAAGGCACTTGTACCAGTTTCAAATCCAACTTTGTGATTCTGAATACAGTACTTATACATATACAAAAGGGAATATAGCAATGCCGGCCATTTTCTTGGCCAACGGTGAAACCGGTGTATCCAGCCATGGCTCCATGGACCACGCTGTGAGACAACAGTGTGCAGTAGACATTATTATCAGATGCATTGCTAGGAATATATGGCGCGTATCATGTATGTAGGAACTGCAACAAAAGCATGGTGTCTAAAATCAGTCGATGTCTTCTGAAATTACTGACTGACTTAATTGTCAGAGCAAGCAAAGTTAGAGAAACAAGAGACAACTGACCTATGTACTTAAGATTTATGGTTGTCTAGTTTTTCTTGAAATGCTCCTGAATTTAAAAGAAGGCATTTACAAAAACAAATTCAGCTCAGACGTGTAATGATGCATATAGTAGATATAGTGCCATCTGACACACAAATGAGCTAAAAGAAGTAATATGTGAAACCCGATCAAGTATAGACAAACTAAAGATGCAAATCATATTTTTTTACAAGTCCCCCATTTATTTTATGAGATAACCAAAGACCAACATCAAGAAGCAGTGCATTGGCAGAAGCATTTTGCAGATGGATTTCAGCCAAACCCATACATACACGTAAAACAAAATGGCACCACAGGAACAAGCAAAGGAAATGGCAAGAAAGGCCACACTTGTAATCTGAGCTGCCACCTGCCGCTCGACAGATCACGCCATGACAGACAGAGACATCCTGATTATAGTTTGTTTGTTCCACCATAAAACAAGCCATTTGTGACGCTCAAACTCCAGCACATTATTCGGTTGACAACAGTAAGTAAACTCCAGCCCTAGGACATGGCACATAATGTGCTATTCTTCTCACAGATAAATGTGTCCATCATGAACCGGCTTAAATACTAGTACTCCAGTCAAGCTCAACTACTACCAGCAAAATCACTAGCACAGCCATTAATTAACCAAGGTTGTCACCAGTCATTACATACCGGCCCTGTAGAGAAATTTAAGTTTTACCACCACCAAAATACAACTGACTGCACCTAACAGGAGAGTGCCAGCTAAAGCCTGCAGATCCTCCCATCCGCTTCCCAAAGAGGTGTCCAGTGCCATGGGAGCTTTAGAGGTTACAAATATTACAGGAGCTTATATACTTACTAATAATACGGCATGCATCCATCACAAAGAGACTGCAAAGCAGCATCTGGGAAGGAAGACTTCCCTTTGACGTGAGGAACGTGTGATACGGTCCACAAGGTCAACTCCCACTGGCCTCCTCATCTTGTTGCTGGGAGTTCGTTTAGATGGTTTAGTCTTAACCTCCACAATGAAAATGTCTACATCATTCTCAGGCGGAACACATCCACCTAGCATACACAAATATATTACAACAACATTAGAGCTGACAACTTGATCACAACCATTCATGCATGCATAATCGAGATAGAGAAAGAGAGAGAGCTATTCACCTTGCACCACGTAAAACAAGATGGCACCAGATTCCACATCTTTGCCAGCATAATCCAAGCACATGGCTTCACCCACACAATATTCGGACCACGGGAATGGCAAAAATTTCGGCATGCTGAGGTACAAAGAATGATCTTTGTGAAGTAGTTGATAAGCACAAAGGCCTCCGTCGCCGCACGTGTAGATAAAGCCATCCACAAATACACATCTACCATTTAAAACACAGCCTGTAGGGTTAGTCCTTGGCAGGGCGTCGTCGAATGCGGCCCAAGGCATGACGACGCGCCATTTTTTTGCACCCAGGTCAAACAGAAGGGACGAGCATGTGACACCATCCCAAACCATGAAGGAATGATCATTCAATTCCACATATCCAGTTATCACAACCTTCCTGCGGAGAACATGCGACTGGTCTGTCACGTAACGCAACCACGTGGTGGATCCATCACTGGACACTTTCTGATGGAAAACTTGCAGAGTGTCAGTAAGAGCAATGGTCTCTTCACCAACTCTGATAACCATGACGAAAGGATCAGCAGCACTAGGCCGCCGAACGGATCGCTTGCTAGGGAGCGGCCAGTCCTTGTGCAGATTAAACTCAAGCATGTCGTCTCTTATGGACGAGACTGCGTGCATTTTTTAGCCAATCTGAAAAAAGTGCCAATTGCCATCACCACCGTCCACAGCATAACACGGTTCCAGAGGTGTGCCATTGTCTCCTTCTAACAGTAAACTCTCATCATCCCTGACGCCCGTCGGGCAAATGACTGGTTGTGAGCCAATTTGGTGAATGATAAACAGATGTTTCTTGATACTTGTTGTAGCAGGCTTCGGACGGGCAACAGGACGACATGGAAAACTGACTTGCTGTAGAATTGATGAATGGTCAAACGGCATTGCCGAGGAGCGCTCCTGTGGCGGGAGAGAGCAGTCGCGGGCAATGTGACCCTCGCTGCCGCAGAGATAGCACATCCGTAGGTCATTTTTTCGTGGGAGATTCTGTCTGCATAAAAGAAAGAAAACGTGTCATGCACTCACCAAGGGGAAATTACTAAGATGTAGCTAAATTCGGATCAAGCAATTAACTGTTAGAAAGTGCCTGCAAAATTACTGATCTTTTGAGGTAATTTTGGATAGTGCACCCAAAAATCAGTCCAGAACTGTTATAATAAACGGTGCATAACAGTAGAAACTAGTCATAATAATCATTTCACAGTGCAAAACTACTCATAATAATCAACTCACAGTGCATAATCAGTCATAATAAACAACTGTTAACTATACTTTTGGAGCTGCAGCAACATGGTCCAAGGGCCTTCAACCCAAATAAACTCTATAAAAAAATCCTAAGAAATAGAATACTGAACCAGAAGGGCATACTAGGGTAGAAATAGACAATTTGCAAAAGTGAACCACTCAACAAATGAGACTGGTCTGAACTCAATATGAAGAAGAAAAATGCTAGCAGCAGTTAAATTGCAGAGCAGACATGCATGTTGATCAATACCCAAGTGAACAGAACGTAACAGGGTATTGATACAAAGGCTTAAAAGAAAGGTCTCTTTCTAGTAGATCAAGGATTGAGCACCTGTGCTGCCACAACTAGATGTCCATACAATAGGGGTACAAAATTAGACAGTGAAAGAAACAGATAGAAACTGAAGTGCCCTTGTCCCTCGTGTAAGATCAAACATGAAACTAAATTCAGATGAATATAAGACCTGCAACAATCAAGCATCTTGGAGGGGTCGTCTACGTGCTGGGAACTGGTTAGATCCTCCTGCCCTTCGTGTTGGAGCAGCACCGGAGAGTCCTTGTCCTCGTACGCCCTAATTGATTACAGATAAAAATATACAGTATAAGCAAGGCGACCAAATGAATGAATGCTCAAAACCTGCGGAAAAAACTAGCTAGTATGCTTGCTTACAGTAGAAAGCAGAATTCCTGGTCCTCTCGTTGGGCTCGATGTCTACTCGGCGGAAAGAGGAATGTATCACCTTTATTCCTCCCTGTCCTTGAGCCGGGCTGTGGAGGTGGAAGGTGGTGACGATGGCATGTAGGTTGTCACACAGGCATGGTTCACCGAACCCCAGGCTGATCCAGACAGAGCACATGAGCCGATCGCCGAGACGGGCGAGGAAGCCATACCCGTCGCAGGAATAGAAAGGACAGACAGTATCGATCTTGATGGGCGGATCCAGCTTGAGCTGCCGCCTCCCCTGATCATCACCCTGGTAGGTGAGCTTGTAGGCGTAGATGGTGTTGTGGCGAAGCATGTAGACGGCTTGGTCTTGCTCGACGTACACAGCACGGCCAGGGATAGGGACGTAATCTAGCCGCCTTGTTGCGTCGGTGGGCACCCGGGTCCATTCGCCGGAATCAGGGGCGAAGGTGAAGAAGAGGCCTTTTTGTTTGAAGGAGACGAGGATGAGCTGCTTAGCCTCGGGAAGGGGGAGCACGGCGAAGCCCTGGAGGAACCAGCGGCCCGGGGAGTCGTCGCGGACGTGTGGGCTCGTGTAGGCCTCGCCGACCTGCTGCCATCCGTTCCCGGCGTCCCCGGGGACGAGGCGTCGCATGAGGAGGCTGAACTCGAACCCGTGTATCACGGTTGCGGACAGAGCCCAGAATTGGCCGCCGGTGGAAATGGGTATGCAGCGACTGGTCCCTTGAATCTCCGGCAGATGCAGCTCGTCGGTGTCGGCGGTCTGCGGCTGCAGAGTTAGCTGCAGGGCCTGAGGCTTCTCGTTGTCGGCCTGGTGCAGGACGCAGAGCGAGCGGCCGCCGGGAGCCAGGGCGGCGCTGGCGCTGAACCCTTGCGCAGTCGGCCTCTGGATGTCGTTGAAGAACTCGAGCGCGTCGTCGCTCCGGCCGAGGATCCGCCCGGACCGGGCCACGCGGAGTCGTCTGAGACGTAGGGCGGCGCCGTCCTTGACGCCGACGATCAGGGACCATGCAGGGCTGGGGTCGGCGCCGGCGGGGATGCGTAAGCAGTCCGTCCCCGGGGCGACGCGGGGGGTCTGGGGCGAGCCGTAAAAATGCCAGCTGCACACGCAATCGCGCACAGTGCACCCCCGCACCTTCCACTCCACCTCCTCCTCCTCCGACGACGACGACGACAGCATCGACTCTGCCTCCCACTCCGCCGCCATCATCGACCTAGGGTTAGGGATTTTGCTCTCTTGGGATCCGATTTGGGGTGGGACCACGAAGCAGACGCAAACGCCTTAGGGCATGTTTAATGGTAGACGTTTGTCCAGCCGCTAGATCGAGCCAAAATAAATACTTTGAAATCCTATCGTTAACTAAACGTCCGGTCCGGCAACGCAGAGCGCTTACTCCGGTCGCTAATCTAGCGCCCTCGTCGAGACCCACAGCTGTAAAACTGCTCCACGCAGGAAAAAAAAAACCAAAGCGTCAGCGTTTAACTTTGCGTCGACATTTCACACCATCGCGGGATCAATCCGAGATCTACCGGTACGATCGAAAAATATCAGCTAGCGCTCTACTCTTAACGCCTCCACTGTATGTGCCCTGAGTGGATCGGGGGCCAGTCTCGACGGCCACACGGACGGAGGAGTCGCGCACGGGCAGCAGACGGGCAGCGCGAGGTGCTTCCTGCTCGAGCCGCAGGCGGCGGAGTTGTGAGCGCGGAGTGGCGGTGCTGCGTTAGTCACAAGTTTACTTACCCTGTATTGGTTGGTTCACATATAATATTACTGTATGATTAATATTACTGATGCTCCTGTTAAAATCTTATTCAAAAGTAATTTGTTGATTTTGGTTTCCCTAATATATTCAATTTTATCAAGCAATATTGTGCCTTTTCCTCCTTATAATCCTTCACTGATTTTTGAGTTCGCCGCCACATGGAGCCGGACTGCATATTGGTTTCTGAATCCTTCGGTGGAGACTGTGGAAGCCATGTTCATTATTTCGTTCCCATGTTTATTCAAGCTGTATCCAGTAGAAATTTGGTATTCTCTCCGACCCAAATTAATTGACTTGGATTTGTCCAGTTTTGGATGTATCTAGACATGTTTTAATACTAGATTCATCCGAATCTAGACAAACTTGAGTTAGTTAATTTGGATCGGAGGGAGTAACGAGGTTCTTGGTAGTTAGGACAAGTTATCAAAAGGCGAATCTGTTCTGAGGTACTCCAATTGGTATGTTCCTTGTACTAGCCAGAGGTGCAGTAATAATAGAAATAAAGATGGCATAATAATTCTCCAAACCATCTCACAGGCAGCGTCAAATTAAACTATGCATAGCACCATGCCACCATGTTCTCCTGAAAATCACACGCCCCCACTGCTCTTCTCAGCTGGGCAATACCAGGTCGATCCTCATCACCGAGGAAGCATCATACTAGAGTTTAGTGAGGTGGTTCAGATGGCATACATACATGTTTCTAATGCACTTAAACAACAACCCTAGGAATATGGTTCATGCTAACAGCACAGCTAATTCTACCACCTCCGAGAGAGCACACCAATCAGGGCGAACCATAATCTGCTCAACGCCAACAGACGCAAATAAACGACTAGACGAGTTTTGTTTGGTTGTCCATCCAATTGCCAGAATCAACCAAAACAGAGCACAACCACAACTGGCAAAGAAAGAACAAGCTCGACTTCCTCATATTAATCCTTCGTTAGTTCCGAAATCAGTCCATCTGTCCATGCCTCCACCGTCGAACTAAACTCAGTCAACACAGCAACTGCAGTGGATGTCACGCTTCCACACCTGAAAGACGCACATATTGATAAGAAACAGGAACATGAAACTATATATATGAAACAAGAGCAAGGCAAATACTCCCTCCGTCCCATAATATAAGATGTTACTACGACCAATATACTCATGTATTGGTTGCAATAACATGGTTTATATGATGGCATGTGCAAATAATCGTAGGGAAACAAGAGCAAGGCACCCATGTAAGAAAACAAGAGCAAGACAACTAAGTTATATTCCATGTGAGTATTACTCGCCTATTTCTTATCCAATTTTGTGTGCCTCTGCCCTTCCTTAATTACAAGGCTCGGTTGAAGAATATTTTTCTACATTGGGGTAACCCTTTCCGGGTTTTTAGTCGAGGTAAATCATACTTATGGTACAAATGTATTGTGGTCTATTTCATAAGCTACTTATTTCACTACGTGCCAACTTTGGAAAAGTTAAGTGAGCATCTTTTGTATACTTCTTTAATGTACAAACATGTATAGATTGTAGGAGGTTCAGTACATGTTTTTTTTTTCTCCAGTTAGTTCTGTAAGAAGAAACTGAGAGAAAGGGATTTTCTGCAGATTCTTCATTTTGTTTCACAAAGTACATAGTTCCTTGACCGTGTGGACGTTGCTGAAAAATATCCATCTATATTTTATGCCAGTCTTACGCATTAGAACTCCTATGACCCTTCTTTGTAGATCCTTGCATCTAGACCGAAAATAATAGTGTTGAAAGAGATTCAGATTATTCAGCCAGTATTAGCAAGTTGAGAAGATAAAGGGATGGATGTCAAGGATTATTGACTGGATGCGGTGATTCCAGTGTCTAATACTGTACGGGGAGGGCTACGCATAGCTTTAAGAGAGGAAGTTCAGTTATATCATAACTCCCAGGCAATAAATGAACAAGTAGGATTCGCTATGAGGAAATTATAATGCTGAAACTATAATGTTACTTAATAGTTTTATTCTTTCTTGACTCATTTGCATGTCTTACAAACAAATTGGTACTTTGTTTGTGCAGATTTTCTTACCAAAAAACATTTTCCCACGAGAAAGGTGTATAACAAATATTTCTTTGACACATGCAGGAATCATTTTCTGAACTTGAATGTCTTAAGATGCTACCTAGAGGTACTGTTGTTAATTGGGCTATTTTTTTCTATGCCTTCTGCTCAAATGTTTTTTCCTTTTCAGTACTAGAAGAGGACATGCGCCTAAATTCAGAGTTGCTGCACACTTGCACCAGGCCCTTGTTTCGTTCGTCTCCTACAGGTAGTTGGGTGATGTTTTTTTCTCAAGGTCATGGTGAAACAACTTATTCTTTCCACTTTTAGGACAAAGAATAGACTGAAAATTTGTAGGATTTCTATACATAAGTATTATTAGATATCGCGAGCTTTTTTTTTACATGACCCTTTTTGAACTCCTTATCTTGCAGTCTGAGCGGAATTGGGTGTACCGGAACTGCAAGAGGAAATTTAGATGACAATGGTGCCCTGATTGCAAAATCATATCTTACAGAGCAATAGGGAGAAATGTCAGCTATACAAATGCATAGGTAGAGACATGACGAGATTTCACATTGTGATAGCCTTGATGTCTAGAAATGGTAACAGGGAATCAACATTCTGTCATCAGTCATGGACCAGAATATAAATTTACATTTGGATTATCTTGATGCTCCTATTTGGGATTAACAGGAACGTGGTTCTTTTCTTTGCAGATTATTAGTACTAAATTGTCTGGTCTGCCAACCTTCTTCATTTATCTTGATTGTGAAGTGCTAATTTTGGATAATCGTCTGTGAAAACAATTTCCATTTATATTACTTCCTCCGTCCGGAAATAAGTGGCTCGGATTTGTCTACATTCGCATGTATCTACACACTAAAACGCGTCTAGATACATGCGAATCTAGACAAATCTGAGTCACTTATTTCCGGACGGAGGGAGTATTTCGCATATGCACAATGCCACTTTTTGTGATAGTGAGTGTTTTATCTACCAGAAATATCTTATATGGCTTTTCCAGCCCTCATGATTTTGTTCTATTCCTGAACAGTAGGTACCCACTAACGCAATGTAAACTTGACATGTCGCATCATCCAGTGTAAAATAGATCTTCTAAGTACACAGCAAATAGACTTTTCTCCAACCAGGTTTTCCTACGCTCTCTGAAAAATAAATGTATTTACGAATTAATAATATCAACTTTGCTCTACACTGTTACGAAATTATAAGTTGTTGTAAAAGGGAAACTAGAGTCCCTTTCTGAGTAACCACTATGGGAGAGCAACTAGGGGCTATGTAAACGGGCGCGGCGACTAATTAAAATAATCGCATGTGCAAATAATCATATAGAGCAGTCACGCATATAAGAAATAAGAGCAAGAGGACTAATTAGAATGATGGTATGTGCAAATAATCATATGGAGCAGTCACCCATAGAAGAAACAAGAGCAAGGCAACTAATTAAAATGATGGCATATGCAAATAATCGTATGGAACAGTCGCCAATATAAGAAACGAGAGCAGGGCAAATAACTAAAATGATGGCATGTTAATCATATGGAACAGTCAATCAAAAAAGAGGCATTGAACATCATGTGCACCTGTTCTTGTCCTTGCAAACAGCTTCAATAAACTCAACTAGATCCGCTGCTACCTTCAACCCAGATTTTGGGTCCTTTATACCTCGCAATATGCCAGAGTAAGCCTTGAATATTCCCTGTCTAAGCTGATTACCGTAGTTAACCTTATCCTCATCAAAAACATTGGCATAATATCTTGGGTTAGCAGCTTTGTCATAACATCCTGCAGGTACTCCTCAAAATCCTCGCCGATAGCAAGAGCAATCTCTCCAAAGCATGCCAAAATATGAGGTTTAAGCCTCTGTTTTGAGAGACCTTTGTAAAGAACATCCATCATATAATCACAGTATGGCAGGATTTCATCTCCCAAGACATGAAAGATATTACCAATCACCTCTATATAGATTGGGGAGAATAACTTCACATTGTAATACTGCAATAATATAGACATGTACGCCACAAACTTTGGACCGACGGTATGAGCCAGAGCACCAATGGCAAGCGCTGCTTTATCACGTGCAGTAGAACAGTCGCAAGTTAAGACACGGCAAAACAAAAGCAACACAAACTGAGCAGACTCCTTAACCATCTCCGCTTCAAGTGATCTGGCCAGTTTCTGGATTATGGCATGCAGTACGTCACACTGCAATGCCTGAAGATTGTATTTGTTACTCTTGTCGCTTGGTGAAATTGCTTCGGCATCAAGCGCGGTGTTCAATCTTCTCATGATGCGAGGCATTAAGACTCTAATAGCAATTGCAGCTTCATAATCTTCTATGTTGCTTACTCTCACAAGCTCAATCAATGCTTTATAAGTAGATGTAGATGCTGGAAGCCCAAAAGGGGCCTCCTTATCAAGTTCTGAAGCAGAAAGGAGAACATCGATAACACCACTAAGAAAAGGAGAAAGCTGAGATGAGAATTTCTTTTTCGAATGGTCCACCTTAGATGAGATTGACTGATAACCTCGGGCAAGAAAATATATAGCTCCACAGAATTCCTCGGACACTTCTGGAACATCTTTACCACACTTTGACAACACAGCCATGACACGACAAAAGTCTTCATCTGTGAAAAATCTTTTTGCACGAGCTGGAGAATGCAGAAGCTCAAACACCCGTCCAAGGGTGCATACAGCGGTGCCTCTTACTTCCATGTTTGGGTCTTCCATCCTGTCGATCAACAAACCGACCACAGGCGCAAGTTTCTCAACAGAGGGTCCTTCAAGGATAACGCCTACTGCAGAAGTAGCTGCCTTGCGACTCCGCCAATCTGCCATTTCGATGTTACGCACAATAAGCTGTATTGCAAGTGGGACAATTGCATCCCTGATAGTTCTAGCGACTAGGCCTAGGCAAGTTGTAGCACTCGTGAAGATGTTCAGTGCATCAGCATCTCCCTCTTGGTTTAACAGAGTTTTTAGCAAAACTGGAACAAGTGAACAGAGGGGCTTCTCAATAAAGCAACAATCTGCAGTTGACCTCGTGAGCAAAACGCTTTTTTGTTCTCGGAGTTTTATCACTTCTCCACAAATAGTACTCCAGAACTCGATACATTGGAGTGCAACTGTTTCCTCACCTTCTTCCAAAGCTTCGGTAGTAAGGCTGAGTATGGTTTCCGTATAAGGTTCTAACGCCATATAATTTTCTGGTGCAATCGCAGTAAGGCAGCTGAATGCTCCCTGTTTGATCTTCTTCTCCTCCCCTTCATCGGATTTAGCTGCATCACAGATTGCAGTCATTAAACGATTTCTGCAATCCTCATTTGCGAAGTTGGCAAACTTAAGAACATTCTGTAGAGCTTTAACCGCTGCAAGACGGACCTCATAATTTTGCTCTGCCCGTTTCATTGCCCGGATGACAGCATCCAGAACATCATCAATTTCATTCTGCTTCAACCCCACGAACTCCTCAAACACATACTCCAGCGCCTCTAGAGTTCCTTGCTTCAGCAGAGGAGATGCACCCTGCTGTGCCATGTTGCCCAGTAATTTGCCAATGAGATCTTGCCATTACCGGCTGGGTATCTCAATATATGCAAGCTTGCCAATAATCTGTGACGAGGCATGCCTCACGTCAGCAGCCGAAGACCCTAGTGTTGTCAGCAATGACTCCTTAATCTTGGATTTGGTAAGTTCATCAAGGTTGAACCATCGTTTGATGTTTAGGTGGTTCTGTTCAGAATACTTTCCTTCCACTGAATTCTTAAAGATAATGCCAGCAAGACTTCTACACTTGGCTGGACTTGCATCCTTGGAGAGCTCTGCTAATAAGGATAGGAGGAAGTTGGGAAAATCAAGCTCCTGGAGCTGCTTGAGACTGCCTTCTGCTACTAAGCGTATGTTGGCATCCGGATCCTGAGCATCTAGCAGAAGCTTAGTGAAAGTACCCATGTCTGTATCCATGAGCTGCTGCTACTAACCGTATGTTGTCCTGGCAAACATCAAATAAGAAGAATTTGTCAGTTAGAAAAAAAGAAAGCAATTACACACAAACTAACAAAGAAAATGGAGCTGCTAAAAAAACAAAGATAATGGTAACCATCCTAAGGGCCAGTAGATAAATTTGGCATAGCTTAGTCAGACTTTTTCAATGAGAACCACGTAATGACAGGACAGTTACATATTATGTTAGAAGATCTGTCTAGCTAATTCTAAGATGTAAAAAATTCAGCACCACGAATGGCACCAATAGACCACCATCGCTAAGCTAGTTAATTCATATCTGGCAACAGCAAGTGGAGATTTAGCCATTTAGGTATCCAAAATCCAGCGAGCAATATGTTCCTTGGGTGAACAGAGCCATGTATATAAGCTCATAGCGTGCTGCTGAGTTAAGTTATACTAGGAGTATGCTAAGCTAAAGAGCGTAAAAATGCAAAGACAAAAACTGTTCCCACCCAGAGATATGAGTTTCTGGAGCATGGTCCAGCTGCTCCTAAGCTCCAGCCACTCAGATGTAACCCGAGAAGCATATATATGTATGGGCCTGATTAAGGTGAGAGATTAGCTTATGTGGTAAGTTAACAGCCTTGTGTGTAGGCCTGCCTTTTTACAATCTTTATTTATTGGAGCACACAGGTCCCAATGCCGTGTCTATGCAGCCTATGCTATAAGAAAGTACAATAAATTAAAGAAGAACTTGACAATACCTGCAACCACAAAGTTCATTATAGAGAAAATTCTTAGCGAAATAAAACCAAGGAAAACACAATATATGGACAGTGCCGTCTACATGTAAAATACCATACACAGTTTGTCAAAAGCTAAACCAGATTATTAAAAAAAATCTGTATATGCAGACACAAAGAATGCAATCAGCGAAACTAATTGAAAACTAACTTTTTATAGAGAAAATTCCCTAGTGAAGTACAAAGTTCCCTTTTGACATGTAAACTTTTTTTAGCACTTGCTAAGAAAATAAATATGGACTGTCTAAAACTGAACCAAGATAAAAGATAAACCTATATGGAATTATGAAAATGGATTGAACGACAAGGAGTCTTTAGAATGCCGTACATGACCAGTGTCTGTACAACGCTGGACAAAGAGAAAAATTAAAGTTACCTGCAAAATTTGTCAAATTGGCTGCTGGCTACCTAACGAGAGACTAAAATAGCATTTGCTCAGTACCTCCCATTGATTCTCATGCACCCAGAAACAAAATTAAAATGCACATTTGCTAAAGTAGGACTGTGGTGTGCGTAGCTATATATAACAGGCCCTTTTGACTATTTTAGTGTGCTAGATTTTTGCTGATTATATAGATCTCTACTCTAATGCATGGACTGGGGAGTGCCCGACTTGCATGGTGCTTAGGTGATTCTTCTATAATTAAAATCAACAGGGGCTAGTCCCTGTTGGTCTCCTTTTTCTTTAATGCATGGACTGGTTAATTTTTTATTATTATGCTTCATGGGGAAAGTTTCTTGTGGAATCTCCGGCGTCAAGCGAGCTGAAGCGCCCGACGACATCTCCGGCGTCAAGTAGATGGCCCTAGGCGGCGGCTAGGGTTAGGGATCGATCGAGCCAAAGCCGAGAGAGGTGGCTGGGAGAGAAAGCAAAACGGACGCAGATCTTACCAGCGGGACGAGCCGTTGCTTCTCCGCTCGCTCGTGAGAAGAGGCGGAAGAGGTCGGTCGCTGGCACCGGAGGCGGTGGCGGTGGTGGCGGCGGCGGAGCGTGGTGTTGGTCCAAGTCCAACATACCAAATATTTGGACTCAACTCAACTTTTTCTACTGTACTTCAATTTTTTTTTCATCATCCGTATTTCGCAACCAAATACTGTAGTACTTGTTCTAAGAATTCGCTACCAAATACCTATATGCGGATATGAAAAGATTTCTCATTTTTTTACTCAACTTTTTCTAGTACGCGTGTGCAACTTTTTTTCACCATCCGTATTTTCCTACCAAATACTGTATTCCCTCTCTTATATTTGAATCTAAACAAATTTAAGTTATTTATTTCTAGACGGAGAGAGTATTTTTTTAAGAATTCATTACCAAATACCTTGAGGCGGATATGAAAAGGTTTCTCATCTTTTGACTCAACTTTTTCTAGCACGCGATGTATCTGAATACCCTTCTCACGTGAAACCCTCCTCCTGGCGGCGGTGGCGCGCCGCCGGAGAATTCCACCGCCGCCCCTCTCTCGGCCTCCCTACCCTCTTCTCCTCCTCTCCGTCGTTGCTGGAGGGGTTGCCGGGCAAAGCCTCGTGCGGCCCGGCGGCGACGGGGTCTCAGCTGGGCGTGATCTCGAGTGAAGGGTGGCGGCGCTCCGATCTTTTCTCGGGTCACGGTGGCTCGTGACGGCGTCGTCCGGAGAAGCCAGGCGGTGGGGAAGTTCTTGCATCGACGTGGTGGTTCTAGGTCCGCAGGATCTGGACCTCGACGCTTGCGCCTGGGCCAATCCTCCGCGTGGACGACTGCCTTCTCCCCACGTACCACATGGGAGTCGGGACGGCGGTTCCGGGAATGGCGGCGGCAGCCTCATCGCTGGAGGTGCGGCCAGTCTGGGGCTGGTGATGTGGGGAATCTTGGTATCCCACACCGATCCTCAGGGAGACGTGTGTGTGGCCATGGCGCTGGCCACACAGCGGTGCAGCCTCCTCTAACTTTGGCTGCTCATCGGTCCAATGATCTGGCCGGTGGGTGCTGCCTCGCGGTGACTTCTCGGCGGTGGATCAAGTTGAGGAGGAGATGGTGAACGGACTGCTAAGCGGGTGAGGATGCTAACATCCACGGCGGTGCCTGAGGGTTTCTTTTTCCTCGATGGAGACAAAGGTGGGGGCATCACTCGCTCCATTGTTTTCGGGGAAAACCTCAGATCAGGGGGGGCCACCATTGACGGCGGTGCCCGTGGGCGTCGTACCCCTTGTTGGAGGCATTATGGGAGCCTCCTGGATCGGATGATGGCGACGTCTTCACCGTCACCCCCGTGGGGGCATCATCTTTGGAGACATTCAGCCGTTGGACGGGCATGTGGGCGGCTCGGTGGTTGGGCGTCGGTCTACGCTTGTTTCTCGCGCGAGGACCATGGTGGAGCGGCTTTGTCTTGCACGAAGCTTCGACGGCAAAGTCAATTCATGCCTGACCGAGAGGTGCTACGCTGAGTCATGCATGTTCGGCAGGTGCTACGCACGACAAATCCTCTGGAGACTTCAAGCTATGTTGGATGGTGGCACTTGGAGGCTTGGTGCTATGGGGTACCAGTTGCGACCGTGACGTGCCTTTGAGATAATGTGCAGGGAGGTGGTGCTACTTGGCACTACGGTGGTGTCGGTGGCTGGTGTGGCAAGATTCGGCGCATCGATCTACATGATGAAGATGATTTTGCGGGAGATAGTGGAGGCAGCGACATCTAGAGTGAGTGCGTGAGCACCGTTTCGTGGATATGCTAGACGGATTCGGGCTCCTAGATTGCATGAGGCAGTTGAGTGTTTGCCAGGTCTCGTTGGGGAGATGGTGATATGGTTATCGTTATGCTCGATGTTTTGTTTTGGCGATCTTCGTTGTATGATCTTTATAATAGCTTTTGCTAGACTTTTGTTGTTCTAATAATAAATAAAGGTTGTGTGCATCGCTTGATACAGAGATCAGGGCTTCACTCCCCGTTTCGGAAAAAAAATCTGCACACTAAAAATGTCAAGATAAATATGTATTTAAATAAAGTTAAATTACTTATTTTAGAACTAAGGGTAATAATAATTAAGAAACAGTAAAACTCACCTAGCTAGGAGCCCTCTCAGCGATTTGAGGTTAGCAGCTGTTGGATGTACTTCTGAATGGTCTGGATCCTCCAGGCGCGTCAAGTTCTCCTTGGGCCACATTCACGCGGGCACTTTGTGCTAAGGACCGTAGGTGGATCTTGCTGTTTCATGGATTGGCTGGCTGAACGACTAACATGACTGGGATGCTACTCCGTAGATGGATCTCGGCGTCTCCTCATCGATTGGGCTAACACTCCATGGGCCACGCGACCATGAGGAGGTGGCTTTAGGCTGGTCCTAATGAGAGTATCATAGCTAGTATCATGCATGCCATGCTGGCAAAAATCTGATGGCACAACAATTAATGACAAAAGAGATGGTTAAAGTATCATAGGTAGATAGTACATAAAACTAGAAAATCCTCATGCAAATAAATCTTATACACAATTTTGCATTGAGATTCTACAAATCATTAAATATAGTACTAATATGATACTATCATATGATACCATGCACTATAGAGATAGTATTATATACTAGTATCATATGCATGATACAAGTACTACGATACTACCACTATGACCAGCCTTAGTTTTGCGGGCCTGCTCTCCGCATTATGTTACAGGGGCACGGCGGTCGAGCTCCTTGTGTTATTAGTGCGTTGAATCAACGCGAGAGGCGGAGACGTAGAGATAGACCAGTATATTCCGGAGGTCCTCTTAATTTACTTCAGTTTCTATACTTCTCTATATTGATGGATTTTCCCTTGCGCTTCAATCCTTGTTTCCCATGGTTGTTTGCTTAGTGATAGTTCATACAAGATGGAGGAGACGGCTCGGCTCTTGCCCCTACTCTCGGCTCCTTCTGTGCACTGCCGTGATCTTCAACATGGAGCTCTTACGGGTCACACCTTCCTTCTGGGTAATATTTCTCGCCCCATGTCCTCCTCGCCCTTGTTACCTACTCTTATCTTTCCCAGCGTTGTTGTCGCCGTGCAACCACGCGAATTGCCAAACCCTTACCCTGTCGCTGCACGCCGGTCGGGATTGAGTTTGACCTATTCAAACCCCAAGCCTGAATGAATGGTAGTTGCTCCCATCGGTGCTTCCTGAATCCAGAAGTTAACCAATCCGAGATTATACAGTTATGCTGCTGATGGTATGCTTCTGATGGAAATTATGCCTTAGGGGTCCTTTACTGCTTGTACGGTTACGACAGGCTCGGCGGGATCAACAGCGGGGAGTTGGAGCACTTATTTAGTGAAGATGACCTGAATCAACGTTCTTTTCGGTGGGATCAACAGCGGGGAGTTGGACCAGTGGATTGATTACTTAATGAAGATGGCCTGAATCAACGTTCTTTTCTATATCAGTATATATTTTCTTATCCCCTCATGTGTTTAGATCTTTTTTTATCATGTGGGAAATCAATCATATACATGCATGCATCTTTTGTTTTTCAATCCCAAGTTGTATCTATTATCAAATTAGTCGTAAGATATGCCCCCACAACATCTGTTTACTATTCATGCATGGTTGGATACTTCTTTCCTGCTTTCCTATATAATACAAGTTAAAGGGCGGCAATGAGTATCAGGATAAGGACATGGGCAGATAGAAAGACAGTGAAGGTGATAATGTACCCATACGTTAAATTACGACCTACCTGTGCTAATCTATACCTAATTTATGTATTTTCAGAATTCTCAAAAAGAAAAAAAAACATATGTTTAGCTAATGGTTGATCAAAAGAAACCAGGTATTTTTACGAGTATTGTTCCGTTGGCACAAGATAATGAGTAGTTCAGTACAATGTGTTACTCTCATGCTACTCCAAGTCCAAGGTATGCCAATTATTTCATTCGGTTTGTTTCTTCCATATGTGCATCTACGTACAAACTGGTGCCAGGGAAAAGGAGAGGATGAATTCGTTTTCTTTGCTACCAGGTTAAATCTGAAGTCGCCAACTCCTCCGACTCCGTTGCTACAATTGAAAGTGCCTTGCTTCCTTTTTTTTTTACAATGTAGAAACACCTCTGCCTGCTACTAGACATGTATATCACGATGTATATGGTTGTCCCTGTGTACTTCTGTTTTCTCCTTCTATAGCGGCTACAATGTTGAGACCAGGTCATGTTGTTACCTAACCTTTCCTACAATGTTGTGCTATTTAATTTTTTTGTGGCAACTCAACACCGTCTGTTGTTGAACATTGCACAGAAGTATCTGCTGAGGCTAGCTGGGTTCAACACAAGGAAAAATGGTTTTGGAAAGGTTAGGTACTAACACCTTATTGCTCCACATTGTGCCTCTCAATTCTCAATGTTTCTATCTTCTGCTGATAATTTACGGGCATCCACATGGCAGCATCTGACAGAAAGAAGATCAATAACAAGATTTTTTTGTCAAATGTAGGAACACTTGTTCATGAAATTTCATTTGGATTGCTGCAAATAAAACTAAAGATGTGCATGCATGCTTATTTTTTAACCATAACCTATTATTTAAATATTTATAAAACTGTTGTTATGTTTATAAAATCTGTAACAGTGTTGGCATTCAGAATAAATTCTGTAAACATGCAAAATCTCTATAACATTTGGCCCTAATATCAAACAACTCGAGCTGTTCAATTTTTCACAGAAAACTTTTACCTTTTTGTATTTCCTACATATACTTGTTTCTACTGTCCAGATTGGACGGGCGTGGCAACGCGCACATTCAAAGTCTAGTTATTATATTAAAACAAAAGAGGACACGATGGTTGGTACACCATACAATCCTCCCATCCTGCATAAAAAATATCCTAGAAAACCACCCAGCCCGCCCTACTTACAACGTGTGCCCCGTAAGCCCCTTTCACCCGCAGATCGACTCATAACTGCTTCTATCCATCGGTGCACCATCTTCAACGTCTCTAGTGTTTCCTTCCACGTTCCTCGCGGCAATTCTCCATATGCAGTCGTGCCGCCTCCTAGGCTCCCACATCCACCATGGGCAGCCATCAACCACCGGATAACTCCAATCGATGGTAATTGTGGCACATCTGTCGTTTGTGGAAGTCCATCAACTAGGACGCTCCTTAGCACGCGCCTGTCAGACATGTCTTCGTCGACCGGCTACTGCGACACCCCCGCGGCATCTGCCATACCAGAGTGCGCATCGCGCCAGCGAGTTGATCTTGATGGTGAAGAGTGCCGTGAAGAAGAGCGCTCGTCAAATGCCGAGTCGTCCCCACCGGCATCGTAGCGCCTTTGGCGTGGGTGTTGTAGATATGCCCAAGAGACAATAATAAAGTGGTTATTATTATATCTTTATGTTTATGATAAATGTTTACATCCCATGCTATAATTATATTAACCGAAAACATTAATACTTGTGTGTTTTGTAAACATAAAAGAGTCCCTAGTAAGCCTCTTGTTGAACTAGCTTGTTGATTAATTGATGATCATGGTTTCCTGATCATGGACATTGGATGTGATTAATAACAAGGTTATATCATTAGGAGAATGATGTAATGGACACACACCCATAGTAAGCGTAGCATAAGATCAAGTCATTAAGTTCGTATTGCTATAAGCTTTCAAATGCATAGTAACCTAATCCTTCGACCATGAGGTTATGTTAATCACCATCACCGGATGGGTACTTTGGTGACATCAAATACCGCTTCGTAACTGGGTGGTTATAAAGGTGTCATTGGGTATTCTGAAAGTATGTGTTGAAGCGCATGGACCAAGATTGGGATTTGTCCATCCATATGACGGATAGATATGCTCTGGGCCCTCTCGGTGGAATGTCATGTAGTTAGCTTGCAAGCATGTGACTAGGTCACAAGGGATGACATAACATGGAACGAGTAAAGAGTACTTATCAGTAACGAGGTAGAACTAGGTATGGAGATACCGACGATCAAACCTCAGATAAGTAGAATATCGCGTGACAAAGGGAATTGGTTTCGTATGTTAATGGTTCTATCGATCACGAAGTCATCGTTGAGTATGTGGGAGCCGTTATGGATCTCCAGATCCCGCTGATGGTTATTGATCGGAGAAGTGTCTCCATCATGTCTGCATATTCACGAACCGTAGGGTGACACACTTAAGGTTCGACGTTGTTTTAAGTAGATATGGAATATGCGTTGGAGACCGAATGTTGTTCGGAGTCTCGGATTGGATCCGGGACATCACGAGGAGATCCGGAATTGTCCGGAGAATAAGATTCATATATTAGGGATCATTTTCTAAGTTAGGAAATGTTCCGGAGTGTTTGTATGGAGATTCTAGAAGGTTTCGGAATGTTCTGGAAGGTTCTGGAAGAGTTCTTGGTGTTTGCTTGAAAACCAAGAAAGGGTCAAGGAAACCTTGTGGGGGCTAGACACGGATTCGTGGGGGAGGAGCACTCCTCCCCCCTTCCCAACCCGCCGGCCCAAGGAGGGAGGGGAGTCCTACCCTCCCATGGCGCCTCCCTCCTTTAAATAGAAGGAAGGGGGCGCCAACCCCGAGCACTCTCCCATAATAAGCCCTAGTCGCTGCCTCTCTCCTCCTCCTTCCCTCTGCTCCGGCTTCGGCGAAGCCCTGCAGAATTCTCTACTCCACCACCACCACCACACTGTCGTGCTGCTGGGATTCCATGGAGAAGATCTACTACCTCCGCTGCTCGCTGGAACGGGGAGAGGAAGGTCTGCTTCGACTCCACACGTGTGACCGACTGCGGAAGCGCTGCCGGAACGCGGCGCCGGAAGGATCGTCCACTCGATCTTGAGATCGGCAAGTGATCGACTACATCAACCACGAGATCCGTTCTTGAACAAGGCTTTGGAAACTACGAGGGTTAGTATAGCTCTATCTCATTGCACATGTCTAATAGATTAGATCTTGGCTTTTATCTAGATTAGATCTGGGTTTTGTTCGTTCTTGCGGTAGAATTTTTTTGTTTCACTTGCTACGAACCCTTCAGTGGTATCAGAGTCGTGTCTATGCGTAGATCTGTTGCACGAGTAGAACACAATGGTGTTGTGGGCGTTGGTGCTCATGCCGTCTTTTGCTGTGTGTACTTTGCATCTTGCGGTATGGTGGGATGAAGCGGCTCGGGCTAACATTACATGTCATCGTACATGAGACTTGCTCCACGCTTGACGTGTAACTTGCTTTAGACAAGTGGCTTTGTAGGTGTCTGTCTCTCTCTCACCATAGTATAGATCCAATCTACACTTTGCACTTGATAGCACTTGTATCAATGTTGTGGTTTCAGTTTCGTAGGTAAGATCCGTTCTTATTCGAAAGCCCCAAACCACGTAAAACATGCAAAGAAAATTAGAGGCGTCTAACTTGTTTTTGCAGGGTTTTTGTGATGTGATATGGTCATCATGTGATTGTGATTATATTTGATGTATGCAATGATCCTTGTTGTAATATGACAACCGTCAGGAGCCTAATGGTTGTCTTTAATTCTGTTAAGACTTGCGTGTCTATTCATCTTGTAATAGCTTTGTTCCAAGTAGTTGTAATAGTTGCTAGTGATGATGGACAACCATGAAGCGGCGCCACTGACCTTGACGCAATGCTGGTGATGATGGAGATCATGTCCGTGCTTTGAAGATGGAGATCAAAGGCATAAGAAGAAAGGGCCATATCATATCACACTAATTATGAATTGCCTGTGATGTTAATCCTTTATGCATCTTGTATTGCTTAGATTGCGACGGTAGCATTATAAGATGACCCCTCTCACTAAATATCAAGTAATAAAGTGTTCGTCCATAGTTGGCACCGTTGCTAAGACTCGTCGTTTCGAAGCATCTCGTGATGATCGGATGTGATAGATTCTACGTGTGCATACAATGGGTGCAAGCCAGATTTGCACATGGGGAAACTAAGGTTAATCTTGACGATCCTAGCATGTACAGACATGATCTCGGAACACGGAATACCGAAAGGTAAAGCACGAGTCATGATATGATGAACATGTTGATTGTTCGCCTTTAAAGCTACATCATCTCACGTGATGATCGGACTTGGTGTAGTGGATTTGGTTCGTGTAATCACTAAAACAAATCGAGGGATGTTGTTTTGAGTGGGAGTTCATATAGTAATATGATTAAGTTGAACACAATTTATCATAAACAAAATCAAAGTGAATTTGCATAGTTTGTTGTAGTCATTGGCATCCGTTCACCACCTTACGCTTAGTTATAGTTGAGATAGTGAAACTATAGAAATTCTGGATATTTGCTTTATGAACTGGTATCGTATTGTTTTTAGTGTCAATCTAAAGTTTAAAAGTCCTATTGCAAACTTTCAGCAAACTCCGTTTACTCTGTGAAGTTTAATAAACAGTATTAAATCAAGAGTAACAATTCCAGTGTTAGTATCTAATGTATCATGTTTGCCTCCATGATTCTTGATACTCAAAAGATTGTTTTTAATATCAAGTTTATCTAAGAGCTGAAAGCAATGTTTCAGAAACCATCATATGTGAAAGGTATTGCGATATCTAAAACAATGTGTTGGTTACAACATGATAGAGTATATGTCCTCATATTTGATGAGAATTTGTAAAGGTTGGAGACGCTAGTCGTCCTAGTCCTCCAAAAGGTTTTGGAAAAGAAACATTATACTCACAATTCACCTTTATAAGCTATAGCAGCTTGATCATGAAATTTGTCATGATAAGGATGAATAAAAGATGTAAGTAAAATGTTTACTACACTAAAAGATTACTAAAGAATGGAATTTTGAAAGAATGCCAAACATTTGATGAAGGTGATCCACTTCAAAGTGCAAGTCCAAAGGTATTAGTATATGACTATACACACTTTATACTGTGTGTCATGTGAATGACACCACTATTGATGTCGATAGATTCTTTTAAAAGAAAAGGAATTGTTGAAAGAGAATCTATAAAATATTTGGCAGAAAAGAAAAGATTGGAGATGTCCAACTTAGGTATATAGAAGATACATGTTATGGCTGTATTCCTTTCTTGTTAAACAATGTGGTTCTGCAGTATTGGATACCGAATTGGTTGGTATGAAGTGTCATGCAGGACAACACAATTCATGAACTACAATGGCCTAAGTAACTAGCAAGAGAATATGTGATGATGTTCATCGAAAACAAACAAAGGGTTGTTGTGTTGCTCGTTAACATCAAAGCTTGCCTTCAAGATTTGTTTCAATAATTGTTATTTTGATCAGGTATTATGATGACAAAAGGTTGTTCAAATAATTACCGTATTCCATAATAGATGGATGATATACAAGTCTGGTTGGAGAAATAACAACCATAAAACTAATGCTAAAATGTCGCAAGACAAATGATTACTTGTGAAGTGACATCACCGTTTAAATTATATTGAAAGAGATACATGAAGAAACTCCATGTTGATGGATTTTTGGAGTCTTTGATTTTTGATCAAGTGACGCTTGTGATACTTTCCTGGAGATAATTAAAACTCCGTTCGTAGGCCAAAAGAGGAACGGACGACTAACTGATTGGAATTTGTACATATTGATGTATATAGTCCATTATGTGTAGTCGTGGGCGATGGAATTCAACTTCATATGCTTTCTCCGAAGATTTGAGTGAGTATATGTATATACTTACTCAATAAGGAAGAAGTATGAAACATTTGAAAAATGTTCAAAGACTTTCAAGATGAAGTGGAAAATTATTGTAACAAGAAAATAAAAAGATTATGATTGGATCATAAAGAAAGATGTTTTGAGTTACAAGTTTAGCAAAACACCTAAGATTTGAGGAATCGTTCCATGGATTTGCATTTCCCAAAACACCATAGGAGTATGGAGTGTTCAAGATATGTAATGAAACCTTGTTTGACATGGTAAGATCAAAGGTGTCATTTATAAAACTGCCATTATATTTTAAAAGATTAAAGCTTTAGTGACTACCGCTTTTACACTGAAAAGAGCTCCATCGTGATCCATTGAAATGACAGCATATAAGTCATGGTTTGGGATAAAACCCAGGTTGTCCTTTCTTAAATTTTTGGTATGCTAGGCATAAGTAAAGTGTTTACAACCAAAGTCAGATGAGCATGTATTTGTAGGTTATTTCGAATAACCATTGGGTATTCCTCCATAACACCGAAGACAAAATTGTTTGTCGCTTAGAGTGTCGAGTTTCTTGAGAAGGAATTTTTGGTGAAAAATCAAGTGGGAGGACAATAGAACTTTGACAAGGTTGTTGAACCTTGGCTAATATGTGCTGAGTTGCGCAGCATCGGTAAGTGTCCCGGAGGCATCAACAATGCTCATGGCTCACGTGCCTCAAAGGTTGTGGTCACGGAGATCTAAGTTCCTATTGGACCTAGTAGGTCGGGTAAGTAATCAAATGCCAAGATTTGAGAGTTAAATCATTGTTGTTTGACAATGATGAACCGACTACATGCAAAGAAGCAATGATGGGCCCTGACTTCGTTAAGTGGCTTGAAGCCATAAAATCCGTGATAATTCCATACACGAGAAATCAAGCTTTGAATTTGAAAGACCCTCTAGAAAGGTGTAAGACCTTACAGTCGTATATGGATCTATAAAGAAATAGACATGGATGTTTCACATCTATGAAATAGTCGACATGTCGAAAAGAGTTTACGACAATGTTCAAGGAATTGACTATGATAAGATTTGATCTTTCATAGCGATATTTAGTCTGGACGGATTAATGTAGCAACCACTACATATATTTTGGTATATGGTAGTTGAACAAACAAAACAAGTTCTTCTAATAGAATGGTTACCTAGGACGTGTACATGACACGATTCAAAGGGTTTTGTTAATTCAAAGGATGCTAAAAGAGTATGCAAAACTTCAATGGTTGAAGTGAGCATCGCAGAGTTGGAATCTTCACCGTGATGAAACTATTAAAAGGTTTAATTTCATCAGAGATGATGAAGATGTTTGCATTTTGCAAGAAATTAAGTGGGAGCGCTAAGACATATTTATAATACATTATGTGAAAGACATATTGTTGATTAGAAATGATGTATCTTTTATTGACACAGGTTAAGAATTTCATTTCGATAAAAGACTTAGGCATAACCCAAGAATTAGGCATCAATGTCTATATGGATAGATTGAGGCGCTAATATGGTTTTGCCAAATGTACATAGATAAGATGTTGAATGAGTTCAATATGGAAACAACAAGAAAGGTTCTTGATGCACGGAAAGGACTGAATCAAGATTCAAGTGTGTTGACACGAGATTCAAGTGTTTTGACACTTGGTGAAATCACAAGAATATTTTGATCAATCATTCTTTGAGATGTACACATCCAGGTATGTCCTATGCTCTAAATGTTATGAGCATATACCAGAATGACTCATAAGATGATCATCGGACAATAGTAGGGATATTCCTATGATGTTTGGAAGAACTAAGAATATATTATTTATATAGTAGTGACAAATAGTTCATTGTAAAATTGTTACATTGATACTAGTTTTGTCACAAATTAAGTTTATCTCAATTTAAACTATGGGTGGCACAATGTAATGTAAAGGAAGTTCCATAACGGATTTGGTTGAGTACCAAAGTTAAAACATTGTGACAGATACTACAACAAAAGGCTAAGTATATGACTGTTATTGTAGCAGCAAATGAGGGCATTTGCGTCAAGTAGTTTGTTATCAAACTAGGTGTGGTTCATAGCGGGATAATACTATGAAGATACATTGTATGACAATTGTATCAACATGATTTAATCCCAATGAACTAAATGTCTCACCAAAGAACCAAATTTATACAATGCCATCTCATTGGAGAATGAGTAATGCGTAGAGACGCAAGGACATGCAAATACACACGGACCTGGAAGTGTCAGATCCGAAGATTATGTTTACCACTAGCAATAGTGTCTATACAACATCAGAAAGCCATAGGTGTTGAAAGCACAAGTTTTTAACTAGATTATTGACTCTAGTGCAAGTGGGAGACTGTTGTAGATATGCCCAAGAAACAATAATAAAGTGGTTATTATTATATCTTTATGTTTATGATAAATGTTTACATCCCATGCTATAATTGTATTAACCGGAAACATTAATACTTGTGTGTTTTGTAAACATAAAAGAGTCCCTAGTAAGCCTCTTGTTGAACTAGCTTGTTGATTAATTGATGATCATGGTTTCCTGATCATGGACATTGGATGTGATTAATAACAAGGTTATATCATTAGGAGAATGATGTAATGGACACACACCCATAGTAAGCGTAGCATAAGATCAAGTCATTAAGTTCGTATTGCTATAAGCTTTCAAATGCATAGTAACCTAATCCTTCGACCATGAGGTTATGTTAATCACCATCACCGGATGGGTACTTTGATGACATCAAACACCGCTTCGTAACTGGGTGGTTATAAAGGTGTCATTGGGTATTCTGAAAGTATGTGTTGAAGCGCATGGACCAAGATTGGGATTTGTCCATCCATATGACGGATAGATATGCTCTGGGCCCTCTCGGTGGAATGTCATGTAGTTAGCTTGCAAGCATGTGACTAGGTCACAAGGGATGACATAACATGGAACGAGTAAAGAGTACTTATCAGTAACGAGGTAGAACTAGGTATGGAGATACCGACGATCAAACCTCGGATAAGTAGAATATCGCGTGACAAAGGGAATTGGTTTCGTATGTTAATGGTTCTATCGATCACGAAGTCATCGTTGAGTATGTGGGAGCCGTTATGGATCTCCAGATCCCGCTGATGGTTATTGATCGGAGAAGTGTCTCCATCATGTCTGCATATTCACGAACCGTAGGGTGACACACTTAAGGTTCGACATTGTTTTAAGTAGATATGGAATATGCGTTGGAGACCGAATGTTGTTCGGAGTCTCGGATTGGATCCGGGACATCACGAGGAGATCCGGAATTGTCCGGAGAATAAGATTCATATATTGGGGATCATTTTCTAAGTTAGGAAATGTTCCGGAGTGTTTGTATGGAGATTCTAGAAGGTTTCGGAATGTTCTAGAAGGTTCTGGAAGAGTTCTTGGTGTTTGCTTGAAAACCAAGAAAGGGTCAAGGAAACCTTGTGGGGGCTAGACACGGATTCGTGGGGGAGGAGGACTCCTCCCCCCTTCCCAACCCGTCGGCCCAAGGAGGGAGGGGAGTCCTACTAGGACTCCCCCTCCCATGGCGCCTCCCTCCTTTAAATAGAAGGGAGGGGGCGCCAACCCCGAGCACTCTCCCATAATAAGCCCTAGTCGCCGCCTCTCTCCTCCTCCTTCCCTCTGCTCTGGCTTAGGCGAAGCCCTGCAGAATTCTCTACTCCACCACCACCACCACACCGTCGTGCTGCTGGGATTCCATGGAGAAGATCTACTACCTCCGTTGCTCGCTAGAACGGGGAGAGGAAGGTCTGCTTCGACTCCGCACGTGTGACCGACTGCGGAAGCGCTGTCGGAACGCGGCGCCGGAAGGATCGTCCACTCGATCTTGAGATCGGCAAGTGATCGACTACATCAACCACGAGATCCGTTCTCAAACAAGGCTTTGGAAACTACGAGGGTTAGTACAGATCTATCTCGTTGCACATGTCTAATAGATTAGATCTTGGCTTTTATCTAGATTAGATCTGGGTTTTGTTCGTTCTTGCGGTAGAAATTTTTTGTTTCACTTGCTACGAACCCATCAGTGGGCATGGTCATGGTGCCTCCTCTAATGTTCCCTGCACTCTTCCCCCATCCGTCGAGGCTCCCTAGTCCTGAACTGTCGTTGTCGCCTCAATAGCCCCTACATCGTACAATCCTCCCATCCCGCATAAAAAATATCCTAGAAAACCACCCATCCCTCCCTACTTACAACGTGTGCTCCGTAACCCCCTTTCACCCGTAGATCAACTCATAACTTCTTCTATCCATCGGTGCACCGTCTCCAACGTATCTACTGTTGCCTTCCACGTTCCTCGCGGCAACTCCCCATATATGCAGTCGTGCCGCCTCCCAGGCTCCCACGTCCACCATGGGCAGCCATGAACCGCCTGTCAACTCCAATTAATGGTAATTGTGGCACCTCTGCCTTTTGTGGAAGTCTAGCAACTGGGACGCTCCTTAGCACGCGCATGTCGGACGTGTCCTCGTCGACCGGCTGCTGCGACGCCCCCGCGGCATCTGCCGTACCGGAGAGCGCTGATGACCCACAAGTATAGGGGGTGTATCGCAGTATTTTCGATAAGTAAGAGTGTCAAACCCAACGAGGAGCAGAAGGTGCTGGCTAGTGGTATGGATCAGGAATTCTCTACAAATACTTAGCAAACGGATTTTTAGGGGCTTTTGATAAAGCAAGTAAACGAAGTACGAGTAAATAAAAGATAGTAGGAATAAATGCAGCAAGTGGCCCAATCCTTTATGCAGCAAAGGACAAGCCGGTTGTATTACTTAAGATGACCAAACGTTCTCGAGGACAAAGACTGTCAAGTGCTTTCGCTTCATATAGTTGATTAATCTTCTTTAGCTTGCTAAGTGTTGTGTGGGTGAACCTGTGCTAATATACCGACCTTATTAGGACTAATACATACTTGTGATTATACCCCTTGCAAACATCCGTAAGTACAAGAAAGTAATTAAGGTAGAAACCTAACCACAACTTTAAACGCTAAGACCCTTACGTCCCTTGTGCAATGGTTTCCTAACGGGGGTTCAGGTTTCTGTCACTTCGGCAACCCCTATGATTAGTACCCAAATACACAATGCATTCCCCTAGGCCCATATAGGTGAAGTGTCATGTAGTTGACGTTCACATGACACCATTAGAAGAAGTACACCACAACTTAAATATCAAACTATTGAATCTTTCTCAACACAATTCCACTACTAACAACATGACTTCTCCCATGTCCTCAAGAACAAAACGAACTACTCACAAGGCATCATATGGATCATGATCAGAGATGGAATAATGATGTATAACAATCTGAACACAAATAATAATTCAATGGTTCACTCAATAGCATCAACTACAAATAGTAATCAACACCAAGAAAAGTTTCCCCTATGAACTACGCAAGATTCAACCCAATTGTTACAACAATATGGAGATGGTGATGAGGGTGCTGATGGTGATGATGGTGATGATGATGATCCCGATGAAGTCCAGCTTGATGGTGGTGTTGATGGCGGCGATCTCCCCTATCCAGGAAGGAATTCCCCCGGCAGAAATCTGTCTGTCGGAGAGATCTTTCTCTCTCGGTGTTTTCCGCCCCACAAAGGCGGAGGAATCTTTCTGTGGTCGCTACCCGAGTCTTAGGGTTTCGGGAGGATAATATACGCCAGAGGGGAGTGCCAGGGGTGGACCAGGGCGGCCACACCACCTGGTGGCGCGACCTAGGCTGGCCCGCGCCAGGGGGTGGTGTGGGCCTCCTGTGGCCTGATGACCCACAAGTATAGGGGGTGTATCGTAGTATTTTCGATAAGTAAGAGTGTCGAACCCAACGAGGAGCAGGAATTCTCTGCAAATACTTAGCAAACGGATTTTTAGGGGTTTTCGATAAAGCAAGTAAACAAAGTACGACTAAATAAAAGACAGTAAGAATAAATGCAGCAAGTGGCCCAATCCTTTATGCAGCAAATGACAAGCCGGTTGTATTTCTTAAGATGACCAAACGTTCTCGAGGACACATGGGAAGACTGTCAAGTGCTTTCGCTTCATATAGTCGATTAATCTTCTTTAGCTTGATAAGTGTTGTGTGGGTGAACCTGTGCTAATGTACCGCCCCATCCAAGACTAATACATACTTGTGATTATACCCCTTGCAAACATTCCATAAGTATAAGAAAGTAATTAAGGTAGAAACCTAACCACAGCTTTAAACTCTAAGACCCTTACATCCCTTGTGCAATGGTTTCCTAACGGGGGTTCAAGTTTCTGTCACTCCGGCAACCCCTACTATTAGTAGCCAAATACACAATGCATTCCCCTAGGCCCATATAGGTGAAGTGTCATGTAGTCGACGTTCACATGACACCACTAGAAGAAGTACACCACAACTTAGATAACAATCTATCGAATCTTTCTCAACACAACTCCACTACTAACAACATGACTTCTCCCATCTCATCAAGAACAAAACGAACTACTCACAAGACATCGGATCATGATCAGAGATGGAATAATGATGTATAACAATCTGAACATAAACAATAATTCAATGGTTCACTCAATAGCATCAACTACAAAGAGTAATCAACACCAGGAAAGTTTCCCCTATGAACTATAGCAAGATTCAACGCAATTGTTACAACAATATGGATGGTGATGAGGGTGCTGATGGTGCTGATGGTGATGATGATGATGATCCCGGTGAAGTCCAGCTTGATGGTGTTGTTGATGGCGACGATCTCCCCTCTCCGGGAAGGAATTCCCCTGGCAGAAATCTGTCTGCCGAAGAGATCTTTCTCTCTCGGTGTTTTCCGCCCCGTAGAGGCGGCGGAACCTTTCTGTGGTTGCTCCCCCAGTCTTAGGGTTTCGTGGGGATGATATACGCCAGAGGGGAGAGGCTGGAGTGGGCCAGGGCGACCACACCACTCCCAGGCGCGGCTTAGGCCTGCCCGCGCCATGGGGTGGTGTGGGCCCCCTGTGGCCCACTCCACTCCATCTTCTGGCATCCTGAGTCTTCTAAAAAATAGGATTTTCCGTATATTTTCCTGGATTTTCTGATCTTCATGAATTTTGCCTCCAAACAGCACCTTTTCCATCAGAATCCTGACTACAGCGATCCATGCTCCAAAAGTCATCAACCATGCAAAAATATATGAAATAACATAAGTATCACCTCTCAATACGAAATATATCAATGAATAATAGTGAATTAAGACATAGAATAGTGATGCAAAATGGACGTATCAACTCCCCCCAAGCTTAGACTTCGCTTGTCCACAAACGAAACTGAGCTCAATAAACATGACCTCAGGTTTATGGAGTGAAGAGTCGATAAAAGAATACGGACAAGAAGCATCACATTCATCAAATACATAGATCATAACAGAAGACAACTCACTATTATACAACTCAACTTGCAATGAGTAAAGGAAACACAATAAAGATACATAAAGTGAATCGTAATTGGTAATGGCAAACTTAGCTCTCGGTCGAAGAATAGTTGATAATTTGCTGGAGTTCACAAATAGCTGGTTTTTGAATGAAAGCTTTCAAAGTAGTAAACATCAGGATAAGAGCAATGTGCAAAACAAGGAACATAAGAAACATGATTGAATAAATCACCATATGAATGAATGAAACACATCAACTCAAAATACTTGCTGAGATAGAAGAGAGTAGGTTTACTGACTCAACTACAAAGTTAAAGAAAGGGCCCTTCGCAGAGGGAAGCAGGGATTGCAAGTCTCATAAAGAGCTGCCAAAAAGTATGATACTTACTAGCTTTCAGCTCTCAATGCCCCTATCATAGGCATCTTTAGGTGATTAAGGTTAAAATGACACAACTAAGAGGATATGCTTGACAAGTTATAAGTTAAAATCTCATGCCCCTTACTTATGAGTACCGATCCTCATGCTACTCAACTTCAGTCACGAGCAAGCTCTTGTCATTGTAAATACATGCGTATCATTGAGAACCGCCAACGGGGTACCCCTTGCACATGACACATGAGTTATCCCATAATCAAAATGACAAGGCAAGCGGACAGTGAGCATCTCAGCGATCTTTTTATTTGCTTTTTGCATAGGTTTTTATTGAGGATGCTTCATAGAATGCTCACTATAGTTATGCTGCAAGTTTCCACCATGATTAGGCATGGCTTAGGCTAGCGGCCCAGGCGTTTCTCTAACACACATATAAACTCCATGATCTTACAAGTTCCACTTTTATTTCACACTGCCGGGATCCATAAGCAAAAGAACTGTTGGAATTATGCCCTAGAGGCAATAATAAAGATGTTATTGTTATAATTCTTGTTCATGATAAAGTTTATATTCCATGCTAGAATTGTATTAAGCGGAAACTTTAATACTTGTGTGGTTTGTGAACAACACCGTGTCCCTAGTACGCCTCTATGGACTAGCTCATTGATCAATGATGGTTAAGGTTTCCTAATCATAGACATGAGTTGTCAATTGATAATGAGATCATATCATTGGGAGAATGATATGGTGGACAGACCCAAACTAAGCGAAGCAATTAGATCGTGTCATTGTGTTCATCTTTGCGAAGCTTTTCCTATGTCAAATATTGTATTCCTTAGACCATGAGATAATACAACTCCCTGGTATCAGAAGAAATCTTTGAGGTCATCAAACGTCATCCTATGAGAGGGTGATCATAAAGGTGTCTCTCAGGTGATCGGAAAGTATCTGTTGGGTTGTATGTATCGAGATGGGATTTGTCCCTCCCAAGTCGGAGAGATATACTTCGGGCCCACTCGGTAATCGATATCAACACCGCTTGCAAGCATGTGGTTAAGGAGTTAATCACAAAGTGATATTGGATTACGGAACGAGTAAAGTACTTGCTGTGAACGAGATTGAACTAGGTATGACGATACCGACAATCGAATCTCGGGCAAGTAAAATATCGCGAGACGAAGGGAATATATATATGGGATTGATTGAATCATGGCATCGTGGTTCATCCGATATGATCATCGATGAATGTGTGGGAGTCAATATGGGTGCCCAGACCCCGCTGTTGATTATTGATAGAAGATCATGTCTGCATATTCTCGAACCCGCAGGGTCACACACTTAACGTGTCTCGACGCTAGGATAGATTGGATAATTGGTTTATGAATTTTTGTTCGGAGTCTCGGATGGGATCCGGGATATCACGAGAGGTTCCGGAATGGTCCGGAGAATAAGATTCATATAAGGCAGTGCAGTTTTTGGAGTTCGGAATTGTTCCGGATTAATCGGTATTGTACCGGAAGCTTCTAGAACCTTCCGGAAGGGGGCCAACGTGGTCCCACCTTCCGGGAGGGGGCATGGGCCTATGAGGGAGTGTCCTGGCCGCATTGGGCCAGGGGCACAAGGCCCCATAGGGCCCAGCCGATCCTAGATAAGTTTAAACTCGTTTAAACTAGAGATAGGGTTTCTAGAAGGGGGGTTTTCTTGCCCCCCACTCCTTATCCTTTGGGGCCGCCGGTTTGGGCTTGGGGGAGGGGCTAGGGCTGCGACCCCCCCTCTATATAAAGAGGGGTGGGGGCGCACCAACCCCCCACACCTTCCCCTCCAAGCCCTAGTAGCCCTGCTGCCTTCCTCTCTCCCTCCCGACTGTTTGTAGGCGAAGCCCTGCAGCAGAAATTCTCCACCATATACACCACGCCGTCGTGCTGTAGATCCAATCCATCTCTCCACCATACTTGCTGGTCCGAGGAAGGAGGAGACGTCGAGGTGCTGCACGTGTGCATCTCACGGAGGCACCGCCACTTGTGGTGCTAGATCGGATCGGATCGCGAAGAGGAGAAGCGAGTACGACTACATCACCCACGTTCCGACGAACGTTCCGCTGTGCGAATCTTCAAGGGTATGAAGATCTAATCCAATCTCTCTCGTTGTTTGCATCTCCTAGATTAGATCTTGGCTTTCCCTCTGTTCGCTTCCGTAGAAAATTTTGATTTACTATGATGCGAAACCGTTAAGTGGTATCAGAGCTAGATCTATGCGTAGATGTGATTCACGAGTAGAACACAACATGGTTGTTGCGGGCGTTGATGTTTTCTGTTGCAAGCCTCTTGTTTGTGTTCTTCTTATGACGCGGGATAGTGAGATTGAAGCGGTCCAGGCCAACCTTACGCGACGTCGTTCGCGAGACCGGCTCCGCACTTGACGTGTGGCTTGTACCACACATGCGGCTGGTGGATGTCAGTTTCTCTCACTATAGTTGTCATGGGATTAACACCGGAGTTTGGCAACCATAATATCACCGTTGTGGCTTTCCGTAGGTAAGAATCGTTCTTAGCATCTACTCCCATAAGCCACGTAAAACATGCAACAACAAAGTAGAGGCGTCTAACTTGTTTTTGCAGGGAGTGTTTTCTGTGATATGGTATGGCCCAAGATGTGATGTGTATAATGTATGCGATGATCATGTTTTGTAATGTTTCACGACTTGCATGTCGATGAGTACACAACCGGCAGGAGCCATATGGTTGTCTTTATAATTGTGTATGACCTGCGAGTCAACTTCTTATACGCCATGTAATAGCTTTACTTTATCGCTAAGTAGTTAGCAATAGTTGTAGTTGCTATTCATGGTGGAGGCAATCATGGTGGAGTGATGGAGATCATGCCGGAACGCACAAGATGGAGATCATTGCGCGAAGATTGGCTATACCATGTCACATAAAGTTATATGCATGTGATGTTTATCCTTTTATGTATCTTATTATGCTTAGATCGCGACGGTAGCATTATAAGATGATTCCTCACTTAAAGATCAAGATAAAACTGTGTTCTCCCCATGTATGCACCGTTGTGAAAGTTCGTCGTGTCCAAGCATCACGTGATGATCGGGTGCTATAGACTCTACGCTCACATACAACGGGTGCAAGCCAGTTTTGCACACGCGGAAATACTTGGGTTTGACTTGACGAGCCTAGCATGTACAGACATGGCCTCGGAACACATGAACCGAAAGGTTAAGCATGAGTCATATGAATGATATGATCTACACTTCGTTGTCCACCATTGAAGCCACATCTCTTCTCGTGAAGATCGGATTAGGTGTGGTGAATTTGGATCATGTTCACTAAACAACTTGAGGGATGTTGAATTTAGTGGGAGTTCGTCTAGTAATTTGATTAAAAGTTGAACTAGTTATCATGAACATAGTCTAATTTGTACTTGCAAATATTGTAGATCACATGGCTAAGTCCAACTTCAACTTCAATGTTTTTGCTGAGAAAGAAAAGCTTAAGAACAATGGGTCTAACTTCACCAACTGGTTCCGCAATATGAGAATCATTCTCTCTGGCGGTCAAAAGGACTATGTCCTTGAGAAAGCGTTAGGTAACCCCCCTGCTGCAACTGCGCCGGCTGATGAGAAAGCTGTCTATCAGTCACGCAAAGATGATTATGGTGTGATTAAGAGCACCATGTTGTTTGCTATGGAACCGGAACTTCAAAATCGTTTTGAAAACTATCCCGGGCCCTTTGAGATTCTCGAGGAGCTGAAAACCATGTTTCAGACTCAGGCCCGTTCTGAGAGATATGAGATCTCTGAGAAGTTCTTTAACTGCAAGATGGAGGAAGGGAGTTCCGTTAGTGAGCACGCCATTAAGATGTCGGGCTACACTCAACGCCTTGAGCAACTGGACTGCAAGATTCCAGAGGAGCTCAAGATTGACAGGGTTCTACAATCACTCCCTCCCAGCTACAAAAGTTTTGTAGTGACTCATAATCAGATTGGTTCCACTGATACGATCACCGAGCTCTTCGCAAAGCTGAAGGCTGCGGAGGTGGACATCAAGAAGGATAATCATGTGTTGATGGTCAACAAGCCCTCCTTTAATAAAGGTAAAGGTGCAAAGAAGCCCTTCAAGAAAGGCGGCGGCAAGCGCGTTGCCCCTGCTGAGAAGAAGCTCAAGTCTGGTCCCAAGCCGGACAATGAGTGCTTCTATTGCAAGGACAAGGGTCACTGGAAGCGCAACTGTCCGAAGTACTTAGCGGACAAGAAGGCTGGCACCATCAAAGGTATATTTGATATACATGTTATTGATGTTTTCCTTACTAGCCCTCGTTGTAGTGCTTGGTTATTTGATACCGGTTCAGTTGCTAATATTTGTAACTCGAAACAGGAGCTACGGAATAGACGGCGGCTTGCGAGGGATGAGGTGACGATGCGCGTTGGCAACGGATCAAGAGTTGATGTGATGGCCGTCGGCACGCTCTCCTTAGTTTTACCTTCGGGATTAGTTTTAAACCTTAATAAATGTTATTATGTGCCTGCGTTGAGCATGAACATTATTTCTGGATCGTGTTTATTGCAAGACGGTTATTCATTTAAATCGGAGAATAATGGTTGTTCTATTTATATGAGTAACATCTTTTATGGTCATGCACCTCTTGTGAATGGTTTATTTCTTCTAAATCTCGAGAGGGATGAAACACACATCCATAACATTGAGGCTAAGAGATGCAAAGTAGATAGTGATAATACTACTTATTTGTGGCACTGTCGTCTAGGTCATATTGGTGTAAAGCGCATGAAGAAACTCCATTCTGATGGACTTTTGGAGTCTCTTGATTTTGAATCATTTGACACATGCGAACCATGCCTCATGAGCAAGATGATCAAAACCCCGTTCTCCGGTATGATGGAGCGAGAAACGGACTTGTTGGAAATCATACATACCGATGTATGCGGACCGATGAGTGTTTCGACGCGCGTGGATATCGCTATTTTCTCACTTTTACCGATGACTTAAGTAGATATGGGTATATCTATTTAATGAAACATAAATCTGAAATGTTTGAAAAGTTCAAAGAATTTCAGAATGAAGTGGAGAACCATCGTAACAGAAAGGTTAAGTTTCTACGATCCGATCGTGGGGGCGAATATTTGAGTTATGATTTTCTCACGCATCTCAAAGCAAGTGGAATCGTTTCACAACTCACGCCACCCGGAACACCACAGCGCAATGGTGTGTCTGAACGCCGGAATCAAACCCTATTAGATATGGTCCGATCGATGATGTCTCTTACTGATTTACCGTTATCATTTTGGGGTTATGCATTAGAAACCGCTGCATTCACTTTAAATAGGGCTCCATCTAAATCCGTTGAGACGACACCGTATGAACTGTGGTTTGGTGCTAAACCTAAGTTGTCATTTCTTAAAGTTTGGGGATGCGAAGCTTACGTCAAGAAGTTGATGCCGGACAAGCTCGAACCCAAAGCGGAGAAATGCGTCTTCATAGGATACCCTAAGGAAACTATTGGGTATACCTTCTATCACAGAACCGAAGGCAAAGTGTTTGTCGCAAAGAACGGTTCCTTTCTTGAGAAGGAGTTTCTCTCGAAAGAAGTGAGTGGGAGGAAAGTAGAGCTAGACGAGGTTATTGAACCTTCTCTTGAATTGGAGAGTAGCGCAGCACCTGAAATTGTTCCAGTGCCGCCTGCACCAATAATAGAGGAAGCAAATGACAAGGATCATGAAGCTTCGGACGATGCTGCTACTGAACGTCGCAGGTCGACAAGGTCGCGTGCCCCTCCTGAGTGGTACAGCAACCCTGTCTTGACTGTCTTGTTAGTAGAAGACAGTGAACCTACGAACTATGAGGAAGCGATGATGAGCCCAGACTCTGAGAAATGGCTAGAAGCCATGAAATCCGAATTGGGATCCATGAGCGAAAACCAAGTATGGACTTTGGTGGACCCTCCTAGCGACCGAAAGGCCGTTGAGTGCAAATGGATCTTCAAGAAGAAAACGGACGCGGATGGTAATGTTACCGTCTATAAAGCACGGCTTGTTGCGAAAGGTTTTCGACAAGTTCAAGGTGTTGACTACGATGAGACTTTCTCTCTCGTAGCGATGTTTAAGTCCATTCGGATTTTATTAGCGATTGCTGCGTTTCATGATTATGAAATATGGCAGATGGATGTCAAGACTGCGTTCCTCAATGGCAACATTGATGAAGAGTTGTATATGATGCAACCCGAAGGTTTTGTCGATCCTAAGGATGCTGATAAAGTGTGCAAACTTCAGCGTTCCATTTATGGACTGAAGCAAGCATCTCGGAGTTGGAACCTTCGTTTTGATCAAGTGATCAAGAGCTTTGGATTTGTTCCAAATTGCTACGAAGCTTGCATCTACAAGAAAGTGAGTGGGAGCTCGGTGACGTTTCTGGTACTATATGTGGATGACATATTGATTATTGGAAATGACATCAACATGCTTAACGATGTGAAGAGTTATTTGAACAAGTGTTTTTCAATGAAAGACCTAGGTGAAGCTGCTTATATATTGGGCATCAAAATCTATAGAGATAGACAAAGACGCCTGATAGCTTTAAGCCAGAGTACATACCTAGACAAAGTTCTGAAAAGGTTCAGAATGGATAAGGCATTGAAAGGTTCAGTGCCTATGTTGTCAGGTAAGATATTGAGCAAGGCTCAGCGTCCAGCTACGGTAAATGATAGGGAAGCTATGAGCAAAGTGCCTTATGCCTCGGCCATAGGTTCCATCATGTATGCCATGCTGTGTACTAGACCGGATGTGTCCAATGCTCTTAGTTTGACGAGCAGATATCAAAGTGATCCAGGAGTGGAACACTGGACAGCCGTGAAGAACATCCTAAGGTACCTAAATAGGACTAAAGAAATGTTCTTAGTCTATGGGGGTGATGAACAGCTCGTCGTAAAAGGTTACGTCGATGCTAGTTTCGACACCGACAAGGATGATTCTAAATCTCAGACAGGATACGTGTATATTTTGAATGGAGGAGCTGTGAGCTGGAGAAGCTGCAAGCAAAGCGTGATCGCGGGATCTACAGTAGAAGCGGAATACATGGCTGCTGCAGAAGCGTCAAGTGAAGGAGTTTGGATCAGAAACTTCATCACTGAGCTTGGCGTGGTTCCAAGTGCATTGGACCCACTGGAGATATTGTGTGACAACACTGGCGCCATAGCACTCGCTAAGGAACCAAGATATCATCCAAAGACCAAGCATATCAACCGCAAGTTTCATATAATCCGAGATTATATAGCAGATGGAGATCTGAAGATCAGCAAAGTACATACAGATCTGAATGTCGCAGATCCATTGACTAAACCTCTTCCACGTGTAAAACATGATCAGCACCTCAGTGCCATGGGTGTGAGATTGTTGCCAAATGTAAACTAGATTATTGACTCTAGTGCAAGTGGGAGACTGTTGGAATTATGCCCTAGAGGCAATAATAAAGATGTTATTGTTATAATTCTTGTTCATGATAAAGTTTATATTCCATGCTAGAATTGTATTAAGCGGAAACTTTAATACTTGTGTGGTTTGTGAACAACACCGTGTCCCTAGTACGCCTCTATGGACTAGCTCATTGATCAGTGATGGTTAAGGTTTCCTAATCATAGACATGAGTTGTCAATTGATAATGAGATCATATCATTGGGAGAATGATATGGTGGACAGACCCAAACTAAGCTAAGCAATTAGATCGTGTCATTGTGTTCATCTTTGCGAAGCTTTTCCTATGTCAAATATTGTATTCCTTAGACCATGAGATAATACAACTCCCTGGTATCGGAAGAAAGCTTTGAGGTCATCAAACGTCATCCTATGAGAGGGTGATCATAAAGGTGTCTCTCAGGTGATCGGAAAGTATCTGTTGGGTTGTATGTATCGAGATGGGATTTGTCCCTCCCAAGTCGGAGAGATATACTTCGGGCCCACTCGGTAATCGATATCAACACCGCTTGCAAGCATGTGGTTAAGGAGTTAATCACAAAGTGATATTGGATTACAGAACGAGTAAAGTACTTGCTGTGAACGAGATTGAACTAGGTATGACGATACCGACAATCGAATCTCGGGCAAGTAAAATATCGCGAGACGAAGGGAATATATATATGGGATTGATTGAATCATGGCATCGTGGTTCATCCGATATGATCATCGATGAATGTGTGGGAGTCAATATGGGTGCCCAGACCCCGCTGTTGATTATTGATAGAATATCATGTCTGCATATTCTCGAACCCGCAGGGTCACACACTTAACGTGTCTCGACGCTAGGATAGATTGGATAATTGGTTTATGAATTTTTGTTCGGAGTCTCGGATGGGATCCGGGATATCACGAGAGGTTCCGGAATGGTCCGGAGAATAAGATTCATATAAGGCAGTGCAGTTTTTGGAGTTCGGAATTGTTCCGGATTAATCGGTATTGTACCGGAAGCTTCTAGAACCTTCCGGAAGGGGGCCAACGTGGTCCCACCTTCCGGGAGGGGGCATGGGCCTATGAGGGAGTGTCCTGGCCGCATTGGGCCAGGGGAACAAGGCCCCATAGGGCCCAGCCGATCCTAGATAAGTTTAAACTCGTTTAAACTAGAGATAGGGTTTCTAGAAGGGGGGTTTTCTTGCCCCCCACTCCTTATCCTTTGGGGCCGCCGGTTTGGGCTTGGGGGAGGGGCTAGGGCTGCGACCCCCCCTCTATATAAAGAGGGGTGGGGGCGCACCAACCCCCCACACCTTCCCCTCCAAGCCCTAGTAGCCCTGCTGCCTTCCTCTCTCCCTCCCGACTGTTTGTAGGCGAAGCCCTGCAGCAGAAATTCTCCACCATATACACCACGCCGTCGTGCTGTAGATCCAATCCATCTCTCCACCATACTTGCTGGTCCGAGGAAGGAGGAGACGTCGAGGTGCTGCACGTGTGCATCTCACGGAGGCACCGCCACTTGTGGTGCTAGATCGGATCGGATCGCGAGGAGGAGAAGCGAGTACGACTACATCACCCACGTTCCGACGAACGTTCCGCTGTGCGAATCTTCAAGGGTATGAAGATCTAATCCAATCTCTCTCGTTGTTTGCATCTCCTAGATTAGATCTTGGCTTTCCCTCTGTTCGCTTCCGTAGAAAATTTTGATTTACTATGCTACGAAACCCTTCAAGAACATGATGTCAACTAGGTACAAAGTACCAAATGAAGTGTTGAAAGCGGTCCCCATGATACATGGTTCGAATAACTTCAACTCATAAAGCGCAAGCATATACGCAACAAAGAAGGACCCAATGGTTCAAGTTTATTAAATGCAAGAAAGTAAAGTGTGCCATCAAGTTCGTGAGAGCTTTAATCACTAATTTTCACATAACAAGTTTAATTTGGGAGGTAGATAAAACAAGAATTTACTTGGAATGGCAATAATGCTACTAGGTAGGTATGGTGGACACAAATGGCAAAGGTTTTGGTTTAAAAAGGAGGTGGATGCACGAGAAGAATACCCTCTCAGTACATGTTTTTGGCGAGCAAGGCTGGGTAGCAAGTATAAGAGTTGAAGGAAACAAACAAACATACAAGTGATAAAAACAAACACGCAATCTTCCTTGGAAGCACAAAAGATCTTAACTAGAGAATACTAGACTTATGAGCAAATCAAGAAAGAAAGATGATGAAATTATTTTTTTCTCTAGAGTACTTCTATCTTTTTCTTTTCAACTCTCAAAAAGGTGTTGCTACTGACCGAGCCAGGTTTGCCAAAACCAACTAAATTAACTCAATGATCCCAAAGTGCTACCAATACTAACAACAAGATCAATCATATAACCACGAATTGAAAACTAATATAAGCTATGCAAAAGAGTGAATGATAGAACTTCTCATTAATATTCAATAACGGAAACTCACACCATGGGATACATATCTAACGAGAGAGGGGACACCTCCATAATGCAAACCATCCTACATAATAATTCCTCTATTCATGATATGACTCTACTAATAAGGTAAAAAGATAGAAGATAGTGATGTGATACCGCGACACTCCCCCAAGCTTGGAACAAACCAAGGGGATGCCAAACCTGATGACGAATTACTCCTTTGGTGGTGGTGGTATCCTCTCATCTTCGTCCATCTTCCAGGGTAAAGGCTTCCCATCAACAAAGGACATCGTGGTTTCCAACATCCTGAAACTTGCAGCAGCACTTATGCGTTTAAATCTAGCCTCATACTCACGGTTTTGATTTTGAACGTCATAGAACTGTGCTTGCAGTTCGTTGGTTGTTTGGCAGAGTGAGAGGAGTTCGTCTTTGAGTTCAGCAGTTTCCTTCTGGTGCTCGGTGATGAGTTCAGAACAAATCTTATGGATGATATCCACTTCGCGCTCCGCCATCTTCCTGTACCTAAAGACTTCATGCTCCAGAGCTTCCATCCTGTCCTCCAGACTTCCTTCACCTTTAGGGCCTTGAACCTCTTTAATCCGGACCTCTCCACCTTCGAGCAATAACTCCTTGGGATGAATCTTCAATTCTCTCATGTATGGGTTGATGATATCTTCTAAGGAATCTCCCATGGATGATCCAGAGGAAGACATTATGGCTCCAAATCTGGGATTCTACCTGGCAGAAACAGATCGAAACAAAAAAACATGACGAAAACACGATATACGAACCTCGGAAGATCCGGGGGGTTATATATTACGAAGTTTCACTTCAAAAGGAAGGTACTGGGAGAAAACGGGTCGGAGGCGGAGTCCTGGGTGACCTCACCACCTGGTGGCGCGACCAGGGGTGGGCCTGCGCCATGGGGTGGTGTGGGCCACCCTGGCTCCGTTTCCGTCCCTTTTTTTTGCTTCGTAGCTTTCCTTATTGACTGAAAACTGCAAAAATATAGTTGGATTGTATTTTCGTGGAACTTTTCTTACTAGAACTGTTATCAATTTGGAAACGGACTCTGCAGGTCTCTGAATTTGGTATCTAGTAGATTCTTCCGGAGTCATCTTTTGTATAACGTCAACATCTTTATCTTCATACACTTATTACTTGAGTCATAAAACCCTTCTCTTCCTTATTACACCATTATCTCCACTTCTTGGAAATTTCTTGCACATAAAACTTCACACAGTTCTCATTAGCAACATTAGTATAAGTGAAGTGATAAAACCTTTTGAGTCCAACTTTAACTGAAAACCATCAAAACATAAGTTACTGTAGCAACTCCTTCCGAAAACCCAAAAAGAATTCAAAAAGGAAATCGAATAAAGAAGCAAATGCAAGAGTGGCAAAATCTGTCAAAACAGACCAGCAGGTAAAGATCGATTTTTTCGAAACTCTTCTGTTGCTCAAATCAAAAAGTGTAAAGCTAATTAAAGTTAAATAACAACCTGGGTCATAAGCACAAAAATTTACAGCTCAATCCGACAGACAGAGGTCTCTCATGAATTTTTACGGTGAAGCACAAAAATCTGTTTCGGGACAGCAACTTCCACAAATCTTACTTCTCTCTCATTAGAGGTTGATCTTGACACGAAGACCAAACAAAACGGATAAGGAGCGGTTATTACCAAAGTAATAACTTCCAAAACTCAAAGAAACAAAAACAAACTGAAAACAAAAACAGACTGGGTTGTCTCCCATAAAGCTCTTTCTTTATAGCCATTAAGATGGGCATGATAATTTTGAAGAAGCTCTCATAGGGACATGAATTGAAGTGAAAGAGAGCATTAAGAAGCAAAAACACACACATTTAAGTCTAACCCACTTCCTATGCAAGGGAATTTTGTAAACAAACAAGTTATTGAAACCAAAGGCAACTTGCATAATAAGGCAAAAGAAGTGCAACATAAAAACTTTCAGCATAAAACGAGGAAACTTGATATTATTAAGATGCATAAGAACACTTTTTCCTCTTTCATAGTAGCTTTCAGTATCATGCATAAACTTAACAGTATAGCTATCACAAGGACTATCATAGCAATGATCACTTATTCTAACAGAAAACACATGAATACTAGCTCTCATAACACTACATTGTGAAACAATATTAGAGGTATCCTTACAAAGGATAGGGTGTCCCTCTTTTTCATACTTGGTGACAAAGTCTTTCACATTTGCTATTATAGGTTCATCAACCATTTGTTTATCAGGTTCAACAGGTTTATTCATACTTTCATCTACCATACTAGCCATCATAGAATGTTCCTTTACCTTAACTGGGAAAGGCATTTTCTCAATATAAGGTTTAGGTAAAACATGATTAGCAGTATAAACTTCAGTATTTCTTGCAGGAACACTCTTAGCAACATCTTTATAAGGTTCATGATACTTATTCCGCTTCTTTTTAGGCACTTCAATGTAGGAAGCAAAAGCCTTAAAATAAGAAGCAATAGCTTGAGAATCTAGACCATAAACATTTTTAATATTTTGAAAGTCATCAGTTCCCATAAAAGATTCAATGAATTCATAGTCATAATTTATACCTGACTTTCTACCTTTGTCATTCTCCCAAGCTTCAGCATTGTCTTGAATATGATCCAGAAGGTCCCATTTAGCTTCTTCTTCTATGCGAGTGAATGATCCAGCACAAGAAGCATCCAATAAATCCTTATCATGTAGAGGGAGCCTTGCATAAAAGTTGTTGATAATAATATTGTTGGGGAGCTCATGAATGGGACATTTGAGCATTAGTAACTTCATTCTCCCCCAAACTTGAGCTGTACTCTCTCCATCAAGAGGCCAAAAGTTGTATATTTGATTCCGATCTTTATGAATCTCACTAGGAGGATAAAACTTTGAATAAAAGAGAGGCACTATTTCCTCCCATTCCAGAGCTTGACCATTCTTCAGCAGCTTATACCATTCTCAGCTCTTCCTTTCAGTGATAATGAGAATAACTTCTGCTTAACTTGATCTGTAGTAATACCTGCACACTTGAACAACCCGCATAATTCGTGTATAAAGAGTAAATGATCACCGGGATGGACAGTTCCATCCCCAACATAGTAGTTATCCATAACACGATCAATAATTCTTGTAGGTATTTTGAAAACATCATTCTCAGCAGGTGGCAGTTTATCTACTACCTTAGCAGTGGTAGTAGCATTACCAAATAAGAAACTCGGCGAATTATCCATAATGAAAATAAAGCAACTAACAGAAGTAAACAATACTCACAGTAGAAGTTTCCTTTACCAGTTCCACTCTCCAATAGTGCTTCACTCCCCGGCAACGGCGCCAGAAAATAGTCTTGATGACCCACAAGTATAGGGGGTGTATCGCAGTATTTTCGATAAGTAAGAGTGTCGAACCCAACGAGGAGCAGAAGGTGCTGGCTAGTGGTATGGATCAGGAATTCTCTGCAAATACTTAGCAAACGGATTTTTAGGGGTTTTCGGTAAAGCAAGTAAACAAAGTACAAGTAAATAAAAGACAGTAAGAATAAATGCAGCAAGTGGCCCAATCCTTTATGCAGCAAAGGGCAAGCCGGTTGTATTTCTTAAGATGACCAAACATTCTCGAGGACACATGGGAAGACTGTCAAGTGCTTTCGCTTCATATAGTCGGTTAATCTTCTTTAGCTTGCTAAGTGTTGTGTGGGTGAACCTGTGCTAATGTACCGCCCCATCCAAGACTAATACATACTTGTGATTATACCCCTTGCAAACATCCGTAAGTACAAGAAAGTAATTAAGATAGAAACCTAACCACAGCTTTAAACGCTAAGACCCTTACGTCCCTTGTGTAATGGTTTCCTAACGGGGGTTCAGGTTTCTGTCACTCCGGCAACCCCTACGATTAGTAGCCAAATACACAATGCATTCCCCTAGGCCCATATAGGTGAAGTGTCATGTAGTCGACGTTCACATGACACCACTAGAAGAAGTACACCACAACTTAGATAACAATCTGTCGAATCTTTCTCAACGCAACTCCACTACTAACAACATGACTTCTCCCATGTCCTCAAGAACAAAACGAACTACTCACAAGACATCATATGGATCATGATCAGAGATGGAATAATGATGTATAACAATCGGAACATAAACAATAATTCAATGGTTCACTCAATAGCATCAACTACAAAGAGTAATCAACACCGGGAAAGTGTCCCCTATGAACTATAGTAAGATTCAACACAATTGTTACAGCAATATGGAGATGGTGATGAGGATGCTGATGGTGATGATGATGATGATGATCCCGGTGAAGTCCAGCTTGATGGTGGTGTTGATGGCGACGATCTCCCCTCTCTGGGAAGGAATTCCCCTGGGAGAAATCTATCTGCCGAAGAGATCTTTCTCTCTCGGTGTTTTCCGCCCCGCAGAGGCGCCGGAATCTTTCTGTGGTTGCTCCCCCAGACTTAGGGTTTCGTGGGGATGATATACGCCAGAGGGGAGAGGCTAGAGTGGGCCAGGGCGGCCACACCACTACCAGGCGTGGCCTAGGCCTGCCCTCGCCATGGGGTGGTGTGGGCCCCCTGTGGCCCACCTCCACTCCATCTTCTGGCATCCTAAGTCTTCTGGAAAAATAGGATTTTCTGTATATTTTTCCGGATTTTCTGATCTTCGCGAATTTTGCCTCCAAACAACACCTTTTCCATCAGAATCCTGACTGCAGCGGTCCATGCTCCAAAAGTCATCAACCATGCAAAAATAGATGAAGTAACATAAGTATCACCTCTCAATATGAAATATATCAATGAATAATAGTGAATTAAGACATAGAATAGTGATGCAAAATGGACGTATCATGGCCCATCTCCCACCCCCCTTCTGGCTTCCTTCGTCTTCTGGAAAAATAGGATTTTCTGTATATTTTCCTGGATTTTCTGATCTTCGCGAATTTTGCCTCCAAACAGCACCTTTTCCATCAGAATCCTGACTGCAGCGGTCCATGCTCCAAAAATCATCAACCATGCAAAAACAGATGAAATAACATAAGTATCACTTCTCAATACGGAATATATCAATGAATAACAGTGAATTATGACATAGAATAGTGATGCAAAATGGACGTATCAACTCCCCCAAGCTTAGACTTCGCTTGTCCCCAAGCGAAACTGAGCTCAATAAACATGGCCAGAGGTTTATGGAGTGAAGAGTCGATAAAAGAATACGGACAAGAAGCATTGCATTCATCAAATACATAGATCATAATAGAAGACAACTCACTGTTATATAACTCAACTTGCAATGAGTAAAGGAAACACAATAAAGATACATAAAGTAAATCACAATTTGTAATGGCAAACTTAGCTCTTGGTCAAAGAATAGTTGATAATTTGCTAGAGTTCACAAATAACTGGTTTTCAATGATAGCTTTCAAAGTAGTAAACATCAAGATAAGAGCAATGTGCAAAACAAGGAACATAAGAAACATGATTGAATAAATCATCATATGAATGAATGAAACACAACAACTCAAAATACTTGCTGAGATAGAGAGGAATAGGTTTACTGACTCAACTACAAAGTAAAAGAAAGGCCCTTCACAGAGGGAAGCAGGGATTGCAAGTCTCATAAAGAGCTCCCAAAAATTATGATACTTACTAGCTTTCAGCTCTCATTGTCCCTATTATAGGCATCTTTTGGTGATTAAGGTTAAAGTGACACAACTAAGAGGATATGCTTGACAAGTTATAAGTTGAAATCAAATGCCCCTTACTTATGAGTACCGAACCTCATGCTACTCAACTTTAGTCACGAGCAAGCTCTTGTCATTGTAAATACATATGTATCACTGAGAACCGCCAATGGGGTAACCCTTGCACATGACACAGGAGCTATCCCATAATCAAAATGACAAGGCAAGCAGACAGTGAGCATCTCAGTGATCTTTTTATTTGCTATTTGCATAGGTTTTTATTGAGGATGCTTCATAGAATGCTCTCTATAGTTATGCTGCAAGTTTCCACCATGATTAGGCATGGCTTAGGCTAGCGACCCAGGCGTTTCTCTAACACACATATAAACTCCATGATCTTACAAGTTCCACTTTTATTTCACACCGCCGGGATCTATAAGCAAAAGAACATGCTATCAACTAGGTACAAAGTACCAATGCAATGTTGAAAGCGTTCCCCATGATACATGGTTCTGCTAACTTCAACTTATAAAGCGCAAGCATATACGCAACAAAGAAGGACCCAGTGGTTCAGGTTATTAAATGCAAGAAAAGTAAAGTGTGCCATCAAGTTCGTGACAGCTTTAATCACTACTTTTCACATAACAAGTTTAATTTGGGAGGTAGATAAAACAAGAATTTAGTTGGAATAGCAATAATGCTAATAGGTAGGTATGGTGGACACAAATGGCAAAGGTTTTGGTTTTAAGGAGTGGATGCACGAGAAGAATTCCCTCTCAGTACAGGTTTTTGGCTAGCAAGGTTGGGTAGCAAGTATAAGAGTTGAAGGAAACAAACAAACATACAAGCGATAAAGACAAACATGCAATCTTCCTTAGAAGCACAAAAGATCTTAACTAGAGAATACTAGACTTATGAGAAAATCAAGAAAGAAAGATGATGAAATTATATTTCTTTAGAGTACTTTTTATCTTTTCTTTCAACTCTCAAAAATAGTGTTGCTACTGACCGAGCCAGGTTTGCCAAAACCAACTAAATTAACTCAAAGATCCTAAAGTGATACCAATACTAACAACAAGATCAATCATACAACCACGAATTGAAAACTAATATAAGCTATGAAAAAGAGTGAATGATATAATTTCTCATTAATATTCCATAACAGCAACTCACACCAAGGGATACATATCTAACGAGAGAGGGGACACTTCCATAATGCAAACCATCCTACATAATAATTTCTCTATTCATGATATGACTCTACTAAAAAGGTAAAAAGATAGAAGATAGTGATGTGATACCGCGGCACTCACCCAAGCTTGGAACAAACCAAGGGGATGCCAAACCTGGTGACGAATTACTCCTTCGGTGGTGGTATTCTCTTGATGAGATCTTTGATCAGTTTTCCCAAATCCTCGATCTCAAAGGTGAGATTGCGAATAAGCTGCGAGTTTTGCTCAATGCGGCTCATGATCATGTCGGGTTGCGAATTCCAGCTCTTGTGATTCTTTCCCCACTCTTCCTCCTTGAAGTCTTCTTTTCCTGCATGGCTAGAATGAGGCAAATCCCAATTGGAGGGTAATTTCTCCTTGGGCATATCCTGGTATTGATGCTCATGGATAAGGGTATGGAAAGGATTGTTGACGCGTGGGGGAAGTGTCCGTGGTGCCAAGCAGTGACGCGGAGGTTTCCCTCCAGTTAACATCCGTGCAGTCCTTCTGATCCTGGCAGGATTCTCCACCACTCCAATGCTTGCAATGGTAGTGCCGGTGTGCTTTGCCTCCTTTTCACCTTCACTCTTTATCTCCTTCTCCTTCTTGGGGTCTTGGAGGTCTTCCTCCATAGGCTCCTTCCCTTTATCCTTGGCGGACGCCATTGTGCTTCTAAGATTTCAAGAATAGTTCCTAGCAGAAACAGATCGAAACAAAAACACGACGAAAACACGATATACGAACCTCGGGGGATCCGGGGGGTTATATATTACGAAGTTTCATATCAAAAGGAAGGTACTGGGAGAAAACGAGTCGGAGGCGGAGTTCGGGGTGGACTCACCACCTGGTGGCGTGGCCAGGGGAGGGCCCGTGCCACAGGGTGGTGTGAGCCACCCTGGCTCCATTTCCGTCCCTTTTTCGCTTCGTAGCTCTCCTTATTGACTAAAAACTGCAAAAATATAGTTGGATAGTATTTTTGTGGAACTTTTTTACCAGAACTGTTACCTATTTGAAAACAGACTCTGCAGGTCTCTGAATTTGGTATTTAGTAGATTCTTTCGGAGCAACCAGTTGAATAACATCAATATCTTCATCTTCATACACTTATTACTTGAGTCGTAAAACCTTTCACTTCCTTATTACACTATTTTCTCCACTTCCTGGAAATTTCTTTCATACAAAACTTCACACAGTTCTCATTAGCAACATTAGTATAAGTGAAGTGATAAAACCTTTTGAGTCCAACTTCAACTGGAAACCATCAAAACATAAGCTACTGTAGCAACTCATTCCGAAAACCCAAAAAGAATTCAAAAAGGAAATTGAATAAAGAAGCAAATGCAAGAGTGGCAAAATCTGTCAAAACAGACCAGCAGGTAAATATCAATTTTTTCGAAACTCTTCTGTTGCTCAAATCAAAAATTGCAAAACTAACGAAAGTTAAATAACAACCTGGGGCAGAAGCACAAAATATTACAGATCAATCCGACAGACAGAGATCTCTCACGAATTTTTACGGTGAAGCACAAAAATCTGTTACGGGACAACAACTTTCCCAAATATTACTTCTCTCTCATTAGAGGTTGATCTTGACACAAAAACCAAATAAAACGGATAAGGAGCGATTATTACCGAAGTAATAACTTCCAAGACTCAAAGAAACAAAAACAAACTGAAAGCAAAAACAAATTGGGTTGTCTCCCAAAAAGCTCTTTCTTTATAGCCATTAAGATGGGCATGATGATTTTGAAGATGCTCACATACGAATATGAATTGAAGTGAAAGAGAGCATTAAGAAGCAAAAATACACACATTTAAGTCTAACCCACTTCCTATGCAAGGGAATTTCGTAAACAAACAAATTGTTGAAACCAGAGGCTACTTGCATAAGAAGGCAAAAGAAATGCAACACAAAAACTTTCAGCATAAAACGAGGAAACTTGATATTATTGAGATACATAAGAACACTTTTTCCTCTCTCATAATAAATTTCAGTATCATGCATAAACTTAGCAATATAACTATCACAAGGACCATCATAGCAATGATCACTTATCCTAACAGAAAACACAAGAATACTAGCTCTCATAACACTATTTTGTGAAACAATATTAGAGGTATCCTTACAAAGGATAGTGTGTCCCTCTTCTACATATTTAGTAACAAAGTCTTTCACATTTGCTATTATAGGTTCATCAACCATTTGTTTATTAGGTTCAACAGCCTCATTCATACTTTCATCAACCATACTAGCTATCATAGAATGTTCCTTTATCTTAACTGGAAAGGCATTTTCTCAATGTAAGGTTTAGGTAAACCATGATTAGCAGTATAAACTTTAGTATTTCTTGCAGCAACACTCTTAGCAACATCTTTATAAGGTTCATGATACTTATTCCACTTCTTTTTAGGCACTTCAATGTAGGAAGCAAAAGCCTTAAAATAAGAAGCAATATCTTGAGAGTCTAGACCATAAGCATTTTTAATATTTTGAAAGTCATCAGTTCCCATAAAAGATTCAATGCATTCATAATCATAATTTATACCTGACTTTCTACCTTTGTCATTCTCCCATTCTTCAGCATTGTCTTGAATACGGTAGAGAAGATCTCATTTAGCTTCTTCTTCCATGCGAGTGAATGATCCAGCACAAGAAGCATCCAATAAATCTTTGTCATGTAGAGGGAGTCTTGCATAAAAGTTATTGATAATAATATTGTTGGGGAGCTCATGAATGGGACATTTGAGTATTAGTAACTTCAATCTCCCCCAAGCTTGAGCTGTACTCTCTCCATCAAGAGGCCAAAAGTTGTATATTTGATTCCGATCTTTATGAATCTCACTAGGAGGATAAAACTTTGAATAAAAGAGAGGAACTATTTCCTCCCATTCCAGAGCTTGACCATTCTTCAGTAGCTTATACCATTCCTCAGCTCTTCCTTTCAGTCATAATGAGAATAACTTCTTCTTAACTTGATCTGTAGTAATACCTGTACACTTGAACAACCCGCATAATTCGTGTATAAAGAGAAAATGATCAGCAGGATGGACAGTTCCATCCTTAACATAATAGTTATCCATAACACGATCAATAATTCTTGTAGGTATTTTAAAAACATCATCTCAGCAGGTGGTGGCTTATCTACTACCTTAGCAGTGGTAGTAGCATTACCAAATAAGAAACTCAGCGAATTATCCATAACAAAAACAAAGCAAATAACAGAAGTAAACAATACTCACAGTATAAGTTTCCTTTACCAGTTCCATTCTCCAATAGCGCTTCACTCCCCGGCAACAGCGTCAGAAAATAGTCTTGATGACCCACAAGTATAGGGGGTGTATCGCAGTATTTTCGATAAGTAAGAGTGTCGAACCCAATGAGGAGCAGAAGGTGCTGGCTAGTGGTATGGATCAGGAATGCTCTGCAGATACTTAGCAAACGGATTTTTAGGGGTTTCTGATAAAGCAAGTAAATGAAGTACGAGTAAATAAAAGACAGTAGGAATAAATGCAGCAAGTGGCCCAATCCTTTATGCAGCAAAGGAACAGTCGGTTGTATTACTTAAGATGACCGAACGTTCTCAAGGACACATGGGAAGACTGTCAAGTTCTTTCGCTTCATATAGTTGATTAATCTTATTTAGCTTGCTAAGTGTTGTCTGGGTGAACCTGTGCTAATGTACCGACCTTGCTAGGACTAATACATACTTATGATTATACCCCTTGCAAACATCTGTAAATAAAAGAAAGTAATTAAGGTAGAAACCTAACCACAACTTTAAACTCTAAGACCCTTACGTCCCTTGTGCAATGGTTTGCTAACTAGGGTTCAGGTTTCTGTCACTCCGGCAACCCCTATGATTAGTAGCCAAATACACAATGCATTCTCCTAGGCCCATATAGGCGAAGTGTCATGTAGTAGACGTTCACATGACACCACTAGAAAAAGCACACCACAACTTAAATATCGAACTATTGAATCTTTCTCAACACAATTCCACTACTAACAACATGACTTCTCCCATGTCCTCAAGAACAAAACGAACTACTCACAAGACATCATATGGATCATGATCAGAGATGGAATAATGATGTATAACAATCTGAACATAAACAATAATTCAATGGTTCACTCAATAGCATCAACTACAAATAGTAATCAACACCGGGAAAGTTTCCCATATGAACTATGCAAGATTCAACTCAATTGTTACAGTAATATGGAGATGGTGATGAGGATGCTGATGGTGCTGATGGTGATGATGATGATGATGTTGATCCCGATGAAGTCCAGCTTGATGGTGGTGTTGATGGCGACGATCTCCCCTATCCGGGAAGGAATTCCCCCGGCAGAAATCTGTCTGCCGGAGAGATCTTTCTCTCTCGGTGTTTTCTGCCCCGTAGAGGCGGCGGAATCTTTCTATGGTCGCTACCCGAGTCTTAGGGTTTCGGGAGGATAATATACGCCAGAGGGGAGTGCCAGGGGTGGACCAGGGCGGCCACACCACCTGGTGGCGCGGCCTAGGCTGGCCCGCGCCAGTGTGGGCCCCCTGTGGCCCATCTCCGGCCCCCCTTCTGGCTTCCTTCATCTTCGGGAAAAATAGGATTTTCCGTATATTTTCTCGGATTTTCTGATCTTCGCGAATTTTGCCTCTAAACAGCACCTTTTTCATCAGAAGTCCTGACTGCAGCGGTTCATGCTCCAAAAGTCATCAACCATGCAAAAACAGATGAAATAACATAAGTATCACCTCGCAATACGAAATATATCAATGAATAACAGTGAATTATGACATAGAATAGTGATGCAAAATGGACGTATCAAGCGCATCGCGCCAGCGAGATGATCCTGATGGTGAAGAGTGCCGTGAAGAAGAGCACCCGTCGAACGCCGAGTCGTCCCCGCCGGCATCGCAGCGCCTTTGGCGTGGGCATGTTCGCCTCCTCTGATGTTCCCTGCCCTCTTCCCCCATCCGTCGAGGCTCGCTGGTCCTGAACTATCGTTGCCGCCTCAATAGCCCCTCCACTTCAGCGCATGGAATCGTATTGCATTGCAATGTCAAATTAACAATACTAAAAGTATTTTGAGAAATATTCTCCTTATATATGTCAAATTATTCTAGGGAATTAATTTTAGCAACTTCAAATAAAACAAAAAGAAAAACTCACAGAAGCATAGTTCAATATGCCGAAGCAAAGAAAAAGTTGCAATCCAACTTGAAGGATCCATAAAACAAAATTTATATTCACGATGGATTTAATTCATATTAGAGTCGATTGTGTATGAAGTTTTAAGTTAAGCTTAAATTAATTGGATGAAATTTTTCGGTCCTCATTTTTAGATAAAAGTTTTTTTAAAAAACTCTAAAAATCGGTCTGTTACAAGAAGCAGCGACAGGCGCGAGCTACCCTGGGAATCGATAGTGCGATCCCCGGGGGGAAGTAGTATCCTTTATCCCATATAATCCTAAATTGTGGTAAAGATCGATAGTTACTACCTCTGTTCCATAATATAAGCTTTTTTAGCAAACTAAAACAGCTTATTAAAAAGGCTTATATTGTGGAACGAGGGAGTATTAGTTTCTCGGAAGTCCATTTTGGCTCACGGATGCATTTGCACTCATTATGAGAAAATACATTTTAAAATCTCAAAAAAATCCAAAAAATTGTCTACATGTACATTCAGATATTCTATGTTCGTTCACAAGTTTTCTGGATCAAAGAATATTTTATGTGTCATGTATAAAAAAGACAAAAAATATCACATGAATAGAACTATTCATAGGGTATTTTTTGTCTTTTTTGCAAATGTTCTTTCAACTCGAAATTTGTGAACGAATATAAAATGTTAGAACGTATATATAGTTTTTTTTAATTTTTATTTGACATTTTTAATTATTATTTTTAATTGTTGGAATGTATATGTTCATGATCAGGTATTCCCGTTACCGTGGCCTACTCGGTTTCGTAGTGCCCGCGTTTCTGCTACCCGATCGATCGCTACTGGGTTCCGTACCGGCCGCGAGTCCGCTTCGTCCACTCAAATCGCTATATGTACCTCCGCGACTCCGCGCTGTGCTCATCGATCCAACTCCAGCCACGGACACCACCGCCACCCACCCACGACGATGCAGATCTTCGTGAAGACCATCACCGGGGAGACCCTCACGCTCGAGGTCGAGGGCAGTGACACGGTCGAGAGCGTCAGGGCTAAGATCCAGGACAAGCAAGGAACCATCGTCGCCTCTGACGACGGGCACCAGCTGCCGTCTCTCGTCTTCGCCGGGAAGCAGCTCGAGGCGGAGGACGGCCGGACGCTGGCCGGCTACGGCGTCGGCAAGGAGTCGACGCTGCACCTCGCGCTCGGGCTCCGCGGCGGCTACCGGGGCAGGGGCTGCTACCCCTACATCGACCCCGGCCTCCTAGAGCTTGCGCTCAGCTACAACGAGAACAAGATGATCTGCCGAAAGTACGTGCACCTATACATGCTCGATTTCGTCCATCTCCGTCTCTGAACTATCGCCTGACTTTTCTCAGCTCCGCCATTGATTGATTCATACAGGTGTTACGCACGGCTTCCTCCGAGGTCTACCAACTGCCGCAAGAAGAAGTGCGGCCACAGCAACGACGTACGTACTTTTCCCTCTTTTAAATTGCTATATATATTTCATTGTCCCGTACGTCCGTTTCTCTGGTCTGATGAAATTTCTGTTTATTCTCCAGCTAAGGAAGAAGAAGACGTTGCGATGGTGGTGAAACACCTTTACCATGCCAGCGCAGCAGCAGTGACATGCATGCATACTACTAGTACTAGGAAGCCAACAGCATCCCCACAAGGACCGGCCCGTGGATAGATATCATCATTCATAGGCTTGCTCCGCACCAATTATCTGCATTTCTTCCCTTTATGTATGTGCGCAATGGATGGTGTTTACGCATGGTGTACTAACAGATATGCCCTTGCATCTCCTATGGGCTTTTAATGTTTTTGGGAGTGTCTAATCATCAGCTACATGATTTTACAATTTGCCTTGAGTCAGATTTTGTGTAATCTTTTTTTCCCTTTCCTCTGATTTCATCCGGGCCATGAAATCAAAGTACCGGGCTAGCATATAACGGTGCAAATATCCCTCGAAAAAATATATAACGGTGCAAATAACGCTGGAGTATGCAGTACTCTTACGATCAGCCTATTATAACAGCTGGGACATTCCTTCTCGATTATACCAGACAAAAAAAAAAAAAAGCTCTGGTGCAGAACCCATTCATAAAGTGTTGGTCGCGTAGGTGTAGCCTACTGAATAGAACCGAGTTGCAATGCAAAACTTTGGTAAAGAACCATTCATTCATAGCACAAGTTCAATGTGACAACAGGTGTAGCTTGTTGAAAGATTTCTACATTGCCCTTCTTGGGACCGTTAGCCCGACTTTCTGGCGTTTCACTTTGGAAAGCCTATACCCCAATGCTTCCCTCCTACGCATGCGCAGGAGTCGTGGCGGTTGTATGCCACAAGGTCCCTATAGACAAGGGGACAAGTGAATCATCGCTTTTGGGCGCAGGCAGCCCTCTACCATCCATCCCATTGCATTCCTCTCATAGAGTACTGTACCGTCTCAGACCAGATACATCTATGGAAAGAAAGGATTTCATAGAAAATCTGCATTTTTCTATTTATTTTTATCCCCATGCATTCCGTTATTCCCGTAACTATGGATTGATTGTCCCTACCTAACTAAATGGTAGTGGTCTAGGGAGCGCAATTGCTAGAGCACGGGAGAATGAAGAGTAATGTCCCCTTCCCTTAGTGCCCCTTTCTCCAAAGATGAAATCCGGCAGGCTTTTCTCTCCATCAACAAGCTCTCTAGCCTTGGGCCTGACGGTTTCGGTCCCTCCTTCCTCCATACTTTTTGGGACCAAGTTTCCCCTGACGTGTTCGCCATTTTTGACTCCTTCGACGGATCTATCGACCTTACTCGTATTAACCGGGCCTACTTTGTCCTTCTCCCAAAATTGGACGGCGCCAATTCCCCCTCCCTGTTCCGCCCTATCTCCTTGCAAAATTGTATTATGAAAGCAATTACAAAGGTCCTGACCTCCAGGCTCCAGGGAGCCATTCACTCGCTCGTGGACGCTGACCAAACAGGGTTTCTCTCGGGGCGTCGCATCTATGAAAACATCGTCTACACTGCTGACATTATCAGAGTTGCCACACCAAAAAAGCGCCTACCCTTGTGTTCAAGATTGACTTTAAGAAAGCCTTTGACTCTATCAACTGGCAGAGCCTCCTGGCCATTCTTAAGGCTCATGGTTTCGATGCGACGTGGTGCCTGTGGATGGAGCGCATCCTTCTCACCGGTCACACCGATGTGCTCCTCAACGGTGTGCCTAGGGACTGGATTCGGTGCCGCAATGGTCTCCAGCAGGGGGACCCGCTTTCCCCTACCTCTTCATCATTGTAGCCGACGTTCTCCAGCGTCTCATCCGCGAGGCTTTTACCGTTGGTAGGTTGTCTCATCCTCTCTCTCCCACCACCCCCTGCCCCGTTCTTCAGTACGCCGATGACACTCTCATTATCTGCAAAGCGGATCCCGACGCTGCCCATTGCCTTAAAGCTGTCCTGGACAACTTCGCCCTCGCTACTAGGCTGGCAATTAATTTCCACAAGTCCTTCTTCATTCCGATGCATGTTCCCCCCGATGAAGCCGCCATGATGGTGTCTTCCCTCGGTTGCCCGGTCTCCTCCTTCCCCCAGCCTTACCTCGGCCTCCCGCTCTCCCCTACCAAACTTCCCATCTCTGCGTATGCTACTCTTATTCTGTCCTTCGATCGCCGCCTATCCGGTTGGCGGGCCCTTTTGTTGTCCTCGTGTGGGCGTCTGGTGTTATGTAATGCTGTGCTGAATAACCTTGCTACCTACTATATGTGCTCGTATTTGCTTCCATAGGGTGTTCTGGAGAGCATTGATAAAAGGCGCTGTGCTTTCCTTTGGGCCGGTAAAGATTCTTGTTCGGGTGCTTGTTGTCTAATTGCTTGGGATAAAGTTTTGTTGTCTAAGCAGGAGGGCGGCTTCGGCATTAAGGATCTCCACCGGCAGAACATGTGCCTTCTCCTAAACTTTATTCACAAAATCCACCATACTGACTCTTTTCCTTGGAAAGATTGGTTCCGGCAGCACTCAGGTCGTGACCTTGGCGACACGTCTTCTACCCCCTCCTTTCTCGACTGCATTGTGGAGGAATGCCTTCCGCTCTATCGCTCCATCACACGCGTGGATGTGGGCTCCGGGGACACCACCGCTTTCTGGCTTGACAAGTGGCTCCCTGGGGGGCCGCTCGCCGAGCAGTTTCCCGCTCTCTTCTCGCATGTCACTCGCCGTCATGCGACCGTCGCCTTCGTCGTCTCCTCCAGCCTCTCACTTCAGGCGGGGCTCACCTGCGCTGCGGCGAGGGACCTTGGGGTTGTCATGGGCATCGTGGGTGCCACCACGCTCCTCCCTTGCGCCGACCGCCGCATCATCGACTCGTCATCTGCCCCTCCTTTCAGCTCCCGGGAGGCTTACAAGATGCTCTTCCTGCGCCACGCCTTGGACATGATTGCTTGCAAGGCTTGGGATCTCCGCCTGCCCGTGAAGATCAAGATCTTCTCGTACTTCGCCGCCTACGGTCGGCTTTGGCCGCTCAATGCGGAGGTAGCGACGGGGGACGCGTGCTGTCGTCCAGAAAGGGCCACGAGCACAGAGAGAGTGAGGAGGAGGAGGAGGCGGATGTGGCTGGATTAGTGCAACAGGCCAGCGGAAGCCGAGTTTTCTGTGGCATGGGGCCGGGAAGACGGCGTGGTAGGCGACGGTTTGGGAATGGCGATGCTTTAGGCGGCGGCTCGAGAAGAGGGCACGCGACTCTTCGAGAAATCACCGGTGGCTGGAAAAGAAAGAGGAGACTAACCACGCTTTGACCAAACCGTCTATAAGACACCGGATAAACGGAAAAAAATTGCACTGTGATGTCCGGTTAGTGTAGATCGAATCTACAGTACCAAAGGCTGATCTGACAGGCTTAAACCAGCGCTGAACTGCATCTATATATATATATATATATATATATAGAGTGTGTGTAATTAGTGGCACGCGTCCTCGTTGATGGCTATGGTAAACTCACGTACTAGAACCAATCTGTCTATTTGCTTTTGCTTCTTTTTCTGCACGCTGTATGCAGCAACATACGAGAACGAGCATTCAGACATCTAAGTGTTAGAGCATCTCCACTCGTTGGCCGTTTCCAGGCCGAAATCCGGACCTAAATAGGCCGGATGAAGAAAGTTTTCGGTCTAGGAACGGCCGGTTTTCGTCTCCAGGCTGAACTCCCGGGTTTAGACAAATTTTAACAAAATTCGGCAAACTTTGGACGAATATATGCGCATTTTATTAATAGATGGCGATTCATAAATATTACATCGAATTCGGGTGGGCACCCAAATTCTGACTTCAATTAGGCTAAAAAACTAAAAAAAGGCCGATGTTGCCGGTGGATGTCGTCTACATGCCGAAGTTGGCGTAGTCCGGGTCCGCCATGCTATCGCCGTTGCCATCATCGTCGCTCGGCGTCTAGGGGCGCGGGGGGGGGGGGGGGGGGGGGGGAGCTGCCTTGGCCAGTGTCGCCGTATCTCCACGGCTGGTACGAAGGCTCGACGTAGCCGTCGTCACCGAGGACGACGAGAGGCGCGCCCTGGTAGGAGGGCTCACGGCGTGCGCTGGCCTGGTGCTCGGCCTCCTCCTGTTGGCGCCGAACGCGACGAGTCTCCTCCTGCTCCCAGTCCGTCCTAGACCAGGCGAGGATGTTCGGCTCCGGAATGGGCGATGGTGGCGCGGCGTCGTGCAGAGAATGTTTGATCGCCATTTTGATGGCGAAGGAGTCCTCGTCGACAGCCACGCCTGATACGTCCATTTTGCATCACTATTCTATGTCTTAATTCACTATTATTCATTGATATATTTCGTATTGAGAGGTGATACTTATGTTATTTCATCTATTTTTATATGGTTGATGACTTTTGGAGCATGGACCGCTGCAGTCAGGATTCTGATGGAAAAAGTGATGTTTGGAGGCAAAATTCGCGAAGATCAGAAAATCCGGAAAAATATACGGAAAATCCTATTTTTCCAGAAGACTAAGGATGCCAGAAGATGGAGTGGAGATAGGCTACAGGGGGCCCACACCACCCCATGGCGCGGGCAGCCCTAGGCCGCGCCTGGAGGTGGTGTGGCCACCCTGGCCCACTCCAGCCTCTCCCCTCTGGCGTATATCATCCTCCCGAAACCCTAAGACTCGGAGAGCGACCACAGAAAGATTCCGCTGCCTCTGCGGGGCGGAAAACACGGAGAGAGAAAGATCTCTCCGGCAGATAGATTTCTGCCGGGGGAATTCCTTCCGGGAGAGGGGAGATCATCGCCATCAACACCACCATCAAGCTGGACTTCATCGGGATCATCATCATCATCATCACCACCATCATCACCATCAACACCCTCATCACCATCTCCATATTGCTGTAACAATTGCGTTGAATCTTGCTATAGTTCATAGGGGACACTTTCCCGGTGTTGATTACTCTTTGTAGTTGATGCTATTGAGTGAACCATTGAATTATTGTTTATGTTCCGATTGTTATACATCATTATTCCATCTCTAATCATGATCCATATGATGTCTTGTGAATAGTTCGTTTTGTTCTTGAGGACATGGGAGAAGTCTTGTTGTTAGTAGTGGAGTTGCGTTGAGAAAGATTCGACAGATTGTTATCTAAGTTGTGGTGTACTTCTTCTAGTGGTGTCATGTGAACGTCGACTACATGACACTTCATCTATATGGGCCTAGGGGAATGCATTGTGTATTTGGCTACTAATCGTAGGGGTTGCCGGAGTGACAGAAACCTGAACCCCCGTTAGGAAACCATTGCACAAGGGACGTAAGGGTCTTAGCGTTTAAAACTGTGGTTAGGTTTCTACCTTAATTACTTTCTTATACTTACGGATGTTTGCAAGGGGTATAATCACAAGTATGTATTAGTCTTGGATGGGGCGATACATTAGCACAGGTTCACCCACACAACACTTAGCAAGCTAAAGAAGATTAATCGACTATATGAAGCGAAAACACTTGACAGTCTTCCCATGTGTCCTCGAGAACGTTTGGTCATCTTAAGAAATACAACCGGATTGTCCTTTGCTGCATAAAGGATTGGGCCACTTGCTGCATTTATTCTTACTGTCTTTTATTTACTTGTACTTTGTTTACTTGCTTTATCGAAAACCCCTAAAAATCCGTTTGCTAAGTATTTGCAGAGAATTCCTGATCCATACCACTAGCCAGCATCTTCTGCTCCTCGTTGGGCTCGACACTCTTACTTATCGAAAATATTGCGATACGCCCCTATACTTGTGGGTCATCAAGACTATTTTCTGGCGTCGTTGCCGGGGAGTGAAGCGCTATTGGAAAGTGGAACTGGTAAAGGAAACTTCTACTATGAGTACTGTTTGCTTCTGCTAGTTGCTTTATTTTCGTTATGGATAATTCACTGAGTTTCTTATTTGGTAATGCTACTACCACTGCTAAGGTAGTAGATAAGCCACCATCTGCTGAGAATGATGTTTTCAAAATACCTACAAGAATTATTGATCGTGTTATGGATAACTATTATATTGAGGATGGAACTGTCCATCCCGGTGATCATTTTCTCTTTATACACGAATTATGTAGGTTGTTCAAGTGTGCAGGTATTACTACAGATCAAGTTAAGAAGAAGTTATTCTCATTATCGCTGAAAGGAAGAGCTGAGGAATGGTATAAGCTGTTGAAGAATGGTCAAGCTCTGGAATGGGAGGAAATAGTGCCTCTCTTTTATTCAAAGTTTTATCCTCCTAGTGAGATTCATAAAGATCGGAATCAAATATACAAATTTTGGCCTCTTGATGGAGAGAGTACAGCTCAAGCTTGGGGGAGATTGAAGTTACTAATGCTCAAATGTCACATTCATGAGCTCCCCAACAATATTATTATCAATAACTTTTATGCAAGGCTCCCTCTACATGATAAAGATTTATTTGATGCTTCTTGTGCTGGATCATTCACTCGTATGGAAGAAGAAGCTAAATGGGACCTTCTAGATCGTATTCAAGACAATGCTGAAGCTTGGGAGAATGGTAAAGGTAGAAAGTCAGGTATAAATTATGATTATGAATGCATTGAATCTTTTATGGGAACTGATGACTTTCAAAATATTAGTAATATTTATACTCTTGATTTGCAAGTTATTACGAATTGCTTTAGAGTTTTTGCTTCCTATATCAAAATTCCAAAAAGGGGGTGGAGCAAATACCATGCACCTTACAAAGATACTGTTGATTATGCTCCTATTGGAAGTGCTGAGTATTGCATTATTGACCCCATCTTACCCGAACCTTATATCGAGAAGATTTCCTTCCCCGAAAAGGTTAAGGACCATCCTATGATAACCAATGTAATCACCAAAAGTGAAAAAAGGACTGTAAAACCTGATGAACAAATAAACATTGAACCTGTGGTAGCAATTGTGAAAGACCTTGTCACTAAAAGTGTAAAAGATGGGCACATAGTCTTTTGTGAGGATGCTTTTAATATTGTTTCACATCCCAATAGAACTAAAAAGGATATGTTCCTATGCTTTCTATTAGAATTGGTGATCATTGCTATTATGGTTTATGTGATATTGGTGCAAGTTCCAGTGCAATTCTTTATGAGCTATACAGAGAAATTATGCATGAGATCAGTCCTTGTGAGTTGGAAGATATTGATGTGGTTATTCACCTTGCTAATAGAGAGACCATCTCTCCAATTGGTATTGTACGAGACATGGAAGTTCTTTGTGGTAAGATTAAGTACCCTGCTGATTTTCTAGTACTTGGTTCGGCTGCTAGTAAAACCTACCCTATCATTTTTGGTAGACCTTTCTTGAGTACTTGTGGAGCTATTATTGATTGTAAGAGGGAGAAAATGTTGACTAAGTTTGATGGGGAATTTTATGAGTTTAATTTTTCGAAATTTGCTAAAGAACCTTGCGAAGAGGAAACCCATAATGAGGATTTTAGGGTTGAACAACTTGCTTCTATTTCTCTTGCTCCTAACAATGCTTTGCAGCAATTTATGGAAGATCATGAAAGTGAAATCTTCATGGAAGAAAGGAATGAGATTGACAGAATTCTTCGTGATCAACCTATGATGCTTAAGCACGACTTGCCTTTAGAAGACTTGGGTACCACGATGCCACCTAAAAAGGATCCGGTTTTCGATCTAGAACCTCTCCCTGATAATCTTAAATATGCTTATATTGATGATAAAAAGATATATCCTGTTATTATTAGCGCTAAACTTTTAGAGAAGGAAGAAGAAAGGTTATTGGAGGTTTTGAGGAAACACCGAGGAGCTATGGGCTATACTCTGGATGATTTGAAAGGGATTTCACCTACTATATGTCAGCATTCTATCAACATAGAACCAGATGCGAAGCCAGTAGTGGAGCACCAACAACGTTTAAATCCTAGGATGAAGGAAGTGGTAAGGAATGAGGTATTGAAACTCCTTGATGCTGGTATTATTTACCCTATTGCTGATAGTGAATGAGTTAGCCCTGTTCATTGTGTTCCTAAAAAAGGAGGTATTACCGTTGTCCCTAATGATAATGATGAGCTTATTCCTGAAAGAATAGTGGTAGGCTATAGGATGTGCATCGATTTTAGGAAAGTCAATAAAGTTACTAAGAAAGATCACTACCCGCTTCCTTTTATTGATCAAATGTTGGAAAGGTTGTCTAAAAAGACCCATTTTTGTTTTCTTGATGGTTATTCTGGTTTCTCTCAAATTGCTGTTAAGCAACAAGATCAAGAAAAAACTACATTTACTTGCCCTTATGGAACTTATGCTTATAGACGTATGCCTTTTGGTTTATGTAATGCTCCTGCTACTTTCCAAAGGTGCATGTCTGCTATCTTTCATGGTTTTTGTGAGGAAATTGTAGAAGTGTTCATGGATGACTTTTCTGTCTATGGAACTTCTTTTGATAATTGTCTGCACAACCTTGATAAAGTTTTGCAGAGATGTGAAGAAACTAATCTTGTTCTTAATTGGGAGAAATACCACTTCATGGTTAATGAAGGGATTGTTCTTGGGCATAAGGTTTCTAAAAGAGGCATAGAAGTTGATAGAGCTAAGGTTGAGGCAATTGAGAATATGCCATGTCCAAGAGACATCAAAGGTATTCGTAGTATCCTTGGTCATGCTGGTTTCTATAGGAGGTTTATTAAAGACTTCTCTAGGATATCAAAACCTCTCACTAATCTTCTTCAAAAAGATGTACCCTTCGTTTTTGATGATGATTGTAGGGAAGCTTTTGAAACTCTTAAGAAGGCTTTAACTACAGCCCCTATTGTTCAACCACCTGATTGGAGTTTACCCTTTGAAATAATGTGTGATGCTAGTGATTCTGCTGTAGGGGCTGTCCTTGGGCAACGTATTGATAAAAAGTTAAACGTTATCCATTATGCTAGTAAGACTCTAGACGCTGCTCAAAGGAATTATGCTACTACTGAAAAGGAATTTCTAGCTGTTATTTTTGCTTGTGATAAGTTTAGGCCCTATATTGTAGACTCAAAAGTCACCATTCATACTGATCATGCTGCTATTAAATATCTTATAACGAAGAAGGATGCTAAGCCTAGGCTTATTAGATGGGTGCTGCTTTTACAAGAGTTTGATCTACATATAGTAGATAGGAAGGGTGCTGAAAACCCTGTAGCTGATAATTTATCTCGTTTGGAAAACATCTCTTTTGACCCTATGCCTGTTAATGATAGTTTCCCAAATGAACAGTTAGCTGCAGTGGGGGTGAGCTCGCGAGGAAGCCCTTGGTATGCTGATTATGCTAACTTTATTGTCTTCAAGTATTTGCCTCCAACTTTTATAGCTCAGCAATGAAGAAAGTTCTTCTATGATTTGAGGCATTATTTTTGGGATGACCCACACTTATACAAAGGAGTGGATGGTATTATGCGAAGATGTGTTCCAAAATATGAACAAAAGGAGATATTGCATAAATGTCATGGTAGCGCCTATGGAGGACATCATGCAGGAGATAGAACTGCACAAAAGGTACTACAATCAGGTTTCTACTGGCCTACCCTTTTTAAAGATGCAAGAAAATTGTTTTATCTTGTGATGAATGTCAGCGTGTTGGTAATATTTCTAGACGCAATGAAATGCCTATGAACTATTCTTTAGTTATTGAACCTTTTGATTGTTGGGGATTCGACTTTATGGGTCCTTTCCCTCCTTCGAAGGGTTACACTCATATTCTTGTTGCCATTGATTATGTTACTAAGTGGGTAGAAGCCATTCCTATGAAAAGTGCTGACGGGGAAACCTCTCTAAAAATGCTTAAGGATGTTAACTTTCCTAGGTTTGGAGTGCCTGGGTATCTCATGACTGATGGGGGTTCTCATTTCATTCATGGTGGTTTTAGGAAGACCCTTGCTAAATATGATGTTAATCATAGAATTGCTTCAGCTTATCACCCCCAAACTAGCGGGCAAGTAGAGTTATCAAATAGAGAAATTAAATCTATCTTGCAAAAGACTGTTAATAGGTCTAGAAAAAACTGGGCTAAGAAGTTGAATGATGCTTTATGGGCTTATAGAACTGCTTACAAAAATCCTATGGGAATGTCTCCTTATAAAATGGTTTATGGGAAAGCTTGCCACCTACCCTTAGAATTAGAACACAAAGCTTACTGGGCAGTGAAAGAACTAAATAGAGATTGTAAGCTCGCTGGTGAGAAAAGATTATTTGATTTAAGTTCTTTAGATGAATGGAGGAGTAAAGCCTATGAGAATGCTAGGCTCTTTAAGGAAAAAGTTAAAAGATGGCATGATAAGCGAATACTTAAGAGAGAATTTCATGTTGGTGAGAAAGTTCTACTATATAGGTCTCGTCTCAGATTTTTTGCAGGAAAGCTACTATCAAAATGGGAAGGACCTTTCATCATTGAAGAAGTATACCATTCAGGAGCAATAAAAATTTCTTCTCTAAAAGATAATACTACACAAGTAATGAATGGACAGCGACTCAAACATTATATTGCTGGAGATTCTTACAATGAAGATGTTGATGCCTTTCAAGTTATAACTCCGGAGAAATTCATCGAGGACCAATTTCAGATACCTGCAGAGTCTGTTTTCAAATAGGTAACAGTTCTGGTAAGAAAAGTTCCGCGAAAATACAATCCAACTATATTTTTGCAGTTTTCAGTCAATATGGAAAGCTACGAAGCGAAAAAGGGACGAAAACGGAGCCGGGGTAGCCCACACCACCCTATGGCGCGGGCCCACCCCTGGCCGCGCCACCAGGTGGTGAGGCCACCCAGGACTCCGCCTCCGACTCGTTTTCTCCCCGTACCTTCCTTTTGATACGAAACTTCGTAATATATAACCCCCCGGACCCCCCCAGGTCCGTATATCATGTTTTTGTCGTGTTTTTGTTTCAATCTGTTTCTGCCAGGTAAATCTCAGATTTGTAGCCTCAATGTCTTCCACTGGATCAGTTAAGGGAGATTCCTTGGAAGATATCATCAACCCATACATGAGAGAATTGAAGATTCATCCCAAGGATTTATTGCTTGAAGGTGGGGAGGTTCGGATTAAAGAGGTTCAAGGACCCAAAGGTGAAGGAAGTCTAGAGGACAGGATGGAAGCGTTGGAACAAGAAGTCTTTAGGTACACGAAGATGGCGGAGCGCGAAGTGGATATCATCCATAAGGTTTTTTCTGAACTCATCACCGAGCACCAAAAGGAGACTGCTGAACTCAAAGACGAAGTCCTCTCACTCCGCCAAACAACCAACAAACTGCAAGCACAGTTCTATGACGTTCAAAATCAAAACTGTGAGTATGAGGCTAGATTTAAACGCATAAGTGCTGCTGCAAGTTTCAGGATGTTGGAAACCACGATGTCCTTTGTTGATGGGAAGCCTTTACCCTGGAAGACGGACGAATATGAGAAGACACCACCACCACCTAAGGAGTAATTCGTCATCGGGTTTGGCATCCCCTTGGTTTGTTCCAAGCTTGGGGGAGTGACGCGGTATCACATCACTGTCTTCTACCTTTTTACCTTTTTAGTAGAGTCATATCATGAATAGAGGAGTTATTATGTAGTATGGTTTGCATTATGGAAGTGTCCCCTCTCTCGTTAGATATGTATCCCTTGGTGTGAGTTTTCGTTATGGAATATTAATGAGAAGTTCTATCATTCACTCTTTTGCATAGATTATATTAGTTTTCAATTCGTGGTTATATGATTGATCTTGTTGTTAGTATTGGTATCACTCTGGGATCATTGAGTTAATTTAGTTGGTTTTGGCAAACCTGGCTCGGTCAGTAGCAACACCTTTTTTGAGAGTTGAAAAGAAAAAGATAGAAGTACTCTAAAGAAAAATAATTTCATCATCTTTCTTTCTTGATTTGCTCATAAGTCTAGTATTCTCTAGTTAAGATCATTTGTGTTTCCAGGGAAGATTGCATGTTTGTCTTTATCACTTGTATGTTTGTTTGTTTCCTTCAACTCTTGTACTTGCTATCCAACCTTGCTAGCTAAATACCTATACTGAGAGGGATTTCTTCTCGTGCATCCACCTCCTTTAAACCAAAACCCATGCCATTTGTGTCCACCATACCTACCTAGTAGCATTATTGCTATTCCAAGTAAATTCTTGTTTTATCTACCTCACAAATTAAACTTGTTATGTGAAAATTAGTGATTAAAGCTCTCACGAACTTGATGGCACACTTTACTTTCTTGCATTTAATAAACTTGGGCCATTGTGCTCACCTATGTTGCGTATATGCTTGCACTTTGTGAGTTGAGAATTAGCAGAACCATGTTGTCATGGGGAACGCTTTCAACATTGCACTGGTACTTTGTACCTAGTTGATATCATGTTCTTTTGTCTATGGATGTCGTCGGTGTGAAATGAAAGGGGAGCTTGTAAGTCCATGGAGTTATGCATGTGTGTTAGAGAAACGCCTGGGTCGCTGGTCTAATCCATGCTGACATGGTGGAAACCTGCAGCGTAACCATAACGAGCATCTATGAAGCATTCTTCTTATAAAAAAAGTCTGATATTGAGAAAAAAGAGAAAAAAAGAGATATTATGAAAAGAGGAAAGAGAGAAAAAAGCACCATATTCCCATGGTAAATAAGAAGATTGCTGAGATGTTTGTTGTATGCTTGCCTTGTCATTTTGATATGGGGATTCTTCCGTATCATCAGGAAAGGGGTACCCCGTTGACGGTTCTCTATGATACACATATGCTTACGATGACAAGAACTTACCGGTGACTAAACTTGAGTAGCATGAGGAGCGGCCCTCGTATTCAAGGGACATGAGATTCTCAACTTACAACTTGTCAATGCATATCCTCAGTTTTGATCACTTTAACCTTAATCACCTAAAGATGCCTATGATACGGAAAGTTCTTTATGAGACTGAAAGCTAGTAAGTATCATAATTTTTGGGAGCTCTTTATGAGACTTGCAATCCCTGCTTCCCTCTGCGAAGGGCCTTTCTTTTGCTTTGTAGTTGAGTCAGTAAACCTATTCCCTTCTATCTCAGCAAGTATTTTGAGTTGAAGTGTTTCATTCATTCATATGATGATTTATTCAATCATGTCTTATGTTCCTTGTTTTGCACATTGCTCTTATCTTGATGTTTACTACTTTGAAAGCTAGCATTGAAAATCAGTTATTTGTGAACTCTAGCAAATTATCAACTATTCTTTGACCAAGAGCTAAGTTTACCATTACCAATTATGATTCACTTTATGTATCTTTATTGTGTTTCCTTTACTTATTGCAAGTTGAGTTATATAATAGTAAGTTGTCTTCTATTATGATCTATGTATTTGATGAATGTGATGCTTCTTGTCCGTATTCTTTTATTGACTCTTCACTCCATAAACCTGAGGCCATGTTTATTGAGCTCAGTTTCGCTTGGGGACAAGCGAATTCTAAGCCTGGGGGGAGTTGATACGTCCATTTTGCATCACTATTCTATGTCTTAATTCACTATTATTTATTGATATATTTCGTATTGAGAGGTGATACTTATGTTATTTCATCTATTTTTGCATGGTTGATGACTTTTGGAGCATGGACCGCTGCAGTTAGGATTCTGATAGAAAAGGTGTTGTTTGGAGGCAAAATTCGCGAAGATCAGAAAATCCAGGAACATATACGGAAAATCCTATTTTTGCAGAAGACTAAGGATGCCAGAAGATGGAGTGGAGATGGGCTACAGGGGGCCCACACCACCCCATGGCGCGGGCAGCCCTAGGCCGCGCCTGGAGGTGGTGTGGCCACACTGGCCCACTCCAGCCTCTCCCCTCTGGCGTATATCATCCTTCCGAAACCCTAAGACTCAGAGAGCGACCACAGAAAGATTCCGCCGCCTCTGCGAGGCGGAAAACATGGAGAGAGAAAGATCTCTCCGACAGACAGATTTCTGCCAGGGGAATTCCTTCTCGGAGAGAGGAGATCATCGCCATCAACATCACCATCAAGCTGGACTTCATCGGGATCATCATCATCATCATCACCATCAGAACCCTCATCACCATCTCCATATTGCTGTAACAATTGCGTTGAATCTTGCATAGTTCATAGGGGAAACTTTCCCAGTGTTGATTACTCTTCGTAGTTGATGCTATTGAGTGAACCATTGAATTATTGTTTATGTTCAGATTGTTATACATCATTATTCCATCTCTGATCATGATCCATATGATGTCTTGTGAGTAGTTCGTTTTATTCTTGAGGACATGGGAGAAGTCTTGTTGTTAGTAGTGGAGTTGCGTTGAGAAAGATTTAATAGATTGTTATTTAAGTTGTGGTGTACTTCTTCTAGTGGTGTCATGTGAACGTCGACTACATGTCACTTCACCTATATGGGCCTAGGGGAATGCATTGTGTATTTGGCTACTAATCGTAGGGGTTGCCGGAATGACAGAAACCTGAACCCCCGTTAGGAAACTATTGCACAAGGGACGTAAGGGTCTTAGAGTTTAAAGTTGTGCTTATGTTTCTAGCTTAATTACATTCTTATACTTACGGATGTTTGCAAGGGGTATAATCACAAGTATGTATTAGTCCTAGGAAGGTCGGTACATTAGCACATGTTCACCCACACAACACTTAGCAAACTAAAGAAGATTAATCGACTATATGAAGCGAAAGCACTTGACAGTCTTCCCATGTGTCCTCAAGAACGTTTGGTCATCTTAAGTAATACAACCGACTTGTCCTTTGCTGCATAAAGGATTGGGCCACTTGCTGCATTTATTCCTACTGTCTTTTATTTACTCGTACTTTGTTTACTTGCTTTATCGAAAACCCCTAAAAATCCGTTTGCTAAGTATTTTGCATAGAATTCCTGATCCATACCACTAGCCAGCACCTTCTGCTCGTCGTTGGGTTCGACACTCTTACTTATCGAAAATACTGCGATACACCCCCTATACTTGTGGGTCATCAACGCCCCAGTCCGTGGGCTCTGGCTTCGGTTGGCGAAGGAGAAGCCGGCCTGTCGACGGTGCTGCCGTGCGGGGCTCGTTGATGACGAGTTCCCGCACACGTGTCCTCGGTGGCAAGCTCCTGGGCGTGTCAGACTCGTGTTTGGGAGGCCGAAAGAACTCGCAGCTGCTGCTCGGCGACTGCGCAGGCGCCATCCTGAACGAGCACGACACGATAGAGGATGAGGAGGTGAGGCTGGCCATCCTCCGGGGCACCCAGTTCGCTGGAGGTTAGCGCCCGCGGCGAGGGGCGGGCGCCGACGAACGCGGGAAGCCCATCCGGGGGTTGTAGCCAGCATGGATGTGCTCGAGGATGTAGTTGAGGGTACGTCCCGGCGCTCTCCACCATCAGTGGCGGCTCGCCGCGTTGTTGCGCTTCGGCGGCTCGCCTGGAGGTCCCTGGTGGGCGGCGAGCCGGCGCTCGGTGAAGAACTGCTCCCAGTGCATGAGGTTGCTGGGGTCCTCGGCGAGCTCGGGATCCGGCATCGCCGCGATGGCGGCCTGGATCTCCTCCACCATCTGGTCGTCCTCCGGCACCGGCGACACTGGTATGCCACCGACGCTGAGCTTCCACCCGGGGGTAGAGGAAGTCCAGCGGCGCCATGTAGCCGGCGTCGTGGAGCATCCAAGCCTGCCAGGGTTGGAGTGTCCGTCGGCCGAAGCCATTCGCTGCCGCTGGGTACCTCTCTACCATCTGCTTCTTTTCGCCGAGTGTTTTTTTTTCGCCGGAGTCCGTGGTGGTGCTGGGTGGGCATGGGCAGTGTGCTGTGAGCCGGCGATGCGGCCGTCTTTTATAGGACGAGATGGGCGGCGAAGGCGGGAGGGGTGTAGCGGCGTGGCGGAAAAAGGGAAAACGGCGGTGGCGCGCCATTATGGCGACGCGTGGTCGACGAGACGGGTAGTTATTGTCCGGCGGTCCGTCGCGAGAGCCGAGGCAGAAGGATGACGACGACCGGCCTCCAGTCGCTGACATGGCGGGTCCACGCGCCGAATCGTTTTTTTCCCGTCGAGTTCGCTTTGTCCGGCGTTTTCAGTGTGTTCCCGGCACCTCGGGAACGGTCTGGGATATCCGGACGAATTTTGTGCCAAATTTGGACGAAACCGACATCCTAAGAATGCGGGGGGGGGGGGGGGGGGGGAGGGGGGGCAATTTTCAGCGTCCGGACGAATCAAAAATGCCCTGAAAACGGCCGGCTGGTAACCCGAGTGGAGATGCTCTTAGTAGCAGCAGCCGCGGTAGGCAGTAAATGAAAACATTTATTCAAGAAACAGTCGGCATGCAAATATTCAAGTTTTTTACATCCATGTGAATTTTCATACTCCCTCCGGTTCATATTATTATTCTCAACTTTACCTAGGTTCGAATATATCTAGTTATAATATGGACCGGAAGGAGTATAAAAGACTAGAGAAAAGTTAAACAATAATCTAGCGAGCCAAATTATTTCCATGGAAATTTATAGGCGTAAAGATTAGAGAATTCACGATCGGTTCTTTTTGTAATATTTTCGAATTCAGGATATTTCTTTTCACCCTTGGAAGCCCGGAAGTACTCCCTTAGACACGTACATTGTAGACACTTAATCCCGGACGTTTCGCTAGGCACTGGGAAATAGCGTGCAAAATACGACTCGGAAGCAGCGGGCGCTTGCGGATAAACCAACTATTTAAGCGCTTCAATTAAGAGGCCAGCCCTTAGACTTTCTTTTGGTAATATTTTCGAATTCAGGGTATTTGTTTTCACCCTTGGAAGCCCAGAAGTACTCCCTTAGACTTATGCTGTTTTACCACGGAATTTAACTTCTTCAGACCATAGAAGCACATCTTTTTATTTATTTCTTACTAATGCTTAACTTTTAGTTTTGAGGAACGCAACAAGCCTGAACTTTTTGTTTCAGAGCATCTATCCACACTTTGCCAAGCCTAAGTTTGGCAAGTATGGCAGCTACAAAAGTGTGGCTAGGAAATTGGTGGCCAAAAAGTGTGGCAAAAAAATTACTCTGTGGCAGGTGGACCATAGGGACAATAAAGTGTGGCAACTTTAAAGTCTAGCAAAAACCAAACACCTAGCAAATTGCCAAACTTTGGCTGAGAACCAAACACCCCCTAAGTATATAAAAGCACACAGTTGTCAGTTGGATGAACTCAAGAAACATGACAAACCAAGAGTTCCTTTAGCTGACCACGACCAAAGAAAAGTCGATTTCAGATTTATTGAAGAACTACAAGTACCAGATCCTGAACTGGCATCTTTATGTACACTAACCACGAGCACTTGCAACATCAGTGAACTTACATAGATAATTTATTCAGAGATCAGTAACATCTCCTATTCTGAACTTCCATATGATGCTATCAAGCTGAATGAGGATCATGCTGATTCACTGAGGGTTCGGTGGGCGGCTATTTGCGGCGGAAACCCTAGAGCCCCACTCAAGAAGCTCCTTACTCGTGTCATCCTTGTGTACAATGACCTCTATAAAGCACAAGCTATCCTTTTTAGGTCCTAGAGATGCCGCGATCGCCTTTTTCAGTTCCTCCTCTGTTCGGACCTACAGACAAAAAAGTGTGAAATGTCGTACAATGCGGTATTTATATGCACTCTACAATTAACTGTAGAGATACAGCCTAAGCTGTGTGGCCGACCTTTGCCGTATAGCACTTGCCCTCGCCATTATGGAATGCTTCCACCACGCCGGTGTAGTTCCAGTTCTTGATGATGTTGTAAGGACCATCGTGGATCTCCACCTCGATGGTGTAACCCCCGTTGTTTATGAGAAAGATGATGTTGTTCTGCCCCCACCGGATCATCGTCGACACTTCTTGTGCCGTCACCTATATTCCCGTCCAGTTTTTCACATATATAGCTACATGTTTCGATGGAACTTTAAACATAAGATAGAACATTTGGGGTTCTAAATTTTTGGTACCTGGAAGCTGCCATCACCCATGAAGGAAATGACACGCTTATCCTTAGCAGCCTGCGCATATCCCAGAGTTGCACCCACCGACCAACCAATTGATCCATACTGCATCTGAAATTCGTACCTGTCAAAAGAAAACGGTGTTAAATTAAAAATAAACTAAACAGAATACATCCTACTTACTTAAACAAACATGGGTTGTCTTATCAGACTGTCAGTTGTCACCAACATAAAACAGTCTAGAATTTTGAAAGGTTTCGAGACTCCTACAAGAAACCAGTTGATAATATGATCCCACCCATCCGACACAACACGGGTTATTTTATCAAAGTTCAAACTATCATGTGGCATTTTATCAAAAATTCCCCTAATAATATTAATTTTGCAAAAATTCAGAGTAAGATATCTCAGTATAACCTGATTATGCCAAAATTATAAATACAAAGATAACAGATGTGACTAACAACCAATCGGCAGAGTTAAAAAAACTCAAAAATAGAAGTTAGAGATCTGAAATATTTCAAGGGAGCTTACCCACAGCCTTCTGGTAATTTCAGCTTCTGGCAGTTAAACCATGAGTCCCCAGTCTCTGCAATAACAGCTGAGTTTCCAGACAGCATTTTCTGAACATGCTTGAATAGTACATTCACCCTCAAAGGCTCTCCAGGTTCAGACGAGAGAGGTTCACCCTGGGGCACAAAAATCCTAGAGTAGTTCTCGTACGCAGTCGTGTTCTTCTTGAGCCGGCTTGCAAGTGCATGGAAGAAGTCCTTCATCAGAATACACCCAAATGCAGGCCCATTCCCGACCACCACTCGGTCTGGCTGGACAATTATGGCCTTCTCCTTCTTGATGAGAAGCGAGTAACCAACCGAGCTGTAGTCGTTAAATATCGGGCCTGCAAACAGATAGGCATCTGCTGACTCTACGATCTCAGCACAGAACGCAGTGCTCACAGCACCCCAGTAAGTGCCGATAAACCTTGAGTGGTGCTCTGGCACAAGACCCTTTGCAGAAGGCATCACCGCGACAGGGTAACCGCTTGCATCGGCCAGCTCTACAAAGGCTTTGCATGCTTTGGCCACCCTCATCTTTGGTCCACCGACAAGGACCGGCTTGACTGATTTGTTCAAGAAAGCCGCCGCGGCTTCCACTGCTGCTTCAAGGCTCATCTGGTTTGACAGTCTGAGAAATGAAAAGTTCACCCTTATTAGTTGTACGGAACCCATTGCCTGCTACCTCATTATTCTTCTGCACATATAGGGAGCATGCTGGCTTACCTTGGGGAGAGAAAGAAAGGGACTGGATGGCGGCTAAAGGTAGGATGCGGGATGGAGGGGAGGTTGCAGCTGATGCTAATGTAAACAGGCTTGCTCTCCTTCAGTGCAGTGGAGATGGCAGTGTCAATCTGTTCATGTGCATCCTCCAAGTTGTTCACCACTGCCTGTGATATTTGAGAAGGGGGTCATAACATTGCAAAAAATCATAACACGAAGAATTATCACATACACCACGAAGCTAACTTAGAGGTACAAAAGTAATTTTAATCAAAGGAAAGGTACAACTGATGTACTAAACACTGAAATGGACTAAAAGCTATTGGTATTTACAAACGACATTATCCTGCATAGTTGCTACTCACACATGCGACAATCCTATTTCTGAACCAATAAGCCAATATATGAGTACAGTTTTCGAACCAGGCTGGCCCCCTTTCCAATTGATTCAGAATTATAGGAGTATTGGCTGCTCTGAATTGATCTCAGAGAACTACCAATCAACCCAGTTTTCTGTCTAGAACAATCAACCCACAATGAAGGACTTACATGCACATAGTCAATGTTCAGATAACAATTTTACCTCAGAAAGAGCAAGTTTTCATAGTTACAGTACAAACTAAATCGTGAATCCCTAATTACAGTACAGTCCTATCTACTGCAGGAGAGGCATTCTTAGGCACATCTCTGACAACTCCAGCTAAACCCAAAACCAGAGACTGCCTGGCATGAATAAACCGGATTGTTAGAGTAAGTCACTAACTGAACATGCTAAAGATAGAATTGCAAAGTACACCACAGATTTCAATTTCCTCTAACATCTAAGCTATGCCAGATCAGAACATTACGACTTACAAGGGGGACTTCTGAATCGAACATTCATAAATTGAACAAGAAGAAGACTGATCTGTGTCAGTGACAGTGCGCACGCAGGCGCGTACCTGGTAGCAGGTGACGTTCTGGAAGCAGCGTTGCTCCTGCGTGAAATCCGGCAGCCCGATGGTGTGGTGCAGGACGCGGTTGCTGCCGTAGTCGTTGCTGTTGGGTCCCCCGACGACGCAGACGAGGGGGAGGTTCTCGCTGAACGCGCCGGCGACGGCGTTGATGGCGCTGAGCCCGCCGACGGTGAAGGTGACCGCGCAGGCGCCGACCCCGCGGCCCGCGCGCGCGTACCCGTCGGCGGCGTACGCGGCGTTGAGCTCGTTGCAGCACCCGACGAGTCGCACCCCGACGCCGGATGGCTGCTCTGCCTCGAGCTCGTCGAGGAGCGTGAGGTTGAAGTCGCCGGGCACGGTGAAGACGTCGCGTGCGCCCACCTCGGCGAGGCGCCGCGCCAGGTGGCGGCCCAGCGTGGCGTTCGCCGGGATGGAGGGGGCGGACGGGGACGGGGACGGTAACGAGCCGATGGCGGCGGCCATGGTGCGGTGGTCTGCTGGCGGCTGGTCCGAAGGTTCTTGGTCTCGTTGGAGCTAGGGGGAGAACCGGAGAATGTTCGTGTGTTCGGAAAAGTTGGCTGCTCTCTGTTGGTGTTGGTGATGTATACTACGTCGGTCGGTCGAAGGTGACACATGTATCGCCGGGCGGACACCGGACAGGGCAGGCGGCTTCTAGACAGCGAAGGGGCGTGGCGCCATTTTCGTGCTAGACTACTAGTGGAACGACAACATTTGTGCTCTTTCCCCCGCCAGCTGCGGCGATGACGCTGCAGTTTCAGCTCGACACTTTTTAAAACAGAAATTTAGCGCTGAGTTTACTGCAGAATATTCGATTTTGGTAGAACTAGCCACCGGTACAAGGCTGGTGTTTTTTTTTAACAAAGAAGGCCCTGAAGGACCCCGAGCCTGCATTAATTTGGAAGTAGTACACGGAGAATTACACCAAGACCCAAAACATAAGCGAAAATACAAACAGGTCCTTGAACATTTGCAAGGAGGACCTCGAACAAAAATTCCAAAACACGATCAGTCCCTACGCATAGCTCGGGCACCGTCCCGGGGACTTGACCACACGGGGCGACGAGGCTGCCATGGCACACAACCCTGGCTTCCGACTTCAGAGTAGGGGGGTGCTCCAAAACGGCATCAAGCCAAGAGGTTGAAGACAGTGGTTGGTCCAAACCGTTGCCACACACAACCGCCCTTCGGCCAAAACAGTCACCGAGTGGCAGAGACCGCCCATCTATCGATGTAGAGGGAGACTCCTGGTGAGAGGAGTCTCTCTGCATCTGAATTCGGTGAGGATGAGCTCGATGTAGACCGTTCTTTGTCAAGTTGATTCAAAGACCTCTTGGAGAACACCAACCAACAACTGTCGCGGGTGGCAAGTTCTCCCCAAAAGAACTCCTGATGTGAAGATCCAACTCGATCTGGATCCGAGGAGATCGATGGAGAAAGCATGTCGAGAACTTGACCGAACTTATTCAAGGAGATATCGACCGCATGCCCCCACCATAGACCTAGCATGCAAGCCACGACAAGAACACTACCGCCAAACACCACCACCTACTACTCGACTTCAGGAACAACTCACTCTAGTGTTGGAAATATGTCCTAGAGGTAATAATAAGTTGTATTATTCTATATTTATTGGTCATGATTAAGTTTATTGTTCTGTGCTATAATCGTGTTTATTTTAGATAATGAGTATTTGGAGAAAAACTCTAATACATGTGTAGAATTATAAATACCATCTGGATATCCCTAGTCACCTCTAAGACTAGTTCATGTATCATGGTTTCCTATATATGGACAGAACCAATTTGATATACCGTGAAATGTATCGTCGATATTATTATCCCGTAGTTTCCCATAACAAGTATTATATTATATTATCATTTCTATAAGATCGTTTGACCATAAGACTTATGTAGACTTGAATACAATATGGACGTGGCGGGATCTTTAAACGTTGCTCCGTAATAGGGGTAATCATAAAGTCGGTATTTGCTCTTACGGATAGTATTCCACTATTCTATATGAAGTAGTTACAAGAATTGCTACTCATGATGATGGAGAGATACACTGATGCATCCCAACACATGGCATTCACCATTGGTCCATATCATGCTACGCCAACTATCACTCCAAATGTGAATTCTATCCATATCTCGCCCTTCTTTGGTTTTCATGTGAATGAGATCCTACTTGAGACAAATGCATATGATTTTACTAGGTCCTTGACCATGACACCAAGAGGAGAAGACGAGGGTACCACAGGAGCCAAGACGCCCAAGCAAGAAGCATGAAAAAGAAGACGGAAGAAGGTTTCCAGCGCTAGGCCCGACACCGCCGGAATCCATGCTGAAACTTCCGGTGCCAGGTCCGGCCAACCGGAACCACCGCCAGAATTTTCGGTCACTGCCGAGCCAAACCGGTGACCGCCGAAACGCTAGACAGAACACCGAACCGGCAACCGCTAAAACCGAACTAGCGACCGCCGAAAATCCATGCGCCAATTCCAGCCACATTGGACTTATCGCCAGAAATGCTAGTCTACGCACTATGTAGGGTTTGATGTCTAGAATATTCCCCCTACCTACCCCTCCACCCCTAGTGATATAAATAGCCCCCTTGTGGCTCAGGTCTGACTTGAGATGATGATAAATTGAGGCATGTGCCAAATCATGGATGGGAACCCCCTCTCTATAGTAAATCTATGAGTTGTACACGTCCTTGGAGTCGGTGCCCTTCTCCAAGTCTTCAAGACCCTCCTCAAGTGTTTGGTCTCTCCTTGTCAAGGATTCTAGTAGTGCTTGGTCTCTCCCCTTTGGGATTCTACTTAGTTGATACTCTCTCCTTGATTTGGATTCTATGATCCGCTTATCGATCTCTCTTTTGGTGATTCTACCACAAGGTCTCTCTCCGAGGATTCTATTGGATTGGTTGTTCGAACCAACGGGAGCAAATCGAATCGGGTGTGATTTGGCATGTGTTTGTATCTTTACATTGCATTAGAGTTGTGTTCATCGTGTTTATCGCGTGTCCCCTCACTCCCCGCCTCAGAGCCGTGAAGATCGGGCCACCTCAAGGGTAAATCCACAAGGAGACCCATATCAACTAGTATCATCAGCTTTTGGTTGCCACGAATTTGACTTCGTTCATCGATTTTCACCATAAATTGAAAAAGACCAAAAATATTGCCCCAAACTGCTTTAAGATTGATCTCTTGATTTTGTGAGTTTTTCATGGTTTTGGTCCATAGATTTGTTGCTTTGAGTGTCGATCTACCTTCCTTTGACCTTCCCCAGCCCCAATTCCGACAGATTTTTGAAATTTTCACAGATTTGACTTTTGGTGTTCTTCGCGAACACGAACCAGCGCCAGATCTAGCGGACCGATGCAGCCGCCAAAATTTCCGGCGGCAGTTCCGAAAAACTAGAATCGCCGCTGAAAATTCGAGCAACAGGTCCGCCACCGAAATCACTTTCTGACCCAATTTTGACCGTTTTTTTCTTTTGTGTTATTCGTGTTTCACGTGTGTGTCTCCCTGACTAACATCAAGCTTCTTCAAATCATCACATCCCACGCTCCTCGACACCGTGACGCCCGAACATCATCCCAACATCGGTAGCAAGTCAACATCAATACCGAAGGTATAACTTGCTCCACCTTGTTAACCCTTCTTCTTTTGCGTGTATCTATCCTATGAGAACAGCTCATTTTGTGTTTGCCTAAGAATTATGCACTTGACCTTGGACAGTGAGCGTGTGTAGGGAGAAAAAACAAAAGAAAAATAGAAAAGGTACAAAGTCTTCCAATACAAAGAGAGTTGCACAAATCATACAAAGTCTCCCAATACAAAGTCTCTTGTAAGTAAAGAGAGAGAAAGAGCGCGACCAAGAAAAGTGCACAAATCTGTTGCTTATCCTCTTTTGGCGAACGAGTTGTGGTCTCTCCTTGTATTGGCACGATAACCGAGCTTAGTCTTTATTATGATATTTTGTGCTCATTTTCATAGTCGTGCTAACCACATTCGTCTCCACGTGTGTGTTCCCTTGTGTTTTTGTAGATCGTATCCTTTTTTCCTTTTGATCTTTGGTTCTTTACCACCTTTAACAATAACCTTTTCGTTTGGTTGTCCCTTTTGCTATTCACCTTCCTAACCTACCACCATAGGCCTTTGTGTGTGTGTGTGTGTCTTGTGTATTCTCTTTGCTCTCAGCAAGAACAACCTTTCCAATTTTTGACTTGGTGAGGCAAGGTAGCACATACCATACCACCAATACCACCTGACGAGGGTTTAACTCATCAATGCCCATTGTTATGGACTTGGGTTTTGGAGAAGGAGGGAGCGCTGGAGACATCTATCGGCTAGCAAACAAGCACACAGGGGACAAAGGATTTACCCAGGTTCAGGCCTCGTAGAAGTCCCTACTCCTGCTTGTCTGCTCGTGGAATTATTGAGGGAGTCGAAAGTTACAACGGTGCGCAGATGCAATCTGGCGAGGGTTTGTGGAAGCTAGGGTTGCATGTGTCCTCCTCACCGCCCCCTCCTAGCCCTTATATAGATAGGCTAGGTCTCGGGTAGCAGGTCGAGTCGGTTACAAGTTAGGGTTCTCCCCTTCAAACTTTCTATCTTTAGCTTTTTCTTGATCTTCAAGCAATCGAGAGTCCGCAGGTTACTCGAGTCCTTCTATCTGGGCCTTGGCGACACCGTGGGCCTATACGTATTTGGACCGTATATACCAAGCTCGAGTACCTGTAGGGTATACCCATGTCAGTAGCCCCCGAGTGTCGAGTGGAATCGCAGATTCGACTGGGGACTTTTTTGAAGTCTTCGAGTGCCTGAATGAGTACATTTTCGACTGCTTTTATTTATGTCATAGGGATTATTGATATACGTGCCTGATATAACCGAAGTATCGGTATCAGTTAACCACCTTAGGGTGAAACAACGCAATCTACTCAAATTCGAGTCCCCGGACTCGAATCCGGAAAAGTGCTGGTGTAATTCGACTCAGGCCGCGGAGGTCTTACAGGAGTAGAATTCCAGTTATATGGGTGTGAGCACTCGACGCGTCCGTCAAGGCATGTTCATCATGCCTGTAGGCACGGATACATTTCTGGTAGTGCGCAGTTAAATGCGTTGCCAGGCCTTATTCAGGTCTTACCTTCACGCCGTAAGCGTGGCATCCGAATATTATCATCGCGGAGACGATTCGGGCGTCCCAGGAGACGTAGTATCTTTGTAGGGAAACTTTGTGAGGCGGTGTCGCCAAAGGTTGCGAGTGCGGATGTTATCAACACATAGTTTTTGTGCAAATAATCATAGGGTGCGCGACCAGCTCTCCCTATGGGAGTAGCCCCCGAGTGCCTGGTTGAGTCGAAGACTCAGGCAGGGACTAAAGAACTTTTGCGACTGCTGTCGTCTTTTTGCTTATTTGTTTCAGTCGATGACTCAGGCAGGGACTAAATATTTTCACGACTGCTGTCGTCTTTTGCGTGCTTGTTTAAGTCGAATTTGTTTCCGGCGCTCCCTATGGGAGTAACCCATGTCCATAATCGAATTGTGTTTCGAGTGGTTGGGTTTTCCTTTGTGATTGTCTTCGTGCCTACAACAAGAAAAGAAAACGTTGTAGAGTGCGCGGCCAGCGCTTCCTATGGGAGTAGCCCCCGAGTGCTTGGTGGAGTCGAAGACTCCAGCAAGGACTAAAAATAGTCAAAGTTTTCCACTGCGTAGCCTTGGTGACGTCAGTGATGACGTTTGTATGACCTCAGTTGCCCGCGTGAGCGATTTTGACGGGACGTGACGAGCGGTGGGTCCCACTTTCTGACTTTGATTTGACTGGGCGTGCGTAATCTTATTTTTAACTGCGCCTCCTCAATTTCCGCGCGTAATGGTAGAAGTGGGGGGACGGTTCACGCTTCCTCTTCTCCACGTGTCCAACGCGATGCGCGCCACGCGTCTAATAGGGTTTTTGTCAACCGTTGGATTGCATCTTCCAGGGGTTAAATAGCGGCGCTGCGGTGGTAATTTTTCATCTGCACTTTTTTGTCCTCGCTGCCATTGCCATTGCTGCTGTTCTTCTGCTTTCCTGCGCTCGTCTCCTCCACAGCGCTGGACCACCTTCGTTCGTTTCCAAGTTACTTTCTGTGCTCTCATCGCCGCCGCGCAATGGGAAGGAAGAAAGGAGGTGCTGCCGCTGATTCCGCGGCCACCGTTGCCGCGACAAAGAAGAAGGGTGGCTTCGCTGCTGCGGGCACCAGCGCTGCCACCGGCGGGAAGAAGAAGGTCGCGGGCACCCGCGTGACAAATGGTGCATGGTGCCCTTCCATCATCAAGGCATCGGATATCCGTCTTCTTCGCCAGGATGGAGTTATTTCTGCGGCAGTCGTCGATGCGCGCGTCCCCAGCGGTGAGACCATTCCCGTGCCTCCCGCTGGTTTTCGAGTGATGTTTCTTGCATTCGTCATTCACGACCTTTCTTTGCCTCTCCACCCCTTTCTTAGGGGTCTCCTTTGTTTCTACGGGCTCCAGCTCCATCAGCTGTCCCCAAACTCGATTCTCCACATCACCTATTTCATTACTCTTTGCGAGTGCTGGCTCGGAATCGAGCCGCACTTTGGCCTTTTCAAGCGCTTTTTTAAATTGAAGCGCCAGTCCGCCTCTAGCTCTTTAGTTTATGATGTAGGTGGTTGCGGTATCCATGTCGACCCATCCGCCACCTACTTCGACATCAAGCTTACCAAGTCCGTCCAGGGATGGAGGGACAAATGGTTCTATGTTCGCGACCAGAAGGCCAAGGACGAGCACTTTAGACTCGCGCCTTTCGATTCCGCGACTCCCTGCAAGAAGATGCGTTCTTGGAAGAACGTGATCATGCCTTCCGAACTCGCGGAGACATAAGTGCTATATCAACGCGTCTGCGACCTCGAGAGTCGCATAGGCGCAGAAGAGGGAGGTTGCGCCCTTGTCAGGACTTGGCTGCATCGTCGCGTCCAGCCTCTCCAGGCCAGGGTCCATCCCATGTTTCAAGGGGGTGGCGCTGATGATGCCACTCGTGTGTCTGCTGATGGCATGTCCGCGAATGAGGTAGATAAGAGGGTGCGACTGGTCATGAAGTACACCTTCAAGGATGTGCTTCCGAATGAGCCAGTCGTTCCTCCTTTCGATGCTTCGAATCTTCCTCCTGAGGTACAGTTGTGCTACGCAGTAGCTTATTTTCGCGATTGCGTTTTCTGTTGCTTACCTGTTATGTTTGCTGATCTTCACTGTTTGTATGCAGGATTGGGCGGTGTCGCCTTGTATGCCTCCTCTCCCTGAGGGGATTATTCCTCGTGAAGCTTTGGAAGAGGACGAGTCTGAGTCGACTGTCCCTTCTGATGTGGAAGAGGAAGCCCCCGAGTCCGAGAGCCCGGATACTCGCAAGCGTTCGCGTAGCGAGGACTCCGATGCGTCGACTCCTTCGACTCTAGGAGGCGCGGCTGTTGGCGCGGAGTCGCCAATTCCAGCTGTTCCTGTGAGGGCTGTGGCACCGTCTTCTTGCAAGAACATGCGATTGCCTAAGGAGTCTTCGTCAGAATCGGCGGCTGCCACGTTTGATCTTGACAACTTTAACTGGTAAGTTTGCTGGGTCATTCATTCTTTTCTGTTTTCTTCTTGTTGGTTTTGCCCTGGAGTTTTCCCTTTTCTCAATGTGTACTTGGTCTTGTAGTCAAGAGGCGTCGTCATCTTCTGGCGACGTCGAGTTTTTGAAAGAATCGGGAGTCGCGACTTCAAGGGCCAAGGTAGAGGTCGAGCGCGCTCCTTCTCCTCCAGCGATGGCCCACTGCGGGCACAATTCTTCGAGCTCTCCTCACGTAGGGGAGCATCAAGTGGTTGCTCGGATGACGGTTTAGCAAACTTCTTTGGAGTCGCTAGAGGACCATGTAAGTTTATCTTTCCTTCTTTTTAATGTGGTAGTCAACGCCTTCTGCTGCCCTCTTCTGACTCCTTGTTTTGTGTCACAACTCCTTGTAAAGGAAGCCACGCAGGTGGCGGAGCAGGTGATGGCGATGGGTCGCCAGCATGCAATGCTGGAGACGCGTCACCGCGTGGTCGAAAGTGAGTGCTCTGCACTTATTCTTTTTGTATTCTCTCTGTTTTGGTATAATCGACTGATAGCCAATTATTGACTGCCATGTAGCTAAGCATAACGCTTTACTGTGCAACCTCGCCACGTTGGAGAAGACATTAGCCGCAGCTGTGAAGGGGCGCGATGAGGCAATCGCGGCTCGTGATGATGCGTAGAAGCGTGAAGAGGATCTGCGCGCCTCCTTTGTGGCCAGGGAGAAGTTGTTCGAATAGCAACTATTCTCAGTCGCCAAGGCCCTCTTAGGTACCTTTACTGGTAGATATTTTATTGATGTTCTTCTCTGCATCTAGAGTTTTTGCCGGTGGCACTAGAAGTTTGATCCATGTGTGTATTTTTGGTGTAGATGCCGGCGACTTGAATTTTGATCCGCAAGCCCTTTGTCGCGATGACGCTCTGGTGGGCATGGTGTCTGCGGTCGAGGATCGTAGCTCCGCTGTCCAAAATACGTTGTCCAAGGCCAAGGTTACCCTTAGTCGCCTCCGGGAGGAGTTGATTCCGAAGGCGGAGCTAGTCGACAATGTGGAAGAGCTGGTGGAGTCGCTTGCCGGGGGTGTGCCTGCCACGTACAAGAACTCCCTCCGCGCAGCTGGCGCGACCATGTCTCTTGCCATGGTGCAAGCCCACGGAGTCGAAATAGATCCTTCTGCGGTGTCGAAGATGATGCCTGTTGGCGCGGATGGTCAACAGGTAGTATTCGCTCCCTTTGCGACTGCCTGTGCCAAATATGGCCATTCCTTGATAAATACTGTTGCCAAGTATTCGGAGGAGCTCCAACGTGCGAAGAAGGCGGCGAAAGCTTCGGCCTCAGGGGCCGGCAGAAAGTCAGTGGCATCTGATACTGCCACGGACTTGATGAAGCCCCCGAAGCCATCGAAGTCGAAGAAGCCAGCTGCTCCGTAGTTAGCTTGTTGTAATGATTGATCAGTTGCCTTTTTAGCCTAAGGACGTGTCTACTGGTGAGTGTGTTTGTAAACACTTATGCTTATGTTGAATGCGTCTGTTCTCCTTGCCTTTGTGTTAATTTTGTCGCCTTATTTGCTTTTGTCTTGACTTGTGGTAGGGCACATCGAGTGGTCCTGTGGGGGGAAACCAGGATTCGCCATCTCTTGATGAGACAATGGCACCACCGCGTTCCAGGGTAGAGGAGCTATCCTTGCTGTCGTGACTTCGTGATCGCGTGAAGCAGCTGGAGCGTGAGTTGCCCCTGATCCGTGGTAATGCAGACATGTGGAAGTCGAAGGCGGAAAAATCCGCCGCCCGCGAGCAATATCTGCTTGGCGAGGTGACGCGACTGGGCGACCAGTTTAAGTGTTAGTTTGCTTGTCCTCATCTTTTCCTTTGTAGTTAGTCGCAATGGTACGTTGTACTCATGCTGTTGGTGCTGCTTCGTGTAGTTGTTAGCGCACGCCGTCCGCAGGAGGAGTAGGATAGGATTGCCATCCGCCTTCATGATCTCACCCAGGAGCAACTTCAAGAGAGTGGATACTTCTGGGTAGATCATGATCGTGCGACTGCATTGGCGACCCTGCAAGATCGCGCTTCGCGAGTGCTGCTCTTCCTGAAGAAGTCGCAGTCGTCTTTGAAGAACAACTATCGAGCGATGTTCCCGTTGGATGACACTCCATCAAGCCTGCTAGCTCTCCTGGCCAAATTTCAAGATATGTCCGCGGTTCGCGAGTGCGTGAGGCAGTAGTCGGTGGCTGGTGCCAAGGCTGCCCTCTCGATGGTGCGATTACACAGGCCTAACGTGGATGTCACCGCCATTGCTTCTGGGCCGCCAGCCCCGCCAGCCAGATCTGCTTGGAATATGGTGCCACACTATCAGGCGGTGGACCGTCCAGCAGAGGAGATTGTCGACTTCTTTGAGGGACAAACCAATGTTCTTCTGTTGCAGCAGTAGCTAGATCTGTATCCTGCATATAAGTGTACTTGTGTTGTAAAGTTCATATATATTTGTAGATAATTTATTGTTGAATGCATACAAACAGTTTTGTCAGCATCAGGTGCGTTGCACTATGCGATTCCTTTTTGTTAGCCTGGCCATCCCTTTGTCAACCTGTCAGGCGCGTTGCGGCTGGGTTGAGTTTGCGTTAAGGGGTTTGATTGATGTGCCAGCTACTCAGGATATCGCGTTTATTGGTTTGAAGAACAGATGTAGGTAGGGTGGCGTAGCCCCCCGAGTATAAAATTGACAAAAGTGAAAGAAAAACACAGAGTTTTGGGGCACTTAGCTTTTATTTATTTGAAGAGCAGTACGAGGTACAATGTGTGGCTAAGTAACCTTGGCTGAGTAGCCTTATTTGCGATAAAAAATAAAACAACTAGGGGTAGAAGCATCGCAGTTGTGTGACGTTCCAAGGGTTGGAGTATGCGACTCCGATCTCTTAATCTTGAAGGCGATAGGCGCCACCTGGGATTACTTCTGTAATCACGTACGGTCCTTAACAGGGGGACTCGAGCTTGAGATGCCCCTGCTGCTTCAGTCGCAGGACCAGGTCACCTTCGACGAAGGATCTGGGGCGAAGCCTTCTGCCGTGGTAGTTGCGCAGATTCTGCTGGTAGATCGTGGATCTTTCTACGGCGATTTCTCTTGCCTCATCGAGGAGGTCAACGGAGTCTTCGAGTGCAAGATATGACTCTTGTTCGCTGTAAGCGACTACGCACGGTGCCTTGTATCGCACTTCGGCGGGTAGTACTGCTTCTGCTCCGTGCACCATAAAGAATGGCGTGTAGCCCGTGGCGCTGTTTGGAGTTGTTCGTAGAATCCAGAGTACGGATTGGAGCTCATCTGGCCAGCAACCCGCGGCTTGCTCGAGTGGTCGAAGGAGTCGCTTTTTGATGCCGCTGCAGACGAGCCCGTTTGCTTTTTCCACCTGACCGTTGGTCTGTGGATGCGCAACTGAGGCGCAACTGATGTTGATCCCAGGTTTCCGCTGAATTCTTGGAACTCCTTGGATGTGAAGTTCGTCCCGTTGTCAGTGATGATGTTGTGCGGCAAGCCGAAGCGGTAGACAATGGATTCGAAGAACTTGACCACGCTGTGCCCTGATTGCTTGGTCACTGGCATGGCCTCAATCCACTTGGTGAACTTGTCGACTATGACCAAGAGGTAGACGTAGCCTCCTTGCGAGGACCTTGGGAGCTTGCCCACCATGTCAAGCCCCCATTGTGCGATGGGCCAGGCCAATGGAATGGGCCATAGTTCTGCGCCTGGTGCGTGTGGCTTGTCCGTGAATCGCTGACAAGCGTTGCACTTTTGGACTATGTCCTTAGCGTCGCGCATGGCCGTGGGCCAGTAAAATCCAGCTCGTAGAGCTTTGGCAACGAGGGCGCGACTGTCGGCGTGGTGCCCGCAGGTCCCTTCATGGATGTCGAGGAGGACTGCTCTTCCATCGGCTAGGGAGACACATCGTTGTAACACGCCTATGATGATGCGTTTATACAGTTCGCCGTTGATAACGGCGAATGCCTTGGAGCATCGTGCGATGTGTCGTGCGTCTGTCGGGTTGTCTGGTAAGCGCTTGCTGAGGAGGTACGTAATGTACGGCTGCGTCCAGGATTGTTCGATCATCATGATGCTCATTGGTCCCTCGAGTCCTGTGTCTAGCTCCAAGTCATCGAGTGCCATTGGCTCATTGGGTGGCGTAGCCCCCGAGTCCGTTGCTGCGCTTGTTTTCTTTTCTGCGGCCTTTGGCTTGATGGAGCGTTCACAGATGTGCTTGAAAAATACCCCGGTGGTATGGGGCGCAGGTAGAGCCTATGTTGGCGAGTGCGTCCGCCTCCTTGTTGCTTTCGCGACCTACATGTCGCAACTCGCAACCATCGAAGTCTCCCTCGAGTGTATCGTAGAGGTCGCGGTATGCGATCATGTTGTCATTCAGTGCGTCGCACTCGTGCATTGTTTGGTTGACGACTAGCTTGGAGTCGCCATATATGATGAGCCTCTTTGCGCCGCAGGCTTTTGCCATCCTCATTCCGTGCAACAGGGCCTTGTATTCAGCCTCGTTGTTTGAGGCTGTGAACTGCATTCGTAGGATGTATTTTAGCTTGTCCCCTTGAGGTGATGTCAGTATGACACCCGCTCCTGCTCCATCTTTCCGCTTGGATCCATCGAAGTGCATTGTCCAGAGGTTGGACATATCTGGCTTGTCCGGGAGTTGGTTTTCCATCCAATGCACGAGGAAGTCAGGGAGAACTTGTGACTTGATTGCGTCACGCTTTTCGTATGTGATGTCTCATGGAGACAGTTTGATTCCCCAAAGCGCGACTCGCCCCGTGGCGTCGGGGTTATTGAGGATATGTCCCAATGGGGCATCGTTGACTACCATGTTGGGTGTTCCTGGAAGTAATGGCGCAGTCGTCGGGCGGTCATGAAGACGCCGTACGCCAGCTTCTGGTAGTGCGGGTACCGCTGTTTTGTTGGTGTGAGGACCTCGCTGAGGTAATATACCGGGCGTTGTACGCCGTGGACCTTGTTTTCATCGGCCCACTCGACGACGAGCACTGTGGTAACCACTTGGTTGGTAGCGGAGATGTACAATAGTAGTGGTTCCCTTTCTCGTGGAGTCACCAATACTGGCGAGGTGGATAGCAGGCGCTTGAGATCTTCGAATGCTTCTTGCGCTTCATTGGTCCACTCGAATTTGCCAGCTTTGCGGAGGAGCTGATAGAAGGGCAGCGCCTTTTCTCCCATTCGACTGATAAATCGACTGAGGGCCGCAATTCGTCCGGCTAGTTGCTGGACGCCTTTTATGTTCTTTGGCTTCTCCATGGCTAGTATGGCCTTTATCTTTTTCGGGTTTTCCTCAATCCCTCTCGCGGAGATGAGATACCCGAGCAGCTGCCTAGATGGTACGCCGAAGGCGCATTTGTCCGGATTGAACTTTATCCGGTAACGATCGAGATTGGCGAAGGTTTCGCGCAAGTCGTCGAGTAGAGAGGCTTCTTCCTTGGTTTTGATTACTATGTCGTCGACATAGACTTGGATGTTGTGACCCAGTTGTTCCTTGAGGCAAGCCTGCATGCACCGCTGGTATGTGGCTCCCGCGTTTTTTAGCCTGAAGGGCATTGTGTTGTAGCAGAACACACTGAAGGGCGTTGTTAACACGGTCTTCTCCTGGCCTTCCTCCTTCATTCGAATTTGGTTATAGCCTAAGTAGGCATCGAGGAAGCAGAGGCGCTCGCATCCAGCGGTTGAGTCGATGATTTGATCGATCCGTGGTAGCGGGAAGTGATCTTTTGGGCAGTGCTTGTTTAAAGAAGTGAAGTCCACGCACATCCGTAGGATATCCATGTCCTTTTTTGGTACCAGCACCGTATTGGCGAGCCAAGTGCTTTCCTTGATCTCGCGTATGAATTTGGCCTCAAGGAGTCTGTTGATCTCCATTCCGACTGCCTGTGCTCGTGGCTCAGACAGTCGCCTGATTGTTTGCTTGACTAGCCTTGCGTCGGGGTTGACGTTGAGTGCGTGCTCGGCGAATTCCCTGGGAACTCCTGGCATGTCCGCAAGACACCAGGCGAAAATTTCCCAGTGCTCACGGAGGAATTCGACGAGCGCGAGTTCGTATGCGGGACTCAAGTTGTTGGCGATGAGGGCCGTTTTAGCGTGATCTGATGGATGGACCTGCACCTTCTTTGTGTGCATAGATGAGTCGAAGGAGAGGTCAGGTGAGCTTGGCCTACTCAGGGGAGGCAGACTGTTGTCTGTCGTTTCCTTCAATCGCGCGAGCTCTTCCTGCATGCCGAAGGACTGGGAGATTCTGTTGAATTCCCTGTCACAACTGTCAGATCGCTCGAAGCTCCCGTTGATCGTGATGACGCCGTTGGGACCTGGCATTTTCATCTGTAGGTAGGCGTAGTGGGGTACCGCCATGAACCTAGCGAACGCGACGCGTCCGAGGATGCAGTGGTATTGTGAGGGCCAGTCGACGACCTCAAAGTCGATGCGCTCGCGCCGGAAGTTCCTTGGCGTGCCGAATATGATGTCGAGGTTGATTTTGCCCAGGGGGTATACGCCTTTCCCTGGGATGATGCCGTGGAATGTTGTGTCCGATGCCTCCAAGCAGGTTAGAGGGATCCTCATTGCTCGCAAGGTACTCGCGAATATGATGTTGATGCCGCTTCCGCCATCCATGAAGACATGACTCATGTCGAAGCCTCCAATTTGTGCCTCGAGTACGAGGGGGCAATGACCTGGGCGAGGTACTTGAGGCGGGTGGTCGCGTTTGTCGAAGGTAATGCACGACTCACTGCCACTGAGGTACTCAGTGGTGGATGGTGGTGAGTGCATGGCCAAGTTGACTTGGCGAGTGATGGCCTTCTGCACCCTATTGGAGGGGCGCCCCTTTTGGATCATCATGGTACCCATGGCCCGTGGGTACGGTTCGCCTCCGTGGTGCTGGTCCGGTGCAGCTCCGTTCGGGGGTGGCCCAAGTGGTGGTGGTGGTGCGCCATGTGCCATGGCGCCTGGAGCGGCTCCGTAGCCTCTTTCGACTGCATTGCGGTTCATCCGAACCAATCCCTCGTATAGCTTGAGGAACTCGCGGTAGTCCTTGAGGAGGTGGCTGGACTTTCTCTTGCCATCATGCTTGTCGATGTAGAAGTGTACCGTGCATGGCCCGGACAGTTTGTCCTCGATGGAGCTTGCGGGTGCTTCATCGCGAGTGCGGCGTTGCCACACTTGCGTGGTTTTCCCGGAGTCACGGTATCCGCCGCTGCGGTATCCACTGTTGCGGTTATCGTCACGTCTATCAGAGTAGCCAGCTGCGACCATGTTGACGTCATCGCGATCGTCGTAGACGCGCATGCGATGCTTACTCCGGCGGTCGCGTCTACGTTCGAGTTCTGCCTCCTCGTCAGAGTGAACGCGATTCTTCACCGAATCTTCTCCATCTGCCCACCGATTCTCGATCTCCATCAGGTGGTCGATGATCTGGGGCTTTGAGCGGCCTAGCTCCTCCCTGAGTTCCATGCGGCGGACACCACCGTTGAATGCATCAATCGCGCGGTCTTCCGAGATGTTCTCCGTGGAGTTCTTGATGATGGACCACCTTTGGATGTAAGAGCGCAGCGATTCGCCAGATCTTTGCTGGCAGCATCTCAGTTCTTCGATTGAGGCGGGGCATTTATGCGTGCCCTTAAAGTTGCGCACGAAGCTGTAGACTAGCTCATCCCAACTGCGAATGGATCCGTGTGGGAGGTTATTGAGCCATGCCCGGGCGGCGCCCTGCAGCTGTAGCTGCAAGCATTGCATGGCAGTACTTCGACTGCCTCCATGTAGCCTGACGGAGGAGATGTGATCCTCCAGCCAGATCTTGGGGTCCTGCAGACCGTCAAATTTCGGGTTCTCCGATGGGAGTTTAAACCCTTTAGACATTCGCTTTTGCCTGATGGATCTGCTGAAGCATCTGGCGCCGCAGAGCTCCCCATCTTCTTCTTCCGATTCAGTCGACCGAGCACGTCGTGCCCTTGACTTGTCGATCTTGCGCTGCGTGAGTTCGTCGCGTGCATCGTAGTCGCGATCGTGTCGCTGTGAGCGGCGGCGACGAGACAGGTCATGACTGTCATCACTAGACGAGGGCGAGGAGTAGCGCTTTGCTAGTGCTTTGCCCTTTTTTGGGTCTGGTACCGGTTCCTTGTCGAGGGCGGCCTCGATTAGCCCCAGGCCCGCAATCGTAGATCGGTGCATGGCCGTTCGGGGATCTCCAGCTGGTGGCTGGTTATTGAGAAGGTACATGGTGGCTGCTGTTACCGCGGCCTGCGGTGTCCTGGGAACCACGTTGCCTCTCGTGTCGACTGTCATAGAGCCGAAGTCGAGGACTTTCGTGGCGTCTATGCGCTCTTGTTCAGTGAGGTGAGCCATCCGCAATTGCCTCTTCTTGGCGAGGTACTCGTTGCCTCTTGAGGAGGATCCTCCGTAGGAGGAGAACCCAGCGCGACAAAGGCTCGACTCGTCCGCCGCCTTTTTACGTGCCTCAAGTTGCGCGATTGCTTATTTTTGGCGCTTGAATTCCTCTTTTAGGAGCCAGTGGTAGCCCATCAGCAGTTCCTGCGGGGACCCGAAGGGTACAGGTCGCACCTCGTAGGGCTTCGCGGCAGCGATCCCACTCTTGCTCGTTGATCCTGATCACGACGCGTTCGCTGGTTTGCTCGTTGATCATGCTAGGAGGTTCGATTGCTCCTCCGTTGCCACTGTTGCCGGCGTTGGGTGGGTCGGTGCCGTTGCCGGCGTTATCACCATTGCCGCGATTGGGTGGATCGCTGCCGTTGCCGGTGTTGCCACCGTTAACGCGGTTGGCGGAGGTGTCGCCCGCATTGATGACGGCGCACATGAAGTGATTAGGGAAGCTGTTGCTTCCACAACTTTCAGATCCGGAACCGTAGGTTCCATCTTCAGTGGCCAGATCGCTTAGATCGGAGTCGCGACTGCTGTCGCTGACCATGTTCCCAACTGCCACCGGAGCATTGAGCTCGCTGAGGGTGCCGATCGATGGAGGGAACCATGATGCCGGGGCAATCGTCGGTGCTGTCGGCTGATCAGGCAGGCGAAGCGTGCCCATCTGTCCAACTTGGAAGCGGAACCTCCCAATCGCCAAGCTGACTCCGTCGCCCACGGATTCGAAGGTCGGGCGAGTGGCCGGTGTGTGGACGGTGAAGTCGAAGGCGCCGAAGAGCTGGCGAATCTCCGCTGTTGTGGAGTTGTAGATTGCAGTTGATGGGGCCGAAGAAGCCGCAACATCAACACTCCCTTTTCCCACAGACGGCGCCAATTGACGAGGGTTTAACTCATCAATGCCCATTGTTATGGACTTGGGTTTTGGAGGAGGGAGCGCTGGAGACATCTATCGGCTAGCAAACAAGCACACAGGGGACAAAGGATTTACCCAGGTTCAGGCCTCATAGAGGTCCCTACTCCTGCTTGTCTGCTCGTGGAATTATTGAGGGAGTCGAAAGTTACAACGGTGCGCAGATGCAATCTGGCAAGGGTTTGTGGAAGCTAGGGTTGTGTGTGTCCTCCTCGCCGCCCCCTCCTAGCCCTTATATAGATAGGCTAGGTCTCGGGTAGCAGGTCGAGTCGGTTACAAGTTAGGGTTCTCCCCTTCAAACTTTCTATCTTTAGCTTTTTCTTGATCTTCAAGCAATCGAGAGTCCGCAGGTTACTCGAGTCCTTCTATCTGGGCCTTGGCGACACCGTGGGCCTATACATATTTGGACCGTATATACCAAGCTCGAGTACCTCTAGGGTATACCCATGTCACCACCCTTCCTTTCAATTGTGATCATACAACATGTCTAGGGGAAGCGGAGATAGCGGAGATGGCAACTTCAATAACCAAGATGGTTTTGCCACGCACCACAACTTATGGGCGCAACACCAGGAATTCAATGCCCAATTTGAGAGGCTTGAGAACTAGCTTGATGAAACTTTCTGAGAGTTCGACTACCATGAATGACAATGCCAAGTGGAGCACAATGCTCAATTCCAAGCTCTTCACCAAGCTATTTCCAATCTTGGCAACCATAATGGACATCATTCAAGCTCGTCAAGTTCGTCTTGCACGCGCTCCTCAAGTCAACATGATGATGCTTCGCGCTCACACTCTCATCATGTAGAACCCCACCACCACAATGGGGAACACCAAGCTCGTCATCTCCATGAACAAGCAGTTGATCCACAAGCTCACCAACCGCACCATGCAAGACATCATCGGCACCATGACCATCATGCTCATCCACAACAATAAGACGGACATGGTTGCCCACCGCAATAAGCAATGGTACAAGCTCAACCCCCACAAGAACAAGAACGTCATGGTGAAGACCACCACAATGATAGGCGCCAACACCCACACCATGACCATCGCCAACCTCAACAAGTCAATCGAGCACCGCAATGGGATACAAGTGATGATGAGGAGGATGCACGCCGCGCTAGACGCAACAACTGTTATGCTCAACCCCACCATCGTCACCAACAACCAATGAATGAAAATGATCCCGAGCAAAGGCATAGAAGAGACATTGAGAATCATCAAGCTCTTCCTCCACCATCGCCTCGAGATAATCAAGCTTATCCTCCTCCACTACATGAACAAAGTGAGGCAAGCATGAGACAAGAACACCGCAACTACCACCGTGAACACGAAGATGGCAAGTTTAGGAAGCTCAAGTTCATTATGCCCAAGTTCAAGGGAGAAGAAGACGTCGATGCATACATTGGTTGGGAGTTCAAAGTTGACAAAATCTTCTGAGTCCACAACTACTTTGAAGAGAAGAAAGTTGCAATGGCATCCCTTGAGTTTGAGGACTATGCAAATGTTTGGTGGGAAGACTACCAAAAACACCGTCAGAACCAAGATGAGAAACCAATTGGAGATTCGTCCCCGAGCATTATAGACAAGATCTCTTAGAAAAGCTACAAAACTTGAGACAAGGTACCAAGTTAATTGAAGAGTTCTATAAGGAAATGGAGAAGACTATGATGCGAGCCGATGTGAGAGAACTAGAAGAGCAAACAATAGCAAGGTTTGTCAATGGTTTGAGCTGCCCAATAAGAAAAATTGTTGACTTCCAACCATACAAGAACCTCACCGAGCTTCTCCATCAAGCTACTAAAGCTAAGCGACACTTGCAAAAGGAGAATGCATATGAGAATACCAAGTCATACTTTGCGTCCATCAATGCAAATGCCTCCAACAAGCCAACAAACTAAGCACCAAGCTCATCCAAGCAAGCAATGACCGCGATAGCATCCTCCTCCAACATGACATCGAATAGTCAAGTCACTTTCTTCAAGTGTGGAGTGAAGGGTCACAAGTCATATGAGTGCACCAACACAAGGTTGATGCTTACGGATAAGAATGGCACAACCTACTCCGTGAGTGAAGAGGAATATGAATCATTCACTCAACAAGCGATTGCAAGGGAAGCCGCGATGTAAGTGGATGACACCCTCATATGCGAGCATGATCCAAGCCCTTCCCTAGTAATTGCTCAAGTATTGAAACAAACTCCATACCAAGAGAGGACCAACGCCTCAATATCTTCCAAAATTTTGCCGGAATTGACGGGAAGTCCATAAAGGTGATCATCGATGGAGGTAGTTGCCACAACCTTGCAAGTACGGAGCTTTGTGAAAAACTCAAGTTGCCGTTCATAGCACACCCTCACCCTTATCATATCAAATGGCTTGATGACAATGGAGCACTCAAGATAACTTCCAAGGTCAACATCTCCTTCAAGATTGGCCCATATGAAGACAACATCGAGTGTGATGTTGTGCCAATGTCCGTATGTCACATGCTACTTGGGAGACCATGGCAATACGATAGCAGAGCTATACATCATGGTAGCACTAACCAATACTCCTTCAAGTGGGACAACAAGACATTCGTGCTCCAACCAATGATGCTAAGCCAAGTTATTGCATCAAACATGACATTCGTGCACAAGATAAAGCAAACTAAGGACCCTTGTGAGATGAGTGGTGAGAGAGTGAACCACAATCACGAGAGTGAGTGCCACAAGCCCCAAGTGAGTGGAAAAATCATGAGTGCCACGATGCAAGCCACCAAATGTGAGAAGAGATATTTGAGTGTGACCCATACTAACAATCAATCATACAATTCTCTCTCTTTGTTGTCGGTTTTGAAAGGTACACAAGATAGACCACCACCTGTGAGGATCATGGTATAAGATCTCCAACCACAACATTATGCCAAGTAGATCTACAATATCTTCAACATGTTTGAAAATGGCTTCGACACTGTGATCTGACCATGTACAAGCACAAGGCCAAGGGCACACCTACTTCCTTTCATGATGAAAGAACTTCGTCGAGGACGACTCGTTTTCAAGCGGGAGGGGGGATGATGCAACCCAACACATGGCATTCACCATTGGTCCACATAATGCTACGCCAACCATCACTCCATAGGTGAATTCCATCTATATCTCGCCCTCCTTTGGTTTCATGTGAATGGGATCCTACTTGAGACAAATGCATATGATTTTTACTAGGTCCTTGACCATGACACCAAGAGGAGAAAACAAGGGTACCACTGGAGCCAAGACGCCCAAGCAAGAAGCATGGAAAAGAAGAAAGAAGAAGGTTTTTGGCACTAGGCCCGGCACCGCCGGAATCCATGCCGAAACATCTAGCGCTAGGTCCGACCAACTAGAACCACCGCCAGAATTTCCGGTCACCTCCGAGCCAAACCGATGACCGCTGAAACACTAGACAGAACACCTAACAAACCGATGAAACCAAACCATCGACCGCCGAAAATCCCAGTGCCAATTTCGATGATACCGAACTTATCACCAGAAATGCCAGTCTACACACTATGTAGGATTTGATGCACATAATATTCCCCTACCTACCCCTTCGCCCCTAGTACTATAAATATCCCCCGTGTGGCTCAGATCTGACTAGAGATGATGATGAATTGAGGCATGTGCCAAACCCTGGATGGGAACCCCCTCTCTATAGTAAATCTATGAGTTGTACAAGGACTTGGAGTCGGTTCCCTTCTCCAAGTCGTCAATACCCTCAAGTGTTTGGTATCTCCATGTGAAGGATTCTAGTTGTGTTTGGTCTCTCCCCTTTGGGATTCTACTTAGTTTCTACTCTCTACTTGATTTGGATTGTATCATCCGCTTGCCGATCTCTCCTTTGGTGATTCTACCGCAAGGTCTCTCGCCGAGGATTCTGTTGGATTGGTTGTTCGAACCAACATGAGAAAATCGAATCGGGTGTGATTTGGCATGTGTTTATATCTTTACCTTACATTAGAGTTGTGTTCATCGTGTTCATCGCGTGTCCCTCACTCCCCGCCTCAAATCCATGAAGATCGGGCCACCTCAAGGGTAAATCCATAAGGAGACCCATATCATACACTATGGGTCCACTCATGTATTATGGTCACTAGTAGAAAAAGGGCCTTTTGTTCAGGCCATTAGTCTCGGCCATGGCTGGGGCCAGGACTAATGGTCCGAACGGACGACCCAAAACCCTTGAAATCATTTGTCCTGCCCATAAGAGACCATTTGTCCCGGTTTGAGATACAAACCGGCCGGTTTGTATCTGAAACCGAGGCAAATGGGCTGGCTCTATATATATATGGCACAACTCTCCTCTATTTTTTCATGGGGGAAGGTGTGGCATAGTTTGTGCTAGGTTTTTTCTCTTATGCACTAGAGGTGCTCGATGAAATGCATGTGAGAGCGATGCCACTTGAGTTCACACAAAACAAACATGATATGAGGTGCCCGAGACACACTTAAGCTTTCTCCTCTTTGTTTCCAAGTGTCCTAAAAGGTTAGCAACTATTTTCTCGTTTAGACTGCGCGGTCCTAATTTTAGCATCGTGATAGCGTTTGATATATATGGTTGTATGATGTAGATGAGCCATCCATGGATGTACGGTAACTGGCGCTCTGACGCTGACAGAGAAGGTGTGCGTTCTTTTCGCATTGTGGCCAAGGCGAACAAGCGGTGGGATGGTTTTATGTGTTGTCCACATGTTGAATGTCGGAATGAGCAGGCTCACACCTCCTCAAGAGTCATTCAGAGCCACATGCTTCAGTTCTGTTTCAGGTCCGGCTATAATGTTTGGACCAAGCATGAAGAAAGAGGTATTATGATGGAAGACGGTGATGAAGAAGAGAACGATGATGACAACTACTGATCTATGTTCCCTGAATATGATGATACTGCAATGGAAGACAATGAAGAAGAAGGAGGTGAAGGACGGGCACCAGATGAGCCCGATGATGATGTTGGTCGGGTCATTTCTGATGCAAAGTGAGGCTGCAACATAGAAAAGGAGAGGTTGTAGTTCGAGCAAATGTTACTGGACCACAACAAATTGTTGTACCCAACTTGTGAAGATGGCCAGAAGAAGCTGGGTAGCACACTGGAATTGCTGAAGTGGAAGGCAGAGACCGGTGTGACTGACTCGGGATTTGAAAAGTTGCTGGTACTAATGAACAAGATGCTTCCAAGAAAGAACGAATTTCCTGCTAGTACGTACGAAGCAAAGAAGCTTTTCTTCCCTCTAGGATTAGACATGCAGAAGATACATGCATGCCCTAATGACTCGATCCTCTACCGCGGTGAGAAGTACGAGAATATGGATAAATTCCCCGTATGTACTGCATTGCAGTATATGATCAGCAAAGATGATCTTGGTGATGTTGAGGGCGAGCCACCTAGGAAGAGGGTTCCTGCCAAGGTGATGTGGTATGCTCTATAATACCACGGTTGAAACGTTTGTTCAGAAACAAAGAGCATGCCAAGTTGTTGTGATGGCACATGGAAGACCGTAAGAAAGACGGGATGTTGAGGCACCCCGCTTATGATCGGCGGTGGAGAAAAATCGAGAGAGACTTCCAGGACATTGCTGGTGACGCAAGGAACTTATGGTTTGGTCTAAGTACCGATGACATGAATCCTTTTGGGGAGAGAGCTGCAGTCACAACATGTTGCCCGTGACTCTATGTATCTACAACCTTCCTCCTTAGTTGTGCATGAAGCTAAAGTTTATTATGATGCCAGTGCTCATACAAGGCCCGAAGCAACCCGGCAAGGACATTGATGTGTACCTAAGGCCAATAGTTGATGAACTTTTATAGTCGTGGGCCAAACCAGGTGTATGTGTGTGGGTTGAGCACAAACAAGAAGAATTTGAGCTACAAGCGTTGCTATTCGTAACCATCAATGATTGGCATGCTCTTAGTAACACACTACAAGGAATATGGCTATATATGACCCTCCATGTTCGTCACAAAATCGTCATAGTAGTCTATTTATGACGATTCTATGACGATTTTGAGATCGTCGAAAGCTGGCCGTCGCAAATGAACTATAACGACATTTCTGGTAAAATCGTCATAACCGTTTATGACGATATTGGATCATCATAACCTCTATGATGATTCAATATCGTCATGGACCATCTAGCCAGGCCAGGTCAGATCCGACGTGGCCGATCCAGCGTGGCAAAATTGTGACAAAATTAAATTGTCTTAAATCGAATTCAGCCTGGTCCATTCAGTCATTTATGTGGGTTGAGCCCAATAATTTGGGCCATGTATGATTCATGTTCTACTAGTTCTGGTTGGCTAAATGGGCAAGCCCCAACAATTCAGCCTTTTTATTTCTAAACATTGAAATTTTCACATTATTTTTATTTTCTATTTCGAAATTTAAATCTTATTCTGATTCTGGTCCCACTAGGAAGATGGGTGCTTGGTCCCACTTATCAGTTTCCTATTCTTTCTTTCCTATTTTAATGCACGTCCCACCAGGCATCACGTGCTATTTAGGCCCCACTCATTAGTCATGTATTTGTTCAATAACCAGTAATCCAATTCAAACAAGCCAATAAAGTCATAAGTATTTCATATGACATCCAAACAATATATTACAATCACTCACAATACTAATAAGGTATTCAACTATCAAAATATTATTACATATTATGACAGAGCCAGGTTCAAAAATATTATTACATAAATGTATCTCCCAGTAACAAGTCTCTACATCGAGTAAAAGTATGTCCAGCAAGCTGACACCATGTAACTTCCTCCGAATGACATTCTTCCTTGCAATGCTGGTGTTGCATTTGTCTCAAACATCCTACAAATAAACAAACAAATATCAGGAAATACTTTAGTAATTGACATTGATAATGGACAAAAGAGGGACCAAAGATAGCAAATTCGAGAATCCAGTCCATCCTTCAATCTATCAACTCAAAACAAAAGCCCTTAACGAGCTAATGCACATAATTCATGGATTGTGGCATAAGATAGCATAGAACAGAGATCCAAGTATGTTCGAAAAAAAGTAAACATACTAGCCAAGGAACAATGTGCATATCAAACTAATGCTATGAACCTCCAGTAGCAGCATGAAACAAATTGACCAATGGTTCTCCCACAGAAATTGCATTGACTTTAACCTGAGCTCAACAACCTCTAGCATAATTTCTGAAGCAATTAGCCTGGCTTTTCTATATATTTTACATGTTACAAACACACATGATGCTTGAGAGACGCAACAGATAGAGCGCATATAGGAGATGGAAATCGGAACTCACTAGAGGGTTATCATAGCCGAGGCTGAACCGTCACGGGCTACTTGCGGTGCGCCGCCACCACACCAGAAGCCACAGGGGCGAGTAGCAGGATAGCCGCCCAGGGTACACAAGTTAAACACAAGGTCATGCCAATGTATAAGAATTTATAATAGGATTAAAACAGTGTAGCCTACTTCAGCTAGCTCTACATACAACCATAAAGAAGCAAAATACATTGTACAGTTGGTTGCCACAACCAATACACACCTTATAAGAAAAAGACTATAAAGTAATGTGTACTGTCATGGTGTTTTAGCCGTTGAAAGTAAAAGCCTCAGCTAAATGTTGCCATCAAACAAAGAAAGGCTATGGACATGACCCACACACTCCAGTTTTATTAGAAACCAAGTCAACATCAGGATTACAAATATTGCGTGTATCCAAGTTAAGATCAGGATTAAAACAATGTATAATAAACAAACTATTAGGATATGCATGCAGTTTCAGTTCCAGCAAATCACATTATATATGACAGCCAACAGGAACACAATTAGCTTGCTTGATTGATCTTGTTTCAAACAGCACTCAGAAACATTTTGCATAGTGGATATCCTAGGTGAAATAATTCCCACAAGCTTCGTGCTGGTGCACTTAACATGAATCAGTACAAAGACTGCTACTCCAGTGTATGCTTAAATTATAGAACTGCTACTAGAGCATACCATTCCCTTGCACAATTCACACATATTGATTGATTGCCATCAGGCAAACATTTGCACTAGCTTTCTAGGTCACTGAACTACTACTAGAAATAACAGCTTCCTAGTACAAATGTTTGCCCGCGTAGTTATTTGCCGGCCGACGGGATCAACATTGAAAGATACTAGTAATAGAGTCACATGTCCCCCACAAATTGTTCCATCGAGAGCAAGCAACAGGTTGGATGGTACCTAAAAGGCGGTCTCAAAGTACTCGCAGGGCGCGGTCTGGCAGCCCAAGTAGGCCTTCCTGGCGGCCGTCTCGCTGTATACTCTCGGGCACCCCTACGGATGATCGATCGAGTTGAATTGCGTCGTTAGAATTGTTGATCATCACCATAATAGTAATCTTCTCTGAAGGGGAGAGGACAGAAGAAGAAGTAGACCTGGTATGCGACCTTGAGGCCATGCATGTTGGTTTCCCCCATCAGATTTGCGCTCGTCAACGGCCCTGCATTCTCCAAACAAACATACGCACACACATTCAATTACAGCGGCGGAAGCGAGAAGCAGCAAACTAATTACCCCGGGAAGGAAAGCTAGAGCGGGATATTCCAGCTTATAAGGCAGCGCGATGGCGGTGTCGCGGGAGGCCGGTACCAGCACGGGCACGCCGTTGGGTCCGTCGTCGTCGCCCGGTGTCTATTGCGGCAAGGAGGCGGAGACGGAGACCGCGGGGCAGCGAGCCAGCCGCCCGCGTAGTCGTGGCCTGTGTTGCGTCGCCTCCCTCGTTGAGGAGTACATCTTGGACATCGGCGCTGATCTATTGCAGGGGCTCGGAGCCAGCCGCCGCTCCTTGATGGACTCGACCAGAGCCCCCATCGTCGGGGCTGACATCGCCAGAGCCCCCATCGTCGGGGCTGCCACCGCCAGCGCCCCCATCATCGGGGCCGCCACCGCCAGAGCCCCATTGTCGGGGCCGCCATGCTGCCATCGACGGCGTAGACGAGAAGCGGGACCCGGCGTGCCTTGATGCCGTCAGATTCCTCCACCGAGGTTGTGCCGGGGGTAGGCGGAGCTGGGCTCAGCCGGGGAGAGAGGAGGGAGAGGGTGGATCGGCTGGAGGGGAGAGGGTGGTGGTCGTGTTGTGAATCGGCGAGAGGAGAGAATCGGCGGCGCAGAGATAGGGCAAGGAAAGGGGCGGTGCGAGGGGGGCGATCTAGGTTTTCTTGACAGATGGTGAGGCCGTGGGCACGGTGGGTGATGTGCTTCTTCGGGTGAGCTACCAGCCATTGGATCCCTCTGAACGGTCCAGATAAGGCACATAAGGCTGATCCATGGGAGGCGTTTTCCTGTGTTTTTATTGGTTGGTTCACAAAACACCTCAATTTTTGCACTTGCAAAATATAAAATGCCTTTTTTGTCTAACAAAAATGAAAAGTTCCTCCGATGACATTGTTCGTCATTCCAAAATACATATGTGTGCACAATTTTTTCATCTAATCTTGAAAATGTATTCTCAAAAAAGCTATTTTTTATTTTTCAAGTGCCAAAATCGGAGCGTTTTGTGAAGCAACACCAAACGGTAAATACAAAAATGGTACCACCCCATTTTTAGAAAATACTAGTCCACCTTACATGAACAATGTCTCAGTCGGGGATTTTAAAACCTTTTCGTCCACCCCTGGTGAAAATGACAAATGAGTGCCGAATCGGTAGGAAGTGGGTCCGATTTGAACTACATGTACATTATATGATGTCCATGATTTTTCATAAAAATCATTTTTAGACTCGTAATATGTTGTTTCTTCAGAGATCCAATGCAAGTTTAGCGAGGCTCGTCCCCTAGCTAAGAACATTCATGCCCGTTGTTTTGACCATTATTTGAAACGGGCATAAAAAATGCAAAAACGGTCCCAACTATATGAATCCTTCGCGTGGCATCATGTTATGTAACATAGTTGTAAGGAAAAATATCAAACTTGGTAAATTGATTGCGTCTCGAAAAAACCTTCTCAGAAACGACCTATCATGTTCGAGGTTTCATGACTTTCAGGCCAAACGACGAGTGTTATGACTAGAATCAGGGCATAGTTTGTCATAATATGCTCGTATTATGCACGCGTGTGCATCTTGGGATGGCGAACAATGTTGCAGGAGGAAGTTTTATTTTTCATCGTATGGAAAATCCATTTTCCATTTTCCGAGCGTAAACAACGGGGCGTTTTGTGAAGCAACCACCAAATGACAGTTTTAGAATGCTACCACCCCATTTTTCAAAAATACTAGACCACCTTACATGAACAATATCTCAGCCGGGGATTTTAAAACCTTTTCATCCACCCCTGGTGAAAAAGACAAATGACTGCGGAATCGGTAGGAAGTGGGTCCGATTTGAACTACATATACATTATCTGATGCCCATGATTTTTTGCAAAAATCATTTTTAGACTCACAATATATTGTTTTTTAGAGATCCAATGCAAGTTTAATGAGGCTCGTCCCCTAACTAAGAACATTCATGCCCGCTGTTTTGACCATTATTTGAAATGGGCATAAAAATGCAAAAAGGTCCCAACTATATGAATCCTTCGCGTGGTATCATGTTATGTGACATAGTTGTAAGGAAAAATATCAAACTTGGTAAGTTGATTGCGTCTCGAAAAAACCTTCTCAGAAACGACCTATCATGTTCGAGGTTTCATGACTTTCGGGCCAAACGACGAGTGTTATGGCTAGAATCAGGGCATAGTTTGTCATAATATGCTCGTATTATGCACGCGTGTGCATCTTGGGATGGCGAACAATGTTGCAATAGGAAGTTTTCTTTTTCATCATATGGAAAATCCATTTTCCATTTTCCGAGCGTAAAAAACGAGGCGTTTTGTGAAGCAACCACCAAATGACTGTTTTAGAATGCTACCACCCCATTTTAAAAAAATAATAGACCACCTTACATAAACAATGTCTCAGCCGGGGATTTTAAAACCTTTTTGTCCATCCCTGGTGAAAAAGACAAATGACTGCCAAATCGGGAGGAAGTGGGTCTGATTTGAACTACATGTACATTATATGATGCCCATGATTTTTTGCAAAAATCATTTTTAGACTCACAATATATTGTTTCTTCAGAGATCCAATGCAAGTTTAATGAGGCTCGTCCCCTAACTAAGAACCTTCATGCCCGCCGTTTTGACCATAGTTTGAAACGGGCATAAAAAATTAAAAAAAGGTCCGATCAATGCAAATCCTTCGCGTGGCGTCTTATTATGTGACATAGTTTCAAGAAAAAATACCAACCTTGGTATATTGCAAGTGTCTCAAAAAAACCTTCTCATAAATGACCTATCATGTCTGAGGTTTCATCGCTTTCGGGCCAAACGACCAATGTTATGGCCAGAATCGCGATATAGTTTGTGATAATGTGCCCATATTGTGCATCCATGTGTACCATGAGATGGCGAACAATGTTGCAGGAGGAAGTTTTTCTTTTCGTCGCACGGAAAATCCATTTTCAATTCTCCGAGCGCAAAAAACGGGGCGTTTTGTGAAGCAACCACCAAACGACAGTTTTAGAATGCTACCACCACATTTTTCAAAAATAGTAGACCACCTTACATGGACAATTTCCCAACCGGAGTATCTCAAACCTTTCCTTCCATCCCTGAGAAAAAAGACAAATTCCTGCCGAATCGGTAGGAAGTGGGTCCAATTTGAACTACAGGTACATTATCTCATGCCCATGATTTTTCGAAAAAATCATTTTTAGACTCGCAATATGCTATTTCTTTAGAGATCCAATACAAGTTTAGCGAGGCTCGGCCCCTAGCTAAGAACCTTCATGCCTATCGTTTTGACCATAGTTTGAAACGGGCATAAATTTTTTAATAAAGGTCCGATCAATGCAAATCCTTCACGTGGCGTCTTATTATGTGATGTAGTTTCAAGGAAAAGTACCAACCTTGGTATATTGCAAGTGTCTCGAAAAAACCTTCTCATAAATGACCAAACGATCGGTGTTATGGCTAGAATCGCGACATAGTTTGTGGTAATGTGCTCATATTGTGCAAGAATGTGCATCTTGGGATGGTGAACAATGTTGTAGGAGAAAATTTTCCATTTCATCGCATAGAAAAGTCATTTTTCATTTTCTGAGTGTAAAGAACGGGGCGTTTTTTGAAGTAACCACCAAACGGCTAATTCAAAATGCTACCACCCTATTTTTCAAAAGTAATATACCACCTTACATGCATAATGTCCCAACCGGGGATTCGAAAACCTTTTCAACCACCCCTGGTGAAAAAGACAAATTTCGGACGAATCGGTAGAAAGTGGGTCTGATTTGAACTACATGTACATGATCTAATACTCGTGATTTTTTGAAAAAAAATCATTTTAGACTCACAATATGATGTTTCTTTAGAAATACAATGCAAGTTTAGCAAGACTTAAGGCCAAAAAATTTGAACTCAAAACCCTAGTTTCAAAATCATATTTTGGATTATGATATTGTCCCTACCATGGACTAATGTGAGATTAGTAAATCCAGTATTTTGAAATAATAAAAGTATTGATAATTAACAACCTAGGAGGATATAACTGATTTTATAAAAAAATATAGCCAAAAATCAATTAATTTGGACTTGCTATGAAAAAGATACAAAGGAATTAAGAAAATAGAAAAGAAAAAAAACTCCTAAATGGACCACCGGCCTGGACCGCATCGTATCTATCAGGTGCCAAGGCCCAGGCTGCCAAGTTAAAAAAAAGGAGGGAAGGACCACCGGCCTGGACCGGACTCTCTTCGCCAAGGCCCAGGCCCAACAAATAAGATGGAGTCATTTATAAACAAGCAGCGTCGTACTATAACAAGAAAGAAGTGGTGGTGGGATGTTTAGAGCACCTCGTTTGGTGGATGAGGTCCTTGGTTCGATCCCTGTAAGAACCAATTTTTGCGCCAATTATTCGTGAATTTATCAAAGCCTAACATATAAATAAAACGATTATGCAATAATAACATGAATGAGATGGTAGTGTAGTGGTTTGCATTGAGCGAGCGTAGACCCGTGGTTGCTGGTTCGATCCCCTTGTCTACTCCTTTTTGCCATTATTCCCTAAAAAATAGACATATACATATACAAATCTTGACACATAGACATGCCACATAAGCATAATTATACAAAAGTTGCCACGTAGACATGCCACATAGGCATAATTGCTGATGTGGCCAGCTAGTTAATTAAATTTATATTATTTTAGACGATATGACGATTTAAATTGGTCATAATGGGGGTATGAATAAGGCTCTAAGCTATATCATGTAGTTTATGATGATTTCATGTGATGAAATTACGACGATTTTGACACAAATCGTCGTAGTTCTATAGGATTTTGGCCTCTCCAAACAGCATATGACCATCTTGGGAAAATCGCCATAAATCTATGACGATTTCATTCCTCGTCACTATGAGAAGGTCACAAGTTAACACATTTCTTGTAGTGACATTTCAGGACGGACGAACAAAGAATACAATGCATGCATGCACTGTTTAGATGAGACTGAAAGTATATATCTGAATAAATGTAGAAAGAGTGTGTACCTATACAATCGTCATTTTCTTCCACCCAGGCATCCCTTATGGAAAAAAGGCAAGCATTTCAATGGCAATGCAGAAACCTAGACGAAGCCTATCCCCCGTACTGGTGCGGATGTATTTGGTATGGTAAAGGATTTAAATGTAATCTTTGGAAAGGGTCCTGGAGGACAACCTATTCCTAAAGTCGCCGATGGACATGCACCCATGTGGAAGAAGAAATATATATTTTGGGAGCTACCCTATTGGGAAGTGCATGAGGTCCGCTCTGCAATCGACGTGATGCACCTGATGAAGAATCTTTGCGTGAATATTCTAGGATTCTTGGGCTTGTATGGGAAGTCAAAAGATACCCTGGTAGCACGGGAGGACCAGCAACATCATAAAGGATGAGACGACATGCACCTAGGGAATTTTCAAGGGCTTGCCAGCTACGCTCTTACCAAACAAGAGAAGGAAATCTTTTTTGAAGTCCTTTTCAATATCAAGGCCCCACCTGGATTCTCGTTGAATATAAAGGGAATAGTAAATATGAAAGAGAAAAAGTTCCAAAACCTAAAGGGTCATGACTGGCACATGCTTATGACGCAATTGCTTCCGGTTGCATTGAGGGAAGTTCTACCAGAATTTGTTTGACTAGCCATTGTGAAGGTATGTGCATTCCTTAGTGCAATTTCTCAGAAGGTAATCCATCCAGAAAGTCGATCAGGATTACAGATTGATGTGGTCCAATGTATGGTCAGCTTCAAGTTGTTGTTCCTTCCATCCTTCTTCAACATTATGACACACCTCCTAGTTCACCTAGTCAAATAGATTAGAATTCTCGGTCCTGTTTTTCTATACAATATGTTCCCCTTCCAGAGGTTCATGGGACTCTTAAAGAAATATGTTCATAACCGTGCTAGGCCAAAAGGAAGCATCTCCAAGGGCTATGGAACAGAGGAGGTCATTGAGTTTTATGTTGACTTTCTTCCTGACCTTAAGCTGATTGGTGTTCTTGAATCTCGGTATGAGGGGAGGCTGACTGGAAAAGGTACACTAGGAAGGAAATCAATGGTATGTAAAGACGGCAATTCTTTCACTCAAGCACACTACACAATTCTACACAATTCTACCATGGTGGCTCCTTATATCGAGAAACACAAGAATATTCTACGCTCCGAAAACCCGGGGAAGCCTGGCGCCTGGATTAAAGGGGAACACGAGAATACTTTCGGAAGTTGGTTGCAGACTGATGGATCTGAAATATAGCCATCTACGTCCACATTTAAACTTGATATTATTCATAATTTTAATGAAATATCTCTCTAAACCCTGCCACTAATTCCTAATATTAAGAGGGGTATGCAATCCTTTCTTTTATATTTTTCCTGCGCAGATGATGTTGTTTGATGATGGGAATCACTATATTAAAGTCAAAGATACAAGATTTCCAACAACCAGAAGAAACCAAGAGCCGTAAAGCGGAGGCACACACTTTAGTCGTATAGTTGGCCCCGCCACCATTAGGTCAAACAGAACAACTTTCGTGAAGGGACCCCTATATAAAGGAGCCTTGGGCAACGAGAAAACAAGCCAGACCTCACCAAAAAGTTTCTGCCATAGATCACCAGCCGCCTCCATATCTCAAAACCCTTCTATATCTCCATAGCCATATTCCACCACTTGTAATAGTAGATCTCTTCTTCATTTGGTGCATTGTAAGACTATTTCTATCAATCTTATGATTTTCATTACAATGTTTGTGATTGTTGATCTGATATCTATGTGTGAGTAATTCTCCTTGGGCTAAGGGTGAAGACCCACAAGTATAGGGGTGTATCGCAGTATTTTCGATAAGTAAGAGTGTCGAACCCAACGAGGAGCAGAAGGTGTTGATGAGTGGCTTGGAGCAGGAATTCTCTGTAAATACTTAGCAAACGGATTTTTAGGTGTTTTTGATAATGCAGATAAATAAAGTGCGAGTAAATGAAAGACAATAATAATAGATGCAGCAAGTGGTCCAATCCTTTCTTTAGGAAAGGGCAAGCCAGTTGTATTACTTAAGATGACCAAACATTCTCGAGGACACACGAGAATATCGTCAAGTGCTTTTGCTTCATATAGTTGATTAATCTTCTTTAGTTTGATAAGTGTTGTGTGGGTGAACCTATGCTAATGTATCGACCTTCATAGGACTAATACATACTTGTGATTAAACCCCTTGCAAGCATCCGCAAGTATAAGAAAGTAATTAAGATATAAACCTAACCACAACTTTAAACTCTAAGATCCTGACATCCCTTGTGCAAAGGTTTCCTAACGGGGGTTCAGGTTTCTGTCACTTCGGCAACCCCTACGATTAATATCCAAATACACAATGCATTCCCCTAGGCCCATAAAGGTGAAATGTCATGTAGTCGACGTTCACATGACACCACTAGAAGAATAACACCACAACTTAAATAACAAACTATTGAATCTTCCTCAACACAACTCCACTACTAACAACATGACTTCTCCCATGTCCTCAAGAACTAAACGAACTACTCATAAGACATCATATGGATCAAGATCAGAGATGAAATAATGATAAGTAACAATCTGAAAATGAAAGATAATTCAATGGTTCACTCAATAGCATCAACTACAAAGAGTAATCAACACCGAGAAAGTTTCCCCTAAGAACTATGCAAGATTCAACCCAATTTTTACAGCGGTATGGAGTGTGATGATGGTGCTGGTGGAGATGATGATGGAGATGATGATGATCCCGATGAAGTCCATCTTGATGGTGGTGTTGATGGCGACGATCTCCTCTCTCCGGGAAGGAATTCTCCTGGCAGAATTATGTCTGCCGGAGAGATCTTTATCTCTTTATAGTTTTCCACCCCGCAGAGGCGGCGGAATCTTTTTGTGATCACTCCCCTAGGCTTAGGGTTTCGTGGGGATAATATACGCCAAAAGGGAGAGCAAGGAGTGGGCTAGGGTGGCCACACCACCTGGTGGCGCGGCTAGGGGTGGCCCGCGCCAAGGGGTGGTGTGGGTCCCTTGTGGCCCAACTCCGCTCCCCCTTCTGGCACTCTCCGTCTTCGGGAAAAATAGGATTTTCCATGTATTTTCCCGGATTTTACGATCTTCACGAATTTTGCCTCCAAACAGCCCCTTTTCCATTAGAGTCCTGACTGCAGTGGTCCATGCTCCAAAATTCATCAACCATGCAAAAATAGATGAAATAACATAAGTATCATCTCTTAATATGAAATATATCAATGAATAACCGTAAATTATGATATAGAATAGTGATGCAAAATGGACGTATCAACCCCCCCAAGCTTAGACTTCGCTTGTCCCCAAGCGAAAACTGAGCTCAGTAAACATGACCTCAGGTTTATGGAGTGAAGAGTCGATAAAAGAATACGGACAAGAAGCATCATATTCATCAATACATAAATCATAATAGCAGACAACTCACTATTATATAACTTAACTTGCAATAAGTAAAGGGAACACAATAAAGATACATAAAGTAAATCATAATTGGTAATGGCAAACTTTACTCTTGGTCAAAGAATAGTTAACAATTTTGCAGGAGTTCAATCATAAAGGGGTTTTCAGTGATAGCTTTCAAAGTAATAAACACTAAGATAAGAGCAATGTGCAAAACAAGAAAAATAAGAAACATGATTGAATAAATCATCATATGAATGAATGAAACACAACAACTCAAAATACTTGCTGAGATGGAAAGGAATAGGTTTACTGACTCAACAAAAGTAAAAGATAGGCCCTTTGCAGAGGGAAGCAGGGATCTCAAGTTTCATAAAGAGCTTCCAAAAATTATGATACGTATTAGCTTTCAGCTCTCATTGCCCCTATCATAAGCATCTTTAGGTGGTTAAGGTTAAAGTGAACAAACTATGGAGTATATGCTTGACAAAGTATAAGTTGGCAATCTCATGTCCCTTGAATACGAGAGCCGCTCCTCATGCTACTCAAGTTTAGTTACCGGTAAGTTCTTGTCATAGTAAGTACATGTGTATCATTGAGAATCTCCAACGGAGTACCCCTTGCCCGATGATACGGAAGAATCCCCATATCAAAATGACAAGGCAAGCAGACAATAAGCATCTCAACATCTTCATATTTACCATGGGAAAATGGTGCTTTTTTCTCTCTTTCCGCTTTTCTCATTTCTTTTTTTATTTTTTTCTCAATCTCTATCTCTTTTTATAAGAAGAATGCTTCATAGATTGCTCATTATGGTTACGCTGTAGGTTTCCACCATGATTAGGCATGGATTAGACCAGCGGCCCAGGCGTTTCTCTAACACACATACATAACTCCATGGACTTACAAGCTCCCCTTTCATTTCACATCAACGACATCCATAGACAAAAGAGCATGATATCAAATAGGTACAATGTACAAGTGCAATGTTGAAAGCGTTCCCCATGACAACATGGTTCTGCTAATTCCCAACGTATAAGTGCAAGCATATACAACTTAGATGACACAATGGTTCAAGTTTATTAAGTGCAAGAAAAGTAAAGTGTGCCATCAAGTTCGTGAGAGCTTTAATCACTAATTTTCACATAACAAGTTTAATTCGGAAGGTAGATAAAAATATGAATTTACTTGGAATAGCAATAGTGCTAATAGGTAGGTATGTTGGACACAAATGGCATAGGTTTTGGTTTAAGGATTGGATGCACGAGAAGCATTCCCTCTCAGTACAGCTTTTAGGCTAGCAAGGCTGGGTAACAAGCATAAGAGTTGAAGGAAACAAACAAACATACAAGTGATAAAAACAAACATGCAATCTTCCTTGGAAGCACAAAAGATCTTAACTAGAGAATACTAAGCTTATGAGCCAATCAAGAAAGATGATGATGAAATTATATTTCTTTAAGAGTACTTTTATATTTTCATTAAATTCTCAAAATATTGTTGCTATTGACCGAGCCAGGTTTTCCAAAACCAACTAAATTAACTCATGATCCCAAAGTGAGACCAATACTAATAACAAGATCAATCATATAAAAGGAATTGAAAACTAATATAAGATATGCAAAAGAGTAAATGATAGAATTTCTCATTAATATTCCATAATGGCAACTCACACCAAGGGATACATAGATATCTAACGAGAGGGAGGACACTTCCATAATGCAAACCATCCTACATGATAACTTCTCTATTCATGATATGACTCTACTAAAAAGGTAAAAAGATAGAAGATAGTGATGTGATACCGCGACACTCCCCCAAGCTTGGAACAAACCAAGGGGATGCCAAAACCCGATGACGAATTACTCCTTCGGTGGTGGTGGTGTTCTCTCGATCGGAGTGAGATAATCTTCCAGGATCTTGCGAAGCCTGTTATTCTCTTCTTGCAGTATATCCACCTTTCTCCTCAGGACTCGGTACTTATCGCAAAACTCATAAATGGCCCGTAGAGCTTCCACCGCTGCAGGGCAGGATTTTAGGTTTAGAATTGGAGGTATCAGCCCTTGTCCTTTCATTTCTGCCAACATGCCCTTCAGTTCCTCCTTGATGCTCCGAACCATATCTTGATGCCTAGTTGTGATCCTTTCTTCTTCCACCCATCCTACGAAGGTCCACTACTCCAGGTCGCGATGGAGCTCGCGCCGGCATCGCAGCTCATGATCCTCCGAAAACAAACCCTGAAACGACATCTGAACAGCAAAAAGACGACGAGAACACGATATACGAACCTCAAGGGATCCGGGGGATTATATATTACGAATTTTTACAACAAAAAGGAAGGTACTGGGAGAAAACGGGTCGGAGACGGACTCTGGGGTGGCCACACCACCTGGTGGCATGGCCAGGGGCCCCGCGCCAGGGGGTGGTGTGAGCCACCTTGGCTCCGTTTCCGTCCCTCTTTCGCTTCGTTGCTTTCCTTGTTGGATAAAAACTGCAAAAATATAACTGGACAGATTTTTCACGGACCTTTTCTTACCAGAACTGTTACCTATTCGAAAACAGACTCTGCAGGTCTCTGAACTTGGCATTTAATAGATTCTTCTGGAGTCACCACTTGAATAACATTAATATCTTCATCTTTATACACATATTGTTTGAGTCATGTAACCTTTCACTATCTTATTACACCATCTTCTCCAATAACCTGAAATTTCGTTCACACAAAACTTCACACTATTCTCATTAGCAACATTAGTGTAAGCGAGGTAATAAACCTTTTAAGTTTAATTTCAACTGAAATCCATCAAAACATAAGCTATTGTAGCAACTCCTTCCGAAAACCCAAAAAGAATTCAAAAAGGAAATCGATTTAAGTGGCAAATGCAAGAGTGGTAAAAATCTATCAGAACATACCAGCAGGTAAAGATCAATTTTTTCGAAAATCTTCTGTTGCTTAAATCAAAAAGTGCAAAACTAACTAAAGTTAAATAATAACCTGGGGTTGATGCACAAAAAATTACAGTTCAATCCGACATATAGAGATTTTTCACGAATTTTTACAGCGAAGCACAAAAAACTGTTTCGAGACAGCAACTTCCCCAAATCTTACTTCTCTCTCATTAGAGGTTGATCTTGACACAAAAACCAAAAAAAAGGGATAAGAAGAGGTTATTGTCAAACAATAACTTCCAAGACTCAAATAAGCAAAAACAAACTGAAAGCAAAAGAAATATATTGGGTTGTCTCCCAAAAAGCTCTTTCTTTATAACCATTAAGATGGGCATGATAATTTTAATGATGCTCACATAAGACTAAGAATTGAAGTAAAAGGGAACATCAAGAAGCAAAAAATCGCATGTTTAAGTCTAACCCACTTCCTATGCAAGGGGATTTTGTAAGTAAATAAATTGTTGAAACCAGAAGTTGCAAGCATAGGAAAGCAAAACAAGTCCAACATAAAGACCTTAAGCATAAAGCGATGAAACTTAATATTATTGAGATGCATTAGAACCGTCTTCCCTCTCTCATAATAACTTTCAGTATCATGCATAAATCTAACAATATAACTATCACAAGAACCATTGTAGCAATGATCACTTATCCTTACAGAAAACACAGGGACACTAGTTCTTATAACACTACTTTGTGAAACATTATTAGAAGTATCCTTACAGAGGATAGTGTGTCCATCTTCTACATATTTAGTGACAAAGTCTTTCACCATTGCTACTACAGGTTTAGCAGCTATTTGTTCATCAGGTTCAACAGCTTTATTTGTACTTTCATTAACCATACTAGCTATCATAGAATGTTCCTTTATCTTAACTGGGAAAGACATTTTCTCAATGTAAGGTTCAGGTAAAACATGATTAGCAGTATGAACTTCAGTATTTCTTGCAGGAACACAATTAGCAATATCTTTATATGGCTCATGATAGTTATTCCATTTCTTTTTAGGAACTTTAATATAGGAAGCAAAAGCCTTAAAATAATTTGCAATAGATTGAGAGTCCAGACCATAAGCATTTTTAATATTTTGAAAGTCATCAGTTCCAATAAAAGATTCAATGCATTCATAATCATAATTTATACCTGACTTTCTTCCTTTATCGTTCTCCCATGCTTCAGCATTGCCTTGAATACGGTCTAGAAGATCCCATTTAGATCCTTCTTCCATGCATGTAAATGATCCAACACAAGAAGCATCCAATAGATCCTTATCATGAAGAGAAAGACTTGCATAAAAGTTATTGATAATAATATTGTTGGGGAGCTCATGGATAGGACATTTTGAGCATTAGTAACTTCAATCTCCCCAATCTTGAGCTGTACTCTCTCCATCAAGAGGCCAAAAGTTGTATATTTTATTTCGATCTTTATGAATCTCACTAGGAGGATAAAATTTTGAATAAAAGAGAGGTACTACTTCCTCCCATTCAAGAGCTTGACCATTCTTCAGCAACTGATACCATTCCTCGGCTCTTCCTTTCAGTGATAATGAGAATAACTTCTTCTTGACTTGATCTGTTGTAATACCTGCACACTTGACCAACCCGCATAATTCGTGTATAAGGATCAAATGATCACCGGGATGGACGGTTCCATCCCTAAAATAGTAGTTATCCATAACACGATCAATAATTCTTGTAGGTATTTTAAAAGTATCATTCTCAGCAAGTGGTGGTTCATATACTACCTTAGCAGTGGTAGTAGCATTACGAAATAAGAAACTAAGGGAATTATCCATATTGAAAATAAAGTAACTAACAGAAATAAACAATACTAACGGTAGAAGTTTCATTTACCAGTTACACTCTCCAATAGCGCTTCACTCCCTGGTAATGGTGCCAGAAAATAGTCTTGATGACCCACAAGTATAGGGGTGTATCGCAGTATTTTCGATAAGTAAGAGTGTCGAACCCAACAAGGAGCAGAAGGTGCTGGCGAATGGATAGGAGCAGGAATTCTCTGTAAATACCTAGCAAACGGATTTTTAGGTGTTTTTGATAATGCAGATAAATAAAGTGAGAGTAAATGAAAGACAATAATAATAGATGCAACAAGTGACCCAATCCTTTATTGAGCAAAGGACAAGCCGGTTGTATTACTTAAGATGACCAAACGTTCTCGAGGACACACGGGAATATTGTCAAGTGCTTTCGCTTCATATAGTTGATTAATCTTCTTTAGTTTGATAAGTGTTGTGTGGGTGAACCTGTGCTAATATACCGACCTTCCTAGGACTAATACATACTTGTGATTAAACCCCTTGCAAGCATCCACAAGTACAAGAAAGTAATTAAGATAGAAACCTAACCACATGTTTAAACTCTAAGATCCTGAAATCCCTTGTGCAAAGGTTTCCTAACGGGGTTTCAGGTTTCTGTCACTCTGGCAACCCCTACGATTAGTGGCCAAATACACAATGCATTCCCCTAGGCCCATAAAGGTGAAGTGTCATGTAGTCGATGTTCATATGACACCACTAGAAGAATAACACCACAACTTAAATAACAAACTATTGAATCTTCCTCAACACAACTCCACTACTAACAACATGACTTCTCCCATGTCCTCAAGAACTAAACGAACTACTCACAAGACATCATATGGATCAAGATCAGAGATGAAATAATGATAAGTAACAATCTGAACATGAACGATAATTCAATGGTTCACTCTATAGCATCAACTACAAGGAGTAATCAACACCGGGAAAGTTTCCCCTAAGAACTATGCAAGATTCAACCCATTTGTTACAGCGGTATGGAGTGGTGATGATGGTTCTGGTGGATATGATGATGATGATCCCTATGAAGTCCATCTTGATGGTGGTGTTGATGGCGAGGATCTCCCCTCTTCGGGAAGGAATTCCCCTAGTAGAATTCTGTCTACCAGAGAGATCTTTCTCTCTCTATAGTTTTCCGCCCCGCAGAGGCGGCGGAATCTTTTTGTGGTTGCTCCCCTAGGCTTAGGGTTTCGTGGGGATAATATACACCAAAGGGGAGGACCAGGAGTGGGCTAGGGTGGCCACAACACCTGGTGGCGTGGCTAGCGGTGGCCCGCGCCAGGGGTGGTGTGGGCCCCCTGTGGCTCAATTCCGCTCCCCCTTCTGGCACTCTTCGTCTTCTGGAAAAATAGGATTTTCCATGTATTTTCCCGGATTTTATGATCTTCGCGAATTTCACCTCCAAAAAACCCCTTTTCCATCAGAATCCTGACTGCAGCAGTCCATGCTCCAAAAGTCATCAACCATGCAAAAACAGATGAAATAACATAAGTACCATCTCTTAATATGAAATATATCAATGAATAATAGTAAATTATGATATAGAATAGTGATGCAAAATGCACGTATCAAAGGGCTTCGGCCTAGCCATGTAGCGATTGTGCATGTTATTTATCATAGATGGGATCGTGTATTAATTTGTATGACATGATGATTATTATTGTATCCTCTCTTGCCTCAATCCAAGGACTTGTCAGGTACCCAAGACCCCGAGGGTTGAGCCAGGTATAGGGAGTATGAGTAATGATTGATCTGCAGGTTGGGAACCCCAGTGACAGAAGGGGTAGTACGGCTGTATGTGAGGGGTTTACTTGGGATTAACGGTGATATCACTATGCATATCATTAGTTCTCTTTCTTCTATGGATGAGACTAGTAGGTTATTGCTATAAGCTCCTGTAGAGGCAATAGCAATTATGGATGCACTACCCACATATATTTTATCTTGCTCTAACAAGTACATGCATACTTTATTTCTATCTTTTATTCCCATCAGATGTTTTGCACAGTTACAAGTGAAACCGAATGCCCTAGGCCCTCTTTCTCCATCATCGACAACAGCGAAAAGATGGAAGCTATTGGTCTGGTAAAAACACAAAAGGAATTATAAAACTCCCGAAGGTCCATTAAAGTAACTTCACTATGCATTCGCTTCCCGAGGATTCGATAACCTAGGTCTACTAGGGAAAAAGAAGCTATACTACATCCGTAATCCAGATCGAAGGTATCAACCCTTTTTCTGGCACCATTGCTGGGGAAGCAATGCCTACCCTGGTGAGGTCATTAGGAACCTTGCTAGTTTTAATTCTTATTTTTAATTTTGTTAGTTTGCTTTCAGTCTTTATTTGATAAACCAAAAAAATTAGTTAGCCTTTAAATTCTTGCTTTTACTATTATAATTCATTGTTTAACAAAACCCAAAAACATAGGAAATATGGCTGAAAAGAAGCTTGGGGAGTTTTCTACTCTCAACAATGATTATTTGCATACTACTATTACTTAGCCAGCAATTGCTGCTGATGACTATGAAATTAAGCCCCATTATTTAAGCTTGGTTCAACAAAATCAATTTGGAGGCTCTGCTATTGAAGACGCATGTATGCACTTGAATACTTTCACTGAAATATGTGATATAATGCGTATAAAAGATATTGACCCTGAAAAGAATGGTTGCTATCTTTGCCTAGAAATACTATTACATCATGGGTGGGATGTACTTCTTTATTTATGACTAAATTTTTCCCACCTGCAAAGACTATGCAACTCCGATCTAATATTACTGGCTTTAGACAGGAAGAGCGTGAGGCACTAGTGCTTGCATGGGAGAGGATGAAAGAATGCTTAAGAAACTGTCCTAGTCATGGGATGGAAGATTGGTTAATCCTCCATTTATTTTATAATGCTCTTAATCCCGTGTCTAAGTCTATGCTTGATACTACAGCTGGAGGAACATTTATGGGTAAACATATTACCGAAGCAAAGCAGATGTTAGACAATATGCAAGACAACCATGCTCAATGGCATGTGGATATATCAAACACAAAGAAGGTGAACTCCATCTCAGCACAAGAAAATGAAGAACTCAATGCTAAGTTGGATGAGCTCATACTAGCCGTAAAAAGGTAAGGAAACCCAGGTAAGAGCCACCCCTGAAACAAATATTAAAGAAATAGACTTCATAGCTCGTAATGATTATAACCCTGCTCGGAAAAATAGTTACAATCCTAACTTTTAGAAACATTATTCTAGTCCTGCGGGTAATTCTAATAATAATATGGGAACTGGTAATGGTAGTCTCCAAGAAACACTTAAGTATTTTATAGACTCACAAAATGAGCAAAACAATATTCTTGTTAAAATAATGGAGAACCATGATGCCATGCTTGGTAAATTATCTAACCAAGCTGTTAGTTTGAGAAATGATTTGCAGGCCCTCGAAGAAAGAATGAGGATCGTTGAGGCACAGCTAGGTAAGATAACCGAGAGTCAAACTCTCATTCTAGCTAAATTTGCAGGTAAAGCTGAGCCCAATCCTGTTGAAGAACTCCAAATGATAAGGATCCAAAGGGAGGTGACTGAAGAATTTGATTATAGTAATGACCCTTCACCCAGGTACACCATCGAAGACCTCGTAAAGAGGATCAACATCAAAATACCGGTAAGTGAAGGTAACGAAGAAGCCATGTATCAACACTTTGTTGATCAAATAGCAATTAATGTACGCGAGCTTGAAGAGGAATACAAGAAAATCGCTAAAAAGTTACCTGTTAAACAAGATGACATATTTGAGCCTACTATTAAGATAAAAATTGGAACCAATGAGATAGCTGCACTTTGTGATCTAGGTGCAAGCGTCTCAACAATTCCAAAGAGCCTTTTTAACAAGTTAAATCTTGGCTCCTTTGAAATCACTGAATTAAAATTGCATCTGGCAAATTCTACCTACAAACAAGCTGTAAGAATTAAGAAGAACATTTTAGTTTACATTAAAGGCTGTCCTGCTCTAATTGACTTCGTTATTGTTGACATGCCTGAAGATACTATTGCTCCTATAATACTAGGTCGTCCTTTGTTGAGAACTATAAAGGCTTTAACTAACCTCTAGGAAGGGAACGTGAAGCTGCAATTGCCTTCGCGGGATCCTTTTGTTATCCATTTCCCCAGGAAAAAGAAAGCCAAACATGACAAAAAGGAGGCCAATTACTTTGGAGTGGGTGGTCCACTCATCTGGCCCAAGTGAGTATCGTCAAGATCAAGCTATTGACCGTAAAAGAGAGCTCCATGGGAGGCAACCCATGTTAAATAAAAGTTTGAATTAAATTTTTAGTATTTAGTTTAAGTCTATGCTTAATAAAGAGTGCTAGAAAACTCCATTTAAGGAGAAGAAGTTCGGTAGTACTTAAAATTCTGCTACATACATGCTGTTGTTGGTCGACAATTTTTACTATCAATTTTCTATCAAAAACAGGGTATATCACTAAGTTATAGGAAAAGAAGCAATTCTTGAAGAAACAGAAATTTTTTGATGCACACAGAGAGTTTAACGATCAACTATACGGCGGGAATAAAAATTCCGGCCATATAGTTCCGGTCGTATAGATATCTTTGCCATCGACAATTCTTCTTTAAAATGTACTGAGAGTTTAAAGATCAACTATATGGAGGGAATGAAAATTCCGGCCATATAGTTCCGGTCGTATAGATACCAGTGCCTCCGTACGAATTCTTTTATAATATACTGAGAGATTAACAACCAACTATACGGCGGAAATAAAAATTCCGGACGTATAGTTCCGGTCGTATAGATATCGATACCTTTGTATATTTTCTTTCCCAGGGATAGACAATTGGACGATCAACTATATGGTGGGAACATTTTGTTCCGGACGTATAGTTGCGCCCGTATAGCTGCGCCGCCAGGAGGGAACCCTAAATTTTTTATAAAAGGCCAACTATACGGCGGGAACACAATTTTCTAGCCGTATAGTTGCTCCCGTATAGTTGCGTCTGACCACAAAATCATACAGGAAGGTACCTCCAACTCCAAAACTTCAATCCTTTATCTCTCTTCTACCTCCAAACTCTCTCAAAACCTCAAGAGATCTTCATCTCTACTCAATTTCGTTCGATTTCCTCGCACAGGAGTGATCTACGATATGTTTCTCCTCCGATCCTCCAATTACTTTTTGCAAATTCATCTTCGATCTATTGTCATTATCAATCTAGGGTGAGACCTACTATGAACCAATTGCCATCATTTTCTTGGCTAGATTATTATTTTGAGGAGATTCTTTAGTGTGTTATGATAAGGAATATATTGCACTTACTATTGTTGGATCAAAAAGTTTTATTTTTGTCTTTCTTCAATATTTTAGATGATGAACAGAAGTAGCCAAACTTGTACTCGTGCCACCGCTAACGCTTCTCGGGTTTTCGCTCAAGAACGCATGGGGATACAGTTCAAGGATGAGCTCCAACATGATCGTTTCAATAGGATCAAGAATCGCGAAGTGAAGGCCACCAAATGGGCTTGCCCCATAATATTGAACCAACTCAGTATTTCTCATGAATTCAATTTACTTTGCAATATAGATGGCCTGCAACACTTTGTGTACAATGATGTGCCTACGTATCGCCGCTTAACCATTGAATTTATAAGTTTGTTGCAAAGCACCGTTAAACAATGGCAAGGGGAGGACACTATTTCTTTCCGACTGATGAACAACAACTACACTTTAACATTAGATGAATGGTGCGCATGTTTTAATTTGCTAAACAATGATGTTCATGCCTTACATGCATCTTTTACTAGCTTAAATCTTTCCCCTGAACAATATTATAATGGAATGAGTTTCACAACTAGAGTAAGCAAGGGGAAGAATATTCAACATCCAGTAATTCGTTATTTGTTCTCTGTTATTGCTAAACACCTTGCAGGCAAGAAACAAGTTCACAAGACTCAATGAGGAGGACATCTTAGTCCACGCAAAGGCTGCTTACATCAACTGCGACATGTTACTCAACTTGGGCGCCATCCTTGTGCACTACTTGGAGCACCAATCCTCCCAAAGCCAAGGACCAATCACAGGCAGAGGAGTCATCACCGTGCTTGCCACTGCCCTAGGCATCAACCTAGGTGAGTTGCAACCTATTCTAGGTGAGCGACGTGTTGGTTTCTCCACCTTGAAAGCGTGTGAAATGCTCACTAGGAGAGGTGGTGCTTATTATCTGCATATTGCTGGAGCTGGGCGTTTCTACCCCGCTTCTATGCCTAATGGTCTTTTCTCTATCGAGGAAGGACGTTTGCTATATGACTTGCAGGTTGAGAAACACCAACTCGTGGAGGAAATTCTAGAAGAGGATGAGGACCAAGAGGAGAAGCAAGAAGTTCCTTACCAAGAGGAGCAGCCACAAACCCGGTTCGCCACATACCAAGAATTCCAAGGACTTGGAGGGACTGTGGAGAGGATGCATAGCCTCTCTTTGAACCTTCGAGAATCAACTACTAACCTCTCAACTCAATTTGCGATCTAGAGTAACGACTTTTTCCCACCACCACAATGATTTGAAGGGCTTGCAAAAGCCTAAGCTTGGGGAAGTTTCCTCATGTATCTTTATTTGGCATTTATTTGCTTTTATTTAGAGGTTGTGTTTTCATTTGAGTTTATAAGCACTCGTGTTGATTTCTCCAACACTTTATTTTCTAGTTCTTTCCATTTCCTTTCGAGATTTTCTAGCCAAGCTTTGCCGCAAATTTTCTATTCTTTAAATTCCCTCTCTTAAAAATCACAAAAAGATTTCTCCATTTTCCTTATTTCCCCTCTTTCTTTTCTTTCCGCCTCGGGGTTTTCATATGCTTGCAGGAGAGTGATCAACTTCGAGTTTCCAAGAAACAAATAAAAAAAGGAAGAGAGAAGTGGAACCAAACATGAGAGGTATGCCTTATGACTCCCCACTTTTGAAGTCTGAGAAACCCATGTTAGTTAGTAGTAAATGTTGAGATATTATATTGGAGTGATTCTTTGTATTGTAGTAAGATTTTTCGTTTGCATGGGTATTTAATTGGGTACATTTTGTTCCATCTCTCGTAATTAACCAAGTCTTGCCTAAAAATTGCTAAACAATTATAATAAGAAAAAGTCTCACAATTGAAGGCTTGGGTGTTGTAGTGCTTAGTCTTGAAGGTTTATTTCTACAGACACTCAACACCACTGAAAATGTTGATTGACTTGATAGCTCTCTTTGAAAGTATTTGTTTGATTGAATTAGTGTTTAGCGGTTTTTGTGAGCGTACCAAAGTTTGACTTGTTAATCATAAGAATGATATAGCTTTATGCGTGTCAAACTTCATGGGATACCAACAACTCCGCTGGCCTACCAACGATCTTCATGGAGGAAACTCCTAGATTTTGTCTATGAGTTGATTAAACACTTATAACAGCAATGTTATAGTGGGTAAGATTCTTGGCACTCCTGGGTAGCTGTAATCATGATGGAATCACTCCTCGGGCTATTATGAGTAATCATTATGCAAAAGGAACAAAAAACCTTAGTGATGCCACGAGTATCCATCATAGCCCGAACTAATAAAAATCTTTGGTATGCTCTCAATTACTTAAAACTCAAAATTCTTGAAGGAGAATGAATAGAAAAGTAGTGCTTGAAAAGTCTTGATTTATTAATGTGGTAGAATTGGGATACTCTAGTGTATATGCTTTTCATGACAACTCTCACACTCTTAATTTACATAATTATATTTTATTGTTCAAAGGCAAGCCTATGAGTTTATTACATGACATGGAATAAAGTTTACTCATTTGAATCATCCATGCTAACAATAATTTTACTACACTATAAGGATGCATAAAACTCGTATGATATGCTTTCCATTACTCTATCTATGCTGAAGTTTTCTTAGATTTATGAAGTAGAGGAAACATGAGATTACCAATCATGAGTAAGATTGCCATCTCATTATTTCAGTTTAAATGTTGAGTTCCTTTTTGATTTTGGTTTTCTTGCTTAGGGACGATCAAGTTTAAGCTTTGGGAGGTTGATGGCTCTGAAATATAGCCATCTACGTCCACATTTAAACTGGATATTATTCATAATTTTGATGAAATATCTCTCTAAACCCTCCCACTAATGCCTAATATTCAGAGGGGTATGCAATCCTTTCTTTTATATTTTTCCTACACATATAATATCGTTTGAAGATGGGACTCACTACATTAAAGTCAAAGATACGAGATTTCCAACAACTAGAAGAAACCAGGAGCCGTAAAGCAAAGGCAGACGCTTTAACGACCAACTATATGACCGGAGCAAAAATTCCGGTCGTATAGCTCCGGTCGTATAGTTGGCGCCGCCACCGTTAGGTCAAACAGAACAACTTTTGTGAAGGGACCCCTATATAAAGAAGTCTCGGGCGACAAGAAAACAAGCCAGACCTTGCCAAAAAGTCTCTGCCACAGATCACCAGCCGCCTCCAGATCTCAAAACCGTTCTACATCTCCATAGCCATATTCCACCACTTGTAATAGTAGATCTCTTGATCGATTGGCGACATTGTAAAACTATTGCTATTGATCTTATGATTTTCATTACAATGTTTGTGATTGTTAATCTCATCTCTATGTGTGAGTAATTCTCCTTGGGCTAAGGGCTTCGGCTAGTCATGTAGCGATTGTGCATGTTATTTATCATAGATGGGATCGTGTATTAGTTTGTATGACATGATGATTATTGTATCCTCTCTTGCCTCAATCCAAGGACTTGTCAGGTACCCAAGACCCCGAGGGTTGAGCCAGGTATAGGGAGTATAAGTAATGACTGATCTGCAGGTTGGGAACCCCAGTGACAGAAGGGGTAGTACGTCTCTATGTGAGGGATTTACTTGGGATTAACGGTGATATCACTATGCATATCATTAGTTCTCTTTCTTCTATGGATGAGACTAGTAGGTTATTTCTATAGGCGGTTGTGGAGGCAATAGCAATTATGTCCTAGTGATGCCTTTGGTCAGTGAAGAGAAGTTTCAACAACTGCCAACACAAATGCGGAGTTTACATAAATGGTACATGAGAGCCGTAAAGGACGACAGAATAATGATCGTGGCGAAAGTCCCACATGAGTACTACTTCCGAGCCAACGAGGTCCATGTTGACTTTTTAGAACTCTTCCAATTTTGACGCCCTCGAGAAATCTCTCATGAGTTGCTATTGTCTGTAAGTTGTTCAATTCATTGTCTACATATAAGTTGTTCAATTGTTTAGTTCATTGCATGTAATTATCATCACTATATCATTTTGTACTCTATTATTATTCAGAATGAAGATCTAGGAATGTAAACAAAAGTCACTCTATAGTGTTGGGTTCATTGACCCAGATAAAGTACATATAAAGACGCTAACGGATAAACCCGAGGAGACACAGGAAAACTTTCTAAGATTTCTAACGGAGCAAAATTTCTGTGACCACATACTGTTTCCTTACAATTTCAAGTGAGGGTCTTACTCTGTTGTACAAATTCACTTTTGCTTATTCGATGTTAAGTATAATTGATGAGTTATTGATGTATATATAAACGTGTGCATGTTCCACTCGATTCTGCTAAACATTCAACTTGATAAGGTAATAGTTGAAGTCATGGACCCATTAAAGAGACACCTGGAAGAGTTTAGGGACATGCAAGACATGCTCCAGATGTAATTTTCGCGCTATATCGATCTATTTCGTTGATTTCCTAAGATATCAGGTAATAAATAACTCATTCATTCATTTTCTTTCCCGAGAAGGGTTTGGAACATGTTCAAGAGTGAGGTTACGGGTTCCTTTAGTGAGAAGCTGATGTTTAAGTAGCACGTGATATGTCCGCGCATCTCTTTACTTCTAGTTTCAACACAATTATGATGCAAGATTATTATTTTGATTGAATTCTATTCTCGTAAAGTGCGTGAGGCAGCCACCGGGAACGGATATATGTGGATTCTATGTTTGTGAGTTCATTCGCACGTTTACCACTGAGCACAAAGATTATAGAGTCGATGTAAACAATACATTCACAACATTATTTTACTACCGTTACTTTTTGTTATCATGATTGATATTCATATTGATCTCCTTTTCTTATATAGTTCGAGAGCATGCGGGATCAGATCCTACCATAGCAACGCGTACTAGGAATTGCAGAAGAACTGTGGATTTTTTGTTGAAAGAGATGGTAGATGATGCCGGAGAATTTAGTGTGAATAGGCGCTACCGATGATCCCCGACTGTGTAATCAAATAGATGGGCTCTAGTCCCGGTAATTGTGATCTTCATGTAACTATCATGTATATATTTGTATGCTCGATCTTAAGACAAGTTATCTTATATATGCACGAATGTGTACGGTATGTGATAGCATAGAAATATTTGAAAAATATTTTAAAATGAATAAATAAAATAATACAAAATGAATTCTCTGTCGCGGCAGAGAAAGTGCCTAAAATGCTACCGCAGCAGAGAATCATTTGTCCCGGTCTGTAATAGGAACTGAGACTAATGGAGGGCATCCCGCGCGCGCAGAGGCGGCCACATGGACGCCCATTGGTCCCGGCTAGTAACCGCACCGGGACTAATGCATGGGCCTTTAGTCCCGCTTCTCCAGTCCCAGTTCCAAAACCGGGACAAAAGCCCCTTACGGGCCGGGACTAAAGGCCCGTTCTCTACTATTGGGTGTTCTTCATTGTCTAGCCGGATATGTGATCAACTGTTTATCATAGGAACATCGATAATACAGTATGAGTAAAGAGTACATGTCAGGTAAAGAGGATAACTCAAATGTTTCCCTTGGGCTATGTAAAGTATCAAAAAGCAATACGACGAGTATCAATGAGTAATACAAAAGGTTCACACGATAATGATCTTCATGTTATTGCGGAATGAGTTCCGGACATGTATACACATATCCGGACCCATAGGGTCACAAACTTAAGAATTTGGCAACATTTAGAGTGCGATTGTAAGATATATATGAAGTTGTTCTAAAGGATATTTGGAAGGTCTCGGAATGTCCCGATGTCCAGAATATTACCTAGAGTGTTCAAAATGAGGTTCGAGCAATTATGGAAAGACAATAGGGTTCCGAGTGTGTCTCGGGTGATTTCGGAATGGTTTTGAGAGGTCCCTAATCATCCTGGAAGTGTTTTGCAATGGTCTCAATAGTCCGGAATGGTTTCGATCATACATGGAAGGTTTTGGAAGGACTAGAAGGGTCTGGGGCAACATGAGCCATCTTAGGACGTCCTGAAGATTCCATAATAGGTTCGGGCAAGGAAAGTTTTATAAGTCAAATTCGAGTTGGACAAATGAAGCAGTTTTCTAGTAGGCTAGTAGGATTTGTTTGACGGGATCCTACCGGAACTCGCTAAAGGTGTAGGCGCCGGACGACCCCGAGGACTAACTGACATCGAGTTGGCCGAGCGTGCGTGCTTCGACGACGTGCCTACAACGTCGCTGGAGTTTTCCCTCGCTTAGTCCAAGGCTGAGGCGGAGCGGGAGCGCCGTGCGTTAAAACGCGCTGCACGCCGCCTGGCGAGGCTGGCCCGAGGTGTTTCGGCGATGCCGGCAAGGGTGCAGCGGCCCGCCGAAGGACGATCCACCGAGTGATGGCGACTACGACTGCTACGGTGACGACAACTACACCACGTTCTCCCACCGCCTCGACATGTATTAGAGTTTTCTTTGTTTTTCAATCGTATTTCATTCGGTCTTGTAAGACCTCGCCTACTATATATGAACTTGTTCATCCTTGGTTCAAATTTCATGGTATTATGATGTTTCAAACATTGTCCTCGGGGACGCGGAACCGGCAATCCTCACACCAAAAACTTGCGGCGGCATTCCTCAAAAGGCGCCGGCAAATGGGCTTGGGGGCACCAACGGCTGGACATGCCCTAACCGTAGCAACGCATTAAAAATAGTAATATCAGAAAAATCATATCAACTTTGGTAATTATTATTGTATTTACCGAGACCTAAGTAGTTTTTTTTTTTTGCGTAGAGACCTAATAAGTAGTTTATTATTCACCAAAACCAAACCATATCATAAGTTGTACCGTATTTACCAAGTATTAAAACCATGCTTACCGAATAAGCATACACACGGAAAACGTGCTCAAATACTCTTGCTCACGTTTATGCGATTGACAAAGGGTCACCAGAGGCCGTTAAGAAAAAACTGATCACAATAATGTCTATGGACAAAAAAGCACGGTACGTTTGTCGCTACTACAACACGCAAACATCATCTTGCAGTCTTGCACCATCAATGCCCCGCCGCATGCATACTGTACGTCTTCTTCCTTAGCTGAAGAAATAGAAGTTTCATAATAAGATCACAGAATGGACGAGTACGTTAACTGGCAACAGATTAGGCAATCTGATTGAAGAGAATAGAGAAAATTACGTGGTTGCTGTGGCCGCACTTCTTCTTGCGGCAGTTGGTAGATCTCGGAGGAAGGCGTGCGTAGCACCTGTTACATGAATCAACACGGCGGCGGCGGAGAAAAGTCAGGCAACATGTGTCGGACCGGGACGATGCTACAAAATTGAGCATGTATATATATATGCGTATGTATATCAATATATGCACGTACGTACTTTCGGCAGATGAGTTTGTTCTCGATGTAACCGAGCGCAAGGTCTCGGAGGTTGGGGTCGATGCGGGGGTACCAAATGCCGTAGCCGCCGCGGAGGCCGAGCACGAGGTGCAGCGTCGACTCCTTGCCGACGCCGTAGTCGGCCAGCGTCCGGCCGTCCCCCGCCTCTAGCTGCTTCCCGGCGAACACGAGAGACGGCAGCTGGTGCCGGTCGTCCTGGTCGTCGTCGGAGGAGGAGGGGATGATGGTTCCTTGCTTGTCCTGGATCTTGGCCTTGACGGTGTCGACCGTGTCGCTGCCCTCGACCTCGACCGCGAGGGTCTCCCCAGTGATGGTCTTCACGAAGATCTGCATCGTCGTGTGGTGTCCGTGGTTGGAGTTGGATCGATGAGCGCAGGCGCAGCGCCGCGGAGGTACATATAGCGATTGACTGGACGAAGCGGAATCGCGGCCGGTACGAAACCGAGTAGCGATCGATCGGGTAGCAGAAACGCGGGCACTACGAAACCGAGTAGGCCACGGTAACGGGAATACCAGATCGCTACGGATGCTGCAGAGCACCGATCGACTCTTCTCTGCATGTGCTTGTTGCTGCTAGAGCATCTCTAATGAAGGACGTAAACAGCCCAAATCCGAAAAATAACTGTTTTTATGCGGAAATAACTGTTTTTATGCGGGTTGGAGGAAAAACGCGCGCAAAATGGAACCCTTAATTCACGCGATTCTTAAAAAAAAAATGAGGACAGATACAAAACCTTTTTCAGGCCTCTACATTCGAGGGTATGCAGCCCATCCTGTACGCGATCCCTCACTCGTAGGAACCCTAGCGCGGGCTGAAGTTTCACCCCCGCCGCAAGCGCATCCTCTTCACCAGTCGCGCGCCGCCACCTCCACCCGCCGCCGCCACCGATTCGCCCACCCGCGCCCCCGCCTAGCCACCACCGATTCGCCCACCTCCGCCCACGCCAAGCCACCACCGATTTGCCCACCTCCGCCCACGCCTAGTCGCCACCGATTCGCCCACCTCCGACCATCGATCTGGCCGCGGGGATGACCACGACCGAGGAAGGAGACCTGTCAGACTTATCGTGATCGTCGGATGATTTCGACCTCGATGAGCTGCTGCACGACGACGACAACAAGACGACCATCTTCCTCCTCGCCGTCAAGGAGCACGAGGACCGCCTGAAGCTGCTCAGTCGGAGGCGGGGCTCGGTGAAAGGCCGCACGTTCATCGAGCAGAACCGCTTCCTCGGCCATGCCACCCTAATGGAGGACTACTTTTCAGAGGTACCAACATATCCGTCTCATCTATTCCGTAGGAGGTACCGAATACGTCGCAGGTTGTTCGTGAGAATTGTTGAAGCTGTCGAGGCCAACTCGACCTATTTCAAGCAACGTAGAAACGCCTGCCATCAACTAGGATTTAGCGCATATCAAAAATATCGGCTGCCATGAGAGTGTTTGCGTATGGCGTCCCCGCGGACTACAACGATGAGTATATTCGCATTGGTGAAGATACGACCACCGAGTCCGTGCGAAGTTCGCCAAAATGATTATCAAGTTGTTCGGTCCAACATATCTTCGAGCTTCCAATGACGAAGATACAAAAAGGTTAATTGAGATGAACGAAAAAAGGGGTTGGCCGGAGATGCTTGGGAGTCTAGATTGTATGCATTGACTATAGAAAAATTGTCCGAAAGCATGGCATGGAATGTACCGCGGGAAAAGTCATGATGTTGCCATTGTGCTTGAGGCAGTTGCTTCGCAAGGTTTGTGGTTTTAGCATTGTTTTTTTGTTTTTCCACGAACACTTAATGACATCAACGTTTTGCAAAGATCTCATTTGTTTGCAAAACTTGTAGCCGGAGAGGCACCGGCTTGCAATTACAAAGTCCTGGATCATGAGTACACAATGGAATACTATCTTGCCGATGGCATGTATCCCGAATGGGCAACCTTCGTGAAGTCCATCAAGAATCCCAAGGATAAGATAGAATATGTATTTGCCAAGGCACAAGAGGCTGCCCGCAAGGACACTGAGAGAGCTTTCGGGGTTTTGCAAGCACAATTTGCTATTGTTCGAGGCCCAGCTAGATTTTGGGATAAGAAAAACATTGTCAACATCATGACATGTTGTGTGATTCTCCACTACATGATCATCAAGGATGAGAGAGGAATAAACTTGCCATGTTTCTACGACAACTTTGGCACCCGAGTGCGACCGGAAAGGAATCCCGATCGCATCGCTCGAAGCATATTGGCAGATTGAGAACGCATCAACTCATAAGCAGCTCCGCGCAGATCTTATCCAGCACCGGTGGCATTTGTATGGCCGTAGGGCATGATGTTCCTTAGTTTTTCTTCTTGTATGTGTTTTTCTTCTTGTATGTGTGAGATGAACCATTCGGGAACATTTGTTTAATTTGTCTATTATTTCATTCGAACAATTGTTGTAATTTGGTTGAAACATTTGTTGTAATAATGTGGATGATTATTGTGTGCTCAAAAACAATTATTTGTTGTAATATTCATGCTTGATTTGTTGATTTATGTTTGTTTGTATTTTCAATTCGCATATGAAAAGTAGGAAAAACCCTGTGTTTTACGGGTCAAAAAAGTGCCAGCGCGGAACGGAGCCCTCAAACGTAATGTTTGAGGGCTCCGTTCCGTGCGGCACTTTTCGGACCGTGAGCTCATATTACTCAAGTCATCTAGTTCATTGTTGCAACAGCTATACCTAGACTCCTTCTCCTTAGACCATGAGCTCATATTACTCACTGTTTCCCTAGGCTGCTTAGATTGCATCAATCGTCATCTGGTAATACGGTGGCCATAAAAGTGTACGTTGGGTATTCCGAAGGAACAGTAGATGACATGTGACTGCAAGACCGGGATTTATTTACTCACATGACGGGTAAAGATACATACGGTCGGCTTGGTGAGATTACATCTATAAATGTTGCAACATGTGACTAGGTCACGGGGATGTAATATCACAGTAACAAGAAAACAGAACTTGTTGTAAACGAGATTGAACAAAGGTATGAGATACCAATGATCGGATCTCGGACAAGTTGTATCGAGAAACAAAAGTAAGAGGATGCTACATTTAGACGGTTCAAACGACATTGTCATCAGGAATGCATAAGGGTCACATGGATATCCCTGGTCCCTCTGTTGATCATTGATACAGATCATGTCTAGAGCATTCCCGAGCCGTGAGAGGATACACTTAAGGGTACGATGAGAGCGATCATTCGTAAGACGGAATTACAGTAGAGAAAGAGAGAAAACCGGAATTGTTTCGCAGAGAGATCCGAAGTTATTCGGAGAAAGAATAAAGGAAAAGCCCCGAAAAGTATTTTCGGATAAATAGAAATTTAAATATATATTTATTATATGTTAATTATGAATTAATATATTCTAAATAATATTTAAATAAATATTTACAAAGGCAACTTTTATATTAGGCAAAATCCTCGGAGGGAAAAGGCCTAAAGATAAAATCGGCAGATAAGTTGCCGCCGCACGGGGGCAGCAGCCTGTACCCACCGCCGCTACCAGGCTGCCTGTGGGCGACGGATAAACCGCGCCGCATAGGGGCGGGCGCCAGCTACCAGTCGCGGGGCCGGCCTGGCTCGACCCCGGCCCATGTGGGGCTCGCGGGGGAGCCAGCCAGGCCACCGGGCCGGCGGGCAGGCGGCCCACCTGGGCGCTGGCCAACAGGCCAGGGAAGGGGCGGCGGCCCACTCGGACGCCTGGCTGCCACTGCTGCCTAGATGGCGAGATGGGCCTCGCGGGGAAGGTGGCCGGCCCACCCGGGCGCTGGCAGCAGCAGCTGCTGTGCTGGGCCGCGGGCGCAGGCCGACCCACCCGGCTAGCTGGCTGCTGCTGCTACTTTTTCCCTTTTCTTTTTATTTAGCTGTTTTCTGTTTGCTATTTTTTTGGCCCATTTGGCAGTCCGAATTTCTGTTGACTTTTTCCTTTAGTATTAGTTCCACATGGCTAACCCAATGGGGAGGACACACCCCCTCCGCCTATATAAAAGGGTGCCCATGGGTGGGATTAAAAATACAACTTGAGAAGTCCTTTGGTTGACTTTCTCCTTCTCTCTCTCCCTCTATACCTCGGCCCCAAGTCTGTGTTGTGCGATCAAGGCACACCTGTAGTACACCGTTGCGCTGCAGGGATTCCTAGCCAGATATCAACTTCCGCACTCCCGGCGGGATCGAGGAGCCGGAGGTCTCATCGTGCACCGGATGTGCACGAAGACACGAGGCGCAACACTTGGGGCGCTTAAAAGTCGTGAGCCGGAGCTGTTGCACGATGAAGATGATAAAGATCAAGAAGGAGCAAGGGGTGACCTGCGAGGAGCTTCGCGGCCTTGAGGTCGGCTTCGAGTACGACTACATCAACCACGTTTCCCGCGGAACATTAACCGCGTACGGTCTATAAGGGTATGTATTCTCTACGCATTGGCCGTTACCGCATTACTACATAGATAGATCCTAGGCAGTTTCAGGGGTTTCAACGTAGGAATTTTTTTGTTTTCCGCACCGTTCCCCAACAGTGGTATTAGAGCCAATCTATGCGTACAAGTGCTGTACGGCCAGTACGCACAAGTATTGTGCGGACATTGATCCCTTAGTTGTTACCCTTTAACGTGTACTTGTTTATATCGCGATATTGTTTGATGAAGCGGCCCGGACCGACCTTACGCGTATTCGTACGCGAGACTGGTTCCACGCTCAACATACGGCTTGTACCATATAAGTGGCTAGCGGGTGTCTGTCTCTCATTCAATAGTTGATATAGCATTTACAACGGAGGGCCCCGAAAGGGATGTAGTAGAGACAACTGTTGGATCCATGTTGTGGTTGGAAAGTTCGTATTTTAGAAACGGTTCTAGTGCGAAAGCCCTAATAACCACGTAAAACTTGCAATAGATAAAGTAGAGGCGTCTAACTTTATTTTGTAGGGGGCATGTGATTATGATATGGCATTGGTCGTTACAAAGGTAAAGTAGTTTACTTTTCTGTTACTAAGTAGTATAGTGATAGTCATCGTTCCGATGAACGACCTGGTGGAGGCGTCGTGGACTTGGCGTCAAACCAAGGGCAAGATGGAGATCATGCCGGAGCGCTCGATGGAGATCAAAGCGCAAGAAAGACCATATCATATCACATTCATATGATGTTGATACCAGTTTTTTTTCATCTTATTGTGTGCTAGTATTTAGATACTCAACGGTACCAAATAAGATAATCCCTATTTAATTCCAATGTTCCGTGTTCCCCTTGTGTGTGCATCACCAAGAAAGTTATTCGGTATGAGGCGATCCAGAGTTACAGGCCTGGGTGTCAGACATATCTACGTTCGCATACAATGGGTGTAAGCCATGTTGCACAGCGAATACACACAAGTTATATTTGATAAGCCTAGCACGTTAGAGAAGCATGGCCTCGAAACACAAGAGATGGAAAGATCGAGCATGAGTCACATGGATGATGTGATTGGCATTGTTAAATGTCTACCTTTGATAATGCACTGATGGCCGTGACGATCGGGAGAGGTGCAGAGGGTAGGGATCATGCGATCACTAAAATCATCCAGGGGATGATCATTTTAGTGGAGACCAATTATAAATTGATCTCTTATTATAAACATAGTTTAGATGTCTGTTTGCAAATATCTTAGTAGATCTTATCCCATTGAGGTCCTTTGCGACCATGGGAATATATTGCTTAATTTGGAACTTAGCAAAAGGGTCCAACTTCATAGATTAATACCCACGCCCGAGGGATATCCTCATAAAAGGTGATCTTCTCTTCTTGATATAATAACCATTAGGAGATAATTCGATGACTCCGGAATGTTTGGAAAAATACTTAGAAATCTTTCATTAGAGTTGAGAACTCTTAGAAGGGCTTGATTGCAAAAGGATTTCATGGATGAAAAATGTATATGTTAGATATACAAATTATAAATGTGATTCTTGCAAAACTCATTGCAGTTTGCGAAGTATTTGATACTTCTCCCGTTTTGTGTAAATAGGAGAATCAGCTTGAGAATTGCTGTCTTTGAGGCAGCGTGACTTGATGATGGCAAGCAAAACAGTTGATGGCCGACATCACCACTTTCCTCAAAGTTTATCATTTGGATTAGTGGACTTGAATATAATTTTGAAATCTTAGTTTGTGTGTCTTGTTTTTGGCGAGATGATTATTCATATAAACAAGTTATAAGCCAGTTTGTACTATTCTTATGAACAATACCATTATGGTCACATTACGATTACAAATAAGTTATTCTCATCACTATGTTAATGATAATAGTTTAAACATTTATAAAGGATTAGAATGCTAAAAGATATCCAAAGCTTAATAATGAAAATACACTAAAGTTTAAGTCATTTTGGTTATTACATGTTCTTTATGAAAGATCGGGGTCCTAGATGCTTAATCTAGAGACTTTGCAAAACCATGCCCCTTGTGCAGAATGACTAAAACTCCGCATTCTGGTAAAACGGTGATATGCGAAGAAATGTTGAATCTTATACATAGTGATGTATCATATTTTGAACAAGTAGTGGAAATCATTTACTGTGGACTTAAGTGAATAAGTGTATTTACTTAATGAAACATGAAGTTTGAAATGATTTGAATTGTTCAAATGAGTTCATAACTAAATGGGATATTGAATTAACTGAATTAACATGTCTCTTCGATTTGATCGACATGACTAAGGTATTCAAGTTAAGCTTAGCATAAAGAACTTGTGAAAGATGTTTCACAAATTATGATAATTGGACGAATTCAAACTATGTTGAAATGTCTAAACATCATAATCATTTTTGTATTAGATACATATTATCTCTTATTAGGGTTATAGTTGTTGTTTAGAGTTAAAGATCAAAATAAGCAAACACTCATTTGAAATACAAAGGAACATCTAAATATTCGTGGAAACAACACCATAAGTGTTATGGCACGTTCGAGTTTTTGGAGATTTCGACAAGTCGAAATCAAGGTGAATAAACAAGTCTTTGTAGAGCATTCTTAGGAAGCTATGAATGCATCATCCACAAGGGGCAAACCTGCTGTTGTCCTAAGTTGATGTGTCTTGATGAAGATACAGGTGGAAGAAACTAAAAGATCAAAACAAGGTATTTGACCTTACCTCCGGATTGTTGAGTGGCGCAGCGGAATTTGTTTCGTGAATCCAAACTCTACAAATAGAGGAGAAACTATTGATAATGATCATAAAGTTTCAGTGAATACTTTTGCTGGAGAAAGTAGGATTCAACTATATATTCTGTAAGTTTGTGGAATTATATTGTTGATTCACTTGTCTTGTTTTGAACAAGACATACCTACGAATTACAAAAAAGTGTGATGGACCTAAGTACGAGAAATCAATGGTCATTGAAATATCGTTAGTGGAATTCTCGATTTGATAATGATCAAAGAATTTTGGAATGTCCAAGATTATCGAGAGGATCTAGATTTGAGTGGGAGCAAATCAGCTTGGCTAATTCATAATATGTAGCTAAATATTTTGAGTGGGAGCTAAGTGAAATCCCTAGATCTCAAATATGAATGTCACATTTGAGTGGGAGCGTGAAATCATTTTTTGTGATATGTGGGCGACATATGTGAATGATGTGATTGGTGTTTAAGTTAGGATGAAGTTGAAATTATTAAACAAAGAGATCTATCGAGATAGATTGGTGAGTTTAATAAACACTAAAAGACGAATGCTTCCTGGACTTGATTATGAAAGATGTTCAGAATGTCCTAAGCAAGATTCTGAAGTAGCTCAAAATGGAACAAGGTGAGAAAGTAGTTCTTACTATATCAAGCATTGAATTGAGTATTGCAACTATGGTTGAAAGAAAGAGATGTGTTGCATCTCCTATGCCCCAGTCATAGGTTCTTCCATATAACCATGTTATATACTCGACATAATGTGACCCAAGGTTCTGGTTGGAAGGACTAGCTCTTAACTATAAGAACATGTCTTTAAGTGATTTTGAGTTGATCACTGAACCAGAATTAAGTTTGTACTTAAGTAGCAAGAAGCAATGTAAGTGGCATAGTTGCATTTCATGCACTAGGATCTACATAGATATAGAAGTATAAAGGCTCCATCTGATGTGATGTATAATGTTATGGTGGGCTAGTTCACTTTTAACGTAGAATGATGTGTCCCAGGGCCTAGTGCCCATGAGAAAGCCCTCGAGATTGATCTAACGTCACTGTAAGCTCCTGGAATCCGGCCTCGTTCTGCTGCCATGACTATAGTATATACACCAAGGATAGCAAAGTGTGTTTCGAAGTTTAGATGACAACGGTGAAAACAACCGTCATCATAAACAGTAGAAACAAAGTCTCGCTTTGTTGCCAAACAAATACTTTGACCCATTATAAGATAATGGAGTGAATGTCAAAATTAGGAAGACATTAACGATTTGTAAAAGACATAATGATCTGGTAAAACAGAACATGGACATGACGTTTCTCATGAGCATGCATGATCTGTAAACGCATATGGTATATGGTTTATATGAGTAAAATGCAAGCTAGGTTATTTGTACTCTAGTGCAAGTGGGAGACTGAAGGAGATATGCCCTAGAGGCAAATAATAAATAGGTTTTTAATGTCATATCTCAATTAGTTTATAATAGTTTCATATTGTGTTATAACTGTGCCAAGTAGAAACATTGGTACAGGTGTGGTATGAAACAACCAAGTCCCTAGTAGCCTATATTCATACTAGTTCGTTGGTCACGAAGATGATCTGGGTTTCAAGATCATGGGCATTTATGCCGACTGACAACAAGATCATATCATTGGAGAATGATGTGGTTGGACATTCCTCGAAGGATTACAACACGATCAAGTCATCTAGTTTATTGTTGCAACAGCTATACCTAGACTCCTTCTCCTTAGACCGTGAGCTCATATTATTCACTGTTTCCCTAGGCTGCAGAGATGGAAGATTCGTTAGATTGCAGTTAACCTCTTGCACAAGCCTTCTTCCTCCTAAACTATTCTGTCTAAAACGGATCTACTGTGATCTGACTGGTTTCGATCTGATTTTTGGTCATGGATTTTAGTTGAGATTTTTCTGTGTTTTCAGAGATGGGAAATTTTCAGGCCGACGGCTCAACCCTGCACCCCTGGAGCAACGCACGGACCATACCTCCACCGCCACGTCCTCTGCTCCACGCTGCACTCCCTGTCGGATACAAACATATGCGCTTCAAGATGAAATAATTTTAAGAGGAGCTAGGACTGATTTGATTCTCTGAGATTTTTATTTGTTTGTTGTGTTAGCGAGATGGCATGATTGATTGTCAACTTAACAGATCTGCTAAGTTTCAGTTAATTATTTGCTATTACCCACTTTGGTACTCTGTTACAGTGACCTATTTACAGATCTAGACAACAAATTTTGACCGAGAGGAAGAACACCTTTTTTTAAGGGTGGGACGGTAGCTGCTAAAAACATGCCATTTAGCACAAGCGAAAATAAAGCGAATAAAATTCTCAATGGTAGCTACGTCTCGGTCAAAAATGGTTAATCCAAGGTTAATTCAGTAACAAAATAGTAATTCACTGTAATGAAATTCTCTATTGTCCAAAAAAATCAATGTGTATCAATGAATGGGCACCTGCTGAGCTACATAGCGTAGTGTGATGTATATCATGGAACATTTGGGATTATCTGCAAGATTAATTGCTATCCTAAAGTTTGATAGAATAATGCTTAGTGATTACTCTGATTTTATTATTTCTTAATCGTTCGATGGGGAATATTATTTGTTCCGTAGAATTGCTAGCGATCATGGTGATTGTGGTATATCTCCGAGGAAAAGAAGAAATGTACCCAATGATCAAAAATGATGCAGACCGGCTATGTGTTGGTGGAGAGATACAAAGAGAGGAAGATTGAATGATATATCCCGAGTTGTGCTATCGTAGTAGTGTGATATAACCCGTAGCATCGCACGGACATGAGTGCTAGTAGTCTTAAATGTTGGATCAAGATGGTTTGGTCATGACAAATATAGAGAACGTCAAAAATTAATAGGCCAAAGGGTCTTTGAAAGCCTCAAGACGAAATTCATGACATTTCTGTGACGAATTGCTTATTTTGTCATAAATGTACGGGCTTTTCAGGGCCTCAGTCAGGGCGTGATATTTTTTCCAAAACGTCATGGATCCTTAACGAAATCGCCACAAATTTTGGTTCGTCACGGAAAAAACATCACGGGTCGTCCAAATTCTTGTAGTGTTGAGATATTTGCAATATTTTTAGTTTGATATTTTTCCTTGCAACTTTGTCACATAGTATGACACCATACGAAGATTTCACATTGTTTGGATCGTTTTTGAATTTCTTATGCTCGTTCCAAACTATGGTCTAAACGGTAGGCACGATGATTCTTATCTATGGGTTAAGCCTCGCTAAACGCAGTGAATCTCTGATGAAATAGCATATTGTGAACCTAAAATTGATTTTTCCAAAAAATCATGAGCAGTAAATGATGTACCTATAGTTCAAATCTGACCCACTTCCTACTGATTCGGCAGAAATTTGTCTTTTTTACAAGGGGTTGATGGAAATGTTTCAAATACCCCACTTGGGACATTATCCATGGAATATGGTCTAGTATTTTTTAAGAAAATGGGCTGGTAGCATTTTAAAACTTTCATTTAGTGGTTGGTTCACATTATCACAAACTATGCCACATTTGTGACCATAATATTGCTCATTTGGCCTGAAAGCCATGAAACTTCGAACATGATAGCTCATTTTAGAATTTTTTTTTGAATATTTGCAATATTCCAAGTTCGATATTTTTTGCATCTAGGTCGCATATTACGACACTACATGAAGATTTTACATTGTTTAAACTATGGTCAAAACGGCAGGCACGAAGATTCTTAGCTACGGGTTTAGCCTCACTGAACTTGCAGTGGATCTCTGATAAAATAGCATATTCTAAACATAAAAATGATTTTTTTAAATAAGCATCAGCACTAAATGATGTACCTATAGTTCAAAATTGACCCACTTACTACCTAATCAGCAAAAATTGTCTTTTTCACCAGAGATTGACGGAAAAGTTTAAGATACCCCAGTTGATACATTATCCATAGAATATGGTCTAGTATTTCTAAAACATATGGTGGTATTATTTTGAAACTTTTATTTAGTGATTGGTTCACAAAACACACCTTTTTGGCACTCAAAAAAAATGTTTTTTAAATTTTTATTGCCCGTATCAAACTATGGTCAATTTTTTTTTAATCGCAAACTTGCCCCACGAGGGAATCCTCCCGCAAAATTTTGCTAACACAAACATTAAAAAACTAGAAATAAAAAGAAAAATAATCTTTACCGAGTGGAGCATACAGCAAAGCCATACAAAGAAGCACGCTTTGCTTTGATTGGTCCTGAGAGAGGAGCCATGGATCAGTGACGTGGCACATTTCCCTTCTCTTCTTATCTTCAGTTCACTTCTTTATCTTTGTTAAGAAAAGATTCACTTCACACGCGACTAGCCCCATAGGAGTTGTCGGTTCCTCGTGAGATGGCCTCCGTCCAGCCAGCACGGCGAGTGCGGCCGCGACCTCCAGCCAGCATGGCCATGGCACTGTCGCGATCCATAGAGCAGCCACCGGTTTTCCCCGCGTTGGGCGCTGCTGCCGGCGAACGCGGCAACGACCTCCAGCTAGCATGACCATGGCAACCTCAATCCCGCCTCCGTCGCCTCACCTCCATGGCACCGTCACCAGGCTTCGATGATGCTGGCACGAGGATACCGGCGACCGCAAAGGCTAGTCGACCATGTCGTGGAGCAACATAGGCGAGGACGGTGGTGAGCGATTTTTTTCGACCCGCTACGGAAAAACACACGGCAAAGCTCACTGGAAAGACACAAGGCAAAGGCATGTCCAAGACACACGGCAAAAAAGGGCGCGCGGTAGATCACTGTGCCAAGATTGACCTGCTGACCAACAGTTAGCCGTGCGTGCCTCCTATACACACGACAAAGACAAATACGAGGCACACGGCAAAAGACTGTCTCACGGCACAAAAGCACACGGTAATTACCGTGCATTATTCCAGAAGCACGTCAAGGACCGTTTGCCGTGCGTCTATGGTCATATGGCAAAGGCTTTGTCGTGTGGATTTCCTATGTTGCTATACAGGCCACGGCAAAGAGCTGTTTTCCGTAGTGGCTTGTCCAGCAGTGTGCTTGCCATTTCGATCAGTACGTGCAGTAGTGCTCTGGCTCCATGTAGACGTACTCGTGCAGCCGTGTAGCCTCTTGGAGCTAGGCGCTGCGTTCGGTCCCTTTTGGTTCATGGGCATGTTGATAGTGTGGGAGAACGATGCCCCGGATGAGGGGATCGGTTACGTGTTATATTGCAGTGGAACAGCCTCACCGGTGGCAATTACAGTAGGCGTTACAAGGGAGAGGAACCGAACAGACTGCCCACTACACAATCCGTTCAGTACCGAAAGAGAAAAAGAAAAGGTACGTGCAATAACGTTTAAACCCCCCCCCCTCTTAATCTAAACCTTGGAAACTATGGAAAGGTTTAGATTACGCTTGAACTCGTGAAGATCCTTGATTGGAAGTGGCTTAGTAAAACCATCTGCAATTTGATCTTTGCTGGATATAAACCGAACATCAAAAAGTTTGTTTGCAACTCTTTCTCGAATAAAATGGAAGTCAATTTCAATGTGTTTTGTGCGGGCATGAAATACCGGATTAGCAGACAGGTAAGTAGCACCAAGATTGTCGCACCATAGACATAGTCGTTCTTTTACTTGAACATCAAGTTCTTTGAGTAGAGCCTCAATCCAAATAAGTTCAGCAGTGGCATTCGCCAAGGCTTTGTATTCAGCTTCAGTGCTGGAACGAGAAACAGTTGCTTGTTTGCGGGCACTCCAAGATATCGAGTTTGGCCCAAAAAATATTGCAAACCCGCCAGTAGAGTGTCTATCATCTAGAGAACCAGCCCAATCCGCATCTAAAAAAGCACTAATAAGTGTAGAGGATGCCTTCTGAAAAGCGAGTCCAATACTCAAGGTACCTTTAACATATCTGACAATTCTTTTCGCAGCTGTCCAGTGTGTCGTGGTTGGAGCATGAAGGAATTGACACACTTTATTGACTGCAAAAGATAAATCTAGGCGTGTGAGAGTTAAATATTGTAAGTCTCCAATGACACTTCTATAATGTGTGTTGTTCTCGGGACCTAGAGGATCTCCATCTGTTAGGAATAACTTATCAATGGAAGATATGGGTGTAGGAACCGGGGTACAATTTGTCATGCCAACTTTGACAAGAATATCAGCAACATATTTCTCTTGTGTCAGAATTAGCTCATCCTGTACTCTCTTGACTTCAATACCCAAAAAGAAGTTCAAGTCTTCAAGATCTTTGAGAGCAAAATGTGAACTTAGATCATGTAATAAAGCAGAAATAGCTTTATCGGAGGAGCTGGACACAATAATATCATCATATATCAATAGAAAAATTGTGACATCCTTCTTGTGATAAATAAATAGAGATATGTCCACTTTAGATGATTGGAAGCCAAGATCATGTAGTTTGGAGCTCAGTTTGGAATATCATGCTCGAGGAGCTTGTTTGAGACCATAGAGAGCTTTGTCAAGCTTAAATACATAATGCGGAGTTTGTGGATTTTCAAATCCAGGTGGTTGCTTCATGTAAACCTCTTCTTCCAGAATGCCATGAAGAAACGCATTCTTGACGTCTAGCTGTCGTAAACTCCATCTCCTTGAAACAGAAAGTGCTAACGCAAGACGGATAGTAGCTGCTTTTACAACAGGGATAAAAGTATCCTCATAGTCAATATCGTATCGTTGCTTATATGCTTTAGCAACTCGACGTGCTTTATATCTTTCAATCGTACCATTTGAATTTTTCTTAATGCGAAATACCCATTTACAGTCAATCAAGTTCTTTGTGGGGTTGGGAGGCACAAGGTGCCATGTTTTGTTATGTTATGCATGAGTGCATCATATTCTTCTTGCATAGCATGATGCCAACGTTTATTGACAAGAGCTTCGAGAATATTGCGTGGTTCTCCTGTGGTGGTGAGCATGCCATAGCGAATAGTTCCATTGGTATAAATTTTTGGGTTTCGGATACCTTTTTGGAGGCATGTACGTGGTTCAGACACAAGAGGGGCCACAAGAATAGCTGGTACATGCGATCCTGGTAAATCTATAGCAGGGGGCAGAGAATCTGCTGTGCTGGAATTTTGTGATGCAGGGGATCCGTCCGAGCCGTCGGTGTGGCCAGCATTAGTTGAGAAGGGCGCAGAAGATCTTGACGCATGGGATAGCGCGGGCCTAGGAGAAGCAGTCATGGGCGACGTGGCGTTCGTGGACACGCTCGAGGAGGCGTCGCTGTCCGGAAACTCCGCAGATTCCTGGGTGGACGCGCCAGGGTCCTCGATTGGCCAATGATGGTGACAGGCGGGAGAAGTTAGCACCGGATCTAAGATCGATTCCTCTCCAGAGTTGGCAGGTGTATCAGCACCGGGATTAGCAAAGGAAAAAATACTAGGTGTACCCGGTGCTGATGTATTTTGACTTGTATTTGCTGCAGAATTTTCTCTTTGCATTGCATTGTCGTCTTTAGAATTTTCAATATGTTCCTGTAGAGGGTTAGAGTAATGGGTACAACAAACATGTGGTTATCAATATGGTCACCCTCATTAGTTGATGTAGATGAAGGTAAAAGGAGGGTTTCTTCACTAAGTCGTCTACCCGCATTAGGATTGAGACGAACAAAAGAAAAAACACCTTCATCAAAAACAACGTCACGAGATATGTAAACGCGTCCACTAGAAATATCTAGGCATTTCACCGCTTTATGGCGAGGGCTATATCCTAAAAAGACGCATTGTTTGGAGCGGAATGATAACTTGTGAGTGTTATAGGGACGAAGGTTGGGCCAGCAAGCGCACCCGAAAACACGAAGTGACTCGTAGTTTGGCTTGATACCAAGAAGTTTTTCTGTAGGAGTCATATGATTTAACACTTTGGTAGAAAGTAAATTAATGAGGAAGGTGGCTGTGAGAAAAGCTTCGTCCTAGAATTTGAGAGGCATGGATGCATTTGCAAGTAGTGCAAGACCAACTTCTACGATGTGACGATGTTTTCATTCGGCAGAGCCATTTTGTTGATGGTCATGAGGGCAAGAGACATGGTGGATTATGCCAACTTTTTGGAAGAAAACATTGAGTTTTTCATATTCACCATCCTAATCGGTTTGTATAGTAATTATTTTCCGACCAAATTTTCGTTCAATAAGTTGCTGAAAATTAAGGAATACTTCATAGACATCAGATCGTTTCTTAAGCAAATATATCCAAGTAAATTTGCTGAAGTCATCAATGAAGCTTACATAATACTGATGTCGCCCAACAGAGACAGGAGCCGGACCCCAAACATCAGAGAAAACTTGTTCCGAAGGAACAGTAGACACACTAGTAGATACCGAATATGGTAGTTGGTGACTCTTGGCTTGTTGACATGGGTCACAAATATATGGATTTAATTCTGGAGAGTACTCGAGTTTATTTTTCCGAAGCACTTGTTGAACAACAAAGGATGATGGATGCCCTAGACGATTATGCCAGGTTGACGAAGAGGGTTTGATGGTGATAAAGGCACTCTTGGAAGATCTCATGGAGAGAGGTACAATAGGATATAAGCCATCATGACAGGATCCTTTAAAGAGAATTTTCTTCGTGACCCGGTCCTTAATCAAAAAGAAGAATGGGTGAAACTCAAGAAAAACATTATTGTCTAGAGCAAGTTTATGAACGGATAATAGATTTTTAGATGCATTGGGAACATGCAAAATGTTATTGAGAGAAAATGAATTATGAGGGGTGTGCAAAATTGAATCACCAACATGTGTAATTGTCATACCATTACCATTAGCGGTGTGGACTTGATCACGTCCCATGTACTTCTCTTGATTTGTTAATTTTTGTAGTTCACTTGACACATGATTCGTGGCACCCGTATCGGTGTACTAATTTGTATCCACTCCATAAGAGGCCATATGAGCATTCTGGTCACCTGACATGAAACCATCATCATCATTATCTGAGTAACGCCACCAACATTCACTTGTTGGATGACCATATTTCTTGCAAATTTGGCAAGTAACATCTTGGCGTGGTGAAGGAATGCGACCACGACCACGGCCATGACCTCCTTTGTTGCCACCACGGTTTTGATGATATTTGCGTTGTTGATTTCCATGTTGGCGACCAATTTGACGACCATGATTGCGATCATATCCACCACCATCTTGGCGGTTGTTGTAGAAGGGACAACGCCCACGAGAGGCAATATTTGCAGATGATGTAAAGGAACCAGAGTCTTCACCAGACTCGGTCAACATCTTTTGGCGATAATCATACGCTGAAAGTTGAGCGCATAAATCTTGGAGAGTAGTTGTAGGAACAACGTTGACAGAGGCGACCCAAGAATTATAATGACCATCAAGACCTCCCAATATGTATTCTTTTAACTCCTCATCAGAGATCATACGGCCAGTAGCGGCCAATTCAGAGGCAAATGCCTTCATCTTTGAGATGAATTGGGAGGCAGATAAGTCCCGTTTCTTGGTGCTAATGAGAGCAGTTCACAGCATAGACACTTTTGCCTTCGATTCAGAGGCAAACAAAGCTTCAAGAGCCTCCCAGAGTTCAGAGGCATGGTGAAGACCAAACATCTGAGAGAGAGAATGTCCTTATTCATTGCTTTTGTGAGATAGCTCGTCACCTGTTGGTCTCGTGCAAGCCAGGCGCTGTAGGCCGGATTTGTAGCAGGGGAACCCTCAACCTCAATTGTTTTGGGCGGAGCTGGGTCGGAGCCCTCCAGGAGCTCCATGACCTGCGCTCCGCGCAGAGTCGAGAGGACCTGTATCTTCCAGTATAGGAAATTTTCCCGTGAGAGCTTCTCGGAAGGAGGAGCCCGAGCGCAGCCGCCAGGTTCGACGCTGCAGAGGAGGAACCCATCGGGAGGGAGGGAGGGGCGAACAGCGATCGTAATGTCTCCGGCCGAAAAAACTAGGGGAATTGGAGATCGTAACCGCGCTAATTCTGGGGCTGTAGTTTTGGAATCGGGTAAACGACCAAGGGGGCGAATTTTGGAGGGGAATAAGGCTAGACGGAGGAAGAAGTCGCTCTGATTACTATGTTGATAGTGTGGGAGAACGATGCCCCGGATGAGGGGATCGGTTACGTGTTATATTGCGGTGGAATAGCCCCACCGGTGACAATTACAGTAAGCGTTACAGGGGAGAGGAACCGAACAGACTGCCCACTACATAATTCGTTCAGTACCAGAAGAGGAAAAGAAAAGGTACATACAATAACGTTTAAGAGGGCGTACTGTTGTAGTCCTAGTCATGCGCCTGTTCGACCACAAGGGTGAATCGGCGCGGCGGCGTCGACTAGGAAACGGGAGCAGGTCGTCCGAATTCGACTAGTCGCGAGGCAGGCAGGACGTGTATATAATAAACAGGGCAGACGCAGCTAGCATATTGTGTTTAATTTGGAGATCAACGAACGCATCGATCGAGCAACAGAAAATAGATCCACGAAACCAACATGCCGTCTGCAGCGCGCCGCGTCGATGGCATAGACGAGGAGGAGGAGCCCTGGTTGACGGGATGGTGGCAAGCGTTTTTGATTGGGAAGAATAACACGGCGGGGCTGTTAGGAATAAGCACGTCTAAACCGACGCCGGCACGGCGCGGTGCGCTCTGTCTTATACAAGTAGTATACGAGTACGTGTAGGTTTGTGTAGCAGGGTTGATGTAGGAATTAGGAGTCCTAATCCTACTAGAATAGCTACACTAGGACTACTACATATACACGCCGATACCCTTGTAATCAAACTGAGCGATTGAGAAAATAAAAAAGCTAAGGCACGATACGTGCCTGTGGTAAATCGTCTCCGCGTGTGTAACTAGTACTTGCAAGATTGATCAAGTGGCTAGCTTAGCTAGCTTGGTACGTGTGTGTTTTGCTTGGCTAAAGGAATCAGCCAGCGACAGATCGATCAGGAGACCTAGCTTCGCAAGTTGAGTGTTGTCGGAAAGTACTCGACAGGCTACAGAGTTGCCGCAGGTCATCTCGTCACAACGTCCTAGCGAAAGTACTGCTAGGTCTGGGCCAACAATTGGTATCCGAGCCAAGGTCGTCGCCTGTGATCTTCTGAAAGTACTAGGAGGTCATGGCGATGGTGAAGTTTGGCGAGAGCTCGGCATCGGCACCGGTGACAGAGACGGTGGGGGCGGCTTTGTATCCGCGCCTCGATCGCAAGGACTACGGGCTATGGGCACTCAACATGGAGGTGGCCATGGAGGCTCAGGAGGTTTGGGAGGCCATCGATCCAGGCGGTGATGAGTACGTCAAGGGAGGTGTGAAGCACCGAGAGGATTGCCAAGCATTGACGACGCTCTACTCGGTCGTGCCGACAGACGTGCTGCAGCACCTCGTCGGAAAGAAATCGGCGAAGGATGCGTGGGAAGTGATCAAGGTAGTATGCGTAGGTGTCGACGACACTAGTGTTCACGTTAGGCAGTAGGAGACTGTCTTGAACGACGAGATGACATTGGTAGAACCGGAAGTGACCCCGGTTGGTTCGTCAAGTGTGGCGACCCCAAGTATGGCGACCAATGTGTCAAAAGAAGTCGGCGTGAACATATCAAATTCTGAGAAGGAGGAGTTCACCTCAAACTCGGAAGCGCAACCGGAGAGTACTCGGACTACCGACATCGCAGGACATGACGTCCAGGATCGAGAAGATGTCTCGTTGCATGATGAAGGCAGTACCACGCCAGGACGTCCACCAGCAACAGTAGGCAGACGTGGCACATGTATTCTGCTCGGCATCCCAGGAGGAGTAGCTTCACGTGTGAAGCCCGGGCCAAGGGAAGGTCCAGGGGCTGGCGGCCCAGAAACGCCAGAAAGAGGAGCTTCACGTGTGGAGCCCGGGCCAAGAAAAGGTCCAGGGGCTGGCGACCCAGAAACGCCAGAAGGAGACGGGCTAAAAGAAGAAGGCCTGCCGGAAGGATCTCCGTCAGGAGGTCCAGGGGCGTCCATCCCAGAAGTTGGAGCAGAAAAAACAAAGAGACCAAACAGCGTGCGTGCTATAGCGCCACATAAAATTGACGGACCAAAAGAAGTAGGTCTAGTCAGGCCAGGGCTAGCCTGCCCAGAAAACAGGCAAGAAGCTAGTTCAGGAGAAGGCTCTTTGATCGGAAGCAGCCCATCAGTAGGAGGAGCTGCACGTGGAATTTCAGCAGCAGGAGGAACTGCATGTGGAAATCCAGGAGCATGTAGGTGGCCATGCAGGCCAGCGGGTCTAGATCCTGATCAGGAGGAATTTGCAGGTCCTGGACCGGACACTCGTAGCGACACGGACGGGATTTTCTCGTCACCAGAAGCTGATCAATTAGGAGGTTCGGCTGATGCGAGCGCAGGTTCAGCTGATCAGAAGGAAAATATCATGGTGACTTCGGTGTCTCATCCGATAGTACCGGAAAGGAGACACGTGTTGGATTTATACCAACATGAGGTCCTTCGCACAAATAAACGTGGAGGAGGACAGTGTCGAGGATTGTATATACTCGGCAAGGAGCCAGGAGGTTCGGTAACCGAAGGAACAAGCGCTATGTCGGGCGCGGAAGAGTATGTCGTGTCTCCTCCAAGAGTACAGGAGCCGAGACGACTACAATCGACACGAGCACGCATGCGAGGCGTGTTGGACTACTACCCGAAGGAGATACTTCGGATGGTAAAAAACTCAGTGACGATAAACTACAAAAGGCAATGGTTGTTCATCAAGGAACCGATGAAGACTGAAGATGCGGACATCAAGGACGCGGACAAGGATTGTCGGCGTGAAGCCATGGAAAAGCCGACAAAAGCAAAGTCGGTGACATGGGTGCTGAGGAAGGGAGCGGCAAAAGCAATGTCGTGGATGGCGCCCGCGAGGAGTAGCTGGCGTATTTGGGACCCAGGTCGATATGAAGCGCACGTCGTGCTTAGGGGGTGATTGTTAGGAATAAGCACGTCTAAACCGACGCCGGCACGGCGCGGTGCGTCTGTCTTATACAAGTAGTATACGAGTACGTGTAGGTTTGTGTAGCAGGGTTGATGTAGGAATTAGGAGTCCTAATCCTACTAGAATAGCTACACTAGGACTACTACATATACACGCCGATATCCTTGTAATCAAACTGAGCGATTGAGAAAATAAAAAAGCTAAGGCACGATACGTGCCTGTGGTAAATCGTCTTCGCGTGCGTAACTAGTACTTGCAAGATTGATCAAGTGGCTAGCTTAGCTAGCTTGGTACGTGTGTGTTTTGCTTGGCTAAAGGAATCAGCCAGCGACAGATCGATCAGGAGACCTAGCTTCGCAAGTTGAGTGTTGTCGGAAAGTACTCGACAGGCTACAGAGTTGCCGCAGGTCATCTCGTCACAACGTCCTAGCGAAAGTACTGCTAGGTCTGGGCGAACAGGGGCCTAGAGCGAAGGCGCTGAGGACGGTGGAGGCGCCATCCGACGGCAGCGACTGCCCGATCTGCTTGGACAGCGCGGTGGCGGCGCGGATGGCCGTGTGGAAGGAGATGCCATGCAGTCACAGGTTCCACGAGGCATGCTTGGACAAGTGGCTGATCAAGGACAAGGAGAAGGCGAGTTGCCCCGTGTGCCGACGCATGTTGACTCCTCCTTGTGAACTCGATGATGTACTTCCTGAACTTAGGAATATCATCCAAAGAAACGGCGGGAAGCATCTGCTAGGGGATAATTACCATAGATGGAGTGTAGGGGACTCGCGTTTCTACCGGAACGTGGTCGTCGTGGACCAATGCCTCCGCGTCGCCGGTGAGCTTCTGGCCGTGGCGCTGCCGCAGCTGGAGCGTGAGATGCACCTGAGCGACGAGGGCTTGCGCGCAAGGATCGACCTCGCCGAAGCCAAGCTGACGGACGCCAATGCCGCTCTCGCATACGCCTCGGGGGCCGCGAGCAACATCGTCGCCTCCCTTAAGCTCCCGGTGGACGGCGCCGTCCTGCGGCTGCTTCCCGCCAGAGCGTCTGTTCAGGCAGCGGACGACCTCCGGCGGACGGGCTACGCACACTTCATAACCGCCACCGATTGGCTGTCCAGTTTTCTCCCCCACCGCTGCGTAGACGCTCAGCGACTCGCTGCCGTCGGTGACCTCGAGGCCGCGCTCAAGGAAGCCAGAGCCGGCGCCGAGGTTACCAGCGCCGCCCTCGCGGATGGCAGCCTGCGCCGTCTGAGAGACGTTTTGATGTTTTAGGGGAGACCTGATGTTTTAGCCTGTCCGAGATCCATCTCTTCGGTTCATAGAATTTTCAAAGTGCAGGATGATGTAGTAACTAATGGTTTCTCTTGGACGATTTGTAGTCCCTTAAACTCATTCAGAACTGATATTTAGTTGACAGGTTATGTGCATAATCCAACGCATTGTCGTTTGATTTCTGAGGCCTCCAGGCTTTGTCCGAACTCGCTGCCGTCGGTGACCTCGAGGCTGCGCTGCAGGAGGCCAGAGCCGGCGTCGAGGTTACCAGCGCCACCCTAGCGGGATGGCAGCCTGCGCCGTCTGAGAGTCATTTTGACGTCCCAGACCTCTTGATGTAGTAATGATTTCTCTTGGACGCTTTGTAGTCTCTTAAACTCATTCACAAGTGAATTTTTTTTTAGATCAACAAGGATCTTCTCCCGGTTCCATTTGAAGAAATGAAACCCAAAAACAAAGTCTCGAATTTGTTACAAACCATAAAGCTCCAGCCCAGAGGCCACTACGCTAAGGGAGCAAGCAAAAGGAAGCTAGAGCGTTCCAAAACCAGAGCTAAGACAAAAATTTAAAAGCGCTCAACCATTACACACATAGCATATACTATGAAGAGGGCACCGACTGTTTGTTTTTTAGCACACCACATGGATCTCGTCGTCAATCTCAGGATGAGCTTTGAGGGACGCCAAGGAAGCACGACCTCCATAGATCGACGACACCGTGGATTTCCAAGTGGTGATCCACTCGAAGCCTGAGCAAATCAATTTGCCTTGAGCTCCAGCGGGGTTTTTAGCCTGTTTGCCATCCTTTCCATGAACAGAATGATCTCCCCCTCTTCCAACTCTTTGAATGGTGTCTTCCAGTTTCTCAGATAGCAAAGAATCAGACGCCAAACCTGCTTCAAGTTAATCCAAGAAGTATGATTAAATACTAAGTTATTCCTATTGTTCCATATGCTCCATGTTAGAATATGGATACATATACGTATATGAGATAGACTAGGACTCGAAGAACATCTTGTACTCCAAGTCTATCTACCCCTTGTAATTCTATATATACCCTCCACGAGGGTCAAATCAATACAACGAAATATTAAGGATTATATATTTTCCACATGGTATCAGAGCGGTTAGCCTCACGACGCCGATCCTAGGTTCTTCCACCACTTTCGCATCGCGCTGCCCCCGGGGAGATTAATCTTCTCCTCGGGGCGGTTCTTTAGCTTAGATTAGGTTCAATTTTTGAAATCCTTGTTACATAGATTAGATCCAATTAGCCACGCAAATTCCTAAATATCCGGTGGAAATCACGTTCAGATGCACTGCGAACTCTACGAATCTTCATCGACTCGCTCGGGCACCGTGCCAGATCGAGAACACATTGACACGCCCACGCGCGGTGTCACACGCTGCATCATGGCGCACCACGGCAGATCAAGCCATGCAGCTACCCACGGCGGAACGACTCCAGGGCGATCCAACCTGACGAGCTACCACCAGCGCGCATGGGTTCTACATTGACTCTGTGCCCCAAGCAGCTGCTCCTTCGACTCCATGCTGCCGCCGCGAGGTTGGAGGCTGGGACACGCGTGCCTCCTGAAGATTCCGAGATTCACGTTCTACTCCAGGCTGGGACACCGACGACTGCATCAACAAACTGATGTCACAAATGTAATGCCCCTACGACCGCACATATGGTTCTGGTAAAACTGTGTGTGCTTGGTGGGTTTCTCCGGTCCTGGCAAAACTGGTGATCTCACTTATGACTGCGTCCAAGATATGCCCCGACGGTACTCCATAAGGTGCAAAACGTCCACAACTGCAGCTTCGTCAACAACACCAAAAAATTCGTGCTATTTTTTGCGCCTCCGGCAATGGCGGACACACAACATACGACGACTACGACATCGACCACACCCACCTCGACCACGGCTACATCACGATCCGCTACCTCGATATCGACATCAAGAACAACGTCTACAACAACTTAAGAACTCCAGTCAACAGCGTCCGCGTCGTCACTTGCGTTCACGCTACTCCCGCTGTGACTGCGGGAGGGAAGAGAGACACCAGAAGGGGACGCAGTGACCGCCCCTTGGTGCCAGCCATGATCATGTCCACACAGGTGATGATGATAAGGAGGTGAAGACGACGAAAACGCAAGACTTCAAATCCAGTCGCAAGCGTCTGTTTCACTCCCGCTACGACTGAGAAGGGATGTTAGAATATGGATACATATACGTATATGAGATAGTCTAGGACTCGAAGATCATCTTGTACTCCAAGTCTACTTACCCCTTGTAATTCTATATATACCCTCCACGAGGGTCAATCAATACAACGAAATATTAGGGATTCTATATTTTCCACACTCCATAGAACAGCAGCAGAAACTACATTGAAATGTAAATGCTTCTTATTAGCTAGCCATCTCAGAGCAATGGATTCAAAATTAATAACTAGGATGTCAAAAATGTTCTGGACATCTGCCCATAACATCCTGGACACCACACAGTCAAAGAATAAGTGATGGACCATATCTATTTCCTCACAGAGTTGCACTCAAGTGGTTTAGGGATTCCTCTAGCTCTAAGGTTATCTCTAGTGAGAATTTTGTTCTGGGAGAAAAGCCAAAGGAAAACCTGAATTTTAGGGGGTATTTTCAGTTTCCACACAACAGGTAAGAAAATCTGAGAAATCTCCCTAAAATTCACCAGAGAGTACATGGAGCTAGAAGAGTATACCCCTTTAGTTTTATACTGCCAAATTAATTAATCTACATCCTTAGTCAGGGAAATAGACTGGGCAATCCCTAGTATTTCCTGCCATTGGATCATCATTTGACTTAAAAGTTCTCCTAAAATCACATTTAAGATGTGTCCCATCCCAAAGATCAGCTATAGTTTTAGTTTGTTGGTTAGAAACTAAGTACACTTCCCAATACTAAGTAGCTAAAGTAGAATTCCCAAACCAAACATCTTCCCAAAATCTGAAAGACTCGCCATTACCAACATGCCATTTATAACCTACTTCCACTGTCGTGGAAGCCCCGATGACCCCTTTCCAAAAGGTGGAAGGATGAACATCATGACATCAGAGGATGTTGGGGGTTTTTAGTTCTATATTTAGCATCTATGACTTTCTTCCAGAGAGTCCCTTCCCCCTGGATATACCTCTTCACCCAAGACCCCGGTAGAGACAGGTTGAGATCTTGCAGATTTGGAATGCCCAAACCTTTTTTCATACAGACAGAGGGCCAATTGGCTAAGTGGATTTTATGATTACCCTCTTCATCATTCCAGAAGAAGTTAGCCATATGGGAATCTAAAAGCTTCAAGGCCCACTTGGGAAATTTAAAAAGGATAGAAGATATATGGGTATACTAGATAAGAAAGCTTGGATAAGCACTTTCTTAGCAGCATAAGAAAGAAGCTTTCCCATCCAACCAGTAATCCTTCTCAAAAGGTTCTCTATCAAAGGTTGAAGATATTCTCTCCTCAGTTTATCGAAATGCAAGGGAATCCCCAAATATTTAACAGGGAAACTGCCCTTTACACATTCAAAAATATCTAAAAAAAGGATTAACCGCTTCTTCATCTAGGTTAATGGGAATGAGCTCACTCTTATGGTAATTTATCCTCATCCCAGAAACTTGCTCAAAACAGGTAAGAACCCATTCTAAATTAATAGCACCTAACACTAGTAGGGAAAACCTTATAGCCGGATTCCTTACCGCCGGCGAAGTGGTCACGGGGGTCGCCGGCGGTAAGGCCATCCAGGCCTTCCTCACGTTACCGCCGGCGAAAGGACACTAGCAGCGCCAGGACTAGCGCAATTACCGCCGGCGAACAGGTCTGGCGCGCATCGGGGCTGTGGTGGGCTGCATGCCCCCGGATGGGCCGACCTTTACCACTAGCAAATAAAGCCCTTAGGCGCCTAGGGTATGGTGGGTTGGATGGCCACCTAGGCCAAAAAAATCAGTTACTCTCGGCGAATAAAGCCCGCAGGTGCCGGGGGTAAGTGGGCCGCGATTCCACCTGTAATAGCGTCTCTCAACTAACCCCCAAATCGCCCCGACAAAAATCCGATCCCCAAATCTCGCAACCCTAGCCGTGGCCCTCGCTCTGCCGTCGTTGTCCCATGTCCGATCCCCCTCGCCGTCGCCATCCCGCGTCCGCCTAAGGGAAGGAGGAGGAGGCCAGTCCTAGGCTCATCTCGTAGCAGGAGCACCGCGCCGCCACCTCATCGACGACCACCTCCCTTATCTGCGCCGCCACCTCGTCGAGGACCACCTCCCCCATCAGTGTCGCCACCTCGTCGACGACCACCTCCCCTATCCACGCCGCGACCTCGTCGACGACCACCTCCCCCATCCATGCTGCCACCTCGTCGACAACCACCTCCCCCATCCGTAGGTACACATCGCTGAGTGCTTGTTTTTTCCCTAGTCTTTGCACCATGTATTTTAGCTGTCCATCTCTGAACCCACGTGATAGCATAGGCAAAAATTGATAGTAGTGCAATCAGTGTGGCTCCTCTGTTTTGGTAGTAGAAGCAAAAATTGATAGCAGAAGTTGTTTGCAGTCTCTGAATCTTATCACTTATTACATGACTTTGCTAGTTTACTTTTACATTCATGAGTAGTTGCGTAATTGGGATCAAAATGATGACCACCTAGATACACTTTTTCATTGAACCACAAAAATCAGTTTTATAAAGAGAGAGGGAAAAGGAAGGGTAGCTAAGTGGGATTTACTTGCTTATTATCAATTTCTCCTTTTGCATGTTTTGCTTATTTAAATTAGCTAGTGATTTTATTTAAATCTTCAGATCCATCATATGGATTGCGTACCTAGGTAGCGATGCTCTTGCCATATATGCCCTTTCCACCATTGCAATCTACCTCCTAGGTAGCTTAAACAGTTGATGCACTAGTACTGAATGAAGGTTTTCAGAAAAGGTTGCACTTCTACTTGTACTGAATGAAGAATTTACAATGTTGCACTTGTACTTAACCATGAGAACTTTAGAAAAGGTTTTCTCCATGAACTTTTGATGCGCATGGATCCGTAATCTACTTCCTCGCTATGATTCAGTTACTTGTACACTATTTTTGCTAATATGTTTGCTTCTCTATTTAAGTAGTATGGCGTAGTGGGAGCCGAAGTACCATGGTGTGTATAAGAAGCCGACAAGGATCCCCGCTTGGGAGGCTAAGATCACCATCGATGGGATTAGGCACCACCTTGGGACATGACAATCGCCCGAGGAAGCGGCATGTGCCTATGCCTGCATGGCAGTCCAGCACAGAGGGGCTAGGGAGACCGTCAACTTCCCCAAGGTTTGAGCTAGGGCCATTCAGAATAGGCCCGTGGGTATGAGAGTCGCCACGAGGGTGGAGGAGCAGGAGCACCGACTGGTTGAGAGACAGCTTGTTGACCCCTTGGTTCAGGAGCTCCGCGCGGATCCTACGATGATGGCGCAGCAGTACGAAGTCTTGGCGACCACTACGCGCCAGCAGCCCGTCCAAGATGCGGGTCCCTCTAGGTTCGACGGCGTGGGTTCCTCCACCGCACACCCTCAGGGCCCGTACTACGGGTTTACCCCCGGCGACTTCACCGTCACACCCTCGTCATCTGCTGACCTAGGTTCCTTAGGTTTGTCGTCCAACGACGACGACGCTTGAGCTAGCTATACTTTCTGATATATTACTTTAGACTTATCCTGCTAGACTTTGTCATGTATATTACTTATCATGCTAGACATGGATCATCTACTTGTCATATATATTACTTATCATGCTACTTAATTACTTTATAACTATGTTTACTATGCGTCTTCTTTCTAGATAAATATATAGAATGGATCAAGTGTGCAACAACTGTGCACAACCATTGGGGAGGTGCCTAGACAAGAAGTTCCCCATAGTGCTCCTTGTCGGGTTTGAGGCTAGGACGGTATGTGCTCTGTGAGATACACAATATCATGGATGTCTCTATATATAGAATCGAAAATAAACCATGGACTTTGTTGTATTGTTATTGTTTTACTCAGTCAATCCCTTGCGCTTGGCAATCGGACTTCATGGACCATTTCCATAGAAACACCATGGATGATGTCGTGTTTGAGGTCACTTTGATGTCAGATGCTGATCTCGGCAGGAGTTATGTGGTTACAGTGACCAACATAGCGATCAGGACATCTTTCAGTGGACCTAGTTGGATAAACTTCTTGAATGATCATGACATGCAATACGGAGACAAGATAAAGATCTTTCTCATGTATCAAGTAGCCGTAATCTACTACATGGACACACCCCTGACAATGATATCCAACAGTAAGCTAGCTATGTAGTTGAGACCATCGTATTATATGTCGTTTACTCTATACATGCATTCTTTTTTTTTGACTTTCTTCTCAGTATATGTAGATTGGATTATAGCAAAGAAGCATGCGGCAATTGTGGTCAACATAGTTGGCATTGCATGTACATGAAGATCACCATGCCTCTCCTTGCGAACTTTGGTGTTAGGACGGTATGTTCTCTGAAATTCATGAGGAGAATATAAATATATATATATATTCAATGAAAATCACAACTAACTGTTCTATCCTATGATTTTAATCAGTCAATCCCTTGCGGTGCACGACATGGCTTCATGGACCACCTCCATAGAAGCATGGATGAGGTTGTCGTGTTTAGTGTCACTTTGAAGCATCATAATCATTCTAATAGGACGTAGTTGGTTAGGGTCACCAATGAGGAGGCCCGAACATATTTGATGATCTTGGATGGAACAGACTCCTCATCTTGTACGATGACATGAAAGAGGGACAGGAGTTCAAGTTTTTGCTTAGTCATACTTATGGCATCATCTATTTCACTTGCTTTCCTCCCGACTCTTCCGACGAGGGTGAAGATGAGTGAACTCTAGATAATGCTATATGAACCAATGTCCCATCTATATTGAACATTTGGTGGATACTGCTACTATTTCCTGTGTTAATATGTATTTTGCTATCATTATCCTCTATACTGTGTATTCATGTATTCATCTGTGTATTCTGTCTATTATTATTTTTTGCTCTGAAACATAATACTGTCAGTGAACAAATTGTATTACCCCTAGCGAAGGGATGTGCGCCAGTGTTAGGGGACATTATCCCCGGCGAATGGGGCTACTCGCTGGTGGTATTATCAGTTATCGCCGGCGAATCATATGGTTCGCCGGCTGTAATGCGTTATCGTCGGCGAGATGGTCACCAACGAATAGGGACTCGCCGGTGGTAGGCCATTTTGGTGCGCCGGCGGTGAGCATTTCCCTACTAGTGTAATTTGTCAGGTTCTAAGAAAAGCATAGTGTCAAATGCATATTGCGGATAGATTACTCTTCCTGGAACAAAATTAGGGCATATCTCCCTAATGGCCCCACAAGCAGAGCCTTTGATCAACATTCTAGAGAAAACATCAATCATGATATTAAACAAAAGGGGTGCAATGGGGTCACCTTGTCTAAGACCTTTACCAGTTAGAAAGAAATCACTTTCATAATCATTTAACTGAACTCCTATAGATCCCCTAAAGAGATTTGTCTAATAAATCTAATGAAAGTAGGACAGAAACCTCTAAGCTCTAAAACTTCAAATAGGAAGTCTAGATTAACTCTATCATAAGCTTTTTCATAATCTATTTTCTGCATGAAACCTTTGTTTTTACTGCTATGCACCTCATGGATGATCTCATGAGCTTTAACCACACTCTCCAGAATGAATCTACCCCTGATGAAAGCAGACTGGTTAGGGGATATGAGTCTACCTATGATTTTAGCCAATCTATTAGTCAAAACCTTAGTAAATTTTTTGATGGAACAATTTAATAAGCTAATAGGTCTAAACTTCTTCATAATTCTAGCATCATTATCTTTCGGAATCAGAGTAATCATAGCAAAGTTCAGCCTGAAGATATCTAAATGATCCTCATGCCATGCATTGAACATTGACATAAGTTCATTTTTGATAATCTCCCAGAAAGACTGATAAAACATAAAGGATAAGCCATCAGGTTCAGGGGCTCCTCCAGCATAGGAACCAAAAACTGCTATTCTAATCTCCTCTTCAGTAAAAGGAGCTTCTAATTCTCTGTTTTCAGCATTACTAACTTTATCTTCCTCAGAGAAAAGTCCTGTTTCAACTTTATATCAGGCCTAGGTTCCCATGCAAAAAAGATCCTTGTAGTAATCAGTAGCTACTTTAAGCATATCTTTTATGTTAGCCCCTCTGGGTCATCTAGGACATTAATTAATTTTTTCCTCCTCTGATTAGCTATTGAATGGAAGTAAGCAGTATTTCTATCTCCTCCTAATATGTTCCTATCTCTAGATCTTTGCCTAGCTTTAGTTTCATCAACAATCCAATAATTATGGAGTTCTTTAAGAATCCAATCTAGCTTACCTCTCTCTTCCTCAGAGAGCAATTGAGTCTCAGACTTAATGTCCAGGGAATCATATTCCCTCATCAGCTCTATTTTATCTTTCCTATTGGCAGCTTCCACATTAATATTCCAACCCTTAGCTAATTTCCTAAAATATCTAACTTTACCTTGCCAAACATTAAGAGGATTAGAGCTATCTATCCTCAAAGACCAAGCTTTAATAACTATATCTTTAAAATCTACTCTAGTGATCCACCGTTTCTCAAATTTAAATCTAGTAGGTTTTGGAACATGATGTTCACCTGAATCCCAAATTAAGGGAGTATGATCACTCCCTATCGTAGAGAGGGCCCTAGCACTACCAGGGGAAAGTTCCTATCAAAATTAGTAGAGCAAAAGATTCTATCAAGCTTACACATGACACAGTCTTCCTGATTATTACCCTAGGTATAGGCCCTACCTGACATACCAATCTCCATGAGTGCCCATAACTCTATCCAGGCATTGAACTTATCTACCCATTTATAATTTATATTCTTATTATTTTTATCTTCAAGAGATATAATTAAGTTAAAATCTCCTCCTATCATAGCTGGACCATCCCAGTTAAGAAAAGTTCATGCAGCTCAGAGATGAAGTCTTGCTTCTTCTCTTCATAAAACCATAGACAGTAGTAATTCTACAAACAAACTCAGTAACTTTATTCTTAAGGACAACACTAACTGAAAAGGATCTAATATCCTAGGAAACTACATCAAAAAGATCTAAGTTGACACCAATACCACCTGCAGTACGAACAGAAGGTAAATAATTCCAAGCAAAATTTCTATTTCCTAATAAATTCTTCAAAAAGGAATTACTAAAACTATCTTTCTTGGTTTCTTGAAAACCAATGTAATCAACTTTTAAAGGAATAAAGTTATCTTCTATGTACTTCTGTCTACCAGGAGATTGAGACTCCTGCCATTCCAAAAAACACTAATCATGGAAACTTCTTAGGGTGCTTGCCCCGAGATCTAAGTAAAACCTCTATCCATCCCTCTGCTTCCTCATCCAAATCTCTAATATCAGATGAAGTATCAGCATGAGGGTTGGAAAAGCCCACATCTACATTAAAACTAGAAGAACTCTCATCAACTACCTCTATACCTATATTATCAGAGAGCATTTCTAAATCTTAAGTAGAAAGAACTCTAAAAGGATTTGCTGACATTATACCTTTCATGGTTTTTGGGACCTCCAGGTTGCTGATTTTCTTCAAATCCACAACTCTTTCAAGGATATTCTTGGATCTATCCACTCTGGTGCTCTGTCTAGTAGGTTGCACTGGCCTCCACTGTTTTGCTTCTTTGGTGCCTTCTGCCTTAGGAGGGATTCATCCCTTTCCCTTACCACCAATTCCTTGAAGTTGGGCATAATGTTATCAGGGAGTTCCCCCACAGGAACCTCCATTTCCTTTGCTTCAGTGTCCAACTTCTGTGCAAAGCTCATGTCTTATGATTAACCTTCCATCCAGAACTTCTAAATCTCTGAATCAGTATTAGGGGCTACATGAGTTTTATCCCAAATGAAATTCCCTTCCATATCTACAACATACTTTTGTACCATCAACTGGAACACTGCCTTTGCACTGCAAGGTGAGTTTGCTGCCATCCTAACTTTGCTAGTGGCTTGCCCTCCATTCCAAGTTGGACCACCAGAACTTGCTTGCTGAGAAGTCAGACCACTTCCAGAAGAACCACCTTGGCCTATATTTCCTCCATGTCTAGTGAACTCATGTTCATTCCTCTTGTTCTGATCATTCTGGTCTTCATTCAGCTAGTCTTCTTCCACTTCGATAACGGGGATAGAGGTGTCTAAGGTGAATCCCAGGTGGTACAGATGATCATGGAAATTGAAGAGCCTACCAGCAAGAAGTTGGAAGGATCTTTGCACTTTATCAAGACTCTTACTTCTTTAGCATTATTCTTGAAAATACTTTGCCAGTCAACATCATCTAGGATACCACAAATGGAGACTGCCTAATCTAAAGTATTCCACTCACACCACTCTATCTGCAACCCCGTAATGATCACCTAGATCTTCTTCAGAGACTCCACTAGTTCTGGATCATCATTCCAAGCTTCTACTTTCACCCAAACTCCTAGTTTGGACACTCCAAACTTTGGGTATCCAATCACCTGTTCAACCACAATATGTGGAGGAAACTTTACCAGGAAAGTGTTCTCTACAACTAATTCTCTGATATGCTAAGGCCAGTTTGTTTTGTAAATCTTGGAAAATTCCTGAGCCAATTCATCTGCAGTTAATGACCCCTCTTCCACCAGCACAATTCCATAGTTCTTGGTAGAGGCAATAGGATTCACCACAACTTCAGAAGACTCAATGTGATAAAACCCTAAGCCTGGGGCACGACTACCAATATACTTAGCCAACTGGTGTGGCCTTTTCCTCACTGGACATTTGTCAACAACATGAGAGGCACTCTTGCATATGAAACACAGGGGAGTTTTCTCACAACCACTTTGCAAATGATCTGGTTCACCACAACACATGCAAATATCATTGACATAGTTCCGCTGAGCAATAGGATTTATAGGAACAACAATTTCTTTCTAGGTAGCCCCTTGCTTCTTCTTTGTTTTCTGCTAGGCCTTGGACTTATCACCTTGTTCTGTCCCCTGAGAGGTTTGTTGTTACTAAGGTGCAATCCATTGATTGGATTGCATTCCAAAGTTCTGTTGCTGAGGGAAATTAGGGAAAGGGTTATTGAACCCCCAGGGTGGATGCATACCTGGGATAAAACCGAAGGGGGGCTAGTTGGGGAAGAACTGAGGGTTGTATTGTCCAAACTCATATGGGTTTTGCTGATTGGGGCGCTATTGCTGTATCTGGTACTGTCCTCCCTGAAATGTCCAACCTTCCTTCTCACTCCTTCCCATTCCTCTCCCCTTGTTTCCCCTGCCACGATCTCCCACCCCCGTTTCACTAGAACTCTCTGAAGGGAACTCCTCAAGCCCCAAGCACTGCAAGCCAGAGGTGAGCTCAAGCACCGCTGCCACCAGGAGGGGGAAGAGTAAACCTTAGGTCTTGCAGCAACCTTGTTTATAAAGGATGGTACATGTGTCACAATAGGATGTAGTGGTTGAGGCAGGCTCTACGGTGGTTGAGGTGGGCAACACATGGGTTGCAAGGGACAACTCCAAAGTTGCAGGAAAAACAAATCCATGCCCCCATCAGCTCCACAGCTATCTAGCCCATCCAGCACTTTATCAGGGTCTTTCACCAACCTGATCTTCTTCTTCTGCCTACTATGAGCATCAAAAACCAAAGGATCCCGCCATTGATTTGACTGAAGCTCCATCACGTTATCTGATGCTGAAGCACGCAAACGATGTTGCTAAAAAATGTGTCTGCACATTGAGGTCCATCAAACCCACTGTTGTGCCCATTTCCTTCCTCGAGACCCCTGGTTCCATCTGGATTGAGTCGCAAAGTTTGAGCAGGGGACTGTGTAGATCCTGTTCCAGCCTTGATAGGGGAGAGGTTTCTCTACACGGTCTCCTTCTCTTGATAGCTATGTTTTACATTACCCGACCATCCCTCACCGGAATCGGAGTGCTCTGCATCAGTTTGGCCATCGACTTCAGCTTTGGACTCGCTCAAATGGATGATGAGGTAAGACTACAATCTAGAGGGGTGACTCGCCTCGATGTAGATCAGGCCGAACGATTCAATGAAGAGGTTGAAGTTGTCTTCACTCAAACTGTTGGGGGGATACCCCCGGGTAGGGTCACGCCAGCGTATAAAGGCCGAGTTAACCGAGGTTCGACAAGGCCAAAGCAGATGCTGGCCGGGTCGCCTCAAGGCAGGTCGAATCACAGGGTAACCCGGACCAGGGGGCGTTTGCCTAACTAAGTCTCAACCGACTTAAGAAGTAAGTCGGAAATGCATGTTTAACTTGTATGCAGGAAAGGGTGTGGCCGGATCAACTATGATCCGGGTCACATCTAGCTTCTAGGAGAAGGAAGGAATCTCGCTGGTCAAAAGAAGCCCCGGTACGCATGCCTGAGCGAAGCAGATAAGGGCAGGACCACCGAGGCGTGGCCGACAAGGGTGACGATGCCCATGTCGGCTGACGCGGGCGCCGCAGAGGCTCACGTAGCCACTGCATGTGTGACGCAAGGGAAAAGTAACCCGGTCGGCTTACTACTTTGGGAGATGGCATATTCTTAGGAATATGCCTCCACGTATGCCCTAAGTGGAGACCTAGCCCCCCCTATATAAGGAGGGCTAGGGCTTCTGTAGAGGGGGTTCCAATTTTTCTAGTTTGGCTGGGGTTTTGAGGGTGATCTGTGAGCGAGAGTAAGAGGGCGCCTTCTTCCTCCTCTCGCCAATACAGCTCTATGAGCACTTGTAACCTTGGAGGCAAAGCAAATATAAACTTCTGTGTGGAGAATCACTTCACTATCCCTCCCTGGATTCCCCTAGCGTGTATTAGTCCCCACCTTTAGCCTATCCATGGCATCTGCCGTGACACCACCACGACAGTTGGCGCCCACCGTGGGGATAGCGGCGCTAGCAGGGGTGAAGATCCGGATGGGAAACCTCATCGGCATCGACGAACACATCGTCTCCAGGCTCGTTCAGCGCTTTGGAGCGCTAGACTTCGTCAGCGACAACGCGGGCTGCTTTGGCACGCGCCCACTTCTGCGCAACGGCCTCTTCGTCAAGATGGGTGCACACAAGGTCTATGTTGCAGTGGACGTATCATGCGTTCATCCGCGGCACGTCGTCGAGGCAGGGGAGCCACCCCTTAGCGTGGTTCATGGGGCGCATATCACTCGCTCCCCGGACCGCGCTGAAGTGATGATGACTGCGCCGGGTGCAGACGCAAGCAAGGATCCGGCACCAGATCCGGAGGTAACCCCTAAGGCACCGAGGAAAGGTAGAGGACCTCCACTAGAGAGGCCAGAAAATGTGCTGAGGGAAGCTATGGATAGCTTGGCAAACCCGGTAGCAGCAGTGGTAGATCCGGCTCAGGCACAGGCCGAGCTAGAAGAAACTAGGCAGAAAATTCTAGAGGGAGCGAAAAAGATTGATGCGGCTCAGCAGTCGTTGAACATGACTCTGCGTGAGTACGCAAAGGCAAATAAAGTAGATACTGTAAAAGTGAAGGGGAAAAATCTCATGAGTGAAATGAACAAAGAAGGTGATATTCGGATTGAAGAGTCAGAAAATTGTTTGTCCGTGGGGCTACCAAAGTACAGTACCCCAGCGAAAAACCTCAGAGCAGCGGATGCATCTGCATCCGAGCTAGAGGGTCTGACGGGTGAAGCCCGTCAGAGACAGCAAGATCGAGTCAATGAGTTGGTTCGGTTCGCGAACAGGCAAAATGAGGAACTGCTCAGGGAAAACCCGGAGAGAGCTGGGGCCTCCAAGATCATTCATTCGGCGGTGGGTAACCCGGAGAAATCCGCTGGAGCCGCATCGTCTCCTCATGGTGGTCCAAGGAGAGAGGAGGTAGTAACCTCGGCCAGGAGAAACAAGCAGATTGTTCCGTATGACCCGACAAGGGCAGGAAAGGCAAAAGAGGTACAAAGAAACGACGATCGACGGAGTGTAAGCCGAGGTGAAGCTGGCCGAGGTAACCGTGACCAAGGCAATGCCGGTAAAGGAAATGCTGTTAACGGCAATGCCGGACAGCGCAACTCTACAGGACAACCGCAGCAGCAGAATATACCAAGGCAAGAGCGAAGTGTCGACCGAGGTATGCAACAGAGAGATGCGCCACGAGAGCAAGACCAGTACAACGATGGAGATTCGGAAATGGTAAATGCAGGATACCCAAGGCCGGACTATCATGTGATAGGGTCGAGATTGGGAAGCAGGGATTTGATGCCGGATGATGCCAGGTTGAAACTGGATTGACTGTATAGGTCGGAGCAGATTGAAAGTCAAGGTCCTCCGGGTCCTGCGTGTTTTGGACCCCGGATCATGAAAGAGCCACCAGTACCTAACTTCCAGTTACCCAGAGGCACGAAGACGTATGACGGCAGCACTAAGCAGGAGGATTGGTTGATAAATTATGCTACGGCTGTGAAAATTGCTACAGGCAACTTGAGGTGGGCTGTACGATACATACCCTAGATGTTGGAGGGCCCGGCAAGGGTATGGTTGAACAATTTGCCACCCGGAAGCATTAACTGCTGGATAGATTTTGAAGAGATGTTCATCAGCAATTTCTCGAGTACGTATCAGAGGCCGAATAGGCCACAGACACTAGCTATGTGCAAGCAAGACGGACCGGGAGTTTTTAACCCGGTGGTGTACCGTGAGAAACTCATGTGAGGGCGTGATAGAATCACAGGCCATAGCGTGGTTTGCACAGGGATGCAGATATGCAAGTGAACTGTGGCAAAAGTTACAAAGGAAGATGCCAACTACGTTGGTAGAGATGATCCGGATTGCTGATTCGTATGCCTTGGGCGATCCAACTCAACCTAGGCTCGTGTCCAACGAGTCGAATGAGGAGTACTACCAGAGAGATGGAGCCGGATCATCCCGGAGGAATGATTACAGAGGTAAAAGGAGGGATGATAGACCGGATCACCGGTACAGTTCACAACAAGTTGCAGCTGTGAATCAAGATCAGCCCGGAACAGGAAGCAATCAACGTCAGAAAACTGGAGGGCAACAATGGACACCAAGAAACGATGGCAAGAAAACTTGGATGCTAGAGCAAAAGAAACAGTGGCAAGAAAGAAAGGACCGTCCGAGGTACACCTATGAGTCGATGTTGGATCAGCCGTGTAAATTTCACACGCCAAATCCGAGTAACCCAGCGGGTCATACAACGAGGCAATGTGAGTGGATGCGCAAGATAGAACAAGGCGGTTCGGGGAATGCTTAGGCACCCCGAAATGATCAACCTCGGCAGGAGTTACCCCGGCAGCAATTGCTCTCTGGAGCGAACACGCAACAGTTAATGTTGCCTCCCCCTCCGCCCAGGTATGACAACAATGAGAGAAGGGATGCAGTGCATCAGGTGGAAAACCAGCACCAGCCGGATCAGAGGTACCCCAGAAATGAGGGGAGGAATGAGTACAGGGAGCATCACCAGAGCTATTGTGTGTTCACAACTGAGGAAACAGATAGAAAGATCTTGCAGCGCCGACATATGGAGGTCAATGCGGTAATGCCTGCAGTGACAATGTATATGCCTTGGTCTGACCAAGAAATCATTTGGAGCATCAAGGATCATCCCAAACTTATGCCGAGTCCTGGTTCGTATGCGTTAGTGCTGGACCCGACATTCATTGGGCCTAGCATTAATGTAAGGTTCTCAAAGGTACTGATCGACAATGGCAGCAGTATTAACATCATTTATGCGAACACAATGCACAAGTTGGGTATCTCGGAAAACATGTTGCAGGCCACAAGGACAACTTTCCATGGTATTGTACCAGGCATTTCTTGTGAGCCCATAGGCAAGGTCTGGGTTGACGTATTGTTCGACACGAGAGATAACTGCCGAACTAAGAATCTGGAGTTTGAGGTAGTGAACTTGGAAAGTGCGTATCACGCGTTACTCGGAAGACCAGCATTGAACAAGTTCATGGCAAGCTTCCACATCAGTTATCTGAAGATGAAGTTGCCCGGGCCAAATGGAGTAATTACCATTGCTGGAGATTTCCGACGTTCCATTGAGTGTGCCTCAGCCAGGTCTAACCTAGCCGAGTCACTCGTGATTGCGCAAGAGAAAAGAAAAATCCAAGAGGTGGCGGCATTAGCTTAGTCCGCGCAGCAGTATATGCCGGTGCTGAGTAACCCGCATGGTAGCGTTTCGTTCCAAGCCGCAAAGGATACTAAGAAAGTGCTTATTGATGATATGTTCCCAAAGCGCACCGTAACAATTGGCACCGGGTTGAATGATAAATAGGAAAGCGAGCTCGTCAACTTCCTCCGTGAGAATCGGGATATTTTTGCTTGGTCTACACAGGACTTGCAAGGTGTTCCGAGGGAGTTGGCCGAGCACTCTTTGAACGTGAGACCCGGAGCAAGGCTGGTGAAGCAACCTCTCCGCCGCTTCGCCGAGGATAGGAGAAGAGTCATTGGAGACGAGATAGCTCGGTTGCTAGCAGCAAGATTTATCATGGAAGTACTCTATCCGGATTGGCTCTCTAATCCGGTGCTGGTGGAGAAGAAGAAGGATGATCCGAACGTGGCAGTGATTTGGCGTATGTGTATCGATTACACGAACCTGAACAAGGCGTGTCCAAAAGATCCATTTCCACTGCCGAGGATAGATCAGGTCATAGACTCAACCGCGGGATGTGAACTGTTCTCGTTCATTGATGCATATTCTGGTTTCCACCAGATACCTCTGAATCCGGATGATCAAATAAAGACCGCATTTATCACCCCGTACGGGGCTTATTGCTATCGCACCATGCCGTTTGGTTTACATAATGCAGGTGCAACGTACCAAAGATGTATGCAACAATGTTTGCACGACCAAATAGGTCAAAATATACAAGTGTATGTGGATGATGTGGTTATCAAGACCAAGGAAAGCAAAACGCTCCTTGACGACATCAGGCAGACATTCACGAACTTAAGAAGGTTCCAAATGAAGCTTAACCCAGAAAAATGTACCTTCGGTGTCCCGGCTGGAAAATTACTCGGATTTCTTGTATCCAGCCGAGGTATCGAAGTTAATTCAACTAAGATCCGAGCCATTGAACGAATGGAGTTGCCGAACTGTCTTAACGATGTCCAGAAGTTCACTAGGTGCCTAGCATCGTTAAGTCGGTTTGTATGTCGGTTGGGAGAAAAGGCATTGCCTCTCTACCAACTCATGAAAAAGTCGGATAAGTTCGTCTGGACCCCACAGACCGATGAAGCCTTTGCCCACTTAAAAAAGATGTTAGCCACTGCACCAGTGTTAGCCTCTCCACTATCAAAGGAGCCAATGTTGCTCTACATAGCCGCAACCAACCGAGTTGTAAGTGCAGTGATTGTGGTAGAGCGCGACGAAGAGGGTAAGTTGGTGCAGAGGCCAGTGTATTACTTGAGCGAGGTATTATCTGCCTCAAAGCAGAACTACCCGCACTTTCAAAATGTGGCATATGGTGTCTATATGGCGGCAAAGAAGTTAAAGCATTACTTTGAGGAGCACCCCATCAAAGTAATATGTGAGGCTCCCATATCCGAGATAATGGGTAACAAGGATGCAAGTGGTCGAATCGCAAAATGGGCAATCGAACTAGCTCCTTATGCGCCACAATATGACAGAAGAGAGGCAATCAAATCTCAAGCTGTGGCAGACTTTTTTGTGGATTGGGCCGAGGTACAATACGAATCACCGCCACCAGATCCGAACTACTGGAGGATGCACTTTGATGGGTCAAAAACAAAAACTGGGCTAGGTGCCGGAGTTGTGCTTACCTCGCCAAAGAAGGACCAGCTGAAATATGTGTTGCAAATCCATTTCGCGGCATCGAACAATGTCGCTGAGTACGAAGCACTTGTGCATGGGCTCAAGGTAGCAAAAGAGATTGGGATACGTCGGATACTATGCTTTGGCGACTCGGATTTGGTAATACAACAAGTGTCGGGGTTATGGGACGCCCTAGATCCAAACAAGACTCTGTACAGATTTCATGTGCAGAAGATATCTGGTTACTTCGAGGGGTGTGAGTTTCACCATGTACCCCGGGTGGAAAATGAGGCTGCCGACATGATGTCAAAGCTCGGATCAACCCGACAAGCAATTCCACCGGGTGTAGCATTGGAACACCTCAGAAAACCATCTATCAGGCCGTCCCCAGGAACCGACTCAATCTATGTCCCGGAAGATATAGAATCCGGAGCTAAGCCCATGGACATTGACATGGGGGGTGGTGCGCGAAACCTGGGGACTGCGTCAGCAAACCCGGGGACTGCCTCAGCGAACCCGGGGATTACCTCGCAGGACCCGGGGACTGCTAAGCGTGATCCGATTGAAGTTATGCCGGTGGATCAGATGGAAATTGATGAGGATGTGTTCCCTATACGAGCAATACCAGCTTGGGCACTGCCTATATTTCAATTCCTGAGAGATGGAACGTTACCCACTGAGGAGGTGTTATCCAGGCAAACACAGAGGAGAGCAAAGGCATACACAATTATCAATTCCGAGCTGTACAAACGGAGTGTGACCAATGTCCTCTAGCGATGCGTTGACCCGGAAGAAGGGCTTGACATCCTCCGAGATATACACCAAGGAGAGTGCGGGCATCACGCCTCATCCCGAGCCTTGGTGGCAAAAGCGTTCCGGCATGGATTCTACTGGCCAAGTGCCTTACAACAAGCAGAAGATTTGGTGAGAAAATGCAATGGTTGTCAGAGGTACGCTACCAAGACACATATGCTAATGTCGAAACTCAACACCATACCAATTACGTGGCCATTTGCCGTATGGTGCTTGGATATGGTTGGCCCGTTCAAACCAGCAAGGGGAAACATGACTCACATTTTGGTCATGGTGGACAAGTTTACGAAGTGGATCGAAGTAAAGTCTATAAAGAAATGTGATGGGGCTACGGCTGTAACGTTTCTCAAGGATATAATCTTGCGTTACGGTTATCCACACAGTATCATAACTGATAATGGAACAAATTTTGCGGAAGGAGCATTTGCGCGCTTCTGTCGGGACAAGAAGATCCGACTCGGCGTTGCCTCGGTATCCCACCCCGCATCGAACGGACAAGTGGAAAGATCCAATGGATTAGTACTATCCGGGATAAAACCCCGGCTCATTGAGCCGCTGCAAAGATCAGCAGGGTGCTGGATAGAAGAACTACTAGCGGTACTGTGGAGTTTAAGAACAACTCCAAATCGATCAACAGGTTATACGCCGTTTTTTCTAGTATATGGGGCAAAAGATGTATTACCAGCCGACATAGAGCATGATTCGCCTAGGGTTGCCCAATACACAGAAGCCGAAGTGCAAGAAGCCCGGCAAAATGATGTTGATCTGCTGGAAGAAGCGAGAGAACTGGCATTGTCCAGATCCACCATATATCAGCAAAATCTCCGACGCTATCATAGCCGGAAAGTAAGCCCCCGAGTCTTTCGAGAAGGCGACCTGGTGCTCCGGTTGGTACAGCGTACTACCGGCATGCATAAATTATCCCCCCCATGGGAAGGGCCGTTCATCATGAGCAAAGCATTGCACAATGACTCTTATTATCTTATAGATGCAAAGCCACAGGAAAAGAACAAGGCGGACAGGTCCGGCAAGGAATCTAAGCGCCCATGGAATGTAGCTCTACTTCGTCCTTTCTACACTTAGCATAGAAGTGTATGTATCCGAGTCTTCTCATATGTCGGTATGTATGCCGGCAATGAGCTTATGAATGAAATATTGGCACCTCGAGCAGTAACTCGGGGACTGCCTTAATAATATTTGTGGTGTTTTATTTTTACGTCAGCTGGAGTAAGTTGTTCTACTTAACTCGGATTAGTAGTGTGTGAGCACCAAAAACCCAACTCTTCGACTTGCTGCTGTCCAACAAGAATTGGCTTCATGGCAAGCAAGAGAACAAGTTTGGAATTGCGTAGCACATGAAAAACGACTGAGGAAAAGAACTTAATTGAGCCGACGTTTGTTTTTCGAACTAACCTTGTATTTACTTTCAAACTATTATGCTAAATTATTTTGAGCTAAGCCTAAAAGTTTCTAAGTATTGTTAAAACAATTTTTGAAGCTCGCATTCGTAAGTCGTAAAACCTAATCAAGGTAGACACGAACTGAGCCAGAAGATTGGACGAACAAGAAAATGAAACTCGGGGACTACGCCCAAGTTAATCTGGCATACAAACTTAGTAGCAAAATATTACATAAGTGCGGGATACATTTCCACCCGGCATACCGGGGATCTGATAAGTTTTCGAGTATTTTTACTGAAGGAGCAGCAGGAGGAGGAAGTTCGGCGTCATCTTCGCCTTCTTCGATATCCGAGGCATCGTCCTCTCCATCCTCGTCTGAATCATCTTCAACATTCTCGACCTCTTTGTCGCCAGCGGCTTCCAGGAAGCTCGGACCCTCAGTCCATTCGTGAATGGGAGTATATTCAATGAGGCTATGAGCGCAAGCCTGGCGCCGAGATACCCATTCCGGGTCATCGGTCCACTTGGATCCGGTGCGCAGGCGCGTCAGGAGGCTGAGATCGATCTTCTCATACCACGTGAGTACGTGGTGAAGAACGGTCTCAGCTGCAGCACGTCCAGCGGACTCCCTCCAAAGGTCGAGCTGGGTCTCGATCTCCGTCAGCTTTTCAGCAAGAAGTGCAATTCTCTTCGGAGAGCCCTCGCCGGGCCAGAACGTGTTGAAGACTCGGACTGAAACGTCGAGGAGATCCTTGCCGTAGTTCTTGATGATTTCCACGCGATAGGACAGGCTGACCAATAGGTCCTCCATGTCAAGGGGAATGCTCTCACCGTCAGGAGCGACGGGAGTACCCCTCTCTCGACGGAAATTGGCAACAGCAGCGCTCGCAATAGGAGTACCCTCTGGAAAGTGGCCTGAAAAAAAGGCAAAGGAACAAGCTGAAGAAAAGACTTATGAAGTAACCCGGAGAAGTATGTCGGATAAGGGAAAGGAACTTACGTGAAATATGGCTATGGGTCCAGGTTAATTCATTGATGCAATTATCGCGTCTTTGGCGGAGCTGCACCAGTTCAGCGTTCGCCGACTCAAGTTTGACGTTGGCCTCCTGGAGAAGTTCGCGGTCCTTAGCAATTTGGAGGTTGAGGCGCTCGCATTCTTCGGTGTAGTCCTGGCCAGCCTTTTCAAGCTCGGTTTGGTGTTGCGCCTTCATCTTCTTCATTTCTACCTTTAGCTTGGCAATCTCGTCGTTCTTGGTTCGGGGGAGGGCAAGCTCATCGTCTTTCTTTTTGAGCTCGGCGTGATGCTTCCCTGCTTATTTGAGAAAATGCAGCATCATGTCAGGCACGGGCACACTATCTTCAAGAGATGCTGAAATAGCGTGTTGACCCGGCAGAGCCGAGGTATGAATGTTTGCCGAGCCAAGAAGAAAAGAAGATGGAAAGCAAAGCAGGGTCGGACAATAAGGACTTACCCTTGATCTGCTCCAGGTTCTTTCGCATAATCTTGTTCTCAGCCTCCACACCAGCTGCGGAAACCAAATAATGAGATTAGTTCGGCAGAGGGAGTTGAAGGAAAACGGAGAAGCGCCAAGGGAGAAACTTACCCCTTTTCTCATGCTCAGCAAGATGTGCATTGTGCTTTGTGAGCAGCATCTTGTGGGTATCCAGAAGACGCTGGAACTCAGCACTCCGGCGGTTGGTGGTCACCTGAAAAGAATACGAGAATTTGGCTTAAGCCTTGTGCATATTCGAAGTGTACAAGATCCGGGCCAAGTGATACTTAACACGGCTCTAGGTGTGTGCATATTCGAAGGGTACAAGATCCGGGCCAAGTGGAACTTAACCCGGCTCTAGGTGTGTGCATATTCGAAGTGTACAAGATTCGGGCCAAGTGGAACTTAACCCGGCTCTAGGTGTGTGCATATTCGAAGTGTACAAGATCCAGGCCAAGTGGAACTTAACCCGGCTCTAGGTGTGTGCATATTCGAAGTGTACAAGATTCGGGCCAAGTGGAACTTAACCCGACTCTAGGTGTGTGCATATTCGAAGTGTACAAGATCCGAGCCAAGTGGAACTTAACCCGGCTCTAGGTGTGTGCATATTCGAAGTGTACAAGATCCGGGCCAAGTGAAACTTAACCCGGCTCTAGGTGTGTGCATATTCGAAGTGTACAAGATTCAGGCCAAGTGGAACTTAACCCGGCTCTAGGTGTGTGCATATTTGAAGTTGTCAGGGAGCTACGTTAGTTTTCTAAGGAGCGTTCGGCCGAGTAACAAGTTACTCCCCCGGAGGCTCGGGGACTAATGGTTATATTGCTAGTGCATGCTAAGGAAAAGGTGAAGTAACGTACCTCCATCATCCGACCCGCGAGGTCAATCGCCTTAGAGGCTGTGTTCATCTGGGTAGCGAATTCGGCGGGACCAAACTTCTCCGGGAGATCGTCGTTATGGACGAACTCCGCCTTGTTCCAGTTATTCATAAACTCGATCATGGTCGGAGGATATCGCTCACCGCTGAGCATGTGGGGCGCCACCAAGCCCCTCGCATGTGCCTCTCTCCTCTCAACCTAAGCAAGGGCCGGACCGGTGTGCAGAACAAGTTGCTACGCACTAGTCGGCTCGGCAGGGGCGTCCTTCGGTGCTGGAGCCTTCTGGGCAAGCATGGATGCGAGGGTGCGCTGTCCAAACCCGGTGGACGCTGCCCTAGGGACGTCAGGGGCTTTCTTGCCTTTGGCTTGCTGAGAGGAGGAAGTGGTTGCGGCTGATTTCCCCTTAGGAGCTGCCTGAGTACTTCCTCGCTGAGACTGAGAAGACTCGGACGAGGCGGAGGAGCTTGGCGCTGGTGCCCTTGTCGCTGGTGCCGGAATTGGTGCTGGTGTCGGTGCTGGTACAGAGGTAGTCTCGGTAGTTGCTGGTTGCGGTGGAGCCGAAGTGGTGGATGCCACTACCTCGGCTGGATCCGTCTCCCCTGCTCCGGGGTTGCCCCCTCTTGACGAGGCGAGCTGGAACCCGGAGCAGCCGCAGAACCCTCTGGAATAGGGCTCAGTGGGCATGACTCGTTGTCACGAGGGAGAGAAGAGCTAGGATGGAGCGGCGAAGAGATGCTAGATCCACTCTGAGGGACCTCCACCGCGGCCCTGCCAAATCAAATAATGTCAGCAGAGAAACTACAACAATGCAAGAAAGAACAAGTTGCAGAAGAAAAAGAGACTTACGCGTCCGAGGTTTGGGGCTCCTTGGGTTTCCGAGCCCTTCGTGCTGGGGCCTTGCCTACAGGCTTGGAAGCAGTTTTGTCTTCGGACTTCTTTCGCCTTTTGGAGGGCTGAGAAGGTCTGGAGGAGGAACTTGATGCAGCTCCACGCCTCTTCTTTGGCGCTGCCGGAACAGGTTCACTCGTGGCAAGGGGGGTCCTCGTGGATCCGCCCACCGGGGTTAGCTGATGCCGGAAAGGCAAAAGAAAGGGGACAGCATCAACAGGTTCAATCACCTCGATATCCGAGTCACCTTCATCATCGGGCCAATCTCTAATAGAAGAGGGTTTACCGGTGGGTCGCTTCATAGCGTCGGTCATCGGGAGGAACATTTCCTGGTCCGGCTCTTCCTTGTCCGGGGTTTCCCGGTCAGGCGCCCATTTAAGGGTCGGATCGGTGCCGTCCTCGAGGGTCTGCTAAAGGAATAGCTGAGGGAAAGAATGAACAACAGAGTAAAAAAATGGAACAATGACCAACATATAATTAACCCGGAGTAAATTTGCGCCATGAAGCTTACCGAGGGAGGGAGCCTATCCTGGCAGAAATGCTCAATTCCCCACGTCCATTCAGTGGAGAAATCCTTGTGGGTGGTGAAGAGAGCCTTGACCCGGCGATAGATCTCCGAGTTGCTCAGCTCGAAGGATGAGGTCCGGTTGGGGTCGCGGCCGAAGCTCATATGGCACACCTTGTGGGTGCACCTCTGGAGGGGGGAGATTTGGTTGCGCACGAATGTGATCATAGCATCCTCGTTGCGCAACCCGAGCTTCTTCAGCTCTGCAAACCTCTTGTTGACCTGATTGGCCAAGGCTGTGGGCTTCTTGGGGACAACGTCCCACGACTCCGGGTTAGGTGGACCCGAAGCATAGGGAAGCAGCCGGATCAAGTTTTCAGTGCCCTCGTTCCGGACATAAAAGAAAGTCCGGGCCCATCCGTTGCAGGAGTCTAGCCCGGTAACTCGAGGGAAAACGGATAGCCTCCAGGGTGAGATGGATGCAGCTCCGAATTGAGTGAGCTGCTTGTCCTCCGGATCTAGCTCTACATTCGGAATGACATTACGACGAAGGCCAAAAAACCGGATCCATAGCTCCTTCGTGGGCCATAATCCGGCGTAGCCCTCGATCGTAGAGGAAAACGCAGAAAGAGAAGTGATTGCATTGGCAGGAAGGTGATGCGGCTGGAGGCCGTATGTGCTTAACCAGTCATGAAAGAAATCGCTGACCGGCAAACCGAACCCCCATTGGAAGTGCGACAAGAACACAACATACTCACTCGGATTGGGTGAGGGGGCAAGTTCGGCGGAGGCAAGACGCGCGATAACGCCGGCGGGGATGCGTCTGGTCCGGTAGAGCCAGTCTAAGTCATCTTGGCAGACCCAGGACCCGGCCCACGCACCACGGTCCGCGGCGGCGGAGTCCTCTTCCATCTCTTGTTCAGCAACGACGAGCTCCTCCTCCGTCATCTGATAATCGCTGCCCTCACTGGCGCTAGCGGCGGCGGGGGGCAGAGGCCTAGATTGGCAGCGACCCGTGGTGGAGGAGGCGCGTAGCGGTGGCGGCGACGTAGAAATATGAGGGAAAAGATGTGGCGGCGGCGCAGCTGCTTGGGAGCACTGGCGGCGGCGCGGTCACGAGGAAGACGAAGAAGAAGAGCAAAGGGCAGAGGGGCGCAGTAAGGGGGAAAAGCCTAAGTGATGCGCCCCTCCCCTATTTAACCTCTCCCACGAGGAGAAAGTGGGATCGCGTCCTGCAGGCAAGCCACACGCAGTGGCCGTGTACCACCCACATCGACCAATCAGCAAGGAGCCACACGGAAGGCCATAGAGTGGAGTTGGTCCCATGACATGACGCGTTGATGCGGTAAACGAGGAGGCAGGCGTGACATGACCCGCGCACAGTGATGACTGACAATTACTGCGGCGGTTACTGTGCTGACCCTTAAAATGAGACAACATAATGATTAGCCTCCACGTGGGTTGGCGTACGAGAGAAGGAAGCAAGACCCGGATAGGACCGTGGTAACCCGGCCAGCAAGTGAAAACTTGGAATGTGCAGAGGGAAAGTAAAACCATGAGGTTCGAGTTGAAGTGGTAACCCGGTCGACAAGTGAAAACTTGGAACGTGCAAGGGGAACGTAAATCCATATAACTCGAGACAAGGAGGTAACTCGGAAATAATGTCCAAAGGTCAAACATAATTGAACCTGATGTGACCTTAGCGGCCGAGGCAGCTAAGACCGCACCAGCTTCGGGGACTAATGTTGGGGGGATACCCCCGGGTAGGGTCACGCCGGGGTATAAAGGCCGAGTTAGCCGAGGTTCGGCAAGGCCAAAGCGGATGCTGGCCGGGTCGCCTCAAGGTAGGTCGAATCACGGGGTAACCCGGATCAGGGGGGCGTTCGCCTAACTAAGTCTCAATCGACTTAAGAAGTAAGTCGGAAATGCATGTTTAACTTGTATGCAGGAAAGGGTGTGGCCGGATCTGTAGGGGTTCGCAGCATGGAAAACAAAAATTTTCTATCGCATACAAACAAACAAGCCAAGATCTATCTACTAGATTGTAGCAACGAGTCGATGGAATAACTCACCCTCGAAGATTCCAAAGTGTTTAACGAGAGCAGATTCTCGTGGGTGATGTAGTCGTACTCTTTCCGATCTCAAGATCGCGTAGACGATCCTTCCGGCGCCACGTTCCAGCAGCGCTCCCGCAGTCGGTCACACGTTCGGTACTCGACGAAGACCTTCCTCTCCCTTGTTCCAGCAGGCAGCGGAGGTTGTAGCACTCTCCTCGCGATTCCGGCAGCACAACGGCGTGGTACCGGAGGTAGAGGGGAGATCCCGCAGGGCTTCGCCTTAAGCCGGTGCGAGTATGGTGGAGCTTATGAGAGAGGCTATTAGTGGTCTAGTAATTAGACACACCAATTAGAGGGCTCTAAACCAATTAGAAGGCTCTAAACCGAATAGCTCTAAACCGGGGTCTAGATCTAGGGTTTAGTTTAGAGGATAGGAAACTTGTGTTGTATCTAGAGGAGGAGGCCCTGCCCCTCCTTTTATAGGTGGGAGGGCCGGCGCCATGGGGAGGAGTTCCTCCCCAACTCGGCCTAGGGAGGTGCGCCGGCCTAGGGGAGGAACCCTCCTCCAACTCGGCCTCCACCTCTCCTCCTCTTTCTCCACTTTCCGAAACTGGCAGTTTGACCGAAAACTGGCAGTTTGACTTTTCCAATTAGGATTTGAATTAACCCTTTATTTCGGACAGCGAGAACACTTAGTACATGATGCAATCATTCCAACATGCAATGACACATTCATGTACCCCTTCCCCCCCGGAGTGCCGGACATTCCGGGACCTTCTAGAATGTTCCCGATGAAAACACCGGAACCATTCCCCAACTCCGAAACGGGACTTTCCTTATATGAATCTTATTCTCCGGACCATTCCGGATCACCTCGTGATATCCCGGATCCCATCCGAGACTCCGAACAACATTCGGTCTCTTTCTCATAATACCATAACTACTCAAACAACGTCGAATCCTTAAGTGTGTCTCCCTACGGTTCGTGAATTATGCGGACATGATCGAGACACTTCTCCGAACAATAACCAATAGAGGAATCTGGAAATTCATATGGCTCCCACATATTTCTACGATTACTTTGCGATCGAATGAACCACTTACATACGATACCAATTTCCCTTTGTCTCACGATATGTTACTTATCCGAGGTTATGATCTTCGGTATCTCTGCATACCTAGTTCAACCTCGTTACTGATAAGTACTCTTTTCTCGTTCCCGTGATATGTGATCCCTTGTGACCCAGTCACATGCTTGCAAGCTAATTGGATGACATTTCACCGAGAGGGCCCAGAGAATATCTATCCGTCATATGGATGGACAAATCCCACTCTTGATCCATGTGTTTCAACCAATACTTTCCGAACACTCAATACCACCTTTATAGCCACCCTGTTACGGTGTGGTGTTTGATGACATCAAAGCATCCATCCAGTAAAGGTGATATGCATGATCTCATGGTCGAAGGAATTAGGTTACTATGTATCAGAAAGCATATAGCAATTGAACTATTGAAATGACTTGATCTTTATGCTACGCTTATCTATAGGAGTATGTCCACCATATCATTCTCCTAACGATATGATCTTGTTGTTAATAACATCTCAATGTTCATGATAGGGAAACCACAATCATCTATTAACCAACAAGCTAGTGAAGTATAGAGGCTATACTAGGGACTTCAATTTAAGTTTACAATTCACACAAGTATTAATGTTTCCTTGTTAATACTATTATAGCATGAATATAAACATTTATCATAAACACAAAGATATAATAATAACTATATTTATTATTGCCTCTAGGGCATATCTCCAACAGTCTCCCACTTGCACTAGAGTCATCTAATCTAGATTACATGGTAATATACCGAACACCCATGGCAGTTTGGTGTTGGTCATGTTTTGCCCTCGGGAGAGGTTTAGTCAACGGATCCGCCACATTCAGATCTGTGTGTACTTTGCAAATCTTTATATCCCCATCCTGGATATGTTCTCGAATAGCGTGAAAACGTAGCTTGATATGCTTCAGCTTCTTGTGTGACCTTGGTTCTTGCGCATTGGCTATGGCGCCCATGTTATCACAGTAGATAGACATTGGGTCCAGCGCACTAGGAACCACACCCAGCTCTGTAATGAACTCTTTCATCCATATTGCTTCTTGTGAAGCCTCCGAAGCAGCCATGTATTCCGATTCAGTTGAAGATCTCGCCACAACGCTTTGCTTTGCACTCCTCCAGCTAACTGCTGCACCATTCAAAATAAATACGTATCCAGATTGTGATTTAGAATCATCCGGATCAGTGTTCCAACTAGCATCGGTGTAACCATTAACAACGAGTTGTTCATCACCTCCATAAGAAAGAACCATATCCTTAGTTCTTCTCAAGTACTTAAGGATGTTTTTGACCGCTGTCCAATGATCCACTCCTGGATCACTTTGATATCTGCTAGTTAAACTAACAGCATATGCAATGTCGGGTCTAGTACATAGCATGGCATACATTAGAGATCCTATGGCTGAGGCATAGGGAGTCTTACTCATCCTTTCTCTATCTTCTGCCGATGTCGGACTTTGAGTTTTACTCAAGGTCGTATTGGGCAACATGGGCAAGAACCCTTTCTTGCTATCTTCCATTCCAAACCTCTTTAGAACTTTGTCCAAATATGTACTTTGTGACAATGATATTTGGCGTTTCGATCTATCTCTATAAATCTTTATGCCTAATATGTAAGCTGCTTCGCCAAGATCCTTCATTGAAAAAACTATTATTCAAATACTCTTTGACACTATTAAGAAGGTCTACATCATTCCCAATCAACAATATGTCATCCACATACAGTATTAAGAATGCTACAGAGCTCCCACTCACTTTCTTGTAAATACAAGCTTCTCCATAAGTTTGTATAAAACCAAAACTTTTGATTACCTTATCAAAACGTTGATTCCAACTTCGGGATGCCTGCTTCAATCCATAGATGGACCGTTGAAGCTTGCATACCTTGTTAGCATCTTTAGGATCGACAAAACCTTTGGGTTGTATCATATACAACTCTTCATCAATGTCTCCATTGAGGAATGCTGTTTTGACATCCATCTGCCATATCTCATAATCATAATATGCAGCGATTGCTAACATAATCCTCACAGACTTTAGCTTCGCTACCGGTGAGAAAGTCTCATCGTAGTCAACTCCTTGAATTTGTCGAAACCCTTTTGCGACAAGTCGAGCTTTATAGACAGTAACATTACCATCAGCATCTGTTTTCTTCTTGAAAATCCATTTGTTCTCGACAGCCTTCCGGCCATCCGGTAAGTCCACCAAAGTCCATACTTGGTTTTCGTACATGGATCCAATCTCGGATTTCATGGCTTCTTGCCATTTATTGGAATCTGGGCTCATCATCGCTTCCTCATATGTCTCGGGGTCATCGGTGTTGTCCACCAACATGACATTCATAACGGAATCATACCAATCTGGAGTGGTACGAGTTCTCGTTGACCTCCGAGGCTCTGTAGCAACTTCAACCGAAGTTTCATGATCACCATCATTAGCTTCCTCTCTTATTGGTGCAGGCACCACAGGAACTTCTTCCGGTGCTGCGCTACTCGCAATTTCGAGAGAAGGTTCGACAACCTCGTCGAGTTCTACTTTCCTTCCAGTCACTTCTTTCGAGAGAAATTCCTTCTCTAGAAAGGATCCATTCTTGGCAACAAAGATTTTGCCTTCGGATCTATGATAGAAGGTATACCCAATAGTTTCCTTCGGGTATCCTATGAAGACGCATTTTTCCGCTTTGGGTTCAAGCTTGTCCGGCTGTAACTTCTTTACATAGGCTTCGCATCCCCAAACTTTAAGGAACGACAATTTAGGTTTCTTCCCAAACCATAATTCATACGGTGTCGTTTCAACGGATTTAGATGGTGCCCTATTTAAAGTGAATGCGGCTGTTTCTAATGCATAACCCCAAAATGTTAGCGGTAAATCTGTAAGTGACATCATAGAACGAACCATATCTAAGAGAGTTCGATTACGACGTTCGGACACACCATTACGCTGTGGTGTTCCCGGCGGTGTCAATTGTGAAAGTATTCCGCACTTCTTTAAATGCTCGCCAAACTCGTAACTTAGATATTCACCTCCACGATCAGAACGTAGAAATTTAATCTTCTTGTTACGTTGATTCTCTACCTCACTTTGAAACTCCTTAAACTTCTCGAAAGTTTCGGACTTATGTTTCATGAAATAGATATACCCATATCTACTCAAGTCATCCGTGAAGGTAAGAACATAACGATAACCACTGCGCGATGCTACACTCATTGGACCACACACATCGGTATGTATGATTTCCAATAAGTCTGTAGCTCGCTCCATTATACCAGAAAATGGAGTCTTAGTCATTTTACCCATCAGACATGCCTCGCACCTTTCAAGTGATTCAAAATCAAGTGATTCAAGAAGTCCATCGGAATGGAGTTTCTTCATACGCTTCACTCCAATGTGACCAAGACGACAGTGCCACATATAGGTCGAATTATCGCTTGATTTCAAACGTTTAGCTTCAATGTTATTAAGATGTGTATTTCTACTATCGAGATTCAATAAGAATAGACCATCTATCAAAGGTGCATGTGCGTAAAACATATTACTCATATAAATCGAACAACCATTATTCTCTGATTTAAACAAGTAACCGTCTCGCAATAAACAAGATCCTGATATAATGTTCATGCTCAACGCAGGCACCAAATAACAATTATTTAAGTATAAAACTAATCCCGATGGTAGATGAAGAGGTAGCGTGCCGACCGCGATCACATCAACCTTTGATCCGTTTCCCACACGCATCGACACCTCGTTCTTCGCTAGCTTCCGTTTATTCTGCAGCTCCTGTTTCGAGTTACAAATATGAGCAACCGAACCAGTATCAAATACCCAGGCACTACTACGAATACTAGTGAGATACACATCAATAACATGTATATCAAATATACCTTTCTTCTTGATGTTGCCGTTCTTCAAATCCGCCAAGTACTTTGGGCAATTCCGCTTCCAGTGACCTTCTCCCTTGCAGTAAAAGCACTTAGTTTCAGGCTTAGGTCCAGCCTTGGTCTTCTTCGTTGGCATGGTAACTTTCTTACCACCCTTCTTGAAGTGTCCCTTTTGCTTAGACTTGCCTTTCTTGAATTTGGTGGTCTTATTGACCATCAACACTTGGTGCTCTTTCTTGATCTCCACTTCTGCAGATTTTAACATAGCAAACAGTTCTGGCAACTCTTTGTTCATGTTCTGCATGTTGTAGTTCATCACAAAGTTCTTGTAACTTGGTGGTAGTGATTGGAGGATGCGGTAAACTCCCAAAGTATTAGGAATCACTATACCCAAGCTTTGAAGTTTATTCGCGTGCCCAGACATTTTAAGCACATGCTCACTGACGGAGCTACCCTCTTCCATCTTGCAGTTAAAGAACTTTTCAGAAGCTTCATAACTTTCAATTGCCGCATGAGTCTCAAAAATTAATTTGAGATCCTCGACAATATCATATGGATCTGACTCTTCAAACCTTTTCTGAAGCTCCGATTCTAAACCATACAAGATAGCACACTGAACTATGGAGTACTGATTCTTCCGAGCGAGGTAAACATTCTTTACTTCATCGGTAGCATCAGCTGCAGGTGGGTCACCTAGCGGTGCATCCAGCACATAGGTCAAATTACCAGCTGTGAGGACAATCCTCAAATTGCGGAACCAATCCGCGAAGTTGCTTCCATTGTTTTTCAACTTTTCTTTCTCTAGGAACGCATTAAAATTGATGGTAGGGGCTGCCATTGATCTACAACATATTTGCAATAGTTTAGACTAAGTTTATGACAAATTGAGTTCAAATTAATTAATGAAATTAAACTAGGTGAACTCCCACTCAAAACAACATCCCTCACATTGTTTTAGTGATCACACGAACCAAATCTACTATATCAACACCGATCATCACGAGAGCCGATATAGTTTTAATGGCGAACAATCATCATGTTCATCATATCTACTATATGATTCATGCTTTGCCTTTCGGCGATCCGTGTTCCTGAGGCCATGTCTGTACATGCTAGGCTCGTCAAGATCAAACCTTAGCTACCGCATAAGCAAATCTGGCTTGCTTACGTTGTATTCACCCGCGGAATCAAAGACACCCGATCATCACGTGGTGCTTCGAAGCAACAAGCTTTGGCAACGGTGCATACTAAGGGTGAACACTTTAGAACTTGAAATTTATGTGCATGAGGGATCATCTTATAATGCTACCGTCGTCTACTAAGCAATACAAGATGCATAAAGGATTAACATCACATGCAATTCATAATATGTGATATGATATGGCCTTTCTTCTTTGTGCTTCCGATCTCCATCTTCAAGCACGAATATGATCTCCATCATCACCGGCATAGCATCAAGGTCAATGACGCTTCTTCATGGTTGTCGTCCACCAGCTTCAACTATTACAACTATTTTGAATAGACACGCAGGTCTTAACAGAAATTAAAGACAACCATATGGCTCCTGCCGGTTGCCAACTTACAATAAGGAACATTGCATACATCAAATATAATCACAATCATGGCCATATCACATCACTGCACACCCCTGCAAAACAAAGTTAGACGCTTCTACTTTCTTTGCATATTTTACGTGGTTTGGGGCTTTCCATAAGTGTCGTTCTAACCTACGAACAAGAACCACAACATTGATACTAGCATTGTTGATTACCCGTTGTAAATTGGATCTTTACTATGCTAGGAGAAACAGGCACCCGCAAAGCCACTTATGCAATACAAGTTGCATGTTAAGCGTGGAGCAAGTCTCATGAACGATGTCATGTAAGGTTAGCCCGGGCCGCTTCATCCCAACATACCGCAAGATGCAAAGTACACAAAAAGCAATCTACAATAAAAGCATCAACGCCCACAATGATCATTGTGTTCTACTCGTGCAACAGATCTACATATAGACACGGCTCTGATACCACTGTAGGGGTTCGCAGCATGGAAAACAAAAATTTTCTATCGCATACAAACAAACAAGCCAAGATCTATCTACTAGATTGTAGCAACGAGTCGATGGAATAACTCACCCTCGAAGATTCCAAAGTGTTTAACGAGAGCAGATTCTCGTGGGTGATGTAGTCGTACTCTTTCCGATCTCAAGATCGCGTAGACGATCCTTCCGGCGCCACGTTCCAGCAGCGCTCCCGCAGTCGGTCACACGTTCGGTACTCGACGAAGACCTTCCTCTCCCTTGTTCCAGCAGGCAGCGGAGGTTGTAGCACTCTCCTCGCGATTCCGGCAGCACAACGGCGTGGTACCGGAGGTAGAGGGGAGATCCCGCAGGGCTTCGCCTTAAGCCGGTGCGAGTATGGTGGAGCTTATGAGAGAGGCTATTAGTGGTCTAGTAATTAGACACACCAATTAGAGGGCTCTAAACCAATTAGAAGGCTCTAAACCGAATAGCTCTAAACCGGGGTCTAGATCTAGGGTTTAGTTTAGAGGATAGGAAACTTGTGTTGTATCTAGAGGAGGAGGCCCTGCCCCTCCTTTTATAGGTGGGAGGGCCGGCGCCATGGGGAGGAGTTCCTCCCCAACTCGGCCTAGGGAGGTGCGCCGGCCTAGGGGAGGAACCCTCCTCCAACTCGGCCTCCACCTCTCCTCCTCTTTCTCCACTTTCCGAAACTGGCAGTTTGACCGAAAACTGGCAGTTTGACTTTTCCAATTAGGATTTGAATTAACCCTTTATTTCGGACAGCGAGAACACTTAGTACATGATGCAATCATTCCAACATGCAATGACACATTCATGTACCCCTTCCCCCCCGGAGTGCCGGACATTCCGGGACCTTCTAGAATGTTCCCGATGAAAACACCGGAACCATTCCCCAACTCCGAAACGGGACTTTCCTTATATGAATCTTATTCTCCGGACCATTCCGGATCACCTCGTGATATCCCGGATCCCATCCGAGACTCCGAACAACATTCGGTCTCTTTCTCATAATACCATAACTACTCAAACAACGTCGAATCCTTAAGTGTGTCTCCCTACGGTTCGTGAATTATGCGGACATGATCGAGACACTTCTCCGAACAATAACCAATAGAGGAATCTGGAAATTCATATGGCTCCCACATATTTCTACGATTACTTTGCGATCGAATGAACCACTTACATACGATACCAATTTCCCTTTGTCTCACGATATGTTACTTATCCGAGGTTATGATCTTCGGTATCTCTGCATACCTAGTTCAACCTCGTTACTGATAAGTACTCTTTTCTCGTTCCCGTGATATGTGATCCCTTGTGACCCAGTCACATGCTTGCAAGCTAATTGGATGACATTTCACCGAGAGGGCCCAGAGAATATCTATCCGTCATATGGATGGACAAATCCCACTCTTGATCCATGTGTTTCAACCAATACTTTCCGAACACTCAATACCACCTTTATAGCCACCCTGTTACGGTGTGGTGTTTGATGACATCAAAGCATCCATCCAGTAAAGGTGATATGCATGATCTCATGGTCGAAGGAATTAGGTTACTATGTATCAGAAAGCATATAGCAATTGAACTATTGAAATGATTTGATCTTTATGCTACGCTTATCTATAGGAGTATGTCCACCATATCATTCTCCTAACGATATGATCTTGTTGTTAATAACATCTCAATGTTCATGATAGGGAAACCACAATCATCTATTAACCAACAAGCTAGTGAAGTATAGAGGCTATACTAGGGACTTCAATTTAAGTTTACAATTCACACAAGTATTAATGTTTCCTTGTTAATACTATTATAGCATGAATATAAACATTTATCATAAACACAAAGATATAATAATAACTATATTTATTATTGCCTCTAGGGCATATCTCCAACAGGATCAACTATGATCCGGGTCACATCTAGCTTCTAGGAGAAGGAAGGAATCTCGATGGTCAAAAGAAGCCCCGGTACGCACTGCCTGAGCGAAGCAGATAAGGGCAGGACCACCGAGGCGTGGCCGACAAGGGCGACGATGCCCATGTCGGCTGACGCGGGCGCTGCAGAGGCTCACGTAGCCACTGCATGTGTGACGCAAGGGAAAAGTAACCCGGCCGGCTTACTACTTTGGGAGATGACATATTCTTAGGAATATGCCTCCACGTATGTCCTAAGTGGAGACCTAGCCCCCCCCCTATATAAGGAGGGCTAGGGCTTCTGTAGAGGGGGTTCCAATTTTTCTAGTTTGGCTGGGGTTTTGAGGGTGATCTGTGAGCGAGAGTAAGAGAGCTCCTTCTTCCTCCTCTCGCCAATACAGCTCTAAGAGCACTTGTAACCTTGGAGGCAAAGCAAATATAAACTTCTGTGTGGAGAATCACTTCACTATTCCTCCCTGGATTCCCCTAGCGTGTATTAGTTCCCACCTTTAGCCTATCCATGGCATCTACCGTGACACCACCACGACACAAACTGGGAGAGATGAACTTACTGATCTGATTTTCCATGATCCCCAATTGGAACTAACAGAGAGGATTTGCACCGAGCTCCCCGCATTGCCATCCTTCTCCCCCTTTCCTAGGATTCGTTAACGAACCTTGCCGCGCTCTGGTGCTCGTCTCCTTTGGATCTCCATCATTATCTCTTACTAACATCAATCTACGGGATGGCCCAGATTGAGGCACGATTTGGCGAACCAGCGGCGGTGGACTTGGAGATGTCCGACCGTGGAAAGTTGGTGCGGTGGGTGGGGGAGAGCCACATGGTGACGCGTGGCTGCGGGGAGACATCTGCCGGGGCCATCCATGGAGGGAGATCGAGGTATCTCCGCCATGAACAGGACCTCGGGTCAGAGGCATGGAGCGCACGTGTCCTAGCTTGTGTACATAGAAGAAGAATTTTGTACATAGCTTGCGAAGAAGAATTTTGTACATAGCTTGCGCATGGAACTAACAGAGAAGAAGAATTTTGTACATAGCTTGCGAGACACTACGGGTGCGTTTCTTCACAAGTGATGTTTAGTGGACAGGTTGTGTGAATTGTCGTTTGTTTTATGATTACTAACCACCACTCACATCTCGATCGATCGAGACTTTGTCTAACTAACAGGAACTCGAACCGTATGCGCGGCTCGCCGTGTCGCTCTACATTGTTGGTATATACAGTTTCACGGGCCATAACCAATGAGCTTCTAAAAGCCATTTGACCACTTTCCTTTCAACATTTATAACTCCCTTCTTATAATTGGATAGCTAACTTATAACTTCTTGATTCATGACCTATAGTAAGTCCTAACGGATTAAGCCGTATTGGGCCGGTAATCACACTCGTTCATAAAATGAAGCTCAAATTCCGCTCGTGGTATGAAGGCCACACTTGACGCTCATGATCTCACATGTAAGAGCGTAATGACCAATGAAGAAAGGAAATCCCACATCTCAGTCAAAATGCCTTCAACATTCAGATAACTACACAGCACTGGCCATACAAAATTTGTAGATTAGACAGCAACCCTTTTTCAGAACAATTACGAAGCTACAACAGAGTCAGCAGAGGGGAAAAACAGAAAAACAATAGTAGTGTGCACACTACAGGAAAAATTGTCTTTGCCATTGCCTCTAGCCTTTGCCGTGTGTATAATGGGCCGGAACACAGCAAAGAAATACACTACCGTGTATGTAACACAAAGTACACAGCAAACAAAGACAACATGGTAGCACGATGGAAAAGAACACAGCAAAGAAAGCAACACGACAAAGAGCAAGAAAGCAAACACGGCAAAGGAACAAGGGCACACGACTAAGAACAACATCAGGGCAACGAGGTGGGACCCGTGGCCCCACAAGGTGCGCCATCTGAGGAGGAGCTAATGGCTGTAGACAGGAGGCTCTTTGCCGTGTGGCGACGCTGTCAGCAACACGAAAAAGATAGGCCTTTGCCATGTGTATTGGCATGTATACATGGCAAAGCCCTTTTTTTCCATTTTCCCTTCATTTAACTTGCAAGGCTTATATTTCATAGGTGTTAGGTGTTGCTATTTCATAGGATCATGAGCTCACACATATGAAAAAGGTTGGTGTGCTCTATTATCGTCCTGCTTGCATGGCCTCCTTGTGATGAAATGGTTCTTGTTGTGTGGACCGTCTTATATTCCATAGGTGTTAGGTGCTTCTATTTCATAGGATCACGAGCTCACAGATATGAAAAAGGTTCTTGTGCTCTGTTATCGTCCTTGCATGACCGCCTTGTGATGAAATGGTTCTTGTTATGTGGCCCGGCTTCGTCGATCTACACCGTAGATATTTTTCAGACAGTGGTACTCTGGTTGAATTTTATCTTGGGTTGTTTCTTTTAATTCATAGGATGATGTCAAACCATGTTGAGTCACAAGTTGTGTCAAGAGGTAATGCGATGCATGCCCCTAATCCCTGGGCCCCAGATCGTCTACCCTCCTAGATGTTCTTCTGAAAGAGGTAGCCCGGTGGACTTTTATCTTGGTGTGTGCTTGGTTAGGTCATATGATAATTCCAAACCATGTTTAGGCACAGGTTGTTACAAGATGAACCCCAGGTTCACCAGAACGGGGAGTTCCCCCTTAATAGTTAGATTGCAGACCCTTCGTTTTTACGTGACATCGCAAGTCTGCGAAGGGGGTCACACTTGGGAACCAGGTTTTGGACATTTTATAATGCCACCACACTTTAATACACATGCTACGTTCACATGCAAGGTTTGGAGGTGTTCCGATGCCCCGGAGCGCTTCTTCCTACGAAACCCTGATCCCTGGGTCCTGGATCGTCTACCTCCTAGATGTTCTTCTGACGGGGGTATCTTGGTGGATTTTTCTCTTGGTTTGTGCTAGGTTAGGTCATAGGACAAACCCAAACCATGTTTGGGCACATGCTGTGACAAGATCAAGACCGGTTTCACAGAAACAGGTAGTTCCCTCTAATAGTTAGATTGCAAACACTTTGTTTTTACGTGACAGCGCATGTGTGCGAAGGGGGTCATACATGGGAATAGGTTTTCGACATTTGAGCATGCCACCACACTTTAATACACATGCTAGGGTCACATGCATGGTTTGGAGGTGTTCTGATGCCCCGTAGCGCTTCTTCCTATGAAACCCTAATTCATGGGCCCCGGATCGTCTACCTCCCTAGATGTTCTTCTGACGGGGGTAACCCGGTGGAATTTTCTCTTGGTCCGTTCTTGGTTAGGTCATATGAGAATTGCAAACCATGTTTAAGAACATGTTGTGACAAGGACCCGAAATACCTTGCTTACGTATCATTGGAAAGTGCATTAACATAAATACGGCAGTAAGTAGAGGCAGTACAAAGTGAAGGGGTTTCGCAGCATAGTAAATCAAAATTTTCTACGGAAGCGAACAGAGGGAAAGCCAAGATCTAATCTAGAAGATGCAAACAACGAGAGAGATTGGATTAGATCTTCATACCCTTGAAGATTCGCACAGCGGAACGTTCGTCGGAACGTGGGTGATGTAGTCGTACTCGCTTCTCCTCCTCGCGATCCGATCCGATCTAGCACCACAAGTGGCGGTGCCTCCGTGAGATGCACACGTGCAGCACCTCGACGTCTCCTCCTTCCTTGGACCAGCAAGTATGGTGGAGAGATGGATTGGATCTACAACACGACGGCGTGGTGTATTTGGTGGAGAATTTCTGCAGCAGGGCTTCGCCTGCAAACAGTCGGGAGGGAGAGAGGAAGGCAGCAGGGCTACTAGGGCTTGGAGGGAGATGTGTAGGTTGGGGGGGAGGGGGCGCACCAGCCCTATATATATAGAGGGGGGTGCGGCCAGCCCTTGCCCATCCTCCAAGCCTATCTCTAGTTTAAACGATTTAAACTCTCCCTTCTAGAAACCCTATCTTATCTCTAGTTTAAACGATTTAAACTTATCTAGGATCGGCTGGGCCCTATGGGGCCTTGTGCCCCTGGCCCAATGCGGCCAGGACACTCCCTCATAGGCCCATGCCCCCTCCCGGAAGGTGGGGCCACGTTGGTCCCCTTCCGGAAGGTTCTAGAAGCTTCTGGTACAATACCGATTAATCCGGAACAATTCCGAACTCCAAAAACTGCACTGCCTTATATGAATCTTATTCTCCGGACCACTCCGGAACCTCTCGTGATGTCCCGGATCCCATCCGAGACTCCGAACAAAAATTCATAAACCAAGTATCCAATCTATCCTAGCGTCGAGACACGTTAAGTGTGTGACCCTGCGGGTTCGAGAATATGCAGACATGATCTTCTATCAATAATCAACAGCGGGGTCTGGGCACCCATATTGACTCCCACACATTCATCGATGATCATATCGGATGAACCACGATGCCAGGATTCAATCAATCCCATATATATATTCCCTTCGTCTCGCGATATTTTACTTGCCCGAGATTCGATCGTCGGTATCGTCATACCTAGTTCAATCTCGTTCACAGCAAGTACTTTACTCGTTCCGTAATCCGATATCACTTTGTGATTAACTCCTTAACCACATGCTTGCAAGCGGTGTTGATATCGATTACCGAGTGGGCCCGAAGTATATCTCTCCGACTTGGGAGGGACAAATTCCATCTCGATACATACAACCCAACAGATACTTTCCGATCACCTGAGAGACACCTTTATGATCACCCTCTCATAGTATGACGTTTGATGACCTCAAAGCTTTCTTCCGATACCAGGGAGTTGTATTATCTCATGGTCTAAGGAATACAATATTTGACATAGGAAAAGCTTCGCAAAGAAGAACATAATGAAACGATCTAATAGCTTTGCTTAGTTTGGGTCTGTCCACCATATCATTCTCCCAATGATATGGTCTCATTATCAATTGACAACTCATGTCTATGGTTAGGAAACCTTAACCATCATTGATCAATGAGCTAGTCCATAGAGGCGTACTAGGGACACGGTGTTGTTCACAAACCACACAAGTATTAATGTTTCCGCTTAATACAATTCTAGCATGGAATATAAACTTTATCATGAACAAGAATTATAATAATAACATCTTTATTATTGCCTCTAGGGCATAATTCCAACACAAAGGTATGTAAGAGAGTAGACTAGACAAGCGGACGAGGGGGATGGCATCACCCCTATGGAAACTATTGCCTACGCTTGTAGCTTGCTCAGTGTCAGTAGAAGGGAAGAAAAGATGGTCACTCCTTTTAGGAACCGGAACATGGAGTTTCCCCCCTAATAGTTAGATTGCAAACCCTTCGTTTTTACGTGACAGCGCATGTATACGAAGGGGGTCACACTTGGGAACCAGATTTTGGACATTTTATAATGCAACCACACTTTAATTCACATGCTAGGGTCACATGCATGGTTTGGATGTGTTTCGATTCCCCGGAGCAATTCTTCCTACGAAACCCTGATCCCTAGGCCCCGAATCGTCTACCCTCCTAGATGTTCTTCTGACGGGGGTAGCCCGATGGAATTTTCTCTTGTTTTGTGCTTGGTTAGGTCATATGACAATCCCAAACTATGTTTGGGCATAGGTTGTGACAAGATCAAGCCCGGTTTCACCGAAACGGGGAGTTTCCCCATAATAGTTAGATGGCAGACCCTTCGTTTTTACTAACAGCGCATGTCTGCGAAGGGGGTCATATTTGGGAACCAGGTTTTGGACATTTGAGAATTCCACCACACTTTAATACACATTCTAGGGTCACATGCATGGTTTTGAGGTGTTTTGATGCCTCAAAGCGCTTCTTCCTACGAAACCCTGATCCTTGGGCCCCAAATCGTCTACCCCCCTAGATGTTCTTCTAACGGGGTAGCCTAGTGGACTTTTCTCTTAGTTTGAGCTTGGTTAGGTCATATTATAATTCCAAACCATGTTTGCTCAAAGCTTGTGACAAGATCAAGCTCGGTTTCACCGAAATGGGGAGTTTCCCCCTAATAGTTAGATTGCAGACCCTTCATTTTTACGTGAGAGTGCAAGTCTGCGAAGGGGGTCACACTTGGGAACCAGATTTTGGATGTTTGATAATGCCTCCACACTTTAATACACATTCTAGTGTCACATGCATGGTTTGGATGTGTTCCGATGCCTTGGAGCGCTTCTTCCTACGACACCCTGATCCTTGGGCCCCGGATCATCTACCCCCCTAGATGTTCTTTTGACGGGGGTAGCCCGGTGGTCTTTTCTCTTTGTTTGTTCTTGGTTAGTTCATATTATAATTCCAAACCATGTTTGGGAACATGTTGTGACAAGATCAAGCCCGGTTTCACTGGAACGGGGAGTTCCCCCTAATAGTTAGATTGCAGAACCTTCGTTTTTACGTGACAGCACATGTCTGCGAAGGGGGTCACACTTGGGAACCAGGTTTTGGACATTTGATAATGAAACCACGCTTTAATACACATTCTAGTGTCACATGCATGTTTTGGAGGTGTTCTGATGCCCCTAAGTGCTTCTTCCTATGAAACCCTGATCCCTGGGCCCCGGATCGTCTACCCCATAGATGTTCATTTGATGGGGTTAGCCCGACAGACTTTTATCTTGGTTTGTGCTTGGTTAGGTCATAGTACAATCCCAAACCATGTTTTGTCACAGTTTATGACAAGATCAAGCCCAGTTTCACCGGAACGGGGAGTTCCCCCTAATAGTTAGATTGCAGACCCTTCGGTTTTACGTGACAGCGCATGTCTTCGATGGGGGTCACACTTTGGAACCAAGTTTTGGACATTTGAGCCTGCCACCACACTTTAATACACATACTAGGGTCACATCCATGGTTTGGAGGTGTTCCGATTCCCCGGAGCGCTTCTTCCTACAAAACCCTGATCCTTGGGCCCCAGATTGTCTACCCCCTAGATGTTCTTCTGACGGGAGTAGCCCGGTGGACTTTTCTATTGGTTTGTGCTTGGTTAGGTCATATGATAATTCCAAACCATATTTGGAAACATGTTGTGACAAGATCACGCCTGGTTTCACCGGAACAGGGAGTCCCCCTCCTAATAGTTAGATTGCAGAACCTTCATTTTTACGTGACAGCGCATGTCTGCGAAGGGGGTCACACTTGGGAACCAGGTTTTGTACATTTCAATAGTCCACCACACTTTATTACACATGCTAGGTTCACATGCTTGGTTTGGAGGTGTTCCGATGCCCTAGAGCACTTCTTCCTATGAATCATGATCCCTGGGCCCCGGATTGTCTACCCCCTAGATGTTCTTCTAATGGGGGTAGCCCAGTGGAATTTTGTCTTGATTTGTGCTTGGTTAGGTCATATGAGAATTCCAAACCATGTTTGGGCACAGGTTGTGACAAGATCAAGCCCGGTTTGGGAGTTTCCCCCTAATAGTTAGATTGCAGACCCTTTGTTTTTACGTGACAGCGCATGTCTGTGAAGGAGGTCACACTTGGGAACCAGGTTTTGGACATTTGATAATGCCACTACACTTTAATACACATGCTAGGGTCACATGCATGTTTTGGAGGTGTTCCGATGCCTCGAAGTGCTGCTTCCTATGAAACCCTGATCCTTGGGCCCTAGATCGTCTACCCCTAGATGTTCTTCTGGCGGGGATAGTCTGGTGGACTTTTCTCTTGGTTTGTGCTTGGGTAGGTCATCAAACAATCACAAACCATGTTTGGGCATAGGTTGTGACAAGATCAAGCCCGGTTTCACCAGAACAAAGAGTTGTTGTGCTGCGTGTAGAGGGCCTTTGTCATGTATGTAGTAGCCGAAACACACGACAAAGGGGGAATGTTGCCGTGCGGCGCCTCCCAGGGGTACACGGCAAAGGGAAAATCTCTGTCGTTTGGCGCCTCGCGTGGGCACATGGCATCGGCGAGGCACACGACAAAGGAGGTGACACGACAAAGACGAGAAGACACACGACAAAGACGAGAAGACACACGACAAAGAGCCCACATGGCAAAGATCCGGTGTTGCCGTCATCCAGAAGGACCATCAAGTACCTTTACTTTGTCGTGAAAGCGCATAAGACACACGACAAAGCCTTTGCTGTGTGTATTTGCCCTAGACACATGGAAAAGGCCCTTTTCCGTAACATTGTTTTGTGGCATTTGCCGTGTGTATACACACGTGATGTCTACGCACTTCTATTCTTGTAGACAGTTGTTGGGCCTCCAAGTGCAGAGGTTTGTAGAACAGCAACAAGTTTTCCTTAAGTGGATTACCCAAGGTTTATCGAACTTAGGGAGGAAGTGGTCAAAGGTATCCCTCTCAAGCAACCCTCCAATCAAGATACAAGAAGTCTCTTGTGTCCCAAACACACCCAATACACTTGTCAGGTGTATAGGTGCACTAGTTCGGCGAAGAGATAGTGGAATACAAGTGGTATGGATAAAAGACAACGGTGCTAGAAAATAGCTTTATGGCGTGGAAGAGACTAAAGGCAAACTGAAATAAAGATGGCAGCAAGCAAACATGTAACAGATCTAATTGCAAACGATGTTTCAATGCTTAGAAACAAGGCCTAGGGATCATACTTTCACTAGTGAACACTCTCATATAAATATCTTCTCTTCATGATACTACTCTGAACTACTCTCCGCACTAGTAGAGAATTGCTTATCAGTGGAGCATCTTTTTTCCTACCAATGGCGCATATGGGATGCGCCACTAGTGTTGCGCCATTAGTAATTATTTATCAATGGCGCATATCAAATATGCACCATTGATAGTGGGACAACCAGTGACGCACCTTAAATATGCGCCATTGATATTTTACTAGTGGAGCATATATCCAAATGCGCCATTGATACTAGATGCGCCACTGGATGAATAAAATATGCACCACCTATGTTTCGTACAGGTATACATAATACAGGGCTCTCAGGTATTTATACAGGCACATATATAGGTACATATATAGGTATTTATACAGATACACAACAGTATAAAAACAGAGATAATAATACAAATAGAATTATACATCATCACATCAATTAGAACCAAACATAGTAACAAGTGCCCGAATATTATACAAGTCTAGAACAAATTGGTCTCATCTTCTCATACATTACACATTACAACAAGTTGATCATCATCATTAGCCAAGTCCTAAACTACTAAAGGACCGAGTAGAGTACAACCGCAATGGCGGTGATGAGCAAGACGGGGAGCACGATCATCAAGGTCTTCATCTGGTTCCTGTCTCTCTGCTCTCCAAGGAGGTGGTTCCTCCACCTATCTTCCGCCTGCTCTCTCGTCGGGTACCCTTTGTATCTGTTGCCACTAAACTTGTTCACTTGCTTATGACAATCCTCCCACTCATCGTAGACTCCTGGGACCCTCCCTCTGAACACCACGTACCATGACATCTCTATACACAAGGCATATAAGTACTATATCATGCAACAGAAAGAATTAAAAGGTTCATCACATGCATCTCCACAAAAAAGAAGGTTTCGATCTAAGGCAAGCTATTAAGTTTCATACATATGGTAATAAGTAAACGAAGTCCAACAATGACCGTTTCGAGCTAAGGCGAGTTAAAGTTTATGACACACACACACGAGATACACAAACCGGCTGAGTGCTAGCTAGCTAGGAACACTACATCATGAAGACTTTGTTTTACACGGCGTCGGGAATGGTTTGTAGCCGTCTTTCGTTGTCCATGTCCTACGGTCACCCTGCGCCTCGAGCCGTGCTTTGATATCGCGCTTACTGAACGCTCTTTTGCAGGATAAGCCCCCCTTGTCATGACATCTTCTTGCACGATGGTCGCAATCTGAGTCTGGATGCGTAAGAAGTCGTCCTTAAGTTCATCATCGTCCATTCTTGCCTCAACTTTGGCCCATGCTCGGAGACTAGATGGCAACGTAATGATGTGTGCATCCCGGATGATCGCCCGCAGGTGATGGAGGGCGTAGTAGGCCTCCTTGACACTATTATCCGGCTGCTTGACGCAGGCAAACTTCATTCTGTGTTTGAACACGTGTCTGCCATCCCTGAAATTTTCCGCCCCTTCTTGAATTCGCCTCCATTTTTGGCGTATACCTCGAGAGCATCATCTAGAAGACTCCTTATGTTGGTGTAGTCTTTCTTCTTTTGCTCACTCCCCGAGTCCAAGTACGTGGCTAGCGAATAACTCGGGTGAATGAGGATCAGAGTGCGGTATTTGTCTCTGTGCAAAACAATTGAAACGAAACAATGTTGGAAAACGATCAACTGAAAACTAAGGAAGGACAAGTTACGGCGACGAGCGAGTGTGTGCACTTACTCGGGAAAGAAAGGCAAAATAAGCTCTTTTCCACTCTTGTTGTCCACCATGAAATTTTGGAGGTAGTTCCTTGCGCTGGCCCGGGTCACTGGATTCACCAACTGGCTATCACGCATGAAGTAGGGGTCCACTATCGCGATGACAGGGGTCTTCTCTCTGTTGACCTTCATCACCCGATGGAGCGCGTATAGGCGGACCAAGTTATAGTTCATCCACTTGCCATGGAAAAGCTTGAAGATGTCCTCATACGATATGAATAAGATATCCGTGGGGGCATTATCGACGAAGCCCACGCCCGTTGGAACATTGACCGTGAAAACAGGGTACGATGGATTTGCTTCTTTAAGAAGGCACTCCTCTAGATATAGAATACCATGCTGCAGGTTAGCCATCGCTCCACTTGCATTTTTGATCAGCTCCTCACTCAGAATCGGTTGACCAGCTATGTGAACCCTGGTCAAGGTGCCCTCAGGGGGCTGTGTTAACGGGTCGTCCTGAGCCCGGGGCCTCTTCGGACCCGACTGGCTCAAAGACTGCTTATTATTCTTCTTGGTTCTCTTGTGATGCTTCTGCATCTCGACATTAGTAGCCATCTGCTCATCAGCCGCCTCATGGACTGTGGTGGGGCTGAAAATGATTCCCTGGGTGCCTTTATAAGGACCAGCGGCACCAGCATCCGGAGGCGTCTCCTCTAGGATACCATGGAAGTCTAGACGCATGCATGTTCTGGTACGAGCATTTGGGTCGTCGGCAACGCGGTAGGGCTCGTCCATGTTTGGCATGAACAAAGAGTACGTGACGCTAGTGTTGATCCAGTTATCTGGGTTGTCATCATCATCATCATTAATGTTGTCCCCAGGTGCATCCTTGAGCGGTGGCGGCGCAACGGCGGCCTTGCCATGTGGAGGCGACAGTGCGGCGACAGCCTTGCCATGTGGAGGTGGCGGCGCAGCGGCGGCCTTGCCATGTGGAGGCAACGGTGCAGCGGCGGCCAACATTGCTAGTGACGAGAAGTGGTGGCGGTGACTGGTTGTTGTGGCCGCCACGACAAGGGCACATTTGGCCGCTGAGTTACTTGTTGTTCCTTCACAAGTCGAATCTGGGTCTTTGGCCATGTCAAGACCCAGCCATAGCAATCTTGAAGGTTCTTATGATCATCAGCGCCTCGAGGTTGGCTAGGGGGTCCATGTCTTCGCACCCTGGCAACACCCGAGCCAGCCGGACCTTGAACACGTCATCCTTCATCAACATTTGATGCATCGTGTGGCTATTTGGTTGAATTATTGTGCCCTTGCCAACATTCTTTAGATCGCCGTCCACGTAATTCAAGAGCATGCAAGGAGTGTCCTGCGGAAGAATAAGCATCGTGAGATGGCGCTAGCCAGTCATCAAAGGCAAAGGAGATGAAATGTTATCAACATGCATGTGTTGGCAGGCTCCAAGGGTTAGCCACCCGGTTTCACAAGGGTGAACTCTTCGCGGTTGGTGCCAAGTTTCGGCAGCGTCCGCTCCTGCCTTTCTGCCTTATTCTTCTTCTTCCTAGTGGTGGGGAGGCGCCATCGCCGTCCACGCGTTCACCGCCATGACTTGCTTCGGCCTCCTCGTCACCATTACTGCTTCCATCGTCGTCGCCATCTTCGGCCTCCTCCTCATATTCAGACTCCTCGTCATCTTCTTGGTCCGCAGCTTTGGCCTCCTCGTCAACTTCATCGTGATCCGTAGCTTCGGCCTCCTCGTCGGACCTGCTTAAGTCATCGCCAAACCGCCAAAACTTGAGGTTGGCTCTTCTTGCTCGTTCTTCGATGCTCATGGGCTGAGAAGGGCCAGCCCCGACGACTTTGTCTCTGCTCGACATGTTTGCTCTTCATAGAAAAAATGCAACAATGTAATTAGTACAAGCTAGAGTCGACCGAAAAATTCGGCATGACCTTTACTGTTGACCTAGGAGTGCCGGTTTCTCAACCGAAACGGAAGTGAATCAACACTTCGGGAGAAACGGGCAACTCAAATGAATTCCCTGCAACAGTTTTCATACAAAATAATGTGCTCCAGTTTTCAAATTGATGACAGCCATCCAATCACACATATACAAAGAGCAAAAAATAGCTCCAGGTGCAGCAAAAAATAGCTCTAGGACAAGCTAAAATAATCAGGTTGTCCTTGTTATATATATCAGGTTATATATATCAGGTTGCTATATATATCAAAGAACATAAAAAATACACTTATCCTTGTTATATATATCAGGTTGCTATATATAAGCAGTTTGATACATTAGATCAGAGGACATGGGTCAAGGATTATCAGGTTGCTACACCTTTCTAACATTGGGTTCAAACAATACCAGTTTCTATAACAGTGGGTTCTATGACAGTTTGTAGATGATTTACAATACTACTGTAGGGCTATTTGACCACCTTCTTTTTTCTTATCACTGAACTTGTCTTGTAGTGATGATACTTTAAAACTATTTGACTTTACATTGCATGAACTGTGGTGTAGGCAAGGTGCTGTCAATGAGCTATAGTCAAACATTTTGATACTATAAAATGTTATTAGTGCACACATTATGTTCATCATCTACAATATCATGCAAATGAGTGATTTTGGCCTGATTCTACAATATCAATTGCAAGCCTCTCGGACATCATTACAGCTAACTAACCATGTTCAACAAGCAGAACCACCAGCAGCACCAGCACAACAAGCAGTTGCAGTACCAGCAGCACCACATGTATAGTGCACGTCGTCTGACTCAAAATGGACTCAAAATGAACCAGCAGCACAGCAAGCAGTAACAGCAGTTTCAACCATTAACATAATTTTAAGTCGATATAGTGCACATCGTTTGACTCAAAATGGACCACAAGTAGCAGCAGTTCCAAGTGTTTTTCTTGACTGCATATAGTCCATAGAATAGAAGGCTACCTCGGAAGTTGAACAACAAGAAGATATATATATAGTGCATATATGTTTGGGAATACATTATAGTGCATAGGTATCGGTGCTTTAGTTCAAATTTGGACTAAATTATCCGCAGAATAAGTTTGTTGTAAAGAGATAATTCCAATTATCAAACCGAGTTCTAGAAACACCTATTACCCACAACTGGTGCTTTCCAAAAGAAAAAAATTACAAACAGGCAATGACTAAGGGGATACAAGTTTTACTTGCTCGTTGAATCATTGTTCAAGCTACATCATAAGAAATCCCAGAAGTTTCTTTTTCCATAGGGGAGTGCATAAACTAATGTATTAAGCTCATTAGAAACAGAGTGCTTAAGAACTGAAACTTGAGCAAAGCAGAGGTTGCAATCCCGTTTCACCAACAAGAACAACAGTAGCCTATTGTCACAAGCCAAATATCAATTTGAGTATTAACACAAGGAAATCACGTGAAAATTAGAAGGTAGCAGTACATCTGGTAAGACCCCCAGCCTCTCCCATGAGATGTACCAACATAAAAGAAAATTTAGCTTATATCAGATTATTAACAAGTCAGTCTATTTTGAGGGTACCGCATAGTGCCTAATGTAAAAGTGCCCTCCTGCATATACCACCAGTCATAGGAAGGCAAACATAACAGTCGAATGCTGTGTTTTTGCACTTAATAATGCAGACATATTATATCTTTTTAATCACAGGTATACAATACACAATCATATTTCATAGCATGGAAGTAGAATACACTTGCAGAGGGAATGTACAATACAAGATGCATCTATATGTTGGTAAAGGATAGGACACACCCACACCATCTAACCCTAATTCACTAACCTTCTAGAACACTCTAGAAACCCTAAAATCAACCTATCTCTGAGAGCAAACCCTAGAACCCTAGAGCAAACCCTAGAGAAAATTCAGTGAGATGGGAGAGGGGAGGGAGAGCTCAACCTAAGGTGGCCGATGACGGAGTAGAGGTGGTGGCCAGTTTTGCACGCGTCCTCCTTCTGCCTGACAGGGGAGGGGCGATGCCTGGTGCTCGACGGGGGAGGGGGCAGCGCCTGGTGCTCGACGTGGAGGGGAGGCTCCTGGTGCTCGACGGGGAGGGGCGGCGCTCCTCCTCCTCCTAGTGGCGCCACAGGGACGGGGCAGTGCTCCTGGTGCTCCTCCTCCTCCTGCTTGCTCCACGGGAATGGGGCGGCGCTCCTGGTGGCGGAGACACGGGGATCAGTGGAAGGGAGGGAGAGGGGAGGGGAGGAAAGGGGGAGGGGAGGGCAGGGGAAGGGAGGTGGAGGTGTTGGGGAGGCTCACCGACGGTGGGGGCGGTAGGGTGACTCCTCCAGTGGCGGGCGGCGGCAGAGGGCTCGATCGCGATGGGGAGAGGTTGGGGATTCTCTATGTGAGAGAGAAGAAAGGGAGAGGGCGAGGCCAACAGTTTATTTGGCTAAGTGTCAAATATCCGTGGTGCATATTTCCCAATATGCGCCATTGGTATTTGGCACTTAGCCAAAAACCACGATGCCCTGATATGTGTCAACTACACAAGGCTACTGCAGTGGTCGATGCTATGATGCATCTGCTATTGTTGGAGCAGCCAGGTTCGATTCTTGGCTCTCTCAGTTTTTTTTCAATTTTTTAATATTTTACAAAATATTTTCCTAAATACTTGTGGAAGTAATTAAGTTTAACATTATTTTTTTAATATGTTCCTAAATACTTGTCATTAATATCTAGTATATTTTGTAACAAATAGTAATTAAGTTTAACATTCACAAATCTATTTAAAATAAGGACATCCATTTGCAAGTACAGAGGCAATTATTAATTTATTTAAAACAAGGACATCCATTTGCAAGTACATAGGCAATATCCATACACACCAATATTCTTCACAAATCTAGCGTCTCTTTGCAATCTTCTTGCCCTTCTTCCTCGCGGTTGAATACTTTAGCCCAGAAATGTTAAGGTTTCTTCTCGTGAATGGACAACCTTTAGTAGGTAGGGTGGTCTTCCTTTTTCCTGCAGCAGTCGGCTTGTCGAAGTACTTGTCAAATTCCTCTTCGATCTTCGGATCGCCGTTATTTTCTAAGTCTTGCTCGTTGGTGGGTCTGTCCATTCCGAGGATGCTCCTCTTGCCCCTCCTCACGACAACACGGCTTGGCTTTGACGGGTCAGTGATGAAGAAACATTGGTCAACTTGGCTCGCGAGTACCCATGGCTCATTTTTTGCGGAGGCGTTCTTCGTGGAGGCATCGGGTATAACCATGGTGGTGAAATACCGACCCTCTTTTTGGACGCTCTTGGCCCATCTGACACAGAACATCGGCACCTTCTCTCCGGCGTAGTCGAGCTCCTAGATCTCCTCGATCCTTCCGAAAAATTGTTCCTTGACGGTGGCTTTGTCATCGGCATAGGATAGCATCGTTACTCCTAAGTTCTGATAGTCATTGCTCATGTCCCTTTTCTCGGTGTAGAATCTGTACTCGTTGATGTCGTATGCCCGATATGTCCTCACGTTGTGCCCGGGGCCATTTGATAAGGCGAAAATTAGTTTTTCATCCTCCATAGAAGGCGTTTGTGGGTCTGCGAGGGGATTGTCTTGAAGCTTCTTCTTGAACCAAGCCGTGAAGCTAGAGTTGTGCTCTCTTGTTACATCTCCCTTCTTCCTCGGTCGACCAAGGTCAATGAACTTCTGCTCGATTAAGCTTTTGTGCTCTTCCACCCAAGGATCAACCAATTCGATGTGTTGTAGCACGACTCGGTGTGCCCTGTCAAAGTCGTCACGTCGACCCTTCGCGCCGACATGCATGGTGCGAAAGCCCTCGCAGTGGCCATATCCAGCGAGCCTGCCGAGGTGCGTCCTTTTGGACAGACCAACAGGGTCATCCTCGTCGTTCGGGTCGGTGCGTAGATAATTCTGGCAGAAAGAGACGCACTCGTAGGTCATAAAGCCCTTGGCAATGCTTCCATCTGGAAAGGACCTGTTGCGTACGAATCCTTTGATAACATTGTTAAGCCTTTCAAACGGCATCATGTTGTGCAGGAATGTCGGCCCGAGATGAATGATGTCATCCACGACATGGACGAGTAGATGGACCATGATGTCAAAGAATGCGGGCGGGAAGTAAATCTTGAGCTCGCGTAGTATCACGGCGATCTCATCTTGTAGTGTGTCGAGCAGCTTCAAGCCAATCGACTTCCTCGAGATAACGTCGAAGAAGTTGTAGAGGCCAAATAGTGTCTCACGGACGTGCTCGTCCATTATCCCTCAGATCGCAACGGGAAGTATCTGTGTCATCAGCATGTGACAGTCGTGAGACTTCATCCCATTGAACCTCTTCTTCGCTTTGTCCAGATATCTGCCTATGTTCCCCGAGTAACCGTAAGAAACTTTGACTCCTAAGAGGCAATTGAAAAACTGCTCAAGCTCCTGCTCACTTAGAGTGAAGCAAGCAGCCGAAAACACTGCAATTCCCCTCTTAACCCTTTTGCAGCGACCTTGAGTATCTTCAGGCGCCGTCTCATCATCATCATCATCATCGGGCGGCGACGTCTCATGAAGTTCTTCCTTGATGCCAAGTTCCATCAGGTCGTTCCTTGCTTTTGGCCCGTCTTTGGTCCTATCCGGCATGTTGATGATAGTGGCAAGCAGACTCTCGCACACGTTCTTCGTGCTGTGCATGACATCAAGGCTATGGGGCGTGTGGAGGTATTTCCAGTATGGCAGGTCCCAGAAAACAGGCCTAGCTTTCCACACACCATGCAGCGGTTTCATCCTCAAACGCTTCTTTCCCGGCAAAGGGCACTCTTCCCAGTTGTCCAACATATCTTGGATCACTTCTCCGCTCCTCGGACATGGGGCTTTTTCGAGCTCTACTTTTCCATCGAATAGATATCTATGCTTTCTCCACGCGTGATCCTTTGGAAGCCACATTCGAGTCTGTTGGAACACGGTCTTTGGTGACCTGGGATCCCTTGGTAGCTAGAGATGCGGGGTCTTATCCATGCACTTGACACATGCTTTGTATCCATGGTTCACCTCGGCAGACACGTATGCGTAACCTGGATAGTCCTGCACCGTCGTGAGCAGCCTGGCTCTCATAGGGAAATAATCTCCTATGTATGCGTCCCACGTATGGGATGGCGTCTCCCACAGCATGGCTAACTCTTCTTTCAGCAGCCCGAGATACAGATGCATGTCGATACCTGGTTGTTTAGGCCCCTGAATCAGAATACACATGTGTACGTATCTCTGCTTGGTGCACAGCCAGGGAGGGAGGTTGTACGGCCCTACAAACACGGGCCAGGTGCTATGTGTGCTACTCTGGTTGCCAAACAGATTGAGTCCATCGGTGCTCATACCAAGCCTGACGTTCCTTGGATCGCCCCCGAAGTCTGGAAAGTCAATGTCCAGTGCGTTCCACTGGCTAGCGTCCGAAGGGTGTGTGAGGATCTTGCCCTTATGTGGATCATCTTCGGCCGGCTTCTTCCTTTCCACGTGCCATTGCATGAGCTTTGCTTCCTTAGGGTCCACGAAATACCGCTGCAGATGGGGAGTGATAGGAAAGTACCATACCACTTTCCGAGGAACTTTCTTGTTCCCTCTCTTGTATCGTCCTTGGCCACACACCGGACATGTGGTTCTATCCTTGTACTCGTCCCGATAAAGTGCGGAGTCATTAATGCAAGCGTGGTACTTAACATACGGTAGGTCGAGAGGACATACGATTTTCTTGGCCTCCTCGATACTAGTTGGACACGTGTTCCCCTTGGGAAGACGTTCTTGCCAGAATCTCATGTTTTTGTTGAAGCTTACGTCGGTCCATTTGCTTTCTGCCTTCATCTCCAGAGCCTTGATCGTTACATTCAAGCGGGTATCCTCGGGCCGGCACCCAGGATACAATGGAGTTCTCCCGTCTATCTCCATCTGCGCTAGCTTGGCTTTCTCCCTGACAACAGCTTTGGTGTTGCTCGTCTCCCTGAGAAGCAGTTCCTGAACATGAGGGTCCTGCAAGGCCGAGGTTAGTCGTGTCATTTGTGTGTCTGTGTCTTTTCCACCGGCACCTCCTTCGTGATGATCATCATGTCCGTCACTGCCATCATCTCCTTCCTGTTGATCATCATGTTCGCCGCTGCCGACAACTCCTTCATGATCATGATCATGTCCGCCGCCGGCATCTCCTTCGTGATGACCATCATGCCCGCCCTCGTCTTCAGGATCGTTGATGTCCTCGTCATCTTCAGAATCATAGCCACGCATGAAACTAGCCGTGAGCAGGTGATTCTCTAGGTCTCCGGAATCAGGGTCAACCAAGCTCCCGAGATTGCATGTTCGACATGGACATCTTATGTAGGTTCTCTTATTAAGAATCATGTCGTCCACCGCGCATTTCTTGTATCTAGCTGCTCGACCTTCGCTCATGTGTCTAACCATGGTTTCCTGCACGGTATAGAGCAAAAAGAGAGAGTATCTTAGAACCACATCACCATCATGCACACACACACATGCATGCATGGCCGCCGGAAAAATTCGGCATGACATCTCCTAAAAATGGGACATATGGATAGTGCAAAAATTTGCCGAAACAGAAATTAATCGACATTTCGGCAAACATCCATGCACCACCAGAGCAAGCACCATGCTTTCTTCTTCGTCACCTGCAAACATTCATGCACCACATCCATGCAAACACATCATCCCTCTCGCAATTAATAAGAAGGCTTCACAAACATAAGCATGCACACACATACACAACGCACCGACGTCCACCCTCCACACAAAACATCCACATGCATGTCCTCCAACAACTCACCTAGTAGAATCGTTACCGAGCCAAGTCCGTGACGAGATAGTGTGGTTATTGTTGCAGAACAAGATGGATGTTGGAGGAGGAAAACTAGTTGGTTTGGTAGATCTACAACAATTGGAGAGGTTTCCCCTCACAAAACTATGAAGCAAGGTAGGTTCAACAACCAAGAATGGAGAAAAGAATGGAGAAATTGAGGTGGTGGTGAGGAGGAGGACAAGCTAGATCTAGTTTGGGGTGGTGGGTGGAGAAGAATGGAATGGTGGTGGTGGGTGGGGGTGGATGCCAACTTGTAGATCTGGACGAAGTTATCAGTGGTGCATATTACACTAAATGCTCCACTGATAAGTCTGCCACCTTTTCAGGTGGTGGGCCCAAGACTTATCAGTGGCGCATTTCCTACTATATGCGCCATTGGAGGACCAAGTATCAGTTGTGCATATCCTGAATGCCCCATTGATATTCCTGCCACCTTTCAGAGTGGTGGGGTCCAGGTGAGGCCCACATAGTTACCAATGGCGCATGTAGGAGAGGATGCGCCATTGGTGAGGAGAATATCAATGGCGCATATGGCATATGCTCCACTAATAATAATATATCAATGGCGCATATGGATATATGCGCCATCGATATTTGGTCCACAGGACTCCAGAGTGTCGGGCCCACATTATCAGTGGCGCATTATTTGTGATGTGCGCCATTGGTTATAAATAATATCAGTGGAGCATATTTTTAAATGCGCCACTGATAATTATCAGTGGAGCATATTCAAAACAATGCTCCAGTGATAATAAATCTATCCATAAGCCTTTCTCTAGTAGTGCCGGTTGGACACTCTAATCCATGGTAGGGCTATAACAGCACTCCTCAAAGTAAGCCTTTCCCATCTAGATAACCCCACACTGTCACCTTGAGCACTAGATGGTTCCAACAAACACCACAATTTCATAAAGACATCCAACTCCAAATATAACTCATAACAAGTATTTCTAATCTCTAGCCTAAGTGCCACCATGGTGTGCACACTGTCAACTTCACACACATGGGGAGAGCAGAGATCTATTAAAGCACTTGAGTATCAAGGTAGATCTACTTGATTACAAAGCTCATGATCACAATATGATCATGCATAGAGAGAGAGAGAGAGATGAACACATAGCTACCGGTAGAACCCTTAGCCTCGAGGAAGAACTACTCCCTCATCATCATGGGAATCAGCAACGTCGATGGAGATGGTGGTGGAGATCGATGGAGCTGGCTTCAGGGGCACTTCCCTGTCCCGGCAGGGTGCCGGAACAGAGACTTTCTGTCCCCTGAATCTCCCCTTTCGGTGGCGGCAGCGCTGCGGAACTTTTCATGGCTAGAGGCTTATCGATTTAGGGTTTTTGCATCGGGAGGCATCTTATAGGCGAAGAGGCAAGGTCGGTGGGCGGTCAGGGGGCCCACACCACCTGGTGGCGTGGCCAGGGCTAGCCCACACCACCACATGGTGTGGCCGCCCTGTGGCCCCTCTCCGTCTCGTCTTCTGGCTCCATGAGTCTTCCGGTAAAATATCGACTTTGGCTTTTGTCTGGTCCAATTCCGAGAATATTCATTTTCTGACTTTCCTAGAACCAAAAATAGCAAAAAACAAGCAACTGGCACTATGGCATCTTGTCAATAGGTTAGTCCAAGAAAGTGTATAAAAAGTACTCCAAAGTTGGAACAAAACATAAGAAAGTAGATAAAAACCAAGCATGGAACATCAAAAAATATGGATATATTAGCAACGTATCAACACGTCAAAGCCTTTTCCATGTGCGAATGCCCACATGACAAAGAGCCGATTTCCCGTAGTGGCACCTGAGACTGCTACTTCCGTTTCCAACTAGAAATAGTATTTTTTAGAACAACTAGCTGAATGTCCAGTAGGTTTCCACGGTTGGATGAGAAAATGGTGGAACACCATTGAACACACCACTTCATCTATTCCACTTGGGGGCCCGCCGTGTCGGTTTGCTCTCACATACCCATGGTTTGGAAAACTAATATAAAAATTAGGTCTAGAGGTGTAGGAGAGATCCGACCAACCTACAGTGCTTGTATGGCCCAATGGCCTTCACTACAGGACAAGTCAAGGCGCCAATGGCCAGACGCTACGATGACGGCTATTTGTCGGGGCCGTCGGCATAGTCCTCGAGGTGGTTAGCTGAGCGAACCGGTTATCGGCCTAGGTTTGTTGTCGGCATAGGACATGATAGGCTGACGGGAGCCACCGGCATAGACTTTGTCATCGGCATAGTGGCTTGGCTATGATAGCGATGCAACGACGTCAAACCTATGTCGATGGCTTAGCCGTCGTCCTAGGTTTCACACCTATGCATAGCTCTTTTCCTTTTTTGCCACATTAATCCTAGAAAAATCACAACTAAATCATTCTAATTCAGAAAAATACAAATAATATATTAACTTTGGCTTAATGCCATGCCACGACTCATATAGCATTGTCTTCACAGATTTGGATGACCCTTTATTTAAAATGAATACGGCAATTTAAAAAATATATAGATAACTCGATAAGAGACATCGTAGATCGTACACTATCCAATAGGGTGCAATTACCTCGCTCAGACACACCATTTCACTATGGTATTCTAGCGGGCGTAAGTTGTGATACAATGCCACAAGCCTTCAGACGTGTGCCAAACTTGTAACTCAAATACTCGCTCCCTCGATTAGTATGAAGGTGCTTGATTTTCTTGCTGAGTTGATTCTCAACTTCACTCTGAAATTCTTTGAACTTTTCAAATGTTTCAGACTTCTGCTTTATTAAGTAGATATACCCGTATCTATTCAAATCATTAGTGAAGGTGACAAAATAACGATAACCATTGCGCATGGATACGCTCATTAGTCTATATACATCCGAATGTATGACTCCCAATAGGTCTGCAACCCGTTCCATCATACTGTTGAACGGCGTCTTGGTCATTTTGCCCATGAGGCATGGTTCGCATATATCGAGGGATTCAAAATCCAATGGTTCTAGTAGTTCATTAGAATGGAGCTACTTCATGCGTTTTACATAAATATGACGCAGACAGCAATGCCACATGTACATGGAATTATCGTTATCATGCTTACATCACTTGGCATCTATGCTATGGATGTGTGTATCATCACAATCAAGATTCAATAAGAATAAACCTTTACTTTGTCGCGCATGAGCATAAAACACATTGTTCATGTAAATAGAATAACCACTTGTCTCTGATTTAAACGAATAATGATCTTGCAACAAGCAAGACCCACTAACAATATTCATCTAATCTTAAAGGGAGACACAGGGGGAGGGTGCCGACAACCATGACTTCAACCTGGTTGCCATTGCCGACGCGCATCGCCACCTCGGCCTTCACTAGGCACCGCTTATTCCGCAACTCCTGTTGAGAGTTACATATATGAGCAACAAAACCAGTATCAAATACGTAGGTGTTGCTCCTGGCACTAGTGGGGAATATATCAATAACATATATACCATATATACCTTTCTATTTGGCGATGATCTTGCTAGCCTTCTTATGTTCTAGGTACTTGGGGCAGTTACGCTTCCAGTGACCCTCACCCTTGCAGTAGAAGCATGTGGAGCGAGGATTGGATTTGGACGCCTTGGAGGCATCAACCATTTTGCTAAAGCTCATGGGTTTTCCCTTCTTATCCTTGCCCTTCTTGGTGGTCTTATTGAATTCAACTGTCTTGTTGACCATCAAGACGGTGTGCTCCTTTCTGATTTCTAACTTAGCGTGCTTGAGCATGGTGAACAACTCAGATAGGGTTTTGGTCATACCCTGCATGTTGTAGTTCAACATGAAGCTCCTTTAGCTACGGGGCAAAGACTGCAGCACCCTATCAATCACCAACTCATCATTGATTTTGCAATCAAGGTCGTTCATGCGTTGAATGTAGCCAGACATTTTGACTACATGCTTGCTCAAGCTGTTGTGCTCTTCCATCTTAGCCGAGAAGAAGAGGTTCGAACCTCATACCTCTCAGATCAGGCCTAGGGCGCAAATATTCCCTTGAGATTAGTGATGATCTCAAAGGCGCTTTTATTCTCAAAGTTCTTCTATAGGTCGACCTCCATGGTGTATATCATGCCACTCTAGACATAGGCGTTATCATATGCCTTCTCCTGATAAACATTTTTATCAGCCTGAGAGGCAGCGGCAATGGGTTGGTCACCTATAATGACCTCAAGTATGTAGGACATCTTCTAGGAACAATGAGAATCCTTAAGTTGCTTGACCAAGTGGGGAAGTTTGTCCCATCAGTTTTTAGCTTTTCTTTCTCAAGGAAGGGGCCAAGGTTAAAGGTAGCGCGAGACATCTACAATATTATTTGTAAAGTAGTTAATCTTAAATGTTCATACTATGGGTTCTTATTTAGTCATACTAAAACACCATAACTCTCACTCAAACGAACATCTCTTAACATTTATTTGGTAACTACATGATCCCTTTACATCGCATCATCCACGATCATCACGACCTTTGATACAGCTGCCATGGTAGATATCATCATGTACTCCCTCCATTCTAAAATATAAGACGTTTTAGCTTTGTGAAAAGAGTGTATCTAGACTCCTTTTAGTATATAGGTTCATCTAGGTTTGGAGTGAACCTAAAAACTAAAAGGAGTCTAGATACACTCCTTTCACAAAGCTAAAACATCTTATATTTTGGAATGGAGGGAGTAGATCATATCGCCAAGCGACTCATGTTTAACCTTTCAGTCATCTGAGTTCCGAGACCATGTCTGTACATGCTAGGCTTGCCAACTTTAACCAAAGTGTATTTATGTGCATACATGGCTTACACCCATTGTCTGCAAACACAAAGATGTCTAGCATCCAATCATCATGACCTACTTCATAATTGCGAACTTTCTTGGTGGTGCACATGTGTGGGAGAACATGAATATTGCAATTATAGTATGAGGGATTATCTTATTATGCTAACGTTGCTAATAGTAGCACAATAAGATCACACAACAACTAACATCTAATAAAAACAGTTACCTATGTGATATGTGGTGGCTGTTGCGTCTTGATCTCCATCAAGAATGCCAGCGTTTGCACCAAGTTCATCTACGGTGCCACCATGCCTTCAGTTGTCTATCCTATAAACAATTCTCTAACCCACACATATCACTTGCGCTCCTGCAAAACAAAGTTTGACGCTTCTACTTTAGGTTTGCAAGTTTTACGTGGTTGATTGGGCTTTCGCATAAGAACCGCTTCTTACCTATGAATCCAACCACAACATGAATTAACTAGTTGCTTCTTTCAATCCCTTTTCAGGGTCGTCTTTTGTAAGTGTCATATCATCTAATGTTGAAGAGACAAATACTCGCCAGCCACTTATATGACACAACCCATATATTAGTCATGGAACCGGTCACGCGTAAGGTTACGTGTAAGGTTGGTCCGGGCCGCTTCATCCGATATTACTGATACATTGCAAATGTATCTATAATTTTTGATGTTCCATGCTTGGTTTTATCTACTTTCTTGTGTTTTGTCCACACTTTGGAGTACTTTTCATATGATTTCTTGGACTAACCTATTAACAAGAGCCATAGTGCCAGCTGCCTATTTTCTGCTGTTTTTGGTTCCAGGAAAGTCAAAAAATGAATATTCTCGGAATTGGACGGGACAAAAGCCAAAGTCGCTATTTTACCAGAAGACATCTGGAGCCAGAATACGAGACGGAGAAGGGCTGGGGCCTGGCCACACCACCTGGCCGCACGGCCAGGCCTGGCCCACGCTAGGGGGTGGTCTGGCTAACCCCAGCACCCCCTCGGCATCTCCTTCCGCCTATATATTGCCTCTGATACCAAAACCCTAAGTACCCGATCAAAAATCCACGAAAGAGTCTGTAGCCGCCATCATCTCCATCCCTAGACCGGGAGGGATCTGAACCCGGCACCCTGCCGGAGAGGGGAATTCACCCTGGAGGCCTTCTTCATCATCATGCAAGCCTCCGGTGTGATGCGTGAGTAGTTCATATCTGGACTACGGGTCCATGTAGTAGCTAGATGGCTGGTTCTCCTCCTTTGTGCTTTCATGTTTAGATCTTGTGAGCTCCGTTCATGATCAAGATCATCTATTTGTAATTCTGCATGTTGTGTTTTCGGGGATCCGATGGATATTGAGATGCTATTTCAAATTGATTATTGATTCTATCATGTCTTTGTTATTTGTGATCTTGCATGCTTTCCGTTGTTAGTAGCTATCTTGGCCAAGTAGATGCTAGCAACTCCAAGAGTTAGTATTTATGCTCGATAGTGGGTTCATGCCTCTGGTAATCTGGGGAACTGGTAGAAATCTCTAAGGTACTAGATGTGTTGTTGCTACTAGGGAGAAAACAACAATCCTTTGTTCATAGAACAATCGTATTGTTTACTTTACACGCAATTCATAAAGCAATAATCTGTTGCTTGCAACTTAATACTGGAGGGGGTTCGGATGATAACCTAAAGGTGGATTATTAGTCATAGATGAAGTTGGATGGCGGTCTATGTATAATGTTGTAATGCCCAATCATGTCTCAAAGGAGTCAAGATGATTAGTATATGCTTGTATGCTTTCTCGATGTTTGTCAATTGCCCCGCTGTAATTTGTTCACCCAGCATGTTATCTATCTTAAGCAGAGCCACCTCTAGTGAACTATGGACCCCGGTCCTTTCTTTTACATACAATCTACAAATTGTTTACTGCTTTGTGTTTACTTTCTGCAAACTTTTACTTCCTTCCATTCGATACGTTTAATCCTTTGTTTTCAGCAAAACCGATGAGATTGACAACCTCATCGCAAGTTGGGGACAGAGTTATGTGGTTATGTTGTGCAGGTCTCCATGTTGCTGCTGGCACCGGTAGTGTGCCCTGCCAATGTTCAGCTAGCTACACCTTTGGGGTGTTTCCTTGCCCCTACTGGTTCGATTAAACCTTGGTTTCATAATGAGGGAAAACTTGCTGCTGTGCTCATCATACCTTCCTCTTGGGGTTCCCCAACGAGCTCGATATATTTTGGGCCATCAAGCTATTTTTCTGGTGCCGTTGTCGGGGAGTCAAGGACATCTTCACAAGGGGAGTCCTTCATAACCAATCTCTTTACTTTGTTATTTTTGTTTTGCTTAGTTTCTTTTTGTTTTGTTTGCTTGTTTTGTTATCAAAAATACAAAAAAAATAGTTTTACAAGTTTGCTTTCTTATTTGAAAACACACAAAAATGACTACTCTTGAAAACACTAAGTTGTGTGACTTCACTAGCACCAACAACAATGATTTCATGAGTACACCTATTGCTCCACCTGTGCCTGAAGCTACTTTCTTTGAGATAAAACCTGCTTTACTCAATCTTGTTATGAGAGAACAATTTTCTGGTATTGGTAATGAATATGCTGCTGCCCATCTAAATAACTTTGTTGAACTATGTGAGATGCAAAAGCATAGGGATATAGATGGTGATATTATTAAGCTGAAATTGTTTCCTTTCTCTTTGAGAGAAAAAGCTAAAGAATGGTTGAATTCCTTAACTAGGAATAGTATTGATTCTTGGACTAAATGCAAAGATGCTTTCATTGGAAAATAATATCCTCCTGCTAAGATTATATCTATGAGAAGTGAAATAATGAAGTTTAAACAATCTGATAATGAACATGTTGCTCAAGCTTGGGAAAGAATGAAATCTTTGGTAAAGAATTGTCCCACTCATGGACTGACTACTTGGATGATCATCCAAACTTTTTTATGCAGGATTGAACTATTCTTCAAGGAACCTATTGGATTCTGCTGCTGGAGGTACCTTTATGACCATTACTTTGGGTGCTGCAACAAAGCTTCTGGATAATATGATGGTTAACTACTCTGAATGGCATACTGAAAGAGCTCCACAAGGTAAGAAGGTAAATTCTATTGAGGAAACCTCCTCCTTGAGTGATAATATTGATGTTATTATGTCTATGCTTGTTAATGAGAAAGCCCATATTGATCCAAATAATGTTCCTTTAGCCTCTTTGGTTGCTTAAGAAGAGCAAGTTGATGTGAACTTCATAAGAAATAACAATTTTAGCAACAATGCCTACAAGAATAATTTTGGTAACAACAATTATAAGCCATATCCTCCCAACAATGGCAATGCTTACGGAAATTCCTATAACAATAATAGGAGTGCTCCCTCTGAACTTGAAGTTATGCTTAAGGACTTTATTAGTAAAAAACTGCTTTCGACAAAACTATTCAGGAAAAACTCTCTAATGTTGAAAGAAATATAGCAACTTTGGCTGAAGCTCAATCTTCTTTGAATAAAATGGCTGCTAAAACTGAAACTAATGATAATCCCTTTGCAGCTACTAATGCCATACAAGTGAGAATTGATGAAAATGTTAGACTATTAGCTGAATTACATGCTAAGTGGGAAAGAGAAGATGAAATTGCTAGAAACATTAGTGTTTCTACTATCATTACCACTAGTGTTGAGGCTAGTAATAGTTCTACTACTTTAGATGATAAATTTGATTTTGATCTTGATGGTTGCAACATCTCTGAAGTTATTAAGTTCCTACAAAAGCTTGCTAAAAGTCCTAATGCTAGTGCTATGAACATGGCCTTTACAAAACACATTACTGATGCTCTCATAAAGATTAAAGAAGAAAAGATGAAACATAAAGCTTCTATTCCTATAAAACAATAAGATGGTTGGGAACCCATCATTAATATGAAAGTGAATGATTTTGATTTCAAAGCTTTATGTGATCTTGATAGTAGTGTTTCTATTATGCCTAGAAGGATTTATGATATGCTTGATTTGCCTCCACTTGAAGATTGTTATTTGAATGTCCCGCTTGATGATAATGCTAAAAATAAACTCATGGGGAGTCTTAATGATGTTCTTATTATGGTTAACAATGCCTATGTCCCCGTTGATTTCTATGTTTTGGATGTTGAATGCAATGCTTCTTGTCCTATTACTTTGGGAAGACCTTTTCTTAGAACTGTTGGTGCCATTATTGATATGAAAGGAGGCACCATTAAATATCAACTCCCACTCAAGGAAGGTATAGAACACTTCCCTAAGAAGAGAGAGAAGATTTCTTTTGCCTCTCCTATGAAAACAAAATTTGGTATTAATGCTTCTTCATTTGAGAACACTTGATTCTTTCTTTTGCTTCTTCTGTCTAACTTAAAGGCGTTAAAGAAAAGTACTTATTGGGAGATAACCCAAAAGTTTTAGATGAGTCTTGGAAGTTATTACTTCAGTAATAACCGCTCCTTATCCTTTTTATTTGCTTTTTGTGCCAAGAGTAACCTCTAATGAGAGAGAAGTAATGATTGGGAAAGTTGCTGTCCCGAAACAGATTTCTATGCTTCACCGTAAACATCCGTGTAAAATCTCTGTACGTCCTTTTGAGGCGTGAATTTTTGTGCTTCTTCCCCAGGTTGTTATCTAACTTTCGTTAGTTCAACATTTTTTGATTTGAGCAACAGAAGGTCTTCAAAAAAATTCGTCTTTACCTGTTGGTCTGTTTTGACAGATTTCTGCCATTTTCTGCATTTGCTTCTTGTTGGTTCCTTTTTGAGTTCTTTTGGGGAATTGAGATTTTTGAGGGAAGTGCTATAGTAGCTAGTGTTCTAATGGAAGTTTATTGATGTTAGAACTGAACCTAAAGACTTATTATCTTGAGTGCACTAATGTTGCTAATAAAGATTGTGTGAAGTTTTGTATGAAGGAAAAATTTCAGGTGTATGGAAGGAATGAGTAATGAGATGAAAGATGGACTAAATCTCAAGCTTGGGGATGCCACGCGTGTCACCCCAAGAAATATCCAAGAAGTACAAGCGTCAAAGCTTAGGGATGCCCAAGGCATTCCCCTCTTCATCAATAAAAATCCCAGGTTTCTTCCAAACGCTTCATTTTTATTATTTCATGCACAGTTGTGTTGTTCTTGGAGCGTCTTCTTTTTCATTTTTGTTTTGGTTTTTTGTTTGCTTTGTTTGCTTAGTTTGCTGAATAAATTGGTTGGACCCCCTCTTTCATACATTGGTTTTCAAATAGTTTGGTTTGGTTTGGAAAAGAGTAGGAAAGTTCATGCTTAAGTAATAAAGAGAGCTTGTTTTTGACTGTGGTCTATGCTTTGTCATGCCATGCTTGATATTGTTTTGGATTTATGCTTAGTATTCTTTGCTGTAGCATGACTTTTTATAAACAATTGAGATTGCTTAATGTGCCTTGGATTAATCATGCGTTGTTTTAGCATATTAAAGCATAGTATAGTGGTATTCTCCTTTGATGCTTTATTTGGGTTGACTTGGCGCATGCTCACACCATGTTATGACTATCTCAAGTCACCATAGCCTTTATGATCCTTTAGTTTTCAACTTGTAGTATCACTTTATGCTTTGATCAATGAAGTTTTGTCGCTCTGCATGATTATGGCCATTATTGCTCTCTTAGTTTATCGCTCCCAGTCTTTTGCTAGCCTCCGCAACCAAGTATGAGTTCCACTCATGCATCCAACTCCATAAACCAAGTTATTCCAAAGATTCCACCATACCTACCTACTAGCATATGTTATTCCAAGTATATTCATGTTTTTGTTTACCTTCCAAATTAAACTTGTTATGTGAAAACTAGTGATTAAAGCTCTCACGAACTTGATGGCACACTTTACTTTTTTGCATTTAATAAACTTGAACCATTGGGTCCTTCTTTGTTGCGTATATGCTTGCGTTTTATAAGTTCAAATTAGCAGAACCATGTATCATGGGGAACGCTTTCAACACTGCACTTGTACTTTGTACCCCGTTGATATCATGTTCTTTTGCTTATGGATACCGGCGGTGTGAAATAAAAGTGGAACTTGTAAGATCATGGAGTTTGTATGTGTGTTAGAGAAACTCCTGGGCCGCTAGCCTAAGCCATGCCTAATCATGGTGGAAACTTGTAGCATAACCATAATGAGCACTCTATGAAGCATCCTCAATAAAAACCTATGCAAATAGCAAATAAAAAGATCGCTGAGATGCTCATTGTCTGCTTGCCTTGTCATCATGATTATGGGATAGCTCCTGTATCATGTGCAAGGGGTACCCCATTGGCGGTTCTTTATGATACATATGTACTTACAATGACAAGAGCTTACTTGTGACTAAAGTTGAGTAGCATGAGGTTCGGTCTTCGTAAGTAAGGGGCATGAGATTTCGATTTATAACTTGTCAAGCATATCCTCTTAGTTGTGTCACTTTAACCTTAATCACCTTCAAGATGCTTATGATAGGGTCAATGAGAGCTGAAAGCTATAAGTACCATAATTTTTGGAAGCTCTTTATGAGATTTGAATCCCTACATTCTTCTATGAAGGCCTTTCTTCCACTTATATATTGAGTCTCCACCTTCTATCTTTATGCACCTACTTTGAGAGCATAGTGGCCATTCTTAGTTCTATGTGCACTGTCCCAAGACTAGTTGATTGATGCATACCTTGATATTGCTTGTTTTAAACTTTTTCTATCTATTCACTCTTATGAACTTTGAAGGTGTCCTATGCATATATATTTGCTACTCTATGAGGGACAAGCTGAATACTATTATGCTATGTTTTCTTTATGTGAAACAAACAAACGTCTTGCAAAGCATTGTTATTCATGAATCTTTTGTTTGTGCCTTTTCATATTGCAACATAGTTTCTTTGTCTTATTGCTAGAACTTTGTCTTTCATGTTATGATTGAAGTACTATGATCCTAGCTTTGAATGTTTTGCAAATACTTTGATCAAGTTTATGATGGTGCATGTCACCTCAAAAATTATTCTTTCTTTTTATCACTTACCTACTCGAGGACGAGCAGGAGTTAAGCTTGGGGATGTTGATACATTGCAAATGTATCCATAATTTTTGATGTTCCAGCTTGGTTTTATCTACTTTATTGTGTTTTGTCCACACTTTGGAGTACTTTTCATATGATTTCTTGGACTAACCTATTAACAAGAGCCACAGTGTCAGCTGCTTGTTTTCTGCTGTTTTTGGTTCCTGGAAAGTCAGAAAATGAATATTCTCGGAATTGGACGGGACAAAAGCCAAAGTCGCTATTTTACCGGAAGACATCTAGAGCCAGAATACGAGACGGAGAAGGGTTGGGGCCTGGCCACACCACCTGGCCACGTGGCCAGGCCTGGCCTGCGCCAGGGGGTGGTCTGGCCGACCCCAGCACCCCCTCGGCCTCTCCTTCTGCCTATATATTGCCCTCGGGACCAAAACCCTAAGTACCTGATCAAAAATCCACGAAAGAGTCTGTCATCTCCATCCCTAGATCGAGAGGGATCGGAAGCTCTTCCCGGCACCCTGCCGGAGAGGGGAATTCACCCTGGAGGCCTTCTTCATCATCATGCAAGCCTCCGGTGTGATGCGTGAGTAGTTCATATCTGGACTACGGGTCCATGTAGTAGCTAGATGGCTGGTTCTCCTCCTTTGTGCTTTCATGTTTAGATCTTGTGAGCTCCGTTCATGATCAAGATCATCTATTTGTAATTCTGCATGTTGTGTTTTCGGGGATCCGATGGATATTGAGATGCTATTTTAAATTGATTATTGATTCTATCATGTCTTTGTTATTTGTGATCTTGCATGCTTTCCGTTGTTAGTAGCTATCTTGGCCAAGTAGATGCTAGCAACTCCAAGAGTTAGTATTTATGCTCGATAGTGGGTTCATGCCTCTGGTAATCTGGGGAACTGGTAGAAATCTCTAAGGTACTAGATGTGTTGTTGCTACTAGGGAGAAAACAACAATCCTTTGTTCATAGAACAATCGTATTGTTTACTTTACACGCAATTCGTAAAGCAATAATATGTTGCTTGCAACTTAATACTGGAGGGGGTTCGGATGATAACCTGAAGGTGGATTATTAGTCATAGATGAAGTTGGATAGCGGTCTATGTATAATATTGTAATGCCTAATCATGTCTCAAAGGAGTCAAGATGATTAGTATATGCTTGTATGCTTTCTCGATGTTTGTCAATTGCCCCGTTGTAATTTGTTCACCCAGCATGTTATCTATCTTAAGGAGAGCCACCTCTAGTGAACTATGGACCCCGGTCCTTTCTTTTACATACAATCTACAAACTGTTTACTGCTTTGTGTTTACTTTCTGCAAACTTTTACTTCCTTCCATTCGATACGTTTAATCCTTTGTTTTCAGCAAAACTGGTGAGATTGACAACCTCATCGCAAGTTGAGGACAGAGTTCTGTGGTTGTGTTGTGCAGGCACGTTGCTGGTGGCACCGGTAGTGCGTTCTGCCAACGTTCAGCTAGCTACACCTTTGGGGTGTTTCCTTGCTCCTACTGGTTCGATTAAACCTTGGTTTCGTACTGAGGGAAAACTTATTGTTATACTCATCATACCTTCCTCTTGGGGTTCCCCAACGAGCTCGATATATTTTGGGCCATCAATTACCGTGATAGTAGAAAGTACACGTAGGATGGTAACAATTAGAAAATCAATGCCCACACAATCCACGTGTGTTCTACTCGTACTAGTACATCTACACATAGGTTGCTTTGATACCACTAAAGGGGTTCCGTGGCAGAAAACAAAAAAATCCTACTACGAGAACGCACCAACCCAAGATCTATCTATGGAGAAGTACAGTAACGAGCAGGATACGGTGATCAACCTTTGAAGATCGAAAAAGCGTTAATACGTTCCTGCACAAACCTTGCTGATGAAGCCGAGCGTCGCAGACCTCAAGGTCTAGAAGGCTTCAAACGTCCAACACCACTATTGGTGATGCCTCATCGAGCTTTACAGGCCTCCAGTGTAAAGGACGTCTCCCGAACCCTGGTCCTATAAGGCAACGGAAGAAGAAAATCCGGACCGATTCTAGTGGCATGATGGCGTGCACTAGGTAGATAAACCTCTACCTCGTGTAGAATGTTCATAACTTGGGAACACACTTGAGAGGGAGAGAGGGAGGGAGAGAGAGAATTGCTAGTACCAATCGATTGATGGATTGAGAAATTGGGGTGAATGCCTCCCCTATATATAGAAAAAACTAGGCTACTCCCCCTGGGTGGGACTATTGCTTGGGAGAGGCGGGAGGAGGAGGCGCCGGTGGTGGGGATGGGCCCCACCCTCCCGCCCAAGCCCACTTAGGGGTGGCCGGCGGGGTGGGAGCCTCCTTACCCTACCCGCATGGCCCTAGGGCCCTTGGCCCTTCCCTCTTGGGCCCTCTTCCCTTCTAGGGAAGGCCCATGTGAGGATTTTTTCCTTTTATATTTAATAATTTATATTTAATATTAATTCATAATTAAATATTAAATACAAAATTTAATTTCTCCTTGTTCAAAACTCCTTTCGAACGGACTTCGAACACTTCAGTATTCTCTCACGTACCATTCTGATTCTCTCTTCCTATTTCTCTATCGGTATTAGATCAACTCGCAACGTCAATTAACCTTTAGCGTGACACCATTATGGTTCGGGAATGTTCAGGTATGAAGGGAACCTCTCCCCGATCATTGATCATCATCGGTATTTGGAAATACATGATGATCCCTGCTCATTCCACAACACATTATTGTTTGCTTGAACCTTCTAAACATCGAGCCTTATTCCCTTTTGCACAACGATACCTTGTTTCTCCAAGACCTGATCTCATGTATCTCATACAGTTCAATCTTGTTACTAACAAACACTTTCATTCATTCCCATGATAACACATCCTCGTGACCTAATCACATGCTTGCAAGCTCATTGATGTGTTCTCACCAAGTGGGTCTAGAGTATCTATCCGTCACTCAGATAGGCAAATCTCGACCTCGATCACACGCCTTAACCATTCCTCTAGAATACCTGAAACACACCTTTATACCCATCGAGTTACGATCATGGCGATTGATGTGATCAAAGTAGCCGAGAGAGATAGTGATTAAACATGATCTCACGGTCGAAAGATTGAGTTACTACGCTTTGCTCGATTTTTTCTTTTCGAAATGGAGGTATTACCCCCGGCCTCTGCATCAAAAAGATGCACACAATCTGCTTTATTAATTATTCAACAAAACGTTACAAAGAGAATACAAAGATCAATCGAAGCCACATCTCAAAAACAACTTAATGAAGGGGTGGCCATGTCAGAACACTCTAACCGCAACACCAACACATCATCAACATACCGGAGGTCCCGAAAACCGCGCCACGGCGGATCAGGAGCACAAACCGGTCTAGCTGATCCGTACCGCACACCATCGTGCACGCTGAATCTCTTGCTACTGCCGTCTTCCGCCAACCTATCTTCAGGAGAGATCGATGCAAAGACCTTGCAAGGCCTTCCATCGACGCCGCCATGACGCCAGACGGCACCACCGCCCTGCGCACATCTATCAACAAGCACATGCGATCGCCACCGAGACCTCTCGACGCCATGCCGCCGAATCTCGCTAACCGCCGCAGCTAGAGACCTCCAGAAGATCTGTTGTCCGTAGCACCTACCGCACTAGGCATGACTGAGCGTAGCACTTGGAGGTTAGGCATGACTTGACGTCTCCACTAGAGCCTCCGTGCAAGATGAAGCTGCTCCACCACCAGCCTCTGCCATCCAGCGATGCACCACAAGCAAAGCTCCGAAGAGAGAATGCGACACCAAAGCGTCGCCATTGCCTGATCCGAATAACCAGATTAGGGTTTCCCCCGGAGTAGCAGGAGTGGCCATGACCTCTAGCCGACGTCTGTTCCAAAAACGATGCCCTCAAGAGGGGAACCGACGCCAAGCGTCGCCATCATCCGATCCGGGAGACCCAGATTTGGGGTTTCCCCCGGAACAGCTCGAGTAAAGTGACGACACCAACGAAGACGATGCCTCCAACAAGGTAGCAACGTTTAGTGACGCCGCCATCATCCGCCAAGATCAGAGTCAAGGCTCGGTTTTCACCGGCTGCCATGTCCCCTCCAAACTCGACGCCGTCTATAAATCCACCACCGGAGATCGGTGTGATATCCCGAGATCCTCCACACCAGATCCCAACGTGGCCAACCATCTCCAGAGGAGGAAGTTGTCGTAGCCATGCCTGAGACCGTCGCCCCGGCGCCCAGATGACGCGTTGGCGTCGCTTCCTTCGTCGCCGATGCAAAGGAGGTCAAGATCGACCACCGCCCCTGCGATCTCAGGCCGCCAACACCACGCGCCAAGATATCATAACGTTGAACTTGTGACTAGATCATGTTACAATTCTATGGTCAGGTGTGTCCATCACTTCATTAAATAACCTCGTTGTCAGTTGACTATTTTATGTCAAGTCCATGATCAGAAAACCACGATCATCATCTGTCCAACGGACTAGTGCTAGAGGATACTAGGGACCTCGTTGTTTATATACCACACTTATGTTCATGTTCTCGCTAAATACAGTTATAGCATGATACAAAACTATTATGAACACATAGATGTTCCCGCTAAATACAGTTATAACATGATACAAAACTATTATGAACACATAGATGTTCCCGCTAAATACAGTTATAGCATGATACAAACTATTATAAACACATAGAGATATAATAATAAACACTTTATTTATTGGCTTCTAGGACATATCTTCTTCACATACATCATGAAACATATATTCACATGATATCTATATAATATCATAGTTCTTGATATTTTTTTCTAAAAGTTTGGTCAAACTTTTCGTAGCTTGACTTTTTTAAAAAAATAAGCCTTAAGTCTTGGGATTACTTCTGCAAAAATGACTACATAAGGCCTATCGGATTACTTCTATACTGAAACACCGACAATAAATCGTAATAAATAATTTGATGGATCCAAATGTACAAAAAGCTCTGACATTCTTGCCGTTGTTCAACTTCATAATGTGTCCGGGAAAGGTATAGAGGCATGGTTGCATCTAAGGTGTCAAGTGGGATCCCATCAAAATATCACTTGTAGTTCATTGGTCAAATTTTAGTGCAAAATTTCGCTCAATATTTAAACTAGAATTTGACAAATAAACTAGCAGTGAGACTTTGTTGAGATACCACTTGACACCCTAGTTGCATGTGTGGTGTGGTCGTGTAGAATATATTTTTTATTCTTTTTAAATAAGTAAAAGCAATAGCGGCGAAGGTGGAGGCGGCAGCGCAAGGGCGCTCAGCCGCTCAGTGGTGGAGGAGGAGGCGGGATTGCTGAGCGGAGTGGCGTGCGTGGGTGCGGTGGCGGTTGTCGTGGGACGATGGCGCAGGTCCGAGGACGATCTATCCTTGTGGGAAATGGGAAAGCCCAGACCAAATCTGTTTGTATGCTCAAATTTCGAGCTAAACTTCATTCAAAATTTGATTAAAAAATCGTCATAGTTTTATGAAAATTAAACTTGTCTGAACTGTTCCCGAAATTTCGTCAAGACCGTGTCACCATCTTTACACTATACTGCGGCCGGGACTTTTCTTAACGGTACAGTACTTGGACCGTACCCAGGCGCGTGTCCCCTGTTTAAACGAAGCACGCACGCCCGCGCGGAGTCCAAAGAGACACTGGTTGTGCGCCAGCAGAGGAGTAGTAGTTCATTTATCAAGCACGCCAGTTTCCAAGATAAATTCATTGCCGCCGGCGCAAAGATCGATCGTGCGCGCGCAAGCTGGCCAGGCCCGTCTCCTCGTTCCACCATCCTTTGACCAGCGTACTAGCAGTAGTATAAGACTTCGAGTGTGGCCGGCGCTCCTTGTGCCATTTCCATCTTCCATCTTCACCTCGTGGCGGCGTAGGTTAGCAAATGGGCGGCGTTTGCTGTCCATGTTACTGAATCGTCGCTGCTTGTTTTCGTGACGATCCTAGTACAGCTAATTACGTGCTCCGACGATTGCAGCTAGGGAGAAAGGCCAGGAGCACCATGGGTTGTGGTAGTGGCAGCGTTCCAAAGAAGGCCAGGAGGACCGAGTGCAATCCGGAGCGCGAAGAAGAAGAGGAGATATGCAAGGTCTTCACGGTAGAGATGGGTACTCTCGAATGCGACATTTGTTTCCTGCCCTTCCAGTCGGAAATTTACTCGGTGAGCATTCTGAAATCTGAACACATTACAGCGTGACTGGTTTTAGTTCTGTGCAGTCGCGGCATATAAGTATTGTCTAGCTAGTACGGCTTGCTCTGCTAACTACTGTATTTTTTTTATCTCGACTGAATAATTGATGATTGAGCGGTGCAAGAACGGGCATGCTGCGTGCGCCAACTGCTGCATCAACATGGAGCGCAAGTGCCCCTCCTGCAACGAGTCCATGGGTGACTTCCGGTGCCGCGCCATGGAGAAGGTCCTCGCCGGCATGACCAGGCCCTGCAGGTTCAAGAAGCACGGCTGCCGGGAGACCGTCCGATACACCGAGGCACGGAACCATGAGGAGGACCTCTGTTGCTACGCGCCATACCGCTGCCCATTCGAAGGCTGCGCCTGCCGCGGCAGGCTGCTCTACGGCCACATCATGGATACTCACTCCCATGGATCGTCGCTGGCGAAACTCCAAAAGTGTGAGCCCTTCTGCGTGCTCCTGAACCGCGACAAGAAAAGCGTGTTCCTTGTGCTCAACGGTGGCGACGTCCCCACGGGACGCTCACTGTCGTTGATTCGCGTCTGCCCTTACCCGCAGGAGGGGGAAGGCATCGGAGTGGACGTGAAGTACAAGCTGGTGGTGCATGGAGGCGACAGGACGTCGATCAGGCTAGAGGCGTCCATGCCTGTGCCTTTCGTGCGCCGTCTTGACGGGTACAAGGCCAAGTTGTTCTTGTTCGTGCCGGACGCTTTCTGGGGCTCTTCCGGCAGCGTCATCGTTACCATGCTAGACTGATGGGTGGTGGTCTACTTTCTGGTCGTCGAGGTCTAAAATTAAGTTGCTCTCCTTAGTAACAGTAAAGGTGCATATATATGGTCCTGATATGATCCATATGGAGACCAATTGTGTCTGATGGAGAGGAGTTAATATAAAACCACCACAATTGTAGTCAAATTTACTGATTGGTACTATTATTTTCTGTACTAAAATCTACTATATTTTTTTGAGCTTGTTTCCAAAAACATAAATTTGGCTCTAAACACCAATTGACACCCAATCTGACACCCGGGCCGAATGACAGAGGTGATGTGGCACCACAGGGAGTAGGACCCACTTGTCAGCCAACATTAATTAATAAAAATTCCCCAAAAAAAGGGAGGTCGTCTCCTGCTTTTGATTCCCAGCGAGGCCGCCGCCGTGAACCATGGCCGGTGCTTGGCAGGTCGCCCTACTCCCTGTCCCCACGGCCACGAGCCATGGCCTGGACGGCCGCCCCTCCTCCCCGTCCCCGTCGCCAGGAGGCATGTCTTGGCCGGCCACCCTCTAGTCCTCGTCCCCATCCCTGCCGCAGCGCCGATAGCCTCAATAGTCGAGCCTCGTCGCCGCCCCTGCCCCTGCCTATGCCCCTGTTCGCGAGCTCTGCCTGGGGGCGGCGTGAGTGAGCGAGCTTCGGCCAGGGAGGTGGTCTTCGGCGGTGGTAGTGGGGGTGGTCTCTGGTGGCAACTCGTGGTCGTCCTCTTCCTCCGCGAGCACGAGTGTGCACCGTCATCGCCTCCACCTGCTCGTTGCCATCAATCCCCTGGCAGCAGTGCTGGCGGTGACTGCTGCCCCATCCAGGAGCAGCACCACCACCCGCCCTGCTCGCCGATGTACCATGGCCCCTCGTCCTAGCCTGGCCGGCCGCCCTGCTCCCGTGTGCTAACCCAGTCCCCAGGCCCGCCGCCACGCCAGGGTCCCCTCCTCCTAGCCTGGCCGGCCATCGGCATCTACGCGGGTAGGGTGCTCGCGGTCGCCGCCGCTTACCGTCGTTCCCAACCTCCCCGACCTCCCTGTCACCAGCGACATGCCTGACGTTAGGCGGCGCGGTGGAGGAGCGACCAGCCGCATGGAGACATTTTTTATTTTTTATATATAATTTTAATTTATATTAAAATGTTTAAATATTTGTATCTTAGGAAATTGCTCAGATTTTGCGACGTCGGCCTAAATGTCGGTCCCACTAGTCATAATCGCCGTCAATTCGCGATCAATATCTGATTAGAGGCGAATTAGTGTTTTTTTAGACAACCTCAAAAAAATGTAAAATGTGGTAGATGTTGGTACATGAAAGTAAAGTGGTACCAATCAGTAAATTTGCTTGGAGCTTCGGCGACGATGTCAAGTCATGCTTGACCGACAGGTTCTACGTTTGAGTCATGCCTGGCAGGTGCTACGTACGACAGATCCTCTGGAGACTTCAAGCTGTGTTACTGGTGATACTTGGTGGCATGGTGCTGCAGGGTACCGGTGGCAACTGCACGTGCTTTGAAAATAGTGCGCAGGGTGGTGGTGCTACTTGACACCGCAGTGGTGTTGGTGGTTGGTGTGGAGAAATCTACACATCGTTTGACGGAGGATAGTGAAGGCGGCGATATCCAGAGCGTGTGCGTGGGCATCGTTTCGTGGATAGGCTGGGCGGATCTAGTCTCCTGGAGTGCATGAGGCAGGTAGGTATTTGCTAGATCTCGTCGGGGAGCTGGTAATATGGTTATCGTTTTGCTCGGTGTTTTAGTTTGACGATTCCAGTTTGTATGATCTTTGTTGCCATACTTTGTTATTCTAATAATAAATAAAGCCTATGTTTCCACACTTGCAGAACACAAGATGATTTGTTTCATATCCAACAAGCGTGTAATCTTTGGATTGGTCCACGGTCACGTCTACAATATTCTCATGACTACTAGTTTTTGGCCTCTCGCAGGATAATCTCGGGTGACCAAGAGTTATCAAAAAGGTCACATATATCACTATATTCACCCAGCCGTTGAAATGTGACGAAGATTTCAGCGAGCTGCATGGATAGTCATGCTACAACACACAGTGTAAACCCTGTGCCGTGAGTCTTACAACACAAACAGCAGCTTCACACCCCAATCTGCCAATTCAAAATTGCCAGAAGTAATCATCTATACGGACATGATAGAGCAATGTGACTCAATAATCCCCTGCTTCTTGCTCTGGAACGGAACACCACGGCTGCTGCCAATGCCGTACATCAGCTCTGGAGAAGCGACCTTGGCCAGAGCCTGCCTCACAGCCTCCTTCAGGCCAACACAACCTGCACCGCCTCCCTCCTCGTTGCACAGCATGAAGACATGCCGCACCCTCCCACCGAGAGAGCTCACCTCTGCTCTCACCGTCCTCAGCCTCAGGCCATGGAGAGCCCGGATGAGCCCGGCGACAAGGTCCGGCCGGTCGTCACAGCTGACCGAGGCCATGATGTACATGCCACTGTCGTCACCGTCACCGGTGAAGCATTCGACAGAGACCTCGTCGGTCTCCGGCGGGGCGGGTGGTGTAAGCTCGGTGGCTTCACTTGCTGTCCTCTTGAGGCGCTTCACCTGGTCTACCACTCTCGCTAACAGAGCAGCCTTATCCATCTGCGGTGCACAAGGGAAGATCATGCTGTTAACTTCGCATATCATTGTATTGCCAATAATTGTAGGGTGAAGAGTCTTATGAAATGTGAACACTTGTGTGCCTAAAGGTTATGGCTTTACTGCAAGTTTCAACGTTCTCCGCGTAGTATGTCTGATACCGACAGAAAGGTAGATCAGGATTCTCATTTCTAACTTCTTAACGTAAAGTTAGTTTCTAGAAGAAGAAAAGGTTTATTAGTTACCCACACTACTTCTATCCAGCTGAGATTTTTTTGGTTAATGCTTCACTACACTGCTGAAATGGCAAATGATTTTCAACTGAAGAGGCGCATATATACCTGCATGGTATCAGGGATCATCCTCCTAAGCGTGGCCAGGTGAGCGTTGATCCTCTCGCGGCGCCGGCGCTCGGCCTCGCTGTGGATCTTCAGAGCCCTTGCCTCCCTCGCGCTCCTCCCCGACCCTGTCGACGACGATGACATCTCCGGCTGCCCAGCTGGAGGCACCGTGCTGGCCTGCCGTGGCAGCAGAACCTGGCCGTGGCCTCCGTACACCGTAGGGCCGCAGCCATCATACGGCCGAAGCTCCTCTCGCTCTTGCAGAGACTGGCATGCGGCTGCCATCTAATGGAGCAGTCTTACCGTTGCTTGACACTGCAAGTACGATGAAGAATGTGGTGTGGTGGGCAGCAAAGAGGGAGAGAGAGTGAGAGGAGATCAGAGAGAGCTAGCCTCCAATTATTAGTGCAGCGGCGTCTTGTCACCACATTCTCTTCATCTATAGGACGGATGGCGATGAGAGGTGATCAGGTGAATGATATGCTAGTTGGGTGCTCTACACGTGGCCAACCACCCTACGTATGCTTTTCATCTTTTCTCAGATGTGGTTACATAGATTGGCATTGGATTTGGCCAATGGACGAGGAGGCGTGTATCAGTGTGTCATGAGTCGGATATGTGAAAAAAACATGCCAAACCTAAGATGGAGGGAACAAAGTGCAATGCCAAATGGCAGGAAAAGCAAATCAGAAACTAAATTTCAGAATGTGGAATTCACTCTTCCCTCTAGACTTCCTGCAAGAGGCCATAGTCGTGTCTCGCCATCTTACCGAGTTCGGCAAGATTTTTCCTTGAAATTCTTCTGTATTCCAGAGATGCCAAATCCTTACTGTTTTACTTATTATATACTCTAATAATATCCATCTTCTTGGATCAGCCTTCCTCCATTCACATTCAGGCTGAAATCATATGCTCGTGGCCATACTCTGACGAGTTATTCCTTGGTCGACATGTGTGTGTGACCTGCCAAGAACTGTTTCTGAACCACTCCATCAGGAAAATGCAACGCAGTTCATCGACTATAAATCCTGTTCTATGCATGCAGTGCATCTGACAGTGAGAGGCGGCAATCCAGATCGGGACACGTACGGTTAAGGGAAGTTCTGAGCATTCTGCTACAGTGTCATTGTTTCACAGTGTCAGGGTTCGCGGCGCTTCCATTTCAGATCAGCTCCACTAAAAGCAACTTCACACCGTTCATTCCCGATCAGAGCCTGGGATGTGAGGTCAGAAAATGGAACGGGTTTTCCCTTTTTGACTTATATGAACAGAGACGAAAGGCTAGATGCCAAACCAGAGAGTTGGTTCTCTGGGCAACCTCTGTCATATCGCGAGCCACAAGCTGCCCAAGAAATAACCCGCCGAAGAACAGTCCCAGGAACAGCGACGCCATAACAATTTTCAAAGAGAGGAAGGTCTGGAGGATCTTCATCTACGCATCATCTTTTGACAAAAAGTGCCACCTTCTGGATGTGCTAGCTACTTAGTACTACCTCCGTTCTAAAATGTGCTAGCTACTTAGTACTACCTCCGTACTAAATTATAAGCCTTTTTAGATAGCTAGTTTAGCTTTCTAAAAAGGCTTACATTTCGGAACGGAGATAGTATCTTATAACTTTTCCTTTTGATGATTTTTGACGAGAAGATAATGGAACCGGACACCTCGTTCAGGTTTACACTTCATCGCCTTTGCTAAAGCTTTTTGTAGCTGTTACCTTTCGGACAACCGATTTTTGTTCTTTATGTGTTTGTTCGATTGGTTTACTTCTACTCAATCAGGTACACGTCTTAGTCAGGTAGTGTTGTCTATTCGTATATACTCCTGAAGTTAATTACCTCATGCACGTGTTGTGCCAATTCATATATCCATACACTAAAACGGATGGAGAGAGTAATGTATTTGTCACGAACAGAGGGAGTAAGATATTGTTCTCTCTCACTCACTCTCTTTCTCCAAATAGTACATGTTTTTTTTGGAAATTAGCAGTTAGATGTCCCTTGGATTAATTAAAAAGCGACTTAAGTTGGTTGGATCCAAATGAGACAGCTAGAATTGTACTCAAAACTTGTTTCACAAAATAATTTTTATAGTACTTAACTTAATAAAAACTAATGGTCATGGCAGCTGATGGGGGAATACCAATCGAGGTATACCCGCGAAGCGGAGTCACCAGCTAGATCAAGGGGACTGAAGCCTAGCCCAAGACAGATCGACTCACTAAATACCGCGACAAATGCACACTGATCCCAGATGACTCACCGACTGTAGGCCCAGGATAGCGACTCCAATACGTAGTCCATCAAAACACTTGTAAACCCTAGCCGGCTGCACATATAAAAAGAGTCAGGGGCACTCCCAAAGGGGGACATCATATTAGACATAGTCTCTCCCTACGCCTATTGTGGCTCCTTTGTAAACCAATCTATGATCATATACTGGATTGATAGCAGGATGTAGCAATCCTCCATCGAGGGGACATAAATCTGAGTACATCGTGTGCCAATCTCGCTCCCAGGTTCTCCATCGTCGCATTTCCCTCCTCTACGTAAGTTATCTTGTAGCATCTGCCGTGTCAATACCATGACAGTTGACGTCCACCTTAGGACAAGCAATGACTGGAATCAAAATTCGGGCGAGATCTCTCAAATTCTTTATCAACGAGATTGGAGATTAGCTAGATCCAATCCCATGGATGATGCGGCCACCACGGCCATTCGTCGAGAAGGCACCTACGCGGCGTCAGCGCACTGCCGCGGCGATTGACAAGCATGCAGATCGATCGCTGCGGTTACTCTCCGAGTTATATAGAGAAGGAAAGGGTTAAACAATTTCTTTATGAGCCCTTTGAGCAAATACGGGCCAAAGATGTGGATGGCTAGACCGCACTTGCTCAAATGGCCCAGACTTACCACTCTCCACTCCTCACTCTATATAATAGAGAAACCCTAACAACTAATCCTACTCTCAGCCCCCACCTGACCCCGTCGCCTCCAACTCTCGAACCCAACTCCACGTGCAACATCTTGCCCGGCCCGCCATGCCGGATTTTGCGCGGCCCCATCGTGCCGAATCATGCGCGGCCCCACTGTTCTCCTCCATTGACTTGTCTGATCCACGGGTTTGTTCCTCATCTTCTTACACAGCTTTGGTACGCATGTTCTTTTAGATCCGCTACTTTGTTCATTCTTCTCTTAATCATCTTCCTTATTTCTCTTTTAATTCCAAGCAAAATTATGAGCATATGGTGTGTGCTTAAAGGCATATCCATTTTGATGATGTTGGTGCGCATAGATTCTGCAGCGTAGACATGATGTTTGTGTCGAAGAAATAAAGAGGCGCTCAAGAAATCTAATTTTAGATAGAACATTTCTCCTAATTAGGTGTAGTTTTAATTTTCAGAGGTAGATCTACTAAATAGAGAGGGGCTCAAGACCCTCTATGTTCTTAGCACATGCTACCTCTAATGTAATGGTTAAAGAGGGGTTCAAATCCAGTGTAATATGATGTAATGAATATTTTATGTATCAATAAACTTAAATTTTTGAACTGCAATGGAATTAACAACACAAAATAATTATTGTTAGTGTAATTAACTTTCTATGACATTGGAAGGTGTAACATGACAAATAATACGCGGTTACACGGTACTAACGGAAGCACTAGGTTAGCGGATTATATTGTGCTGAGTCAAAGCGATGTCGTTGCACTTACCCTGATGCAGTTATCTGTAGCGGTGTTTTTTGTCGTGCCAACGCGAGCGAGGCGAGTAGGCGTATGCTTCGGTGTCTATAAGCGACAGGGCCCGACGTTTATGTTGTAGTCGTTGTTAAATTCCTGGTGTTGCGGTTGAGACTTGCAAGCGCTCTCTTGAACTGCACAATGTCAAGGTGTGTATGGGCTTTGTGATGAGTAGGTTGTAGAGCACATAAGCATGATATAGGAGAATGATGCAGAGCTCTGGATTTTTCAGGTGATGGACTAATGTGGGCTATCTGGTAGAGTAAAATACACCACAAGTCCTATAAGTATTCTAGGGGTGTGAAGTTAGTCCCAATTGTTTAGAAACGCATATCCTAGTCCTTAATGTTCGTAAGTGTGTCACTGGCGGTCCTATGCTCGCCGGAGCAGCTTTGACCAGTTGTTAACCGTTGCCATGTCATACTGGGGTATTTGGGCAAAACTCCTGTCTGGAACGGTTTTGAGAAAATTGCAAAAGAACCCTTGTCTATAATAGTTGGAGCATATTCTCTTTGGAGGACGGGCTCACTAGAACCCATTTTTTTAAAGCATCAAATATTTTTGATAAAATACCTAGGTGTAGCCAACAATACAAAATACATGTCTGAAAATTTTCAATAGAAAATACATTTTATTTTGGGCGCAACAAAAAAGACAAATTTTGAGAAAACTGATGCCCATTCAAAAGTGCATTGTTCATGTCTAAATCTGAGAAAAAAATTGTGAGCCCAGAATTCAAAGTATTTTCACATGATTTTTTGCATGCGCGTATTATAAATCAGTATCTACATCCGGTATTTATCTCGGAATTTTTTGAATCTTTAAATTTGAAATTTTCAAAAACAAAAAGGTCCTCTATAGAGGACGGACACCAAATCGACGTTCTCCGCATTCTTCTTTCTCTCACGTATTCCCCTTGCTCTGGCAGAAACATAGCATACCGTTGTTACACAAACATAGAATTGACAGAAACATCATACACAAACTGATAGTCTAAAACATAGTCTGGAATAATCATCATGTAGTGTATGAGTTACACCTGAACTTAAAGATGCACATCGATAGCTGTACTTAAACCTACAGCAAAAGGTTCCATGCATGAGGTTTAATCAGAGAACACATGTGAACGAGAAGAGGCACAAAAATAGAAGAGAAGACTTTTTGGGAAGTTTGGTGCAAAGTATTGCCACATGGCAGTCATCAACCTGCCACGTGTGCAAGTCAAAGCTGATGCAGCGTCGGTAGGACTTGAGCAAGGTGATACACTTGAAAAATATTTAGGACTTACATGTGCATTTTCATACAATATGACTAACTTGGTACCCCGCCAATAGTTTTAGGACTTGCGGGGCATTTTACTCTATCTGGTATGCTAGGCGAGGAGTCATATTTGATGAGGTATATCAAAGCCCTTTATCAACCTATTGTTTCATCAGGAACTTCTTGGAAGATCCCGAAAAGATAAAGGATGTGAAACCAGTGATTGGAACTCAGAATAAGGTAAAAGCACCTAGGTCCAAAGTTAATATAGATACAACGTTGGTAAAGACTTTTAAGAGTATCTTCACTCGTCTCCCATAAAGACCCAAAACCTCTATAAAAATAGGGTGGAGAAAAAAAATCAAGTCTAGGTTCTATTCATAATTTTTTTTAGGAAAATTGGTTATTTACCCAAAAGTTCATCTGCCTTGGATTATCTATCCAAAGTTGATTGTACATTGGTAAAATATCTAATAGGGATCTGAAATTAAAACAAAATTATAGCAGGGTCCTAATTAGAGCTGGTCATGAAAGGATCCATGGGTCAGCTTCATCACCGATTAGATTAGAAACATCCGCTGTGATCGGCCGCCGTATGCTTCGCGCTTGTTCCATCTAGACCGTCCTCGCTGTCAGCGGGTCAGTTCTTGCCACACATTACCGCAAGAGTAGTACAATATAGTAGTAGTTTGTCTATCCAGCTGTTGATTATTCAAGCCCGTGACACCTTTTTATATGAATTAGATCGTAACTAGCTCAAGCTGAAGCAGTACTGATCAAGTGTTTACTTACTTTTACGGGCCAACATGCAAGACTTTTGGAGATATTGGCTGGATGAGCGGCGATGATCAGGTACGAGACGTACATGCGGCTGGCGGTCGGCAGCAACGGCACCGGCCAGTGGCAACGACAGCGGTCACATGCGGAATAAGCTGACGAATTACAGTGGTCACCGATGGACGCTGCGGTGGTTGGTCTCCCTCCAGGACTGGCGATGAGGTTTCCGATCTAATCGATGTTGAAGCTGATCCATCGATCCTTTCGTGACCACCTCTAATTATGATCCATGCTATAATTGTGTTTTAATTTCAGATCCCTATTGGCTATTTTACCAATACACAATCAATTTTGGGTAGATAATCTACTGGTGAACTTTTAGATAAATAACCAATTTTCCTTTTTTTTTTTTCATTCGCGCCGGTGTATTAGACATCCGGCGTCCAGACCAACTCGTGTCCGCGAGGAGGCAACCTGAGGCGCCGGCTAATCAAAAGCCAAGCCAACAACGCCACGCGTCCCGTAGTGGTCCATGTGCGGCAAGCAAACAACGCCACGCGCCGGCTAATCAAAAGGCAAGCAATACAAAAGGCGTGGTCTGCATCTGCGGCCGCCGCGCTCAACGCCGCAGCGTGGCGAGCTCTGCATGTGGGGCCGCCGTAGCGTGGCGAGCTATGCATGTACATGTGCGGCCGCTGCGTTCAGCCTCGCCGCCTCGCGTCGTCGCGCCGCAGCATAGCTGGCCGCGCGCAGCCTCGCCGCCATGCGCTCAACCTCGCCGCTCGTGTCGTCACGCACAGCCGCGAGCAGCCTCGCCGTCGCGTGCGCAGCACCGGCCGCCACGCTCAGCCTCGCCGCGCACAGCCGCCCGCAGCCTCGCCGCCGCGCGCTCAGCACCGGCCGCCTCGCGTCGTCGTGCCGCAGCACAGCCTCGCGCGCGCCCCGCCGCCTCGCCGCGCCCCGCCCGCCTCCTGCCCGCGTCGCGCCCGCTGGCTCGCCGCGTCGAGCTCCAGCCTCGACACGCCAGCCGGCCTCGTCCGCGTCGGCGTCTCTCGCCGGGAAGCGTCCTCGCGCCACACTGCTTGCCGTCGCCGCGCGCGTCGTCCAGCAAGCGTCTCCAAGGTATTTGTTAAAATGTCAGGGAAAAAACAAATATGGTAGGGGGTGTGTGACTGGACCTATACTCAATGCTCCCGCCGGACGCCGGACCTCGTATGGGGGGAGAATGGAGATTTATTCCTTGGGTATTGGGTGATTACAGTCGAAGGTATTTTGGATCCCACAATCCTGGAAGTATGGCATGCAGGGAAGCTTTAGCGGTAAGTGATCTTAACCTTGAGTGACTGAAAGTAGTACTAAAGTAGCAATTGATCGTCTTGAAGATGCAAAAAAGCTTGCAAGCGGTGATGAAGTTTTGGTGCCATCATTCCAGAGTGCCAGCAGCATTTTGAAGAAACGATTTTCTGTCAGATGTGAAGTTCTTTAAGTGTCCCTCATGAGTTAACCAACGAACAAATTAATTAGTGGAAACTGAAAGGAGGAGTCAGCAAACACACGGTACAAACTACAGAGACACACACACACACACACACAGGACACATGCGCCATGTCCATGTGTACATGCACGCACGAACAGACCGGCCAGCAGGCGGCGACGCCCAGGGACTGTTCCTATATTCAGTAAACTTTGTGTTTCAGGTTTCTGTCCTGTATCGTTCCAATTTTGTCGAATATTCCAGGTTTCTATCTCTGTACTATCAGCCGCAGGCACCTGAAGCGATATCCAACAAAAACGATGGCTATTTGTCTTTCCAGTTCACGTACAGATTGTTGGACAGACAGACGGTGCGTCCATGTCCATCCATTCTATTTTACTGTGGTACTATTAGCTCACAACAGATCGCAAGCCAGAATTTTGTTAAACAAACATTACAGTTACACAAACATCCGAACGTCGAACAATGCCAAACACACCAATAATGTCAAACAAACATTATCAGACTAACGTGAAAACTAACCAGACGTGGAGAGCAGTCTTGCAACTAGCTAGGTCAAGTTTCTTTGATAAAGAGAATATAGTACTATCTCCCACTCGAAATAGATGTCGTGATGGATGTATCTAGTGTCACTAAGAGCATCTTCACTCCACTAGTAGAAAAAAGGGTCTTTTGTCCGGAGCTTTAGTCCGACTCTGTTTGGACCCGAAACTAATGCGAGCACTAGTCCCGGTTCCAACGGCTGGGACGCTGCACGGGCACGGCCAGCTCTAGTCCCGGGTCAAACGGGACCTTTAGTTCCGGTTGGAGATACCAACCGGGACTAAAGGGTTTGCATCTGGCTGGGGCCAGTGCGAGCCCGTTTTTTCCAACCGGGACTAAAGGTCTAAAGGGTTTCCTATATCACTGTCCCTCTTCCGAGCTATACTCCATTCAAGCTTTTCTCCTCTGTTTTTCCCTCCCCAAGCTCTCGAGTTTATTCCCATTTTTTTCCACGATTTGTCAAGATATGGTGGTGCCCCATCTGTCCAAGGGTTTTAAAAGGTTAGCAACTTTATCCTTTCATCTGTCATTGTTAGTTTAGCTCTTTTCATGCTCTAAAAGTAGAAAGATTTGTGGGGTTTTAGTTTGAAAGTAATTATGTGGGAGTTTATTTGATTTATATGCAATCTGAGCTCAAATTAACTTCTTGGTTTGCAACAGACTCCTCGACGCAAATTTTATACGTGAGATCAAGGAAAGCACCTGGCTTTCAAATACAGTGTTTGTGCCTAAAAAGGACACGGATATCTTGCGGATGTTTGTGGACTTCACCTCCTTAAACAAGCACTGCCCAAAGGATCACTTCCCGTTGCCATGGATCGATCAGATAATCGAATCCACCGCGGGATGCAAGCGCCTCTGCTTCCTCGACGCCTACTCAGGCTACAACCAGATTCGAATGAAGGAGGAATACCAGGAGAAAACGACGTTCACAACACCCTTTGGTGTGTTCTGCTACAAGACGATGCCCTTCGGGCTAAAAAAATACAGGAGCCACCTATCAGCGGTGCATGCAGGCTTGTCTCAAGAACCAACTCGATCGCAATATCCAAGTCTACGTTGACGACATCGTCATCAAAACCAAAGAGGAAGCCACATTAATCGACGATCTCCGCGAGACCTTCGCTAACCTCGACCGCTACCGGATCAAGCTCAATTCGGACAAATGCGCCTTCGGCATACCATCTGGACAACTACTCGGGTATCTCATCTCTGCGAGAGGGATCGAAGCAAACCCGAAGAAAATAAAGGCCATATTGGCCATGGAGAAGCCGAAGAACGTAAAAGGCATCCAGCAGCTGGCTAGGCGAATTGCAGCACTCAGTCGGTTCATCGGTCGAATGGGTGAAAAGGCACTGTCCTTCTACCAACTCCTCTGCAAAGCTGACAAGTTCGAGTGGACAGACGAAGCACAAGAAGCATTCGAAGACCTCAAGCGTCTACTATCCACCTCGCCAGTATTGGTAACGCCTCGCGAAAAGGAACCGCTGCTACTATACATCTCTGATGACCCACAAGTATAGGGGGTGTATCGCAGTATTTTCGAGGGAAGTGAAACCCAATTTATTGATTCGACACAAGGGGAGCCAAAGAATATTTATAAGCCTTAACAATTGAGTTGTCAATTCAGTTGCACCTGGAAACAATCTTGCCCACAGCAGTTTATCAGTAGCAATAGTTTTGTAGTAGGAAAGTGAAGTAACAGCAGTAGTAAAGTAAAGACAACAGTAACAATTGCAGTAAACAGTAGGATTCGAGTGCGGTAGGCATAGGGATGGATGGACGGGCGTTGCATGGACAAGACAATTCACATAGCAATCAGAACATAGGGCAATTGTAGTTAAATAAGATAAAGCATCCAAGTACTAGATAATCCTAGGCATGTGTTCCATATATAGTCATACGTGCTCGCAATGAGAACTTGCACAACATCTTTTGTCTTGCCAGCCCGTTTGCAGCGGGGCATCAAGGGAACTACTGGCAATTAAGGTGCTCCTTTTAATAAAGCACCGGAGCAAAGCATTAACACTCTGTGAACACATGTGATCCTCACATCAAAGCCATTCCCTCTGGTTATCCCGATTTCTGTCACTTCGGGGCCTTTGGTTCCGGACAACAACGTGTGTATACAACTTGCAGATAAGACCATAAACAATACTATCATAATGAATAAATAACATGTTCAGATCTAAAATCATGGCACTCGGGCCCTAGTGACAAGCATTAAGCATAACAAGTCGCAACAAAGTCATAAAGCACTAATAAAAGATACTAGGCACCATGCCCTAACAATCTGATGCCATTACATGAACGATCTCATCCAATCCCTACCATCCCCATAGCCTACAGCAGGGGATTACTCACTCATAGATGGGGGAAACATGGATGGTCGATGGAGAAGCGATGGTGATGATGGCGATGATCTCCTCCAATTCCCCGTCCCGGCAGGGTGCCAGAACGGAGTTTCTAGTGCTGTTTTGTGGAATCTAGTGGTGGCGGTGGAGTGGAACTCCTTCTGGAAAAACATCGAACCCCCCGGAGTTTTTAGGTCAGAAGGCTTCTTATAGGCGAAGAGGGAGACCGAGGGGATGCCTAGGGCGGCCAGACCATGCCCTGGCGTGGCCAGGCCCAGCCCGCGCCTGGGGTGTGTGGCCAGCCCCTGGCCCTCCTCCGTCTCGTATTCGGGCTCCGTGAGTCTTCCGGAAAAATAGGCACTTTGGCTTTTGTCCCGTCCAATTCCGAGAATATTCATTTTCTGACTTTCCTGGAACCAAAAACAGCAGAAAACAGGCAGCTGGCACTATGGCTCTTGTTAATAGGTTAGTCCAAGAAATCATATGAAAAGTACTCCAAAGTGTGGACAAAACACAAGAAAGTGGATAAAACCAAGCATGGAACACCAAGAATTATAGATAGATTTGCAATGTATCAACATCCCCAAGCTTAACTCCTGCTCGTCCTCGAGTAGGTAAGTGATAAAAAGAAAGAATAATTTTTGAGGTGACATGCACCATCATAAACTTGATCAAAGTGTTTGTAAAACATTCAAAGCTGGGATCATAGTACTTCAATCATAACATGAAAGACAAAGTTCTAGCAATAAGACATAGCAACTATGTTGCAACATGAAAAGGCACAAACAAAAGATTCATGAATAACAATGCTTTGTAAGACGTTTGTTTGTTTCACATAAAGAAAACATAGCATAGTGGCATTCAGCTTGTCCCTCATAGAGTAGCAAACATAAATGCATAGGACACCTTCAAAGTTTACAAGAGTGACTAGATACAAATAGTTTAAAACAAGCAATATCAAGGTATGCATCAATCAACAAGTCTTGGGACAATGCACATAGAACAAAGAATGGCCACTATGCTCTCAAGAAAGTGCTCATAGAATGTGTGGAGACTCAACAAGGAAATGAACAGGTTTTGAAAAGTTTGAAAGGCTTCCAAATGCTGAAAGTATGGTACTTGTTAGCTTTGAGCTTGCATTGCCCCTATCATAAGCATCTTTAAATGGTTAAGGTTAAAGTGACACAACTAAGAGGATATGCTTGACAGGTTATAAATCGAAGCCTCATGCCCCTTACTTACGAAGACCGATCCTCATGCTACTCAACTTCAGTCACAAGTAAGCTCTTGTCATTGTAAATATATACGTATCATAGAAAACCGCCAACGGGGTACCCCTTGCACATGACACAGGAGCTATCCCATAATCAAAATGACAAGGCAAGCAGACAATGAGCATCTCACCGATCTTTTTATTTACTATGTGTATAGATTTTTATTAAGGATGCTTCATAGAATGCTCATTATGGTTATGCTGCAAGTTTCCACCATGATTAGGCATGGCTTAGGCTAGCGGCCCAGGCGTTTCTCTAACATACATACAACCTCCATGATCTTACAAGTTCCACTTTTATTTCACACCGCCGGGATCCATAAGCAAAAGAACATGATATCAACGAGGTACTAAGTACCAATGTAATATTGAAAGCGTTCCCCATGATACATGGTTCTGCTAACTTCAACTTATAAAGCGCAAGCATATATGCAACAAACAAGGACGCAATGGTTCAGGTTTATTAAATGCAAGAAAATAAAGTGTGCCATCAAGTTCGTGAGAGCTTTACTAACTAACTTTCTCATAATAAGCAAACATTTTATTTGGAAGAAAACAAGGCATATTGAATATGCACGGAAGTAGCGAATGATGCTAATAGGTAGGTATGGTGGACACTTTGGCAATATTTGGTTTTAGGGAGTTGGAAACATGAGTAAAACATACTCAGTGAAAGTGAAGGCTAGCAATAGTAAGGGAGCGACAAACGAGAGAGCAATAATGGCCATAATCATGCAGAGCGACAAAACATCATTGATCAAAGCATAAAGTGATACTATAAGTTGAAAACTAAAGGATCATAAAGGCTTATGGTGACTTGGGATAGTCATAACATGGTGTGAGCATGTGCCAAGTCAACCCAAATAAAGCATCAAAGGAGAATACCACAATACTATGCTTTAATATGCTAAAACAATGCATGATTCTTCCAAGGCACATTAAGCAATCTCAATTGTTTATAACAAGTCATACTACATCAAAGAATACTAAGCATAAAGCCAAAACAATATCAAGAATGGCATGACAAAGCATAGGCACAGTCAAAAACAAGCTCTCTTTAACACTTAAGCATGAACATTCCTACTCTTTTCCAATCCAAACCAAACTATTTGAAAACCAATGTATGAAAGAGGGTGTCCAACCAATTTATTCAGCAAACTAAGAAAACCAAGCAAACAAAAAACCAAAATGAAAACGAAAAAGAAGACGCTCCAAGAACAACACAACTGTGCATGAAACAATAAAAATGAAGTGCTTGGAAGAAACCTGGGATTTTTATTGATGAAGAGGGGGATGCCTTGGGCATCCCCAAGCTTTGACGCTTGTACTTCTTGGATATTTTTTTGGGGTGACACGTGTGGCATCCCCAAGCTTGAGCTTTAGTCCATCCTTCATCTCATTACTCATTCCTTCCATACACCTGAAATTTTTCCTTCATACAAAACTTCACACATTCTTTATTAGCAACATTAGTGCATTCAAGATAATAAGTCTTTAGGTTCAGTTCTAACACCAAATAAACTTCCATTAAAACACTAGCTACTGTAGCACTTCCCTCAAAAAGCTCAATTCCCCAAAAGAACTTATAAAGGAACCAACAAGAAGCAAATGCAGAAAATGGCAGAAATCTGTCAAAACAGACCAGCAGGTAAAGAATAATTTTTTCGAAGACCTTCTGTTGCTCAAATAAAAAAGTGTTGAACTAACGAAAGTTAGATAACAACCTGGGTCAGAAGCACAAAAATTCACGCCTCAAAAAGACGTTCAGAGATTTTACACGAATATTTACGGTGAAGAACAGAAATCTGTTTCGGGACACTAACTTTCCCAACCATTACTTCTCTCTCATTAGAGGTTACTCTTGGCACAAAAAACAAATAAAAAGGAAAAGGAGCGGTTATTACTGAGGTAATAACTTCCAAGACTCATCTAAAACTTTTGGGTTATCTTCCAATAAGTACTTTTCTTTAACGCCTTTAAGTTAGGCATAAGCAAAAACTAAAATGGATGGAATAGAAGTAAGCGGAGATAATCATGGTAAAAACATTGTTTTGTTCAATGAAATCCTTTTGTTAACAAGGTTGATCAGGTCTTGTTACCAAAACAATTCCATATGAGACAAAACTTTATATCCCACTAATGATTATGTTACCTCAACCTTGATAGCAATGGTCCCAATCATAATAGTTTCAAATTTTTCTCTTGGTATGGGACAATATATTTCTCCAACTTGAATGCCCTCAACATGTTCAATTGAATTTAAACCATAAGTCCTTTCAATCTTTTTGGGGAAATAGACAGTATGTTCCTTGTCATTAATATTGAAGGTCACCTTTCCTTGATTACAATAAATAACAGCTCCTGCAGTATTAAGAAAAGGTCTTCCAAGAATACTAGACATATTATCATCTTCAGGCATTTGAAGCACAACAAAATCAGTTAATATCAAGCAATTATGAGTCACTTGAACAGGTACATCCTCACATATACCCACATGAATAGTGGTAGATTTATCAGCCATTTGCAAAGATATATCAGTTGGTATTAATTTTTCTAGTTGAAGCCTCTTATAGAGAGAGAAAGGCATAACACTAACTCCAGCTCCCAAATCACACAAAGCAGTTCTAACATAACTGTTCTTAATAGAGCAAGGGGTAGTTGGAATCCCTAGGTCTCCAAGTTTCTTAGGAACCTTACCATTAAAGGAATAATTAGCAAGCAAAGTAGAAATTTCTTCATTAGGGATCTTCCTTTTATTTGAGACAATATCCTTCATATACTTTGAGTAAGGAGGCAATTTAATAGCATCAGTCAAAGGAATTTGCAAGAATAAAGGTTTCATCCACTCACAAAACTTATTATAGTGTTCATCTTCCTTTGACTTGTTTTCTTATCAGGGAAAGACATATGTTTTTGGACCCAAGGTTCTCTTTCACTACCATGTTTCTTAGCAATAAAATCTTCTTTGGTATATTTAGTATTCTTAGTGTGGTTTTCAGGTTCTTCCTCAACTTTCTCTTCATTAGGAGCTTCATTTTCTTCATTACCACTTTCAGTTTCAGCATCAGAGATAGATATACTATTAGGATCTAAAGCAGGTTCAGAGGGTTCTACAACAGTTTTATGAGGAGTGCTCCTGTGCTTTCCGTCTTTTTTTGGCACGCTTTTCAAAGCAGCCTGACGGCTGAGATTAAGGGTGCTAATCACACCTGGTTTGGGTTTGGATCATGCGGGTCGGGATCTGATGTCAGTTCCCTTAATCTCAGCCGTTAGACTACTTTGGAAAGCGTGACAAAAAACAGACGGAAAGCACAGGAGCACTCCACTAGTTTTATGTTTGTTTTTCCTTTTCTTACGAGTAGAACCACTATTTTCAGCTTGTTGAGAATCATGCTCAATTCTTTTGGGATGCCCCTCAGGATATAGAGGATCCTGGGTAGCAGCTCCACTTCTAGTTCTAATTTCATAAGCATGTTTTTCTTTAGCAACATTAACTAGCAAATCGTTTTGCACTTTAACGAGTTGATCTATTTGAGTTTGAACCATTTGAAAGTGTTTAACAATCATTTTAACATCATTAGAGGTTCTTTCCACAATATCTTTCAACTCAACAATAGCTCTAGTGTTTTCCATCAGATGATTTTGCACCCTTTTATTAAAGTTATCTTGCTTAACAATAAAGATATCGAATTCTTCTAAGCATTCATCAGGAGGTTTAGAGTAAGGGATATCACCTTCATCAAAGTGTTGGAGAGAGTGTATCTCAATAGTGGATGAGTAGGAAATAGGCTTACATAATTCTTCAATAGGAGGTAAATTCTTGACATCTGCAACTTTAATTCCCTTCTCCTTAAGACATTTCTTAGCTTCCTTCATCACTTCATCATTTAATTCAATAACTCCCCTCTTCCTTGATGTTGGAATAGGCACAGGAATAGTTGGTTCAGGTACAATTACTTCAGGTATAGCTTGTTCAGGAGGAGTCCAATCTTCATAATTCTTCCTTATTTTAGCCATTAATTCCTCAGCTTCCTTAGGAGTCCTATTCCTAAAAACACAATCAGCACAACTATCTAGGTATGTCCTAGATTCCTCGGTTAGTCCATTATAAAATATATCAAGAAGCTCATTCTTAGGTAATGGACTTCCAGCTTGTGCATGAATCAAAGCACAAAACCTTGCCCAAGATTCAGGCAATACCTCTTTTTCTCCTTGTTTAAAATCAAAAAGTTCCTACAAAATAGCATGTCTAGCACTAGGAGGAAAATATTTCTGCAGGAAAGTACTAATCAAGCACTCAGGGCTATCAATAGATCCAGGAGGTAAATTACTAAACCAAGTTTTAGCTTCTCCTTTTAGTGAAAAAAGGAAAATCTTAGCAACAAAGTAAGTACACACCTTAATATCTTCAGAAAACAAGCCACTCATGGTAGAAAGTTCATTCATATGTGCTACCGCACTTTCATTCTTAGTCCCACAAAAAGGTTCTTTCTCAACAATAGCTATGTAAGATAGATCGAGAGAGAAATCATAATCTTTATCTATAATGTTTATGGGAGAAGCAGCAAACTTAGCAATAAGAGACAATTTGGGTCTAATAGTACGCCTCTCAAGGAGACTCTTAGCAGCGCTCCTATCATGGGTGTTCTTACATTCTTTAATAAATTCATCGGTCATCTCAACATAACCATCTTCAATATCATAACTTTCACTAGACTCAGGTGAACTAACAGGTGTGGTAGTGTCTTCATTAGGAGTTTCGGTATTTCCAGCTATAGTTCTAGCAATCGTAGCATCTAGGAAAGGACCTAATGAACCACTCTTATCAAGCACAGTAGAAGCAACATCATAAGCATCAGAAGTTTCAGATTCAGCAGTAGTAGCAGTGTGTGTAACATGTGTATGTGGTGGTATAACGAGCTTACTTATAACAGATGGTGAATCAAGAGCATCAGAGGTGTTTAGAACCGTACCTCTTCTTGTAGTGGATGGTAAAATAGGAAACTTGTCATCACGAGACTTACCCATAATGGATGGATATCAGCGAACAATAGAGAATCCAAGTGAACTTGATAAATAAAGCTATGCTCCCCGGCAACGGCGCCAGAAAATAATCTTGATGACCCACAAGTATAGGGGGTGTATCGCAGTATTTTCGAGGGAAGTGAAACCCAATTTATTGATTCGACACAAGGGGAGCCAAAGAATATTTATAAGCCTTAACAACTGAGTTGTCAATTCAGCTCCACTTAGAAACAATCTTGCTCACAGCAGTTTATCAGTAGCAACAGTTTTGTAGTAGGAATAGTGAAGTAATAACAGTAGTAAAGTAAAGACAGCAGTAACAATTGCAGTAAACAGTAGGATTCGAGTGCGGTAGGCATAGGTATGGATGGACGGGTGTTGCATGGACAAGACAATTCACATAGCAATCAGAACATAGGGCAATTGCAGATAAATAAGATAAAGCATCCAAGTACTAGATAATCCTAGGCATGTGTTCCATATATAGTCATACGTGCTCGCAATGAGAACTTGCACAACATATTTTGTCCTGCTAGCCCATTTGCAGCAGGGCCTCAAGGGAACTACTGGCAATTAAGGTGCTCCTTTTAATAGAGCACCGGAGCAAAGCATTAACACTCCGTGAACACATGTGATCCTCACATCAAAGCCATTCCCTCTGGTTATCCCGATTTCTGTCACTTCGGGGCCTTTGGTTCCGGACAACAACGTGTGTATACAACTTGCAGATAAGACCATAAACAATACTATCATAATGAATCAATAACATGTTCAGATCTGAAATCATGGCACTCGGGCCCTAGTGACAAGCATTAAGCATAACAAGTCGCAACAAAGTCATAAGCACTAATAAAAGATACTAGGCACCATGCCCTAACAATCTGATGCCATTACATGAACGATCTCATCCAATCCCTACCATCCCCATAGCCTACAGCGGGGGATTGCTCACTCATAGATGGGGGAAACATGGATGGTCGATGGAGAAGCGATGGTGATGATGATGGCGATGATCTCTTCCAATTCCTTGTCCCGGCAGGGTGCCAGAACGGAGTTTCTGGTGCTGTTTTGTGGAATCTGGTGGTGGCGGCGGAGCGAAACTCCTTCTGGAAAAACGTCGAACCCCCCGGAGTTTTTAGGTCAGAAGGCTTCTTATAGGCGAAGAGGGAGACCGAGGGGATGCCTAGGGAGGCCAGGCCTAGCCCGCGCCTGGGGGGTGTGTGGCCAGCCTCTAGCCCTCCTCCGTCTCGTATTCGGGCTCCGTGAGTCTTCCGAAAAAATAGGCACTTTGACTTTTGTCCCATCCAATTCCGAGAATATTCATTTTCTGACTTTCCTAGAACCAAAAACAGCAGAAAGCAGGCAGCTGGCACTGTGGCTCTTATTAATAGGTTAGTCCAAGAAATCATATGAAAAGTACTCCAAAGTGTGGACAAAACACAAGAAAGTGGATAAAACCAAGCATGGAACACCAAAAATTATAGATACATTTGCAATGTATCAATCTCCGCCACCAACCAGGTGGTCAGCACTGTGCTCGTTGTGGAGCAAGCCGAAGAAAATAGTCCACGGGGTCCAGCGCCCAGTATACTACCTCCGCGACGTACTCACGCCAGCAAAGCAACAGTACCCACACTACTAGAAGCTGGCATATGGCGTCTTCATGACAGCCAGGCGACTGCGTCACTACTTCCAGGAGCACCCAATCGTGGTGATAAACAATGCCCTGCTCGGGCATATACTCAATAATCCTAACGCCACCGGACGAGTCATGCTCTGGGGAATCGAACTATCTCCACGAGACATCACATATGAGCAGCGCGACGCGATCAAGTCGCAAGTTCTCCCGGACTTCCTCGTGCACTAGATGGAGAACTAGCTCCCCGACAAACCAGATATGTCCTATCTCTGGACAATGCACTTCGACGGTTCCAAGCAAAAGGATGGAGCTAGCGTAGGTGTCATACTGACATCGCCCCAAGGAGACAAGATGAAGTATGTTCTGCGAATGTAGTTCACAGCCTCCAATAATGAAGCCGAGTACAAAGCTTTAATCCATGGAATGCGGATGGTGAAAGCCTGCAGCGCCAAGAGGCTCATCATCTACGGCGACTCCAAGCTGGTGGTCAACCAAACGATGCACGAGTGTGACGCACTGAGCGACAACATGATCGCCTATCGCGACCTCTACGACACACTCAAGGGAGACTTCGACGGCTGCGAGTTGCGACATGTTGGCCACGAAAGCAACGAAGAGGCGGATATACTCACCAACATCGGCTCCACCTGCGCCCCAATACCACCTGGGGTATTCCTCGAGCGCATCTGTGAACGCTCCATCAAGCCCAAGGCCCCAGAGAAGAAAGCAAGCACGTCAACGGACTCGGGGGCTACGCCACCCAACAAGCCAATGACACTCGATGACATGGAGCTTGGTACGGGACTCGAAGGCCCAATGGAGGTCATGATGATCGAGTCATCTTGGACACAGCCGTACAACACATATCTGCTCAGCAAGAGGCTGCCAGATGACCCGACTGATGCGCGACACATCGCGCGACGATCCAAGGCATTCGCCCTCATCAACGGCGAACTATACAAGCGCAGCATCACAGGAGTACTTCAACAGTGTGTCTCCAACAGGGACGGAAGGGCCATCCTTCTTGACATACAGGAAGGCACTTGCGGACACCATGCTGGCAGTCGCGTCCTCGTCGCCAAAGCTCTGCGAGCTGGATTCTATTGGCCCACGGCCATGCACGACGCCAAGGACATCGTCCAGTGCTGCAACGCTTGCCAGCGATTCGCGGACAAACCACACACACCTGGCGCCAAACTCAGGCTAATACCATTGGCTTGGCCCTTCGCACAATGGGGACTGGACATGGTAGGCAAGCTCCCAAAGTCCTCACAAGGAGGCTACGTCTACCTCCTAGTCGCGGTTGACAAATTCACCAAGTGGATCGAGTCCATGCCGGTGACGAATCAATCAGGAGCCAGCGCCGTCAAGTTCTTCGAGTCCATCGTCTACCATTTTGGAGTACCACATAGCATCATCATGGACAATGGGACGAACTTCACCTCCAAGGAGTTCCAGGAATTCTGCAAAAACCTGAGAATCAACATTGGCTATGCCTCGGTGGCTCAACCTCAGACCAACGGTCAAGTCGAAAAGGCCAACGGCCTCATCTGCGGCGGAATCAAGAAGCGACTCTTTCGACCACTCGAACAAGCCGCTTGATGCTGGCCAGACGAGCTGCAGTCCATACTTTGGAGTCTACGCACAACTCCAAATAGCACCACGGGCTACACTCCATTCTTCATGGTGCACGGCGCCAAAGCGGTGCTACCCGCAGAAGTACGCTACAAAGCCCCACAGGTGGTTGCATATAGCAAGTAGGAGTCAACTCTCGCACTCGAAGACTCCGTCGACCTCCTCAATGAGGCACGCGAGATCACCGTGGAAAGATCAACGATCTATCAGTAGAACCTCCGCAACTACCACAGCAGAAGGCTATGCCCCAGATCCTTCGTCGAAGGAGACCTGGTTCTGCGACTGAATCAACAAGGGCACCTCAAACTCGAGTCCCCTTGGGAAGGACCTTATGTGATTACTGAAGTAATCCTAGGTGGCGCCTATCGCCTCAAAGACCTAGAAAGCGGAGTCGCATACTCTAACCCCTGGAACGTCGCGCAGCTGCGTCATTTCTACCCCTAGTCGTTTTTATATTACAAATAAGGCTATTCAGCCAGGCTACTTAGCCACACATTGTACCTCGTACTATTCTGCGAATAAATAAAGCTAAGTGCCCCAAAACTCTGTGTCTTTTTCGATTTTTTTGCAATTTCATCACTCGGGGGCTGCGCCGCCCTTTACACCTTCGTTCTACGAACAAATCGCAGTATCCTGAGTAGCTGACACACTACTAATCGAACCCTTGATAAACACCAACCCAGTTGCAACGCACCTGACAGGTTGGCAAGGTGCTGAGATAATACACGTCTGCCTAATGAAAAGGAACTGCAGAGTATAATACACTCGAAAATTATACAAGCGCACAAGCTCTTCACATATCAGTGGGTATTAAATACACCCAACACAATCATACGAACTTTACAACACTTATACATCTATGTGCAGGATACAAATTACGCTACTTCTGCAAAAAAAGAACATTCGTCTGCTCCTCAAAGAAGTTGACGATGTCCTCCGCTGGCTGATGAACCGCCTGATAGTACGGCGCTATATTCCAAGTCATCCCTTTAGGCGGCGGCGGTCCAGCGGCAACAGACGCGATATCCACATCTGGCCGATGCAGTCGTACCAGCGATAATGCTGCCTTGGCATCTGCGACCAGTTGTTATCACACGCACTCGCGGACTGCACTGATATCTTGAAACTTCGCCAAAAGAGCCAACATGTTGGAGGGCACCACGTCGAGAGGAAACATTGCTTGGAAGATATGCCTAAGGCACGACTGCACCTTCTTCAAGCATTGAAGTACTTGTGTAGAAAAATCTTGCAGCATCGCCAACGCGACGGCACGGTCGTGATCCACCCAGAAGTACCCACTGCTAGCAGCTGCTCCTGGGTTAAGTCATTCATTCGAATAGCAACCCGGTCCTTCTCATCCTGCGGATGACGAGCGCTAACAACTACAAAAATGCAAGACCAAAAGCATAAGCCATGGCATCACCGTGAATGGCTAAAGAAAGGGTAAGAAGATAGAGAGCCAACATTTAAACTGCTCGTTCAGTTGCGCCACTTCGTCTAAGAGATACTTCTCACGAGTAGTGGCCTTCTCAGCCTTCAACTTCCACACATCTGCCTTACCGCGGATCATAGGCAACACACGCTCCAACTGCTTAACGAAGTCGCGCGAGCAACGACAGTTCCTCCATCTTTGAACGCGGCTGCGCCGTGGTTTCATCGGTAGGAGGAGAATCACGAGGATCACCCGAAATACCACTCGAAGGACCCTAGTTACAATTAAGCAAGAGGCAAATGAGACCAATCATACATTGATAAAAAGGAGGATTGCATTCAAATTTGATAAAAGTATCAAGGGGGCACCCCCCACAAAATGTGGACCAACAAAAGAAGCTACACCTATTACAAAGGTCAACTATGGAGCAATCTACTTCTTCGACTTAGACTTCGACTTCGGGGGCTTCATCGCATCCGTGGCAGTCTCCGACGCCACGTACTTGTCGGTGGTAGCCCCATACGCCATAGTCTTCGCCGCCTTCGCTCGCTGTCGCTCCTCAGAGTATTTTGCAACTGTCTCGATAAGCTAAGGCCCATACTTACCGCAACTACTAGCGAAGGGAGCAAACACTACCTGCTGGCCATCGGTGTCGACAGGCATCGCCTCGGAGATCGCGCTGGGATCCAACTCCACGCCATGGGATTGCACCATCGCGAGTGCCATGGTGGCACCGACGGATCGCTGGGAATTCTTGAAGTCCATAGGAATACCTCCAGCGAAGGATTCCACCAAGTCATCAAGATTGTCGATTAGGCCGGCCTTGGGAGTCAGGTCCTCCTGGAGGCGGCTCAGCACACCTTTAGCCTTCCAAATGTCTCTTGAAGGGAGACACCGCGACCCTCGACTGTGGCCATGGCGCCAGCAAGTGCATCCTCGCGACGCAATGCCTGGGTGTCGAAGCTCAGACCAGCAGCATCTAAAGAATACAAGGTAGGGATCAACAAACCAAGATAGGGACAATACAAATGAAACAACACAAGTACCTGAGAGCACCTTCGCAGTCGAAAAAAGTTGTTCCGCGAACAACTTCTCCCTCTCAGCAGCAGAAGCGCGTAGGTCTTCCTCACGCTTCCGCGACTCCTCCAAGGCTGCGATTGCCTCGTCGCGGTTCTTCTCCGCCGTAGCAAGCCCCTTCTCGAGGGATGTAAAGCGATGAAGAAGTTCATTATGCTCACCTACAAAGGACAGAGCACAGCAAGTACATGAATCTACAAATTTCAATACAAAGGAGAAGTGAAGAGAGAAGATTACTACAAACCTTCGACTGTGCGGTGGCGATTATCCAGCAAGGCGTGCTGTCGACCCAAATCAAGGACCTGCTCTACGAGGCGAGTAGCATCCTTCACGATGGGCTACATCAAAAGGAAAACAAAGCTATGACGTCAACAAAAGGCACAAACTCCACAAATCAACTGCCAACGGCAAAAAAGACACTCACGTGTTCCTCTAGGGACTCCAAAGATACCTGTCGGGCAATCGTCCGGGCAACCATCTGGTGCTCCCCAGCATGTGGGGAACTCGAAGAATTGGCGCCAAAGTAGGACGCCACTGGAGGAGAAGGAGACCATGCGGCCACCTCCTTGGTCTTGGAGTCTGCGACTCCGGATTCTTTGACAAATTGGACATCGTCAGATGACGACGACACTGTTTGGCTGCAAAACCACGCTCGGCGCAACTTCAGAAAATTCATTTCTAGAAAACAAGACAAACTCGTGGATATAAAACTCACCAGTTAAAATTGTCGAGGTCGAAGGAATCATCCGATGACTCCTTCGGCAACTGTGGCTTCTTCCGAGCAGGAGGAGCCACGGCATGGACAGGAATGGCGGGGATTGGCTCCTCTGCAACAGCAGTAGGAGAACTCTCTGGTGTCGACGGCGAGGATGCATCCGAGTCCTTGCTATGGGAACGCTTGTGAGTCTCGCGGTCACCGGACTCGGGGGCTTCCCTTCTTCCTCCATGGGGACCGTGGACCCCGATTCGTCGTCCTCCTCTGCTTCGGGCGGGATAATCCCTTCAGGCTGAGGGGGGAAGCTGGCAACCATGTCCCAGTACTACAATTAGAAGAAGCATCATTATATATTGAGCACTTTGACAAGCAGTCGAAAATCCATAATAGTAAACCCCTACCTCAGGTGGAGGATTGTTGGCGTCAAAATGAGGCGCGACTGATTCGCCTGGGAGATCCTCCTTGGCGGTGTACTTGGTCACCAGTCGCAACCTCCTGTCTACCTCACCCGCAGAAATGCCCTCCGCAGATATGTGAGTGACATCGCCAGCACCGGTCCAGCGGTACATCGGATGGACTCTAGCCTACAGAGGCTGGATACGGCGGCGCAACCACTTGTGAATGAGCGCATCACCACCCTCTTCCTTGCCTATGCGGCCTTCGAGGTCGCAGACATGCTGATACAACATCTTCATCTCCTCGGACTTGCCGGGCATCACGACGTTCTTCTAGGAGCGCCTCCTCTTACAAGCTGCCACGGGATCGAAGGGCGCGAGTCCATAGTGCTCTCCGTCGGCCTTCTGGTCGCGGATGTAGAACCACTTGTCTCTCCACCCTTGGACAAACGCGGTGAGCTTGATATCGAAGTAAGTGGCGGAGGAGTCGACATGGATCCCGCAGCCTCCTACATGGTAGACTACCGAACCAGACGTTGACTGACATTTGAGCTTAAAAAGCTTCTTGAAGAGACCAAAGTGTGGCTCGATTCCGAGCCAGCACTCACAAAGGGTGATGAAACAAGAGATGTGGAGAATCGAATTTGGGGACAACTGGTGCAGTTGGATCCCATAAAACAGAGAAGACCCCTAACGAAAGGATGCAGGGGAAGAGAGAGGCCGCGGATGATGAACGCAAGGAACATCACTCGAGAACCCGCAGGAGGAACGGGAATTACCTCATTGCCAGGCACACAGAAGTCGCCTTCCACGGAAGGAAGTGCTCCATCTTGAAAAAGATTGAATAACTCCACGGGCTTGATGATAGAGGGGCGCCAGGACCCATTGGTGACACGAGTCCCCGCACCCTTCTTCTTCCCAGCACCGGCGGCGCTGGTGCCCACGGGAGCGGCGCCTCCCTTCTTCTTGGCGGCAACAATGGCGGCCACAGATCCAGCGATGGAGCCTCCTATCTTCTTGCCCATCTTGCGATGGCGATGCGAGCGTAGGAAGTAACTAGGAAAGACACAAAGCTGGTCCAGTGCCACAGAGAGGATGTGCGCAAAGGAGCAGAGAGAGCAGCAATGGTGAAGGAAGTGCGAGCAATAAGAGAGATGGGGGGAAAATGCCGCATCTGCGCTGCTACTTAACCTCCTAGTGGATGTCATCCAACGGCCAGCAGAAACCATACTAGATGTGTGGCGGACATCACCATCGACGCGTGGCGAAGGTGAATCACGAACCATCCCCAACTACTCCCATTACACACAGAAATCGAGGAGACGCAGTTAAATAAAAGATTATGCATGCCTAGTCAAATCAAAGTCAGAAAGTGGGACCCACTACTCGACACATCCCGTCAAAGCCGCTCACGCGGGCAACTGAAGTCATCACGTTGTCAGCACTCACGTCATCAATTCCAGCAGAAGAACATTTTGACTACTTTAGTACTTACTCGAGTCTTCGACTCAACCAAGTACTCGGGGGCTACTCCTAACAGGAGCGCTGGACACGCACCCGAAAGAATTTTTATGCAGGTATACAAGCTTCACAAAAACCCTTCACTCGAATCAACGATTCGATTGTGAACTGCGGGTTACTCTCATAGAGAGCGCTAGAAGCACATTCGACTGAAACAAGCAACAAAATACGACAGCAGTCGCAAAATGATTTTAGTCCCCACTCAAGTCTACGACTCGAATAGGCACTTGGGGGCTACTCCCATAGGGAGCACTGGTCGCGCACCCTATGATTATTTATTCTTGTACATCATACTGTGTGTCGATAACATCCACACTTGAATGCTATGGCGACTCTGCCTCACATTTTCCCTACAAAGAGACTGCGTCTCCTGGGCCACCCGAATCATCTTCGCGATGACAAAAATTCGGATGCCGCGCTTACAGCGTGAAGATAAGATGTGAATAAGGCCTGGCAACGCATCTGATGTGCACTACTAGAAACATGTTCGTGCCTACAGGTACAATGAATATGCCTTGACGGATGCGTCGAGTGCTCACGTTTACATACTGGAATTCGACTCTTGTAAGACCTCTGCGGCCTCAGTCGAATTACACCAGCACTTTTCCAAATTCGAGTCCGGGGACTCGAGTTTGAGTAGATTGCATTGTTTTGCCCTAAGGCAGTTAACTGATACCGATACATCGGTTAAATCAGTCATGTATATCAACAATCCCTATGACACAAAACAGAACACTCGAAAATATGCTCATCCATGCACTCGAAAGGCTTCATAAAGTCTCCACTCGAATCTGCGATTCCATTGGACACTCGCGGGCTACTGACATGGGCATACCTACATGTACTCAAGTTTGGCATATACCATCTAGATACGGCAGAAGCCCACGGCGTTGCCAAGGCCCAATTGAGGATTTGGGTGACTCATGGAGACTCCAATTGCTTGCAACACAAGAAAAGCTTAAGATAGAAAGTTCAAAGGGACGAACCTAATCTGTAACCGACTCGACCTGCTACCTGAGACCTAGCCTATCTATATAAAGGCTAGGAGGGGACGGCGAGGAGGACAATCACAACCCTAGTTTTCACAACCAACGCCAGATCACATCTGCGCACCCCTGTAACTTTCGACTCCCTCGATAATTCCAAGAGCAGACAAGCAGGAGTAGGGACCTCTATGAGGCCTGAACCTGGGTAAACCTTTCATTCCTGTATTCTTGTTTGCTAGCCGATTGATGCCTCTAGTGCTCCCTCCTTCTCAAAAACCAAAGTCCATAACAATGGGCATTGACGAGTTAAACCCTCGTTAATTAGTAATTGAGCAAAATGAGTATGGAGTAGAAAGTTTTTAAATCAGTGCATAGTTTTTATTTTTTTGCAATAATAACATTTCGTCACTACTCTACGTTGGTTTTAATGTGATGAACTTGTATTAATTTGGTCACTTCTATATTCATGAGGTGGTGTAATGGTTTTTGATATACTTATATAATACAGACACCTACCGGGACTAAAGTCCTTCCTATATCATCTCCTACCACGAGTCATACTCCATTCAAGCTGCTTTCTCATATGTTTCCTCCCTGAGCTCGAGTCCATCCCCATTTTTTCACACGGTTTGTTAAGATTTGGCGGTGTCCCATATATCCAAGGGTTCTAAAAGTTTAGCAACTTCATTCTTTCATCTATCATTGCAAGTTTGGCTCATTTAATTCTCTAGAAGTAGAGGGATTTGTGGGTTTTTAGTTTGGGAGTAATTATGTGGGAGTTTATTTGATTTATATGCAATTTGAGATCAACAAGCATATAAACACCATAGTAAACAATAATAGTAACCACTTCATATTCAAATTCTAGATGGATATAAACACCAAATACTAAGCCCGATAAAAAGAAAGAGTCGCGGTCACATTTGCATTTGTGGCATGGCGCCATATCTCCTAAAACAAATAACATCATCTTTATGCATAGACATATATATGTACCATAGTAAACAATAATAATCACAAAATTGTAAAAAAATAGGGTGAATTCAAAAAAAGCTTCATAAGAAGACACACTAGCAAAAAAACATAATTTTCTCATTAGATCAATAAGCCCGGGAGCTAACAAATTTCACATATATGGGAGTGCCTTTAGTCGGGCCATTGTTGATGCACAGAGAGACTGCGAAAGTGAAAAGGAGAGGTTGAAGTTGTAGCGCATGTTAGAGGATCACAACAAATTGTTGTACCCAAATTGCGAAGATGGCAAGAAAAAGTTGGGTAGCATACTGGAATTGATACAATGGAAGACAAAGAATGGTATATTGTAAGAAAGACGCAATGTTGAGACACCCTGTTGACGGGTCGTAGTCGAGAAAAATCGAGAGAGAGTTCCCGAACTTTGCAGATGACACAAGGAACCTAAGGTTTGATCTAAGTACAGATGGCATGAATATTTTTGGGGAGAAGAGCTGTAGTCATAGCAATTGGCCTGGGAATCTACGTATCTATAACCTTTCTCCTTGGTTGTGCATGAAGCGAAAGTTCATTATGATGTCAGTGCTCATCCAAGGCCCGAAGCAAACCGGCAACAACAATGATGTGTGCCTAAGGCCATTAGTTGAAGAACTTTTACAGTTATGGTACGAACAAAGTGTACGTGTGTGGGATGAGCACAAACAGGAAAATTTTGACCTACGAGTGTTGTTGTTCATAACCATCAATGATTGGCATGCTCTTAGTAACCTTTTAGGACATACAAACAAGGGATACAATGCATGCACACACTGTTTAGGTGAGACTGAAAGTATATTTTTGGATAAATGTAAGAAGAATGTGTACCCAAGGAATCACTGACTTCTTCTAGTCAGGCATCCCTTAAGAAAGAAGTGCAAGCATTTCAAAGGTGAGGCAGATCACCGGAGGAAGCCTATCCATCCTCTTGGTGATGATGTATTTGGTATGGTCATGGATTTAAAATTATTCTTTGGAAAGGGTCCTGGCAGGCAATCTGTTCCGAATGATGCTAACAGACATGCACCCATGTGGAAGAAGAAATCTATATTTTGGGAGCTACCCTATTGGAAATTCCTAGAGGTTCGCTCTGCAATCAATGTGATGCACCTTACGAAGAATCTTTGCATGAACCTTCTAGGCTTCTTGGGTGTGTATGGGAAGACAAAAGATACACCAGAAGCACAACAGGACCAACAACGTATGAAATAACAAGACGGCCTACATCTAGAGCAGTATCAAGGTCCTGTCAGCTATGCTCTTACCAAAGAAGAGAAGGAAATCTTTTTTGAATGCCTGAGCAGTATCAAGGTCTCATCTGGCTTCTCGTCGAATATAAAGGGAATAATAAATATGGCAGAAAAAAATCCAAAACCTAAAGTCTCATGACTGTCAAGTGCTTATGACGTAATTGCTTCCAGTTGCATTGAGGGGGCTTCTATTGGAAAATGTTTGAGTGCCCATTGTGAAGCTATGTGCGTTCCTCAATGCAATTTTTCAGAAGGTAATTGATCCAGAAAGTCTACAAAGGTTACAGAATGATGTGGTCCAGTGTCTTGTCAATTTTGTTTTGGTGTTCCTACCATCCTTTTTCAATATTATGAAGCACCTCCTGGTTCACCTAGTCGAAGAGATTACCATTCTCGGTCCTGTATTTCTACACAATATGTTCTCCTTTAAGAGGTTCATAGGAGTCTTTAAAAAATATGTTCAGAACCGTGCTAGCCCAAAAGGAAGCATATCCAAGGGCTATGGAACAGAGGAGGTTATTCAGTTTTGTGTTGACTTTATTCCTGACCTTAAGCCGATTGGTGTTCCTCAATCTCGGCATGAGGGGAGACTAAGTGGAAAAGGCACGCTAGGAAAGAAAGCAATAATAAGTATGTACGGGCAATCTTTTACTAAGGCACACTACATAGTTCTACAAAATTCCACCTTGGTAGCTCCATATATCGAGAAACACATGAATATTGTGTGCTCCAAAGACCTACAGGAGTCTGACTCCTGGATTAAACATGCACACATGGTGACTTTCAACGGTTGGTTGCAAACACATCTCATGAATAACACTACTGTTGGAGGTTATTTGTACTTCTTGGTCAGGTCACTAATACGTCCATTTTGCATCACTATTCTATATCATAATTTACTGTTATTCATTGATATATTTCATATTAAGAGATGATACTTATGTTATTTCATCTATTTTTGCATGGTTGATGACTTTTGGAGGATGGACCGCTGAAGTCAGGATTCTGATGGAAAAGGCACTATTTGGAGGCAAAATTTGCGAAGATCAGAAAATTCCAGAAAATACATGGAAAATCCTATTTTTCCAGAAGACGAAGGATGCCGGAAGGGGGAGCGGAGTTGGGCCATAGGGGGACCACAGCACCCCTGGCCGCGCCACCAGGTGGTGTGGCCACCCTGGCCCACCTCCAGCTTTCCTCTTTGGCGTATATTATCCCCACGAAACCCTGAGACTCGGGGAGTGACCACATAAAGATTCCGCCGCCTCTGCGGGGCAGAAAACTGCAGAGAGAGAAAGAGCTCTCTGGCAGGCAGAAATCTGCCGGGGAAATTCCTTCCCAGAGAGGGGGCTTCATCGGGGTCATCATCATCATCTCCATCATCATCTCCACCAGCACCATCATCACCACTTCGTACCGCTGTAACAATTGGGGTTGAATCTTGCATAGTTCTTAGCGGAAACTTTCCCGGTGTTGATTACTTGTTGTAGTTGATGCTATTGAGTGGAACCATTGAATTATCGTTCATGTTCAGATTGTTACTTATCATTATTTCATCTCTGATCTTGATCCATATGATGTCTTGTGAGTAGTTCGTTTAGTTCTTGAGGACATGGGAGAAGTCATGTTGTTAGTAGTGGGATTGTGTTGAGAAAGATTCAATGGTTTGGTAATTAAGCTGTGGTGTTATTCTTCTAGTGGTGTCATGTGAACGTCGACTACATGATACTTCACCTTTATGGGCCTAGGGGAATGCATTGTGTATTTGGCTACTAATCGTAGGGGTTGCCGGAGTGACATAAACCTGAACCCCCATTAGGAAACCTTTGCACAAGGGAGTATAGGATGTTAGAGTTTAAAGCCGTGGATAGGTTTCTATCTTAATTACTTTCTTGTACTTGCGGATGCTTGCAAGGGGTATAATCACAAGTATGTATTAGTCCTAGGAAGGTAGGTACATTAGCACAGGTTCACCCACACAACACTTATCAAACTAAAGAAGATTAATCAACTATATGAAATGAAAGCACTTGACGATATTCCCATGTGTCCTCGAGAATGTTTGGTCATTTTAAGTAATAAAACTAGCTTATCCTTTGCTAAAGAAAGGATTGGGCCACTTGTTGCATTAATTATCATTGTCTTTTATTTACTCGCACTTTATTTATCTGCGTTACCAAAAAACCCTAAAAATCCGTTTGCTAAGTATTTACAGAGAATTCCTGCTCCAAGCCACTCGTCAACACCTTCTGCTCCTCGTTGGGTTCAACACTCTTACTTATCGAAAATACTGTGATACACCCCGTATACTTGTGGGTCATCAAGACTATTTTCTGGCGCCATGCCGGGGAGTGAAGCGCTATTGGAGAGTGGAACTGGTAAAGGAAACTTCTACTGTGAGTATTATTTATTTATGTTAGTTACTTTATTTTCAATATGGATAATTCACTTAGTTTCTTATTTCGTAATTCTACTACCACTACTAAGGTAGTAGATGAACCATCACCTGCTGAAAATGATACTTTTAAAATACCTACAAGAATTATTGATCGTGTTATGGATAACTACTATTTTGGAGATGGAACTGTCCATCCCGGTGATCATTTGCTCTTTATACACGAATTATGCGGGTTGTTCAAGTGTGCAGGTATTAAAATAGATCAAGTAAAGAAGAAGTTATTCTCATTATCACTAAAATGAAGAGCTTAAGAATGGTACAAGCTGCTGAAGAATGGTCAAGCTCTTGAATGGGAGGAAATCGTACCTCTCTTTTATTCAAAATTTTATCCTCCGAGTGAGATTCATAAAGATCGGAATCAAATATACAACTTTTGGCCTCTTGATGGAGAGAGTACAGCTCAAGCTTGGGGGAGATTGAAGTTATTAATGCTCAAATGTCCTAGTCATGAGCTCCCCAACAATATTATTATCAATAATTTTTATGCAAGGCTTTCTCTTCATGATAAGGATCTATGGGATGCTTCTTGTGATGGATCATTTACACGCATGGAAGAAGGAGCCAAATGGGATCTTCTAGACCGTATTCGAGACAATGCTGAAGAATGGGAGAATGATAAAGGAAGAAAGTCAGGTATAAATTATGATTATGAATGCATTAAATCTTTTATGGGAACTGATGACTTTCCTAATATTAGTAATGCTTATGGTCTAGACTCTCAAGCTATTGCAACTTATTATAAGGCTTTTGCTTCCTATATTGAAATTCCTAAAAAGAAATGGAATAAGTATCATGAGCCATATAAAGATATTGTTAATAGTGTTCTAGCAAGAAATACTGAAGTTTATACTGCTAATCATGTTTTACCTGAACCTTACATTGATAAAATGCCTTTCCCGATTAAGATAAAGGAACATTCTATGATAGCTACTATGGTTAATGAAAGTACAAATAAAGCTATTAAACCTGATGAACAAGTGGATGATGAACCTGTAATAGCAAATCTGGAATACTCTGTCACTAAATATGTAGAATATGGACACACTATCCTCTATAAGGATACTTCTAATATTGTTTCACAAAGTAGTGTTATGAGAGCTAGTGTCCCTGTGTTTTCTGTTAGAATAAGTGATCATTGCTACAATGATTCATGTGATAGTTATATCGTTAAATTTATGCATGATACTGAAAGTTATTATGAGAGAGGGAAGACTATTCTTATACATCTCAATAATATTAAGTTTCCTCGCTTTATGCTGAAAGTCTTTATGTTGCACTTGTTTTGCCTTCCTATGCTAGTAGCCTCTGGTTTCAACAATTTATTTTCTTATAAAATTCCCTTGCATAGGAAGTGGGTTAGACTTAAACATGTGTATTTTTTTTGCTTCTTGATGCTCTCTTTTACTTCAATTCATATTCTTATGTGAGCATCATTGAAACTATCATGCCCATCTTAATGGTTATAAAGAAAGAGCTATTTGGGAGACAACCCAATATATTTTTGCTTTTAGTTTGTTTTTGTTTATTTGAGTCTTGGAAGTTATTGTTTATGCAATAACCTCTCCTTATATTTTTGTTTGGTTATTGTGTCAATATCAACCTCTAATGAGAGAGAAGTAAGATTTGGGGAAGTTGTTGTCCCGAAACAGATTTTTGTGCTTCGCTGTAAAAACTCGTGAAAAATCTCTGTACGTCGGTTTGAGCTGTAATTTTTTGTGCTTCTTCCCCATGTTATTATTTAAATTTCGTTAGTTTTGCAATTTTTTATTTGGGCAACATAAGATTTTCGAAAAAATTGATCTTTACCTGCTGGTCTGTTCTGACATATTTTTTGCCACTCTTGCATTTGCCTCTTAAATTGATTTCCTTTTTGAATTCCTTTTGGGATTTCGGAAGGAGTTGCTACGGTAGCTTATGTTTTGATGGATTTCAGTTGAAATTGAACTTGAAAGGTTTATTACCTCGCATGCACTAATGTTGCTAATGAGAATTGTGTGAAAGAAATTTTCAAGTTGTAGGAGAAAAATTGTGTAATAAGATGGTGAATGGTAAAATGACTCAAACATAATGTTTATAAAGATGAAGATATTGATGTTATGCAAGCGGTGACTCAAGAAGAATTTATTAAAAGCCAAGTTCAAAGACCTGCAAAAGTCCGTTTTCAAATAGGTAATAGTTCTGGTAAGAAAAGGTCCGCGAAAAATCTGTCAAGTCATATTTTTGCAGTTTTTATCTAACATGGAAAGCAAGGAGTCGAAAGTGGGACGGAAACGGAGCCCGGGTGGCTCACACCACCCCATGGTGTGGGCCCACCTAGCCACGCCACCAGGGGGTGTGGCCACCCTAGGGCCCGTCTCCGACCCATTTTCTCTCAGTACTTTCTTTTTGTTGTAAAAAAATCATAATATATAATCCCCTGGATCCCTCGAGGTTCGTATATCATGTTCTTGTGTGTTTTTGTTTCGATCTGTTTCTTCTAGGAACTATTCTTAAAGTTTAGAAGCACAATGGTCTCCGCCAATGATAAGGGCAAGGAGCCTGCGGAGGAGGTTCTCCAAGACTCTGAGCAGGAGGTGGAGATCGATAGTGAAGTTGAAGAGGAGGCAAAGGAAGACCAGCATCTGCACATCAACACCACCATTGCAAGCATTGGAGTGGTGGCAAACCCTGCCAGGTTCAAAAGGACTACCCGGATGTCCACTGGAGGGAAGACTCTGTGTCATTGCTTGGCTTCGCGGTCACCTCCTCCACGCACCAAGAATCCCTTCCATACCCTTATCCATGAGTAGCAATTCCAGAATATGCCCAAGGAGAAACTACCCTCCAATTGGGATATGCCTCGTTCTAACCATGCAGGAAAAGAAAACTTCAAGGAGGAAGAGTGGGGAAAGAATCGCAAGAGCTGGGATTCACAGCCCAACATGATCATGAACCGCATCGAGCACAATTCGGAGTTGATTCGTACTCTCACCTTCGAGATTGAGGACTTGAGGGAATTGATTGAAAAGCTCATCGAGAGAACACCACCACCACCGAAGGAGTAATTCGTCATCAGGTTTTGGCATCCCCTTGGTTTGTTCCAAGCTTGGGGGAGTGCCGCGGTATCGTATGACTATCTTTTATCTTTTTACATTTTTAGTAGAGTCATATCATGAATAGAGAAGTTATCATGTAGGATGGTTTGCATTATGGAAGTGTCCCCCCTCTTGTTAGATCTATGTATCCCTTGGTGTGAATTGTAGTTATGGAATATTAATGAGAAGTTCTATCATTTACTCTTTTGCATATTTTATTTTAGTTTTCAATTTCTGTTATATGATTGATCTTGTTGTTAGTATTGGTATCACTTTAGGATCATTAAGTAGATTTAGTTGGTTTTGGCAAACCTGGCTCGGTCAGTAGCAACACTATTATGAGAATTGAATGAAAAAGATAAAAGTACTCTTAATAAATATAATTTCATCATCTTTCTTGATTTTCTCATAAGCTTAGTATTCCCTAGTTAAGATCTTTTATCCTTCGAAGGAAGATTGCATGTTTGTTTTTATCACTTGTATGTTTGTTTGTTTCCTTCAACTCTTATGCTTGCTACCCAACCTTGCTAGCCTAAAAACCTGTACTGAGAGGGAATGCTTCTCGTGCATCCAAAGTAAATTCATGTTTTTATCTACCTATGCCATTTTTTGTCCACCATACCTACCTATTAGCACTATTGCTATTCCAAGTAAATTCATGTTTTTGTCTACCTTCCGAATTAAACTTGTTATGTGAAAATTAGTGATTAAAGCTCTCACGAACTTGATGACACACTTTACTTTTCTTTCCCCTAATAAACTTGAACCAATTTGTCATCTATGTTGTGAAGGGAATATGCCCGAGCGGCAATAATAAACTGGTTATTATCTTATTCCATGTTTATGATAAATGTTTATTTTGCATGCTATAATTGTATTAATTGGAAACGTTAATACATGTGTGTTTAATACAAGAGTGGAATTTTTCAATCCCCATGACGGATAGGTATACTCTGGGCCCTCTCGGTGATATCACATTAAGATAGCTTGCAAGCAAGTGATGTGATCACTAGAATGTTATATCATGGGAACGAGAAAAGAGTGCATGTCGGTAACGAGATCAAACTAGGTATTTGGATGCCGATGATCGAATCTCGGACATGTAATATATCGCGAGACAAAGGGATTTAGTTACGACCTTAAAGGTTCACATGATCACAAGAGTCATCGTTGAATATGTGGGAGTCAGTACGGATCTCTAGGTCCCGCTGCTGATTATTGATCGGAGAGGGTCTCGATCATGTCTGCATTATTCGCGAACTGTAGGGTGACACACTTAAGGGATACCGACACCATTTGGATCAAATATGTTTCACATAAAGATTTAAGAAAGCGCTGGAATCATTTCGATGGAAACAAGAATTGTTTCGGGTGAAATTACTGAAACTGGTTATGCATGTGATATTGAAATGTTGCAGGGAGTTTTATGTGAATGTTTGTTAATTAAAGTAATTAACAAAATTCTGAATAAAATAAATTAAAGTGTTTTATTTAAAGAGAAAATGCATTTAATTTGGTGGACATTAAATGCAAAGTGAGTGGAGTTGAAATTGATGTGAGTGGGCTTAGTGGAAGCTCCACCCACATGAATGAGAGAGAGGTGGGGGCACCCACCATGGCCGGCCAGCCATGGCCTTGGGGCTGTGCCCCCTCCCCTATAAAAGGATCCCCATGGCTCCTCTCCTCTTGCCCCACCTCCTCGTGAAGGTTCTCTTCTCCCTCTAGTTATTCCCTATGGTCTCGAATTAGCGAGATGCATGTTCCCGGTGGCTTTATCTGGAAAGGAGTTGGTGCTTCTGCTGCATCGCTGGAGCGAGGAGGCAGAGGTTGTTCGGTGGACCGGACGTGTGTGCGATCACGGATGCACCGCTACTTTGCGGTGCTGGACTTGATGGTGCTGGACCTGATGGTGTTGGAACTGCTGGACCTGAAGGACTTTATCACGATCTTGAGATCGGCAAGTGTACGACTACATCATCCACGAGTTCGATCTTGTTAACAAAGCTTTGTTGTCTTCGAGGGTATGTTCTCTATGGATGTATATCCACTCGTTGCTTGTGTCTAGTAGATAGATCTTGGCATATAGTTCCCGTCGTAGGAATTTTTTGTTTTCTATGCTGCGAACCCAACATGTTGTATATGCTTGCACTTATACGTTGGGATTAGCAGAACCATGTTGTCATGGGTAACGCTTTCAACATTGCACTTGTACATTGTACCTAGTTGATATCATGCTCTTTTGTTTATGGATGTCGTTGATGTTAAATGAAAGGGGATCTTGTAAGTCCATGGAGTTATGTATGTGTGCTAGAGAAACACCTGGTCCGCTAGCCTAAGGCATGCCTAATCATGGTGGAAACTTGCAGCATCACCATAGTGAGGAATCTATGAAGCATTATTCTTATAAAAAAGAGATAGAGATTGAGAAAAAAAGATGAGAAAAGAGGAAACAGAGAAAAAGCACCATTTTCCCATGGTAAATAAGAAGATTGTTGAGATGCCCATTGTCTGGTTGCCTTGTCATTTTGATTATGGGATAGCTTCTGTATAATGTGCAAGGGGTACCCCGTTGGCGATTCTCTATGATACACATGTACTTACTGTGACAAGAACTTACCGGTAACTAAACTTGAGTAGCCTGAGGAGCGGCCCTCGTATTCAAGGGACATGAGATTGCCAACTTATACTTTGTCAAGCATATCCTCCATAGTTTGTTCACTTTAACCTTAATCACCTAAAGATGCTTATGATAGGGGCAATGAGAGCTGAAAGCTAATAAGTACCATAATTTTTGGAAGCTCTTTATGAAACTTGAAATCCCTGCTTCCCTCTACGAAGGGCCTATCTTTTACTTTTTAGTTGAGTCAGTAAACCTATTCCTTTCTATCTTAGCAATTATTTTGAGTTGTTGTGTTTCATTCATTCATATGATGATTTATTCAACCATGTTTCTTATGTTCCTTGTTTTGCACATTGCTCTTATCTTAGTGAATATTACTTTGAAAGCTATCATTGAAAACCCTTTCATGATTGAACTCCTCCTAATTTTTAACTATTCTTTGACCAAGAGAAAAGTTTGCCATTACCAATTATGATTTACTTTATGTATCTTTATTCTGTTTCCTTTACTTATTACAAGTTAAGTTATATAATAGTGAGTTGTCTTCTATTATGATTTGTGTATTGATGAATGTGATGCTTCTTGTCCGTATTCTTTTATCGACTCTTCACTCCATAAACCTGAGGTCATGTTTATTGAGCTCAGTTTTCGCTTGGGGACAAGCAAAGTCTAAGCTTGGGGGGAGTTGATACGTCCATTTTGCATCACTATTCTATATCATAATTTACTGTTATTCATTGATATATTTCATATTCAGAGATGATACTTATGTTATTTCATCTGTTTTTGCATGGTTGATGACTTTTTGAGGATGGACCACTGAAGTCAGGATTCTGATGGAAAAGGCACTGTTTGGAGGCGAAATCTGTGAAGATCAGAAAATTCTAGAAAATACATGGAAAATCCTATTTTTCCAAAAGACGAAGGATGCCAGAAGGGGGAGCGGAGTTGGGCCATAGGGGGCCCACACCACCCCCTGGCGCGGGCCACCCCTGGCCATGCCACCAGGTGGTGTGGCCACCCTGGCCCACCTCTAGCTCTCCTCTTTGGCGTATATTATCCCCACGAAACCCTAAGACTCGGGGAGCGACCACAGAAAGATTACACCGCCTCTACGGGGCGGAAAACTGCAAAGAGAGAATGAGCTCTCCGTCAGGCAGAAATCTACCGGGGAAAATCCTTCCCGGAGAGGGGACATCGTCGCCATCAACACCACCATCAAGCTGGACTTCATCGGGATCGTCATCATCATCTCCATCATCATCTCCATCATCATATCCACCAGCACCATAATCACCACTTCATATCGCTGTAACAATTGGGGTTGAATCTTGCATAGTTCTTAGGGTAAACTTTCCCGGTGTTGATTACTTGTTGTAGTTGATGCTATTGAGTGGAACCATTGAATTATCGTTCATGTTCAGATTGTTACTTATCATTATTTCATCTCTGATCTTGATCCATATGATGTCTTGTGAGTAGTTTGTTTAGTTCTTGAGGACATGGGAGAAGTCATGTTGTTAGTAGTGGAATTGTGTTGAGAAAGATTCAATCGTTTGATAATTAAGTTGTGGTGTTATTCTTCTAGTGGTGTCATGTAAATGTCGACTACATGATACTTCACCTTTATGGGCCTAGGGGAATGCATTGTGTATTTGGCTACTAATCGTAGGGGTTGCCGGAGTGACAGAAACCTGAACCCCTGTTAGGAAACCTTTGCATAAGGGAGTGTAGGATCTTATAGTTTAAAGTTGTGGTTAGGTTTCTATCTTAATTACTTTCTTGTACTTGCGGATGCTTGCAAGGGGTATAATCACAAGTATGTATTAGTCCTAGGAAGGTTGGTACATTAGCACTGGTTCACCCACACAACACTTATCAAACTAAAGAAGATTAATCAACTATATGAAACGAAAGCACTTGACGATATTCCCATGTGTCCTCGAGAACGTTTGGTCATTTTAAGTAATACAACCGGCTTGTCCTTTGCTAAAGAAAGGATTGGGCCACTTGCTGCATTTATTATCATTGTCTTTTATTTACTCGCACTTTATTTATCTGCATTATCAAAAACCCCTAATAATTCGTTTGCTAAGTATTTACAGAGAATTCCTGCTCCAAGCCACTCGTCAACACCTTCTGCTCCTTGTTGGGTTCGACACTCTTACTTATCGAAAATACTGCGATACACCCCCTATACTTGTGGGTCATCAGTCACCATCTTCGACTATATTGACTTTCCAAGGCTAAGAGATAAATGTGAATATATTTTACACGATAACCCAAGATAAAAAGAGCACCAACCAAAATAGTGGTGTCCTCTTTGATGCAACAAACAAAAATGGGTAAAAGGACACATATTATGGTTACATAGAGGAGATATGGGAAGTTGTCTATGGACCTTCTTTTAAGGTCCCTTTATTTCAATGCAAATGGGTCAAGCTGACAGGAGGCAGGGTAAAGGTAGACCAGCCATATGGAATGACAAGAGTGGGTCTCAACAATCTTGGGTATAGAGACGAACCATTCTTCCTAGCCAATTATATGGCTCGAGTTTTCTATGTGAAGGACATGTCTACCAAACCGAAAAAAGATAAGCAAACGAGTACATCATATGATGAGCCAAAGCGCCACATAGTTATTTCGGGAAAAATAAACATCATGGGAGTGAAGAACAAGACAAACATGTCAAAATATTACAATAAGTTTGATAAAATGCTGCCCTTCATAGTGAACACTGACCCAAGCATCTTGTTAAATAATAAAGATGCTCCATGGATACAGCGCAATCATAAGCAAGGGACATACATGAAGATAAAGTTTTATACCCCAACACTATATGGGGATGTTGGTGATATCTCAGAATGTATTAAACACTTTATATAACTGCAGTTCAAATTGATCATGCACCTGTAGTAGCATTGGTCGTTTGGGCTGAAAGCCATAAAACCTCGAACATGAAAGCTTATTTTTTAGAAGGTTTTTTTGAGATATAGTCAATATATCAAGTTTGATATTTTTACTTGCAACTATGTCACATAATATGACACCACATGAAAGTTTTATATTGTTTGGATCGTTTTTGAATTTCTTATGCTCGTTTCAAACTATGGTAAAAAAGGCGGGCATGAAGATTGTTAGCTCGAGGCTGAGCCTCGCTAAACTTGAAGTGGATCTATAATGAAATAGCATATTATGAACCTAAAAATATTTTTTGTGAAAAATTATGAGCATCGGATCATGTACACGTAGTTCAAATCTGACCCACTTCCTAGCGATATGGTAGGAATTTGTCTTTTTCATGAGGGGTGGACAAAAAGGTTTAAGATAACCTGGTTGGGACATCGTCCATGCAAGATGGTATAGTATTTTTCAAAAATGGGATGGTACCATTTTGAAACTTCCATTTGGTGGTTGCTTCATAAAACACCCTGTTTTTGGCACTCGGAAAATAGAAAATGGTTTTTTGGTGCGATGAAAAGGAGAACTTCCTCCTGCAACATTGTTCGTCATCCCATGATGCACATGTCTACACCATATGGGCACATTATCGCAAACTATGCCGCAATTCTGGCCATAACATTGGTCGTTTGGCCTGAAAGCCATGAAATCTCGAACACGATAGTTTATTTCTGAGAAGTTTTTTAAGATGCAATCAATCTATCAAGTTTGATAATTTTACTTGCAACTATGTAACATAATATGACACAACGTGAAGGTTTTACATTGTTTGAATCATTTTTGAATTTCTTATATCCGTTTCAAACTATGGTCAAAATGGCGGACATGAGATTCTTAGCTCGGGGCTGAGTCTTGCTAAACTTGTAGTGGATCTCTAATGAAATATAATATTTTGAACCTAAAAGTGAATTTTGTGAAAATCATGAGCATCACATCATGTACATGTAGTTCAAATCTGACTCACTTCCTACCGATTCGGCAGGAATTTGTCTTTTCACGAGGGGTGGATGAAAAGGATTAAGATACCCCGGTTAGAACATTATCCATGCAAGGTGGTCTAATATTTTTGAAAAAATAGGGTGGTACCATTTTGAAACTTTATTTGGTGGTTGCTTCACAAAACACCCCATTTTTGGCACTCGGAAAAATAGTATACCATTTATCTTTGAATGATATTCTTAGAAAATGTATTTAAGATAGTTGGGTTCATTTTTATTTCAGCTAAGTATCAGTTGAGATTATTACTACTATAATCTATCTTAAATAATTAATAGAAAAGACATAAGTAGTTTTAGATAACATTTTTATGGATTAAAAATAAAGGAAAAAGTTTTAAATAAGGTTTATCAAATCTGCACATTTTATTTTACTTCAAATGTGAAATATTATATTTTTAATGTGTATATTATATTTTTTGATCATTTTGGTTTATTATATGTATTTTTCTAATTTTCAAATAATAAAATATGTTTTTTTTCAAGGTTTATACTTAATAGAATATTTGTTAAACAATAAAGTATTTTATGTAAGTTGTATAACAGAGTATGATAATATATTTAAATTATAGATCTTATTTTTCTAAAAATTTGATATATAATACATAATTCGCCACTACATAACCCACGGCTTCTCCCCTCCCCTTTCTTTCCAGGACTTAGACAAATCGAAGCCCTAGCCGAAGCCCTAGCCTACAGCCGCCGCTCCGGCCTCGACGACCCCGATGAGCTTATCGTCCCTAACACCGGGCATCGTTGATCCCTCTCTGTTGCACCGCCAGGTTGACGGATTTCACCACCGAAGCTCCGCCATCCGCCACTGCACCTTCTCTAATTCCGGTTGGTACAGGAGGCCCCCCTTCTCATTTTCTTGTGCATTCCCTCTCCTTCCCTCTAGCGCACACTCTGATCCATTTATTCCCTTTGAGTGTGTTTCCTAACGATGCCACCGATGGGAACCGAAGCCGTCACTTCTCCAGTCGTCCATCGTCATTGTTGCTCCATCCGTTTGTTGCCACCGACCACTCCATCGACCTAGACGAGCCTCTCTGCACCATGTCCGCTAGTCCCCGGAGTCCCTGGAGCCACCGAGCCTTGCCTCCATCGATGCCTGAGCCGGATCCACCATTTCCGGTGACCAGCGCCGCTCGGTGAGCACCTCCTCCCTCGCTAGCGTGGCCCTGCTGACCTTGCCTCTGCCCCACCAGTCAGTAACTGTGGCTGAACTCAGTCATGGTGTAAAAAATAATAACTGCCAGCGCTGACGTCATGATGATGGAATAATCCTTTTAAGCTTTGGCAGAAAATGCAAAAAATATTTGAATACTATAAAATCCGTAATTTTTAATCTATAAGTCAGAAAAATATGTATTATATATCAAAATGTTTAGAAAAATGAGATCTATCTTTTAAAGCTATAGTCATGCATTGTGTAGTACCTTGTAAAATTCATAACTTAAGTTGTGTAAGCTCAAGAATTATAAATTTTATGTCAATGGAATCCTTGAAAAATTATTAATGTGTGACAATGTGTAATTCTTTTAATAATATGCCAAAAATGATTTAAAATTATATTAAATTGGGAAAATTCATAATTAATTCATTTAAGTCAAAAAATATGAATAATATACCAAAATTTCCAGGAAAATGAGATCTACATTATAAGATCAAAATCATGCATCATTGCAACAATTATAATGATCTTGTTAGTAGAGCACTAAAACAACCCTCTCGTATGCATATGGGGTTTCGGGGACTGCTATACATAGAGCATCCCAGCTCCATTAAACCCAATGATCTTGTGTTTAGTGTTTGTTCCATACCCTTAACAATGGCATTCCATTCATTCTGCGCATTGCATCGATGCATGTGTTAATTGTTGTACTTTCCTTTCTAGTGTTCCTGTTTTAGGGTTTGTAACCCTCGGACCCTATTTAAAAGGACAAGCATGGCTTATGGTTTCATTTCAGTACCATTTAACTTGTCATATCATCATTCTTGCTTGATGCCATGTGTTGATTGTTTCCCTTCTTTTCCGGTGTTTTATCTTTCTTATAGATTAGTTAAGCTATGGATGACCACAACAGAGGCAGTGAAGAGATATTGTTCGACCTCATAGCTGCTGGACAAGATGAGGACTCACATTATCTGAACGACTCTGGTGAGGGAATGGAGCTAGAACCAAGAGACGAAGGGAAAACAAGAAATGATGGTGAAGAAAATGTTGGACCCTTAACAAAGTCCAGCTAGGTATATTAAGCCTTTGGTGATAACTAGATGCATTAATTGATTTGTATATATATATATATTAACGAATCTTTATCTTCTTTTAGCCCTCTGTCTCGAGACAATCTGCTAGCAGAAGGCAATGAGGACCGACCAAAAAGTTGGCCGATCATCAAAGGTTCACGATCGACAAAGTCGGTAACATGGCCAACCGATTGCTCCCAAAGATAATGTACATTTATTTATAAATCAATGCAGAGTTATTGTTAGGGACAACATCCCGATCACCACTCGAGAATGGAATAAGCCAAAGGTAGATGTAGTTAGTTATATATACCAAAGATCCAAAGATTAGCTTTATGATACGCTCTTGTCACATTTTAACCTACCGCCAGATCTCATAGAGTGCAATCTATTGAAAGTTAAGGAGTAGGCTCTTAAGAAGATGGCCACACAATTCTAGACCTTCAAGAAAAAGACTATAAAATGACTATATCAAACAAAAAAGAACTCCATCATTCACTAGACCACTAGAGAAGATAAAAAATCACTTGGATGCATTTGTGGAGTACAAGACGTCATTTGAAGATGTGTAAAGGTCGGGGGAAAAATAAGGCAAATGTTGCGAAAAATAAATATCATCATGTTTTGGGGATAGGTGGCTACAAGAGTGCCGCGCCTAAGTGGGAACAAACTGAGGCCTCCCTAATTGCTAAAGGGATCCCTCCAGCTACAGCGGATTGGCCCGAATGGTCCAAGCATTGGTTTTACGTGCATGGGGGTCATTGGACCCACTAATAGGGCAGTGTATTGTTAGAAAGGAAGAAATTAAAGAACCCTCAGAATATCTTGTTAAAGCACTAATCGATGTTCGAGAGGGAAAGTTCCAGCCCGATAAAGAGAATGACGAGATGACATGCTTCCTCGGGAATCTTGAACACCTAGGATGAACATGAGGCAAATGTCTTGTTCCATGGAGGACCGGGTTTTCCACATGTAATGACAGTTATAGAAGCTGTCAGAGAAAAAAGAAGCAGGAGGCAGACTGGTTTTAGAAGATAGAAACAAAGAATGAGGAATTGGAACGCGTATTAATGCGGCAGCAAGAGAAACTGGACGAAATTAGCCATCAAAGGGCATCTCAGCGGCAGCAAGATCCTGCATTTGATATTGGCAGTCCATCTGAGCGGAAAAGCAACATGGATTCCATGGGGGTCCACGCTGATGATGCACTGATGGATGATGCACCAATGACTCGCTACCCCATGGATGATATCACAAAGAGGGAAAATTGTGAGCTACATCACTCACTGAAGAACATATCCATGAAAATGGCGGTCGGCTTTGCTTTACCTTCTGGACCTAGAGCAAGCTTCCATGGTGGTCAGATTCTAGCTGGCTATGCTTGTGTCGGGGTGGATGAAGTTCTGAAGGGATATGAGTCACTAGAGCTTGACATCCCTGCAGGTGAAGGGGAGACGGCACTGGGAGAAGTCATGCTTGGTATTATTCTATGGAAAAAAAGGAAAACATTGTGTTTCCAGACTCGGCGCCAAGGCCACCGCCTCCTCCGAGTTGTGATCCACCTCTATCTCCACCCCTCCTTGACAGGGACCCAGTGCGAGTCCATCTCGATCTCCATCGCGTCAGCCAACTCCACCCACTAAGTCCCAACATGTGCAAAAGCAAAATACTACCGCTCTGTCGACTAGTACTACTCGGAAGAAAGTAGGTACAACAAAGAAAGCCAAGGAGACTCCTGCCATGTTAGCTTATGAAATGACCGATGAGGAAACCAAAGCGGCCGTGGATGCCTAAGTGCAAAGACATTTTGCACCGGTAAAGCCCCAACTAAAGGAGAAAATACCTACGGAAACCGTTCAACACTCTGTGGACACGCTTGAACGAACATTGTCACGTCAGGATAAAATGACATTAGACTATAATTGTTGTATTACGAAGTCATATAACGAACAAATGCAGTAGACGATAAGTAGTGTAAGCGGGAAAAAGTTCCCCAACTCGGAGAACAGGAAAAACAATCGACCCCCCGCTCAAGGTATTTCCCGATGATAAGGACATTGCTAGCGACACAGGTATTAGTGTTGCTCAATTGAGAGGCTACACAGATATCCCCATGGCTGATATAGCATGGAAATTTCTCCCTGGGCAGCCTCTAGTCAGACCTGAGTAGGTCCGGTATCTACCAACACAAATGTAAAAATTGCATAAATGGTACATGCAAGCCTCATAGGAAGGGTGAATCATGCTCATGGTGGCAGTTAGGAAAGAGCATTACTACCGCGATGACCAGATATGTATTATGTTTGAAGAACTTTTTTAGTTATACAATCAAGACGCCCTCGATAAATCTATCATCAGATGCTATTGTCTATAATTGGTTTATTTCTGTAATTTAAGTCTCTAACTCAGCTAGTTTATTGCCTGTAATTATTCACTATATTATTCTATACGCTATTATGCAGAATGAAAATTATCAAATGCAAAAGGACACAAATCTATGACATTGGGTTCATTGACCCATATAAAATTAATTTTGTTACGATACGGGACCACGCCAAGGACAGAGAGGCTAACTTGCTAAGATTTTTAAAGGAACAAAATTCTAGAACAAAAATACTATTTTCTTACAACTTCAAGTGAGTGCTACTGTCTTATACACATTCTATTTTGCTTATTCTATGTTAAGTATAATTGATGAGTTATGCATACCTGCGTATATAAATGTGTATAGCTTCTACTGGATTCTAATAATCATTCAAGTTGATGCTGGAAAAGTTGATGTCATGGACTCATTAAATAAAGCCCCTCAGGAATACAGTAGCGTGGTCAAATGCTCGAGAGGTAATTTCAATCATTATCGCACTATACATATCAGCCTCTTTCATTTATTTTCTGATATCAAGTAATTAATAACTCTTTTATTTATTCTGTTTGTCGGGTAGGTGTTGGAAACATTTCATCAAACGGGTTCCCGGTGAATGGGAAAATGAGCTGTGTTTTTAACAGCAACCGGTAAGTAGTACTATCTAGGTCTGCGCATCTTTTTAATTTTAGTTTCAATATCATTATTATTTGATTGAGTTATATTCTCGTAAAGTGCTTGAGACAGGAACAGAAGACTAATATATGTGCACACTACGTTTGGAGTTTATTCACATGACGACCAGTGAGCGCCGAAGAGATGTAAGACAACTCAAAGTACATAAACACTATTCACAATTTTTTTATTAGCATCAATTGTGTTGAGTTTCATTCACCATTTTTTATGATGATTTGATATATATATATACACACACAAATCATATATTCATATTCATATTGATCTCATTCTTTAAAGATCAAATATATGTGGGAGAAGATCCTACCAAAAAAACGCCTACTAGCAATTCATAAGAAATTGGCAGGATTTTTGATTAAGGAGGTCATATCTAAAACTGTAGAATACCATTGCCGCTAATTCCTTCGTGTAATTTAACAATCTCCATATAATTAAATATATATATATATATCAAATTGTATATATATGTATATATGCTCATAAGAGAGAAAATATATTATATATGCATCATCGTGTATAGCATGTAGTAATGATGTATACGAAAACTTGTTTGAAATAAAAAAGAATTAAATGGAAAATAAAAAACAAAATGGAAAACACAAAATAAAAAGGGAAAACCTAAACTCTAAAACCCTAAAACATAAAATCTTTAGTCCTGGTTGATGTTACAAACCGGGGCTAAAGGGCCTCTAGCCCCAGCGCTCGACCGCTGTCGTGTGGAGGTTGTTAGTTGGTGGCTCTAAAAATAGCCATATTTTCCTGCGTTTAAACATTGTTTTTAGTCAAGCAATTGACAATAAACTCTCTAGCCTTGCCACTAATGACTAATTATTGCAAAGATATGCAAACCATTGCTTTAATTTGTGTTGTGCAGTAAATCACACTTTTTAATACGAAATCAGGAGTCATGATGAATATTTTGAGAAAGTCCATACGACCAAGTAATCATGTAGCAATTACCAGACGACAGCAGCCGTAATGACCACTGGTATGGGCAGGTCCTACACGTACCTCCACCCGTACCATGTGGCGCGGCGACTTCGTCTCGTCAAACCCTATAATTTTCGTGAAGACACCTATATATTTTGAGGCCTCAGCCGCCGCACAGAAGGTCTCCATTCTCAGATTGCATCACAACATCACCAAAGGAGGTCCACACTATAGTTCATCTCTTCCACCTTCTATCCCCTCCATTATTCATAGTCATTGCTTTGTATTTGAGATCTCCTTGTGATTCGGCGACCATTGTAAGAATATTTGATTTCAATCTAAGTATTTTACACAATGTTTTCTATCCTTGATCTTATTGTTATGAGTAAGTAGTCCTCACGAGCTGCGAGTTGGGGAGAAACATCACAACGATTATGTGCATCTAATCTATGAAAGTATTGTGTATTGTTTGAAAGAGGGATTTGTATCTTTTGGTTCTTTGTCTCTTGCCTTGATCTTTAGACTTATAGGTACCCAAGATCGATAAAGGTTTGAGGTGAGATACCTGGCTAGTGGCGATCTCATAGGAAACCGAGTGACATAAAGGGTGGTACGGTCTTCATTTAGCGACCCATTCATGATCAACAACAACATCACCTCTTAAGGTTAGAACAAGGCAATAGCCTAGTGGTTGGGTCGGAGTTGTCGCATCCCAGCGATCGGAGTTCAATCCTTGTCAGGGACGAATTTCTGGAATTCTCACGCTGATCCGCTTCTACTATATCAAAAAAAAGTGTCTAGTTCCTCCTAGCACTGTTTCATTTTTTACCTATGTTTTACACTTAATAATCGTTTATAGCCTGGTGCTTCGTGGTGCACTCGGTTGGATCAAAAGACTATTGATATGCCTGCTACTCGCAGGGGCTCTACTATATTAGGATGTGTTGCCCACAAAAGGTTATCTCTATTAAAATATTACACATGACTATGCTTATTATTATCTTTTATTCCATATGATGTGTAGCTGCATGTGGATCCTCAACCCCGTCCTATCCCCATCCATTGAATCAACTCACGATATAAAGTAAACTAGATTGGTCCGGTAAACGAAGGTAAAATGAAAAAACAAAATCTTGTAAACGTGTCCTTTTTATTTCCTTTTAATATTGTTTCCCAAGGTTTGATTAAACCTAAATCTACTAGAGAAAAGACTATTATACTACATCCGTGAATCCAGATCGAAGGTATCAACCCTTTTTCTGGCATCGTTGCCGGGGAAGTAATTTTGATATCCTGGTGAGATCACTAGAGACCTTGTTTTTAGTTTTATTATTTGTTTATAATTTATTTCTTGTTATTAGTTTACTTTCTTGTTATCTATTTAAAAATTTAAAAAAAATTAGTTACTTGTTACTTATTTTCTTTACTTTAAAATACCGAAAAGATAAGAGCCATTGCTCAAAAGAGACTTGAAGAGTACGATACTCCCACTGAGGAAACTTCGTGCTCTCAAAATAATGTCTTCATCAAATCAATTGCTAGACACAACTAATTAAAACCAAACCTTAAATTTTTACCATGAAAGATAGACATTGTACTTCTCTTGTGCTGTGGTCCACTTGACTATGACACTGCTACAAGTCAAGAATCACCAAACAAATTTCTCGTCTACCATTGCTAGACATCATATTTTAGTCTCCATGATATTCTTCATCTCTGACTTTACCATGAAAGCAAAAATACATCTAGATACAGGTGTATAAAAAATATACAAGTAATTCAGGGTAGAGGAAGTATAAGAAAATAATTTGGAACCTTTCACCTAACCACGCGGTAATTTTCTTCTTAAGTGAGAGAATTGACATCTTAATTCCTACTTATGTAGTACCAAATAACTTCATCCGTTTCCATCCCATCGTATTCAAAGGAAAAAATAATTTGTGAAAGTGTCTTTGGTATAATCAGTTTCCTCTTTCTTTTTCTTTGACCAAAGCAAAATAATAATAAGAAATTAAAAAACAGTAGTACTCGGTTCCTTTCCTTCCTTTTTTGATTGAAAGTGTACCCGGTTTCCTTCCTTGGTTGCAAAGGAAGCAAGAGAAGTCTTCCAGTCTTCCTCTTCTATCTCTCTTCCTCCAACCCCAAATTGGTCAGGAAAGCAAGCGGAAACCCTAGGACTCCGATCTCCGATGGCTCCGTCCCCACCACCGCCGGCAGCGAGCGGCGGGCACTATGCGCAGCAGTTCCTCAACACGGCTCTCTCCCAGCGTGGCCCCTCGGCGCTGCCCTACGCGGAGGACGTCAAGTGGCTGATCCGCAACCACCTCGTCGCCCTCGCCGACGCCTTCCCCTCCCTCCGCCCCAGGGCGGCCCTCTTCACCCACAACGACGGCCGCGCCGCGCACCTGCTCCAGGCCGACGGCACCATCCCCATCACCCACGGGGGCGCCGTCTACAACCTCCCCGCCGTCATCTGGCTCCCCGAGCCTTACCCGCGCGCCCCGCCCCTCGTCTTCCTCTCCCCGACCCGCGACATGCTCATCAAGCCCAACCACCCGCTCGTCGACCGCTCCGGCCTCGTCGCCGGCGCGCCCTACCTCCGCTCCTGGGTCTTCCCGTCATCCAACCTCCTCGACCTCGCCAGGTCCCTCTCCCACCTATTCGGCCTCGACCCGCCCCTCTTCACCAGATCCACTCCTCCCAATCCTCCCCCTCCTGCTGCCTCCTCCATGCCCCCCTCGCCCTCTCCTCGCCCACCCTCAGAGGCAGCCGCCGTCTATGCCCCTCGCCCATACAGGTTCCCGGCCTCGCCCCAGCTTGCCTCGCGCCCACCACCGTCCGAGGACCCCGCCGAGGTCTTCAGGCGCAACGCCATCGCCAAGCTCGTCGACACCGCCTACGCCGACGCGGCTGCCCTGCGCAGCACGCGGGAGGCCGAGGTCGAGGCCCTCTTTGCTGTGCAGGCTGAGCTGCGTGGCCGGGGGGTGCTGGTCAACGACGGCGTGCGCAAGATCACGGAGGAGAAGGAGGCGCTTGAGCGCCGTCTCCAGGACGTGATGATGGCCACCGATGTCATTGAGGCATGGGTCGCTGAGAACCGCAAGGGAACTGACGCTGAAGCGGAGGAGGCGATTCAGCCTGCCGACGCGCTGTCCAGGCAAATGCTCGATTGCACCGCTAACGATATGGCGCTCGAGGACGCCATCTACGCGCTTGACAAGGCCGTTCAAGAAGGGGCTGTGCCCTTCGACGGCTACCTCAGGAGCGTGCGCGCTCTGGCACGGGAGCAGTTCTTCCAGCGTGTCCTCTGCACCAAGGTCAACCAAGCGCAGCAGCAGGCACAGGTTGCTAGGATGGCGGCACGGGCACCACCACAGTATGCGTCCTAGCAACCACGGGGGATAGGTCAGTATACATGCTGTTTTTCAATCGATTCTATTAGTTGTAAGAGTCTCTCAGAGTGTAAAGTTTGTAACCGGTGTCGGTGTGCGCTTAGCAGCATTGTGTTTTTGGTGAGGTTGATCACTAAATATGAACAGATGGATGGATGTTAGTGTGTGTCACAATAAGTAATTACTTGGTAGTTTGGAGTGCAGTTCATGGTGTTGTATCTTGGTGTGTTGTATTGGGTTCTTGAACTTGCAGTACATATCTCAGTTTTGTATTTCACGCTCATCTGATGTTTCCTATCATGACAAGCATTCAGAGCCTGGTTATCTTGTTATACTACAGTTGGAAATTAAGATATCAAAAAGTATGTGGAGTTTATAATGCCTTTGGATGCTATTTTTTCTTTGGATATAGTGTCACCATGAACCATGAACTTATTCTAGTCTTATTAAGCTTGAAACTGGAAAATGTCTACTAGTTGTGAATTCTGTCTTCAAATGTTTTGAATGAAGCGACATAACTTCATTGTAACTGAAGTTTTGTGAATGCTGTGGTGTCATCTGAGATTCAAGTTTGTATATAAGTTGGCTGACCATTTTATCAGAAATATACCAGTCTTGGGTTTAACTTTAGTTCTGCGAATATGATTTTCTGATAAATGTTTCTTGAATTCCAGTCGATATTCTTTAATTGCCACGTGCATTGTAAAGGCGTTTTCCTGCAGTTTTCGACGAAAAAGGAATAGCTTGAAATTGGAGTAGACAACGATGGTGGTAATGACCTATAGGAACTACTTATATTTAACCTAGGCTGTATATATATTATACAAAGTTGGAGTTTGGGCCGTCATATAAGTGATTATTTTTATGGTCCCTTGCAAATTTTGTTGCCTAGATTTGGGGCAACTATATACTCCCTCCGTCCTAAAAAGGATGTCTCAAATTTGTTTCAATTTGGATGTATTCTTCTATATACTACTAAATAGTGTTTAGATACATTCCAATTTAGGCAAATCTGCGACATGTTTTTTAGGACGGAGGGAGTATATTAACTTAGGACGCTGTAATTCTGCAATGTTACTATGTTAAGACCAGGAAATGTTATTTCTAAGATTGCCAGGATAGCAAATGTATGAAAGGGTAGTCTGTTCCTGGAACGGAGGGGTGGCCAGCTCTCCTTTTGTTGGTTCTACTTCACATATTGATGGCTGCGTAATGCCGAGCTCACTACTCGTATACCGATTGTAGGGGAGATTGGAATGGTGGTGATTTTGCAGAATGGGAATTGGAATGAGAGGATGGTGGTGATTTTGCAGGAGGCACTCGCTGAGTCGTTTCCCATGAGATTGCTGTGTTAATTTGGGAGAAGTTATCTCTCAACTTCTGTCCATTGCCAAGGTGGTCCTGACCCACTGGCTGTGTAATTGGTCTTGCGAGTTTATCGCTTTACATTGCCAAGGTGGTCTCACCCACTGGCTGTATAATTGATCTTGTGAGTTCATCGCCTTAAAACTCTTGTTTTGCTTGTAAATATTCTGCCCCTCTGTTAATGAATGTGCAGTGCCCTTGCTGTTTTTACCATAAAAAGGTCAGGTTGTGCTGAGGGTTCAACACAATTGTTTGGTCTATTGTAAAGAATTCTAGGAGTAGTGTTTGGTGTAGTAAATTTCTTGGCAAACCTACCAGATTAGATAAAGTGTGCATCCCAAAACAAACTTATCCAAGTGAGCTGCCTAATCTAGGTCTACAGGAAATGAATTGGAATGGACGAATTCACAAGGAACTGGCATTGAGGGTACGAGGCCCATCCATGATATAATTACATGGAATCAACAGAAAAATGAACAAAATTTTACAGCACCGGACACAGGAAAGTCGATTTTTTTTCTCTGTACGCGCAAAGTTGAAACAACAACCATCACTCTCCCCATTGCCAACCTTAATTTTTTGGCTCTTGGTAGTCTTGATTCTTCAACTGCCTTGGTTTTGTTCAATCTTGAGTTGCCGCTCCCAGCTCACCCTCTAACACCTGCGCTAGCTCTAAACTGGCTATCTTGCAGAGTTGGAATTATGCAAATGGCTGCACCTGGAACTACAATAGTTAAAGACCACTCCGCAAAATAATGACGATGCAAAAGAAAATCAATATACCCCACACATGCATAATATCATGAGTAGGTTTTACCAAATTCATTACCATATAAAAAAATACGTGAGCTCCTTGTTGAGAGGATTAGTTGAAGCTGCTATACTAATGTCAGTTTTGTTGCCCATGCTTTGTCAATTTTGCATATCCTACAGGGTATGTATGCATTGCTGTCTGTTCCTTGTCAGCTAGAGCTTTGAGGTCAGTTGATACAATACAAGACACCCAACAGTTCATGGTGGATAGCATCTTGTCAGCTCCTTACAGTTTGCAGTGAATCAGAAGTCACATTACCTCATGTCTAGTAAATTAAAAACAATGTCCAGGTAAACATAATTCGACACAGGATACAGAGCGTCTCTACATGCAATGTTACATACAAGACACCAGGTACAGGTAGTAGTTAACAAACCTCGGGTTTCGATTCCTCCTTATGCAAAAATGACCAAGGTCCTGATTTCCACATCAACCTGAAATTTTGCCAATGATCGCACTAAGATGAGAACATAGAAGAGTATCAGGAAACAGCGGTGTGCTCCATATTAAAAGAAACATCACCACCAAGGTGGATAATTTTCCAGGTACCACATACTGCCAAGTGCCATGTGATATCTAAGGAATGCATCAGACTATATTCTGTTACCTGTAGTATCATATTTACATGTATGCTTTGCACAGGTGTAACAGAACAACAAACAAGAATCATAATCACCTTACAATGCCTGCAACCATGCGCAGTCCCATAAGTGTGGTCAAACCAGCCCAAACTCCGGCCAGGCCAAAGACAGATGGAGCATATAACAAGACTAGCGATGACATAATGCCAACCACAATCTGCGCAATCCAAACAAAATCAAGGAATTTGATGGCCAATAGAAAGAAAGAACAGTCTACAAGCTATTGACGACTGGTTCCCATACCGTAGCTTGAGCGACGTAGTCAAAATCTGAGACGCCATAATGGAGACCATCAAAGATGAATGCCAAGGCATTGATTGGTTGACTGGCACAAACAAACTGAAACAGAGAGTTTTAGGATAAGACCAGATAAAATTTATGTAACAATCAAATGGTGAGGTAGGAAGGTGTACCAATGCACAGGACTTTACAACCATTAGGACCTCAGGGTCATTGGTAAATAGCCTTGCTATATTGTCAAATGAGATATACAGGCCAGCCGCTAAAGCTAATCCGCTAAATGCTCCTGTCTGCAAGGGACAATAATTGTTGTTTACATCAAAAGAGACATTGATTGCATCTCTAAAAATACAACAACAGCTAAATGTGTCCGTGTACGTAAACTGAACATTACAATACAAAGAAAATGAAGTATGTATCACCTTCAAAGCAAACATTGCTGCCTTCTGAACCCTTTTGTAATCCAATATGGCATACGAGCTTGCTATTAGAGCCTAAGAAACACAAGCAGAGTTATCCTAGACTTATGGAACAGTAAATCATGACGAGATCATTTAGTTGGAGAGACGATATTTGTAATTAATACTTCCTCTGTTCCCAAATATACGTTTTGGCAAGTCAATTTGGCTTGCCAAAACATCTTATATTTAGAAACAGAGGGAATAGTTCTTTATTACAATATGATGTATTTAGTACTATGTCCTAGATGTTGGTAGTATGCCCTATAATGCTCTGTATAAATTATAATAAGACACAAAGACAAGTGTGAAAGGAAGCTGATTTAGAAGTAGGGGTGACTTCTATAACAAAAAATACATACCTGTGCAGAAACAGCTAAAGCGTCTGCAAGCAAAGATACAGCAAGCCATACTTGCAAACAAATCTGATGAGCAGCCATAGCTGTTGGGCCTTGTCGAGCAGCCATTGATGTACCAATGGTCATAGTTAATAAGATTGAGAGGGTTCTTCCCAACAGCATGCCACCTTAGCATTTGAAGACACAGACGATGAAATTAAAGCTGCGGGTGAAAAGAGAAAAAAAGGAAAGAAAAAGAAAACATGGAGAAAAATAGAACAAGTTTAATGCAAGCAAGATGGCACGAGATCTCCAAAGACTATCAAGGTAACAAGAGGGACAAAGGATCTTTTGTTGCCTATTGGCCAGCAGACATATAATGTATCATGAGAAGGTAGTGTAAGAGCTTTGTCAATGACAAGTTGGCCTTCTTATCTGAAAAATATACCAAATAAATGGCTACATCTCTTTTGAACTGTCAGGAATGTATTGTATGCCATCATTAGCTACTTGTGTAGGGTGTTTTCAATTTTTCTTGCTCTTGTACATGTCATTATCGGGCCATGAAATAGACTGTCGGTTGAAGCACTGAAGTGTCCATTCCAACATGAATGTACTAAACAGAATGTTTGGCAGGACAAGCTTCTACAGAAGGACAAAACTAGCCTGCAAGTTTTGCCTAAAAATACTAGTCCCAGAAAAGAATCCAGATTCCAGTAAACTGCAGTCTGAATGAACAAAATCCATACTCTGGAGTCCAAGAAAAGCATATATGAAGAACTTCGGTTCACCATGCACCACAAGTCCAGCACTGACTAATGAATGAGTAGGACAGTAGGATAAGAGACTCACCAGATTTTAAATATCCACTGAACTCTAACTGGTCCATCCTTGGAGGAAGCAGAACAGCTCTTTTACTCAGAGACCAGATAAGCAAAATTGCAATAATGTACCTACATCATGAATAGAAACTAAGTTAGAACATGTGGAAGAGACAAGCTCACAGTGTAACTACAAAAAGACATGAGGCTCCCAACAGTCCAAAATTATGACTACTACACTTCATCTTTTGAAAGTAAATCTGACATGGATAATCATATAGCTAATAAACTGCATGGCACATAACTCTAGGTCTGCTAACAACCAGTACATCCCATAGTACCACCAAGACCCGCACTGCATATTTTTACCGCAATTTGAATGTAGCCAAATAAGGGAAAAGGAAAGTTACAAGTTCCATAGCAAGTGCTGTTTCCTTTGATTATTCACAAGAAATAATAATTGATATGGGAAGCAGACTGAAAGAAACACTTGCTGGTGTATGTCTCATTGCCTCCCAAAATTCCCGCTGTACTCAGATTACACTTACCTAGATACTACAAGAGAAAACTTACTGGGATGCAACTGTAGAAATTGCGGCTCCTGTTATACCAAGCTGAAAACCATATATAAGTAAAGGAAGAAGGACTACAGCTGAAAGATTCCCCAAACCTACAGATGTTTTAAAGAAGCATCAAAGGTTGAGAGAAGGGAGATTTCTTACATCAGATAACTTGTATGGAACATTCCAATGCAAATGATACTTGCTTACAAACATCATTAAAATGCAAATAAGTGAATGATTTCATGGGCCTTGACATGGGAGATGGAACATAAACAAGGCAGACTAGTGTGTAACTGCAAAAAAAATTGCTAGGAGGAAAATATCATAAAAATTTGGGGACGCTACACCATTATATGCATCAAAGTACTTTTCACACTCACAACTTGTGAAAAATCAATGCCAATTAGCAAAAAGATGAGCATTTCTTGGTAGTTACCTATATAAAGTACAGGAGTCTTGGTATCCTTGAAGCCACGAAAGATACCCTGCACTGCTAACATAATCACATTTGCAGGTGCTCCTAAAGCTCTCAGTGAAAGAAAGATTCGTGCAGATTCATACATTGGAGAGGCCTGTGTAAGAACTAAAGTTAGACTTCACAAGTGAAAATTCAATGTTTTGAATCCAGTTAAGGATCCATTGTCCATAATGCGCATAAAAGAGGGAAAGGAAAAAACAGTACTCCCTAAAATGAAAAAAAAAATGTCAAAGATGATATAACAGGCATCATCGTAATATAAACATACATGTGACACACCCATTAGTTTAAGAAACAATCCTGATCCTAGGAACAATGCCAATGCTTCAATTATACCAATACCAGCAGCTAAAATCAAAGCTGACGATACAGATGGAAGCTCCAATTTGCCTGCAACGCAGAAGTTCCATTGCCTGAATAAGTAATTTGTACACAAACTTGAATTTTATTTATGAGATGATCCTGTTACCTGAACTAGAATGCTTACTAGCATTCTTGGAAATATCCTCTGCCACAAATGAGGTTGCTATGCTCAACAATGGAATATTAAAAATCTTGGACAGAATATTGAAAATAGCCACACCAATACCAGCCGATGCTAGCTCCAGTGCACCTTCAGAACAAATGCCAAGTTTGAGCCAGGAAATAAATAACAGATTGCTTTTATGCAGCGCAGATGTCTACGAGACACCTTAAGATGCTGAATGTGTGTTGTAACATGCCTAAGGCTCCCCATATGAGGTCATGTCAATTTGCATGTTGTAGTATTTCACAAAATAGAACAGCCCCATGCTAATAACTAAAGAGTTAACCACTTTCTCTTAAATTAACATGATAATTTGACGTGCAACTGTGAATTCGATCTTTCAGAAGAATTTTCTGTTCAAGTACAGGATTACGTATGTTAATCTGGTAGGACATAGACAAGTTCAAGCAATTGAGTACAAGGCACTTTACGGCATACAGGAAACACGAGCGATATCTATACCACTATATAGTGTACCAATATCGAAGCATACCAGCCGTTTGATCTTTCTCATCCGACGGCTTACATTCAATGGATGAAAATGGGTAACATCGTGGCATTGTATGCACCATACGATCTGGTAATCTAACGGCCTTTGTCTTCCGGATTCGTGGTGGTCGCTGGGCCTCAGCGCTGCTCTATCCTCAAGTGTGAAAGTGGCAGGCTGACAGGCTGACGGGAAACGAAAGTAATCAAAAGAAGAAATACTCAGAGGATCGGGAGTGTTCTAGACTGCTAGACCATGGCACAAAGCACACGCGAGATATCTCTATCTATGAATAGGGAGACTACTAGAAAGAACGGTGGCGTCCCGGGAAAATAAATATTTTCTCTGATCTATATTAGTTGATTTGGATTTGTTAAAATTTGGATAAACCTATATAAAAATAGTGTCTAGGTTTATCGAAATCTAGACAAATCTAAGCCAACTAATATGGGTCGAAGGAAGTAACATTATTTTTAACGGATTTCTATGACATCTGAAAAGTTTATATTGTTTCTTAGTTGACCGACATGCACATGGTGAAGCGCCATTGTATACATCTATCCAGTTTTGTCTACAATGCGTATCATCATATTTACTTATATACTCCCTTCGTCAGTAAATAATTAACTAAGATTTGTCAAAATTTGCATGTATCTAAACGTATTTTAGAGTAGAGATACATGAGAATCTAGAAAAACCCAAGTCACTCATTTCCGTACGGAGGGAGTATAATTTACCATTCAACAACAATTCTTATATTCCAATATAACTTTTGGTCATATAAATCGTTCCAAATAAGTCAAGTTAGTTTCCCTAAATTTTCTATTAAAGTTGAATTGTTTCTTGTAAAATGAAAATCATAAGCAAATGAAAGAGTGTAAGTTAGGCTGTTCCGAAGAGGTCAAGTTTGGTGATGAAACTACAATATTGAATAAATCATAATTTATCTTTCTTGCTAGAGACACGGGATCTTGTGAGAACATGATTATTCACGCATAGATGAAGTAAGCAATCGATGCTCTGCCATCGATGTGCAGGGCAAATACAAAAGACGAACACGGGTGAGAAAATAAATCCAGCACAAGTATGAATAAATCCATGCGAGAACTCCATAGAAATTATCAACACGATATAAGTTAGGCAAGAAAAATCAGACATACATTAAGAAAGTATTGACGGAATTAGAGATTTTTATACGCATGCATTCAAGTCATAATTTATGTGACACACGCACAATTTCATTGTGATTTAGAGAGGATCTAAGGTTTTGTTACTGCCCAAAGTTGTCACGTCTATTTTATGGTATAACTTGAAGTCAATAATTGTAATGAAATTTTGAAAAATATTCATAATTGACATCTAAATTGGTCTAACATGCGAAGCATGTGCCATTTGCTAGTTGATAAAAGAGCATGAGAGTACATAATGGCATGGTTACATTTTCTAGAATATTATTCCCTCAAAAAGCACAACAGCCACTCCCCAACAAGAAAAGTTACTGATAAATAAGGGCGTGGGAAGGGTTATATCCCGCGAAGTTGAGAAATGAAGAGAAAACTTTTTAGGAGGTACAGGATATAGCAGCACAAAGTAAAGTAGGTACCTAATCTACCAATATACGCGGTCTCCATGAGCTGCGCCATCGGGTCGATGGCTTGGCCTAGAACTGCTGGCAGAGCCAGCAGAATGAGCTCGATGCCGACACTCCCAGGATGAAGCCCGCTGTCAGATTGTTAATTATGAGAAGGCGGAAACATATCGTGCAGGAATGCAGAGATTATTAGAACGAATGTATAGAAGTACAATACTACTACTACTAGAAAGGCAACTGGACAGAAGTCTGAGTGTAAGCAAAAAAATTCAGTTCCTAGGATATATAGCTGGTGCGATCAATCAATAGTATGGTGTTTCAGTTGGTAAGAGATGTACATAAATACATGTCCAAGCTGGTAAACATCTGACAGACAGGAATTGTATGCTGGAATCCCACTTGAAACAAGATCATAATGTCCACACACGCGGGGTCATGAATGGATAAAATCCTAGTAGCATTGAGAAGTAGAGAGGAAACATAATCTTACAATGGAGCGTCATTCGTCTTGGCAGCAAGAGAGGAGGCCGTGTCGTCGCCGTCAGCAGCAGCAGCATCCTGAGGCTGAGATAGCGCGCGAAGGGGAGGAGGAACTGTGGTGCGCCGCCTCGCGAAATCCCTGGGAACCGGGATGATGGCGGCTGGTTTGGTTGTTTCTAGGGATAGGGATGGCCTCCTCCTAGCAGTAAGGGAAGAAGAAGAGGGACAAGAAGCGGCGGCGGCGGCGCGTGGTGTGGTCCTACGCCCTGGGCATAGCAGCGCGGGCTGGCCGGAAACGAGCGCCTTCATCCCCATCTATCAAAAGCTCGGTAGAGGCGGAATTTCTCCACCGAAACAGCAACAGCAACTTGAGCGAGCGCAATCTCTTCAATGGCGGGGAAGGAAGATGACAAGATAGCACCAGCAGGCAGCAGCAGAGTCGTCCCGAAGGAAGAAGAGGAATGGCAAAGGCACACAGAAAGAGGGAGGATGAGGACAGGATATGACGAAACGACGGGCTGGCCTCTCTGTCTCTCTTCGGTGGTGGGCCGGCCATGTACCACGATGAGTTTCGGAAAACCCAAGGAACCTGTGGGCACGACATTCACTTTCTGTTGGAAAGTTATTTTGTCAACTAGTTTGCCCTGCTGCAACCCATATTCTCTCTCAACTTTTTTGTTTTTCCGAGTTCTCAAAAATTGTGAAATAATTCATGGATGTAATGGCTGTACAAGAGCATCTCCGGTCGTCGTCTCCCAAACGACGTCCGGCGAAAGCGCAAAATTGGTCGTTTGGGGCAATGCCGCCGAGCCGTGCTGCGTTTGGTGCATGTTCATTTCCAGTTGCGTGCCATAAACAACGTCCCAAAAAAATATTTTCCATTTAAATTTATTTTGCAAAGCTTGGTACATGGAAGAAATAGAAATACAAGTAGAAACAACAACCAACTGAAACCTAAACTAGAGACTTCTCGTCAACGGTGTTGCTCCCGTCGTTGGTGGCGATGTCGTCGTTGTCCATGTGGTAGTGCCTACGACAAGTGATGCCTTTGAACACCTTCACGGCGAGCACGTCGTCGCCTTCATATGTGAAGGTCAGGACATAGCCAAGCTACATATCGTGCGTGCAGGTGAACTGCTCCCAGCCGTTATGGAGGTACATGCGACCTTGCCCGTCGAATATCACCTACACACGCCAGAGGGGAGCACTGCGGCATTCCCGTAGCTTCACTTTGGCGGGTCCTGCTGACATAGGTATGACCTACGAGTACCTACTATTGGCCTATCTGGTCCGGCCCAATGGGAGACCCGCGTGACGATCCGCTGCTGACGGTGAAGCCCATGACGATTCAGGTAAGGCCAAGCCCATGAAGGATTCGACTCCTTGGCGAATACGGCAAGACTAGATAGGAAACTTTAGGGTTCCGCCCTCAAATCTATAACTGACTCGGACGTCTCCTGGGACCTGGCCTCCTCATATAAAGACTAGGAGGGAACTGTGAGGAGGATCATCAAAACTCTCGCGCACACACCCGCCGGATTCAATATGCGTACCATTGCCATCTTGGTGCCCCTGTAACCTTCGGTTCCACAATCAATCAAGAACAGACAAGCATGAGTAGGGTTTTCCCTCCGAGAGCATGAACCTGGGTAAACCTCGTGTCCCCTTTGTGTCTGTCTGTTATCCAACAAAGTCTCCAATGCGTCGCTCTTACATAAACCCAACTCAATCAAGTATGGGCATTGATGTGATCACCCCGCGTAAATTGGCACCATCTACGGGAAGCCCGCGCGCTGATTTCGCGACTTCGGCGGCCTCATCTTCGGCTATCTACGATTCATCGGCATCGGAGGGACGGGTATGCTTCTCCTCCTTCTACTTACCATCCAATCGTCGGTCACGCGCCTGTCCTTCGACTCCCTCGGCAACAGAGCCGATATGTCGATCGGTGATCTGAACTTCCAGGTTGGCAAGATCGGCACCCTTGGCCTCCCAGACCAGATCCGTTTGGTCCTAGATTACACCTGTCTCATGGATCCAATCACCACTTCGCACCCCTAGCGAGCTCACCGCCTCTTCCTCGACCTACGCATTGGATACCAACAAAAGTTGTGACTCCGATCTGAGCAACTCGCTCGGAGGAGATAATGATGTCGGATCTGACCCGGAAAGCTGCGGGGGCAACGTCTACATTAACCACTATCATTGTACCATCATCAACGCCAACACCGGTGATTGCACCCGCACCGGACCCTAAACCGAGAACGTTCTGACCGTGATGAACCCAATGAGCGTCTCTGTATCCACCTCTTGAGCGGCGAGATGGAGAGGTTCAAGCTAGCCCTATATGGCACTCCCCTTCTAGAAGACGCGTACCGCGAGATGCTGATGGCCTATCACTGGCACCTGCAGAAGGAGTTCTAGCGCCAACAAGCGATGTAAGCCTAGCTCGAGGAACACAAGTGGCTGGCTGACGCTTCAAGTGACCGGCGGGTGGAGCCCTCCTCCATTGAAGGCTCCTCCTCCAAGGGGAACCACCATGTTGGGGTGAACAAGAGGCGCTCCCGAACACACTGATGGACGAGGACACAAGGTGCGAGGCTAGTCAAAGCCTCAACTTCTCATTCATGCCAGTGGACTCGCGTGGAAACTTGATGCCCAAAACTCCACAAGTTGTCTTCATAGAGGCCACCACGTACTTGCTGTCCAACCAACCTCCAGTGGGGGATCCATGATCCACCGTCCATAGATCTGCCATCGCCGGGATCAGCCTGCTAGAAGCTGCACTCATAGGAGAACCTGCCAAGGAGCCGACAAAAGCACCTGTGGTGCATAAGAACAACCACTCGCCACCACGATGTGATGACCCGCCATAGTGACGCCGTAGCCCGCGGTGAAGGATCGTGACTATGATGATCGTGATGATATCATGCAGCGGAAAGTCGACAAATCGCGTGCAAAATGTGCCTACTCCACCAAGTACGATGATGAATACACTGAACTTTGCGGTGCTAGATGCTTTAGCCGCAGCATACGGCAAACTCGGATGCTGAAGGGCTTCAAACTTCCCTTAGACAATCCAAAATTTGATGGCCTACAAGAACCAAAGACCTAGTTGGCTGACCACCTGCAGTCCATCATGTGCCATGCCGAAACCACAAACATAGCAATGCAATGCCTATAGCTACAGCTGAAAGGTGTTGCACGTGCCTAACTCAACATCCTTCTTAAAGGGTAATTGTCCCTATGTGTCGTTTTGGTCATTAATGGCAATCCCTATGGACTAAGTTTTCATTGATTTTTGTATGAAGGAATATTCCATAGGTCATGCTTGTAGTCCATGTGTTGGATTCAAGTATGGATTCCATGAAGATAAATATATACCTTGAGTATTGGCATCAAGATCGTCGAGTTGAAGAGAAGAATATGATATGATCAAGATCTTGAGAGTGTGATATCAATAGAAGAATTCAAGATATGGCTCTAAGTCGGTGTCATGATAGCCTCATTAGTTGAGCTATGGTTGACTAATATTTAGAGCATGTAATCAAATGAAGAGTTCTTTATATACCTCAAGATATTGAGATGTAGCATGATAAGATACATGGTTGGCCAATACAAAGAGTGAAGAGTAATTTCAAGTTGGTTAACACGTGAAGCATAAACAATGTATCACATGGATCTTGTGGTATGGTAAGCCTTGTCAATTATGCATCATGAACTAACCCATTATATATGTGCCTTTGCATTTTCTATATGCGATAGGTCTTTTTCCATGGGCATGCTTCAAAAGTGAAGATTTCATATAGCTCATGAGAGTATGAAATCAAGTAGTGATCGTCATCGAGATTGAGAAGTGCAAGTTCAATATAAGCATCTCAAGGAGATCATATGGTTGAATCTTGCTATCCATATTGGTTATAATGGACATGTGAAGATGTGCCTTAATGAAGCTATCCCATAGTGGTGTATGGGGAGCATATTATGAGTCTTCACGAAGCAACAATGATCAAGTGAAGCATTCCAGCTTGGATGGAGCTTGAAGCGTTGTCATCAAGATCAAACGGGATGCGCAAGGCAAAGGTATGGACTTTCTAGGTTTTCCTTTTACTCTTCTCAAGGTGGTTGTTAGGATACTAGGTTATAGGATAGATAGCCGCACTATCAAGAGGGGCTTTTGGTTGGGTAACTTGACCACATCGTCTTAGGGACCTCAATACTTTCCATACTTTGCATCTTCCTTTTTGTTCCTTCTTGGTGTTTCTCCATGTGAGGTTCTTGAGCTTGTTGCTAGCTCTTCAACAAGCCCAAGTTCATCAAAAACAGAATTCGTATGCATCTTCTATGGCGTTTTCGAGTTTAAAAGTTTTACCGGTTCTTCTTATAGGGAGGCTTCATACCTTTCTTCATTTGGTTCTATCGTCCTTTGTTGGGCTATGATGTTTCTCTACACCATCTTGTAGAGCTTGTTGTCCTCGTCAAAACAAGCCCAAGATCATCGAAATCGGAGTCCGTCCAGATGCAAAAGTTATTGTGTTTTTTGTGAAGTCTCCTGCATCCCGGTTGTGGATCCGGTCCGACCGACTTTCAGACTGGGTCCTCGTAGGATTTCTCCCAACGGCCATATTTACTTTCCCCTATATAAGGTGGTTCTTCCCCATATTTTTTTGGGGTGTTCTTGACCACCATTGTTGAACCTCTTGAACTTGCTTCCTCCCTCTTCCCTCCTATGATTCTTGCATCTTTTTTAGGGCTTTGTAAGAGGAGATCTAGATCTACAGTCCCCACCAATCAATTCCTCCTCTAAGTGAGAGGAACCCATTGGATCTAGATCTTGAAGTCATTTGTTGATTTCCACCATTGTTCTTCCTCTCTAATTCCTCTCTAGCACTTGTTGCTTTGGTGGGATTTGAGAGTGAAGGATTTGAGCACCCTTTGTGTTCTTGCTTTGCATTCTTGCATAAGTGTTGAACTCTCCATTATGATTTGTTTGAGTGAGAGACCGTGAGCTTGTTACTCTTGGAGGGTGACCTCCTAGTTGGCTTGGCGGTTGGTACCACGGTGTCCTCTTCGTGGAAGATTATGAAGAGACCCGGGCTTCTCCTTCGTGGAGCTTGTGAAGTGGTTGTGGATCTTGCCATCTCTAGAGTGGAGGAAAAGCTAGCCATAAGGAAAGGGCATATTCCTTCTTGGGATAGACTCGGAGAAGAAGGTGAGCCTTTGTGGCACTGGGAAATCCTTCATGGAATCCCACACCTCCCCAACGTGACGTACCTTACTTGTAAGGGAACACGGGATTACATCTTCATATCCGCGTGCCTCGGTTATCTCTATACCCGAGCTTACTTTCCTTGTGATAACCATCGAGATTGATGTACTTATATCTTGCTTATCACTTGTGGTATATTTATCTTGTGCTATCTTGCTCAGCTTAACTTATTGTTGGTGCACTTAGTTGAGCCTAGTGTATTTAGGTTTTGTTCTTGTAAAATAAACGTTAGTTTAGTTCCGCATTCTATCAAGGAAAAACCGTAATAGTTTTGAAATTTCCTATTCACCCCCTCTAGGTGACATATCTATCCTTCCAATCGGTATCAGAGCAAGGTCTATCCTTGTTTAGGCTTCACCACCTAGAGTGTAAAGATGTCGGCTAGTAGTATAATGCACAATGACACAATTATCTTTGATGGCACAAATTATTCTTTGGGAAGAAATTGCTTGCTTTGTAATCTTTGGACCTTATGTCCAAACGTTGAGCAATTTCTAGATGTAGATTTTTCTCATCCGATGGATCCTCAAAATCTATCTTTAGAGGACGAGAAAAAATTGCATCTCGAAGCTTAAGTATCTAATGAGCTTATTTTCTCCTTGAGCCCCACAGCTAATTTGTTCTTGACTATTGTAAAGTGCAAGTCATCTCATGAGATGTGGACCAAGCTTAAAAAAAATTTGGTGGGCTTATTTATCATAGGGCCGATGGTATCTCCAAGAAGATCTCTTCTCCTTCACATCATGAAGAGCTCCAAGTTGCTTCCACCTCTGGTCGCGATGAGATTCCAATTCTTTGCACTTCACTTACATGTGACAAGTCACGAGGTAGTGGCATGGTGAGTGGAAAAATCATATGTGATGATGGTAGTGTTTATCTTTACACCAATGATTCTTGTTCTATAAATGATAATGGTGTAGAGAATTTGGACTTAAACACTTCTTGCAACAATAATTCTATATACCCTTGTGTTGCTAGTCCTTGCATATCATCTATAAACTATTTGAGTACTAATGTAGATGATATGCTTGATTTGCCTTGTTCCATTGAGCAAAATGCTTATATTTCCTCTAGTTTTGTATCTAACAATGTAAAGGAAATCAAACATTCTATGGAGAAAGCCACAATCATGAATGGAGATTCAAGAATATCCTCATCTTCATCCTCCCATGCTCACATGTGCCTTATGACAAGAGGATCAAAGGTATCTCCTACTTTGGGTCCCAACATATCTTCTAAAGATAATAGAAATGATAATGATGATAGTCATTATGACATTTATGAGGATACTAGTGCTCTCGTGCTTGAGTTGACTATTTTGTGTACCTCTCTTCGTGGTAATAATAAGGTTGTTGCTTGTCTCAAACACGTTATGGACACCATAACTAAACAAACGGGAACCATAGAGGAGTTGGATTTCCAACTTGATGATGGGAGTCAGAGATTCAATCTCCTTAAGCAAGAGCTTGCCAAGGAGAAGCACACTAATTGTCTCCTCACACAAAAAATTGAATCTTATAAGCTTGAAAAAGAAAATTCCACTAATGATGCTTGTGCTACTAACTCTACTTCTTGTGAAGCATCTACCCTAAAGTAGAATGTTGAGATAAGGGCTCAATTTGAGTTGCTAATAGAAAGTATAGAAAATTGAAGAAAGTCATGAAAAGCTATTGGGCTCTCATAATGATCTTCTAATCTCCCATGATGGGCTAAAGTTAGCTCGTGAGGCAAGTATTACTAAGGTAACATCTTGTGAGCCTCTTTTGGACATTAGAACAACTTCTACTCAAAATGTTATTTTGCCATGTGCTAGTCCTAGTGATCCTTCTAGTCATACTAGTGATAAACTTTGTGTTGGATTACTTTCTTTGCCTTGTTGCTCTAACAATGAAGCTTCTACTTCCTCTAGTACCTCTATTTCTACTAACCATTTAGAGGAAATCAAAGAGCTCAAGGCCCAAGTCACTTCTTTGAAGAAAGACTTGGAAAAGAGTCATGAAGGGAAATCCACACTCGATAATATTTTGAGTGTGCAAAAATACCCTAATGATAAAAGTGTACTTGGATTCAACTCCAATAACAAGAACAAGTCCAAGATCAAGAAGAAGAAGGGCCAATACCAAGTCAAGAATTCAGCCAAGATTATTTGCTTCAAGTGCAAGGTTGTAGAACATCATGTAATATCTTGTCCATTAAATAAAAAGCACTTGAGTGAGAAGCAACAAGGGAATCATCCACAAGTTCAAGGTCAATCCCAATCTCAACCTAAAGTTGAATCTACGCCACTTCCCAAGAAGAATCAAGATAAGGCTCCCCAAGCCAAGAAATTAATGAAGAATAGAAAGGGGAGCACTTGTTGCTATATATGTCGTGAGAAGGGGCACTTTGCCTCTTCATGTTCAAATGGTACCTTATCTAACCCTATCATTGTTGATGATGATTATTCTCTTGGAAAGGATAAGGATGGCAATGTGTTTACCAAGTTTGTTGGAACTCAAAGTGGTGTCAAGAAAAGAACCATTTGGGTTGCCAAGCCTATTGTGACTAACCTCTTAGGACCCAACTTGGTTGGGGACCAACAAGCTCAAACTTGATCAATAGGTGTTTGTGGAGGGCATTGGAGACTTGGCTAACTCACGAAGAATTAAGGGACCTTCATATATTATATTTGATCAAGCCAAGTTATAAGGATTATCATCTCCCTACCATATACCCAATGCGCCTCTTTGCGGTAACTCGAAATCAACTCTTTTATGTTGTAATTTACTTGCCCCTTTACATGTCTTGGTTTTGTACCAAGTATGTTTTTGTATTTTTTGTGCCTCATGCTTGATTATTTTATGTATTCGAGTATGTCTAGGTGTTTGACACATAATTTACTTGTATGTTTTATTTTGAGCCTCTAATGCATCTTGATGATATCTTATTTGGCTCTTTTCGAGTGGTTAATGGAACATCCCATTTTGAGGGAGTGATATGCCTCGTGCATATCTTAAATCTTAAAATGTGTGTACATGACTACTACCACTTAGTATTGATATTGCAAGCTTATCTAGTCACTATGTGGTATGTCATACTCATGATAAATTCAAATTCTAAATGTCCATTAACTATCTCTAGTTGAGGTTATTTTGCCTCTTATTAAGAAAAATTGAATATCACATTATGGGGGAGTAATATGCTTATTTTTCATATCACAATCCTAGGAAATGTGAAAATATGAGGTAGTACCACTTAGAGTTGATATTGTTGATTATCTTGTTTCTAGCTGGCATGTTAGCTTAAACAAGGTCCTTTTTTGTTAGAAGATTTTATTGCTCGTATTTTCGGTCTTTGTTTGAGTAAGAAATTCTTGGTGTGGCCTTCCTCAAATATATATCTCTATATCTTATTTGGGAGACCATTTGCTTCAAGTTATTCTAATCATTGATTTGCATGATTGTGTGACTATTTGAAGCTATCAAGAATCTCTATCTTTGCATAGTGCTTAATCTTTTTATTCCCATCCTATGATTTTTATTGTTTAATATCCATGCAATATACCACCAGAAATCAATTCCAATACACTCATTGTCTTCGACAATTGATATACTAGTGTGTGGTAGAATTTGTGGATCATCTTCACCTTGGATTTCACCTCTTATTACCTTATTTTCTTTCCAAAAATTTGTTGTGGCTCCCATTGTATTCCTTGGCTTTTTAACATATCTTTGATGATGTTTTTGATTATTATCAAATGTGTTTTAGTGAAAGAGAAACATTTTTCTTCTCAAAACCTTGTGTCATTGTGAAAAGTGTTAAGGGTTTGGTTTATTTGTTGAAACCTTGCTCTTTTGGGAGTTTGTTATCTCATTCTTTATTCTCTATTTTATTTGCTTGAATGAGATAAATCTTTGAGCATTTGTGTTTTTATTTTATCTTTTATGCTCAAGAGTTTTTGCTTTGTTCATTTGTTGAACTTTGTTGAACAAATCTTGTGTTGATTTGATTCTTTGATATAGTTTGGACAACAAATGTGTTTTGTCACACCTTGTATGCCTTCTTGAATATTTTGGTGTTTTGTCCAAATTATATCTTTGTTGGATCTTGAAAGTCTTGTGCATGCATGTTTACTAAATGTATATCTTATATCATGTTTTGCTTTCTTTGATCCAATATATAGGGTATAGTCCATCAAATCCTTAAATGGCTAAGATGTGCATTAAATTCAAATTTTATCTCTAAATATCCACATATTTTTATGGAGTGTGTCCTATGTGTTGTGGTTAGTCTAACCACTTTGGACCCAATAAGTTTGGGGACCAATACTTGAATGTTGTTTTAGGTACATTGGATATGCAATGGATGCTTGTCTCATTTATAAGGAACGTGTTGTCACCATATGATAATTGGATCCAAGCTAGATGATCGAAGAATTCTTATCTACTACATCATACCCTTTCTAACTCGGTAACAAGTATCATATTCATGCATACTATTATTACATCTAATCTCTTGTAGGTTGCATCTTGGCATGAATTTTTTTTTTGTAAATGTTCCGGTGCTTGCAAGGATCTTTGAGAGACTTCTTTATCCTTATTGCTTATGTGAGTAATTTGAGATGATGCATATAAAATCATGTTGATGATTCACCAATCCCAAATATGCCTTCTAGAAATTTATTGCATATCAATTCCTCAAGGTACTCTTATGTGCAATATTGTTGAAATTGCATTGAATCCCTCCTTTTTATACTTTTTACCTTTATCAAAATATCCCAACTAGCATTAGTTCCCTTAGTGTTATTTGTGATGTTTTTGAGGTTTTTCTTTTTTCTGTGGTGAAGTTCATTGATATATCATAAGAGAAAATAGATCCATGGGCTATATATGCACTTAAGCAAAAAAATACCCTGTTTGGTATATCTTATGACTTCCTCTTGGATATCATGTTTTCATATTTTTATTAACCTCTTATGTGTGGATGTTTCTTTGTGGATTATTCTCATGTTTTGTTCACTTAGAAACTTATATACACGAGAGTGTTAAGCTCTCGCCTTGATATCCCCGCTCTTTGCCGATCATCTCTCTTATCCTCTTGGTTGTTAATGGTATTGGCAAGGTCTTGATTTATGAGTGTTTGGTTTACTTTTATTGCATCTTCACGCACTCATATCTCATATTTGGTTTCTTTTGGACTTAATCTTGTCTTGACAAATGTATTGATTTATATCTATACTCCTTATATCTTGGTTGTGTTCTAAATGATATAGAGGGAGTGAGGATTTCATTTTTGTGCATATTGCATTCAAATGAAACAACTAATTTATGCACAAACCTTGGGGAGCTTCCTTATTTCATTTAGATCACTATTTGTCCATTTGATTATTTGGATCTTTTGATTGCTTTGTTCGTCCGTTGAAGTTTCTTCACCTTGTTATCATTTTAGCAATCTTTGACCCTCAATATAGTTTGATTTCCTCCAAGTATTCATCATTGGATATGTGCATGTGGTTTCACTCATATTACGAGTAATGCACACCTTGGGTAGGAACTCATACTGTATTGTCCTTCTAACCTTGTCATCCATTTGGCACTTGTTTTCAATGGGTGAGAAGTTTAGAGGGTTGAAGGTAAATGGTTTTATACATAAGATTGGTTTGTTATTAAGTGTTTGCCTTTCATGCATTTCATCTTTTTATGTTGTGCATGGTTGGATATATAGAGTAAACTCCCCTGAAGGTTATGCTTGACAATGTATGCAATGAAATTCAAGTCGTTCATCACACGTGCATATATTGTGGGGAAGTTTTCTCTATATATGTTGGTTCTAATCACATCTCCTACATTACTTGTAGTTTGTGTGAGTAGAATCGGTTTGGATATGGGCTAGTATCTTTGTGTTACTTAACCATATCAAATAAAACCTCTTGTATACAACTTATTCTCAGATAAGTTATGTACTTGTTTCTAATATTCATTATATAAACTCTCTTGTTGTGATTGTCATCAATTACCAAAATGAGGGAGATTGAAAGGGTAATTGCCCCTATGTGCGGTTTTGGTGATTAATGATAATCCCTATGGACTAATGTTTTATTGAGTTTTAAAAGAAGAATATTCCATAGGTTATGCTTGTAGTCTATGTGTTGGATTCAAGTATGGATGCCATGAATATAAAGATATACCTTGAGTATTGGCATCAAGATCGTCGAGTTAAAGATAAGAATATGAAATGATCAAGATCTTGAGAGTGTGTTATCAATAGAATAATTCAAGATATGGCTCTAAGTCGGTGTCATGATAGCCTCATTAGTTGAGCTATGGTTAACTAATATTTAGAGCATGTAATAAAATGAAGAGTTCTTTATGTACCTCAAGATATTGAGATGGATCTTGATAAGATACATGGTTGACCAATACAAAGAGTGAAGAGTGATTTCAAGTTGGTCAACACATGAAGCATAAACAATGTATCACATGGATCTTGTGGTATGGTAAGCTTTGTCAATTATGCATCATGAACTAACTCATTATATATGTGCCTTTGTGTTTTCTATATGGGATAGGTATCTTTCCATGTGCATGGTTCAAAAGTGAAGATTTCATATAGCTCATGAGAGGATGACATCAAGTAGTGATTGTCATCAAGGTTGAGAAGTGCAAGTTCAATATAAGCATCTCAAGGAGATCATATTGTTGAAGCTTGTTTTCCATATTGGTGATAATGGACATGTTAAGATGTGCCTTAATTAAGCTATCCCATAGTGGTGTATGGGGGAGCAAATTATGAGTCTTCATGAAGCAACAATAATCAAGTGAAGCATTCTAGTTTGGATGGAGCTTGAAGCATTGTCATCAAGATCAAATGGGATGCGCAAGGCAAAGGTATGGCCTTTCTAGGTTTTCCTTCTACCGGTATCAAGGTGGTTGTTGGTAGACCGAGTTATAGGATAGATAGCCACAATATCAAGAGGGGCTTTCAGTTGGGTAACTTGATCACATCGTCTTAGGGAGCTCAATACTTTCCATCTTCCTTTTTTATTTCTTCTTGGTGTTTGTCCATGTGAGGTTCTTGATCTTTTTGGTAGCTCTTCAACAATCCCAAGTTCCTCGAAACCGAAATTCGTATGCATATTCTATGGTGTTTTCGAGTTTGAAGGTTTTACCGGTTCTTCTTATAGGGAGGCTTCGTACCTTTCTTCATTTGGTTCTATCCTCCTTTGTTGTGCTATGATGTTTCTGTGCACCATCTTGTATATCTTGTTGTCCTCGTCAAAACAAGCCCAAGATCATTGAATTCAGAGTCCGGATGCAAACGTTATTCCTTTTTTCGTGAAGTCTGCTACATCCTGGTTATGCATCGGGTCCGACTTGTTCCCACACCAGATGGTCCAGTGCCAGCGCCGGTAGACCAACCCGTAGACCGGATTTCCCATGATCGAGTCTAATTCGAGATGGTAAACAAAGACTTTCCGGTATGTAGGCCGGTCCATCGTCCTGGGGACCGAGTTTCTTGGTCATGTGGCCGGTCTGACCGACTTTTAGACCGGGTCCTCGCAGGATTTCTCCCAATGGCCATATTTTCTTTCCCCTATATAAGGGGGTTCTTCCCCATAGTTTTTGGGGCATTCTTGACCACAAAATTGACCACCATTGTTGAACCTCTTGAGCTTGCTTCCTCCCCCTTCCCTCCTATGATTCTTGCATCTTTTTAAGGGTTTTGGAAGAGGAGATCTAGATCTACAATCCCCACCAATCAACTCCTCCTCTAAGTGAGAGGAACCCATTGGATCTATATCTTGGAGTCATTTGTTGATTTCCACCATTGTTCTTCCTCTCTAATTCCTCCCTAGCACTTGTTGCTTTGGTGGGATTTGAGAGTGAAGGATTTGAGCACCCTTGTGTTCTTGCTTTGCATTCTTGCATAAGTGTTAAGCTCTCCATTACGATTTGTTCGAGTGAGAGACCGTGAGCTTGTTACTCTTGGAGGGTGACCTCCTAGTTGGCTTGGCAGTTGTTACCCCGGTGTCCTCTTCATGGAAAATTGTGAAGAAACCCGGGCTTCTCCTTCATGGAGCTTGTGAAGTGGTTGTGGAGCTTGCCATCTCCAGAGTGGAGGAAAATCTATCCATAAGGAAAGGGACTATTCCTTCGTGGGATAGACTCAGAGAAGAAGGTGAGCCTTCGTGGTGTTGGGAAATCCTTCATGGAATCCCACACCTCTCCAACGTGGCGTACCTTACTTGTAAGGGAACACGGGAATACATCTTCGTCTCTGTGTGCCTTGGTTATCTCTATACCCGAGCTTACTTTCCTTATGATAGCCATCAAGCTTGAAGTAATTATATTTTTCTTATCACTTGTGGTATATTTATCTTGTGCTATATTGCTTAGCTTAACTTGTTGTTAGTGCACTTAGTTGAGCCTAGTGTATTTAGGTTTTGTGCTTGTAAAATAAATGTTAGTTTAATTTCTCATTCTATTAAGCAAAAACCGTAATAGTTTTGAAATTTCCTATTCACCCCCTCTAGGCGACATCTCTATCCTTTCACCTTCCCTCAAGATCGATCCATAGCCAGGAATAACCGGTGTACATCTTTGTTCGTAACTTTAAGGGAACGTATAAACGCCTGCGTCCATCGAAGAGCTTTGGACATGCACCCAACAATCTGGCGAGTCCCTTCGCTCGTACATGCAGTGCTGGTCCATCATTAAGAACTCCGCGGAAGATATTTCTTAAGAGCGGGTGATTGATGCATTTAACAGCGGTGTCCGCCGACGCGAACTCAAGGAGGAGCTAGGACAGACCAATCCAAGAACCATTGATCGCCTGATGGACATCGCCAACTGCTGGGCGGATGGTGAAGATTCCATCCATAATAGTCGCGCACGCTCGAATGACAAAAATGCGACCAGGGTTGCAGACGCGATCATCGAGGAAAGCATAGAATGTGTAGCTACGAGGACCACGATGGAGTCAACATGGTCGCGACTGGCTACATCGACAAGCGCTTTGACGGCAAACGCGGCAGCAGCTACCGCAGCAGTGGTTACTGCTATGATAGGAACACCGGCAAGACGACCCAAGTGTGGCAATGGCACACCTACGATGATGCACCATCTGCGATACAACGGTTGTTAGGACCTTGCAACGTCCACTTCTACATCGATAGCAAGGACGACAAGATAAAATCCAGCCATCTCCTCAAGGACTGTCGTGAGTTCCAAAAGCTTCAAGATGCTTACTCCTAGTTGCAGCGTGAAGCAACTAATCAAGGCTACATAACATTACCAGGAGTTGTAGCATATGGAGCACCACCACCACCCCCTCTTCCAGCTAATCCACCACCACCACCTGTGGTTGCAACACCTCAAAATAATGGGGCAGAACAGTACCCGCAATCGCTCAGAAACATGGGCATGATTCAGAAGGGATGTTGACATGGGTATAACTTACTATGTTCCTATAATTGGTATACCTGGTTCATACTTAGACTACGTCCCAAGGCCCACAAAGAAATAAAGAGTACTGGAAGCATCCGAAGCCTACAAACTAGACGCGTTAATCAAGGTAGAGATACAAACCGGCATAGTCGGGTAGCTGTAATCAAACTTGTAACCGATACGTATTGGACTCTGAGACCCAACCTCTCATATAAGGGCTGGGAGGAGCCAAAGGAGAGGACACCATAGCTTGGAGTCCAACCCGTCATGAGTTACATCACATCTAGCGAATCAACGACTTTGTAAGCATCTCATTTACAATAAAGCTCAAACATGATTGACTCCCTTGATTGTCTAGCAGGCCGACAAAATCATCAGTGCTCTCGTTTCCATCAAACCCAAGTCCATAACTATGGACATTGTCGAGGTTACCCTTCGACAATTGGCGTCGCCTGTAGGAACTTTGAGTGCTAGAGTCATGAATTCGGTGGCTTCAACTTCACAAAGCAACAACCCGACGATTGAGGTCATTGAGATCCATCACGATCCTGTTGATCTCGATTCCCGCCCACCCACCCATCTGCTAGAAAATTTCGATGAGGAGACATATATCATAATCGGAAACCTTCACTTTCGCATCGGAGCAGAAGAAGTTCTTTGTCTATCGGATCCGATCTTTGTGGGTCCATTGGCTCCAATCATAGAACTTAAAGAAACACCAACATCTTCTATCAGCTCCACTAAAAGGACCACCTCGTATCCAACAAGCGTCGAACACAATAGCGGCTACGCCGCAAATCTGGGGGACTTGACCGATCTCTATGACAAGCTCTCCTTTGGATCTGACTATGAAACCCCATTACCTGTCATGGCGGACTCGACAAACGGTGAATCTGAGAAAAGCTTTGACTCTAGAATTAAATAGTAGATTAATACCTAGAGCAAAACCTACAGGATCTCACTCATCCTCAGGACGGTGTCTCCTCCAGCTCTGACAATCGCACCAGCAAATCATACATAGGTCGCCACCAGGTGTGCGTGATCATAGGAGCAACAGGAGTAGAGGAAGGAACCTCCACACCACACGACAAAAATGGTAACCCGATTATCCAACCTAACGATATTATTTCAGAAAACGAGGCAACTCCACGTAGGAACGGATCAGAACCACCACAAGAAAACCGGGTCATCCAAGGAGGAGGTGAACCATGCGATGGTGAATGCATAGCTATTCGGCTGCCACCAACCTCCTGGGAGAAGGAGGAAATTGATCAAAATTCAAAGGGATCTAGAAGAGCAAAAAAGAAGAGCCGATGAATCAAGCATGCGACGGGCGCAACTTAGCTCCACCTGTAACCTCGGAAGCTTTATAGGAAGACCACAGCCAGGGAGGGACGATTCTCGATTAAATAATATGAAGATGACAGACGCGACATCACCTGATATCTGACCTTATCATTCATGTTCGTAGATTTAGTAGGCCATCTCAGGGCCAAAAAGGTGCAATACGGCCTTGTCGTAGCTCAAACATACCTCTTACAACTCAACCGACAGCTGACGATCCGCGGGAAGCTATTCATTGCTCTGCCCTGATGAACCTCAGCATGGTCGGGGAAACACTCGCAAAAGGGGACCATGAGATTGTATCGCGATCCAATAGATCACCATGCCGCCGCAGCAGCCTTCGGCAGGTGGCAAACACCCGAAGATCTAGGTCACCATACCACACACGCTTTCCACACACCCACGATGCAAGGGACGACACCATGCAAAGCAAAATCAATAAATATCGGGAAAGGCATAGAAGATACTCAGACAAGGAAAGCGAGGATGACCTCGAAGCATGTGGCGCGAGTTTCTTTACCCATCGATTTGTAAGATGCCAGTACCCAAGGATTTCAAGTTGCTACACGGTCGTCAAAAGTACGATGGCCTCTAGGAGCCAAAAGCATGGCTGGCCAATTATTTGCAAGCAGTGAAACTTCGGGGGGATCAAAAGCTATGATTATGCAAAGTTTGCAACTACACTTAACCAGAGTCGCATGTCCTGGCTACGAGAATTACCCGAAGAATCAATTAGCAGTTGGGGTGACCTGGAAGAAAATTTTATCCAAAACTTTAACTCCACATTTAAGTGGCCTGCATCCATTGAGGAGCTGCGAGCGTGCAAGCAAAGATTGGGAGAATCAATACGCTCATTCATGCAGTGCTAGAACAACATCAATAATGCAACTGAGAACATTTCTGATGATAGGGTGATCGATGCTTTTAACGATGGTTTGCCCCAAAAGAATTCATAGAGGAGATGGGTTGGGTCAAGCCGAAAACAATTCCCAGTTGATGGACATGGCGAATCAATGGGCTGACAGCGAGGATGCAGTAAACAACAAGCAGGGATGCTCACCCGAGGAAGAACATGATAGGCAAAAAAATTACAACATGAGATGGTGCAACTATGATAGCTACAAAGGGCCAAGCCACGTTGTGGCTAGCTACATCAGCAAGGAAAACCGCAGAAGTGATAACCGCAAAAGAGTATACCGAGGCAACAGAGAGGAAGCTAGACCAAGCGGAACAGCACAACAATACTGACCGAGTCAGCCGAGGGAAACCCCAATACCAGCTATGCAGATGTTAGATGGACCATGCCACATGCACTACTATGTTGACTCAGAAGGAAGGAGGCGATCAAATCACCTCATGAGGGACCACTACACTTTCTTGGGGCCCAACTAAGTGTTCAGTAGAAAGGTGGCCAAGGCAACAAATCAAGGATACAACCTTGTACTTGGCACCCTGGCAATCAACGCACCCCCACCACCAGGAACACCTCCGGCGGCTGTGGCAATCCAGCAGCAACTTGAGGAAAATAGAGGACATAACTATGAGTACTCAAGATCCAAAGGAACAATGAATATGATCCAGAAAGGGCGACCATCCAATAGAATGAAAAAACTTATCACCCGACAAGTCAACATAGCAGTAAGGACACCATCGCCAACACTCGAGTACCTCCATTGGTCTGAGCATGACATTACCTTCAACAAAGCTGATCACCCCCTTTGGGTTCCCCGACCGAGTCATTCGACATTGATAGTTTAATCACAAATCGGTGGGTTTGACATGAGCAAGGTCTTCATGGACGCAGGTAGCAGTATCAAACTCATCTATGCCAAAACACTACACGCAATGAATTTCTCTCCCACCAATCTAGCTCCAACCGACACCTCCTTCCACAACATAGTCCCCGTCAAAGCCAAGGTTCCTCTAGGCAAGATCTACCTTGATGTTTTCTTTGGAATCTGAGAAATTTCGTATGTGAAAAAATCGAGTTCGAGGTTATGGACTGACCATCACAGTACCACGCAATCCTAGCACGCCCAACATTTGCAAGATTTATGGTGGTACCACACTACGCATACCTCATAATGAAGATGCCAGCACCCAATGGAATCGAACTGTCCCCTCGAGATATCACGTATGAGAAGATAAAAACAACAAAATCTCAAGTTCTCCCTGACTTAATCACAGAGTGGATGGAATTCCAAAGAGCATGTCCATCGGATTTTTTGAGTGCTTGGACAATGTATTTCGACTAATCCAAAAGAACTGAAGAAGCAGGAGCTGGCGTTATAATGGTATCACCCCAAGGAGACAAAATGCGCTGCATACTTTACATGAGTTTCCCGAACACATCAAACAACAAAGCAGAATACGAGGCCCTGTTGCATGGCATGCGGATGGCACAAGCCTGCGGCACAACTCGTCTCAAAATCTTCGGTGATTCAAACCTCATCGCACAACAAGTAATGAACAAATGCGATGCCATCAGCGACAACATGCTTGCTTATCACAACATGTACATAATCATGGAGGGTTATTTTTACGGGTGTGAGGTCTCCCATATCAGTAGAGCAAGCAATGAGGAAGTTGATAACCTTGCAAACATCGGGTCCCTCTGCCTACCCATAACACCCAGGGTTTTGGGGAAAAGATCAGTGAGCGCTCCATCAAAGTCAAAAAAGCCATTGAAGCCGCAGAAACTAAGGCACGAAAGGGCAAAGGCACAGATTAACTTGGGGGATGTACCATCACATAAAACCACACTTGCTCCCAAAGATGAGGAAGAACCCGAATATGTTACGATGATAGAAAGCACATAGATGCAACCGTATTTGGCATATATGATAAATGGGGAACTTCCAGAAGACACAGTTGAAGCACGATGCATCACCCGCTAGTCTAGAGTCTTCCAGGAATAAAGGGAGAACTCTACAAAAGAAGCATATTGGGTGTGCTCCAGCAATGCGTAACACCCGAAGAAGGGAAGCTTATCCTCAAAGACATCCATGAAGGAATATGCGGCCATCACGCCAGCAGCCGGTCAATAGTAGTAAAGGCTTTCCGTGCAGGATTTTACTGGCTGACCATGGTCCAGGACGCAAAGGATATAGTGCGAACATATGAAGCTTGCCAGATATTTGCTACAAAACCCAACACACCCGTGGCAGAGCTGGCCCAAATACCTCTAGCATGGCCATTTGCCCAATGGGGACTTGACATGGTGGGCAAATTCCACAAATCATCACCTGGAGGACACAGCTTTCTGCTCGTCGTAGTCGACAAATTAACCAAGTGGATCAAAGCAATGCATGTCACCAGCCAAGATGCAACTTCGACTATTAAATTCATCAAGTAAATAGTTTTCTATTTTAGGGTGCCTCATAGCATCATCACCGACAATGGGTCAAACTTTACTTCGAGAGAATTCAAGGAGTACTGTAAGGAGATGGGCATACAAGTGAGCTACGCATCGGTCGTCCACCCACAAACCAATGGCCAGGTGGAAAAGGCCAATGACCTCGTGACTAACGGGATAAAGAAAAGGCTATTAACGCCACTCGAAAGAGCAAAAGCCGCCTGGGTCGATGAGTTACCCTCCGTCCTATGGAGTTTACGCACAACCCTAAATAAAGCTACACAAGAGACTCCTTTATTCCTAGTCCGTGAGTTATCACATACAACGAAGTAACTCATGACACTCCGTGAGTTATCACATACAACGAAGAAACCTCCATAGAAGCACTTGAACATGACATGTATGCACTCGATGAAGATTGATACGTCGCCCTTGCAAGAGCAATTGTGTACCAACAAAACCTGTGGAACTATCATAGCCGTCGGTTGCGGCCCAGGTCCTTTGCTGTGGGAGATCTAGTTCTTCGCCTCAAGAAAGATGGTCATCGCAAACTCGAGTCTCCATGGGAAGGACCCTACATCGTCACAGAAGTAATCCCTGGTGGATCATATCGTCTCCAAGACAAGAAGACCAGAGTCAAGTACTCCAACCTGTGGAACGTTGTACATCTGCGATGCTTTTATGCCTAAGACATTTATTTCCCGCAATAAGGCCAACGACCAGGATATTTGGCTGAAAAAACTACGTCTCCAGGCAATAAGGCCAATGGCCAGGCGATTACGCCAAAAACAGGTGCCTTCATACTCAATAATAATAATGTTAAGTTCTGACCTCTCAGTCTCAATTTCTTTACTTCATTTGCTGCCACACCCGATACTTGGGGGCTCAGTTGAAGCAATCTATATTCTTCGGTTTCGCCACAAAATGCGCTTTGACCCGAGCAGCTGATTTAGCCCAATGGGCATCAGTCTAACGAAAAGGTCTCGCAAAGGATACAACCACATCATTCATTGACAAAAAATATCAAGATCCATATTCCATCACCACTGAAACGTCCCATCGGGAGCACTGAAACGTGAATAAGGCACGCCATCATTGTCGACAATGACGTCATTAAAAGCAATGGAGTCAATGCTCCGAGAATCCAAGAAAACAAATATAAAAACCTGAGTCAATTTTTTTTCTCAGATAAAGACTTGAGCCTATGCTCAAACGCAAGCATTCGAACATAGCCTCGGGGGCTACTTCCATCGGGAGCGCTAACCGTGCATCCGATGAAAAAATATGGATGGAACCTATAAAATGCACTCATGCCAATACAAACAAGACCCGAGTCAAGTACCTCCTTAGCTGAAGATGCTTTTAGCCTACACTCGAATACAAATATTTGACTCTAGCCTCAGGGGCTACTCCCATCGGGAGCGCTGGCCGCACACCCGATAGAATACAAACAAAATCCTCCAACGGAGATGACGCCTATGAGAATTACACAAATGTATTCTCAGAAGGTTACTCCCATCGGGAGTGATAAACAAAAATTAAACAAACAAGCTGACAACTTTAGCAATTCCAACAGCCAAACAAAGCAGTCGATAAATTCTCAAAATTTATCGGACCGCGTCCGCCACGATAATATGTCTGAATGTCGTGTCTCTCGACATGAAGGTAAGACCCATGATCCATCATGCGAGGCCTAGTAAATCCACTGGAATGTGCTCTGCTAGTAATTATCCGTATCCACGATACGATGAAAAATCTGACGGACGCATTGGGTACCCATAAAATATGAGCCTGGAATTTGATACTCGATAATACCTTCGTGGCCCGAGCTGAATTATGCCAATATATACTGAATTCGAGTCCGGGGACTTGAGTTTGATGTAGGTTCACAATGTTTTTTCCCAAGAGAAATTAATTGGTTCCTGATCAGACGGATGCACTAGACTTGTGTTACCGAAATCCCCATGACATGAATCTCTATAAATAAATCTTCGGGTCGATACACCAAAGATGTCTTTGAGACTCAACCCGAATCTACAATTGGATGGAGTTTCAGGGGCTACTGACATGGGTATGACTTATCGGGTTCCTATAATTGTATACCTGGTACATACTTAGACTACTGCGGTGACCCAGCATACCACTGCATGATGTAGTACACTATAGTCGTTGACATAACACCAATGAAACACCGTTCACTAGTATTACATCCCTCAGAGTGGTACACCAGAAACACAACAGGTCCAAGACATGCCTATAGATTACAACTCGACTCTTTACAAAAGATCCAGAGAACACTCTAGGTTAAAGAGAGAGAAAGAACTTCTTACAAGGAAGAACCAAAAATAATAACTCCGAACTATCTGGCTAAAAAGACTAATATCTGAACCATAAGGCTTGCAATTTCTACTAATGCAATACTCTACAGAAGTAGGTTTTATGGCTAGAGTATCTACTCTTATCTAAATAGAGACTTTGTCTTCTCTTCAACCGATGTATATGTTGACTTCATTGACTTTATTGAAGAGTTTGAGTTGTCGATGATGGTTTCTTGAGCAGAAATTGATGTTGACGTTGTCTTCAACGGCTTAGAACCTAGCAAGGGTTAAGAAGGTACGGTTGAGTATGAGCGTACTAAGCAAGTTCACTAGAAAGGAGTGTATGATGCACTATCTCTATAGCCATAGACCAAAGGTCATAGGCAATGCAGGTTTTCGTAAACATTTCTTCAAAGGTTGCTTTTATTCTGAAAACTATGTCCAATAGCCTTCACAGGTTGACCAGAACCTTCGTTGGGTTCCTTTCCTGCCGCGTTCGTAGCTCCTTCCAGGAACAGGGAGTAACATGTCACAATTCTTACACTCTGCAGAGGTGCATCACTTTTCCCACAAGAGACCTTAAGCTTTGTTGCACAACCGGGAGTATGTCCCCATTCAAACTTCCATGGTTTGAGGCCCAACTTAAGATCCAAGCCAATCGCTGCCCCTCTCCACGACCCCGCATGAAGACACGATCCCCTGAGACAACTACCACGGTTACTCTTTGGGTAGCCTCTCGGAGACTCCGTACGTAGCTCTGTCTAGCGGTCACCATCAGCTATGGTGAACTCAGACCCAGTCAGAGATGCACAGATAATCTAGACACCAAGGTCGCGGGGAACTAAGGGGTCCCACCCATGTGCTGGTTTCTCTAGAACTCCACGAGAAATCAATAGCCTCACGATAAGGTCATCCGTCCATGCGAAAGGAAGAAGATCCAGCTGACTTCTTCGTCCCATTCCAAATCTCATGGTTGACACGTAATATACGACACTAGAATCACTAGCGACGTTGGTTGTTAAGTCCTAGATATTATGTTCCTTTACCACTAGAACTGTATCAGTAGATTATTACCATCTGGTAAATAATCCATAATCATATTATTATGAAAATACTGTTTTCTGACCTTTTTGGAATGTAGGTGATGACAACATTTGAGTTACAAGCATTTGATAGAAAATAATCAAAGGACATGAGCAAGTTGTGAACTTGCCTTTTGTGATTGCAAGATTATGCACTCACGGTCTTCGAGATAATAGAAGATCCAAATTCTGTAAACAGCATAACTGGTCTAGTAAGGACTAATGTTTAAAGAAGAAAGATGCAATGATGCATAAGTAATGTAATGCAGTTTGATAAACGCGAATCCCCGGAATAGTCGTATCTGATCTAGGGTTTGGAATTTGTGATGAGTTCTTAGGAATGTGTTGTACTTTTATATCAGATTCACACTTGTGCTTCTTATTAAGGCTTGTGAGAGTGTGTGAAACAATATGTAGATACAACAAGTAATATGCAATATTAAAGTACTTAAATGAATCATGGTATCTAGAATATTTCTTAAACAAGATTAAGAATCAATTAGAAATTTTAAAGAAGTCTTCAAGGATTACTTTGAATGTTTCTTAAAAGAATAACTTTTGAGGAAAATATAACCTTACAAAGTAATAAGCATTTAAACTTAAATCTAACACTTTAAGGTTTTCTTATTAGTGAAGATTATTAAAGAGGAAGACATTACTACATTAAACAATCATAACATAAGTGGTGAAGAATTACATGTTTTGAATAAGGCATCTTATTATAGGTGTTTCACTTTTTAATGATTCCTAAAGTTAGAATGTAAGTAACATTGCTTTATGGAATGTGCGTTTTCTTAAGGTTATGCTTTAACAAGTACATAATAGACACTACTCTAACTACTTAAGAACCTGATTTAAATTTAGGTAGCTTCTCAGACTAGTAAAGGGATTAGTAAATATGAGCTTGATGGTTTTATAAGGTTTTAGAATTCATTTGATAAATGATAGATTATTCTTGTTGATTTTATAATTGATAAAATACTTTTGGAGAGTAAAATGTACTTAATTTTAAATGATAGCTTTAGTGAGTATAAGTTGAATTGGTTAGACAAATCTTAACTTCATTTAAACATAACTTGCATTTTTATTACACTTTTAGACTTTAAACAAATAGTGGTAAAAACAATAGTAAAGATTTATATATTTTGTAGTGAATTAAAATAAAAGAAAAGGGTTTAAACAAGATTTATTAGACCTTTACCTTTTATTTTACTTCAAAAGTGGGAGTTGATACTTGTAGTGTGTAGATTTAATTTTTGTGATCATTTTGGTGTATTATAAGTATTTTTGTGATTTTTAAATAATAAGATATGATTTTTATAATTTTACCACTTTATAAACACTTAATAAATAATAAATATTAGTTAAGTGATATAATATTTTAAGTTTATAGTTTTACACTTTAGTTCTTATTTTTCCAAGTATTTTAGTATATTATTTATATTTTTCTCATTTACCAATATTAAAATGTGAATTTTCAAAGTATTATTACTTATAAAATCTTTATTAAATAATAATTATGTAAATAGTTAACACCATAATGTTTGTTAATAAAGTTAAACTATAGATTTTATTTTTCTGAGTATTTTGATATATTATATACATTTTTCTGAATTATAGAACAAAAGATATTCAATTTATAAGATTTAATCATTTTCTAGAATTAAAAATAAATATTAAATGTTTTATTGCGTCAGTGCTGATGTCATCATGACACATACACACTGTGCAGAGTTTTTATACCTAGCCTAATCTACCCAAGCCACTGACTGGTGGGACACATGCCACATCATATTCAGAAATAATAAAACAAATAATAAAATGGATTATGACATCAACATGATGTCATGCTGACATTGCTCATGGGTGTTCTTCCAAGGTCGCGGATCGATCTCTCGATCGAGAGCACGCGAGCCAACGGGAGTGGGTGCGTTGGACAGAGGATATCAGGGGAGTCGAACGGTGGCAGCGCCACCCTCGAATGGTCACCAGAGTTTCGCCGGTGACGACAAACGGCGGCGGTGCTCACAGGTGGTCGTGGAGAGGATGATGGAGAGCGAGAGGAAGAAAACAAAGAGGTGCCTGAGCACCGCAGGCTCACTGTGATGCTGTTGGTGGGGTCGATTTGGCCAGAGGAGGTCGGAGGCGACGATGATGTTGCGGCGGAGCTCTGTCGGTCTTCGGGAAGAAGCAATTGATTGGAAAGATTAAGAGCTCCCCGTCTTGCGCTGACTAGGGCAACAGAACGAGGACTCCATGACAGTCACTCCGGTGTGCTCAAATCAGCGAGAGGTGGCCGGAGACGGTGAGGACGATGATCCCCGATGAGCTAGGGTTTCGGTTCCTCGGTGTGCGAGTGTCACAGAGTAAGAGAGAGAGGAAGGAATGGGATGAGGACGAGCAGGGCATCCGATGGTGTCCTTATCCTCTCTGAGGGTGGCAGCACGAATCTCCACGCTCGTCGGCGATGAGGAAGCAGCCACCGAGCTGCTTGCGACATCGGAAGGTCAAGGCCGAACGAGGAAGACGACACGAAGCGTTATCTGGGCCTAGGCCAGTGCTGGGCTGAAACGAAGTGAGCGAAATGTTACTGGGTGTGCTCGTAGCGACAGTTAAGCGAGAGAACAACTGGGCCGTGGGCTGCACGGCTAGCTGACTCTTTTTTCTTTTCCATTTCTATTTTCTGTTTTCTGTTTTTTACAAACTATTTCTAATATGAATTCTACAAGAGTTTAAAATGTGTAGAAACTTTGTAAGTCATGAATATTATTGTTTGTAGAATTTATAATCATCTTCTCTTCATTTCTTATTGGGCAACAAAAATATTCAACATTGTATAAAAATCCTTTTCATTAAGAAATATTAATAAGGATTAGGGTTTTAGGAATTGTTTCTTATAATAAGATTTCACAAAGATGATTCTGTTACCACTAAATAATTATAATGGTAAAGATTTAAAATGGTGAATAATATATATAGAATCCTATCAATGCTTAACTTCCTGAAAGAATTATAAATATTCATTATATGGTATTAAACCTTGTGGTTCTTAATATGGTGATTTGATTTTTATGGTTCTCCCTAATTGGTGATTTCACCAAATCCTATTCTACTTGTTTTGTAGAGTTTAGAATTACCATAGAACACTTTTGGTTAGGTAATGATGAATCAATAATAAACATTGGTGGAGGAATGCCAATGTTTACTGAAATATACATATGGATTAATATTAAGGTTTAGACATATTGCCACCATGTTTTGTAACCCTAAATAACATCTCAACTTAAAGTGAGTTACTGGGATTGCTTTCATAATGTACTCTTAATGATTCTATGAGACTAGGTTCTTCATTAGGGTTTAAGATAATAAAGCAGACAAGGTTTTCATACATAAACACTCATCTGAAATTCTACTTATCTCTTAGACATTTCATTTGACTAAGGATACTATCCATTGACTGCCTAAAAATAGGAATTGGTTACTACCCTCTTTATTCTAGGATGTTAAATAAAGAGGTAGACATGGTTCCGTTCATGGCTTGACATGATCTTGGTTAAGGCTTCTAAAGAGTCCTTACCTTAATACCTCACTAAGGTTATCTTCAGATAAGGAATTCCTTTCCTAAACATACTCTATATCTCTCTCTTATCTTATTCACAAAGATCACACCTTCCTGAATAACACAATCATCTGACTCCACCATATCCATCATCATATGATGACATGGTCATGCACTTCAACATTACTCCTTCATTCTTCTCCTAGTATATAACTCCTCTGGATTAACTACCATTGATGCACCTATCAATGTAGCTACTACTAACTCCATCTATTAACTTCCTTAAATCCATCTTGCAACTACTCCCAAGGCTTGCAAGATTATAGTCCTCTCTATATCACATGTGATATCAATCCTCTGGAATAGGTATGTAACTACTCTCCACAATATAAGTTTGTTCTTGTATTACCTTGGTTAAACTATTATACTTCCATATACTCATGTTATATACTTCATCATACTCTAGCTTGACTTTTCTTGATCAAGCTAGATGATTCATCTTACTAGGGCTTTACCTAATTTGGTATACTCACTAGTCTTCTTCAACACCTAGTCATATATTCTCAAGTGACTTGGGAATAATGACCACCATCATATAATCATACTAATCTTAGGCTTCTAGTTGTTTGATCAACACCTATCATCAACTAAGTAGTAGACTTGTACTAGTCTTTATATAAGGCTTATATTGTTAAGGAAACTTACTTTAAGTTTATACCTACTTGGCTTAACAAGATTATCATTGGATATTCTAATACTACTAGCTTCCTTATAGCTCATTGATCACTAGTTTACTTCTTCTTACTAATTTACTTAAGGTCATTCGAAGGTTTATATAATAGGTCAAAGCTAAAGGTTAACAAGTGCTAGGTCAAGAATTGGTCACTCAATAGTGATGATCCATTGACACTAGGACTTGGTTAAATAGGAATGTCACCTCTTAACATCATATTAAGGGTATGTGTTGAATGGTCTTGACTTGACTTCCTTTACTACTCTATTTGTTCTAAGTGTTAATGTTTAAGAACTATCATGGTACCTGTGATAAGAATAACTATGTCAAGCAAGTGTTTCAAGATTTGGTTATGGAGTTACTTTACTTAAGTTATATACTTGACTTGGGATTCAGGGTTTGTGGTAGATAAAACCTTGATATCAGCTTTAGAATATTAAGTATTAATCCTTGCGTTGTTGTATGGAATACCATGTAATGATCTCTAGAAGATCAAGTACTCTTTATTAAGTAGTGTGTTGTGACTTAGTTTTATTACATTTGATCTACCCTTAGATCAAATTATATTACCCAAAGATAAAGTTTTAGCAAAGATCATATTGAAACTTATCGCAGTCAACTTGATGATCTACTTCAGTTCCACCAAGTTAAGAGAAGCTTCAATCACTTTGACAAGTTTTATTTAAAAGCGCGAAAATTATTTGGATTTTCTATGCATGAATGCAATGCACACACCTGTGTTTAGCTTATTTCTAAGCTCTAATGTTGGGGTGTTACAACTACGACCCAAGGCCTTGATGTCTGCGCACTTCTATTCTTGTAGACAATTGTTGGGCCTCCAAGTGCAGAGGTTTGTAGAACAACAACAAGTTTCCCTTAAGTGGATTACCCAAGGTTTATCAAACTCAGGGAGGAAGTGGTCAAAGGTATCCCTTTCAAGCAACCCTGCAATCAAGATACAAGAAGTCTCTTGTGTCCCCAACACACCCAATACACTTGTCAAGTGTATAGGTGCACTAGTTCGGCGAAGAGATAGTGAAGTACAAGTGGTATGGATATAAGACAATGGTGCCAGAAAAGAGCTTAATAGGAGGAAAAGACTAAAGGCAAAAAGATGGAAGCAAGCAAACATGTAACAGATCTAGTTGAAAATGGTGTTTCAATGTTTAGAAACAAGGCCTAGGGATCATATGTTCGCTAGTGAACACTCATATAAATATCTTCTCTTCATGATACTACTCTGAACTACTCTCTGGTTGGACACTCTAATCCATGGTAGGGCTATAACAACACTCCTCAAAGTCCGCATTCCCCATCTAGATAACCCCACACTGTCACCTTGAGCGCTAGATGATTCCAACAAACACCATAATTTCATAGAGATATCCAACTCCAAATATAACTCATAACAAGTATTTATGTAACCTTAGCCAAAGTGCCACACGGTGTGCACATTGTCAACTTCACACACGTGTGGATAAGCAGAGATTCATTAAAGCACTTGAGTAGCAGAATAGATCTATAGACTACAAAGCTCATGATCTCAATAAGATCATGCATAGAGAGAGAGATGAACACATAGCTACCGGTAGAGCCCTTAGCCTCGATAGAGAACTACTCCCTCATAATCATGGGAATCAGCAACGATGATGGAGATGGTGGTGGAGATCGATGGAGATGGCTCCGGGGGCACTTCCCCATCCCGGCAGGGTGCCAGAACAGAGACTCTCTATCCCCCGAATCTCCCGTTCGGTGGCGGCGGTGATGATGGGGATATGCCGAATGGGGTATGCTCAGCAGGCCATTCCGATTGGGCCAAAGGTTTCACGAGTGGGCCTGCAGGACGACGACTAGAATGCGACTGCCTGGCGACTGGAGACTAGAGGCCCAGAAGCATACTCGAAGCCCACTCGGATTAGGTCAAAGCCTCCAAATCCATATCCTGTTCGGTTGTAAACTATAAACCCTAGCGAGGTGCCTCATATATAAACCTCCCTAGGGTATCCTGAGGACTTACGTTCCATCATACACCCCTTCAAGCGACCCGCTGCTTAGACACCGAGCTCGCCACCGTTGTAACTCGCCCACTGTCAATCCAATCTAGAAGGAGTAGGTCTTTACCCTGCGGGGGGCGAACCTGGATAAATCCATGTTCATCCGCCCCCATCTCGCACTACAGATGGCCGCCAGCTCTCGCCCCCAATTTAATCAATCGCTGCCTACTGCAGCGACTGCCGTGGCCATTTCCACGATAGTGACGCCCACCGTGGGGCCTAGCCGGACTGGCCTGAGTTCTGCGGCGAGACCCTACTCGCCGATCGATCGGCCGATCACCATCGGCGGGATCTTGCAGATCCTGCCCAGCAGCTACGTCCCGGCGTCGCGCTCGATCACCCACAGCGCGATAATGCTAGTCGGCTCCATCAACCTCTTCGTCGGCTTCACCGACGCGGTCGACCCAGCAGCGACGGTGATCATTGGTGGATCGCCGCCGCACCACGAACTGCTCTCGGAGGAGCAGGTCCGCTCCATCAGGAGCCTCGTCACCGAGTATGACTCGGCCGCCAGCAACATGGCCGAGACCAACACCGCCACGGACGACACGACCCTAAACGACGATGCCGACTCCGTGACCCCTGCCTTGGTCGATGGATCTATCACCGCGGCATCACGAGAGGACTCCATCACGCGGGTCTCCAACCCTGAGGACTTTGAGGACTCCTCCATCCTTGGGATCTTCGATTCCGATTCCGGCTCGGAGTCCCCCGAGGACTTCCGCGCCAGATCTAATCGCTTCAACACGATCTACATGGCGGGCAGCACGGCCACCCCACCAGATCCATTCTCCACACCGATCCTGCCAACCGCCACAGCCATAGAGGTGGAGGAAGCCTGCCAGCGACTGGAGGAGGCGACAGGCAAGGAGATAGCCGAGCGCAAGAAATTCCGCCTCGAGCGGGCGACGGTGCAGGAGATGTCGCTCTACCACCAGCGCCGCATCAGGACCCGCCTGAACTCCAACGTCCAAGGCCGCGTCCTAAACTTCAACGACGAGAGCGACCCTGCACGTGCGGCTGAGCACGAATACTGCGAGAACGCACCACCAGGCGGCAGCAATCGACCACCACCCGGCGCACCGACGACCGGGGCCTCGCCACCACCCATCGGTCGCGCACCCCCGCCGGACCAGCCGCGAACCATAATCTCGCCACAGGCCCGCGACGCCAACGGACTCCCACTATACTCCACCCTGATGGACAACATCGTCGCGGCCGACACCGCAGTCGCCAACCTCAATGTCCAGGGAGAGGGCACGCTGCAGATCCAATACACCAAAGCCCTACTCGCCAGGGCCATCGAGCAGCAAGCCGCGGGAGTCGACCCGCGGGGACGGATGTATTCCCTCTCCTCGGCAAGCAGGGCGGCCTCAACAGGTCACCCCACCGTCGCCAACACCATGACCTACCCACCACCATAGCCCCTGGCGATCCAGCCATGGGCCGCCAACCCCGCGCTCTCCACCAACGAGCCGCGACCGGTGAACAACACGGTCGCTGCCAACGGGCAGCCTATCGATGCCCGAACGCACATCGTCAAGAATTAGGATTGGCGGGCGCACCAGCCCAACGACTTGAGGCACACCCTCAGTAACCGCGGCGACCCCGAACCCAGGGGCTCGCTCAGCCGAGTTGGCCCCCAATGCTTCAGACCTATGATCCGAGGAGAAAAGTACCCCGCCAACTTCAAAGCGCCCAAGAAGATCGAAAAGTACGACCTGATGTACGATCCAATAGTCTGGTTGGACACATACCTCATGGAAATGGGAATCGCCGGCCACACCAACCTGCTAGACGCTCTCTACCTCCCCCTGATGATGGAGGGTGCGACCCGGCAATGGATCAACACCCTCCCCGCTGACAGCATCGACTCCTGGGAGGAAATGGGGGGTGCCTTCGTCAGGCACTTCGAGGGTTCCTACACCCGCGCCACCACCATCGAGGACCTGGAGTGATGCATCCAGGGACAAAGCGAGTCGACCCACCATTGGATTCAAAGGTGGCAGGAACTATGGATCAATGCCTCCGGCATCCACCTGGACACGGCGATACATTGCTTCAAGAACGCGTGCCGGTACGAACCCCTGGTCGCTAAGATCAAGAGGGTCTATCGGACGCTCGACAACATCCCTGACCTCCTCGAGATTGCCAAGCGCTATGCAGAGGAGGACCCCAACTAGGACTCCGAAGACGAGTCGGGAGGAAGACGCCGCACCAACGTCCACGACAGCAGGCGACAGCGCGACATGCGCTACAGCGACACTCGCATCACCAGCAAGCACTGCACGGATGGACGAGTCGACTTCATCGCCAACGCTGGATATGGCCAACACGACCCAAGAACTACCACTGCGACGGAGGAAGCTATCGCGACAGCGGAAATTACCACGCCAACAACGTGGCGAGGCCAAAATTCTACCCTGCCGCCCTACTCAACGAGCCCTGCATCTACTATAGCAGGGAGGGAAAACCCGCCACCCACACCACCACCGATTGCCACTCCCTCGAGGAGATCGAAAAGGCAAGGCGAGCAAGGGAGGACCCCAACAACAACCCGCCTCGGGATAACGGAAACGCCGGTGGCTTCGGCAACGCCGTTGGCTCGCTACACACCTTCACCGGGCTCGGTACCAAATGCGAGAAGAAGGTCCTCGCTCGCACAGTAGCCGTCAATGCGGTGACCCAAGTTTACATCCCTCGCTTCCTCAACTGGTCCGAACAGAGCATCACCTGGAGTCGCCAGGACCACGCACACATGATCGAATACCCAGGGCGAGTCGCCCTAGTGGTCAGGCCCAAGGTGGCTGATTACTGGCTGCCCAAGACACTGATGGACGGCGGGAGCTCCATCAACATCATGTACCTGGACACGTTCAAGAGGTTCCAGCTCCCAGAAGAAGCAATCGAGCCGACCCTAACACCCGATCGGAAGGCGTATCCGATTGGAAAAGTGACTCTGCCAGTCACCTTCGGCACACCGGCAAATTACTGCACGGAGAGGATTGTGTTCGAGCTGGTGAACTTCTGCAGCCCCTACCACTGCGTCCTGGGATGCCAAACGTTCGCCAAATTCATGGCGACCCCCCACTACGCATACAACATGATGAAGCTTCCAGGGCCGAGCGGCATCATTACCGTCCAGGGCGACCCTGATATGGTTGTGGAATGCGAGGACAAAGGCGCTGAGCTCGCTGACACCATCATCGCTGCGGAGACTGACCACGTAGAGGAGCTCGCAAAATACACGGGCAACATCAACAAGGACGACCCCACCATCCTAAAGAAGCCAATCGCCGTGAACTCCACATTCAAGGCGACCACACACACCCGCACCGTCGAGCTTGTCCCGGGTGACTCCAGCCAGACGGTCACCATTGGGGCGCACATGAGCCCCGCATAGGATAGCATGCTCATTAGGTTCCTCCGTGAGAACCGTGACATATTCGCATGGAAACCATCTGACATGCCAGGTGTCCCGAGGGAACTCGCTGAGCACAAACTAAACGCCGACCCCAAAGTGCGACCAGTAAAGCAGTCGCTACAGCCCTTCAATGAAGAGCGCCGTCGAGCAATCGCCGAAGAAGTACAACGCCTGCTAGCCGCAGGCTTCATTCAACCAATAAAATACTCCAAGTGGCTGGAAAACCCAGTCCTAGTTCTGAAAAGAACAACACGTGGATAATGTGTATCGACTACACCAACCTCAATAGCGCCTTCCCGAAGGAGGAGTTCGTCCTACCGCGCATCGACCAGATCATCGACTCGACCACGGGATCGGATTCACTGTGCTTCCTCGACGCGTACTCTGGTTACAACCAGATCAAAATGGTGGTCAGGGATGAGGAGAAGATGACGTTCATCACGCCATTCGGCGCCTTCTGCTACACAGCCATGACGTTCAGCCTCAAGAACGCTGGCGCCACATACCAAAGGTGCATGCAAGAGTGCCTCGCGAGCCAAATTGTCCGCAACATTCACGTCTACATCGACGATGTGGTGGTAAAATCCACCCGCCAGGACGACCTGCTCGCCGACCTGGCCGAAACCTTCACAAACCTGCGGAGGTACAACATCAAGCTGAACCCAGGAAAATGCACCTTCGGTGTCCCCACCAGACAGCTCCTGGGATATGTAGTCTCCAAGCGAGGCATCGAAGCCAACCCCACCAAGATCGACACCATCGCACGACTCGAGAAACCCGAGTGCCTGCGCGACGTCCAGAAGTTGGCCGGGCGAGTTGCGGCTCTCAACCGCTTCATTCCCCGACTAGGCGAGAAGGGAATGCCCCTCTACCGCTTGATGCACAAGAACCCAACGTTCCAATGGGACATGGAGGTGCACGATGCACCCAAAGCGCTCAAAGAAGTGCTCCTCGCAGCCCCACTACTTGCCGCTCCAGTCGACAAAGAGCCAATGCTCGTCTATGTGGTGGCCTCCACTCGAGTCATCAGCACCATGATGGTCGTCGAACGACCATAGGAGGGCAAGGAGCGCCCCGTACAGCGCCCCGTCTACTACATCAGCGAAGTCTTGACGAACTCATGTCAGCGCTACCTGCAGTACCAGAAACTGGTATACGCGGTATTCCGAGCTCAATGGCGACTCCCCCATTACTTCCAGGAGCACCCAATCACGGTGGTATCTTCTGCACCACTACAGGACATAATACGCAATCACGAGGCAACTGGGTGAGTCGCCAAGTGGGCCGTCGAAATCGGCATCCACAACATCAAATACGAGCCCCACAAAGCGATCAAGTCACAAGCCCTGGCTGATTTCCTCGCAGATTGGGAAGAAGCACAGCAGCCGGAGAAGCTACCATACCTCCATTACTGGTCGCTCCATTTTGACGGCTCCAAGAACACCGACAGCGCAGGGGCAGGGGTCATATTGACCTCCCCTAAAGGAGACAAGCTCCGCTATGTGCTCCACCTCAACTTCAAGCCTTGCACCAACAACATGGCAGAATACGAGGCCCTCCTCCACGGCATGCGGGCCGCCAAGGAGATGAACATCAACCGCCTATGGTGCTATGGCGACTCCGATCTAGTCGTCGGCCAAGTCACCGGAACCTGCGACGTCGTCTCCCCAACAATGATAGCGTACCACCAAGCGATAGACCAGCTGGGAGGACACTTCGACGGCTACTCCCTCGAGTGGATCGATAGGCGAAAGAACGAGGAGGCAGATGCCCTTTCCCGCATCAGGTCGGCTCAGCAAACGCCACCTGTAGGCGTCTTCCTCAACATCATCCATAAACCTTCGGTCTGCCCACCGAAGGAGATCGACATTGGGATACCACTATAACCCAAGCCGGCCCTAGTCTCCATGATTGTGGAGCCCAGCGACTGGACAGTACCATACGTCGCCTTCCTCGAGCACAAGATCCTCCCAAGCAACAAGACGGAAGCGCGAATGATTGTGCGCCGTTGCAAATCCCCCGTCATCATCAACGGCGAGCTCCACAAACGCAGCATGACTGGCGTGTTCCAGCGCTGCGTACAGTCAGAAGAAGGCAGCAAGATCCTCCAGGACATCCACGCTGGCGACTGCGGCCATCATACCGGCACCAAGTCGCTGGTCGCCAAGGCCATGCGTCACGGTTTCTACTGGCTCACCGCGCATGCCGATGCCACCGACATCGTGCAATGATGCGTCGGGTGCCAGAAGTACGCCAACCAGACACACTTCCATGGTTTGGCACTGAAGACCATCCCTATCACATGGCCATTCGCTGTATGGGGCATGGACATGGTCGGCCCGTTCAAGAAGGCCCCATACGGCTTCACCCACCTCCTGGTCACAGTCGACAAGTTCACCAAGTGGGTCGAGGCCAAGCCGATCAAAAAGTGTGACGGCAAGACGGCCACCAAGTTCTTACGCGAGCTTATCTACCAGTATGGCTACTCACACAGCATCATAACAGACAACAGTACCAACTTCGCCAAGGGTGCCATGGCAGAATTCTGCGAAGAACACGGCATACAACTCGACCTCGCCTCAATCGCCCACCCGGAGTCGAACAGCCAAGCAGAACACGCCAATAAGAGCGTCCTCCACGGGCTCAAGCCAAGACTCCAAGTACCCCTCGAGCGCACCCCAGGATGCTGGGTCGAAGAGCTCCCTTCTGTAATATGGGGAATCCGCACCTCCATCAACCGCTCCACGGGGTTTACACCCTTCTTCATGGTGTACGGCGCCGAAGCCGTGATGCCAACCGACCTGGAGCACAACTCACCTCAAGTCGCCAACTACGTCGAGGCGACAAACGAGATCGCCCGCCAAGACAGCATCGACCAGATCGACGAGGCACGCGACCTGGCTCGCTCCCGCACAACCATCTACCAACAGGGGCTCCACCGCTACCACAGCCGCCGAGTCCGGACCCGCACCTTCCAGGAGGGCGATTTGGTACTACGACTGGCCTAGGACAAGAAGGGCATGCGCAAACTCTCCCCCCGTGGGAGGGGCCATTCTCCATAGGATGAGTCTTTGGCAACGATGCCTACTACCTCATCGACATATGAGGCGACGGCCAGCTCGAGGTCGGGAGGCCATGGAATGTAAACCTTCTCCGAAAGTTCTATACATAGAACTCAACCTTGTACCCAGATGATATATAATGAAATTCATTCGGATCACACAAATTTTGCCTACTCGCCATACCTTTGTGCCACTCGCACTTGTACAATTAGCAATATGCTACCCACGGAAGTGAACCCTTGGTCGAGCGACCGGCACAACTAAGTAGTGCGGCCCAAGGGCACCGAAAATATTCGGGCTTTGTGTCATCCATGAATACGCCAACCCGGAGCCACCATCGGAGTCGCCTAACTACATTGGCCCACTGGGCCAAGACGACCGGTATACGCTTCTCACAACGACTTGTCCTTCCCATCCTCGCGCAAAGCGACTCGAACGGTTAAGTACCACGCACGGGGACTCCGCAAAATGGAAAACCTCACGCGGCTCGAGAACACACTAAGTAAGAGAGCTGCCTTGGACTTGCCCAGCGACTGGTTCTCCGAGCCAGGGGAGGAGACGCGTTACAAACAACGCACCAGTAACTCGCAACAGGCACACGCCCGAAACAGGCACGCGACTCGAACGGTTAAGTACTACGCTCGGGGACTCGCCTACAAACAATCCCACTCGTGCTCAGGGACTCGCCCCTTCAGAAAACACAAGGGACAAACAACAAAAACCAAAACAAACACACACGTATACAATACAAAATATAGTTCATATTTCAAGCAAGTCACCACTTGGCATATCTTACAAATCGCCTAGAAAAACTATCTATTTCGCAGGCCCTGATGATGAAGCGTCCAAACCACCCTTAACATGAACGAATGGTTACCACGGGTTCATCGGGTACGTCGACAGCGACTTTGACAGCGCCGACCGAAAGGGCTGCTCCGACTTCAGATCACGATGCTCTGGCCCGGGGTCGCCTGGAGCCACCATCGTCTCCTGGTACGGCAGAAGGTCCCCCATTGCCAACACCCGATCAGCGAAGGGGGCGGCCTTGGCGGTCAGCTTCAATACCTCCGATATCTCCACCGTACCATTCACTGAAGGGTAGCTGCTGGTGATATCGTCGAGGTCAAAGTCGTTGGGAAAGTGAGAAAGCCCCAAACTCAACGCCGTGGTGGCCCCGTGCTTGAAAGCCGAGCGTGCCATCCACTCCACAACGTTGGGTACCTCCTCCAGATAGCGCCACACCTCAGTCAGTCCCCCAGGAATAACCTCGGTGGGGGACATTCCTTGAAGAATTGCCTGGACGCACAACACCGAGGCAGTGGTCGCGTTCACCACCACAGTCACACACTGTGAGGCGTTGAAGGTCTGCACCACCAGGTCGCTTTGACCTATCACCGCTGCAACTTCAGATGTCAGTGCCACTACGGATTTCCCCACCCGGGGACTCACCGCACACATTGAACAAAAGAGCAACGACTCACCAAGGAGCTTCCGGCAGTTCTCGGTGACGTGCTTCTCTAGGGCAGCATGATCGCTTTGCAGCCCAAGGATGACCGAGTCCGTGGACTTCCACTCCTCTTCAGCTGCAGCGACTGCAGCCTTCGCCCTATCCTCAGAAGAGATCGAGGTCGCCTTCGCCTCCTCCAACTCCTTCACCAGCGAGTCGATACGCCCATTCGCCACGTCTAGCTCGGCAATTGGGACATACCCTTCTCGGGCCTTGGCAATAGCAGCTAGAAGATCATCTGAACAGAAAATAAATGATTGTCAGCGCTTCGGAACACCAACAATTTGTAGCCGAAAAATGAATCAAGTACTCACCAATAGTCTCCTGGAGTCGTCGGTTTGCCTCCTGCGCCACGCGCAGATCATGCTCCAGACGCTCCTTTGCGTCCTATTGATCTGTCGACTCCCTTTGCAAGCCCTGTAAGCAGAACGAAAAAGTCAGCAATTACAAAAACATAAAATAAGTGTCCAGCTGCTGAAATTCGGCGACTAGACACTCGGGGACTAGCGACTAGAAGAAATTCAGTTCCTAGCCGCTGAAATTCAGCGACTAGGAACTCGGGGACTGGAGACTAGAAGAAACTCAATGCCTAGCCGCTGAAATTTAGTGACTAGACACTCGAGGACTGGACGTACCTGAATGGCGGCGCCAAGTATGTTGTGAAGTTCTCTGGCGTCCGTCGAAGGGACCACGAAGGAGGTATGCCCGCGATGAGACCCGACGTCCTCGTCAATGATCTCCGGGCTCTGCGGAGACTGGTTGTCTGCCACGCCCGGAAACCCCTTCGCCATGAAGCGCGGAAACGTCGCTGAAGCTCTAGCCGGGGCACTAGTCGTCGGAGCCGATGGTTTCGTCGTCGGAGCTCCCGTGGCTGGCTCCGATCGGGTAACCACCACCTCCTCGGTGCCCGCAGCAGGATCACTCCCCTAGGCGCTATCTCCTGCCACGGCATCGTCGGCACCGCCCTTCCGCTTCTTCGCGCCCTCCATAGGCGCGGCATCTTTAGCATGCTTCCTCTTCTTGGGGAGATCACCTTCCCCTGCGGCAGCGACTAACGGAATTTTCGCCATCGAAGGGCGACCAATCTTCTTGGCACCGGACCTGCCAAACCTCCAAAGTCAGTTTAGAAGTCACAGAAAAAAGAGGATCTAGAATCAGAAGGGAGAACCCGAGTCTTACTTGGCGACCGGAAGAAAACGCAACCCCGTGCTGATATGGGCAGGTTTATCCAATTTCGGGCCTAGCTTGCGCGTCGGACCTCTTTCGAAGACATCCGAAGCCCACGACACTGCGGGCCTCTTCGATGATGAGGCCACAGTCGCAGGAACCTCCGGTTCAGAAGATGCCGCCATTCCCGAAGGTCATGGCGACTTTGACGCGGCGGCCTCAGCCGCTTCCTGCTCTGGTGACGTCGAAGCTGGTGGTGCGATCACTGCAAGAGGAACCTCCACCGCCGCGTCGGCACCTTCAGCCTCTGATCCCGTCATCAGAACCGTGCCTTCTGGGATCTTACGCGAGTTCTCAGCCGTGTCGTCCTCGGACTCGTCATCCGACTCGAACACCACCGCCGACCTGGATGGCGACGTCGCCTTCTTCGCTGGTGACTTTGGCTTGCGCGAGGGTTTTGTCGGCGTGGCTGTTCGCCGAGAAGTGTGCTCTTGAAAGATTTCATAGCCTTCTTCGTGTTCTTCGAGACTACAGCTTGCCTCGAGCTCGCGTTGCTTCTGCATGCGAATCTTGCAAGCCGTAGGCGCTAGGGGAGGAGCTCCTACCTCCTCCTCTTCCTCCTCAGAAGATTCTCCTGAGGCACCCTCCTCGAACTCGTGGGGAACCTCTTCATCGAGTGGGGGGAGCTAGCCCTCCAAAACCTGAAACAACTGAGAGTGGACACGAATAAATTTCATACAATGCGGTTGCGAATCGCACCACGAGAATTACGACTGAAGTTAAATTCAGAGAGAAGAACTTACTATGGGGGCTTCATTCTTCACGGGCACGTACGGAGCGAGCCCGGCTGACGTGGTTGTGAATTCCGCGTCAGTGATCTTCTTCAGGGCGGCCTTGTAATCTTCGGCGTCCCATGATTCCTTGCTGGCCCAGGAAGGATCATTCTTCCTGCTGTACTCGTACATCCAGTGCGGTCGAGCCGCCAATGGGACCAATAGCCGCCCGAGCCAGCAGTTGTACAGGTTAATCGAGGACAAACCTTGGTCCTTCAGCTTCTGGATCTGGTCCATCATCTCCGTGACAACCATCCTCTGATCATCGGGGAGCCTATCCATCGCTAGCCGGTGGGGTTCGCTTCTCTCCGCGAGGAACTCCGGGAATGCTACCTCGCCAGAGGGAGTGGACTCCTTCACGTAGAACCAGCTCCTCTTCCACTCTCTCACATCCTTCTTTGGCAGCATGAGCTTGATGAAGTTGGCCTTCGGCTTTAGCTGAAAGGTGACGCCTCCGGCCGCCAAGATCGGGCCGCCGGACCCTTCACGTCCGATGCGGCCATGGAAAAGCTCCAGCCACAACGGGAAGTATGGCCTACAGCCAAGATAGCACTCATAGAAGGCGACGAAGATCGCTAGTTGCTCGATGCTGTGCGGGCCGAGATCTGATGGCTTGATCGCATAGTATGCGCAGAATCGCCGGAAGAATAACGAGGTAGGAAATCTCAAGCCCCTCTCTAGATGGCTTGGGAAGCAGATGAATTCGTCGGCGCGTGGCTTTGGCTCGATCTCGGAAGACACGGGGATCCGCCAATTCCCCTTGCGGAGGACCCCGGCATCCTCGAAGGACCTGAGTTGCGCCACGGTGCACTTTGACTTCCCCCACGAGCCTTTCAGAGGTGCCATCGAGAAGGAAGACAGAGTCACTTGGTCTGGAAAGGTGTGGATCGAGGGAAGACAGGAGAAATGGATGCGCGAGAATGAAAACTGCGGAGAAGGATCTGCAGGACTAGTCTGTCACTCCCCTTATAAGGGGATGCTACCCGCCAATCTCGGGTATCCGTTACCCGCGGTAATTGTGCCGAAGTTACCGTTGGAATATCCAACAGATAGTTTGACCAAGTTGACGGTCCAACTCCTCCATTCGAATCGCTTGCAACTGAGTCCCGTCCACTCGCTGAAACAGCGAGTTGACGGCGGTTGCATTCGCCAAAGCAGCGACTGAGAACCTGGGGAAAAATTCCTGGGTCTCGGTGGAGTCCACCGCCAATTCGACTGGGCATCCAAATTGGACTCGCCTACTCCGACTGCCAAATGAACACCTGCGTCTGAATCAACGATGGCCTCGGGGACTACTGATGGGGATATGCCGAATGGGGTATGCCCAGCAGGATGTTCTGATTGGGCCAAAGGTTTCACGAGTGGGCCTGCAGGACGGCGACTACAATGCGACTAAGGAGAAGGCCTGGTGACTGGATACTGGAGGCCCAGAAGCGTACTCGAAGCCTAGTCGGATTAGGTCAAAGCCTCCGAATCCATATCCTGTTCGGTTGTAAACTGTAAACCCTAGCGAGGTGCCTCATATATAAACCTCCCTAGGGTATCCTGAGGACTTAGGTTCCATCATACACCCCTTCAAGCGACTCGCTGCTTAGACATCGAGCTCTCCACCGTTGTAACTCGCCCACTGTCAATCCAATCTAGCAGGAGTAGGTCTTTACCCTCTGGGGGGCCGAACCTGGATAAATCCATGTGCATCCGCCCCCATCTCGCACCACAGATGGCCGCCATCTCTCGCCCCTGATTCAATCAATCGCTGCCTACTACAGCGACTGTCGTGGCCATTTCCACGACAGGCGCTGCGGAACTTTTCGTGGCTAGAGGCTGGACTCTTTAGGGTTTCTGCATCGGAGGCTTCTTATAGGCAAAGGGGCGATGTCAGAGGGTGGACCAGGGGCCCACACCACCTGGTGGCGCGGCCAGGGGGACCCGCGCCACCACATGGTGTGGCCAGCCCCTGGCCCCTCGTCTCGTCTTCTGGCTCCATGAGTCTTCCGGTAAACTATCGACTTTGGCTTTTATCCGGTCCAATTCCGACAATATTCATTTTCTGCCTTTTCTGGAACCAAAAACAGAAGAAAACAGGCAACTGGCACTGTGGCATCTTGTTACACATTTAGTTCCAGTAAATGTGTAAAAATACTCCAAAGTGTGGACAAAACATAAGAAAGTAGATATAAAACAAGCATGGAACATCAAAAATTATAGATACGTTTCCAACATATCAGGCCCACAAAGAAATAAAGAGTCGTAGAAGCATCTGAAGCCCAGGAACCAGACGCGTTAATCAAGATAGACATACAAACCGACATAGTCGAGTAGTTGTAATCAAACCTGTAACCGATCCGTAATGGACTCTGAGACCCGGTCTCTCATATAAGGGCTAGGAGGAGCCAACGGAGAGGACACTGTAGCTTGGAGTAGACACAAACTACCGTGACTTAGATCACATCTAGCGAATCAACGACTTTGTAATCATCTCATTTGCAATAAAGCTCAAACAGGATTCGACTCCCTTGTTTGTCTGACAGGCCGACGAAATCACCAGCGCTCTCATTTCCATCAAACCCAAGTCCATATCTATGGACATTGTCGAGGTTACCCCTTGATAGACGCCCCTCCAACAGGGTCTAGAAAACGATCTCCCGGCAAGTGAGCATGGTCGTATCCTCACCTGCTACCATTCGCGAGTACCTCAGTGGATCCGAGTCCTGCATCACCTATGACCGATTTGACCACCTACGTCAGGTCGCATGACTAGCCCACGCAGCCCTAGTGCTCAAGGCACAAACCGGTGGCTACAAGATGAGCATGGTCTTCATGGAATGATGCAGTGGCATCAACCTCATCTTTGCCAGCACCCTATGCGTCATGAACATTAACTTGACAATCATCGAGCCATCCGAAACAACTTTTCACACCAGGGAAGCCCATCCTGCCCCTGGACAAAATCTACATGGACGTAATCTTCGGCAAGCCCGATAACTTCAGGCACAAGAGACTCGACTTCGAAGTCGTCGACCGGCCATCACAGTACCACGCCATACTTGGGCGGGTCGCATTCGCTAGGTTCACTTCGGTACCACATTACGCCTACCTCATGCTGAATATGCAAGGACCCCATGGTGTCATCACCATCCGTGGAAGCTTCACACAATCCGACAACTACGATAGGGAGTTTAACAGAATCTCCCAATCTTTTGGAATGCAAGAAGAACTTGTGAAGCTCAAGGAGTTGACAGACCATAGTCTTCCTCCCGTGAGCCAACGGAACACACCCAAGCAATCCTTCGACTCCATGGTCGACACAAAGGAGGTCCAGGTCCACCTGGCAGACCCCACAAAGACGACCCTTGTTGCAAGCAACCTGAGTTCCGCATAGGAACACACACTCGTTGAATTTATCCATGAGAGTTGGGAAATCTTCGCCTGGTGTCCCGCGAACATGCTAGGAGTTCCTAGGGAATTCTCCGAGTACGCACTCAACGTGTACATGGACGCCAGACCGGTCAAGCAATCGATACACCACCTCCCCGAGCCGAAGGCCAAAGATGTTGGCATGGAGGTCAACGGACTTCTAGACGCCAACTTCATCCGCGAGATTAAGGAGTGCACTTGGGTGTTAATCCCGTACTAGTCCCTAAGAAGAGCATAGACATACTCCGCATGTGTATGGACTACACATCCCTGAATAAGCACTGTCCGAAGGACCACTTCCCCCTGCCGTGGATCGACCAAATTGTCGACTCCACCGCGGTTGCAAATGCCTCTCGTTTCGCGATGCCTACTTAGGCTATAATCAAATTCGTATGAAAGCGGAGGACCAGGAGAAAACTGTCTTCATCACACCCTTCAGAGTATACTGATACAACACCATGCCCTTCGAGCTGAAGAACGTAGGTGCCACCTATCAAAGGTGCGTGCATGCCTGCCTCAAGGACCAAATCGGCATAAATGTCCAAGTATACATGGACGATGTGGTCGTCAAAACCAAGGAAAGCACATCACTCATCGACGATCTCCGCTAGACGTTCGACAACCTCGACCGGTACAAGATCAAGATGAAACCGCTCAATTGCGCGTTCGGCGTTCCATCCGGGCAACTACTCGGATACCTCATCTCCGCAAGGGGAATCGAAGCAAATCCGGAGAAAATAAAAATCATACTAGCGATGTAGAAGCCGGAGAACATCAAGGACATCCAGCAGCTAGCTGGACGTATTGTGGCAATAAGCCAATTCATTAGTCTGATGGGCAAAAAAACGCTGCCTTTCTATCAACTGCTCCGCAAAACGGACAAATTCGAATGGACCACTAAAGCACAAGTGGCTTTCGAAGACCTCAAGCACTTACTTTCAACCTCTACACTCCTGGTGACCCGTAAGGAGAAGGAGCCAATGCTGATTACATCGCCGCCACCAATCAGGTAGTCAGTACCGTGCTCGTCGTTGAGCGCGAGAAAGACAGCAAGATCCATGGGATACAACGACCCGTATACTACCTCAACGACACCAACAAAGCAACGGTATCCGTACTACCAGAAGCTGGCGCATGGTGTCTTGATGACAACGCGACGGCTGCACCATAGCCGGGCTTCATAGGATCTTGGGAAATAGGAAGTTCTGCTCCTCCACCGATGATCTGAAACAGATCATCTGATCTCTTTGAATTGCTCCCGCTTCCCACTCTGTTCACCACGGAATATCGTGTAGCATTGTAGGAGCGTGTCCCCATTCGAATCACTGGGCGAGGCCATCGCGTGTGAAATGAGGTGCTCCTTCTCCGATGATATCTCGGCGTCATCGTCAGGAGGTCGTATTGCGCCCAAAGTTGGCCGAGAGTCATTTCAAAAAAATGGTTCAGTTTTTGTTACAAGTCTGTCTTGTACTATCGATCCGACTTGATCAAAACCTCCAGTTTTCCAGCTTGGCACGATCATCCGCAGACAACTGAATTGTCATCCAAGAAACAGTAGTCTTTTTTCCAACCATGGTTGCCTTTCCAGTTCGCATAGACCTTTTGACAGAAAGACAGGCAGACGGCGTGTCGATGTCCATCCATGTTTATTCGACGTGGTGCTATTAGCTCACACCAGAATGCAACCCAGAATTTTTGTTTTAGTACTAACTTCATTTAGGGAACTAGCAGACGACAGCAAGAAGAGACAGGCATGTGGTGTGCATCCACGTACAACTACATACAAAGCCGCACACAATAACTCGAAAGAAAATATGGAGTTGACAGGCAACACTGCTTAAGCAACCACGCCTGATTGGCCACACCTCAGAGAACAAACGGCATCGATATCTTACACTCACTAACCCTCAGCACCCGATGTGCTGCGTCCACCCAGTACCCACGGCTGGACACCACCATCATCATCATATATAGTTAAATAAACGGCTGGAGAATCTCTCCATCGATTTGCATGTTGGAAAGTTTTACAGCAAGAGAAAAACACAGCTACCGCAGAGCCGTCTTAGCGCACTTATTTCCATGGCCAAGACGCGAAAGAATGGACAAGACATAACTCAACCTGATTTCTAAGAATAAATGGAGAGGAACCCCAATTATTTTGCTTCCTCTCGTATAATAAGCCAGCCGCGGCATGCTTCCTTCCCATGCTCTAAGCCACGGCCGCCTGCTTGCACACCGGGCATGCGTTCTTCACCTGCAGCCACTTCTTGATGCAGCCAGAGTGGAAGTCGTGCCCGCACTTCAGTATCCCCAGGAGATCGTTGTCTTTGTATCCCTCCTGCACATGATTCGCCGGTCATATATTAGACTTTTATTCAGGGGGGAAATGGTTCAAGGCATTTTGCTGTGACAAACTGTTCAACATGGAACTGGGAATGAGACACGAGAGCACTGGGAGAGAACTTTACCAGGCAGACTAAACACCTCCCATCCTCCTCATCCTCTTCGTCTTCTGCCTCATCAGAACTGCAGCAAACCACTTCTTTCACACAGCCTGCAATCTTTTCATCGGCAAGGCCCGTGTTGACACTGCCGATGGATTCCTCTAAAGCCAGCAGCTCCTACACAAAGAATACAGAAAAGGTTAATTAAAATATCCTCAAGTTCTGCGAGCAAATTGCTGAAGAAGTAAAACAGCAGCTCTACCTCATAACTCATCTCATCAATGTTCAGTCTCAAGTCCCTGTGGGGGTCAGCAACTGCTTGCCTTGTTTGTTGATAGAGAGCCAAGTGAGATTCCAGCATCATAAGCCGCTTCACAAACAACAGATTGATCAGTTCAAAATTCAAAACTACATGGATATACCAACTAAATTCAGGAAACAAGAAGTCTACCTGTGCCTCAACCATCAGAGGACTGATACCATAGAATGAGCTCCTCGCCATTCTGTTCCTTGCACTGTTAGCATGAGTCGTAGACACATGCCTTGCTTGTCTAGAAGATGCAGCAGCGCCGATAGGAGATGGCTGATTGATCCGTATGGATGTAGAGGTAGCAGGTGGATAGCTAGGAATAGCTGCATCATGGGGTATTGCTCTGTAGCTAGAGGAAGCTGCAGATGATGGATGCGCGTAGCTAGGAGCGGCTTCACCCTGAACAGCTCTATGAACAGCATAGCCACCATTGGCAAATATTGCAGTGTCCAAAGAACCAGGGACAGTTGAGGCAGCAGCAACACTTGAGCTGCTGCTCTGCATAGCAGGATGGTGTGGCCTTCCCAAAGAAACCCTGCCAGTGATCCCAGTGGCCCCTAAACACAATCAAAGCACATGTACTGTAAGCCTGAACAACAGTAATAAACAGTAAGAAATGGAAAACACATATTCTATATCATATAGAAGATTATTAAGGACGCTAATAAATCCACATTTTTGCATATTCTATATCATATAGAAGATTATTAAGGACACTAATAAATCCACATTTTTCTGGTATAATTGTAGCGCTGGACTGAAAACAGAAGCACGTAACTACTAGAATCAATTCACAAAAATCCAGCCCATACCAAAATTAAGATGGCTTATGTTTGGTTGCAGAATTTCTTATACTAACCAAAGACTTCATGAGATGCCAATTGTTAAGTGAAAAACTGGAGCAAGTACGTTAGGAACACAATAAAAACAAATCTAGCACGTTGTCTTTTTTGCGGGTAACAAACCTGAAGGTAATGTTCTTGTTTGCTGAGAAAAAGGTGCTTGGTTCCTTTCTGCTGATGTACTTACGAAAGCGCTTGCAGCTGAATGGAATAGCGGCAGGTGATTATTGCTTGATGCAGAAGTCGAACCTGGTCTAGGTTCCACAGAAATATTGCGTGCTCTGACATTCCTCTGAGACCCTTCTTGATTAACCAAGCGTTGGTCATTCCAGTTGCTTGGACCAATGCTTAAAGTCATTTGTGGAAGTAGAGGCTCAGGAAGTGCAGCAGGATTTGGCTGCACAGTATTAGATAACCGACTACTGGAAGAGCTTCCCACATAATAGTCACCAGCATTTATTCCATCCACAGGGTTTTTTCGCTTCACCGCAACCCTTCTGCTGTCCATATGGGAACTCATTGGAGCAAACAAATCCTCAGATCCATCTGGGTAACTTGGAGCACGATATGGAACAAAGGAAACATGTGAGGTTCCTTGGTTCCCAACTCTAAGACCTTGATACTGCATAGCACGGCTTGAAGATGGAACGTCATTTGATCTACTTGGCATACTCCCGAAGCCTGGAGGACCAAGTCTAAGGGGTGCATCGCTTCCCATATGCTCAAAAAGCTTCTGATCTGAGATTGAAACAAAAGAGTGTTGCTATTTTATCATAACTGAGATGTAAAGCAGAGTATAGCACAGGTGAAGTCCAGCTACCTAAAGGCGAAGGTTCATTGTGTGGCCCATCCCTGGGTTGAAAACGATCCATCTCTGGCAACTTGGGAGATGGTTCTGATGATGTCTAGCTAAGAAACAGTCTGGTTTGGTTGCCCTTAACCTGGAATCACAAATTGAATGAACGTCAATAATCCAGCATCAGACAAAATTGCAAATTTGATAGAAATGATGTGTTAGCATAGTTCAACATGGATTGTGGATATTGAATGAACATCAATAATCCAGCATCAGACAAACATTGCAATTCCATTGGAATGATGTGTTGGCACAATTTAACATGGATTATGGATATTTGAGCAAGCAATTGACATGAACTAAGGCATCAAAACATGGAAATGGCTATATCTACTCCTAAAACTACAAAGGTAGACTGCTTAGTTAATCCACCCATTACTTTAGTAAAAGTTCCTCTGGCCTTACCCTGTTGAATGGTAAATCCACCTCGTTTCGTCACCAACAATTAACCTACAGGACAATTAGAGACAGGCTCCTCTTTGTCAGAAGATGACAGATTGGGTAACCCGCCAATGAGAGGTTATCCCCCCGACATCCAGTCCTGCATTACTGATCAGCTTTCCCTTAATTGGTAAAATTGTAATCGTCTAAAGAATAGCAGTATCTTAGCATTTAGCACAGCCACAGAAGGCCAAGGCGGGGTATCAGGAGCTATGTCTGAGGGATACATAACAATTGTAGTATATTAGAAGAAAAGGTCGCTACTGATTGTAGATTCTCAATAGGCCAACAGTAGTAACCAAGATAAATCAGCTAGACTGAAGCAACAAAACTTGCGGGGGTTATTAGCTAGCCTGGAGATTGATTCACAGAGAGAAATGGTAAAATGTATGTAAACCACTCCCAAATCAGTCCCATTTCAGAAGTTACAAACAATAGCCAATAGCATCCCCCAGAAATTAGAAATCAGATTACGTAGATTAGAACTCATCTCACTGCTTTGAACAAGCATACAACGGTTGAAGCCAAAATCCCTGCCCCATAACTGAAAAGAACAGGTCTTTGTGCCATATTAAACAGCAAAAATTAGCACCTGAAGGTGAGAGGACATGGTGATTGCTTACTGGTGTCAAGGCTTTAGCAAATGTGAAGAGATACCATAACAGGAGGGAGCATTGCCGTCTTAAATGGTGTGCATAAACTGGGCTCCAGCAACAAGGTGTGGTCTGGTCTGTGGTTGCATAATTTGAACTCGGCCCCAGATATGGCAGGTGATGAAACCAACAGGGCGTGCTTATCATGAGCATAGAGACGCACGAGTAAAACATGTTAGTAGATTTTTTTTTCCTGGGGTGACTAACGAGAGCGACAGAAATGGTTGCTGGAAGCAGCAGCAGCTTGCCGCACGCCTCGTGCTTACAGAGGCCGTCTGCGGAGAGGAGACGGCAGCTAGCTAGGGTGATTAAAGAAACCCGGCCGGGCGCAATCCATGGCAATCTAGCACGCGCGCGTGGTCGAAGTCTGTTGTACCGTCAGGCTCATCTTACTTTTCTACCGGAGCGTAATCCCCGTAATCCCGCCCCCGCCCACGCGCCGACGGGGAGATCGGCGGAGGGCGGATCAGTCCACCCGCCGACCGCGTCGGGGACGAGGAGGGGAGGGGTCCAAGTCCAACCAATCGCAACCGGAACTCAACCGAAAACAGAGGAACAGGACAGAGCCGTGCGGAAAGGAACGGGGAAATCGAAGGGGGGCCGGTACGGTGATACCTCCGGGGGGAAGGGGGCGGCCGATCCGGTGCGCGATCCGGCCGGATCGGCGGTCGCGGCGGGGTGTATCTCCGGTGGCGGCGCGGTGGGAGGAGGAGGAGGGGCCGCTGCCTGTGGCTGGTCTGAAGACGAAACAAATTGGTCCGCGTGGGGGGAGGGTGGGGTGGGGGGAGGAGGGAGGGAGAGCGGTATTTATAACGGAAGGGGAGGGTGAGCGTTGGGGAAGGCGGAGAAGGAGAAGGAACGAGTAGCGGGGCCCCGGGAGTGGGCCCCGCCCGCCTCCGCCCGCGGCCAGACTTGTCTTGTCACTTTACTCCCTACCAAAAAACAAATAGGACCGAGCGAGCGAGCGAGCGATCTGTGGCCTCCTATATTTTCAAAATTCGAAAACGGAGACCCGGGCGGGGCCCGCGCGCCAGCGAGACACCGCGCAGCTGGGGCTCCTCTGGAATCTGGACGGACAGGCGCAAAGCCACGAGGCACGGACGCGCGGGCAGACAGGTGTAGGCGTAGCGTCCTGTAGATACGGCCCCGTATACGTATCCTGTACGTGGCCGTTGATCGCTCTGAGGAAGGAAGATACGGTGGATAAATGAGGGTAGGGCAGGACGTGACGTCTGAGCCGTGGGGCCCGCGTGGCAGGGTTTGACTCGCGCGTTTCTTCCATTTCCCGGGGCTTTTTCTTTCCCTTTATTTTCTGGGTACGAACGTACTAGCCTTTTCTTCCTTGAACGAACGAGGGCAACCCTTTTGGACCAAGCTTTTGGGTTTTGGCACTGCCTTTTCCGAGCACGTTACGAAACGGACACCAAACTGGGTTTTTTGGCTGCCCTTTCGTGGTCATTGCTGCGTTCGTCCACGGATTATGCTAAACATATTTGGCGTGTAAAGTTCATAGCCATGACAATGATGATTCAGACATTGATATGCAGCCGCTGCAGGCTGCAGCGTATATATATATATATCTCCAACAATTAACCCAGCGGCAAGATCGGTATGGTAAATGAAGGTTCATGATACCATCGAGGTCTATCTTCCAAGATCTTGCGAATTTTTGTTTGGATTTATTTATTTATTGCATCATTCAAGATCTTTCTATCCATAGGATATTTTTCTAAATATATATATGCATAGGAAATGTACATAAAAAAGGCAACATGTGTCGGTACCAAATTTCAACTTCTTCTTCAGTTTTACACATATCTTGCTGACCAAATACAAAAATTGGCGGTTTGTTCGGATGCTAGGTTAGACAAAGTTGAATGTATAGCATTTATATGAACTATTAATCTCCTTTTTCCCCTCCCCATTGGATATGTACGAAATGAAATCCACAACATGGAGATCACCAAAAAAAGATGATAAATGTTGAGAGTGTTTCTGGAAAACATAGGGGAAGTAAATTAAGCATATAATCTTTAGATAAATTTAAAAATCCTCTTAATGCTAATGTCGCTACTGGCTCACCTCAAAAAGATGGTTTCACACAATCTTGGGTCCGATGCACAAGTCCCTTAGAGATTAGCAGAGCAGGGACACCACATTTGTCCATCTATTGTATATGCATAGTCATGGTTGGAGCATAAATTCATTAACTGTCAAGAACCTGGCAAAACCCCAAGGACCATGAGCACGTTCGCGAGAAACCATTGACAACTAACCTCGCTGTCTCCGACGGTGTTCATGGGCACACTATGTCCTTAACCTTCACCATCGATGTCCGCAGTTGTAATCTAAGACCAAAATTTCAAGCCAATCGGCAAGAATTTGTCTTCCCGGAGATTATACCAAATAATTTCATGTTGTGAATGTTCAGGATTAGTAACATAGTTGCAGTTTATAAATACCAACAATTCAAGAAGAACATGAGGCTAAATTGGATTTGATGAAGACATATGATCGGATGGAGTTGGTCTGTCTCTATGTAATTATGCTATATGTACATTGAATTAAAATGCTACTACCTCTGTTTGGGATTATAGGTCCGGAGAGCTTTTTTATATTGTTTGAGATTATAAGGGCTATCTCATTTATTAGTCTCTCTCGTCCAATGCATGCTCTTTTTTTTCTCCCACTTCTCTCATGCATGTAAAACTATTGGTGCATGTATATATTAATTAGAGAGAGTTATGGAGTGTCTTGGTATTAGTAACTTGGCCCTTAGGACTAATAATCACAAACAGAGGTAGTAGATGATTTTTCTATGATGAAATGTATTAAATCCTTCCACCGACTTCATTGCAGTTTAGGATAGAGGGGTTACAATTTCCAACCAACTACACCTGTAACTAGAGGAACACAACATAACCAACTGGAAATAGAAGGGGTCAGTAGGGTGGTACCTCTGAAAAGGTAGGTGGTGGCCGATCCATGGCACGGTCCCACCGAATTAGCGCGGCGGGTGGAGGGGGTATCTCGCGGGCAGTGCTTGGGGAGGGTGGCGGAGGGGGCCGATTTTGCTGGCATAAAGACAAAACAAATTTGTCCTCGCGAAGAGGGGAGAGGTGGGATGGGAAGTAGGGTTGTGGTATTTATAATGGAGGAGGGTGAGCATTTCGGAGGCGGAGACGGAGTAGTTGTTGGAAATATGTCCTAGAGACAAATAATAATATGGATTATTATCATATTTCACAAAGTTTATAATTAGGTTTTATATCGTGTTATAACTGTATTGAAAGGAAATGTCAATACACTTGTAATATGTAAATAATCAGGAGTTCCCAGTGAATCTCTAGTCACTGGTTCATTAGTCAACAGATGATTGAGATTTCCTGATCATGTGGCATTTATGCCAGTTAACAATGGATTAACCTCATTGGGGAATGAGATGATGAGCATACCTAATATAAGCATCGTAACACGGTCATGTCACAAAGTTCAAGTTACGATAATTAGAAAACATGGTGACTTGTTTCTCATACCGTGATACCATATTTAATCACTGTCACCTGAGAGTGCCTTGTTCACATCAAACGTCACTCGGTAAAACGTTGTTCATAAAGGTGTGTTCAGATACATAAAAGGGGCATGTAGAAGCGTATGTGTCAAGAGCGGGATTTGTCCATCCGTGTGACGGAAAGATACTCTGGGCCCACTCGGAGAAGTTATATCCATAAGCTGCACAGCATGTGACTAGGTCATGGGGATATTATTTGTTGGAACGAGTTAAGTAGCATCTCTCGGTAACGAAATTGAACCCGACATGGTGATGTTATTGATCAGATCTCGGACAATGCAAGTATCGCATAGGCAAAAGGAATAGGACACATCATTGCTGGTTCAATGAAAAAGATTTTGTGGAATGCAAAGGGGTCATTATGAGCATCTAGGTCCCGCTGATGATCATTGGTCTGAGAGGGGTCTCGACCATGTATGGAGTGTTTCCGAACCATAGGGTAACACACTTAAGGGTTCGATGATGCTCGAAGATCGTTTTGGTATCAACAGAATCACCGAAGAAAAGAGAGGAAGAAATCGAAACGGTTCCGAGAAGGTCCGGAGGATGTCCGAAGTGGGATGGAAGGAGTTCTATAGCCACGGGAATTAAATAATGTGTGAATACATGTTAAATATTGATTTAATCATTTATTCATAATTATTTAATAAAAAAAATAATTAAAATGGTTAAATTCCCTGTTGGGCCAATTTCCTAAGGGGAAGGGCCCATGAGGGGAAAAACTAAAAGGGAGGAGGAAGGGGAGGTGGCCGGCTGGGCCCTAGGGAACCCGCACAGGGCCCATAGGATCTTGTCCGGTCGGACAAGCCTCTCCCCCTCCTCTTATTAGTTTAGTTCCACATGGCTAGACCAAAGGGTTTGGGGGTCCCCTTCTCCCTATATAATAAGAGGCATATGGAGGCAATTAAATGATCAAAAAATAATAAAAATCTTCCTAGCTTTGAGGAAAGCTTCCATCCGCGTCCCTCTCTCTCCCGAGACCATGGTCCCAAGTCTGGACTGCACGAACGGGGGACTACTTCACCGCGAGCGCCGTTGTGTTGCGGGGTTCGGGTTCCAGAAGATCTACTCCCGCAATCTCTGCTGGATCGGAGGAGCGGGAGTCATCGTCAAGCACCGAACGTGTGCGACTCCCTCGGATGTGCTACACTTGTGGTGCTAGGAGTTGTCGAGGAGCCGCCAGAGCCATCGGAGTTCAGAATGACCCTGAGGTCAGCGTCGGTACGACTACATCATCAACACTCTCCCAAGTGACAAAGCTTTTCGTAATGGTAAATTTTCGAAAATCCCCTCCTGTTACTGCATTACTAACAGATAGATCTTGACATTAGGATTCTTGGCGTAGGAAAAATTATTGTTTTTAGGCGTGCAACCCCAACAATGGTATCAGAGCTAGATCTATGCATAATATTGCTAGTACGGGTAGAACACATGAGTTGTAGTGTGAGAGCGTTGATTTTATAATTGTTACCCTCTCACGTGTACTTGCGCATACCATAATAATGCTTGATGAAGCGGCTCCCAACCGATATTACGCGTTAATTCGCGAGACTGGTCCACCAGTGTAAGTGGCTTTGGGGTGCATGTCTCTCTCGCATTAGTTGGTACGCCATTTACAATGGAGGGCCCCGACAGGGGTGTAATAGGAATTATTTAATCAACGTTGTGGTTGAAGTTCGTAGGTAAGAATGATTCTTTCATGAAATCCCTAACAACCACGTAAAACATCCAAAGATGAAGTAGAAGTGTCTAACTTTATTTTGCATGGGAGTTGTGATGTGATGTGGTCATAGTCAAGGTAAAGTAGTTTATTTCTGTTTGCTAAGTAGTAGTAACGGTCATCATGATGGTGAACTACAAGACGGAGGCGCCGGTACCCTAGTGCCCACGGCGTCGGAACCCTAGCGCCAGCCCCGGGGGCGCAGGATGGAGATCGTGGCATGAAGGACCATATTGCATTGCATTTACATTTGATCTTTATTGTTTGTGCATCTTGTTATGTGCTAGTATTAGATACTCGACGGTAGCATAAATAAGATGAGCCCTAAAACATAATACCAACAAAAGTGTTCTCCCTTAGTGTGCACCACCAATAAAGTTCTCCGTTATGAGGCACGCTGTGATGATCGGGTGTCAGACATATCTGCGTTCACATATAGTGAGTGTAAGACTTGTTGCACAGCTATACACGCAATGTTGAGTTGGTGAGCCTAGCATGTACAGACATGGCCTCAGAACACGAGATGATCGAAATATCAAGCACGAGTCGCATGAATGATGTGATCGACATTTCGACGTCCATCTTTGTAACTGTATCACCGGCCCTGATGATCGAGGATGGTGTAGTGAATGGGATCCTGTAATCACTAAAACCTTTTGGGGGATAATAGTTTTAGTGGAGTTCTTTTATAAACAAAATTAAAATTGAACTCACATAATTATAAACTTAGTTTAAATCCTTTTGGAATTGTAAATGTAGAAAATGGTTCGCCGTGAAGCTTCTTTTGAGATTGCTGAGTGGGTAGCTAGTGAGAAGCTCAAACTAAATGGATTCAACTTCCTAGAGTGGCTTGTGCGTCTGAATGTCCTCCTTACTAAGAACAACGTGGTAGATCACATATGTTACACGATAGATTTGGAGCAGCCATCTTACTATGAGACCCCACAGTAGAGGGAAGACCACTATTACCGTCGTGAGATGTTCTCCTTCATTCAAGTGATAATGTGCTATGGGATGATGGACGAACTGCATCCGCTCATGGGTGATATTGACCCATATGCGATGGTGGATTAGCTGAGAGCAGAGTTCATGTATGAAATGCGCATCTGGAAGCACGAGCTTCTTGGAGATTTCCTTTCCATCAAGATGGAGGAACACACTTTCCTGGAGAGTCACTTGGAGCGCATGCATGATGCGCACATGAGACTTGTTCATTTCATGGACTACTGGATGACTGATTCCTTTGCAATAGACGTATTGCTATGGTCGCTACCTCCCAGTTACCAAGGGCACATCACGACCTACGTCATGAGAGGTGATGGGGAAACACAGGATTTCCATGAGTTCACATCACATTTCAGACATGTGATGGTTAAACCCATTGCCGGAGGGGTCATCGATGATGAAGGTATATATGATATACAGTTTTATAAATATTATAATCTTGCAAACACTTGTTGTAGTATTGAAGTATCCGATACTTGTTCTGTTTTATGAAAACATGTCCTTTTGCATAAAAGTTGCTTGCTGGAGAGGAGGTGATGTTGCATGTTGATGGCGAGCATAATGATGATTATCGACGACACTCTCCCTTGACATTTAACATTTACTTTATCGGTTTTGGATAATTATTGTAATCCATGGATTATGAACTTTATTAGTGTGTCTTGAACTTCGCGAGACGATTATTCATATGAGTTTGTAGTAAAATAGTTATTCTACTTTTATGAATGTTTTCTATTCATGTTCATATGTTTTCGATTATGTATGAATTATTCATTATGTAAAACTAATTGATAATGCATGAACATTTGTAAAATATTGAAATGCCTTGAAAATACCCATCTTAATGATATATTCATTTTGAATGAAACCATTGTTTGAAATTCAAAAGTTATTTTGATAATAAGTGAAAGTTGTAGATATTTGATCTCTTGTCACATACAAATCATTCCCATGTTCAACAAGATAACTAAAACACCGCCTATTGTAAAATACAAAGTGTTTGATGAATTGTTGAAACAAAATACATATTCGATGTACTGTATTTTAACGAAGTGGTGATTATCATTTTGTAATTATTAATTTAAGTAAAAGAGTTTACCAAATGAAACATGAGCGTGAAACTATTTTATGTGATCAAAGAATTTCAGCATCAAAGGGTATTGAAAAAAAAAGAGAATTAAATTACCACGATTTGATCAATAGTAATGAAATTTTACATTATAATATTGGCATGAGAACTTGTGAAATGCGTTTCACAAAATTGTGATGCATTTAGCTTTTCAAAACGTTGAATTGCAGAATCGTCATAATGTAACATTTGATATTAAGTGAGCAATAGGTGGCGCCAGATAAATCAATTTAGTGTTTGTATAAAGATCATTAGTTGGAAATAGCAAACACTCATTTAGAATAAAGTGAACCATATGAAATTCGTGAAATCGGTACCACATTTTGTATGGATTATCATGGAAGTTTTGGAGTTATTTGATATAACCGAAATAATAGCTAACAAATCTTTGCAGTGTATTAATTGAATACAAAATACATAACTAAAACCAAAAGAAGGCAAAACCAGCATTTCTAAAAGTTTGGTGTGTTCTCAAGAAAGTGTGTTCTAGAGAATATGGTTAATGGAAGAAAGTTAGAGCATGATAAAGGTATAGGACCTCGCATTAGAGTGTTAATAAGCGCAACGGAATGTGTTCCATAATGCAACTCTTCATATAAAAGAAAGAGATCAATGATAATGATCATTATGTTTTCAATTATGATTTTACTGATAAAGTAGGATTCGCGGATATGTCCTACACATTGTGTGAAATTATTCATGATCAAATTGTCAAGTTAATAAATAAGTCATACCTACAAACTACAGAGGAATTGATGGCAAAACTAAAATTACGAGAAACCTATAAGTGAATTTCACTTAAGGTTAGAAAGTAAAGTATTACTGAATCTTTTCAAGCAAAGGTGTTACTTGATATTTCTGAAGGACCACAAGGTCATATGAAAAAGGTGTAGTACAAAGCACAATTCACCACAGATAATGTCTTGGACGAATTCAAATGAATTTGATTTAGAAGTGCTAAAGTCTAGTGGATTAAAAAATAGCAAGGTACTAAAGTCTTGTAAAAGCAATTCTTTTGATAATTGATCAAGGTATTTTGAAGTCATTCAAACTATTGAGAAGATATGCATTTTGCATAAAATGCAGTGGGATCTAGAGAGTCTTCCTAAATTAATATGTGAATGACATATTTTTGAGTGGGAGCAATGTATGTTTCGAACTCAAATATGTAGGTGACATATTTTGAGTGGGGGGCTTGACTTAATTCATATGTGTATATGACACATTAAGAATAAGGACAGAAGTACCAATAAATGTTGATTTATAAGGGTAAAGTTGAAAGAGAATGTCATATAACATTATGTTGGAATGTATTTCTGAAAGAGATTCTGAAGAAGTTTCGGAATAGAAATTGATTAAGGAATGGTCCTTGATCATTCGAAATAGGAATATCATTAAGTTCTACATCGATGGTTGAAAGAAAGAAAAGGATGTTCGTCATCCACTATATTTTGACATAGGTTCTGTCTTATAAACCATGATAAGAACTCAACATAATATGATCAAAGTTCTTGTAAAGAAGAACAAGTTTAGGAATGATTAAGTGTAAATTACTAAACAATGAGCTAAGATTTTCCATAGTGTCTAATGAAAACTATAGACATGTTCCAGATCCATGAAGGACGACATGCCTAAAGCATAAAGTGTTATGTTATAAGGACATATGTTAACCTTAAAAGATTGGAAATCTCTGCATCGAAATACTTCCTTGAGTCGAAAAAGAAGTGTGGTGATAAACATAAAAAATTACACATGGTGCACTATTGATTTGATTTCTACATTTAAAGTATAAGTATATGGATACTACTTGGTGTTATGTATAATGTTGCGGCTGAGGAAGTTCATCTTCTCACATAGTGTGTTCCAGTGCATAGTGCCCATGAGAAAGTTCTCATTGACTGATCTAACGTCACTGCTGGCTCCTAGAAACGAAGACCTCACTCTGTTACCATAACTACTATACATACACAAGATGTTATCATAGGATTATAAAGTATTAATGTCAATTAAGGTGACATTAGTAATTTGCAAAGGATATGAGGGGCTGTAAAGTCCAGACCCTAGACTCAATCTCTTCCATGAGCAAGCATGATCAGAAGTGCTAAGTTTTATGGTGCCGATGATTGGTAAAAAATGCAGCTAGTTTATTTGTACTCTAGTGCAAGTGGGAGACTAGTGGAAATATGCCCTAGAGATAAATAATAATATGTATTACTATCATATTTCACAAATTTTATAATTAGGTTTTATATCATGCTATAATTGTATTAAAAGGAAACCTCAATGCATGTGTGATATGTAAACAACCAGGAGTTCCTCATGAATCTCTAGTCACTGATTCATTGGTCAACAGATGATCGAGGTTTCCTGATCATGTGGCATTTATGCCAGTTAACAATGGATTCACCTCATTAGGAGAATACGATGATGAGCATACCAATCTACGCATCATAAAATGATCATTGCACAAAGTTCAAGTTGCGATAATTAGGAAATGTGGTGACTTGTTCCTCAAACCGTGAGACCGTATTTAATCAGTCACCCAAAAGTGCCTTGTTCACATCAAACGTCACTCAGTAAAACGGTGATCATAAAGGTGTGTTCAGATACATCAAAGGGGCATGTAGAGGCATATGTGTCAAGAGCGGAATTTGTCCATCCGTTTGACAGAAAAATACTCTGGGCCCACTCGGAGAAGTTATATCTATAAGCTAAGCATCGTGTGACTAGGTCACAGGGATATCACAGAATGAGTTAAGTAGCATTTGTCGGTAACGAGATTGAACCCGACATGGTGATGTCATTGATTAGATCTCGGACAATGCAAGTATCGCATAGGCAAAAGTAATAGGCGCAGTGTTGATGGTTCAACGACAAAGATTTTATGGAATGCACGGGGGTCATTGTGGGCATTCAGGTCCCGCTAATGATCATTGGTCCGAGAGGGGTCTCGACCATGCCTAGAGTGTTCCCGAACTGTAGGGTAACGTACTTAAGGGTTTGATGATTCTCGAAGATCGTTTTGGTATGAATGGAATCACCAAAGAAAAGGGAGGGAGAAATCGGAAGGGTTCGGAGAAGGTCTGGAGGATGTCTGGAGTGGGATGGAAGGAGTTTCATAGCCACGAGAATTAAATAAATATGTGAATATATGTTAAATATTGATTTAATCATGTATTCATAATTATTTAATAAAATAAAAGGAATTAAAATGGTTAAATTCCCCAAGGGGAGGGCCCATGAGGGGAAAAACCAAAAGGGAGGAGGAAGGGGAGGTGGCCGACTAAGCCCTAGGGCACCTGCACGGGGCCCATAGGAGCCCCCCACTCATCTCCTTTGTTTAGTCCCACATGGCTAGGTGATGACTGCAAGTGCACAGATCGTTTGTAGCTAGTTTTGAAATAAAGATATCGATCCCACAGGGAGCAGGAGTCTGAAGTATAATGATTTTTGAAATAAATATTACAATAGAAATGCTAGATAAAGTTCTAACTAACAAGATAAAATGCGAGTATTGTGTAAAAAAGTGTTTTGGGTTTTAGGTATAAGAGCAATAATAAAGTAAAGTAAAACAATTGAATACAGAAAATAAGTATCACGTATGTAAGAGAGATTGGAACTGTAGTAGGGGAAAAGCATTCTCAGGGAGTAGCAGATACACCACTAGTATTATAAGGAGCTAAGATAAAGATTATCATCATGAACATTCTCAACTATGTATATGTGGGAGGAACTCTGTATTTGGACAAATAGGCAGCAACCGCTGCTCACATCATCCTCATAACCACAGTAGTGAACAATCGACATCAATCGAATTACTGTGCTATTAAGGGACATAATCCCATGGCATGGATAGTGTTCTGTGAGTTTCCTCGGTTTCCCAAGTTGATACGTAAGGGGTGCCAACAACTTTATAGTCACTATAAGTGCTAGCACACCTCCGTCTACTAACAAGTAGTTTCCTCCATCAAGTCCTCATGAGAGGCAAATATTGAGAGGTCGACTTCTCTCAACATCAAGATATAGAAAATTTAACACATGGTCACAGCGATGAATATCATAATAGACTTTATCTTATTCAATCTCATACTAGGGTTTCTCCATCTCCCCAAGAACTAATGATCTACTCAAACATGGAGGCAATCAACATCATGGCAATAACAATGGAATCTATCATACATGAACAGTACTTGTATAAATTGACAATGAGTACAAAAATTACAACAAGATCTAAACAAGATGTAGATGGGATGGATGGAGATGGTGGCGATGCAATGATGGATGATGAAGATCGATGCCTTAGCCTCCCGGATCTGCGTAGGGTGAAGATGGATCCTTGGTGGATGAGTTCCCCCTCCAGATGCCTTCCGGAGGTGAGGTTTCTGCGATTTCTAGGTGTTCTGTATGTCGTCTCCTTGAACCAGTTGCACGGGGTGAAACTATTTGAGGAGGCGGAGGCAGCGCCAACTATACGGCCGAAAAATTTGCTACGGTCGTATAGTTGGTCGTTGAACTCTCTGCATCCTTTGTTCGCTTCTGGTTTTCTTCTGGTATTATTAATATTTCCCAAATAAGTGAATTACGTTGTTTTTGACTCCTTTTCTCCACAGTACAACTGCTCCAAGAATTGTATCCATTAGATCCATCATCTGTCCTAATCCTGGTGAAAACAGACATAAAATGTGTGCGCGAGCACCGTAAAATACCAAGATCCTACATCTACAATGCAAAATAATAGTGTAAAACATGATGCAAATATGCACTCATCAACTTCCCCAAGCTTAGAGTCTTGCTCGTCCCGAGCAAGTTTTAGCTTAATGGATGTGATCCTCATATTCATGAAGCTGAGTCGATAAAATAAATGAGGCAGTTGCAGCATGTGTTTATCATATACGATACATAGGAATAAGTTCATGAATAGTACCTTACTCAAACCATATGAATAGTATAAGCAGGCTTCCATACCTTAGTGATCAACAGTTCATAAAAGATGAATCTCAACATAATGTAAAAGTGTTCGGTTCAACCGAATGAGTTAGCGAGGTAGTCCCAAGTGTTTTAGGATCGACGTATTCACTTGGGATTCAAAATCTCAAAAGTGTCTCTTTTTTATACTACAATGCAGAGGTATATGCCTACTTGCTCTTTGCACACTCGCCCTTTTTCTTCTTTCTTTTTCTTTTCTTTCGTATATATGCTCACACTTTTATGTAAGTGTTATGCAAAGGAGCTAGCCATACATTGCACTTCATGTAGGAATTCAAAGTTTAACGATATCAATTATCAAATTCCAATTGTATATAAAGCATTCTTATGACTTAGAGATTCTACCTCGACTTGTTCTCACTCTATTTTGATAGCACTTTCATTTTCCTTTGTTCAAGGTTTCTCTTTTTTCAACTTAGCTGTATAGATAACTTTCTTTGTAAATCAAACCATAGACTTATAGCATATTGACCAAATTATCTTTAGGTGTTCCATTAATATCAATGGTGTGGAAGACTCCTATTTCTAGCATCAAGTGCAAGTAAAATCATACTCAAGCCATTCATATATCAATAAAGCAAACACAAACTCAATATTGCTCCATATAATAATAAACTCGGAATTTCATAAAAAAAGGATCGACTATTCCCGAAGGGGATCTAATGATGCAGACTTTATTGCTAGTTTGAACTAATGCAAAATAGTAATAATAAGAACTTATAGGATAGATTACAAGGTCTTAAAGATCTCCCCAAGCTTGGAATCAAGCCAAGTGGGATCAAATAACCCCTTGCGATTATTTGATACCGGGATTGTCGTGGATCACTGTGGCGCCATGGCGTGTAACACCGCGGTGCGTAGCTTCTTGTTGGTATCCTCCAAAGCAGTTATGCGACTATAGCACCTGCAAAGATCAGATTGTAGAGTGTCCACTCTATCTACGAGCTCAGTCACCAATAGAAGGAGGTCTTGCTTCTTCTCCATCTCATTGAGACGGTGACGGATTCAACGCGATGGAGTAGCTCCTGCTTCTGATATATATCCAGTGCCTGCATGCAATCCTTGGTCCTGGGACAACTTCTTCTTCCTCATCCATAATTGATTGACCGGGGAAGTGGAAACCGTACCTCCACTCTTCTTGAGGCTTAACCTTCATACGAGCACCAATGGTTGGCTTCGAGAGTGGTACCTTCGCTTCCTTGCTAGCACCTGCACCAATATTAGCTAATTCCTTATGCTTGTGTGGCCTTGCATCCGTAGTGATGAACTTGACCGTCTCCACACGTCCTTTTCCATGTGGCTTGCGATCCTCTCTCTCTTGTTGAGCTTTCTTCATCGCCACCCAATCGATCTCCGGTGGATCATAGACGTCACGACGGATGTAGATGTCAACCACATCATAATTGGAATCATTGTCGAAGTAGCTTGGCTCGATGTACTCCTTGTACCTCGGGCTAAACCTCTCCACCTCATCATCATCGTCCTCCATGGACGAGCTGATAGAGCGATCCTTGGAAGGAGCAATGAGCCCCATGGGTTTTCCACGGCCTGGGATGGCATAGCTAGATTGGTTCCTGTAGATTATGATTAGAGAGAGACAATGGCAGTATATAAGGGGGGTCAGCAAAACTTGCGAGAAACACCAAATTTTCGTCCAAGAAAAGAATCTTAACGAAACAGGGTGTTGGGGGGATACCCCCGGGTAGGGTCACTCCGGGGTATAAGGGCCGAGTTAGCCGAGGTTCGGCAAGGTCAAAGCGGATGCTGGCCGATTCACCTCAAGGCAGGCCGGATCACGGGGTAACCCGGACCAGGGGGAGTCACCTAACATTGTCTCATCCGACTTAAGGAATAAGTCGGAAGTGCTTGTCTAATTTATATGCAGGAACAGGTGTGGCCGGATCTACTATGATCCGAATCCTCGCTTAGCTTCTAGGAGAAGGAAGGAATCTCTCTGGTCAAAAAAGAAGGTCCGATACGCACTGCATGAGTGAAGAAAGCAAGGGCAGGACCACCGGATCATGGCCGACAAGGGTGACGACGCTCACGTCGGCTGACACAGGCGCCGCAGAGGCTTACGTAGCTAAAGCATGTATGACGCGGGGGAAAAAGCATCCCGGTCGGGTTACCACTTTGGGAGGAGGCATATTCTTAGGAATATGCCTCCACGTATGCCTTAGGCAGGGACCGAGCCACCTCTATATAAGGGGGGCTAGGGTTCCTGAAGAAGGGGTTGGATTCTCTGGTTGAGTGCTAGTCAGTGGAGTTTCCTGGTGTAGCAATTTGGCTAGGGTTTTAGAAGTGAACTGTGGTTGAGAGTAAGAGAGCTCCTTCTTCCTCCTCTCACCAATACAGCTCAAGGAGCACTTGTAATCTTGCAGATATAGCAATACAAACTTCAATGTGGAGAATCACTCCACTATCCCTCCCTGGATTCCCCTAGCGTGTATTAGTCCCCACCTTTAGCCTATCCATGGCATCTGCCGTGACACCACCATGACAGTTGGCGCCCACCGTGGGACTAGCAGCGCTAGCAGGGGTGAAGATCCGGACGGGAAACCTCGTCAGCACCGGCGAACGCATCATCTCCGGGCTCGTTCAGCGCTTTGGAGCGCTGGATTTCGTCAGCGACAACGCTGGCTACTTCGGCACGCGCCCACTTCCGCGCAACGGCCTCTTCGTCAAGCTCGGTGCGCACAAGGTCTATGTTGCTGTGGACATGTCTTGCGTTCATCCGCGTCGCGTCGTTGATGCGGGGGAACCACCCCTCACTGTGGCTCGCGGAGCGCGTATCGCTCGCTCCTCGGACCATGCGGAGGTGATGATGACTGCGCCAGGCGCGGGTGCATGCAAGGATCCAGCGCCAGACCCGGAGGTAACACCTAAAGCACCGAGGAAAGCTAGAGGACCTCCACTAGAAAGGCCTGAGAACGTGCTGAGGGAAGCTATGGATAGCTTGGCTAACCCGGTGGCAGCAGTGGTAGATCCGGATCAGGCACAGGCTGAGCTAGAAGAAACTCGGCAAAAGATACTGGAGGGTGCAAAGAAAATAGCCGTGGCTCAGCAGTCACTGAACATGATGCTGCGTGAGTATGCAAAGGCAAACAAAGTTGATACGGTAAAGGTAAAAGGGAGAAATCTCATAAGCGAGATGAACAGAGAAGGTGATGATGGAGCAGAAGGGTCGGAAAACTATCTGTCTGTGGGGTTGCCGAAGTATAGTACCCCGGCGAAGAACCTCAGAGCAGCAGATGCGGCTGCGTCCGAGTTAGAGGGTCTGACGGGTGAGGCTCGTCAAAGACAGCAAGATAGGGTTAACAAGCTGGTTCGGATCGCGAACAGACAGAACGAAGTGTTGCTCAGAGGTAACCCGGAGAGAGTTGGAGCTTCCAAAATCGTCCATTCAGCGATGGGTAACCCGGAGAAATCCGCTGGAGCCGCATCGCCGCCTCATGGTGGTCCAAGGAGAGAGGAAGTAGTAACCTCGGCCAGACGGAACAAGCAGATCGTCTCGTACGACCCGACGCGTGTGGGAAAAGAAAAAGAGATGCGGAAAAATGATGATCGACAGAGTGTGAGACGAGGTGAAGCTGGCCGAGGTAACCACGACCAAGGCAATGCCGGTCAAGGGAATGCTGCCAAAAGCAATGTCGGACAGCGAAACTCGGCAGGAGCAGGTCAACCGCAGCAGCGGAATATACCGAGGCAAGAGCAAAGTGCCGGTCGAGGTATGCAACAGAAAGGTGCGCCCCGAGAGCAAAACCGATACAACGACGGTGATTCAGAAATGATGAACACGGGATACCCGAGACCGGACTATCATGTGATAGGGTCAAGATTGGGAAGCAGGGATTTGATGCTGGATGACGCCAGGTTAAAGCTGGATCGCCTGTATAGGTTGGAACAAATCGAATGTCAAGGTCCCTCGGGTCCAGCATGCTTTGGACCCCGGATCATGAAGGAGCCACCAGTACCCAACTTCTAGCTGCCCAGAGGCACGAAGACGTATGATGGCAGTACCAAGCCGGAGGATTGGCTGATAAACTATTCTACAGCTGTGAAAATTGCCACTGGCAACTTGAGATGGGCTGTACGATACGTACCCCAGATGTTGGAAGGTCCGACCAGGGTGTGGCTAAATAATTTACCACCCGAAAGCATCAACTGCTGGATAGATTTTGAAGAAATGTTTATCAGCAACTTCCCAAGTACATATCAGAGGCCAAATAGACCGCAGACCCTGGCAATGTGCAAGCAAAGATCTAACGAGACGGACCGTGAATTCTTGACCCGGTGGTGTACCGTAAGAAACTCGTGTGAGGGAGTCATAGAGTCACAAGCCATAGCATGGTTCGCACAAGGGTGCAGATATGGCAGCGAGTTGTGGATGAAGTTGCAAAGGAAAATGCCAGTTACGTTGGCAGAGATGATCCGGATTGCAGATTCGTATGCTTTGGGTGATCCTACTCAATCCAGGATCACGTCAAACGAGTCAAACGAGGAGTACTATCAAAGGGACGGAGCCGGGTCATCCCGGAGGAACGATTACAGAGGAAAAAGGAGAGATGATAGACCGGATCATCGGTATAGTTCGCAACAAGTTACAGCCATGAATCAAGATCAACCCGGAGCAGGGAGCAACCAACGCCAGAAAACGGGAGGGCAATGGACTCCCAGAAACGATGGCAAGAAAACATGGACTCTAGAGCAGAAGAAACAGTGGCAAGAAAAGAAAGACCGTCCGAGGTATACCTACGAGTCAATGCTGGACCAGCCGTGTAAGTTTCACACGCCAAATCCGAACAGCCCGGCGGGTCACACAACGAGGCAATGTGAGTGGATGCGTAAGATAGAACAAGGTAGTTTGGGGAATGCTCAGGCACCCCGGAATGATCAACCTCGGCAGGAGTTACCTCGGTAGCAATTGCTCTCCGGAGCGAACACGCAACAGCTAATGTTGCCTCCCCCTCCGCCGAGGTATGACAACAATGAGAGAAGGGATGCAGTGCATCAGGTGGAAATCCAGCAACAACCGGATCAGAGATACTCCGGAAACGAGGGAAGAAATGAGTACAGGGAACATCACCAGAGCTATTGTGTGTTCACAACTGAGGAAACAGATAGGAAAAGCTTGCAGCACCGACATATGGAGGTTAACACGGTCATGCCTACAGTGACGAGGTACATGCCTTGGTCAGACCAGGAAATCACCTGGAACATCAAGGATCATCCTAAGCTTATTCCGAGTCCAAGCTCGTATGCGCTAGTGTTGGATCCGACATTCATTGGACCAAACATCAATGTGAGGTTCTCCAAGGTTTTGATTGATAATGCGAGTAGCATTAACATCATGTATGCGGATACGATGCGCAAGTTGGGCATCTCGGAAAACATGCTCCAGGCTACGAGAACAACTTTCCATGGCATTGTACCAGGCATCTCTTGTGAGCCCATAGGCAAAGTCCGGGTCGACGTGCGATTCGGCACGAGGGATAACTGCCGAACTGAGAATCTGGAGTTTGAGGTGGTGAACTTGGAAAGCGCATATCAAGCGTTACTTGGAAGACCAACACTGAACAAGTTCATGGAAAGCTGTCACATTAGTTATCTGAAGATGAAGTTGCCCGGGCCAAATGGAGCGATTACCATTGCTGGAGATTTCCGACGTTCCATTGAGTTCGCTTCAGTCGGGTCAAACCTAGCCGAGTCACTCGTGATTGCGCAAGAGAAAAGAAAAATCCAAGAGGTGGCGGCATTAGCTCAGTCCGCGCAGCAATATATGCCGGTGTTAAGTAACCCGCATGGCAGCGTTTCATTTCAAGCCGCAAAGGATACCAAGAAGATTCCGGTTGATAACATGTTCCCGGAGCGCACCCCTAACAATTGGTGCCGGGTTAACTGACAAATAGGAAAGCGAGCTCGTCAACTTCCTCCGTGAGAATCGGGATATTTTTGCTTGGTCTACACAGGACTTGCAAGGTGTTCCGAGGGAGTTGGCCGAGCACTCTTTAAACGTAAGACCCGGAGCAAGGCCGGTGAAGCAACCTCTCCGCCGCTTCGCCGAGGATAGGAGAAAAGTTATTGGTGACGAGATAGCTCGGTTGCTAGCAGCAGGATTTATCATGGAGGTGCTGTATCCGGATTGGCTCTCTAATCCGATGCTGGTAGAAAAGAAGAAGGACGATCCGAACATGGCAGTGGTTTGGCGTATGTGTATCGATTACACGAACCTGAATAAGGCGTGTCCAAAAGATCCATTTCCACTGCCGAGGATAGATCAGGTCATAGACTCAACCGCAGGATGTGAACTGTTGTCATTCATTGACGCGTATTCTGGTTTCCACCAGATACCTCTGAACCCGGATGATCAAATAAAAATTGCGTTTATTACCCCATACGGGGCTTATTGCTATCGCACTATGCCGTTTGGTTTACGTAATGCAGGTGCAACGTACCAAAGATGTATGCAAAAATGTTTGCACGACCAAATAGGTCAAAACGTATAAGTATACGTGGATGATGTGGTTATCAAGACCAAGGAAAGCGCAACGCTCCTTGACGACATAAGGCAAACATTCGCGAACTTGAGAAGGTTCCGAATGAAGCTTAACCCGGAAAAATGTACCTTCGGTGTCCCGGCTGGAAAATTACTCGGATTTCTCGTCTCCAGCCGAGGTATCGAAGTTAATCCAACTAAGATCCGAGCCATCGAACGAATGGAGCTGCCGAAGTGTCTTAACGATGTCCAGAAGTTCACTAGATGCCTGGCATCGTTGAGTCGGTTTGTATGTCGGTTGGGAGAAAAGGCACTGCCACTCTACCAGCTCATGAAAAAGTCGGATAAGTTTGTTTGGACACCACAGGCCGATGAAGCCTTTGCCCACTTAAAAAAGATGTTGGCCACTGCACCAGTGTTAGCTTCTCCACTATCAAAGGAGCCAATGTTGCTCTACATAGCCGCAACCAACCGAGTTGTAAGTGCAGTGATTGTAGTGGAGCACGATGAAGAGGGCAAGTCGGTGTAGAGGCCATTATATTACTTGAGCGAGGTATTGTCTGCTTCAAAACAGAACTACCCGCACTTTCAAAAGGTGGCGTATGGTGTCTATATGGCGGCAAAGAAGTTGAAGCATTATTTTGAGGAACACACCATCAAAGTGATATGTGAAGCCCCCATATCCGAGATAATGGGTAACAAGGATGCGAATGGCAGAATTGCGAAATGGGCAATTGAGCTAGCACCTTATGCGCCCCAATATGACAGAAGAGAAGCAATCAAGTCTCAGGCTGTGGCGGACTTTTTTGTGGATTGGGCCGAGGTACAATACGAACCACCGCCACCGGATCCGAACTACTGGAGGATGCACTTTGACGGGCCGAAAACCAAAACCGGATTAAGCGCCGGGGTTGTGCTTACCTCACCAAAGAAGGATCAGCTAAAATACGTCTTGCAGATCCATTTCGCGGCATCGAATAATGTCGCTGAGTACGAGGCTCTCGTGCATGGGCTCAAAGTGGCAAAGGAGATTGGCATACGTCGGATAATATGCTTCGGTGACTCGGATCTGGTGGTGCAGCAAGTGTCCGGAGTATGGGACGCCCTGGATCCGAACATGGCACTGTACAGATTTCATGTGCAGAAGATCTCTGGTTACTTTGAGGGGTGCGAATTTCACCATGTACCCCGGGTGGAAAACAAAGCTACCGACATGCTGTCAAAGCTCGGATCGACCTGACAAGCAATTCCACCGGGTGTAGCATTGGAGCACCTCAGAAAACCGTCCATTAGGCCGTCCCCAGGAACCGACTCGATCTATGTCCCGGGAAATACGGAATCCGGAGCTAAGCCCATGGACATTGACATGGGAGGTAGTACGCGAGACCCGGGGGCTGCATCAGCAAACCCGGGGACTGCTTCAGTAGACCCGGGGACTACCTCGTTAAACCCGGGGACTGCTCAGCGTGATCTGGCTGAAGTTATGCCGGTGGACCAGATGGAAATTGATGAGGAGATGTTCCCTTCACGAGCGATACCAGCTTGGGCACTGCTTATATTCCAATTCTTGAAAGATGGAACGTTACCCACTGAGGAGGTGTTAGCCAGGCAAACTCAGAGGCGAGCCAAAGCATACACAATCATCAATTCCGAGTTGTACAAACGGAGTGTAACCAACGTCCTCCAGCGATGTGTTGACCTGGAAGAAGGATTTGATATCCTCCGAGATATACACCAAGGAGAATGCGGGCATCATGCCTCATCCCGAGCCCTAGTGGCAAAAGCATTCCGGCATGGTTTCTACTGGCCAAGTGCCTTAGAACAAGCGGAAGATCTGGTGAGAAAATGCAATGGTTGTCAAAGGTACGCCACCAAGACACATATGCCTATGTCGGAACTCAAGACCATACCAATTACGTGGCCATTTGCTATATGGTGCTTGGATATGGTTGGCCCGTTCAAACCAGCAAGAGGGAACATGACACACATTTTGGTCATGGTGGACAAGTTTACAAAATGGATTGAAGTGAAGCCTATAAGAAAATGTGATGGAGCTATGGCCGTGACATTTCTCAAGGACATCATCTTGAGATACGGTTATCCACACAGTATTATAACTGATAATGGCACAAATTTTGCTGAAGGAGCGTTTGCGCGATTCTGCCGGGATAAGAAGATCCGGCTGGATGTAGCCTCGATAGCCCACCCCACATCGAACGGACAAGTGGAAAGATCCAACAGATTAGTGTTATCCGGGATAAAACCCCGGGTCATTGAGCCGCTGCAAAGATCAGCGGGGTGCTGGATAGAAGAACTACCAGCGGTACTATGGAGTTTAAGAACAACTCTGAATCGATCAACAGGCTATATGCCATTTTTTCTGGTATATGGGGCAGAAGCTGTATTACCAGCCGACATAGAGCACGATTCGCCTAGAGTCACCCAATACACAGAAGCCGAAGTGTAAGAAGCCCGGCAAAATGATGTTGATCTGCTGGAAGAAGCGAGAGAACTGGCACTATCCAGATCCGCCATATATGAGCAAAATCTCTGACGCTATCATAGCCGGAAGTGTGCCCCTGAGTCTTCCGGGAAGGCGATCTGGTGCTCCGGTTGGTACAACGTACTACTGGCATGCATAAATTATCCCCCCCATGGGAAGGACCGTTCATTGTGAGCAAAGCATTGCACAATGATTCATACTATCTTATAGATGCAAAGCCACAGGAAAAGAACAAGGCGGACAGGTCCGGAGAAGAGTCTAAGCGACCGTGGAATGTAGCACTACTTCGTCCCTTCTACACTTAGCTAAGAAGTGTATGTATCCGAGTCGTCTCATATGTCGGTATGTATGTCGGCAATAAGCTTATCAATGAAATAGCAGCGCCTCGAGCAGTAACTCGGGGACTGCCTTAATAATGTTTGTTGTTATTTCTTATGCGGTAGCTGGAATGAGTCGTTTTACTTAACCCGGATTAGTAATGTGTGAGCACCAAAAACCCAACCCTTCGAGTTGCTGCTGTCCAACATGAATTGGCTTCATGGAAAGCAAGGGAACAAGTTTGGAATTGCGTAGCACATGAAAAACCACTAAGGAAACGAACTTATTCGAGCTAACGTTTGTTTTTTCGGACTAACCCTGTATTTATTTTCAAGTTATTGTGCTGAATTATTTTGAGCCAAGCCTCAAAGTTTCTAAGTATTGTTAAAACAATTCTTGAAGCTCGGATTCGTAAGTCGTAAAACCGAATCAAGGTAGACACGGATCGAGCCAGGGAATTGGACGAACAAGAAAATGAAACTCGGGGATTACACCCAAGTTAATCCGACATAGAAACATAGTAGCAAAATATCACATATCCAGCATACAATTGCACCCGGCATACCGGGGATCTGATAAATTTTCATGTTTTTTCAACTAAGGAGCAGGAGGAGGAGGAAGTTCGGCGTCGTCATCGCTGTCTTCAATATCTGAAGCAGCATCTTCTCCGTCCTCAACCGACCCATCCTCCATGTTCTCAATATGCTCATCCCCACCGGACTCTAGAAAGCTCGGTCCCTCAACCCAATCATGGATTGGAGAATATTCGACGAGGCTGTAAGCGCAAGCCTGGCGCCGAGCTACCCACTCCGGATCATCGGTCCATTTGGATCCGGTGCACCGGCGTGTAAGGAGGCTAAGGTCGATCTTCTCATACCATGTAAGAATATTGTGAAGGAGGGTATCTGCTGCGGCACGCCCGGCGGATTCTCTCCAGAGGTCAAGCTGTGTCTCGATTTCCAATAGCTTTTCAACAAGGAGTGTGATCCTTTTCGGAGCGCTCTCGCTTGGCCAGAAGGTGTTGTAGATCCGGACCGCAACATCGAGGAGATCTTTCCCATAGTTCTTGATGGTTTCCACGCGAGCTGACACGCTGACCAATAGGTCCTCCATGTCTAAGGGGATGCTCTCACCATCAGGAGCGATGGGTGTACCCCTCTCTCGGCGGAATTTAGCAATAGCAGCACTGTCAATGGGAGTACCCTCGGGAAAGTGGTCTGGAAACAAGGAAAAGGAAGATGCTGAAGCAAACACATATGGGCTGACCCGGAAAACTATGTCGGATAAGGGAAAGAAACTTACGTGAGATATGGCGGTGGATCCGGGTCAACTCCTTGATGCAATCGTCGCGTCTCTTGCGAAGTTGTTCAAGCTCAGCGATGGCCGACCCAAGCTGGACCTCGGATTCTTTAAGCAGGTCCTGGTCCTTGGAGATCTGGAGAGTGAGGCGCTCACGCTCTTCCGAGAAGTTCTGGCCAACCTTTTGGAGTTCCGTTCGGTGCTGGGCCTTCATCTTCTCCATCTCAGCCTTGAGCTTGGCAATCTCGTTGTCCTTAGTCCGGAGGAGAGAAAGCTCGTCAACTTTCTTCTTCAGCTCGGCCTGATGCTGCCCTGCTTGTTCGAGAAAATGCAACATCATATCAGGCACGGGCATACTATCCTCAAGCAATGCTGAAATAGTATGTTGACCCGGCAGAGCCGAGGAGTGAATGTTTGCCGAGCCAAGGAAAAGAAGAAACGGAAAACATTACGAGGTCGAACAAAAGAGGACATACCCCGGATTTCCTCCAAGTTCTTCCGCATAATCTTGTTTTCAGCCTCCACCCCAGCTGTAGAAACCGAATGAGGAGATTAGTTCGGCGGCAGAAGGTGAAGAAAAATGAAGAGGTGCCGAAGGAGAAAATTACCCCTCTTTTCGTGTTCTGCACCAAGTGCAGCATGCTTGGCGCGTAGCATCTTGTGGGTATCAAGCAGACGTTGGAATTCAGCGCTCCGGCGATTGGTGGTTACCTAAAAAAAGTACAGAAATGTAAAATTAGCTTGGTGCATATTCGAAGTGTACAAGATTCGGGCCAAGTGGAACTTAACCCGGCTCTAGGTGTGTGCATATTCGAAGTGTACAAGATCCGGGCCAAGTGGAACTTAACCCGGCTCTAGGTGTGTGCATATTCGAAGTGTACAAGATCCGGGCCAAGTGGAACTTAACCCGGCTCTAGGTGTGTGCATATTCGAAGTGTACAAGATCCGGGCCAAGTGGAACTTAACCCGACTCTAGGTGTGTGCATATTCGAAGTGTACAAGATCCGGGCCAAGTGGAACTTAACCCGGCTCTAGGTGTGTGCATATTCGAAGTGTACAAGATCCGGGCCAAGTGGAACTTAACCCGGCTCTAGGTGTGTGCATATTCGAAGTGTACAAGATCCGAGCCAAGTGGAACTTAACCCGGCTCTAGGTGTGTGCATATTTGAAGTTTACATGCAGCTACGTTAGTTTTCTAATGAGCATACGGCCGAGTAACAAGCTACTCCACCGGAGGCTCGGGGACTAATGGTTATTATCTACATCATGTAAAGGAGAAACGACATACCTCCATCATTCGCCCCGCCAGGTTAATTGCCTTAGCGGCAGTATTCATTTGAGCGGAAAATTCCACGGGGCCGAACTTTTCCGGGAGATCGTCGTTGTGGACGAACTCCACCTTATTCCAGTTCATGATGAACTCGATAAAGCTCGGAGGGTAACGCTCGCCAGTGGGCATATGGGGTGCCACCAAACCCTTTGTGTGCGCTTCCTTCCTCTCAACCAGGGCAAGGGCTGGGCTGGTGTGCAGAACCATCTGCTACGCGTCAGTTGGCTCGGCAGGAACATCCTTCACTGCTGGTGATTTCTTCGGAAGCATCGATGATAAGGTTCGCTACCCGGCCTCGATGGATGCAGACTTGGTGGTATCCGGAGCCTTTTTGCCCTTAGCTTGCTGGGAAGAGGTAACCACAGTGGATTTACCCTTTGAAGCTGCTGGAGTGGTTCCTCGCCGAGCTTGGGATGACTCGGACAAGGCAGATGAACCGGGCACTGGAGCCCTTGTAGCTGGACTGGGAGCTGTTGTTGGTTTCTTTGGTGCCGGGACAGGCGCTGGCTCGGTCGCTGGTACTGGAGCTGCTGAACCCGGAGCAGCCGCAGAACCCTCAGGAATAGGGCTCAGCGGGCGTGACTCGTCATCACGAGGAGGAGAAGGTCCGGGCCAAAGGGGTGAGGAGATACTTGATCCGCTCTGAGGGACCTCCATCGGAGCCCTGAAGAAGAGAGTAATGTCAGAAGAGAAATCACCGCGATGCAAGGAAACGTGAGTTACGCAATGGAAAAGGACTTACGCATCCGAGGTTTCAGCCTCCTTGGGTTTCCGGGCCCTTCGTGCCGGGGCTTTGCCTGCTCGCTTTGAGGCAGTCTTGTCTCCGGCCTTCTTTTGCCTTTTGGTGGGCTGAGAAGGTTCGGAGGAAGAACTTGACGTGGCTCCGCGCTTCTTCTTCGACGCCACCGGAACCGGCTCGCCCGTAGCAAGTGGGGGATCCTCGTGGATATGCCCACCGGGGTTAGCTGATGTCGGAAAGGCAAAAGAAAGAGGGATAGCCTCAACGGGTTCAATCACGTCGATATCCGAGTCATCCTCATCATCGGGCCAATCTCTAAGAGAAGAGAATTTACCGTTGGGTCGTTTGGTAGCGTCGGTCATAGGGAGGAACATCTCTTGGTCCGGCTCCTCCTCATCCGGGATTTCTCGGTCCGGCGCCCACTTAAGGGTCAGATCCATACCATCCTCGAGAGTTTGCTGAAGGAATAGCTGAGAAAAAGCATGAAAAACAGAGTCAAAAATACGGCAAAAACCAACACATACTTGATCCGAAATAAGTTTGCCCCGCGAAGCTTACCGCGGGAGGGAGCCTGTCACGACAGTAGTGCTCAATTCCCCACGTCCGTTTGGCGGAGAAATCCTTGTGGGTGGTGAAGAGAGCCTTGACCCGGCGGAAGATCTCCGTGTTGCTCAACTCGAAGGAGGAGGTTCGGTTGGGGTCGCGGCTGAAACTCATGTGGCACAACTTGTGGGTGCGCTTCTGGAGGGGAGAGATTCGGTTGCGCACGAATGTGATCATAGCATCCTCGTTGCACAATCTGAGTTTCTTAAGCTCCGCGAACCTCTTGTTAACTTGGTTGGCCAGAGCTGTAGGTTTCTTGGGGACCTCCTCCCAGAAATCCGTGTCAGGAGGACCCGGAGCGTAGGGCAGCAACCGAATCAAATCTTCGGTACCCTCGTTCCGGACATAGAAGAAGGTCCGGGCCTATCCTTTGCAGGAGTCAAGCCCGGTAACCCGGGGAAAGACGGAAAATCTCCGGGGAGAGATGGAGGCAGCTCCAAATTGAGTGAGATGCTTATCCTCCGACTCAACGTGGATGTTGGGGACAATGTTGCGACAAAGGCCGAAGAACCGAATCCATAGCTCCTTTGTGGGCCATAGTCCGGTGTAGCCTTCGGTCGTAGAGACAAAGGCGGAAAGGGAGGTGATAGCGTTCGCCGGGAGATGATGTGGCTGCAAGTGGTATGTCCTAACCCAATCCCGGAAGAAATCGCTCACTGGAAGGCCAAATCCCCGTTGGAAGTGGGACATGAATACAACGAACTCACCCGGATTGGGTGAGGGGGCCAGTTCCAAGGAGGGGAGACGAGCGGCAACACCGGCAGGAATCCGCCTGGTCCGGTAGAGCCAGTCAACATCATCTTGACAGACCCATGACCCGGCCCACGCGCCGCGATCCGCCGCGACGGCGTCCTCCTCCATCTCCTGCTCGGCAATGACGAGCTCCTCTTCAGTCATTTCATATCTGCTATCCTCGCTGGAGCTAGCGGCAGCGGGGATCTGTGTCCTAGATTGGCGTGGACCCATGGTGAAGAAGCTGCACAGCGGGGGCTGTGGTGCGGAGGCACGGAGAAGGTGCGGCGGCGGCGCTGCTGCTAGAAAGCACCGGCGGCGGCGTGGTCGCAGGGAAGACGAAGGAGAAATGCAACGGGCAGAGGGGTGCAGGGGTGGAAAAAATGCTAAGGAATGGGCCCCTCCCCTATTTAACTACCCCAGAGATGGGTGAGTGGGATCGCGTTGCGCCGACGAGCCACATGGTGTGGCCGTGTATCACCTGCATCAGCCAATCGCAGAAGAGCCACACGGAGGGCCACAGGGTGGAAGCGATCCCATGACATGACAGGCTGGTGCGGTAAACGAGGAGGCAGGCATGACGTGACCCTCGCACAGTAATAACTGACGATTACTACGGCGGTTACTGTGCATGCCCTTAAAATGAGGCAATGTAATGATTAGTCTCCATGTGGGTTGGCGTATGAGAGAAGGAAGCAAGGCCCGGATCCGAGCCAACATGGTAACCCGGTCGGCAAGTGAAAACTTGAAATGCGTAGAGGGAAAGTAAAACCATGGATCCGAGCCAAATGGGTAACCCGGCCGGCAAGTGAAAACTTGAAATGCGCAGAGGGAAAGTAAAACCAAGGGATCCGAGCCAAATTGGTGACCCGGCCGGCAAGTGAAAACTTGGAACGTGCGAAGGGAACGAAAATCCATATCCTCCGAGATAAATAGCCAACCCGGAAATAACGTCCAAGGCTCGAACATAAATGAACCTGATGTGGCCTTAGCAACCAAGGCCGTTAAGACCGCACCAGCTTCGGGGACTAATGTTGGGGGGATACCCCCGGGTAGGGTCACTCCGGGGTATAAGGGCCGAGTTAGCCGAGGTTCGACAAGGTCAAAGCGGATGCTGGCCGAGTCACCTCAAGACAGGCCGGATCACGGGGTAACCCGGACCAGGGGGAGTTGCCTAACATTGTCTCATCCGACTTAAGGAATAAGTCGGAAGTGCTTGTCTAATTTATATGCAGGAATATGTGTGGCCGAATCTACTATGATTCGGATCCTCGCTTAGCTTCTAGGAGAAGGAAGGAATCTCTCTGGTCAAAAAAGAAGGTCCGATACGCACTGCATGAGCGAAGAAAGCAAGGGCAGGACCACCGGATCATGGCCGACAAGGGTGACGACGCTCACATCGGCTAACACAGGCGCCGCAGAGGCTTACGTAGCTAAAGCATGTATGACGCGGGGGAAAAAGCATCCCGGTCGGGTTACCACTTTGGGAGGAATATGCCTCCACGTATGCCCTAGGCAGGGACCAAGCCACCTCTATATAAGGGGGGCTAGGGTTCCTGAAGAAGGGGTTGGATTCTCTGGTTGAGTGCTAGTCAGTGGAGTTTCCTGGTGTAGCAATTTGGCTAGGGTTTTAGAAGTGAACTGTGGGTGAGAGTAAGAGAGCTCCTTCTTCCTCCTCTCGCCAATACAGCTCAAGGAGCACTTGTAATCTCGCAGATATAGCAATACAAACTTCAGTGTGGAGAATCACTCCACTATCCCTCCCTGGATTCCCCTAGCGTGTATTAGTCCCTACCTTTAGCCTATCCATGGCATCTGCCGTGACACCACCATGACACAGGGAAAGAAATCTCGGATTTGGAAGTGTCCTTCCACGTAACGACCAACTATATGGGCGCGACTCGTATAGTTCCGCTCGTATAGTTGGTTCCGGGCAGATATTTCCAAATATCTCGAGTCCAGGTTGATTAAATCACCACTCAGAACTGATAATAACGTTTTTTCATAAACGAAAAGTGTCTAAGAGTTTAACGACCAACTATACAGCCAGAATTTTGGCTCCGGTCATATAGTTGCGACCGTATAGATACTAACACCGAAAATCAAAAGTGTTTGAGAGTTTAACGACCAACTATACGACCAGAATTTTGGCTTCAGTCATATAGTTGCAACCGTATAGATACAGACACCAAAAAGCAAAACTATCAGAGAGTTTAACGACCAACTATACAGCAGGAAATTTGGCTCCGGTCGTATAGTTGCAACCGTATTGGCTCAGATATCGAAAACAATTTCACAAAGATGACACAGAGAGTTTAACGACCAACTATACAGCGGGAGCTTCCTCTCCGATCGTATAGTTTCGCCCGTATAGTTGGTAAAAACCCTCTAAAACTTCAGAAAAACACAAGGAATTCAAAGGCAGAATTTTCAAAAGTAAAAATTGTGAAAACAAATCACTTATTTGGGTAAGAACACTTACCTTGCACTTACCATTTGTTTATTCGGGAATGAAAAGTTCCTCCAACAACAAAGACTTCTTCTCTCTTGGAGGAATTGACCTTAGTTCATTGAATAATTCTCATAAATGAAAATCACTAGGACTAAAGTTCCTCTCGACAAGATTGGTGTCTTGCTGGGCAAACATGGATACTGCATCTAACATCTTTATTTCCTGCCTCTACATGATCTGCAACTCAAATTCTTGAAGTGAAAGAATCCAATGGAACAATCTTGGCTTATGGTCTTTCCTCTCAAGGAGTTCTTTTAAGCCATCACTATTTGTGTGAACTCTTACCTTTGCATCAACTAAATAGGAACGAAATTTATCACAAGAGAAAAATACAACAAAAAGTTCCCTTTTTTTTAGGGTAATTCTTTTGAGCACCATTAAGAGTTCTACTAGCATGATGTATAATAATAAATCTACAACCAATATGTTGTCCTAGAGTTACTCCTACAACATCATCACTAGCTTCACATATTAAGTCAAAGGTTGTATCCTAGATAGGTGGTTTAATAATAGGGGCACAGGATAAAGCATTTTTGAGTTTATCAAAGGCTTCAAGACACTTATCATCAAAATTAAATCTTACTCCCTTTTGCAGGAGGTTAGTCAAAGGTGTAGATATTCCAGAGAAATTTCAAATGAACCTTCTATAAAAACCCACATGTCCAAGGAAACTTATTATACCTTTAATATCCCTAGGTTGTGGCATTCTCTCTATTGCCTCAACCTTAGCTCTACCAACTTCAATTCCCTTACCTGATACCATGTGTCCAAGGACTATACCTTCTTTGACCATAAAATTGCATTTCTCCCAGTTTAGAACAAGATTAGTTTCTTCACAATGTGATACGTCGTAAACGTATCTATAATTTTTGATGTTCCATGCTTGATTTATATCTACTTTCTTATGTTTTGTCCATACTTTGGAGTATTTTTACACATTTTCTGGAACTAACCTATTAACAAGATGCTACAGTGCTAGTTGCCTATTTTCTGCTGTTTTTGGTTTCAGAAAAGCTAGTAAGGAAATATTCTCGGAATTGGACCGGACAAAAGCCAAAGTCAATATTTTACCCGAAGCAACACGGAGTCCGGAGGGGAGACGAAGTGGCGCACCAGGGCGACCACACCTGGTGGCGGTGTGGCCTGGGGGGCGCCACTAGGGGTGTGGGCCCCCTGGTGCTCCACTGACGTTGCCCCTTCGCCTATAAAAGCCTCCCGGGATGAAAACCCTAAGTAACCGATCAAAATTCCACGAAAGATTCTGTAGCCGCAGTCATCTCCATCCCTAGATCGGGAGGGGTCTGAAGCTCTTCTTAGCACCCTGCCAGAGGGGAGAGATCACCCTGGAGGCCTTCTTCATCACCATGCTTGCCTCCGGTGTGATGCGTGAGTAGTTCATCCCTGGACTACGGGTCCATGTAGTAGCTAGATGGTTGGTTCTCCTCCTTTGTGCTACCATGTTTAGATCTTGTGAGCTCCGTTCATGATCAACATCATCTATTTGTAATCTTACATGTTGTGTTTGCGGGGATCCGATGGATATTGAGATGCTATTTCAGATTGATTATTGATTCTATCATGTCTATGTTATTTGTGATCTTGCATGCTTTCTGTTGTTAGTAGCTATCTTGGCCAAGTAGATGCTAGCAACTCCAAGAGGGAGTATTTATGCTCGATAGTGGGTTCATGCCTCTAGTAATCCGGGGAAGTGACAGAAATCTCTAAGGTACTAGATGTGTTGTTGCTACTAGGGAGAAAACAACAATCCTTTGTCCATGGGGCAATCGTATTGTTTACTTTACACACTTTGCTTAATGCAATTATCTATTGCTTGCAACTTAATACTGGAGGGGGTTCGGATGATAACCTAAAGGTGGATTATTAGTCATAGATGCAGTTGGATTACGGTCTATGTATAATGTTGTAATGCCCAATCAAATCTCATAGGAGTCAAGATGATTAGTATATGCATGTATGCTTTCTCGGCATATGTCAATTGCCCCGCTGTAATTTGTTCACCCAACATGTCATCTATCTTAAGGAGAATCACCTCTAGTGAACTATGGACCCCGGTCCATTCTTTTATCATCAATCTACAATCTAATATTTACTGTTTACTGTTGACTTTCTACAAGCAATTACTATCTTCCACACAATACGTTTAATCCTTTGTTTTCAGCAAAACCGGTGAGATTGACAACCTCATTGTAAGTTAGGGGCAAAGTTCCGTGGTTGTGTTGTGCAGGATTCCAAGTTGGAAACAACACCTTGGAGGTGTTTCCTTGCTCCTACTGGTTCAATAACCTTGGTTTCATAGCTGAGGGAAAACTTGCTACTGTGCTCATCATACCTTCCTCTTGGGGTTCCCCAACAAGCTCGATATATTTTGAGCCATCACAACGCTGCAAAACTCTTTTGAGATTATCCAAGCAACTAGTAAACGAAGTTCCATTGATAGAAAAGTCATCCATAAATACTTCCATTATAAGTTCTATAAAATACGCAAAAATAGCAGTCATGCATCTTTGAAAAGTAGTTGGAGCATTACATAAACCAAAAGGCATACATCGGTAAGCATGTAAACCATAAGGACTAATGAAAGTTGTTTTAAGTTGGTCATCAGGATGAACTGCTATTTGAGAAAAACCAGAGTATCCGTCCAAGTAGCAAAAATGAGTATGGTTTGCTAACCTTTCTAAAGTTTGATCTATGAACAGTAAAGGATAGTGATCTTTCCTAGTCTCTTTATTCAATTTTCTAAAGTCTATGCACATCCTATGCCCAACAATAGTTCTAGTAGGTATCAATTCACTGTTTTCATTAGGATTCCCAGTAAAACTGCTCTTCTTAGGGACACAATGAATAGGACTTACCCATTCACTTTCTTTAACATGATAGATTATACTTGCGTTTACTAGGCATACACTTTCTTTTCTTACCACTTCTTTCATTTCAGGCTTCAATCTTCTATTAAATTCTGCGACTGGTTTAGCACATTCTTCCATGAATATTCGATGGACGGCTATCATGGGACTGATGCCCTTCAAGTCATCCATTGAGTACCCAAAGGCCTTGCGATGCTCCTTAAGTATCTTCATGAGTTCTTCTTCTTCTTCTCCTGAAAGTTTAGCACTAATAATAACGGGAAATTTATTCGTATCATCTAAAAACCTGTATTTAAGATTTTCTGGCAGAGTCTTCAACTCTAGGGGTGATAGTTCCTCGTCCCCTCTCTTTTCTAGCTCTTCAAAAGCCTCATCGGTTGGAGGTCCCATAATGGGAAGTGAATCGAATTCATCTTCTAGTTCTTCTAGGGACTTGTCCTCCATAACTATTTCTTCATAATTTGGATCTTCATTTATTTCTTCTTCTTGATTACTAAAGAAAAGAGCTGCCATTTCCTCAATAGTTCTCTCTTCCTCTTCTTCTCGTATTTGTGGAGGCCTGTCTTTAAATTTGGAAAAGTGGAATTTATTTTCCGTTCCCCCAAGCTTAAGAGACACAATCTCCTTCTTGAAATTAACATAGGCACCTATATCACCCAAAAAGTTCCTTCCAAATATAATTAGGCAAAGAGTGTCAACTGGCATATCAACAACTACAAAATCGATAGGAAAGTTTTTATTGCCAATTGTGACAGTTGCATTTTCAACTAATCCCATTGGAATTCTAAGATTTTTATTGGCTAACATAATTGTCATATCAGTATTTTCAATTATAGCCGGTTCTACTTCTTCTTTTATTTCTAAGTAGAAATCATAAGATATAACATTAACTTCGGTGCCAAGATCACATAAACCTTAATGCGAGGTTCATGAAAGAATAGGCTTACCCACATATTTTACCTTTGTTTTACCTTCAACCAATACGGAAGTCTCTTCATCAAGTTCAACTATGTTACAATATGAGTACATAGCCATAATTGCTTCCTTGGTTACCTCTTCATCTTTGGTTTCTTCCAGATGTTCCATGACTTCTGGCATGCTTTCCTCTTCCTTCTTCTCCTATATTGCTTTGACCTGTTCATATTCAAGAATATGCTTTTGTGTAGTGTTAGGGAAAGGCATTTCATATATTGGTTCTAGGGAGGCCAGTGTTGCTTTATCTTCTATTTTCTTTTCAGGTTCGGGTGGTGGATCATACTTGACTGGACCCTCCTTTGGAGCTTTTATATATCCTGTAAAAGCTTTAACAACTTGCAACACAAGATATGAATCCAAGTAAAGTTCTTTAGATAATTCTTTAACATGGCCTTTTTTATTGTAGTCATGAATACAATCATGTTCTGTTTCGACGCCTCCTTCACTTCCTAGACCAAAATTCCATGAAACTCTATGATCACAAATTCTATTAAGTAGAGCCCAAGCTTTAGGTATAGGAAGATTCATAAAGGCTCATTCTGTGAAAGAGTCTAGTTCAATTTTATTAGGTTCAATTAAACCGCCATAAAAGATATGTAGTAAATACCATTTAGGCAAATCATGATGAGGACATAGACGTAGTAAATCTTTAAATCTAATATAAGCTCTTACTAGTACTTCATTAGAACGATTCTTCCAAGTCATTATAAGACACCTAATTCAAAAAGATTTTGATAATGGATAATATTTTGCTAGAAATTCACAGGCTAGATTATCCCAAATAGTAGTGGCTTCAGGTGGTAGAGATCTATACCATGAGAGAGTTGTACTTGTCAAAGTCTAACTAAAAAGTTTAATCCTTACCTCATCAACGGTATATCCCGTCAATAGAAAAGTGCCACATATATCTTTGAAACATGCGATTATGCTCATATGGACCAGGATCTTCTTCATCTCCAGTAAATTGCTTCTTATGTAGAATACCAAGTAGTAGAGTATTTATTTCAAACCCCCTTGTCTTCTCATTGGAGTTGTCTCTTTTATAAATATCATAGGGCTTCCCAAAGTCGTTGAGTGGGCTAGCACTAGTCATATGCTCAAACTCCATCATGTTGGTGGAAACCTGTAACTCAAAACAAAATTAAGAAAGACAAAAATAAATAAGCAAAAACTAAAAGACCTACATCACTTAGCTCCCCGGCAACGGCGCCAGAAAATAGCTTGATGACTGCAAGTGCACAGATCGTTTGTAGCTAGTTTTGAAATAAAGATATCGACCCCACAGGGAGCAGGAGTTTGAAGTCTAATGATTCTTGAAATAAATATTACAATAGAAATGCTAGATAAAGTTTCTAAGTGACAAGATAAAATGCGACTATTGTGTAAAAAGGTGTTTTTGCATTTTAGGTATAAGAGCAATAATAAAGTAAAGTAAAACAACTGAATATAGAAAATAAGTATCACATATGTAAGAGAGGTTGGAACTGTAGTTGGGGAAAAGCGTTCTCAGGGAGTAGCGGATACACCACAAGTATTATAAGGAGCTAAGATAAAGATAATCATCATGAACATTCTCAACTATGTATGTGTGGGAGGAACTCCGTATTTGGACAAATAAGCAGCAACTGCTCACATCATCCACATAACCATAGCAGTCAGCAATCGACATCAATCGAATTACTGTGGTATTAAGGGATGTAATCCCATAGGACGTATACCATGGTATGAATAGTGTTCCGTAAATTTCCTTGATTTTCGAAGTTGATACGTAAGGGGTGCCAACAACTTTATAGTCACTATAAGTGCTATCACACCTCCGTCTATCAACAAGTAGTTTCCTCCATCAAGTCCACATGAGAGGCAAATATTGAGAGGTCGACTTCTCTCAACATCAATATGTAGAAAATCTAACACATGGTCACACTGATGAATATCATAATAGACTTTATCTTATTTCAATCTCATACTAGGGTTTATCCATCTCCCCAAGAACTAATGATCTACTTAGACATGGAGGTAATCAACATCATGGCAATAACAATGGAATCTATCATAGATGAATAGTACTTGTATAAGTCCACAACGAGTACGGAAATTACAACAAGATCTAAACAAGATGTAGATGGGATGGATGGAGATGGTGGTGGTGCAGCGGTGGATGATGAAGATCGATGCCTTAGCCTCTCGGATCTGCACGGGGCGAAGATGGATCCTTGGTGGATGAGTTCCCCCTCCAGATGCCTTCCGGAGGTGAGGTTTCTGCGATTTCTGGGTGTTCTGTATGTCATCTCCTCGAACCAGTTGCACGGGGTGAAACTATTTAAGGAGGTGGAGGTGGCGCCAACTATACGGCCAGAGCTATACGGCCTGAAAATTTGCTCCGATCGTATAGTTGGTCATTGAACTCTCAGCCTCCTTTGTTCGCTTCTGGTTTTCTTCTAGTATTATTAATATTTCCCAAATAAGCGATTTACGTTGTTTTTGACTCCTTTTCTCCATAGTACAACTGTTCCAAGAATTGTATCCATTATATCCATCATCTGTCCTGATCCTGGTGAAAACAGACATAAAATGTGTGCGCGAGCACCATAAAATATCAAGATCCTACATCTACAATGCAAAATAATAGTGTAAAACATGATGCAAATATGCAATCATCACTAGGCCAAAGGGTTTTGGGGTCCCCTTCCCCCTATATAATAAGAGGCACATGTAGGAAATTAAATGACTAGAAAATAATAAAACGCTTCCTAGCTTTGAGGAAAGCTTCCAGTCACCTCCCTCTCTCCCCTCTCTCTCTCCCGAGATCATGGTTCGAAGTCTGGACTGCACGAATAGGGGATTTCTTCACCGTGGAGCACCAGCGTCATCACACTGCGGGGTTAGGGATCCAGAAGATCTAATTCCGCAATCTCTGTTGGATCTGAGGATTAGGAGTCATCGTTAAGCATCGAATGTGTGCGACTCCCTTGGAGGTACTGCAATTGCAGTGCTAGGAGTTATCGGATCTACCGGAGCCGCCAAAGTTCAGAACGACCCTGGGGTTGGCATCAATACGACTACATCATCAATACTCTCCCGAGTGACAAAGTTTTTGTAATGGTAAGTTTTTGAAAAGCCCCTCCCATTACTGCATTACTAATAGATAAATCCTGGTATTAGGGTTCTTGGCATAGGAAAAAAATATTATTTTCAGGCGTGCAACTCCAATAGTAGTGCACTCAGGCTTCGGAGGAAGGTACACATCCTTGAGAATTTCACTTCACCTACAAAAATAATCATACCTCTGGATGTTTTCAAAATTCGAACGTGACCCGGATGATGCCCATGTGCCGTTGAGAGCCGAGCGGCCATAGCGAGCAGTTGGGTTCGTCTAGACAGAAAAGTAGAAACCAACGAGGTTGTGAATGTGTACTTGTTCTACCTAGAGATACATTTAGGGTGTGTTTGGTAGGTCGACTCTACCAAGAATTTCTCACCTCAGCTCGATTTTGGTTGTTTGGTAGGTCGGGTTCGCTGACTGGGCACTGCCCACCTGATACAGAAAACAGCTCTCGGCACTGCCCGGTTGCAAACCTCAGGACGAGCTTCGCACCTCAGCCCTACCACGTCTGTGCCGAAAAATCATCCCCACGCATCCGGTTTTTCTCTCCATCTGCCCGCCCCGTATCGCTAGAAAACCACCTAGACCCTGGCCCGACCCCGAGTGCCCCTGTTTCCCTACTTCTCCCTCCTCGCTCACACCCCCGAACCACTGCCACCATCTCTCCTGCCCCTAGATCCCCCTTCGGTGAGGCTCCCCGCCCCTGTCTCTCTCTACCAAAATAACTCCCAGTCCTCATCCCCTTGTCGCTGCCCTCCCATGGTTTGACAAGAGCATCCATTCGCCGGCATGGAGATCGCCGGGCCCGGAGCCGGATGTGGACGCGCGGCCGCCCATCTATAGCTGGCGCCATTGAGCCGGACGAGGACTTCAACCACCGGCCAGCTGTAGTACTTCTCCACCCCGTTTCCCAGCTGCTACAGTACTACTCCGCCCCCATCTGACATGTGCGCTTCCGGCCGATAGTGACTGCAAGCGGTGTTATATGCTGTACTTTTATTATGGACCATAAATTTGCTAATCCCTCCAACCCATATTAGTTGACTCAAAATTTTCTAGATTCGGATGTATCTAGCACTAAAACTTGGCTAGATGCATTCATATCTATATGAATCTATGTCAACTAATATGGGTCGGAGGGAGTACTTAATCTTATATTGAGCACTTGTGCCTGTTGTTTTGGTGCTACAAGTTGGTGCTTATATACTTGTTGAATTTGGTGATGCAATTTTCTACTCCCTCCTACCCATATTAGTCTAGATACATCTGAATCTATACAAATTCGAGTCAACTAATATGAGTCGGAGGGAGTACTTAATTTGCCCACTTACGGATATACCCCAGTGTGCTGCAAATTTGTTAGTATGTGCGGAAGTTATTATATACTTGTTGAAGTTTACAGTTGTTGAAATATTATTGGTCTCACACAGAATAGTCTACCAAACATAGTCTGAGCTCAGCATGCCTAAACAGACATGATCACCAAACAACATCTCAACTCAACATATCTTGATGGACACAGGCTACCAAACAAATGACAGAATCTCATCACAACTTGGCTTGGGTCAACATGTATGAGGAAAGAAATGCATTCTGGGTTCAGCCGACCTACCAAACACACCCTTAGTGTAGCACAATGTCTATGGTCAAGATACATATCATACTTTGGGTTGTGCACATGAAGATACAAAGGATATAGGAAGGTAAGATATGACTGAGCGGTGTGCATCGTGTGTAAGGGTTTTACTCATGGATTCTTCCCTTTTTTGTGTGTGTGTGTCTTTGCTTTTTCTTACTTTTGGGGGGATTTTCTTTTCTTTTCTGAACATAGCCATTTCTTCCTTGAACAAAGGAAAACCTTTGGGACGAAGCTTTTGGCCCATCAATGCCTCCTGACCATGGTCATCTTTGATGGGCTTTGTTGGTGCTCATGCTCATAGAAGTATTTTTAAGTCAGCCAAACGGTTGGGTACCACGAAGGCTACACCGTACAAGCATGAGAACCACTGACATGTGGGGCTAGCGGAGGACTGAGCACCACCAGCTTTGTTGATCTTGAGCAGAGCGTCTTCTCTTTGACGCAATAGTGTTAGAGCATCTCCCTTATCTCGCGGGTGAAACGTGGCTAAGGGCATGTACAATGTTAGAGAAGGCATGTCTTCTCTTAGCCCTCCACGTAATCTAGAAAAGGTAATAAAAATAAGTTGTACAATGGGTCATCTCTTATTGTCATCTCTAAGAATTAATGTGAATTGACTAATTATAGTTAGAAATTGTGTTGATAAGAGAAGGCACAAGGTACAATATATAAAATATTCTTCTCTTATTTTTAAGGGATCATCCCTTAGCTAAGGGAAGGCAACCTTCTCTTTCTTCATTCTCTCTCCTCCAACTAAGTGAAAACCCAATGTGGAAACCGTAAGGGAAGGCTGGCGTCACCGCATTGTACATGACCTAAAGGCTTCTCTTTTAATGTTTGCATATGCGGGGTCTATTTGATAATAGTCAGCGTGAACCCACAAAGATAAAACACAAAATAGAGAAATTTGATAGTTTCGTCAGTTTTAGCGTAGATCCGATAGTTTAAACATCCAACCACGGCAATTAAGCAAGTTTTAACATAGTTTCTTGCAAGCACGTCACACAGGACCAACCAAAATGCAACACAACACCATGAAACAAAGACGAGCATTAAGCATCAATGCCATGCAAGATGGAGTCATCAACACCGCCACCACCACTACCACTAGAAGGATCATCATACCTAGGTCGAGCATGGCCGCCTCTCCTTGTCGCTTTCCTCCATCTTTCCATGATATCACTCCTTGCATCATCATGCTACTCTAGAGTGAGGTTGTCCATGATGCTTTGGTCCATCGTCATGATCTTGTTTTCCTCAACAAGGAGCTTGGTCATGGACTTGGTTTCTTTGGCAACTGATTTCCTTTCCTCAGTGGCTGCCTTACGCAACCCATATTCTTCCTAGAGCACTTGCCACCTTGCTTGCTTCTCTTGAGTTTTCTTATCAGCCAAGATAATCTTTGCTTCCAATGTCTTGGTCACCATCAACTCATTTGAGTGCACCATGTGATCAATCTTCTCCCGAAAACTTGAATTCTCAGTTTTTCCTTAGCTTCTCCTTGGCCATATTATTGCCATCGGGCTTGCCCTTGTTTCTTCCTCCCGATGAACCATCATCCAATTGGATGAACGCGCCTATCTTGGCTGGAGCTTCTTGCTCCCTCAACTTCCATTTATCGCTTTTTGAGTAAATTCTAACAATGTTCAAGGTTGAATACCTTGACCTTGGAAGATGGCATGTATTTGTACTGTGCTCCTGCAATTCTTTCCTACAAGATGCCACACCGTGTCAAAATGCAACACTGCCTCAAAAAATGCACACATACATAAAAAGATACTCACATGATCACTTTCATGTGTAACACTTGGTGGTGCACCATGCACTTGCTCCAAGCATCCCTCCAATGACTATAACTCAATTTGATCACATCCCAACGACCTTGGAGTGATTGATAGGTGCATGGAACCATGGTAGGAAGAAGAGGCATGAATTGAAAGAATTTTTGCTCGATCCTTTGCCAATAGCGCTTCCCAGTTTGGTCATTGCTGATCATGGCATCGAGAGACACACTCTCCCACGCTTTGACCAAAGTGACCTCTTCCAATTACGTGTGATACCTTCGATCTGGATTCATGGATGTAGTATAATAACTTTTTCCCTAGAAGACCTAGCTTTAATCGAACCTCAGAAAGCAATGCTAAAAGGAAATAAAAAGGACACGTCTATAAGACTTTGTTTCTTTGTTTTACCTTTGTTTATTGGACCAATCTAGTTTACTTTTATAGGAGGTTGAATTAATGGATGGAGATAGGCCAAGGTTGAAGATCCACCTGCAGCTGCACATCATATGGGATAAAAGATAATAATAAGCACAATCACGTGTAAAGTTTTAATAGTGATAATCTCTTGTGGGCAACACATCCTAATATACTAGAGCCCCCGTGATGCAGCGGGCATAGCAGAAGTCTTTTAATCCAAATGAGGGCACCACGAAGCAATGGGCTACAAATGATTATAAAGTGTGAAACACAGATCAAAGCATTAAGTGGAGATATTGTTATGATCCCGAATGGGTCGCTAAACGAAGACCGTACTACCCTTTCTGTCACTAGGGTTCCTATGAGATCGCCGCTAGCCAAGTATCTCACCTCATGCCTTTATCAATCTAGATCTTGGGTACCTAAAAATCCATAGATCGAGACAAGAGACAAAGAAACAAAAGATACAAATCGCTATTTCAAACAATACACAATGCTCCCATTTATTAGATGCACATAATCGCTGCGAGGTTTCTCCCCAATCCACAGCCCGTGAGGACTACTCACTCATAACAATAAGATCAAGGATAGAAAACATTATGCAAAATACTTAGATTGGAATCAAATATTCTTACAATGGTCGCCAAATCATAAGGAGATCTAAAGTACAAAGCAATGGCTATGGCTAATGGAGGGGATGGATGATGGATGGATGAACAATGGATGAAAAATGGCGTGGATCTCCTTTGGTGGTGTTGTGATGCAATCTGAGAATGGTGACCCTCTGGCCGGCGGCTGGAGCCTTAAAATATATAGGTGTCTTCACGAAAATTGTAGGGTTTGACGATATGAAGCCGTCGCCACATGGTACATGCGGATGGTACGGCGGTCCCTACCTATACCAGTGGTCGTTACGGTGTCTGACGCTTGGAATTGACTCCATAATTACTTGGTCATGTAGACTTCCTCAAACACCTTCATTATGACTCCTGATTTTGCATTAAAAAGCGTGATTTCCTGCACAATGTTTAAACATAGTGGAAGATAGCATTAGTGGCAAGGATTGAGAGTTTCTTGTCAATTGCTTAACCGAAAACAATGTTTAAACACAGTGGAAGATGGCTATTTTTAGAGCCATAAACCTCCCCAAAGCTCAAACCTTGATCACCCTCGAGCAATAAGAAACAAAAGAACTATAAGGAATTCAATGTTTAAACTTGAAATGACAAGAACAAGAATTCACTTACGGTTCGTAGTCATATGCACTCGGTACTCCGTCCATCTGAGAGGCTTATCAAAGTTAGAGAGATGACAAGAGTACTATACAAGCTTCGGTAAGTCAAGACAATCAAAGTAAAGTTTAATATAAGTATAAATAGCTAGAAGTGTAGCAATCAATCCAATTCTTCTAGTCAACTCTTAGCTTGCCAAGGAACACTAGGATGTTTTTAATATCATAATTGAGTAAGAGAGTTTATGTCCTAAGTAGCATAACAGTGAAGTGTCTTATTTACGCCCACATCAATAGATTAAGTCTATCAAAAACACTTCTAATCCAATTATTGTCTTTAAAGAAAATTCATAAAGTAGTAACGAGACCATGCCAAGGACTTGTTATGTGGATCTTCTTACATATCTTTTTTTCTTTTTCTTCTCTTTTTTATTCCTCTTTCAAGGATCATTGGCTGCTTCTTTTACAAGTGCTTGCACAACCTTTGAGAGTACCAATACTTTTGCCCATATATTGACACGTATGCCACTCATGTCATCAACTCATAGCCTAAATCTGGGGTTATACCATAGATTGTTCAAGAGGTAGCAGAGTTATTGGCGTCCCAAAGGTGTGCATGACAAACATAGAACTTTTTATTTTCTCCTCATCATATTTTATTATAGAGCCACGGTTTGATCCACAAGGTTAGCTTTGGCATGCATCACAATTACCACTAGACTTCATTTCAATCAAACAACTCCTTTCAAGAGTGTCGCCAAGACTATCAAAACATCTATGGGGTTAAGTATCTTGAAGGGTATACTCTCAAGACAATCATTCATTAAACAAGTTGTAAGTTTAAGACTTTTTCTTATTGTACTTGTTTGACAATATTATTTCCAAGGCAAGATTCGGTTAGCTAAAAGAACTAGAGCAAAAGCTTCCACAACTAATCATCGTACCAATAAAAAGCTCTACTCTAACTATATAAAATTACTCCCACTAGCATGGCATCTTAGCAAATCAACCAACTAAGATAAACAACTCAAACTTCAAAAGTGGGAGACATTGGACACACCTTTCATAAGTGACTTCATAATCCTCTTCCTTATAGGGATGTGTTCCTTAAAAACTCAAACGCGATTACTCCCATAATAAAATTAAAGCAAAGAGGCAAAATGCAAATCCACATTTACGAAAAAAGGAAAAACGGAAAAATCTTTTTATAATTTTGAGGATATGGATTTAAAGAATATAAAAGAACTTGTGACCAAGAAAGGAACTAAGAAAATAATGTAGGGGTTCGCGTATGAAAACAATAAAATTTTACCCTACGCCCCTGAACACCTGATGTTGCCAAGACTTATCTATTAGTAAGGCAGTAACGGGAGGGGATTTTCGCGAACTTACCCTTGAAGACCAAAAAGCATTGTCAATGCTCATGAGAGCGTGGTAGATGTAGACGAGACAAAGACGGCCTCAAGGTCGTGATGAAGTCCTTGCACTCCTGTGGCTCCAACGACTTTAGTGCCTCAAATGTGACACCTCGCAGGGAGTTACATGCATCCGGTGCCTGGCGATGACTCCTGCTTCCCCGATCCAGCAGCAGTTGTGGAAGTAGAGCTCCTGGATCCGAATCCCGCAGCACGATGGCTCTCTGCGGTGAAGATCTCTCATTTGCGCAGTCCGGACTTGGGACCATGGTCACGGGAGGGAGAGAGAGATTTATCAATTGGAGGTCTCCCCAAAAGTGAGAAAACCTTTATTGAATATTGTGTGTATTTTCTGGTCAAAATACCCCCACTATATATAGGAGGAGGGGTAGGTACTACCTCCCTCAAAGTCCCAGGGTGCGACTAATGGAGGAGGAGGTGGGCGGAGGCGCCGCCGGCCAGCTCCCACCATGGGCCCCATGTGGGGTAGGCCCACTAGGGCCGCTGGCCACTCCCCTTGGCCCGTCCTAGGGGTTCGGCCCCTCTTGGGCCCTTTCCTCTCCGGGATTTAGCCCATTAAGCCTTTTGACCTTTAATTGATTTCTCTTTTATTAAATAATTATGAATAAATGATTAAATCAATATTTAACATTCATTCACATATTATTCAATCTCCGTGACTATGGAACACCTTACACCTTCACTCCGGTCATCCTCCAGACTTACCAAAACCCTTCCGGTTTTCTCTCTTTCTATTATTTGGTTATTCTACCGATCCTATAAACACTCTCTAAGCATCATCAAGCCCTTAAGCGTGATACCCCACGGTTCGGGAACACTCTAGACATGGTCAGGACACTATCGGACCAATGATCAACAGAGGGACCTGGATGGCCATGTGACCCTTGTGCATTCCACGAAGATCTTTCGTCGTTTGAACTGGGACTGTCGCGTCTTATTCCTTTTGTCTCTCAATACTTGGATTTCCCGAGATCTGATCAATGAAATCATCATGTCGGGTTCAATCTCGTTTCCGAACAATGCTACTTGACTTGTTCCGACAAGTGATATCAATGTGATCAAATCACACGTTGTGCAGCTATTGGATATAACTTCTCTGAGTGGTCCCTCGAGTATCTTTCCGTCACGCAGATGGACAAATCCCGCTCTTGACATATATTGCCTCTACTGTTCCTCCAAATACCTGAACACACCTTTATGATCACTGTATTACCAAGTGATGTTTGACGCTATCTAAGCACTCTCGAGAGATAGTGATTGATATAGCCTCACGGTCTAAGGAATAGTCTACTAGGTTTATTCTAATCATCGTAACTTGAACTTTGTGACATGATCGGGTCATGATGTTTAGGTTGGGTATTAGTTCACCATCTCATTCTCAGAATGAGGTGACTCCATTTACAACTAGCATACATGCCACATGATCAGGAAACCTTGATCATCTGTTGACCAATGAACTAGTGACTAGAGTTTCACTGGGAACCCCTGGTTGTTTATATATCACACGTGTATTGGCGTTTCCTTTCAATACAGTTATAGCATGATATAATACTTATTATTATATGAAATATGATAATAATACTTATTATTATTTGTCTCTAGGGCATGTTTCCAACAGTCTCCCACTTGTACTAGAGTACAAATAAACTAGGTGCATTTGTTCTTAATCATTGGCACCATATATTCCGGTACCTTGAACATGCTTGCTCATGGAAGAGGTTGAGTCTTGGGCCTGTACTTTACAGTCTGAAATCCTTTGCAACTTACTAATGTCACCTAGATTGACATTAATACTTTATCATCACATGATAACATCTTTGTGTATGCATCGTTGTTATGACAACAGAACAAGGCCGATTTCTAGGAGCCTACAGTGACTTTAGATCAACCTCGAGGGCTTTCTCATGGGCACTATGCCCTGGGACACATCATTCTATGTTAAAAGCAAACTAGCCCCGCCATAACATTATACATCACTATCGATGGTAGCCTTATCTTTTATTATAAATGTAATTATCGAAACACTAGTGCATCCTGTGCAACTTTCGATATTTTGTTCACCTCGCTTCCTAATTGACTTTAGTCGGTATTATCGATATAGGAGTTTCCAACAATATTCCCTTACAACATAACCCTTTATTCTTAAGATATGTCATCCTTCATGGATTTGGAATTATGTTTACAGTTCTCTATTAGACACTGTGGACTAACTTAGCTCAACTTCTGTGATTCAATCTTAATCACTATTCAAACGTTTCTTCTTGGATCATATATTATGTTAAGTTATCATGGTTTTCTAAGATAGAACCTATGTCTCAACATAGTGGATGATGATCATCCTTCTCTTTCTTTCAACCATTGATGTTAAACTTAATGTTATTCCTAATTTGAGTTATCAAGGACCAGTTCCTTAATTAACTTTTATTCTGAAACCCTTGTCAGAATCTCTTTAGGAATACTACATAATATCGTAATATACTTATTATCAACTTCTAATTTCTATAAATCTTTATTTATCGGTACTTGCGCTTTTATTCTTAATGTGTCGTATACATACTTACGAATCAATCCTTGAGCTCCCACTCAAAATATATTCCCAACATATTTGAGTATGAGTCATTACTCCTACTCAAAATATGTTCCTACAATTTGAATTTGAGACTTACATTGCTACCACTCAAAAATATGTCATTCGTATATTGTTTTAGGAAGACTTTCATAACTCCCACTCAATTTTATGCAAATTGCATATCCACTCACTATTTTGAACAACTTCAAAATCGTTTGATCATTTATCAAACTGAGAGATTTACTATGAGATACTAGTACCTTACTAGGTTTAAATCCACTAAACTTTCAGCACACTTGAATCAAATTCATTTGAATTTGTCTAATACTTTATTCATGACAAATTGTGCCTTCATCATTCACCTTTTCCTTCATGACTTTGCAGTCGTTTGGAAAACTCAAGTAACCCTTTACTTGTTAAGATTCAGCAACAAATTGCTTTCTAATCTTGAGTGAATTTTGTCTTTAGGACTTCTCATAACTCTAGTTTACCATTATTTCCTTAGTAGTTCATAGGTATGTCATATTCTAGTAATATGGCAAATGATTCACAAATGTCTCCATACAAGATGTGGAGTACATTTTGAATCCTACTTTTTATAGTGAAAACACCAGTCGGAAAAACATAATGATCATTATCATTTATTCTTTCCTTTATGAAGAGAATCATTCAGGAACACTTTCTGTAGCGCTTCTCAACACTCTGATGCAAGGTTTTGAATCCTCATCATGTTTTTTACTATCTTCCAAAAGCTTCATATTCGAGAACATAAACTTTCTCGAAAAGCACCAAAATTCAAGCAACACTAGTTTTGCCTTTCTTTTGGTTTAGCCATGGATTTTGTATTCAAAGTTTCCAATGAATACTCTACAAGGACTTATTCTCTATTGTTTTGGTTATATCAAATAACACCAAAACTTTCACAATGATCCATACAATATATGGTGCCGATCTCACGAATTTATATGGTTTACTATATATTCTAATTGAGTGCTAACTATTTCTAACTAATGGTCTTTACATCTACACTACACCGAATTATTTGGCGCCATATATTCACCCACTTGATATCGAATATCACATTGTGATGCTTCGCATTTTGACATTTCAAACGCATTGCATTCCACAATTTCTTTATGCCATTCTTATAAAGTCGAATTTCATTGCTATTGATCAAATCGTAGTAATTTGATTCTCATTTATCTTTAATACCCTTTGTTGATGAACTAATTTGATCATATCAAATAGTTTCATACTCATGTTTATTTTGGTAAACCTCTTTACACAATTCAAACAATCATATAATGATAATCACCATTTTGTTAAAACACAATACATCGAATATGTATTCTCTTTTAACACTTCATTAAAACAATTCGTATTCATGCAATACACGGTGTTTAAGTTATTTTACCGAACTTAGGCATGATTTATATGTGACAAGAAATCAAATGACTTTCACACATTATCAACATAACTTTGAATTTAAACAAAGGTTTCATTCAAAATGAATATATCATTAAGTTAGGTATTTTCAAGGCATTTTATTATTTTACAAATGTTCATGCATTATCAATTAGTTTCAAGACCATGATAATTCACACATGATCAAATAAGATATGAACATGAATAGAAATCATTCATAAAAGTAGAACAACTATTTGTTACAAACTCATATGAATAACCGTCTCACGAAGTGTGAGACACACTAAAGAAGTTCACCATCTTTCGATTACAATAATTATCCCTAAACCATAAACTAAATGATAAATGTCGAGGGAGAGTGTCGTTGGCCATCATCATCATGCTCGCCATCAACACGCAACGTCACCTCCTCTCTAGCAAGCAACTCTCATGCAGAAGGACCTGTTTTCAGCAAATCATAACAAGTATCAACTATACTTAACACTGCAATATGTGTTTGCAAGATTTATAACATTTATAAAATTGTATATCAAATATATACCTTTGTCATCGATGACCTCACCCGCAATGGGTTCAATCATCACATCCCTGAAATGTGATATGAACTCAAGGAAATCCTGTGTTTCCGCGTTGCCTCTCTTAATGCAAACCATGGCATGTGCTTGGTATCTTGGTGGTAGCGACCACAGCAACACGCCTATTGCAAAAGATCTTGCGAACCAGTTGTCCAGGAAGTAAGAAAGACTCATGTATGCATCATATATGCGTAACAAGTGATCATCAAGTGAAGAGTTCTCCTCCATCTTAATGGAGAGGAAATATCCCATGAGCTCATGCTCCCATATGCGCACTTGTTCCATGAAATGTGCTCTAAGCTGTGCCATAACTGTTCGGGGATTAAGGCTTCCCACAATTGGCCATAGCCCAACATCCATTCCGAACCGCATCGTTACTGATATGAATGTGGCCATCACACAACGACAGCAGCGCTGATCCTGCTGCTCCTGGGTCTCAAGAAAATAGGGTTGCTCTAAATACATCTTGCAGATCATGTAGTCAGCCACGTTGTTCTCGCTAAGGAGATCATGGAGACGCATAACCCATATAGGGAAGTTTGATCCATCTAGCCCAAGCTTCTCTCTATCTAACCAATTGTCAACAGGGAAGGTAGCATCGAGGAGAACCATTTTCTACATTTATAATTGCAAAAGGAATTTAAACTTAAATGGGTTAATATAAAAACTCCACTAAAAATACCTATCCCCTAAAGGGTTCTAGTGATTACACGACCCCTTTTCCCCACATCTCCCCCGATCATCACATCCATCAATGTGGGTGCTAGGGTGGATGCCTAAATGTCGGTCACATCATTCATACGACTCATGCTCGATCTTTCGACCATCTGTGTTCCAAGGCCATGTCTACACATGCTAGGCTCGCCAACTCAACCTTAGTGTATTCAATGTGCAACATGGCTTACACCCACTGACGAGGGTTTAACTCATCAATGCCCATTGTTATGGACTTGGGTTTTGGAGAAGGAGGGAGCGCTGGAAGCATCAATCGACTAGCAAACAAGCACATAGGGGACTCAAAGATTTACCCAGGTTCATGCCTCATAGAGGTCCCTACTCCTGCTTGTCTGCTCGTGGAATTATCAGAGGAATCGAAGATTACAATGGTGTGCAGATGCAATCTGGCAAGGGTTGTGGAAACTAGGGTTGTGTGTGTCCTCCTCGCCGCCCCTCCTAGCCTTTATATAGATAGGCTAGATCTCAGGTAGCAGGTCGAGTCGGTTCCAGGTTAGGGTTTTCCCTTTAAACTTTTTATCTTTAGCTTCTTCTTGTTCTGTAAGCAATCGAGAGTCCGTAGGTTACTCGAGTTCTCCATTGGGCCTTGACGACGCTGTGGGCTTCCATTGTATTCAGGCCGTATATACCAAAATCGAGTACTTGTAGGGTATACCCATGTCAGTATCCCCCGAGTGTCCAGCGGAATCGCAGATTGGACTAGGGACTTTATGAAGCCTTTCGAGTGCATGAGTGGGTATTTTTTCGACTGCTCTGTTTGTGTCATAGGGATTGTTGATGTGCGTGCCTGATTTAACTGATGTATCGGTATCAGTTAACTACCTTAGGGTAAAACAACGCAATCTACTCGAACTTGAGTCCCCGGACTCGAATTTGGAAAAGTGCTGGCATAATTCGACTCAAGCCGCGGAGGTCTTACAGGAGTCGAATTCTAGTATATGGGCATGAGCACTCGACGCGTCCGTCAAGGCATGTTCATCGTACCTGTAGGCACGGATATATTTCTGGTAGTGCATAGCAAATGCGTTGCCAGGCCTTATTCATGTCTTATCTTCACGCTGCAAGCGCGTCATCCGAATTTTGTCATCGCTGAGATGATTCGGGTGACCCAGGAGACACAGTCTCTTTGTAGGGAAAAATATATGAGGCGGTGTCGCCATAAGCTTTGAGTGTGGATGTTATCGACATACTGTACGATGTACAAATAATCATAGGGTGCGTGACTAGCGCTCCCTATGGGAGTAGCCCTCGAGTGCCTAGTTGAGTCGAAGACTTAGGCATGGACTAAAGAACTTTTGCGACTGCTGTCGTTTTTTGTTTGCTTGTTTCAGTCAAATTTGTTTCTAGCGCTCCCTATGGGAGTAACCCATGTCCATAATCGAATCGCGGATTCGAGTGATTGGGTATGCTTTAAATATCCATGTTCCTGTAGAAGAGAAAAAGAAAAATCGTAGGGTGCACGACCAATGCTCCCTATGAGAGTAGCCCCCGAGTGCTTGGTGGAGTCGAAGACTCGAGCAAGGACTAAAGTAGTCGAAGTCTTTTGCTGCTCAATTTTGGATGACATCAGTGCTGATGATGTGATGAACTCAGTTGCCCGCGTGAGCGGGTTTGACGGGACGTGACGACCGATGGGTCCCATTTTCTGACTCTGACTTGACCGGGCGTGCGTAATCTTTGTTTTAACTGTGCCTCCTCGATTTCCGCACGTAATGGGGGTAGTGGGGGACGGTTCGTGCTTCAGGTCTTCCACGTGTCGATCACGATGGACGCCACGCGTCTGATAGGGTTTTTGCTGGCCGTTGGATTACATCTTCCAGGGGGTTAAGTAGCAGTGCTGCGACGGTAATTTTTCCCATCTGCTCTTTTCTCTGCCTTTGCTTCCGTCGCCATTGCTGCTTCTCCTCTGCTTCCTAGAGTTCATCTTTCTTGCTTGGCTTGTGATAGGGCACATCGAGTGGTCCTTCGAGTGAAACTCGGAATATACCATCCCTTGATGATACTTTAACGCAGTCGCGCTCAAGGGTGGATGAGCTGTCTCTGCTCTCATGACTCCGTGACCACGTTAAGAAGTTGGAGCGCGAACTGCCCGTGCTCCGTGGTAATGCAGATGTATGGAGGTCGAGGGTGGAAAAGGCCGCTGCCCGAGAGCAATATCTGCTAGGGGAGGTGACGCAGCTGGGCGACCAATTCAAGTGTTAGCTTTCTGCTTCCTTGTCTTTTCTTGTAGCCACTCGTGGTAGTTCATGGCCTTCATACTTTTGCCTTTTGCTTGATGTAGTTGTCAGTGTACGCCATCGCAAGACGAGAAGGACAAGATTGCCATTCATATGAATGATTTGACTCAAGAGCAGCTTCAGGCGAGTGGCTATTTTTGGGTGGATCATGATCGTGCGATCGCACTTGCGGCCCTGCAGGATCGTGCTTCGCGAGAGCTTCACTTCCTGAAGAAGTCGCATTCGTGCTTGAGGAATATTTATCAGACGATGTTCCCGCTGGACGTCGTTCCATCGAGCCTGCTGGCTCTTCTTGCTAAATTTCAAGACTTGAGTGTAGTCCGCAAGTGTGTACGGCAACGGTTAATGGTTGGTGCCAAGGCTGCTCTATCGCTGGTGCGACTACACAGGCCTGATGTGGATGTTGCAGCGATTGCTGCCGGACCGCTAGTGCCGCCAGCAGGTTCGACCTGGAACATGGTTCCTCACTACCAGGCGGTGGATCGCCCAGCAGAGGATATCGTCAACTTCTTCGAGGAGCAGACAAACGTTCCTTTGTTGCAGCAGTAGTATAGTTGTTATCCTGCACATAGTTACGCCAGTGTTGTAAAGTTCATATATATATGCTGTGTGTAAGTGATTGATATTGATGTATATAAAGAGTTTGTTAACTCGTATGTTTTGCGATTGCGTTGTACTATGCGATTCCTTTTCGTTAGCCCGACGTGAGATTATCTCAGCACCTTGCCAACCTGTCAGGTGCGTTGCAACTGGGTTGGTTTTTGTCAAGGGTTCGATTAGTACGCCAGCTACTCAGGATATCGCGTTAGTTCGTAGAACAGATGTGTATAGGGTGGCGCAGCCCCCGAGTGGATAATTTGTAAGAAATAAAAGGAACATAGAGTTTTGGGGCACTTAGGTTTATTTATTCTCAGGATAGTACGGGGTACAGTGTGTGGCTAAGTAGCCTTGGCTGAGTAGCCTTATTTGTAATGTAAAAATAAAAAACGACTAAGGGTAGAAGCGCCGCAGCTGCACGACGTTCTAGGGGTTGGAGTATGCGACTCCTGTCTCGAAATCTTTAAGGCGATAGGCGCCACCTAGGATTACTTCTGTAATCACATATGGTACCTCCCAGGGGGACTCGAGCTTGAGATTCCCTTGCTGTTTCAGTCATAGGACCAGGTCTCCTTCGATGAAGGATCTGGGGCGTAGCCTTCTGCTGTGGTAGTTGCACATGTTCTGCTGGTAGATCGTTGATCTTTCCGCAGCGATTTCCCTTGCCTCATCAAGGAGGTCGACGGAATCTTCGAGTGCAAGAGTTGACTCCTGCTCGCTGTAAGCGACTACTCGCGGTGCTTTGTATCGTACCTCTGCGGGTAGCACCGCTTCAACACCGTGCACCATGAAGAACGGGGTGTACCCCGTGGCACTGTTTGGAGTTGTGCGCAGGCTCCAGAGTACCGATTGTAGCTCGTCTGGCCAGCAGCCTGTGGCTTGCTCGAGTGGCCTGAGGAGTCCCTTCTTGATGCCGCCGCAGATGAGCCCGTTGGCTTTTTTGACCTGATCGTTGGTCTACGGATGTGCTACGGAGGCATAGCTTACATTGATTCCCAGATTCTCGTAGAATTCTTGGAACTCCTTGGATGTGAAGTTCGTCCCATTGTCCGTGATGATGCTGTGTGGTACTCCAAAGTGATAGACAATGGACTCGAAGAACTTGACTGCGCTGTATCCTGACTGGTTAGTCACCGACATGGCCTCTATCCACTTGGTGAATTTATCGACTACGACCAAGAGGTAGACGTAGCCTCCTCGTGAGGACTTTGGGAGCTTGCCGACCATGTCGATTCCCCATTGCACGAAGGGCCAGGCCAATGGAATTGGCCAGAGCTCCACGCCAGGTGCGTGTGGCTTGTCCGCGAATCGCTGGCAAGCGTTTCATTTTTGGACGATGTCCTTGGCGTCACGCATGGTCATAGGCCAGTAGAATCCAGCTCGTAGAGCTTTGGCGACGAGGGCTCGACTGCCAGCGTGGTGCCCGCAAGTCCCCTCATGGATGTCGAGGAGAACATATCTTCCATCGGCATTGGAGACGCATCGTTGAAGTATTCCTGTGATGCTGCGCTTGTATAGTTCGCCGTTGATAACAGCGAATGCCTTGGATCGCCACGCAATGTGTTGTGCGTTAGTTGGATTGTCTAGTAGCCTCTTGCTGAGAAGGTATGTGATGTACGGTTGAGTCCAAGATGGCTCGATTATCATGACGCTCATTGGCCCTTCGAGTCCTGTGTCAAGCTCCAAGTCGTCGAGTGCCATTGGCTCATTGGGTGGCGCAGCCCCCGAGTCCGTTGTTGTGCTTGTTTTCTTCTCTGCGGCCTTTGGCTTGATGGAGAGTTCGCAGATGCGCTCGAGAAATACCCCATGTGGTATGGGGGCGCATGTAGAGCCAATGTTGGTGAGTGCATCCGCCTCTTCATTCCTTTCGTGGCGTATGTGCCGTAGCTCGCAACCGTAGAAGTCCCCTTCGAGTGTGTCGTAGAGGTCGCGGTAGGCGATCATATTGTCATTCAGTGCGTCGCACTCGTGCATTGTATGGTTGACGACCAGCTTGGAGTCGCCGTATATTATGAGCCTCTTGGTGCCACAGGCTTTTGCCATCCTCATCCCGTGTAGTAGGGCCTCGTATTCAGCTTCATTGCTGGAGGCGGTGAACTGTATTCACAGAATATATTTCAGCTTGTCTCCCTGGGGCAATTTCAGTATGACACCTGTGCCAGCTCCATCCTTTCGCTTGGATCCGTCGAAGTGCATTGTCTAGAGGTAGGACATATCTGGTTTTTCAGGGAGCTGGTTCTCCATCCAGTGCACGAGGAAGTCAGGGAGAACTTGCGACTTGATTGCGTCGCATTTTTCATATGTAATGTCTTGTGGAGACAGTTCGATTCCCCAAAGCACGACTCGTCCGGTAGCGTCAGGATTGTTGGCGTGACTACCTCGCTGAGGTAGTAGACTGGGCGTTGTACCCCGTGGACCTTGTTTTCCTTGGCTCGTTCTACTGCGAGCACTGTGCTGACCACCTGGTTGGTGGCGGAGATGTATAGCAATAGTGGTTCCCTTTCGCGTGGGGTCACCAGTACTGGCGAGGTGGATAGTAGGCGCTTGAGGTCTTCGAATGCTTCCTGTGCCTCGTTGGTCCACTCGAACTTGTCAGCTTTGCGGAGAAGTTGGTAGAAGGGCAGTGCCTTTTCGCCCATTCGACTGAGCGTCGCGATTTGTCCAGCCAGCTGCTAGACACCTCTTATATTCTTCGGCTTCTCCATGGACAGTATGGCTTTTATTTTCTTCAGGTTCGCCTCGATCCCTCTCACGGAGATGAGATACCCGAGTAGTTACCCAGATGGTACGCCGAAGGCGCACTTGTCCGGATTGAGCTTGATCCGGTAGCGGTCGAGGTTGGCGAAGGTTTCATGTAAATCGTCGATTAGTGAAGCTTCCTCTTTGGTCTTGATTACGATGTCGTCAACATAGACTTGGATGTTGAGACAAGTTGGTTCTTGAGGCAAGCCTGCATGCACCGCTGGTAGGTGGCTCCTGCGTTCTTTAGCCCAAAGGGCATCGTGTTATAGCAGAACACACCAAAAGGCGTTGTAAACGCCGTTTTATCTTGATCTTCCTCCTTCATTCGAATCTGATTGTAGCCTGAGTAGGCGTCGAGGAAGCAGAGGCCCTCACATCCCGCGGTGGAGTCGATGATCTGGTCGATTCGTGGCAGTGGGAAGTGATCCTTCGGGCAGTACTTATTCAGAGAGGTGAAATCCACGCACATCCGTAGGATATCCGTGTCCTTTTTTGGTGCTAGCACCGTGTTGGCGAGCCAAGTGATTTCCTTGATCTCGCATATGAATTTGGCGTCGAGGAGTCTGTTGATCTCCATTCCGACTGCTTTTTCTCTTGGCTCAGACAGTTGCCTAATTGTTTGTTTGACTAGCCTTGCGTCTGGGTTGACGTTGAGTGTGTGCTCGGTGAATTCCCTAGGAACTCCTGGCATGTCCACTGGACACCAGGCGAAGATTTCCCCCCAGTGCTCACGGAGGAATTCGACGAGCGTGAGTTCCTATGCGGGACTCAAGTTGTTGGCGATGAGGGCCGTCTTGGCAGGATCCGATGGGTGGACCTGAACTTTCTTCGCGTGCACCAATGAGTCGAAGGATAGGTCGGGTGAACTTGGCCGGCTCAGGGGAGGCAGACTATTTTCTGTCGACTCCTTGAGTCTCGCGAGTTCTTCCTGCATGCCGAAGGACTGGGAAATTCTGTTGAACTCCCTATCACAACTGTCGGACCTCTCGAAGCTCCCGTTGATTGTGATGACGCCATTAGGGCCTGGCATTTTCATCTGCAGATAGGCGTAGTGCAGCACTACCATGAACCTAGCAAACACGACACATCCGAGGATACAGTGGTACTGTGAGGGCCAGTCGACGACTTCAAAGTCGATGCATTCGCGCCGAAAGTTTTTCAGCGTGCCGAAGATGACGTCGAGGTTGATTTTGCCAAGGGGGTATACGCCGTTGCCTGGGATGATGCCGTGGAATGTTGTGTCCGAGGCCTCTAGGCAGGTCAGAGGGATCCTCATTGCTCGCAAGGTACTCGTGAACATAAGTTGATGCCGCTTCCGCCATCCATGAAGACGCGGCTCATATCGAAACCTCCAATTTGTGCCTCGAGTATGAGGGGACATTGTCCTAGACGAGGTACTTGGCGCGGATGGTCGCGCTTGTCGAAGGTGATGCAGGAGTCGCTTCCATTGAGGTACTCAGTGGTGGATGGTGGTGAGTTTGTCTCCAGATTCACTTGGCGAGTGATGGCCTTTTGCACCCGATTAGAGGGGCGGCCCTTTTGGATCATCATGGTACCCATGGCCCATGGGTACGGCTCGCCTCCATGGTGCTGGTCCAGCGTAGCTGCGTTTGGCGGTGGTCCTGGTGGTGGTGGGGGAGCCCCATGTGCCACAACGCCTGGGGCGGCTCCGTAGCCCCTGTCGACCGCGTCACGATTCATCCAAGCCAGGACCTCATGGAGTTTGAGGAACTCGCGACAGTCTTTGAGGAGGTGGCTGGATTTCTTTTTGCCGTCATGCTTGTCGATGTAGAAGTGCATGGTGCGTGGCCCGGACAACTTGTCTTCAATGGATGATGCGGGTGTCTCGTCGCGAGTGTGGTGCTGCCATACCTGTGTGGTTTTCCCGGAGTCACGGTGTCCACCGCTGCGGTAGCCGCTATTACTATTGTCGTCGCGTCTATCGGCGTAGCCGACTGTGACCATGTTGACGTCGTCGCGGTTGTCATAGATGCGCATTCGACGTTTGCTTCGGCGGTCGCGTCTGCGTTCGAGTTCTGCTTCATCGTCGGAGTGAATGCGATTCTTCACCGAATCTTCTCCATCTTCCCACCGATTCGCGATTTCCATCAGGTGGTCAATGGTTTTGGGCTTCGAGCGGCCCATCTCCTCCCTGAGCTCTATGCGGCAAACGCCACCGTTGAATGCGTCGATTGCACGATCCTCCGAGATATTTTCTGCGGAGTTCTTAATGATGGACCACCTCTGGATGTACGAGCGTAGCGATTCGCCCGACCTTTGTTGGCAGCACCTCAGCTCCTCGATTGATGAGGGCCTTTTGTAGGTGCCCTTGAAGTTGCGCACAAAGCTGTAGACCAGCTCTTCCCAACTGTGAATGGATCCACGTGGGAGGTTGTTGAGCCATGCCCGGGCGGCGCCCTGTAGCTGTAGCTGCAGGCATTGCATGGCCGTGCTTCGACTCCCGCCGTGGAGCCTGACAGAGGAGATATGGTCCTCTAACCAGATTTTCGGGTCCTGCAGACCGTCGAACTTTGGGTTCTCTGATGGGAGCTTAAACCCCTTGGGCATTCGCTTTTGCCTAATGGCCTTGCTGTAGCATCTAGTGCCACAGAGCTCCACATCTTCGTCTTCTGAGTCAGTCGATCGGGCACGTGGAGCTCTTGACTTGTCGATCTTGCATTGCGTGATGTCATCACGTGCGTCGTAGTCGTGGTCACATCGTCAGGAGCGGCGACATCGAGACATATCATGACTATCATCGCTGGATGAGGGTGAGGAATAGCGTTTTGCCAGAGCCTTGCCTTTCTTCGGCTTCGGTGTCAGCTCTTTGTCGAGAGCGGCCTCGATTAACCCCAAGCTTGCAATCGTAGATCGGTGCATGGCAGCTCGAGGATCTCCAACTGGTGGCTGGTTGTTGAGGAGGTACATGGTGGCCGCCGTTACCGCAGCTTGTGGCATTTTTGGGAGCACGTTGCCACGCGTATCCACCATCATGGAGCTGAAGTCGAGGACCTTTGCGGCTTCTACACGTTCTTGTTCAGTGAGGTGGGCCAGTCGAGATCGCCTCTTGTTAGCGATGTACTCGTTGCCCTTGGAGGAGGATCCTCCGTGGGAGGAGAGCCCAACTTGTCAGAGGCTTGATTTGTCTGCCGCCTTTTTACGCGCCTCGAGTTGCGCGATTGTTTGCAGTTGGCATTTGTATTCTTCTTTCAGGAGCCAATGGTAGCCCATCAGCAGTTCTTGCGGGGAGCCGAAAGGCAGAGGGTGGCCTCGTAGGGCTTCTCGGCAGCGGGCCCACTCGAGATCGTTGAGCCTGACACGACGCGTTCACCAATTTGCTCGTTTATCATAGTTGGAGGTTCGACTGCCTCTCCATTGTTGACGGGGGCGCCGTTAGTGCGGCCGCCATTGGGTGGTCTGCCATTAGGTATGCCACTGTTTGGCGGGTCGGTTCCATTGCCACCGTTGCCCGTGTTGTCACGATTGGCGGAGGAGTCGTCCGCGTTGTTGACGACACACATGAAGTGGTTGGGGAAGCTGCTGCTCCCACAACTTTCAGATCCAGAGCCGTAGGCTCCATCTTCAGTTGCTAGATCACCTAGATCGGATTCGTGACTGCTGTCGCTATCCGTATTCTCGAATGTTGTCGAGGCATTGAGCTCACTGAGGGTGCCGATCGGCGGAGGGAACCATGATGCTGGAGCAATCGATGGTATTGTTGGCTGGTCAGGCATGCGAAGTGTGTCCATCTGACTAACTTGGAAGCGGAAGCTCCCGATCACCAGGCTAATTCCATCGCCCACGGATTCGAAAGCTGGGCGAGTGGCCGGTGTGTGGACGGTGAAGTCAAACGCACCAAAGATCTGGCGAATCTCCGTTGTTGCAGAGTTGTAGATCGCAGTTGATGGGGCCGAAGAAACCGCAACATCAGCACTCCCAATTCCCACAGATGGCGCCAATTGACGAGGGTTTAACTCATTAATGCCCATTGTTATGGACTTGGGTTTTGGAGAAGGAGGGAGCGCTGAAAGCATCAATCGGCTAGCAAACAAGCACACAGGGGACTCGAAGATTTACCCAGGTTCAGGCCTCATAGAGGTCCCTACTCCTGCTTGTCTACTCGTGGAATTATCAGAGGAATCGAAGATTACAATGGTTCACAGATGCAATCTGGTGAGGGTTGTGGAAACTAGGGTTGCGTGTGTCCTCCTCGCCGCCCCCTCCTAGCCTTTATATAGATAGGCTAGGTCTCAGGTAGCAGGTTGAGTCGGTTACAGGTTAGGGTTTTCCCTTTAAACTTTCTATCTTTAGCTTCTTCTTGTTCTGTAAGCAATCGAGAGTCCGTAGGTTACTCGAGTTCTCCATTTGGGCCTTGATGATGCCGTGGGATTCCGCTGTATTCAGGCCGTATATACCAAACTCGAGTACCTGTAGGGTATACCCATGTCACCCACTATATGCGAACGTAGATATGTTTGACACCCCATCTTCATGGCGCTGCCTCATATCGAAGAACTTTCTTGGTGGTGCACACTAAGGGAGAACACAATCACTGAAATTTTTAATAGGGATCATCTTATTAGGATACCGCCAAGTATCTAATACTAGCACACAATAAGATATACAAACAATAAACATTGAATGTAAGAGTGATGCGATTTGGTCCTTCTCGCTGTGATCTCCATCCCGCGCCTCCGGATTCCGGTGCCAGGGTTCCGGCACCATAGGCACCATGGTACCGGTGCCTTCCAGCGTGGTAGTCCATCACCTCCGTGACCGTATACTAATACTTAGTAACATAAAGTATGTACTTTACCTTTGCCATAACCATATCACATCAAAACACCCCTTGCAAAACAAAGTTAGATGCCTCTACTTTATATTTGCATGTTTTATGTGGCTGATTGGGTTTTCGCACAAGAACCGTTCTTACCTACGAACTATAACCACAACGCTGATTGAGTAGTTGTCTATACTAGACCCCTTTCGGGGCCCTCCGTTGCAAATGGTATACCAACTAATGTGAGAGAGACAGACACCCCCAAAGACACTTTATACAGTACAAGCCGTATGTCAACCATGGACCAGTCTCGCGAATGAACGCGTAAAGTTGGTTGGGGGCCGCTTCATCAAGCATTACTGCGGTATACACAAGTACACATGGGAGGGTAACAACTAAAAGATCAATGCCCACACGCTACATCTCGTGTGTTCTACCCATACTAGCAATACCACGCATATATCTAGCTCTGATACCATTGTAGGGGTTCGCGTATCAAAACCATAAAATTTTACCCTACGCCCCTGAACCCCTGATGTTGCCAGGACCTATCTATTAGTAATGCAGTAACAGGAGGGGCTTTTCATGAACTTACCCTTGAAGACCGAAAAGCGTTGTCAACGCTCAGGAGAGCATGGTTGATGTAGACGAGCTGAAGCCAACCTCAAGGTCATGATGAAGTCCTTGCGCTCCTGCGGTTCCAACGACTTGTGCCTCAAATGTGACAGCTAGCAGGGAGTTATATGCATCTGGTGCCTGGCGATGACCCCCGCTTCCCCGATGCAGCAGCAGTTTCAGAAGTAAAGCTCCTGGATCCGAATCCCGAAGCGCGACGGTGCTCCACGATGAAGATATCTCTTGTTCACGCAGTCCAGACTTGAGACCTCGGTCACGGGAGGGAGAGAGAGAAATATCAATTGGAGGTCTCCCCAAAAGTGAGGAAACATTTATTGAATATTGTGTGTATTTTTTGGTAAAAATACCCCCACTATATAGAGGGGGAGGGGGAGGTACTACCTCCCTCAAAGTCCCGGGGTGGGACTAAAGGAGGAGGAGGTGCAGGGAGGCACCTCTGGCCATCCCCCACCATGGGCCCACGTGGGGCAGGCACACTAGGGCCGCCGACCACTCCCCTTGGCCCCTCCTAGGGGTTCGGCCCCTCTTGGGCCCTTTCCTCTCCGGGATTTGGCCCATTAAGCCTTTTGACCTTTAATTGATTTCTCTTTTATTAAATAATTATGAATAAATTATTAAATCAATATTTAACATTCATTCACATATTATTCAATCTCCGTGACTATGGAACACCTTACACCTTCACTCCGGACATCCTCCGGACTTACCGAAACCCTTCCGGTTTTCTCTCTTTCTATTCTTCGGTGATTCTACCGATCCTATAAACACTCTCTAAGCATCATCAAGCCCTTAAGAGTGATACCCCACGGTTCAGGAACACTCCAGACATGGCTAGGACACTCCCGGACTAATGATCAACGGACGGACCTAGATGGCCATGTGCCCTTGTGCATTCCACGAAGATCTTTCGTTGTTTGAACCGGGACTGTCATGTCTTATTCCTTTTGTCTCTCGATACTTGCATTACCTAAGATCTGATCAATGACATCATCACGTCGGGCTCAATCTCATTTCTGAACAATGCTACTTGACTCGTTCCGACTTGTGATATCCCTGTGATCAAATCACATGCTATGCAGCTATTGGATATAACTTCTCTGAGTGGGCCCTTGAGCATCTTTGCGTCACTGATGACCCACAAGTATAGGGGGTGTATCGCAGTATTTTCGATAAGTAAGAGTGTCCAACCCAACGAGGAGCACAAGGTGCTGGCTAGTGGCTTGGAGCAGGAATTCTCTGTAAATACTTAGCAAACGGATTTTTAGGGGTTTTTGATAATGCAGGTAAATAAAGTACGAGTAAATGAAAGACAATAAGAATAAATGCAGCAAGTGGCCCAATCCTTTATTCAGCAAAGGACAAGCCAGTTGTATTACTTAAGATGACCAAACATTCTCGAGGACACACGGGAATATCGTCAAGTGCTTTCGCTTCATATAGTTGATTAATCTTCTTTAGTTTGCTAGGTGTTGTGTGGGTGAACCTGTGCTAATGTACCGACCTTCCTAGGACTAACACATACTAGTAATTATACCCCTTGCAAGCATCCGCAAGTACAAAAAAAGTAATTAAGGTAGAAACCTAACCACAGCTTTAAACTCTAAGACCCTGACGTCCCTTGTGCAAAGGTTTCCTAACGGGGGTTCAGGTTTCTGTCACTCTGGTAACCCCTACGATTAGTAGCCAAATACACAATGCATTCCCCTAGGCCCATATAGGTGAAGTGTCATGTAGTCGACGTTCACATGACACCACTAGAAGAAGTACACCACAACTTAAATATCAAACCATTGAATCTTTCTCAACATAATTCCACTACTAACAATATGACTTCTCCCATGTCCTCAAGAACAAAACGAACTACTCACAAGACATCATATGGATCATGATCAGAGATGGAATAATGATGTATAACAATCTGAACATAAACAATAATTCAATGGTTTCACTCAATAGCATCAACTACAAAGAGTAATCAACACCGGGAAAGTTTCCCCTAAGAACTATGCAAGATTCAACCCAATTGTTACAGCGAGATGATGGTGGTGATGATGGTGATAATGGAGATGATGGTGGTGATGATGATGATGGTCCCGATGAAGTCCAGCTTGATGGTGGTGTTGATGGCGACGATCTCCCCTCTCCGGGAAGGAATTACCCCGGCAGAATTCTGTCTACCGGAGAGATCTTTCTCTCTCGGTGTTTTCCGCCCCGCAGAGGCAGCGGAATCTTTCTGTGGTCGCTCCCCGAGTCTTAGGGTTTTGGGAGGATAATATACACCAGAGAGGAGAGCCAGGGGTGTACCAGGGCGGCCACACCACCTGGTGGCGCGGCCTAGGCTGGCCCGCGCTAGGGGGTGGTGTGGGCCCCTATGGCCCATCTCCACTCCTCCTTCTGGTTGTCTTCGTCTTCTGGAAAAATAGGATTTTCCATGTATTTTCCCGAATTTTCTGATCTTCGTGAATTTTGCCTCCAAATAGCACCTTTTCCATCAGAATCCTGACTGCAGCGGTCCATGCTCCAAAAGTCATCAACCATGCAAAAATAGATGAAATTACATAAGTATCATCTCTTAATATGAAATATATCAATGCATAACAGTAAATTATGATATAGAATGGTGATGCAAAATGGACGTATCAACTCCCCCAAGCTTAGACTTCACTTGTCCTCAAGCGAAACTGAGCTCAATAAACATGACCTCAGGTTTATGGAGTGAAGAGTCGATAAAAGAATACAGACAAGAAGCATCACATTCATCAATACATAAGTCAAAATAGAAGACACATCACTATTATATAACTTAACTTGCAATAGGTAAATGAAAACACTAATAAAGATACATAAAGTAAATCACCATTGGTAATGGCAAACTTAGCTCTTGGTTGAAGAATAGTTGATAAATTGCTAAAGTTCACAAATAACTGATTTTCAATGATAGCTTTCAAAGTAGTAGACACCAAGATAAGAGCAAAGTGCAAAACAAGGAACATAAGAAACATGATTGAATAAATCATCATATGAATGAATGAAACACAACAACTCAAAATACTTGCTGAGATAGAAGGGAATATGTTTACTGACTCAACTAATAAGTAAAAAAAAGGCCCTTCACAGAGGGAATCAGGGATTTCAAGTTTCATAAAGAGCTTCCAAAAATTATGGTACTTATTAGCTTTCATCTCTCATTGCCCCTATCATAGGCATCTTTAGGTGATTAAGTTTAAAGTGATCAAATATGAGGATATGCTTGACAAGTTGCAAGTTGAAAATCTCATGTCCCTTGAATATGAGGGCCGCTCCTCATGCTACTCAAGTTTAGTCACCGGTAAGTTCTTGTCATAGTAAGTACATGTGTATCATAGAGAACCGCCAACGGGGTACCCCTTGCCCAATGATACAGAAGAATCCCCATATCAAAATGACAAGGCAAGCAGACAACGAGCATCTCAATAATCTTCTTATTTCCCATGGGAATATGGTGCTTTTTTCTGTCTTTCCTCTTTTCTCATCTCTTTTTTCCTTTTTCTCAATCTCTATCTCTTTTTTTGATAAGAAGAATGCTTCATAGATGCTCATTATGGTTACGCTGCAGGTTTCCACCATGACGGCATGGATTAGACCGGCGGCCCAGGCGTTTCTCTAACACACATACATAACTCCATGGACTTACAAGCTCCCCTTGCATTTCACATAGACAAAAGAACATGATATCAACTAGGTACAAAGTACCAGTGCAATGTTGAAAGCATTCCCCATGATAGCATGGTTCTACTAATTCACAACTTACAAAGCGCAAGCATATACGCAACATAGATGGGCACAATGGTTCAAGTTTATTAAATGCAAGGAAGTAAAGTGTGCCATCAAGTTCGTGAGAGCTTTAATCACTAATTTTCACATAACAAGTTTAATTTGGAAGGTAGATAAAAACATGAATTTACTTGGAATAGCAATAGTGCTAATAGGTAGGTATGGTGGGCACAAATGGCATGGGTTTGGTTTAAGGATTGGATGCACGAGAAGAATTCCCTCTTAGTACAGGTTTTTGGCTAACAAGGCTGGGTAGCAAGTATAAGAGTTGAAGGAAAAAAACAAACATACAAGTGATAAAAACAAACATGCAACCTTCCTTGGAACAACAAAAGATCTTAACTAGATAATACTAAGCTTATGAGAAAATCAAGAAAGAAAGATGATGAAATTATATTTATTTAGTGTACTTTTATCTTTTCATTCAACTCTCAAAAATAGTGTTGCTACTGACCAAGCCAGGTTTGCCAAAGCCAACTAAATTAACTCAATGATCCCAAAGTGAAACCAATACTAACGACAAATCAATCATATAACCATGAATTGAAAACTAATATAAGATATGCAAAAGAGTAAATGATAGGACTTCTCATTAATATTCCATAACGGTAACTCAGACCAAGGGATACATATCTAACGAGAGAGGGGACACTTCTATAATGCAAACCATCCTACATGATAACTTCTCTATTCAAGATATGACTCTACTAAAAAGGTAAAAAGATAGAAGATAGTGATGTGATACCGCGACACCCCCCCAAGCTTGGAACAAACCAAGGGGATGCCAAACCTGATGATGAATTACTCCTTTAGTGGTGGTGGTATTCTCTCGATGAGCTCTTTGATCAGTTTCCCCAAGTCCTCAATCTCGAAGGTGAGATTACGAATCAGCTGTGAGTTTTGCTCAATGCGGCTCATGATCATGTCGGGTTGCGAATTCCAGCTCTTGCGATTCTTTCCCCACTCTACCTCCTTGAAGTCTTCTTTTCATGCATGGCTAGAAAGAGGCAAATCCCAATTGGAGGGTAATTTCTCCTTGGGCATATTCTGGTATTGATGCTCATGGATAAGGGTATGGAAAGGATTCTTGGTGCATGGAGGAAGTGACCATGGATCTGAACAGTGATACAGAGGTTTCCCTCCAGTTGACATTCATGCAGTCCTCCTGACCCTGACAGATCTTGCCAACACTCCAATGCTTGCAATGGTAGTGCCAGTGTGCGGATGTTGGCCTTGCTTTGTCTCCTCTTCACCTTCACTCTTGATCTCCTTCTCTTGCCCGGGGTCTTGGAAATCTTCCTCCATAGGCTCCTTTCCCTTATCCTTGGCGGACACCATTGTGCTTCTAAGATTTCAAGAATAGTTCCTGGCAAAAACAGATCGAAACGAAAACACGATGAGAACACGATATACGAACCTCGGGGGATCCGGGGGATTATATATTACGAAGTTTTACAACAAAAGGATGGTACTAGGAGAAAACGGGTCGGAGACGGAGTCCGAGGTGGCCACACCACCTGGTGGCGCGGCCAGGGGGGCCCGCGCCACAGGGTGGTGTGAGCCACCCAGGCTCCGCTTCTGTCCCTCTTTCGCTTCGTCGCTTTCCTTGTTGGCTAAAAACTGCAAAAATATAACTGACAGATCTTCCGCAGAACTTTTCTTACCATAACTGTTACCTATTCGAAAACGGAATCTGCAGGTCTCTGAATTTGGTATTTAGTAGATTCTTATGGAGTCACCACTTGAATAACATCAATATCTTCATTTTCATACACATATTGCTTGAGTCATGAAACCTTTCACTTCCTTATTACACCATTATCTCCACTAACCTGAAATTTTCTTTCACACAAAACTTCACATAGTTCTCATTAGAAACATTAGTATAAGCGAGGTAATAAACCTTTTAAGTTCAATTTCAACCGAAAAGCATCAAAACATAAGCTACTGTAGCAACTCCTTCTAAAAACCCAAAAACAATTCTAAAGGAAATCAATTTAAAGAAGCAAATCCAAGAGTGGTCAAAATCTGTGAAAACAGACCAGCAAGCAAAGATCAATTTTTTCGAAGATCTTCTGTTGCTCAAATCAAAAAGTGCAAAACTAACTAAAGTTAAATAACAACCTGGGGCAGAAGCACAAACAATTACAGATCAATCCGTCATATAGAGATCTCTCACGAATTTTTTCGGTGAAGCACCAAAATCTGTTTCGGGACAACAACTTCCCCAAATCTTACTTCTCTCTTATTAGAGGTTGATCTTGACACAAAAACCAAACAAAAAGGATAAGGAAAGGTTATTACTGAAGTAATAACCTCCAAAACTCAAAGAAACAAAAACAAACTGAAAGCAAAAAAAAATTGGGTTGTCTCCCAAAAAGCTCTTTCTTTATAGCCATTAAGATGGGCATGATAATTTCAATGATGCGCACATAAGAATATGAATTGAAGTGAAAAAGAGCATTAAGAAGCAAAAATACACATGTTTAAGTCTAACCCACTTCCTATGTAAGGGAATTTTGTAAACAAACAAGTTGTTGAAACCAGAGGCCACTAGCATAGGAAGGTAAAACAAGTGCAACACAAAAACTTTCAGCATAAAACGAGGAAACTTGATATTATTGAGATGCATAAGAACAATCTTTCCTCTCTCATAATAACTTTCAGTATCATGCATAAACTTAATGATATAACTATCGCACGAACCATTGTAACAATGATCACTTATCCTAACAGAAAACACAGGAATAGTAGCTCTCATAACACTACTTTGTGAAACAATATTAGAGGTATCCTTACAAAGGATAGTGTGTCCCTCTTCTACATATTTAGTGACAAAGTCTTTCACATTTGCTATTATAGGTTCATCATCCATTTGTTTATTGGGTTCAACAGCTATATTTTTACTTTCATTAACCATACTAGCTATCATAGAATGTTCCTTTATCTTACCTAGGAAAGGGATTCTCTCAATGTAAGGTTCATGTAAAACATGATTAGCAGTATAAACTTTAGTATTTCTCATGGGAACACTCTTAGCAACATCTTTATAAGGTTCATGATACTTATTCCATTTATTTTTAGGCACTTCAATGTAGGAAGCAAAAGCCTTAAAATAAGTTGCAATAGCTTGAGAGTCTAAACCATAAGCATTTTTAATATTTTGAAAGTCATCGATTCCCATAAAAGATTCAATGCATTCATAATCATAATTTATACTTGACTTTCTTCCTTTGTCATTCTCCCATGATTCAGCATTTTCTTGAATACGGTCCAGAAGATCCCATTTAACTTCTTCTTCCATGCGAGTGAATGATCCAGCACAAGAAGCATCCAATAAATCCTTATCATGAAGAGAAAGCCTTTCATAAAAGTTATTGATAATAATATTGTTGGGGAGCTCATGAATGGGACATTTGAGCATTAGTAACTTCAATCTCCCCCAAGCTTGAGCTGTACTCTCTCCATCAAGAGGCCAAAAGTTGTATATTTGATTCCGATCTTCATGAATCTCACTAGGAGGATAAAACTTTGAATAAAAGAGAGGTACTATTTCCTCCCATTCAAGAGCTTGACCATTCTTCAACAGCTTATACCATTCCTCAACTCTTCCTTTTAGTGATAATGAGAATAACTTCTTCTTGACTTGATCTGTAGTAATACCTGCACACTTGAATAACCCGCATAATTTGTGTATAAAGAGTAAATGATCACCGGGATGGACAGTTCCATCTCCAACATAATAGTTATCCATAACACGATCAATAATTCTTGTAGGTATTTTAAAAATATCATTCTCAGTAGGTGGTGGTTCATCTACTACCTTAGCAGTGGTGGTAGCATTACGAAATAAGAAACTCAGTGAATTATCCATAACAAAAATAAAGCAACTAACAGAAATAAACAATACTCACAGTAGAAGTTTCCTTTACCAATTCCACTCTCCAATAGCGCTTCACTCCTCGGCAACGGCGCCAGAAAATAGTCTTGATGACCCACAAGTATAGGGGGTGTATCGCAGTATTTTCGATAAGTAAGAGTGTCGAACCCAACAAGGAGCAGAAGGTGCTGGCTAGTGGCTTGGAGAAAGAATTCTCTGTAAATACTTAGCAAATAGATTTTTAGGGGGTTTTGATAATGCAGGTAAATAAAGTACGAGTAAATGAAAGACAATAAGAATAAATGTAGCAAGTGGCCTAATCCTTTATTTAGCAAAGGACAAGCCGGTTGTATTACTTAAGATGACCAAACGTTCTCGAGGACACATGGGAATATCGTCAAGTTCTTTCGCTTCATATACTTGATTAATCTTCTTTAGTTTGCTAGGTGTTGTGTGGGTGAAACTGTGCTAATGTACCAACCTTCCTAGGACTAATACATACTTGTGATTATACCCCTTTGCAAGCATCCGCAAGTACAAGAAAGTAATTAAGGTAGAAACCTAACCACAACTTTAAACTCTAAGACCCTGACGTCCCTTGTGCAAAGGTTTTCTAACGGGGGTTTAGGTTTCTGTCACTCCGGCAACCCCTACGATTAGTAGCCAAATACACAATGCATTCCCCTAGGCCCATATAGGTGGAGTGTCATGTAGTCGACGTTCACATGACACCACTAGAAGAAGTACACCACAACTTAAATATCAAACCATTAAATCTTTCACAACACAATTCCACTACTAACAACATGACTTCTCCCATGTCCTCAAGAACAAAACGAACTACTCACAAGACATCATATGGATCATGATCAGAGATGGAATAATGATGTATAAAAATATGAACATAAACAATAATTCAATGGTTTCACTCAATAGCATCAACTACAAAGAGTAATCAACAACGGGAAAGTTTCCCCTAAGAACTATGCAAGATTCAACCCAATTGTTACAGCGAGATGATGGTGCTGATGATGGTGATAATGGAGATGATGGTGGTGATGATGATGATCTCGATGAAGTCCAGCTTGATGGTGGTGTTGATGGCGATGATCTCCCCTCTCCGGGAAGGAATTCCCCTGGCAGAATTCTGTATGCCGGAGAGATCTTTCTCTCTCGGTGTTTTATGCCCCGCAGATGCGACGGAATCTTTCCCCGAGTCTTAGGGTTTCGGGAGGATAATATACACCAGAGGGGAGAGCCAGGGGTGGACCAGGGCGGCCACACCACATGGTGGCGCGGCCTAGGCTGGCCCGCGCCAGGGGGTGGTGTGGGCCCCCTATGGCCCATATCCACTCCTCCTTCTGGCAGTCTTTGTCTTCTGGAAAAATAGGATTTTCCATGTATTTTCCTGAATTTACTGATCTTCGCGAATTTTGCCTCCAAACAACACCTTTTCCATCAAAATCCTGACTGCAGCGGTCCATGCTCCAAAAGTCATCAACCATGCAAAAACAGATGAAATTACATAAGTATCATCTCTTAATATGAAATATATCAATGAATAATTGTAAATTATGATATAGAATAGTGATGCAAAATGGTCGTATCAGTCGCGCAGATTGAAAAATCCTGCTCTTGACATATATTGCCTCTACTGTTCCTCCGAATACCTGAACACACCTTTATGATCACTGTATTACCAAGTGACATTTGATGCTATCTAAGCACTCTCAGGGGACAGTGATTGATATAGCCTCATGGTCTAAGGAATAGTCTACTAGGTCTATTCTAATCATCATAACTTGAATTTCGTGACATGATCGGGTCACGATGTTTAGGTTGGGTATTAGTTCATCATCACATTCTCAGAATGAGGTGACTCCATTTCCAACTGGCATAAATGCCACATGATCAGGAAACCTTGATCATCTGTTGACCAATGAACCAGTGACTAGTGTTTCACCAGGAACCCATGGTTGTTTATATATCACACGTGTATTGACGTTTCCTTTTAATACAGTTATATCATGATATAAAACTTAATCATAACATATATGAAATATGATAATAATCCTTATTATTATTTGTCTCTAGGGCATACCTTGGGGGTTACGACTCCCTTCCGGCGGTGCACTCAGTACGGGCGCATGGTACGGTCATGCGCGTCCGTACTACTAGTCGGTATGCGTTCAGTTTCTTCCCTTGAAATTTGATGTTTTGCTCGATGATACGGTACGAGCATGCCATATGGGAGCGTTCGCCCGTACCAATGGTCGTTCTGATCTCTATGTCCTGTGGCAAAAATCAAAGTTCCTATTTTCTAATGCCTCGTGGTGGTACGGGCGCACAATATAGTCCCTTCCAGCCATACCACAGGTCGTTATGCGGCTCATGAGCTGAAAAACTCAATTTTTATTACTAGCTTCATGTGTCTTTACACATCTCATCAAAGGATCAAATAATAGGAAATAGACTTCATAAAAATCAGCAATACTTCTTAGGCCATGTGTTAGTGAAAATAAAAGATCGAGGATTACCTTATTTCTTCTCCTCACTCTAAAGGTCTTCTTGAACACTCTTTATTAAAAACAAAAACGAAACAAAAACAAACAAACTAAACTAAATGAAACTAACACAAGAGTAACAACTTTTTATTTCACATGGGTTGCCTCCCATGAAGCACTTCTAGTTAAGGTCAATTCGCTTGACCCAGATGGTGATCATTTAGATTTAATGAGTGGAACACCCACTCCAAAGTACTCTCTCCATCGCAAAATATAAGGCGCCTAAGGATTAGTCAAAATTCAAACCTTAGTAACTTTGACCAAGTATTTAGAAAAAAATATCCACATCTACAATATCAAATGGACACATTAGTAACATATACTTTATTATGCATCTATTGTTATTGATTTAATATTGTAAACATTCATATTTTTGTGTATAAAAACTTGGTTAAACATAGAAAACATTGACTTTTGACTAGTCCTTAGGTGCCTTATATTTTTGGATGGAGGGAGTAATTGGCTTTAAAAGTAATTATACCATCGTCATCATTAGGCTTGGTCTTCTTCTTCCTAGGGAAGTGGACTTTAAAAGGATCTCTAGAAGGTAGTCCTATTCTCACATTCCCTTCATGTAAATTGATTAGTGCTTTAATAGTTCTTAGGAAGGGCCTACCTAGTATTATAGGTGCTATGGGATCTTCAGGCATGTCCATAATAACAAGATCGATAAGCATGGGACTACCCTTAATTTAAACATCTATATTTTCTTTTATCCCAATAGCTTGTTTATAAGTTGAATCTGCTAGATGGAGTCTTAATTCAGTAGTTTCAAACGGCCGCAAGTTCAACTTGTCAAATACGCTTTTGGAAATCATTGAGACACTGGCACCAAGATCAAAAAGTGCAGATATCTCATTGACCCCAATCTTAATTTTAATAGTGGGCTCAAATATATCATCTAGCTTAGCAGGAAGTTTATCAGCTAGTCTCTTATACTCCATCTCTAAATCACGAACTTTAGATGCTACTTGTTGAATAAATTGTTGGTACATACCATCATTACCTTGTTCTATACCGGGATTCTTTATGGTGATCATCTTAAGTAGATCTTCCACGATATATTCTGGTGTTGGTTCGTTGCTATAATATAGTTCTTCAGGCCTTTATTCATTTGTTACCACCCTCATCATCTTGAGGGCTTCCACCAGATTTGGCTCGGGCTTCCCAGCAAACTTTGCTAGTATGAGATCTTGGCTCTCTGCTACCTTGCCTAATTGAGCCTCCATGGTCTTTGTCCTTTCCTGTAGAGCCTGCACATTGATGGGTCCAAAATTGAAGCATATTTAAGTATATAAATTATTCATATTGTCACTCATTACATGCTACATCTATCTACAACTATGCCTATTATGTATGCTTACTTGTTCTCATTCATTTCCACATGGACTTTGTGTTCGAAATATGCCCTAGAAACAAATAATAATATGGATTATTATCATATTTCATAAAGTTTATGATTAAGTTTTATATCATGCTATAATTTTTTTGAAAGGAAACGTCAATACATGTGTGATATATAAACAACCAGGAGTTCCCGGTGAAGCTCTAGTCACTAGTTCATTGGTCAACGGATGATCAAGGTTTCCTAATCATGTGGTATTAATGCCAGTTGACAATAGAGTCACCTCATTGCGAGAATGAGATGATGAGATATACCCAACCTAAGCATCATGACCTGATCATGTCACGAAGTTCAAGTTATGATGATTAGAAAAGACCTAGTGTCCTATTTCTTAGACCGTGTGACCATATCAATCACTTTTACCCGAGGATACTTAGATAACATCAAATGTCATCTGGTGACACAGTGATCATAAAGATGTGTTCAGGTATTCGAAGGAACATGTAGAGGCATTATGCGTTAAGAGCGGGATTTGTTCATCCGCGTGATGGAAAAGATACTCGAGGGCCCACTCAGAGAAGTTATATCCAATAGCTGGACAACATGTGATTTGATCACATGGATATCACTTGTCGGAACGAGTCAAATAGCATTTGTTGGTAACAATATTGAACACGACATGGTGATGTCATTGATCAGATCTTGGAAAATGCAAGTACCGAGATACAAAAGGAATATGACACGACGTTCATGGTTCATAGAGGAAAGCCTCGTGGAATGCACATGGGTCAACATGGCCATCCAGGTCCCTCTAATGATCATTGGTGCGGAAAGGTACCAACCATGTCTGGAGTGTTCCTGAACTGTGGGGTATCACTCTTAAGGGCTTGATGATGCTTAGAAAGTGTTTTGGTATCAATAGAATCACCAAAGAAAAGAGAGAGAAAATCGGAAGGGTTTCGGTAAGTCCGGAGGATGTCCGGAGTGGGTGGAAGGAGTTACATTGCCACGGGGATTGAGTAATATGTAAGTGAATGTTTAATATTGATTTAATCATTCATTTATATTTATTCAATAAAAGAAAAAGAATTAAAATGGTAGAAATACCTAATTGGGCCTAATTCCCTAGGGAAAAGGGCCCATGAGGGAAAGACCAAAGGGAGGAAGGAGGACGGGTGGCCTGCGATGACCTAGCATACCACTGCATAATGTAGTACACTATAGTCATTGACATAACACCAGTGAAACACCGTTCACTAGTATTACATCCCTTAGAGTGGTACAACAGAAACACAACAGGGTCCAAGACATGACTATAGATTACAAATCGACTCTTTACAAAAGATCTAGAGAGCACTCTAGGTTAAAGAGGAAGAAAACAAGTACTTCTAAAGAAGAACTAGAAATAACAACTAATAACTACCTTGCTAATAAGACTAGTATCTAAACTATCGGGCTTGCAATTTCTGCTATTGCAATGCTCTACAAAAATAGGTTTTATGGCTAGAGAGTATACTCCTATCTACATCGAAACTTCATCTTCACTTCCGTTGATGTATAAGTTGAATCCATTGACTTCATTGAAGAACTTGAGCTTTCGATGATGATTTGTTGAGGATGGGTTGGTGTTGGCGACGTCTTCCACGACTTAGAACCTATCAAGGGTTAAGAAGGTATGGTTGAGTACGAGCGTACTTAGCAAGTTCAGTAAAAAGGAGTGTATGATGCACTATCTACAGCCACATACCATAGGTTGTAGACTATGCAAGTTTTCACAAACATTTCTTCAAAGGTTGCTTTTATTCTGAAAAGCTATGTCCGTCAGCCTTCCTAGGTTTACTAGAACTTTCATGGATTTCCTTTCCTACCATAGTCGTAGGTCCTTCCCGGAACAGGGAGTAACATGTCACAATTCCTACACTCTGGAGAGGTGCGTTACTTTACCCATAAGTGACCTTAGCCTTGTTGCACAACCAAGTCATGACCTTGTCCATAATTCCTAGGTATGGGGCTCAGTCTAAGATCCAAGCCAATCACATCCCTTTCCGCAACCCCGCATACCCCCTTGGTGTATGCCATGCCCGCATATTGAATTACGGCAATGGTTAGTACATACCATTATAGATGCCAGAACTACCTTGGGACGTTGAGGGATCCCACCCATATGCTGCATATCCTCTATGAATTACGTACTCACGCTACGAGGATAACAACCATGGCCTACGCATCCGGATTCATGCAAAAGGAAGAAGGTACAGCTGACTTTCTCGTCCCATTCCAAGTCTTATGGTTAATGCATAATATACGGCGCTAGAATCACTAGCGACATTGGTTGTTAAGTCCTAGATATTATGTTCCTTTACCACTGGAACTGTATTAGTAGATTATTACCATTTGGTAAATAATCCATAATCATATTATTATGAAAATAGTGTTTTTGGACCGTTTTTAAATGCAGGTGATGATAACATTTGAGTTACAAGTGTTTCATAGAAAATAACCAAAGGACATGAGCAAGTGTGAACTTGCCTTTTGTGATTGCAAGATTATGCACTCGCAGTCTTCAAGACAATAGAAGATCCAATATCTGAAATCAACATCATTGGTCCGGTAAGAACTAATGTTTAAAGAAGCATGTTGATGCATAAGTAATGTAATGCATTTTGTAAAATCCCAAGATAATTTCCCCATAAAGTGAATGAGTTAAATTTTAGGTGGTGCTATTAAGATTTAGTTATTTTCAAGTTTACTTCACAAGTAATTATATCTTTAAAGCATTTGAGAGTTTATCATGCAAAGTATATACATGAAGTATAATAACATTCTAAGATTGAGGTGAATTGCTATCTGGCAATTGAGATGAAAGTTAATGTCTTAAGTTGTTAAGAGTTAAAGGACCTATTTATAAGGTTGATGTTTGAAGTGGAAAAACGAATAACTTTTGAAGAAAAGGTTTCTTTAATAAGGTTTAACAAATCTTTATGGTTAATAGAATGTGCTGGATGTCGACTGTGTTTTCGTGATAAGTTTGGACCTGAGATGCCTTATGTCATAACTGAAACATACCAAAGTTAACTATAAAAACATAATTAAACCTTATATGTTGTACTTATAACTTTGTGGACCAAAGTTAACATTAAAACATAAGTATACTTAGGTGTGATGTGTCTAGATCATTATCAAGTTCTAGGGTTATGATAAGGATAATTAAGAGTGTGAGATCATCCACTTACAATTTAAGTGAATGTTGAGTTTAAATGTGATCTACTCTTGTGAAAATATTTTAACTTATTAAGAAAAGCAAATTTAGATGATCTTATTAATTTGTTAGAGTTTTAAATTCATGTGAAGTATGGCTAAGAGATAAATAGCATTCACTTTTATTATAAGTGAATGATGTTTAACATTTACTCAAAATTGTAGGGTTTAATTTGGAGTTATGGTTTTAAATAGAATTGTGATTATTTCTTACTAGAATTTGCAAAATAGTTTTTTATAAAATAGATAAGGATTTATTACTTTGAAATCTTAAAAACCTATGGAATAATAAATTTAGTAATTTTCTAGTAAAATATATTTATTCAAGTTTTTAAAAGTGATTTTTATTTATTTTTAAGTATTATCCTTATTTTTATAAAATTCCACAAAGGATTATATGTCTTTAAATATTTGCTTCAAGTTTTTTTAGTGTTTTTAGAAACTATTAGACTTATTTTTATACACAAAAATGATTTTTATTCATATTTAGGACTTTCCATTATTTTATGAAATTTTATTTAGGGTTTAGTGGTGTTAATATTTGTTTTCATTTTATTTAACTTAAATACATAAGGTTATATTTTTCTTAGGTAACTTAAATACACAAGGTTATATTTTTCTTAGGTAAATATTATTTTTGTGATCATTTTGATATATTATATATATTTAAGATTTTCTATATTTTTCTAGGGCTAAAACAAGTTTAGGGGTATTTTGGTAATTTTATTTTATTTTCTTAATTTATTTTTAAACTGTCCTGTTTGATTGGGCACATGGGCCGGCCTAGCCAAACTATTCTTGCTAGACCGAATAGGCCCATTAGAGCCCACTCTGGTTGGGTTAACCCGACTCAACCCTCTTCCACTCACGAAGAGGCACGCACCGTCCCCAACCTCAATCCCCTCTCGCGTTAGAGCCAGATTCCATCGCCACCAGCGCCACTCTGGCCATCGCTGACCAACATCCGCCGTTGTGGCCTACTGGAGAGGCTCCGCCTTCTTCTCCTCCCTCGTCTCTCCACCGCCGTAGTTTGTGCTCGTGCTCCCCTATGCGCATCCATGGTGAACCCGAGCCGTGGTGTTCAGCTTGGTCGTCGACGCGCGCCTCAGGCTGCTTCTCGTGGAGAACCATGAGCCCCTTTCCATCTACCTCGACCTCTGGTGCTCCTGCTCGACATGGCCTCCTCAAGTTGACGTAGGTGGGACGGCGCTGCAGCTGCGCAACCCCGACACCGAACCTTCTATCTACTTCGACTACTAAGTTCCTGCTATTTCTACTTCTACTTGAATTCAGGTAATCTTTGTGGGACCGGCCCTCGAGCCGACGAACTACCCCAAGTTAGGATTAGGGTTGTATAATGATGTCATGGACATATACTAGGCGATGATGCTTGTATAACTACAATTTGATTGACATGTGTGATGACCCACAAGTATAGGGGGTGTATCGCAGTATTTTCGATAAGTAAGAGTGTCGAACCCAACGAGGAGCAGAAGGTGCTAGTGAGTGGCTAGGAGAAGGAATTCTCTGTAAATACTTAGCAAACGAATTTTTAGGGGTTTTTGATAATGGAAGTAAATAAAGTACGAGTAAATAAAAGACAATAAAAATAAATGCAGCAAGTGGCCCAATCCTTTCTTCAGCAAAGGACAAGCCGGTTGTATTACTTAAGATAACCAAATGTTCTCAAGGACACACGGGAATATTGTCAAGTGCTTTCGCTTCATATAGTTGATTAATCTTCTTTAGTTTGCTAAGTGTTGTGTGGGTGAACCTATGCTAATGTACCGACCTTCCTAGGACTAATACATACTTGTGATTATACCCCTTGCAAGCATCCGCAAGTACAAGAAAGTAATTAAGGTGGAAACCTAACCACAACTTTAAACTCTAAGACACTGACATCCCTTGTTCAATGGTTTCCTAATGGGGGTTCAGGTTTCTGTCACTCCAGCAACCCCTACGATTAGTAGCCAAATACACAATGCATTCCCCTAGGCCCATATAGGTGAAGTGTCATGTAGTCGATGTTCACATGACACCAATATAAGAAATACACCACAACTTAAATATCAAACCATTGAATCTTTCTCAACACAATTCCACTACTAACAATATGACTTCTCCCATGTCCTCAAGAACTAACCGAACTACTCACAAGACATCATATGGATGATGATAAGAGATGATATAATGATATGTAATAATATGAACATAAACAATAATTCAATGGTTCACTCAATAGCATCAACTACAAAGAGTAATCAACACCGGGAAAGTTTCCCCTAAGAACTATGCAAGATTCAACCTAATTGTTACAACGGTATGAAGTGGAGATGATAGTGGTGATGGAGATCATGATGAAGAAGATGGTGATGATCCCGATGAAGTCCAGCTTGATGGTGGTGTTGATGGCGACGATCTCCCCTCTCCGGGAAGGAATTACCCCGGTAGAATTCTGTGTGCCGGAGAGATCTTTCTCTCTCGGTGTTTTCCGCCCTACAAAGGCGGCGAAATCTTTCTGTGGTCACTCCCCGAGTCTTAGGGTTTTGGGAGGATAATATACGCCAGAGGGGAGAGCCATGAGTGGACCAGGGCGGCCACACCACCTGGTGGCGTGGCCTGGGGTGGTCCGCGCCTAGGGGTGGTGTGGGCCCCCTGTGGCCCATCTCCAATCCCCCCTTTTGGCAATCTTTGTCTTCTAGAAAAATAGGATTTTCCATGTATTTTCCGTGATTTTCTGATCTTCGCAAATTTTGCCTCCAAACAACACCTTTTCTATCAGAATCCTGACTGCAGCGGTCCATGCTCCAAAAGTCATCAACCATGCAAAAACGAATGAAATAACATAAGTATCATCTCTTAATATGAAATATATCAATGAATAACAGTACATTATGATATAGAATAGTGATGCAAAATGGACGTATCAACTCCCCCCAAGCTTAGACTTCGCTTGTCCCCAAGCGAAAACTAAGCTCAATAAACATGACCTCAGGTTTATGGAGTGAAGAGTCGATAAAAGAATACAGACAAGAAGCATCACATTCATCAATACATAAATCATAATAGAAGACAACTCACTATTATATAACTTAACTTGCAATAAGTAAAGGAAACACAATAAAGATGCATAAAGTAAATCATGATTGGTAATGGCAAACTTAGCTCTTGGTCGAAGAATAGTTGACAATTTGTAGGAGTTTAGAAATAACTGGTTTTCAATGATAGCTTTCAAAGTATTAATCACCAAGATAAGAGCAATGTGCAAAACAAGGAACATAAGAAACATGATTGAATAAATCATCGTATGAATGAATGAAACACAACAACTCAAAATACTTGCTGAGGTAGAAGAGAATAGTTTTACTGACGCAACTAAAAAGTAAAAGATAGGCCCTTCGTAGAGGGAAGAAGGGATTTCAAGTTTCATAAAGAGCTTCCATAAATTATGGTACTTACTAGCTTTCAGCTCTCATTGCCCCTATCATAGGCATCTTTAGGTGATTAAGGTTAAAGTGACACAACTAAGAGGATATGCTTGACAAGTTATAAGTTGAAATCTCATGCCCCTTACTTACGAGTACTGAACCTCATGCTACTCAACTTCAGTCACAAGTAAGATCTTGTCATTGTAAATACATGTGTATCATAGAGAACCGCCAACAGGGTACCCCTTGCACATGATACAGGAGCTATCCCATAATCAAAATGACAAGGCAAGCAGACAATGAGCATCTCAGCAATCTTTTTATTTTCTATTTGCATAGGTTTTTATTTAGGATGCTTCATAGAGTGCCCATTATGGTTACTCTGCAAGTTTCCACCATGATTAGGGATGGCTTAGGCTAGCGGCACAGGCGTTTCTCTAACACACATACAAACTCCATGATCTTACAAGTTCCCCTTTTATTTCACACCGCCGGGATCCATAAGCAAAAGAATCATGATATCAATGGAATATAAGTGCAATGTTGTAAGCGTTCCCCATGATACATGGTTATGCTAATTTCAACTTATGAAGCGCAAGCATATACACAACAAAGATGGACACAATGGTTCAGGTTTATTAAGTACAGGAAAGTAAAGTGTGCCATCAAGTTCGTGAGAGCTTTAATCACTGATTTTCTCATAACAAGTTTAATTTGGAAGGTAGATAAAAAATGAATTTACTTGGAATAGCAATAGTGCTAGTAGGTAGGTATGGTGGACACAAATGGCATATGTTTTGGTTTAAGGATTGGATGCACGAGAAGCATTCCCTCTCAGTACAGGTTTTTGGCTAGCAAGGCTGGGTAGCAAGCATAAGAGTTGAAGGAAACAAACAAACATACATGTGATAAAAACAAACATGCAATCTTCCTTGGAAGCACAAAAGATCTTAACTAGAGAATACTAAGCTTATGAGCAAATCAAGAAAGAAAGATGATGAAATTATATTTCTTTTAAAGTACTTTTATCTTTTTCATTCAACTCTCAAAAATAGTATTGCTACTGACCGATCCAGGTTTGCCAAAACCAACTAAATTAACTCGATCATCCCAAAGTGATACCAATACTAACAACAAGATCAATCATATAACCATGAATTCAAAACTAATATAAGATATGCAAAAGAGTAAATGATAGAACTTCTCATTAATATTCCATAACGACAACTCACACGAAGGGATACATATCTAACGAGAGTGGGGACACTTCCATAATGCAAACCATCTTACATGATAACTTCTCTATTCAAGATATGACTCTACTAAAAATGTAAAAAGATAGAAGATAGTGATGTGATACCGCGACACTCCCCCAAGCTTGGAACAAACCAAGGGGATGCCAAAACCTGATGACGAATTACTTCTTCGGTGGTGGTGTTCTCTCGATTGGCGCGAGGAAATCTTCTAGTATCTCGCGAAGCCTGTTATTCTCCTCTTGAAGCATATCCACCTTCCTCCTCAAGACTCGGTACTTGTCGCAGAACTTATCGGTTACTCATAGAGCTTCCACTGCTGCAGGGCAGGAACTGAGATCTAGAGTTGGAGGTATCAGCCCCTTCAATGCTGTTGTCATGTCCTTTACATCCTCCTCGATGTTCCGGTCCATGTCTTCGCGCCTAGTTGTGATCCTTTCTTCTTCCACCCATCCTGCGAAGATCTTCCGCTCCAAGTTGCGATGGAGCTCGCGCCGGCACCGTGGCTCATAGTCCTCCAAAGAAGAACCCTGAAATGACATCTGAATAGTGAAAACACGATGATAACATGATATACGAACCTCGGGGGATCCGGGGGATTATATATTATGAAGTTTTACAACAAAAGGAAGGTACTGGGAGAAAATGGGTCGGAGACGGAGTCCGGGGCAGCCACACCACCTGGTGGCGTGGCCAGGGGTGGGCCCACGCCACAGGGTGGTGTGAGCCACCAGGCTTGGTTTTCGTCCCTCTTTCGCTTTGTTGCTTTCCTTGTTGGATAAAAACTGCAAAAATATAACTGGACAGAATTTTCGCGGAACTTTTCTTACCAGAACTGTTACCTATTCACAAACGGACTCTGCAGGTCTCTGAACTTGGTCTTTAATGAATTTTTCCAGAGTTACCACTTGAATAGAATCAATATATTCATCTTCATACTCATATTGCTCGAGTCATGAAACCTTTCACTATCTTATTACCATTTTCTCCGATAACCTGGAAATTTCTTACACACAAAACTTCACACAATTCTCATTAGCAACATTAGTATAAGCGAGGTAATTAATCTTTTAAGTTCAATTTCAACTGAAATCCATCAAAACATAAGCTACTATAGCAACTCCTTCCGAAATCCCAAAAAGAATTCAAAAAGAAAATCGATTAGAAGCAAATGCAAGAGTGGCAAAATCTGTCAAAATGGACCAGCAGGTAAAGATCAATTTTTCCGAAAATGTTCTGTTGCTCAAATCAAAAAGTGATGATGATGATGATGATCTCGATGAAGTCTAGCTTGATGGTGGTGTTGATGGCGACGACCTCCCCTCTCCGGGAAGGAATTCCCCCGACAGAATTCTGTCTGCCAGAGAGATCTTTCTCTCTCGGTGTTTTCCGCCCCGTAGAGGCGGCAGAATCTTTCTGTGGTTGCTCCCCGAGTCTTAGGGTTTTGGGAGGATAATGTACGCCAGAGGGGAGAGCCAGGAGTGGACCAGGGCGGCCACACCACCTGGTGGCGCGACCTGGGGTGGCCTGCGCCTGGGGGTGGTGTGAGCCCCGTGTGGCCCATCTCCAATCCCCCTTCTGGCAATCTTCATTTTCTGGAAAAATAGGATTTTCCATGTATTTTCCTGGATTTTCTAATCTTCGCAAATTTTGCCTCCAAACAACACCTTTTCCATCAGAATCCTGACTGCAGCGGTCCATGCTCCAAAAGTCATCAACCATAAAAAACATATGAAATAACATAAGTATCATCTCTTAATATGAAATATATCAATGAATAACAGTAAATTATGATATAGAATAGTGATGCAAAATGGACATATCAATGTGATAGAATCATACTGCATTATGCCTCGGTTTGGGGATGGTTAATCCATCCCTGGCATAATTGATTTGCAGATATCTAAGAAAAATGGATATTAGTGGGATTACATCAGGTGATTTGGTGCCCCTTTGATGTTTTGGCATTCTTTGAATTGTTTGCTAGATCAAGTACTTGATCAACTGTGTAATATTACATGATCTGATAATGATTTGTTTTTTCTAAAATGGAATCTTGTACCTCTTTACAGGTTCTACTAGTTCCTAATAATGAACTTAGAAATTGGTGGTTTCATCTAGTTGGCTTACAATATGTTCTGGCTATATTGTGGATTACTTGTAGTCAGTTTTACGATGACCTTCTGATCATTTTAACATGCTAAAGCATGTAGGTGTCTGATGGCCCAAAATATATCGAGCTCGTTGGAGAACCCCAAGAGGAAGGTATGATGAGCACATCAGCAAGTTTTCCCTCAGTACGAAACCAAGGTTATCAATCCAGTAGGAGCAAGGAAATAACCCAAAGGTGTTGCTAGCTGAGCCTTGGCAGGGCGCACTACCGGTGCTAGTAGCAACATGGAGACCTGCACAACACAACCACAAAAATTTGTCCCCAACTTGCGATGAGGTTGTAAATCTCACCGGTTTTGCTGAAAACAAAGGATTAAACATATCGAATGGAAGGAAGTAATAGTTTGCAAAAAGTAAACACAAAGCAGTAAACAATTGATTGTAGATTGAATGTAAAAGAAAGGACCAGGGTCCATAGTTCACTAGAGGTGGCTCTCCTTAAGATAGATAACATGCTGGGTGAACAAATTACAGCGGGGCAATTGACAAACATCGAGAAAGCATACAAGCATATACTACTCATCTTGACTCCTTTGAGATTCGATTGGGCATTACAACATTATACATAGACCGCCATCCAACTGCATCTATGACTAATAATCCACCTTCAGGTTATCATCCGAACCCCCTCCAGTATTAAGTTGCAAGCAACAGATAATTGCCTTATGAATTGCATGTAATGTAACCAATACGATTGTTGTATGAACAAAGCATTGTTGTTTTCTCCCTAGTAGCAACAACACATCTAGTACCTTAGAGATTTCTGTCACTTCCCCAGATTACCAGAGGCATGAACCCACTATCGAGCATAAATACTAACTCTTGGAGTTGCTAGCATCTACTCGGCCAAGATAGCTACTAACAACGGAAAGCATGCAAGATCACAAATAACAAAGACATGATAGAATCAATAATCAATCTAAAATAACATCTCAATATCCATCGGATCCCCGCAAACACAACATGCAGAATTACAAATAGATGATCTTGATCATGAACGGAGCTCACAAGATCTAAACATGATAGCACAAAGGAGGAGAATCAGCCATCTAGCTACTACATGGACCCGTAGTCCAGAGATGAACTACTCACGCATCACACCGGAGGCTTGCATGGTGATGAAGAAGGCCTCCAGGGTGAATTACCCTCTCCGGCAGGGTGCCGGGAAGAGCTTCAGATCCTTCCCGATCTAGGGATGGATATGACGGCGGCTATAGACTCTTTCGTGGATTTTTGATCGGGTTCTTAGGGTTTCCATATCAGAGGCAATATATAGGCGGAAGGAGAGGCCGAGGGGGTGCCTGGGGTGGCCATACCACCCCCTGGCGCGGGCCAGGCCTGGCCGCATGGCCAGGTGGTGTGGCCGGGCCCCAGCCCCTCTCCGTCTCGTATTCTGGCTCCAGGTGTTCCCCGGTAAAATAATGACTTTGGATTTTGTCCCGTCCAATTCCAAGAATATTCATTTTTTGACTTTCCTGGAACCAAAAAAACAGAAAACAGGGAGCTGGCACTGTGGCTCTTGTTAATAGGTTAGTCCAAGAAATCATATGAAAAGTACTCCAAAGTTTGGACAAAACACAAGAAAGTAGATAAAACCAAGCATGGAACATCAAAAATTATGGTTACATTTGCAACGTATTAACATCCCCAAGCTTAACCCCTGCTCATCCTCGAGTAGGTAAGTGATAAAAAAGAAAGAATAATTTTTGAGGTGACATGCACCATCATAAACTTGATCAGAGTATTTGTAAAACATTCAAAGCTGGGATCATAGTACTTCAACATAGCATGAAAGGCAAAGTTCTAACAATAATACATAGCAACTATGTTGCAACATGAAAAGGCACACACAAAAGATTCATGAATAACAATGCTTTGCAAGACGTTTGTTTGTTTTACATAAAGAAAACATAGCATAGTGGCATTCAGTTTGTCCCTCATAGAGTAGTAAACATAAATGCATAGGACACCTTCAAAGTTTACAAGAGTGACTAGATACAAATAGTTTAAAACAAGAAATATCAAGGTATGCATCAATCAACAAGTCTTGGGACAATGCACATAGAACTAAGAATGGCCACTATGCTCTCAAAGTAGGTGCATAAAGATAGAAGGTGGAGACTCAATATATATATAAGTGGAAGTAAGGCCTTCATAGAAGGAAGTAGGGATTCAAGTCTTATAAAGACCTTCCAAAAATTATGGTACTTAAGCTTTTACCTCTCATTGCCCCTATCATAAGCATCTTGAAGGTTATTAAGGTTAAAGTGACATAACTAACAGGATATGCTTGACAAGTTATAAACCAAAATATCAAGCCTCTTACTTATGAAGACCGAACCTCATGCTTCTCAACTTTAGTCACGAGTAAGATCTTGTCATTGTAAGTACATATGTATCATAAAGAATCGCCAACGGGATACCCCTTGCACATGATACAGGAGCTATCCCATAATCAAAATGACAAGGCAAGAAGAGAATGAGCGTCTTAGCGATCTTTTTATTTGCTATTTGCATAGGTTTTTATTGAGGATGCTTCATAGAGTGCTCATTATGGTGATGCTGCAAGTTTCCACCATGATTAGGCATGGCTTAGGCTAGCGGCCAAGGCGTTTCTCTAACAAACTCCATGATCTTACAAGTTCCACTTTTATTTCACACCGCTGGGATCCATAAGCAAAAGAACATGATATCAACGGGGTACAAAGTACAAGTGCAATGTTGAAAGCGTTCCCCATGATACATGGTTCTGCTAATTTCAACTTATAAAGCGCAAGCATATATGCAAGAAAGATGGACACAATGGTTGAAGTTTATTAAATGCAAAAAAGTAAAGTGTGCCATCAAGTTCGTGAGAGCTTTAATCACTAGTTTTCACATAACAAGTTTAATTTGGAAGGTAGACAAAAACATGAATATACTTGGAATAGCATAAGCTAGTAGGTAGGTATGGTGGACTCTTTGGAATAACTTGGTTTAAGGAGTTAGATGCATGAGTGGAACTCATACTTGGTTGTGGTGGCTAGCAAAAGACTGGGAGCGACAAACTAAGAGAGCAATAATGGCTATAATCATGCAGAGCGACAAAACATCATTGATCAAAGCATAAAGTGATACTACAAGTTGAAAACTAAAGGATCATAAAGGCTATAGTGACTTGGGATAGTCATAACATGGTGTGAGCATGCGCCAAGTCAACCCAAATAAAGCATCAAAGGAGAATACCACAATACTATGCTTTAATATGCTAAAACAACACATGATTCATCCAAGGCACATTAAGCAATCTCAATTATTTACAACAAGTCATGCTACAGCAAAGAATATTGGAAATATGCCCTAGAGACAAATAGTAGTAAGGACTATTATCATATTTCATATAGTTTATGATTAAGTTTTATATCATGCTATAACTGTATTGAGTGGAAACATCAATACACGTGTGATATACAAACAAACCAGGGGTTCCCAGTGAAACTCTAGTCACTGGTTCATTGGTCAACAGATGATCATGTTTCCTGATCATGTGGCATTTATGCTAGTTGGAAATGAGGTCATCTCATCTAAGAATGAGATGATGAACCAATACCCAACCTAAACATTGTGACTCGATCATGTCACGAAGTTCAAGTTATGATGATTAGAAATGGACGCTCGTAGACTATTCCTTAGACCGTGAGGCTATATCAATCACTGTCTCCTGAGAGTTCTTAGATAGCATCAAATGCCATCTGGTAAAACGGTGGTTATAAAGGTGTGTTCAGGTATTCGGAGGAAATCTTAGAGGCAATGTAAGTCAAGAGCGGGATTTGTCCGTCCATGTGACGGGAAGATACTCAAGGGCCCACCCGGAGAGGTTATATCCAAAAGCTGCGCAGCAGGTGATTTGATCATGGGGATATCACTTGTCGGAACGAGTCAAGTAGCATTGTTCGGTAACGATATTGAACACGACATGGTGATGTCATTGATCAGATCTCGAGCAATGCAAGTATCGAGAGACAAAGGGTATAAGACACGACTATCCTAGTTCAAACGACGAAAGATCTTCATGGAACGCACAGGGGTCACATGGCCATCCAGGTCCCTCTGTTGATCATTGGTGCGGGAGTGTCCCGACCATGTTTGGAGTGTTCCCGAACCGTGGGGTATCATGCTTAAGGGCTTGACGATTCTTAGAGAGTGTTTATAGGATCGGTGGAATCACCGAAGAAAAGGAGGGAGAAAACCGGAAGGGTTTCGGTAAGTCTGGAGGATGTCCAGAGTGGAGGTGGAAGGTGTTCCATGGCCACAGAGATTGAATAGTATGTGAATGAATGTTAAATGTTGATTTAATCATTTATTCATAATTATTTAATAAAGAGAAAATCAATTAAGGGTCAAAAAGGCTTAATGGGCCAATTCCGGAGGGAGATGGCCCATTAGGGGAAAGGAGAGAGGGAGAGGGGCCAAGGGGGAGGCTGGCTGGGCCTAGCCCCCCGCACGGAGCCCACTAGGTGGCCAGCGGCCACCTCCTCCCCCTCCTCTCCTTTAGTCCCACCCTGGGACTTTGAGGGAGGTAGTACCTCCTCTCCCCCTATATATAGTGGGGTATTTGGCCTAGAAAAATACACCAATAATCAATAAAGGTCTCCCCACTTTTGAGAGGACCTCCAATTGATATTTTCTCTCTCCCCCTCTCTCTCTCATGACCGTGGTCCCAAGTCTGGACTGCGCGAGCGAGAGATATATTCACCGCGGAGCACCGTCGTGCTGCGGGATTCGGATCCGGGAGCTCTACTTCCGCAACTGCTGCTGGATCGGGGAAGCGGGAGTCATCGTCAGGCACCGGACGCGTGTAACTCCCCTCGAGGTGTCGCACTTAAGGCACTCAAGTCGTTGGAGCCAGAAGGAGCGCAAGGACTTCATCACGACCTTGAGGTCGGCTTCGGCTCGTCTACATCAACCACGCTCTCATGAGCGTTGACAACGCTTTTCGGTCTTCAAGGGTAAGTTCGCGAAAAGCCCCTCCCGTTGCTGTATTACTGATAGATAGCTCCTGGCAGCTTCAGGGGTTCAGGGGCGTAGGATAAAATTTTATTGTTTTCATGCACTGAACCCCTACAGTGGTATCAGAGCTAGATCTATGCGTTGTAATGCTAGTACGGGTAGAACACACGAGATGTAGCATATGGGCGTTGATCTTTTAGTTGTTACCCTCCCATGTGTACTTGTGTATACCACAGTAATGCTTGATGAAGCGGTCCCAACCAACTTTACGCGTTCATTCGCGAGACTGGTCCACGCTTGACATACGGCTTGTACCGTATAAAGTGGCTTAGGGGGTGTCTGTCTCTCTCGCATTAGTTGGTATGCCATTTGCAACGGAGGGCCCCGAAAGGGGTGTAGTAGAGACAACTACTTGATCAGCGTTGTGCTGAAAGTTCGTAGGTAAGAACGGTTCTTGTGCGAAAGCCCATTCAGCCACGTAAAACATGCAAAGATAAAGTAGAAGCGTCTAACTTTGTTTTGCAGGGGGGCGTTGCTTTGTGATATGGTTGTGGCAAAGGTAACGTAATTACCTTTTGTTGCATAGTAGTAGATAGTCACGGTAATGACGAACTACCATGCCAGAATGACACCAGTACCCTGGTGTCTACGGCACCGGAACCCTGGCGCCGGAACCCGGTGACAATGGATGGAGATCACGACGTGAAGGACCATATCACATAGCATTTACATTCAATGTTATTGTTTGTATGTCTTATTGTGTGCTAGTATTAGATACTCGATGGTAGCCTAATAAGATGATCCCTATTAAAATTACCAACGATTGTGTTCCCCCTTAGTGTGCACCACCAAGAAAGTTCTTCGATATGAGGCGATCCAGGGTTACAGGCCTGGGTGTCATACATATCTACGTTCGCATACAGTGGGTGTAAGCCATGTTGCACAGCGAATACACTAAGGTTGAGCTGGCGAGCCTAGGACGCTAGAGAAGCGTGGCCTTGGAAGACGGATGGTCGAAAGATTGAGCACGAGTCGCATGAATGATGTGACCGACGTTTAGCATCCACCCTTGAACCCACATTGAAGGCCGTGACGACCGGGGGAGATGTGGCTGATAGGGGTCGTGTTATCACTAGGAACCCTTCTAGGGATAGGTGTTTCTGAGTGGAGTTATTATTAACTCATTTAATTATAAACTTAGTCTAAATTCCTTTTGCAATTATAAATGTAGATGGGACCTTTCGTGTTGACAATTGAATTGTTAGAAGGAGAGAAGATCAGATTAGATGGATCGAACTTATCCATTTGGGTTGCCAGTCTCCATGTTCTCCTTAGTGAGAACGACATGGTCGACTACATACTCGACGGGATGGATTTGGATCAGCCCACGGACCTTGAGACCCTAGAGGAGCAGAAAGACCGCTATCTCCGTCGTGAGATGGCCTCCTATATTTCAGTTGTGATGCGTTTTGAAATGGTGGACGAGTTGTGGCCTTTCGTGGGTGATGTTAACCCTCGTTCGGTGATGCTACAACTTAGGACACATTTCGTGGAGCAGACACGCATCTGGGAGCATGAGTTGATGGGAGACTGCCTCTCCATTAAGATGGAGGAGAACTCATCACTGGACAACCACTTGCAGCACATGCATGATGTGTACATGAGGCCAGCATACTTCCTGGACATCTGGATTACAGGCTCTATTGCAAATGCTGCTGTGCTGCGGTCGCTGCCACCAAGCTACCAAGCACAAGTCAAGACTTGCGTAATGAGGGGCGACACGGAAACAATGGAGTTCCACCGGTTCATGACACATCTCAGGAATGTGTTGGTTGAACCAGATGTCGCTCAGGTCGTCAACGACAAAGGTATATATTTGATATACAGTTTTATAAATGTTATAATCTTGCAAACACATTTGAAGTGTGAAGTATATCTGATACATGTTCTGTTTTGATGAGAACAGGTCCTTCTGCATGAGAGGTGCTTGCTAGAGAGGAGGTGATGTTGCATGTTGATGGCGAGCATGATGATGGCCGACAACACTCTCCCTCGACATTTATCATTTAGTTCGTGTTTATGATGATTAATGTAGTCAAGAGATTGTGAACTTCTTTAGTGTGTCTCACACTTCGTGAGACGGTTATTCATATGAGTTTGTAACAAACAGTTCTTCTTCTTTTATGAATGATTTCTATTCGTGTTCATATCTTGTTTGATTATATGTGAATTATCCTTGTTGTTTGAAACTAATTGATAATGCATGAACATTCGTAAAACATTAAAATGCCTTGTTTAAAATACCCAACTTAATGATATTTCATTAATGAATGAAACCATTGTTTGAATTCAAAGTTATAATGATAATTTGTGAAAGTCATTCGATTTCTTATCACATATAAATCATGCCTAAGTTCGGCGAAATAACTTGAACACCGTGTATTACTTAAATACAAAGTGTTTGATGAATTGTTAAATAGAATACATATTCGATGTATTGTGTTTTAACGAAAATGGTAATTATCATTAAATGATTGTTTAAATGTGTAAAGTAAGTTTACCAAAGGAAACATGAATATGAAACTATTTGATTTGATCAAAATGATTCATTAACAAAAGGTATAAATATAAAAGAGAATCTAATTACTATGATTTGATCAATAGTAATGAAATTTAACTTTATAACAATGGCATAAAAGTAATTGTGGAATGAAAAGTGTTTTGAAACTTCAAAATACAAAGCATCACAATGTGATATTAGATATCAAAGGGGTTGAATAGAAGGCACCAAATAGATCGTTGTAAGTGTAGATGTAGAGACCATTAGCTTAGAAATAGTTAGCACTCAATTAGAATGTAGTGAACCATTTGAATTCCTGAAAGTTTTGGGGTTATTCGATATAACCAAAACAATAGCGAATAATTCCTTGTAGAGTATTCATTGGAAACTTTGAATACGAAATCCATAGCTGAAACCAAAAGGAAAGCAAAACTTGTATTGCTTGGATTTTGGTGCATTCTTGAGAAAGCTCACTTTTAGTGATGTTTCTCAATTATGGAGCAGATGGAAATTAGTGTAAAACACGATGAGGATTCAAAACCCTGTATCAGAGTGTTGAGAAGCGCAACGGACAACGACCCTGAACGATTCTCTTCACCGAAGGAAAGAATCAATGATACTGATCATTGTGCTTTTCCCCACTAGTGTTTTCACTACATGAAGTAGGATTCAAAATGTAATCCATATCTTGTATGGAGACAGTTGTGAACCACTTGTCATCATTCTTGAAATATGACATACCTACGAACTACAAAGGAAATAATGGTAAACTAGAATTATGAGAAATCCTAAAAGCAAAGTTCCCTTGAGATTAGAAAGCAATTCAGTGCTGAATCTCACAAGTAAAAGAAGTTACTTGGATTTTCCCAAATGACTGCAAAGCCATAGTGGAAAAGGGGGTGAATGACAAAAGCACAATTTGTCAAGTATTGGACAAATTCATATGAATTTGATTCAAATGTTCTTAATGTCTAGAGGACTTGAAACTAGTAAAAGTACTAGTATCTCATAGTAAATCTCCAAGTTTGATATTTGATCAAAGGATTTTGAAGTTATTCAAAATAGTAAGGAGATATGCAATTTGCATAAAATTGAGTGGGAGCTATGAAAGTCTTTCTGAAACAATATGTGATTGACATATTTTAAGTGGGAGCAATATAAGACTCAAATTCAAATATGTCGGAACATATTTTGAGTGGGAGCTTATAGGAGTAATTCTTAAGTATGTTAAGGATGAAAGCGCAAATACTTATAAATAATGATTTATAAGACGTAGAAGTTGATAATAACCGTATTATGATATTATGTAGTATTCCTTAAGGGATTCTGAAAGGGGTTTCAGAATAGAAGTTAATTAAGGAACTAGTCCTTAATGACTCAAATTAAGAATAATATTAAGTTTAACACCAATGGTTAAAAGAAAGAAAAGGATGATCGTCATCCACTATGTTAAGACATAGGTTCTATATTAGTAAACCATGATGATAACTTAACATAATATATGATCCAATAAAGAACGTTTGAAAGTGATTAAGTTCGAATCACGAAACGTTGAGCTAAGTTTGTCCGCGGTGTCTAGTAGAGAAGTGTGGACATATTTTCCAAATCCATAAAGGATGACATATCTTAAAGCATAAAGGGTTATGTTATAAGGGAATGTGTTGGAAACTCCTGTAGATACCAATCAAAGTCAAGTAGGAAGCAAGGTGAACAAAACATCGAAAGTTGCATAGAGTGCACTAGTGTTTCGATGAATACATTTATAATAATAGATAAGGGTACCATCTAAAGTGTTGTATAGAGTTATGGCGGGGCTAGTTCGCTTTTAACGTAAAATGATGTGTCCCAGGGCACAGTGCCCATGAGAAAGCCCTCGAGGTTGATCTAACGTCACTGTAGGCTCCTGGAATCAGGCCTCGTTCTGCTGCCATAACGACGATGCATACACACAGATGCTATCATGTGATGATAAAGTATTAATGTCAATCAAATGGACATTAGTAAGTTGCAAAGGATTTGGGACTATAAAGTACAGAACCAAGACTCAACCTCTTCCACGAGCAAGCATGTTCTAGGTACCGGATATATGGTGCCAATGATTGAGAACAAATGCAACTAGTGTATTTGTACTCTAGTGCAAGTGGGAGACTATTGGAAATATGCCCTAGAGACAAATAGTAGTAAGGACTATTATCATATTTCATATAGTTTATGATTAAGTTTTATATCATGCTATAACTGTATTAAGTGGAAACATCAATACACGTGTGATATACAAACAAACCAGGGATTCCCAGTGAAACTCTAGTCACTGGTTCATTGGTCAACAAATGATCATGTTTCCTGATCATGTGGCATTTATGCTAGTTGGAAATGAGGTCATCTCATTTTGAGAATGAGATGATGAACCAATACCCAACCTAAACATTGTGACTCGATCATGTCACGAAGTTCAAGTTATGATGATTAGAAATGGACCCTCGTAGACTATTCCTTAGACCATGAGGCTATATCAATCACTATCTCCCGAGAGTGCTTAGATAGCATCAAACGCCATCTGGTAAAACAGTGGTTATAAAGGTGTGTTCAGGTATTTGGAGGAAACCATAGAGGCAATGTAATTTAAGAGCGGGATTTGTCCGTCGATGTGACGGGAAGATACTCAAGGGCCCACTCGGAGAGGTTATATCCAAAAGCTACGCAGCGTGTGATTTGATCACGGGGATATTACTTGTCGGAACGAGTCAAGTAGCATTGTTCGGTAACGAGATTGAACATGACATGGTGATGTCATTGATCAGATATCGGGCAATGCAAGTATCGAGAGACAAAGGGAATAAGACACGACTGTCCTAGTTCAAACGACGAAAGATCTTCGTGGAACGCACAGGGGTCACATGGCCATCCAGGTCCCTCTGTTGATCATTGGTGTGGGAGTGTCCCAACCATGTCTAGAGTGTTCCCGAACCGTGGGGTATCATGCTTAAGGGCTTGATGATGCTTAGAGAGTGTTTATAGGATCGGTGGAATCACCAAAGAAAAGGAGGGAGAAAACCGGAAGGATTTCGGTAAGTCCGGAGGATGTCCGGAGTGGAGGTGGAAGGTGTTCCATGGCCACGGAGATTGTATAATATGTGAATGAATGTTAAATGTTGATTTAATCATTTATTCATAATTATTTAATAAAGAGAAAATCAATTAAGGGTCAAAAAGGCTTAATGGGCCAATTCCGGAGGGAGAGGGCCTAGGGGAAAGGAGAGAGGGAGAGGGCCAAGGGGGAGGCCGGCTGGGCCTAGCCCCCTTGCGCGGGGCCCACTAGGTGGCCGGCGGCCACCTCCTCCCCCTCCTCTCCTTTAGTCCCACCCCGGGATTTTGAGGAAGGTAGTACCTCCCCTCCCCCTATATATAGTGGGGTATTTGGCCTAGAAAAATACACCAATAATCAATAAAGGTCTCCCTAGTTTTGGGAGGACCTCCAATTGATATTTTCTCTCTCCCCCTCTCTCTCTTGTGACCGTGGTCCCAAGTCTGGACTGCGTGAGCGAGAGACATCTTCACTGTGGAGCACCGTTGCGCCGCGGGATTCAGATCCGGGAGCTCTACTTCTGCAACTGCTGCTGGATCAGGGAAGTGGGAGTCATCGTCAGGCACCGGATGCATGTAACTCCCTGCGAGGTGTCGCACTTGAGGCACTCAAGTCGTTGGAGCCAGAAGGAGCGCAAGGACTTCATCACGACCTTGAGGTCGGCTTCGGCTCGTCTACATCAACCACGCTCTCCTGAGCTTTGACAACGCTTTTCGGTCTTCAAGAGTAAGTTCGCGAAAAGCCCCTCCCCATACTGTATTACTAATAGATAGGTCCTAGCAGCTTCAGGGGTTCAGGGGCGTAGGGTAAAATTTTATGGTTTTCATGCGCGGAACCCCTACAAAGAATACTAAGCATAAGGCCAAAACAATATCAAGCATGGCATGCCAAAGCATAGGCCACAGTCAAAAACAAACACTCTTTACCACTTAAGCATGAGCTTTCCTACTCTTTTCCAATCCAAACCAAACTATTTGAAAACCAATGTATAAAAGAGGGGGTCCAACCAATTTATTCAGCAAACTAAGCAAACCAAGCAAACTAAAAACCAAAACGAAAACGAAAAAGAAGACGCTCCAAGAACAACACAACTGTGCATGAAACAATAAAAATGAAACGTTTGGAAGAAACCTGGGATTTTTTCTGATGAAGAAGGGGATGCCTTAGGCATCCCCAAGCTTTGACGCTTGTACTTCTTGGATATTTCTTGGGGTGACACGCGTGGCATCCCCAAGCTTGAGCTTTAGTCCATTCTTCATCTCATTACTCATTCCTTCCATACACCTGAAATTTTTCCTTCATACAAAACTTCACACAATATTTATTAGCAACATTAGTGCACTCAAGATAATAAGTCTTTGGGTTCAGTTCTAACACCAATAAAACTTCCATTAAAACACTAGATACTGTAGCACTTCCCTCAGAAAGCTCAATTCCCCAAAAGAACTCAAAAAGGAACCAACAAGAAGCAAATGCAGAAAATGGCAGAAATCTGTCAAAACAGACCAGCAGGTAAATACAAATTTTTTCGAAGACCTTCTGTTGCTCAAATCAAAACGTGTTGAACTAACAAAAGTTAGATAACAACCTGGGGCAGAAGCACAACAATTCACGCCTCGAAAGGACGTACAGAGATTTTACACGAATTTTTACGGTGAAGAACATAAATCTGTTTCGGGACAGCAACTTTCCCAATCATTACTTCTCTCTCATTAGAGGTTACTCTTGGCACAAAAAGCAAATAAAAAGGATAAGGAGAGGTTATTACTGAAGCAATAACTTCCAAGAATCAACTAAAACTTTTGGGTTTTCTCCCAATAAGTACTTTTCTTTAACGCCTTTAAGTTAGGCATAAGAAGCAAGAAAAAGAATCAAGTGTTCTCAAATGAAGAAGCATTAAGAGCTAATTTTGTTTTCATAGGAGAGGCAAAAGAAATCTTCTCTCTCTTCTTAGGGAAGTGTTCTATACCTTTCTTGAGTGGGAGTTGATATTTAATGGTGTCTTCTTTCATATCAATAATGGCACCAACAGTTCTAAGAAAAGGTCTTCCCAAAGTAATCGGACAAGAAGCATTGCATTCAACATCCAAAACATAGAAATCAACAGGGACATAGGCATTGTTAACCATAATAAGAACATCATTAATACTCCCCATGAGTTTCTTTTTAGCATTATCATCAAGTGGGACATTTAAATAACAATCTTTAAGTGGGGGCAAATCAAGCATATCATAAATCCTTCTAGGCATAATAGAAACACTACTATCAAGATCACATAAAGATTTGAAATCAAAATCATTAACTTTCATATTAATGATGGGTTCCCAACCATCTTCTTGTTTTATAGGAATAGAAGCTTTATGTTTCATCTTTTCTTCTTTAATCTTTATGAGAGCATCAGTAATGTGTTTTGTAAAGGCCATGTTCATAGCACTAGCATTAGGACTTTTAGCAAGATTTTGTAGGAACTTAATAACTTTAGAGATATTGCAACCATCAAGATCAAAATCAAAATTATCATCTAAAGTAGTAGAACTATTACTAGCCTCAACACTAGTGGTAGTGATAGTAGAAACACTAATGTTTCTAGCAATTTCATCTTCTCTTTCCCATTTAGCATGCAATTCAGCTAATAGTCTAACATTTTCATCAATTCTAACTTGTATGGCATTAGTAGCTGCAAAGGGATTCTCAATAGTTTCAGGTTTAGCAGCCATTTTATTAATCAAAGAGGATTGAGCTTCAGACAAAGATGATATATTTCTTTCAGCATTAAAAAATTTTAGTTGTACACTAGGAATTTCCCTATTTAGACTCTCAAGTTGATGGTTAATGTTCTTCAAAATGGTAGATTGTTCCTCCATAGTTTTAGTTAATAGTTTATTTTGCTCATATTGCATTTGCATGAAGTTTTTAGTGGCTCTTTCAACTTCTAAAATTCTTCCCTCACTAGGTGCTCCAGGTTTGCCATTATAACCATAAGTATTATTAGGAGGATAGGGCCTATAATTGTTATTACCATAAGCATTGTTGCCAAAATTATTATTTCTTATAAAGTTCACATCAACTTTCTCTTCTTGAGCAACCAAAGAGGCTAAGGGAACATTATTTGGATCAATATGGGCTTTCCCACTAACAAGCATAGACATAATAACGTCAATCTTATCACTCAAGGAGGAGGTTTCCTCAACAGAATTTACCTTCTTACCTTGTGGAGCTCTTTCAGTATGCCATTCGGAGTAGTTAACCATCATATTATCCAGAAGCTTTGTTGCAGCACCCAAAGTAATGGTCATAAAGGTACCTCCAGCAGTGGAATCCAATAGATTTCTTGAAGAATAGTTCAATCCTCCATAAAAAGTTTGGATGATCATCCAAGCAGTCAGTCCATGAGTGGGACAATTCTTTACCAAAGATTTCATTCTTTCCCAAGCTTGAGCAACATGTTCATTATCAGATTGTTTAAACTTCATTATTTCACTTCTCATGGATATAATCTTAGCAGGAGGATAGTATTTTCCAATAAAAGCATCTTTGCACTTAGTCCAAGAATCAATACTATTCCTAGTTAAGGAATTCAACCACTCTTTACCTTTTCCTCTCAAAGATAAAGGAAACAGTTTAAGCTTAATAATATCTCCATCTATATCCTTATGCTTTTGCATCTCACAAAGTTCAACAAAGTTATTTAGATGGGCAGCAGCATCTTCATTACCAATACCAAAAAATTGTTCTCTCATAACAAGATTGAGTAAAGCAGGTTTAATCTCAAAGAAACTAGCTTCAGGAACATGTGGAGCAATAGGTGTGCTCATGAAATCATTGTTGTTGGTGCTAGTGAAGTCACACAACTTAGTGTTTTCAAGAGTAGTCATTTTTTGTGTTTTTAATAAAGAAAGCAAACTTGTAAAACTAATTTTGTGTGTGTTTTTGATCAAGAAACAAGCAAACAAAAAAAAGTAAACTAAGCAAAACAAAAATAACAAAGTAAAGAGATTGGTAATGAGTGACTCCCCTTGTGAAGATGTCCTTGACTCCCCGGCAACGGCGCCAGAAAATGTGCTTGATGGCCCAAAATATATCGAGCTCGTTGGGGAACCCCAAGAGGAAGGTATGATGAGCATAGCAGCAAGTTTTCCCTCAGTACGAAACCAAGGTTATCAATCCAGTAGGAGCAAGGAAACACCACAAAGGTGTTGCTAGCTGAGCCTTGGCAGGGCACACTACCGGTGCTAGTAGCAACATGGAGACCTGCACAACACAACCACAGAACTTTGTTCCCAACTTGCGATGAGGTTGTCAATCTCACCAGTTTTGCTGAAAATAAAGGATTAAACGTATCGAATGGAAGGAAGTAATAGTTTGTAGAAAGTAAACACAAAGCTGTAAACAGTTTATAGATTGTATGTAAAAGAAAGGACCGTGATCCATAGTTCACTAGAGGTGGCTCTCCTTAAGATAGATAACATGCTGGGTGAACAAATCACAGTGGGGCAATTGACAAACATTGAGAAAGCATACAAGCATATACTACTCATCTTGACTCCTTTGAGATTCGATTGGGCATTACAACATTATACATAGACCGCCATCCAACTGCATCTATCACTAATAATCCACCTTCAGGTTATCATCCGAACCCCCTCCAGCATTAAGTTGCAAGCAACAAATAATTGCATTATGAATTGCGTTTAATGTAAACAATATGATTGTTCTATGAACAAAGGATTGTTGTTTTCTCCCTAGTAGCAACAACAAATCTAGTACCTTAGAGATTTCTGTCACTTCCCCAGATTACCAGAGGCATGAACCCACTATCGAGCATAAATACTAACTCTTGGAGTTGCTAGCATCTACTCGGCCAAGATAGCTACTAACAATGGAAAGCATGCAAGATCACAAATAACAAAGACATGATAGAATCAATAATCAATCTGAAATAACATCTCAATATCCATCGGATCCCTGCAAACACAACATGCAGAATTACAAATAGATGATCTTGATCATGAACGGAGCTCACAAGATCTGAACATGATAGCACAAAGGAGGAGAACTAGCCATCTAGCTACTACATGGACCCGTTGTCTAGATATGAACTACTCATGCATCACGCCGGAGGCTTGCATGGTGATGAAGAACGCCTCCAGGGTGAATTCCCCTCTCCGGCAGGGTGCCGGGAAGAGCTTCAGATCCCTCCCGATCTAGGGATGGAGATGACGACGGCTATAGACTCTTTCGTGGATTATTGATCGGGTTCTTAGGGTTTCCGTAGCAGAGGCAATCTATAGGTGGAACGAGAGGCCAAGGGGGTGCCTGGGGCGGCCAAACCACCCCCTACCGCGGGCCAGGCCTGGCCGCACGGCCAAGTGGTGTGGCTGGGCCCCAGCCCCTCTCCGTCTCGTATTCTGGCTCCAGGTGTCCCCCGGTAAAATAATGACTCTGGCTTTTGTCCCATCCAATTCCGAGAATATTCATTTTCTGACTTTCCTGGAACCAAAAATAGCAGAAAACAGGCAACTGGCACTGTGGCTCTTGTTAATAGGTTAGTCCAAGAAATCATATGAAAAATACTCCAAAGTGTGGACAAAACACAAGAAAGTAGATAAAACCAAGCATGGAACATAAAAAATTATGGATATGTTTGCAACGTATCAGTGTCTGTATATATATGTAGGGTTTTGACATGATGGTCATACTTGGTTTAAAGTGAGTGATACAAGTTCAAGAGTGTGACTAAGATTCCTAAGCTAATAACTGCTTCCAATTATCTAACTGTGGGACATATAAAGTTTTTTACACCTCCTTCTTTATGATTTATTTTTCTAGATTTTGTTTCCTTCTCTGTATGTGTGTGTATAAACTTATTGTTTAATTATATGCTTACTGATATGTTCCATTAGTTGTTGAACAGTAAGTAACATCACATGGTTTTGGTACTATGAACTTAACTTAGTTAGTCATGTACTTCAGCTTAGATCATCTAGATTAACTATCTTCTATATGTTATCTTGTGTACCCTTATATGTTTGATTGAACCTTATGGTTCCAAGAAAACTTGCCTAAATGATTGATGAGTGCATATTTGCATCATGTTTTATATTATTATTTTGCACTCTAGATGTAGGATCTTGGTATTTTACAGCGTTCGCACACACCTTTTATGTCTGTTTTCACCAGCATCAGGACAGATGGATACAATGGACGCAATTCTTGGAGCAGTTGTACTGACGAGAAACGGAGCCAAAAACAACATAAATCGCTTATTTTGAAAATATCACTAATACTAGAAGAAAACCCGAAGCGAACAAAGGATATAGGCGGTTTAATGAACAACTATACGACGGGAATAAATTTTCCGGCCGTATAGTTCCCGCTGTATAGTTGGCGCCACCTCCGCCTCCTCAAATAGTTTCACCCCGTGCAACTGGATCAGAGAGACGACATACAGAACACCCAGAAATTGCAGAAATCTCACCTTCGGTAGGCATCTGGAGAGGGAACTCGTCCACCAGGGATCCATCTTTGCCCTGTGCAGATCCGAGAGGCTAAGGCATCGATCTTCATCATCAACCGCTGCATCACCACCATGTCCATCCATCCCATCTACATCTTGTCTAGATATTGTTGTAATTTCCGTACTCGTTATGGATTTATACAAGTACTATTCATCTATGATAGATTCCATTGTTATTGCTATGATGTTGATTGCCTCCATGTCTGAGTAGATCATTAGTTCTTGGGGAGATGGAGAAACTCTAGTATGAGATTGAAATAAGATAAAGTCTATTATGATATTCATCACTGTGACCATGTGTTAGATTGTCTTCATCTTGATGCTGAGAGAAGTCGACCTCTCAATATTTGCCTCTCATGGGGAGTTGATGGAGGGAACTACTTGTTGGTAGACGGAGGTGTGTTAGCACTTACAGTGACTATAAAGCTATTGACAACCCTTACATATCAACTTGGGAACCGATGAAACTCACGGAACAGTATCCATGCCATGGGATACGTCCTACGGGATTAAGTCCCTTAATAGCGCAGTAATTCGATTGATGTCGATTCCTGACTGATGTGGTTATGAGGATGATGTGAGCAGCGGTTGTTGTCTATTTGTCCAAATATGGAGTTCCTCCCACACATACACAGTTGATAATGTTCATGATAATAATCTTTACTTTAGATCTTTATAATTCTAGTGGTGTATCCGCTACTCCCTCAGAACGCCTTTTCCCTATTGCAGTTCCAATCTCTCTTACATACGCGATACTTACTTTCTGTATTTAGTTAATTTACTTTACTTTACTTTATTTATTGTTGCTCTTATACCAAAAACCCAAAACACCTTTTTACGCAATACTCACATTTTATCTTGTCACTTAGAACTTTATATAGCATTTCTATTGTAATATTTATTTCAAGAGTTATTAGACTTCAAACTCCTGATCCCTGTGGGATCGATATCTTTATTTCGAAACTAGCTACAAACGATCTGTGCACTTGCAGTCATCAATGATATCTATATATCTGTTTGTATGGTAGATACCCATGATTTAATGATCTCTAGCAAGCTTAGCTAGAGAAATAATTTGAGGTAGCATTGAGATGTCCATAATTGTTTTATGCCCAGTTTGGGTGTCTTTCTCGTTTAGCCAAGCTCTGTGGCTGCTGCTAGCATATCTACCACTGTGATGCCTACCTCTGGAGTGTACACAGTGGTAACTATTCTCTGGTAGTTGGCTGCTGGAATTAACTTTCTAGGAAACTTCTAATTGGGCTGCCCATGATGCTAAGGCTGAGGCTCAATTATTTTTGTATACAAGAATAGATGCTTGAATGGTTTTCCAAGCTCAATGATGAAATTTGGAGGTATGTATTGGATGTCAATCAAGAAACATATTTCTTAAAAATGATTCCTAGTATATACTAGGAAAATGATTATTTTCTTGGTGGAATTTTTTGGAGTGGCTTTTGGTAGTGTATATACCACTGTGGTACCTATAATTAGAGTGGGCACATTGGTTATGAACTTAATATGATCTGCTGCACTAAATTCTTGAATGGATGGAAGTGAAATCATTCACTTGAGATGGTTTGTATGTAAGGTAATGATTTGGAAGTCCCTAGCTAGTGATGCAAAAGGACGAGGCACTGATTTGGATATATAAGGACAAATACTTTTATTTGGCTAATTTCTCTGAGATGAATTTTGCATAGTAGCTCTATGCAAGTTTGAGAGAAGGCATTACCCTCCTAGACCATCTCTAGTAGAAGGGTAGTTGGATTTGGATGGATTTCTAACATAGCCATTATTTCCTTGATTCTGATGGTGCAAGCTAATAAGAACAGGTGTTGCATGATATAGTTTATGTTCCTCATGGATTTCTACCTGTTGTTGGTGGCATGTTGGGGATCTTGATCTACTAGTACTAGCTCTTCTAGTTCTGGTTACTTCTCCTCCTTGATCTGCTCCTACTCCTCTTCTTGTGATGTTGTCATGCTCCTCCTTGTGATGTTGGCCCGCTACTCCCTATTGCCACTCCTTCTTAATCTGCTTCCTAAGCTCCACTAAATAATCATTTTGGCTGGTAAGTTCCTGGAGGGGTGTTTTGGGTGCTCTTGAGATGAACAAGTGGGAACTAATGTTAAGATGGTGATGGTTTCTTGCTGTTCTGAGTTTTGTAGCAAGTGCTCAGCAGAGTGTTCTCTCTCTTCTTTGACTAATACTTATCTCCTTTCATGGTTGCCTCTTGTGTTGACAGTACCACATACCTACATGTATGTGTGAGTTGATTGCATATGGGTCCCACATGATGCAATTTTCCACTACTAAAACTTGTGGATATGGATTGGATCAGCTATCCTGATATTTCTGCTATGTGACCGTTCTATTGAGTCTGGCAAGTAAACTTTGTCCCAGCCTGTGATGCAAAAGGCCGAGGCAAAATATCTGATAAGAATAGATACTACTGGTGATACTTGCCCCTCTCAAACATGCTCTATGATGAATAGTAACAGTGCATCTCACTGTTAATACTGAGCGCAATATATTACACTAACCCCCTTCTCTTAATTTCTTTTCTTCTATTTTGTTTTTATTTTCTTGCAGGTATCAAAGAGATATACAGGAAGATCAAGAATGAAATCTTCAAGACATGAAGATTTAGTTTAGGCCTTCTTTTATTATTTTTGTAATTCTTCTACTTTGAATAATATAATTGACAATGTAATATTGTATAATATTAATAAAGTTAAATTTTCTTTCCTTTTGTAATTTGAATCTTGTAATATTTATATCTTGTTTATAAATATGAATTCAATTCTTATTTATTGTTGTAATTCATTTTCCATTTGTATTTCAATTTCAATTTTTCTTTTTCTTGTATTCTTCTTATTGTAATATTCTTATTAATAAATGTGGTTCAATTATAAATGGGTTAATTGGATCTATTCCACTCCAATTTCCATAACTTGGAGAAATGCCATTACAAAAACTCAAGTTGGACATATGCCATTCCAACTTTCCCATACCTCTATCTATGCTATTATGTCCACTTAAAGAGAAAAACGGTTCATAAAATACATATATTTCATTGTGTACATCAGTATTTACCATACTACCCCTGTTTTGAACTTTTGGCAGCATTCTTGCCTTTTTCTGGATGCCAAAAAATTCAAAAAATTCAAATTTTGGCCGAAATTTGAACTTCCCAGAAAAATCTGAAAACATTACAGAAAATTAAAAATGGTAATATGAGTCTACTATTCTAATTTCAGCCATTTCTGGGCAGTTTTGGACCTCTAAACTGACATTTTAATGCCTGTCCAGGAACTTGGCAAATTTTGGCCGAAAATTTGAACTTCTCAAAAAAATCTGAAAAAATTACAGAACATCAAAAACACTAATATGAGTATACTGTTCTAATATGAGCTATTTCTGAGCACATATGGGCCCTTAAACGGATGTGCAAAGATCTGTCCAAAAACTTTGACACAAAAATTGGGCAGCATTTCCTCAGAATTTATCATACATTAACAAGAACAATAGTTCACATAATAGGTTCATAAGCATGACTGAATAAACATGTTCACAAGTACGTTTTAGTACAGGTCCATGGCAAATAGTTCACATAGCTGGTACACAAAGCAATATAAAGGACATAAGTTCACAACTGAATCACGACTGAATCAATCGTTAGCCACCAAGCTAGTAAAGAAGGCTTCTCTTTGCACCAGATGTAGGCTGCACTGCTGGAGGTGGAGGTGGAGGTAAAACAGGCGCAAATGGAACATTTTTCTTGGCCTTTCCCCCTTTAGACGAGGTCTTCTTCACTGGGCTGTTTTTTTGGTCTTCTGTTGTGCAGTAGGTTTCCTCACAGGCGTCTTCTTCCTAGCCTTTTCTTGTGATGGAGTTTTATTTACGGGAGTTTTCTTCTTGGCCTTCTCTTGTGTTGTAGCTATCTTCGCAGGTGTCTTCTTCTTAGCAAGTGTGTTGGGCTTTTGTGGAGTTGTTCTAGCCTTTTTTCTGCATTGAAAACAAACAGTTCAGATTGAGTAATAAAGACTAGGTTAAGTGGAGCGTTTTACCTTACAAGGTTGATAAGGATTTCATCATCTGATGCATCACCATCCATTGTAGGAGCTGTTTCAACATCTTTCTTCCTGCAACAAGAAAAAGATAGATCATTTTTATGTATAAGTTTTGAAAAGAAGATTTCGAAACAGAATTAACTACTGAATCACCTTTTTATTGTCGTTGTAGATGGATTTGGTACACCATCATGTATGTCATCATCTATAGCCACATACTTAGGATCAGGAACTTTGCATGTCTTTTCCATATGCCCAGGTTCCTTGCATCTCTTACACTTGACTATTTTCCTTCCAGGTTCTAGCCATCCTCTTATTCTTTGAACTCTTGGCCTACCAGCCACTGCCTTCTGTAAAGGAGGGTGCACCTTGAATCCCAAATCCACATGTATCCACTGTGACTTGTCTGTCATGGTGGGAATTCTCCCAGCATATGCTGCATTAAACTTCTCCACTGAATAGTAATCATCCACATATGTCTGAATCTCAGCACCATGAATGCTACAAATGAAAGCAAGTGCATGCATGCATGGCTTTCCAGAAACTTGCCAAACTCTACAAGTACATGTGTGATTTTGTAAGTTGACAATGTGACTTTTGACAAATTTGAGATCCAGCAAAGTAACCTCTGCCTCATATTCCGTGGTCCAAAGAATCTTGTTTCGGCCAATTGTTTTGCTAAGAGCATTTAGCTGCTTCATGACATGAGGAAGAATTCTGCTATTCAGTTTTTTCACTTATCATTCTTCTAACACAAAACTTTTTAGTGACAAGCTCTCGAATTCTATCAAAAAGGTTGCAAACATTGAGCCCTTTGAAGTCTTTAATTTGCTTGTTGAAACTCTCAGATATGTTGTTTGTCAAATAGTCAACCTTGCTATCCTCTCCAAAACCATATCTATACCACAACCTATGGTGATACATATCTAGATATTCAATAGCTGTTGGATTTTCTTCTTTAATTTTGTTCATATGATGCCTAAACTTACGATCTGAGAAAGTCCTTGCTGTTGGGTACAAATTATCCGTGTACACTTTACCATGTAATTTCTTCATGAAATTTGAATACAAATGCCTCATGCACTCTCGGTTTTCACACTCAGGGAACACAAGATCAATGGCAGTTTCTAATCCTTTGCATGCATCACTAGAAATGACAAGTCCAGGCGGGGAACCTATAGCTCTATGCAATTGTTTCATGAACCATTCCCAATTGTCATTAGTTTCAGAATCAAAAACGGCAAAGGCAACATAATATAACCAGTTGTGTACATCTACCGCAGTTGCTGATGCTAGCTGTCCCTTAAATTTCCCATTAAGTGTCGTTGAGTCAACACCAACATAAGGCCTACAACCAGCTAAGAAACCATCATTGCAAGGCTTAAATGCAACAAACATTCTGTTGAAGTGGTATCTATTTCCATTTTTCAGTAGCTCTATCTCTACAATGCTCCCTGGGCTTTTTTGTTCTATCTCAGCTTTCCAATTAAAAAGCAATGGAAAACTATCTTCATAACTACCATGGATTTGATCGAGAGCTACTTTCATACCATACCAAGCCTTGTTGTACTCTAGCTTGATGTTGTACTCATCTTGCAGCTTTGCTCTAGCGGCTTTTGCACCAACCCCGGGATTTTTCTTCACCCAGTCCCCAATCCTATCAGCAATCCATCCCATCCATCCCTGCGAAGCCATTGTGCAATTTTCCAGCTTCGTAGTTGGACAATTATGCTCAAATGGAAGTGTTTTTATCTATGAATGAGGAAAAACTACATAAGTATGGTGCAGCAAAGAAATCTTGCAAAGAAATAATAGACATGTAAACAACCCATACCATGACTGTTTTACCATCCTGGAGTACCGATGCATGGATGCGCCATGAAATAACATCGGCAGATTGCTTTAATGGCGAGGTTGAATTAGATGTTGTAGCCTTACTAGGAGTTAGAGGGCATCCTTGGAAACCCACTAGCAGCAAATCATTATCAGGAATTGTAGGCTCAGGCACATAGTCACCATTGTCAATCATAGGCACAAGATTTTCAGAACAAGAGTTATCAAGCACAACAATAGCAAGTGCAAGCTTCCTCTCTGCTCTGTACATGTCAAACATCAATTGAAATTGGTCATTTTCAGTTAGTCTAACATCTTGCGCCATGATCACGTTAAAATACCAAACAGCCATATTCGATCCCTGCCAACTCTAAACTCTGTACTTAATCCATCCATGAGCACATCCATGGTGAAATCATTGGAGTTTACATTCTATCTAATCGTTCTCCCCTTCACATAAGATTTCCTACCGTTTAGTTCCTTTAGCACAAACCCTTGAACAACAAGGTCTATGGTAAAAGTATTTGTCAATTCGAGCCTACAAATTCATGACAAATTGCAATGAACAAAGAGTCAATTCAAGCCTACACCTATATGCACATTCAAGAACATATAGCAGAGGCAGAGAGAGAAGTGAGATACTCACTCGTATGGTGACTCCGGGGTCGGCGACTCCGTGGACGGGCACTCCGTCGTCCGCTTCATCCTGCTGCAGCGCCGACGCGCTCCACCAGCCGCACCGACACAGTCCTCAAGCCGTGGCGGCCCTCCACAATAGCATCTGGCAGCGGCGGCGCCCGACACAACTCCGTCGGGGCGTGGCTCCAGGCAACGCCGGCACCCGGCACAACTCCATCGGGGGCGTGGCTCCGCCGCTCGCCTCCGTACACTCCTCCAGCCGCCGGCTTGTTAGGGTTAGTTGCCCGACACAATCTCCGTCGGGGGCGTGGCTCCAGGCAACGACGGTGCTTGGCACAACTCCGTCGGGGATGTGGCTCTGCCGCTCGCCTCCCTCTAGCCGCCGCCGCTCGCCTCCATAAACTCCTCCAGCCGCCGCCGCTCACCTCCGTAAACTCCTCCAGCCGCCGGCCTAGTCTCAGAGCGTGTGTTAATTTGGGAGAGGGCAGAGTGAGTCGTGCGAGCAGGGGGAGAAGTAAAAAAACTGTTCAGATAACCATGTACATGTCTGTATATAGACCGTATATGTTCTTGTATTGGACATAATGGCATAGATAGAGGTATGGGAAAGTTGGAATGGCATATCTCCAACTTGAGATTTTGTAATGGCATTTCTCCAAGTTATGGAAATTGGAGTGGCATAGATCCAATTAACCCATTATAAATTATATATTGTTTTTTCATAATTGTATTCCAGTTATGAAATGCTATAATTAACCATAACACAATTTTATTTTGTTTCAAATCCGATAAGTTATTAAATACTTCATATTTAAATTTTTGAATTTTCTAAATTCAAATTTGAAATTCAAATACATGTTCGAACTATTTTCCCTTCAAAACACACAGATTCAATAAAGGACATGTCGAAATCCATCCCACTTATCCCGATATTTCCACCAGAACAAGAGAGATCTCGATCCCTCTACACTCTTTTAGTTTTGCGCGAAAATTCCCCGGATTTTCTTATGCATGAATGCAATGCACACACATGTTTCCTCTCTATTTCTAGGTACTAATCCTGGGATGTTACATGGCCGGCTGGGCCAAGGCACCCCGCGTGGGGCCTACTTGGGCCTTGGAGGGTGGCGGCCAAGCCCCCTCTCCCCTCTCCTTTGTTTAGTCCCACATGGCTAAGGCAATTGCCTATGTGGGGGGTTTTCCCCTATATAAAGAGAGGTATTTTTAAAAATTAAATACATAATAATAAATAAAAGGTTTCCTCTCTTTTGGGGAGACCTCTAGTTGATTCTCTCTCTCCCGTGACCGTGGTCCCAAGTTTGCATCGCACGAGCGGGAGTCTTCTTCACCGCGGAGCACCATCGTGCTACGGGATTCAGATCTAGAAGCTCTACTTCCACACTACTGCTGGATCGGAGGAGCGGGAGTCATCGCTAGGCACCGAACGTGTGTAACTCCCTCGGAGGTGCAACACTTGGGGAACTAGAAGTCGTTGGATCCGCCAGGAATTCAACATGACCTCAAGGTCAGCTTCGGTTCGTCTACATCAACCACGCTCTCCCGAGCATTGACAATGCTTTTAGGTCTTCAAGGGTAAATTCGCGAAAAGCCCTTCCTTTTACTACATTACTAATAGATAGGTCCTGACATCAGGATTATTGGCGTAGGGAAAATTATTGTTTTCATACGCGAACCCCTACACTTTGCACATTAGTAGTTTTATTAGGATTTTATTACCTTTTTCTTGTCTTTGATTTGTGTGTAGGTGCTATGAACAATCATGGATAAAAGGAGCCAAGAGGATTCAATATGGAGGAGTTGGAGGCACCAGACTTAGCCATTTGAGGGGAGAAAAAAGTGGATTTTTCCATCAACTCCAAATGAATATCCAAGGATATGGTGTTGTATCCCCCATCCATATGAATCCAACGAGCCAAAGAACACCTCAATCGGAGTCCGTATGAAGAAATGGCGGCCAAAACACTGCGAAGTACTCCAGGCGTAACACCCACTGGTACAGGCAGAGCCCGCCCATACCGTACGGCTGTACCACCCTCCAACGGCTTAGTTTCGTCAAATGAAACAACATTTGTGAAGGCCCAATGGGCATATTTGGCCCCTAGCTCCGTCGGTTCACGAAACTGACCTCTAGATGCCTATTTAAAGAGAGGGATATCCTAGAACAAGGAGGAGAGTCCACATACGCCAAAGGGGCGGAGCCCTGCTGCTCCGCCACCTCCATAGCTGCTGCCCACAAGATCTACACCACAATACAACTCAAGGGATAGAGGAGAGTTGCATCTTGAAAGGCTACGCATTGATCTTCATCAACATCGTCTTCAACATCAATCCCCTTTGTTTACTTTGTTGTAGTCCAATCTCTATTATGGATTTGCACTTGTATTCAATTGTACCTTCATATTTCATCCATACAATTACCATGATGTTGATCCCCTTCATGTATGAGTAGTTGACTTGTTCTTGGGGAGAGATGGTGAAACCCTAGCACTATTAGGACTTGAAATAAAGATAATATATTCTTGTGTCCGTATGACTTATCGGTCTATGATAGATTTATGATTTGTGTTTGATCTCTCTCTTTAGATGGTATGTGTAGTCTGCCACGTATCATTTGCCTTCAGGACAAAATATGAGGGATAAATCCTTTGGACGTGTTTGGGAGTGTGCCCGGAAAGCTTTGTGACAATTGGCACCGGCTAGCAACCTACATGGTCAAAGGAGCATAGAGAGACTCCTTAAGCTAATTACGATATCCACAGGGAGACCCTTAATTGCGGTGGTCTGTATGGGTCATTTCTCTCAGACATCGCAGTGGTTATTTAGAGTTGACCTCATTCTTGGCTCAACAGAGTGGCTTCATACGAGCCTTGTAGTGAACATCTAATTATGGAGCTATCTCCACACATATCATGACACAAGAAATAGGTTATCCTAATTATGATTAATAATACCATGCTAGTGGTGAATCCTACACTCCTTGAGAATGCCTCAACCATATCACATAACACTTCATGGACACTCTCTTGTTTTAGTTTACGTTTTCTATTTACTTTGTTCTTGTTTACTTTAGCACTTATCCAAACACACTCTTTATACACCATTACTTGGAATTAGAGATAATTTATAAGTAATCTCTAGTGAATAGTAATGAGGGGCATAAAGACCTTTGCTAATGGCTCTCTTTGGGTACGATACTCTTATTTCTAAACTAGCTACAATTGATCTATGCACTTGTAGCCATCACACATTATTTCTAATTACAACAACTTGGTTAGATAATGAGCATATTATTTTTCTCAGTTTGAGCTTGTATAAAAGTTCTAACGATTTTCTCAAACGAGAGATTGACATGCTTTGCTCCATTATGATTATCATAATTATTATAAGGAGATCCTTCAGGATTAGAGTAATGTTTCTGAACATTAGAAGTATAATTTTGGTTTTTCCATGCAAGATTATAAGGAGTGTGAGCTATAAAATTAATATCATTAACATCGGTAGAGATAACATTAACTTGGGTATCTTCCATACCCTTTACTATGTTGAGTAACTCGTCTACCTTAGATGTAAGTTCTTCATTGTTTACCCCGGTGATTGAACTCACTCTCTTCGGGGTCCTCTCCACATGCCATTGGGCATGGTTATCTTGCTTATGATCAAGTAATTTCTTTGCAACACTCACTTGCTTTTCCATGATTGTCCCTCCTGCTGCAGTATCTAGCATAGACTTAGTTATTGGGTTAAGGCCATTATAAAATAAATGTAATACAAGACATTCTTACATCCCATGAATAGGACAGTTCATTACGGCTTCTTTCATCCTTTCCCATGCAAGCGCTAGTGGCTCGCGATCTTCTTGTCTAAAACGTGTAATGTTGGATCTTAGTTGCATAGTTTTAGCCAGGGAAAAAATTTAGTCATAAACATATTAGTGCCTTCCTCCCAAGATTTAATTGAAGGGTTCCGCAATAGAAAACAAAAAATTTCCTACATTGGAACCGCCTAATACTGCCCAAGATCTATCTATGTAGTAATGCGGTAATGGCCGGAGCGTATAGAATACATACCCTTGTGGACCGTACGCGGTTAACGTTCCAAGGGGAATGTCGTTGATGTAGTCGAACTCGTAGCCGACCTCAAGGTCGCGAAGCTCCTCACAGGTCAACCCTTGCTCCTTCTTCATCGTGAAGCAACTCCGGCTAACAGCATTTAAGCGCCCCAAGTGTTGCGCCTCGTGTCTTCGTACACATCCGGTGTACGATGAGACCTCAGGCTCCCTGATCCCGCCGGGAGTGCGGAAGTTGATATCCGGCTAGGAATCCCTGCAGCGCAATAGCGTGTTGCAGGTGTGCCTTGTTCGCATAGCCCAAACCTGGTGCCATGGTCACAAGGGAGAGAGAGGTTGGAGAGGGAGAAAGTCAACTAAAAGACTTCTCAAATTGTGTGTCTAATCCCACCCATGGGCACCCCTTTATATAGGCTAAGGGGGTGTGCCTTTCTCAAAGGCTAAGCCATGTGGGACTAATTGCTAAAAGAAAAGACAGCAGGATTTTCGTCCATCCAGATGGGCCAAAATCTAGCCCAAGAGGGAAACGAGGCAGCAGCCAGCAGCATGACAGGTGTCGGCCGGGTGGGCCCTGGGCGGCCCATCCCACGCCCTGTCTACCACGTGCGGCGGTGTGCAGCGAGCTGGCCGGGTGGGCCGGCACAGCACCGCGGCCCAACGGCGGTCTGCCCGCCAGGCTGCTCCCCGCGAGCCCCCACTTGGGCCAGGTTAAGCTGGCCTGGCAGCGGTAGCGGCCAGCTGGTGCTGACCTGCGCGGCGGCCTTTATGCGTCGCTCGCCCAGGAGCGCAGCCTAGCTGCGCGTTGCCCTGTGCGGTGGATATTTTCCGCCACCCACGTGGACTGGGCTGTTTTATTTGTCCCATTTCTTTTCATGCAGATTTTCTCTTAGGCCTTTTCCCTCTGGGGATTAGGCCTAATATAAAAGTTGATTTTATAAACCTTAATTTAAATATTATTTATAATATATTAATTCATAATTAACATATAATAAATGTATATTTAATTTTGCATTTATCGGAAAACACTTTTTCCGGTCTTTTCCTTTATTCCTTCTCCGAACAACTTCGGATCTCTCCGTGGAACAATTTCGGCTTTCTCTTTCTCTATTGTGATTTTTCCTTACGGATGATCGTTCTCATCGTACCCTTAAGTGTATCCTCTCACGGCTCGGAAATTCTCTAGACATGATCTATATCAATGATTAATAGAGGGACCAGGGATGTCCATGTGACCCCTATGCATTCCTGATGATAATGTTGTTTAAACCGGTAAATGTAGTATCCAATTTCCCTTTGTTTCTTGATACGACTTGTTCGAGATCCGATTATTGGTATCACATACCATGTTCAATCTCGTTAACAACAAGTTCTGTTTTACTTGTTACCGTGATATTACATTCCCGTGACCGAGTCACATGTTGCAACATTTATGGATGTAATCTCACCAAGCCGGCCGTATGTATCTTTACCCGTCATGTGGGTGAACAAATCCCGGTCTTGTGGTCACATGTCACCTACTGTTCCTTTGGAATACCCAACATACACCTTTATTGTCACCGTATTACCAGATGACGTTTGATGTAGTCAAAGCAGCGTCAGGAAACAGTGAGTAATATGAACTCACGGTCTAAGGAAAATGAGTCTAGATTTTAGCTGTTGCAACATTGAACTATATGACTTGATCGTGTCGCAATCCTTATAGGAATGTCCATCACATCATTCTCCAATGATATGACCCTATTGTCAATTGGAATAAATGCCCATGATCTTGAAACCTAGATCATCCCCATGACCAACGAACTAGTATGAATAGAGGCTACTAGGGACTTGTTTGTTTCATACCACACCTGTACCAATGTTTCTACTTGATACAGTTATAACACAATATGAAACTATTATAAAATAATTGAGATATGACAATAAAAACCTATTTACTATTTGCCTCTAGGGCATATCTCCTTCAGTCTCCCACTTGCACTAGAGTACGAATAATCTAGCTCGGATTTTACTCATCATAAACCATATAACATATGCGTTTACTGATCATGCATGCTCATGGGAAACGTCATGTCCATGTTTTGTTTTACTAGATCATTATGTATTTTGCAGATCATTAATGTCTTCCTAATTTTTACATTCACACCATTATCTTATAATGGGTTGAAGTATTCGTTTGGCGACAAAGTGAGACTTTGTTTCTAGTGTTTATAATGATGGTCATTTTCACTGTTGTCATCTAAACTTCGAAACACACTTTGCAATCCTTTGTGTATATACGGCAGTTATGGCAGCAAAACAAGGCCGGTTTCCAGGAGCCTACAATAACTTTAGATCAACCTCAAGGGCTTTCTCATGGGCACTGTGCTCTGGGACACATCATTCTACGTTAAAGATGAACTAGTCCCGCCATAACAATATACATCACATCAGATGGAGCCTTTATACTTCTATATCTATGTGCATGAAATGCAACTATGCCCTCTTACTTTTCTTCTTGCCATTTAAGTGCAAACTTAATTCTAGTTCAGTGATCAACTCAGGAATCAATTCAAGACATGTTATTATAGTTACGAGCTTCTCTACCTACCAGAAACTCGGGTCACGTTATGTCAAGTATACAATATGGTCGTTGATGTCTACGTACTTCTATTCTTGTAGAAAGTTGTTGGGCCTCCAAGTGTAGAGGTTTGTAGAACAACAGCAAGTTTTCCCTTAAGTGGATCACCCAAGGTTTATCGAACTCAGGGAGAAAGTGGTCAAAGGTATCCCTCTCAAGCAATCCTGCAATCAAGATACAAGAAGTCTCTTGTGTCCCCAACACACCCAATACACTTGTCAGGTGTATAGGTGCACTAGTTTGGTGAAGAGATAGTGAAATACAAGTGGTATGGATATAAGACAATGGTGCTAGAAAATAGCTTGATGGCGTGGAAGAGACTAAAGGCAAACTGAAATAAAGATGGAAGCAAGCAAACATGTAACAAATCTAGTTGCAAACGAAGTTTCAATGCTTAGAAACAAGGCCTAGGGATCATACTTTTACTAGTGAACACTCTCATATAAATATCTTCTCTTTATGATACTACTCTTAACTACTCTCCGGTTGGACACTCTAATCGATGGTAGGGCTATAACAGCACAACTCAAAGTTCGCCTTCCGCATCTAGATAACCCCACACTGTCACCTTGAGCTCTAGATGGTTCAAACAAACACCACAATTTCATAAAGACATCCAACTCCAAATATAACTCATAACAAGTATTTGTAATATCTAGCCTAAGTGCCACCATGGTGTGCACACTGTCAACTTCACACACATGGGGAGAGCAGAGATCTATTAAAGCACTTGAGTAGCAAGGTAGATCTACTTGATTACAAAGCTCATGATCACAACATGATCATGCATAGAGAGAGAGATGAACACATAGCTACCGGTAGAACCCTTAGCCTCGAGAGATATCTACTCCGTCCTCATCATGGGAATCGGCAATGGTGATGGAGATGGTGGTGGAGATCGATGGAGATGGCTCTGGGGGCACTTCCTCGTCCCGGCAGGGTGCCGGAATAGATACTTTTTGTCCCCCGACTCTCCCCTTCGGTGGCGGCGGCGCTGCGGAACTTTTCGTGGCTGGAGGCTTGTCGATTTAGGGTTGATGCATCAGGAGGCTTCTTATAGGCGAAGAGGCAAGGTCGGTGGGCGGCCAGGGGGCCCACACCATGCCCTGGCGCGACCTGACTGACCCGCGCCTAGGGGTGGTTTGGCCACCCTGTGGCCCCCCTTCGTCTCTCCTTCTGGCTCCGTGAATCTTCCGGGAAAATATCAACTTTGGCTTTTGTCCGGTCCAATTCCGAGAATATTGATTTTCCGACTTTCCTAGAACCAAAAACAGCAGAAAACAGGCATCTGGCACTGTAGCATCTTGTTAATATGTTAGTCCAAGAAAGCATATAGAAATACTCCAAAGTGTGGACAAAACATAAGAAAGTAGATATAAAACAAGCATGGAACATCAAAACTTATGGATACATTAGCAACGTATCAACATCCCCAAGCTTAACTCCTGCTCGTCCTCGAGTAGGTAAGTGATAAAAAGAAAGAATAATTTTTGATGTGACATGCACCATCATAAACTTGATCAAATTATTTGTAAAACATTCATATCTGGGATCATAGTACTTCAATCATAACATGAAAAACAAAGTTCTAGCAATAAGACAAAGAAACTATGTTGCAACATGAAAAGGCACAAACAAAAGGTTAATGAATAACAATGCTTTGCAAGATGTTTGTTTGTTTCACATAAAGAAAACATAGCATAGTGGCATTCAGCTTGTCCCTCATAGAGTAGCAAACATAAATGCAAAGGACACCTTCAAAGTTCATAAGAGTGACTAGATACAAATAGTTTAAAACAAGCAATATAAAAGCTATGCATCGATCAACAAGTCTTGGGACAATGCACATAGAACTAAGAATGGCCACTATGCTCTCAAAGTAGGTGCATAAAGATAGAAGGTGGAGACTCAACATAAAAGTAAAAGAAAGGCCTTCATAGAAGGAAGTAGGGATTCAAGTTTCATAAAGAGCTTCCAAAAATTATGGTACTTTTTAGCTTTCAGCTCTCATTGCCCCTATCATAAGCATCTTGAAGTGATTAAGGTTAAAGTGAACAGACTATGGAGTATATGCTTGACAAAGTATAAGTTGGAAATCTCATGTCCCTTGAATACGAGGGCCGCTCCTCATGCTACTCAAGTTTAGTCACCGGTAAGTTCTTGTCATTTTAAGTACATGTGTATCATAGAGAACCGCCAACGGGGTACCCCTTGTCCGATGATACAGAAGAATCCCCACATCAAAATGACAAGGCAAGCAGACAACAAGCATATCAGCAATATTCTTATTTACCATGGGAATATGGTGCTTTTTTCTCTCTTTCCTCTTTTCATATATCTCTTTTTTTCTCTTTTCTTTTTCTCTTTTTCTCAATATCTAACTCTTTTTTATAAGAAGAATGCTTCATAGACAGCTCATTATGGTTACGCTGCAGGTTTCCACCATGACAACATGGATTAGACCAGCGGCCCAGGTGTTTCTCTAACACATATACATAACTCCATGGACTTACAAGCTCCCCTTTCATTTCACACCGACGACATCCATTGACAAAAGAGCATGATATCAACTAGGTACAAAGTACAAGTGCAATGTTGAAAGCGTTCCCCATGACAACATGGTTCTGCTAATCCCCAACAAATAAGTGCAAGCATATACAACATAGACGACACAATGGTTCAAGTTTATTAAGGGCAGGAAAAGTAAAGTGTGCCATCAAGTTCGTGAGAGCTTTAACCACTAGTTTTCTCATAACAAGTTTAATTCAGAAGGTAGATAAAAACATGAATATACTTGGAATAGCAAATGCTAATAGGTAGGTATGGTGGAATCTTTAGAATAACTTGGTTTTAGGAGTTGGATGCATGAGTGGAACTCATAATTGGTTATGGAGGCTAGCAAAAGACTGGGAGCGACCAACTAAGAGAGCAATAAAGGCCATAATCATGCAGAGCGACAAAACATCATTAATCAAAGCATAAAGTGATACTACAATTTGAAAACTAAAGGATCATAAAGGCTATAGTGACTTGGGATAGTCATAACATGGTGTGAGCATGTGCCAAGTCAACCCAAATAAAGCATCAAAGGAGAATACCACAATACTATGCTTTAATATGCTAAAACAATGCATGATCCTTTCAAGGCACATTAAGCAATCTCAATTTTTGATAGCAAGTCATGCTACAACAAAGAATACTAAGCATAAAGCCAAAACAATATCAAGCATGGCATGACAAAGCATGGGCCATAGTAAAAAACAAGCTCTCTTTACCACTTAAGCATGAACTTTCCTACTCTTTTCCAATCCAAACCAAACTATTTGAAAACCAATGTATGAAAGAGGGGGTCCAACCAATTTATTCAGCAACCTAAGAAAACAAAGCAAACGAAAAACCAAAATGAAAACAAAAAAGAAGACACTCCAAGAACAACACAATTGTGCAAGAAACAATAAAAATGAAGTGTTTGGAAGGAACCTGGAATTTTTATTGATGAAGAAGGGGATGCCTTGGGCATCCCCAAGCTTTTACGCTTGTACTTCTTATATATTTCTTGGGTGACACGCGTGGCAACCCCAAGCTTGAGCTTTAGTCCATTCTTCATCTCATTACATCATTCCTTCCATACACCTGAAATTTTTCCTTCATACAAAACTTCACACAATCGTTATTAGCAACATTAGTGCACTTAAGATAATAAGTCCTTAGGTTCAGTTATAACACCAATAAAACTTCCACTAAAACACAAGCTACTGTAGCATTTCCCTCAAAAATCTCAATTCCCCAAAATAACTCAAAAAGGAACCAACAAGAAGCAAATGCAAATAATGGCAGAAATCTGTCAAAACAGACCAGCGGGTAGAGACGAATTTTTTAAAAGACCTTCTGTTGCTCAAATCGAAAAGTGTTGAACTAACGAAATTTAGATAACAACCTGGGGCAGAAGCACAAAAATTTACGTCTCAAAACAACGTACAGAGATTTTACACGAATGTTTATGGTGAAGCACAGAAATCTGTTTCGGGACAGCAACTTTCCCAATCATTACTTCTCTCTCATTAAGGTTACTCTTGGCACAAAAAGCAAATAAAAAGGATAAGGAGCGGTTATTACTGAGGTAATAACTTCCAAGACTCATCTAAAACTTTTGGTTTATCTCCCAATAAGTACTTTTCTTTAACGCCTTTAAGTTAGGGATGATAGTTTGGGAGGATGCTCACATAAGAAATATGAATTGAAGTAAAAGAGAGCATCAAGAAGCAAATTCAAAACACATTTAAGTCTAACCCACTTCCTATGCATAGGAATCTTGTAAATAAATAAGTCATAAAATCACAAAGCAACAAGCATAGGAAAGCAAAACAAGTGCAACTTCAAAATTTTCAACATAAAGAGGGGAAACTTAATATTGTTGAGACACATAAAACCATGTTTCCCTCTCTCATAATAACTTTTAGTAACATCATGAATAAAATTAACAATATAACTATCACATGAAACATTTTTATCATGAGCCACATGCATATAATAATTATTACTCTCCACATAAGCATAGTCATTCTTATTAATTGTAGTGGGAGCAAATTCAACAAAATAGCTATCATTATTATTCTCATCACCATAACCATCAAATATAGGAGGCATATTGTAGTCATAATTAATTTCCTCCTCAATAGTAGGTGGACTGAAAATATCATATTCATCATTATAATCATCATATATTGGAGGCATAGTATCATCAAAGTAAATTTTCTCCTCCATGCTTGGGGGACTAAAAAGATCATTTCCATAAAAACTAGCTTCCCCAAGCTTATACTTTTCCTTTGGAATACCCAACATACACCTTTATTGTAACCGTATTACCAGATGACGTTTGATGCAGTCAAAGCAGCCTCGGGAAACAGTGAGTAATATGAACTCACGGTCTAAGGAAAATGAGTCTAGATTTTAGCTGTTGCAACAATGAACTATATGACTTGATCGTGTGGCAATCCTTATAGGAATGTCCATCACATCATTCTCCAATAATATGACCTTGTTATCAATTGGCATAAATGCCCATGATCTTGAAACCCAGATCATCCCCATGACCAACGAACTAGTATGAATAGAGGCTACTAGGGACTTGTTTGTTTCATACCACACCTGTACCAATGTTTCTACTTGATACAGTTATAGCACAATATGAAACTATTATAAACTAATTGAGATGTGACAATAAAAACGTATTTACTATTTGCCTCTAGGGCATATCTCCTTCAGTCTCCCACTTGCACTAGAGTACAAATAATCTAGCTCGGATTTTACTCATCATAAACCATATAACATATGCGTTTACTGATCATGCATGCTCACGGGAAACACCATGTCCATGTTTTGTTTTACCAAATCATTATGTATTTTGCAGATCATTAATATCTTCCTATTTTTTACATTCACACCATTATCTTATACTGGTTTGAAGTATTTGTTTGGCGACAAAGTGAGACTTTGTTTCTAGTGTTTATAATGACGGTCATTTCACTGTTGTCATCTAAACTTCGAAACACACTTTGCAATCCTTTGTGTATATACGACAGTTATGGCAGCAAAATGAGGCCGGTTTCCAGGAGCCTACAATGACTTTAGATCAACCTCAAGGGCTTTCTCATGGGCACTGTGCTCTGGGACAGATCATTCTACGTTAAAGATGAACTAGTCCCACCATAACAATATACATCACATCAGATGGAGCCTTTATACTTCTATATCTATGTAGATCCTAGTGCATGAAATGCAACTATGCCCTCTTACTTTTATTCTTGCCATTTAAGTACAAACTTAATTCTGGTTTAGTGATCAACTCAGGAATCAATTCAAGACATGTTATTATAGTTAAGAGCTTGTCTACCTACCAGAACCTCGGGTCACACTATGTCGAGTATACAATATGGTCATTGATGTCTACGCACTTCTATTCTTGTAGACAGTTGTTGGGCCTCCAAGTGTAGAGGTTTGTAGAACAGCAGCAAGTTTTCCCTTAAGTGGATCACCCAAGGTTTATCGAACTTAGGGAGGAAGTGGTCAAAGGTATCCCTCTCAAGCAATCCTGCAATTAAGATACAAGAAGTCTCTTGTGTCCCCAACACACCCAATACACTTGTGAGGTGTATAGGTGCACCAGTTCGGCGAAGAGATAGTGAAATACAAGTGGTATGGATATAAGACAATGGTGCTAGAAAATAGCTTGATGGCGTGGAAGAGACTAAAGGCAAACTGAAATAAAGATGGAAGCAAGCAAACATGTAACAGATCTAGTTGCAAACGAAGTTTCAATGCTTAGAAACAAGGCCTAGGGATCATACTGTCACTAGTGAACACTCTCATATAAATATCTTCTCTTTATGATACTACTCTTAACTACTCTCCGGTTGGACACTCTAATCGATGGTAGGGCTATAACAGCACACCTCAAAGTTCGCCTTCCGCATCTAGATAACCCCACACTGTCACCTTGATCTCTAGATGGTTCAAACAAGCACCACAATTTCATAAAGACATCCAACTCCAAATATAACTCATAACAAGTATTTGAATCTCTAGCCTAAGTGCCATCATGGTGTGCACACTGTCAACTTCACACACATGGGGAGAGCAGAGATCTATTAAAGCACTTGAGTAGCAAGGTAGATCTACTTGATTACAAAGCTCATGATCACAACATGATCATGCATAGAGAGAGAGATGAACACATAGCTACCGGTAGAACCCTTAGCCTCGAGAGAGATCTACTCTGTCCTCATCATGGGAATCAGCAACGGTGATGGAGATGGTGGTGGAGATCGATGGAGATGGCTCTAGGGGCACTTCCCCGTCCCGGCAGGGTGCCGGAACAGAGACTTTCTGTCCCCCGAATCTCCCCTTCGGTGGTGGCGGCGCTGCGGAACTTTTTGTGACTAGAGGCTTGTCAATTTAGGGTTTATGCATCGGGAGGCTTCTTATAGACAAAGAGGCAAGGTCGGTGGGTGGCCAGGGGGCCCACACCATGCCCTAGCGCAGCCTGGGAGGACCCGGTCCTAGGGGTGGTTTGGCCACCCTGTGGCCCCCCTGGTCTCTCCTTCTGGCTTCGTGAATCTTCCAGGAAAATATCAACTTTGGCTTTTGTCTGGTCCAATTCCGAGAATATTGATTTTCTGACTTTCCTGGAACCAAAAACAGCAGAAAACAGGCAACTGGCACTGTGGCATCTTGTTAATAGGTTAGTCCAAGAAAGCATATAGAAATACTCCAAAGTGTGGACAAAACATAAGAAAGTAGATATAAAACAAGCATGGAAGATCAAAAATTATGGATATGTTAGCAACGTATCAGTCGTATGGAAGAACCTATGGCTGAGGCATAGGAGATGCAACACATCTCTTTCTTTCTCTTAACCATAATTGCAATACTAACTCAATGCTTCATACTGTAAGAACTTCGTTCTTACCTTGTTCCATTCTAAACTTTTTCAGAATCTTGCTGAGGATATTCTGAACATCTTTCATAATCAAGTCTAGGAAGCATTCGACATTTGATTTTTATTAAACTCACCAATATATCTCGATAGATTTGTTTAACAACTTGTTCAACTTCATCCATATTTACTACTTAAATGTTATTAACACCAATCACATCATTCATATATGTTGACCACATATCCTATAATGATTTCACGCTTCCACGCAAAATATGTCAGCTACATATTATGATTTAGCCAAGCTGATTTGCTCCCACTCAAATCCAGGTCCTCTCGATAATTTTGGACATTCGAAAATTCTTTGATCACCATCAAATTGAGAATTCCACTAACGAGATTTCAATGACCATTCATTTCTCGCACTTAGGTCCATCACGCTTCTTTGTATTTCTTAGATATGTCTTGTTCAAAACATGAAAATTGGATCAATAATATAATTCCACAAACTTGTAGAATACATTGTCGAATCCTACTTTCTTTAGTAAAAGTTTTTGCTAAAACTTTATGATCATTATCATTGGTTTCTCCTCTATTTGTAGAGTTTAGTTTCACGAAACAAATTTTGCTGCGCCACTCAATCAATTTGTAGGTAAGGTCAAATATCTTGTTTTGATCTTTTACTTTTCTTCCACCTGTATCTTCATCAAGACACATCAACTTAGGACAATAGCATGTTTGCCCCTTGTGGACGATGCATTCATAGCTTCAGAAGAATGCTCTACAAAGACTTGTTTATTCGCCATGATTTCGACTTATCGAAATCTCCAGAAACTTGAACGTGCCATAACTCTTATGGTATTGTTTCCATGAATCTTTTGATGTTCCTTTGTATTTCAAATGAGTGTTTGCTTATTTTGATCTCTAATTATAAACAATAACTATAACCCCTATAAGAGATAATATCATACCATATGTATCTAATACATCAATGATTATGATGTTCAGACATTTCAATGTAGTTTGAATTCGTCCAATTATCATAATTTGTTAAACATATTTCACAAGTCCCTTTTATGCTAAACTTAACTTGAATACTTTAGTCATGTCGATCAAATCTAAGAGACTTGTTAATTCAATATCTTCCTTTGTTGTGAACTCATTTGAACAATTCAAATCCTTTCAAACTTATGTTTCATTAAGTAAATACGCTTATTCACTTAAGTCCACAATTAACTAATGATTTCCACTACTTTTTGAAAATACGATACATCACTATGTATAAGATTCAACATTTCTTCGCATATCACTGTTTTACCAGAATGCGGAGTTTTAGTCATTCCGCCCAACAAGGCTTGGTTTTGCAAACTCTCCAGATTAAGCATCTAGGACCCCGATCTTCATCTAGAATGAAGAACATGCAATAACCAAAATGACTTAAACTATAGTGTCATATCACAAATAAACTTTGGATATCATTTTAGCATTCTAATCATTTAAAAAATGCTTAAACTATTATCATTAACATAGTGATGAGAATAACTCATTTATAATCGTAATGTGACCATAACGGTATTGTTCATAAGAATAGTACAACTGTCTTGTAATTCATTCATATGAATAATTGTCTCGCCAAAAGGAAGACACACAAACAAGGACTACAAAATTATATTCAAGTCCACTAATCCAAATGACAAACTTTGAGGAAAGGGGTGATGTCAGCCATCAACTATTTTGCTTGCCGTCATCAAGTCACATTGCCTCAAATCTAGCAATTCTCAAGAAGATCACCCTATTTTCACAAAGCAGGACAAGTATCAAATACTTTGCAAACTGCAACGAGTTTTGCTAGAACCACATTTATAATTTGTATATCTTACATATACCCTTTTCATTCATGACCTCCATTGCAATCAAGCCCTTCTAAGAGTTCCAAACTCTAATGCAAGATCACTATGTGTTTCTCAAAATATTATTTTTCATCCATGATGGAGGAAACCCATCCAACAGCTCATACTTTATGTGCCAGATTTTGCATAATACAAACTTGTAGTCCAAGTCTCAATCGTATGGAGAATGGCTTATTGGATGATTATGGAGAAAACACAAACATTGCAGAGTCATTGAATTATCTCCTAATGGTTATTATATGAAGAAGAGAAGATCACCTTTTACGAGGATATCCCTCAGGCGTGGGTATTAATCTATAAAGTTGGACCCTTTTGCTAAGTTTCACATCAAGCAAAAATTTCCCATGGTCACAAAGGACATCAATGGGATAGGCCATGATCTACTAAGATATTTGCAAATAGACATCTAGACTAAGTTCATAATAATAGTTCAATTTATAATTGATCTCCCACCAAAATTGTCATCCCCTGGACGATTTTAGTGATCACATGATCCCAACCATCTGCACCTCACCCGATCGTCATGGCCATCAGTGCAGTGTCAAAGGTAGACATTCCCTAATGTCAATCACATCATCCATGTGACTCATGCTCGATCTTTCGATCTCTTGTGTTCTGAGGCCATGTCTACACATGCTAGGCTCGCCAAATCTAACTTATGTGTATTTGTTGTGCAACATGGCTTACACCCACTGTATGCAAATGTAGATATGTCTGACACCCGATCATCACGGTGCTGCCTCATAACAAAGAACTTTCTTGGTGGTGCACACACAAGGGGAACATGATCATTGGAATTAAATAGGGATTATCTTATTTGCTACCCTTGAGTATCTAATACTAGCACACAATAAGCTATAAAACTAGGTATCAACATCACATGTATATTTGAGATATGATATGGTCCTTCTTCTTGCGCCTTGATCTCCATCGAGCGCTCCGGCATGATCTCCATCTTGCCCTTGGTTTGATGCCAAGTCCACGACGCCACCACCAGGTCGTCCATCGGAACGATGACTATTACTATACTACTTAGTAACAGAAAAGTAAACTACTTTACCTTCACAACGACCAATACCATATCATAATCACATGCCCTCATGCAAAATAAAGTTATACGCCTCTACTTTATCTATTGCAAGTTTTACGTGGTTGTTAGGGCTTTTGCAATAGAACTGTCTCTAAACTATGAACTTTCCAACCATAACATGGATCCAACTGTTGTCTCTACTACACCCCTTTTGGGGCCCTCCGTTGTAAATGCTATATCAAGTATTGAATGAGAGACAGACACCCGCTAGCCACTTATACGGTATAAGCCGTATGTTGAGCATGGAACCATTCTCGCGTATGAATACGCATAAGGTCGGTCCGGGCCGCTTCATCAAACAATACTACGACATAAACAAGTACATGTTAGATGGTAACAACTATGGGATCAATGCCCGCACAATACTTGTGCGTATTGTCCGTACAACACTCTTACGCATAGATTGGCTCTGATACCACTAAAGGGTTCCGCAGCACAAAAAATTCCTATGTTGGAACCGCCTAATACTTACCAAGGTCTATCTATGTAGTAATACGGTAACGGCCGGAGCATATAGGATACATACCCTTGTAGACCGTACGCGGTTAACATTCCAAGGGGAACATGGTTGATGTAGTCAAACTCGTAGCCAACCTCAAGGTCGCGAAGCTCCTCGCAGGTCACCCCTTGCTCCTTCTTCATCGTGCAGGATCTCCGTCTCACGACATTTAAGTGCCCCAAGTGTTGCGCCTCGTGTCTTCGTACACATACAGTGTACGATGAGACCTCCGGCTTCATGATCCCGCCAGGAGTGCGGAAGCTGATATACAGGTAGGAATCCCTGCAGCACAACGGCGTGCTACAGGTGTGCCTTGTTCGCACAACCCAAACATGGGGCCATGGTCACAAGGGAGAGAGAGGTTGGAGAGGGAGAAAGTCAACTAAAAGACTTCTCAAATTATGTGTCTAATCCCACCCATGGGCACCCCTTTATATAGGCTAAGGGGGTGTCCCTTTCTCAAAGGCTAAGCCATATGGGACTAATTGCTAAACGAAAAGACAGCAAGATTTTCGTCCATCCGGATGGGCCAAAATATAGCCCAAGAGGGAAAAGAGGCAACAGCCAGAAGCAGGACAGACACTGACCGGGTGGGCCCTGGGCGGCCCATCCCGCGCCCTGTCTCCCACTCACGGTGGCTTGTAGCGAGCTGGCCGGGTGGGTCGGCATAGCACCGTGTCCCATCGGCGGTCTGCCCGCCGGGCTGCTCGTCGCGAGCCCCCACTTGGGCCAGGTTGAGCTGGTCTAGCAGCGGCCAGCTGGTGCCTGCCCTGTGCGGCGGCCTTTATCTGCCGCTCGCCCATGAGCATAGCCCAGCTGTGCGTTGCTCCATGTGGTGGATATTATCCGCCACCCACGTGGGCTGGGCCGTTTTCTTTTTCCCTTTTCTTTTCCAGCAGATTTTTTCTTAGACCTTTTCCCTCCGGGGATTAGGCCTAATATGAAAGTTGCTTTTATAAATCTTAATTATTATTTAGAATATATTAATTCATAATTAACATATAATAAATGTATATTTAAATTCCCATTTATCCGAAAACACTTTTTCTGGTCTTTTCCTTTATTCCTTCTCCGAACCACTTCGGGTCTCTCCGCGGAACAATTTCGGTTTTCTCTTTCTCTACTATGATTCTGTCTTACGGATGATCGCTCTCATCGTGTCCTTAAGTGTATCCCATCACAACTCGAGAATGCTCTAGACATGATCTATATCAATGATCAACGGAGGGACCAGGGATGTCCATGTGACCCCTATGCATTCCTGATGACAATGTCGTTTGAACCGGTAAATGTAGCATCCAATTTCCCTTTGTTTCTTGATACGACTTGTCCGAGATCCAATCATTGGTATCACATACCTTGTTCAATCTCGTTAAACACAAGTTATGTTTTACTTCTTACCGTGATATTATATCCCCGTGACCGAGTCACATGTTGCAACATTTATGGATGTAATCTCACCAAGCTGGCCGTATGTATCTTTACCCATCATGTGGGTGAACAAATCCCGGTCTTGTGGTCACATGTCATTTACTGTTCCTTTGGAATACCCAACATACACCTTTATTGTCACCGTATTACCAGATCACATTTGATGCAGTCAAAGCAGCCTCAGGAAACAGTGAGTAATATGAACTCACGGTCTAAGAAAAAGGAGTCTAGATTCTAGTTGTTGCAACAATGAACTATATGACTTGATCGTGTCGCAATCCTTCGAGGAATGTCCATCACATCATTCTCCAATGATATGACCCCGTTGTCAATTGGCATAAATGCCCATGATCTTGAAACCCAGATCATCCTCATGACCAATGAACTAGGATGAATAGAGGCTACTAGTGACTTGTTTGTTTCATACCACACCTGTACCAATGTTTCTACTTGATACAGTTATAGCACAATATGAAACTATTATAAACTAATTGAGATATGGAAAAACATATTTATTATTTGCCTCTAGGGCATATCTCCTTCATTAATAGTGCCCTTTGGTAGAGCCAGCAACCAGTCCTTAGCCTTTCCTCTAAGAGAGAAAGAAAACAACCTTAATTTGATAGCATTTGCATCTACATCTTTAATACGCATCATATCGCAAATTTCAGTAAAAGTATTTAAGTGCAAATCTGAATCCTCAAAAGATGAGCTTCCAAATTGGTTTTGCTAAACCAACTTAAAAGGTTAGGCTTAATTTCATATGTTTCTACATCGATAGCGGGCAAAGTGCTAGGTGCACGAATAAAATCATTAGTGGGAGTAACATACTCCCCAAGTCTCTCTTGAGCCATTGGCTCTTTATATTTTTGGTATTTTTAAGCAAAGAAAACAAATAACAAGTATCTAATATTTTTGGGTTTTCAAATAGATAACTATAAAGTAAACTAATAACAATAATAAAACTAAAAACAAGGTCTCTAGTGACCTCACCAGGATAGCAAATAGCTTCCCGGTAACGGCGCCAGAAAAAGGGTTGATACCTTTGATCCAGATTCACGGATGTAGTATAATAGGTTTTTCCCTTAAAAACCTAGGTTTAATCGAACCTTGGAAAGCAATGTTAAAAGGAAATAAAAAGGACATGTCTATAATACTTTGTTTCTCTGTTTTACCTTTGTTTACTGGACCAATATGGTTTCCTTTTATAGGGGCTGAAACAATGGATGGAGATAGTCCATGGTTGAATATCCACCTGCAGCTGCACATCATATGGGATAAAAAATAATAATAAGCACAATTATGTGTAAAGTTTTAATAGTGATAATCTCTTGTGGGAAACACATCCTAATATAATAGAGCCCCCGTGATGCAGCGGGCATAGCAAAAGTCTTTTAATCCAACCCAGTGCAGCACGAAGCAACGGGTTACAAACATTATTTAGTGTAAAACACATATCAAAGCATTAAGTGGTGATGTTATTGTGATCCTGAATGGGTGCTAAACAAAGACCGTACTACCCTTTCTGTTACTGGGGTTCCTATGAGATCGCCGCTAGCCAAGTATCCCACCTCAAGCCTTTATCAATCTATGGGATCTTGGGTGCCTACAAGTCCACAGATCGAGACAAGAGACAAAGAAACAAAAGATACAAATCGCTATTTCAAACAATACACAATGCTCCCATGAATTAGATGAACATAAGCGCTTCAAGGTTTCTTCCCAACCCACATCCCGCGAGGACTACTCAGTCATAACAATAAGATCAAGGATAGAAAACATTGTCCAAAATACTTAGATTAAAATCAAATATTCTTACAATGGTCGTCAAGTCATAAGGAGATCTAAAGTATAAAGCAATGGCTATGGATAATGGAGGGGATGGATGAACAATGGCGTGGATCTCCTTTGGTGGTGTTGTGATGCAATTTGAGAATGGTGGCCCTCTAGCAGGTGTCTAGAGCCTCAAAATATATAGACGTCTTCACGAAAGTTGTAGGGTTTAACGAGACGAAGCCGTCGCCACATGGTACAGGAGGACGGTACGGGCAGACCCTTCCATTACTAGTGGTTGTTATGGCGTCTGATGCCTGGAATTGACTCCACAATTACTTGGTCGTGTAGACTTTCTCAAAAACCTTCATTATGACTCCTGATTTCGTAGTTAAAAGCGTGATTTCCTCCACAACACAATTCAACACAATGTTTTGCATATCTTTGCAATTATTAGTCATTAGTGGCAAGGATTGGGAGTTTCTTGTCAACCGCTTGACCGAAAAAAAGTTTAAACATGGTGGAAGATGTCTATTTTTAGAGTCATCAACGTGTAGTTCATCGTTCTCTTGCGGATGGGAGCTGAAGAACTGTCCACCTCATCATCATCATCATCACCAACACCATCCTCACCACCATCCACCTCATTATAAACTTGCGAGGGTTCCAAACCATCTCTCAATGCCATTCTCGCTAATTACAGTTTGATCATTTTTCGACCTCATTTTCATTCAACAAGTTCACAAACGAAATTGGAACCTCGTGAAAATTGGAGCTACAATGCGGCATATCAAAACAATTACTCGCAATAGTCGAATTGGAGCTACGAAGGGGGCGAATAGTTCATACCTCTCGTCGGTGGTGGCGGCGGCATTTGGGGATGGAGCGCGCTTCATGGGCATCAGTGAGGTGGCCTGCTTTTATTTTGCCACCTTTTTTAAAACTTAAGGCCTTACCCTAGCTTTAAGTTAATAAAACCACGAAACCAGATGATATAGAGTGCTTACAATGCATACACAGCTAACAGGACATATCAAAAAAGCAAACAAAGGATAAAAAGAAAGCTTCGCTTCAGACGCCAGGACCACAGTCTTCCAGAATGCCGCCACCGAGAGGAGTAGGGGCAGTGGGAGGCCTCAAGAGCAGAAGGAATGGTTGCATCGCTTCTAGATGAACACATGGAGACTAGCTCGTGGACTCTGACTCCGAAGAGGGACCCGACCCATCCCTCTCGCCCAGGATCGAAGGGTGTCGCACCGTCGGCAGGTAGAGAGGTTCCCCCAAGAACACTCTAGAGCAAAATTGAACCAATGTTCATAGAAGAGACCAAGGCCTGCTGCCGTGCCAGATACCTCACTACATCCATTGACAACCTGAGGCACTATCACCTAGAACACACAAGATGCAGATAGTAGGCTCAACAGAAAAACTGGCACACAAGGAACAACCGCTACGACCGGACATGAGCTTACCCAGCGACCTCCAACTAGGCTCGTCGCCAAACAAGAAGCATCGCCAAGCACCAACAACAACAACCAGAAACTCATCAACCACCCCTGTAGCCCCAGACGGTGCCTTCAAGAAGGGGAACGACGTCGAGCCACCACCACCACCCACGCAGGGGTTAGGGTTTTCACCCAGAGCGGCAGTGGGTGGGGGAGGGGAACCTCAACGAAGCCTCCAAGGAGGGAACCGACGCCTGGGGAATCGACGGCATCGTGGCCACTGCCGGCCAAGGCTTCCTCTGGTCCTGAAATACCCACCAACATCCAGCCGGCGAAATCACAGATCAAATCGGAGCACAAGAATTTCACCGATTAGTGATGGAGATCTCCCTAGATATGGCATCGAGGGATGACAGAAAACCTCGCACGCCACACCAATGCTCACCACCACCCTGCCACCCACAGGGCCAGGGATGCGGGCTAGCACTCGCGGCCACCGCTCGTCGCGAAGAAGATGTCACCCCTACTACCATCCGGAGCCACTGCTCAGACGTCCAGGGGCCCGCTGAGAGCACCACCAACAGCACCTCCAGCACCGAAGGCCGCCGTCGCCAAGCTGCCAGATCCCGAGAGCCAACCGCTTCCACAGACGGAGGAGTAGTCGTTGGCGTTGTCGGCCAAGGGAGAGGCTCTTTGGGAAGGGAGAGTGCCGCTGGGCATCAACCTCTGCCCCGACAAACCTAGCATGGTTACGTTCCTACCATGTGGCTGTGCCAGGAGCCAGGGCCGCAGCCAAGGGCCACATCCCCGTTGTCCCCTTCACCGGCGTCGCGGCCTTCGGCCGGTAGCACCTCTGGGGCCGAAGAGGAAGGGGAGACGGGAGGGAGCGGCGGTGGCTAGGGTTTGCCCCTCTCGGTCGCCTAGAGGAGCGACGCGAGAGGAGCCGCATTTTGCCACCTCCATCCTCACCTTCTTCTACGTTGACGTCTCATTCTTCGACGCGGTCGAACCAGGAGCGACAAAGGGCAGCGGTGGAGTTCCGGTGACGCCGCTCGCAGCGGCTGCGGCCACGCCGCCACCCTGAAGGATGATGTTACGTAGCTGCATGCACTTCGTCCCGGCGGAGCCTGTCGCGGGCGCGAGCTCGGCGACGGCAACACCAATCGCCTTATCTGTCGGAGGAGGAAAGGGGTCGCCTGCGCCGGCGTGACTTCGGTAGCAACTAACGGTGGGGCTGCGGAACATCCATGGCGATGCTCCAGGGGGGTGGGGAGGCAGGGCGGGGTGGAGAGAGGGAGACCGATGATGATGGTGGAATGGGAAGAGGGAAATGGGGCACGGAAATGTCCCTCTCGCCAAAGCCAACGCGCGCGATACAGGGTATCGTCGGGTCATCCTCGGAATCTCCCGGTTGGGGTGTGTTTTTTCCATACCCCTGATTTTTCTTAAAGGGCGGTCTACTTTTTTTGGTCTGATATCTTAAAACAGTTATTTTGAGAATCCACGCGTTATAAGGGGTTTGCTAGAGTTGCTTTTAGGCAGTGGCGTCGTTTCGTGTGGAGTTGGAGACCATTATCAACTTATCGTGAATCTTTATTACTAGAATATTACCTCACAAATATCTTGCTCAACACATGCAACTAAATAATTATTTAATACTGAACTCTCATATGGATTCCAAATTATATATCCTTCTCCATGCTCATGGAGAATGACTACTCTCATAATCAATATTGTCATCTCTTTCATTTCCTAATTAAGTAATGTTATTAAGATGAAACATATGTAATTATAATAAAAAGTGGACAAATCATTGGTTTGTTCGGATGATAAGGTTAGACTAAGTTGAATATAACATTTATAAGACCTATTATTATTCCATTCCCCCTCTCTAATGGATATGTGTAACATGAAATCCCTAGTCGAGAAATCAATAAAAGAAGAAAAAAAATATTATGAGTGTTTATCGAATATTATATGAGGCTAAATTAAACATATAATGTTTAGACAAATTAAATAATTATCTTAGTTCTAGCTTCGCTCCTAGTTAGCTTGCAAAATATCTCTTTGTACAATCTTAGACTGAGCAGGAGATTTATCCGGTGCAGAAGTCCATCAATTAACATCATTGAGAAAATAGGTCGAACACCAAAGTTGTAACCTACATTAATAAGCAGTAACTTTGATTGCAACCAAGTCTAACAAGGGTCAAAACATGGCAAACCAATGATTGCGGGCATGCAATTAAGAATCTGTTGTTAACCAACCTTTTTGTGATGTCTCCGGTGGTGTTCATGTCGTTGAGCGTGTTGTTTCCTTCACACACGATATTTGTGTTTGTAATCTCGAGCAAAAAAAAATCGTGTCAAAGGTTCTATATAATTGGTAATACTTACTCTTCACAATAGATATTATGTGATTATATCAGATGAATAGTCCTCTTCAGATTTTTTTAACAAAGAGCATATATTAATATCGTGAAAGAACTTCGTGTATTAATATCGTGATAAAGAGCATGTGTGTATAGTACTCAATACTACGGTTCACACGATAAAGAACTTCGTGTTATTTACGGGAGTTACTACTTGTCTCAAGACACGGATAGTAATCATTGTCATCGGAATGAGATCCGGACATGTCCGCAAATATCCGAACCTACCGAGTCACACACTTAAGACGTCTACGACATTTTAGAATGTGAGTACGAATGAGATAGTTGGATGAAGTAATTCTGAAATGATGTTTCCGAGCGTCTCGGAATGATCCGGAGGAGTCCATGCTATCACCGAGAGTGGATAGAATAGTTTCGGACATTGAAAGAGGGCGCTGGGAATGTTTTAGGAAGGTTTCGAATTAATTCGGAGGTGTCCGGGATTTAATTCGAGAAGCTTTCGAACAAATATTTATATTAATAATTAATAAGAAATTATTATTTATTAATATCCTAGTGGGTCCCATGGGACGAAGGGCCGCATGGGCCCACTAGGCCCACATGCGCGTGGGAGGAGGGGAAAACCCTGGCCAACTTGGCTAGGGCTTCCCCTAGGCCGGCGGGTGGAGGAGGAGGAGCGGGGGTGAGGCCGAGTGGGGGAGGGAATCCTCCCCGGTCTCGTACTTGCCTTCTGATACGTCCATTTTGCATCACTATTCTATATCATAATTTACTGGTTATTCATTGATATATTTCATATTAAGAGGTGATACTTATGTTATTTCATCTATTTTTCTATGGTTGATGACTTTTGGAGCATGGACCACTGCAGTTAGGATTCTGATGGAAAATGTGCTGTTTGGAGGCGAAATTCATGAAGATCATAAAATCCGCAAAAATACATGGAAAATTCTATTTTTCCAAAAGACGAAGATTGCCAGAAGAGGAAGTTGAGATGGGCCACAGGGGGCCCATACCACACCCTGGCGCGGGCCACCCCAGCCCGCGCCACCAGGTGGTGTGGCCGCCCTGGTCCACTTCAGGCTCTCCCCTCTGGCGTATATTATCCTCCCGGAACCCTAAGACTCGAGGAGCGACCACAGAAAGATTCCGCCGCCTCTGCGGTGCGGAAAACACCGAGAGAGAAACATCTCTCCGGCAGACAGAATTCTGCCAGGAGAATTCCTTCCCGGAGAGGGGAGATCATCGCCATCAACACCACCATCAAGCTGGACTTCATCGGGATCATCATCATCACCACCACCACCATCATCTCCACCAGCACCATCATCACCACTTCATACCGCTGTAACAATTGGATTGAATCTTGCATAGTTCTTAGGGGAAACTTTCCCAGTGTTGATTACTCCTTGTAGTTGATGCTATTGAGTGAACCATTGAATTATTGTTTATGTTTACATTGTTACACATCATTATTTCATCTCTGATCATGATCCATATGATGTTTTGTGAGTAGTTCGTTTTGTTCTTGAGGACATGGAAGAAGTCATGTTGTTAGTAGTGGAATTGTGTTGAGAAAGATTCAATGGTTTGATATTTAAGTTGTGGCGTGATACGTCAATTTTGCATCACTATTCTATGTCTTAATTCACTATTATTCATTGATATATTTCGTATTGAGAGGTGATACTTATGTTATTTCATCTATTTTTGCATGGTTGATGACTTTTGGAGCATGGACCGCTGCAGTCAGGATTCTGATGGAAAAGGTGATGTTTGGAGGCAAAATCGGCGAAGATTAGAAAATCCGGGAAAATATACGGAAAATCCTATTTTTCCAGAAGACTCAGGATGCCAGAAGATGGAGTGGAGGTGGGCCACAGGGGGCCCACACCACTCCATGGCGCGGGCAGGCCTAGGCCGCCTTGGGAGTGGTGTGGCCGCCCTGGCCCACTCCAGCCTCTCTCCTCTGGCGTATATCATCCCCACGAAACCCTAACACTCGGGGAGCGACCACAGAAAGATTCCGCCGCCTCTGCGGGACGAAAAACATCGAGAGAGAAAGATCTCTCCGGCAGATAGATTTCTACCGGGGGAATTCCTTCCCGGAGAGGGGAGATCGTCGCCATCAACACCACCATCAAGCTGGACTTCATCGGGATCATCATCATCATCATCACCACCATCATCACCATCAGCACCCTCATCACCATCTCCATATTGCTGTAACAATTGCGTTGAATCTTGCATAGTTCGTAGGGGAAACTTTCCCGGTGTTGATTACTCTTTGTAGTTGATGCTATTGAGTGAACCGTTGAATTATTGTTTATGTTCAGATTGTTATACATCATTATTCCATCTTTGATCATGATCCATATGATGTCTTGTGAGTAGTTCGTTTTGTTCTTGAGGACATGGGAGAAGTCTTGTTGTTAGTAGTGGAGTTGTGTTGAGAAAGATTCAATAGATTGTTATTTAAGTTGTGGTGTACTTCTTCTAGTGGTGTCATGTGAACGTCGACTACATGACACTTCACCTATATGGGCCTAGGGGAATGCATTGTGTATTTGGCTACTAATCGTAGGGGTTGCCGGAGTGACAGAAACCTGAACCCCTGTTAGGAAACCATTGCACAAGGGACGTAAGGGTCTTAGAGTTTAAAGCTGTGGTTAGGTTTCTACCTTAATTACTTTCTTGTACTTACGGATGTTTGCAAGGGGTATAATCACAAGTATGTATTAGTCTTGGATGGGGCGGTACATTAGCACAGGTTCATCCACACAACACTTAGCAAGCTAGAGAAGATTAATCAGCTATAGGAAGCGAAAGCACTTGACAGTCTTCCCATGTGTCCTCGAGAACGTTTGGTCATCTATAGACATACAACCGGCTTGTCCTTTGCTGCATAAAGGATTGGGCCACTTTCTGCATTTATTCCTACTGTCTTTTATTTACTCGTACTTTGTTTACTTACTTTATCAAAAACCCCTAAAAATCCGTTTGCTAAGTATTTGCAGAGAATTCCTGATCCATACCACTAGCCAGCACCTTCTGCTCCTCGTTGGGTTCGACACTCTTACTTATCGAAAATACTGCGATACACCCCCTATACTTGTGGGTCATAAAGACTATTTTCTAGCACCGTTGTCGGGGTGTGAAGCGCTATTGGAGAGTGGAACTTGTAAAGGAAACTTCTACTGTGAGTATTGTTTACTTCTGCTAGTTGCTTTATTTTCGTTATGGATAATTCGCTGAGTTTCTTATTTGGTAATGCTACTACCACTGCTAAGGTAGTAGATAAGCCACCACCTGCTGAGAAAGATGTTTTCAAAATACCTACAAGAATTATTGATTGTGTTATGGATAACTACTATGTTGGGGATGGAACTGTCCATCCTGGTGATCATTTACTTTTTATACACGAATTATGCGGGTTGTTCAAGTGTGCAGGTATTACTATAGATCAAGTTAAGAAGAAGTTATTCTCATTATCACTAAAAGGAAGAGCTGAGGAATGGTATAAGCTGCCGAAGAATGGTCAAGATCTAGAATGGGAGGAAATAGTGCCTCTCGTTTATTCAAAGTTTTATCCTCCTAGTGAGATTCATAAAGATCGGAATCAAATATACAACTTTTGGCCTCTTGATGGAGAGAGTACAGCTCAAGCTTGGGGGAGATTGAAGTTACAAATGCTCAGATGTCCCATTCATGAGCTCCCCAACAATATTATTATCAACAACTTTTATGCAAGGCTCCCTCTACATGATAAAGATTTATTGGATGCTTCTTGTGCTGGATCATTCACTCATATGGAAGAAGAAGCTAAATGGGACCTTCTGGATCGTATTCAAGACAATGTTGAAGCTTGGGAGAATGACAAAGGTAGAATGTCAGGTATAAATTATGATTATGAATGCATTGAATCTTTTATGGGAACTGATGACTTTAAAAATATTAAAAATGCTTATGGTCTAGACTCTCAAGCTATTGCTTCTTATTTTATGGCTTTTGCTTCTTATATTGAAGTGCCTAAAAAGAAGTGGAATAAGTATCACGAACCTTATAAAGATGTTGCTAAGAGCGTTCCTGCAAGAAATACTGAAGTTTATACTGCTAATCATGTTTTACCTGAACCTTATATTGAGATAATGCCTTTTCCAGTTAAGGTAAAGGAACATTCTATGATAGCTAGTGTGGTTAATGAAAGTATGAATAAGGCTGTTGAACCTAATAAACAAATGGTTGATGAACCTATAATAGCAAGTGTGAAAGACTTTGTCGCTAAATATGAAAAAGAGGGACACACTATCCTTTGTAAGGATACCTCTAATATTGTTTCACAAAGTAGTGTTATGAGAGCTAGTATCCCTGTGTTTTCTGTTAGAATAAGTGATCATTGCTATGATAGTCCTTGTGATTGCTATATTGTTAAGTTTATGCATGATACTGAAAGTTATTATGAGAGAGGGAAAAGTGTTCTTATGCATCTCAATAATATCAAGTTTCCTCGTTTTATGCTGAAAGTTTTTATGCTGCACTTCTTTTGCCTTCTTATGCAAGTTTCCTATGGTTTCAACAACTTGTTTGTTTACAAAATCCCCTTGCATAGGAAGTGGGTTAGACTTAAATGTGTGTGTTTTTGCTTCTTAATGCTCTCTTTCACTTCAAATCATATCCCTATGAGAGCTTCTTCAAAATTATCATGCCCATCTTAATGGCTATAAAGAAAGAGCTTTATGGGAGACAACCCAATTTGTTTTTTGCTTTCAGTTTGTTTTTGTTTCTTTGAGTCTTGGAAGTTATTACTTCGGTAATAACCTCTCCTTATCTGTTTTGTTTGGTTTTTGTGTCAAGATCAACCTCTAATGAGAGAGAAGTAAGATTTGGGGAAGTTGCTGTCCCGAAACAGATTTTTGTGCTTCACCGTAAAAATTCGTGAGAGACCTATGTATGTCGGATTGAGCTGTAATTTTTTGTGCTTCTGCCCCAGGTGGTTATTTAACTTTCGTTAGTTTTTCACTTTTTTATTTGAGCAACAGAAGATTTTCGAAAAAATTGATCTTTACCTGCTGGTCTGTTTTGACAGATTTAGCCAATCTTGCATTTGCTTCTTTATTCGATTTCCTTTTTGAATTCTTTTTGGGTTTTCAGAAGGAGTTGCTACAGTAGTTTTTGTTTTGATGGTTTTCAGTTGAAGTTGGACTCAAAAGGTTTTACCACTTCACTTATACTAATGTTGCTAATAAGAATTGTGTGAAGTTTTGTGTGAAAGAAATTTCCAGGAAAGTGGAGATAATGTGTAATAAGGAAAAGAAGGGTTTTATGACTCAAGTAATAAGTGTATGAAGATGAATATATTGATGTTATTCAAGTTATAACTCTGGAGAAATTCATTGAGGACCAAATTCAGAGAGCTACAGAGTCTGTTTTCATCTAAGTAACAGTTCTGGTAAGAAAAGTTCCGCGAAAATACAATCCAACTATATTTTTGTAGTTTTCAGTCAATAAGGAAAGCTACGAAGCGAAAAAAGAGACGGAAACGGAGCCAGGGTGTCCCACACCACCCCATGGCGCGGGCCCACCCCTGGCCGCGCCAGGTGGTGAGGCCACCCAGGACTCCGCCTCCGACTCGTTTTCTCCCAGTACCTTCCTTTTGATATGAAACTTCGTAATATATAACCCCCCGGATCCCCCGAGGTCCGTATATCGTGTTTTCTTCGTGTTTTTGTTTCGATCTGTTTCTGCCAGGACATACTCTTTGAAGGTTTAGAAGCACAATGGTGTCTACCAAGGATAAAGGGAAGGAGAAGGAGATCAAGAGTGAAGGTGAAGAGGATGCAAAGCACACCGGCACTACCGTTGCAAGCATTGGAGTGGTGGCGAACCCTGCCAGGATTAGAAGGACGGCATGGATGTCGACTGGAGGGAAGCTTCCGCGTCACTGCTTGGCACCAAGGACACCTTCTCCGAACACCAAGAGTACCTTCCATACCTTTACCCATAACCATGCAGGAAAAGCAGACTTCAAGGAGGAAGAGTGGGGAAAGAATAGCAAGAGCTGGAATTCTCAACACGACATGATCATGAGCCGCATTGAGCAAAACTCACAGCTGATTCGTAATCTCACCTTCGACATTGAGGACTTGGGGAAACTGATCAAAGAGCTTGTCAAGAGGATACCACCACCAAAGGAGTAATTCGTCATCAGGGTTGGCATCCCCTTGGTTTGTTCCAAGCTTGGGGGAGTGTCGCGGTATCATATCACTATCTTCTATCTTTTTACCTTATTAGTAGAGTCATATCATGAATAGAGGAGTTATTATGTAGTATGGTTTGCATTATGGAAGTGTCCACTCTCTCGTTAGATTTGTATCCCTTGGTGTGAGTTTACGTTATGGAATATTAATGATAAGTTCTATCTTTCACTCTTTTGCATAGCTTATATTAGTTTTCAATTCGTGATTATATGATTGATCTTGTTGTTAGTATTGGTAGCACTTTGGGATCATTGAGTTAATTTAGTTGGTTTTGGCAAACCTGGTTCGGTCAGTAGCAACACCTTTTTGAGAGTTGAAAAGAAAAAGATAGAAGTACTCGAGAGAAAAATAATTTCATCATCTTTCTTTCTTGATTTGCTCATAAGTCTAGTATTCTCTAGTTAAGATCTTTTGTGCTTCCAAGGAAGATTGCATGTTTGTCTTTATCATTTGTATGTTTGTTTGTTTCCTTCAACTCTTGTACTTGCTACCCAGTCTTGCTAGCCAAAAACCTGTACTGAGAGGGAATTCTTCTCGTGCATCCACCTCCTTTAAACCAAAACCTTTGCCATTTGTGTCCACCATACCTACCTAGTAGCATTATTGCTATTCCAAGTAAATTCCTGTTTTGTCTACCTCCCAAATTAAACTTGTTATGCGAAAATTAGTGATTAAAGCTCTCACAAACTTGATGGCACACTTTACTTTCTTGCACTTAATAAACCTGAACCATTGTGAACTCTCCATGAAAGTTATATCCTTGCAAATTATAGGCTGGGGATTAGCAGAACCATGCTGTCATGGGGAACGCTTTCAACACTTGTAAATACATACCCAGTTGATACCTTGCTCTTTTGTTTGCGGATGTCGTCGGTGTGAAATAAAAGGGGAGCTTGTAAGTCCATGGAGTTATGTATGTGTGTTAGAGAAACGCCTGGGCCGCTGGTCTAATCCATGCTGACATGGTGGAAACCTACAGCGTAACCATAATGATATCTATGAAGCATTCTTCTTATAAAAAAAGAGAGAGATAGCTATTGACAAAAAGAAAAGAAAAAAAGAGATACTATGAAAAGAGGAAAGAGAGAAAAAAGCACCATTTTCCCATGGTAAATAAGAAGATTCCTGAGATACTCATTGTCTGCTTGCCTTGTCATTTTCATATGGGGATTCTTCCGTATCATCGGGCAAGGGGTACCCCGTTGGCAATTCTCAATGATACGCACATGCTTACGATGACAAGAACTTACCGGTAACTAAATTTGAGTAGCATGAGGAGCGGCTCTCATACTCAAGGGACTTGGGATTTTCAGTTTATAGTCTATCAAGCATATAACTCAGATTGGACCTCACTTTCACCTTAATCACCTAAAGATGCCTATGATAGGGGCAATGAGAGCTGAAAGCTAGTAAGTATCATAATTTTTGGGAGCTCTTTATGAGACTTGCAATCCCTGCTTCCCTCTTTGAAGGGCCCTTTCTTTTACTTCGTAGTTGAGTCAGTAAACCTATTCCCTTCTATCTCAGCAAGTATTTTGAGTTGATGTGTTTCATTCATTCATATGATGATTTATGCATTCATGTTTCTTATGTTCCTTGTTTTGCACATTGCTCTTATCTTGATGTTTACTACTTTGAAAGCTTTCTTTGAAAACCAGCTATTTGTGAACTCCAGCAAATTATCAACTATTCTTCGACCAAGAGCTAAGTTTGCCATTACCAATTATGATTTACTCTATGTATCTTTATTGTGTTTCCTTTACTCATTGCAAGTTTAGTTATATAATAGTGAGTTATCTTCTATTATGATCTATGCTTTTGATGAATGTGATGCTTCTTGTCCGTATTCTTTTATCGACTCTTCACTCCATAAACCTGAGGTCATGTTTATTGAGCTCAGTTTTGCTTGGGGACAAGCGAAGTCTAAGCTTGGGGGGAGTTGATACGTCCATTTTGCATCACTATTCTATGTCTTAATTCACTATTATTCATTGATATATTTCGTATTGAGAGGTCATACTTATGTTATTTCATCTATTTTTGCATGGTTGATGACTTTTGGAGCATGGACCGCTGCAGTCAGGATTCTGATGGAAAAGGTGCTGTTTGGAGGCAAAATTCGCGAAGATCATAAAATCCGGGAAAATATACGGAAAATCCTATTTTTCGAGAAGACTCAGGATGCCAGAAGATGGAGTGGAGGTGGGCCACAGGGGGCCCACACCACCCCATGGCGCGGGCAGGCCTAGGTCGCGCCTGGGAGTGGTCTGGCCGCCCTGGCCCACTCCAGCATCTCTCCTCTAGTGTATATCATCCCCAAGAAACCCTAAGACTCGGGGAGCGACCACAGAAAGATTCTGCCGCCTCTACAGGGCAGAAAACACCAAGAGAGAAAGATCTCTCCGGCAGACAGATTTCTGCTGGGGGAATTCCTTCCCGGAGAGGGGAGATCGTCGCCATCAACACCACCATCAAGATGGACTTCATCGGGATCATCATCATCATCACCACCATCATCACCATCAACACCCTCATCACCATCTCCATATTGCTGTAACAATTGTGTTGAATCTTGCATAGTTCATAGGGGAAACTTTCCCGGTGTTGATTACTCTTTGTAGTTGATGCTATTGAGTGAACCGTTGAATTAATGTTTATGTTCAGATTGTTATACATCATTATTCCATCTTTGATCATGATCCATATGATGTCTTGTGAGTAGTTCGTTTTGTTCTTGAGGACATGGGAGAAGTCTTGTTGTTAGTAGTGGAGTTGTGTTGAGAAAGATTCAATAGATTGTTATTTAAGTTGTGGTGTACTTCTTCTAGTGGTGTCATGTGAACGTCGACTACATGACACTTCACCTATATGGGCCTAGGGGAATGCATTGTGTATTTGGCTACTAATCGTAGGGGTTGCCGGAGTGACAGAAACCAGAACCCCCGTTAGGAAACCATTGCACAAGGGACGTAAGGGTCTTAGAGTTTAAAGTTGTGGTTAGGTTTCTACCTTAATTACTTTCTTGTACTTACGGATGTTTACAAGGGGTATAATCACAAGTATGTATTAGTCTTGGATGGGGCGGTACATTAGCACAGGTTCACCCACACAACACTCAGCAAACTGAAGAAGATTAATCAGCTATATGAAGCGAAAGCACTTGACTGTCTTCCCATGTGTCCTCGAGAACGTTTGGTCATCTTATGTCAACACACGAATTTTTAATCCCAGATGCCTGTTATGCCATACATCGCAATCCCAGGATTACCATTTTTGTGAGACATAACAGATTGGACATCACAGTATCATCCATTACAAACCATAATAAGGTCTTACACAAATAAGGGATCTCATGATTCAGTCTTAATACAAACAAGCAGCGGAATAATAAAGCATAGTAGTGGGCTCCATCTTCAGTGTCACAGGTAATGCTGACGATGGGAGATGATCCTAGTTGTCATAGCCGTCCTGCTGTCCATCCTCCTGATAGTCCTCCTCATAGTCAGGCCACGGGAATAGCCAGGTACAAAGCTATGAGTACTCTTTAAGTACTCGCAAACTATCACTAACAAGTAAGGTAGTTCTAGTAGGAATTCTAAGCTCTAAGTTTATTTGCAAAAAGCCAGATTTATCTAAACTGAGTTCAGAAGCAAAGAAAGCTAAATTAAATGTTATAAATCACTTTAAGTTGGGAACCTAGTTTTCATAGTCATAACCCTGTTGTGGTCAAGTCAAAATCATAGTTCACTTCACAAGTCATTTTGAAAACATCTGACGACAGAACAGTACGGCCACTCCAACTGTCCATGACCGTGGATGCGGCTATTCTAATAGTTTGACACTCTGCAGAGGTGGTACACTTTCACCACAAAATTCGATACATCCGTCAGGGATAACCCTGAATCATCATAATTAGTATGCGGATAATCAATCACAACCTTTCCTTTACACACTCTAGTATAAGCACCTCTCCTATGAGCTTGGCTTCCTAGCCATGGCCATCTGCCATCCTAGGCACTACATAGGTGGACATCATCAAGAGCTAGCCTCAGCTCAAACCTCTTCCGTGAGGGAACCCATACTAATGCATATAAACTTGCGTCTAAGCCTTACCCAATTTAGGTATTGTGGTTGTAAGGTTAAATTGGAATGGTATCGCATCCAAACCCAACCATCAGTTTTTGTAAAGGGGCTAAGGCTCATGCCTCAACATTTTCATCATCATAAACCATTTGTGTTTCTCAACACATGTCAAAACATCTCAATAGAATGACTCATCATTCCAAGGTTTTCATAAGCATTTTCACCAAGTATTCCCATCTAAAGTGATCAAGTTTTATACTCAGCACTAGCCACTAAGGTTAAGAGTGTTCACTAATGAGGGGTACTAATATCAATCTCATGCCATAGAATGACATCTAGTATAAGCCTAGTTTTATACTATTTATGCTATCTATATTAAAAGTAAAGAACTTTGGTAAAGTAAAAGAAAGTAAAGCTTGCAAGTAAAACTTGGGATGGGTATAAATCAAAATATATAACCAAAGCATGCCTAAGGCATCTTGCTTAGGTTAACCTGCATCTAGAGTGGCTTGCTAATAATAGCTTGCCAATAATAGGTTGCATAGTTAAGAAACTTGCAAGTGTTAGCTTGCATAGATCTAGCTTGCCTTGATTCGTGCAGTGATTGAAGTTTTCTTCGTCTTCTTCGGGGTAGAACTCCTCCTTCTCGTAAACTTGGTCGGTACTATCGTCTATAAAGGAATACGGGGTACACAATCACCAAACAATACTTAACTAAGTCTATTTATCAAACTAAGGCACAAACTTCATGATCTTGCATCATCACACTCATCACAAGATTTAAAGAACTAGTTTCATTTATTTTATTTGAGAAAAGTAATTTCTACTCATTGAAATTTATTAAGATTTAATATTCTCCAAATAGAATATGGGATCATGTGGACACATGTCATCACCACATATTCTAATACATGGGAATGTGATTTAAAGGGTTGATCACATTTTATAAAGTTTAAGAATATAATTTAAATGATTTAAAGTGACTAGAAATGCCATAATAGCATTATTTTGGTACTAGTACAATGTCACTGCATGCAAACCTAGATATTTTTACATATTCAGATATATATTATCAAATGTGATTTTTGAGAGTTGGAATCAACTCAAAAGCTATTATAGTTGATTTTTGAAAAATGTTTGAAGTTGAAAAAGTCTTTGTTTTGTTATTTTTGCTATAGATTATCTCTAACTCCAAATGATTTAACTCCAAAAGATATTTTAATTATCTTTCTAACAAAATTTGAATCATGCAATTTGGTTAAGTGAATCTCTCTGAATTGATTTTTGAATAAGTTGACAAAATAAGATTTCAATTTAAAAGAAAAATACTAATTTGAATCGGTGGGCTAGCGCAGGAAAGGAAATGGGCCGGCCCAGCTGCACTGCACGGGCGCAGTAGGCTACTGGCATGGGGTCCTACCCGTCAGTGACACATCTAACGCGAAGCGGTAAGTTTCAATTTCAGCCGTGCGATTAGACTACGATCTAACGGCTGTGGTTCGTCGTCCCCGGTGAACAGGTCTCCAGCGAGGACGAACCCTAGCGGCACGGTGGGGGTCTACGGTGGCTCACCCGGGCTCCATCCAAGGTCGGTGATGGGGGCGTTCGAGTTGGTAGACGACGACGGTTCAAGGCGTGGTCGTGCCAGCTCCTGGGGTGGCTCCAATCGACGGCGCCTCTTCTCCTCTGCATCGGCGAACTCCGGGGAAATTCCAGCGGACTAAGGCTCGCCTTGCTTCGGGGAGAGTGTGGGAGGATCAGTGGTGAGTGGGGAGTCGAGTGGTGTGCAGAATTAAGGTGGAGAGGGCCTCCTTTTATAGCGCAGCGAGAGGGGCAAAGCGGCATGGGCGCGGCTCGTCGGTGGCGATGATACAGGTAGCTAGCGCCGCGGCTGGGGGTAGGCGATAGTGCATGGTCGCCTGGCGGTCCTCTCTAGCTTAAAGGCGAGGCATGGGGCGGTCGCATTTGGTTGGGAGCGGGTGGTGCTCTGCGCGGCAGAGGCGGTGTTCGATGCGGCGCACGGTGGCTATGGGTCGAGCGGCGGCGAACGGGGATGACTGGGCGGGTGCTGGGGTCATGGCGGAGCAATGCGCGCGGGGTGAGGTCGAGGCGCGGCAGGCGCGAGCGGGTCGGGCGCAGTGGTCTGGCGAGTGCTCGGCATGGCGCAGACGCTCTGGGCGCGGCTTCGCTAGGGTGGTCCACGGCTTGGCTTTGCTCAGGGAGTGGACAGGGAGTGGCGATGTGGTCTCGCCTACCTTATAGGCATGGTGGGAGAGAGCGGCGTGGTCGGCTGCGAGAGGTTCATGGTCGGCCTGGCGCGGCGGCTTCGGGCGGCGGTGCACTAGTGCCAAACAGCCAAGGGGGTGCTGGTCTGCTGCTGCTCGACACCAGGGGGAACAGGGGGAGTAGAATGAGGGCCAATGGTCGAGTGATCAATGCCCAAATAGTGAAGTTAGGTAGATGTTTATTCTGTGCCTACCAGGTGTTTGTTTAAATGGCCGAAACAGATTTAAATTTTAATTTTTGGTTCAATTTTGGTGAGTGATCTACACTTATGCTTGGTTGTATATGGTTGCTTGGGATTGGCAAGGGGAATTGATTTGATGGGTTTTTCAAAAATGAGGATCTTAACATATGAATTGGATTCAATTTTCCATTGTCCCTTTAATTGATTTGCTAGATGTTTTTGTAAGTTTGTAAAGTGGGCCTTGATACATCTTTACTTGGTCTAGCAAGGGGGGAAAAGAGATAGAAATGTTTCTGTTAGAAATCTTCTCCTAGGAACACCTAAAGTGGCCTAGTGGTTTAAAATGGTCAAAATGACCATTTGCTTTATTTAATCTTATTTGATTTCTTTTTCTTTGGATTTTGTTTGTAAATGGTCTAGATGATGTGGCATTCACCTTTAAACCATTTCACAACATTTAGAACAATCAAGCATGGCATATACACACAATTCTATACTCATGCAAACCACATGCATTCATAACCATTTTATTAATATTTTTTTTGTTAACCCTAAATTGGGTGATTAGAACTTTGATAACCTTGATTAAAGTTTTGGGATGTTACAAACCTTCCCTCCTTAAACAAAATCTCGTCCCGAGATTTAAGAAAAAACTAGGAACTAAAGAGATCTGGAAACTCAATCCTAATGTAATCTTCTCGCTCCCAAGTAGCTTCTTCTTCGGTATGGTTGCTCCATTGGATCTTGAGAAATTTGATACTCTGGGTCCTGGTGGTTCTGAAAGCTTCTTCCAAGATACGAATGGGTACTTCACGATACATCAGATCCTTGTTGATATCAATGGCTCGGTGATCGATGTTCTTGAAAACTTCGGTCTTCTCCGGAACTTCTAGGCATTTGCGAAGTAACGAGATATGGAACACATTATGGATGGCTGACATCTCCTCTAGCAGTTCCAGTTGGTAAGATACTTCTCCTCGGTGATTCAAAATCTTGAAGGGTCCAATATATCTAGGGGCTAACTTTCCTTTCAGCTGAAAACGTTGCATTCCCTTCAAGGGTGACACTTCGAGATACACAAAATCTCCGACATTGAAAGTCAGGTCTCTACGTCTGTTGTCAGCATAACTCTTCTGTCTGGATTGGGCGGTCTTGAGGTGCTCACGAACTTTGTGAACCTTCTCTTCAGCTTCTCGTAGGATGTCGGGTCCGAAAATCTGACTCTCTCCTACTTGTGACCAATTCAAAGGGGTACGACACTTCCTTCCATACAGAAATTCAAAGGGGGCCATTTGCAAACTAGCTTGATAACTATTGTTGTATGAGAATTCTGTGAAAGGCAGACAATCTTCCCATTTTGATCCATACTCTAACACATAAGCTCTCAACATATATTCTAAGATCTGGTTGACTCTTTCAGTCTGTCCATCGGTCTGTGGGTTATACGCTGTGCTGAAATTCAACTTGGTCCGTAATCCTTCTTGGACTTTCTACCAAAATCTTGAGGTAAATTGGGTTCCTCGATCCGACACTATGGTCTTGGGGGTTCCATGCAAACTGACGATTCTAGCAATGTACAATTCTGCTAGCTTTGAACTCTGGTAGGTTCTCTTGACAGGTATAAAATGGGCTACCTTGGACATTCTATCAACTATGACCCAAATAGAGTCATTTCCCCTACTAGAAGTAGGCAAATCAGTGATAAAGTCCATTCTGACAAAATCCCATTTCCATTCCGGAATCTGCAATGGTTGCAATAGTCCTGTGGGTCTTTGATGTTCCGCTTTGACTCTCTAACAGATATCACACTTGGCTATGTAGCTTCCGATTTCTCTCTTCATCTTGTTCCACCAAAATTGCTTCTTCAAATCCTGATACATCTTCGTTCCTCCAGGGTGGATAGAATAAAGAGTATCATGAGCTTCTTGCATGATAACTTGCTTCAACTCCGAATCTGCTGGCACACAGATATGTCCTTTGTACCACATAACTCCTTCTTCATCTTCGGTAAATCCAGGTATCTTTCCTGTACCAATACGATGTTTGATTCCGTCGATACTTGCATTTCCCTTCTGGGCTTCCTTGATCTGGCTAATCAAAGTGGGTTAAAGTTCAATGCTAGCTAAAAATCCATTGCTAACTAGCTCACTTCTAAACTGCTCCAACTCTTCATGCAAACTTGGCTGAGCTTCTTTGATCATGGTGTTTAATCTACATGGCAATCTGCTAAGAGCATTCGCTACCACATTGGCTTTGCCGGGGTGATAGTGAATGTCAAGGTCATAATCCTTGATTAACTCTATCCATCTCCTTTGCCTCATATTCAGCTCCTTCTAGGTGAAAATATACTTCAGACTCTTGTGATCCGAATAAATCTCACAGCGATTACCCATCAGGTAATGACGCCATGTCTTCAAAGCTAGAACTACGGCTGCTAGTTCAAGGTCATGGGTAGGGTAGTTTTGCTCATGCTGCTTCAGTTGTCGGGGCAGATATGCTATGACTTTGCCTTCTTGCATTAACACACATCCGAGACCAATCTTGGATGCATCACAATACACATCAAAAGGCTTGTTGATATCTGGCATAATCAGAATTGGGGCTGAAATCAATCTCTTCTCGAGCTCTTGAAAACTTGCTTCACATTTGTCACCATTCAAACTTCTTATCTTTCTTCAACAATTGGGTCATCGATCTTGCGATACTCAAAAATCCTGCAATGAACTTGCAGTAATATCCCGCTAATCTGAGAAATGCACGGACTTGGGTTTGAGTGGCTGGGGATTTCCATTCTTCAACATCTTTGATCTTGGCGGGATCAATAGCGACTCCTCCTGCTGACACAATATGTCTGAGGAATCCTACTTCCTTCAACAAGAACTCACATTTGCTAAACTTGGCATACAACTGATGCTCTCTAAGGGTTTCAAGGATGGTTCTCAGATGTTGCTCATGATCTTCTTCTGACTTGGAATAGATAAGAATATCGTCGATAAAGACAACAACAAACTTATCCAGAAAATTCATAAAAATCTTATTCATGAGATTCATGAAATAAGAGGGGGCATTGGTTAATCCAAAAGACATGACCGTACACTCATACAATCCATATCTGGTGGTAAAGGCAGTCTTTGGAATATCCGTTGCACAAACCTTGAGTTGATGATAACCAGTTCTAAGATCAATCTTAGAAAACACTCTAGCACCAGTCAATTGATCAACAGATCCTCTATCTTGGGTAGTGGGTACTTGTTCTTGATGGTGACATCATTCAGCTTCCGGTAATCTGTGCACAAACGGTTACCTCCATCCTTCTTGTCGACAAACAAAACAGGTGATCTCCATGGCGATGCGCTTGGTTGAATCAAGCCTTTCTCCAGCATAGCATCAAGTTTCTTCTTCAGCTCCACTAACTCTTATGGGTTCATGCTATAGGGTCTCTGAGCTATGGGTCTAGCTCCAGGAATCAGTTCAATAATGAACTCGATATCCCGATCCGGGGGCATACCGGGCAATTCATCTAGGAATATGTCGGGGTATTCACAGACTACTCTAACTTGGTCTATGGTGGGTAGGGCTAGACTCTTGTTGCATTTTAACTGACGGGGCAAGGTTTCAGATACATGCTCTACTGATACTCCAGAGCTACTAGTCATGGTTATGGCTTTCTTGGCACAGTCGATCAATCCTTTATGTTTCGACATCCAATCCATTCCTAGTACTACTTCCAAACCTTTGGTTCCAAGTACTATTAGATTGGCATAAAAATATATCCCATGGATTCTGATACGTACAACCTTGCAAATTTTTCTAGCTTTGGTGGTTGAACCAGGTATTTGAACTATCATAACATGCTTCAATTTTGTTGGTTGAATCATACTAGTGCATGCAAATTCTTCTGTAACAAACGAGTGCGATGCTCCAGAATCAAACAACACTCTTTCTAATATTGAGTTAACAGAAAACATACCCAGCACAACATTTGGCGCTTCCTGGGCTTCTTCAGCATTCATGTGAAACAGACGGCCATTGCGGTTGAGCAAATTTCCTGGTGCAAATCTTCTTCCAGGCTAAACACGGCGTTGCTGCTGAGCTGGGGCATTCACATTGGTGGTGGCTGCAAGCTTCTTCGGACACTCATTGGAGTAGTGTCCCTTGACTCCACATTCAAAACAAGTAATCTGGGACTTGTCTTTGGTTGCAACAGGCACAGCATTGCTTCCAGTCCTTGGGGCAGTATTGTTGTTATTGTTGTTGTTGGACTTGGACGATACACGATTGAAGTTGTTGTAGTTGCCGGGTTTGTTGTTGTGGTTTCCTCCGGACTTCACATTTCCTCCGCTACGATTGGGGTAGCTTGGACGAGACATTGGGGGTCTATTGTTTCTTGTGGAATACCCTGCAGACGGGTTGGGGCGATACTTCTGGGTATTGTGGGACCCAGTCTGATGCATCATTCTGTGCTTGCATTTGTCATTGGCTTGGTTTATCTTCCCTTCCATCTGGATGGCAGTCGACTAGCTCTTCGAGGTCTTCAAAATGGATGTTGACTAAAATAGTCTGCATCTCATCATGCAGTCCATTCAGGAACCGTTCCTTCTTCTTGGCTTTAGTGTTGATCTCATCAGGGGCATATCTTGCTAGTGACAAGAATTTGTCATGGTACTCAACTACTGTCATCCTTCCCTGCTTCAGTTCTCTGAACTCATCTCTCATTCTGGTGACTAAACCTTGCGGCACATGGGTGCGGCTGAACTTGATTTTGAAAGCTTCCCACGTCATCATTTGACCGTGGTTCATAGTACTGGTGCTATTCCACTAGGATCTTGCATCTCCTGCCAGATACTGGGTGGCAAACAATACCTTCTCGTTGGCGTCCACTCCTGCGACTTCCAGGTTATTCTCCATGGTTTGTAACCAATCAGCCGCATCCAACAGGTCTTCAGACTTGCTAAAGATAGGGGATTGGTATTCTGAAAGTTCTTAAGCTTGGATCCATGATGATCCTGATTTCCATGGACTTGTTTATTGTGGGCCATCTGAGCTATCTGTTGCAGGGTGGCTAGGTTGGCTTGGCGCTGTGCTCTACTAGCTTCACGGTCGGAAACTAGCATCTGCAGAATCTGCAGCATCGGGTCATGTGATGAGCTGCTTCCTCCTTGGTTTCCACGAGTCATCTGAAGATTGAGGTAGATAAAGAGATAAGAGGGAAAGTTCTAAGGTTCATGGTTTTATTTTCAAAAGCTTTTAGACTTTGAGTTTGAACTCTGGTTTTGCAACTAACTTCTTCTCATTCATTCATTCATTCATTCAAGCACACAATACAAACACACACCATAACACAAAAGGAAAACGGATGGTTTTAAGAACCATTCTGTGAACTAAGATATAGTGGGACCGATACAACTCATTCCTACGATAGTGATCAAGTGCATATATTCATCATCAATGAAGTCGGAGTCATCATCATCAGTGTAGAAATCCATGTCATCATCCTCCAGGTAGTCATTGTCATCACTAAGGTATGAGTGAATATCTCCTTGGATCTCTTCACCTTTTTCCTCTTCTTCTTTTGCTGCAAGTTGTGCTTCTTGTTCCTGGATGGTCTTCTCGAGGTCGGCTACCTTCTTGCGAAGACGAGCGATGGTGCGATCCTTCTTATCGCGCTGACGACGAAGTGATTGACAATCCTTGACGAGCAGGGCGAAAGTCTGGTCTTTCTTGGTGGCAATGGAAAGGTTGTGGTTGGTGTAGGCTCGAGCATTGTCCAATTCTTTCTGTCTATCATACAGTAGGAAGTCAAGATTCTCCACTTGGCGCTTCATCTCCGGGTGACTTGGCATCTCCGATGGCATTCCCATAGAATCACGCCTTGCATAGTGAGCAAAGCGAGTTCCCTGGATCAAGTTGATGTTTTGCCCACACAGGCGGGCAAGAGCTTTATGCATAGCCCTAACTAATCCATCTAGCCAGTTGTTCTCTCTCACGGTGAATTGAATCTTCTTAGAAAGGGGTGCTTCCATCTTGCCTCAAAGATCTGCAAATATCAGCCATTGTAGATCTCCTCCTAGGAAATTCTTGAGTTGAGCTCCGAAGAATTCCGGATGCGGGCGCTCAATATACTCAGACAGTGCATCAAGATCCCTCTCAAAGATCAGCTGGCCTCCATTGCCCAACTAGTAGAACTTGCAATACTGAACTTCCATCTATAATAATTTAGGATGAGTAAGTTAGTGAGGTGATCAAGTGTGTCAAATTTTAGGTAGTAATGTAAGAATTTTGAGGAACATGATTTTTTTTGAAAGAATCAAGGATAAGAGTGGGAAAATGTTTTCATAAATACTCACTTCGTCATTTGTTTTTGAAACTAAATTTTTGTTCGGACGTCCATTCTAACTAGGGTCTCCTATGGTCAGGATGGCTCTGATACCAACTTGTCAACACCCGGATTTTTAATCCCAGATGCCTGTTATGCCATACATCGCAATCCCAGGATTACCATTTTTGCGAGACATAACAGATTGGATATCACAGTATCATCCATTATAAACCATAATAAGGTCTTACACAAATAAGGGATCTCATGATTCAGTCTTAATACAAACAAGCAGCGGAATAATAAAGCATAGTAGTGGGCTCCATCTTCAGTGTCACAGGTAATACTGACGATGGGAGATGATCCTAGTTGTCATAGCTATCCTGCTGTCCATCCTCCTGATAGTCCTCCTCATAGTCAGGCCACGGGAATAGCCAGGGACAAAGCTATAAGTACTCTTTAAGTACTCACAAACTATCACTAACAAGTAAGGTAGTTCTAGTAGGAATTCTAAGATCTAAGTTTATTTGCAAAAAGCCAGATTTATCTAAACTGAGTTCAAAAGCAAAGAAAGCTAAATTAAATGTTATAAATCACTTTAAGTTGGGAACCTAGTTTTCATAGTCATAACCCTGTTGTGGTCAAGTCAAAATCATAGTTCACTTCACAAGTCATTTTGAAAACATCTGACGACAGAACAGTACGGCCACTCCAACTGTCCATGACCACGTACGCGGCTATTCTAATAGTTTGACACTCTGCAGAGGTGGTACACTTTCACCACAAAATTCGATACATCCGTCAGGGATAACCCTGAATCATCATACTTAGTATGCGGATAATCAATCACAACCTTTCCTTTACACACTCTAGTATAAGCACCTCTCCTATGAGCTTGGCCTCCTAGCCATGGCCATCTGCCATCCTAGGCACTACATAGGTGGACATCATCAAGAGGTAGCCTCAGCTCAAACCTCTTCCGTGAGGGAACCCATACTAATGCATATAAACTTCTGACTAAGCCTTACCCAATTTAGGTATTGTGGTTGTACGGTAAAATTGGAATGGTATCGCATCCGAACCCAACCATCAGTTTTTGTAAAGGGGCTAAGGCTCATGCCTCAACATTTTCATCATCATAAACCATTTGTGTTTCTCAACACATGTCAAAACATCTCAATAGAATGACTCATCATTCCAAGGTTTTCGTAAGCATTTTCACCAAGTATTCCCATCTAAAGTGATCAAGTTTTATACTCAGCACTAGCCACTAAGGTTAAGAGTGTTCACTAATGAGGGGTACTAATATCAATATCATGCCATAGAATGACATCTAGTATAGGCCTAGTTTTATACTATTTATGCTATCTATATTAAAAGTAAAGAACTTTGGTAAAGTAAAATAAAGTAAAGCTTGCAAGTAAAACTTGGGATGGGTATAAATCAAAATATATAACCAAAGCATGCCTAAGGCATCTTGCTTAGGTTAACCTGCATCTAGTGGTGGCCTGCTAATAATAGCTTGCCAATAATAGCTTGCCTTGATTGGTGCAGTGATTGAAGTTTTCTACTCATTGAAATTTATTAAGATTTAATATTCTCCAAATAGAATATGGGATCATGTGGACACATGTCATCACCACATATTCTAATACATGGGAATGTGATTTAAAGGGTTGATCACATTTTATAAAGTTTAACAATATAATTTAAATGATTTAAAGTGACTAGAAATGCCATAATAGCATTCTTTTGGTACTAGTCCAATGTCACTGCATGCAAACCTAGATATTTTTACATATTCAGATATATATTATCAAATGTGATTTTTGAGAGTTGGAATCAACTCAAAAGCTATTATAGTTGATTTTTGAAAAATGTTTGAAGTTGCAAAAGTCTTTGTTTTGTTATTTTTGCTATAGATTATCTCTAACTCCAAATGATTTAACTCCAAAAGATATTTTAATTATCTTTCTAACAAAATTTGAATCATGCAATTTGGTTAAGTGAATCTCTCTGAATTGATTTTTGAATAAGTGGACAAAATAGGATTTCAATTTAAAAGGAAAAATACTAATTTGAATTGGTGGGCTAGCGCGGGAAAGGAAATGGGACGGTCCAACTGCACTGTGCGGGCGCAACGGGCTACTGACAGGGGGGTCCTACGTGTCAGTGACCCATCTAACACGAAGTGGTAAGTTTCAATTTTAGCCGTGCGATTAGACTACGATCTAACGGCTGTGGTTCGTCGTCCCCGGTGAACAGGTCTCCGGCGAGGACGAACCCTAGCAGGACGGTGGGGGTCAACGGTTGCTCACCTGGGCTCTAGCTAAGATCGGCGATGGGGTCGTTCGAGCTAGTAGACGACGGTGGTTCAAGGCGTGGTCGCGGCAGCTCCTGGGGTGGCTCCAATCGACGGCGCCTCTTCTCCTCTGCAGCGGCGAACTCCGGGGAAATTCTGGTGGACTAGGGATCGCCTTGCTCCGGGGAGAGTGTGGGAGGATCAGTGGTGAGTGGGGAGTCGAGTGGTGTGCAGAATTGAGGTGGAGAGGGCCTCCTTTTATAGTGTAGAGAGAGGGGCAAAGCAGCATGGGCGCGGCTCATCGGTGGTGATGCTATAGGCAGCTAGCGGCACGGCTGGGGGTAGGGAACGGTGCGTGGTCGCCTGGCGATCCTCTCTGGCTTAAAGGCGAGGCATGGGGCAGTCGCATTTGGTCGGGAGCGGGCGGTGCTCAGTGCGGCAGAGGCGGTGTTCGATGCGGCGCACGGTGGCTACGGGTCGAGCGGCGGTGAACGGGGATGTCTGAGCGGCTGTTGTGGTCATGGCGGAGCAGTGCACGTGGGGTGAGGTCGAGGCGCGGCGTGCGCGAGCTGGTCGGGCGCGGCGCTCTAGCGCGTGCTCGGCATGGCGCAAACACTTTGGGCGCAGCTTCACTACGGTGGTCCACGGCTTGGCTTCGCTCGGGGAGTGGACAGGGAGCAGCGGTGTGGTCTCGCCTACCTTATAGGCATGGTGGGAGAGAGCGGCATGGTCGGCTGCGAGCGGTTCATGGTCGGCCTGGCGCGGCGGCTTCGGGCAGCGACACACTGGTGCCAAACGGCCAAGGGGGTGTTGGTCTGCTGCTGCTTTACACCAGGGGGAACAGGGGGAGTAGAATGAGGGACAATGGTCGAGTGATCAATGCCTAAATAGTGAAGTTAGGCAGATGTTTATTCTGTGCCTGCCAGGTGTTTGTTTAAATGGCCGAAAGATATTTAAATTTGAATTTTTGGTTCAATTTTGGTGAGTGATCTACACTTATGCTTGGTTGTATATGGTCGCTTGGGATTGGCAAGGGGAATTGATTTGATGGGTTTTTCAAAAATGAGGATCTTAACATATGAATTGGATTCAATTTTCCATTGTCCTTTTAATTTATTTGCTAGATGTTATTGTAAGTTTGTAAAGTGGGCCTTGATACATGTTTACTTGGTCTAGCAAGGGGGGAAAAGAGATAGAAATGTTTCTGTTAGAAATCTTCTCCTAGGAACACCTAAAGTGGCCTAGTGGTTTAAAATGGTCGAAATGACCATTTGCTTTATTTAATCTTATTTGATTTCTTTTTCTTTGGATTTTGTTTGTAAATGGTCTAGATGATGTGGCATTCACCTTTAAACCATTTTACAACATTTAGAACAATCAAGCATGGCATATACACACAATTCTATACTAATGCAAACCACATGCATTCATAACCTCTTCTCCTCTGCAGCGGCGAACTCCGGGGAAATTCTGGCTGACTGAGGATCGCCTTGCTCCGGGGAGAGTGTGGGAGGATCAGTGGTGAGTGGGGAGTCGAGTGGTGTGCAGAATTGAGGTGGAGAGGGCCTCCTTTTATAGTGTAGAGAGAGGGGCAAAGCAGCATGGGCGCGGCTCGTCGGTGGTAATGCTATAGGCAGCTAGCGGCGCGGCTGGGGGTAGGGGACGGTGCGTGGTCGCCTGGCGATCCTCTCTGGCTTAAAGGCGAGGCATGGGGCAGTCGCATTTGGTCGGGAGCGGGCGGTGCTCAGTGCGGCAGAGGCGGTGTTCGATGCGGCGCACGGTGGCTACGGGTCGAGCGGCGGCGAACGGGGATGTCTGAGCGGCTGTTGTGGTCATGGCGGAGCAGTGCGCGTGGGGTGAGGTCGAGGCGCAGCGTGCGCGAGCTGGTCAGGCGCGGCGCTCTAGCGCGTGCTCGGCATGGCGCAAACACTTTGGGCGCAGCTTCACTCCGGTGGTCCACGGCTTGGCTTCGCTCGGGGAGTGGACAGGGAGCGGCGGTGTGGTCTCACCTACCTTATAGGCATGGTGGGAGAGAGCGGCATGGTCGGCTGCGAGCGGTTCATGGTCGGCCTGGCGCGGCGGCTTCGGGCAGCGACACACTGGTGCCAAACGGCCAAGGGGGTGCTGGTCTGCTGCTGCTTTACACCAGGGGGAACAGGGGGAGTAGAATGAGGGACAATGGTCGAGTGATCAATGCCTAAATAGTGAAGTTAGGCGGATGTTTATTCTGTGCCTGCCAGGTGTTTGTTTAAATGGCCGAAAGATATTTAAATTTGAATTTTTGGTTCAATTTTGGTGAGTGATCTACACTTATGCTTGGTTGTATATGGTCGCTTGGGATTGGCAAGGGGAATTGATTTGATGGGTTTTTCAAAAATGAGGATCTTAACATATGAATTGGATTCAATTTTCCATTGTCCTTTTAATTGATTTGCTAGATGTTATTGTAAGTTTGTAAAGTGGGCCTTGATACATGTTTACTTGGTCTAGCAAGGGAGGAAAAGAGATAGAAATGTTTCTGTTAGAAATCTTCTCCTAGGAACACCTAAAGTGGCCTAGTGGTTTAAAATGGTCGAAATGACCATTTGCTTTATTTAATCTTATTTGATTTCTTTTTCTTTGGATTTTGTTTGTAAATGGTCTAGATGATGTGGCATTCACCTTTAAACCATTTCACAACATTTAGAACAATCAAGCATGGCATATACACACAATTCTATACTAATGCAAACCACATGCATTCATAACCTCTTCTCCTCTGCAGCGGCGAACTCCGGGGAAATTCTGGCGGACTGAGGGTCGCCTTGCTCCGGGGAGAGTGTGGGAGGATCAGTGGTGAGTGGGGAGTCGAGTGGTGTGTAGAATTGAGGTGGAGAGGGCCTCCTTTTATAGTGTAGAGAGAGGGGCAAAGCAGCATGGGCGCGGCTCGTCGGTGGTGATGCTATAGGCAGCTAGCGGCGTGGCTGGGGGTAGGGGACGGTGCATGGTCGCCTGGCGATCCTCTCTGGCTTAAAGGCGAGGCATGGGGCAGTCTCATTTGGTTGGGAGCGGGCCGTGCTCAGTGCGGCAGAGGCGGTGTTCGATGCGGCGCACGGTGGCTATGGGTCGAGCGGCGGCGAACGGGGATGTCTGAGCGGCTGCTGTGGTCATGGCGGTCCCTCTAATACCACCACCGCTAGCCCTCATGTCCCTGCTTTCATGACATTATTTGCATCTGACTTAACCATGGATCGTCAAAGACATGATACATGATGGTAACAAATAGCAGACTTCAAGACGCTCCCTCTAATACCAAATGGTCAAAACAATATGGGTGTCCGATGGAATTCCTTCCGATCCCGCAAACTCTAGGCATTATACTCCCATGTGAGTTCTTCGGTGGAGCCTTCTGGAACACGTCGCTCCATGCTAGATCAATGAGGAAAGGTAGCCAGCAGATCCTCATATTCGTGCAGAAGGAACCCTAGGACCGCCACCTTTTTTCAGGCCAACCCAGCAGTCCCCACACCGCCGACCAGCTTTTGGTGACGGAAAGAGCGGATCAACCTTCGGCTCTTTCGGTCCCATGGTAGAACCCATAGATAGGGCTAAGAGAGACCCGATGCACCGTCACCACCTAGGGCAAGCATGATGTTGCCTCCACGTCTACAACAGCGCCCCCATCTACTCATTCGCGCCTCCTAGCCAAACTGCCGACCAATGCCACTCTGGTGAGCGCTGCTGCCTGCCACCTAGAACTGCTAGCACCGCCCCTAGTGTCCGCCCCCTGCGCGATCTCATCGGAGCCTATTAATCTCGTCCGCCGCCTTCGGTGACCAAAGTGTGGCCACCATCCTCGACCCGGGCAGCGGCCGACGGAAGAGGATCGATGGTGGTCTTCTAGGGTTGAGGTTGGACGCCACGAAGTTCCATAACTAGTGATATAGTACCACCTTGGATCCAAAATAAGTGTTGTACTAAATCAACGACATTTGTAACGGATTGGAGTTAATTAACTAGAGCAACCTCACTTGGATGTCATGAATGCATGTGATCGGGTTTAGTGGATTTGTCTAGTGTTAATTATACACACACTCAGTTCTCATGTCGGATGGATTTCTTTGGTGATGAATATGCTCAATTGACTTCTTTCTTTCTCAATACTTTTAAGGATCTAGACTTAGGGATACTCCAACCTTATCTCATCTCACCATACTTGTTTCTTTTGACGGAGGAGAGTTATCATGCATACTAAAAAAGAGGGGAATGTCTACAAATTTACTAGGTATCCAAGTGGAATCCTCTCCCCTTGGACCATCTAATATTTTTGATGATAATGTGATGTTTGTTAAAGAGAGTTTGGATGATGCTTATAAAATCACTAATGTTCTAAGAAAGTAAGGAGATGTGTCTGGTCAAAAGGCAAAACTTGAGTAAATGATCCATTCATTGTATGGAAGGTTGTTCTAACTAGTATCATGCAAGTATTATGCAAACACTAGGGGCGTGTTTGGTAGCATGCATTCCCTCCAAACAGGCCCTGGCACGACGAAATTGGCCGGTTTGGTTTCCAGCACGACCGCTGCGTTGTGGCCAGCACGCTCTGTAAAGCACTCCGGGGCTAGGCCCAAGTACAACGCTCGAATCAAGCATTTCCATGGAGACATGTCGTGGAGCTGCAAAAAAGGGGCGGCGGCATGCACGCGCCATCCGAGGGGGCACTGGCGGGAGAGTACCCTCACCTACTAGGGTGGCTCACCCTAAGCGTTGGCCCTCCCAAAAATCCCCGTCCTCTTGATTCCACAACACGAGCGATGGAGGCGGAGGCGGCGTAGATCTACCATACACGGTGGTTCCTCCAACTCCGTGTGCTAGGCGTCGGTCGACGGCATCAAGGAACATCTCCATCCTTCTCCCAGGACGCGCATCACCATGGGTGAGGTAAGCACCGTGCATCTCACTACTTTTTGTTGTAGGGCTAAAGCACCGATTTAGGAAGAACTCACCATATCTCTGGTTTGTTAGGCTGACAGGATGGCGTTTGTTCATCAGGCAGCAGCGCTTGTAGCGGTGATTCAATCCTGGATCCTGTTGTTGCACAAGAGAGTTGTTCGGCGATCTGCAGTTCCTAGACTGATGTATGGTCCTATGTTGGCCCGAGATCAAGACAAGATGTCCAACATGAACTACATCTACAACTACAATGATGTAGAGTCTCTGAACACGCTCAGGATGAAAAGAGCCTCCTTCTTTGCACTTATGACAAGGTTAAGGACGAGTGGACTTTTCGTAGATAGCATCCACACCTCAGTGGAAGAACAGGTCGTGATGTTCCTTCATGTGGTAGGCCATAACCAGAAGTTTAGGGTCATCCACGGCAATTTCATAAGAAGCATGGAGACAATATTGCGCTATTTCAACCGATTACTATATGCAATCGGTGAACTGAGAGAGGGGATGATCAAGTCGCCTACGGGTCAAACAGCAGAAAACATACGTAATAGCGTTAGGTGGATGCCATATTTCAAGGTGAGCTTGTGTTCCCTTGTTTTATCCTTGCATCCTTCAACTGAGTCCCATGTGTTCCTCTTTTCTCATTTCATCCTTGCGTACCTGTAACGGGATTATATCAGTGCAATCAATGGTACTCATGTTACTACTAGAGTCCCAAGATCACAAGCTACAGCTTACAAGGGAAGGAAGCACTACACCAGCCAAAATGTACTAGCTGTTGTTGATTTCGACATGATGTTCACATATGTGCTAGCTGGTTGGGAAGGATCATCCCATGATGCAACATCCTTGCTGACAGCATGTCCAGGCCTGGTGGGATCAATATCCCTGATGGCAAGTTCTATCTAGGAGATGTGGGATATGGCTGTAACCCTGGGATTCTTCCACCCTTCAGTTCTACCAGGTACCATCTCAACGAGTTCACTGGAAGGAACTGGCCATAGAATGCCAAAGAGCTCTTCAATCTCAGGCACTCTAGCCTAAGGGTTACCGTTGAGAGGGCATTCACTGCTTTGAAGAACAGGTTTAAGATCCTTGATCAGAATCCATTCCACACCTTCCCCACCTAGGTAAAGCTAGTGCTTGCACGTTGCATACTACACAATTGGATCTTGGGGTATGTGTCGGATGAGGATAATGTGATTCCTGACGACAATGACACTGGCCATGGTGTGGAAGCATCTAACAATGCAGCTTGGAAGGAGAAGAGGAAGGAGTGGCAGTGGCAATGTGGAATGACAGAGGCCCCACCACCATCTGACAACAAGAAGAAGGAGAAGGAGAAGATGATGATGATGATGAGAAGAAGGTTGCAGTACCCCTCTCCCCTCCCTCCCCTAGTTCCTGAACAATAATCATGATCGACTGTGCTTATGAACTTCCATTCATATTAGCTAGGGTTGTGTGGTGATGAATTGATGAACTACATATTCATAGTAGCTAGGTTTTTTCGTTAATGAACTTCCAACTCAGATTATGATTTATACCTTCAGTTGTATGATAGAAGGGTAAGAGTACCCATTGGAGAGAAGAGGTGACCGTATTTCAGGTCTGGGTGCAACCAAACACACCTATTTGCTTCACGTTTGGGCTCTGGGCTTGTAAGCAGACTGACAAACAGGCTGCACAAAATACTCCACAGGTGAATTGCATGCTACCAGTGTACAATTCATAACCCAAGGCCTATATGAGGCTGGCAGCCACAACACGCCAGCCACAACACCGTCGGACTGGGCCAAAAAGTTGTTATAGACTACCAAACGCGTCCTAGAGGTAGATGACAAGTTAATAGAGAAATATTTAAGTGTCCCTGCTCAGAGGCGGAGCTTAGTAGAGGCCAAAACAACAATTCTACACATACCTGAAAATTTACGGCAGAAACTCTACGGGATGACGTGTCATTGAACCTGGACCCACGATTTGCTTGCGTGAGACTAGAATGAAGTGGCCCAGCGATGTCCGTCTTCCCCGCAAGAAAAAATCCCCAATCCCATCCCTTTTGTGCCAGGAACCGGCCGACGGCGGTGGCGTGCAGATCAGTCCGGCGAGCGGCGATGTTCTCCGGCTCGGCGCGAGTGATCGGTAGCCTGGCCAGGTTCCCCCCGAGCGGCGATGTCCTCCGGCGCGGCGCGAGTGGCCAGGAACCCCGCTAGCAGCGATGTCGTTCGATGCCCCGTGAGCTCCCATTGTTCCGAGGCACCACGTCGGGCTCATTCGAGAGCGCGAGGTGAGCTCCCGGGCGACTACACGACCACCATCACCGCGGACTCGCCTGGGTCAGAGGCTGCCCGGGCAACGGCAGCTCTGATGGTGCCCTACGTGGTCTCCAAGGTTGCAAAGTGCCTGGAGTTCAGGTGTGACAACTAGAGCTGTAACAAAATCGTGAATGAGTCAGCTAGGAGTTTCGGTATCTCAGATTTGATACGGTGGTGATCTTGGTGCACTGGAAAATTGGAAGGAGAGGAACTCCATGATTTTGGAAAATTTGAGTCAGTTTTTAAGGAATCAGTGTGACGAACGGCAGGCCAACTGATATAGCTATCTAATGTAACATTTTTGCCTTCAGTTGTAGAACATATGCTGGCCATAGAGCAACTAGCCAAGTAGTAATCTCGTTGGTGCTTTTCTTTGCAGCTGATACTGCATTTGCTTGTCCCAGGTCTGTCTGGGATGACTTATGTAATCTTGTTGCTCCACTTAGGAGTTTCTTGAAGCCTTGTTGTAATCTTCTTGTCATGTTAATAAAGATAGGCTTGCTCCACTTAGGAGTTTCTTGAAGCCTTGCTGTAATCTTCTTGTCATCTGAATAAAGATAGGCTTATGGCCTTTCCGAGTTCAGCTGGGATGACATGCAAGCACGTGCATCAGGTTCATAGCTATGTATCTTAATTTCTGTAATATTTGGGAAGGATCGTTCAATTATATAAAGATTGTAAAGCTTGTAAAGAATGTAGCAGCTGGCACGACGGAGGTGGCAATTCGGCTCATAGGTGCAAATACACCGATTATAAGAAAACATATTTTAAAATGTCAAAAAATCTGAAAATAAATTTGTACATATACAATCGAACATTTTATGCTGGTCACAAGTTTTCGGAACGAAAGAACATTTTATGTATCGTGTATAAAAAGACAAAAAATATCACGTGAATAGTCGTATTCATGTGACAATTTTTGTTTTTTTATATACGACACATAAAATATTCTTTCATCCCGAAAACTCATGAACCAACATAAAATATTCGAATGTATATGTAGGTTTTTGAAATTTTTTGATATTTCGAAATATGTTTTCTCGCAGTGGGTGCATTTGCACCTGGGAGCCGAAGTGAATATCCCCTGGGGCGACGTGTAAGATTATGTATGCAGTGTGCTGGGTTCAATCATGTAGCAGTCCTTAAATTATGGAAAGATTGTAAAGCTTGTCTTGTGATTTGTTCTTATCATGAATAATAAATCCTTGTGATGGAAGAATTTTTTTCTGTATTAGATTGTGGAACAACTGTCATTTTTCAAAATGGCAAAACTTAAATTAAGTCTAGAGTGTACTCAAAGTCATACTACCATTCCAGTTACACAAGAAACAATTGGACAAAAGTTCTAAAATTGACATGTGTTGCAACAAGTGATGAAGGAATCTAACTTGATCAAGTTCTCTGGTGCCTACCATAGTACAACTTATTACAATAAAATAGTAAGTGCAAAAAAGGATGCATCAACTAACTATGATCCATCCTACTATTCAACACTGCAGCTTGATCATGTTGCATCTCTGGAGAACCTTACACTACATCAGAGGTTTGTTGAACTTCAAACAACAAGCTTGTGTATTTTCCTAGAATTGGTGGCATTAACATTGTGAACCTGCCAGGTACTGGAGATGATAAACAAAGACATAGAATGACTTGAAAGTTGAAGTACCTATCTTGGAAATAAATAAATAAATAAATGTAAACAACATACCTGCATCAGTCAATATGGTAGTGTAGCTATTATTGTTGGATTTATGTTGCTAGTACCAATGCCGAAGTCAAACGATCCCTGCTCCACATGAAGGCATGGAATGACATGGATGTTCAAATAATTATTAGAATAAAAATATGGGAAACAAATGTACCTAGATTGTGCTGCTACATGTTTGCTGATCCAAATGAGCAACATGTTGAATCTATTTCAGAAGGCATAATATCTGTTAACTAAGAAACATAAAGAAGTACGAGATTGTTCAAAATCCGAGCAACAAATTTTTCTCACATTATATTCTTGTGCAGTGTCATCCTCTAGTGATTTCCTTTTTGTATTAGGCCCTTTTTTCTTGAATTTGTGGAGTGAACCTAAAAGACAACAATTAATTATGCCAAAATTAGTGCTTTTGAACATAATATAGTATAGACAGGAAAACCTTTTGCGAAGCTTTCTTCTCCTCTTGTGCAACTTTCTTCTTCTCTTATGCAACTTTCTTCTTCTCTTTTAGTTCCAGATTTTTTCTTCTCTTCCGCTTCACGAATTAGTTTATCAACCTTTGATTCTTTTCTGAATGAAGGGGGCGTCTAGCACATCTAATAGCTATTGGGCTCAATATATTTTTACATGTTGTCTTTGTTGGAGATATGCCCAAGAGGCAATAATAAAGTGGTTATTATTATATCTTTGTGTTTATGATAAATGTTTACATTTCATGCTATAATTGTAATACTAGGAAACACTAATACTTGTGTGTTTTGTAAATGTAAAAGAGTCCCTAGTAAGCCTCTTGTTAAGACTAGCTTGTTGATTAACAGATGATCCTGGTTTCCTGATCATGGATATTGGATGGTATTAATAACAAGATCATATCATTAGGAGAATGATGTGATGGACACACACCCATAGTAAGCATAGCATAAGATCAAGTCATTAAGTTTGTTTTGCTACAAGCTTTCAAATACATAGTAACCTAATCCTTCAACCATGAGATCGTGTTAATCACCATCACTGGATGAGTGCTTTGATGACATCAAACGCCGCTTCATAACTGGGTGGTTATAAAGGTGGCATTAGGTATTTTGAAAGTATGTGTTGAAGCGCATGGATCAATAATGAGATTTGTCCATCCAAGTGACGGATAGATATGCTCCGGGCCCCTCTCGGTGTAATGTCATTGATGTCTGCGCATGCTTCTAGTCTTGTAGACAGTGTTGGGCCTCCAAGTGCAGAGGTTTGTAGAACAGCAGCAAGTTTTCCCTTAAGTGGATCACCCAAGGTTTATCGAACTCAGGAAGGAAGTGGTCAAAGGTATCCCTCTCAAGTAACCCTGCAATCAAGATACAATAAGTCTCTTGTGTCCCCAACACACCCAATACACTTGTCAAGTGTATAGGTGCACTAGTTCGGCGAAGAGATAGTGAAATACAAGTAATATGGATGATTATAAGTGGTAATTGCAATCTGAAATAAGAGTGGCAGCAAACAAACATGTAAATGAACTTATTGTAAACGGTGTTTCAATGCTTAGAAACAAAGCCTAGGGATCATACTTTCACTAGTGGACACTCTCATATAAATATCTTCTCTTCATTATTCTACCCTGAACTACTCTCCGATTGGACGATGTAGGGCTATAACAGCACACCTTAAAGTTCGCATTCCCTATCTAGATAACCCCTCACTGTCACCTTGAGCGCTAGATGGTTCCAACAAACACCACAATCTCATAGAGACATCCAACTCAAATTATACTCACGATAAGTATTTATGTAACCTTAGCCAAAGTGCCACACGGTGTGCACATTGTCAACTTCACACACATGGGGATAAGCAGATATTAATTAAAGCACTTGAGTAGCAGAGTAGATCTATAGATTACAAAGCTCATGATCTCAATAAGATCACGCATAGAGAGAGATGAACACATAGCTACTTGTAGAGCCCTTAGCCTCGAGAGAGAACTACTCCCTCCTCATAATGGGAGTCAGCAAAGACAATGGAGATGACGGTGGAGTCGATGGAGATGGCTTCGGGGGCACTTCCCCGTCCCGGCAGGGTGCTGGAATAGAGACTTCTATCCCCTGACTCTCCTCTTCGGTGGCGGCGGCGCTGTGGAACTTTTCATGGAAATCTGATCTCCTCCTAGGGTTTTCATCCCGGGAGGCTTTTATAGGCAAAGAGGCAAGGTCGGTGGGCACCCGAGGGGCCCACACCACCCCCTGGCGCGGCCTGGGCTGGCCCGCACCACTAGGTGGTGTGGCCACCTTGTGTCCCCTCCCAGTCTCGTCTTTTGGCTCCGTGAGTATTTTGGTAAAATATTGACATTGGCTTTTGTCCGGTACAATTCCGAGAATATTTGTTTTCCAGCTTTTCTGAAACCAAAAACAGAAGAAAACAGGCAACTGGCACTATGGCATCTTGTTAATAGGTTAGTTCTAAAAAATGTATAAAAATACCTCAAAGTATGAACAAAACATTAGAAAGTATATACTAAAAAAGCATGGAACATCAAAAATTATAGATACGTATACGACGTATCAACATCCCCAAGCTTAACCCCTGCTTGTCCTCGAGTAGGTAAGTGATAAAAAGAATAATTTTTGATGTGACATTGATCAAGGTATTTGTAAAACATTGATAGTTGGGATCATAGTACTTTAACATAGCATGAAAGATATAGTTCTAACAATAAGACATAGCAACTATGTTGTAACATAAAAAGGTACAAACAAAAGATTCATGAATAACAATGCTTTGAAAGACATTTGTTTGTTTCACATATAGAAAAAATAATGAGAATGGTATTCAGCTTGTCCCTCATAGTGTAGCAAAACATAAATGCACATGACACCTTCAAAGCTCATAAGGGTGACTAGATACAAATAGTTTAAGAACAAGCAATATCAAAGTTATGAATCAATCAACAAGTTTTGGGACAATGCACATTAAACTAAGAATGACCACTATGCTCTCTCAATAGGTGCATAAAGTTAGAAGATGGAGACTCAACATAAAATTAAAAGAAAGGCCCTTCATAGAAAGAAGCAGGGATTCAAGTCTCATAAAGATCTTCCAAAAATTATGTTACTTGTTAGCTTCCAGCTCTCATCGCCCCTATCATAAGCATCTTTAGGTGATTAAGGTTAAAGTGAACAAATATGAGGATATGCTTAACAAGTTATAAGCTGAAAACCTCATGCCCCTTGCTTACAAGTACTGTTCCTCATGCTACTCAACTTTAGTCACAAGTAAGTTCTTGTCATTGTAAGTACATGTGTATCATAGAGAACCGCCAACGGGGTACCCCTTGCCCGATGATACGGAAGGTTCCCCATATCAAAATGACAAGGCAAGCAGGTAATGAGCATCTCAGCGATCCTTTTATTTCCTATTTGCATAGGGTTATTTTTTGTTTCTTTCCTATTTGCATAGTTTTTTTGTTTTTTTATTGAGGATGCTTCATAGATTGCTCACTATGGTTACGCTGCAGGTTTCCACCATGATTAGGCATGGCTGACACCAGCCGCCCAGGCATTTCTCTAACACATATACGAACTCCATGAGCCTTACAAGCTCCCCTTTCATTTCACACCGCCGGGATCCATAAGCAAAAGAACATGGTATCAACTAAACAAAGAGCAATGTTGAAAGCGTTCCCCATGGTAATATGGTTCTGCTAATTCACGTAGATGGGCACAGTGGTTCAAGTTTATTAAGTACAAGAAAGTAAAGTGTGTCATCAAGTTCGTGAGAGCTTTAATCACTAATTTTCACATAACAAGTTTAATTTGGAAGGTAGATAAAAACATGAATATACTTGGAATAGCAATAATGCTAATAGGTAGGTATGGTGGACTCTTTGGAATAACTTGGTTTTATTTGGAGTTAGATGCATGAGTGGAACTCATACTTGGTACATGTGGAGGCTAGCAAAAGACTGCGAGCGACCAACTGAGAGAGCAATAATGTCCGTAATCATGCAAAGAGACAAAACATTATTAATTAAAGCATGCAGTGATATTTCAAGTCGAAAACTAAATGATCATAGAGGCTATGGTGACTTGGTATAGTCTTAACATGGTGTGAGCATGCGCCAAGTCAACCCAAATAAAGCATCAAAGGAGAATACCACAATATTATTCTTTTGTATGCTAAAACAACGCATGATTCTTTCAAGGCATATTAAGCAATCTCAATTGTTTGAAACAAGTCATGCTACATCAATAACACTGAGCATAAAGTCAAAGTAATATCAAACATGACATGATAAAGTCTAAGTCACAGTCAAAACAAGCTTCCTTTTGTACCAATATAAGTATGAAAATTTCCTACTCTTTTCCAACACCAATTGAAAACTAAAGCTAAACGCAGTGCTAGCAAAGGAGAACAATCACAGAACAATAAGAGTGAAAACTAGAGTGTTCTAGGCAATGAATAACGGGGTGTTTCTCTCTCCAAAAGAAGTGTATTGGGATCCAACCAACTTATTTAAGCAAACCAAACAAAATAAAACTAAAAACAAAAGCAAAGATGCTCAAATAATAACACAATTGTGCATGAAACAATAAAAATGAAGTGTTTTGGAAGAAAACCTGAGATTTTTATTGATGAAGAAGGGGATGCCTAAGGCATCCCCAAGATTTGACGCTTGTACTTCTTGAATATTTCTTGGGCTGACACGGGTGGCATCCCCAAGCTTGAGATTTTGTCCATACTTCATCTCATCACATTATTCTTCCCTACACTTGAAAATCTCCATACAAAACTTCACACAATCTTCATTAGCAACATTAGTGTATTGAAGATAATAAGTCTTTAGGTTCAGTTTTAACACAAGTAAAACTTCCATTAAAGCACAAGCTACTGTAGCAATTCCTTTTAAAAGTTCAAGTGATCAAAGAGAACTCAAAGAGAAAGAGATTAAGAAGCAAATGCAAATAATGGCAGAAATCTATCAAAACAGACCAACAAGTAAAAACCGATTTTTTCGAAGACCTTCTGTTGCTAAAGTACTAAACTAACGAAAGATAGATAATAACCTGGGGCATAAACACAGAAAATTACAGCTCAATCTGACATACAGGGATTTTTACGATTTTTTATAGTGAAGCACAAAAATATGTTTTGGCACAACAACTTTCCCAAGTCTTACTTCCCTCTCATTACAGGTTATTCTTGGCACAAAAACCACACAAAAAGGATAAGGATAGATTATTATTGAAGCAATAACTTCCAAGACTCAACAAAACAAAAATAAACTGAAAGTAAAAATATAATGGGTTGTCTCCCAAAAAGCTCTTTCTTTATAGCCATCAAGATAGGCATGATAATTTCAATGATGCTCACATAAGAAATATGAATTTAGAGTAAAAGAGAATATCAAGAAGCAAATATAGAACAAATTTAAGTCTAACCTACTTCCTATGAAAAATAATCTTGTAAAGAAACAAGTCATAAAAGCACAAAGCAACAAGCATAGGAAAGCAAAACAAGTGCAACTTCAAAAAAATTAACATAAAGAGGGGAAACTTAATATTGTTGAGACACATAAAACCATGTTTACCTCTCTCATAATAACTTTTAGTAGAATCATGAATAAAATTAACAATATAACTATCACATAAAACATTCTTATCATGAGTCACATGCATAAAATAATTAATACTCCCCACATAAACATAGTCATTCTTATTAATTGTAGTGGGAGAAAATTCAACAAAATATCTATCATTATTATTCTCATCACCATAATCATAAAATATAGGAGGCATAATGTAATCATAATTAATTTTCTCCTCAATATTAGGTGGACTGAAAATATAATATTCATTATTGTAATCATCATATATTGGAGGTATAGTATCATCATAAGCAATAGAATAGTTATCTTCCAAAGTGTGTTCATTTGTAAACATATCATCATTGGAAGGAACATGGATAGTACTAATAGTGCAGCAATTATTAACATCATCATTTTCAGAATTGGTACCGAAGAGATTTTCAATATCAAAAGTAGTGTGCTTTTCCCAATCATGATCACTACTATAGGTAATAGGCATAGGAACAGCATCGAGTTCAGACTCATTAAAAACTATAATAGGAGCAACGTGCTTAGGGGAAAATACCGTTTCCTCTCTCCTTTTACTCCTCCTTTTCTTCCTTTTCTTCTTATCTTTAGGAGGGAGAGGCTTGAAAGGAAGCTTCTCCATATACCCTGGTTTATTGTTAGAGACAATAGAAGAAACTTTGGAGGATTCCTCCTTTTCATTAATAAGAACAAAACACATATTAGTCCTGTCATATTTTGGTAAAATCTCATCTTTTATAATATTTTGTATGTAAGTATTTGTGTGGCACTCATTGGATTAGAAGGGCTATTATCATGGCCTGAGCATTGAAAATTGAAATGACCCACTTCAAAGCAAAGTTCACAATTAAAAGGACGGAGGGCACAAACTTTTTACCAAGATCATTTAGAGCCCTATACCATGTTCTAGTTTTTTCATTCCTGTGGGTGATACAATATTCTTCTTCAATTTTATTCTTCTCACATGGTCTATGTATTCCACAAAAATTAACACGCTTATAAGAAATAGTACTTTCATAGGTTTGAGCATGTTCATTGCTATCATTAATAACAATTTCATTTTTCATGCAAGTGTCTTTAAAAGGTTCATGATACATGTCCCATTTTTCTTTAGGAGCATTAATATGAGAAGCAAAGGATCTACAACAATTAACAAGAATTTGAGGATCAAGACCATATTTAGCACTAAGCTCTTGAAAATCAGCAGTTTCAGCGAAAGACATAATGCAATCATACTCATAGTTTATACCTTGTTCTTTACCTTTGTCGTTATCCCAATCTTTGGTATTGCTTTGAATTGTTTCAAGAAGATCCCACTTAGCTTTGACCTCCTTACTTGTGAAGGATACCTCTAAACAAGTATCTAGATAGTCCTTGTAATGTCCTGAAACCCTTGCATAAAAATTATTAATAATAATATTACTGGGGAGCTCATGAATGGGACATTTGAGCATTAGTGACTTCAATCTCCCCCATGCTTGGGCAATACTTTCTCCATCATAAGGATGAAAATTATAAATGTAATTCCTATCTTTATGAATTTCACGAGGAGGATAAAATTTAGAGTAAAAGAGAGATTCAAGTTCCTTCCACCACAAATGATGAGGATTGTCTAGTAGCTTATACCACTCCCTTGCTTTGCCCTTAAGTGATAAAGAGAATAGCTTCCGCTTAACTTGGTTCATTGAAATAAGTGCACACTTGAACAACTTGCATAATTCATGTATAAAGAGTAAATGATCACCAGGATGGACAGTTCCATGTCCAAAATAACCGTTATTCATAACACGTTCAACAATTCCCATAGGTATTTTAAAATGGACGCCTTCAGTATGTGGATTTAAAATATCACAAGTATCATTAGAATTACCACATGTAGGAGATAAAGGATCATTAGAGCAAATTTTCTTCTTTAAAGTTTGGGAACTAAAAAGTTCATTTTCATAAAAACTAACTTCCCCAAGCTTAGACGTTTCCATAGCATTAGTAACAAAGGTGTTCAAAAAATTCATACTAATAACATTCCTATTAGCATGCAAAGAAAGTTCCATGGGTTTTTTAATTTTCTTTTTAGACCATTCATGTTCTACTTAGGAAAAATACTAAAAAGCTCTCTAATTTTGTTGTTGTTTTCCATTAAGCCTAACTAGTGAAAATAAAAACAAGAAACAAAAAGATATAATTGCATAATCTAAAGGAAATAACTTCGACGACTCACACACTAGCAACAGTACTAGAAGATAGCTTAGTAGCCAGAGGATGTGAGTACCTTTTACCTTACCTCCCCAGCAACGGCGCCAGAAAATAGCTTTGATGGTGTGTTATTGACGTGGGAGCTTCTTCTTCTTTAATCCCCGGCAAAGGCGCTAGAAAATAGCTTGATGTCTACGCACGGTTTTATTTTTGTAGACAGTGTTGGGCCTCCAAGTGTAGAGGTTTGTAGAACAGCATCAAGTTTTCCCTTAAGTGGATCACCCAAGGTTTATCGAACTCATGGAGGAAGTGGTCAAAGGTATCCCTCTCAAGCAACCCTGCAATCAAGATACAAGAAGTCTCTTGTGTCCCCAACACACCCAATACACTTGTCAGGTGTATAGGTGCACTAGTTCGGTGAAGAGATGGTGAAATACAAGTAATATGGATGATTATAAGTGGTAATTACAATCTGAAATAAGAGTGGCATCAAACAAACATGTAACAGAACTGATTGTAAATAGTGTTTCAATGCTTAGAAACAAGGCCTAGGGATCATACTTTCACTAGTGGACACTCTCATATAAATATCTTCTCTTCATTATTCTACCTTGAACTACTCTCCGGTTGGACGATGTAGGGCTATAACAGCAAAACTTAAAGTTTGCATTCCCCATCTAGATAACCCCTCACTGTCACCTTGAGCGCTAGATGGTTACAACAAACACCACAATCTCATAGAGACATCCAACTCAAATTATACTCATGACAAGTATTTATGCAACCTTAGCCAAAGTGCCACACGGTGTGCACACTATCAACTTCACACACATGGGGATAAGCAGAGATTAGTTAAATCACTTGAGCAGGAGAATAGATCTATATATTACAAAGCTCATGATCTCAATAAGATCACACATAGAGAGAGAGAGAGAGATGAACACATAGCTACTTGTAGAGCCCTTAGCCTCGAGAGAGAACTACTCCCTCCTCATCATGGGAGTCAGCAACGGTGATGGAGATGGCGGTGGAGTCAATGGAGATGGCTCCGGGGGCACTTCCTCGTCCCGGCAGGGTGCCAAAACAGATACTTCTATCCCGTGAATCTCCTCTTCAGTGGCGACGGCGCTGCGGAACTTTTCGTGGAAATCTAATCTCCTCATAGGGTTTTTGTCCCGGGAGGCTTTTATAGGAGAAGAGGCAAGGTCGATGGGAACCCGAGGGGCCCACACCACCCCCTAGCGTGGCTTGGGCTGGCCCGCGCCACCAGGTGGTGTGGCCACCTCGTGGCCCCTCTCCGTCTCGTCTTCTGGCTCCGTGAGTCTTCTGGTAAAATATTGACTTTGGCTTTTGTCCGGTCCAATTCTGAGAATATTTCTTTTCTAGCTTTTCTAAAACCAAAAGTAGCAGAAAACAGCAATTGGCACTATGGCATCTTGTTAATTGGTTAGTTCTAGAAAATGTATAAAAATACCTCAAAGTATGAACAAAACATAAGAAAGTAGATACTAAACAAGCATGGAACATCAAAAGTTATAGATACATTTACGACGTATCAGTCATCTATCTTGTTGCACTTATCTCATAGATTAGACTTGGCTTTTTCATAGTTTAGATCTTGGTTTTATTCATTCTTGCGGTAGAATTTTGTTGTTTTCCCTACTATGAACCCTATAGTGGTATCAGAGTCATGTCTATGCGTAGATCTGTTGCACGAGTAGAACACAATGTTTTTGTGGGTGTTGATGCTTTTGTTATCGTTGTCTTCGCGTGTACTTTGCCTCTTGCGGGATGGTGGGATGAAGCGACTCGGGCTAACCTTACATGTCATCGCACATGAGACTTGCTCCACGCTAGACGTGCAACTTGTATTGCATAAGTGGTTTTGCGGGTGTCTGTCTCTCCCACCATAGTTAAGATTCAATTTACAATTAGCATCTGACAACACTTGTATCTGCTTTGTGGTTCTTGTTCGTAGGTAAGATAGATTCTTACTCAAAATCCCCAAGCCACGTAAAATATGCAAAGAAAATTAGAGGTGTCTAACTTGTTTTTGCAGGGGCATGTGATGTGATATATCCATAATATGATTGTGATTATATTTGATGTATGCGATAATCTTATTGTAATATGGCAACCGACAGGAGCCTAATGGTTGCCTTTAATTTTGTTAAGACCTACGTGTCTATTCATCATGTAATAACTTTATTCCAAGTAGTTGTTATAGTTGTTGTTAGTGATGGACAACCATGAAGCGGCGCCACTGACCTTGATGCCACGCTGGTGATGATGGAGATCATGTTCATGCTTTGGAGATGGAGATCAAAGGCACAAGAAGAAATGACATATCATGTCACATATTATGAATTGCATGTGATGTTTATCCTTTATGCATCTTGTATTGCTTAGATCGCGACGGTAGCATTATAAGATGATCCCTCTCACTAAATATCAAGTAATAAAGTGTTTGTCCTTAGTAGGCACTGTTGTTAAGACTCGTTGTTTCGAAGCATCTCATGATGATCGGATGTTATAGATTCTATGTGTGCATACAACAGGTGCAAGCCAGATTTGCACATGCATATACTAAGGTTAACCTTGACGAGCCTAGCATGTATATACATGGTCTCAGAACACGGAATACCAAAAGGTAAAGCATGAGTCATATGAATGATATGATCAACATGTTGATTGTTCGCCTTTGAAGCTACATCTTCTCTCATGAAGATCGGACTTGGTGTAGTGGATTTGGTTCATGTAATCACTAAGGCAACATGAGGGTTGTTATTTTGACTGCGAGTTCACCTAGTTATTTTAAGAATTAAATTTGAACTCAATTTTTCATAAACTTAGTCTAAACTATTTGCAAATATGTTGTAGATCATGGCGACCCCCTCCATCAACTTTAATGCATTCCTAGAGAAAGAAAAGCTGGAAAACAATGGAAGTAACTTCACAGACTGGTTTCATGGCTTGAGGATTTTCCTCAGTGCTGGTCAGTTGACCTATGTGCTCGATGCACCACTAGGTGACCCACCTCGGAGGATGCTACCGATGATGTGAAAAATGTTTACATCACTCGGAAGAACCACTACTCCACAGTTCAGTGTGCCATCATGTATGATTTAGAATCGGAGCATCAGAAGCCACTGGTGGAAAAATGGCTTCTAGTCCCGGTTCATAAGGGCCATTGGTCCCGGTTCCCGAACCGGGACCAATCACTCGGGACTAATGCTAGTCCTGGTTCGTGCACGAACCGGGACCAATGGGTCTCCACGTGGGCAGGCGAGCGACGAGGAGGGGTGGATCATTGGTCCCGGTTCGTGGAAAAAACCGGAACCAATGGGTCCCCACGTGGCAACGCCAGAGACGGGCGAGAGTGGATCATTAGTCCCGGTTCTTGGCACGAACCGGGATCGTTGGTCTCTCTGCCGCAGCAGGGTTTTGTGCCGCGGCAGGATTTTCGGGCTATTTTTCTGCCGCGGCAGGATTTTGTGCCGCGGCAGGATTTTCGGGCTATTTTTCTGCCGCGGCAGGGTTTTGTGCCGCGGCAGGATTTTCGGGCTATTTTTCTGCCGCGGCAGGATTTTTTTTATCAATTTAACGGTACTACATATATACAACAATAATGAAACCACGATATATTTATTACACATCATGCATGATCACAAATATATTACACATCATGCATGATCACAAATATATACACCGTCTCATCCGTCTTCTTGGTCGAAACATATTATAATTACAAACGATACTCTCACATGAATTTGATCTAATTTACATCTTCTTTTATACACTTCACCCTTCCAAATGAAGTGGGTAATAGTATTCTCCTTTCGGATCTATGACTTGTTCTAACAAGAATCCGACAATTTCCTCTTGAATTGCTTGCACGCGTTCTTGAATTGCTTGCACGCGTTCTTGTGATAGAAGACCGTCCCGCATCCGTTCGATCTAATATAAAGAAGGGGATCAATGTATATGAATGAAACTAAACACAATTGGTGGTAATAAAATAAAGTTGTGATTATTGTTTATCGTACTTCAATTTTTTGATGTTCCGATCTGCCCCCTTCTCTTTGCTCGTCTGGCGAATGAACTCGCAGACATAGTATCCACATAAGTTATTCCCGGTTTCCTGCCTCAAGCACTTTACGAGAACGGAGTTCAATCAAAATAATAATCAAGCATGATAATGGTGGTATTGAAACTAGAATCAAAGAGATGCATGGATCTAGCCAGTAGTACTTACAGTCAATGGTTGAAATGTAAGCTCTGGCTTCCAAACACCCCTAGTTTTGGCGGTGAATCGTTTCCAAGCCTTCTAGAGGCATTCCTACATGTCCGCCCACTTTTCTAATGGTGTGGGTTTCGAGTCCAGGACTTTTACTACTCCGGTGTCAACAACAATGATTAATAGAATATAGTGTAAGCTTGACACACTAACAAAATATAACACGAGTCAATCATACGCTTAACATTGAGTAAGAGAAAATAGAATGTGTACAAGACAGTAACACTCAGCCAGCGTTGTAAGGAAATAGTATTTCCCTTCTGTTGCTGAAATACTTCAACACTTGGAATAAGTTATCCTCTGTCTCTTTGGGATTTGTTTTTAGAGTAACTTCATGAACAAAATTACAGTCAACAAACCCAATGTCATAGATTTGTCCTTTGTTGCATTCTTGAATCTTCATTCTGCATATATAATCAGTATAGTGATTAGTAAGATTATACAAACAACGAATGAGCTGAGCTAGAAAGACTTAATTACAGAAATTAATAATACTTACAAACAATAGGCACTGACGATAGCTTTGTCGAGGGCGTCTTGTTGGTAAACTGAAATAATTCTGGAAATTCAATTAGTATGAAGCCATCTCCATGACCGTAATGGTGGTGTTTATATGCAGCATAGATCCAGTTTTTGGAATCAGCACAGGCTTGGATGTACCAGTTATGCAATCTTCGCATTTTTGTTGGTAGATCTTTGACTAACTCGAGTTTGATGAGAGGAGCCCCGTACTGGTACACGTATGTTGTTTCTTGGTACCCCTCGAACTCATGCATATGGCTCATGTACTTAGTAATAGACAGTCCATATAATTGGGCTTTTTCTCCGTACAGTCGAACAAACTCCGGATCAATGTTCGGATCATGCCGCTCCTGGATCATCCACTCATTGGTATCGTACACTTTGAGCGGTTCGAACGATTGATTTTCTGTTGTCCGAGCTGGGCAACTTCTTTCCCGACTCTCCGCTCTTTTGCCTCAGCCGACTTGGTAATAGAGCGATTATATTCTGATGTGAGCACTATGGGTTGGTGAAGCTGAATCTTAAGCGCGGCTGCTTTGGCTTTATCTTCTACGGTGACCAGGAAAAATGCCTCTATCGGCTTTTTCTTGTTAGCCATGTCAATCTTCCACTTTTCATAATGGGCAGCTGCGGCCGCATCAGTTTCCTTATCTGTCTTCTCGCAAGGTAGCTTCTTCATATTCTGATGAGGTACTCTTGGGAGGGGCGATAGCTTATGTTTCGGTGATCGGAACGTGCTCTTGCTGCTGCTGGTGGTGCTGCCCACCTTGGTATACTTCCGCTTTTGTCTCTGAGGCTCAGGGGACGGAGACGGCTGACGCGGCGGCGGAGACGGCTGAGGCGGCGATGGAGACGGTTGCGCTGAGTGGTGAGGCGGTGAAGGTGATGGTTGCGCTAGAGAATGGTGAGGTGGCGGCGAAGGTGGATTGCTGCTCTGAGGAGTGGGTGGCCTTGGCGGCACATAATTTGGAAGCATGATGTGCTCCTTTAGCCATAGAATAGTCCCCCCTTTGGTTTCTCCTAGTTGAGTCAGCTCCATATCTTCCCCTGCAGGGTGGTCTAGCTTCAGCTCCTCAAAATCTTCCTTCACCTCATCCACCATGACGACAGCAAACCCTTTTGGAACCGGACTGCAATGCCAAGTTGGGTTAGGCACAATTGGTACCGCCATGCCGACCGCCGCCGTCACCCTTAAGTTCATAACCTGCACCTTTAGCTCACAAGCTGTTGTCTCCGTGATATCATCCATTGGGTAGCGTTTAGGAGGAGATGTCGTCGGTGCATCATCATCAACATCATGGAGCTGCGTGGAAGCGACGCTGCTTTTCTTATTCGATAGGGCGCCGGTACCCTCGAATGCAGCTTCTACCACGTGCCGCTGAGATTGGCCGCTAGTACCTTGCTGGCTAAGTCTGTCGAGTTGATCCTGGTGCCTCTTTAATGCTTCTTCTACATTACGCAGCCGGTCTGCAGCGGCCGCTTTCTCAGCTGCCTCCCTTTCCTTTCTCCTCTAATGGCTTTTATCGGGATATCTCTTCATTTCTGGGGGGAAGGCAACCTTCCACGGCTTGGAGCCTGGTGTGCCTCGTGCTCGTCCGTCGTGTCCAGGATTTTTAAGGGCCCGTGTGAGCTCGTCGTTCTCTCTATCGGGAACGAATCGTCCCGCTGCAACATCATCTACTGCATTTCTAATATCGTCGATGGGCAGTAGGGGATCAGCTTTGTGTTTCTGATTATATATATCCCTCCCTTCTTTGTCCAACGTGCCCCCATGGCCGTAAAACTAGTTTCTCGCCCGTGGTGTCCATGTTGCGGGCTCTGGTATGATCCCGGCAGCTATGTAATTAACCTCAAGTGCATCCCACTTAGGCATGCAACCGGCGTAGCCAGCAGGCCCCATGTTATGATGGTACAGTTTCTTAGCAGCGTTCTCCATATTTATTCGAGACCTTTCCTTAGCTTTCTCCGATGTCTTGTACTTCATTGAAATTCAGAGTCTTCTCTACCTTGACAAAGTTATTGTACAGTTTCTTCTTCCAGTTCTTGAATGCATCGGCCATCTTGCTGAGAGCAAACTTCTTGACTCTTTGCACAAGCTCCCTTCTTGCTCTCTCCTCCTCATCTGGAGTCACATCTGGTACCGGCAGGAGGAAATTAGTCATGAGCTTGTCAAAAAGCTTATCTTTGGCGTTGTCGCCGACATACAGGACTCCACTGCCGCTTGGTCGATTCCATTCTTGAACGGTGATCGGGATGTAGTCCCTCACAAGAACTCCGCATTGCTTGACAAATTTTCTTGCGACATCGACGGGAGCTTGCGGTTCGCCATCTACATCGACCACGTCGATCCTATACCTCATAGTGTCATCCAACTTTTTTGTTGGGCCTCGTTTCGTTCTTACGGAAGTTCTCGATCCAGAGGGCTAAAAGAAGAAATAGTGTTAATATATGCATGTATATATATATAGACAGCAGCATTTTAATTACAAAAATACATATATACACCTCGCCGGTGTTTGCGAGATTTAAGGTTCCGCCGGAGCCATCGCCTTCTTCCTTATCGGCTTCTCCCCTATCCCAGGCTTCGGCTTCTACCTCACCGGAGCCGTCTCCTCGGTTGAGAGACTCATCTCCCTGACCGGAATCATTCAGAAACTCACTCGTGACATCGATATCGATATCTTCATTTTCGCAAATCACCCCTTGGAGGATGTTTTCCTGATGTGTTGGAACCATGGTATCTGCAAGTTAAACAATCAACACATGGCATCGATAATGATATGACACTATGCACGAGTATCTTGCTGTGTTGGATCCATAGTATGCACTTATTTTCTAGTTACTATAATGCAAATAATTCAAAACACTATGCACTTATTTTCTAAATCGGTTTGGAATGCCCTAGGTGGACAAACAATCGAACCTATGGTACTTAGGGGGTGTCGGTGTTCCTCTATGTAAAGTAAGGTTCAAAAGTTGTATGAATATGAATGCTTACATTTTTAAATGGTAGAGCTCATTTTTCTGAACATTTTGATATATTATACACATTTTTCAGATTTAAAATGAATTAGTTATGATTTTCCCAATTTTAATCCTTTTTTAAATTATTTTTAAATAAATAAACATTTTTACAATTACTAAAACCTAACAAAAAACCTAACTAAAAACCTAACTAAAAACCTAATTAAAAACCTAACTAAAAACCTAACTAAAAACATAATTAAAAACCTAACTAAAACCTAACTAAAAACCTAATTAAAAACCAAACTAAAAACCGAACTAATAAAAACCTAATTAATATAAAGGGTCGGCCGGGGGAGGCTTACCGGCGTGCGGGGGCGGAGAGCGATCGACGACGCGGGCTCGAGCGGCACGGGCTCGGGCGGCGCGGGATTCGGCGGGGGGCGGCGCGGGCAGGGGCTCGGGCGGCAGCGCGGTCGGAGGCGGAGCAACGTGGGCTCGGGCGGCGAAGAGGGCTCGGGCGGCGCGGTCGATGACGGCTCGAAAATCCGGCAGCCTGACAGCGTCGTTTTGCTCTGCGTGTGATTTTCCTTAGGCGTTTTGCGAGTGAAGTGAATGGGGAAGAACAAGGAGGGGAACAGTTATCTAGTACAGACATTTGGTTCCGGTTGGTCCCAACAACCAGGACCGTTGATCCTTTGGTCCCGGTTGTTGGGACAAACCGGGACCAATGGTCTGGGCAGGAGCGTTGCTGCGCTGCCACGTGCCCAGACCATTGGTCCCGGTTCATCCCAACAACCGAGACCAAAGGATCAACGGTCCCGGTTGTTGGGACCAACCGGGACCAAAGGCATGTTGATGGCAGCACGCGCACCCAGGATCATTGGTCCTACTTGGTGGGACTAACCGGGATCGTTGACCCGTTTTTCAGATTTTGGCAAACCTTTTGGTCTTCCCGCCATTTTCAAATTTGTTTTCTTCTTTAATTAATAAGATGTTTCAATTTAAGATGATTATTTATTTGGAATTTCAAAAAACTTTTAACAGGAAAAGTGCTTCAATTTAAATAACTAATCAAAAACCATTTTCTGTTTTCAAATATTTTAATTTGGACTATACAATTTTACTATTTTCAATTAAAATTGCATTAACAAAATATTTATTGCATAATTTGGAATTTTAAAAAACTTTTAACAGGAAAAGTGCTTCAGTTTAAATAACTAATCAAAAACCATTTTCTGTTTTCAAATATTTTTATTTGAACTATACAATTGTACTATTTACAATTAAAATTGCATTAACAAAATATTTATTGCATAATTTGGAATTTTAAAAAACTTTTAACAGGAAAAGTGCTTCAATATAAATAAGTAATCAAAAACCATTTTCTGTTTTCAAATATTTTTATTTGAACTATACAATTGTACTATTTACAATTAAAATTGCTTTAACAAAATATTTATTGCATAATTTGATTTTAAAAAACTTTTAACAGGAAAAGTGCTTCAATTTAAATAACTAATCAAAAACCATTTTCTGTTTTCAAATGCTTGTGAATTTTTAAAAAAATCATGATATAATGCTTGTGAATTTTTAAATAACTAACAGGAAAAGTACATGATATAATGCTTGTGAATTTTTTTTTCAAAAATCATTTATATGTTCACAACATGCTATTTCATCAGAGATCCACTTCAAGTTCAGCGAGGCTCAGCCCCGGGCTAAGAAGCTTCATGCCCGCCGTTTTGAATATAGTTTGAAACGGGCATAAGAAATTCAAAAATGATCCAAACAATGTGAAACCTTCGCGTGGTGTTATATTATGTGTCACAGTTGGAAGGAAAAATATTGAACTTGAAAAATTGCAAACATCATAAAAAATCCTTCACAAAATGACCTATCATGTTCGAGGTTTCATGGCATTTAGGTCAAACCACCAATGTTATGGCTAGAATCAGGGCATAGTTTGTGATAATGTGTCCATATTGTGCACACATGTGCATCTTGGGATGGCTTACGATGTTGCAGGAGGAAGTTTTCCCTTTCAACGCATGAAAAAGCCAATTTCCATTTTTGAGGTGTCGAAATCGGGGTGTTCTGTGAAGCAACCACCAAATTAAAGTTTGGCATTGGTACCAAACCATTTTTCAAAAATACTATACCACCTTATATGGATAATTTCCCAACCGGTGTATCTGGAACCTTTCTGTCCATCCCTCATGAAAAATACAAATTCCTTCCGAATCGGTAGGAGGTTGCCAAGGTTTGAACTGCAAGTACATGATATAATGCTTGTGAATTTTAAAAAAATCATTTATAGGTTCACAACATGCTATTTCATCAGAGATCCACTTCAAGTTCAGCGAGGCTCAGCCCCGGGCTAAGAAGCTTCATGCCCGCCGTTTTGAATATAGTTTGAAACGGGCATAAGAAATTCAAAAATGATCCAAACAATGTGAAACCTTCACGTGGTGTCATATTATGTGTCACAGTTGCAAGGAAAAATATTGAACTTGAAAAATTGCAAACATCATAAAAAATCCTTCACAAAATGACCTATCATGTTCGAGGTTTCATGGCGTTTAGGTCAAACCACCAATGTTATGGCTAGAATCAGGGCATAGTTTGTGATAATGTGTCCATATTGTGTACACATGTGCATCTTGGGATGGCTTACGATGTTGTAGGAGGAAGTTTTACCTTTCCACGCACGAAAAAGCTAATTTCCATTTTTGAGGTGCCGAAATCGGGGTGTTCTGTGAAGCAACCACCAAATTAAAGTTTGGCATTGGTACCAAACCATTTTTAAAAAATACTATACCACCTTATATGGACAATTTCCCAACCAGTGTATCTGGAACCTTTCTGTCCATCCGTCATGAAAAAGACAAATTCCTGCCGAATCGGCAGGAGGTTGCCAAGATTTGAACTACAAGAACATGATATAATGCTTGTGAATTTTAAAAAAATCATTTATAGGTTCACAACATGCTATTTCATCAGGGATCCACTTCAAGTTCAGCCCCGGCTAAGAAGGTTCATGCCTGCCGTTTTGAATATAGTTTGAAATGGGCATAAGAAATTCAAAAATGATCCAAACAATGTGAAACCTTCGCGTGGTGTCATATTATGTGTCACAGTTGCAAGGAAAAATATTGAACTTGAAAAATTGCAAACATCATAAAAAATCCATCACAAAATGACCTATCATGTTCGAGGTTTCATGGCATTTAGGTCAAACCACCAATGTTATGGCTAGAATCAGGGCATAGTTTGTGATAATGTGTCCATATTGTGCACACATGTGCATCTTGCGATGGCTTACGATGTTGCAGGAGGAAGTTTTCCCTTTCGACGCACGAAAAGCCAATTTCCATTTTTGATGTGCCGAAATCGGGGTGTTCTGTGAAGCAACCACCAAATTAAAGTTTGGCATTGGTACCAAACCATTTTTCAAAAATACTATACCACCTTATATGGACAATTTACCAACCGGTGTATCTGGAACCTTTCTGTCCATCCCTCATGAAAAAGACAAATTCCAGCCGAATCAGAAGGAGGTTGCCAAGATTTGAACTACAAGTACATGATATAATGCTTGTGAATTTTAAAAGAATCATTTATAGGTTCACAACATGCTATTTCATCAGAGATCCACTTCAAGTTCAGCGAGGCTCAGCCCCGGGCTAAGAAGCTTCATGCCCGCCGTTTTGAATATAGTTTGAAACGGGCATAAGAAATTCAAAAATGATCCAAACAATGTGAAACCTTCGCGTGGTGTCATATTATGTGTCACAGTTGCAAGGAAAAATATTGAACTTGAAAAATTGCAAACATCATAAAAAATCCTTCACAAAATGATCTATCATGTTCGAGGTTTCATGACATTTAGGTCAAACCACCAATGTTATGGCTAGAATCAGGGCATAGTTTGTGATAATGTGTCCATATTGTGCACACATGTGCATCTTGGGATGGCTTACGATGTTGCAGGAGGAAGTTTTCCCTTTCCACGCATGAAAAAGCCATTTTCCATTTTTGAGGTGCCGAAATCGGGGTATTCTATGAAGTAACCACCAAATTAATGTTTGGCATTGGTACCAAACCATTTTTCAAAAATACTATACCACCTTATATGGAAAATTTCCCAACCGGTGTATCTGGAACCTTTCTGTCCATCCCTCATGAAAAAGACAAATTCCTGCCGAATCGGTAGGAGGTTGGCAAGATTTGAACTACAAGTACATGATATAATGCTTGTGAATTTTAAAAAAAATCATTTATAGGTTCACAACATGCTATTTCATCAGCGATCCACTTTAAGTTCAGCGAGGCTCAGCCCCGGGCTAAGAAGCTTCATGCCCGCCGTTTTGAATATAGTTTGAAACGGGCATAAGAAATTCAAAAATGAGCCAAACAATGTGAAACCTTCGCGTGGTGTCATATTATGTGTCACAGTTACAAGGAAAAATATTGAACTTGAAAACTTGCAAACATCATAAAAAATCCTTCATAAAATGACCTATCATGTTCGAGGTTTCATGGCATTTAGGTCAAACCACCAATGTTATGGCTAGAATCAGGGCATAGTTTGTGATAATGTGCCCATATTGTGCACACATGTGCATCTTGGGATGGCTTACGATGTTGCAGGAGGAAGTTTTCCCTTTCGACGCACGAAAAAGCCAACCGAGACTAAAGCTGTCGGTGGGATAAGGACACGTGGGTAACCTTTAGTCCGGGTTGGTGGGTGCAACCGAGAATAAAGATGTCGGTGGGATAAGGACACGTGGGTAACCTTTAGTCCCGGCTGGTGGGTGCAACCGAGACTAAAGCTGTCGGTGGGATAAGGACGTGTGGGTAACCTTTAGTCCCGGCTGGTGGGTGCAACCGAGACTAAAGTTGTCGGCGGGATAAGGATGCGTGGGTGGACGAACTGCTCGATGAGATAAAGCATGTAGCGCACGACGCCCTGTCAGAGGAACAAGACAAAGTAGAAGCGTCACCGTGCCTATAAAAGGACCATCGATACGCCATGGCAAGCAGCTCAACAAGCCAACATAGGTAGAGAGAGTTTCATCCCCATGGATGGAGGGTTGGGAAATCTCCCGTGGCGGAGCTTCTCGAAGATGTCGTTGGTGCACACGCCCTACGGCATCTTCGGAAGCTCCGCCTCAGAAAAATTTCCCTGCAAGCCCGTGAAAGACTCTATCTCCTCTAACAGTGTTGGGGAAAGGGTTGAGAAATCTCCCGTGGCGGAGCTTCTCGAAGATGTCATTGGTGCGCACGCCCTACGGCATCTTCGGAAGCTCCGCCTCGGAAAAATTTCCCTGCAAGCCCATGAAAGACTCCATCTCCTCTAACAGTGTTGGGGAAAGGGTTGATAAATCTCCCTTGGCGGAGCTTCTCGAAGATGTCGTTGGTGCACACGCCCTACGGCATCTTCGAAAGCTCCGCCTCGGAAAAATTTCCCTGCAAGCCCGTGAAAGACTCCATTACATAAAGTTTCGATACATTACATAGATTTACATAGGGTTTAGGATATGAATCCTTCGTCGCGTATGTCGATCCCTTGCCTATGATCGCTTCTTAGGCCGTAACCATGGAGCATCTTCTTTGCTTAACGGGAAGCTTGGGTCAGTTTTCACGGTGAAGGGCGGAATTTCATCAAACTTATCGTAATCTGCTGACATGTCTGTCTTGTCCTCGACTCCCGTGATGTTTCTTTTCTCTGAAAGAACTATGTGACGCCTGGGCTTATCGTCTGATGTATTCGTTTCCTTAATTTTTCTTTTTTTCGGTCTAGAGGACATGTCCTTCACATAAAAAACCTGAGCCACATCATTGGCTAGAACGAATGGTTCGTCTCTGTAACCAAGATTCTTGAGATCCACTATTGTCATTCCGTACAGCTAGTCTACCTTTACCCCTTCTCCATTCATGTTGACCCAACTCACCGAAACAATGGGACCTTAAAAGTAGGTCCATAGTCAAGTTCCCACATCTCCTCTATGTAACCATAGTATGTGTCCTTTTTCCCATTCTCGCATGTTGCATCAAAGCGGACACCACTGTTTTGGTTGGTGCTCTTTTTATCTTGGGAAATCGTGTAAAATGTATTCCCATTTATCTCGTACCCTTGGAAAGTCAATACAGTCGCAGATGGTGTCGCAGCCAACAAGTAGAGCTGATCTCCAATAGTGGTGTCATTCATGAGATGTAATTGCAACCAAGTGCCGAAAGTCTCCATGTGATTTTTTTTAATCCAGTAGTCATCCTTCCCCGGGAACTTGGAGCGTACAACATTCATGTGTTCCTCGATATACGGAGCCACGAAGGTAGAACTTTGGAGAACTATGTAGTGTGCTTGATTCAAAGAATGTCCGTCCCTAAATATCATTGCTTTCTTTCCTAGCGTGCCTTTTCCACTCAGTCTCCCCTCATACCGTGATTCAGGAACACCAATCGGCTTAAGGTCAGGAAGAAAGTCTACACAGAACCCAATGACCTCCTCTGTTCCATAGCCCTTGGAGATGCTTCCTTCTGGCCTAGCACGGTTACGAACATATTTCTTTAAGACTCCCATGAACCTCTCGAAGGGGAACATATTGTGCAGAAATACAGGACCGAGAATGTAAATCTCTTGGACTAGGTGAACTAAGAGATGCATCATAATATTGAAGAAGGACGGGGGGAACACCAACTCAAAACTGACAAGACATTGTACCACATCCTTATGTAGCCTTTCCAGACTTCCTCGATCGATTACCTTCTAAGATATTGCATTGAGGAATGCACGTAGCTTCACAATGGCTAATCGAACATTTTCCGGTAGAAGCCCCCTCAATGCAACCGGAAGCAACTGTGTCATAATCACGTGGCAATCATGAGACTTCAGGTTCTGAATTTTTTTCTCTGCCATATTTATTATTCCCTTTATATTTGACGAGAAGCCAGCCGGGACCTTGATACTGTAAAGGACTTCAAAAAAGATTTCCTTCTCTGCTTTGGTAAGAGCGTAGCTACTTAAGTATTTACGTCCTTTATCAGTATGCTTGTTGTGTGGGTCTTTGATACGTTGTTGGTCCTCCCGTGCTTCTGGTGTATCTTTTGTCTTCCCATACACGCCTAGGAAGCCTAGCAGGTTCACGCAAAGATTCTTCGTCACGTGCATCACGTTGATTGAAGAACGGACCTCTAGGTCTTTCCAATACTCAAGCTCCCAAAATATAGATTTCTTTTTCCACATGGCCGTGTGTCCGGTAATGGGGTCTTTCAGAACAGATTGACCGCCAGGACCCTTTCCAAAGATTACTTCTAGGTCCTTCACCATACCAAATACATCAGCACCTTTAGGGAGCTTAGGCTTCTTCCGGTAATCTGCCTCACCGTTGAAATTCTTGCCTTTCTTTATTACTTGATGATTGGTCAGAAGAAATTTATGACACCCCAGGTACACAACCTTCTTACATTTATCCAAATATGTACCTTTAGTATTATCTAAACAGTGCGTGCATGCATTGTATCCCTTGTTTGACTGTCCTGAAATGTTACTAAGAGCAGGCCAATCATTGATGGTTACGAACAACAACACTCGTAGGTCAAATGGCTCCTGTTTGTGCTCATCCCACACCTTTACACCTGGTTCTTCCCACAACTGCAAAAGTTCATCGACTAATGGCCTTAGGTACACATCAATGAAATTGCCGGGTTGCTTCGGTCCTTGGATGAGCACTGGCATCATAATGAACTTCCGCTTCATGCACAACCAAGGAGGAAGGTTGTAGATACATAGAGTCACTGGCCAAGTGCTGTGACTACAGCTCTGCTCCCCAAAAGGATTCATGCCGTATGTACTTAGACCAAACCATAAGTTCCTCGCGTCACCTGCAAAGTTCGAGTACTTTCTCTCGATGTTTCTCCACTGCGACCCATTGGCAGGGTGTCTCAGTTTCCCGTCTTTCTTACGCTCTTCTTTGTGCCATCGCAACAACCTGGCATGCTCTTTATTTCTGAACAGACGTTTCAACCGTGGTATTATAGGAGCATACCACATAACCTTAGCAGGAACCCTCTTCCTGGAGGGCTCGTCATCGCCCTCAACATCACCAGGGTCATCTTGTCTGATCTTGTATCGACATGCATTGCATACCGGACATTTATCCATATTCTCGTACTTCTCACCGCGGTACAGGATGCAGTCATTAATGCATGCATGTATCTTCTCCACATCTAATCCTAGAGGGCAGATAGTCTTCTTTGCTTCGTACGTTGTCTCGGGCAGCTTGTTATCCTTTGGAAGCTTCAGCTTCATTATTTTCAGTAACTTCTCAAATCCCTTGTCAGATAAGCCAGTCTCTGCCTTTCATTTCAGCAGTTCAAGTGTGGTACCGAGCTTTGTGCTGCCATCTTTGCAATTTGGGTACAACAACTTTTTGTGATCCTTTTGCATGGCCTCCAACTTAAGCTTCTCCCTTTCTGTATCACATTGTTGCTTTGCATCAGAAATGACCCGACCAAGACCATCAGCGGGCTCATCCGATGCCCGTTGTTCTTCTTCATTGCCGCCTCCCTCTTCTTCATTGTCTTCCATTGCAGTATCACCATAATCTTCAGGGGACATAGGATAGTTGTCATCATCCTCCTCTTCTTCATTTTCTTCTAGCCTAACCCCTCTTTCTCCATGCATGGCCTAACAATAATATCCGGGCATGAAACCTCTCCGAAGCAGATGGCTTTGAAGAATTCTCGGGGCAGAGTGCTCCGCCATGTTCTGATAGTCGACGTAGGGACAAGGCTTAAAATTATCCACTTTGTTTGCCTTAGCCAAATCGATAAATTTATGGAAGCCTGCAATAAAATAGGAATGGCGTCGGTCACCATACATCCATCGCATCCGTGCATCGATCTGCGTCATAATAATTAACCATTACTATAACATCGTGAATAGTAAAATGACCACCCTACATGGACAGATGCAATATTTTTGTATCAGTTACAGATAAATAAGATAAGATTGCTAACCTCATCCGAGGATACCGTGTTGTGCGAACTAAAGTGTGGCTCGGACATTTTGTCGAACACCTTGTGTGCAATCAAAGAAAAAAAAGCTAGCACCCACACCTCGCACACAATCCAGCAAAATTTGGTGGGCAAAGGGCTAGGCCTATATATAGCTAGGGGAGGGTTTTTGGTCCTGGTTATTGCCACGAACCAGGACCAAAGCCCCTCCCGCGCGACACGTGGCGGCCTAGCAGCTCGCACCCCACCTAGGTCATTGGTCCCGGTTAATGGCATGACCTGGGACCAATGACCTCGGTGGGGGGCGCGCTGCTGGGCCGCCACGTGTCGCTTGGGAGGGGCTTTGGTCCCGGTTCGTGGCAATAACTGGGACCAATGCCCCCGTCTCTTCGTCATCCCCGTGCATAAATATGAGGCCACAACGCTCTCTTTCGCCATCGCCTCTGCCTCTCTGTAGTCCCTCTCCACCCCACCACTTTAGCAATCGCCTCTCCACCGCGCCGTCGTCTCGCCTCCCCTCCCTCTCCAATCTCCACTACGCCGTCATGGAGGTGCCCACACTCAACCACTACGAGGCGGCGATGTTTGCGATCTACGGCATCCTCACGCCGCCGCACGTGACCGTGCCTGCCGGGTTTTGCATCAGCGAGGGGGGTGTGCTGGTGGCTCCCCTCCTCAACCCCCACGGATACGAGATGGAGTATGTCATCGCGGAGCGTCGCCGCCAACTGCCCGCGTGCATGAGGGCATTGCCCCGGTACGCAGCGGCCAGCGAGTATTGGCCCCGACTGTTCAAGAAGGAGCGGAAGGCCAAGCTTGGCAACCGTTTCGTGGATGGGCGCCCGGTGCACCCGGATCGCCGCAACCAAGAAGGGCGGGAGATGTTCTGGTCCATCCCTGGACAGACCATCTACACCGCCATCAACGCTGCTAGGCGTGCAGACGATATCCGTCTCCCGAACAACGCCGAAATCGTGGAGATTTCATCCGACGACGACGAGGAAGCCGGCGGCTCGGAGGACAACGGCTCGGAGGACAGCGGCAGCGGAAGTGTTGTCGACTAGGAATTTGTAAAGTCGCATCTTTGTATGGAAAAATTTGTGGTCGAATAATAAAATGTCTCAATTTACACCTTTGTCTCGATTAATTCGTGAAAGATTTTTTCAAAAATAGTGATCAATTCAATTTCTACCTCGAATTAATTTCTGCCTGGAATTAATTTCTGGCCCGAATTAATTTACATTAATTGTCCTGGACTGCTGACCGTCGCAGGGTTTTTGATCCCGGTTGGTGGCATGAACCGGGACCAATGCCCCGCAGAGCGCCATGTGTGCGTCGCGGGGGCATTGGTCCCGGTTCGTGCCACCAACCGGGACCAATGCTTACAGATGAACCGGGACCAATGCCCTGGCGGCATGAACCGGGACTGGTGCCTAGCATTGGTCCCGATTATGGAAACGAACCGGGACCAATGGAATTTGGGCGCTGGACCAAAGGCCCTCTTTCTACCAGTGAGCGCTTTGAGCACCGCGACCCCTTTGATATAATCAATGAGCTCAAAATGATATTTGAAACTCATGCGGCCATGGAATTCTATGAGGCCTCCGAGAAGTTCTTCAACTATAAGATGGAAGAGGGCAACTCCGTTAGCGAGCACGTGCTCCAAATGTCTAGGCACGCGAACAAGCTCCAAGATTTTGGAATAATGATTCCTAATACATTGGGGATTCATCGTGTCCTCCAATCACTAACACCTAGTTATAAGAACTTTGTGACGAACTACAATATGCACTACATGAACAAGATGTTGCCTGAACTCTTCTTGATGCTGAAAACTACTGAAGTGGACATAAAGAAAGAGCACCAAATGTTGATGGTCAATAAGACCACCAATTTCAAGAAACAGGGCAAGCCTAAGAACAAGGTCAACTTCAAGAAGGATGGCAAGAAAGCTGCCACACCTGCTAAGAATCCCAAGACTGGTCCTAAGCTTGATACTGAGTGCTTTTACTGCAAGGGTGAGGATCACTAGAAGCACAACTGCCCCAAGTACCTGGCAAATCTAAAGAATGACAACATCAATAAGAAAGGTATATTGGATATACATGTTATTGATGTGTATCTTACTAGTAATCATAGTAGTGCCTGGGTATTTGATACTGGTTCGATTGCTCATATTTGTAACTTGAAACAGGAGCTGCGGAATAAACGAAGACTGGCGAGAGACGAGGTGACGATGTGTGTTGGAAATGGCTCCAAAGTTAATGTGATCTCCATCGGCACGCTCCCTCTTCATCTACCTTCAGGATTAGTTTTAAACTTGAATAATTGTTATTTGGTGCCTATGTTAAGCATGGACATTATATCTAGATCTTGATTATTGCGAGACGGTTATTCATTTAAGTCTGAGAATAATGGTTGTTCGATTTATATGAGTAATATCCTTTATGATCATCCACCTGAGATGAATGGTTTATTCTTATTGAATCTCGATAGTAGTGATACACATGTTGACAACATAGATGCTAAATGAATAAAATTAAACGATAATACCACATACATGTGGCACTGTCGTCTTGGTCACATTGGAGTGAAACACATGAAGAAACTCCATACCGATGGACTTCTTGAATCACTCGAAAGATGTGAAGCATGTAAAAAATGATTAAGAATCCATTCTCTGGGATAATGGAGCGAGCTACAGACTTACTAGAAATAATACATACCGATGTGTGCGGTCCAACGAGTGTAGCATCATGCGGTGGATATCATTATGTTCTTACTTTCACAGATGACTTGAGTAGATATGGGTATATCTACTTCATGAAACATAAGTCCGAAACTTTTGAGAAGTTTAAGGAATTTCAAAGTGAAGTACAAAATTAGCGTAGCAAGAAGATTAGTTTCTGCATTCTGACCGTGGAGGTGAATATCTTAGTTACGAGTTTGGCATGCATTTAAAGAAATGCGGAATACTTTCACAATTGACACCGCCGGGAACACCACAACATAATGGTGTGTCCGAATATCGTAATCGAACTCTCTTATATATGATTCGGTCTATGATGTCTCTTACAGATTTACTTTTATTGTTTTGGGGTTATGCATTAGAGACAGCCGCATTCACTTTAAATTGGGCACCATCTAAATCCGTTGAAACGACACCATATGAATTGTGGTTTGATAAGAAACCTAAGTTGTCATTCCTTAAAGTTTGGGGCTACGAAGCTTATATAAAGAAGTTACAACCTGACAAGCTTGAACCCAAAGCGGAAAAAAGCGTCTTCATAGGATACCCTAAAGAAACAATCGGGTATACCTTCTATCATAGATCCAAAGGCAAAGTTTTCGTTGCCAAGAATGGATCCTTTCTTGAGAAGGAGTTTCACTCGAAAGAAGTGACTAGAAGGAAAGTAGAACTCGACGATGTTGTTGAACCTTCTCTTGGACTTGAGTGTAGCGTAGCACCGGAATGTGTTTCTGTGCCGCCTGCACCAATAAGAGAGGAAACTAATGATGGTGATCATGAAACTTTGAATCAAGTTGCTACTGAACCTCGCAGGTCGACGAGGATTCGTACCACTCCTGTTTGGTATGACCCTGTCTTGAATGTCATGTTGGTGGACAACACCGACGACCCCACGACGTATGAGGAAGCAATGATGAGCCCAGATTCCAACAAATGGCAAGAAGCCATGAAAACTGAAATTGGATCCATGTACGAAAACCAAGTATGGACTTTGGTGGACCTACCGGATGGCCGCAAGGCTGTCGAGAACAAATGGATTTTTAAAAGAAAAACAGATGCTGATGGTAATGTTACTGTCTATAAAGCTTGACTTGTCGCGAAACGGTTCCGACAAATTCAAGGAGTTGAATACGATGAGATTTTCTCATCGGTAGCGAAACTAAAGTCTGTGCGGATTTTGTTAGGAATCACTGCATTTTTCGATTATGAGATTTGGTAGATGGATGTCAAAACGGTGTTCCTTAATGGTGACATTGAGGAAGAGTTGTAGATGGTACAACCCAAGGGTTTTTTCGATCCTAAAGATGCTGACAGGGTATGCAAACTTCATCTCTCCATTTATGAACTGAAGCAAGCATCCTAGAGCTGGAATCAACGTTTTGATAAGGTGATCAAAAACTTTGGATTTATACAAACTTTTGGAGAAGCTTGTATTTACAAGAAAGTGAATGGGAGCTCTATATCATTCTTAGTATTATATGTGGATGACATATTGTTGATTGGGAATGATATAGAACTTCTTGAAAGTGTCAAAGCCTATTTGAATAATATTTTTTTAATGAAGGATCTTGGCGAAGCGGCTTACATTTTAGGCATCAAGATTTATAGAGATAGATCAAGATGCTTAATAGCACTTTCACAAAGTACATACCTGGACAAGGTTCTAAAGAGATTTTGAATGAAAGAAAGCAAGAAAAGGTTCTTGTCCATGTTGCCAGGTAAGACCTTGAGTAAGACTCAAAGTCCAACTATGGTAGAAGATAGAGAGAAGATGAGTAAAATCCCCTATGCCTTGGCCATAGGCTCTGTCATGTATGCCATGTTGTGTACAAGAACAGATATAGCACATGTTATTAGTTTGACCAGCAGATATCAAAGTGATCCTAGAATGGAACACTGGACAACGGTCAAAAATATCCTAAAGTACCTGAAAAGGACTAATGATATGGTTCTTTCTTATGGAGGTGATGAACAACTTGTTGTAAACAGTTACACCGATGCTAGTTGGAACACGGATCCGGATGACTCTAAGTCACAGTCTGGATACGTATTTATTTTGAATGGTGCAGCAGTGAGCTGGAGGAGTGCCAAGCAAAGCGTTGTGGCGAAATCTTCAACTAAATCAGAATACATAGCTGCTTCGGAGGCTGCACAAGAAGTGATATGGATGAATGAGTTCATTACTGAGCTTGGTGTGGTTCCTAGTGCGTTGGATCCGATGGCCATCTACTGTGACAACATGGGTGCCATAGCTAATGCACAGGAGCCAAGGTCACACAAGAAGCTGAAGCACATCAAGCTACGTTTTCATTCTATTCGCGAGTATGTCCAAGATGGTGACGTAAAGATTTGCAAAGTACACACTGATCTGAATGTGGTAGATCCGATGACTAAACCTCTCCCTAGAGCAAAACATGACCAACACTAGAACGCCATGGGTGTTAGGTACATTACAATGTAATCTAGATTATTGACTCTAGTGCAAGTGGGAGACTGTTAGAGATATGCCCAAGAGGCAATAATAAAGTGGTTATTATTATATCTTTGTATTTATGATAAATGTTTACATTCCATGCTATAATTGTATTACTAGGAAACACTAATACTTGTGTGTTTTGTAAACGTAAAAGAGTCCCTAGTAAGCCTCTTGTTAAGACTACCTTGTTGATTAATAGATGATCATGGTTTCTTGATCATGGACATTGGATGTTATTAATAACAAGATCATATCATTAGGAGAATGATGTGATGGACATTCACCCATAGTAAGCATAGCATAAGATCAAGTCGTTAAGTTTGGTTTGATACAAGCTTTCAAATATAGAGTAACCTAATCCTTCGACCATGAGATCGTGTTAATCACCATCACTGGATGAGTGCTTTGATGACATCAAATGCCGCTTCGTAACTGGGTAGTTATAAAGGTGGCATTAGGTATTCTGAAAGTATGTGTTGAAGCGCATGGATCAAGAATGGGATTTGTCCATCCAAGTGATGGATAGATATGCTCCAGGCCCTCTCGGTGGAATGTCATCTAATTAGCTTGCAAGCATGTGACTAGGTCACAAGGGATGCCATATCACGGAACGAGTAAAGAGTACTTATTGGTAACAAGGTAGACCTAGGTATGGAGATACCGATGATTGAGCCTAGGATAAGTAGAGTACCACGTGACAAAGGGAATCAGTGTCATATGTAAATGGTTCTATCAATCACGAAGTCATCATTGAATATGTGGGAGCCATTATGGATCTCTAGGTCCCACTGATGGTTATTGATCAGAGAGGTGTCTCGATCATGTCTGCATAGTTCGCGAACCGTAGGGTGACACACTTAAGGTTCGATGTTGTTTAGGTAGATATGGAATACGAGTTGGAGACTGAATGTTGTTCGGAGTCTCAGATTGGAACCAAGACATCACGAGGAGATCCAGAATTGTCCTAAGAATAAGATTCATATAATGGAGATCACTTTCTAGGTTTCGGAAAAAGTTCCGGAGTATTCATATAGAGCTTCTAGAAGGTTTCAGAAAGTTTCGGAAGGTTCTAAGGAGAATACTTGAAAACCAAGAAAGCAAGGGGAAATACTTGGGGGGAAGAAACCCCCCTCCCCTCATGTGCGCCAGCCCTAGGAGGTGGGGCCAAGGGGGGAACCCTAGGCCGCCCTCCTCTATATAAGGAGGGGAGGCGCCACCCCTCCCCCTTCCACCCAAAACCCTAGCCACCCCTCTCCTCCTTCTTCTTCCTGCTGGGGCTTAGGCAAAGCCCTACAGGATTCCTCCTCCTCCACCACCACCACCACCACGCCTTTGTGATGCTAGAATTCCGAGGAGATCTACTACCTTCGCTGCCTGCTGGAACAGGGAGAGGAAGGTCTACATCGACCCGTACGTGTGATCGAGTGCGGAACCGTTGCCGAAACACGGCGCCGGAAGGATCGTCTACTCGACCTTGAGATCGGCAAGTGATCGACTACATCAACCACGAGATCTGATCTCGATCAAGGCTTTGGATCTACAAGGGTTAGTATAGATCTATCTCGTTGCACTTATCTCATAGATTAGATCTTGGCTTTTCCATAGATTAGATCTTGGTTTAATTTGTTCTTGCGGTAGAATTTTTTGTTTTCCCTGCTACGAACCCTATAGTCTTCTCATTGGAAAGTGCACCTTCCTCTATACCAAGGTGTTCCTCATTATTATCAGAACATTGAGTTACTAAAGAACTTATTTTCTAGAGTACGGAGGTCTTCTATCAAAGAACCAAATGAATCATCTGACATGGCACATATTTCTGAAATGGGGGTAGAAGTCATTGCACAACATATCAAACCGCTTTGCAATGGGAGTATCTTCCATGCAGGCATATGTAAACCCTAATGAAGTTATGTTTTCTTTTTAGATTTTTCTTCACATATCGAGGATGTATTGTGAAGGAACCTCCTTCATTTTCTTGTGAGTGAGCACACTTAACACATGCCTACAGAGTATACCTCTGAACTCAAAGCGGCGGCATGAACATTTAACTTGAAACTCTTCATCATTAAGATATACATGATAAACAATATCTTTTCTCCATCCAATTTCTGCATTAATCAGGACATCCTCATTTATTTCATATGTTTCTATTGCCCCTTCTTTTTGTATGAACTTCCAATCACAATACAACTTATGAGTTAGCTCTTCTTGAAACTCTTTGAACTTGGAGTTCATATAGATTGACTGAAATTGCTTCTCGATGTCAAAGTGTGTGACACAAGGTATGGTCGAGTTGAAAGAATTAAAATCAGCAACTTTCTCCTTCTCAACCTTGTCACGAAGAGCATTCTCACACTGGCCAACAAAATGCTTCAATGTTATTTTTTGCATTAACATAACCATCAAATAAGGCATTCATGCTCTCGCTGCATTGTGTAGTAGGCATACCTTCCCAAAAGGTGTCTTTCACAAATGTTGGAACCCAACAGTGACGATGGTCATAAAGCCCTTTAAGCCATTCATTACCACCAAGATTATACCTCTCGATCATACGCATCCAAGAAACTTCAAAATTTGTAACTGTTAATGAATCATAAATTGCATTGCCAATAGCAACCCTTATGTAATCATATTCTTCATATCCACCTAGCTTCTCGGTTATCTTTTTCATTATATGCCACAAGAACCATCTGAAGGGAATATGCCCAAGAGGCAATAATAAAGTGGTTATTATCTTATTCCATGTTTATGATAAATGTTTATTTTGCATGCTATAATTGTATTAATTGGAAACGTTAATACATGTGTGTTTAATAAACAAATAAAGAGTTCCTAGTTATGCCTCTCATATATACTAGCTCGTTGATTAACAAGATGATCAAGGTTTCCTGATCATGGACATTGGATGTTGTTAATAACGAGATCACAACATTGGTGGAATGATGTGATGAACATTCATCCAAAGTATAGCATTACGATCAAAGTCATTGTGTTTATATTGCTATAACATCATACGAAGTAATCCTAGTCCTTAGACCATGAGATCATGTCAATCACTAACACTAGAAGAGTATCTTGATAACATCAAACATCACACCATGACAGGGTGACTATAAAGGTGGGTTCAGTGCTACGAAGGTGTTATGTAGAGGCTCATGGATCAAGAGTGGGATTTGTCCATCCCGATGAAGGATAGATATACTCTGGGCCCTCTTGGTGATATCACATTGAGATAACTTGCAAGCAAGTGATGTGATCAGTAGAATATTATATCACGGGATCGAGAAAAGAGTGCATGTCGGTAACAAGATCAAACTAGGTATAGGGATACCGATGATCGAATCTTGGACATGTAATATATCACGAGACAAAGGTATTTAGTTACGATGTTAAAGGTTCACACGATCACTAGAGTCATCGTTGAATGTGTGGGAGTCAGTACGGATCTCTAGGTCCCGCTGCTGATCGGAAAGGGAAACCGAAATTGTTTCGGGTGAAATTGCAGAAACTGGTCCTGCATGTGATATTTAAATGTTGCAGAGGGCTTTATGTGAATGTTTTTAAATTAAAGTAATGAACAAAATTCTGAATAAAATAAATAAATTAGTTTTATTTAATGAGAGCTTGCATTAAATTTGGTGGAAATTTAATGCATGTGAGTGGGAGTATGAGTGGAGGCATATTTATGCGAGTGGAGCATCCACCACATGAATGCTAGAAGAGGTTGGGGCAGCACTTTGGCCACCGGCCATGGGAGGGGCTGCCCCTATCCCCTATAAAGACCCCCTCTCCTCCTCTCACATCACACCTCCTCGTGAAGGATCTCTCTCCCCCTCTCTCCCCCAACGATACATGTTCCCGGTGGCTTTATCTGGAAAGGATTTGCTGCTTCCGCTGCATCGCTGGAGCGAGGACGCGGAGGTTGTCAGGGTACCAGATGTGTGTGTAATCACGGATGCATCGCTGCTTTGTGGTGCTGGACTTGCTGGTGCTGGACCTGATGGACTTGCTGGTGCTGGACTCGCTAGACTTCATCACGATCTTGAGATCGGCAAGAGTACGACTACATCAACCACGAAATCATTTTTGTTAACAATGCTTTGTCGGTCTACAAGGGTATGTTCTCTATGGACGTATATCCACCCATTGCTTGTATCTAGGTAGATAGATCTTGATGTTTAATAGTTCCCATTGTAGGAATTTTTTTGTTTTCTATGCTACGAACCCAACAGTGGTATCAGAGCCTAATCTATGCGTAGATGCTTTACACGAGTAGTACACATATGAGTATGTGGGCGATGATGATAATGTTATTGCATATTATATGTATTTTGGATATTGGTGGCATAGTAGGATGAAGCGGCTCGGACTAACTTTACATGTCCTTATACATGAGACCAGTTCCACGCTTGACATGCAACTAGTTTTGCATAAGTGGCTAGCGGGTGTCTGTATCTCCTACTATAGTCCATATCTGATTTACCATGAGTTGCTAATAATTTAGTTATCATCGTTGTGGTTCCATGTTCGTAGGTAAGACCAGTTCTATCTTCGAAAGCCCTAAACCACGTAACACTTGCAATGGATAAATTAGAAGCATCTAGTTTAGATCGTTGTTGGGCTGGTGTCATGATATGGTAATATTGTAAGTTGATTTATAGTTGATACTCTTACAACACACCTAACGTGTAAGTTTCATATACCTTGGCTTTACACATAAAGGAATGATAAAGATCATACCACGATGCACATGATAGTGATCAAATGCAAAAACCATATCATTTCACTTTACACATATGATGTTTGCACCTTATATTATAAGATGATCTCTCATTTAGATATCAAGATAAAAATGTGTTCTTCCTTAAATACACACCGTTTTATGTTTCGTCACTTCGAGGCATCACATGATGATCGGGTGTACTTGAATCCACTTTTGTATAATTTGTGTAAGACAGTTTTACACACGCGAGTACTAAGTTTCTTACTTGGCGAGCCTCGGACCGAAATGTTAAGCATGAGTCATATATTAGATATAATGCCCATATAGATGTTCGCCTTTGAAGCTACACCGACTCACGTGATGATCGGACTTGGTGTAGTGGATTTGGTTCATGTAATCACCAAAAAGACATGAGGGATGTCGTTTTTGAGTGGGAGTTCATTTGTAATTTGGATTAGTCGAACTTAATTTGTCATAAACTAAATCAAAGTGAATTTGCATAATTTGTTGTAGTCATTGGCATCTGTTTACTACCTTATGCTTAGTTTTAGTTGAGATCATAGAACTATAGAATTCTCGATATTTGCTTTATGAACTGATATCGTATTGTTTTAAGTGTCAATTTAAAGTTTAGAGGTCAATTTAAAGTTTAAAGTGTTGTCCATGTATTGTTTTAACTCCATGAAGTTTAATAAATAGTATTAAATCAAGAGTAATAATTCCAGAGTTAGTATCAAAAGTATCACATTTGCCTCCATGTTTCTTTGTATTCAAAAGTTGTTTTAATATCAAGGTTATCTAGGAGCTGAAAAAATTGTTTCAGAAACCATCATGTGTAAAACTTCCCCTTGCATTGCTCCCCCAAGCGGCACCAGGGGCTCAACCCCACGCTGCCGCAGGTCTCCCTCATCCTGGCCTCCTCGGGTACTACCGCCACCGGCCTCCTCCGTGACGGTGGAGCCCCCCGCTCCCAAAGGTGGTCGGGAGATCCTGTGCTCGAGAGGTGGGTGACCAGCTTGTGGGGGCGACGGCGGTCGGGCGAGGGGATGTCGGGCCGGCAGGCTCGGGAAGGGGTTGTCGTGGGGGCTGCTTGTCGGCTGCTGAAGTGTGGCGGTGGAGGCCGAGGTCGTCCTCCGCACAAGACTATAGGGCGACCTCCGATCTGGACGCGGTGTGCAAGCAAGAGGTCGTTGGGGTGCACCACGAGGGATCCAGAGCGGCGACTCCTGGCAAGGCGGCGGCAGCATCCCCCTGCCGGGATGGCTGGCCATGAGGCGATGCGAGCAGTGGCGCCTGGATGCATTGGACCTCGGGATCCGGCGTCCATGGCCGGTGCTTTCGATCGGAGTGAGATCCGGTGGGATTTGGATCATGTTGCAGCCCTTACATGTGGTGGTTCTCGGGCGTAATTGTCGGGGCTGCAGTCGCGAGGATGTGCAACGGAGGAGATGGTGGAGGATGTGGTGGTTTGGCTAGATCCAGCTGGATCTTGAGCCGTGGGTTGCTAGTGGTCTGGCCTTTAGCATGATGCAGGTTGGCGAGTAACATCTAGGCTTGTCCTCGGCAGCTGGCCGACTGGCAGCTAGCCGAGGACGGTGATGGCGATGGCTACGGGTGTCGCTCCCTTCTAGAAGGCATCGCCGAGGTGATGTCCCGCCATCCCTGTTGAGGATGCTCTGGGAAATCCCTAGATCCATCGTGATCGGTTGATGGTGGCGCACTTGCGTCGTCTCCCTCTTGGGGGCATCGATTTGGAGCTCGCTCAGGCCGGAGGGACCAGTGGATGATGGTGGTGTTGGCGTTGCTAGTTGTGTGGCGACGATGACATCGGTGTGCGAACTAGAGTTGCGGCATGTCCTTCATCACCGACTGTTCGTGTGTATTTGGGATCCTGTACGGCGTGCTGTCGTGATGGTGAAGTCAGAGCTGCGGCCGTAGGGCGACATGTGGCAACGATGCCACTTGAAGGGCTATGCCGGTGCATGGATCTCCAGCTTCTGCATGGATTTCATCAGTGCAAGGTGTGCAACTTTCTCCCATCAAGGTCTCCCTTGAAGTCAGAGCTGCCTCCTCCTCGATGTGATTGTGGTCACTGTTTGGCATCGGCCGACATGGTCTCTGACGTTATTTGCAGCAGGGGTCTGGTTGGTGGTTGTCGAAGGTGGAGTTGAGTCGCTGACTTGCGGAGGAGTGATGACGATGACGCTCGATGACGTCCCTCAATGATGGCATTTTTTCTCGATCTGTGTGGGTGGCCAGGTTGGCCGGGTTGCACGGTGTGGTCATGTTTCAAGGCGACACGTTGGTCCTTTCTACCTATTTTTTAACCGGTTCCCCTTTAATAAACCTGTCAATACTCTTCTACTTAAATAAAATGAGGCGAACTGCCCGTTTTGTCACAAGATATGGACAGTTTCTATACTAAGATTGAAACACATGACCTAATCCTATAACAGCACTAGATCGTGTTGGCGCGCGTTGCCGCGCCCGTCCATTAGAAGTATAGATTGTTAGGAATTATAGAAAAATATTTAAATTTGAACTGAGAAGATTGATATTTTAAAAGTAATGTAAAATATTTATGTATAATTCAGAGTAAGTATTGCAAAGAAAGATGATATTAAATAGCAGAGAAATAATGCAATATAAAAAATAACAAGTAAATTCTGAAACGGAGTGTGGAAGTAACCAACGTTCACTATCATTAACATGAAAGGAAATTGAAAAGCCAGATCATGATCTTATTACAGGCCAACTACAATTTCGGTTATGTCATATTGCTCCTTCTTTGATAATAGGTATATTATTTTCTCAATAAAATGAAAATAATTTATGTTAATTTTGAAATGAGGAACTCCCAGCCACTATATCGGTTGATGCATATAACTCTAAATGAGATTAATCAATAATATATAACATTTTTTTTTTGAAATGTGCATGTAACAACGATTGTACCGAAATTGATGCATATAGCTTCCTACCACATTTGGTTTCTTTGAAAAGAACAATGTGGTACCGGAAAGTAATAATCTTGATTAGTACTCCCTCCATCTCAAAATATATGTCACAAGTTTATTAAAATTTGAATGTATCTAGTAAATAAATAGTGTCTAGATACATCCAAATTTAGACAACTTTATAACATCTATTTTGAGACGGATGGAATAGATTGAATAAGGAAGATACTCAAAATCCACATGTCCACTATTTCAGTGTTGTTTAATAAAATATAGAACAAAGGAAGTGATGACGCAAAGCACTAATAGAATCTCTATTTGAACACTTGCCATTGCACCGACCATCCATAGCTCCAGCTTAGTTCACCTACTTCAAAGCAAGGTATATCCATCTATTTACACTATAATATATGTATTTCCTGAAAGATACGCAGGCACATAATAAGAAAGTTAATCTCGTATGATTATACCCATACATAGGTCAGTATTCAAAGTGAAAAACGTTGATTGTTTATATAAAAAAGTAGATACACGTGTAGCACATATCTGAGGCAGCAACATACGTCTAATTCGCAAGTAACATAAGCAAGCTATATTGGCCGCCTTGTTCTATCTCTATCAATAAATATGTGTCTAATTGGCACGAAACCCCCGGAGCGCTGAATCATAATAGGAGGAGTTTGGCCAAAAGGAACTAACCACCTTGCGATCCCCAAGGGTAAAATTTCAGAGCTGTTATTTGTGATCGGGCCACTTTTGTTAATGTCAAGTATGTAACTCTGATAATTCTAGAAATACTAACAACACAAGAAAAATAAAATTAGTACTGCAGATAATATAGATTAGTAACCTGGAGATTACTGATAGATGTGTGCAGGACTGCAGGAGGGACAACACCAGAATCTGAACAAACAGAGCAGAGGCGCAGCGCCATTCCCATCTCGTTAGCGCCACCGTCATAATCTCCACAAATCAAAGACAAAACCAAAATTCTAAACGGTAGTGCATGGATCTGCATCGTTATTTAACATCTGTTGGGAATGTTACCTCTTCACTATGCAGAGGTTCGCCACATTAGCCAATTAGGGAAGCCACAAAATTGAGTTCCTTGGAGGCCAACGAAAAACACGACATGATTCCAGCGGGAGTAGGATATGGATCAGGTTCCGTTTGAGGTGGTAGGAAAAAAAAGTGAAAGTATCCCGTCGTCGCAATCCATGCACCGCCGCTGCTGAGTTCTGACACAATCCTCCTCTCTCTGGTCGGCCTCCCCTAGTGTTGCTGCTGACGCTGTAGGGAGAAGGAGACAACCCCGTGGGATAGAGAATACCATATGTAGGGCATGAACTGAAGGAGATGTAGGTGCGCAAATTGTAATGTATCTCCACTGCCATTAATCGGTTGTAGCAACGGGTGCTTTACTCCTCGCTTGAACGCCAACGGATTAGCTCCAAATGCCCACGACACCGCAACGCTGTCCCCTCCAATGCCTGTCCCTTCGCATCGCCCTTGTGCATCTGTCGGTGAGCCCCTGATCGCTGTCGCCATTCTTTCAATCGGTCAGGGCCATTCTGCTGAGCAAAACGACTTTGTTTTCCACGGTAATTAAGTTAACTGGATCGGTAAGTAAAGCTCTTTTTGTTATGTTTATCAGGGCAGGGTGCTACATGGGCTTTCGTTTTGTCGGAGACAGGGCCCAATCAACCACAAGACTTCAAATTTACGACGAGAGTAGCGTCCGCATAGGATATTTGGCCCAGCTCGCAGTGTATGTTGCCAAAACGGAGATCTGACGATCAGAAATGCTCCAAGCATGGAATCACACGGTCAAAAGTGCCCAGCACGTGAGAGGGCTGGGAGGTTGCTCAGTTATAATATCCTAAACTAGACCATGATAGCGCGCGTTGCCGCGCCCGTCCTCTTATGCAAACAAAAATACCATGATGTATGTGCCATGGCATAATTTTCCAAGTTATAACAGATCCACAAATACCATTATGAAACATCTCTCATCCATAATTTTTCTTGTATAAAACATCTCTGATCTCATTTAGCACATATGAAACACAGTCAGTAAAAGCAAACTTATCAGAACCTCAGGGCAACAATAATTCAAAAGCATACACCAGCAGCAAGAATTCAAATTAAAATCACAACTTAATACACTAAAGTAAATCTGAACGACTTAAAACTAAAGTATCATGAAATCTGAACGACTTAGAACTAAAATACTATGATATCTGTGATAGGGCATAGTTTTTTAGTTTTAGTGGATCCACAAACAAAAAAGAATTGCTTTTCTTTTCATTTTTCTAGTATCACGAACTATGCCAAAACATGGCTAGATTCTAAACATCTCCTCTCATTTAGCACATATGAAACACAGTCAATGATTCAAAAGAAAATTTAAAGAACCTCGGAGCAGCAAGAATTCAAAAGCATATGCCAACAGCAAGAATTCAAACACAATATTGCGACCATACAAACGCACGGTGGCCATCTGACTTTTCTACAACATTGATGTACCTTTAGTTTCTTCAATATCAGGTTTTTTAAACGTACTTATATTTCAAGGTAATATCAACATATCTCACCGACTTGAATTAAGTACCAACCAACAACCTTAACGCAGGTTTAATCCAAAGCGCTCGTTAACACACAAGCAAATGAGACTTATGGTGGTGCTGCAACCGGTTTGCTACTCATGAATCTAGGAAGCTAAGGAAGAATAGGTTGCCAGCCCAGCTCTACACCCGAGAAAAAAAGGAGATAGGCAGTTGTGATCGCCAGCCTCCAAAGTTGGAGGCAGATGCCACCAATAACCTTTGAGACGACGCCCTGACCATCAGAACACACTTATGTTCTATCATGATATGGTGGATGGTCCTGGTTTGGACTGAGGTAGGTCAGGTAGAAGCAAGAAATATGGATAATGTTTGATTAAACATAATAGCACCAAAATTAATGAAGGCAAATACACGTGAAATCAACCAAATAGCAATGCACCTATGTTCACAAGAGACCAAAAGAGTAAAAAAAAAGACGTGATTTAGTATGATGGGCTAAGTTTCTTTACACACTATGCAAGGTAATGTCTTGATAAACAATAAACGTATAAAGAAACATTGTGTGCCTGCATTGTGTTCGTGGTATTTATCCTAACGTACATGCATATATGGATGCACATAACACAAAAAATACATCCCAAAGCAGCTTGTTCTTGGTGACTTTAAATATGCTCATACAGAACAAATCGATGATACGTAGTAAATTCTAGATGGCGTCTGAACATGTAAATGAAATGTCATGAGAAAATTAATGGAGCAGCAAAAAATGATTATCACTACTCCTCGCAGAATCATGGCAAGTATACCTAGGGCATCCTAAATAATACTTAACATTACAGATTAGGATTTCAATATATTCGTGATGACTTGTCCCAATTTCAGTATTTCCCTTGTTCTTTAAAAGGGAAATGATCCTATGAACAAATGCCAAAAGCTAACCACTGGCTTGACACGTGATGCACGGCAATATACAACAGACATTATTCAGAAGCAAACGGAGACATGCAATACGAGCAGACCATGCCATCTGAATTCTTCTCAATGGATGTAAAGTCAATAGATTACTTTAAAGCATTATAATAGAGGCATTTCTTCCTTAGGAACAGAAAATTACACCCTCCAAGTTCCTGATGCACAACATACAGAAGGATGGAGTATGGTTTACCATACTGGAGTCAGAGCACATTGAGCCTCCTAAATAGAGAACCACAGTTGTTGGTCCTGCAAAAAGGTAGGCTCAAAAAGGTCAACCAATATGCATAAGTCTCGCATATTTCTATGTCTTAATTATGTTATGTGTTAAGCTTACCACAAACTTGACAGTTGCATTAACAAGTTGCAGATGCATGCTACTCCACGGTCCACACGACCACCCACCATTAGGAGAAAATATTGATGCATGGGAACTATACCTCTGCCTGATCAGAGGAAGAGGATAACAGCTGCATGAACAGGTTGGTCCTGTCAGCATGCAAATGATTGTATTCGTCTGGGGTTAAAAAAATCGAACATGTTACACACAGTAGACAACAGCCATGGTAGTAGCCTAGTAGGACAATTTAACGAGAACAATAATGATATAAGAAAGATTAACTACAGATGAGTAACAAGAGCTAAAATTGCATAACCGAGAGTACCTGTCAGAGCTACTAGGGCTTAACTCGTCCCCTTTGGGGTCAATAACTAGGCTTTGACGACCGGGGGCATGCATTTTCACCGCTGTTCACCATTGACCAAATGAAAGTCACGAGGTGAGGTGAGGCACTGCACAACGCAGGCACAACTAGGGTCACAGACATTTACCCGGTGTGGGGACATGTCACAGGCTAGACGTGCACGAGGGGTCACGCGCGGTGACACAGCGGGCGCTTGCCTGGCACATTAACAAGAGTATATTAAAAATACGGACAGTTTGGAAAGGGTATTGTACAGCGTCGAATACGGGTGAACGTTCCGCGTATGTGTAATGTACGTGGTCAGCGGGGCGGTCAGCGGTCTCTAGGTTGCATTGCACAGAGAGATGGAGTACGATGGGCAGAGGAGGTCGTCAGGCAGGGGTAGGAAGAGACGTCAGACGTGAGCGGTGGGCCCACGTGTAAGGGGTTTGACTTACGGTGCTTTCCTTCTCCCTTTTTTCTTGGTGATTTTTTTGCGTTTTCTTCCTTAGAAACGAAGCCAATCCTCTCCTTATTTTACTGTGTGCGTACGTTAATTTTGTTTACGGCATGGGTGTGTGTGAGTTACAAAACGGGCACCTGGGCTAAAGAAGTCTGTGGCCATTGCTACCATCGTGGCATGGCGAGATATGCTAAGCAAGTTTGGCGTGGCGCTTGTCGGAAGTGTTTGAGTTTTAGAAAAGATTTGCGTCTTCGTTAATCCATACCTTGGCCATAGCCAAAGATTTTCACCCATCCGATGCCACAAGTAGAAGGGGTGGGTTCAAGTACATTATGGTCATCTTTCGCAGATCTGGTCCGTGCTCACGTTGACCGATGGTTTATCTAAGTGAGCAGGGATGGAGCCAGGATTTATGCATAGGGGTGAGGCACCAACGGAGCAGAAAAAGAGTTTGTTGTTCAAATAACCTACCCAAAGTTTCTTTTTGTCTTAAACTAGCATGTCGGCCCTCGCAAATGCGAGGGCATCACCTTTAATGTCTTAAAATAACTGAGAAATGATTGTAGTTTGATTTCATAGACATCATATACCAAGATGTTCCCTGTAAGTGAAACATTTCAACCATCTTAGGTAGGTAACTCATGCACGTATGCTTTTCTGTAAGAACTAATAAATGGTAATCTCAAACCAAGAGATTCTACTCTTCCTACTCACGTTTACTGGTCCTAACATATAACATGACTATGTCGGTAGGGCGGCATATTAATAAAAGATTGAACAAACACTGGGTTTACTCTTTGATTGGTATAACATGACTCTTATTTTACAAAGGGTTAGCAACCATAAAGATCGACACAAAGGTGTGTTTAGTCACATGTAGTAGGAACCGTAGATGGATACATATTATTAAAATACATATATGTTTACTCGTGGGTGATCTATAAAAAGTATAGAATTTATAAGCCTAGATATTAACATATCACTATAGTAATTGGACAACGTTTATATAATAAAGGGCGGCAAATATGAACTATGTATACGGAAGAGTAAATAAAATAAGTGACCCTCCTAACAAAAACCTTGTTTGTAGCTATTGCTATTTCTATAATGGTGTCCTTTTTTTAAAGCACATATCTGATAACAAACACCAAGCCTCCACTTCCATGCACATCCTATACACAATATTTCCCTGTTGTTACAGATGAATCTAGTCAAGTTAAATCTTTATCTTCTAAAGAATTAATGTGTCGAGTATGTGGCACTATGGACCAAACGATTAATCTTATTAAAGATCATATAAAATGTCCATCGTTTTATTTCTAATTGGATCCGCTCGACATCTAATTTTTTTGTCGGTGTCGATATTTATATAACAATGTCATATTTATTTTTGTTAAAGCACATAGCTCATAACCAGATCCAAGCCTCCACTTCCATTGACATCCTATATGCATGATCCCTCTGTGTTGTTAACAGTTGTGCAAATAGGTTACATATGAATCTAATCAGGATCGATCTTTAGCTTCGAATAATAACCAATGAGTAGAGTATGTGAAAACGTAGACCAAATGCCTAATCTCAGTAAACTTCATATAAAATGTTGATCAATTTGTTTACTAATCAAACTAAAATTTTAAAGATTTAACTTTTATCACATGGATGTTAGCATGAAACTTTTTATGTCAAAAATAAGATGTCCGGCAGACATGATTTAAGTTTTCATCGGTTTACCTTGCTTTCACCATTCCATAAGGTGTCGAGAGAGGAAAAACCATAGATGTGTGTAGTGTAGGTACCTTCTCTGTTAGGTTCACATGTTCTTAGTGGAACCTCCTAATGGTATATTTAGACTATGTCGTAAGGAGTAAGGTTTTCTAACTCCTTCATTGGACAATAGTGTATGTCATGATCGACTTCATGTAACCGATGATTGTCATGGTTCTTATGTTCGTCATTTTATTTTTTCTTCATAGGTTGAATGATGGGCAACAGTTTCTGTAGCATGCCTTTGAGAAGCATCCCAAGTTAGTATTCAAATATCTTAGGGTCAAACTTTTGAGGTGGGAATTTCTTAGGGCTTTCAAACATGTGAGTTTAATTATTCCAAATTTTGTAGATTCATTTTTAATAATATGTACCAAAAATACTATGGAAGAACGTAAGATTCTAATATTAGAGTCGCCGACTTGAATGGACCTTGACAGAGTTCATTTTTTTTTTATACGGAACTTTTTTAGGCATCCATCTTACTTTTTTAATTTATGTTTCAATGTTACAAATGTCCATTGAGAAAGATACATGAAAGAAGACAAGATGCCATGAATGGAGTTACTAACTTCGATGGAACTCGACCGAGATTTTTTATATGATTTTTTTGTTTGGCCTTCATTTCAGTTTTAATCCATTATTTAATTTTATAAATATCCATCGGAAAATATATGCAAGAACATAAGATGCCGGGAATAGAGTATGACTTCCATGGACCTTGACAGTTCTTTTTATATATGGTACATTTTGTTGGCCTTCGTTTCATTCATTAATCCATCAAGCAGTTTTAATAAACCTATGGATCGTTTAAAAGATAAAGGCTTATACACATTTGAAGAGAGCATTTTTGAAAGTTGTCCTAAAAACGCTTTATACGTTTCACTGTTCATAGTATAGTTAGTTGTATTCATTTTGATTTATTTTCCATCCGTATACTCATAAAAATTATGTCTTCCTATATAAACACTTGTAGTAGCATGTATTTGCGCCGCCACGTCCATGTATATGTACCTTCTTTCATTCTGAAATAACTTGCTCGGATTTTGTCTAAATTTATATGTATCTAGACATATTTTAGTGTTTAGATATATCTTAATTTAGACAAATTCAAGTCGCCTGTTTTCCAAACCAAAGTAGTCTCTTAGCCATAGTCCGTGTCATGCAGGACAATCCAGGTTCAATACAAACTCTATAAATCAAACTTTTGCAGCTCAATTTCATACACGTATCGGGAATGGACATAGAAAAAAAAATTGGACATAACATCATTACGTGATAATAACTTCAGGATTGGCTTATCAGGTTAAACATAATTGGCTGATTAGTAATTCACGGTCAGATCCAGCACTTGACCTCTATAACTCATGTGCGATGATTCTAAAAAAATTATTCATGTATGTTGTATATGTGTTCGAGTACGTGTTAAGTAATCAATTAATTGTACCCGATGTCCCTATAGGCTAAGCATGTAAATCTGCCACGTCCAGGCTTAGTTCTCTTTTTTTTTTTGCGGGAACAGGCTTAGTTGTCTTGGACTTATGGCTTGACAAAACGTGCACGTGGTGTTCACTCTAACGATCAGATTTTCATTTTGGTTGCTTTTCACGTGACATGGGCCGTGCAATCACGGACATACTTTTCTGTTAGGCTTTTACGTTCTCTAATTAAATCGTAGCCACTGATTCTAAATCTAACTGTTAAAATAATTTACGTGGCGGCTCGAAAAACATCCTTATATTACTTTTAGTATATAATAGATGACCTCCTGAACGAGTCTACCACGTGACATGCATAAGTTTAATATCAAAAATTTCTATAGGATTATAGATAAATTTATTTTGTTTTTTTCACTACGCTTCTATAGCGAGCTTGAACGACAAATGGTTGCTGATCTCCTAAGAGCATCTCCACTCGCCCTCCATACGGCGTCCGACGCAGCCTGATTTTGAGCCGTATGGGGGGACAGCGGATGCGATTTGGGGGGAGGGGGGGCGCTGCTTCCCAGCCGTGCCCCCCATACAATATATTTCAAACTTTTAAAAATAGGAAAACACGTCGATTAAAACTGCAGTTCAAACATGTTTATACAAATAAAATTAAAAAAAACTAAACCCTAGTGGCGGCCTCGGCCCCGGCCGAGTCCAAGGCGGCAGTACATCGCCACCGCGTAGTCGCCATCCTCGTTTTTGCTAGGCACCTGCTTCGGCGGTGGCATGCTGCTGCTGCCCTAGCCCGGATCGTCGCCCCAGCTCGAACACCCCGCCCCGTCGTCGTCGCCCTCGAGGTCAACGCTCAGGACGAGGCGGCGCGCCCTCTCTTCCTGCTCGCCACAGTACTCCTCCGCGGATCATGCTTCTGCGAAGTCATCGTCGCTGGCAGCACGGCCTCGTAGGAGGCGCGCTTGGCGACGCGCTAGCCCGGAAACTCTTCCGGGTCCTCATCGATCTTGAAGACGTCGAGGAAGACCGGGCGACGTGGCGTGGCACCAACCGCTGGTCCGGGCGTCATGGCGGGGCTGGCCTAGGAGGCATCATCAGCGGCGAGTAGTTCCCGGCGGCGATGTATTCCAGGCGGCCTGGGGCGCTCCACCACCGGGTGCGCCCTTCAATGTTGTTGTCCTCCGGCAGGGGCCCGTTGCCTTCATAGGCGGCGAGGCGGTCTTGGTGCTGGGCCTCGAAGAACGCGGTCCACGACTCCGCGTTGTCGGGGTCCCAGGCCGGATCGTTCCTCTCCTCTAGCGAGAGGACCTCCCAGTAGTGGCGGTAGATCTCCGCCTGCCGCGCGTGGCCTCGGGGGACCGGCGGGACGGGCCGTCCATCGGCAGTGAGGACCCAGCCGTGCGGGCACCTCACATCCGGCGGCGCTGGGTACCCCGCCTCCCACAACACGCGCGTGTAACACCCCAAAAATGTTAATCAAGTTTATCAAGTTCTAATCACCCAAGTTTAAGGTTAACAAAAACTTTTATTCCAAAAATCTATATGAATGCATGTGTGATTTGCATTAGTCTATTATTGATTGAATTTGCTATGCTTGATTGTTACAAATGATGAGAAATGGTTTAAAGGTGAATGCTACATCATCTAGGCCAATTACAAACAAAATCAAAAGAAAAAGAAATCAAATAGCCAATTACAAACAAAATCAAAAGAAAAAGAAATCAAATATGAATTAAATAACCAAATGGTCATTTTGACCAAAGTTAACCACTAGGCCACTTTGAGTGTTCCTATAAGAGAAATTCTAACAGAAACAATTCCACTTCTTTTCACCCCTTGATAGACCAAGTAAAAGTTAATCCAAGCCCACTTTACAAACTCAATAAAATTATTTTCAAATCTATTTAAAGGACAGTTCAAATTTGAATCTAGTTCATATGGTAAGATCACCATTTTGCAAAAGCCACTCAGACCAATTCCACTTAACTTTTCCAAGCAACCATAGATACTCAAGCATAAGATCCAACCACTCACCAAATTTCATTAAAAAAATTCAAACTAAAGCTCACGCGGCCATTAAGACAAACACCTTGCGGACACTAATTAACATCTGCCTAACTTCACTGTTTGAGCAGTGATCACTCGACCAATTGGTTCCCTCTTCACTCCTCTGTCTCCCCCAGTGTCGAGCAGCACCAGACCATTCCTCCCTTAGCCGTTTTGCACCAGTGCGCCGCCACCCGAAGCCACACTCGCCGGCCGACAGTGGACAGAGCGCCAGAGACCACGCCGCCCTCGTCCACGACGCGCACCAGACACGCCACCGTCCATCGCCACCCCCTGTACAACCCACAAACACAGGAGAGCCCTGGACCACCCTAGCAGCGCCACGCCCAATGTCTCTGTGCCGTGCCGAGAATGCGCCAGAGCGCCGCACCCGATCGGCTCGCACAGACTGCGCCTCGCTCTCCCCGCGCACGCGCACAGTCACGATGATCACAACCACCTCCCAGACACCCCCGTTCGCCGCCGCGCGACCCGTAGCACCCGTGCGCCGTCGCAAACACCACCGCTCGTGCGCAGAGCATCACACGCACCCGACCAACCTAGACCGCCCCGTGTCGCGCCATTACGCCAGTGATGATCGCCAGGGAACACCGCACCGCCCCTACCCTCAGCCGCACGGCTAGCTGCCTGTATCATCGTCACCGACGAGCCCGAGCCCATTCCGCTCAGTACCCTCGTCGTGGTATAAATAGAGACCCCCTCCGCCTCCATTCTCCAAACCAACACACTCCCCACTCCTCACTGAGCCTCCCACACCCTTCCCCGGAGCAAGGCGAGCTCTTCCTCGCCGGAATATGGTCGGAGCCCACCGCTGTAGGAGGAGAAGGGCGCTATCGATTGGAGCTGCCCCAGGAACCGCCGCGACCACCGTTCGAACCGCCGTCGTCGACCACGTCGTTCGACCCCATCGCCGACCCTAGCTGGAGCCCAGGTGAGCCTCACCAGACCGCCACCGCCGCGTTAGGTTTAATTCCCCGCTGGAGTTGTTCGTCATCGACGATGAACTACCGCCGTTGGATCGTCTTTTAATCGCACGTCCTAGATTTAACGATACCGTTTCGGTTAGTTTAAGTCGCTGACTAGTGGACCACCCCTGTCAGTAGCCCGCTGCGCTGTGCTATGCAGATTGGGCCGGCCCGTTTAGTTTCCCACGCAGCCCAGTGAATTCAAATAAGTATTTTCCAATTTAGTTAAAATCACATTCTGTCAGTAAATTCAAAAATCCATTCAGAGAGATTCACTGAACCAAATTGCATGATTCCAATTTTGTTAGAAGATATTTAAATTATCTATCCAAGCCCGTTGAATTCAAATAAATTGGAGTTAGAGATCAGCTATACCAAAAATAACAAGACAGAGACTTTTCCACATTCAAACATTTTTCAAAAATCAACCATAAATGCTTTTGAGTTAATTCCAACTCTCAAAAATCAAATTTGATAAGATCTATCTGAATATGTAAAAATATTTAGGTTTGCATGCTGTGACATTGGACTAGTACCAAAGGAATGCTATTTGGGCATTTCTAGTCACTTTAATTCTATTAAATGATAATCTTAAACTTTATAAAATATGACCAACACTTTAAATCACATTCCCATGTATTAGAATATACGGTGATGACATGTTTCAACATGATACCATATTTTAATTGGAGAATATTAAACCTTAATTATTTTCAATGAGTAGAAATTACTTTTCTTAAATAAGATAAACAAGATTAAGTCCTTAATTCATGTGATGATTGTGATGATGCTAGATCATCAAGTGTGAGCCTTAGTGTGCTAAATAGAAATAGTTAAGTATTGTTTGGTGATTGTGTACCCCGTATTCATTTATAGACAATAGTACCGACCCAAGCTACGAGGAGGAGGAGTACTACCAAGAAGAAGAAAACTTCAACCACTGCTCTACTCAAGGAAAGCCTAACACTACAAGTTAACTATGCAAACTAACACTTGCAAGTATTATATCTATGCAAGCCATCACTAATTGCAAGATAACCTAAGCAAGATGCATTAGGCATGCTTGGTTATATAACTTTGATTATACCAATCCCAAATTTTACTTGCAAGCTTTATCCTTTTACTTTACTAAAGTCTTTACTTTTTGACGAGGGTTTAACTCGTCAATGCCCATTGTTATGGACTTGGGTTTTGGAGAAGGAGGGAGAGCTGGAGACATCTATCGGCTAGCAAACAAGCACACATGGGACAAAGGATTTACCCAGGTTCAGGCCTCGTAGAGGTCCCTACTCCTACTTGTCTTCTCATGGAATTATCGAGGGAGTCGAAAGTTATAATGGTGCGCAGATGCAATCTGGCGAGGGTTGTGGAAACTAGGGTTGCATGTGTTCTCCTTGCTGCCCCCTCCTAGCCTTTATATAGATAGGCTAGGTCTCGGGTAGCAGGTCGAGTCGGTTACAAGTTAGGGTTTTCCCTTTCAAACTTTCTATCTTTAGCTTCTTCTTATTCTTCAAGCAATCGAGAGTCCGCGGGTTACTCGAGTCCTTTCATCTGGGCCTTGGCGACACCGTGGGCCTGTGCGTATTTGGACCGTATATACCAAGCTCGAGTACCTGTAGGGTATACCCATGTTAGTAGCCCCCGAGTGTCCAGTGGAATCGTAGATTCGACTGGGGACTTTTTGAAGTCTTCGAGTGCCTGAATGAGTACATTTCGACTGCTTTTATTTGTGTCATAGGAATTGTCGATATACGTACCCGATGTAACCGAAGTATCGGTATCAGTTAACCACCTTAGGGTGAGACAATGCAATCTACTCGAACTCGAGTCCCCGGACTCGAATCCGGAAAAGTGCTGGCGTAATTCGACTCAAGCCGCGGAGGTCTTACAGAAATCGAATTCCAGTTATATGGGTGTGAGCACTCGACGCGTCCGTCAAGGCATGTTCATCGCACCTGTAGGCATGGATATGTTTCTGGTAGTGCGTAGCTAATGCGTTGTCAGGCCTTATTCAGGTCTTACCTTCACGATGTAAGCGCGGCATCCGAATTTTATCGTCGCGGAGACGATTCGGGTGACCCAGGAGACGCAGTCTCTTTGTAGGGAAAAATCATGAGGCCGTGTCGCCATGAGCTGCGGGTGCGGACGTTATCAACACACAATTTTCTGTACAAATAATCATAGGGTGCACGACCAGCGCTCCCTATGGGAGTAGCCCCCGAGTGTCTGGTTGAATCGAAGGCTCAGGCAGGGGCTAAATAACGTTTGCGACTGCCGCCGTCTTTTGGTTGCTTATTTCAGTCAAAATTTTACAGCGCTCCCTATGGGAGTAACCCATGTCCACAGTCGAATTGTATTTTCGAATGGTTTGGGTTTGTCTTTGATTGTCCCTCTTACTGCAAAAAGAAAAGAAAATCGTAGGGTGCGCGGCCAGCGCTCCCTATGGGAGTAGCCCCCGAGTGCTTAGTGGAGTCGAAGACTCCAGCAAGGACTAAAGTAGTTGAATTTTTCCACTGCGTAGCTTTGATGACGTCAGTGCTGACGCTTGTATGACCTCATTTTCCCGCGTGAGCGAGTTTGACGGGACGTGACGAGCGATGGGTCCTACTTCCTGACTTTGATTTGACTGGGCGTGCGTAATCTTTATTTTAACTGCGCCTCCTCGATTTCCGCGCGTAATGGGAGTAGTGGAGGGACGGTTCGCGCTTCTCCTTCTCCACGTGTCCAACACCATGTGTGCCACGCGTCAAGTAGGGTTTTTCTGAGCCGTTGGATTGCATCTTCTAGGGGTTAAGTAGCGATGCTACGGCGGTAATTTTCCCATCTGCGTTTTTTCTACCTTGCTGCCATCGCCATTGCTGCTGCTCTTCTACTCTTTCTTGCGCTCGTTTCCTCCACAATGTTGGACCACCTCCGCTCGTTTCCGAGCTACTTCCTGCGCTCACATCGTCACCGTTCAATGGGGAAGAAGAAAGGAGGCGATGTTGCTGATTCCGTGGCCACCGTCGCCACGATGAAGAAGAAGGGTAGCTCCGCTGTTGCGGGCACCAGCACCGCCGCCGGCGGGAAGAAGAAGGTTGCGGGCACCCGCGTGACAAATGGTGCGTGGCGCCCTTCCATCATCAAGGCGTCGGATCTCCGTTTTCTTCCCCAGGACGGAGTTATCTCCGCAGCAGTCGCCGATGCGCGTGTCCCCAACGGTGAGACCATTCCTGCTCCTCCCGCTGGTTTCCGCGTGATGTTTCTTGCATTCATCATTCGCGGTCTTTCCTTGCCTCTCCACCCCTTTCTTAGGGGTCTTCTTTGTTTCTACGGGCTCCAGCTCCATCAGCTATCCCCAAATTCGATTCTCCACATCACCTGCTTCATCACTCTTTGCGAGTGCTGACTCGGAATTGAGCCACACTTTGGTCTTTTCAAGCGCATTTTTAAATTGAAGCATCAGTCTGCATCTGGCTCTTTAGTTTATGACGTAGGTGGTTGCGGAATCCATGTCGACCCATCCGCCACCTACTTCGACATCAAGCTCACCAAGTCTGTCCAGGGATGGAGGGGCAAATGGTTCTATGTCCGCGATCAGAAGTCCAAAGATGAGCACTTTCGACTCGCGCCCTTTGATCCCGCGACTCCTTACAAGAAGATGTGTTCCTGGAAGAACGTAGTTATGCCTGGCGAACTCGCAGAGACAGACGTGCTGTATCAACGCGTCTGCGACCTCGAGAGTCGCACAGGCACGGAAGAGGGAGGCTGCGCCTTGGCTGCGCCGTCACGTCCAGCCTCTCCAAGCCAGAGTCCATCCCATGTTTCAATAGGCTGGCGCTGATGATGCCACTCGCGTGTCTGCCGATGGCATGTCCGCGAGTAAGGTGGATAAGAGGGTTCGACTGGTCACGAAGTACACTGGCAAGGATGTGCTTCCGAATGAGCCAGTCGTTCCTCCTTTTGATGCTTCGAACCCTCCTCCTGAGGTACAGTTGTGCTACGCAGTAGCTTGTTTTCGCGATTGCTTTTCTGTTGCTTACTTGTCCTTTTTTGCTGATCTTCACTGTCTGTGTGCAGGATTGGGCGGTGTCGCCTTGTATGCCCCCTCTCCTTGAGGGGATTATTCCTCGCGAAGCTTTTGGAAGAGGACGAGTCTGAGTCGACTGTCCCTTCTGATGTGGAAGAGGAAGCCCCCGAGTCCGAGAGTCCGGATACTCGCAAGCGTTCACGCAGCGAGGATTCTGACGCGTCGTATCCTTCGACTCCAGAAGGCACGGATGTTGGCGCGGAGTCACTAATTCCCACCGTTCATGTGAGAGCTGTGGCACCATCTTCTCGCAAGAAGATTCGACTGCCTAAGGAGTCTTCGTCGGAATCGGTGGAGGCCACGTTTGATTTTGACAAGTTTGACTGGTAAGTTTTCGAGTTCATTTCTACTTCTCTGTTTTCTTCTTGTTGGCTTTGCCCTGGAGTTTGCCCTTTCTCAATGTGGGTTTTGTCTTGTAGTCAAGAGGCGTCGTCATCTTCTGGCGACGTCGAGTTTTTGAAGGAATCAGGAGTCGCGACCTCAAGGGCCAAGAAAGAGGTCGAGCGCGCTCCTTCCCCTCCGGTGGCGGCCCACTCCGGGCACAATTCTTCAAGCTCTCCTCACGTAGGGGAGCATCGAATGGTTGCTCGGATGACGGTACAACAAACTTCTTCGGAGTCATTGGAGGACCATTTAAGTATATCTTTCCTTTTTTTTAATGTGGTAGTCGACGTTATCCGTTGCTTTCACTGATTCCTTGTTTGTGCGACAGCTCCTTGTAAAGGAAGCCGCGCAAGTGGCAGAGTAGGTGATGGCGATGGGTCGCCAGCATGCAATGCTGGAGACGCGTCACCACGTGGTCGAAAGTGAGTGTTCTACACTTATTCTTTTTCGCCTTCTCCTTCTTTGGTATAGTCGACTGATAGTCAATTTTTGATTGCCGTGTAGCTGAACATAACGCTTTCTGCGCAACGTCGCCACCTTGGAGAAAACACTTGCCGCGGCTGTGAAGGGTTGCGACGAGGCACTCGCAGCTCGTGACGAGGCACAAAAGCGTGAAGAGGATCTGCGTGCGTCCTTTGCGGCCAGGGAAAAGTTGTTCGAAGAACAACTGTTCTCAGTCGCCAAGGCTCTCTCAGGTACCTTTGCCTATGGATATTGATGTCCTTCTCTACCCTTAGTGTTTTTTGTTGGTAGCGCTAAAGTTTTTGATTCATGCATGGGTTCATGTGCAGATGCTGGCGATCTGAGCTTTGACCCACAGGCCCTTCGTCGCGACGATGCTCTGGCAGGCGCGGTGCCTGCAGTCGAGGACCACAGCGCTGTTGTCCAAGATACACTTTCCAAGGCCAAGGTCGCTCTCAGTCGCCTTCGGGAGGAGTTGATGCCAAAGGCAGAACTCATCGATAATATGGACGAGCTGGTGGAGTCATTCGCCGGTGGTGTGCCTTCCGCCTACAAGAACTCCCTCCGCGCGGCTGACACGTCCATGACACTCGCGATGGTGCAAGCCCACAGAGCTGATATCGATCCTTCCGCGGTGTCAAAGACGATGCCTGTTGGCACGGATGGTCAGCAGGTAGTCTTCGCTCCTTTTGCGACTGTCTGTGCTAAATATGGCCATCACTTGATAAATACTGTTGCGAAGTACTCGGAGGAGATCCAACGTGCTAAGAAGGCAGCGAAAGCCTCGGCCTCAGGGGCCGGCGGAAAGTCAGTGGCGTCTGATACTGCCACGGACTTGATGAAGCCCCTGAAGTCGTCGAAGTCGAAGAAGCCAGCTGCTCCGTAGTTATCTTTTGTAATAGTTGATTGATTGTTCTTTTGGTTTGAGAACATGCCTGCTGGCGAGTGTGTCTTGAATACTTATGCCGATCCTGAATGCATCTGTTCCCTTCGCCTTTGTGTTAATTTGGTTGCCTTATTTGCCTCTGTCTTGACTTGTGGTAGGGTACATCAAGTGCTCCCGTGGGGGGAACCCAGGACTCGCCATCTCTTGATGATACAGTGGCACCACCGCGCTCTAGGGTAGAGGAGCTATCCTTGCTTTCGTGACTTCGTGATCGCGTGAAGCAGCTGGAGCGTGAGTTGCCCGTGATCCGCGGTAGCGCAGACGTGTGGAAGTCGAAGGCAGAAAAAGCCGCCGCCCACGAGCAATATCTGCTTGGCGAGGTGACGCAGCTGGACGACCAGTTTAAGTGTTAGTTTGCTTATTCTCACCTTTTCCTTCATAGTTACTCACCACGGTACGTTGTACTCATGCTATTGATGCTGCTTCGTGTAGTTGTTAGCGCGCGCCATCCGCGGGAGGAGAAGGATAGAATTGACATTCGCCTTCATGATCTCACCCAGGAGCAACTTCAAGAGAGTGGATACTTCTGGGTAGATCATGATCGCGCGACTGTGTTGGCGACCCTGCAGGATCGCGCATCGCGAGTGCTGCTCTTCCTAAAGAAGTCGCAGTCGTGCTTGAAGAATATTTATCGGGTGATGTTCCCATTGGATGACGCTCCATCAAGCCTGCTGGTTCTCCTTGCCAAATTTCAAGATCTGTCCTCGGTTCGCGAGTGCGTGAGGCAGCAGTTGGTGGCTGGTGCCAAGGCTGCCCTCTTAATGGTGCGATTGCACAGGCCTGACATGGACGTTGCCGCCATCGCCTCTGGTCCTCTAGCGCCGCCGGCAGGATCTGCCTGGAATATGGTACCGCACTATCAGGCGGTGGACCGTCCAGCAGAGGAGATCGTCGACTTCTTCGAGGAACAAACCAACGTTCTCCTGTTGCAAGGGTAGCCAAATTTGTATCCTGCACATAAGTGTACTTGTGTTGTAAAGTTCGTATAAATGTTGTAGATAATTTATTGTCGAATGTGTATAAAGAGCTTTGTGAGCGTGAGGTGCGTTGCACTATGCGAGTCTTTTTCGTTAGCCTGGCCATCTTTTATCTCGGTCCCTTGTCAACCTGTCAGGTGCATTGCAGCTGGGTTGAGTTTGTGTTCAGGTGTTCGATTGATGTGCCAGCTACTCAGGATATCGCGTTTTTTATTCGAAGAACAGATGTATGCAGGGTGGCGCAGCCCCCGAGTAGGAAAATTGACAAAGTGAAGGAGAACACGGAGTTTTGGGGCACTTAGCTTTTATTTATTCGAAGAGCAGTGCGAGGTACAATGTGCGGCTAAGTAGCCTTGGCTGAGTAGCCTTATTTGTGATGGAAAAGTAAAAACGACTAGGGGTAGAAGCATCGCAGTTGTGCGACGTTCCAAGGGTTGGAGTATGCGACTCCTGTCTCTAAATCTTGAAGGCGATAGGCGCCACCTAGGATTACTTCTGTAATCACGTACGGTCCTTCCCAGGGGGACTCGAGCTTGAGATGCCCCTGCTGCTTCATTCGCAGGACCAGGTCTCCTTCGACGAAGGATCTGGGGCGAAGCCTTCTGCTGTGGTAGTTGCACAGGTTCTGCTGGTAGATCGTGGATCTTTCTGCGGCGATTTCTCTTGCTTCGTCAAGGAGGTCGACGGAGTCTTCGAGTGTAAGGGATGACTCTTGTTCGCTATAAGCGACCACGCGCGGCCTTGTACCGTACTTCGGCGGGTAGTACTGTTTCTGCTCCGTGCACCATGAAGAATGGCGTGTAGCCCGTGGCGCTGTTTGGAGTTGTACGTAGGCTCCAGAGTACGGATTGTAGCTCATCTAGCCGGCAACCCGCGGCTTGTTCGAGTGGTCGGAGGAGTCGCTTCTTGATGCCGCTGCAGACGAGCCCGTTTGCTTTTTCCACCTGACCGTTGGTCTGTGGATGCGCTACTGAGGCGTAGCTGATATTGATCCCCAGGTTCTCGTAGAATTCTTGGAACTCCTTGGATGTGAAGTTCGTCCCGTTGTCGGTGATGATGTTGTGTGGCACACAGAAGCGGTAGACGATGGACTCGAAGAACTTGACTGCGCTGTGCCCTGATTGGTTGGTTACCGGCATGGCCTCGATCCACTTGGTGAATTTGTCGACTGCAACCAAGAGGTCAACGTAGCCTCCATGCGAGGACCTTGGAAGCTTGCCAACCATGTCGAGCCCCCACTGTGCGAAGGGCCAGGCCAATGGAATAGGCCGTAGCTCTGCGCCTGGTGCGTGTGGCTTGTCCGTGAATCTCTGGCAAGCATTGCATTTTTGGACTATGTCCTTGGCGTCGCGCATGGCCGTGGGCCAATAAAATCCAGCTCGTAGAGCTTTAGCAACGAGGGCGCGACTGTCGGCGTGGTGCCCGCAGGTCCCTTCATAGATGTCGAGGAGAACTGCTCTTCCATCGGCCATGGAGACGCATCGTTGTAGCACTCCTGTGATGCTGCATTTATACAGTTTGCCGTTGATAACGGCGAATGCCTTGGAGCGCCGCGCGATGTGCCGTGCATCTGTCGGGTCGTCCGGTAGTCTCTTGCTGAGGAGGTACGTAATGTACGGCTGCATCCAAGATTGCTCGATCATCATGATGCTCATCGGTCCCTCGAGTCCTGTGTCCAGCTCCAAGTCATCGAGTGCCATTGTCTCATTAGGTGGCGTAGCCCCCGAGTCCGTGGCTGTGCTTGTTTTCTTCTCTGCGGCCTTTGGCTTGATGGAGCGTTCGCATATGCGCTCGAGAAATACCCCAGGTGGTATGGGGGCGCAGGTAGAGCCTATGTTGGCGAGTGTGTCCGCCTCCTCGTTGCTTTCGCGACCTATGTGTCGCAACTCGCAACCATCGAAGTCTCCCTCGAGTGTATCATAGAGGTCACGGTACGCGATCATGTTGTCGTTCAGTGCGTCGCACTCGTGCATTGTTTGGTTGACGACCAACTTGGAGTCGCCATATATGATGAGCCTTTTGGCGCCGCAGGCTTTTGCCATCCTCATTCCGTGCAACAGGGCCTCGTATCCAGCCTCGTTGTTTGAGGCTGTGAACTGCATTCGCAAGATATACTTCAGCTTGTCTCCTTGAGGTGATGTCAGTATGACACCTGCGCCTGCTCCGTCTTTCCGCTTGGACCCATCGAAGTGCATTGTCCCGAGGTAGGACATATCTGGCTTGTCCGGGAGCTGGTTCTCCATCCAGTGCACGAGAAAGTCAGGGAGAACTTGCGACTTGATGGCGTCGTGTTTTTCGTATGTGATGTCTCGTGGAGACAGCTCTATTCCCCAAAGCGCGACTCGCCCCGTGGCGTCGGGGTTATTGAGGATATGTCCCAACGGGGTGTCATTGACTACCACGATTGGGTGTTCCTGGAAGTAGTGGCGCAGTCGCCGGGCGGTCATAAAGACGTCGTACGCCAGCTTCTGGTAGTGCGGGTACCGCTATTTTGATGGCGTGAGGACCTCGCTGAAGTAGTATACCGGGCGTTGTACACCGTGGACCTTGTTTTCCTCAGCTCGCTCGACGACGAACACTGTGCTGACCACCTGGTTGGTGGCGGAGATGTACAGCAACAGTGGTTCCCTTTCTCATGGAGTCACCAGTACTGGCGAAGTGGATAGCAGACGCTTGAGATCTTCGAATGCTTCTTGCGCTTCATTGGTCCACTCGAATTTTTCAGCTTTGCGGAGGAGCTGGTAGAAGGGTAGTGCCTTTTCACCCATCCGACTGATAAATCGACTGAGGGCTGTGATTCGTCCGGCCAGTTGCTGGACGCCTCTTATGTTCTTCGGCTTCTCCATGGCCAGTATGGCTTTTATCTTCTTCGGGTTCGCCTCGATTCCCCTCGTGGAGATGAGATATCCGAGTAGCTGCCCAGATGGTACGCGGAAGGCGCATTTTTCCAGATTGAGCTTGATCCGGTAGCGATCAAGGTTGGCGAAGGTTTCGCGCAAATCATCGATTAAAGAGGCATCCTCCTTGGTCTTGATTACTATGTCATCGACATAGACTTCGATGTTGTGACCTAGTTGTTCCTTGAGGCAAGCCTGCATGCATCGCTGGTAGGTGGCTCCCGTGTTTTTTAGCCCGAAGGGCATTGTGTTGTAGCAGAACACACCAAAGGGTGTTGTAAACGTTGTTTTCTCCTGATCTTCCTCCTTCATTCGAATTTGATTATAGCCTGAGTAGGCGTCGAGGAAGAAGAGGCGCTCGCATCCCGCGGTGGAGTCGATGATCTGGTCGATCCGTGGCAGCGGAAAGTGATCTTTTGGGCAGTGCTTGTTTAAAGAAGTGAAGTCCACACACATCCGTAGGATATCCGTGTCATTTTTTGGTACCAGCACCGTATTGGCAAGCCAAGTGCTTTCCTTGATCTCGCGTATGAACTTGGCCTCGAGGAGTCTGTTGATCTCCATTCCGACTGCCTGCACTCGTGGCTCAGACAGTCTCCTGATTGTTTGCTTGACTGGCCTTGCGTCGGGGTTGACATTGAGTGCGTGCTCGGGGAATTCCCTGGGAACTCCTGGCATGTCCGCAGGATACCAGGCAAAAATTTCCCAGTGCTCACGGAGGAATTCGGCGAGCGTGAGTTCCTATGTGGGACTCAAGTTGTTGGCGATGAGGGACGTCTTGGCGGGATCTGATGGATGGACCTGCACCTTCTTTGTGTGCACAGATGAGTCTAAGGAGAGGTCAGGTGAGCTTGGCCTACTCAGAGGAGGTAGACTGTTGTCTGTCGTCTCTTTCAGTCTTCCGAGTTCCTCCTGCATGCCAAAGGACTAGGAGATTCTGTTGAATTCCCTGTCGCAACTGTCAGATCGCTCAGAGCTCCCGTTGATTGTTATGACGTCGTTGGGTCCTGGCATTTTCATCTGCAGGTAGGCGTAGTGGGGCACTGCCATGAACCTAGAGAATGCGACGCGCCCAAGGATGCAATGGTATTGTGAGGGCCAGTCACGACCTCGAAGTCGATGCGCTCGCGCCGGAAGTTCTTCGGCGTGCCGAAGATGACGTCGAGGTTTATTTTGCCCAGGGGGTATACGCCTTTCCCTGGGACGATGCCATGGAATGTTGTGTCCGATGCCTCCAGGCAGGTTAGCGGGATCCTCATTGCTCGTAGGGTACTCGCGAATATGAGGTTGATGCTGCTTCCGCCATCCATGAAGACGCGACTCATGTCGAAACCTCCAATTTGCGCCTTGAGTACGAGGGGGCAATGACCTGGGCAAGGTATCTGAGGCGGGTGGTCGCGTTTGTCGAAGGTGATGCACGACTCGCTGCCGCTGAGGTACTCAGTGGTGGATGGTGGCAAGTGCGTGGCCAAGTTGACTTGGCGAGTGATGGCCTTCTGCACCCTGTTGGAGGGGTGCCCCTTTTGGATCATCATGGTACCCATGGCCCGTGGGTACAGTTCACCCCATGGTGCTGGTCCGGTGCGGCTCCATTCGAGGGTAGCCCAGGTGGTGGTGGTGGTGGTGGTGGTGCGTCATGTGCCATGGCGCCTGGAGCAGCTCTGTAGCCTCTTTCGACTGCATTGCGGTTCATCCGAACCAACCCCTCGTGTAGCTTGAGGAACTCGCGACAGTCCTTGAGGAGGTGGCTGGACTTTCTCTTGCCATCATGCTTGTCGATGTAGAAGTGTACCGTGCATGGCCCGGACAGTTTGTCCTCGATGGAGGTCGCGGGTGCCTCATCGCGAGTGCGGCGTTGCCACACTTGCGTGGTTTTCCTGGAGTCGCGGTATCCGCCGCTACAGTATCCGCTGTTGCGGTTATCGTCGCGTCTATCGGCGTAGCCGGCCATGACCATGTTGACATCGTCACGGTCATCGTAGATGCGCATGCGGCGTTTGCCTCGGTAGTCGCGCCTGCGCTCGAGTTCTGCCTCCTCGTCAGAGTGAGCGCGGTTCTTCACCAAATCTTCTCCATCGACCCACCGATTCGCGATCTCCATCAGGTGGTCGATGGTCTGGGGATTTGAGCGGCCTAGCTCCTCCCTGAGTTCCATGCGGCGGACACCATCGTTGAATGCATCAATCGCGCGGTCTTCCGAGATGTTCTCCGCGGAGTTCTTGATGATGGACCACCTTTGAATGTAAGAGCACAGCGATTCGCCAGATCTTTGCTGGCAGCATCTCAGCTCTTCGATTGATGCGGGCCGCTTGTACATGCCCTTAAAGTTGTGCACGAAGCTGTAAACCAGCTCATCCCAGCTGCGAATGGATCCGCGTGGGAGGTTATTGAGCCATGCTCGGGCGGCGCCCTGCAGCTGTAGCTGCAGGCATTGCATGGCAGTGCTTCGACTGCCTCCGTGGAGTCTGACGGAGGAGATGTGGTCCTCCAGCCAGATCTTGGGGTCCTGCAGACCGTCAAATTTCGGGTTCTCCGATGGGAGTTTGAACCCTTTAGGCATTCGCTTCTGCCTAATGGATCTACTAAAGCATCGGGCGCCGTAGAGCTCCCCGTCTTCTTCTTCCGTGTCAGTCGACCGAGCATGTCGTGCCCTTGATTTGTTGATCTTGCACTGCGTGAGGTCGTCGCGCGCATCGTAGTCGCGGTCGTGTCACCGTGAGCGGCGGCGTCGAGACAGGTCATGACTGTCATCGCTGGATGAGGGCGAGGAGTGGCGCTTTGCTAGTGCTTTGCCCTTCTTTGGGTCTGGTACTGGCTCCTTGTCGAGGGCGGCCTCGATTAACCCCAAACCCGCGATCATAGATTGGTGCATGGCAGTTCGGGGATCTCCAGCTGGCGGCTGGTTATTGAGGAGGTACATGGTGGCCGCCGTCACCGCAGCCTACAGCGTCCTGGGAACCACGTTGCCTCTCGTGTCGACTGTCATAGAGCCGAAGTCGAGGACTTTCGCGGCCTCTATGCGTTCTTGTTCGGTGAGGTGAGCCATCCGCGACTGCCTCTTCTTGGCGAGGTATTCGTTGCCTCTTGAGGAGGATCCTCCGTAGGAGGATAGCCCAGCACGACGAAGGCTCGATTCGTCCACTGCCTTTTTACGCGCCTCAAGTTGCGCGATTGTTTGCAGTTGGCGCTTGAATTCTTCCTTCAGGAGCCAGTGATAGCCCATCAGCAGTTCCTGCGGGGACCCAAAGGGTAGAGGTGTGCCCCGTAGGGCTTCGCGGCAGCGATCCCACTCTTGCTTGTTGAGCTTGATTACGACGCGTTCGCCGGTTTGCTCATTGATTATGCTGGGAGGTTCGACTACTCCTCCGTTGTTGACGGGAGTGTGATTGCCGCCATTGCCGCTGTTGCCACCGTTGCCGGCGTTGGGTGGATCGGTGTCGTTACCGGTGTTACCACCGTTGTCGCGATTGGTGGAGGTGTCGCCTGCGTTGATGACGGCGCACATGAAGTGATTGGGGAAGCGGTTGCTTCCACAACTTTCAGATCCGGAACCGTAGGTTCCATCTTTAGTGGCCAGATCGCTCAGATCGGAATCGCGACTGTTGTCGCTGATCGTATTCTCGACTGCCACCGGGGAGTTGAGCTCGCTTAGGGTGCCGATCGATGGAGGGAACCATGATGTCGGGGCAATCACCGGTGTTGTCGGCTGATCAGGCATACGAAGCGTGCCCATCTGACCGACTTGGAAGCGGAAGCTTCCAATCGGCAGGCTGATTCCGTCGCCCACAGACTCGAAGGCCGGGCGGGTGGCCGGCGTGTGGAAGGTGAAGTCGAAGGCGCCGAAGAGCTGGCGAATCTCTGCTGTTGCAGAGTTGTAGATCGCAGTTGATGGAGCCGAAGAAGCCGCAACATCAGCACTCCCTATTCCCACAGACGGCGCCAATTGACGAGGGTTTAACTCGTCAATGCCCATTGTTATGGACTTGGGTTTTGGAGAAGGAGGGAGCGCTGGAGACATCTATCGGCTAGCAAACAAGCACACAGGGGACAAAGGATTTACCCAGGTTCAGGCCTCGTAGAGGTCTCTACTCCTACTTGTCTGCTCGTGGAATTATCGAGGGAGTCGAAACTTACAATGGTGCGCAGATGCAATCTGGCGAGGGTTATGGAAACTAGGGTTGCGTGTGTTATCCTCGCCGCCCCCTCCTAGCCTTTATATAGATAGGCTAGGTCTCAGGTAGCAGGTCGAGTCGGTTACAAGTTAGGGTTTTCCCCTTCAAACTTTCTATCTTTAGCTTCTTCTTGTTCTTCAAGCAATCGAGAGTCCGCAGGTTACTCGAGTCCTTTCATCCGGGCCTTGGCGACACCGTGGGCCTGTGTGTATTTGGACCGTATATACCAAGATTGGGTACCTGTAGGGTATACCCATGTCACTTTTAGTTAGTGCTTTGTGAGTATTGGAAAAGTAGTATAGATAGCATAAAGAGTATAGAACTAGGCCTAACTAGTCATACTTAGATGTCATTCCATGGCATGAGATTGGAGATTAGCACCCCTCATTAGTGAACACTCTTAACTTTAGTGGCTAGTGCTAAGCATAAAAGTTGATCACTTTAGATGGGAATACTTGGTGAAAATGATTATAAAAATGTAACACCCCAAAAATGCTAATCAAGATTATCAAGTTCTAATCCCCCAAATTTAGGGTTAACAAAAACTTTTATTAATAATTTGAATATGCATGCATGTGTGTTTTGCATTAGTGTAGAATTGATTGAATTTGCCATGTTGGATTGTTACAAATGATGAGAAATGGTTTAAAGGTGAATGTTACATCATCTAGACCAATTAAAAACAAAATAAAAAAAGAAATCAAATATGAATTAAATAACCAAATGGTCATTTTGACCAAAGTTAACCACTAGGCCACTTTGAGTGTTCCTAGAAGAGAAATTCTAACAGAAACATTTCTATTTATTTTGACCCCTTGCTAGACCAAGTAAAAGTGAATCCAAGCCGACTTTACAAATTCACAGAAACTATTTCCAAATCAATTTAAAGGACAGTTCAGATTTGAATCTAGTTCATATGGTAAGATCACACTTTTTCAAAAACCTATCAAACCAATTCACCTTGCCTTTTCCAAGAAATCATAGACACTCAAGCTTAAGATCAAATCACTCACCAAAATTCATTTGAAAATTTCAAACTAAAGTTCTTGCGGCCATTTCATCAAACACCTTGCTTACCCTAATTAAGCACTGCCTAACTTCATAGTTTTGGAGCAGTGATCATCCACCCCTGTGTCCCCTCTTCACTCCCTTGTCTCCCCTAGTGTCGAGCAGCACCAGACCAGCCCCACCTTAACCGCTATGCACCAGTGCAGCGCCGCCCGATTATGGTCATCACCGGCCGATAGTAGACAGTGCGATAGAGGCCACGCCGCCCTCTTCCATGACGCGCACCAGACACGCCACCGTCCACCGCCACCCCATGTCCAAGCCACGACCTTAGAACACCCTAGCGACACCGCGCCCTATGTCTCTGCCCCGTGCCGAGAACGTGCTAGCGCGCCGCACCCGACCGGCTCGCACAGACCGCGCCTCGCCCTCTCCGTGCACGCGTCCACTCGTCATGATCACCACCACCTCCCAGACACCCCCGTTTGCCGCCGCGCGACCCGTAGCACCCGTGCACTGTCGCAAACACCGCCGCTCCCACGCAAAGCATCGCAGGCTCCTGACCAACCTAAGCCGCCCCGTGCCACGCCATTACTTCCGTGATGATCGCCAGCGAACACCTCACCATCCCTACCCTCAGCCACGCTGCTAGCCGCATGTATCATCTTCACCGACGAGCCCGAGCCCATCCCGCTCAGTCCCCTCGCCGTGGTATAAATAGAGGCCCCCTCTGCCTCCATTCTCCACACCAACACACTCCCCACTCCTCACCGACACTCCCACACCCTTCCCCAGAGCAAGGCGAGCTCTCCTTCACCTGAATTTGGCCAGAGCCCGCCGCTGCAGGAGGAGAAGGGCGTCGTCGATTGGAGCCGCCCCAAGAGCTACCGCGACCACTGTTAGAACGCCGTCTTTGACAACGCCGTTCGCCCCCATCGCCGACCCTAGTTGGAGCCCAGGTGAGCCTCGCCGGACCCCCACCGCCGCGTTAGGTTAAATTCCTCGTCGGAGTTGTTCGTCGTCGATGATGCACCTCGACCGTTAGATTAGATTCTAATCATAGGGCTCATATTGAAATTTACCGTTTCATTTAGTTAGAGTCGCTGACTGGTGGACCCTGCCTGTCAGCAGCCCGCTGCGATGTGCTGTGCAAGTTGGGCCGGCCCTTTTAGTTTTCCGCGCAGCCTAGTGAATTCGAATAAGTATTTTCCAATTTAGTTAAAACCACCTTCTGTCAGTAGATTCAAATATCAATTCAGAGAGATTCACTAAACCAAATTGCATGATTCTAATTTTGTTAGAAAGATATTTAAATTATCTATCCAAGCCCGTTGGATTTAAATCATTTGGAGTTATGGATCACTTATACCAAAAATAACAAGACAGAGACTTTTGCACATTCAACCATTTTTCAAAAATCAACCTTAAATGCTTTTGAGTTGATTCCAACTCTCAAAAATCACATTTGATAAGATCTATGTGAATATGTAAAAATATTTAGGTTTGCATGCATTGACATTGGACTAGTACCAAAATAATGCTATATAGGCATTTCTAGTCAATTTAATTCTATTAAATGAGAATCTAAACTTTATAAAATATGATCAACACTTTAAATCACATTCCCATGTATTAGAATATGTGGTGATGACATGTGTCAACATGATTCCATATTTTAATTGGAGAATATTAAATATTAATTATTTTCAATGACTAGAAATTACTTTTCTAAAATAAGATAAATAAAACTAAGTCTTTATTCCATGTGATGATTATGATGATGCTAGATCATCAAGTGTGAGCCTTAGTGTGCTAAATAGAATTACTTAAGTATTGTTTGGTGATTGTGTACCCCGTATTCATTTATAGACGATAGTACCGACCCAAGCTACGAGGAGGAGGAGTACTACCAAGAAGAAGAAAACTTCAACCACTGCTCTACTCAAGGCAAGCTAGAACTAGGCAAGCTAATACTTGCAAACTTGATAACTTAAGCAAAATGCATTAGGCATGCTTTGGTTATATACCTTTGATTTATACCAATCCCAAGTTTTACTTGCAAGCTTTATTCTTCTACTTTTACCAAAGTTCTTTACTTTTAGTTGGTTCTTTGCGAGTATTGGAAAATTAGTATAGATAGCATAAAGGGTATAGAACTAGGCCTATCTAGTTATACTTAGATGTCATTCTATGGCATGAGATTGAAGATTAACACCCCTCATTAGTGAACACTCTTAACTTTAGTGGCTAGTGCTAAGCATAAAAGTGGATCACTTTAGATGGGAATACTTGGTGAAAATGATTATAAAAACCTTGGAATGAGGATTCATTCTATTGAGATGTTTTGACATGTGTTGAGAAACACAAAAGGATTTGATGATGAAAATGTTGAGGCATGAGCCTTAGCCCTTTATAAAAACTGATGGTTGGGTTCGGATGCGATACCATTCCAATTTTACCATACAACCACAATACCTAAATTGGGTAGGGCTTAACTGGAAGTTTATATGCCTTAGTATGGGTTCCCTCGCGGAAGAGGTTTAAGCTAAGGCTACCTCGTGAGTGTGAATGTCCACCTATGCAGTGCCCAGGATGGCAGATGGCCATGGCTGGGAGGCCAAGCTCATAGGGGAGGTGCCTATACTAGAGTGTGTAAAGGAAAGGTTATGATTGATTATCCGCATACTAAGTATGATGATTCAGGGTTACCCCTGACGGATGTATCGGATTTTGTGGTGAAAGTGTACCACCTCTGTAGAGTGTCAAACTATTCGAATAGCCGCGTCCGCGGTCATGGACAGTTGGAGTGGCCATACTGTTCCGTCGTCAGATGTTTTTAAAATGACTTGTGAATTGAACTATGATTTTGAATTGAACACAACAGGGTTGTGAATATGAAAACTAGGTTCCCACTTAAAGTGATTTAGAATATTAACTTAGTTTTCTTTACTTCTAAACTCAGTTTAGATAAATCTGGCTTTTTGCAAATGAACCTAGATCTTAAGATTCCTACTAGAACTACCTTACTTGTTAGTGATAGTTTGCGAGTACTTAAAGAGTACTCATGGCTTTGTCCCTGACTATTCCCATGGCCATACTATGAGGAGGACTATCAGGATGATGGACAGCAGGACGTCTACGACAACTAGGATCATCTCCCATCGTCAGCATTGTCTGTGACTTTGAAGATGGAGCCCCTACTACGTTTCTTTTTTGCTGCTTGATTTGTATTAAGACTGGATCATGAGATCCTTTATTTGTATGACCTTATTATGGTTATGTTTCACAAAAATGGTAATCCTGGGATTGCGAGGTATAGCATAACAAGCATCTGGGATTAAAAATCTGGGTGTTGATAGCGCGCCTCGTGCATGCGCAGGCAACAGCGCCTGAACCTGTTCGTGGCGGCTCTGTCGCCGGGGTACCTCTCCATGTTTGGTGGCTTCGTTGACCGGGGAAGGCGGGATCGGATGAGAGGGTGGAACTAGGTTGTGGAGGAGCCGCGTGGAAGGGGAGGGGGTTTTATGCGCGGGACGGTGGCGCGGCAGGCCGCGCGGCGAATGGGACGCATCGCCTGCAAAAGGCTGATCGGCGGGCAGCAGCGCCATTACTGGGATGCGGAAGGCGAGGAGGAAGACGGACTGAACGCGTCGGCCGCTGACACTTACAGGGCTAGCCCACAACGATCAGCAGTTTCGCGCGCCAGCTTCTCCACGCCTTCCCGCCAATAACGCGGCATCCTGCGCCCCCGCTAGCCCCCCTCCCCCCCCGTGGGTTGGGTTCGGCCTGGGGGCGCCGGATAACAAATCGGGCCGCGCCGACACCAAAACTAATTTAGGGGGTGGGCTGGATGTCAATTTGGCCGCTGACGCCCCCATAGCCCTTTAGGGGGCTTTAGGGCCCCCGAGTGGAGATGATCTAAGCTAGTAGGATTAATAGTTGTACACATAGGACCACCCAGGGCGGGGCAGAGGGCGCTCGCCCCGGGCCGTAGGAGGGCCCTGGTCCAAGACTTGTTTGCTACCCACATTAGTCCTCTACTCTTTTTGTCCAACAATGTAAAATAATTTTAGAAAATATAGATGATTCAGCTGTAATCTATCATGTTTCTATCCTGATTCCCCTTTTCCCTAAAAATACATTTGTGAATGCTCTTTCTCGATGCCAGTTTTTTAACCTTTCTAAATGTGCAAAACAAAATTGGTTACCATGTGCCTTTACAAGGTTGTGCATATTCATTAGTGGAGACTAACGATCCAACCGTGTAAATATACCATTCAGCAAGCAACTCTCTTCCGAATTTCCAACATTTTTATTTATCTCAATCGTATATGTTTGTGAGACTATTCCATCCTCTTATTAATTTGGTGACAAGTATGTCTACTCTTTTACTCATTTTTGCACATGCATATGAATTGTTACTCCCATACTTTTTTGATTAATTATAGCGGTACATATGTATATGCACATGTACACAAGAAGCAATTGGTGAAAGTACGTATCATGTATGTATATAGTTCACTCTATCAATAGAGATAAGTAGTTTCAAATGACTTCACCAAGATTTCAAAAACCGTGGATCTAGCAAATGTACAAATTATTTAATTTGTTATCGTATTGAGGTAATATTTTCATGTGAAATACTAATATTATTTAATTCTTTCATGTGTGAACAAGTGATAGAACTCGTTTGACATTTTTAAGAGCCCTAGGAACACTAATCATGCTTAAATATTTATTAATTTTTAAAAATTAGTATAAATATTAGGAATATTTTTAAGGAATTTTTTGAATTAGGGGGGCCATTGCCCCCTAGACCCCGGGAAAGCTCCACCAGTGTAAAAAAAGGGGGTCCTTTCTATCGTGTTGCCCTAATAAGGCCCCTAGAATCTGTGGACCGTCCTTGTCTACACTCAAGTGCTCAAAGAAAGGTAATATACTATTTCCAATATTACCTTTGGATTTGAGGGTGGTTTTGTGAATATGATTTGGAGGTCGACGATGGTGTGGCACCGCGTCAATTGGAAACTTTCATGAACTACCCTTGAACAACGAAGCTATTGGAGCACACCATCGCTAGAATCCATGCCTAGATATAACTGAATCTAGATAAATCTGAAAACAATAATTTAGATCGAGGGAGTACCAAAATATTCGATTCGATAGCCTATTACAAATTCCTCCTCTTTTTATTATTTGGAGTTTCTCTAGAAAAATTGGAGTAATAATAATAATATAAAGGCCTGTTTTGCTAGTGGCTAACGCTTGGTGTACTTTGCGAGCGACCAACTACTAGCGGCAGTCGGCTCGATGGCATATCGTATGGAGAAGATTAGATCATATATTTTAGAGTATAAGACTAGTCACGATGGGGAGTATCATATAGCAGTATCATGCATATGATACTAGTATATGATACCATGTCCATAATGCATAGTATCATATAGTAGTATCATAGTCTTAGTGTATGTATTGTTTTGTAGAATCTCGATGTAAAATTGTGGACAAGATTTATTTTGGATTAGTTTTTCTAGTTCTACATGCTATGATATTGTATCTACCTATGATATCAACACAATCTCTTTCATCATTAATTACAGTGACACATAAGCATTTTGTATGCATGTAATGTATGATACCACCTATGATACATCCATTGGGGCTAGTCTAAGGAGACGACTGGGAATTTTAGGATCTAGAGACGATTTGATAGGCGCCTTTACAAAGAAAGAGAAAGTGTCACGAAAGAATAATCGAGCACAAAACGTAAGGGCTAAACTGGCAACCAAAACCAAGATCTGAAAGTTTTTTTTTTTTAAAGTATATATTAATATCATGGAGATACCAATTACATCCGGCCTCTGCAACAACGCATGTCCTAGCGGCCTTACGGATGCACACGGTCCAGAAAAAAAGAATTACAGACGATCAATTTCTTGCAGTAGAGATACGAATACCACTAGAACAACACCATAAGTCCATTCTCTCCAATAGCAACACCTTCAAAAAGGAAATAGTGCACAAGCATTGTCATCGTCCGATCAAAGATCATAGGTCTTCACCCTGGAGAAAGTCATTACTCATAAAACAATGCCTTCAACAAGGCCATTGTCAAGCACAACCAATTAAGGTCAGACCTTGGGTTTTCACCCTACAAGATAAGACTATGAACTTCTCCTGTGCTGCTGCCCCCACTTTCCGATGCCTCTTCTACAAGTCACGAATCACCAAGCCAATTCCACATCGCCACTGGGACTCAAACCACCATTGTTATTCCTCTGATATCGGCTTCCATGGCATTCATCGCATACTGACTTCACCATGGAACTAAATACATGTTCCACGATGGCAACATGCTGCAGAGCTTCGCCTCGCTCCCTCCGAAACCAAATGGTCAGAAAAACACAATTACACGCGACCGAATCCCTCCAATCCAGCAATCTCTATGCATTATTCGCCCATGAGAGTTTGCCGGCAAAGCCTTCCGGAACTCACCACTCTGACCATATCAAAGAGGGCGCGAGAGGAATCCTAGGACCGCCACCTTTATTTTTTAGCAGACGAGCAGGCCCCCACGCCGCTCGTCATCTCTGCGCAGCACCAACAGAGGAGGAGAGGGCAACCCAACGCACAACCATAGGAGATCGGCGTGGCAAGGCCACAACTTCACCCCTAGTGGCGTATGGCCCTGATTGGACCCGTCAGGCCCAGACCGGAGCCCAAAAGCTTAGATCCAGCCATAAGATCCAAACCACCGACCCAACCTACCAAAGCCGGCAGAACAGCGGCGTTCCTCCATCCCCTCATCGCCCGCTGGAGATCCTTAGGCCCCGGCCAAGCCGGCCACGCCGCACCAAGCCCATTGCCAGCGCCACACCCCCCATGTGAATGCCGTTATGGACCCTTCTACTGCCCCATCTTCGATGGAAAGGGCGTCGCCACCGCCGCCGGAGTCGACAGCAGCGGTGGCCGACGCGGTGAGGGTTAGGGGGTTCTAGGGGTGGAAGGAGTGGAGGCCCCCTAGAGCCATCGGAGTCACTTGGAGGCGGCTCAGGAGAGACTTTTTAGCGTTGTATCAAAAAAATATAGTTAAGAAGTCTAACAGATCTTAAAGATACTGGTATATTTTTTCTCAAGCAAGCACAAAACCAGCATACCAAATACCATACCATCACAAGAACATCTCTAAACTCATACTTTATAGAAGATCATCTAATTAATTTTGGGACCCCAACGGATCCTATGAGATCATATGGACCGCACAACCTCAAGAACACAACCAAGTTCATAGTCCATACAATATCATCCGAGACGCCACAAAATACAGAAGGAGGTTGAATGTGACACAAAATACAGAATCTTGCAACTCAACTTCAGACATCATAATTTAAGCTTCATTGGTATATTTTTCTTGTTGCCTCCACCTGTCAAAAGACGCAACATTGCGAATCAGATACATAATATGCAAAATACAATCTACATACCAAGATAAATTTAATGCAAATAATTTTTTGTAGGATTGTATGTTGCAAGTCTAAATCAACACAAATTCTATTATTTGATGCATATTCAGCATACTGAGAACTATAAGACAAAATCTTGTCGAGTAGCCTCATGCACATGCTTATCAAATAAACTTGGAGAACTAATGTCGGGTTTTACTATAGGTTTGTGGCATCATTTGTTCTACTCAACTAGGCTCATTTCTTGCCCATACATAGTACCATACACAACCATCATGACATAACAAAGTATAAACAACCATCATGAGCACTATAAGAAAACAAGTATATATAGTGCGTACCTTCAGGCCACTTGCAACAGCTTGGCTACTGCCTTCCTTAACCAAACAAGATCCACATTTGGATCATCTTTTTTGAGCTCAAGAAAATTTCTCTATTATCTAGATCGTTGAATACATCAACTGTTGCTGCATTCTCTGCATTCTCTTCAGTTGACAATGAAATTTTCATCATTTCCTAGATGCATCTCTTGATCGAGTAATCTCCAGCTTGACTAACCTTTTCACCGACCAACTGAGCAGATTCTATCGCAAATTGTCTTTCCCTCATTTCGATGAACATGTCCATACTTCATGCGACCTTGTTGCTACTCCTCTACTTTGGCCTCTTAATCTCTTTATCTTCCTTGTTTCTAGTTGCACTAGCAGCAACTCTCTTATTGATCCACGGTTAATTCCTTGACACACTTTTATCTTCAAGATCAATTGTGATGTTCTCTCTTAAATCTGCATCTTGTTGCACACTGTAAGCCCAAGTCTCTTCGAAGGCTCGAAATGTAGCCTCGGTGTGATGGTGCTCTTCTCTATTATCAATTTGTGTAAGATCTAGATGTTGAGGTGGCCGGGTAGAATTGATATTGTAGGTTTATTTGGCTATTTTCCCATCACAGAGCTCTCCAAGTGTCTCAAACAGATGGAAAGACTTAGTTTTGAACTTACCAATTTTGGGAAATGAAATGAACAGGTTGTCCCAAAGAGCATATTCTGCTTCAATCATAGACCTTGAGTCATTCCAGCTTACCCCAATCTACATTCTTTCTTCTTCGATCATTTTATATTCCCTTTTTAGCTTTATGATTCTATGAAGCCTCCAAATAAATTCAAAAATAGAAAAATCTAGAGAAAAAGGATTTAATTCATATTGAAAAACTTCAAGGCTTCGGGATGAACATACCACTGTAAGCGCTTTCTCTAGAACTGCACAACAATAGAAAGCCCATGGACGGATGATCTCCTCATATCTCATGAACCTACAGCTAGAAAATCGTATCACGGGAGGGGTAGAAGGAAGAGGACCTAGACAGTCGTACCACAAAGGCTGAAGGAAGCGATAAAACAAGGCCCTGACATCACCCTCGCTGTCACAAGTCATCGTCAATGCTAGGCAGATCCCAAGAACTGCGAGGAGAGGCATGACAGGTGGTAGGATGAGGAGCTTTACCGACGAGAGGCTTCCGTCATGGGGAAGGGGTGTTGAAGATGTGGAGGTGTCGTCACCGCTATCGTTGAGGTCGCCTCCAGATCGTGCCGCCGCCATGTTGCGCGGGGCATCACTTGGGATGGATTTCTTCCACAGGTTGGGAGACGACGTTTCAATCCACCATGGAATCTACGGGGCCGGGGTGAGTTACGTGTCAGGGGTAACCAAACGGGCGGTTATGGGTGGGCCGAGATTAAGGCCCCCTTTGAATTGGAGGAATTTCAAAGGATTTTCACAGGATTTCAATCCTATGGATTGTTTCCTTTGGAACGTGTTTGGATCAAAGGATTGCGACCTTGAAATTCCTGAGGATTGGGTTCCTAAGGTGCTGATTCCAGCGGAATTTAGACATTAGGTCTGACCTCTTGGAACAATTTCTAATGGGAAAAGAGAGCACTCAGCCACTGGCGGAGCTCAGGCCAGATTATTGGGCAGGCCAGCCCAAAGAAAACACCTCGGCGGGCCAAGGCCCGGTTTGGCCCCAACAGAGCTCCGTCACTGCATGCGGAGTTAGGACATGTACAATGGTGGATAAGACAGCCTTATCTTAATCAGGATACGTAATCTTGATATGACGACAAAACATTATGTACAATGGATTATCTTTTAGTCTTATCTCCAGCGACAGTTATTCCTAAATACGTGATGAGACATATCGTGCTAAGAGATCATCTCTTGGCTAAGATAAGACAGAGGTCTTTTTTATTCCTTTCTCCTCTAACTCAGCAATTATCCTACGTGGCATTACTAAGATAAAACTAAGATAAAACTATTGTAAGTGCCCTTGCGAGAAAACAAGATCGTTGGATCGTCCCTGGCAGCAAAGGAAGCACGTGTCGCTTCGTGTACTACTCAGTTAGGTGTTTGAATACCCCCCAAGCTAAAAAGTATGAGTAGTTTAATGTATGGAATTCTTGTACTATTCCTATGTCTATGTGCAGCCGAAGGCTCTTTCCTTGCCAATTCCTCTGGTCTGGCATTCCATAGGATCGAAGATTTCATGCACCTGAACCCTCTAGTTTTCCTATTCCTTTGGTTTCAAAATCCTATGATCCAAAGAAGGCCTAAATCTTGACGGGCTTTATCCACAGTGTTAACGGGGGTGAGGCCACGTTCTCCGTCTGGGGCTGGGCCTAACCGAACAAGGCCTAAGTGAGGTTACGCATCATGCTTGCAGAGTATAGGTGCAGTGTTAGTGTTGTTTTTGCCCCGATCACGTGATAAGAACCATATATTCACGAATATACAATGTTGACCTCTTTTCTCATTAATTACAATACTGACACTTATGATAGGCGCTAAGAGCCAAGCATTGGAGATGATCTTTGAAGTTTCCAGTGGAGTTGTAGCCCATTTATTCATCCATAGTTGTAGCAAGAACAAGTATGTGAAATTGCGTCTGATGTCAGACACAGACGTTCTCGTTCTTAAATCTCAGCTGTTTTACCACTACACATTTTAGGTAGAACGGATTTTTAGGAGAGCGTCAATTTGGAGGACGGACTCCATGGAGCCCTCTTTGAATTTTTTAAAAACCAACATTTTAAAGTTCCAAAAAATTCTGAAAAACATCTTTAAATGTAGACAACGATAACTTCTAGCTGTGTGCAAAAAACCAATGTGAAAAATTCTGTATTTTGGGCTGTGTAAAAATGACAAATTTCCAGATATGTGGTGATGAACAGTGCAAAATTTGAATACTTCAATTTTTTATTTTTGTGTAGTTCGGGATACAGACTATTTTGCGCTGAAATTTTGCAGAGATGTAGATCAAATCATTGTCAACATCAAGAATTTATTCCTTGTTTCTTTGAAACTTTAAAATGTCGATTTTCAAAAAATTCAAAACAGGCTCCCCGTCTACTAAAGCCATTTTTCGGGATTTTTAGTACCTAGATACACCGAATTCCCTGTTAGAGTTTAGTTAAAAAACACAGAAGATAAAAGCAGTTTCTAGACTTAAAATACACCGAATTCCCTGTTATTTCACATTTTTATGAAACTTCGGGAAAAGGCATATTTTATGAAATGCTTTTTTCGGGGGATATTTTACAAAAAGTTACATGGGCAAGTTCATTTTTTTATGAAAAGGTTCACCGGTAATCATCCATAGTGATGCAAAGAACCCAAAAGTAGTTAAAACAAGAAGGACCTCGCGTGTTTTGCCGCGCCATCCTTTGTTATCATCGTTTAATTTTTTGCTTCATTCTTTGCGTTTAGTTTTTATATCAATAATTCCTCTTAACTATTCATCCTAAAATAAACTATTACTCACCACCAATGCGCGCATTTATTCTTTTGAGATGGAGCTCAAGCTTCCATCAAGCGGTGCACAGAGCGAGATCACTGGTCACTAAAACGTGTATGAACTCAGGAGCACTGTCAGGCCAAACGGCTGCGGACTCATGCCTTAATTTTCCACCATATGTCGCCAAAGCATCCACAACATTATTACATGCCCTTGGGCAGGAATTAACTGAAAAGCTTACAAAGTTCAAAACTGGGAAAAAAATCTCATGAAAAAGTTGACCATTTGGCAAGAGGTAAGGGCCATTGCTTGTAATGGCTTGCATCAGGTTTTTGGAATAAGTTTCAGTCTGAATCTTGTTCATTTCCTAGGTTTGGGCCCCTTGAAGACCAGACATGCATGACACAACCTCAGCTTGTAGCGAGTCAGTTGCATACGGGATAGCACCGGGCCCTGCACCCATGGCATCGGCGTGAGCATTTCTAAAAATAAAAGATGGCATCCACATTTAGCTTGATCTCATCCCACTCAGAGAAGCTCAGGACGGATACTGTTGTTAGATCTTTTTCTTCTCCTCGTAGTACGGAATTGTTTGAATTCATCCATCGATCTTCTGATTAGCAGCAGGAGAGTTTCTTCGGGACCTCTCCGGCAACGATTTTATTTCTATCCTTCCACCACCACCATAGAAGAGCAATGCCATGAAGCTGTTTTTCTCTATCCAGTCTGAGAATTTCCTGGATCACAGTCTTCGAATATGTACAGAACTTCTTCCAGCTTTCTTGATTTACCCAGCAACAAGATGGGCATATTGGATCCAGTTCCATTCCTCTACATTGCAAGTTGCGACGGTGGGGTAAACTGTTATGAGCTATACGCCACCGAAATTTCTAAATTTTTGGTGGGCACTCTGCACGTGAAATATCCTTCCACTTGATTCCATCATGAGAATTTGATGTCTCAGGTTGTCTTAGCTGTACCTTGTCATGTTTGCCTCTGTAACCGATAACTAGATAGTCCTTTCTCAAATGCCAGACCCAATCAACCTCTGTATCTGAAAAAATCGACATTGATAAAATCATGACTTCATCTTGCTCAGTAAACAAATCTCTAACCAGAGCTTCGTATCAACTACCAGTGATCAGATTCATCGGTTTGATATCCATGTTTATTACGGTCTGGCCATGGGCGTGTGACAACTGGCAGGGCGATGACTCCACGGTCGAGGTAACCTGGATCATTACATATGTTAATGGTACTGCCGTCACCGGCTCTCTTTATTACTAGCAGTAGATCAATTCCCTTGAGTATACTACGCCATGCGTAAGTGATACCAAGCATGCTCTGAGCTACAAACGATGGACAACTTGGGTAATACCGCCTTCATCAGACGTGCACATAGGGAGTCCGGGGTGGTTAATAAACTCCATCCTTGCTTCGCCAGCATTACCATGTTGAAAACATAAAGATCTTTGTATCCAAGCCCCCCTCCTTCGACAAAGTCAATTTTCTCATCTAAGCCAGTGAATCTTGTTCTCTTTATCTTGGCTTGCCCACCAGAATATGCACACCATACTGGTATGAGGCACATGGTTGGAATCGGTTTTTCACAACCAGTTGTTCCGGTGTGGTGCCTGGGTTTTAGGATTACAGTCTCGATACAAACAAACATAGGTGAAACAGAACTCATATGGATTCCTGTAAGCATAGTTTTAAAAACCGGACGGGTTCGGTGGTTTAACCGGAAAAAACCTGAACCGATGACCTCATCGGTTTTTTAAGAGGCACCGGTCCAAATAGCAAAAAACCAGAAAAAAAGAAGAAGTTGCAAGAAGAATCGAACTCAAGACCTTATCCTAGATAGAAATAGCATAAAATAAGGCCCAATACCACTTAAAAGCACCATGTTTTGTGATTACGTATTGAAATATATGCTTAATATATATTTTATTGTCATTTTGTTCTGATTTTTGCATGAATTTTAATTAAAAGGAACGGTTTTTTGTTGCCATCGAACTAAATGAACCACTGGTCCAACCTATAAAAACCTGAACCGATAGTCTCACCGGTTCGATCACCGGTCCGGTTTTTTAAACTATGCCTGTAAGGCAGAGCAACGAAGATATGAACCATGAGATGGTCTAAGCATCTAGAACGACCTTCTTCGCCTTTTGCAAGTCGGCACCTCGTTGATCTCACGTTCTGCAGTCATGCCTCTATGTCCATCGTTTACCACCAACATCATCAGCTGGTAAGGACCCTAAGCAAACACAGGGGATGACTTGTAATTTGTTGGCCCAATTGGATGATCTTACACATGCTTTCACGTCAAGCACAAACATAAAACTAATTCCTTTCAATACATGGGAAATATTCTAAACGATCTGCATATGAAAAATCATATTAGATAGCGTTGATCCGATTGCACATTTTCACATGCCTGAATATCCAACAAAAGCAGATTATGGGAGTGTTGTTTACCTATAGGGGCATACCGGGAAGAAAGAACCGGTGATCGGCGACAGAAAAGTAGTGATTGGCATAAAAAATCTGATAGAACTCATGGCAAATGGTGTGACACGGTGCCCTGGCTCTGCTGGTTTCGATGCCCAAGGGTTCATTTTCCCCGTCCCAACTACAACGTCTTCTCCTAGCTGAAGGTACCAACTATGTTTCGCCACCGCACTGCCAGAAACTTACATAGGAAGGTCATCGCTTCGGAGACGCGCAAGTCATCGATTGGAAAAATCTCGTGTACCTTGGAAATGGGTGGGCGCACTTCGCGCAGGCGCACGAGATGGAAGAAGGCGACTCCATCACCGTATCTTGCCTCGGCGAATCCACATGGGAACTGGCATTTTTTGGTGCAGACAGATGCGAGCAGGAGCACAATACAACTAAGTGCATCTAAAGAACTACATTATACTTGAGCACCAATTAACCATTGAGTTCAACATCTTTCATAGTACAAAATGTAGCTTCTTGAAAATTGGTGCAATGCATTCAATAGAGTTTACTCGTGTATACAAATTGCCCAAATCTGACCTTGTTTATTTACACAAAAGTCAATTCTACTACTGACCTGCATCTTTTTTGTAAATTCGTACTGAAGTTCACCTTGGTCCTATGCAACCAAGAACAATATCAACAACTTGGAATTTCTATGCTGCAATGCGTCCAATGACGGGTTAAATCCATCTTCCATTATATAAGAAAAAAGTGAAAACACCGAGATGAAAATGCCAAGAGAGCGAGCTGGTGAGAGGGAGACAACAAAGGACCTTTGTACCTGTAGATGGGGCATAGGTTGAGGGCGCCCGTGCCCTTGCCATCCGACGATTTCCAGGTGCCTCTTCATCTAATCTGGTGCGGACGAACGTCTCCCGGCCTTCTACGATCTGCACCTAGTCGTCAACTGCCTAGGGCGACCATCCCCACGAGATGCTGGGCTCTGTAAAGTCGATGGGCCCGGCGGAGATGATGGTGGTGACACCGAGCGCCGGCAAGGAGAGCGGAGGCATCTGAGGACATTGGAGTTCGGCGGAAGCTGCAACAGCCTGGGGTGGGGATGGATCTATATGAGTTTTTGGGCGATGTAGAAGAGGAATTTAGGGAGGATGGAGGGATCGATCTGAGTTTTTCTTCTTTTGAGATGAGAATTGATTGAGTTAGTTCTCCTAGAGTCATTGACGTCGGTTCGTCTGAGTCGGTTCGGCTGGAACGCAAGCAGCGCTAAAATTCGTGGACCAACCGTAGGCTCTCAAAACCAGAGAGCTTAGTGTTAGAGCAAAATTAATGCAGCAGTAGTGCAAGATTGATACAAGCAACAACTAGAACACCTGATCATCATAATAATAGTGGTAGATAGAACTTTACGGGATGCAGGAGTCGATGAAGATGCCATTGCTACCCGGTTGATGCAGACTTGTGCAGAGGTCGAGGAAGAGGATGCAGGGAAGGTACGGATACCCTCCGGCCTCCAGCGGCACTGCCTTGGCACCGTCGGGGTGTAGGCTGGCCTTCCCATCGCTGTTGCGCCGCCCTAGATCGGTAGGGTTTTGGGAATATCGGGGAGTAGCAGAAGCAGATCGTGGACTGGCAGTACAAGATCGCTGCCAGACTCCCCTTCTTTATATGGCGCATGCGACAGGGGACCTAGAGCCATCGGTTGGTTCAGGTGCCCCCGATCAGGGCGCGTAAGTTAGCGTACGAGGCCACCATCTCGTTGGTTTTGGTGGGCCCCTCTTTGACTTAACGTTAATCTTATCTTTATCCCTTTATTTGACTCTGTCTTGTCCAGTTAAACGTGACAGATCAACACCAACATTCTCCCCTTGATCGTTAGGTTTAACTTCATCTGTTTATTCTCCATAAGAATAATACACTAAAGTGAGGCGTTACAACAGCCAATAAAATGATATTGAACTTCAACACTTATAGCATACCAGCCTATTTCGAAATCGATAATATTTTACTTAATGGGAGTGGTTCTTTAAATGGTCCCTTTATTTCAGAATCATTAGGCTTCCATCGGTCCCATGCCGGTAACATGCTCATGAAAAATACTGGGTGGTAAGCCTTTTGTTAGCAAATCCGCAAACATACGAGTAGTACTAATATGCTTAACATCAATAGTATGATCCTGGATTCTATCTTTCACAACATGATACTTTATATCAATGTGCTTGGCAATAGCACTTGACTTGTTGTTACTCGTATAGGAAACCGCGGGTTCATTATCGCAGTACAACACAAGTAGTTTAGAGATGTTGTCTACCACTTTAAGCCCGGGAATAAAATTCTTTAACCATACAGTCTGCCCAGTGGCCCCATAACATGCTATAAATTCTGCTTGCATCGTAGATGAGGCAGTTATCGTTTGCTTGGAGCTTTTCCACGATATGGCTCCTCCGGCAAGTGTGAACACATAACCTGACATGGATTTCTTACTGTCCACACAACCGGCATAATCGGCATCTGAATAGCCAATGACTTCTAGGCTACCAGACCTTCTATATGTAAGCATGTAAACTTTAGTACCTTGCATATAACGCAAGACTTTCTTTGCGGCCTTCCAGTGGTCTATTCCTGGATTCGATTGGAATCTGCCGAGCATTCCCGTTATAAAAGCCAAGCCAGGGCGCGTACAAACTTGTGCATACATGATGCTTCCGATAGCTGAAGCATAAGGAACCGACTTCATCTGATCAGTTTCAATTCGGTTCCTTAGACATTGAAATGTCCCAAACTTATCGCCCTTGACTATTGGAGCAGGTGAGGCTGAGCACTTATGCATATTGTATTTCTTTAGTACTCGCTCAAAGTATGCCTTTTGTGATAGTCCCAATACACCTTTAGACCTATCTCGATGAATCTCTATGCCAAGGACATACGAGGCTTCACAGAGATCTTTCATATCGAAATTGGAAGACAGAAAATTCTTGGTCTCATGCAGCATATCCTTATCACTGCAAGACAATAATATGTCATCCACATATAGGACTAATATTGTGAACCTACTACCCTTAAACTTGACATAAATGCAGTTGTCCACAACATTTTCCGTAAAACCAAAAGTTCTAATGATCTTGTCGAACTTAAGGTACCACTGTCTCGAAGCTTGCTTCAAGCCATAGATGGATTTCTTTAGGCGACACGCCAAGTGTTCACTTCCTTCCACGACAAAACCTTTCGGCTGAGTCATGTAAACATCTTCTTTCAGTTCTCCATTCAGGAAAGTTGTTTTAACATCCATTTGGTGTAATTCTAGGTCGAAATGAGCTACTAAAGCCATGACGATCCTAAAGGAATCTTTAGATGACACGAGAGAGAAGGTCTCATTGTAATCGATTCCTTCTCTCTGTGTGAACCCTTTTGCCACAAGTCTTGCCTTAAACCTTTCGACATTCCCTTTGGAGTCATACTTGGTTTTGTAGACCCATTTGCAGCCTACTCTTTTAGCTCCATTGGGAACTTCTACTAAGTCCCAAACATCATTTGAGGCCATAGACTTCAACTCGTCTTCCATGGCAACTTGCCACTTAGACGAATTCATACTTTTAATGGCTTCTTTATATGAGGTTGGATCCTCCACCTTTCCTATATCATTTACATCCTCACTCATGTAAGTGACATAATCTTCTGGGATGGCTTTCTTCCTTTCTCCCAATGATCTTCTCAGAGGTGGTGGTGAAGGGGCATCATTATTTTGTGGATCATTTTCTTCATCTGACTGGTGAGGCTCTTCATTGTTATTTTCGTTAGTTTCAGCATCACCATTAGGTGGAGGGCCTAAATTATCAGATTCAGAAATATGAGAGGTTACTCTCCTTGATATTGGTAGAACGATTTGTTGGATAGTCGGGCATGGTGCACACACCCTCTTCTCCTCAAGATCAATCTTCCTTATTTTCTTTACATCATTATCTTCAAAAAAATACCGCTTGTCGGGTCTCCACATACTTAGTGGTGTGACCTGGACAATAGAAACGATATCCCTTTCCCCTGTGAGGGTATCCAATGAAGAAACAGCTAACTGTTTTTGGATCTAGCTTCTTTAGTTGTGGATTGAAAACTCTAACTTCAGCAGGACAGCCCCACACACGTAAGTAGTTCAGGCTCGGCTTCCTTCCCGTCCACATCTCGTAAGGTGTGGATGGTGCAGCTTTAGTAGGAGCAAGATTTCGTACATGTGCGGCTGTCTTCAAAGCCTCCATCCATAGGCTTACTGGCAAATCCGCATGGCTTAGCATGCTTCGCACCATATCCATGAGTGTGCGATTTCTACGCTCAGCTACACCATTCTGCTGAGGTTCGCCAGGCATTGAATACTGGGCAACAATTCCATTTTCAGATAGGAACTTGGCAAAAGGTCCTGGAGTTTTCCCATAAGGAGCATGCCTTCCATAATACTCTCCCCCACGATCAGATCGTACAACTTTAATTTTTGCATTTAGTTGGTTCTCAACTTCGGCTTTGAACATTTTGAATTTGTCCAAAGCTTCCGATCGATCACGTATGGGATAGATATACCCATACCGGGAGTAATCGTCTGTAAATGTGATGAACGAGTCAAAACCATCTATAGACTTAACATTCATAGGTCCATATATGTCAGTATGAACAAGTTGGAGAACCTCTGTGGCTCTAACGACTCCTTTCTTAATCGTTTTCGCATATTTTCCTTTAATGCAGTCTACACAATTGTCTGCATCCAAAAAGTCTAATGGAAGGAGTATATCATTTTTAATAAGTCTTTCCATTCTCCCCCTCGAAATGTGGCCTAAACGACAATGCTACAATTTTGAAGAAGTGCTAGTATCCTTCCATTTATTTTCATTATTCAAAACATTACTCACATGCATCACATAATTATTGAGAGATAACATATATAGTTTGCCTCGTCTGACACCGAGGCCAACATCCTTATTACAATATTTTAGAATAAATTGTTTATGACCAAACAAGCATTCAAACATCTCATCATCTAAACAAGAGACAGAAATTAAATTCCTACTCAAAGTAGGTACATAAAGAACATTATTGAAATGAAGACTAAAGCCGGTGTGAAGCTCCAAGGTGAGTGACCCTATTGCTTCAACGTCGACTTCAACTCCATTCGCTACTTTAAGCTTTCTTGAACCTCTTGTTGTAGTTTGGATCATACTTAATCCCTGCATGGAGTTAACAACATGAGCAGTTGCTCCTAAGTCAATCCACCATGAAGTACAAGAGAAATTTGCATAATGTAATTCATCAACAAAAGTAATTTCATATGTACCTCTCTTCATCATCCACTTGAGGTATTCTGAACAGTCCTTCCTATAATGACCTCCTTGCTTACAGTGGAAGCACACATTCTCATCATTTGCGCTTCTAGAGGACTGTGCAACCTCCTTTCCCTTAGACTTTGGCACTTATTTCCTGAAGGGCTTCTTGGGAGGCTTTGGGGAAGTTGGCCCGTCATGCTTTCTCTTTTGAGAGCCAACATGAAAAGCTTGGTCCCTGTTCTGCCTCATGAACCTTTCCTCTTCCTGGAGTACTTTAGGAGTTAGCTCAGGAAGAGTCCACTATTCCTTCATGGAGTTGTAGTTGATCTTGAATTGATCAAATTCATCAGGGAGGGACTCCAATATCATTATCACTAGGAGATTGTCACTAAGCTCACACTTCAATGTCTTCAACTTTTGTGAAGCAGATACCATCTTCATAATGTGGCTCCTGACTTCTCCATTACATTTATACTTCCCAAGTAGCTTGTGAAGAAGCTCATGCGCATAAACCTTTTCAGAGCCTTGAAACTGCTTGATACATTGCAAATGTATCTATAATTTTTGATGTTCCATGCTTAGTTTTATCCACTTTCTTGTGTTTTGTTCCAACTTTGGAGTACTTTTATTATGATTTCTTGGACTAACCTATTAACAAGAGCCACAGTGCCAGCTACCTGTTTTCTGTTGTTTTTTGTTCCAGAAAAGTCAGAAAATGAATATTCTCGGAATTGGACGGGACAAAAGCCAAAGTGCCTATTTTTTCGGAAGGGATCAAGTGCCAGAATACGAGACGGAGAGGGGCCAGGGGCCGGCCACACCACCTGGCCGCGCGACCAGGCCTGGCCCGCGCCTGGGGGTGGTCTGGCTGACCCCAGCACCCCCTCGGCCTCTCCTTCCGCCTATAAGTTTCCCTCGGGACGAAAACCCTAAGTACCCGATCAAAAATCCACGAAAGAGTCTGTAGCCGCCGTCATCTCCATCCCTAGATCGGGGGATCTGAAGCTCTTCCTGGCACCCTGCCGGAGAGGGGAATTCACCCTGGAGGCCTTCTTCATCACCATGCAAGTCTCCGGTGTGATGCGTGAGTAGTTCATCCTTGGAATACGGATCCATGTAGTAGCTAGATGGCTGGTTTCTCCTGCTTTGTGCTTTCATGTTTAGATCTTGTGAGCTCCGTTCATGATCAAGATCATCTATTTGTAATTCATACATGTTGTGTTTGCGGGGATCCGATGGATATTGAGATGCTATTTCAGAGTGATTATTGATTCTATCATGTCTTTGTTATTTGAGATCTTGCATGCTTTTCGTTGTTAGTAGCTATCTTGGCCAAGTAGATGCTAGCAACTCCAAGAGTTAGTATTTATGTTCGATAGTGGGTTCATGCCTCTGGTAATCTGGGGAAGTGACAGAAATCTCTAAGGTACTAGATGTGATGTTGCTACTAGGGAGAAAACAACGATCTTTTGTTCACAGAACAATTGTATTGTTTACTTTACACGCAGTTCGTAAAGCAATAATTTGTTGCTTGCAACTTAATACCGGAGGGGGTTCGGATGATAACCTGAAGGTGGATTATTAGTCATAGATGCAGTTGGATGGCGGTCTATGTATTATGTTGTAATGCCCAATCAAGTCTCAAAGGAGTCAAGATGATTAGTATATGTATGTATTGCTTTCTCGGTGTTTGTCAATTGCCCCGCTGTAATTTGTTCACCCAGCATGTTATCTATCTAAGGAGAGTCAACTCTAGTGAACTATGGATCCCGGTCCTCTCTCTTTACATAGAATCTACAATCTTTTACTGTTTTGTGTTTACTTTCTGCAAACTTTTACTTCTTTCCATTCGATACGTTTAATCCTTTGTTTTTCGCAAAACACGGTGAGATTGACAACCTCATCGCAAGTTGAGGACAAAGTTCTGTGGTTGTGTTGTGCATGTCTCCACGTTGCTACTAGCACCGGTAGTGCGCCCTGCCAAAGCTCAGCTAGTAACACCTTTGAGGTGTTTCCTTGCTCCTACTGGTTCGATTAAACCTTGGTTTCATAACTGAGGGAAACTTGCTGCTGTGCTCATCATACCTTCCTCTTGAGGTTCCCAACGAGCTCTACATCAACACCACGCACCAAGCACTTTTCTGGGCGCCGTGTATTGAGCCATCACTTCTCCTCCAAGGATGCCATAAATTCCTTAGGAGTATCCTTCTTGGGGAGAGCCCCAATAATCTCTGGTGAGATGGAAGACTTCATCAGTAGCATAGCCACATGATTAGATCTGTCCCACTTCTCCATCTTGGAGTCATAACCTTTCTTTAAGTCTTCATACCCCTCGGCACCAACAACGGGTGACGTGGGCTTATCCTCTCTTAAGGCATAATCAAAATCACTGAAAGCCAAACTTAACTCGATAGAGTTCTTCCAACGAGGAAAGTTACTCCCCGTCAGTGGCTCGACAGTGTCATAGCGTATCGTAGCGGAAGCTAAAATTTTCACATGGAAATTCATTAGTAAATTGCATGAATAGAAATTAAAACATGCCATAAACATGAAAGTTTGAATTATATGTCAAAACACAGTTGGGCAGAATTGACACAAGATTAAAAAACATTAGGAGAAAGACTTGCAAAATTAACACAACGTTGGTCAGAATTAATTTTACAGTCATGACATTACCATAATAAGCATCGAAATAAAACATAAGGAAATTTAACATTATTCGATGCCTAAAATGGGCATACAACAGTAAAACACATTAAATATTCTAGACAAAAATTCTCGTTGGTTCATTTTAGTCCAGAAAAATAACATGTTTTGCAAATCATATTTAGGCAATCATTTTCTGTATTAAGGTTCAGTACATAAGACATAAAACATACACATAACAACATAAAGAAAAAATACTGAAAGAAATACAGGAAATAGACACAGAATACAGAAACATCCTAGCCCAGCCTCACATCCGGCCTGTTAAGCCCCACCCGGCCCAAACACTACCTCCAGACCGTTGTGGACCGTTGGATCCATCTAGAGGCCAGGATTCGGTTGGGCCATTTCATTAGTGTTAGTGCTGAAAACCCTAGCCTTATCCACTCAATTCCCCACACCCTCGTCACTTGCTGGCCGAGCCTCATCCACCCGCACGCAGAGAAGCAGCGGCAGCCGCGCGCGCAGGGAGCAGCAGTGGCAGCCACGCGCGCAGGGCAGCAGGAGCAGTCACGCCGCGCCGTGTGAGGGAGCAGTAGCAGCCGTGCCGCGCGAGGAGGAGCAGCGGCCAAGCACGCAGATAGCACGCACGCAGGGAGAAGCCTCTGCTGCGCCGCCCAGCAGTAGCGTGAGCATCTGCGGCAGCCACGGTCGCAAGGAGCAGGCCCGCTCGCGCGCAGAGAGCCGTGGCAAGGGCCACGCGCACAGAGGCAGCCGTCGCCCCTTCTGCCAGCCTCCCTCCCCTGTTCCTTCCATCGCGGTGGCCACGCTCGCCGGCGGAGCATGCACTGGACTAGGTCCGGCGCGCTCCTCCGTCGAGCGTTGCTTCCGGCGGCGTGTTCTTTACAGGTGGGGAGGAGGTGGTGCGGCCTCTATCATTTGGTTTCATTCCGTGCGCTCCTCGGTCGGGAGGGTAGCGGCAGCGCGGGATCCTCGCCCTCACCGGAGCAGTGGGTGCTCCGGCGGACCCCGAAGGGAGAGGCGACGACCCGACAGCATTAGGTGAGTTCCCAAACTCGTGTCCGTGCTCAAAGAAATGGCAGAGATACATGTGTGCATATTTTAGGGTTCTACCGAAAGAATGGGGGTTTTCTTTAGCTAGCATCTTTAGAATGCAAAAAGTGCTTCTCTGGATCTAATTGCTTGCAAATTCTATCAATAGATCAAAAATTAACTTACAGATACATCATTAGTTTCATTAGTAATGTAATTTGTTGGTTGATATTGATCTATGAACAACTTTAGGTACACGTTTGCAACCAAATTAGATCTAGACAAAATAGCAGGGGCTAGAACAGGGGCATTAGACCATGGGTAAAAAAATTGTCTAAACATGATCAATTCATCCCAATTGAGATCATCAGATCTCACTTAGGATTCTAGTGCTACTCAGATCGGCTCTGATACCATTGTTAGAGCAAAATTAATGCAGCAATAGTGCAAGATCGATACAAGCAACAACTAGAACACCTGATCATCATAATAAGAGTGGTAAATAGAACTTTACGGGGTGCAGGAGTCGATAAAGATGCCATTGCTGCCCAGTTGATGCAGACTTGTGCAGAGGTCGAGGAAGAGGATGCAGGGAAGGTACGAATACCCTCCGGCCTCCAGCGGCACTGCCCTGGCACTGGCGGGGTGTAGGCTGGCCGTCCCGTCGCTACTGTGCCGCCCTAGATCGGTAGGGTTTTGGGAATATCGGGGAGTAGCAGAAGCAGATCGTGGACTGGCAGTACCAGATCGCTGCCAGACTCCCCTTCTTTATATAATGCAGGCGACAAGGGACCTAGAGCCATCGGTTGGTTCAGGTGCCCCTGATCAGGGCGCGTAAGTTAGCGTACGAGGCCACCATCTCGTTGGTTTTGGTGGGCCCCTCTTTGACTTAACGTTAATCTTATCTTTATCCCTTTATTTGACTCTGCCTTGTCCAGTTAAACGTGACAGATCAACACCAACACTTAGAGCTCTTTAAGATTACAAAGTCTTTGAACCACCTAGCGACAACTACACACTGACGCGAGCTGAAGGTGTGCCGCCGTTCTCGCCTCTTCATCGCCGGAGCCGGGTATATGGGCAAGTTCATTTCAATGTATGTATTGCTATTTTTTCTACAATTCCACAAACAGTACAAATACGGTTCTGGTCAGTTTTCTATTAAGTATACAGAAAACTAAGTTTATTCCCCTTTTGGCTGCCTTGGCGTGAAAAGAAGAGTTTATGTTTAGTTACAAGTCAGCCTACTTCCCTAAAAAAAACAAGTTACAACTTCTTACGAGCTTACTGTTTGATCTGCTCGTTTCAGCTTACTTCTACAACTACCCCAATAAAAACATTGGATGCTACTCCCTTCGTTTCAAAATATAAGATGTTTTAGCATTTATGAAATAAATATATTTAGACATCTTTTAGTGTGTAGGTTCAGAATAAACCACGTACTAAAAAACATCTAAATACATTTATTTCACAATAAGTAAAATATCTTAGATTATAAAACGGAGGAAGTACATGGGATCTGAAACAGTGGCGGAGCAAGGGGACCAGCAGGTGCCTTGGCCCCCATGTATGATACTGCAAGCGATTTATTAATCATGTAAAGCTAGATTAGGAGTGATTTTGCACAAAATTGCATGTTTGGCCCCCTCTAACAAAAGATTAACATGTTTAGCCCCCTTAATGCTCAATCCCCGATCTGAAAGGTAAAGGCGCGCGTGATGAGACTAGTAAACATCGAAAGTTGGTCTGGAAATCCAAGGTTAGAATGAACGGAAGACACAAAACCAAATGAACCATTATGAATACGATAAAATAGTATAGTGAAAAATACCTGATTTGTACGGCACATATAAATTATAAAGAAGCTTGATTGATTGCTCTAAAAGATATTTCTTTGAGGGGAATGCTATAAAAGAATATACTACCTCCGTCCTAAAATAAGTGACTTTGATTTGTCTAGATTTGAATGCACCTAGACGCATTGTAGTTTGGAGGTACATACGAATCTAGCAAACCCAAGTCACTTGTTTTGGGACTGAAGAAAACTTTTTTTAAAGAATAGGAATATACTGAAATAATAATTCAATCGAAGGAAAATAGCAACAGTACTATTTGGGCGAAGCGTATTAAGAAACTAGCCCACAGGATCGTGTTTAGAAAACTAGAGCCCATAGAACGTCCTCTTTGGGCCCGTCTAAGGTAGGCGGTGGACTTTGACTAGTTCGGGTTTGCTAATGATCCAGGTTCCGACAAAGCCTAGGGTTGGGCGACTATATATTACGGCCGTCCCTGGCTTAGCCCAGCCAAACACAAAGCCTAGGTTTCCTGAAGAAAGAAGTTCAGATCACCCCACAAGTATTGGGTTCCGGTCGATAGCCCCCCCTATGTATGAACTGGGGTATTTAACCCCCCGAACTTTCCAATACCGGACAAATTACCCCCACAGGAAGTGACGAGCAGTTTTCTAAGCAGTTTAGGACGCGGTGGACACTGGTTTTGGCCATGTTGGACTCCAGGTGGCGACGCACTGGTTGGTCGAGACGCACCAGCTCGAACACAACCATCTCTGTAGAAGCTTCGTGTTGCTTGTGCCTAGCATCATCCTACTTCTTTTCGTCGGTTTCATCATCTCCAGCTGCATACCGGTGCACCTGCCCAGCTTCATCATGCATGCCATCTGCGTCTGCGTGCTACATCTGCAACAACAAAGGAGGCGAGGCCTTGCTCACTGCCCGCTGCTATGAGAGGCCCTGGGCACCATCAGCACCAGGCGAGAGAGGAGTGTCGAGCCTGCCCTGCCCAAGGGAGCTAGCAGGCAGGAGAGCCCCATGAGAGCCTAGCTGGCGTGCGCGTGGCTTGGTCGACGCGACCACGACGGCGAATCGGGCTGCCGTCCCACCTTCTCCCCTCGTAGCGCGCGATGACCTATTAGCGCTTGGTATGGCTCCGCTCGCCCGCCTTGACCATCGTAGTCGCGGTCGCCGTCTCTGTCCCTGTTGCGACCAGCATCGCGAGCGCCGTGCATCTCGACTCATCGGGCAAGGCCGTGTCCCAGCTCCTCGCTCGCGCCAAGCTCCTTCTACGCCGACGCACGACCGCGATGGTGGCGCTCGACTCGGGTCTCCCAGTAGAGGCCGTTCACCATTTCTCCAAGATACTCGAGGCATGCTGAAGCGTCCTTCAACACACATTCGTGGTTGCATGCCTCATGGGTCGAGCCTCTGCATTCCAGGATGGAGTCTTCACCTCAAGCTGACCGCCCACATCCAGGGACTCCGCGGCCACGTCGCCGTCGGCGAGCCGTGCAAAATCGATTACTATGCGCTGCTGGGCGTGCGGCCTGGGTGCACACGCTCTGAGCTGGATTGCGCGCACTTGCTCCTGTCGCTGAAGCTCAAGCTGATTGTGCCATGGTGTTCGGCAAGGCTGGAGCTGGTATACGAGCACCACGACCTGGAGGCGATGCACGACCAGGCCCGTATGTCCTCTCTGGCATTGTACAGGATGCTGCAGACGGGTATTCGTTCATCATGTTCGCATGAAGAAGCTGCCGATAGACATAGAGTGAGGGAAAGCAACGGCGTTGTCCAAGCAGCAAAACTCAGCACCGATGCTACCGGAGAAACGTCCTACTGAGACGGACAGAGTTGTTGATGGATGGGTTCCAGCCATGCTAGACACAATGACGTGGGCAGGTGCCAACGTGTCCTAAACCGCTGTCCAGGGTGTCTAAAACCGGTCTCAATACTGCTATTAGCGTCTTGGGGGTGTAATCTGTCCGGTATTGCAAATTTATGGGGGTTAAATAGGCCATTTCATAGTTAGGGGGGGCTATTGACCGAAACCTAATACTTGTGGGGGTGATCTGGACTTCTTTCGTTTCCTGAAGGAGTTTTTCGATGGAGCAGCATGCCATGATTTCGCCGGAAGGAGAGAAGAAGGTCGAGACGATGATGGTGAAGATGGACCATCGCAACAGCTACATCCAGTGGCTGCTGGACTGGGACAAGAAGCCCCGCCGGTCGCTGCGGCTGCGCCACTGGCCGGAGGAGCTCCGCGTCGCCAGAGAGGCCTTCGAGGCGGAGGACGCACACCACGAGAAGGTGCTCGTTGAGTACAAGCGCTGCGGCCACGCCTACGTCCAGATCGACATCCTCGACGACGACGATCCGGAGGCCAACCTTCCCGACGACCAGTACGACAAGGTTTATCTGGAGGACCAAGCAGAACGCATCTTAAGCCGTTTCTAGTTTTAAGTCTTTGTACTATGTTCCTGTAATTGACAATGGTGTCGTCCTAGTTAGGTGATCTGAAATTTATTACGACAAGTATGCCTAGGTCTCTAGTATTTGTTTTTACAATCAATACCATATATATTTATTATAGCAGATAGCACATGGCAAAGATATATGAGTTGTCTTCAACAATTACAAAATAAAATTTAAAAAACAAGCAAAACATCGAGGTCTTCAAACGCCTTCTCCTCTCATAGAACAATGTTATACTTTCCTGAAGACAGATGCACAAAAAAGACACCAAGCGGCAGATATGTAAATACCAATGCGTATTCTTCCACACGTAGTGTCAATGCCACGTATAGAGTAATCAACCAACATTGACCAACACCCCTAAGGATTTTAGGAAAGACAAATCGAACAGCCTAATCGATGTCTCTAGGGAGCCGAGAGTGCCAATAACCATTATCGAGAGCATACCTAAAGAAATTTGATCTTCCAACACCAACATCAAGTTGGGAAGGAACCAACGTTGTTGAATGAAAGGCCGAAGAACACTTATTAGAGTTGTGTTTCCATCGACACGAAGACCAAGAAGACGACCAGCAAATCCAACGCTAAACTGATGAAAACTAATTTTTATTAAAAACTCCACAATTAGATCAGTTTTCTCGCCTCTCCCGACGTATTGCCTCAACCTCTAGTATTGTTAAGCTACTCCCACTGTACTCTCGTACGATTAAATGCCGTTGTTGTAGTATCGTGTAGGTGGTCAGTAGGGCGCTCTCTTGGTTGTACATGAAGATACGATGGACAGTGGAGGTAGGGGTAGGAAGACGTGACTCATGATCGGTGGAGTTTTGGCTCACAGCGATTTTCTTGTGCGTTCGCCGTGTGGGTCGGAAAGCTGTCCTTGTTACTCCAAGGCAATGTACGAATAATAAACTTTTATATTTCTATGTATTTATTTTACAATGTTTTCATGTCTATAAAACAGTGTTAAGATCATTATCAGTAAAAATATCTCGCTCAACAAATATACCTAAATACTTATTAATACTAAACCATCATATGGTTCTTTAAATTATATATCCGCCTCTATGTTCATGGAGAAAGGCAAAACTCTTAGTACTCAGTGTCATCTCTTTTCAAGTCAGCAAAATGCTATTAAGATGAAACACATCTGAAAAACACATTAAATTAAAATAAGATAAATGAAAAACATGTGGTTTTGTTTAGATGATAATCTAAACTAATTTGAATCTATAACATCGATATGGGAAATTATACTCGTTTTCCCCTATCAATTGGATCTGTCTAAACATAAAATCCACGGTCTAGAAATCACCGAAAAAATATGATAAATATTGAGACCGTGTTTTACAAATTTTAGTTAAGACAAGTTAAAAACCATAGGTAAGAGTAAATTATATAAACATATAATATTTAGATAAATTAAACAACACTCTTAGTGCTCATGTTGTTCTCAACTTAGCAGAAAAATACCAATTCGCGCAATCCTGACGGTGTAGCCTTGTTAACGACAGCCTCTACTACTAAGGTGGGACCCAATCGTCGGTGGACTTGGTCAACAACTATGGGGACAAGTGCTATAAATATAAGGCAGAGAACAACAGCGAGGACTGGGAGTCTGGGGTTGGAACGGGACGACCTCGGCCTTCTCTGCTTCTGCCTTCTCCTTCCTCTAGACTTTTTCTAGCATCTCAATCCTCCATAGCTGAGCTCATACTTCCTATGTAATTCGAGTAGTAATCGAATCCTTGATCTAGTGAGTGAATCTAGTAGTTGGCTGTGAACAATTTGGTATTCAGGGCCAATCGAATCCTCCACTCAAAATTCCCCAAAATTCCCAAATTTGAGCCAACAAAATTTTCGCATCGGAAGGCTTCGATCTAGCCATGTTGCAAGGTTCTAGTTGGGCTGCCTGGCGAGATCGACCGTTCCCGTCGGTGGAGCAACCGCAGCAACGACGCCTCGCTGAGTTGATGGAGGACAGCACCAGGCGTCTTACCCACCGGGAGGTCAAGCGGGCACGACGTCGCGCCGAGATTGCCGCCCGTATTCCGGTCATGGTGGCGGAAGTGGCTGCGGAGGTGAAGGTGGCGGTAGCAGTAGAGTTGATCGTGGCCATAGCAACAGCCCTAAACACTACATTCGTGAGACAACGTGAGGCCATCCGGGACGCGGTGGTCGCGATCGTGCAAGGGCTTCCTCATCTACGACCCCAACCTCATCATCGTCCGATATGCACGCCCCGGCAGTCGCGCTCGCCTGTACATCCTCATATGTTCAGGCTGCTATCACCGGCCCACAACCTACTCTACACAATGCCCAAGCCGCGTCACCATAGTGCCGGTGCCAGCGTTCGCCTCCACGGCAACGTCGTCTTCGTCTAGAGCCAACGACCACAACCTCGACTCTGATCTCCAAGCTGGATGCCTCGAGCGCCCGGGCCTTAGCGCCGCTCGAGCCCGACCTCTTCACAACATCGCCAACGACTAGCTTTGTGGTATTCCTTGATCCTATCCATGTTGCGCTAGCGGCCATGCTCACTCAGGCCACGCTAATATCATGGACTCCAGCGGCTCTACTGCGTTGGTGACCATGTGGGTGCAAATTGACACACTTTAAGGCGCTGACAGTGCCGTGACAGATGAGGATGGGCGGTTGTTGCCTGGTTCTAGCATGGAACAACCACTCTAAGTCGTTGCTATGAGGGATGTGGCGGATGATCACAGCTTCATCAACAGAACATTTGCAATGCCACTCACTCGGGCCACACTCAGGTGTTGCTGATGACAGTGTCGCCAACAAGTAGGAGGTCCTCTTGCCGCTCAAGCTCATGATGCAATTGTCCAGGAGCAATGAGTGTGGTATGTGTCTCTTCTCCGCCACAACTCATTCAGGTTGCTTATTGCCATGGGATCCTGGACAGAAAACAAGGGGGGCGAGAAATTCTATCCATAGTATAGATATTGCTTGGGGCTCATGTGTTAAGCAATTGAGTGCAGAATTCTCAGACAATTACCACCACCATCCGCAGTCGAGGTACAGAGTGACTGCAGTGGTATCACTGATCCTTTTGGTCATGTGTAATGACGTAGTGCTCTGGCCATTTCTTCGGTCTACTACAGGCCACATGATCCAATTGCTTCCATGGGATGCAGGCCAACCATTCTCTGGCATGTGTACCGAGTTGACTACTGCTAGTGGAGTTATCTGTTTGCAAGAAAATTCAGTACATGAGCTATTTTTCTGTAGCGCTAAGGTTGATACAATCACAAAATGGAAGATGGCATTAGCAGAGCTGCAACCTTGGAGTTTTTTCTTGGTTCTTATAGTGTACCTTGTTAATTGGATGAACCGAACTGTGTTCAACAATGGTGGTTATTGGTGTGGCCTTATGCATTTAGTTTATCCTAATACGATCTCAACAACATATTGGTTTTTTCGAGCTTTGCAAGGTCATTTTTACATTTGGCGGATGTTGTGGAGGACAACTGAAGATAACATTATCCGATCGTAGTTACAAGGTGGTGTGCCCAGACTAATTTGGTTTCTTGTTAATCTGATGCTTCTTAGCATAGCTCCAGAAAACTCTGGGATGGTAGCTGATACGTGCATTTTATATCATCAATATAACGATATATATGATCTATTTAAAACATTATTTGCCATGTTCTATCATTATTTATGTCTTTTTAGTTGATTTATGAGATTTTTCTATAAAATCCCTTTCATTGGTATTTAATTTTTAGGAGGCAGGAACCTCCCTTTTCGCATTTTTCTATTTCAGGGACCTTCTGTACGCCAAAAAATCAAAGCCCCTTCCATTGGGTCTACTACCGACGATATCCTGGAGACGTTGGCCGTTCGCGACCTCCAGGTTCTATCCCGATCATAGCTGGGAACTCTAGGTGAGCCGCCGCCGCCCTCCCGATTTCGCTGGCCGACCACTGAGGCTGGAGGGCCACTCCGCCATGCCTCTCTCCAGCCGCCCCTCTCCGATGACCTACACGGCGGCCCCTCTCCTCGCCGTCGACCCCTCTCCTCGCAGATCGAGCGCGAGCTAGGTACGCCCCCCCCAGCTCTTTTTCTACCGATTAGCAGCAGTATACACAAGTTTAGAACCATATTTTTACACTAGTTTAGATGTATACATGGCTACTGATTTTTTTACCGATGTGTACCAATGAAATAGCTATTGCCTAGTATTTGTGCCGATTTGTACAACTAAAATGTTTATGTGGCCAATAGCTACTGCCATGTGGTTGTACTAATTTGTACTCTAGTTTATGTGGTGATTTGTGCAATGATTTGTGTACTAATATGTGCTTGTAGTGAGCACTGATACCTTCGATATGGATTCACGGATGCAGTATAGTAGTTTTTTTCTTAGTAGATCTTGATTTAATCGAACCTTGGGAAACAATGCTAAAAGGAATTAAATAAGGACATGTCTACAAGACTTTGTTTGTTTGTTTATTTTACCTTCATTTATCGGGCCTTTCTAGTTTACTTAATATCGTTGGTTGTTTCAATGGATGGAGATATGCCAGGATTGAAGATTCACCTGCAGCTGCACATCATATGGGATAAAGATAATAATAAGCATAGTCATGTGTAATGTTTTAATAAAGATAAAATCTGTGGGCAGCACCGATATACTAGAGCCCCTACAAGTCACGGACATAGCAATAGACTTTTGATCCAACCATTTGCACCATGAAGTACCGGGCTACAAAATATTATTAAGTGGAAACACAGATCAAAGCTTTAAAAAGTGGTGTTGCTATTGTTTCTGAATAGATCGCTAAGCGAAGACTGTACACCCCTTTCTGCCACTGGGTTTCCTATGAGATCGCCGCTAACCGAGTATCCCACTTCCAGCCTTTATCAATCTCGAGGTCTTGGGTACGTACAGGTCCAAATATCAAGACAAGAGACAAAGAAACAAAGATACAAATCTCTATTCAAACAATACACAATGCTCCCATGGATTAGATGCACATAATCGCTGCGAGGATTTAGCCCAACCCGTAGTCCGTGAGGACTACTCACTCATAACAATAAGATCAAGGATAAAAAATATTGTGCAAAATACTTAGATTGAAATCAAATATTCTTACAATGGTCGTCAAATCACAAGGAAATCTCAAGTACAAGATAATGGCTATGGCTATGGAGAGGATGGAGGGTGGAGAGGATGAACTATGGTGGTGGATCTCCTTTGGTGGTGTTGTGATACAATCTGAGAATGGTGACCCTCTGTGCGGTGGTTGGGACCTCGAAATATATAGGCGCCTTCACGAAAGTCGTAGGGTTTAACGAGACGAAGCCACTGCCACCTAGTATGGGCAGGGCGTGCCCGTACCAGTGGTCGTTATGACATTTGGCGCCTGGCTTTGACTCCAATATTTCTTGGCCGTGTAGACTTACTCAAAATCTTCATTTATGGCTCCTGATTTTGCTTAAAAGCATGATTTTCTGTACAACACAATTCAAAGTAATGGATTGCACATCTTTGTAGTAATTAGTCATTAGTGGAAAATCTAGAGAGATTCTTATCAATTGCTTGACTAAAACGAGTTTTAAACGTGGAGAAAGATGGCTATTTTCATAGCCATCAAGCACGTATGGACCCGAAACAACCGAACAAGGAGAAGACACTCTCCTTGCTTTATGGTGGAGTCCCGGAGTCGAGTAAGATGAAAGGCAAGGCCGGCAGCGGCAACAAGCCCCGGTCTAAGGCGAACCCAAGCATCGAGCTAATTGATCCGAGTGATGTACCTCTCGCACCATTATAGAAATGCATGCACAAAGGAGAGGATTCACCCCTGAATGATACGTTAGTGTCATAGTGTGTCACTTGTCGATGGAGCACTTGACATGGTGATGTATGGAGGTCGTATCATAAAAGTTCTTTCCAAAATGGTTATATGATCTGTTCCAACTTATTTGATGACATGTTTCAAGCTACCTTGTGGATTTGTTAACACATAAGCTCTTTAGTTAAGAAATGTTGGTGGTATCAAGTAAGGAAAAAAGGCAAGATAATTAGGAGCATTGGGAGACGATAAACGACCTAAATGCCAAGAAGTATTATGATTTCAGATCATGGATATTTTTAATATATCACACATGGTGCGTCAAGCCTAGTCAGTTTCGCAAGACCCTAACACTCTCGTAGGACATATAAAAAAGGGTTGAGCAAGTGAAGTCTAGATGCGGCAACACTTTTGTTCGTGGTCATTGCTACGATTCATCTCAAGGTTTGCCAAAGAAATTTGAACTATGGTATATAAGGACATAGGATTCTCGATTAGGATTTAAATGTTTACTGGTACAAACGATCAAACCACCGACCAACTCTTAAACCACATCCCTCACCGGTTTTGGACCCGCGAGAGGTTATGGATTAGAGATCACTAACCACTAAAGGGTGCGAGCCGGTCTGTGGTGATACTCTCCTCTGAAAAATGCATAATCCATCTAGTGGTGATACTCATGGTGCTTTGCATCATTTAGATGCAGAGGCCAAGATTTTCCACATCATTTTCAAATAAAAACAAAAGGAGCTTCGGATTGTAATATGGAGAGGTTGTTTGGAAAAGATTGTTGCATGTGGAGCATCTATTGTCCGCATCATTTTGACTCGCTTTTTCATTAAACCACGGGCTCGGTTTCAGCCTCTAAATATCGTCTCAAGTTGCACATGGTTCTTTCTTTCACTTTCTGACTCAAACAGTAGCTTTGGTTATCGATCAGATAAAGTAATTAGTTCGGAGGATCGATCAGATAAAGTAATTAGTTCGGAGGCCGCTTGTAGCACCCATGGGAATGGTCCACGTATGTTCTAGAAAAAAGTTTGCTCCTTGTTTTGTTTTTTTTTGCGGAAAAGCCCTTTGATAATATTAACCACGGTTCTTACAGAACAGCCCAGAAACAAAGAAAATTACAGATTGGTCCTTCTGAACACCGATGCGGTAGACGAAGACGAGAACGCGCTGCCGGCGCGCCGCCGCACCTCCTCCCCACAGCCTTGGAACGGGAGAACCCCCTGCACGGACGGGAAGTCAACAGTCCTCAACTTCATAGAGCCTCTGCCCTGCAACGCCACCGCCAACGGCGTGGTCAACATCATCAGCCAGCTTCATCTTATTCAAAGTCCAGATCTGCCGCCATGCAAGATCTGGCCGGGGGTCACCACACGACGCGAATCCGCAGATCCACGGGTGCTGAGCATGCAGGCGCATCACCACGGAGCTCCACCGAGCGCCGCCGTCGAAGGGGACATGCACCTGCAACAAAATCCTCACCTGCGACCACACCACCTCCATGGCGCCGCCGGACGGAGACCCTGCAGAACCTACACTATAAACAACGGTGAGACGGGGATCCCCCGCCCTCCCGCCGCCGGAGCGGCCGACGGAGGACAAGGGATCCGGCGAATCGACGGCGAGGAGGTGGATCAGCGGGTGGGGGTGAAAAATCGCCTCTCTCTACTGTAGCGGGGGAGAGGAGACATCCAGGCTCGTCTGTTTACTTGCTCCTTGTTGTTAACACACTACTTTGCCATAAAATATGTCTGATTTGAACATCTTCGTGTGTAATTCAAAATACTGTGAATTCCTGTAAACACGAGTATTTGCATAATGTCTTGCTTTAGATTCCATGTTGAATGGAGGTAACGGGATTGAAAAGAAATGCGAGTTTTTCTTTCTTTTGAGAGACTACGATAGAGTGAATCAGGTAACTAGACTAAACTTTTTTGTGAATCCATTGTATATAATCAATAGTATAATTTTGAGATAAATCTAAAATGTTCCGAATGGTACAAATTATGTTAGTATTTTCCAAGGATACATTGTGAAAATTTTAGACATCCAATTGCCGGAAGCAGGGGCGGACCTACCTATAGCTGAGAAGGGGCAGTGGCCCCCACTCAAATTTGAAAATACAGTGCAGTTTAATCATATTTGAAGGGGAACGTTTCAAAAAAATGAATTTGTGCTTGAAATGACCCCGCTCACATGAATTTCCCCCACTGGTTTTCTTGTCTGGATCCGCCAATGCTTGCATTGTTTTCGATGCTTTTTACCTGGAGCTCGGCCTTCCGAGTAAGAAACAAATATCCCTCGACGTGTTTTAGTGTGTAAATACATGCGAATCTACAAAAGTCCAAGTCACTTATTGGATAGGGGGGTAGTACCATACTACCAATATTGTTGTCATACTCCCTCCGGTCCATATTAATGGCATCAACTTTGTATAAATACGGATGCATCTAGTCTAAATACTTAACTAGATACATACGAATCTAGAAAATGTTGAGGCCATGAGAAAAAAAGATAATCCTTGTTCTGGATGGATCAGAAGGGCCTGTCACTGAAACAAAGGATATGCTGAAAGTAGCAATGGACTATTACAAATACCATTTTGGTTTTGAAGCTAGGCCTGACATTAATCTTAGACAAGATTTCTTCTTTGAAGAAGAAAAGGTTAGTGTTGAAGAGAATGGTATTTTAGAGGGAGCTTTCTCTGAAGAAGAAGTCAAAACTGCCATGTTTGATTCTTACTCGGATGGAGCTCCGGGGCCGGATGGCATTTCTTTATTTTTGGGGTGTCATTAAACATGACTTGTTGGCTATGTTTGATGCTTGGTACTAGGATAAGTTAGATGTTTATAGATTAACTTTTGCTATGATCACGCTTTCCAAAAGAAAATGATGCTAGATTAATGAAAAAATTTAGACCAATTAGTTTGCTTAATTGTTCTTTTAAGATGTTTACTAAAATCTTGACTAACGTATATGCTAAGATCATTGGGAGATTGATATCCTCTTATCAATTTGCTTTTATTAAAGGAAGGTTTTATTTTAGAAAATGTGGTAACTACACATGAGATTATTCATGAGGTTCATAGAAAGAAGGATAAATGTTTAGTCCTTAAAATAGATTATATAAAATATTATGATAAGGTTAATCTAGAAATTTTTGGAGTGTAGAGGTTTTAATCCCACCTTTATTAGGACGATTAAACAGATTACCAAAGGTGGTTCTGTTGGGGTTAAAATAATTGATGTAGAAAGTAATTTATTTCTTACTGGAAAAAGGTTTGAGACAAGGGGACCCTATTGCCCCTCTCCTCTTCAAGTCAGTAGTAGATGTTTTCTCTAGGATGTTAATTAAAGGTTTTCAACGGAATTTGATTAGAGGTTTGTGTCCAAATTTCATTTCAGGTGGGGTGGTCAGCTTGCATTATGCTGATGACACCCTGCTATTTCTTGAAAATGACACTAGAATAGCTAGGAACCTAAAATGGATTCTCACCTATTTTGAATAGATCTTTGGCATGAGGATTAACTTCCACAAAAGTGAGTTACTTCCTATTAATATAAGTCAGGAGGATTTATTTCCTTTTTCAGATATTTTTCAATGTGTAACTGGTGAGTTCCCTGTGAAGTATTTAGGAATCCCTCTACATTTTGATAGGCTTAGAAGGGAGGATTTGTAACCTCTTTTTTAGAACATTCTTGCCAGAATATCTAGCTGGAGAGGAAGATTTATTTCCTTTGCTACCAAGAGAACTCTTATCCAAGCAGTCTTAGCTAGTATTCCTATTTACCTTCTCTCTTTCTTTAAATTCCCTAAATGGGCACTAGAAATGTTAAACTCTCAGTTGGAAAATTTTATGTGGATCGATGAGGAAGGGAACCATAAATCACATTTAGCTAATTGGCCTTCTATTTGCATGAAAAAAGGGCTTGGGGGTATGGGCATCCCAAACAACCAGGACCTGAATATATGTCTGATTGGTTCTTGGGTTAAGAGATATATTCAAGGGGAATGATCTTTATGGAGGAAAGTAATAGATGCTAAATATGAAACTATAAGTCCTAGCATTCTCTCCTGCCATGACATTCACCCTTCTACTTTTTGGAAAGGAGTGATGTGGGCATCTAAAGCAGTCAAAATAGGTTATAAGTAGAAGATTGGTAATGATAGACATATTAAATTCTAGAAGGATATCTGGTTTGGCAATTCTCCTTTAGCTGTCCACTTTTGGGATATCTATTTTATCTCTAATCTACAAACTCAAACCATTGTTGAGCTCTGGGATGGGGTTCAGATTAGAAGTACTTTTACTGAGAGCATGACGATCTAATGGCAAGAGCTTTTGGTCATTGCTAGAAGCATTTCTTTTAGTGATCAGGAAGACCAGCTTATCTGGCAATATGAATCTAAAGGAGTTTATTCTTCCAGTTCCATGTATTCTATCATTAATTTTAGAGGGGTAAAACAAATATTCTTGCCTACTGTGTGGAAATTGAAAATTCCACCTATGGTTCATATTTTTTGTGGCTCCTCTCCTAGAATAAAATCATGACTAGGGATAATCTGAGCGCTAGATGCATCCCAAAACCCCTAGAATGTGAATTCTATAAGAAAATTGAGTCAGTTCATCACTTGATGTTTGAATGTATTGTTGCTAAACTACTTTGGTTAGAAGTTTTGAAGGTTTTTAATATTCAGGTTTCTGATTATGCATCAATGGCTAGTAGATGGTTATGCAACAAAAAATTCTTATATTTTAATGTAGTATCATTCTTACATGATAATATAGTATATGCAAATGTTCTTTGGGGATTGTGGAACTCTAGAAATAGTGTGGTTTTAGGGGTGTTTGTTTGGGCTTTTTCTGACTTTCTACAGGAAAAAACAGTCTAATTGAGCCAAACGGGCTGAGTTGGCTGTGTGGTTCGGCGAAGCCAAAGCGAGAAATGCACATCACGAGCAAAGCACCTGGGGACGTGCTTCCCGTGGCTTTGCCGCTTAAAACCGGAACGGTACATTACATTGCCCTTATTAGTTTGGCTATTTACAAAAAACTGCCACCGAGCCCTTCTCCACGAAGCTGCAGTTCAGATTCCAAGATGTCGCCTTTGTAGTGTTTTGCTACTAGTACTAGCTCAAGTGGTAGACGTAGAAAATTGTTAAATGATCAATTGATTTCTGTTGCTATCATTTTTTTTCTTTCCTTATTCGTTGTGACACGCAGAAGTAGTAGACACAGAAAGTTGTCAGTAGTACACGCGCAAAGTACACGTTCGGTCCGGCTACCGTTTAGTACACGTACGCGCTCTCCGATTTAAATTAATCTAGATTTAGATATAATTAGACACGTTTTAGTGCTAGATATATTCGGATTTAGACAAACCTAAGTCTATTAATTTGGATAAGATGGAGTACATAAATTAGCAAAAATATACTCAGAACTCTCAGGGTATTTTAGTGATTTCAGTGATTTATAGCCAGCCAGCCAGCCAAGTTGCCAAATAGTCAAACTCGAAAAAGTTGCATTCCCTGGACAGTCGCTTTTCCTGTACAGCAGCGCAGCCAACCACAGCCCAAACAAACACACCCATAATAAATCTACCTGGATTAATATAAAACAGGCATGACATCTGGTGTTGTCTTATCTAAGAAAATAGAAGGTGCCTTTTAAAGATCTAGTCCGCTTCATGGATCGTCTGCTATAAAAGCTCAAAAGACCACTAAGGGTGCCCGCGTGCTGAACTGCACCGACTTTGGCTGGGTTTCCACCTGGAAGAGCACATCTATGGGAAAGATGCACAGGTGGAGAACGTCGCTGGATTACCTGCAAGCTCGCCCAAGCGAAGATGATTTCATCCATGTGGTGACTTGAAGCTCTGGTGTTGCAGTGTGTTCCTCTGTAGTATCTAGTTCCCCTGTTATCACGGGTGTGTCTTTTTGTGGCTCTAGTCTCTCTATGTTTCATGTTTCTTGGTGTAGGTAATCTTATGGCAGTTTCGATGCCGGTTGTTTTTACTCTTTTCGGAGCCAAGTTGTCGGGCTTTTTTTTATGTTTTTAGTTCTAATCTAGCTCCTTTTGTCTGCAAGGATAAAGACTCTGTGTTTCTTTTCTTTACAAAAGAAAATGGGAGAAATCTCTTTTGATCTAAAAAAACAAAGTTGAGGCCAGTAATATGAAATCATAAAATCCATCCATTATGCTTGCCTCGCTATACTACCTTCGTCCCAAGACTTAAGGCGTATAATTTTTTTCAAAAGTCAAACCAACTTATGTTTGACCAAGTTTTTAGAGAAAAATATTAATATTTATACTACGTAATCCATACCCTTTTATACATCATAAAACATATTTTCACATGGTATCTATATAATATAATACTTCTTGATACTTTTTTCTAAAAGTTTGATTAAACTTTACATGGCTTGACTTTTCAAAAAAATTATATACCTTAAGCCTTGGGATGGAGGGAGTATATTGATAGCACTGTCCCGAACCCTTGAAGCGGAATGACTACTGGAACGAAGCATCTAATCCTGCTGGTCTACACAACCCAAATGATGTGGCCTTGTTTACGAACATAAATCAGTGGCGTGTTTTTCCTTTTGTTTTGTTTGTAACGAAAGCGTTTGCGGCGAAGGGGCGACGACAAAATCGGGAGAATTTAGAATATACGAGTAGGATCGAGCCGATATATAGCATGTAGCCACGTTGCTGTTGGTGTCTCCGAGCCTGCCGTTGCACTCGATCATGGCGCAGACCCTTGCTGTGGGCTCTTCATGGGCTGCGCTCTCGTCTTGGCGATGACCTTGGAGTCCTGTAAATCCACAGCAAGATGGGCGGCACAGTGGCCAGCAACGGCAAACAGCAGCCTGGCCTGGCCTGGCCTGTAGCGAGAGCTTGACAGACACAGGAGTCACACTTTACTGGATGTCACGGCAACCACGCAGGCCATAGCCCAACCCAGCCTAGCACGAGCTCTTGCATATTTGCCGCCGAAAAAAATGCATGCACTACTACTACTTGACACACTCTAGTGCCCTGCCATGTGCATGTACGTGGATGCGCCAGCGGCCTGAAAGAGATGCATGCGCACGGTTGGATCGAACGTTTGCATCGGCAGCAGAGCAAAGCATGCACATACCGGAACCTCCCCCTTGTCTGCATGATTTCTCGACCCTCCTATGTCGTTGTCCATCAGCTGGCCGTGTGGTTTGTTCTCGGCCTGAAAGGAGCACAGGACCTTACTCTCCACAACCATCGCCACCTATTCCCATTTCTGAAAGATACCCACCAGCTGTATATTCGTCTCACTAGTCACTAATTTCCTCTACTACTATAAAAAACGTGCTATGCTAGGGAACAAAACTTTTTACGGAATTTATTTATATCAAGAGCACGTTTAGAAATCTCTGTCTCCTCGCCCGACGGAACACCAGCGGGAGACTTCCGGTGGCTGTACGATGGCAACTGCCATGTCAATGCATGGCCACGTGGCAACTTTGCATTGGATCGGTCCTTTTTCTTTGTTTTCGCGGAAATCAGGGAGGTGGAGAACATACACATGTATATTTTCGTGTGCAATACAAATGGATTTTTTTACTTTCTAGGACAAGTAAGATATTTCTTATTTTTAAGATTATTTTTTTTGGACCAAGGGTAAGAAGTTCCTCCGACTTCCCCTTTAAGCGAGGTGAGTCCTCGAATCCAAGTTGGTAGGTTCACAACAACATGTGCCAACCTATCAAATATCTTTCTTTGACGAGAAGGATAAAAATCATTCTTAGCTTATCAAATATCCAATTCAAAAAGTGTTGGGCTGCTTGCTTGAGTGGCGGCTCCGATCATTGTGTTGTATGGTGTCGGATTTTGTCGCTTGGATGGCTGACTCGTTTGGCTTGGTTGTTGCGAGGTCACGAGGTCATCGGTGAGTATGTGTTACAGAGGATTCAGGTTGTGTTTGGTTTGTGCCCAAGATTGCCCCACCAAATATTTGGCTAGCCAAAATTTTGGTTGAGCCTTTGCTTGCCCACAAGTTGGCCAACATTGGCTAAAAAATTGAACTAGAGTTGGTAGTGAAGCATTGGCATGCCAAAAAGTTGGCAATAATCCAAACAAGAGCCAACCTTTTGGTCATGGCCAAAATATTGATAGGACACTAGTAGAAAAAGGGCCTTTGGTTCGGGCCACTAGTCCCGACCGTGGCTGGGGCCGGGACTAATGGTCTGAACCGGACGGCCCGAGGTCGTCGAATTCTGTGTCCCGGTCCGTAAGAGGCCACTAGTCCCGGTTTGAGACACAAACCGAGACTAGTGGGTCTAGGCACGCCCGCGTGGTCCTGGCAGAACCATTAGTCCCGGTTTGTGTCTCAAACCGGGACTAATGGTCTGGCCCTATATATATGCACCCGGCCCTCCACTCTCTCCTGTTTTTTTCCTATGTGAGGTGGGTATAACTTTGTGCTAACTTTTTTTTTCTTCATATGCACTAGAGGTGTTCGGTGAAATGCCTGTTAGAGCGATGCCACTTGAGTTCACACAAGACAAAACATGATATGAGGTGCCAGAGCGACACTTAAGGTTTCTCCTCTTTGTTTTGAAGTGTCCTAAAAGGTTAGCAACTATTTTCTCGTTTTGACCGCGCGGTACTAATTTAAGCATCGTGATTGTGTTTGATATATATGCATGGTTGTATGATGCAGATGAGCCACCCATGGATGTACGGTGACCGACGCTCTGACGCTTACAGAGAAGGCGTGCGTTCTTTTCGCCTTGTGGCCGAGGCAAACAAGCGGCGGGATGGTTTTATGTGTTGTCATGTGTTGAATGTCGGAATGAGCAGGCTCACACTTCCTCAAGAGTCATTCAGAGCCACCTGCTTCGGTCCGGTTTCATGTCCGGCTATAATGTTTGTACCAAGCACGGAGAAAGAGGGGTTATGATGGAAGACGACGATGAAGAAGAGAACGATGATGACAACTATCGATCTATATTCCCTGAATACGATGATATCGCAGTTGAAGATAATGAAGAAGAAGGGGGTGAAGAACGGGAACCAGATGAGCCCGTTGATGATTTTGGTCGGATCATTAGTGATGCAAGGCGAGACTGCGACACAGAAAAGGAGAGGTTGCAGTTCGAGCACATGTTACAGGACCACAACAAATTGCTGTACCCAACTTGTGAAGATGGCCAGAAGAAGCTGGGTAACACACTGGAATTGTTGAAGTGGAAGGCAGAGACCGGTATGACTGACTCGGGATTTGAAAAGTTGCTGGTAATAATGAAGAATCTGCTTCCAAAAAATAACCAATTGCCCTCCAGTACGTATGAAGCAAAGAAACTTGTCTTCCCTCTAGGATTAGACGTGCAGAAGATACATGCATGCCCTAATGACTGCATCCTCTACCGCGATGATAAGTACGAGAATATGGATAAATATCTGGTATGCACTGCATTGCGGTATAAGATCAGAAAAGATGACCCTGGTGATGTTGAGGGCGAGCTACCCAGGAAGAGGGTTCTTACCAAGGTGATGTGGTATGCTCCTATAATACCACGGTTGAAACGTTTGTTCAGAAATAAAGAGCATGTCAAGTTGTTGCGATGGCACATGGAAGACCGTAAGAAAGACGGGATGTTGAGGCACCCTGCTGATGGTCGGCAGTGGAGAAAAATCGAGAGAGACTTCCCGAACTTTGCTGGTGACGTAAGGAACTTATGGTTTGGTCTAAGTACCAATGGCATGAATCCTTTTGGGGAGCAGAACTGCAGTCACAGCACCTGGCCCGTGACTCTATGTATCTACAACCTTCCTCCTTGGTTGTGCATGAAGCGGAAGTTAATTATGATGCCAGTGCTCAAGGCCCGAAGCAACCCGGCAACGACATTGATGTGTACCTAAGGCCATTAGTTGATGAACTTCTACAGTTATGGGCCAAACCAGGTGTACATGTGTGGGATGAGCACAAACAGTAGGAATTTGACCTACAAGCGTTGCTGTTCGTAACCATCAATGATTGGCCTGCTCTTAGTAACATTTCAGGACAGACGAACAAATGATACAATGCATGCACGCACTGTTTAGATGAGACTGAAAGTATATATCTGGATAAATGTAGAAAGAACGTGTACCCGTACAATCGTCATTTTCTCCGCCCAGTCATCTCTTAAAGAAGAAAGGCAAGCATTTCAATGGCAAGGCAGAAACCCGGACGAAGCCTGCCCCCCGTAGTGGTGCTGATGTATTTGGTATGGTCAAGGATTTGGATGTAATCTTTGGAAAGGGTCCTGGAGGACAACCTGTTCCGAAAGACGCTGACGGACATGCACCCATGTGGAAGAAGAAATCTATATTTTGGGAGCTACCCTATTGGAAAGTGCATGAGGTTCGCTCTGCAATCGACATGATGCACCTAACGAAGAATCTTTGCGTGCATATTCTAGGCTTCTTGGGCTTGTATGGGAAGTTAAAAGATACCTCGGCATCACGGGAGGACCAGCAACATCATAAAGGACGAGACGGCGAGCATCCAGGGCAGTTTCAAGGGCTTGTCAGCTACGCTCTTACCAAAGAAGAGAAGGAAATCTTTTTTGAAGTCCTTTTCAGTATCAAGGTCCCGTCTGGCTTCTCGTTGAATATAAAGGGAATAGTAAATATGAAAGAGAAAAAATTTTAAAACCTAAAGTCTCATGACTGCCACGTGCTTATGACGCAATTGCTTCCGGTTGCATTGAGGGGAATTCTACCAGAAAATGTTCGACTAGCCATTATGAAGGTATGTGCATTCCTCAATGCAATTTCTCAGAAGGTAATCGATCGAGAAAGTCTATCAGGGTTACAGATTGATGTGGTCCAATGTCTGGTCAGCTTCGAGTTGTTGTTCCTGCCATCCTTCTTCAATAGTATGACGCACCTCCTAGTTCACCTAGTCGAAGAGATTAGAATTCTCGGTCCTGTGTTTCTACACAATATGTTCCCCTTCGAGAGGTTCATGGGAGTCTTAAAGAAATATGTTCATAACCATGCTAGGCTAGAAGGAAGCATCTCCAAGGGCTATGGAACAGAGGAGGTCATTGAGTTTTGTGTTGACTTTATTCCTGACCTTAAGCCGATTGGTGTTCCTGAATCTTGGTATGAGAGGAGGATGACTGGAAAAGGCACACTAGGAAGGAAATCAATGGTATGTAGGGACGGGTATTCTTTCACTCAAGCACACTACACGGTTCTACACAATTCCACCGTGGTGGCTCCGTATATCGAGAAACACAAGAATATTCTACGCTCTGAAAACCTGGGGAAGCCTGGAACCTTGATTAAAGGGGAACACGAGAAGAATTTTGGCAGTTGGTTGCAGACACATCTCATGAATAACACCACTATTGGAGATGAGTTGTACTCGTTGGCCAGGTTACCATCTTCGACTATATATACTTTCCAAGGGTACGAGATAAATAGGAATACATTTTACACGATCACCCAAGATAAAAAGAGCACCAACCAAAACAGTGGTGTCCGCTTTGATGCAACGGATGATAATGGGCAGAAGGACACATATTATGGGTACATAGAGGAGATATGGGAACTTGACTATGGACCTACTTTTAAGGTCCCTTTGTTTCGGTGCAAATGGGTCAAGCTGACAGGAGGCGGGGTACATGTAGACCAAAAGTACGGCATGACAACAGTGGATCTCAACAATCTTGCGTACATGGATGAACCATTCGTCCTAGCCAACGATGTGGCTCAGGTTTTCTATGTGAAGGACATGTCTACCAAACCGACAAAAAGGAAAGATAAGCAAAAGAATATAGAATACGATGAGCCAAAGCGCCACATAGTTCTTTCAGGGAAAAGAAACATCATAGGAGTGGATGACAAGACAGACATGTCAGAAGATTACAATAAGTTTCATGAAATTCCGCCCTTCAAAGTGAAAACTGACCCAAGCATCCTGTTAAATGATGAAGATTCTCCATGGCTACGGTGCAGAAGAAAACCACAACACTAGATGTTGGTGATGTGTAATAATATATTAAACCTTTTATTTGAGACATAAATCTATATAATGTATTAAACCTTTTATTTGAGACATAAAGGTCCCCTTTCATGTAATACATCTTTCTCAATCAAACTAGACGTTGACGACCGGGTTCTGAGCCGCGGGAGGTGATCACCCAAAGAGAAGGAACCATCACAAGAGAAGGAACCCACAAACACTAAGGATACATAGCACAACTACATAGCACAACTAAAAATTAAGAAACATGCCTAATGTTGGAGTGATTCAGTCATGCTCCTGCCTAGCCCTGTAATACGCGCCACTGTAGTCGTCGTAGTCGTTGGCACCGTCGTCGCTGTCGTCGTCGGGGTCGCCTTAGTCGAACCTTGAAGGTTGGGCACGCGTGGGCTGGATTTGAGGGTACCGCAGGCGGGGGTTGTTGTCGGTCGTGTTGTAGGCCATGACACTCTGGAGAGTCCGGTCGCGCCACCACAGCCGACGACCGGCCTCGTTGAAGTTCAAAGGAGGTGGGTCGTCCTCCTCGTGCCTGGCGAGCGCCCTCTCATACCGATTGATGAAGAAGGCTTCCCAAGTCGGGATGTCAGTTGGGATTCCTCCGCTGCTCTGGCGTGAGCTCGAGGTAGTAGTGGTTCGTGATGGCCATCCGGCGGTCCACACCTAGAGGGACAGGAGGGACCGGCACGCCTCCGGCGCTCAGCATCCAGCCGGTGGGGACGCGGTAGCCCGGTGGGCAGGGGTAGTTCGAGGCGCAAAGCGCCTCCGCCTCCCTAGGGGTTAGAGGTATGGTGGAAGCCATGGGAGAGAGTGGAGAGAGGCGGCAGATATGAGTCTAGATGTGCTATGGCAACGACCAAGCCTACATATATATAGTGAGAAATGGCGGAAAGTCAGAGGAGGGAAGCGGTGGAAAAGGCGGGAAGAAAACGGGCAGGAAAAAATAAGGCGGGAAGAAATAAGGCGGGAAGAAACAGACCTTTAGTACCAGTTTCGCGCGAATTTTTTATCAACCGGGACTAAAGGGGCTTATTTTTCGTAATAAAATAAAAAAAATGCGGTCGAAACCCGAAACCAGGACTAAAGGGGAACAAATATGACATTGATTTCCATGTTGAGATACATATGTGCGCCGAAACCCGAAACCCTAACGGTCGTCGTAGGATATTCTTACAGTAAACTTGCAATTTTAATTCATAAACAGGTTCTAATCTTTCTTGTGATTCCGTAGTCATATTATTTGCAATTTTCTGATTAGTAATTATTTTCTTATGAATTTATTACTCCAAAAACTCTAAACCCTAAACCTGAAACCCTAACCCTAAACCCTAAACCTTAAACCCAAAACTCTAAACCCTAAACCCGAAACCCTAAACCCTAACCCCTAACCCTAAACCCTAAACCTGAAACCCTAAACCCTAAACCCGAAACCCGAGCCCGCCCCGGTATATTTTGAATGCATCAGCAACAAATTGACGAACTTCGAGGAGCAGCGCGCCTGCAAGATCCTGTACTCGATATTACCGTCGTCCCATCTCAGCGGACAAGCAGCGTGGCTGAATCGGAGGTCCCTTCTAACGATGCACGTATGGTAGATGGCGGTCCCGGCTACCCTGTGGATGGAATCAAGGAGCAGGCATCTTGTGAGCTCCATCAGAAGGTGAAGAACCTATCCATCAAGGTGGCGGTCGGATGTGCTTTACCTTGTCCACCTGGCGCACGCTGGCATGGCCGTGAGATTCCAGCTGGCTATGCTAAAGTTGTTGTGGATGAAATCGCAATGGGGTGGGACTCAATGGAGCTTGACATCCCTGGACCTGAAGGTGAGAGGACACTCGGAGAAGTACTGGGTGGTATCATTCTATGGGACAAGAACAACATCAAGCTTCTAGGCTGGACGCCAAAGCCAACACCGCCTCCAAGTCGTCGCATGTCACCTTCACCTCCATCACCTCCAAGAAGCCCACCCCATGACTCCGACCACCACAGCCTGAGTCCATCTCGATCTCCGCCGCAGCCTCCGATTAGTACTAAACGACGCAGCAGCCCAAAACGACAAATGTCGCCCCTCCCAAGAGTACCTCATAAGAATCTTCCCATTAGACCTTACGATCGTACTGACGAGGAAAACGACATGATCGTAAAGACCGAATGTGTTGCGCAGCTTCAAAAGAAGAAACCCGAGCCCGCCCTGATATACACCGAGAAGCAAAAAGCGTATGCACTTTCTTTTCTGAACACAAAATCGCAATATGAATTGCACCATAAGCCAGATGACTATCGACGCACACTTCAGAAGGAAGTGAAGAAGAGAAATCAAGTAGAAGTGCAAGCGGGAGCAAATCATCAGGTCAAAGTGCAACCGGGAAAAGAATGGACGTCCCCCAGCTCGGGAAACAGGCCAAAAAATCGATCCCACCCCTCCAGGTGTTATCCTATGACACTCCCCAGCAGGATATGGAAGAAGCTAAGAAGCTTGCGGCCGCTATGAATGTGACTGTTGAGGAATTGCTAGGTGCCCAGGATGACAAGTTACCCAAGGCTCAGGTAGTCCCTACATATGTCCCAGGGAAGCCTCTGGTCAGCTTTGAGCAGTTCCAACAACTGCCAACACAAATGCGAAGTTTACATAACTAGTACTTGAAAGCCATAAAGCAGGAGAGAATGATGATCGTGGCGAAAGTCCCACATGACTACTACTTCCGAGAAGAAGAGGTCCATGTTGAGTTTCCAGAACTCTTCCAGTTATACAGTTTCGACGCCCTCGACAAAAGTCTCATGAGTTGCTATTGTCTGTAAGTTGTTGAATTCATTGTCTATATATAAGTTATTCATTTTTTCAGTTGTTCAGTTCATTGCATATAATTATCCTCATTATATCCTTTTGTACTCTGTTATTATGCAGAATGAAGATCATGGAATGTAAAAGAAGGTCACTCTTTAGTGTTGGGTTCATCGACCCAGATAAAATACATTGTAAGACGCTAAAGGATAAACTCGAGGAGACACAGGAAAACCTTCTAAGGTTTCTAACAGAGCAACATTTTTGTGACCACATACTGTTTCCTTATAATTTCCGGTGAGGGTCTTACTATGTTGTACACATTCACTTTTTCTTACTCGATATTAAATGTAATTGATGAGTTACTGATGTATATATAAACATGTGCAGTTTCCACTGGATTCTTATGGACATTCCACTTGATAAGGGAAGAGATGAAGTCATGGACCCATCGAAGAGACCCCTGGAACAGTTTAGGGACATGCAGAACATGCTCCAGAGGTAATTTCCATGCTATATCGGTCTCTTTATTTGATTTCCTAAGATATCACGTAATAAATAACTCATTCATTCATTTTCTTTGCCGGGCAGGGTTTGGAGCATGTTCAAGAGTAGGGTTAAGGGTTTCTTTAGTAAGGAGCTGACGTTTACTCCGGTCTCGGTAAGTAATACGTGATATGTTCACGCATCTCTTTACTTCTAGTTTCAAGACAATTATGATGCTAGATTATAATTTTGATTGAATTCTATTCTCGTAAAGTGCGCGAGGCAGCCATAGGGGACGAATCTATGTGGATTCTACGTTTGCGAGTTCATTCGCACGTTTTCCACTGAGCACAAAGATTATAGAGTCGATGTAAGCAATACATTCACAACATTATTTTATTACCGTCACTTTTTTTGTTATCATGATTGATATTCATATTGATCTCCTTTTCTTATATAGTTCGAGAGAATGCGGGATCAGCTCCTACCAGAGCAACGCGTACCAGGAATTTCTGAAGAACTGGCAGGATTCTTGATGAATGAGATGATAGATGACGCCGGGGAATTTAGCGTGAATAGGCGCTACCGATGATTCCCGATCGTGTAATTAAATCGTCGAATTGTGATCTCCATGTAACTGTCATGATCATGTATATATTTGTATGCTCGATCTTAAGAGAAGTTATCTTATGTATGCACGAATGTGTACGGTATGTGGTAGCGTAGAAAACTATTTTTAAAATGAAAAAGAGAAAAAAAGATACAAATTGAATTCTCTGCCGCGGCAGAGAAAGTGCCTAAACTTCTGCCGCGGCAGATAACCATTTGTCCCGGTTCGTAATACGAACCGGGACTAATGGGGGGCACCCAGCACCCGCAGAGACGGCCACGTGGATACCCATTGGTCTCGGATGGTAAGCGGTCCGGGACTAGTGGGGGGCCTTTAGTCCCGCCCCTCCAGTCCCGGTTACCAGGACCGGGACTAAAACCCCTTACGGGCCGGGACTGGAGGCCCTTTTTCCACTAGTGGGATACACTTTTGCCACAATCCAAACACACCCTGAGTCGGGTTATGTCTCCTGGAAATCGTCAGGTTGCTATAGGATGCCATATTTGGTTGCTTCGGTGATAGAGTCATCGGCTTGACCGGTGTGAAACGTTTGGGATGGTGTGTGCCCATCGTCAATGTACATATCGGTCTTTGCTTAGTTTTACTTGATGAAAAGACAAATCTTTTGTCGATTGTTCGAAAAAAGTATAGGATACTTCGGTGTGTCACAAGCAAAGGTGTATGATTTGAAAACATATAGTGTCAAAAATTTACATGTATCTTGTCCTTATCTTGAGCAAAAGCTCAGCGGTCAAACAACTATTTCAGCTTGAATGCTTGGCCCTTGTGTTTTAGTTGGGTGATAATGTATTACCCACTCTTAACGATATCACACTCTAGGCTACCCTCCACCATTAAACATTCAATATTTTGTACACGTTTGCCTACCTATTTTGGATGACCTCCTCAACTACAACTAAATTAATAACACAAGGTCCTACTGAGAACAAACTTAGCTCCTCCTGCTCTCAAAATTAATAAACCTGCATTACACCATTGTCCAAACTATATATATAACCTTCCCAAGATCATCATCACCACAACTCAAATTGTGAAAAGGGGATGACCAGCGTCGCGGTTTTGTCCCCAATCCCTCTACTTCGCTCCGTCAGCCGTGTCAAGGAGGGGTCAGCTTTCCCGCGGGGGGGGGGGGGGGGGTGCAAGATCTCATATGCCTAGGCGGCGGCCCCGAAGGTGGACTGCATGCGTGACTCTACGGCGAAGCGACGTGGCGCTGCTGGTGATCTCTCTCTTCGGTCATGGGGATGATGAGGAGCGGACGGTGGGGGATCCTGGCGTTGCAGCGCTTTGGCTCTAATAGCTCCCAGATCACGTTTCGGAGGCCTACACCAGGGTTAGCAGGAGCCTCGATTTCTCGGGAGCGGTGCGAAGGCTTTTTCGCAAAAGCTCAGTGCTTCAGCGCCGACGGCTGCGATGCTTGTGGGTGTCGTGTCAGGGCTTCAGATGAAAACCCTTGACCGTCGCGGTCGATGGCGGCGGCGTGGTGCGCCATAACCCTGTTGGGGGCGTTGTCGTGGAGCTTCGAATCCACTAGGTCTCGTTCGGTGTCTTCGTGTTTTAGGTTATTTTGTATTCTTTTGTTTATCTTTGATTTGCGTTGTAAGAGAGTCTTCTTATCACCTTGTATATGTTCGGACTCGTTGTGGCTTTATTTGTAAGGCGAAAGCCTATTTCAAGAAACATATCAATAAATGTATAACAGACACAAGGTCCTACTGAAAGAACAAACTTACCTAGCTCCTCCTATTGTCAAAATTAATAAACCTGCATTGTTACAACATAGGGATGCAGGCCATATTTCCTTCCCAAGATCACCATCACCACAGCTCAAATTGTCAAAAGGATAGGAAAACCAGATCTTGATTCTCTTAATTGCTGCTCCTTGAAGCAACCCGGGCCGGGCAGCTGCTAGCAATCAGGTAGTTAGCCTGTTCCACCATGGCAACTCACCACATCGATCAGGGTTTGGTGCCCTGTAACCGCGACGACACTTACCCCCACAAACCCTACACCCACCTAGCTTACACCTCACTCTTCCTCGTCCTTCCCAACCAAAACATCTCGTTATAAGCCATGCACACCGGCTCTCCAGATCACTCAATCGCACGCAGCAGTGAGAGTTGCACTTCAGCGTCCTTCTCCTCCACGATTAATTGTAGCTACATCATGCAGGCCATGCAGAGACTTGTTGTGCTCCTTCTATCCGTGGCGATCACGGCGTCGGCGCAGGGCCCGGCGGTGGCGCCCGTCGCGCCCACCACGCCGGCGACCCCGGCAGCCCCGGCGCCGGCGGCAGGGACGACGAACATCACGGGGGTGCTGGCCAAGGCCGGGCAGTTCAACACCTTCATCCGGCTGCTGCAGTCGACCGGCGTGGCGGCGCAGCTCGACAGCCAGCTCAACAGCAGCTCCGGGAACGGCTTCACGGTGTTCGCGCCCACGGACAACGCCTTCACCTCGCTCGCCTCGGGAACGCTCAACTCGCTGTCGGACAGCCAGAAGAACGCGCTGATCCAGTACCACGTCCTCTCCACCGCCATCCCCATGTCGCAGTTCGACACCGTCAGCAACCCGCTCCGCACGCAGGCCGGGAGCAGCTCGCCGGGGGAGTACCCGCTCAACGTCACCTCCATGGGCAGCCAGCAGGTCAACATCTCCACCGGCGTCGTCAACGCCACCGTCGACAACACGCTCTACACCGGCGACCAGCTCGTCGTGTACCAGGTCAGCAAGGTGCTGCTGCCCATGGCCATCGCCGGGACCCCCGCGCCCGCTCCGGCGCCGTTGGCAGCGCTCACACCCAAGGGGAAGAAGACGCCGGCGGTGTCGTCGGGAGCGGACGCGCCCGAGGCCGAGGCGTCGTCAGACGTGTCGCCCGCGGCGCCGGCGAGGGTGGTCACCGGGGGTGGTGTCGCCGTGGTGCACGTTCTGGCCTTGCTGGCGTGGGTCTGGTGGGGCCTGTGATTGCGCCCGATGGGAGTCTGAGTCACTGAGTCGTACGTGAGGTCTCGATCCACATCGAACTTTTTTGCTCGCCTTTCCGAAGTTGTTGGCTATTTTTTGCTTGATTTGTTTTTTATTTCACACCGTTAATATCATTGTAATTGCTAGGGGTATGTAAAGTGTATATCCGTCATGGCAGTCACATTTCTATGTAATGCTATTCAATAAGTTGTATTTTTCTTTAGTTTTTATAAGATATGTGGTAATGTACACATTCATTTTTCTGATGAAGTTTGGAACGTGGAACTCATGAACCTTCATAAATGAAATCCGGTACTTGCAAACAAAATTATATTTTTGAGGGAACAAACCAAATTATATAACACCTTTGGTAATCCCTCCGACCCATATTAGTTGACTCGAATTTAGCTAGATTCGGACGTATCTAGACATGTTTTAGTACTAGATACATCCGAATCTAGATAAATGCAAATCAACTAATATGGGTCGGAGGGAGTATGTAAAGTTGTTCTTGTGGAAATTTCTGTGTTTTACGCACATGAACAAAATAAGTTCTTAAAAATGGCAAAAACATGTTCATGCATGGCAAAAAGTGAGACTAAGGTTCGGTTTTTTCGTTGTGGCTTGTCCAGAAATGGTTTTATTCGGACCTCTCTAGGGAAAATAGGTTTATGAGAAATTCTAGTCCCCTTTTTCCAATTGCTAATTATTGAATTCATGATGCACTAGTCGACCATCTCAAAAGTCCGAACTAACAGAAAAGCTAGACATTATATTTCAACACTACCCTCACTCTACCCTATTTTTTAGTCCTTAGACAAGTGCATTCGAGTAGGCCGCGAAATCTTTTTTAATACTATATTAGAGGGATCTTGAACTTAGGACGTCGTTTCTAATATCATATTGAATTTATGTACTAGCCAACTATCCCAAAGTCTGAACTGCTGCAAAGATACCAAATAGTATATTTCAACACTATTTTCTCATCCCATTGCCTAAGTTGTATGAAAAAATATATAATGCATCTAGACTGAAATTGTGTCTAACTAACGGGTACTGTTTTATTCGTAGTATTTATCGTGGATTTGCGCAGAAATTGATTTCTCAATATCACTAAGTGTTAAAAATCACAATAGAAATATGGTGTCGTTGTTACTTGAGAAAACATCTCAAAAATTAATGTTCTAATATTTTATTACCAACTAAAGAGGTTAAAATAAAAGCAGGCACGTAGAATTTATCAGCATGTTTCATGCTCCTTACAATCATGAGTTCTAAACTGATTCAAATAATTTCTGCTACAGTGCCTTTTCTTGGTAGAGCAGTTTTGGATTATTCTATCCGTCTATCACAAATTCACAACCCACCATAAGAAATTGAGAAGATTTTTTTTTGAAACGAGCCAAAAGCTTTGTCTTTCATTGATATAGTAGAAAAAGAGCTGCCCGTTTACGAGGAAAACTGGCCGAAAACTGTTACAACACCACACGCCAGCCCCGAGGCTGCGCTCCTCACGGGTCGACGACCAACCAGGTCGACACCACACCTCAACACAACAGGCGGAAGCGAAAGACCAGAGCCACCGCTCCAACTACCACGCCAGCCCCAGGGCCGCGCCCCGCCTTGCCGAAGACGAACCCGCCTCCGCCAAAAACCACCGAAACACACCACAGGCCCCCCAGTCTGGTGGACGTCCAAAGCGAGGCCCCAAGAGGCAAAGCGACACAAGAGCGCCGCCCACGCCCGATCCAGTGAGGGATCTAGGGTTTCCCCCGGAGAGCCCGGGTGGAAGAGCAAGGAACATTCGCTTCGATGACGACTTCAAGAAGAATGCAGCGCCCACGGGCGTCACCGTCGTCGGACCCGGCCACCGCCAGGACAAGGCTTTCGCCCAGCAAAGAGTCCTGAACCTCACGCCCTCCCAACAAGGACCGGTACAACCACCAAACCTCCCCTCCCCTGCCAAGCTTCTGACGATCATCAAGCAACCTTTCCGCCGCCATGCCTAGGCTCCCCGTCGCCGCGACGAAGGCCGCCATTTGGATCATCACTGCTGCCCTCGAGATAGTTACCGAAAAACAACCAGAGCGAACCTGGGCAGCCGCCACCGCGAAAGGGACCGAAGATCTCTGCCACCATGAAACCTCCCTGGCGGCCCAAATCGAGCCCCGGACGAGCCCTCCGACCACATGACGCCCTCCAAGCAACCCGTCCTCCGACCATACGCACATACGCGCCGCCGCTGCGCCATCCAGCCTCGTCGCGCAGGCAGAGGGACCATGGCCCGCTCAAGTCCATCTAGGCCCAGAAGGGTCCCTCCATTGCCGAGAGCTCCGAGCGCCTCCAGCACCAACTCCTCCACCGCGAGAAGCACCGCACAACCGGAGCAGACCAACGCCACTGCCACCCGCCGCGCACCCGGCCGCGCCGCCGCCCCTGCGCCGGAGCAAAGCTCTAGCAGCTCGCGCCGACGCAACACAGGACCTCCATCCACCCCGCAGGCGCCGTGCCACTAGAACCGCCTGCCTCGCCCCGCACCTCCAGGCCGCGCCACCGCGAGCCCCCGAAATCCCGACGTGAGGCCGCCCTACAGACCAACGCGCAACGACGAGAGTGGAGGAGCAGAGGCGGGGGGGCGGCGGCGGGGGGCGCTAGGGTTAGCCCCTCGGTCGCCGGAGGAGGCGACGCGAGGAGTGGAACCGTCAGACTATGAGAATGTGCAAATTGAGAAGAATGAACAAGGAAGAAAAATTCAGGCTGAAAAACCAATGCACTAGCGTGCAACTTTACAGTGAGTTCTTAATTTACAACCAATCTGTCAGCTAAAGAAGACGGAGAAGTAACACAAATTAATTAATACTCCCTCCGTTTCAACATATAAGATGTTTTAGAGTTGTGAAAGGAGTGTATGTAGTCCCTTTTAGTGTCTAGATTCACTCAAAACCTAGATGAACCTACATACTAAAAGGGGTCTAGATACACTCCATTTACAAAGCTAAAACATCTTATATTTTGAAACGGAGGGAGTAGTAAGGAACCAGTCACCATTAACTAGCAGCAAGAAACAAACCTTTTAAACTATGACACAATGTTCACGATCATGACCTGCACAGCCTGAACTGAACAAATCTTAAGTCTGAACACTAGCAGATTCTGCTACAACTGAAGAATAGCATGGGTGGTACTACCAACTTGTAAAACCCATTGCAGAGATAAATTTTTGGATGCCAATGCAGAATGACACCAGCACAACAAGTGTGATTATACACGAAATAACCAATTTTGATTTCTGAGCTGCATAGCTTGAACTGCACTGGACACACTTCGAAGTCTGGATACATTAGCAGATTGTGCGAAACCGGACAGTGCAATTTATTTGGTTCTTCAGAACCGGAAGCCACAAAAGTTCGTCATCTGACACAATCGGCAGTGAAATCCCCGTGACGTGCACGGAGTACGAGCGGCTGGTTAGGGCATCTCCACCGGACCGACCCAACCTGCCGGGCGCATCCAAACGTGTCCGCGTGGACGTGTGAGGCGTGCGCGGTATCCCAGCGGCTCGACCCATCCGTCCCGACGCGCCCAGCTCGATCCATCGGCGCATCTAATTTGCGTGACCACCTGGTTGGCACAGACACGGGCGGGTCGTGGGCGTGTCCTCCCCGTTGGTGCCTCTGGCCCACCCGCCAGCCACCGCGGCGTTGGTTCAGACGCGCGCAGCGGCATCGACTCAGACGCAACCGGGGCGGCGATTCAGAGTGGCGGAAGGCTGACCGGTGGCAGCCTGTGCCATCAATGACGACGAGACGGTACACTGACTGACTGGACACTTCAATGCCGTCGCTTCGGCCTCCGCGCCGGCATCCGATGCCGGGTCTTTTTAACTGGCCGTATGTGGCAAGTTTCTCCCACACTATACATTTCTCTCCTCTCCCCCTTTCTGTTCTCCACTACTACTTGTAGCTAGTGATGGCCGGCGGCGAGGGATCGACGGGAGGGCGTGACGGCCGTGGATGTCGAGGGGGCGCCGAGGACGCGGCCAAGTCAGCACGCCACCATGCTCTCCCTCGACGCCGTTGTCGCCCGACGAGGTCGACCCAGCCATCCAGTTCGCCGTGGCCATCCACGCCGGTATGCCGAGTGACAGGCTGCTCCTGCCCCGCACATTCGTGACTCTGGTCGGTGACTAGCTGCCCCCGATTATCATCCTGTCATGCGGGCGAACGGTCTCAGGACCAGCAGGTACTCGGTCGCTCTGCAATTCGACCACCTCGTCAATGGCTGGGAGTGCTTCGCCCGTACGCACAAGATCGAAGCGGGCAACATCCTCGTCTTCAAGTAAGACAGTGAAGGAAGGCTCGGCGTCAGCGTCTTCGATGACAGCATGTGCCGGAGACGGTACCACCCGATCTCCGACTCCAACTCCGACACCGACGAGTAGGCTTAGGCTGTGCGCGCGCCATGTACCATGTATCGATGTAGGCATTGGCCACACTTGCAATGAAAAGCTTTATTTAAGCCCTAAATTACACAATTAAATGAAGAACTTTTGTTACAAGCGTACCACAGGCACACATAAACTACATAACTAAACGGATCAAAGACACCATTCGTCATTTCTAGGCGATTGTCGCGGCCTCTAGATCGGCGACGAGGAAGGCCAGGCATGGCAGCGTGGGGAGGAGGGTTTCTGGTTCGTACCTACATCGGCCGGCCTCCCCTTTTTATGGACGCGCCTGGACGCGGCGGGAATTGGCCGGGAAGAGGCAGGAAACGACCGGAAGAAAGTCGGCAGGCGGCGGGGTGGCGGGAACGAACTGGATATACACTGGCGCCGACGTCGGTGACAGGCTCTTTTGGAGGCGTGGACATTTGGATCGTGCCGCTGGACGCGATCGTCCGGACAGACCGGATCGCGGCACCAAAATGACTGGGGAACGATTCAAATGGATAGAAACGGACCGTTTCGGATAACCTTAGTGTGAGTATTGGAGTTCGTCCGACGGGGGAGCTGGTCAGCAGCTGCTGGTCCCACGGAGGGGCCGCTTTGGCGGAGACAGGTGCGCACAAGGTCCTCGTCCGGCTGCCGGCGACAAGACACGTTTTTTTTTGTGGCAGACATCACACACGACATGGGAGGCGTGGCCACACGTAGCGGCGTCGCGAGCTCCCGCCAGAGTTGCCTTAAAATTGTTAAGAAATTGTGTTCTTATACAGAAAAGAGGAATGCACGGATGAGCATACTACACATAAAATTGTTACTCCCAGCAGGGAGTGCTTACAGAAGTGGAATCAACTTCTCTCGGGCGAACAGAATATGTGGTGCTTCTAGGATGGTAGCAGCTCGCAGTGCACGATGGTGGTATTCCTAGTCCACCAACCCGCGAGTAGCGACTAGCGAGGAGAAGGGAAAACCACGGGCCACCGTCTCCACCCGAAACCACCCGACCGAGCCAGCCACCAGCCACCAGCCAACCAGTCTGCGCCGCACTCGCGCTGGTGATGCATGGAGCCGCCAAGCCCCCTTTTTTTGCCTTCGCTCCCAAGGAAGCGACCGACTTCAAGTTGCTCCCCGAGGAACCGCGCGTCCGTCCAGAAACGTGATGGGGGAACTCGACGAGCCGACGTACCTCCGAGGGGCGATGCAGCCAACTGCGCGGCGGCTAAAGATCGTCAGAGCCCTATACTCATCACCCGTCTCCCGTGGCTCACTGCCGACCACCAACATATTCCTAGTTTTCTTTTGAAGAAAGATTCGTGGACAAGATTTGCGTTCGGAAGAGTCCACAGCTGTTCTGCCGCCACAGGCCTCCACTTGCAAGGTGCAACTACTTTTATTAGGCAAGTAGATGTAGATTCGAAACTAAATAATACTAGTTATACCATGCTACAAATTATTACTCTCATTTCGTATCTAGACAAACTTAAGAATATTAATATGCAATGGAGGGAGTAGAACCTTGCTAAAAAAATATAAGTCATCATTAGCGAGCTCTAGTGCGCTCGTTCTTTGGTGTCTCAGCACGACGACTTCCCGTTAGTCTATTATAACAAGCTCTACTACGATAAGATTTGTGTGACTCCGATGATAGAAGGGTAAGGACGGCGACGCACCATCGGCTCGTGCTAATATTTGTAGTCATCGCTAGGTGGTTCATGGAATGTTTATTACTTTTAGATTCTTGGTACTACGGTTGATAATTATTAATAAAATGTTGGAATTTCACACAAAAAAGTCATTGGTCCTTATTTAGATGAAGTTTTTTTATTGCCTAATCTAAAATTTACCACCAATTCGGCCGATAATACATGAAAAACAATTCCATACAAATATACGGTTGGTAAAATTCCGTACTACATATCCCGTGTTTTGTTATTCAACGTGAAATATGGAAATGTGACATGTATACATGGACGGAGCAAATAATTGAGATCAATGTCGAAATGGCCTCATAATTGAGAAGAAATTACAAATCCGGTTTTGAGCGTGGCGGAAAAACTACCACTCCGACACGTAGGCATGTTATTATTACATCCATACACACGACGCTAGAGAACAAATAGAAGACGAAACAATGACTTAATGGAAAAAAAGACTATGCCCATTACTTGTATGCCATATTCATCGAATCCAACCAGCGAATGATAGTTTAGAGGTAGGATTACTCTTTAGCTTTAAGATCAAATACATTCTGGACTGAGGAGAAAAAAAAGGCTTGTCTCGCTCGTCCCCAGCGAGCGACGGGGCGAGCCCGGCGGCGCTGTCCTCCCTCCCTCCGTCCTCCCCCTCACCTTCCAACCTCTCGCTGCCGTCGGCGCGTGCCACCGGGCTAAGCCCGTGCAGTGCCGGCGGCGGCAGGCTTTCTTTTCCTAGCGGCGGCGGTGGAGGTGCTGGACTCTGCGGCCAGCGGCAGTGGGCCTGGTGGTTTGACGGGGGGCGGTAAGTCGGAGCGATGATGGGAAGGGCTTTGCCGATGCTGCGTGGAGGTGGGCCGCTCGGCATGGACGGCGACGGAGGAGCTGTAGGTGATCCCGGCGGTGGCCCTTGCAGGGCCCGATCTGGGCCAGGCGAGGCCTAGCTGGGACCCTTCGTCACCCGCGGGTGGTAGGCTTCTTCTCCGGGCCTAGGATACTGGATCTAGACCGGGCGGGCCTGAATTTGGTGGTCACCCGATATCCGTGCTCGGGGGGTCTCATGGGCAGCACGGAGATGCTGTGTTCGCCATGCTCGTCCCTTCGCGCCCTTGCAGACCCAGGTGGTGTTTCTCAGACCGATGGTGGTCCGGTAGTCCCGGGTGAGTGCGGTGGTGACGGTGCTGCTACTTGGCGGCAGGGAGTGATGGTGGCAGTTGATCCCTGGTGGACGGTTCAGTAGGGGCTTGTGTGGGGTTGGCGTGGATGACAGTTCCCTTGCTGCAGCGCGGTGGCGAGGCTTCACGGGCCCTGGGGGCTCGGCCGAGCTAGGAGGGCCTGGTTTTCCCTGCGGCTGTATCCGGTCGACTACCGCCTTCTGGTGTTGGAGGTAGTTCCTTCCGGTGCATTGTTGTCCCAGCAACCCTCCCGAAGCTTCCTCTTTTCTGTCCTACCGGCCTTGCTTTGTGGCTCACGGTGCGACGGCTGCAAGGCCGTGGTGGCGTGCGTTGGCGGGCGGCGAGCATAGTGGAGCACTACGAAGCGTCCGGGAGGGTGGTTTTTTTAGGGGTCGAGAGAAATCCTTGTCGTCTTGACACCGACGCGGTGACGCCTCATGGTGTCACCGTCCTTCCTGGAGGGTGTCAGGTGTATCTCTTTCCTACCTCCTGGAGCGTACCGGGGGAACCCTAGGACCTGTCCGGGCAACAGCATCGTCATCGTCGCTTTCCTTCTTGGAGTTGTTGCTTGGTGCGTGGCACTTCGAAGTGCTAGGAAAGTGGTGGAACTTAGATGGACGGCCCAAAGGGTCATTCTCGTTTTCGTCAAGCCAGTGTTATCGGCTTTGCTTTCTTTTCTTTTCCTTTCTTTTTCGGTTTTTGTTGTTTCTTTTGGGCGATGTGCTGTCTGGTCCAGCAGCGGTCTCAAATGGTTGCTATATTTATATAGCTGGGCGCATGCCTGTTTCTAGGAGGAATGATAGATCAAGAGTTTTGACGCTACAGTACATATCGCTGATGTTGGGTGAAAGACAATTGGTTACATGGCTACGATAAAAACGACCCTTAGAGCATCTCCACTCGCCCCCACCCCCCATACGGGTCCGGCGCGGCCTGATTTTGGCCCGTATGGGGGCGCCGGATTGGTTCACGATTTGGAGGGCTCCCAGTCGTACGCCCATAACAATATGGATTTTTTTTGGCGGTTTATTATTACACAGAAACTGAAACTAGTCGTAATCCTGCTTATACCTGTAGTACACGACTTCGGGGTCCTGGGCATCCTTGTCGTCATCATCACTGCTTGGAGCGCGCTGCTGGAACCTGAGTCCTTTTGCGGTTTGATGCGGGTAACGTAGGTCGTCGATCAGCATAGACCGGTGGCCGCAGTTGCTGTAGCAGCCTACTGCGTCGTCCTCAGCACGATCCAAAGAGGTGTGCATGGCCGCGTGCTAGCCCGGGAACTCCTCAAGGTCGCCAGTGCGTCCAAGATGGGGCCTCTATAGCGTATTTCGGTGGCACCTGTCACTCCGACCTCGGAGGCTGGCCACCCGGAGGTGGGGTGCCCCGACTGGTGACATAGGCGCTGCTAGCGCCTCTGCTGGGGCTCTGTGGAGGCTAAAGATGTGGGTACCGCAGGCAAGGGTGATCTCCTTCAGCGATGTGGCGCATCACACCAGCGAGTGTCCGGTTCGATCACCACAAACATCGGCCGGCTTCGTTGTGGTTGACCGGAGGAGGGTCGCCGCCCTCGTACCTAGCGAGCTCTCTTTCCCGCCGATTGGCGAAGAAGGCGGTCCAGGTCACGGTGTTCTCGGGGCACCAATTGGGATCTATCCAATTCTCCGGTGTGAGCTTGAGATAGTAGTGACTCGTGATGGCCACCCGACGGGCGGAACCGCAAGTCACAGGAGGGACGAGCATCCCTCTGGTGCTCGGCGTCCAGTCGAAGGGCAGCCGGTAGCCCGGTGGGCATGGGTAGGTCTGAAGGTAATATGCCCGAGAGGCAATAATAACGTGGTTATTATCTTATTCTATGTTTATGATAAATGTTTATTTTACATGCTAGAATTGTATTGATCGGAAACACCAATACATGTGTGTTTAATAAACAAAAAGGGTTCCTAGTTATGCCTCTCTTATAGACTAGCTTGTTGATTAACAAGATGATCAAGGTTTCCTGATCATGGACATTGGATGTTGTTAATAACAAGGTCACACCATTGGTGGAATGATGTAACATTCATCCGAAGTATAGCATTACGATCAAAGTCATTGTGTTTATATTGCTATAACATCATACAAAGTAATATTTATCCTTAGACCATGAGATCATGTTAATTGCTAACACCGGAAGAGTATCTTGATAACATCAAACGTCACACCGTAACAGGGTGACTATAAAGGTGGGTTCAGTGCTACGAAGGTGTTATGTTGAGGCTCATGGATCAAGAGTGGGATTTATCCATCCCGATGACGGATAGATATACTCTGGGCACTCTCGGTGATATCACATTGAAATAGCTTGCAAGCAAGTGATGTGATCACTAAAATGTTATATCACGGGAACAAGAAAAGAGTGCATGTCGGTAACGAGATCAAACTAGGTATGGAGATACCAATGATCGAATCTCGGACATGTAATATATCACGGGACAAAGGGATTTAGTTACTAGCGTTAAAGGTTCTCACGATCACAGAAGTCATCGTTGAGTATGCAGGAGTCAGTATGGATCTCCAGGTCCCGCTTCTGATTATTGATCTGAGAGGAGTCTCAATCATGTCTGCATTATTCGCGAACTGTAGGGTGACACACTTAAGGGTTGCCGGACACCATTTAGGAGCACATATGTTCCAGACAAAAGGTTTGCAAAGCGCAGGAAATGTTTCGATAGAAACAAGAATTGTTTCGATAGAAACCGGAATTGTTTCGGGTGAAATTGAAGAAAGTGGTTCTGCATGTGATATTGAAATGTTGCAAGGGGTTTTATGTTAATGTTTGTTAATTAAAGTAATTAACAAAATTCTGAATAAAATAAATAAAAGAGTTTTATTAATTGAGAGTTGTATTTAATTTGGTGGAAATTAAATACATGTGAGTGGGATTTTGGATGGAGGCCATGTTTATGTGAGTGGAGGTTCACCACATGAATGAAGGAGGGGAAGAGTCCCCTCCCCCTCATGCGCCGGCTATGGAAGGGGAGGGGTCTCCCTCCCTCCTATATAAAGCCCCCCTCTCCCCTCTCACAAAACACACCTCCTCGTGAAGGATCTCTCTCCCCCTCTAGATATTCCCCCATGGTCTCGGATTAGCGAGATACATGTTCCCGGTGGCCTTGCGTCTGGAAGGAGTTGTTGCTTCCGCTGATTCGCTGGAGCGAGGAGGTGGAGGTTGTCCGGTGGCTTGAACGTGTGTGCGAGGACGGATGCGCTGCTGATTTGCGGCGCTCGGACTTCCACACGATCTTGAGATCGGCAAGCGTACGACTACATCAACCACGAGTTCCTACTCGTTAACAAAACTCGTTGTCTTCGAGGGTAAGTTCTCTATGAATGTATGTCCACCCGTTGCTCTGTATCTAGTAGATAGATCTTGGCGTATAGTTCTCATCGTAGGAAAAAATTTGTTTTCTATGTTGCGGACCCAACAGTGGTATCAGAGCCTGATCTATGCGTAGGTGCTTTGCACGGGTAGCACACCTATGTTTATATGTGGGCGATGATGATCATGTTATTGCATCTTCTATGTACTTTGGATATTGGTGGCATAGTGGGATGAAGTGGCCCGGACCAACCTTACATGTCATCGTACATGAGACCGGTTCCACGACTGACATGCAACTAGTTTTGCATAAGTGGCTAGCGGGTGTCTGTCTCTCCTACTATAGTCAATATCTGATTTACAACGAGTTGCTAATAACTTGGTTATCCTCGTTGTGGTTCATGTTCGTAGGTAAGAACGGTTCTATCTCCGAAATCCCTAAGCCACATAAAACTTGCAATTGATAAATTAGAGGCGTCTAGTTTAGATCGTTGTTGGGCTAGTGCCTTGATATGGTATTGTTGTAAGTAGATGTATGATAGATACTCTTACAACTCACTTAACGTGTAAGTTCCATAGACCTTGGCCTTACACACAAAGGAATGATAGAGATCATACCACGATGCAAATGATAGAGATCAAATGCATGGACCATATCACCTCACTTCACACATTAGATGTTAGCATCTTATATTGCTAGTTTGGCGCTTTTGGTAGCATTATAAGATGATCCCTCATTTAGATATCAAGATAAAATGTGTTCTTCCTTAAGTATGCACCGTTTTGTGGATCGTGTTTTGAGGCATCACGTGATGATCGGGTGTTCTCGACTCTACGCTTTCATACAACGGGTGTAAGACAGTTTTACACACGCGAATACTAAGGTTCTTACTTGACGAGCCTAGCATGTACAGACATGGCCTCGGAACACGGACCTAAAGGTTAAGCATGAGTCATATTGTTGATATGATGCCCATATAGATGCTCGCCTTTGAAGCTACACCGACTCACGTGATGATCGGACTTGGTGTAGTGGATTTGGTTCATGTAATCACCAAAAAGGCACGAGGGATGTCGTTTTTGAGTGGGAGTTCATTTCTAATTTGGATTAGTCGAACCAAATTTGTCATAAATTAAATCAAAGTGAATTTGCATAGTTTGTTGTAGTCATTGGCATTCGTTTTCTACCTTATGCTTAGTTTTTATTTGAGATAATAGAACTATAGAATTCTGGATATTTACTTTACGAACTGGTATCGTATTGTTTCGAATGTCAATTTAAAGTTTATAAGTCCTATTGCAAACTTTCAACAAACTCTATTTACTCCATGAAGTTTAATAAGTAGTATTAAATCAAGAGTAAGAATTCCAATGTTAGTATCTAAAGTATCATGTTTGCCTCCATGATTATTGATATTCAAAAAGTTGTTTTAATGTCAAGATTATATTGGAGCTGAAAATTGTTTCAGAAACCATCATGTGTGAAAGATATTGTGATATCTGAAACAATGTTTTTTGGTTGCATCATGATAGAGTATAATTTAGCAAAATACATGTTCTCATATTGTATGAGAATTTGTGAAGGATGGAGATGCTAGGCATCCGAATCTACCAAAAAGGTTTTGGGAACTGATATTATACTCGTGATTCTTCCTTATAGGCTATAGTAGCTTGATCATGAAAGTTGTCATGATAAGGATGAATAGAAGATGTAAGTAAAATATTTACTACACTAATAGATTACTAAAGAATGGATTTTTGAAAGAACACCAAACATTTGATGATGGTGATCCACTTCAAAGTGCAAGTCCAAAGGTATTAGTATTTGACTATATACGCTTTGTACCATGTGTCATGTTGATGACACCACTATTGATGTTGATAGATTCTTTTAAAAGAAAAGGAATTGCTGAAAGAGAATCTATAAAATATTTGGCAGAAAATAAAAGGTTGGAGATGTCCAACTTAGGTATATAGAAGATATACATGTTATGGCTATATTCCTTGCTTGTTAAACAATGTGGTTCTTAGGTATTGGATACTGGTATTGGATACCGAATTGGTTGGTATGAAGTGTCATACAGGACAACGCAATTCATGAACTACAATGGCCTAAGTAACCAGCAAGAGAATGAGTGATGATGTTCATCGAAAACAAATAAAGTGTTATTGTGTTTTTCGTTGTCATCAAACCAAGCCTTCAAGATTTGTTTAAATAATTGTTGTTTTGTTCCGGTATCATGAGAACAATGGCTGTTCAAATAATTACCGTATTCCATAAAGGATGGATGAACTTTTACAAGTCTAGTTGGAGAAATCACATCCATAAACACTATTGCTAAAATGTCATAAGACAAATGATTGAAAGATCACTTATGAAATGACATCGCTGTTTAAATTATATTTGAAAGAAAACATGAAGAAACTCCATGTTGATGGATTTCTGGAGTCTTTGATTTTGATCAATTGACGCATGTGAGACTTTCCTCGAGATAATTGAAACTCCATCCATAGGCCGGAGAGGAACGGATGACTAGCTTATTGGAAATTGTGCATGCTGATGTGCATAGTCCATTATGTGTAGCCATATGCGATGGATCTTTTTGCTTCTTCATATGCTTTCTTCGAAAATCTGAGTGAATATATCTGTATATTTACTTAATAAGGAAGAAGTATGAAACATTTGAAAATTGTTCAAAGACTTTCAAGATGAAGTGGAAAATCATTGTAACAAGAAAATAAAGAGTTTATGATTCGATCATAAAGGAAGATATTTGAGTTACATGTTTAGCAAAAACACCTAAGACTTGAGGAATTGTTCCATGATTTGTGTTTCCCGATAAACCATAGGAGTATGGCATATTCGAGAGATAAAATCAAACCATGTTTGACATGGTAAGATCAAGGGTGTCATTTATAAAACTGCCATTATGTTTTAAGGATTGAAGCTTTAGAGACTACCGCTTTTACACTAAAAAGAGCACCATCGTGATCCATTGAAATGACACCATATGAGTTATGGTTTGGGATAAAACCCGAATTGTCTTTTCTTAAATTTTAGTATGCTATGCATAAGTAAAATGTTTACAACCAAAGTCAGATAAGCACGTCTTTGTAGGTTATCCCAAAGAATTTGTTGGGAATTTCTCCATAACACCGAGGACAAAAGAGTTTGTTACTTGGAATGTCAAGTTTCTTGAGAAGAAATTTTTCGTGAAAAGTTAAGTGGGAGGACAATAGAACTTTGATAAGGTTGTTGAACCTTAGCTATATGTGCTAAGTAGCACAGCGCCGGAAAGTGTCCTGGTGGCGGCCACAATGCTCATGGCTCTCGTGATTACAAAAGGTTTGATCTCGGAGATTAGAGTTCCTATAGAACCATGTGGGTCGGTAAGAATCAAATAGTAAGATTTGATAAGCAAGTCGTTATTGTTTTGACAATGATGAACCGACTACATGCAAAGAAGCGATGATGGGCCCTGACTCCATAAAATGACTAGAAGTCATAGAATCCGTGATAGTATCCATACACGAGAAAACAAGTTTCTGAACTTGGAAGACCCTCTGGAAAGGCGTGAAGCCTATCGGTCGTGTTTGGATCTATAAAGAAATAAGACATGGATGTTTAACATCTATGAAATAGTCGACATGTCGGAAAGAAGTTTACGACAATGTTCAAGGAGTTGACTATGACAAGATTTGATCCTTCATAGCGATATATATAGTCTTGACGGATTAATGTAGCAACCACTACATATAATTTGGTATATGGTAGTTGAATAAACAAAACAAGGTTCTTCTAATAGAACGGTCACCTAGGTGATGTACATGACATGGTCCGAAGGATTTTATTAATTCAAAGGGTGCTAAAAGGGCATGTAAACTTCAATAGTTGAAGTAAGCATAGCGGAGTTGGAATCTTCACCATGATGAAACTGTTAAAAGAGTTTAAATTCATCGGAGATGATGAAGATGCTTGCATTTGCAAGAAATTAAGTGGGAGCGCTGAGACATATTTCTAATACATTATGTAGAGGACATATTGTTGATTGGAAATGATGTATCTTGTATTGACACAAGTTAAGAATTTCATTAAAATAAGATTTCGATGAAAGACTTGGGCAAACCCAGAATATTAGGCATCAATATCTATATGGATAGATTAAGGCGCTAATATGGTTGTGCTAGACATACATATATGAGATATTGAAAGGGTTCAATATGGAAACAACAAGAAAGGTTCTTGCTGCATGGAAAGGATTGTATCAAAATTCAAGTGTTTCAACACTTGGTGAGTAAAATCACATTAAGATTTTGATCGATTATACCATGATATGTATATATCCAGAATGTCCTATGCTCTAAATGTTATGAGCATATACCAGAATGATTCATAAGATGATCATTGGACAATAGTAAAGATATTCTTATGAGCTTTGGAAGAACTAAGAATATATAATGTATAAGTGACAAATAGTTAAAGGGAGTTCATTGTAAAGTGTTACATTGATACTAGTTTTGTCACAAGATACAAATTAAATTTGTATCAATTTAGACTATGGGTGGCACAATGTAATGGAAAGGATGCTCCATGATGGATTTGGATGAGTTCCAAAGTTGAGACATTGTGACGGATACTACAACAAAAGGCTAAGTATATGACTGCTATAGTAGCAGCAAAGGAGGGCATTTGTGTTAAGTAGTTTATTATCAAACTAGGTGTGGTTCAAAGTGGGATAATACTATGAAGATATATTGTGTGACAATAATATCAACATATTTTGAGCCGAACGAACTAAAGGTCTCACCAAAGGACCAAATCTATACAATGCCATCTCATTTGAGAATGAGTGATGCGTAGAGACGCAGAGACATGCAAATACACACGGACCTGAAACTGTCAGATCCAGAGACTATGTTAACCACTAGCAATAGCATATATGCAACACCAGAAAGCCATAGGTGTTCAATACGCAAAGTTTTTCAAACTAGATTATTGACTCTAGTGCAAGTGGGAGACTGAAGGGAATATGCCCGAGAGGCAATAATAAAGTGGTTATTATCTTATTCCATGATTATGATAAATGTTTATTTTACATGCTAGAATTGTATTGATCGGAAACATCAATACATGTGTGTTTAATAAACAAAAAGGGTTCCTAGTTATGCCTCTCTTATAGACTAGCTTGTTGATTAACAAGATGATCAAGGTTTCCTGATCATGGACATTGGATGTTGTTAATAACAAGGTCACACCATTGGTGGAATGATGTGATGAACATTCATCCGAAGTATATCATTACGATCAAAGTCATTGTGTTTATATTGCTATAACATCATACGAAGTAATCTTTATCCTTAGACCTTGAGATCATGTTAATTGCTAACACCGGAAGAGTATCTTGATAACATCAAACGTCACACCGTAACAGGGTGACTATAAAGGTGGGTTCAGTGCTACGAAGGTGTTATGTTGAGGCTCATGGATCAAGAGTGGGATTTGTCCATCCCGATGACGGATAGATATACTCTGGGCCCTCTCGGTGATATCACATTGAAATAGCTTGCAAGCAAGTGATGTGATCACTAGAATGTTATATCACAGGAACGAGAAAAGAGTGCATGTCGGTAACGAGATCAAACTAGGTATGGAGATACCAATGATCGAATCTCGGACATGTAATATATCGCGGGACAAAGGGATTTAGTTACTAGCGTTAAAGGTTCTCACGATCACAGAAGTCATCGTTGAGTATGCAGGAGTCAGTATGGATCTCCAGGTCCCGCTTCTGATTATTGATTTGAGAGGAGTCTCAATCATGTCTGCATTATTCGCGAACCGTAGGGTGACACACTTAAGGGTTGCCGGACACCATTTAGGAGCACATATGTTCCAGGCAAAAGGTTTGCAAAGCGCAGAAAATGTTTCGATAGAAATAGGAATTGTTTCGATAGAAACCGGAATTGTTTCGGGTGAAATTGCAGAAAGTGGTTCTGCATGTGATATTGACATGTTGCAAGGGGTTTTATGTGAATGTTTGTTAATTAAAGTAATTAACAAAATTCTGAATAAAATAAATAAAAGAGTTTTATTAATTGAGAGTTGTATTTAATTTGGTGGAAATTAAATACATGTGAGTGGGATTTTGGGTGGAGGCCATGTTTATGTGAGTGGAGGTTCACCACATGAATGAAGGAGGGGAGGAGTCCCCCCCTCATGCGCCGGCTATGGGAGGGGAGGGGTCTCCCTCCCTCCTATATAAAGCCCCCCTCTCCCCTCTCACAAAACACACCTCCTCGTGAAGGATCTCTCTCCCCCTCTAGATATTCCCCCATGGTCTCGGATTAGCGAGATACATGTTCCCGGTGGCCTTGCGTCTGGAAGGAGTTACTGCTTCCGCTGATTCACTGGAGCGAGGAGGTGGAGGTTGTCCGGTGGCTTGAACGTGTGTGCGAGGACGGATGCGCTGCTGATTTGCGGCGCTCAGACTTCCACACGATCTTGAGATCGGCAAGCGTACGACTACATCAACCACGAGTTCCTACTCGTTAACAAAACTCGTTGTCTTCGAGGGTGTATGTCCACCCGTTGCTCTATATCTAGTAGATAGATCTTGGCGTATAGTTCTCATCGTAGGATTTTTTTTGTTTTCTATGCCGCGGACCCAACAAGGTGGAGGCGCACAACGTCTTCGTCTTCTTGAGGGTGAGATAGGCCCAGTGTGGGTTGTCCATGGTGAGAAAGTGAGGTGTGGATCTATGGATTGCAATGGCGGCCTCCCTGGTTATAGCGGGAAAGAGTGAAAAACCTGAGCGAGAAGGGTTGGAAAGGGCGGGAAGGATGCGGCTACCTCACTGCCAGGACTGGCCCGTGTTGTTTTCAGCTCCATCCGGCACCCCCGCTTGCTCCCCGTGAATTGGGTTCGGCCTGGGGACATCGGATAACTAAACAAGCTGCGCCGACGCCAAAAAACATTTGGGGGGTCGGCTGGGCGTGATTTTGGGCCCCGACACCCCATAGCCCTTTAGGTGGGCTTTAGGCCCCCGACTGGAGATGCTCTTAGGAACCACCTTCCTCACATACATTTTGATAAGGATATATTGTTGGCTTCCACCCAAAAGCACCGGCGTTCTGCACCGATGTCCCTCCTCGAATCAGGCTTTCGCCCAACTATATTAATATAGTAACTGTTTGAGACCGCTGCTGGGCCAGACAGCACAACACCCAAAGATAAACAACAAAGAAAACGAAGAAGAAAAAGGAAGAGAAAATAAAGCCGGCAACAGTGGCTCGGCGAAAACGAGGGTGACCCGCAACCGCTGCGCCCTCTGGAGAATATCCACCACGCTCCTAGCGCTCCGAAGCGTCACGTATCAAACAACACCTCGAAGAAGGAAAGCGACGACAACGACGCTGTTGCCCGGACAATTCCTAGGGTTTCCCCCGATATGTTCAACCCTAAGTTCTAGATAAACCAATTACTCCCTCCCTTCAACCATAAGTTCTAGATAAACCAATTACCCACTCCGTCCTAAAATAAATGATTTGAGTTTGTCTAGATTCGTATATATCTAGTCTTGTTTTAGTTTAAGATACATCCGAATCTAGACAAATACAAGTCACTTATTTTGGGACGGAGAGAGTATTCAGTTAGTGAGAGCTTTTATTGTGACATTGTGAGGATCGCGTTATTTCGAACAATCAACATGCTTCCTATGCTATCTCGATTATAAAATAGATGAAAATATATTTGTTTCGTAGTAGCCCTTTTACATTTAAAAGGATGTGTTGAACCTTTTTTACCTAACTCATTGAATAAATTTTGTATGTATTTTGAACATTTTTCTTAATTATCCAATGGATAAAAAAATGAAAGTGAATAATGCTAAAGTTTCATTTTTCAAAGAAAGGTGTCCATATGTAAACAATAATGCTAAAGTTGCATTTTTCAAAGAAAGGTGTCCATATGTAAACAATATATTTAGAGCCAAGCAAGTATATATCATATTGTTTACGAAATAATACTGTATACTTACTGCGGTCTATAAAATTCGTTTCCGATGCAAGGCTGCTTGTATACCCTAAAAAAGTCTTGTAGACTCTGTACATGATAGTTGTAGTATTCAGAAAAAAATGACTAAATGACACACCTTTGTTTGGTTTTGACGAAAATGACACATAAATTTGTGTGAGGTCATCTAACATGACACAAGCGTGCTACTTGTGGCAAAGTACAACCAAAGGGTGTGCTCTTTTGTCAGATTTCTTAGCTACTCTTTTAGAATTTGGTTCCGTGATTTGTCTTGCCGACAAAATAAACAAATCAGCCATACTACTCTGTTTTGCCAACTTTAAAATCACCGGCCCCTGTCGTTCGCACCAGCCTTCACTCACCTCACTACAAGAGTCGGATCCGATCCTACACCAGCTAGCGACCGAGAGAGGCAGCCACTTGGATCACCATGACCGCCACCTCGCGACCACAGCCTCCTGCCGCGCACGGCAACGGCACCCGCGCGCCGCCCGACAACGGCGCCGAGACCTTCGCCAAGTTCTTCGAGTGCTGGATCTTGCAGCAGTCCCGCGACCTCGACGCCCTCCGCGCCGCCGCCGCGGCCCCACCCGCCGGCCCCGGTCCCGACGACGACGCTGACCCCCGACGCCTGGTCGACCGGGTCCTCGGCCACTACGAGCACTACTACCGCGCCAAGTCCGCGGCCGCCTCCGCGGACGTGCTCCCCATGTTCGCGCCCTCCTGGATCTCCGCCACCGAGACTCTCTATCTCTGGTGCGGCGGCTGGCGCCCCACCGCCGCGCTCCACCTGCTCTACTCCAAGTCCTGCGCGCAGCTCGAGGCCCAGCTCCCCGCCTTCCTCGACGGCGCCGGCCTCCGGGACGGTGACCTCGGCGGCCTCGACGCCGAGCAGCTCCAGGCCGCCGACCAGCTGCAGCGCCGCACCATACGGAGCGAACGCGAGATCGACGAGGCCGCCGCCAGCGCGCAGGTGACTAATCTATCAACGATACGGTCCAGCTTCTTCTTTTCTTCGAGCTCAGAATCAGATGCGAGCAATGCGTGTGTGCACAGGAATCGCTGGCGACGACGAAGATGGTGGAGCTCGCCGGAGGCGGCGGTGCGGCGGAACAAGGGATGGAGCGGGAGATGGAGGCCAAGGCGGAGGGGATGAGGCGCGTGCTGGAGATGGCGGACGGGCTGAGGATGGACACGCTGCGCGCCGTGGTGGCGCTGCTCCGGCCGCCGCAGGCCGTGCACTTCCTCGTCGCCGCCGCCGAACTCCACCTCGCCGTGCACGACTTCGGCCGCCGCAAGGACGCGGCGGAGTGAGCGCGCGCGTGGCCGGGAGGCTCGCACCCGCGTGATTTCTCTGTCGGCGGCATTATTGGCACGCTCGCTTGTTTGGTCAACGCGGGGTGCGCGATAAGCTTTGACCGAGCCGCTCTCCCGATCCATTTCGCGTAGTCCGTGTACTGTGTACTGCCACCTTGTCAAATCTGTCGTGATTATGAAAGAACGTGTAGATATACTGTAGCATTTTCGTTATGAAAGGGAGGGTTCCAGCAACAATATGAGTACGGAGTACTATTCAGTCGCCCTTTTAGATATTCCAAAGTGAGTTAGGAGTAGATATATTTTAAATCAAACATTCATACAAAATCTGATACGGTCGCACAAAACCAAAAAAATCCAACTGCTGGGACAACAGCATAGGCACGCCCAAATGAAGAGAAAAACCGAGAGCAAACGAAAGATAAAGATACAACTCCCAAGGGAGCACAATAGATAAGCGGTGGCTGCCACTATACAGTGCTCCATCACCAAGTACAACCCCGTCATGTCGTGCTTTCTACACGATGGGTACAACTGCTGCAAAAAAAAACAAAAAAATTAAAGATCGAGCCAGCTGCAAACACTAGAGACGCCTCCTTCTACCGGTACGATTTGCGTGGGCTTCTAAGAATCCACCTAGGTCTGAAGCCTGCCACTCAGGCCCCAACGCCTGGGTGAAGTTCCAAAGAAAGCGAGCCACGGGACAGGTAAAAAAATGTGGGTGCCTGTTTCCGAGGCCGCACATAAGGGGCATAGGACATTACCATGCCAAGGTCACTTGTCCACCTCCACACCTGAAGGTAGCCGGTCGCGCAAGAGTTGCCAGGCGAAGATTTTAATCTTCACTGGCAGGGGGCCTTCCAAAGAGGGGAGGTCCAGGGAAGGGGCCCTTGCTAAATAGGGCCTTATACCCCGAACTAACAGCAAAGGTCCCCGAGGGAGGGGGGGTAGGTGCCGTGACATACTATCCGGGAGGAAAGGGTCGGCGGGAGGCTGTCCTGAAGCCCCTCCCAGGAAATGTATCTCGCGCCAAGGTTCCTCTGAAACTCGACTGTCCATGCCCCGTCTTGGAATGCCTCATCAACCAAGATCATAGGGTTCGAGAAGATCGCGAATAACATAGGGACCTCATGTCGGAGGGGATGGCTACCAAACCAAGGGTCTTGACAAAATAAGGTATCCTTTCCATCGCCTATGGAGATGAATATCCCCTTCCGCACTACCATCTGAATGTCCTAGATGGATCTCCAAAATTGAGATCCCTCCCGACGCTCGCACGCCATCAGCGGTCGCCCCCGGAGATACTTAGCTTTCACCAGCTGTAGCCAAAGGCCGCCATCATCCGTGAGGATCCGCCAAACCTATGTCAGCATCAGGGCCACATTCATGTGGCAAGAAGATAAGATACCTATGACCACAATATCTTTGGGGACGCAAATGTCTGCCCATTTTACCATGTGGTACTTTTGGTGGCCATCATTGGCCATAAAAACCCGCGATAGCTGCTTGTCGAAGTTGGCATGAACCCCTCATGTAGGAGGTATAGCCCCATGATATACACGGGGCGGAGGGGGGCTGGAAAGGCATGAGTCAATGAGGATGGTCTTGCTCCCTTTGGAGGTGAACCTTCCTTGCCACGCCTCGGATTTCGCCTTCAGCCGCCCAATTAAGGGTTCGAGGTCCTTAGATAGGATCCTGGTATCGTGGACCGGCATCCCCAGATAAGTAAAAGGAAAAAAAGGCAGTCGGCAATTCATGCTATCATCAATCCTCTATTGGTCCTCAGGGGTGTACCCTAACACCATTAGTTCACTCTTGTCGAAGTTAATCTTGAGGCCCGACATGGCCTCAAAGCAGAGAAGGAATTTGAGGTTTATGATATCCAGTTACGATCCCTCCACCATGATCATCGCATTGTCCGCATATTGGAGATGGGTTACCCCACCCCGGGGATGATATGCCCTACCACTCCTGAGATGTGGCCGGAAACCTTAGCCTTCTCTAAGATTTCCGCTACGGCATCAACCGCGACATTAAATAAAATAGAAGAAATCGGGTCCCCTTTCCTTACCTCACACGATGGTTTGAAGTATGGGCCCACCTCTCCATTTATGTTTATTGTCGTGTTCCTACTCATGACAATTTGCATGATTCAACCTATCATGCGATCATCGAGGCCCCGACGTTGAAGAACCTGTCGGAGAAAAGCCTAGTCTAAATGGTCATATGCCTTCTCAAGTCTAGCTTCAGGAATATATATTTCAAAACAAGTGAACCTATACACTAAAACGCATCTATATACATGAGTTTTATAATGGCCGCAATGCCTTATACGTATTAGTGAACGAATGGAGTAGTTCTATCCTTTATTATTAAAATGAGAGATGTGGTTGTTATTTTAGACATCAAACATTAGGAGGAATCATCACCGTCTGATTGATGTCTCCCGCATTGACGTCATTTAGGAATTAGTTTTTTGGGCATCGATTTTTTTCGCACAATTCAATTTTCTGAGCACAAGATTTTTGTTTCTGAGAGCGAGGCAACATAATAGCAAAAAAGGAGAGGTTGTATCTCCCGCTAGGCATTCCCTTCTGTTCTCTCTTGTGAGACCACAAAAATGCATCAGGAACGGAACAGGTGTAAGGACGGCAATTTTATCCACGGATCTGGGTATCCATGGATATCCGATCCAGTGGGTAAGGGTATGGAGGATTAATTACGCCCACAGATTTCATGGGGCGGATATCCGCTAATTCATGGGGCGGGCATGGATAGTGGTTTCTCTCTATAGATATCCAATGGATACTCGGCTGACACGTGGGACCCACATGTTCTATGAGACTGTTATGAGACATCTATGTACTTTCTGGTGTTATCGTGTGAGATTTGATATATGTTAAGTACTATGTGGTTAAAATATTGTTGCTTTGATATTTCTATGTATTATCCATGTAATATTTGCCAAAATGCTGTCAAAATTTGCTATAATGTCGTAGTTATACTAAATGTTGTTATGATTATGTATATAGCGTGTAAAGCAATGGATATTGGATATCCGGCGGGTTTGGATCTAGGATGACATCCATGTCCATGAATATCTTCGTGGGCGGGCAGGAGTGAGGTTCATGGATTTGGATTTTAATTTGGTTTTGATATATCCGTCCAAACCCGGTCCATCGCCATGCTTAAACGGGTGGATCAACTAGAACTCCTCTTTTCCATTACTGACTAACCAAAACTTGATCCCAGAATTGAAAGAATATGCATCCGATCTGAATTACAATTACAACTGGATAGTTCTTGAGCAAGTTCCGTACTCCCGCATCGCATTAAACTCCTTCTAGGTTGATTTGGTTCGCGTCCATGTTCTCAGCTCGGCCGGCGTGACCTCGGAATACACAATTGAACTTGGGGTTTATGAGCAAGTTTGTATAAAGAAAATGAATCTTCAAATTTTTACTAAGACATATTTACTAAAAAATATGAATCTCTATTAATACATATATATGCCTATGTTTCGTAGGCCACTCCTACTGACATATGGGCACCGAGCACGTAGGTCCGTGGTATGGCCGATGGGCCTTCACCATCATAGGTGAGTAGATGATATGCACAATTTGACGCAGTACCTAAGTACTAGATCAGATCATATGAAAATAATAGCAGCTTGGCAATATAAGATTTGGTAGATATAGAATAGAAGCAGGCGGGTAGATCAGATCTTACTACACAAACAAGATAATTGATTTGATCCAGACTATAGACAGTCTGATTTTGTTTAGTTCTATCATTACATAGATATAAATACCCTTCATAAGTGTTTTTTTTTGGATCAATGAACGTATATACAACAATTATACTCCATGGATAAAATCTTCATATGATAAAAAACAGTTTAATGAAATTGCTTAATTGTGCCTGGAAGAAAGAAAACGAAAAAATCCACACAAGAGTGCGTACCTTCAATAATTAGGTGTGAAAAAGACATTCCAGTTTGAACAAGGTGGAATCTTAATACTTTTATAATACTACATCCTATCTTTTTTAAATCTTTTTTATACACTGAGTATTCGTCCATTACATATCACATTTATATGTTGCGAGGTGGAATCCTAGTCCTAGTGTTATTATAATACTACATGCTATCTTTTTTATACACATGAGTATTTACATCCATTACATATCACATTATATATGTTGCGAGTAAAAAATATAGCAGCGTCCGGGCATTCAGCTAGTTCTGTCGAGTTGGGGAGATGAAGGTGCAATATGTAGCCCCTCTATATTGCTAAGCGAGTAATGCTACAGTTATGTACTAATTCATACGAACATAATCTTATGGAATGACGTGGCAATCACTAAACTGATGGGAAAACTTCCTATCACACGATTCCACATCCGTCCGTAACAATTTTCCTATAAATATTATCCGTAAGTGTAGGATTATTGTTGCTAAGCAAATAAACGGTATGTCTCCTACGCGCATCTCGAATTTTAGAAGATCACGTATGCTGCAACTGCTTCGACCGCCCCGTCGTGTGATAACCATATGTCCGTATCGGCCAATCCTCAAAGTACTAAGAGCATCTCTAGTCCTCTCCCCCACCCACAAACACATACTGCTAAGATTTGTTACTAGCGTGATAAACTCTGACCACGTCGCTCTCTCGCCCCGTTTGTCGGGTCAATGTGTCGTGATTATGAAGGAGGCAATAGAAGCATCTCTCGACGACCCCTTAAAGGGATCAAGGGAGTAAAAAAATAATTATTCTCTAGAAGAAGAGACCAATTCTCTAAAATATATCCCTCAGGAGCATTTTTAGAGAATAATTTTAGTCATATGTCTGTCCCGCCTGAGCCACCTGACCTCCCCGCTAACCTCGCTATTGTAGGCACCGACTGGAATGGAACATGTAGGCTCTTCGGCAACCCCCCAGACAGCATCGCTGGCTCAACGCCACCGAAATAAACGCACATGTCGCCACCCTCACAACGGAAGAGGTTGGGGACCAAAAACATGGTGCGGGCCATCGCAACATCAACCTAGACCTTCGGCAAGGATGTTGGCAAGGCTACAGTGTCCCTGGTGATGGAAGCTTGCCCTCCCCTTGCTCAGATAATCAGCGACACACGGGCAAGGAAGCCGACAGAAGCCAAGAAGGCACTCACTGAGAAGGAGGCAAAGAAGAGGAAGGCGAAGACATCGACGCCGATGGATCATCCTTGTCCGTATCCCATCTCTTGCCACCCCTATGTCTCTTGCGGCGGCAAAGAGGAAAGTCATCATGGCAGTTGGCCTCTCGCACCCTGTTGTTTTGGATATACATCATAGGCGATGTCACCTCCAGCCAAAATATATCACCTCTCAAAAATATACATCAGAGGCTATTTATGGAGAGGCACTTTTTGGTCAATGTGATGCAAAAGTTAGCTTTTACATTACCTCTCCTATTATACATCACATACTAGATCATGATGGCGCACATTGCCGCGCCCATCCATTTGTAAAACGATTTTAATAGTCGATGACATAAACTCTCTATATATTATAAATATATATGGATTAGTTAAAAGTGAGCAAAGATTTAATAATTTTCCAATTAAATGATGAAGTGGTAGGGGATCATAAACCACATAAGGATCCACCGTTGACATGAAGAGGGGAGCATAAATTGTATTCAACATTGTTAAATAATTCTCTATAATGATATTGCGAAAACAAAAGACAAAGTTCTCAAAATGAAAGGCTACTTCAAAATTACCAAGTGGGAAGAAGTTAACCAAGATTCACACAGCAAGAAAGGCATCTCATTCTTAGAAAAGAGGACAATTACATACATCAGAAACTTGATCTAGAAAAAACCTGTTTTATTGTAGTAACAACCAATAAACAAGATGATTGCCAAAGTATAATCTGTTCCATGATGTAGGAGGCATTCCTTGTTAACATACAAAAGTTGAACCAACCATCTAGGATTTGTCAATGGTCCAAGCTAGGCGCACCCTAGGAATCAGTTATGAGGTAATAGTAATTTGCATGGACGCCACTAAGGATTATGCATACATTTTCACCTAAGTTGAATCGATACTTTTGGCTATTTTCTATGAGACAATATGCTAAAACTTCTTCAAAATGCAAAGAAATAGTAATAATGTTTTTTTTCAACTGAATAGAAAGAGATATGCACAACAATATTAAGAGGGACTAAGGTTCTAAAGCTCGTATATCTTACAGTATGTGACTAAAACCAACAAATGGATACACTACCTGAAAATTTCTATCATGTAGTAAAATTTACAATGCTCACTCATAAAAGGCTAAATAGCCTTAACTGAAATAAGAAAATTCATCTCAAGTAGCAATGATAAATTTTGAAGGAGATGCTTGAGAAGAATAAACAAAATAGTAGGGTTTTATTCATTCATTTTCCGAAGTATGCATGCACCTAGTCAAGGCTTGTTCCCTCCAAGCTCAGACCTTAACTTTGAATCTCATTGTTATTTGACCCGCAAAATAATTAATAGATCAACCTTCAAACATGGAATGTGAAAAAAATCATTAGCAAGGAGAGATAGTTGTAGTGTGGACGATATAGCAAGTTGCAGAATAACTACAATAAAAAATGGTCTAAGAGAGGGAGAAAAAAAATACAAAAGCACAATTCTAAAATGTTGTATAAGGGAATGTGTAAAAAATGCCTAACTGAAATTTAGAAATATATAGGCCTTGGATGGAAAAATATGATAATTGGCACTACTCTGTACAGGTACCGATGAGAACAAAAATAAGAACACAATTTCTTCCATATGCATGTGTCTCTAGCTAATCACACTACTATACTTCTACCGAGTCCTCATCAGTTTGGCGAGTATATGCCATTACTCATTAGGTCCTCATCAATCTAGTGTTTGTTGGGTACAACACTGATCTAATATTTGCTTGGTGACAGAGTAGTGACTACAGACCAAATGTGTCGCATGTTAGAAAAATAAAAAGGAAACAAGTAATCATCCCTGAAAATATGCAAAGATACCAAATTAGGTAGGCACTGAAATGCACATGCTACAATTGTTCCCAACGTCGAGGAGTATGAACTAAGACTAAAAGTTTCATCATTTGAAGAGCTTATTTAGCTAGCATCTTTCCTACCTATAAAGGAAATCAAGTACTCCCTCCGATCCATAATAAGTGTCGTTGGTTTAGTATAACTTTGTACTAAATCAGAGATACTTATTATTGATCGGACGGAGCATTGTATTAATGTACTGATGTAACGATCAACACACTAAAGGTATTGGTACTCTCATTGGACCTGGTGGTCTCCATTGTCGGGTCCTATGAAATTAAAACCAGAGGTACAGTCAGGAAGCAATCTTTCAGAAAAATGAAATACGATTTAGCAACAGAGAGACTGCGAGAATACACCGTACCATCAGCTGATCAGCCAGTTGAATGTTGTTAAACGGCTCTCTTATAGTGGTAATGAAAGGTGTCATTCTGAATTCAGAGTCAATAAGAAGCAAAGAAAACATTGTAGTTCCTGAATACAACGCGGGAGCACCATATGGGATGTCAACAAGCAACCCCATAAGACTACAGTATTCACTCCAATAATACTATTGTCAAGTACCTTTAGGTATGAAGATCTCGGCAAGATATGCAGTTCTTGAAGAATGAAAAAAAACCCGATCCACTTCTTTTTGGTAAGATGATCTGCAACTAAGTTTCATATCCTTCAGGCAGTCAAGGAAACAACAAAACAGAGAAGCATGCATCACAAGGAGATGCAATAACATTTTCTATTCTACCATGCCTAGCTATCCTAACAAAGCTCAACAAAAATATGCTCAAGCTCTTGTGTCCAGTCTCCCAAGGTATGCATATGAGCACTGATGTAGTAGTCTCAAGGAGTTGAAGTGGTGGAGAAAGGATGCATGCACAAAAGGGAAATGTCAATGATTACTCAGACCACACGAAAGTAGAATCTAGAGACAATCTTAACTTAATAAGTAGATGACAATCTCATAATATGGGGTAGAAGCGAGTAAATCTATTTCATCATTTGTTGTAGTTACTGACATGATCTATGTCCATTTCAACAGTAGGTTTCTTCGGACTATTGTCTCAAATATTGCATTTCCTACTATTTCAGAGCATCTTCCAATTCTTTAGTAGTTATGCATCTGTGCAAGAACGCATGATGCTAGTTAATGCATATGATGCAAATCAGGTAAGCATGCAGAGACAAGACCTACCACTGCTATGAAACTAAAATACTGGCTCCATCAGTGGTCTTACTTCTAATTCAATAGTTTGGTAGACCAACCTTTACTCCATTAGTTATTCAATAGTAATTGTCCTGCTTATCGGTGTCCAGGTGCTTGAGCATTTCTCCCTTAAGACCGAATCTCTTCCTCTCACAACTTCACAAGCTCTCTTCAACAATATAAATATAATAGAAGAAATGGAAATATTTATCACAGAATGCAGATCTTATGCCAAGCAAGAAGGGGAAAAGGCAGAAGTTTAGGCAGGACTGTCCTTACAATAAACACAAAATTATTATTTCCTTAAATTTTTATTCACATACATTAGGAGAAACTTGCTAAGTCACATTATTGCATCATTCTGTTTGATTAACTGACGTAAAAATACTAAGCATGATCCACTATTATGATATCGGAGTGCCACGTACAAATGAATGGCGCTTCGTAACAGAAGTGTACACTACAACACCCTCTGCATATTCTTTGTATCTGATTTTACATCCACCGAGAATTTCAGCATAGCGATCAGTTTCATTGCAGCCTCGTCGAGGTGATCGATTTCCAGATGTCTTTCGCTTTGCGATGCAAACAGAACATAATTCACATCTTTCTCAAGTTGCATTTGGCACAGGTGTTCATGGACCTAGAGGAGATATTTGTTAGATCAAATATTTGTACTTACACATACGCAGTTAGGGGAACATAAGCTTGTGTAGACCTATCTTACCGCTTTCAATTGCCCTGAATAAAATTTCGTGACACGAGCACGACAATACCTGAAACAGAGAGCAGTAAGTCAATTGGCTACCTAATGTTGGAAGAATAAAATGGAAGATCGTATCTCCTATAATAATAATGCGGAAACATGCATGGATTGGTGGTCTCGAATCAATTCGCTGGATGGGAGGAGTCGCAAAATAGAGGATACCAGATTTAATGGATGGGAGGAATCGCAAAACAGAGGAATCAAAAACCAGATTTAATTTGCAGACCGTCCCCGCGTCCTCGCGTGAGGTTTCATTCGGCGGTGTCGGCGGAGGAGCACTGGCGGCGCGGGCGGAGCCGAGATGCGGCCGTGCGTGGAGACGGGCGGAGCTGAGATGCGTTATGGTGCGTTTTTCCCCGTACCAACCGTGCAAGAAGAATGAACGATCAACCGCTCTTAGGCCCATTAGGAGATGTACATGGCCGGAGACACGTCGCGAGGCCCGACTTAATTTGCAGAGTAGCAGCCCAGCAACGGGAATGAGTACTGCGGGTGCTAGCGATGAAGGAATTGATTGATGTTAACGACCCTTCAGGAGCTAAATCATTGCAGGTCCTTAGATTTCTCGATCGGACGGTGTAGGTTTCCAAATGAAGGCTTCTAGGTGGCTCAGTTTTACTATTTCTTAATTAGAGATGCTCTTAACCATCGAGCAAGCAGTGTTACTGTACACACTTATTCCCTACAATTTCTTCCAACTTAACTTCGGGGTCCCCTATGTTCTGCCTTAAGCATGAGCAATTAGCTCTCCGCCTGAAGGGTTTGTCTTCATGGGTTGTCGCTTAGATACAACCCAATTAAAAAGTACTATCTTTTTCCCTTTTATTATATAATTATTTTCTTTTTTCTAGGTAGTAAAATGTCCAACATTTGAAAGAATGTTCAAATTTAAAAATGTACGTTTTCTGAAATTTTAAAAAAGTTTGAATTTTAAAAAATTCAAATTTGTAAGTGCTTAGAACTAAAAAATATCCAAATTTTGAAAATTTTTGAATTTAGAAAATGTTCAAATTTGAAAACCATAAAGAAAATAAATCAAAAACAGAAAAACCAACCGGAAATACCGAAGCAGAAAACCCAAAACCCCCTGAAAACTAGAAGAAAAACATGTTAACTGGCCGCGACCCAGTCCACTCTGCACATGAGAGGAGAATAGGAATATCCTAACGGGAAAACTGATACACCGACCAGATCGGTGTCGGTGTGTACCAGTTGCTGTGCTGCACACACCCGCACGGGGACGAACATGGCATATTTTTGTTTTCCCTTTTTGTTCTCTTTCTTTTTCTCTCTTTTCTTTTCTTCTTTCTTTCCTTTCTTCTTTTCTTTTCTGTTTCTCTTTTATTTTCTATATATATATATTCCTTTTATTTTAATTTATTTCTAGAAAATGTTCTGATTTTAATATTTTAAATTATGAAATATTTAGTCTGAAAAGTAAAAGGAATTTGAAAATGTTAGATTTTAAAAACTGTTCAGATTTAATTTTTTTCATATTTTATAACTATTCAAAGTAAAAAAATCATACTAAAAATGTTCAAATTTTGAACTAGGAAAATATATTTTTTAAATGTTTAGATTTTAGAAACAAGCATATTTTAAATATATTCAGACTTTAGAAAGAAAAATAAATAGAAAAGGCTATAGAAAAGAAAATAAAAACAGAAAGAAAAACGAAAAATAAAAGGTGGGCCACCGGCCCAAACTAGTGACTGTTAGTGCGAGGTGTGCGACCCCTCCCCGTGCCGCTTTAAGGGCCATATAGGAGCACCCAAGAAATACTAAATACCGCTCAATGCGCCTCCGGAGGCTCATGTCGCAATGGTCCCACCCATTTTTGCGTCTTTTTTCCATTTTTTTGTGTCACGTTTCTTTTCTTTTTTCTTTTCCCTTTTATTTTTCCTTTTCTTTTACTTTTTTCTGATTTTTTTTGAAGATTTTCAATATTTTTGGAAAAAGTTCACATTTTCGAAAATTGATTTATTGTTTTTAATTTGGTTTATGATTTTTGAAATTGGTTCATACTTTTTTGAAATTAGTTCATGATTTTTCAAATATTTCTTCATGATTCTGGAAATTTGGTTCATGAGTTTGAAGTTTGGTTCATGAATTTTGAAAAATTGGTTTAGTATTTTCGAAAATTGTTCATGAGTTTTAAAATTTTAGTTCAATAATTTTTGAAATTTGGTTCACGAAATTCAAAAATGCTAAGTTTTTTTAAATGTTCACGAATTTCAAAATCTGGTTCATTAATTTTCTAAAAATGTTCTTAACTTTTTTAAAATAATTCATGTTTTTAGAAATTTGTTCACGAATATTTGAAAACATGTTGATTTGTGAACATTTTAATCCGCGAACATTTCTTAATTGGTGAACATATTTAATTCATGAATATTTTTAATTCCAAACATTTTTTAGTTCACGAACATTTTTAATCCCAAATTTTTTAATTCGTGAAATTTTTTCTTGTGAAATTCAATTCGTGAGCATTTTAACACGAGAATATTTTTTAGTTCACCAATTTTTTTATTTCGTGAACAATTTTAATTCCTAGACTTTTTTAATTCGTGAATCGTGAACATAAAATTCATAAACATTTTATAAATCCGCAAATGTTTTCAATTTATGAACATTTTTTAAGTTATGATCTTTTAAGCTCCGTTAACATTTTAAAGGAAATAAAAATATGCTATTCACAGTGTAGAAATATATAGCTTGTGTTTCCATACATACAAATTCTCACATACTATACGCAATACAGGACGCGAAATTAGTTACTCCCTCCAATTCATATTAAATGTCGCTAAATTGGATATATCTACATATGTTATATGTTTTAGTGCTAGATATAACAAATTTAACGACACTTAATTTTGATCAGGAGACAGTATTTCATTTCAAAGCTGAAGGATTACATGTTACTGGGCCCCGACGTCTGAAGTTTCCACAGGCGGCGCGACGCCTCCGCGCTGCAAAACGCAGTGTATAGCACTCCCCGGGGCACCATTCCCTAACTTCAATCAGCATAACGAGCTGGAAGCCGACGGCTTCTCTAGGGCCTTGCTTGCTATCCACTGGGCTGGGCCCATCTTCGGTTTGCACAGCGAGTTGTTACCTGCTATTACTGTTTCTTTTACATGCAACCCATCGGTACTGCTGACAGCGAGTTGTTACCTGTCAGTACTGTTTTTTTACATGTAACCCATCGGTACTGCTGACAGCGAGAAAATATCCAGTGATACCACCATCTAAACAATTCCACCGATATCAGTTCTCGAAAATCCAATTTTTAAATTTATAAAAAATTCAAAAAAGGTATGTTCACAAGATGTGCGGCTCTCTCTCTCCCTCCCTTTCGCCGCGTGCGCCGTCCAATCCAAACCAATCCCAAATCCCAACTCGTTCAAAATCCTTAGAATTTTCAGAACCAAATGCGAAGCACAAAAAGAGAAACTAAAAAGACAAATTGACATGTAAATAGTATCATTTGTGGTTTTGTCTTTTTTAACAGTGTTCATGTTGATTTGTCATTTTCGTTTCTCTAAGTGTGTTTCATATTTGGTTCTGAAAATTTTAGAGTCTGTATGTGAACACCCACAATTATTTTTGGAATTTTTTAGAAACTGAAATTTTTGTTTTTTAGGAGCGGAATTATGGTATCATTTAGAGGGTGGTATCACTAGATATATTCTCTGCTGACAGAAACTCATGCTCCGCACAATGATAGACGCTTATCCAAGTAGAAAAAAAAACTCTCTCCGTCCAAAAATAACTGATTTTGATTTGTTTAAATTCGAATATAGCTATACACTAAAACGTGTCTAGATACATATGAATCTAGACAAATCTAAGTCATTTATTTTTGGACGGAGGGAGTACTCCTTTTTCTAAAGAAAGATATCATGGATTTTGGCTAAATTTAGATGTATCCATAAACCAAATAGTCTAAGTATATTTAAATTTAGACAAATTTACGACATCTTTTTTTAGGATAGAAGGAGTAAAATTCATCAAAGCCCTGACAAGAGAGAAAATTCTTGCTGTAAAAATTATGAGCTATACTGCGGATTCACAGGCAGTATTTTGACGTTTTCTACGAACCATTTTTTTTAAGAAACACAGTACAAACGCAGACGCTCACAATACGTACATACACTCACCATACGTGGACCCTGCTCGAACAAATCAGATAACATCAATGTACGTTACAATCGATTTGAATTCTAAGCCTGAAAAAATCCTCGTTTGTGTGGTTATCCAAAATCCTAGCACTAGCTTGGGCCCCTGTTTGGTCTTCGAAAGAAAAGTACAAGGAACCTGACAACATGGACAATATACGGCCGAGAGTATTTACCGGAGAACTTCCTCACCATGCAAATCCATGGTGATGAAGTTTACACGTAAGTAATGCACCTGTATGTACATCACAAGACAAGCGAGCGGAAGATATCTCGCCTTCAGTCTCACTCTACTTTTTTTTTTGAGGGTCAAGTCTCACTGTACTCACATCAGGACAGTTATACATGGTAGAAAATTCAACGGTCTTGACACCGAGATAACATACTAGTACGTCTTCGGGTATCCTGCGCCAAGAGGAACACATCATTCATCCCCAGAGCACCATGGGCACGCTTCAGCTGTTCAGCATCCAAATAGCCATAGCCTTGCTCTTGCTCACTCAAGCCAAGAGCACCACCGAGGAGATATCTGTCCATCCAAACAATACAACCAGCAGCTGTATCGCGGATGAGAGGTCTGCCCTTGTCACCTTCAGGGCAGGTCTCTCGGACCCTGCGAACCTCCTTTCATCATGGAGGGGTGATGACTGCTGCCAGTGGAAGGGCGTCAAGTGCAGCAACAAGACCGGCCATGTTGTCAGGCTCGATCTCCGAGGCCCGGACTATGACGTGCAGGCGCTAGAAGGCAACATAAGCTCCTCGTTGCTTGTTTTACAACATCTACGGTACCTCGACCTCAGCTCCAACTGGTTTGAGTTGCAGATACCAGAGTTCTTAGGTTCTCTTCACAACCTGAGATATATAAACCTGTCCGGGTCAAGCTTTGTTGGAAGGATTCCACCGCAGCTTGGTAATCTCTCCAACCTGCGCAGTCTTGATTGCGCTTTTGTTGGCACATACTCTAAAGATCTCACCTGGTTGTCACGGTTAGCTTCCCTTGAGTACCTAGACATGTCATCCGTGAACCTCGGTACAGTTACTAGCTGGCTTCCAGCAGTGAACATGCTTCCATCTCTGAAAGTTCTTCATCTTTCCCTTTGCCAGCTTAGAAATAGCTATGGTTCTCTCCAGTTTTCAAATCTGACATCTCTTGAAGAACTTGACCTTTCTTACAACAGCTTCCATAAACGTGTCTCACCCAACTGGTTTTGGGATCTTACTAGTCTGAAGTATCTTGATATCTCATCCAATTCTTTCTATGGTCCGTTCCCTTACGAGATCGGCAATATGACATCCATGGTGAACCTTGATTTATCGTGTAACGATCTGGTGGGCATGATACCATCAAACATGAAGAACCTATGTAACTTGGAAGAACTGTCTTTCATGGAAAACAACATCGGTGGGAGCATAGCAGAATTCTTCCAACGCTTACCTAGTTGTTCATGGAATAAATTGCGAACACTGTTTCTACCAGAATGCAATTTGACAGGACACCTGCCAGCTATGCTAGCACCCTTAAGCAACCTGTCATGGCTTGATCTTAGCTCTAACAAGCTGACAGGTCCCATGCCTTTGTGGATTGGAGAGCTCACAAAGCTAACTACACTAGAAATGAGCTTTAACAACATGGATGGGGTCATACATGAAGGACACTTATCACGTCTAAGCATGTTGGACGAATTGGCATTGTCACACAACTCCATAGCCATCACAGTCAGTCCGGCTTGGGTTCCTCCCTTCAGTCTAGGAAGGATTGAACTTCAACACTGCCAGCTAGGGCCCAAATTTCCAGCATGGCTTAGATGGCAAACACATGTGGACACTCTTGATATATCAAACACGAGCATATCTGACATGGTGCCGGATTGGTTTTGGGTATCAGCCTCCTCAGTAATTTTTCTCAATATCCAAGATAATCAAATCACAGGAGTCCTCCCATCAACAATGGAATTTATGAGAGGAGAAACAATGGATTTCAGTTCTAACCAGCTCAGTGGTCCAATACCTAAGCTTCCCATGTACCTAGCCCACCTAGATCTCAGTAAGAACAGTTTGGTCGGGCCACTACCATTAGACTTTGGAGCACGAGGACTTGGTTCACTTGTTCTGTATGACAACCATATCTCTGGCACCATTCCATCTTCTCTGTGCAAACTGCGATCACTCCTTCTATTAGATATATCAGCAAATAATCTAACTGGACCAGTTCCACATTGCAAAGACAATGAATCCACAACAAACATGACAAGTCTGAGTATTCTCAACCTAAGCTTGAGAAATAACGACCTCTCTGGTGATTTTCCTTCGTTTCTGCAAAATTGCAAGGAACTCATCTTTCTTGATCTTTCGTATAATAATTTCTCCGGTAGTTTACCAACATGGATTGGTCAAATATTGTCATCTTTGGCATTCATGCGATTGCGGTCGAATTTGTTTTATGGCCATATTCCAGAGGAGCTTACGGAGATAGGTAATCTTCAGTATTTGGACCTTGCCTACAACAATATAACTGGGAGCATACCAAGATCCATTGGTAACTGGAAAAGGATGATACTAACGAGGGATGATGATGACTTTGAAGGTGCATTCAGCTATAGTGTGATAGCTGGTACCACTATATTGACGTACTATAGGTGAGAATCTCACGATTCTCACAAAGGGTCAAGAGAGATTATATACAGGAGAAATCGTATATATGGTGAATCTTGATTTATCCTGTAACAATCTTATAGGAGACATTCCTGATGAAATCGCTACTCTTGTCGCGTTGAAGAGCGTGAATTTATCATGGAATACGTTCAGTGGAAAAATTCCCGAGAAGATTGGCGCCTTGGTGCAAGTGGAGTCACTTGATCTATCACACAATGAGCTGTCTGGTGAAATTCCTACAAGCTTATCGGCTCTCACATCATTGAGTCGCTTGAACATGTCATACAACAATCTGACAGGAGTGGTACCCTCCGGAAATCAATTGCAAACACTCGAGGACCCGTCATATATTTATATCGGCAACCCGGGCCTTTGCGGTCCTCCTCTCCCGCGGAACTGCTCACAGCTCGAGCCGATTCCAGCTACTCAAGAACTCCATGAAGATGCAAGAGATGTGGTTTCTTTTTTCATCGCCATGGGTTCTGGTTATGTATTCAGTCTCTGGGTAGTATTCTGCACCTTCCTGTTTAAGAGGAAATGGAGAGTCTCTTGGTTCTCGCACTGTGACAGCTTGTATGACTGGGTTTATGTGCTAGTGGCTGTGACCTGGGCTTCCTTGACAAGAAGAAATGCGTAGAAGCAGAGATCGGCATCCCTGCAGATGGTTCTTTGCTTGCTAGGTACTATGCATACTGTGGGGATTTTACCATGCATGAATTTTGTTCAAGTATTGTATTAGCACTCACGTGTATGTATCTGAGTATGCTGTCGACTGAGGTTGGCATAAACTATGTACTTTTTTTAGGTTAATGGCATAAACTATGTATAAGTTTCATGCGTAATGAGCGCCCTGTTCCTACTGTACCAATGCCTGAATCATATGCTGCTGGTTATTATTTTTCTTTTCTTGAGAAATGTGTTGAATTATATATATCGAAGCTATTCAGTTGGTGATGGAGTAGAAGTAGGGTGGCCTCCCAGTATTATCCAATTATGACATGATGGGTAAGATGGAATAGTTTGAAAGAATGAGCCTGCAGGATATGTGTGTTGCTGAGTTTGCTCGCCGTTGCACCTGATGGCCACAATGCTCCATGCAATCTGTTCCTGCCAAAAACTGTACTCCACGGTGAACCACACTAGTTATCTGCAATTGAAAACCCAAATGGGTCAAGCTCAGAAAGAATTGCTTGCTATAGTCGAGAGAACACAATTCATATACTTCCTAGAGATTATTCCTCCTATGTGCGGTCATGGCTATTTTTTTTAAATAATACTTTTTTTATAATTTCCACAAATAATATACGAATTGAAAATTTTGCAATTTTAGCGCGGTGTCGGCATTTGAATAGCCGACCAGTCCTGATCGGCTTTTATATAGGCGACCAGTCATGTCTACTTTTAAAAAGCTAACTAGTTCCCCTTATCGACTTTTGAATAGTCGACCAGTCCTGTCTGCTTTTGAAAAGCTGACTAGTTCCCCTATTCTTCACACTGCCCTATAATCTATCAGCATTTCAAATACAGACAGGACTGGTCGGCTATTCAAAAGCTGATAAGAACTGATCGGCTATTCAAATGCTGACACCGTGTTAAAATTGCAAATCTTTCGATTCGTGTATTATTCGTGAAAATTATTAAAAAACGTATTATTTTAAAAAAAAGCACGGTCATGTGCTGAAGGGGTGATATTTCTCGGACTGTGATGTTTCTGGTGCCCCTCAACTTCGATCTACATTTTTTACTTGACGCGGTTTATTCCACGGCATGCAACTTGTAATAAAGGGATTAGACGGAGTGTTGGTGATGGAAAGAAAATCAGTTTGGAGACTGATGATTGGATCCCAATGTGGCACCTAGTTCATTTCAGACTCTGAAGCCCATCCCGCACTGTGCAACTGTGGATTTTGTGATGAATAAAATCCACGGTTCATGGGACGTTGATGTTATACATTTTCTTTTTTAGGAGGAGGTGGCGAATTAAGTTTTACAAGTTCCTATCAATCGATGAGATGGGGACGATTTTATGTCCTTCACAAAGCTTGGGGTCTACAGCGTTCGGTCTGCAAACCACTTGGCAAAATCTGAGAATTTGAAGGAACCCGAGAAAACTCCTCGTCCCCCTCGCCCCCGCCCTCCCCTAGCTTCCTCCCTCGACACCGCCGCTGGCAGAGGCCACCGGGCTCCTCCCCGGTAGCGCCAGCGGCGGGGGTGCTCCTCTCCCCGCGGCTCGGAGGTGTGGTCGGGGCCCAATCCCCTGGCAGCGGTGCTACCTAGGGCGGCGGCGGTCTAGCTCTGCTGGGAGGCGACGGCACGGTGGCGCGGCTTGCTTCCTGCGGGGCAGCGTGGTGCGGACGCGGTAGGCTATGGCGGGGCGGCGCCAACCAGCCCATGTGGCCCAGATCTGGGCCCGCAGGGCCCCATCTAGGTCGGTGGCGGGCGGGCCTGCACTGTGCACTGCTCGTCCTGCAGGTGGCGGCAAGGTAGCTCGGTCGGGTGCTAGCGGTGATGGCGCCCAGCTTGTTGCAACGTGGCGATGGACTTTACGAGCCTGATCCGGGCTTGGCTAGTTCTTATTAGTACTGGTGTGCCCCCCATGGGGGCTTTACGGGCCTGCTGGCCCGGCCGGACCTAATGGGGACTAGTGTGTCTGTCGCCGTGTCCAGTCGACTACCGTCTTTGGCGGTGGAGGTTGTTCCCTCCCGCTAGGCCGCTGTCCTACTGGCCATGATTCAAGCTACTTTTCCCCTCTACCTTGTAGGCCTCGTGATGGTAACCTCAGTGAAACGACAATGGCGGCTTCGTGACCGTAGTGGCGTATGCTCGCGGGTGGCATGTTTAGCGGTGTCAAGGCCCCGTCCTCGTGGGGCTTCTTTGCATCGGATCGCCCGGGGGGTTGTGGATTGGGTTTTCGGAAGAAATCCTTATCGGCTCGCCTGACACCGACGCGGTGCCGTCTGAGGGCGGCACCATTCCTTTCTGGAGGGCGTCGTGGCTACCTGACATCCACTTCTACATGCCAGGGGAAACCCTAGGACCAGTCTCTGGTCAGGCAACAGCGTCGTGCTTCCCTTCTTGAAGGTGTTGCTTGGTACTTGACGGTTCGGTGCTAGGAGCGTGGTGGTACTCCTCCGGATGGCGCAACGGTTGCGGGTGTCCGTCGTTTAGTTGATCCGCCTATGTCTCCATTTTGTTTCTTCTTTCTTCTTTTGGGTGTGTGTGTGCTGCTGCCCAGCATTTTTGTTCTTTTTGTGACTATCTTGGTTGTATTGTGGTGGTGGTTGCTATATTAATATAGCGGGGCGAAAGCCTGATTCGAGGAAATTTGAGAATTTTGTTGTTGACCCAAGCAGAAAAGGGGAAGGCGCCAACTCGGGTTCCAAAACTGATGCCCAGCTACAAAAGAGACTTTGGGCTATAAAGGCTTTACGAAAGACTACAAAAATGCACGTGGGTTGTAACGGGAGAAAAAAATCTGCATCACGAAGCGCAAAAGTTAAGTTCTCATTGGCATGACGAGGGCATCAGGTTAGATGGCAGCAAGCGTGATGATAAAGTGAATTTATTTTACTTTAATTTCGTGCTTTATCCTTCGAACGAGTCTTGCGTAAGAGGAGATTTATTTTACTTTATGTACCAATTAAGCACATACACATCCACTGGTCCACATCAAAACAAAGAAATCTCTGACAAAATATTCAGTAATATCCAATAGATGTTCTTTAAAAAAAACAGGTCTTCTTTCTGAAAAAATAGGTGTTCTAAAAGAAAAAGAAGTCAGGGTTTTTACCGTTAGCTAAGCATCGCAAGGGAAGCTTCGTCCATTAATACTACTTCCTCCATCTATAATAAGTATCGCTGATTTAGTATAACTTTACTGTAACATCCCAAAACTTTAATCAAGGTTATCAAGATCTAATCACCCAATTTAGGGTTAACAAAAACTTTTATTAAAAAAATGGATATGAATGCATGTGTGTTTGCATTAGTGTAGAATTGAGTGCATATATCATGCTTGATTGTTCTAATTGATGTGAAACGGTTCAAAGGTGAATGCGACATCATCTAAAACATTTACAAACAAAATCAAAAGAGAAAGAAATCAAATATAAATAAATAAACTAAATGGTCATTTTGACAAAACTTAACCACTAGGCCACTTTAGGTGTTTCTAGAAGAGAATTCTTAACAGAAATAATTCTAATTCCTTTCACCCCTTGCTAGACCAAGTGAAAGTGTATCAAGACCCACTTTATAAACTTATAAAAACATCTAGCAAATCAATTTAATGAACATTGAAAAATTGAATCTATTTCATATGTTAAGATCACACTATTTCAAAAACCTACCAAATCAATTCTCATTGACCTCTTCAAGCAAACCTAGTCTCTCAAGCTTAATCTAAGGTCACTCAAAATTTTTGAATCAAAAATTCTAAACTTCATCTCATGCGGCCATTAACACAAACACTTGGCATGCACAGAATAATCTCTAGCCTAACTTCACTGTTTTATACAGTGATCATCGATCAAATGGTCCCCTATTTACTCCCCCTGTCTCCCTAAGCCTAACCCAACACCAGACCAACTCCCCCTTCGCCGCTTCACATTGGATCGCCGCTGAAATTTGGTCGCCGCCGGTCGACCGAGGCCAGCCCGCACCAGACAGCCCAGCGCCCATCCAGCATGTCCACAAGCATCGCCGCACTCTACCACCACCCCCTGTCTAGCCCACAGCCCCAGTCGAGCCATGGACCACACTAGCACCACCGTGCACCGCCTCTCTGCACCGTGTCCAGAGCGCGCCAGTGTGCCGTGCCCGACCAGCCCCGCCAGCTCGCGCCTTGCCCTCACCGTGCATGCGCAGCCTCGCCATGATCACGCCACCCTGGCAGACACCCCCATTCGCCGCCGCTTGACCCGTAGCTCCCGCGCGCCGTCGAGAACGCCGCATGTCCCACGCGGAGCACCGCACGTGCCAGACCAAACGAGACCGCCTCGTGCCGCGTCATTACTTCTGTGATGATCGCTAGGGAACACCGCACCGTCCACCTACCTCAGCCATGCCGATAGTCGCCTCTAGCGACACCACCATCGAGCTCACCGCCGCACCGCTCGGTCCCCTCATCGAGCTATAAAAGGAGGCCACCCTCGCCTCCATTCTTCACACCATTGCACTCCCCACTCCTTACTGACCTTCCCCACTTCTCCCCGGAGCAAGGCGAGCACCACCATGCTAGAATTCCAACCACCCCAAGCCTTGCCGTGACCGCGCCTCGCCTCGCCGTTGTCTACCACGTCGTTTGCCCCCGTCGCCGACCCTAGCTGGAGCCCAGGTGATCCCCGCGAGACCCCCACCGCCGCGCTAGGTCACATTCCTCGCCGGAGCTGTTCGTCGTCGACGATGACCCTCAGTCGTTAGATTAGAATAGGATTGCACGACCCAGATTGAAAGATACCGCTTCACTTAGTTTCAGTCACTGACAAGTGGACCCCCTCTTTCAGCCGCGCGCTGCGCTGCGTTGTGCAGTTGGGCTGGCCCGTTTAATTTCCCACGCGTAGCCCAGAGATTCAAATAAGGATTTTCCATTTTAGTTAAAACCCTATTCTATCCACTTATTCAAAAATCAATTCAGAGAGTTTCACTAAACCAAATTGAATGATTCAAACTTTGCTAGAAAGGTAATTAAAATATCTATCCAAGCCCGTTGGATTTAAATCATTTGGAGTTAGAGATAACCTATAGAAAAAATAATAATACAGAGACTTTTTGTAACTTCAAATATTTTTAAAAAATCAACCATAATAGCTTTTGAGTTGATTCCAACTCTCAAAAATCACATTTGATAATATCTATCTGAATATATAAAAATATCTAGGTTTGCATGCAGTGACATTGGACTAGTACCAAAAGAATGCTATTAGGACATTTCTAGTCACTTTAAATCTATTAAATAATAATCTTAAACTTTGTAAAATGTGACCAACCTTTTAAATCACATTCCCATGTATTAGAATATGTGGTGATGACATGTGTCCACATGATCCCATATTTTAATTGGAGAATATTAAATCTTAATTAATTTCAATGAGTAGAAATTACTTTTCTCAAATAAACTAAATAAAACTAGTTCTTTAATTCATGTGATGTTTGTGATGATACTAGATCATCAAGTGTGAGCCTTCGTGTGCTAAATAGACTTAGTTAAGTATTGTTTGGTGATTGTGTACCCCGTATTATTTATAGAAGATAGTACCGACCAAGAATACGAGGAGGAGGAGTTCTACCTCGAAGAAGACAAAGAAAACTTCAATCACTGCACCAATCAAGGCAAGCTAGAATTATGCAAGTTAACTATACAAGTTTTAACCTAAGAAAGATGCATTAGGCATGCTTTGGTTATATACCTTTGATTATACCCATCCCAAGTTTTATGTCAAGCTTTACTCTTTTACTTTACCAAAGTTCTTTATTTTTAGTTAGTGCTTTGTGAGTATTGGAAAAGTAGTATAAGATAGCATAAAGAGTATTTAACTTGGCCTATACTAGATGTCATTCTATGGCATGAGATTGAGATTGGCACCTCTCATTAGTGAACACTCTTAACTTAGTGGCTAGTGCTAAGCATAAAACTTGATCACTTTAGATGGGAATACTTGGTGAAAATGATTATGAAAACCTTGGAATGATGCTTCATTTTATTGAAATGTTTTGACATGTGTTGAGAAACACAATGGTTTGATGATGAAAATGTTGAGGCATGAGCCTTAGCCCTTTATAAAAACTGATGGTTGGGTTAGGATGCGATACCATTCCAATTTTACCATACAACCACAATACCTAAATTGGGTAGGGCTTAGCTGGAAGTTTATATGCCTTAGTATGGGTTCCCTCGCGGAAGAGGTTTGAGCTGAGGCTACCTCTTGATGATGTCCACCTATGCAGTGCCCAGGATGGCAGATGTCCATGGATAGGAGGCCAAGCTCATAGGGGAGGTGCCTACACTAGTGTGTGTAATTGAAAGGTTATGATTGATGATCCGCATACTAAGTATGATGATTTAGGGTTATCCCTGCCGGAAGTATCAAATTTTGTGGTGAAAGTGAACCACCTCTGCAGAGTGTCAAACTATTCGAATAGCCGCATCCGCGGTCATAGACAGTTGGAGTGACCATACTGTTCCATCGTCAGATGTTTCCAAAATGACTTGTGAAGTGAACTATGATTTTAACTTGATCACAACAAGGTTGTGAATATGAAAGCTAGGTTCCCAACTTAAATGATTTAGAACATTTAGTTAACTTTCTTTACTTCTGAACTCAGTTTAGATAAATCTGGCTTTTTGCAAATAAACTTAGAGCTTAAGATTCCTACTAGAACTACCTTACTTGTTAGTGATAGTTTGCGAGTACTTAAAGAGTACTCATGGCTTTTTCCCTGGCTATTCTTGTGTCCAGACTATGAGGAGGACTATCAGGAGGATGGACAGCAGGACATCTACGACAACTAGGATCATCTCCCATCGTCAGCATTGCCTGTGACACTGAAGATGGAGCCCACTGCTACGCTTTATTATTCTATTGCTTGTTTGTATTAAGACTGGATCATGAGATCCTTTATTTGTGTAAGACCTTATTATGGTTTGTAATGGATGATTTACTGTGATATCCCATCTGTTATGTCTTGCAAAAATGGTAATCCTAGGATTGCGATGTATGGCATAACAAGCATCTGAGATTAAAAATCCGGGTGTTGACATTTGCACTAAATCCACGACAATTATTATAGATCGGAGGTGGATCCCACACCTTTCATGCGACTCCCCTCCCTCGCCGCCGCCAGGCCCCTGCCGGCCTGGCCCCGACTGGCCGACAACAACGGTGAGGGGCTCCCTCCTCGCGCGTGTGGTCAGGCGGAGGTCGTGCCCTCCCATCTCGCAGGCGGCCCATGGCGGCGGGGATTCCTCCAGGTGGTGGCGCTCTTGGATCTGGCGCGAGGAGTCCCGGCTAGGTGGCATGGTGGTGTCCTTGGTCGTCGCGAGTGTGGGTAGGGTAGGGGCTCGCCCCGTGAGTCCCCCATCCAGCCTCATCTTCCCCAGATCTAGGGTTCCTCAGCTGGTGGATGGGGGGCCCCAAATCTCACATGGGCGAGTTTTTGGGCAAGCTTCGTGACACGATTATGGATTTCCTCCGGTCATGGGTGGCTCTTGCGGAGGTGGTGTGGCTAGGTGCCTCAGTTGCAGCTCCGGCGGCGTGGGGAGATAGGACGCTGGGGTGGCGGCCCTGGAGCTTGGTGGGAACCGGTGGGTTGGCGGGAGAGCCCCTAGTTCTGGTGCTGGCTGGTGGTCACGACCATGTGGATGACGTGGTCCTGGCGAGCTTCTTGTCGAGGCGGCGGTGTGGGTGCTGCTTCAACAGAATCCTACTCGTCGTGTAGAAGGCGGAGTATGTCGAGGGGTAATCCCTGCCCTTGGGGTAGCGACAGGACGTCCGTGGACGTCGTACCCTTCTTGAAGGTGTCGTGGTGGCTTCTCCTACCCCTACTTGCTCCGGGTGAAAACCCAAGATCCTCGGGCCGGGCGGTGACAACGCTCTTGCGTCGTTCTCTTCTTGAAGATGCCGCCTTGGAGCTCTCGGCGTGTGGCTCTCCGTTGGTGGTGTGGCGGAGTTGCGGTGCTTCTTCGGATGGCGTCGGAACTGCGGTGTGCTCTCTTCGGCAAGGCTTACTTCGGGTGCCACACCTCGGTTCCTTGTTGAGTGCTGCCTCAGGGCTGCTTCTTGGTTGTGTGCAGCTCGGGGCGGTTCCTGGTGGTGGTCGGCCACTGGTAGCGTGGTCTGCGACGGTGGTGTTGCTTCGATGGCGTGCGTGTTCGTTGGTTCGCTCTTTGTGTGAGCTCTGGCCCGACGTTGTTGCTGTCAGTTTCTACTCCGAGTCTGCGTAGTCTTCGTAATGGCCGTGCCCGATGCCGGTTGTAGCCCTCCTGGTAGCTCTATCTACTGTGTGGGTGTATTTTCCGCTCTTGTAAGACGGGTTCAGCATTGGCGCTATTAATTTATCGCTGGCCTTTTGGCGTGCTATCTAAAAAAAACCTACACCTGAGACAGAATCCACATTGTAGGTGTTGCAATTGTAACTCACGCCAGAGCATCACATTTTTTTTCCTAGCAATTCTATTTAGTGAAAATAGATAGTTGACAATCAGTACTTGCTAATCTATCATAGCTTCCGGTGCATACCATCATGGTCTAATCGCAGTAACTTGTTTCAATTAACATCAACAGCGTTGCTCCTCTTCTCTGCAGAGTGGTTTCGTGGCTCTGAAGAGGCGTGTAACCCACTTCTGATGTGTGGTTCTCCTAATCCTAGCTCCCGCTATTATTGACGTGCGCATACTGTTGCTCGTATGCTCTAAAGCAAAAAAAGCAAACAGGTGGTGGGCAGGCAAAACCGAAGCATCCTCGTATGATCCACGTTTACTCGCGAATCCTAGAAGTAAAGTGGGACAGAGCGCTTACGGAGAGCCAGACGTAGTTGTCGTGCTTGAATCAGTCGCCGGGGCGGACTCCTCCGTGCCCTCACCCTCTGACTGACGTATAGTCCTTGCTGTCCCCGTTCCCCCTAGGCCTTTGCATCCATATTATCCCCCGCAGTCCGCACGCTGCCAGCTCCTTGCGGTTCTCCGCCCTGAGGCTGCCCGCCGGAGTCTCCTCGGCCATTGCCGTGGATCCCCGGGTCAACGCAAGTTCCGTTCCGCCAGCCGGAGGAGAGCGGCGACTCATTATGTGCGTATATTATGCGATTTGGTGGGTCCATGAAGCACCCACACACAATGATTGCACTCGTTCTCTCTGTTGGATCCTTCTACTGCGTGTGAAAGTAAAACCACTTCTTCAACACACTGCTTTTGGATCGCTCCTTCTCGCAATGGAGAATGCTCTTTTTCTAGCGAGCTTCAAGCTGAGCTCACACGTCGCGACATGACTAGCTCAGTCATTGACCATCCGCCAAGCAGTAAGAGCAGTTGGAAGCGCGATATCACAGCGCTGTAAAAAAACGCGGCCGCTTTTGCTCCTCTAGCATGCGCTGCATAGTTGTACGCGTGGCAATTTGCGTTCCACTGCGCACTAAATAGCGCTGCCACTTAGCGACGCGCGCGAAGCCCAACTGCCACTGAAAAGTCACCAGCGCCCGCGCCGTCTCCATGTCCCTACCGCGATTCTGCCGCCGCCGCCGCTTGTCTGCGCGCAGTAGCTGCAGATCCGCTACCGCCACGCCTCCCCGCACCTTCCCCGAGCTCGTCGCGGTCGGAATCGTATCGAGCTGCCAGCGCGGCGCTTCTTTTCGCACTGCCAAGCGAACAGTCACCGCCGCGCCTCGGCCACTGGTGCCTCGGCGACTGTGGCGCCGCGCTGCCCTCGTCGACCACCATGTCCTCCTCAAGCCGGGATGCTACTTGGCGCACGATTTTTTGCCGTCGGCCGCGCCATTTTTTCTCTGAATTTTAGTTTAATTTCGGTAGACGAAGTGAGTGTATATTCGTGCTTGTAGAGGAACTCGTATGATTCATCCGACGATGAACTAGAGCTCGAGGAAGATGAGAACATATCTATGCTATTAGCTTGGCGCGCGACGAAAGAATCGAAGCGCGGTGGTGATACATTGCAAATGTATCTATAATTTTTGATGTTCCATGCTTGGTTTTATCCACTTTCTTGTGTTTTGTTTCAACTTTGGAGTACTTTTCATATGATTTCTTGGACTAACCTATTAACAAGAGCCATAGTGCCAGCTGCCTGTTTTCCGCTGTTTTCGTTTCCAGAAAAGTCAGAAAATGAATATTCTCGAAATTGAACGGGACAAAAGCCAAAGTGCCTATTTTTCCGGAAGTCATCAAGTGCCAGAATACGAGACGGAGAGGGGCCAGAGGACGGCCACACCACCTGGCTGCGCGGCCAGGCCTGACCCGCGCCAGGGGGTGGTGTGGCCAGCCCAGGCACCCCCTCGGCCTCCCCTTCCGACTATAAGGTGCCCTCGGGATGAAAACCCTAAGTACCCGATCAAAAATCCACGAAAGAGTCTGTAGCCGCCGTCATCTCCATCCCTAGATCGGGAGGGATCTGAAGCTCTTCCCAGCACCTTGCCGGAGAGGGGAATTCACCCTGGAGGCCTTCTTTATCACCATGCAAGCCTCCGATGTGATGCGTGAGTAGTTCATCCTTAGACTACAGATCCATGTAGTAGCTAGATGGCTGGTTCTCCTCCTTTGTGCTTTCATGTCTAGATCTTGTGAGCTCCGTTCATGATCAAGATCATCTATTTGTAATTCTGCATGTTGTGTTTGCGGGGATCCGATGGATATTGAGATGCTATTTTAGATTGATTATTGATTCTATCATGTCTTTGTTATTTGTGATCTTGCATGTTTTCCGTTGTTAGTAGCTATCTTGGCCAAGTAGATGCTAGCAACTCTAAGAGTTAGTATTTATGCTCGATAGTGGGTTCATGCCTCTGGTAATCTGGGAAAGTGACAGAAATCTCTAAGGTACTAGATGTGTTGTTGCTATTAGGGAGAAAACAACAATCTTTTGTTTATAGAATAATCGTATTGTTGACTTTACACGCAGTTCGTAATGCAATTATCCGTTGCTTGCAACGTAATACTGGAGGGGGTTCGGATGATAACCTGAAGGTGGATTATTAGTCATAGATACAGTTGGATGGCGGTCTATGTATAATATTGTAATGCCCAATCAAGTCTCAAAGGAGTCAAGATGATTAGTATATGCATGTATTGCTTTCTCGGTGTTTGTCAATTGCCCCACTGTAATTTGTTCACCGAGCGTGTTATCTATCTAAGGAGACCCACCTCTAGTAAACTATGGATCCCGGTCCTCTTTTTTTACATACAATCTATAAACTGTTTACTGCTTTGTGTTTACTTTCTGCAAACTTTTACTTCTTTCCATTCGATACGTTTAATCCTTTGTTTTCCACAAAACATGGTGAGATTGATAACCTCATCGCAAGTTGGGGACAAAGTTTTGTGGTTGTGTTGTATAGGTCTTCACGTTGCTACTAGCACCGGTAGTGCGCCCTGCCAAAGCTCAGCTAGTAACACCTTTGGGGTGTTTCCTTGCTCCTACTGGTTCGATTAAACCTTGGTTTCATAACTGAGGGAAACTTGCTGCTGTGCTCATCATACCTTCCTCTTGGGGTTCCCAACGAGCTCTACATCAACACTGCCATCAAGCATTTTTCTGGGCGCCGTGCATTGAGCCATCAAGCGATTTTCTAGCTCCGTTGCCGGGGAGTCAAGGACATCTTCACAAGGGGAGTCCCTCATAACCAATCTCTTTACTTTGTTGTTTTTGTTTTGCTTAGTTTTCTTTTTGCTTTGTTTGCTTGTTTTGTTATTCAAAAACACAAAAAAAATAGTTTTACTTGTTTGCTTTCTTTTCAAAAACACAAAAAAATTAAGTCTCCTTTAGGATTCACCTCTTCCTTGGCTCACCATGTTGATCCCTACATTCACCCTGAAAGACCTTTCAATTGGTAGTGGTTCTATAATTGGGAAAGATAACATTGAAGAATTCTTTAATCATGTTAGTAAGCATGAAGATACTGAGGATAGATCCCTTGTAGAACTTGCTCCAAACTATGAGATTGCTGCAGCTTCTTTCCCTTAATGCAAGTAATGTTTCTTAAGCTTAAAAAAATTGAGGATCCTGAAAAGAGGGATTTCATTTTAGAAACTCTGTTTAAGGAGTTCTATGATGTTGCCAAGAAAGCTAGGAAAGTATTTGAACGTTTCAATATGCTAGGCTCATGTGTAGATATTGTTGGTACACGAGTAAATATGAACAAAACCGAACCTAATGGGGAGGAACCTAAGATACCAATACCCTTCAAACTAGTAGCAATACATGATGCCACAGAAAAGAATCTTGATTGGATTGTTCCTGCAAACCCTTTTGATGAGAATAGTGAACCTAAGAGCATTGAGAGAGGATCCTCTAGAACTTATTTGGATGATAGACCTTGCCTTGTTGAAAATATTTCTGGTATTGATCTTCATGCTTCTTCATTTGAGAACACTTGATTCTTTCTTTGCTTCTTATGTCTAACTTAAAGGCGTTAAAGAAAAGTACTTATTGGGAGATAACCCAAAAGTTTTAGATGAGTCTTGGAAGTTATTACCTCTGTAATAACCTCTCCTTATCCTTTTTATTTGCTTTTTGTACCAAGAGTAACCTCTAATGAGAGAGAAGTAATGATTGGGAAATTTGCTGTCATGAAATAGATTTTTGTGCTTCACCGTAAACATTCGTGAGAGAGCTCTGTATGTTGGATTAAGCTGTAATTTTTTGTGTTTCTGCCCCAGGTTGTTATCTAACTTTCGTTAGTTCAACACTTTTTGATTTGAGTTACAGAAGGTCTTCGAAAAAATTCGTCTTTACCTGCTGGTCTGTTTTGACAGATTTCTGCCATTTTCTGCATTTGCTTCTTGTGGGTTCCTTTTTGAGTTCTTTTGGGAATTGAGATTTTTGAGGGAAGTGCTACAGTAGCTAGTGTTCTAATAGAAGTTTATTTAGTGTTAGAACTGAACCTTAAAATTTATTTATCTTAAGTGCACTAATGTTGCTAATAAAGATTGTGTGAAGTTTTGTATGAAGGAAAAATTTCAAGTGTATGGAAGTAATGAGTAATGAGATGAAGAATGGACTAAAGCTCAAGCTTGGGAATGTCACGCGTGTCACCCCAAGAAATATCCAAGAAGTACTAGCGTCAAAGCTTGGGGATGCCCAAGGCATCCCCTTCTTTATCAATAAAAATTCCAGGTTTCTTCCAAACGCTTCATTTTTATTGTTTAATGCACAATTGTGTTGATTCTTCAAGCGTCTTCTTTTTCATTTTCGTTTTTGTTTTTCGTTTTCTTGGTTTGCTTAGTTTTCTGAATAAATTGGTTGGACCCCCTCTTTCATACATTGGTTTGCAAATAGTTTGGTTTGGTTTGGAAAATAGTAGAAAAGTTCATGCTTATATGGTAAAAAGAGCTCGTTTTTGACTGTGGCCTATGCTTTGTCATGCCATGCTTGATATTGTTTTGGATTTATGCTTAGTATTCTTTGCTGTAGCATGACTTGTTATAAACAATTGAGATTGCTTAATGTGCCTTGGATGAATCATGCGTTGTTTTAGCATATTAAAGCATAGTATAGTGGTATTCTCCTTTGATGCTTTATTTGGGTTGACTTGGCACATGCTCACACCATGTTATGGCTATCTCAAGTCACCATAGCCTTTATGATCCTTTAGTTTTCAACTTGTAGTATCACTTTATGCTTTGATCAATGATGTTTTGTCGCTCTGCATGATTATGGTCATTATTGCTCTCTTAGTTTGTCGCTCCCAATCTTTTGCTAGCCTCCACAACCAAGTATGAGTTCCACTCATGCATCCAACTCCCTAAACCAAGTTATTCCAAAGAGTCCACCATACCTACCTACTAGCTTATGTTATTCCAAGTATATTCATGCTTTTGTTTACCTTCCAAATTAAACTTGTTATGAGAAAACTAGTGATTACAGCTCTCACGAACTTGATGGCACACTTTACTTTTTGCCTCTAATAAACTTGAACCATTGAGTCCTTCTTTGTTGTGTATATGCTTGCGCTTTATAAGTTGAAATTAGCAGAACCATGTACCATGGGGAACGCTTTCAACATTGCACTTGTACTTTGTACCCCGTTGATATCATGTTCTTTTGCTTACAGATCCCAGCGGTGTAAAATAAAAGTGAAACTTGTAAGATCATGGAGTTTGTATGTGTGTTAGAGAAACGCCTGGGCCGCTAGCCTAAGCCATGCCTAATCATGGTGGAAACTTGCAGCATCACCATAATGAGCACTCTATGAAGCATCCTAAATAAAAACCTATGCAAATAGCAAATAAAAAGATAGCTGAGATGCTCATTGTCTGCTTGCCTTGTCATTTTGATTATGGGAAAGCTCCCGTATTATGTGCAAGGGGTACCCCGTTGGCGGTTCTTAATGATACACATATACTTACAATGACAAGAGATTACTCGTGACTGAAGTTAAGTAGCATGAGGATCGGTCTTCGTAAGTAAGGGGCATGAGATTTCGGTTTATAACTTGTCAAGCATATCCTCTTAGTTGTGTCACTTTAACCTTAATCACCTTAAAGATGCTTATGATAGGGGCAATGAGAGCTGAAAGCTATAAGTACCAAATTTTTGGAAGCTCTTTATGAGACTTGAATCCCTACTTCCTTTTACAAAAGGCCTTTCTTCCACCATAATATTGAGTCTCCACCTTCTATCTTTATGCACCTACTTTGAGAGCATAGTGGCCATTCTTAGTTCTATGTGCATTGTCCCAAGACTAGTTGATTGATGCATAACTTGATATTTCTTGTTTTAAACTATTGTATTTAGTCACTCTTATGAACTTTGAAGGTGTCCTATGCATTTATATTTGCTACTCTATGAGGGACAAGCTGAATACTTTTATGATATGTTTTCTTTATGTGAAACAAACAAACGTCTTGCAAAGCATGTTATTCATGACTCTTTCGTTTGTGCCTTTTCATGTTGCATCATAGTTTCTTTGCTTATTACTAGAACTTTGTCTTTCATGTTATGATTGAAGTACTATGATCCCAGCTTCGAATGTCTTGCAAATACTTTGATCAAGTCTTTGATGGTGCATGTCACCTCAAAAATTATTCTTTCTTTTTATCACTTACCTACTCGAGGACGAGCAGGAGTTAAGCTTGGAGGTGTTGATACATTGCAAATGTATCTATAATTTTTGATGTTCCATGCTTGGTTTTATCCACTTTCTTATGTTTTGTTCTAACTTTGGAGTACTTTTCATATGATTTCTTGGACTAACCTATTAACAAGAGCCACAGTGCCAGCTGCCTGTTTTTTGCTGTTTTGGTTCCAGGAAAGTCAGAAAATGAATATTCTCGGAATTGGACGGGATAAAAGCCAAAGTGCCTATTTTTCTGGAAGTCATCAAGTGCCAGAATACGAGACGGAGAGGGGCCAGAGGGCGGCCACACCACCTGGCCGCGCGGCCAGGCTTGGCCCGCGCCAGGGGGTGGTGTGGTCGGCCCAGGCACCCCCTCGGCCTCCCCTTCCGACTATAACATGCCCTCGGGACGAAAACCCTAAGTACCCGATCAAAAATCCACGAAAGAGTCTATAGCCGCCGTCATCTCCATCCCTAGATCGGGAGGGATCTGAAGCTCTTCCCAGCACCCTGCCGGAGAGGGGAATTCACCCTGGAGGCCTTCTTCATCACCATGCAAGCCTCCGGTGTGATGCGTGAGTAGTTCATCCTTGGACTACGGATCCATGTAGTAGCTAGATGGCTGGTTCTCCTCCTTTGTGCTTTCATGTCTAGATCTTGTGAGCTCCGTTCATCATCAAGATCATCTATTTGTAATTATGCATGTTGTGTTTGCGGGGATCCGATGGATATTGAGATGCTATTTTAGATTGATTATTGATTCTATCATGTCTTTGTTATTTGTGATCTTGCATGCTTTCCGTTGTTAGTAGCTATCTTGGCCAAGTAGATGCTAGCAACTCTAAGAGTTAGTATTTATGCTCGATAGTGGGTTCATGCCTCTGGTAATCTGGGGAAGTGACAGAAATCTCTAAGGTACTAGATGTGCTGTTGCTACTAGGGAGAAAACAACAATCATTTGTTCATAGAACAATCGTATTGTTTACTTTACACGCAGTTCGTAAAGCAATAATCTGTTGCTTGCAACGTAATACTAGAGGGGGTTCAGATAATAACCTGAAGGTGGATTATTAGTCATAGATGCAGTTGGATGGCGATCTATGTATAATGTTGTAATGCCCAATCAAGTCTCAAAGGAGTCAAGATGATTAGTATATGTATGTATTGCTTTCTCGGTGTTTGTCAATTGCCCCGCTGTAATTTGTTCACCCAGCATGTTATCTATCTAAGGAGAGCCACCTCTAGTGAACTATGGATCCCGGTCCTCTTTTCTTTACATACAATCTATAAACTATTTACTGCTTTGTGTTTATTTTCTGCAAACTTTTACTTCTTTTCAACGATACGTTTAATCCTTTGTTTTCCGCAAAACACGGTGAGATTAAAAACCTCATCGCAAGTTGGGGACAAATGTAGCATCCCAATTGTCTAACAATTGCAATGCTACTAGCCTAGTCTATATATATGCTACTTCCTATATATAATTGTTGCATCATAATTATATCATGCTCATGTCATCATGCCACCTTGCATTTGAGCATCATATAAAACCCCTTTTTGTTTGGTTCTTATCTCATATGCATTGTTAATTGTATTTGCCTCTTGATATTGTATTTGGTTCTTGATATATTGTTTAATGCCCAAGTTGAGTTGGGGGCATATCTTTTATTCCACTCCACCACCTTTTCTTTCACCACCTTATAATTCCACCATCCAACTAAATATGAGCTTTGCACTTTATTTGAGTTTACCTCTAGCTCATGTGGGTTGGGATGGATCCAATTCTTTTCCACATGCTCTCATCTTAGCATCATGTTGTTTTCACATTATTGATATATGAGAGCCACATGGCCACCTTTGCATGCCTTGTGAGTGGAACCCTTTTCCTAGCTTCCATATGGGTTATTATGGAGTTATGCTCATGTGGGGATATTTTTGGGAATAGTAAGCATCTAGTGGAATATACACACTAGTAATTCCCAATGATAATCAAATGTGATCATCTCCATCTACTCCGCTTGGAGCTTTCTTCTAAAATCTTTTGCTTGGCTTATTCCACTTTTGGACATGCATAAGAATAATGCCATGTTTATTATTTTGTTTCACAAGGTTAAAACATGGCATTAATTATTTTTGCATGGGCCATGCAACCATCTCCATCTTTGGTCCTCCTTGTTTTAGTTGTATTTTTGGGTGAACCATCTCATCTCTCATCTCTCTCTCCCTCCTTTTGGCTTGGTCTTATTTGATCTTGCTTAAACCATATCACCACATCCCTCTCTTTTCTTGTCTTGATCTTGTTGGAGCTTGGCATGTGCTTGGCTTGATCTTGACAAAAGCAAACCCTAGCTACCATACCACTCCTCTCTCTTCACCCCCTCTCTAAACCACACCCCATCTAATCTAACCCTAGACTCTCTCTCTAAGCAAAACCCTAAACCTACCTCCCCCTCTCTCGGCCTCTCTCTCTAAACTAGCTCGGCCCCACCTGGTCACCCTGGCCCCACCTAGATACCCCATTCCCAGCTTAAACCCTAACCCGAGCCTCCCCTACCCAACCCTAGCTCCAACCCGAGCTCCCCTCTCCTCCTTTATTCTTCTCTCTCTGCCATGAGGGCCCCTCCAACCGAGCCTCCCCACCGGCCCTACCGTCCCCACCTGGCAGCCCCCTTCACCACCTCGCCCTGCCCCTGCCCTGGCCGAGCCCTACCCGAGCACGTGAAGGAGGAGGAGAAAAGGTGGCTGAGCCACCTTTTCCACCGTCCACTCCCCCACGGCACCCCCTCTCCCTCTCTGCTTTACCCACTCCCTCTCTCGCCTGCTGCCTCCCCCAGATCTACCCAGGGCGCCTGCCGCTCCTTCCCTCTTCTCCACCGCCTCCGTCTACCCCATCGCCGGCAGAACCGTCGGTCTCCACCGCCCTGCTTCTACCAGCCGGTGGCGTGGCGCTCTCTGGTGTCGAGGAAGGCCGCACGGTACCCCTGCGTCACCCTGTACACGGAAACGAGGAGGAGGAGGACCAGCGCCACCAGGCCGACGCCGCTTCGACGCGAAACCCTAGCCCCGCCGGCCCCTGCCTCACCGCCGATCGTCGGCTCCTCTGCTCGATCCGACCACACCGACCTACCCACGGTGAGCTCCCCGACCTCCCTGACATGGTCCGCCTCGCAGTGCCGCCCTAGCCTCGCCGGTCCTTACTCCGAGCACCCTCTGCGTGCCGGCGGTCGCTTCGTTCACACGGCGTAGCGCTTCGCAGACAGCTATCTAGGCCCCAACCGCCATGCTGTCACCAAACCCAGGCCACCGCAGTGGCTCCGCCCTCCGCGCGCGAGCCCTAGGTCCCCGGATCGAACCCCCCACGTGCCGCGCCTAAGTCTGTCGTGCATCGATCGCTCGTCAGAGATTCAGAGAAGAAGAACAGTGGTCGTGGCCTTTTGCGCATACCCCCCTGTCTTTTTTGCGCGCTCAACTCGCGGTCCAACCAGTCCCACCTGTCAGCCTCCCAGTCTTTTTGCAAAAAGGTACCCAGGCTTTCGGACTCCTCAACCCGCGCTCCCTCCCTGTGCCGCGTGGCAAGCCCCCTCTCGCCCACTGGCGTGTGGGTCCGCAGAGCCCCGGAGCCCACCTGTCTTTCTCTGTGGCTAGCTAAGCCCGCGGTGTAAAATGTTTTCTGCGCGCTGTGGTGTCCCAGTCAGCAGCTGGCCCACCCGTCAGCGGCTGGGTCTGGTATCTGCCTAAGTGAAAAAAAGTTTTTGTCTATTTCTGTTTTAATTCAAATCTTTTCAAAATTAATTCAAATTCAAATTTAAATCTGTTTTTAGATAACTTTTAAAATACAAATCCAAATAATGCAAATAATATATGTTTTCAAATCAGAAAAATGTGAGGAATTCAAATATGGCCTTCAAAATATATTTTGAACACTTTATTTTTCCAAGTTGATTAAAATTACAATAAAATGCCCTTTTACCTTAATTAATTAATAACTTTTGTTTTATAACTCCAAATTTAACAAATGATATGTCTAAAATGATTAGCTCGACGAGACCTTTCTGTTTATGCATTCCATTATCTGTTTTGCAGCATGCATCATATAAATATAAAGTATACAGCAACTAATATGAGGCTAAAATGTGATTAAAACTACACAAAATGATTATTCCCTGTATTCCACACCTCACCCATGCCATGCTACCTTATTGCCATGAAAATTGTGCATCATTCATCATGGCATGATTGTTTGCTTGATGAATTTATTCATATGCTTGTGCACTTTATTAATGTTGGCCCTTGTTTGTTTGGTTCTTCTTCGAATAGACGCTGAGCAGGGGATATACCAAGAGAACCAGGAGCACTACCCAGATCCATCCCTTGCTTCAACTGAGCTGCCAGGCAAGCACTACCACATGCTTGCATACATATAGTACCTATTGCCTCTATCTTATTCTTGCATCATTGAGTCGCGATTGCATTAAACTGAATCCCAAGTATTGCATAGCCTTTACTTTTAAACCCCACCGAAGCTTGTTCCTCCATCCCATGAGCCATTACTACAGGAGTTGTTTGAGCCATGCGAGTCGTAGAACAGCATGTGTAGGGTATGTGAGTGTCTGATGGATAACGAGGTACCTAAACAACTTAACCTGAGTAGTAATGGGATAACTAATGAAAGTGGCATCGGTGAGCCATATTCGCTATTTGGTTTTTCAGGCTCACTTGTGTCCCGTAGGACCCCGAGTACTTGATTCCTGTTCCTTGAATATTCGCGCTATCCACATCCGGGAGGATTATGAACCCCCCCTGAGCCAGAGCTTGATTCATTCTTATTTCTTGGGGCCACAAACTAGTTTGAGGTTTTATTTACTATCCTGTACTTATGCCATGCTTTACTGCTTTATTTAAAATTGTGCGAGGTACTGCACACTGTACTGTTTAGGAAAGCGGAGTGTTTTCGCGGTATCGACAAGCCCAGTCACATTTTCGGGTTCCCAGTCGTTTACAGCCATTGGCGCAAACCTTGAGTCCGTCTCGGAGTCGGCCAACTTCGTCGCGGGTAGCTTAATGGGGTGGCCCCCTGAAATATTTCTGAATCCTGTGATCGCTTTGTCGTGACTGCCTCGTTGGGTTTTGATTTGGTTTTTCCGAGGTTGATCAAGTGTGTGTTGCTATTTGTGCACCCCTGCAGGGTAAAACTTTCTGAAAGCCGTGTCCGCGGTTATGGACGACTTGGAGCACAGTTTCTCGATCATAGACAAGAATAACTAAAGTACCGCTTTTAATTTGACTAAGTACCGGACTAGTAAATAGTGCAACACTCATGGAATGGATAATAAAACTGCCAACGGATGGGGGGTTGTTCGTCCGATTCCTCGTCGGTAAGCGAGGAGTGTAGGGGTTCGTAGCATGGAAAACAAAAATTTTCTATCGCATACAAACAAACAAGCCAAGATCTATCTATTAGATTGTAGCAACGAGTCGATGGAATAACTCACCCTCGAAGATTCCAAAGTGTTTAACGAGAGCAGATTCTCGTGGATGATGTAGTCGTACTCTTTCCGATCTCAAGATCGCGTAGACGATCCTTCCAGCGCCACGTTCCAGCAGCGCTCCCGCAGTCGGTCACACGTTCGGTACTCGACGAAGACCTTCCTCTCCCTTGTTCCAGCAGGCAGCGGAGGTTGTAGCACTCTCCTCGCGATTCCGGCAGCACGACGGCGTGGTACCGGAAGTAGAGGGGAGATCCCGCAGGGCTTCGCCTTAAGCCGGTGCGAGTATGGTGGAGCTTATGAGAGAGGCTATTAGTGGTCTAGTAATTAGACACACCAATTAGAGGGCTCTAAACCAATTAGAAGGCTCTAAACCGAATAGCTCTAAACCGGGGTCTAGATCTAGGGTTTAGTTTAGAGGATAGGAAACTTGTGTGTGTTGGGAGGGAGCCCTGCCCCTCCATATATAGGTGGGAGGGGCTGGCCGGCCAAGGGGAGGAGAGTCCCTCCCCAAGTCGGCTTGGTGGGGCGCCGGCCAAGGGAGGAACCCTCCTCCAATTCGGCCTCCACCAATCCTCCTCTCTTCCCACTTCCCAAAATTGCCGTTTGACTTTCAAACTAGCCGTTTGACTTTTCAATTTAGGATTTAAATAAACCCTTTATTTTGGACAGCAAGAACACCTAGTACATGATGCAATCATTCCAACTTACAATGACACATTCATGTACCCTTCCCCTTCCGGAGTGCCGGACATTCCGGGACCTTCTAGAATGTTCCCGATGAAAACACCGGAACCATTCCCTAACTCCGAAACGGGACTTTCCTTATATGAATCTTATTCTCCGGACCATTCCGGATCACCTCGTGATATCCCGGATCCCATCCGAGACTCCGAACAACATTCGGTCTCTTTCTCATAATACCATAACTACTCAAACAACGTCGAATCCTTAAGTGTGTCTCCCTACGGTTCGTGAATTATGCGGACATGATCGAGACACTTCTCCGAACAATAACCAATAGAGGAATCTGGAAATTCATATGGCTCCCACATATTTCTACGATTACTTTGCGATCGAATGAACCACTTACATACGATACCAATTTCCCTTTGTCTCACGATATGTTACTTATCCGAGGTTATGATCGTCGGTATCTCTGCATACCTAGTTCAACCTCGTTACTGATAAGTACTCTTTTCTCGTTCCCGTGATATGTGATCCCTTGTGACCAAGTCACATGCTTGCAAGCTAATTGGATGACATTTCACCGAGAGGGCCCAGAGAATATCTATCCGTCATGTGGATGGACAAATCCCACTTTTGATCCATGTGTTTCAACCAATACTTTCCGAACACCCAATGCCACTTTTATAGCCACCCTGTTACGGTGTGGTGTTTGATGACATCAAAGCATCCATCCAGTAAAGGCAATATGCATGATCTCATGGTCGAAGGAATTAGGTTACTATGTATCAGAAAGCATATAGCAATTGAACTATTGAAATGACTTGATCTTTATGCTACGCTTGTCTATAGGAGTATGTCCATCACATCATTCTCCTAATGATATGATCCTGTTGTTAATAACATCTCTATGTTCATGATCAGGAAACAATGATCATATATTAACCAACAAGCTAGTTTAACAAGAGGCTTTACTAGGGACTCTTATTTTAGTTTACAAATCACACAAGTATTAATGTTTCCTTGTTAATACTATTATAGCATGAATGTAAACATTTATCATAAACACAAAGATATAATAATAACTCTATTTATTATTGCCTCTTGGGCATATCTCCAACAGTCTCCCACTTGCACTAGAGTCAATAATCTAGTTTCAAACCTTTGTGTATTCAACACCTATGGCTTTCTGGTGTTGTATGTACACGATTGCTAGTGGTCAACTGATCTCCGGATCTGACACTTCCAGGTCCGTGTGTAATTGCATGTCTTTGCGTCTCTATGCATCACTCATTCTCTAATGAGATGGCTTCGTACAAATTTGGTCCTTTGGTGTGACCTTTAGTTCTTTGGGGTTAAAACATGTTGATAATATTGTCGTATAATATATCTTCATAGTATTATCCCGCTGTGAACTACACCTAGTTTGATAACAAACTACTTGACACAAATGCCCTCTTTTGCTGCTATAATAGCAGTCATATACTTAGCCTTTTGTTGTAGTATCTGTCACAATGTCTTAACTTTGGAAATCGTCCAAATCCATTATGGAACTCACTTTCCATTATATTGTGCCACCCTTAGTTTAGATTGAGATAAACTTAATCTGTACTTTGTGACAAAACTAGTATCAATGTAGTACTTTTACAATGAACTAATCATCTATTTGTCACTTCTACAAATAATATACTCTTAGTTCTTCCAAAAGATCATAAGAATATCCTTACTATCGTCCAATGATCATCTTATGAATCATTCTGGTATATGCTCATAACATTTAGAGCATAGGACATATCTGGATTTGTACATATCACAGTATGATTGATATAAATACTCTTTGTGATTTCATACATCAAGTATCAATCTATACTTGAATCTTCGTTTCACTTTACCAAATGTCAATACACTTGAATATATCATCAACATTGAACTTATTCAATCCTTTCTGTGCAACAAGAACCTTTCTTGTAGTTCCTATATTGAACTCATTCAATATCTTGTCTATGTACTTCTGGCACAACCATATTAGCGTCTATTGATGCCAAAATACTTGGGTTTTGCCTAAGTCTTTCATCGGGATGAAATTCTTAATATGTGTTAATAAAAGATACATTATTTCCAATCAACAATATGTCTTCCACATAATGTATTAGAAACATGTCTTAGCGCTCCCACTTAATTTCTTGCAAATGCAAGCATCTTCATTGTCTCTGATGAAATTAAACCCTTTTTAACAGTTTCATCATAGTGAAGATTCCAACTCCGCTATGCTCACTCTAACCATTGAAGTTTGCATATGCTTTTAGCATCCTTTGAATTGACAAAACCCTATGGACCGTGTTTATGCACATGTCCTAGGTAACGATTCTATTAGAAGAACTTGTTTTGTTTATTCAACTACCATATAACAAATTATATGTAGTGGTTGCTTTCATTAATCCGTCTAGACTAAATATCACTATGATAGATCAAATCTTGTCATAGTCAACCTTTGAACATTGTTGTGAACTCTTTCCCAACATGTCGACTATTTCATAGATGTAAAACATCCATGTCTATTTCTTTATAGATCCAGACACAACTGTAAGGTCTTACACCTTTCTCGAGGGTCCTTCAAGTTCAAAACTTGATTTCTCGTGTATGGAACTATCACGGATTTTATGGCTTCAAGCCATTTGACGGAGTCAGGGCCCATCATCGCTTCTTTGCATGTAGTCGGTTCATTATTCTCAAATAATGATTCAACCCTCAAATCTTAGTATTTGATTGTTTACTTGACCTACTTGTTTCAATAGGAACTTAGATCTCCGTGACCACAACCTTTGAGGCACGTGAGCCATGAGCATTGTTGCTGCCTCCGAAACACTTTTCGGCGCTGCGCAATTCTGCACATATAGCTAAGGTTCTTTTAACCTTATCAAAGTTTCTATTGTCCTCCCACTTAACTTTTCACGAAAAATTCCTTCTCAAAGAAACTTGACGTTTTAAGTGACAAACACTTTTGTCTCCAATGTTATGGAGGAGTACTTAACAGTCATACAAAGACAGGTTCATCCGACTTTGGTTGCAAACATCTTTCTTATGCATAGCATACCAATGTTTAAGAAAGGACTACTTGGGTTTTATCCCAAACCATAACCTTATATGGTGTCATTTCAACGGATTATGATGGAGCTCTTTTCAGTGGAAAAAACGGTAATCTCTAAAGCTTTTAATCTTTAAAATACAATGGCAGTTTTATGAATTATACCTTTGATCTTATCATGTCAAACAAGGTTTAATTACATATCTCGAACGCTCCATACTCTTATGGTGTTTCGGGAAATGCAAATCCACGGAACGATTCCTTAAATCTTAGGTATTATGCTAAACTTGTAACTCAAATATCTTCCTTTATGATCTTTATCATAAACTGTTTATATTCTTGTTACAATGATTTTGCACTTCATCTTGAAAGTCTTTGAACTTTTTCAAATGTTTCATACTTCATCCTTATTAAGTAAATATTCATATATTCACTCAAATTTTCGGAGAAAGCATATGAAGTTGAAATCCATCGCTCTTGACTACACATAACGGACTTCGTACAACAATATGTACAAGTTCCAATAAGCTAGTCATTCGTTCCCTTTTGGCCTATGGACGAAGTTTTAATTATCTCTAGGAAAGTTTCACAAGCGTCATTTGATCAAAATCAAATAGACTCCAAAATTCCATCCATATGGATTTTTCTTCATGTTTTCTTTCCAATATAATTTAAACGGCGATGTCACTTCCTAAGTGATCTTTCAATCAATTTGTCCTTCGACATTTTTAGCACTAGTTTTATGGATGTGATGTCTCCAACGAGATTTGTGAATCATCCATCTTTTATGGATTACGGCAATTATTTGAACAACCCTTTTGTTCTCATAATACCTGATAAAACAAATCTTTGAAGGCAAGCTTTGATGTTTAACAAGCAACACAATAACCCTTTATTTTGTTCTTGATGAACATCATCACATATTCTTTTGCTAGTTACTTAGGCCATTGTAGTTCATGAATTGTGTTGTTTCGTATGACGATTCACACCAACAAATTCAGTATCAAATACTTAAGAACCACATTGTTTAACAAGCAAAGAATATAGCCATAACATGTATATCATCTATATACTTAAACTGAACGATTCTAGTCTTTTCTTTTCTGCCATATATTTATGAGATTCTCTTTCAGTATCTCCTTTTCTGTTTGAAAGAATCTATCAACATCAATAGTGGAGTCATACATATGACACATAATCCAAAGCGTGTATAGTTAAATACCAATGTCTTTGGACTTGCACTTTGAAGTAGATCACCATCATCAAATGTTTGGTGTTCTTTCAAATTCCTTTCTTTAGTAATCTATTGGTGTAGTAAACATTTTACCTACATCAAATATTCACCTTCATCATGGAATCGTCCATGACCAAGCTACTTTTAGCTTATAACGGTGAATCGCGAGTATAATGTTGCTCTCCAAAACCTTTTGGAAGATTAGGACAACTAGTGTCTCCAACCTTTTGCAAATTCTCATCAAATATGAGAACATGACTTTTGCCATATTATACTCTATCATGTTGTAACCAAAACTTTGTTTCAGATATCACAATATCTTCCACATATCATGGTTTCTGAAACAACTCTTTCAGATCCTAGATAACCTTGATATTAAGACAATCCTTTGAATATCAAGAATCATGGAGACAAACATGATACTTTATATACTAACACTTGGAATTGTTACTCTTGATTTAATACCAATTATTAAACTTCATGGAGTAACCGGAACTTACTGAAAGTTTGCAATAGGACTTTTAAACTTTAGATTAACACTTCAAAACAATACGATACCAGTTCGTAAAGTATCTAACCAGAATTCTATAGTTCTATCATCTCAATTATAACTAAGCGCAAGGTGGTAAACGGATGCCAATGACTACAACAACTATGCAAATTCACTTTGATTTAGTTTATGATAAATTGAGTTCTAATTAATAATTAAATTAATCTAAGTGAACTCCCACTCAAAACAATATCCCTCACATTGTTTTAGTGATCACACGAACCAAATCCACCACATCAAAACCGATCATCACGAGAGTTGATATAGCTTCAATGGCGAACAATCAACATGTTCATCATATCTACTATATGACTCATGCTCTACCTTTCGGTAATCCGTGTTCCTGAGGCCATGTCTGTACATGCTAGGCTCGTCAAGATCAAACCTTAGCTACCGCATAAGCAAATCTGGCTTGCTTACGTTGTATTCACCCGTGGAATCAAAGACACCCGATCATCACGTGGTGCTTCGAAGCAACAAGCTTTGGCAACGGTGCATACTAAGGGTGAACACTTTAGAACTTGAAATTTATGTGCATGAGGGATCATCTTATAATGCTACCGTCGTCTACTAAGCAATACAAGATGCATAAAGGATTAACATCACATGCAATTCATAATATGTGATATGATATGGCCTTTCTTCTTTGTGCTTCCGATCTCCATCTTCAAACACGAATATGATCTCCATCATCACCGGCATAGCATCAAGGTCAATGATGCTTCTCCATGGTTGTCGTCCACCAGCTTCAACTATTACAACTATTTTGAATAGACACGCAGGTCTTAACAGAAATTAAAGACAACCATATGGCTCCTGCCGGTTGCCAACTTACAATAAGGAACATTGCATACATCAAATATAATCACAATCATGGCCATATCACATCACTGCACACCCCTGCAAAACAAAGTTAGACGCCTCTACTTTCTTTGCATATTTTACGTGGCTTGGGGCTTTCAATAAGTGTCGTTCTAACTTACGAACAAGAACCACAACATTGATACTAGCATTGTTGATTACCCGTTGTAAATTGGATCTTAACTATGCTAGGAGAAACAGGCACCCGCAAAGCCACTTATGCAATACAAGTTGCATGTCAAACGTGGAGCAAGTCTCATGAACGATGTCATGTAAGGTTAGCCCGGGCCGCTTCATCCCAACATACCGCAAGATGCAAAGTACACAAAAAGCAATCGACAATAAAAACATCAACGCCCACAATGACCATTGTGTTCTACTCGTGCAACAGATCTACATATAGACACGGCTCTGATACCACTGTAGGGGTTCGTAGCATGGAAAACAAAAATTTTCTATCGCATACAAACAAACAAGCCAAGATCTATCTATTAGATTGTAGCAACGAGTCGATGGAATAACTCACCCTCGAAGATTCCAAAGTGTTTAACGAGAGCAGATTCTCGTGGATGATGTAGTCGTACTCTTTCCGATCTCAAGATCGCGTAGACGATCCTTCCAGCGCCACGTTCCAGCAGCGCTCCCGCAGTCGGTCACACGTTCGGTACTCGACGAAGACCTTCCTCTCCCTTGTTCCAGCAGGCAGCGGAGGTTGTAGCACTCTCCTCGCGATTCCGGCAGCACGACGGCGTGGTACCGGAAGTAGAGGGGAGATCCCGCAGGGCTTCGCCTTAAGCCGGTGCGAGTATGGTGGAGCTTATGAGAGAGGCTATTAGTGGTCTAGTAATTAGACACACCAATTAGAGGGCTCTAAACCAATTAGAAGGCTCTAAACCGAATAGCTCTAAACCGGGGTCTAGATCTAGGGTTTAGTTTAGAGGATAGGAAACTTGTGTGTGTTGGGAGGGAGCCCTGCCCCTCCATATATAGGTGGGAGGGGCTGGCCGGCCAAGGGGAGGAGAGTCCCTCCCCAAGTCGGCTTGGTGGGGCGCCGGCCAAGGGAGGAACCCTCCTCCAATTCGGCCTCCACCAATCCTCCTCTCTTCCCACTTCCCAAAATTGCCGTTTGACTTTCAAACTAGCCGTTTGACTTTTCAATTTAGGATTTAAATAAACCCTTTATTTTGGACAGCAAGAACACCTAGTACATGATGCAATCATTCCAACTTACAATGACACATTCATGTACCCTTCCCCTTCCGGAGTGCCGGACATTCCGGGACCTTCTAGAATGTTCCCGATGAAAACACCGGAACCATTCCCTAACTCCGAAACGGGACTTTCCTTATATGAATCTTATTCTCCGGACCATTCCGGATCACCTCGTGATATCCCGGATCCCATCCGAGACTCCGAACAACATTCGGTCTCTTTCTCATAATACCATAACTACTCAAACAACGTCGAATCCTTAAGTGTGTCTCCCTACGGTTCGTGAATTATGCGGACATGATCGAGACACTTCTCCGAACAATAACCAATAGAGGAATCTGGAAATTCATATGGCTCCCACATATTTCTACGATTACTTTGCGATCGAATGAACCACTTACATACGATACCAATTTCCCTTTGTCTCACGATATGTTACTTATCCGAGGTTATGATCGTCGGTATCTCTGCATACCTAGTTCAACCTCGTTACTGATAAGTACTCTTTTCTCGTTCCCGTGATATGTGATCCCTTGTGACCAAGTCACATGCTTGCAAGCTAATTGGATGACATTTCACCGAGAGGGCCCAGAGAATATCTATCCGTCATGTGGATGGACAAATCCCACTCTTGATCCATGTGTTTCAACCAATACTTTCCGAACACCCAATGCCACTTTTATAGCCACCCTGTTACGGTGTGGTGTTTGATGACATCAAAGCATCCATCCAGTAAAGGCAATATGCATGATCTCATGGTCGAAGGAATTAGGTTACTATGTATCAGAAAGCATATAGCAATTGAACTATTGAAATGACTTGATCTTTATGCTACGCTTGTCTATAGGAGTATGTCCATCACATCATTCTCCTAATGATATGATCCTGTTGTTAATAACATCTCTATGTTCATGATCAGGAAACAATGATCATATATTAACCAACAAGCTAGTTTAACAAGAGGCTTTACTAGGGACTCTTATTTTAGTTTACAAATCACACAAGTATTAATGTTTCCTTGTTAATACTATTATAGCATGAATGTAAACATTTATCATAAACACAAAGATATAATAATAACTCTATTTATTATTGCCTCTTGGGCATATCTCCAACAAGGAGGAGGATGGATCTATGGACATTACCATTATAACTGTTGTTACTAATTCGCGGACATCCGTCTATCTCTGGTTAGGCGGATGGTTAGCGAGTATCTATAGAATTGTTAGGGTTTATCTTTTGCTGCAATTGCGTCACCCCAGGTTGTGTCCCCTTTAGAGGCATAAAGACTTGCTGAGTACCCCTAGGGTCTCACACGATAAATTGTTTGATTCAGATGAACAGGTAAACTCGCAAGATGGATACTGGGTGGAGGAGACGGATGATGTGGGCAACGATCATTCGGTGTAGAGATTCCAGGAACGGGGATCCGTGAGATCTGTGGGCGGGATGTGTTTATTTATGGGGCATCTTATGCCGATTTTCTTCTTATCCGTACTCGGATTTTGTCTTCCGCTTCCGCCTGATACTCTGATGTTTGATGTATGAGGAGATATCCTAAACTATTATATCTATCTAGGATATTTAGATCTTGCCGTATGGCGTTGCAATATTTCCTTTCTTTTTAGATGGAATGACTCTGAGAACCATTGTATGGTGGCTTGCATACATACTCATTTGTGTATGTAGTTGATCCCTTCGCCTGCCGATTACGCCGCCCGTTCTTGTCCCGATGTTAGGAAATGGCTGGGACGACCGAAAGGTCTACCTGTGAGTGGCATTTGGGCCCCACCGTACTATTTCAACCATTTCTGCTCATCCAGGCTTGTAACTAGAAGCGTAATTCACCGAGGTAGTTACAACAAAGTTCTGTGGTTGTGTTGTGCAGGTCTTCACGTTGCTACTAGCACCGGTAGTGCGCGCTGCCAAAGCTCAGCTAGTAACACCTTTGGGGTGTTTCCTTGCTCCTACTGGTTCGATTAAACCTTGGTTTCATAACCGAGGGAAACTTGCTGTTGTGCTCATCATACCTTCCTCTTGGGGTTCCCGACGAGCTCTACATCAACACCGCCATCAAGCATTTTTCTAGGCGCCGTGCATTGAGCCATCGGGTGGCTCAATTTTTGGTAGGCGCAAGTTGTGAAGGGAAATGATCGAAGGGCACGAGAGGTTGATGAAGATGTAGTTCAACGACAATGCCACCTTTACGGAGGAGTATTTCTGTTGGCGTTTTAGGATGAACATCGATTTGTTCAAGCGCATTTGCGAAGAGGTGACCAAGTTTGATCGGTTCTTCGAGCGAAGGAGGAATGCTGCCGGAGAGCTTGGGCATAGCACCTACCAGAAGGTGACTGCTGCCTTGCGTATGATGGCATACGATATACCAACGGATCTTGTTGACGATCACTTGGCAATGGGTGAGAGTCAAGACATTGAGTGTGTCAAGCGCTTTGCCGTCACAATTATGCGTGTGTTTGGCACCATCTACTTGAGAGCACCCAATACCGAAGACACGGCTAGGCTTCTGGAGGAGAACAAGACTCGGGGGTTCCCTAGAATGCTTAGCTCTATTGACTGTATGTATTGGAGTTGGAAGAATTGTCCTACGGCATGGCATGGACAATTCAAAGGTCACGAGAAGGATTGCACTATCATCCTTGAAGCCATGGCAGATTATGAGACTTGAATTTGGCATGCTTTTTTTTGAAATGCCTGAGTCCTGCAATGACATCAATGTTCTTTTTCAGTCTCCACTTATGTCAAGGATTGCATTGCATGAAGGTCCACAAGTGGAATTTGAAGCAAATGGCCACAAATACAACTATGGCTATTATATCTTGCCGATGGCATCTACCCAAGGTGGCAAGTTTTTGTGAATTCGGTTCACAAACCCAAAGATAAGAAAGAAAATGATTTCCACGCCGCACAAGCGGTGACTAGAAAAGATGTGGAGAGAATCTTTGGGATTTTGCAATCTCAATTTGCTATTGTGAGAGGACCGGCTAGATTTTGGGACCAAGAATGCATTTGGTACATTATGACCGCTTGTGTCATCATGCATAACATGATCATAGAGGATGATCGTGGCAAAGATGTAGATCACAGCCACCACTATGACTTGATGGGGATTCCCGTGCAATTGCATAGGAGAGAGCATAGGGTGACGCGTTTCATTGCCTCATATCATGCCATTCGCGACAATGAGACCCATGATATTCTTCAAAAAGATCTCATCGAGAAGTGGTGGAAATGGTTTGGAGCACAACATTGAGCCCTCCTTTTATTTCTTGTTTGTTGTATTGTTGGAAAATAATTTGTTGTAGTGTTGATGAGAAACTTGTTGTATTTGTTGGTGAACAATTCCTATATTTGTTGTATTATTCATGTACTATTTGGTTGTGTTGTAATAATGACTAGACAATTTTTTGTTGAATTTATTTGGGTTTGTTTGATCTTCTTGATCCTATAGTTCATTGTGAAACATGTTTGAGCCGGCGTCGCGCGCTGCATTTTGCCGCGCCTGCTGGGGGTTCTTTTTTTTGCTCTATTTTCGCGCGTCTGCCGGAGGAGAAACACCGCGCGCGCAATAAAACTGGATCACACGCGCTGCATAGCATTTTTACAGCGTCGCGATATCACGCTTTTGTTGGAGTTTCTCTAATGGTGGCTTGTCAATAGTCAGCTTGCTGCTCTCCCCGAGTGACGAGGTTTAATCTCGTCAATGCCCATTGTTATGGACTTGGGTTTTGGAGAAGATGGGGATGCTGGAGATCGTGGCACGGTTAACAGACAAGCAACCAGGGGACACGAGATTTACCCAGGTTCAGGCCCTCGGAGGGAAAACCCTACTCCTGCTTGTCTGCTCTTTGATTACGGCGGAACCGAAGGTTACAGGGCGCGCAGATTCGATCTGGCGTGGATGCGTGTGCGAAAGTATGAGTCGAGTCCTCCTAGGACGTGCCCTCCTGGCCTTTATATAGACTTAGGCAGGTCCCGGGCGTAGTCCTAGTCGGTTACAAGTTCTAGGGTTTTACCCCTTTGAATTTCCTATCTCCTCTAGTCTTGCTCTCCAAGGATCCGAAGACGTCATGGGCCTTGGCCACCCGAAAATCTTCATGGGCCAGCGTATGTCTGCCGTGGGCCTTCCTTGGGCTGGACTAGGTATGCTGAAGTTACATACCCGTAGGGTATAACCATGTCAGTAGCCCCCGAGTGATCAGCCGAATCGTAGATTCGGCTGAGGACTCTTCCATCCTTCGGGAGCAGTTATATGTTAATAGTATATGTGTGTAGGGATTGTTGATGCGTGTGCCTGACTCACCCGACGGATCAGGGTCAGTTAACTGTCTTAGGACGAAACAACACGATCTTCTTCAAGTTCGGGTCCCTTAACCCGGGCCTGGAACATATGCTGGCGTAATTCAACTTAGGCCGCGGAGGACTTATAGGAGTGGAATTCCAGTGATTTTAATTGGTGTACCCAACGCGTCCGTCGAGATTTTTCATCGTACCTGCTGGTACGGATTCATACTAGCAGAGCGCAGTCAGGTGCGTTGCCAGGCCATCATATGATATCTGTAGGTCTTATCTTTGCGTCGCAGACGCAGCATCCGAACATTTATCACCTCGGAGGTGTTTCGGGTGGCCAAGGAGATTGTCGCTCACTCAGCGTTTTGTTGGGGCAGAGTTGCCAAAAAAGTTTTTGCATGCGGATCCGGAAGATCGCAGTCGAAGATTTTATAGGGTGCGCGACCAGCGCTCCCTATGGGAGTAGCCCCCAAGTGTCTGTTCGAGTCGTAGACTCGAACGGAGACTTTTAGTTCAAGCATTGCTTCAATCATTAGGTCCACAGAACTCAAAATTTTTCGGATGCTTAAATCCATCCTCCCTATGGGAGTAGCCCCCGAGTCCGTAGTGGAGTCGTAAACTCGACGTAGGACTCAGAGAAATAATTTTGTCCTCATTTGTCTGTCGGGTGCGCGGCCAGCGCTCCTGATAGGAGTAGCCCCCAAGTATTTAGTCGAATCGTAGATTCGAGTGAGTACTTTTAGCTGTGGAGCCGAAGTGGTGCTAGTATAGCTTTTGATGACGTCAGTGCTTACGATCGATGACCTCAAGCGTCTGCTACACCATAGATGACTTGACTGGACGAAGCGTGGGTCCCACTTGCTGACTTTGAATTGACCGGTCACGCGCGGCGTGGAGATGATTACGGCGTCTCCTCGATTTCCGCACGTAGTGGACGGCGTGGTAACGACGGTTCGTTTTGGTGCTGACACGTGTACGGCCAGATCTACCGTTGGCGTTAGGTCTTCTCGATGGACGGCCGGCGTGCGTCGTCTTCGCTGTTATAATCCCTGGTGAAATCGTGGTTTGTTTTTCACCACAGCAGTTCATCTATTCACTGCCCCCTCGTTCTTGAGCTATTCTTGCTGCGTGCTGAGTGTTTCCTCCATATTTCCTTTGTCGTTCTTCGTTGGCAACGCCACCACCGCCGTAGCGCCATGGAGAAAACAAAGAAGTCCTCATCTGCAGTTGGGACCAGCGCCGCCGGAGGCAAGAAGGGCACCGCCACTGCTCGCGTCACCGATGGTGGCTGGCGGCGATCAGAAACGCGGGAGAACGATCTCCGCAAACTGCGCGAGCGGAGCCTGATCCTGCAAGACACGACGGCCGTGAGACTCCCCGGCAATGAGGTAATCCCCCGTCCCCCATCTGGGTATCGGTTTATGTTTGTTGCCTTCATGATTCGCGGGTTTTCTTTTCCGGTCCATGACTTCCTTCGTGGACTGCTCTTTTTCTATGGGGTTCAACTCCATCATCTGTCTCCCAACTCCCTTCTCCACATTGCGTGTTTTATCACGCTTTGCGAGTGTTGGCTTGGCATTGAGCCGCACTTTGGCCTCTTCCGAAAGCTTTATTCCGTGAAGAGGCAGTCTGGTTCGGATGGTGTGTATCCCATTGGGGGTTTCATCATCTCCCTCAGTCCCAATGTACAATTCTTTTCCTTTTCCATGTCCGAATCTGTCCAGTACTAGCGGAGGAAATGGTTTTACATCCGTGACTCCGTACTGCCTGGGCAAGATTTTGGTCTCGTTCCTTTTGACCCCTCCCAATTGATTGAGAAGAAAAGATCCTGGAAAAACCAAATCTTAGACGGTGAAGTGGCGGAGATAGAGGCCCTGTACCGTCGGGTGGAGGATCTCCAATTGATTCCTGGGAAGGAGGTGAACGGTGTCGACATCATCCGGACGTTTCTTGAGCGTCGGGTGCAGCCTCTCCAAGCGAGGGCGCATCCGATGTTTCTTTACTCTGGGCGCCGTGATCTGACGATGGTTTCGAGTGAGAAAATCTCCGAGGTGGAACTTGACAAGGCTCTTCGCGCGCTGTTGAAGTTCAAGGCCGACGAAGAAATCCCGGGGAAGTCGCTGACTCCTCCCTTTTCTTCGACGTTGGTCGTACCGAAGGTGTAGATTTGCGCACGTAGTGCTTCCCTTTTGTTTTTGTCAGCTGTGTACTTTTTCCTTTGTTTGCTAACAAAGTTCCTTTTCCTTTTGCAGAGCTTCAAAGTGCCGGGCATGGCACCACCGTTGCCCGAGAGGTATCCGAATGCCCCGGATAATGAAGTGGTGGATTCCATGTCCGAGCTACCGTCAGCGCGATCCCCAACGGAGGATGCCGACGAATCGAGTGAGGACCATTCGCGCAAGCGATCACGGAGCTCTGGCGAGTCATCAGATGCCTCGACTCCTCCGACTCCCAGAAATCCTCTGGGCCTTGAGCGTCATGATGATGTTCATGGGGGTTCTTCCTCTCCCCTTCCTGCCATTCCTGTGCGGGCTGTTGCTCCGCACCCGCCAGCAAAGCGGAAGAAGGAGGAGAAGAAGGAGGAGAAGAAGGAAGAAAATAAGGAGGAGAAGAGGGCCCGAAGGGCTTCTCCTATCTTCGACCTGAGCGCGTTGGGCTCGTAAGTTTTCTTGTTGCCACTGTTGTCCTTTGTTCCCTTGTTATTTTTGCACCTGTGTTGATTGGTTCGTATGCAGGCAATCCTCCGACGGCTCTAGTGATGGGGCGCGCGAGATGATGGGGGAGTCGAACATTGCGTCGCCTCCTCCTCAGACGGTGGCGACTTCTGGTGATGCTGCGCCAGTTCCTCCTGTGCAGGAGAGGCTGGTGGTTGCGCCTCAGGATTTCGCAGGCGGGCCTGCGGGTTCGCCTTCGGAGCACGTAAGTTTTTTTGCTTGATGTTACGGGAGGAGCCCCCGAGTGTCTTCGTATGCTGATGTTGTTTATGCTTCTTTGTGTTGGGCGTAGCCCCCAAGTCCTGCTCTTACTACTATTGCCTGTTGCTGCAACCTTTTGTCCAAGAGGCCAAGCGGCTGGTGGAGGAACGCCTGACGCTGGAGGCGAAACTGCGGTAGCTTCAAGGTATTCGTCTGCCTTGTAGTACTTCTCTTGCTTATCCTGGTCCTGTTCTTTGACACTTGCTTGTTGTAAATGCAGAGGAGCATAACGACTCTTTCCGTGAGGTCGATGCTCTGAAGAAGAGCCTTGGCCAATCGGAGCAGAAGGCCGAAGCTGCCGCTGGGGCGAGAGAGCGCCTTGAGCTGGAGCTGACGAAGGCAGCCGAAGCGAAAGAGCGTCTGCAGCAGGAGGCCGCAGGTCGTGAGGAGCGCCTGGCCACCGTTGCGGCTGCTCGTGAAAAAGGGGTGGCGGAGAAGCGCATGGCTGCTGCCAAGGCTATTTCGGGTGAGCACTAGCTTTTGTACTTGCTTCTTTTTCTATGGATCTTCTTCTATGTTGCCTTTCTTCATGTTTTCTTCTTTTTTGTCTCAGATGCCGCAGGCATCGAGTTTGACCGCGGTGCTCTGGAGCACGGGAGTGCTCTAGATGATGCCACTATAGCGGTCGAAGACCGCTGCAGCACCGTCGTCAACTCCCTTGCCAAGGCGAAAGAGGTCCTTGGTCACTTCTACCAGGAGCTCTTCCCGAAGGGCGCATCCCTTGAAGACGTGGGTGCCCTGGCAGAGGCTTTGTCAGCCGAAGCGCCTGCAGCGTACAAGCGCAAGCAGAAGGGCATCGGCGCGTCCGTCGGGCTGGCGACGGCCATGGCGGCTGGGGCAGAGCTGGACCTGCCCCAGATTACTTCTCAGATGCCGACGGCTGCAGATGGATCTGAGGTAGCCTTCACCGCCTACTCCGCTCGCTGCAGACGATATGGGCCCAAGCTCATTAACTCGCTGTCTGAGTACGCATTGCGGCAGCAGGGCGAGGCCAAAGCTAGGCAGTCTGGTTCTGAGGCGACTCAGTGCCCTCCGCCTTAGGCGTAGTAGACGTAGGGTAGCTTGTAGTCTATTTTTGTTATAAATATCTTTTGTAGTACCATCCTTGTGCCACGTAGTGGTCTTATATACTTTAATGAATTTCTCCGAGTTGTGCTCTTATCCTTGGCTGAATGTCTGTGTGCCTTCTTTTTTCTTCTGCTATAGGTTCCTTCGGGTGCTGACCCAGTTGACACTTCATCCGAAAGGCCCTTGCGAGCATCATTGGATGATTCCTCGCAGCTCGCTTTTCTTCGAGATCGCGTGCGCAGCTTGGAGAGAGATTTGCTTGGGTTACGCGGTCGCGCTGACGTTTGGAAGTCCAAAGCAGACCGTGGTGCAGCCAGAGAGGAGTATTTGATGGCGGAGCTGGGTCGGCTGTCCGAGCAGCTGCAATGTAAGTTGATCCTTCTTTCGGGCTGTAGCTCAGTTCTTCGGGTGAGCCTGCTGGCCTTACTCTTGTTTTGTGCGGTTGTCGCAGGTGTCAATCTTGCTCCGAGGGAAGAAAAGGAGCGTATTGCTGTTCGAGTCAATTGCTTGACTCAACAGGACATGGAGGTTGGTGGCTTCTTCTGGATGGATCGTGATCGCGCCATAGTTCTGGCGATGGTGCAGGATCGTGTCTACTAGGTTTCGCGGGTGCTCCGCCAGGTGCAGACATCGCTTTCCTCGGTGCTGCACGTCATGTTTCCGTTGGATGCCGTGCCAACGACCCTTGCAGGTCTTCTGACGAAGTTTCGGAGTGCCAGCAATGTCAAGGAGCTGGTGCGGCAGCAGCTCATCGCGGGGGTGAAGGCTGCCTTGTCTCTTGTGAGGGTGCACCGCCCTGACGTAGATTTGGCTGCTGTGGCGACTGGGCCACCTCCTCGACCAGATGGTGGTGAGTGGAATATGCGTCCGCATTACGCGGCTGTAAGGCAGTATGCCGAACAGATTGTAGATTTGTTTGAGCAGCATGCTCAGGTTATTCTTCAGAATATGTAGGACCTGAAAATAAACAGATAGATGTAAAATTTGTATATTGCGGCTGGGCGTGTATGTGCCCTTTGTTGTAAAGGTTTGCTTGTTTGCGAGCACGCAGTGCTTTGATTTAGTACGTGCCCTTTTCGTTTGCCTGACGTGGTCAACTACTCAGGTGTACACGTTTTGTCCTCAGTCGATGAAATCGTGAGGTGGGGGGAGCCCCCGAGTGCGTATGTAGCATGTAGTAAAGTTGCAGAAAATAGTCAACCGAGGGTTGGGGGCGAGGTACTTAGCTTTATTTATGTCGTAATGGAGGAGGTACATGATTCGGCTGAGTAGCCTTGGCTGGAAGCCTTATTGAAAGTAAAAAGGAGGGTAGGTTACTACGGGTAGAATCGTCGCAGGTGCGAGACGTTCCACGGGTTGGAGTATGCGACTCTAGACTCCACGTGCTTGAGGAGATAGGTGCCACCTGGGATGACTTCGGTGATGACATAGGGTCCTTCCCATGGTGAATCGAGTTTGTTCGGTTGCTTTTGCTTGAGTCGCAAGACGAGGTCTCCTTCGACGAAGGACCTTGGGTGCAGCCGGCGGCTGTGATAGTTGCGGAGACTCTGCTGGTACACCGCTGATCGAGCGACTGCTATATCCCGCGCTTCATCGAGTGTGTCGACGGCATCTTCGAGTGCAGCCGTGGATTCGGCTTCGCTGTAAGCGACGACTCGTGGAGCCTGGTGGCGTACTTCGGCTGGTAGCACGGCCTCAGCTCCGTGCACCATGAAGAACGGTGTGTAGCCGGTGGAGCTGTTTGGCGTAGTACGTAAGCTCCACAGGACAGACGGTAGCTCTTTCGTCCAGTTTCCAGCTTTGTGCTCGAGTGAGCTCATGAGGCGCTTCTTGATGCCGGCGCCGATTAGGCCATTGGCCTTTTCCACTTGCCCGTTTGTTTGCGGGTGTGCCACTGAGGCATACGTGATATTGATCCCGAGGCCTTCGCAGAAGTCCTGGAATTCTTCGGAGATGAAGTTCGATCCGTTGTCGGTGATGATGCTGTGCAGTACGCCAAACCTGTTGACAATGGATTCGAAGAATTTAACGGCGGTTTTGCCCTTCTGGTTGGTGACTGGCATGGCTTCGATCCACTTGGTGAATTTCTCGACTGCGACCAGGAGGAAGACGTGTCCTCCCTTCGAGGATTTTGGCAGTTTGCCGATCATGTCAAGGCCCCATTAGGCAAAAGGCCAGGCTATGGGTATGGGTCGAAGTTCGGACCCAGGTGCGTGCGGTTTGTCGGCGAACCGTTGGCACCCGTTGCATCTTCGGACGATGTCTTTCGCGTCGCTCATGGCCGTTGGCCAGTAGAATCCTGCTCGCAGAGCTTTGGCGACGAGGGAGCGGCTACCTGCGTGGTGGCCGCAGATGCCCTCGTGGATATCTTGGAGTACGGCCTTGCCGTCATTGATGGTGACGCATCGTTGTAGTACGCCCGTAATGCTGCGTTTGTACAGCTCGCTGTTGATGAGGGTGAAGGCTTTTGACCGACGAGATACGAGCCGGGCGTCTGTGGGGCTGTCTGGCAATTCTCCGTTTATCAGGAACTGGAGGTATGGACGTGTCCAAGTTTCGTCGACTTCCATGGCCTGCATCAGGTTGACCATGGCAACTTTGGTATCCAACTTTTCGGGTCCTTCATGACCTTCGGGTAGCGTAGCCCCCGAGTGTTCTGCTTCTTCGGGTGATCCTTTGGGGAATTTTCGCTTGATGGATGGCACGCAGATCTGTTCGAGGAACACACCTGGTGGTACCTTTGCACAAGTGGAGCCGATGTTGGCAAGTCTGTCGGCCTCCTCGTTGCTCTCTCTTCCAACGTGCTGAAGTTCGCAGCCGTCGAATTCTCCTTCGAGTGCGTTGTATAGCGCACGGTACGCGATCATGTTTTCGGCGTGTGCGTCGCACTCATTCATCGTCTGCTGTACGACAAGGTTGGAGTCACCGTAGATGACCAGGCGCGTTGCGCCACATATTTTTGCCATCTTCATGCCATGGATGAGGGCTATTCGGCCTCGTTGTTGGAGGCTCTGAATTTCATCCGAAGGACGTACTTCATCTTGTCACCTTGCGGGGAGGTTAGTATGACTCCTGCCCCTGCTCCGGCTTTGCGTTTGGAGCCGTCAAAATGCATTGTCCAGGACTGCGACATGTCTGGGGTGTCAGGCAGCTGCAGCTCCATCCAGTGCACCAGGAAGTCCAGAAGGACTTGAGATTTGATTGCGTGTCGCTTCTCGTAGATGATGTCCAGGGGTGATAGTTCAATGCCCCACAGGGTCACGTGCCCTGTGGCCTCTGGGTTATTCAGGATGCTGTTTAGGGGTGCCTCGTTGACGACCATCACCTGATGCTCCTGGAAGTAGTGGCTCAGTCGTCGAGCCGTCATGAACACGCCGTAGGCCAGCTTCTGGTAGTGCGGGTACCGCTGTTTTGTTGGAGTGAGAACCTCGCTGAGGTAGTAAATTGGGCGTTGTACCCCGTGGGTCTTGCCTTCTTCGGGTCGTTCGACCACGAGTACTGTGCTGACCACCTGGTGTGTGGCTGCTATGTACAGCAACAGGGGCTCGCGCTCTTTTGGCATGACCAAAACTGGCGAGGTGGAGAGGAGCCGCTTGAGGCTTTCGAATGCGTCGTTGGCTTCTGGTGTCCACTCGAACTTGTCTGCCTTGCGCAGCAGCTGGTAAAATGGTAGGGCCTTCTCGCCCATGCGGCTGATGAACCTGCTTAGTGCCGCTACTCGCCCTGCGAGCTGCTGAACGCCCTTGAGGTTTTTCGGCTTCTCCATTGTCATGATAGCTTTGATTTTCTTCGGGTTCGCTTCGATCCCTCGTTGAGAGATGAAGTACCCGAGCAGCTGACCCGAGGGGACGCCGAAGGCGCACTTTTCTGGATTGAGCTTGATCCTGTAGCGATCAAGGTTGTCGAACGTCTCGCGGAGATCGTCGATAAGTGTTCTTGCCTCCTTGGTTTTTATGACTATGTCGTCGACATAGACTTGGACGTTGCGACCGATCTGGTCCTTGAGGCAGGCCTGCATGCATCGCTGGTATGTGGCACCCGCGTTCTTTAGCCCGAAGGGCATTGTGTTGTAGCAGTATACTCCGAACGGTGTGATGAACGCCGTTTTCTCTTGATCTTCGACCTTGAGTCGAATCTGGTTATAGCCTGAGTAGGCGTCGAGGAAGGAGAGTTTCTCACAACCTGTAGTCGAATCGATGATCTGGTCGATCCGAGGAAGAGGGAAGTGGTCCTTAGGGCAGTGTTTATTTAGTGACGTGAAGTCCACGCACATCCGCAGGATGTCCGTGTCCTTCTTCGGGACCATCACCGTGTTTGCCAGCCACTCGCTTTCCTTGATTTCCCGGATAAAGTCTGCTGCGAGTAATCTGTTGATCTCCTTGCCGATAGCTTCGGCTCGTGGCTCCGACAGTCTTCGGATGGACTGCTTGACTGGCTTGGTGTCTGGGAAGACATTGAGTGCGTGCTCGGCGAATTCCCTGGGAACTCCTGGCATGTCCGCAGGACACCAGGCGAAGATTTCCCAGCGCTCACAGAGGAATTCGACGAGCGCGCCTTCCTATGCAGTGCTGAGGTCGTTGGCGATCAACGCCGTCTTGGAGGCATCCGTTGGATGGACCTGCACTTTCTTGGTGTTGATGGTGGAGTCGAAAGACATGTCAGGTGCGTTCTGCTTTGTGGCTGGGGGTAGCCCATTATCCGTCACCTCGCGGGGCCTTACAAGCTCGTCTTGCATGCCGAAAGACTGGGAGATTTTGTTGAAATCCCTATCGCATTGGTCCGATCGGGGGAAGCTCCCGTGGACTGTGATGACGCCCCTTGGTCCTGGCATCTTGAGTAGTAGGTATGCATAGTGTGGGACGGCCAGGAACCTTGCGAATGCTACACGTCCCAGGATGGCATGGTATTGCGACGGCCAGTCCACCACTTCGAATTCTAGGCGCTCCTGCCGAAAGTTGTCCGGCTTCCCGAAGATGACGTCGAGCCCTATTTTGCCCAGGGGGAAGATGCCCTTCCCTGGGACAATGCCGTGGAATGTTGTGTCTGATTGTTCTAGGCTGCATTGCGGGATCCGCATAGCTGCTAGAGTGCTTGCGAACATTAGGTTGATGCCGCTGCCGCCGTCCATGAAGACGCGACTCATCTCGAAGCCTCCGATCTGTGCCTCCAGCACCAGGGCAGCATGACCTGGGCGAGGGATCTGGCAAGGGTGATCCGCGCGAGTGAATGTGATGCAGGATTCCGATCCGCTGAGGTACTCAGGGATTGCAGGCGGAGTTGCCACGGCCAAGTTGATTTGTCGGGTGATTTTCTTCTGCACCCTATTGGTGGGGCGTCCCTTCTGGATCATATTTAGCGCTCCCTTTGGTGGGGAGTATGCGACCCCGGCGTTGTTTTGCGCTGGTGCGACTGGTTGATTTGGGCCTCCAATAGGCGGCGGTGGAGGAGCTCCGTGTGCTATTTCACCTGGCGCAGGTGCGTTTCCGAACGCAGGAATTGGAGCTTGTTGCCTCATCTGCATCATGCCTTCGCTGAGTTTCTGGAACTCGCGGCAGTCCTTGAGCATGTGGCTAGCTTTCTTTTTGCCATCTTGTTTGTCGATGTAGAAGTGGATGGTGCATGGACCCGAAAGTTTGTCAAATGCTGAGGGTCCGTTGTCGCGGTCGCGGCGTTGCCACGACTGCGTTGGTCGTCCGTTGTCGCGGAAGTTTCCGCCACGGTATCCTCCGCTGTTGCGGCTGTTGTCATTACGGCGGTCGGCGTAGCCGGCTGTGACCATGTCGGGTCCATCGCGGTCCTCGTAGACGCGCGATCTCCTCTTGCTGCGGCGTTCGCGTCTTCGGCCGTAGTCGTCCTCTTCATCTGATTGCGCCCGCTGGATGCAATCTTCGCCGTCTGCCCAACTGTTGGCGATTTCCATGAGGTGGTCGAGTGTCTTGGGCTTTACACGCCCAAGTTCCTCCTTGAAGTCTGGGCGCTTGGCGCCGTCCCTAAAGGCGTCGATGGCCCTTTCTTCGGAGATGTGTGCTACGGAGTTCTTGGTTGTAGACCAGCGTAGTATGTACGAGCGAATAGATTCACCCGTTCTCTGAGTGCAGGCTCGCAACTCTTCGATTGAGGCGGGCCTCTTGCTGGTGCCTTTGAAATTTCGGATGAAGCTATAAGCGAGCTCCTCCCAGCTTCGGATGGATCTTGATGATAGGCTGCTAAGCCAGACCCGCGCCGCGCCTGTCAGCTGCAGCTGAAGGCATTGCATGGCGGTTTCTTTGTTGCCTCCGTGAAGCTTGACGGATGACAGATGATCACTGAGCCAGGACTTTGGATCTTGCGTGCCATTGAACTTCGGAGTATCCGAAGGAAGCTTGAAGTTGCGTGGCATCTGTGTTCGCCAAACGGATCTGCTGAAGCATCGAGCCCCGCAGAGTTCTCCTTCGTCTTCATCCATCTCAGATTCAGACGAGCATGCGCGTTTAGCGCATGCTTTGTCGATCTTGTGCTGTGTAAGCTTGTCTCTGGCGTCGTAGTCGCGTTTATGGCGGTTATAGCTCTTCTTCCTTCGAGGAAGATCGTGTTCCTCTTCATCTTCGGATGAGGGAGTGGGGCTCCGGTCGCGCCTGGCCGGAGCTTTCTTCTTCGGCTCCGTAGGAGCGTCTTCGTGGAGCGCAGCTCCGATTAGTCCTAGTCCGGTGAGTGCGGACCTATGCATGGCCCTTTTCGGGTCCCCCTCCGGAGGTGGGTGAGCCGCGAGATACGCAGTGGCTGCCATGATCGTAGCTTGTGGCGTCTTCGGGATGATGTTGCCATCGGCGTCCATATCCATGAACGATGTATGGAGAGTTCGGGTCACGTCACGCCGCTCCTTCGGGTCCATGTTTTCCACCCGAGAGCGGTGCTTGTTTCCCTGGTTTCCGTTTGTGCTAGAGCCGGGTCCTTTGGCGGAGAGCGCAGCTCGTCGCGCGCTGGACTCGGAGGCTGCTTGCTTGCGTTTGTCGAGCGTCTCCCGCATCTTGACTTGTTTCTTGTGCTCCTCGATGAGGAGGTAGTGGTATGCCATCAGTAGGTCACGTGAGGAGTCCAGAGGTAGGACTATTTCGCCTGCGACGGCGCGGCGTGCTTCGACCCATCCTTCTTTGCTAAGTTGGATGAGGTGGCCCCTGTTTTCCCCGTTTTCGCCGTTTCCACCGTTTTCGCCGTTTCTGTCCTGCGGGTTGGGGTTGGGCGGCGGGTTAGGCGTTTCCTCATCGGTTTGGATGACTGCGGCGCACAGATAGCGCCTGCAGATTGGTTGGCTGCTGCCGCAACTTTCGGATCCGGAACCGTAGGTCCCTTCATCCGAAGGTGGATCGCACAGATCGGAGTTGCAGCAGCTGCTGCTGTAGAACTCATCTGTTGATGGTGACGTGCGTAGCACGGGGTGTGGAGCCCACGAAGCGGGCCTGATTGACGGCACGGGCACCCGCTCAGGGAGGCGGAGGGTGCCAGTTTGTCCCACCTGAAAGCAGAAGCTCCCGAACAGAATTTCGAGTCCGTCGCCTACGGGCTCGAAATCCTTCATGGTATCCGGCGAGTGGGCGGTGAAGTCGAAAGCGCCGAAGAGGAGGTGATTCTCCGTCGCCGTGGAGTTGTAGATCGATCGGGTCGGAACCGTCACGACCGCACAATCAGTAGCCCCAATTCCCACAGACGGCGCCAATTGACGAGGTTTAATCTCGTCAATGCCCATTGTTATGGACTTGGGTTTTGGAGAAGATGGGGATGCTGGAGATCGTGGCACGGTTAACAGACAAGCAACTAGGGGACACGAGATTTACCCAGGTTCAGGCCCCCGGAGGGAAAACCCTACTCCTGCTTGTCTGCTCTTTGATTACGGCGGAACCGAAGGTTACAGGGCGCGCAGATTCGATCTGGCGTGGATGCGTGTGCGAAAGTATGAGTCGAGTCCTCCTAGGACGTGCCCTCCTGGCCTTTATATAGACTTAGGCAGGTCCCGGGCGTAGTCCTAGTCGGTTACAAATTCTAGGATTTTACCCCTTTGAATTTCCTATCTCCTCTAGTCTTGCTCTCCAAGGATCCGAAGACGTCATGGGCCTTGGCCACCCGAAAATCTTCATGGGCCAGCGTATGTCTGCCGTGGGCCTTCCTTGGGCTGGACTAGGTATGCTGAAGTTACGTACCCGTAGGGTATAACCATGTCACCGAGCTAGACCAAACCTAGCAACTTGGGCCTGATCGCGGGCCGGCCTGTGTCACGCGTGCTTGATCGACACATAACGGGCCGATCCGACACATGGATTAACGGGTCATGTATGGCCTGTGTTCCGGCTGGGGCTATGCCTGTGCTGCTACCCGAGCCCATGTGTAGGCATGACACGGACCGTTAAGCAGTCGGTCGACTTAGGTACGACACGCCCCGTCAGGCACGGCACATAGGCTCGAGGAGGGAGTCGGAGGGCAGCCGGGGGCGCGGAAATTTGAATGTATGGGCTAGGGAGGAGGAGCGGGGTGACGTGGGCATCGGCCGGAAGGAACGGGGTGACGTGTGTGTCGGCTGAGAGGAGAAGGGTGATGTGGCACTGGCTATTTGTGGCATTTTGCCCTCTTTTTTGCATTGTTTTAGAGATAGTTTTGTTTTAGGCATATTTTTATTTTTTGGTCGGTGGAGAGGGTATATTTTTCCGATTTTGCAAAAAATTCGCTATAAATAGAGCAGCCACCCCTCTCATTGTCGTGTCTTGATTTCCGACATCGGGGTATGAGTCCCTTTTTGTTGTTCGGCTAGGGACGCAACGTCCAACGAGTTCAATCAGCGAGTTAGACGAACACACTCACACATAGAGACATGTGGTTTTTTTACCCAAGTTTAGGTCTGTAGTAAGCAGATCCCTACGTCCTGCAACTAGCTACTATCTAATTATCACAATATTACACTTGGTTCCTTCCCCGAGATGGTTCTCCTATCTCCCTCTCCTTCCTCACAGTCTGACCTAAGCCTCCTTTTATATGAACAAGGGGACACCATAGGGGTTGGTGTACACACGTCGAAGGGCTCAGAGCCACGAGGACGGTCGTGCTATGCATGGCCCCAATGTCGCAGGCTTGTTCTGCTGTCTAGATGCGTCACCCTACGTCTAGGTAGCCTAAGACGTAGGTCAGGGGTAGCTATGTCCATCTTGACGTAGATTCCTTCCACCGGGTGGCTCCACACCCGGGATCCTAGGCGGGCAGCGTGTTCTCGGGCTGGCCTGGAGGTGTGGGCGGGGCTGCGAGTCATATCTATGGAGGAGCCCCTACCACTACAAGAAAAGTTAACTTTTACAATAGGAGATTTTCGTGGTTGAAGACCTATTTTTCATGGCTAAAAAGTATTCCGTGACGGATGACCTTCGTGGTAAAAGCCCCGTCACAAATGGATCAACCACGGTTTTTTCCGATCGTGACGGATCGCACCCTTCGGCCACGAAACCTTGTTCCGTCGTAGATCTATTCCTCAGCCGCGCTGACTGCTGAGGTCACGCAACCTGCCACGTGGCAGCCGCCATTAACATCCGGTTACCGCCGTTAACGGTCGTAGAAACCATGGTGGAAGCCAGGCCTAACCAATGCCTGGTAATAATTAAATGGGTCGACCCATGTGGAGAGCCCAATAGAAACACGGCCCTTTACTGTTTTGTCCTGCACTGTCCGAAATCGGCCTAGTACTGCAGCTAGCAGCGGCCAGTACACTTCTGGGCCCGACACTGTTTCAGCATATTTAAGGTCCAAGTTGGCCCAACACTATGTTGTCAATTGAGACATGTACCAAGACGGCCCGACACTGTTTAAGCATGTTGCCAATCTAGCCTTTTATTGTTCAGTCATATTACTGTTCCAGCCTTTTAGAAATTTCCCCCTTTACTGTTTAGGCCCTTTAGAGTTTGGGCTTTTGCCCATTCAGTCCGATACTATTCGGCCTGTTACTGTACTAGTCTGCCATCGTACTGGCCTTTTATTGTACTGGCCTTCCTTCTGGTCTTTTACTGTTCCAGACGTTTACTGTTGAGACCTTTCACGGTTTCGACCTCTCACTATTCTGGCATTTCTCTGCTGGCCTTCTACTATTCTGGCATTTTACTATTTTGACCTTTTACAGTTCTGGCTTTTTATTGTTCTGGCCTTTCGCTATTCTGGCTTTTCACTATTCATGCCTTTAAGCATTCTGTCCTTTTTACTGTTCAGGCCTTTTACTGTTCAGGCCTTTTATAGTTCTGGCCTTTTACTATTCTGGTCTTTTATAGTTCTGGCATTTTACTATTCTGACATTTTACTGTTATGGCATTTATCGTCCTGGCCTTTTGCCTTTATGGCCTTTTACTATTCTGGTCATTTTGGGTCGTCCATGCGCACGTTGTTTCAATGTTCGCATGTTACTTCTCCGACCTGTTACTGTTTTGGACTTTTTTTCTAGCGTCTACGTTTGGAAGAACACGTGAATATCAAGATATCGAACACGTACAAATTAAAACTACTTACTACACAACAATAAAAGTTTGTTACAACAGGTTATACAACAAGGTTGAAATTTTGAAAGATTACAACGTGTCAGTATCATCAATAAGAGAACAGTACATGGCGATTCACTTTAGTGTATAATCCGTCCTCTTCTTCAACATTTCAGCTACAGATCTAAGAGCAGCTACACACTTTCGTTCTGCATGCAATAAAACCTTTATATATTTATCATATGCAGGGGTTGTTCTAGGTGGATTGTTAAGTAAGTTGTTTGCTTCGGAAATGCAATGGGAGGATGAATGAGAAGAGGGATCACAACTTTTAATCCTACCTTCCAAGGACTCCTGATGGGTTTTAACTGCAGTCTGCTAAAATATGGTGAAAGAGGTTAAAACAAAGAACAAAGAGAAACAAGTAGTATTATATAAAATAGAGATCATTTAAAGTAAGTATGAACTTATAGTAGCACATTCAGGCTGACAATAGCTCCTGGAGCGGGTGTGACTTCTGGTCAATCTGCCAGAAGAATCTGAGCCGAGCAGTTGGAACTCTGGTCCTTGTACTCCATTTTCATTTCTCTGCATGACATTTAAAACCAAGTTAGCTGGTTTGGAAGGACGAAAACTCTTGAAAAACACCAAAAACATAGCATTAAAAATGACCAAATATATAATTCAAACTAGATAAACATTTTCTGAATTAAGCATTCGCAGATATAAATACAATAGAACATGAATGCATATGTCATGGCAAGGTTTTAGGTAGAATGACTTATTAACTTATTAGGCATACAGGTTATACAACTTATTAACTTATTAGCCAACTTGTCCGCCTGGGCTATGCGCTCGAGCTCCCTCTTGCTGGCGAGCCCCTGCTCGAGGAAGAGCTTGTTGAGCTTCGCGTCCCATTGCTGTCGTATGCGCTCGTTGGCTTCCTCGACGGCGCTCCGCTACATGATCACCACGGTGATGCGGTCAAAGGAGGCCTCGTCGACGTAGTACTCCTCGCCGATGACGACGTCGTACGTCGATAGGTCATACCCCTCGAGCTCCTCCTGCTCCTCTGGCTGCGGCGGCGGCACATGAGCGGCCATGGCTCCTGACGAGCTCCTCTCGCCCGATCGGCGCTTGGCCTCCTCCACTTCGCGGTGACGTAGCTTGTGAGGCACCGGAGCCCCGTGGTAGATGTAGTGGAGGAAGGCGTGCTTCCACGTGCCGTCGGAGCGCACGCGGTGGCAGTGCTCCTCCTCCGAGTACAATCCGGTCCCGTGGCGGTGGGACGAGGGTAGGAACGGTCCACCTGGTCACCCCCACTCTGCTGGAGCTCCCCCGACGGTTCATAGCGGCGCCGTGGTACCGGATCTGTCGACCGGCGCGATTAATTGCTCGCCGGAGCTGCTCGATTTGGTGAGCGGTGCGCCGCAGAGCAGCGTGCAGAAAAGTGAGGGTTCAAGACATGTATCGACGTGTCGAACCCATATGTATAAAGGCCGAGAGGGGAATTTTCGGTACCCTATAAAAAATTTACCTGCAAGCATAGTATACGGGCTCTGTTCGAGAAAAAAAATAGGCCCAAGTTCTTTATACCCGCCAGAGTTTTATGTTTCCGAGGGCCGTTTAAGGGGTCTGCCAGAGATGTTTAGTCCAAATGACCCCCGCAATCTAGTCGGGTCGAACCAACTCCACCGCCATTCTCGTCTTCTCGTTGGCTCCGCTGCTCTACTCTTCTCTCCCGACGACGGCCACCGGCGCACCGCGCACGGCTGATGATCGGGCACGAAAAGACGATTCAAGGGCGGCACAACAATCGTACAAGGTTAGCCCTTGTGTTTACCGAACCAAAGTTCTTTTCCCCATGTTTCCGTTCTGTTCGAGGTGGGTTTGTGTAGGGGTTAGGGCTTGCAGCTGGGGCTCGATTTGGGGGTGGTTCTGTTGGATTAAGGCTGGACTATGATGTTTCGGTTAATGGTGGGCTATGTTGTGTGGATTATGTGCTGAAGCTGTTTACAGATTGTGTAGCTATTCGGGCTGGACAGAAAAAACATGTTTGTTTTTTACAAATTTCAGTAAATTCAGTTATGATTTTGTGTCTAAAAGTTGCTCTGTTTTGTGTATTTTCGTAGGATTTTTCAATGGGTCCACTCGATTACTTTTCTGCGCGATTCCATCATCGTGGAGCATTTGAATGTAGAGGATATGGGTAGGGGTGGTCCATTCGAAGCTATCAGTTAAGCCCACCTGTTTTCCTGTAAAAAAAACAAGATTTACCTGGTGCTGGCAGTTACATGCATACTGTGCTCTACCAAATCAGATAACTTTGTCAATAGATGTTACAATCGCTTTGAATTCTTAGGATGGACACCTGCAAGGTCTTTGAAGGAAAATTACAAGGAACTTGATGAACATGTAGTACATTATATGGCCAAAAATATCCACCCGACAACTTCCTCGTGCAAATCACTGGTGTTTTTTTCTGCCGAAAAGGACAAATCAGTGGTGTTGAAGTTTTCACCCAAGTCTTACATCTGTACATAAGAGGACAATCACGGCAGTTGAATAAGCCAGAATATTCAACAATCTTTGCACCGAGAAAAGAGCTCGAGTGCATATATATTTGGGTATCCTGAACCAAGACGACCACATCATTCATCGCCAAATCACCATGGGCACTCTGCAGCTGTCCTGCATCCAAATAGCCATAGCCTTGTTCTTGCTTACTCAAGCCAAGAGCACCACAGAGGAGTTGCCTGTCCATCCGAACAATACCACCACCAGATGTATTGCCGATGAGAGGTCTGCCCTTGTCACCTTCAGGGCAGGTCTCTTAGACCCTGCAAGACACCTTTCATCATGGAAGGGTGATGACTGCTGCCGATGGAAGGGTGTCCATTGCAGCAACAAAACCGGCCATGTTGTCAGGCTCGATCTCCGAGGCCCTGACTGTGACGTGCAGGCGCTCGGAGGCAACATAAGCTCCTCGTTGCTTGGTTTACAGCGTCTACGGTATCTCGATCTCAGCTGCAACAGGTTTGCGGAGGTGCAGATACCAGATTTCTTAGGTTCTCTCCATAGCTTGAGGTATATAAACCTATCCCTGTCAAACTTTGTTGGAAGGATACCACCACAGCTTGGTAATCTCTCCAACCTGCGGTACTTCAGTCTTGATTCCAATTTTGGTTACATATACTCTAGAGATCTCGCCTGGTTGTCACGGTTAACTTCCCTTGAGCACCTAGACATGGCATTCGTAAACCTCAGTACAGTTACTAGCTGGCTTCCAGTGGTGAACATGCTTCTATCTCTGAAAGTTCTTCGTCTTTCCTTTTGCGAGCTTACGAGTAGCCCTGATTCTCTCCAGTTTTCAAATCTGACATCTCTTGAAGAACTTGATCTTTCGTTCAACTACTTTAATAAACGTGGCTCACCCAACTGGTTTTGGGATCTTACTAGTCTGAAGTCTCTTGATATCTCATCCAATGGTTTCTATGGTCCGTTCCCTGACGAGATCGGTAATATGACATCCATGGTGAACCTTGAATTATCGGGTACTTACCTGGTGGGCATGATACCATCAAACCTGAAGAACCTATGTAACTTGGAAGAACTGTTTTTATTTGAAAACAACATCGGTGGGAGCATAGCAGAATTCTTCCAACGCTTACCTAGTTGTTCATGGAATAAATTGCAAACACTGGAATTATATAACTGCAATTTGACAGGACACCTGCCAGCTATGCTAGCACCCTTAAGCAACTTGTCATGGCTTGATCTTAGCTTTAACCGGCTGACAGGTCCCATGCCTTTGTGGATTGGAGATCTCACAAAGCTAAGTATACTACAAATGAGCTTCAACAACCTGGATGGGGTCATGCATGAAGGTCATTTATCACGTCTAAACATGTTAGAAGAATTAGCATTGACTGACAACTCCATAGCCATCACAGTTAGTCCGGCTTGGATTCCTCCCTTCAATCTAGGAAGGATTGAACTTCAACACTGCCAGCTAGGGCCCAAATTTCCAGCATGGCTTAGATGGCAAACACATGCGCACGCTCTTGATATATCAAACACAAGCATATCTGACATGGTGCCAGATTGGTTTTGGGTATCAGCCTCCTCAGTAATTTTCCTCAGTATCCGAGATAATAAGATCACAGGACACCTCCCACCAACAATGGAATTTATGAGTGGACAAGTAATGGATTTCAGGTCTAACCAGCTCAGTGGTCCAATACCTAAGCTACCCATAAACCTAACCAACCTAGATCTCGGTAGGAATAGTTTAGTTGGGCCACTACCATTAGACTTTGGAGCGACAAGACTTGAAACACTTGTTCTATTCGATAACTATATATCTGGCACCATTCCATCGTTGTGCAAATTACAATCACTCCAACTGTTAGATATATCTGGAAATAATCTAACTGGGTCAGTTCCTGATTGCCAAGACAATGAATCCACAAAAAATAGGACAAGTCTGAGTATTCTTAACCTAAGCTTGGGAAACAACAACTTCTCTGGTGATTTTCCTTCGTTTCTACAAAACTGCAAGAAACTCGTCTTCCTTGATCTTTCATATAATAATTTCTTCGGGAGTTTGCCAACATGGATTGGACAGAAATTGCCATCTTTGAAAATCCTGCGATTAAGGTCAAATAAGTTTTGTGGCCACATTCCAGAGGAGCTTACGAAGATGGTTAATCTTCAGTATTTGGACCTTGCCTACAACAATATAACTGGGAGCATACCAAGATCCATTATTAGTTGCAAAGGGATGATACAGACTATGGATGTTAATGATGACTCTAAAAGTGCATTCAACTATGGCCAGATATATCATTACAATGAATTGGTCGAATATAGTGAGAATTTAACTGTGCTCACAAAGGGTCAAGAGAGATATATACCGGAGAAATCATATATATGGTTAATCTTGATCTATCCTATAACAATCTTATTGGAGAGATTCCTGAAGAAATAGCTACTCTTGTCGAACTGAAGAGCCTGAATTTATCGTGGAATACATTCAGTGGAAAAATTCCTGAGATGATTGGCGCCTTGGTGCAAGTGGAGTCACTCGATCTATCACACAATGAGTTGTCTGGAGAAATTCCTACAAGCTTATCGGTTCTCACATCATTGAGTCGCTTGAACATGTCATACAACAATCTGTCAGGTGTGATACCCTCTGGAAATCAATTGCAAACATTCGAGGATCCATTATATATTTATATTGGCAACCCGGGCCTTTGCGGTCCTCCCCTCCCGCGGAACTGCTCAAAGCTCAAGCCAATTCCAGCTACTAAAGAAGTCCATGAAGACGCAAGAGATGTGGTTTCATTTTTCATCGCCATGGGTTCTGGTTATGTAATCGCTCTCTGGGTAGTCTTCTGCACCTTCCTGTTCAAGAGGAAATGGAGAGTCTCTTGGTTCTCGCACTGTGACAGATTGTATGACCGGGTTTATGTGCTAGTGGTTGTGACCTGGGCTTCCTCGATAAGAAGAAATGTGTAGAAGCAGAGATCGTCATCCCTGCAGCTGGTTCTTTGCTTGTTACTAACTCTGGGGATTTTACCATGCATGATTTTTTTTCAAGTATTGTATTAGCACTCACGTGTATGTATTTTGAGGAGTATGTTGTCGACTGAGGTTGGCACAAAGCACGTATAAGTTTTATGCGTAATGAATAATGCCAGGGACTGGAATGAGCACATTGTTCCTATTGTACCAATGCCTGAATCATACGCTGCTGATTATTATTTTTCTTTTCTTGAGAAATGCGTTGAATGTTATATATAGAAGCTATTTTGTTGTCGATGGAGTAGAAGTAGGGTGGCCTCCTAGTATTATCCAATTATGATATGATGGGTAAGATGGAATAGTTTGAAAGAATGAGCCTGCAGGATATGTGTGTTGCTGAGTTTGCTCACCGTTGCACCTGATGACCACAATGCTCCATGCAATCTGTTGCTGCTAAAAACTGTACTCCACGGTGAATCACACTAGTTATCTGCAATTGAAAACCCAAATGGGTCAAGCTCAGAAAGAATTCCTTGCTATAGTCGAGAGAACACAATTCATATACTTGCTAGAGATTATTACTTACTAATTCCTCCTATGTGCGGTCATGTGCTGAAGGGGTGGTATTTCTCGGACTGGGATGTTTCTGGTGCCCCTCAACTTCGATCTACATTTTTTGCTTGGCGCGGTTTATTCCACGGCATGCAACTTGTAATAAAGGGATTAAATGGAGTGTTGGTGATACCCGAAAAAAAAAATGGAGTGTTGCTGATGGAAAGAAAATCAATTTGTAGACTATAATTGGATCCCAGTGCGGGACTTCCGACCGATCAGTCTGATTCACGGAATCGCTAAGTGGGTGGCAAAGGTGATTGCACGACAACTTCATGCATCAGAGTGCTTTCGTGCGTGGACGGTGTTTGCACGACAACTTCATGATGGTGCAGGGGACAGCCCGCAAGCTACACACCAGCAAGACTCCAGCGGTGCTACTCAAGCTGGACATCACCAAAGCTTTTGACACTGTGGACTGGGCCTTCCTGTTGGAAGTGCTAAGGAAGTTGGGGTTTGGAGAGCGCCTCCTCACGTGCATATGCGCGCTACTCTCCACAGCCTCCACACGCGTCTTGATGAACGGGTGCCCAGGGGCGAAGATGGCCAACAGGCGTGGCCTTCGGCAAGGAGACCCGCTCTCCCCACAGCTTTTCATCCTGATCATGGAGGTTTTCCACCTAATGGTCGTAAAGGCAGAGGCTCAGGGACTGCTCACACGACTTGCAGCCACAGGCCTCCAACACCGCACATCGATTTACGCTGACGATGTGGTCACCTTCCTAAGGCCATCAGCGGTGGATTTCCAGGTGATCTCCGGGATCATCGAGGACTTTGGGGAGGCTTCTGGTCTCCGTACCAACCTCGACAAATGCTCGGCCAACCTGATTAGGTGCTCGGCTCAGGACAGAGACCTGGTGGAGCGGGAGCTGCACTGCCCCATCAAGCAGTTCCCCCTCCGCTATCTAGGGTTACCACTCTCCCTGCGGAAGCCGTCGGCAGCGCAGCTCCAAGCGCTGGTAGATCTGGTGGTCGCCAAATTGCCATCGTGGAAAGCCTCCATGCTCAACAGAGGGGGGCGGCTCGAACTCGTCAAGACAACTTTATCCGCCATGCCTATTTTCGCCATGATGTCCCTCGATATTCCCATAGAGATTATCACCACCATCGAGAAGATCATCCGCGGGTTCCTCTGGAAGGGGAGGAAAGACATACACGGCGGGCACTGCCTAGTGGCTTGGGACAGGGTGTGCATGCCGAAAGATCTAGGGGGGCTTGGCATCCCCAACCTGCGCCTCATGAACATCGCTTTGAGAGCCACATGGATGTGGTTGAAGCGCGTGGAGGTGGATAGGCCATGGCATGGCCTCGACATCCGTGTCCCAGAGCTCTCGAGGCGTCTCTTCGACGCGGCGACTTCCTCGGTGATTGGGGATGGCGCGTCTACTTTCTTTTGGACGGACAAGTGGCTCCCATGCGGGCGGCTCTGTGACGTGGCACCAAGCCTCTTTGCTGCGGTCCCACCAAGCGCAGTATCCACGCGGCGTGTGCGCGAAGGTCTTGCAGGGGGTTGGCTGCATGATATCACCCCGGATCTTGGCGCAGCAGCCATCAGGGAGCTCCTTGAAGTGGCAGACCGTATTGAAGCAATCACCTTGACCGAGGGATCGCAAGACGTCCTCAAGTGGAACTGGGACCCAAGTAACTGCTACACGGCCCGGTCTTGCTACCTGGCCCTCTTTGCCGGACGGACTTCTATGGCAGGGGCCCTTCAGATCTGGCGCTCCCGAGCCCCTGCTAGTTGCAAGGTGACCCTTTGGTTAGCCGTGAGAAACAGGTGCTGGACCGCCGATCGGCTTAGCCGGCGTGGCCTCCAACATCCGGCGGCCTGCCCCTTCTGCGACCAGTGTGGAGAAACCATCGATCACCTTTTCATGGGTTGCGTCCTGGCCCGTGAGGTTTGGGCAGCCTTCCTGGGCTGGTGGAACAAGAGACACTGGATGCCGGAACACGATTCCAAGTTTGTTGCTTGGCTCCAAGATAAGCGGGGCGGCATGGGCCGCGAGCGCGATCTCTGGACAGGAATCGCTTTGGTTTGCTGGACGCTATGGCGCCACCGGAACGACGTGGTCTTCGAAGGGGCCGCTCCCTCCCCTAGAGAGGTCATCTGTAAGATCACCACGGAGGCAGACATCTGGAGGACTGCTCGGCTTTTCCGCGACTGTCTAGGACAGGTAGATAGGTGGAGATGCCGCGAGTAGTTGTTTAGGTTATGTGCGTGCTGTCTTTAGGATGGCGTGGAGTTGTATCCCTGGCGTCTGTGCCACGGTGCGTTGTAAAACTTGGCCGCTTGGCCCTCCTTCTATGAAAACGATACGTCTCCCAGGACGTATCCTTGAAAAAAAAAACCTGGTTCGTTTCGGACTCTGAAGCCGGTCCGCACAGTGCAAGTGTGGATTTTATGGTGAATGAAAACCACAGTCCATGGGACATCGATGTTGTACATTCTCTTTTTTAGGAGGAGGAGGTGAATTAAGTTTTGCAAGTTCCTATCAATCGACGAGGTGGGGAAGATTTCATGTCCTGGACTGTCACAAAATTTGTGGTCTACAGTGTTCGATCTGCAAACAATCTGGCAAAATCTGAGAAAAGTTTGTTGACCGAAGCAAAAAAGGGGAGGCGCTAACTCGGGTTTCAAAACTGATGCCCAGCTTCAGAAGAGACTTTGGGTTATCAAGGCTTTAGGGAAGACTTTAAAAATCTGCATCACGACGCACAAAGGTAAGTTCTCGCTGGCATGACAAGGGCGTCAGGTTAGGTTAGATGAGCGTGGTGATAAAGTGAATTTATTTTACTTTAATTTCGTGCTTCATCCTTCGAACGAGTGTTATGTAATATATTACCATAAGCAGTGGCGGATGTAGGATTAAATCTGAGAGGTGCTAGGCTCAATTTTCATAGATTTAATATCATGTATAAGTATTTTTTTTAACACATAAAATTAGACTAATTGCTACAAGATCAAACAATATGCATTTGTTAGGGGGTGCCATGGCACCCCCACTGGATACGCCCCTGACCATAAGAGGAGATTTATTTTATTTTGGGTACCAATTAAGCACATATACGTCTCTCGTCACATCAAAACTAAGAAATGTCTGACAAAATATTCAGTAGTTACCAATAGTTGTTCTTCTAAAAAAAAGATAGGTATTTCTTTTAAAAAACAGTAGGTGTTCTAAAAGAAGTCATAATTTGTACCGCTAGCTAAACATCGCAAGGGAAGCTTCATCCATAATACTTTAAAACAACAGTAAAATGCCTCTAGCTGTGGATCCCCGGGTCTAGGCTTGGGGGAAACGCAAGTTCTGTTTCACCGGCCGGAGGAGAGAGGCGACTCATTATGTGTTTATATTTTGTGATTTGGTGGGTCCATGAAGTACCATACAGTGTCCCTGAACAAATCGAAGCGTACGTGGAGACGATGATTGAACCGCACTTGTTCTTATTGGATCTTTTTTTTTCATACGACTCCGCGAGCCGGGTTCCATTATCAAAAGACAACCGAACAATGTTTTACCGAACATCCACCACAAACAAACCAAAAAGAACAGCAAAAAGAGAAACTAACTAGTGAAAGTCAACCCAATCCACCTAAAGGGAGATCAGATGACCGCGCACAAGCCAGCTCAATCCTCCGGCACCTGGAAGTTTTAAGAACACATAGCTACAAATCCAGCAAAAGGACAACCCAACAGCCCCATGTAAACTGCATTATCCTACAACAGTATCAAACAACCCGGGAGGTCCTCCGAAAGGGATAGTTCCTGCACTTAGTTCGCAGGGTCATCATCAGCCACTTCATCCCCTTTCTCGATCCGCATCGTAGTAGCCCGTCGTGCCATGTCATGAACCTTAGTAGCCATGCTCTGCAGCCTATCAGCGCCCTCCATCAGAATCCCACTGTCTTGTTCAGACTGTAAACCTGCCCAATAATGCAAAAACACACACATGTAACAAATCATACCCAAAGGAGAGGACGGAAGCTTCCCCTCGAAACACGCACGATTCCTAGTTTTCCGAATTGCCCAACAAAGAGCAGCAATACAAATTATGTGAAAATTAGATCCAAAGGGAAGAAATTCCACAATCCACCAGAAATATTGAGTGAAACACGTTGGTCTAGAACGCGCCCCTATCAACCCAACAACACAACTCCACATATAAGCCGCAGCAGGGCAACTGAAGAAAAGATGATTGATCGATTCTTCCATAGGACAAAAATGACACACATAACTTCCAACCCATTTCCCTCCTCTTCATATTATATTTTGTAGCAATTGCATTATGCTAGATAAGCCATAGCCAGATTTTAATTTTTAGAGGCAACTTAGCTTTCCATAACTGACTAAAAGATCTATCAGGACCAACATCACAGATTTTATTGTACAACGATTTAACAGAGAAAACCCCAGATTTGGTATACTTCCATTTAGGTTTGTCCATTTCATCATTTAACCTTAAATGGGATAGTGTGCCCCTAATCTCCTGCCAATGGGCATGTAACCTGGGAGAAAGCCATCTTCTAAAAGTAAGAAACCACCCCAGATCATACATCTCTCTGACTGTGCCAGATTGTTGATTACACACATCAAAAAGTTCAAGAAATTTTTCACAAAGGGAAAATCCCCAATCCACTGGTCATGCCAGAAGTCAGTTTCCCTTCCACCACACACTTCCATTTTTCTCCCAGACAGATTTTAAGTAGGTCCTTCCAAGCAGCAGAGTCATTTTGCTTAGCCCTGACTCGCCAGATACCATGAGAGATCCCATTTTTTGATTTGACAATCCTTTGCCACAGACCATTTCCAGCCTCCAGCTTCCACCACCACTTACACATGAGACAGATATTGAAAAGCTTTAAGTTCTTAACACCTAACCCACCTTTCTTTTTTGGTCTACAAATCAAGGACCATTTAACCATATAATACTTCTTTTTTTCACTCACCCCTTCCCAAAAGAACTTCCTAATGATTTTGGTATATTCCTCTAGGTTAGTGTCAGCCATGAGATACATGGACAAATGGTAAATGAGTAGACTGCTCAAAGAAGACTGAATAAGAGTAAGCCTACCCCCAATCAAGGATGTATTACCTACCCATCCTTCCAATTTTTTCCTCAGTTTATCTGCCAAAGGTTGCAGATCCGCCACATGAAGCCTAGTGCCACAAACAGGGACACCTAGGTACTTGATGGGCCAACTACCAAGCTGACAGCCAAACATTTCCGCATATCTCAATCCTTTCTCACTATCCTTCTTTACCAACATGATTTCACTTTTGTTAAAATTGATTTTCAAGCCAGACATAGCTTCAAACATGTACAGGATTAGTTTTACATGTCTCAAATGGTCCACATCATCCTGAATAAGTAAGATGGTATCATCTGCATATTGTAAAATGGCAACACCCCTATCAATCAGATGAGGTACAAGTCCAACCACCAGCCCATCACATTGTGCCTGAAAGATCATTTTAGCCAAACCTTCTATAACAAGATTAAATAAGAAAGGAGAAAAAGGATCACCTTGCCTCACTCCTCTATGGCTACCAAAATCAACCCCCCTCTTATCATTGATTTTAACACAAAGAGTACCATTTTTCAACACTTTACTGATCAACTGGCACCAGAGATTACTAAAACCTTTCTGTGAAACACACTTAAGCAAATACCCCCAGTCTACTTTGTCATAGGCTTTTTCAAAATCAATCTTCAAAACCACCCCCTGGCAATTTTTCCTACGAGATTCATGTAAAATTTCATGCAAAGACATAACCCCATCCATAATGTTTCTACCTTTAATAAAAGCAGTTTGACAACTAGAGATTAACTTGTCCATAAAAGGTTCAACCCTAACAGTAAGAACTTTAGTGATCAACTTGTACAGAACTTGTAACAAACAAATAGGTCTATATTTAGAAATAATGTCAGCATCAGGAGATTTCTGGAGTAGGATAATCATCCCAAAATTAATCCTAAACAAATCCAGATTACCAGAGTGCAAATCCCTAAACATGGACATAATATCAGATTTAATAACCAACCAGCAAGATTGATAGAATTCAACAGGAATTCCATCAGGCCAGGAGCTTTATTTTTCACCATAGAATCTAAAGCACATTTAACCTCATCTTCAGAGAAAGGTCTATCGAAAGAAATATTATCCTCATTATTTAACTTTTCATTATCAGACCAAACACCAGGATCTAATCCCAGCAAATCACCTTCTCCCTTACCAAACAACACTTTATAAAAATCAGTAGCATGCAGAAGGAGATCAGAGGTCCCCTGGATAACCACATCATCACACTTTAGAGAAAACATCATATTTTTCCTTTTCCTACCATTAGCAATTCGATGGAAATAAGCTATATTATTACCCCCTGCAGCAACCACTTAGCACTAGATCTACTGAACCAGAACTTATCCTCTTCTTCATACAACTGCATCAATCTAAGTTGAATAAATGTTTTCCTTTTAAATTGCTCACCAGATAACAAAACATCTTCTTCTAAATTTTCTAACACTTCTAATTCCAACAAAAGTTTTTTCTTCTCTCTGATAAACTGGCCCCTTACATTAATCCCCCAACCTTTCAAACTGTTTTTGACCATTTTAAGTTTATGTTGAACCAGACTAATACTATCAGCCAGTCTACAAGGTGAATTCCAAGCAGCCTGCACCCTGTCAAAAAACTCAGGGTGATCCAACCAGATTTTCTCAAATCTAAACTCCCTGAAAATATTCCTAGGCCCTTCACCAGTATCAACCACCAAGGGGTTGTGGTCAGACATGACTCTAGGAATTTTCATAACCTGAGTCAAAGGAAACAAATCCTCCCATTCACAGTTAACCAGAATCCTGTCAAGTTTTTCAAAGTGGGAATACGATGGTTATTAGACCAAGTAAACTGACTCCCAGAAAAGTGAATCTCCCTTAGAGCATACGTGTTAATGATTAAATTGAAAATATTAGAAAATTTTGAGCATGCCCCAGGTCTGTTTTTCTCACAAGCCAACCGAATAATGTTGAAATCACCCCCAATCAGGATAGGAATTTGCAAGTCTGCACAAACTCCAGCAAACTCTAACAGGAACAACTCCTTATCACTAATTTGCGCAGCCCCATAAACAATAATGAGGAACAACTCTTTCAGAAGCTTACTATCAAACACTCCGGCTTTAACGAAAAAACAATTTATGATTACGTTAAGGACTTTAAATCTGGAGGATTTGATGCCACAAACAATTCCACCAGATTTTCCCACTGAGGGGGACCAAAGCCAAGTGAAACATCGATCAGGATCAAACTTTCTGCACACAGAATAATCAAAATTTTTCTTCATGGTTTCCTGGAGCCCAATAAAATCAAGACCATAATCCACAATCATATCTCTAAGGCAAAAAGAGAAACCCTTCTTCCCCGCTCCCCTGCAATTCATTATTAAACCAATCATGTGTATTTGTTATTTCTAGCTCTCAGCCTTGGACCAGACAGAATATCACACAGAGGGTGATTTTTTTTCTATCAAACCAACTTTTTTAGTACCACCAAGGGGTACCCCCATATTTCTTAACAGATTGTTTAATATTTTTTCTCATATGTTTTTTTGTTTTCCTTGAAATGACTGGAGTAAACTGATCATCAGAAAACCCATCACTACCTTCACACACACTATCCCTCTCTAGTTCACTTGTAATCACACCCTCATCCTTACAATAACCACTAGATTCCTCAATAGAAACACAACTTTTCTTAGAGTCTAAATTATTTCTAGCATTTTCTAAATCTTTCAACAAATGAACAGTAGACAGGGATAATTTTGACACATCCACACCAAACTCCAGAGTTCTATCAACAATCTCATTATCACTTAAAGCAGAGAAAGAATTAGCAGAGGCAATAAATTTGTTACCTGCATTATCCCTTGCACTAATATGTTCCATGGCTCTAGTCAGAATGGGCAAATTAGCCACACCTAAAGCCTGAATCCTGGCACTTGTCCTTAGGGGGATAGGCTGGTCAGGAGTAGGAATGGTTGGCACAAAGGGCCTAACCAAAGAAGAAGAATTCTCAACCTCAGCAACATCAGATGGCAACTCAGTAATTCTGACAGTTGAAGATTGCACAACAAGAGGATGTGACTTTTCCTCAAAAAGACCATCACTGTCAGAAGAAAGATCCATACTAGAATCATCTTCACTCCCCTGAGGCGATTCCACCACTGGTTCTAGATTCCCACCAGTCAACTGAGACACGTGTCGCCTCCACTCCACCTTTTTGTCACTGCTTGTTTCTAGGAGTTGTTTAAGAAATTCCTCATATGACAACTCATTCTGTAAAGGTTCATCTGGGTTTTCAACCACACCAGGAGCCAAAAGTCTTGGTCTCTTGATGAAATCCACATACTGCGCATAGTAGTCCACAGCAGGTGCAACAGAGGTAGTTGCCCTTGAGGAGGACCCAGAATCAATAATACACCCCTCAGGTAAAAGGCCTTTCTCACGCAGCACATATTCCAGGGAAGGAGCATCATCATCACTATCAACCTCCTCCACATGATCATCAACAGCTTTCCTTTTCCCATGTTTATCATTGCCATCCTCCACTTCCACCCCAACAACAGCAGCAGAATTATATCCAGCCCCAGCAACACCTGCCCTGCGAGCATCACCCATAAAGCCTCCAGGTGCTGATGCAGGAACCCTACCAGTACCACCCTCCATTCTAGCTCTTTTCGGAGTATGCTGTAGATTTGGATTAGGCCTACTATCTTCCCTAATATCAACAGCCCCAGGTGCCCTACTTATTGCATTTTTCCCTCTTGGAATTTCCCTGGTGAACTCAATGTCATAAAAACATGAACCAATGTTGACATTAGATACAACAGGAGGTACCAAGGACACATCCATGTTGCCTATCTGAATTCTCACATAATCCACATTATTCAGACTATGCTTGTCAATAGCAAGGGATCTACCAACCAAACTGCCAACAAAGGCAGCAGTGGGGCAGTTTCTATTATCCAAAGGAATACCCTTGACCTGAAACCAGGCAACATCAAGTTCACCAGTAGCACCATAGCTTGGAAACCAGTTATCAACCTGAATAGTAACATTCAACACTGTTTTCAGTTGAGTCCTCCCAAAATGTTTCCATGCATCAATATCTCCGGGACTAGGAAATCTCATCAAATAACTGGTACTATTCATTGGCTTAGCATACCACCTCCAATTGCACCTGGCCCCAGCCCATTGACTAAATTCCTCCTCAATCTGTCTAGATGAAACAGATCCTCCCACCACTTTAATCACAGCTTGATAAATTTATTTTGCAGGAGCAGCATTCTTAATGTCAGGAACCACAAAGAACCCATTTCTAGGGAGAGCTGAACCCACAAAGGGAGTTGCAATCTCCCAGGGCTTCTGCTCATTAAATATAAACCTGTCAATATGCACATCACCACACAGCAAACACATTTCCCCTGGCTCTAGGACCTGATTGAGTGATTCACGGATCAGAACCCTGGCATTGCTAGGCTGAACCCCCACCTCATGAGTAGCATCCGGAGGTATATCCCGTTGCTCCATCTGACCAGCACTTCTGCGAACGAAGTTGGAAGCAGCTACCGAGGAGCCACTAAGATTATCCTCCCTAAAGTTGGGGAGATTTGCCTGGTGGTCATTAGTGGAGTTATCAGACCCATCCTCCCGCATCTCAGCGCGGTGAGCCCATCTGCCCCTGCTCCCGACATTAACTTTATCCTTCTGTAAATCCCGACTCCTAGGAGCCACCGCTCCAAGCCTACTGTTGTTCCCATCACGAAAGGGACGGGAATCAGATCTAGCAGCATCGCGACTACGAGATCGATTATCCATTAGATTTCTCCTGAGATCCCCCATCTCACCAGACGGCGCGTGATACAAAGGATCACGCCTCACAGGATCCCTCCCCCTAACCTCTCTAGGGTTTTCAGAACGAACCTGATTTGACATCGGCGACGAGGGATCAAAAGCCCCAGGGCCGAACCCACCAGGAGGACGATAAGGGGGGTATCCAGATCTCCCGGTACCCCTCCCCCTCGCACCACCACCGCGTCCATAATTGAACGCCATCTCTCTCGGCGCAGCAACCACCGATGCAAAACTTCTCCGGTCTCCTGAGAGTGTCCCCGCCCAAGGAACAGAGGTCGCTGGACGGAGGATCGACTTGAGAGTGGGTCTATCAACGAAGACAACCCGCGGAAGACCAGCTGCTCTCCCCCGTTCCCAGATATGGTGGAACCTAGAGACCGCCGCCGCCCGAGGAGATGTGGATAATGGAGAAGGACTAGAAGAAACTGCAATTGATACACCGGATAAGGATGCAGACTTAGTATCGTTTTTAGCCTCATTGTGGCCCACACGCCGGGGACATGGACCTTGACCCATCATACCCAACAAATCGAACCCAACAGTTTTAACAGGCCCACCCCCAGGCCCTGTCTGCACAACACATTTTGAATATTTCTCCAGCAATAGATTATCCCCTCTTTTCTCCGGCGATCGCCGGAAAAGTTCACGAGGACCCAATCGATGACCAGATCTCAAAGGAGATGGATCCGCCGACCTGGGACAATCCACAAATCTAAAACGAGCCTCAGGAACTGCAACATGAAACGGAAAAACCAACTTAGAGTCTGAATGAACTTCTTCTCCCTTCTGCAAGTGTCTCGTATCCACCGCAATTCCGTCCAACCCCACCAGCACCACACGCCGTTCCTCACAATGAAGGATTACCGTCCCAAGCATTCGAACGCCATATTCATTGGTTTGATAGGACGCCAACCAACGAATTGAAACCGGCGAAGCAGGCCACACCTTTCTCCCCAAAATCGGAGGACGATGCACCGGAATTGAAGGAGAAATTGTCGGATCCAAAACACGAATCAGAAATTTGGGAAATATCAGTATCTACCCCACCGCAATCGACTCCTCTTTCCCCCACGGTCTCGCATTAAGCTCCAACCCAGATAGATCCCGGAGAACAAAACAATGAGCCATATGATAAGAAAGCAGAATCCCCTGCCTGAATCGATGAATCCTACGAACCCCAAGTCTCGGAATCGGAGAAAAACTCACCACCCACCTTATGGTCGCCTCCGGCACCAATGGATCTATAACCGCGCCGTTAGCTTTCCCCGACGCCGCCAGCCCCAAATCCACGCCACCACTCGTATCACCAGTGCGTTCGGACACACCGCATCCATCATCCTGTCGCTCACGCGAGAGACCATGGGATGACGTGGGACGCGAGAGGGCGACTCCGAATGCGGGAGAACACGAGCGGAGAGTGTGCGAGCAAAGAGGCGAGCCGAGAGGCGAGCGGAGAGGACGCGAGCAGAGAGGCGAGCAGAGAGGAGAGCGGAGCGGAGCCATCCCCTCGCGTGCAAATTCACCTGACTTTCAGTCCCCTAAAGTCAGCAAATCCGCGCTGCCCCTGACTTTGAGCTGAGCTCCATAGATTAGGCCCAACTGATACCCACAACGGTACATGAATGGAAGGATTGGAGCCATTATCTTTTCTGGATCCTTCTACTGCGTGTGAAAGTAAAACCACTTCTTCAACACTGCTGGTTTCTGCCTTGTGATGTGTAACTCCGTTTGGATCGCTTCTTCTCACAATGGCGAGGTGCTCGACTTTTTGTAGCGAGCTTCAAGCTGAGCTCACACGTCGCTCAACCGTTGGCCACCCGCCAAGCAGTAATGGTGGCTTGTTAATAATCCCGTGGCTGCTCTCGCCGAGCTAGACCAAACCTGGCCACTCGGGCCTGATCGCCGGCCGGCCTGTGACACGTGTGCTTGATCGGTACATAACGGGCCGGTCTGGCACGGGACGTGGCTTAACGGGGTGTGTCTGGCTTGTGTTCCGCCTAGGGCCATGCCTGTGCTGCTACGGGAGGCCGTGTGGCAGCACGACACGGACCGTTAAGTGGTGGGTCGTCACAAGCACGGTACAACACGTCGGCCCGGGCAGCTGATTTCAAATTCTCGGCGAGGGAGCCGGAGGTTAGGTGGGGGCGTGGGGATTTGAACGTGTAGGCCAGGGAGGAGGAGCGAGGTGAGAGGAGAGGGGTGACATGGGCGTCGGCCGAGGAGCGGGGTGATGTTGCACCAGCCATTTGTAGCATTTTGCCCTCTTTTTTTCACTGTTTTAGAGATAGTTCTGTTCCTTTTAGGCATTTTTTTTGGTCGGTGGAGAGGATATATTTGTCCGATTTTGCTAAATTTTCGCTATAAATAGAGTAGCCACCCCTCTCATATGCCACAGTCAAACATGCCTGATCCAAACCCAAACCAGCAATTTTTATTCGGCATGGCTGAGTTCGGCATTAATCCCACCCAGTATAATCCCTACGTCCCTCCTCTAGTCAATCCCGATATCGCCTATACACAAAATCCTCCATTTGAAATTTCTTCCCAAATTCCTATATTTTTACATTCTTCACAATAATCTTTCACAATCCAAAGCACTTCCACCACAAACACCGGTACCAAGAGGCATATGATGCATGTAAAATGCATCTATGACCTTTATAGTATATTATGCCATATTCCATCATAATTGATTCATATAAGATGTTATAAAAACATGTCCACTCGTCCCCCATACGGCGTCCGGTGCTTGGCCTTATGGGGGCGTCGGCGTAACTACATCCTATCGGGTGCCACCAGCTTCCATCCCCCCTCCCCCAATGTCACCCCCATATTGATTTGACAAAATCAAACATAAAAATCGTCGGATCATATAGATTTTGGCACCTTAAACACAACTTAGTATCAACTATCAAGTCGTCGCAAATCGCAGCATGGAGGCTTAATCTCGTCTGGTAGGGGGAATGGTGGGAGTGGGCGGCGAGGCGTGAGGGAACGAGGTGATGCGGAGGAGAAATGAAGGGAAATGGCCTTGTTTGGAGGTAATTTTCTGTTTGTCCCGCTGACGGGGTTGGCCCACCCACTTTTTGAGCTCCATCCGGCGCTCCCCATAGCCTCCCTATGGCCGGGTTCAGCCTGGAGGCGCCGGGTGAAATGTTGGGTTGTGCTGGTGCCAAATATAAAAATGGGGGGGGGGCGTCTGGCAGCGTTTTTTGGTGTCAGCATCCCCATAGCCCGCTTGTGGGGACTTTGGGGGCCGAGTGGAGATGCTCTAATTATGTTCTAAAATGATTTTGTGATTTTTCCTAAAAGATTCCTTTTATTTATATTATAACTATGTAGACAGAAAATCCTGTTTTTGTGTATTTTGGACTTTCAGGGACCTTCACGAACTTAAAAGGACCTGGGATTTTCTACTGAAGTTTTTCATTGAAATGGAAGCCTGGAGCACCTGCACCCCACTTGGAGTAGTTGGAGACCCAACATAGGGCCCATGGCGTGACTAGATACCCTGTCCACGCCATGGGCCCATTTAGCACCTCGAAGCCCGAATGTTGTCGGTCTTTTCGCCCACGACTTTGTCATGACCTAAAAATGTCTATATATAGTGCCCTAATCGTGATCTTGGAGTACGGTGCACCACGGAGATAGAAACACGAAATAGAAGAGTTTCAGTGTAGATTTGAGAGGGAAAGGCCACCGGAACCACTACAAGAAAAGTCGCCATCCGCAACGGTTTGGTCCACCGATTGTGATAGAAGGTGCACATTCTCCCACAATTTTGTTCTTTTCCCATGGTATATGAATTTTTTTGTCTTTGCGGATCTCTACTGCTACGAAATCGTTAGAAACGTGGAATAAGATCGTTCAGGGCCTAGTATATGTAGATTTTTGGTTCCTCGCGCTATTGTGACTCTGGTCGATGACACTGAAGTCTTTTGAAGCCTGTGGGGCTGCGATGTTAGTGTCTCTAGCACGCCATTTTCGGTTGTGTCTTTGTGTTTTGAACTTGATAACGTTGCTAGATGCATTGGCCGTTTGTTGAGGCTGCTGGCTTCTTGATGCCAGCTTCTCTATAGAAGAAACATGTCTATGATGGACTTTTTTCTTCGTTTGCGTCTTCCTGATTAGAACTTGATAACGTTGATCGATGCCTCAACAGTTTAGTGGGTTGTTGGATCCCACATGACAGCCTCTCTATAAACAATTTTTAAAACATGTGTATGATGGAATTTATTTTTCCCATTGTGCTTTCTTGTTTAGAACTTGATAATGTTTCTCGATAGAGGAACCATTTAGTCCAGTTGTAGGGTCCCAGATGCCAGCCTCTCTATAAAAAAACATGCATATAATGAAATTTATTTTTACAATCGCGCCTTTCTGTTTTGAACTTGATAACATTGCTTGATGCAACAACCGTTTAGTCTAGATGTTGTGTCCCCATTGTCTACCTCTCATTAGAAGAAACGTGTACATGATGAACTTTTTCGCTCGCACCTTCATGTTTAGAACTTGAAAACGTTGCTCGATGCAGTAGCCATGCAGAGTCTGGCTCCTAGGTCCCTATGTCGACTTCTCTGTACATGAAACATGTGCAGAAAACAAACTCCACACACTGTATCGGGTCTCTGTCTTATCAGTGGCCATTCAACCTTGCATCAAGATCCGTGCTCTGACAACTGGATATTACAGAGAGACCCCTCAATTACACCAATTTTTCATCCGTCAGTCTCAAGAATTTTCCATAGCATAACATATGTATCTACTTTAGTACATTCTGCACCTACCTACTGTACATGTTACTGTAATGGGACCTTGGAAAAATCCATGTGCTAATGAACGGAAAAAATCCTTGAACTTTCCTGTAGCATGCCGTTGGAAAAAAATTATAGATAAACACCCAGATTAGTAGGATTTGGACTTCTACAAGTACTATCTCTGCATGAACATCCAAGAACGAGAAGATTTGCTGAGTCATTACGGTTTCTGAAGCAGTAAAATAACGGTTTCTGGAGCATTAAATAAAATATCCTTGAATCAAGCAATTTCTGTTCTGGAGCATTAGATGGAAGGTATCTGTCGATTTTTTCTCCAAGACAAGAAAATCATAGAGAATCAGATCAGAAGAAAATCGTGGGAGAATCAAGCTATTTTCTTTCAAGACCCGAAAATCATGGGAGAATCGGATCAGAAGAAATTCCACCTTGAATGTAACCAAATAAAAACAAAATCCATGGAAGGAAATTCCCCATATTTTGTAGAATCACCGGATCTGATGAGATAACGTGGTGGCCGGATACAGCTTGACCGCCGGATGGTTTCCCATCAGGGTCGGGTGCGCCTTCAGCAGGCCCGTCCAAGGCCCAGTGCGAACTGGGCGATGGCACAGGGCCCCCAAAAATCAGGGGCCCCCAGTTTTCAGCGTATAGTCCATATACTCTGTGCAATTTCGGCCCAGACTGAAGTCCCAACGCCAGTGTTTTGCATGACCAGGTGGGGATTCTTTTACGGATCCTGAAGTCGTCCTCTCGATCTGAAGCGGAGAGGGCGGTACCGCGGGCAGGGACGCCATCGCTCAATCGATTGATTCTGCCACCGCGCGTGTTAGCCTGTTCCCAGATCATTGATTCCACCGCCACGCGTTCAAGTCAAATCGATCGACTGTGGCCTCTCGGTCTCCCAGCGCGCAGCGCGAGACTGCCTAGACGCCCGCTAGAGGTCAGTTCGCGCAATCATTGATCGGTTTTCCTGATCCTATTCGATCACCTTGCCCCGCCAGCTAATGCCGTTTTGGAATTTGGTTCCAGGCCAAATCGCTAGATACTCTCAGGCCCATGGCCCCTCTTGGTCTCCCTTCTCCCGACGCCCCAACTCCAGACCACAAATTCAGGGCTGATCAAGGTTTGTGGTACCTTCTTATATTAACTTATCTTGACAACTGCCAAGTTAAATATATGTACTAGTATTTTAATTCATTAAATTACTTAGTTTCTGTTTATAAAACAACAGGGTAATCATGTCATCTAATAAATATGATTCTAGTGCTACAAAGCATGATAAGAAAATAACACGAGAAGCTGTAGCTCAATCTCAAATAGATGCTCTTGATAAATTTATTGGCAACTGAAGATTTCAACTCAGAAAATACACGGATAATGCTTTTTGGTGGAACTTGAGGTTAGTTTATTGCTTCAGTGGTACATTTTTTACTTTTGAGTAGAATTAGTGTTTGGTAATTTTACATACTGTTTGTAATAACACATATTGTAGTTGTATAATAAAATGAAAGTGTGTTATAGTAATATAGTTATGTAAAAATTTAAAGTTTAGGGCCTCATTTTGCATTTCGCACGGGGGCCCCGAATTTCTAGAGACGGCCCTGGCCTTCAGGTAAGAATCTACGCCGCGGGACAGTCCGTCGTCGCAGGCTCCGGTTGCAACTCGGCCAAGACCTAGAGCTCGTTCAAGGAAAGGTTCGGATCGCGGGACACCTCTGGCGGCCAAGCCATGAGCGGGGATGCAGGCAATCGCCATGTTCGACAAAGGGAGAGGGGACGCGATGGGATGGAGAGGGAGGTGGCCAGGTGGGGCGCGGTGCGGGATAGGATGGAAGTGTGCATGTCCACCTTCGGTCCTATAGAGGTGCGATTGTGTACGTGGTACAGGTTGAATTTGCAAAACTGACTAGCACGAATCTTAGAACAATACTGTCCCTAGGATAAGACCGGAACGTCCACGGCTGTGTGGAATCGCTGCGTCCGAAACATGTGTATGTTAGATATTTTTTTGGTCGTGGGTCTTGACCGCTGTTTTAACCTTGGCAGGGTTGCTCATTGCAGTCGTGTTTGGTTTTTCTACTAGTCCCTGATGCTAGCCAACAAAAATTCACTGAAGTTACCACAACAGACCCACAGACCATTCCATTCACGGCAAAGATGACACAACATATATCCTAGAACACATGACGTAGTTCACGTCGTGGTTCATCAAACATGAAGATATCTCAGCAAGGGACCGTGTCATCAGATGTAACTGTCACATCAATAATATGACTATTAGCACCACACAAGGACATACAAAATGGATACTCAAAAGGAGTGCAAGGCCGCCACCGTGACCCTTGCAAACTGATAATGTAGGAACCAGTAAATCCAAGAGACCACATGAAGTCCCTTGATTTTGTATCCCACATCTTGGTTTCAGACAAGAAAATGATACAGGGTTTGGATGTCTTCTCTAATCAGCGAACCTTACGGACCGCCGCGTCTGATCCCAGGCCCACGATAGTTCTAGCACACAAGACTCATTGCATCGAGCAGGATTGCTCTACAGTCGCGCTTGATCTGCCGATCGAGTTGGTGTTCTCCTTTGTTTCTTGTTAGAATCTATAAACTGTGCACATCATCATTAGTTGTCCCCACTGCCGCAGCATCAGCAACTACCATAGCCAGAGGGCCAACCGCAGCCCGCGGCGCTTCGAGCATGAGCGTGTGAAGCTGTTGTACTTAGATGACTTCCGTTTTCTCCCCGAAGCCACAGTTTTAGGTTCCTTGGCAGTAGATAAGTCATTTATATTCTCCATCACCCATCCTCCACCATGGCCATGTCCCGAACATCCACCCTGGTTGTTCCACTTCTAAGAGTAGATGAAACCTCAGCGACTATCGATGTCCTGGACTCTGGAGGATTTCCTTTACCCCTTCCTTGACGAGCACCATTAGTTGCCGTACCTGAATGTTCTATAGAAGCAGCATTGGACCTATACCTGGAGCCTCCTAATATCTTCATGATATCGTCCACAAATAGATGTTTTGCACAGCAGGGTAGATCACCATTCTCATCACGATCAACTGAATTCGCACACAACATCGTGGAATGACCAATCAGACCATAGGAGAAACAATAAATTGGTAAGCGTTCATAATAAACTGCATAACTCTCTATCATTTGCAGGCGACTAGAGAATATAGTCAATGTGCGTATGAGGGTTCATTCACCTTTACCTCCACCCTTAGCCGCATATAGATGCCCCAACATCTTTTTACCCTCCCAATTGGTGCATCAATCACCATACCTCTCTCTGAGTTCATCAGTCTATTTGGAAGGGCAATAATCCTAGCCCATATGGCCAATATGTCAAACACCACCTTCGTGGATGCACATCCACATCGTAATTCTTCATCATCACAGCATGCCGGCCAACAACCCATGGAGATCCCTCTATGACAGGGTATCGGTCCTCCTTTGAACCGAACTCATGACAAACAGGATAGCCCCCACCAGATTGAACAATAACCCTCTAGGATTGCCCCAAGAAGGCCTCAAATCTGCAGAGATTATATTGATATGAAGCTCATGTGGGGAGAGAACTTTAACCACAATGACACGGTCTAGATCCACAAGCTCGAGTTCATCAACATCGTCATTACCACCATCGCCGATTCAGTAGCAGTAAGGCGTAGGTTCGCCATCATCTTCTCTACCTAGTCCCCATCAGCAGGTACAAACTTGCTAGTGTCTCCCACTGTCGTTGCCTCCTCCCCTTTATCAGATCGCAAGGATGTAGATCCATCGCCCCTCTGATTCGGGTCTGCCGCCACATGTCCATTCGACATCTCCCTCCGGTTACTTGCCATAGTCACCACCAATTGATCTGCTTCTCATCTGGGTAAGAGTGGGTATTTCTTCGGAGAGAATCCCTTGATCACCCCAAACTAGTAGCAAAAGGAGAAGACAAGTAATGAGATCAAGGAAGGCAAAGGAAACGGAGGATTTTGCATGAGAGAATTGAGAAAAAAGATCATGATTGTGATCTTACAAGAGTCCAAACCCTAGAGGTTGCGAGTCACCAGAGCATCAGGGAACCCTAGAAACTAGATATTAAAACAACTTATATTATGGAACCGAGGGAGTACTAGTAATTTACCCCATGCGGCTAAGAGCACCTCCACTAGCATTCCCAGGAGGGCCTCCCGAGTCCATTTTTTCATCCGGACGGTGAAATTTTACCCACTCGTGTTCCTAGGACACATTTTTTCACCGGATTTGGCCCAACTTTCATTCGATGTTCCCATGACGAACCCGACGTGCCGGGTGTCGCCTAGGAACCTTAGATGGAAGAAATGGGTGGGCCAGCCCTATCAGCGAGATATCCCAATTCCCCACCAAGATTCGACTCTCCCATGACATAGAGCCCTATCCACCCACCCTCGCCGCCATGTCATCGCCGTTGCTACCCTATGCTACCCCGCTGACACCACACTGATAGAAAGGTCCATCGCCTCGGCAGCATCCCCTCCCCTCACTTTTGGTCTTGTTTTGCCTTCTCTCGGTGTCATCGGCAGCTCCATTCTAAGCTCGTGTCCACCATGCCCATGAAGTGTTCGGCATTTTTCCTACTCGACCATGGACTCTGATGACGAGGAGATGTTCGCTATGCTATCGGAGGAAGAAAACACTCCAACTGCTGATGACTATAAGTGCACAAATCAATTGTAGCTAGTTTCGAATAAGAGTATCAAACCCACAGAGAGATATTTGGCTAAGGTATTCATTCCCCTCGTCACTATCTACCAAAGGATACTCGTAAGTTGCCTTTGATCTCAAGTGAAGAGTGTTTAAAGAGTGGTGTGTTTGTGTGCAAGAAAGTAATGAAATTAAGTAAAGAAAGTAACAAGTGCATTGGGAATGGTGTTGGAATTCAATAAGGCTTAAATGTTCTTAGGGATGTAGGATACACCACTACCATGTGAGAATTACTATGATTAGGATAACCTATATATTTCATTATGATATGTGTGCGGAGAGTTCCATAATAAGTTGTTCACCAACAAGTCTCATGAGCAAGCCACTTTTACGAGTCATGTGATGAGGTCACCTCTAAATAACCACTGCGATGCCTACAAGCAAGTCACTTCTACAAACCACCACAATTAAGGGTTTCCCCATGGATTTATTTATGAGCTTAGTGAATCTCGCTTTATCCCCTTTAACTGTGTAGGTTATAAGCCAACACTTGCCGTCATAAAGTAGCACCAGACATACTCCCATACACGTCCAAGGGTAATTCCCTCTCTTTAGTCTGAAGGAAAATGTTATGTGGATGACTTCACATACCATCTAGAGAGAGAGATCTTACACAATATCATAGATCAAGTAAAGATCAAAGACCAAAGTTATAGATCACCTTTATTTCATTTCATAATAATGCTAGGGTTTCTCCATCTCTCCAAGAACAAATGGAACTACTCACATATGGAGGCAATCAACAACATCATCATATTCATATGGATGGATTGAAAGTGCAAAGGTAGAATCAAGTGCAAACCCACAACTGTATTTGGAATTATAACAAGATCTAATGAATGAGAGAGAGGATGATGGTGTTGATGGAGATGCAATGGTTGAGGATGAAGGGAATAATGTGTTATCCTCCGTTGATCCATGTAGCAGCAAGGATTTCCCCTTCTCCAAGTTCCTCCTCCAGATCCCTTCCTGGTGTGGTGATTCGTGGCTAGAGGTGTCCGTGAATGTCGGATCTCTGATCCGTCTTTGCGTGGTGAAAGTATTTGATGAGGCAGATGTCCTGGCAGGCAGTACGGGCGGATGGTACGGGTGGGCTCTAGCCATAGAGTAGGTTGTTAAACCTCCTGGAACTTCTCCTCGCATCCTCTCTTCTCCCAAGCGTGTGGAAAATCATATAAATAATATTTATCACTTAGAAATATCATATTATTACATAACATAATAGTCCCAAATTGATATATTCATAAAAGACTTAATAATTCAGGATCCTATTGAAATAAGGGTAAAAGGTGTGTATGAGTGCCGTAAAATACGAACATCCTAACTCTACTTATGCAAAAAAAAAGATAAATATGCTTTAAAAATGGACTCATCAACTTTCCCAAGCTAGACTCTTGCTCTTCCCCAAGCAAGGTAGTGACGTATGTACAAAGTCATCATGTTCATGAGGCACGAGTCGTTACAATAAATGAGGCATTTGAAGCATAATTATAATATCAGATATAGAACTTCATCGTGAGTTGTATCACACTCTCACTGACATGGGTATGATTACTCGGATGCTTATGATTCGCTACCCTATATTGGGTAAAAGGCTTACGGCCCATGAAGGTTTCAGATGACAGCCCAAGGAAGCAACCAACAAAGGCCTTGACTATATTAGGAAAGAGACTACGAACCGACATCGTGTTGGTATTGTAAATACGCGTGTATGAAACCTATCCGCATACAGCTTTGAGACCCGGCCTATTATATATAGGATGGGAGAAGCCCAAGCGAGGGTACCGAAATCTAGAAGACAACTTGTAATAGTGCGATTTCCCCAATATTTAGGCAACTTTGACTTCATTGTTTTCCTGACATCCGACGAAATCCCCAGCGTTATTTTTTCCACGAAACCCTAAGTCCATCACCATGGGCATTGCTGAGGTTACCCCACGTCAATTGGCGCAGTCTGTGGGAAACCTGAACGCTGGAGCCATGGATTCGGCGGACCGCTCTGCACCAAGCATCAACCCGATGAAAGCAGCTCCACACCCGCCCGCCCCTGTATTGGTACCCGCCGATTTGAATGGCGGATCCTATCTAATCGTCGGAAGCTTCCACTTTCAAGTAGAAGACCCGCAAGAATCACACCCTTCGGACCTAATCACACCAGAACCATCGGTGGAAAAGCTTACGCCTACGATGATATCAACATCTTCTGTTGGGTCCTCCATGGACGCCACATCATAGATCAAAGCAGATGAAGAAAGCGAGCAAATCGAGATGGATCTGGGAAATCTTGATGGGCTTGACGACGACCTCTCCTTCGGATCAGACCCACAACTAACCCCACCACGCGGAGCAAGCCTGGCAAATTCAGAACCCGAAGAAAGCAGCAAAAAGTGTCGACTTCGAAATAAGGATAGCGAAGATTTACCTAGAACTACAATCTCAGAATAATAATAGCGCATCCTTTGGAGTGGAAGACAACATCACCAGCCCACGCATAACACGCCACCAAGTGTGCATGGTCAACAGGAACACCTCAACACCACGCGACTCTAACAGTAACCCTATCCTCGACCCCAATGATATTTTATCAGATGATAATGCAAGAAATCACAACAATGAAGGGAACCACAGAAACAAAGGACCACATAGTCCAAGGAAGAGACGGAGAGCCACATGAAGGAGAGAGGCGAACTCTTTGGCTACCAGCAGCGGCATGGCAAAGGGCAAGGGAAGCAATTTCGGGAGCAGTCTCGATGGCAGCTGATGCGCTCGACGATCTACGTAGAGCTCGTTGGGAACCCCAAGAGGAAGGTATGATGAGCACAGCAGCAAGTTTTCCCTCAGTTGTGAAACCAAGGTTTAATCAAACCAGTAGGAGCAAGGAAACACCCCAAAGGTGTTACTAGCTGAGCTTTGGCAGGGCACACTACCGGTGCTAGTAGCAACGTGGAGACCTGCACAACACAACCACAGAACTTTGTCCCCAACTTGCGATGAGGTTGTCAATCTCACCGTGTTTTGCGGAAAACAAAGGATTAAACGTATCGAATGGAAAGAAGTAAAAGTTTGCAGAAAGTAAACACAAAGCAGTAAAATATTGTAGATTGTATGTAAAGACAAAGGACCGGGATCCATAGTTCACTAGAGGAGGCTCTCCTTAGATAGATAACATGCTGGGTGAACAAATTACAGCGGGGCAATTGACAAACACCGAGAAAGCAATACATGTATATACTAATCATCTTAACTCCTTTGAGACTTGATTGGGAATTACAACATAATACATAGACCGCCATCCAACTACATCTATGACTAATAATCCACCTTCAGGTTATCATCCGAACCCCCTCCAGTATTAAGTTGCAAGCAACAGATTATTGCTTTAGAAACTGCGTGTAAGGTAAACAATACAATTGTTCTATGAACAAAGGATCGTTGTTTTCTCCCTAGTAGCAACAGCACATCTAGTACCTTAGAGATTTCTGTCACTTCCCCAGATTACCAGAGGCATGAACCCACTATCGAGCATAAATACTAACTCTTGGAGTTGCTAGCATCTACTTGGCCAAGATAGCTACTAACAACGGAAAGCATGCAAGATCTCAAATAACAAAGACATGATAGAATCAATAATCAATCTGAAATAGCATCTCAATATCCATCGGATCCCCACAAACACAACATGTATGGATTACAAATAGATGATCTTGATCATGAACGGAGCTCACAAGATCTAAACATGAAAGCACAAAGGAGGAGAAACCAGCCATCTAGCTACTACATGGATCCGTAGTCCAAGGATGAACTACTCACGCATCACACCGGAGGCTTGCATGGTGATGAAGAAGGCCTCCAGGGTGAATTCCCCTCTCCGGCAGGGTGCCGGGAAGAGCTTCAGATCCTTCCCGGTCTAGGGATGGAGATGACGGCGGCTACAGACTCTTTCGTGGATTTTTGATCGGGTACTTAGGGTTTTCGTCCCGAGGGCAACTTATAGGCGAAAGGAGAGGCCGAGGGGGTGCTGGGGTCGGCCAGACCACCCCCTGGCGCGGGCCAGGCCTGGCCGCGCGGCCAGGTGGTGTGGCCGGCCCCCAGCCCTTCTCCGTCTCGTATTCTGGCACTTGATCCCTTCCGGAAAAATAGGCACTTTGGCTTTTGTCCCTGTCCAATTCCGAGAATATTCATTTTCTGACTTTCCTGGAACCAAAAACAGCAGAAAACAGGCAGCTGGGACTATGGCTCTTGTTAATAGGTTAGTCCAAGAAATCATAATAAAATTACTCCAAAGTTGGAACAAAACACAAGAAAGTGGATAAAACCAAGCATGGAACATCAAAAATTATAGATACATTTGCAATGTGTCAACATCCCCAAGCTTAACTCCTGCTCGTCCTCGAGTAGGTAAGTGATAAAAAGAATAATTTTTGAGGTGACATGCACCATCAAAGACTTGATCAAAGTATTTGTAAAACATTCAAAGCTGGGATCATAGTACTTCAATCATAACATGAAAGACAAAGTTCTAGCAATAAGAAAAGAAACTATGATGCAACATGAAAAGGCACAAACAAAAGATTCATGAATAACATGCTTTGCAAGACGTTTGTTTGTTTCACATAAAGAAAACATAGCATAATAGTGTTCAACTTGTCCCTCAATAGAGTAGCAAACATAAATGCATGGGACACCTTCAAAGTTCATAAGAGTGACTAGATACAATAGTTTCAAACAAGCAATAACAAGTTATGCATCAATCAACTAGTCTTGGGACAATGCACATAGAACTAAGAATGGCCACTATGCTCTCAAAGTAGTGCATAAAGATAGAAGGTGGAGACTCAATATAATGGTGGAAGAAAGGCCTTTTGTAAAAGGAAGTAGGGATTCAAGTCTCATAAAGAGCTTCCAAAAATTATGGTACTTGTAGCTTTCAGCTCTCATTGCCCCTATCATAAGCATCTTGAAGGTGATTAAGGTTAAAGTGACACAACTAAGAGGATATGCTTGACAAGTTATAAACCGAAATCTCATGCCCCTTACTTACGAAGACCGATCCTCATGCTACTCAACTTTAGTCACGAGTAAGCTCTTGTCATTGTAAGTATGTGTGTATCATTATGAACCGCCAACGGGGCACCCCTTGCACATGATACGGGAGCTTTCCCATAGTCAAAATGACAAGGCAAGCAGACAATGAGCATCTCAGCGATCTTTTTATTTGCTATTTGCATAGGTTTTTATTGAGGATGCTTCATAGAGTGCTCATTATGGTGATGCTGCAAGTTTCCACCATGATTAGGCATGGCTTAGGCTAGCGGCCCAGGCGTTTCTCTAACACACATACAAACTCCATGATCATACAAGTTCCACATTTATTTCACACCGCCGGGATCCGTAAGCAAAAGAACATAATATCAACGGGGTACAAAGTACAAGTGAAATGTTGAAAGCGTTCCCCATGAAACATGGTTCTGCTAATTTCAACTTATAAAGCGCAAGCATATACGCAACAAAGAAGGACCCAATGGTTGAAGTTTATTAGAGGAAAAAAAGTAAAGTGTGCCATCAAGTTCATGAGAGCTTTAATCACTAGTTTTCTCATAACAAGTGAAAGGTAGACAAAAGCATGAATATACTTGGAATAGCATAAGCTAGTAGGTAGGTATGGTGGACTCTTTGGAATAACTTGGTTTAGGGAGTTGGATGCATGAGTGGAACTCATACTTTGTGGTGGAGGCTAGCAAAAGACTGGGAGCGACAAACTAAGAGAGCAATAATGGCCATAATCATGCAGAGCGACAAAACATCATTGATCAAAGCATAAAGTGATACTACAAGTTGAAAACTAAAGGATCATAAAGGCTATGGTGACTTGAGATAGTCATAACATGGTGTGAACATGTGCCAAGTCAACCCAAATAAAGCATCAAAGGAGAATACCACTATACTATGCTTTAATATGCTAAAACAACACATGATTCATCCAAGGCACATTAAGAAATCTCAATTGTTTATAACAAGTCATGCTAAAGCAAATAATACTAAGAATAAAGCCAAAACAATATCAAGCACAGCATGACAAAGCATAGCCACAGTCAAAAACGAGCTCTTTTTACCACATGAGTATGCACTTTCCTACTCTTTTCCAAACCAAACCAAACTATTTGCAAACCAATGTATGAAAGAGGGGGTCCAACCAACTTATTCAGAAAACTAAACAAACCAAGCAAACTAAAAGCCAAAACAAAAATGAAAAATAAGACGCTCCAAGAAAAACACAAATGTGCATGAAACAATAAAAATGAAGCGTTTGGAAGAAACCTGGAATTTTTATTGATGAAGAAGGGGATGCCTTGGGCATCCCCAAGCTTTGACGCTTGTACTTCTTGGATATTTCTTGGGGTGACACGCGTGGCATCCCCAAGCTTGAGCTTTAGTCCATCCTTCATCTCGTTACTCATTTCTCCCATACACCTGAAAATTTTCCTTCATACAAAACTTCACACAATCTCATTAGCAACATTAGTGCACTTAAGATAAATAAGTCTCAAGGTTAAGTTCTAACACCAAATAAACTTATATTAGAACACTAGTTACTGTATCACTTATCTCAAAAAGCTCAATTCCCCAAAAGAACTCAAGAAGGAACCAACAAGAAGCAAATGCAGAAAATGGCAGAAATCTGTGAAAACAGACCAGCAGGTAAAGACGAATTTTTTTGAAGACCTTCTGTTGCTAAAATCAAAAAGTTTTGAACTAACGAAAGTTAGATAACAACCTGGGTCAGAAGCACAAAAAATTACAGCTCAATCCGACATACAGAGCTCTCTCAGGAATTTGTACGGTGAAGCACAAAAATCTGTTTCGGGACAGCAACTTTCCCAATCATTACTTCACTCGCATTAGAGGTTACTCTTGGCACAAAAAGCAAATAAAAAGGATAAGGGGAGGTTATTACAGAGGTAATAACTTCCAAGACTCATCTAAAACTCTTGGGTTATCTCCCAACAAGTACTTTTCTTTAACGCCTTTAAGTTAGGCATAAGAAGCAAAGGAAGAATCAAGTGTTCTCAAATGAAGAAGCATTAAGACCAAATTTTGTTTTCATAGAAGAAGAAAAAGAAATCTTTTCTCTCTTTTTAGGGAAGTGTTCTATACCTTTCTTGAGTGGGAGTTGATATTTAATGGTGCCTTCCTTCATATCAATGATGGCACCAACAGTTCTAAGAAAAGGTCTTCCCAAAGTAATAGGACAAGAAGCATTGTATTCAACATCCAAAACATAAAAATCAACAAGGATATAGGAATCATTAACTATAATAAGGACATCATTAAGACTCCCCATGAGTTTGTTTTTAGCATTAGCATCAAGTGGGACATTCAAATAGCAATCTTCAAGAGGAGGCAAATTAAGCATATCATAAATCCTCCTAGGCATAATAGAAACAATACTATCAAGATCACACAAAGCTTTGAAATCAAAGTCATTCACTTTCATATTAATTATGGGTTCCCAACCATCTTCTTGCTTAATAGGAATAGAAGCTTTATGTTTCATCTTTTCTTCCTTAATCTTTATGAGAGCATCAGTAATATGTTTTGTAAAAGCCATGTTCATAGCACTAGAATTAGGACTTTTAGCAAGCTTTTGTAGGAACTTAATAACTTCAGAGATATTGCAACCATCAAGATCAAAATCAATTTTATCATCTAAAGTAGTAGAACTATTAATAGCCTCAACACTAGTGGTGGTGATAGTAGAAACACTAATGTTTCTAGCAATTTCATTTTCTCTTTCCCACTTAGCATGTAATTCAGCTAATAGTCTAACATTTTCATCAATTCTTACTTGTATGGCATTAGTAGCTGCAAAGGGATTGTCATTAGTTTTAGGTTTATCAACCATTTTATTCAAAGAAGATTGAGCTTCAGCCAAAGATGCTATATTTCTTTCAGCATTAGAGAGTTTTTCCTCAATAGTTTTATTGAAAGCAGTTTGTTTACTAATAAACTCTTTAAGCATAACTTCAAGTTCAGAGGGAGCACTCTTATTATTGTTGTAAGAATTTTCATAAGCATTACCATTGTTGGGAGGGTATGGCTTATAATTGTTGTTACCAAAATAGTTCCTATAAGCATTATTACCATAATCATTGTTGCCAAAGTCGTTATTTCTTATGAAGTTCATATCAACTTGCTCTTCTTGAGCAACCAAAGAGGCTAAAGGAACATTATTTGGATCAATATGGGCTTTCCCATTAACTAGCATAGACATAATCATATCAATCTTATCACTCAAGGAGGAGGTTTCCTCAACAGAATTTACCTTCTTACCTTGTGGAGCTCTCTCAGTATGCCATTCAGAATAATTAACCATCATATTATCCAATAGTTTTGTTGCAGCACCCAAGTGATGGTCATAAAGGTACCTCCAACAGCTGAATCCAATAGGTTCCTTGAAGAATAGTTCAATCCTGCATAAAAAGTTTGGATGATCATCCAAGCAGTCAGTCCATGAGTGGGACAATTCTTTACCAAAGATTTCATTCTTTCCCAAGCTTGAGCAACATGCTCATTATCAAGTTGTTTAAACTTCATTATTTCACTTCTCATGGATATAATCTTAGCAGGAGGATAGTATTTTCCAATAAAAGCATCTTGCATTTAGTCCAAGAATCAATACTATTCCTAGTTAAGGAATTCAACCATTCTTTAGCTTTTCCTCTCAAAGAGAAAGGAAACAATTTCAGCTTAATAATATCACCGTCTATATCCTATGCTTTTGCATCTCACAAAGTTCAACAAAGTTATTTAGATGGGAAGCAGCATCTTCATTACCAATACCAGAAAATTGTTCTCTCATAACAAGATTGAGCAAAGCAGGTTTTATCTCAAAGAAAGTATTTTCAGCCACAGGTGGAGCAATAGGTGTGCTCATAAAATCATTGTTGTTGGTGCTAGTGAAGTCACACAACTTAGTGTTTTCAAGAGTAGTCATTTTTTTGGGTTTTCAAATAAGAAAGCAAACAAGTAAAACTAATTTTTTTTGTGTTTTCGAAGAACAAAACAAGCAAACAAAACAAAAAGAAACTAAGCAAAACAAAAACAACAAAGTAAAGAGATTGGTTATGAGGGACTCCCCTTGTGAAATGTCCTTGACTCCCCGGCAACGGCACCAGAAAATAGCTTGATGCGCTCGATGATCTACGTAGAGCTCGTTGGGAACCCCAAGAGGAAGGTATGATGAGCACAGCAGCAAGTTTTCCCTCAGTGATGAAACCAAGGTTTAATCAAACCAGTAGGAGCAAGGAAACACCCCAAAGGTGTTACTAGCTGAGCTTTGGCAGGGCGCACTACCGGTGCTAGTAGCAACATGAAGACCTGCACAACACAACCACAGAACTTTGTCCCCAACTTGCGATGAGGTTGTCAATCTCACCGTGTTTTGCGGAAAACAAAGGATTAAACGTATCGAATGGAAAGAAGTAAAAGTTTGTAGAAAGTAAACACAAAGAAGTAAAATATTGTAGATTGTATGTAAAGACAAAGGACCAGGATCCATAGTTCACTAGAGGTGGCTCTCCTTAGATAGATAACATGCTGGGTGAACAAATTACAGCGGGGCAATTGACAAACACCGAGAAAGCAATACATGCATATACTAATCATCTTGACTCCTTTGATACTTGATTGGGCATTACAACATAATACATGGACCGTCATCCAACTGCATCTATGACTAATAATCCACCTTCAGGTTATCATCCGAACCCCCTCCAGTATTAAGTTGCAAGCAACAGATTATTGCTTTACGAACTGCGTGTAAGGTAAACAATACAATTGTTCTATGAACAAAGGATCGTTGTTTTCTCCCTAGTAGCAACAACACATCTAGTACCTTAGAGATTTCTGTCACTTCCCCAGATTACCAGAGGCATGAACCCACTATCGAGCATAAATACTAACTCTTGGAGTTGCTAGCATCTACTTGGCCAAGATAGCTACTAACAACGGAAAGCATGCAAGATCTCAAATAACAAAGACATGATAGAATCAATAATCAATCTAAAATAGCATCTCAATATCCATCGGATCCCCACAAACGCAACATGTATGGATTGCAAATAGATGATCTTGATCATGAACGGAGCTCACAAGATCTAAACATGAAAGCACAAAGGAGGAGAAACCAGCCATCTAGCTACTACATGGATCCGTAGTCCAAGGATGAACTACTCACGCATCACACCGGAGGCTTGCATGGTGATGAAGAAGGCCTCCAGGGTGAATTCCCCTCTCCGGCAGGGTGCCGGGAAGAGCTTCAGATCCTTCCCGGTCTAGGGATGGAGATGACGGCGGCTACAGACTCTTTCGTGGATTTTTGATCGGGTACTTAGGGTTTTCGTCCCGAGGGCAACTTATAGGCGAAAGGAGATGCCGAGGGGGTGCTGGGGTCGGCCAGACCACCCCCTGGCGCGGGCCAGGCCTGGCCGCGCGGCCAGGTGGTGTGGTCGGCCCCCAGCCCTTCTCCGTCTCGTATTCTGGCACTTGATCCCTTCCGGAAAAATAGGCACTTTGGCTTTTGTCCCTGTCCAATTCCGAGAATATTCATTTTCTGACTTTCCTGGAACCAAAAACAGCAGAAAACAGGCAGCTGGGACTATGGCTCTTGTTAATAGGTTAGTCCAAGAAATCATAATAAAAGTACTCCAAAGTTGGAACAAAACACAAGAAAGTGGATAAAACCAAGCATGGAACATCAAAAATTATAGATACATTTGCAATGTATCAACAGCGGACACTTCACACGAGGATTTATTACATATCAATATCTGCTTCATCACAAGCAGAGATGTTTGCTCAGGTTGCAAAGGCAACTCGATGAAAGAAAGAGATTAGCAGATGAATACAGCCTGCGATGGGCATAGTTAAGCTCCACCCGAGGATCAGGGAGTGTAACAGGAGGAGCACCACCAGGAAGGAGAACATCTCGGTTAGCAAATATCCCTAAAACAGAGAGAGGCGGACTCATCCGCGATCTAGATCTATCGTCATGTCAATCGATCAAGCAGGAAACATCAAGGGAAAAACGGCCCAAGCAGCCATCGTGGCCGCGTAAACACACCTACTCATAACTCAACCCGCACCCGACGATCCCCGTGCGGCCCTTCACCGCTCCGCCCTGATGAACCTTGGCATGGTGGGAGCCTTCCTTGCAGAAGCAGAACAAGGAACCACGCGACAGCACGATAGATCCCCACGCTGTCATAATAGTCCTCAGAAAGTGGGACACACCTGACGATCTCGATCGCCACACCAGGAACATCTTGCAGCACTCGAGCCGCGAAGCAGCACAAGAAACGACAACACACAACACAGGAACGATGGATCAAGAGACGAAAACCGCAGCCAATGATACCACGATAACAAAGACGATTACGAACTGTGCGGGGCCAGCTGTTTCACTCAGAGGATTCGCAAAACCTTAGTACCCAAGGATTTCAAACTTCCACATGACCACCACAAATACGATGGACTCCAGGAACCCGAAGCATGGTTAGCAGACTACTTGGCCAATGTGAAGTTGCAAGGTGGCTCCACAGCCACCGCAATGCAAAGCTTACAACTGCACCTCACTAACACCGCAAGATCATGGCTTAGGCAGCTACCCAAGGATTCTATCGGCAGCTGGAATGATCTAGAAGATAAGTTCATACGGCACTTCCAATCCATGTTCAAACAACCTGCATCCTTGGAACAGTTACGAGCATGCAAACAAAAGTCTGGGGAATCAATAAGAGCATTCATCCAACGATGGAATATCATAAAAAACTCGGCTAGGTCCATATCCGACGAAAGGGACATCGATGCCTTCAACGACGGCCTCCATCACCGAGAATTCATATAAGAACTGGCATGGGTTAAACCCAAAACAATCTCACAACTAATGGAAATAGCAAATCACTGGGCTGATGGAGAAGACGCGCTGCACAAAAAGCGTACATCTCCTGAAGAAGACAGGGATAAACGCGACAATGATAGAATAAGAAGGAACAACAATGGAAACACATGACAAAGTTACGTTGCAGCCGGTTTCTCGGGTGAAGGTAACATTGGAAGCAGCAACCACGACGACGGATACCGCCATAACGGAGATGACATCGGAGGAAACCAGTCAACACAGCGGTACCAGCCAAGAGCCCCATCGCTCTCTTTTCTGCGAAACCCTAAGTCCATCACCATGGGCATTGCTAAGGTTACCCCTCGTCACTCACACATCACATGACTTAGAGGCTCCACACCTTTTGTATTAATAATTTATGTGAAGTTTAGAGACTGAGTAGATTATAAAATCATCAAGTTTATCAAGATGAGCACTTGATTGAGTAAGGAATGGTCTATGATCATTGTTTGAGCACCTTTGTCAACTTGCACTTTTCTTTTTGATTCTTTAGTAGCATAATTTTCCTTTTATTTCATCAACAAAAAATCTATCATGTTAATACCCTTTATGGATCTTATTGGTTTAAACCAATGATTATAACATGCTATCAAAATTTCTTCTCATATCTTATCAATATTTTATTGGTGTGGAAGACCCTAAACTCATAACAATGGTACAAGTATCATAACACTCATCCTGATTCATACATCTAATACAATAATCATAAACCAAAATCACTTCATGTATCATAAAGTTTCAAAACTCATTGGATATAATTCTTACATTTGACCAAGGAAGTTAATTATACAACTAATATAAACTTTGGGAATTAAAACCTAATATGCAAACAGGAAGATAAACATGCTAAAACTGGAAGATATATTACAAGGTGTTAAAGATCTTCCCAAGCTTGGAACCAAGCTAGGTGGGATCAAATAATCCCTCGTGATTATTCGATACCGTTGTTTTCTCTAAGGTGGAGGTATGGCATTGGAGACAGCCATACGGAGCTTCCTATTTGTCTCCCCCAAAGTTGATATACGATGAAGGGACTTCTGCAGGTCAGAGCGCATAGAGTTCATTGCATCCACGACCTTGCCAAGCATCTCATTGAGTTATTTCTTGCCCTCCAAATCCAGGAGGCATTTGTGCATGATTCTTGAAGAAGAAGCTCATCCTTCTGGTACTTTTATATCTTGTTAAGGTGCTGCTTAGAGCACAAAGAGTGGTTGGGCAGTGGGTATATTGATGGGGTTGAAACCCTAATCATCATGTGGATTCACATTCACACGGCTGTTCATTGTGACCTTCTTTGTTTTGGACTTGTGTGCCATGGTTTTGCGATAAGTTAATTCATCAACTTGATTAATTTTCTTATGCTTGGGCGAAGAGTAGTTGGTGGCAGTGAACTTGAGTGACTCCATGCATCCCTTCATGTGTGGCTTCCTTGCTTCCTCTTCAAGCCTCACCATAGCAAGGTAATCGGGTTGTCTCTAAGGTCTTGTGTTTCATGGTCATCGGCTTCAATAGAGGAATTCTGGAAACTATTACATGAAAGAGCCTTGAGACCTAAAGGTTTGCCTTTCCCTAAAACTAGGTAGCACATCGTGGAGATTGAATCTGTTTATATAAGAGGAAGAAGAAACTATGGAAAGGTTTATGAGGGGTTAGTAGTAGGGAAAAACTCGTGATAAAGGTAAAAGGGCTGTGATACGTCCAAAACGTATCTACTTTCCCGAACACTTTTGCTATTGTTTCTCCTCTATACTTGTGTGATTTGGATGCAACTAATGCGAACTGACATGTTTTCAACAGAATTGCCTTGGTGTCTACTTTTTGTGCAGAAAATCAACTATTAGGAAAAATCCCGGAAAATATGACAAAAATTCTATTTCACCCGAAGACTCCAGGAGCCAGAATACGAGACGGAGAAGAGCCAGGGGTGGCCACACCATCTGGTGGCGCGGGCCAGGCCAGGCCTCGCCAGGGGGTGGTGTGGGCCCCCCAGGCACCCCCTCGGCCTCTCTATTCACCTATAAGGAGCCTTCTGACCTAAAACTTTGGGGGGTTCGACGTTTTTCGAGAAGGAGTTCCGCTCTGCCGCCACCACCAGATTCCATGAAACAGCACCAAAAACTCCGTTCTGGCACCCTGCCGGGACGGGGAATTGGAGGAGATCATCGCCATCATCATCACCATCGCTTCTCCATCGACCATCCATGTTTCCCCCATCTATGAGTGAGTAATCCCCCGCTGTAGGCTATGGGGATGGTAGGGATTGGATGATATCGTTCATGTAATGGCATCAGATTGTTAGGGCATGGTGCCTAGTATCTTTTATTAGTGCTTTATGACTTTGTTGCGACTTGTTGTGCTTAATGCTTGTCACTAGGGCCCGAGTGCCATGATTTCAGATCTGAACATGTTATTGATTCATTATGATAGTATTGTTTTTGGTCTTATCTACAAGTTGTATACACACGTCGTTGTCCAGAACCTATGGCCCTGAAGTGACAAAAATCGGGATAACCGGAAGGGAAAGGCTTTGATGTGAGGATCACATGTGTTCATGGAGTGTTAATGCTTTGCTCCGGTGCTCTATTAAAAGGAGAACCTTAATTGCCAGTAGTTCCCTAGAGGCCCCGCTGCAGACGGGCTGGCAGGACAAAAGATGTTGTGCAAGTTCTCATTGCGAGCACGTATGACTATATATGGATCACATGCCTAGGATTGTCTAGTACTTGGATGCTTTATATCATTTATCTGCAATTGCCCTTTGTTCTGATTGTTATGTGAATTGTCTTGTCCATGCAACGCCCGTCTATCCATCCCTATGCCTACTACACTCGAATCCCACTGTTTACTACTTTGGTTACTATTATCTTTGCTTTACTACTGCTGCTGCTTTACAATTCCTACCACAAAACTGTTGCTACTAATAAACTGCTGTGAGCAAGATTATTTCCAGGTGCAGCTGAATTGACAACTCAGTTGTTAAGGCTTATAATTATTCTTTGGCTCCCCTTCTGTCGAATCAATAAGTTGGGTTTCACTTCCCTCGAAAATACTGCGATACACCCCCTATACTTGTGGGTCATCAAGACTATTTTCTGGCGCCGTTGCCAGGGAGCATAGCTTTATTTATCAAGTTCACTTGGATTCTCTATTGTTCGCTGCTATCCATCCATCATGGGTAAGTCTCGTGATGGCAAGTTTCCTATTTTACCATCCACTACAAGAAGAGGTACGGTTCTGAACACCTCTGCTGCTCTTGATTCACCATCCGTTATAAGTAAGCTCATTACACCACCACATACAAATGCTACACACACTGCTACTACTGCTGAATCTGAAACTTCTGATGCTTATGATGCTGCTTCTACTATGCTTGATAAGAGTGGTTCATTAGGTCCTTTCCTAGATGCTATGATTTCTAGAACTAGAGCTGGAAATACCGAAACTCCTAATGAAGACACTACCACACCTGTTAGCTCACCTGAGTCTAGTGAGAGTTATGATATTGAAGAAGATTATGTTGAGATGACCGATGAGTTTATTAAAGAATGTAAGAACATCCATGATAGGAGTGCTGCTAAGAGTCTCCTTGAGAGGCGTACTATTAGACCCAAATTATATCCTGCTGCTAAGTTTGCTGCTTCTCCCATAAACATTACAGATGAAGATTATGATTTCTCTCTCGATCTATCTTACATAGCTATTGTCGAGAAAGAACCTTTTTGTGGGACTAAGAATGAAAGTGCGGTAGCACATATGAATGAACTTTCTACCATGAGTGGCTTGTTTTCTGATGATATTAAGATGCATACTTACTTTGTTGCTAAGATTTTCCCTTTTTCACTGAAAGGAGAAGCTAAAACTTGGTTTAGTAATTTACCTCCTGGATCTATTGATAGCCCTGAGTGCTTGATTAGTACTTTCCTGCAGAAATATTTTCCTCCTAGTGCTAGAGATGCTATTTTGCAGGAACTTTTTGATTTCAAACAGGGAGAAAAAAAGGTATTGCCCGAATCTTGGGCAAGGTTTTGTGCTTTGATTCATGCACAGGCTGGAAGTCCATTACCTAAGAATGAGCTTCTTGATATATTTTATAATGGACTAACCGAGGAATCTAGGACATACCTAGATAGTTGTGCTGATTGTGTTTTCAGGAATAGGACTCCTAAGGAAGCTGAGGAATTCATGGCTAAAATAAGCAAGAATTATGAAGATTGGACTCCTCCTGAACAAGCTACACTGAAGTAATTGTACCTGAACCATCTATTCCTATGTCTATTCCAACATCAAAGAAGAGGGGAGTTATTGAATTAAATGATGAAGTGATGAAGGAAGCTAAGAAATGTCTTAAGGAGAAGGGAATTAAAGCTACAGATGTCAAGAATTTACCTCCTATAGAAGAATTATGTAAGCTTATTTCCTACTCACCCACTATTGAGGTACACTCTCTCCAAAACTTTGATGAAGGTGATATCCCTTACTCTAAACCTCCTGATCAATGCTTAGAAGAATTTGATATCTTTATTGTTAAGCAAGATAACTTTAATAAAAGGGTGTAAAATCATCTAATGGAAAAGACTAGAGCTATTGTTGAGTTGAAAGATATTGCGGAAAGAACCTCTAATGATGTTAAAATGATTGTTAAACACTTTCAAATGGTTCAAACTCAAATAGATCAACTCGTTAAAGTGCAAAACGACTTGCTAGTGAATGATGCTAAAGAAAAACATGCTTATGAAATTAGAACTAGAAGTGGTGCTGCTACCCAGGATCCTCTATATCTTGAGGGGCATCCCAAAAGAATTGAGCAGGATTCTCAACAAGCTGAAAATAGTGGCTCTACTCGTAAGAAAAGGAAAAAGAAACATAAAACTGTTGTAGAACCCTCTGAACCTGCTATAAATCCTAATAGTATATCTATCTCTGATGCTAAAACTGAAAGTGGTAATGAAAAAAATGAAGTGCCTAATGAAGAAAAAGTTGAAGAAGAACCTGAAAACCACACTAAGACTACTAAATACACCAAAGAAGATTTTATTGCTAAGAAACATGTTAGTGAAAGAGAACCTTGGGTCCAAAAACCTATGCCTTTCCCTGATAAGAAACACAAGTCAGAAGAAGATGAACACTATAATAAGTTTTGTGAGTGGATGAAGCCTTTATTCTTGCAAATTCCTTTGACTGATGCTATTAAATTGCCTCCTTACTCAAAGTATATGAAGGACATTGTCTCGAATAAAAGGAAGATCCCTAATGAAGAAATTTCTACTTTGCTTGCTAATTATTCCTTCAATGGTAAGGTTCCTAAGAAACTTGGAGTCCCAGGGATTCCAACTATCCCTTGCTCTATTAAGAACAGTTATGTTAGAACTGCTTTGTGTGATTTGGGAGCTGGAGTTAGTGTTATGCCTTTTTCTCTCTATAAGAGGCTTCAGCTTGAAAAATTGATACCAACTCATATATCTTTGCAAATGGCTGATAAATCTACCACTATTCCTGTGGGTATATGTGAGGATGTACCTATTCAGGTGGCTCACAATTGCTTGATATTAACTGATTTTGTTGTGCTTGAAATGCCTGAACATGATAATATGTCTATTATTCTTGGGAGACCTTTTCTTAATACTGCAGGAGCTGTTATTAATTGTAATCAAGGAAAGGTGACCTTCAATGTTAATGACAAGGAACATACTGTCTATTTCCCCAAGAAGATTGAAAGGACTTATGGTTTGAATTCAATTGAACATGTTGAAGGCATTCAAGTTGGAGAAATATATTGTCCCATACTAAGAGAAAAATTTGAAACTATTATGATTGGGACTATTGCTATCAAGGTTAAGGTAACATAATCATTAGTGGAGTACAAAGTTTTGTCTCATATGCAATTGTTTTGGTAGCAAGACTTGATCAACCTTGCTAACAAAAGGATTCCATTGAACAAAACAATGTTTTCATTATGATTATCTCCGTTTATTTCTATCTGTTGCATTTTAGTTTTTGCTTTCATTTAGTTTTCTTTGTGTTGTTAGTTGCTTGCATGCTAGAACTTCTGTAGTTCTAGCCTTGTTTTGTCCTTGCATCATGTTTCCAAAAAAAAAGAAAAAAATCTGTCTGTCAGAAAAATCATTCTTCTATTTCTGAAAAAAGCCCAAAAATAAAGTGTCTCGAAAAATTCCAGAAAATTCATATTAAATTTTTACGTGAAAAAAGGGGCAGAGGAGTACCTGGTAGGTACCAGGGGGGGCCACCAGGAAGGCACACCATGTGGTGGCGCAGCCAGCCCTGGGTAGCGCCATGCCCTGCTGTGGGCCGCCCCTGGTCCCCCCACTTACTCTCTCACCTGCCACTTTCTTCTCTCTCCCGAGTAAGCTCCAGTTCCTAGCTCAAAATCACGTTCTTTCTATGCTTGCTCTCGATTTCTTCGATCTCCTTGCTCAGCCCATCTTTCTTGCTGAAATTTGGAGCATTTCTTCCCTGGTATGTGACTCCTCCCCTTGTCCAAGTAGATTTGTGTTTAGTGGATTATATGTTGAGTATTTTGCTGCTGTAGGTGACTGGTTATGAGAGCTTGTAAGCTTGTTTGATGCTTAGAGATATAGTTTTGATGCATGTTTAGGCCTCTTGCAAGTTCCTATGAGTAGAATCCTTCATTATATTTACTTTGCAATCACTTGTTTGATAGGTGTTTAAATTTCAGAATACCAAGCATGAACAACCATACTTTTGGAGAGATATTTGAGAGTGATGCACCTAGGAGGTCGAGGCCCTCAAGAACAGTCTCTCAAGCTAGTCCATCATACAATGAAGATCTCATTGCAACTCGTATTGGTAGTGAAAGGGATGATGGGGATGCTCACCCATCCTCTTTTCCTTGTTTTACCTTCTTACAAGCTGCAGGTATTCTTGATGATTTCTTGCTACTGATTGAGAGGGTTGGTTTGACCTCATATATGCAAGATGAGAGTGCGCAATACGCTATGCTCACTAAAACTTTTGTTGAGAGCTTCTCATTTACTAACACACCCTATCAATCTACTGTCTCTTTTAAAATCTATGATATGCCCTTCACCATGCCTTTGGAAAGATTTTGCAATATTGTAGGTGTGCGTATGACAGGGACCGTGAAGAAAATTCAAGGGCGACCCGCTGATTTGTTGGAGCTTTACCGAGGGGTGACCAATGATGATGACCGCGTAGCGCAGCGCGGAAAGATAAGAAATATCCAACTCCCTGCTCTTAGATACTTTGCATATTATCTTGCTACTAGTGTATTGGGTAGGGAGAACACTAGTAATATCTCCAACTATCATTTAACATTCCTTGATGCTGCGCTTAATAATGATACTCGGTACAATCTTGGCTCGCTTATTGCTCGCCGCCTAGCTGCTAGGGGGCCTATCTATGGGGGCATCATTGCCTCGCGTGTAGTCAATGCATTAGGTCTTTCGGTGGATCCCGATGATATTATGCTAGCACCACAAAGGCTTGACCTTGTTGCCATGAAAACTCATCACTTTGTCACTGCTACCTCTGATTTGAACAATCTAGTATATAGGATGCTTTTCACTGACGGGGATGAAAGGGAGATCCTTTTGCCACAGCCTGCTTTGTTTAGTGTTGATAGGAGACCGTGGTCGCGCTCCAAGGAGGAGGTAGACGAGCAGCTTCGCTTGCTGGGTTTCCACGAGCAGCACCAGGAGGATGTGCCCTCCTATGATTACTCCGCACATTACGGAGGGACGTACTCGAGCTAGCACCAGGATGAGGGTACCTCCTCGTCGTACCACGGTGACACTTCATCTTGGCCAGCTTGGGATTGATACCCACTTAGGCCAAAAGCCTAAGCTTGGGGGGAGGTACACCGACACCGCACTCATCTCCATATCATGTTGCGTCGGTACTTTGTATATTCATGTTTTTGTTCTCTTTTTAGTTTTCGTTCTTCTTTGCCCTTGCTTTCTAAAACACAAAAAGACCAAAAATATTTTTGTTGTTTCTGTTTGGTTTGCTTTTTCTTTTTGCCTTGGTTTGTTTTTCCCTTTTTGCTTTGTTTGAACTATTCAAAAAATCCAAAAAGATTTTGCTTTGTTTGTTTTTCCCTTTTGGTTCCTGTTTAAAAATCGAAAACACCAAAAATATTTGTCGTTCTTCTTTGGTTTTTGCGAGTTTGCTACAGGGTTCGGCAATTCTTAGTGGAATATTGGTTTCGTATTATTATTCAAGCCACACAAGTGAAGAGCAATAATGAGGATCAATGACAACTTGAGGCATGGTAAGAGGCTGGTAACGAACTCTATTTGTTTTCATTTTTGTACATATACTCATCATTGTGGGCTTGTTTAGTCCGTTCGAGTAGGGTGTATGTTATCTTTGGATGCTTAGTAGTTCTTGCTTTCTTATGATTAGCTCTAGCTTGCTAATAGTTTGTAGCATGTCTCATGAATGTTTGCTTGCATTACTCTATTCATAAATCGGTATGACACCGTGGTATCCTCCTCTAAATGTTTCATTTGATTGACCTGGCACATGCTCATGCATGCACATGACTGTAATAATCAGTTAAGCCTCGATGAATTATTTTGCCTTGAGGATCTTGAATCACTTTCATGCCATGAGTAGTCTTGTTTTGTTGCAAGCATGATAATGACAGCTATTGCTCTCTCGTTTGTTGCTCCCTTACTATTGCTAGCCTTCACTTCCACTGAGGGTTTTACTCGTGTTTCCAACTCCCTAAACCAAATATTTCCAAAGTGTCCACCATACCTACCTATTAGCATTATTTGCTACTCCCGTGCATATTCAATGTGCCTTGTTTTCTTACAAATAAATGTTTGCTTGTTATGGGAAAATTAGTTAGTAAAGCTCTCGCGAACTTGACGGCACACTTTATTTCCTGCACTTAATAAACCTGAACCATTGTGAACTCTCAATGAAAGTTATATGCTTGCAAATTATAGGCTGGGGATTAGCAGAACCGTGCTGTCACGGGGAACGCTTTCAACACTTGTAAATATATACCCAGTTGATACCTTGCTCTTTTGTTTGCGGATGTCGTCTGTGTGAAATAAAAGGGGAGCTTGTAAGTCCATGGAGTTGTGTATGTGTGTTAGAGAAACGCCTGGGTCGCTGGTCTAATCCATGCTGACATGGTGGAAACCTGCAGCGTAACCATAATGATATCTATGAAGCATTCTTCTTATAAAAAAAAGAGAGATAGCTATTGAGAAAAAGAAAAAAAGAGATTTATGAAAAGATGAAAGAGAGAAAAAAGCACCATTTTCCCATGGTAAATAAGAAGATTGCTGAGATACTTTTTGTCTGCTTGCCTTGTCATTTTGATATGGGGATTCTTCCGTATCATCGGGCAAGGGGTACCCCGTTGGCGGTTCTCAATGATACGCACATACTTATGATAACAAGAACTTACTGGTAACTAAAGTTGAGTAGCATGAGGAGCGGCCCTCGTACTCAAGGGACTTGGGATCTTCAGTTTATAGTCTGTCAAGCATATAACTCAGATTGGACCTCACTTTCACCTTAACCACATTAAAGATGCTTATGATAGGGGCAATGAGAGCTCAAAGCTAACGAGTACCATACTTTCAGCATTTGGAAGCCTTTCAAAATTATTCAAAACCTTTTTCTTCTACTTGTTGAGTCTCCACATATTCTTTGAGCACCTTCTTGAGAGCATAGTTGTCATTCTTTGTGTTTGCTCCATTACTTGATTTTTTTGTTATGACTTTGATGCTTGTATCCTTGATATCATTACTTCCAGTCATCACTTGAACTTCAGAGGTGCCTTGATATTCATAATCAAAGGGCAAGCGATATACCACTCTATCAAACCTTTTTATGAGCATTGTAATGTTGCTTATGTTTGTGCTTCATGCTACTTATTATTCTTGAGTTGGAATCTCTTCATAGCTTGTAATGACTATTAAGTAGACTCAGTTGCATACTCTTTATTATGAACTGTCTGAGTAGTTGATCACATTGCTGAGAATATTTACATCATATGAAGCAAATGTGTTCGTGAAAGTTCTTTTGTCGCACTCAGTTTTCAACTGAATTGCTTGAGGACAAGCAATAAGCTAAGCTTGGGGGGAGTTGATATGTGCAAAATGTATCTACTTTCCCGAACACTTTTGCTATTGTTTCTCCTCTATACTTGTGTGATTTGGAAGCAACTAATGCGAACTGACGTTGTTTTCAGCAGAATTGCCTTGGTGTCTACTTTTTGTGCAGAAAATCAACTATCGGGAAAAATCCCGGAAAATATGCCAAAAATCCTATTTCACCCGAAGACTCTAGGAGCCAGAATACGAGACGGAGAAGAGCCAGGGGGTGGCCACACCACCTGGTGGCGCGGGCCAGGCCAGGCCACGCCAGGGGGTGGTGTGGGGCCCCCAGGCACCCCCTCGGCCTCTCTCTTCGCCTATAAGGAGCCTTCTGACCTAAAAACTTCGGGGGTTCGACTTTTTGAGAAGGACTTCCGCTCCGCCGCCACCACCAGATTCCACGAAACAGCACCAGAAACTCCGTTCTGGCACCCTGCCAGGACAGGGAATTGGAGATCATCATCACCATCGCTTCTCCATCGACCATCCATGTTTCCCCCATCTATGAGTGAGTAATCCCCCGTTGTAGGCTATGGGGATGGTAGGGATTGGATGAGATCGTTCATGTAATGGCATCAGATTGTTAGGGCATGGTGCCTAGTATCTTTTATTAGTGCTTTATGACTTTGTTGCGACTTGTTGTGCTTAATGCTTGTCACTAGGGCCCGATTGCCATGATTTCAGATCTGAACATGTTATTGATTCATTATGATAGTATTGTTCTTGGTCTTATCTACAAGTTGTATACACACGTCGTTGTCCGGAACCTATGGCCCCGAAGTGACAGAAATCGGGATAACCGGAAGGGAAAGGCTTTGATGTGAGGATCACATGTGTTCACAGAGTGTTAATGCTTTGCTCCGGTGCTCTATTAAAAGGAGCACCTTAATTGCCAGTAGTTCCCTAGAGGCCCCGCTGCAAACGCGCTGGCAGGACAAAAGATGTTGTGCAAGTTCTCATTGCAAGCACGTATGACTATATATGGATCACATGCCTAGGATTGTCTAGTACTTGGATGCTTTATCTTATTTATCTGCAATTGCCCTTTGTTCTGATTGTTATGTGAATTGTCTTGTCCATGCAACGCCCGTCTATCCATCCCTATGCCTACCGCACTCGAATCCCACTGTTTACTGCTTTGGTTACTATTGTCTTTGCTTTACTACTGCTGCTGCTTTACTATTCCTACCACAAAACTGTTGCTACTGATAAACTGTTGTGAGCAAGATTGTTTCTAGGTGCAGCTGAATTGACAACTCAGTTGTTAAGGCTTATAAATATTCTTTGGATCCCCTTGTGTCGAATCAATAAATTGGGTTTCACTTCCCTCGAAAATACTGCGATACACCCCCTATACTTGTGGGTCATCAGGCTGGCAAAGAAAAGAATCCCAACAAAATATGAAAGAAAAGGAGAAAAAGGGAAGAGTCAGTGGTGGTAATGGCCAATAGTACGGGCTCCACCCGTACAGCATGCCCATACCCAACGTCCTTCCAAAAATCTAAACTTCTGACGTCCAAATATTCGGTACGTGTAGCATCTCAAATTTCTAACATTGTAATGCTACATGGTTTCAATCAATATAATGCTACCTCTAAATAATAATTATTGCATCATCATAATAGCATGATCATGTCACCATGCCACAATGTGTTTGAGCGGAAGATCTTTTCGTTGAGTAACTTGCCTGCACCGCCACTCGCCACCACCCCACAAGTGCGTTGTCACTGTAGTGCTCCCCGTGCCTAGCCGCGTGCATGTGAGCTTTGCATCGCTGCGCTGCATCTAACCAACCTATCCCAGCTTCCTGGAGCCCTTCTGGCCGCGTCGCCATGCACGCCCATGTATCGGACAAGCCGCTGTTGGCGCCGCCTATTTGTGGTTGTCGAAGACGGGTCGTCTAGGCTTACCTAGTGCTGCAACCTAGCTATAATGCAAGCCCCAGCATACCACAGTGTTTTGCACCCACTCGCGCAAGCTAGCGTCGTGAGTTCGAGCGTTGTGTGCTCTCTAAAATTTTCTATCGCGGCGGTGTTCTTTTCTGTTAGAGAACAACAGAGGGAGAAAAACAATGCTGTCAGTTAGCATGTGCAAGTTTTGTAGAAAACCCCCTAGCCTTCTCTTGCCAGAACCCACGGTCCAACTAGAGACCCCACTTGTCAACCTCCCAGCAGAGAACCTCTAGAACCTTTCCTACTTTGTCCCCTTGCGTTTTTGTTTCTCAACCGATGGTCCAGCCTGTCCCACGTGTCAACCCCACACGCTTACGCCCCGTTAGTGTCCAGTCTGCAGCCGGTCCCGCTTGTTGGTGTCTGTGGCTAGAATCCCTTCGGTGCAAAAAGTCCTAGGGTTTCAAAGTTTTAAAATTTCAATTCAAATCTGAGTCAAACCTTTATGCAGACTTTGACCAGAGATAAAACCAAATATAAACTTAAAACATCAAGTTTTCAAATTCTTAACATGAATCCGGCCTCTGTTTATTTTTGACAAATACTGAAAATAAATCAATATCTTTAGAATACTTCTAAATCCTTTAATATATGATAAATCACATCTTTTAATTGTCAAGTCCAAATGTTGCAAATAATATATGTTTTCTAATAAAAAATGTCAGGATTATGAATACGCTATCCATAATAATTTATGGGCAAATAACAATTTGGAAATTGGTTTAAATGCTATTAAATTCCTATTTTCTTAATAAATCCATATCTTTTAAATCGTATTTCTGAATTCGACAAATAATATGTCTAAATCGATCAGCACGACGATCCCTTTCCAACTATGTGTTCCATGATATCAATTTAAATACGCATCATGTAAATACTGAATAATCAGCAAGGTTTATGCAAGTTAAAACTTGACTAATAATTAATGAAAATGATTATTTCTTGTTCCTACACCTCACCCATGCCATGCTATGTTATACCATGAAATTGTGCATCATTCCATCATAGCATACCATGTTTGGCTTGTTGCATCTTCTTCATATGTTTGCACACTTTATTTATTATGGCCCTTTGTGTGTTTGGTTACTATTCCATATTGACACCGAGCAAGGGAGTTATCAGGAGACCCAAGAGTACTAACCAGATCCCGGTTATCTCACTGCTGAGCTTACAGGAAAGCATTTCCACATGCTTGCATTTACATATAGCACCTATGCTTCTATCTTTATTCTTGCATCATGAAATGCGATCCCAATTAAATTGTAATCCCAACTACTACATAGCCTTTACTTTTGAACCCCACCAAAGCCTATATCCTCAATCCTACCAGCCATTACTACAGGATTTGTTTGAGCCATGTGAGTCGTAGAACTGCATGTGTAGGGTTTGAGTGAGTCTGATTGGATAACAAGGTACCTAAACAACTAAATTAGTAATGGGGTAACAAAAGAAAGAGGAACCGGTGGGCAATATCTGAGATCTGGTTTTTATCCGCTCACTTGTGTCCCATAGGACCCGAGTACTTGATTCTTGTTCCTTGACTACCGCACTCATGTGGGACTATGAATCCCCTTCGCCTGAGCTTGATTCACATCTTATTCTTGGGGCCACAATTAGTTTGGGGGCTTTACTACTATCATGTACTTAAGCCATGCTTTACTGATTATTTGTTGGGTCCGCAGCATAGAAAACAAAAAATTTCCTACGATGAGAACTATACGCCAAGATCTACCTACTAGATACAGAGCAACGGGTGGACATACATCCATGGAGAACTTACCCTCGAAGACAACGAGTTTTGTTAACGAGTAGGAACTCGTGGTTGATGTAGTCGTACACTTGCCGATCTCAAGATCGTGAGGAAGTCCGAGCGCCGCAACTCAGCAGCGCATCCGCACTCGCACACACGTTCAAGACACCGGACAACCTCCAGTGATCCAGCGGAAGCAGCAACTCCTTCCAAACGAAATGCCACCGGGCACATGTATCTCGCTAATCCGAGACCATGGGGGAATAATTCTAGAGGGGGAGAGAGATCCTTCACAAGGAGGTGTGTGGATGAAGGAGGGAATGGGTGGCCTTTTATAGGAGGAAGGGGGGTGCCCCCTCTCTCCATGGCCGGCGCATGGGGGGTGACCCCTCACCTCCCCCATTCATGTGGTGGTAACCCCTCCACATTAAAATGCCTCTTCACATTCCCTTTTAAAGTCTCCACTTTAAATGCATTAAATTTCTCCAAATTTAATGCTCTCTCATTTAATAAAAGTCTTTTTATTAAATTTATTCAGAATTTTGTTAATTACTTTAATTAACAAACATTCACATATAGCCCCTTGCAATATTTCAATATCACATGCAGAACCACCTTCTGCAATTTCACCCGAAACAATTTCCGGTTTCTATTGAAACAATTCCTGCGCTTTGCAATTCTTTCGTCTGAAACATATGTGCTCCAAAATGGTGTCCGGTAACTCTTAAGTGTGCCACCCTATGGTTCGCGAATAATGCAGACATGATCGAGACCCTTCTCCGATCAATAATCAGCAGCGGGACCTGGAGATCCGTACTGACTCCTACACATTCAACGATGACTCCTGTGATCGTGAGAACCTTTAACGCTTGTAACTAAATCCCTTTGTCTCTCGATATATTACATGTCCGAGATTCGATCATCGGTATCTCCATACCTAGTTTGATCTTGTTACCGACATGCACTCTTTTCTGGTTCCCGTGATATAACATTCTAGTGATCACATCACTTGCTTGCAAGCTATCCTAATGTGATATCACCGAGAGGGCCCAGAGTATATCTATCCCTCATATGGATTGACAAATTCCACTCTTGATCCATGAGCCTCAACATAACACCTTCGTAGTACTGAACCCATCTTTATAGTCACCCTGTTACGGTCTGACGTTTGATGTTATCAAGATACTCTTCCGGTGTTAGCAATTAACATGATCTCATGGTCTAAGGATAAAGATTACTTCGTATGATGTTATAGCAATATAAACATAATGACTTGATCGTAATGCTATAATTCGGATGAATGTTCATCACATCATTTCACAAATGTTGTGACCTTGTTATTAACAACATCCAATGTCCATGATCAGGAAACCTTGATCATCTTGTTAATCAACAAGCTAGTCTATAAGAGAGGCATAACTAGGAACCATTTTTGTTTATTAAACACACATGTATTGATGTTTCCTATCAATACAATTATAGCATGCAATATAAACATCTATCATATACAAGGAATACATAATAACAACTTTATTATTGCCTCTCAAGGCATATTTCCTTCAGTCTCCCACTTGCACTAGAGACAATAATCTAGTTTATATAGTGATAAATCTAACACCCATGGAGTTCTGGTGTTGATCATGTTTTGCCCTAGGGAGTACTTTAGTCAACGGATCTGCTACATTCAGGTACGTGTGCACTTTACAAATCTTTATATCTCCATCCTTGACATGCTCGCAGATGGAGTGAAACCGGCGCTTGCTTGGAATTCTTGTGAGACCTTGGTTCCTTGGCGTTGGCTATGGCTCCATTATTGTCACAATAGATCACCATTGGGTCCAACGCACTAGGAACCACACCTAGTTCCGTTATGAACTCCTTCATCCAAACCGCTTCCTGCGCTGCTTCTGAAGCAGCAACATATTCCGCCTCCGTCGTTGATCCAGCCACCACAGGTTGTTTGGAGCTCCTCCAACTAACTGCTGCTCCATTCAAGAGAAATACGTATCCGGATTGAGACTTAGAGTCATCCGGATCAGTGTCAAAGCTAGCATCGACATAACACTTAGCGACTAGCTCTTCTTCACCTCCGTATATAAGAAACATATCCTTAGTTCTTCTCAAGTACTTAAGGATATTCTTGACCGCTATCCAGTGTTCCGAACCTGGATTAGATTGGTACCTACTAGTCAAACTAATAGCATGTGCCACATCCGGTCTTGTACATAGCATGGCATACATTATAGAGCCTATGGCTGAGGCATAGGGGATCTTATCCATTATCTCTCTTTCTTCCGTCGTAGCCGGACTTTGAGTCTTACTCAATGTCTTGCCTTGCAACATAGGTAAGTACCCCTTCTTACTTACCTCCATATTAAACTTCTTTAATATCTTATCAAGGTATGTACTCTGCGATAGCCCAATTAGGCGTCTTGATCTATCTCTATAGATTTTAATGCCTAATATATATGAAGCTTCACCAAGGTCCTTCATCGAAAATTTGCTGTTTAGATAACTTTTAACACTGTTTAAAAGATCTATATCATTTCCAATCAATAATATGTCATCCACATATAATATCAGAAATGCCACATTGCTCCCACTCACTTTCTTGTAAATACAAGCCTCTCCATAAGTTTGGAAAAATCCAAACTCTTTGATCACCTCATCAAAGCGGAGATTCCAACTCCGGGATGCTTGCTTCAGTCCATAGATGGATCGCTGAAGTTTGCACACCTTATCAGCGTCCTTAGGATCGAAAAACCCTTAGGTTGTATCATATACAACTCTTCTTCAATCTTACCATTGAGGAACGCAATTTTGACATCCATCTGCCATATTTCATAATCGAAATATGCAGCAATTGCTAACATAATCCTAACCGACTTAAGCATCGCTACGGGAGAGAATGTCTCATCGTAGTCAACTCCTTGAATTTGTCGAAACCCCTTTGCGACAAGTCGAGCCTTATAGACGGTTACATTACCATCAGCATCAGTTTTTCTTTTGAAAATCCACGTATTCTCAACGGCCTTTCGATCGTGAGGTAAGTCCACCAAGGTCCAAACCTGGTTTTCGTACATGGATTCCATCTCGGATTTCATGGCTTCTAGACATTTGTTGGAATCAGGGCTCATCATCGCTTCTTCATACGTCGCAGGGTCATCTATTTCATCAATCATGAAATTCATAACCGGATTCCCATACAGTTCAGGAGCTGCACGTGTCCTGCTTGACCTGCGAGGTTCGGTAGTGTCCTCTTTCAGAGTTTCATGATCAATATCATTAGCTCTCTCTTCATTAGGTGAAGTCAACTCTGAAACAACTTCTGGAGCTGCGCTACTCGCCATTTCATGAAGATAAGGTTCAATAACCTCTTCGAGTTCTACCTTCCGACTACTCACACCTTTCGCGAGAAACTCCTTCTCAAGAAAGGATCCATTCTTGGCAACAAAGACCTTGCCCTCGGATCTGTGATAGAAGGTATACCCAATCGTTTCCTTAGGGTATCCTATGAAGACGCATTTTTCCGCTTTGGGTTCGAGTTTATCCGGTTGAAGTTTCTTCACATAAACATCGCATCCCCAAACTTTAAGAAATGACAGCTTAGGTTTGTTTCCAAACAATAATTCATATGGTGTCTTTTCAACGGAATTAGATGGTGCCCTATTTAAAGTGAATGCAGCGGTTTCCAGTGCATAACCCCAAAATGACAGTGGCAAGTCAGTCAGAGACATCATAGATCGAACCATATCCAATAAAGTACGATTACGACGTTCTGACACACCATTACGTTGTGGTGTTCCGGCAGGCGTGAGTTGTGAAACTATTCCACAGTCTTTCATATGTGTGCTAAACTCGTAACTAAGATACTCTCCTCCACGGTCAGACCGCAGAAATTTGATCTTTCTGTTACGATGATTTTCCACTTCATTCTGAAATTCTTTGAACCTTTCAAAGGTTTCAGACTTATGTTTCATCAAATAGATATACCCGTATCTACTCAAATCATCCGTGGAAGTAACAAAATAACGATATCCACCTCGCGCCGACACACTCATTGGTCCACACACATCAGTATGTATGATTTCCAATAAATCTGTCGCTCGTTCCATTGAACCGGAAAACAGCGTTCTAGTCATCTTGCCCATAAGGCATGGCTCACATGTATCAAATGATTCAAAATCAAGTGATTCCAAAAGTCCATCAGAATGGAGTTTCTTCATGCGTTTAACACCAATATGACCTAGACGGCAGTGCCACATATATGTAGATATATTATTATCAAGTTTAATCCTTTTAGCATCAACATTATGAATACGTGTAATACTACTATCGAGATCCAACAGAAATAAACCATTCAACACAGGTGCATGACCATAAAAGATATTATTCATATAAATCGAACAACCATTGTTTTCAGACTTAAACGAATAACCACTTTGCATCAAACACGATCCGGATACAATGTTCATGCTTAGTGCAGGCACCAATAACAATTATTCAGGTTTATAACTAATCCTGACGGCATATGGAGAGGCAGCGTTCCGACGGCGATCACATCAACTCTTGATCCATTGCCGACCCGCATCGCAACCTCATCCCTTGCTAGTTGTCGCTTGTTCCGCGGCCCCTGAACCGAGTTACATATATTAGCAACCGATCCTGTATCAAATACCCAGGTGCTATTGCGAGTACTAGTCAAGTACACATCAATAACATGTATATCACATATACCTTTGTTTGCCTTGTCGGCCTTCTTGTCTGCCAAATACTTGGGGCAGTTGCGCTTCCAATGGCCAGTCCCCTTGCAATAGTAGCACTCGGTGTCAGACTTAGGGCCAGCTCGGGGTTTCTTTTTAGGCGCGGCAAAAGATTTGCCGCCCTTCTTTCCCTTCTGCTTTCCTTTCTTATCCTTCTTGAAACCGGTGGTCTTATTGATCATCAACACTTGATGTTCTTTCCTAATCTCCACTTCTGCAGTCTTAAGCATTGACAGAAGCTCGGGAAGAGACTTCTTCATGCCCTGCATATTATAGTTCATCACAAAGCTCTTGTAGCTAGGTGGCAGAGATTGGAGAACATGATGTATGCCTAAGTCAATGGGAATCGTTATTCCCAAGGACACAAGCTTATCGGCGTACCCAGATATTTTGAGTACGTGCTCACTAACGGAGTTGTTCTCTTCCATCATGCAGCTAAAGAACTTTTCAGAAGCATTATAACTCTCTACGGCAGCATGGGTATCGAAAATCATTTTCAATTCTCCCATGGTATCAAAGGCATTGCCATTTTCAAAACGTTTTCGAAGTTCTGGCTCTAGCCCATATAGTATGCCGCAATGAACTAAGTTGTGGTCCTCCTGACGAGTTATATAGACGTTCTTTTCCTTGTCAGGGGCATCAGGAGCTGGTGGGGGCCTAGCGGCGCCTCTAGCACATATTGCTTTTGTGCAGCAGTGAGGAGAATCCTCAAATTCATAGCCCAGTTGATGAAGTTGCTACCATTCGCAGCAAGCTTCTCTTTCTCCATGAACACATTGAAATTAAAAGCAGGTGGTGCCATCTACAACAGAATTTGTAAAATATATTTAGACTAAGTTTATGATAGATTGAGTTCAACTAATCCAAATTACTAATGAACTCCCACTCAAAAACGACATCCCTCGTGTCCTTTTGGTGATTACATGAACCAAATCCACTACACCAAGTCCGATCATCACGTGAGTCGGTGTAGCTTCAAAGGCGAGCATCTATATGGGCATCATATCAACTATGTGACTCATGCTTAACCTTTTGGTCCGTGTTCCGAGGCCATGTCTGTACATGCTAGGCTCGTCAAGTAAGAACCTTAGTATTTGCGTGTGTAAAACTGTCTTACACCCGTTGTATGAAAGCGTAGAGTCGAGAACACCCGATCATCACGTGATGCCTCAAAACACGATCCACAAAACGGTGCATACTTAAGGAAGAACACATTTTATCTTGATATCTAAATGAGGGATCATCTTTAATGCTACCAAAAGCGCCAAACTAGCAATATAAGATGCTAATGTGTGAAGTGAGGTGATATGGTCCATGCATTTGATCTCTATCATTTGCATTGTGGTATGATCTCTATCATTCCTTTGTGTGTAAGGCCAAGGTCTATGGAACTTACACGTTAAGTGAGTTGTAAGAGTATCTATCATACATCTACTTACAACAATACCATATCAATACACTAGCCTAGCAACGATCTAAACTAGACGCCTCTAATTTATCAATTGCAAGTTTTACGTGGCTTAGGGCTTTCGGAGATAGAATCGGTCTTACCTACGAACATGAACCACAACGAGGATAACCAAGTTATTAGCAACTCGTTGTAAATCAGATATTGACTATAGTAGGAGAGATAGACACCTGCTAGCCACTTATGCAAAATTAGTTGCATGTCAGTCATGGAACCAGTCTCATGTACGATGACATGTAAGGTTGGTCCGGGCCGCTTCATCCCACTATGCCACCAATATCCAAAGTACATAGAAGATGCAATAACATGATTATCATCGCCCACATATAAACATATGTGTACTACCCGTGCAAAGCACCTACGCATAGATCAGGCTCTCATACCACTGTTGGGTCCGCAGCATAGAAAACAAAAAAATTCCTACGATGAGAACTATACGCCAAGATCTATCTACTAGATACAGAGCAACGGGTGGACATACATCCATGGAGAACTTACCCTCGAAAGCAACGAGTTTTGTTAACGAGTAGGAACTCGTGGTTGATGTAGTCGTACACTTGCCGATCTCAAGATCGTGAGGAAGTCCGAGCACCGCAACTCAGTAGCGCATCCACACTCGCACACACGTTCAAGCCACCGGACAACCTCCACCTCCTCGCTCCAGCGATCCAGCGGAAGCAGCAACTCCTTCCAGACGAAATGCCACTGGGAACATGTATCTCGCTAATCCGAGACCATGGGGGAATAATTCTAGAGGGGGAGAGAGATCCTTCACAAGGAGGTCTGTGGATGAAGGAGGGAATGGGTGGCCTTTTATAGGAGGAGGGGGGTGCCCCGTCTCTCCATGGCCGGCGCATGGGGGGTGACCCCTCACCTCCCCCATTCATGTGGTGGTAACCCCTCCACATTAAAATGCATCTTCACATTCCCTTTTAAAGTCTCCACTTTAAATGCATTAAATTTCTCCAAATTTAATGCTCTCTCATTTAATAAAACTCTTTTTATTAAATTTATTCAGAATTTTGTTAATTAATTTAATTAACAAACACTCACATATAGCCCCTTGCAATATTTCAATATCACATGCAGAACCACCTTCTGCAATTTCACCCGAAACAATTTCCGGTTTCTATTGAAACAATTCCTGCGCTTTGCAATTCTTTCGTCTGAAACATATGTGCTCCAAAATGGTGTCCGGTAACTCTTAAGTGTGCCACCCTACGGTTCGCGAATAATGCAGACATGATTGAGACCCTTCTCTGATCAATAATCAGCAGCGGGACCTGGAGATCCGTACTGACTCCTACACATTCAACGATGACTCCTGTGATCATGAGAACCTTTAACGCTTGTAACTAAATCCCTCTATCTCTCGATATATTACATGTCCGAGATTCGATCATCGGTATCTCCATACCTAGTTTGATCTCGTTACCGACATGCACTCTTTTCTCGTTCCCGTGGTATAACATTCTAGTGATCACATCACTTGCTTGCAAGCTATCCTAATGTGATATCACCGAGAGGGCTCAGAGTATATCTATCCCTCATCTGGATTGACCAATTCCACTCTTGATCCATGAGCCTCAACATAACACCTTCGTAGTACTGAACCCATCTTTATAGTCACCCTGTTACGGTGTGACATTTGATGTTATCAAGATACTCTTCCGGTGTTAGCAATTAACATGATCTCATGGTCTAAGGATAAAGATTACTTCGTATGATGTTATAGCAATATAAACATAATGACTTAATTGTAATGCTATAATTCGGATGAATGTTCATCACATCATTTCACAAATTGTGTGACCTTGTTATTAACAACATCCAATGTCCATGATCAGGAAACCTTGATCATCTTGTTAATCAACAAGCTAGTCTATAAGAGAGGCATAACTAGGAACCCTTTTTGTTTATTAAACACACATGTATTGATGTTTCCTATCAATACAATTATAGCATGCAAAATAAACATCTATCATATACGAGGAATACATAATAACAACTTTATTATTGCCTCTCAGGGCATATTTCCTTCATTATTCACTACTATTCCTCGAGGAGCGGTTTACTACTCTACTATTTTGGATGTGGCACGATTATGCTGTTTGGACAAGCCCAGTCACACTTTCGGGTTCCTAGTGTTTCTCAGCCATTCTCGCAAACCCCTTGGTCTGTCTCGGAGCTCGGTCAACTTTGTAGCGGGTAGCTTAGTGGGGTGGCCCCATGAAATCATTTTTGAATCTTGTGAATTATTTGTCATGATGTCTCATTGCTTTTATTTGGTTCTTCTAGGGGTTGATCGTGTGTGTGTTGCTATTTGTACACCCCTGGAGGGTAAATCTTTCTAAAAGTTGTGTCCGTAGTTATGGCCTACTTGGAGCATAGTTTCTCGATCATAGACAACTCTAATTAAAGTACCATGTTCAACTTGACTAAACATGACTAGTAATTAGTGCAACACTCTTGGAATGGTTAATAAAAGTACCAATAGATAGGATATTCTTCTGCCTTCTTGTTCGGTAATCGAGAAGGAGGATGGGTTATGTTTACTTATGTTTTTATTTAACCGTTGGCTTCAATTAACGAGCATCCATCTACATCTAGTTAGGCAGATGTTGTAGCATGTCTCTATAGAACTGCTTAGATGTTTATCATTTCACTACAATTGCATCACCCCTAGGTTATCCCTTTAGTTGCATAAAAACTTGCTGAGTGCCCCTAGGGTCTCACATTATAATATGGATCAGATTGTCAGGTATACCCCTATAGAGGCTACTACATAGATGAGACCGACGATGGAGGCAACAATCCCCTTACATAGATATTCCGGGGAATGGAGATCTCTGAGATTTGTGGGCAGAAATATGCTTTGTTCATGGGCATCTTATACTGATTTGATTCTTATCCGTACTCGGATATGTGTTTTCCGCTTCCGCTTGGTGCGTCGATGAGTGATGTATGAGGATATAATCCTAAAATATTATTACTATCTAGATATTTGGATCTTGCCGTATGGCGTTGCAATATATTTCTATTTCTTTCTAGATGGTTCGGCTCTGATATACTCATGTATCTCATTGGTGTACATAGCATTTGTGTACACTTGACTCACAGACCAGTCGGCTATGTTTCTCGCACCTGAAGCTATAACCATGAAATTGGATGGGATTGTTGGCTGGTATTGTGCCCTGCCAATACCCTTGCCTTCTTGTGGGAAGCCTCACGGCCTCCATGGTAGTACGTCCTCATCCACTTTTGGGTTATACCGGCTTGTGTTTAGAGCAAAGGGTCCGGGGGATTACAGTACAGGCGAGAGTGTCCCGTATTGCCTGCTCGTACACCGATCTTTTTGAGGCGGTAAAAGGAGAGTATTTTTTATCAAATAAAAATGAGACAGAAACAAGAAAAAAATTACAGAGGGAACAACAATCTGGCGTATGGCCGGAGTCGACCGTACGGCCTGGTTGTACCGGTCTGAAAAATAAATAGAAAACAGGTCAGAGTACTAGACATTTAACGACCTCTGGTATAGGTGGGTGTGACCGTACCGTCCGTCCATACCTATGTTATAAAACTGGCAGTAAACTTAGTAAAAATACAAGGAACTCGAAAACAAAAATGAAAATAGCAAAATAGTGACTGAAATACAGAAGATCAAGGTTGAGATTACCTCACTTACCTAGTGATTGCGAAGTTTTCTTTGGGGGCCTACCTCCCTTCAACTTTTGCATTATTTTATTCTTTCCTTTGAATATGGTCAGTCGCAAGAAATTGCTAAAACCGTTATAAAGATAAAAATATTTCTTTTAGAAAAAATAATGCCTAGGGGTATGCAGAATGCTTCTCGTGCATCCAATCCTTAAATCAAAACCTATGCCATTTGTGTCCACCATACCTACCTACTAGCATTATTGCTATTCCAACTAAATTTATGTTTTTATCTACCTTCCAAATTAAACTTGTTATGTGAAAATTGTTGGGGTTCCGCGTATGAAAACAATAAATTTTACTCTACACCCCTGAACCCCTGAAGCTGCCAGGACCTATCTATTAGTAATACAGTAACGGGAGGGGCTTTTCGTAAACTTACCCTTGAAGACCGAAAAGCGTTGTCAACACTCAGGAGAGCGTGGTTGATGTAGACGAGCCGAAGCCGACCTCAAGGTCATGATGAAGTCCTTGCGCTCCTTGGCTCCAACGACTTGAGTGCCTCAAGTGCGACACCTCGCGGGGAGTTACACACGTCCGGTGCCTGACGATGACTCCCGCTTCCCCGATCCAGCAGCAGTTGCGGAAGTAGAGCTCCCGGATCCGAATCCCGCAGCGCAACGACGCTCCGCGGTGAAGATGTCTCTCGTTTGCGCAGTCCAGACTTGGGACCACGGTCACGAGAGAGGGAGGGGGGAGAGAGAAAATATCAATTAGAGGTCCTCCCAAAAGTAAGAAGACCTTTATTGATTATTGGTGTATTTAAATTGGCCAAATACCCCCACTATATATAGGGGGAGGGGAGGTACTACCTCCCTCAAAGTCCCGGGGTGGGACTAAAGGAGAGGAGGGAGGAGGGGAGGCCACCGGCCACCTAGTGGGCCCCACGCGGGGGTCGGGGGCTAGGCCCAGCCGGCCTCCCTCTTGCCCCTTCTCCCTCTCTCCTTTTCCCTAATGGGCCCTCTCCTTCCAGAAATTGGCCCATTAAGCCTTTGACCATTTAAATTGATTTTCTCTTTATTGAATAATTATGAATATATGATTAAATCAACATTTAACATTCATTCACATATTATTCAACCTCCGTGGCTATGGAACACCTTCCACCTCCACTCCGGATATCCTCTAGACTTACCGAAACCCTTTCGGTTTTCTCCCTACTCTTCTTCGGTGATTCCACCGATCCTATAAACACTCTCTAGGCATCATCAAGCCCTTAAGCGTGATACCCCACGGTTTGGGAACACTCTAGACATGGTCGGGACACTCCCGCACCAATGATCGACAGAGGGACCTGGATGGCCATGTGACCCCTGTGCGTTCCACGAAGATCTTTCATTGTTTGAACCAGGACAGTCGTGTCTTATTCCCTTTGTCACTCGGTATTTGCATTGCCCAAGATCTGATCAATGACATCACCACGTCGTGTTCAATCTCGTTACTGAACAATACTACATGACTTGTTCTGACAAGCGATATCCCCGTGATCAAATCACATGCTGCGCAGCTATTGGATATAACCTCTCCGAGTGGGCCCTTGAGTATCTTCCCGTCACATGGACGGACAAATCCCGCTCTTGACATATATTTCCTCTACGGTTTTCCTCCGAATACCTGAACACACCTTTATAACCACCATATTACCAGATGGCATTTGATGCTATCTAAGCACTCTCGGGAGACAGTGATTGATATAGCCTCACGGTCGAAGGAATAGTCTAGGAGGATCCATTTCAAATCATCGTAACTTGAACTTCCTGACATGATCGGGTCACGATGTTTAGGTTGGGTATTGGTTCATCATCTCATTCTCAGAATGAGATGACCTCATTTCTAACTGGCATAAATGCCACATGATCAGGAAACATGATCATCTGTTGACCAATGAACCAGTGACTATAGTTTCACTGGGAACCCCTGGTTGTTTGTATATCACACGTGTATTGATGTTTCCACTCAATACAGTTATAGCATGATACAAAACTTAATCATAAACTATATGAAATATGATAATAGTCCTTACTACTAATTGTCTCTAGGGCATATTTCCAACAGTCTCCCACTTGCACTAGAGTACAAATACACTAGCTGCATTTGTTCTCAATCATTGGCACCATATACCCGGTACCCTGAACATGCTTGCTCATGGAAGAGGTTGAGTCTTGGATTTGTACTTTACAGTCCCAAATCCTTTGCAACTTACTAATGTCACCTTGATTGACATTAATACTTTATCATCACATGATAGCATCTGTGTGTATGCATCATCACTGTGGCAGCAAAACGAGGCCTGATTCCAGGAGCCTACAGTGACGTTAGATCAACCTCGAGGGCTTTCTCATGGGCACTGTGCCCTGGGACACATCATTCTATGTTAAAAGCGAACTAGCCCCGCCATAACATTATACAACACTTTAGATGGTACCCTTATCTATTATTATAAATGTATTCATCAAAACACTAGTGCACTCTATGCAACTTTCGATGTTTTGTTCACCTCGCTTCCTACTTGACTTTAATCGGTATTACGAGAGTTTCCAACATATTCCCTTATAACATAACCCTTTATGCTTTAAGATATGTCATCCTTTATGGATTTGGGAAACATGTCTACAGTTCTCTACTAGACACTACGGACAAAACTTAGCTCAACGTTCTGTGATTCAAACTTAATCACTTTCAAACGTTCCTTATTTGGATCACATATTATGGTAAGTTATCATCATAGTTTACTAAGATAGAACCTATGTCTCAACATAGTGGATGATGATCATCCTTTTCTTTCTTTCAACCATTGATGTTAAACTTAATACTATTCCTAATTTGAGTTATTAAGGATCAGTTCCTTAATTAACTTCTATTCTGAAACCCTTTTCAGAATCCCTTAAGGAATATTACATAATATCATCATACACCTATTGTCAACTTCTACATCTTATAAATCATTATTTATAAGTATTTGCACTTCCATTCTTAACATACTTAAGAATTACTCCTATAAGCTCCCACTCAAAATATGTTCCTACATATTTGAATTTGAGACTTATATTGCTCCCACTTAAAAATATGTCAATCACATATTGTTTCAGGAAGACTTTCATAGCTCCCACTCAATTTTATGCAAATTGCATATCCACTCACTATTTTGAACAACTTCAAAATCCTTTGATCAAATATCAAAGTTGGAGATTTACTATGAGATACTAGTACTGTTACTATTTTTAAATCCACCAGATTTTTAGCACATTTGAATCAAATTCATTTGAATTTGTCCAATACCTGACAAATTGTGCTTTTGTCATTCACCCCCTTTTTCCACTATGGCTTTGCAGTCATTTGGGTAAATTCAAGTAACCCCTTTTACTTGTGAGATTCAGCAACGGATTGCTTTCTAATCTCAAGTGAATTTTGTTTCTAGAATTTCTCATAATTTAGTTTACCACTATTTCCTTAGTAATTTGTAAGCATGTCATATTCCAAGAATCATGACAAATGATTCACAAATGTCTCCATACAAGATATGGATTACATTTTGAATCCTACTTCATGTAGTGAAAACACTAGTGGGGAAAACACAATGATCAATATCATTGATTCTTTCCTTTGTGAAGAGAATCGTTCAGGAACGTTGTCCACTGCGCTCCTCAACACTCTGATGCAGGGGTTTGAATCCTCATCGTGTTTTTCACTAATTTCCATTTGCTCCATAATCGAGAAACATCACTAAAAGTGAGCTTTCTCAAGAATGTACCAAAATCCAAGCAATACGAATCTTGCTTTCCTTTTGGTTTCAGCTATGGGTTTTGTATTCAAAGTTTCCAATGAATACGCTACAAGGACTTATTCGCTATTGTTTTGGTTATATCGAATAACCCCAAAACTTTCACGAATTCAAATGGTTCACTGCCTTCTAATTGAGTGCTAATTATTTCTAAGCTAATGGTCTCTACATCTACACTACAACGATTTATTTGGTGCCTTCTATTCAACCCACTTTGATATCTAATATCACATTGTGATGCTTTGCATTTTGACGTTTCAAAACACTTTGCATTCCACAATTTCTTTTATGCCATTCTCATAAAGTTGAATTTCATTACTATTGATCAAATCATAGTAATTAGGTTCTCTTTTACATTCATACCCTTTGTTGATGAAACACTTTGATCAAATCAAATAGTTTCATATTCATGTTTCCTTTGGTAAACTTACTTTACACATTTAAACAATCATTTAATGATAATTACCATCTTCGTTAAAACACAATACATCGAATATGTATTGACTTTTAACAATTCTTTAAACACTTTGTATTCAAGTAATACACGGTGTTCAAGTTATTTTGCCGAACTTAGGCATAATTTATATGTGATAAGAAATCGAATGACTTTCACATATTATCATATAACTTTGGATTTTAAACAATGGTTTTCATTCCGTAATGAAATATCATTTAAGTTGGGTATTTTAAACACGGCATTTTTTTAATGTTTTACAAATGTTCATGCATTATCAATTAGTTTAAAACAACAAGGATAATTCACACATAATCAAACAAGATATGAACACGAATAGAAATCATTCATAAAAGTGGAACAACTGTTTGTTACAAACTCATATGAATAACCGTCTCACGAAGTGTGAGACGCACTAAATAAGTTCACAATCTCTTGATTACAATAATCATCCTAAAACATAAACTAAATGATAAATGTCGAGGGAGAGTGTCGTCGGCCATCATCATCATGCTCGCCATCAACACGCAATGTCACCTCCTCTCTAGCAAGCACCTCTTATGCAGAAGGACCTGTTTTCAGCAAAACAGAACAAGTATCAGATATACTTAACACTGCAAATGTGTTTGCAAGATTATAACATTTATAAAACTGTATATCAAATATATACCTTTGTCATTGATGACCTGGGCGACATCTGGTTCAACCAACACATTCCTGAGATGTGTCACGAACCGGTGGAACTCCATTGATTCCGTGTCGCCCCTCATTACGTAAGTCCTGACTTGTGCTTGGTTGCTTGGTGCAGCGACCATAGCACAACACTGTTTGCGAAAGAGCCCGTCATCCAGTTATCCAGGAAGTATGCAGGCCTCATGTACACATCATGCACGTGCTCCAAGTGGTCGTCCAATGATGAGTTCTCCTCCATCTTAATTGAGAGGAAGTCTCCCATCAGCTCATGCTCCCATATGCGTACTTGTTCCACGAAATGTGTCCTAAGCTATAGCATCACCGAACGAGGGTCGACATCACCCACGAAAGGCCATAGCTCATCCACCATTCTGAAGCGCATGGTAACTGAAATGAAGGAGGTCATCTCACGATGGAGATAGTGGTCTTTGCGCTCCTCTGGGGTCTCTAGGTCAGTGGGCTGATCCAAATCCATCCCGTCGACTATGTAGTCGACCACGTCGTTCTCACTAAGGAGAACGTGGAGACGTGCAACCCATATTGAGAAGTTTGATCCATCTAATCTGAGCTTCTCTCCTTCTAACCAATCAATCATCAACACGAAAGGAGGAATTTAGACTAAGTTTATAATTAATTGAGTTAATAGTAACTCCACTCAGAAACACCTATCCCCAAAAGGGTTCCTAGTGATAACACGACCCCTATCAGCCACATCTCCCCCGATCGTCACGGCCATCAATGTGGGTTCAAGGGTGGACGCTAAACGTCGTTCACATCATTCATGCGACTCGTGCTCGATCTTTCGACCATCCACGTTCTGAGGCCATGTCTGCACATGCTAGGTGATGACCCACAAGTATAGGGGGTGTATCGCAGTATTTTTGAGGGAAGTGAAACCCAATTTATTGATTTGACACAAGGGGAGCCAAAGAATATTTATAAGTCTTAACAACTGAGTTGTCAATTCAGCTGCACCTAGAAACAATCTTGCTCACAGCAGTTTATCAGTAGCAACAGTTTTGTAGTAGGAATAGCAAAGCAACAACAGTAGTAAAGCAAATACAGTAGTAACAAAAGCAGTAAACAGTGGGATTCGAGTGCGGTAGGCATAGGGATGGATGGACGGGCGTTGCATGGACAAGACAATCCACATAGCAATCAGAACATAGGGCAATTGTAGATAAATAAGATAAAGCATCCAAGTACTAGACAATCCTAGGCATGTGTTCCATATATAGTCATACGTGCTCGCAATGAGAACTTGCACAACATATTTTGTCCTGCCAGCCCGTTTGCAGCGGGGCCTCTAGAGAACTACTGGCAATTAAGGTGCTCCTTTTAATAGAGCACCAGAGCAAAGCATTAACACTCTGTGAACACATGTGATCCTCACATCAAAGCCATTCCCTTCCGGTTATCCCGATTTCTGTCACTTCGGGGCCATAGGTTCCGGATAACAACGTGTGTATACAACTTGCAGATAAGACCAAGAACAATACTATCATAATGAATCAATAACATGTTCAGATCTGAAATCATGGCACTCGGGCCCTAGTGACAAGCATTAAGCACAACAAGTTGCAACAAAGTCATAAAGCACTAATAGAAGATACTAGGCACCATGCCCTAACAAGCTGATGCCATTACATGAACGATCTCATCCAATCCCTACCATCCCCATAGCCTACAGCGGGGGATTACTCACGCATAGATGGGGGAAATATGGATGGTCGATGGAGATGATGGTGGAGATCAATGGAGATGGCTCCGGGGGCACTTCCCCGTCCCGGCAGGGTGCCAGAACAGAGACTTTCTGTCCCCCGAATCTCCCCTTCAGTGGTGGCGGTGCTGCAGAACTTTTTCTAGAAAAACGTCGACCCCCCCCAGAATTTTTAGGTCAGAAGGCTTCTTATAGGCGAAGAGGGAGACCGAGGGGGTGCCTGGGGCCACCACACCATGCCCTGGCGTGGCCAGGCCCAGCCCACTCCTGGGGGTGGTGTGGCCAGCCCCTGGCCCTCCTCCGTCTCGTATTCTGGCTCCGTGAGTCTTTCGGAAAAATAGGCACTTTGGCTTTTGTCCCGTCCAATTCCGAGAATATTCATTTTCTGACTTTCCTGGAACCAAAAATAGCAGAAAACAGGAAGCTGGCACTGTGGCTCTTGTTAATAGGTTAGTCCAAGAAATCATATGAAAAGTACTCCAAAGTGTGGACAAAACACAAGAAAGGAGATAAAACCAAGCATGGAACATCAAAAATTATAAATACATTTGCAATGTATCAACATCCCCAAGCTTAACTCCTGCTCATCCTCGAGTAGGTAAGTGATAAAAAGAAAGAATAATTTTTGAGGTGACATGCACCATCAAAGACTTGATCAAAGTATTTGTAAAACATTCAAAGGTTGGATCATAGTACTTCAATCATAACAAGAAAGACAAAGTTCTAGCAATAAGACAAAGAAACTATGGTGCAACATGAAAAGGCACAAACAAAAGATTCATGAATAACAATGCTTTGCAAGACGTTTGTTTGTTTCACATAAAGAAAACATAGCATAGTGGCATTCAGCTTGTCCCTCATGGAGTAGCAAACATAAATGCATAGGACACCTTCGAAGTTTACAAGAGTGACTAGATACAAATAGTTCAAAACAAGCAATATCAAGGTATGCATCAATCAACAAGTCTTGGGACAATGCACATAGAACTAAGAATGGCCACTATGCTCTCAAGAAAGTGCTCAAAGAATGTGTGGAGACTCAACAAGGAAATGAACAGGTTTTGAAAAGTTTGAAAGGCTTCCAAATGCTGAAAGTATGGCACTCATTAGCTTTGAGCTCTCATTGCCCCTATCATAAGCATCTTTAATGTGGTTAAGGTGAAAGTGAGGTCCAATCTAAGTTATATGCTTGACAGACTATAAACTAAAAATCCCAAGTCCCTTGAGTACGAAGGTCGCTCCTCATGCTACTCAACTTTAGTTACCGGTAAGTTCTTGCCATCGTAAGTATGTGCGTATCATAGAGAACCGCCAACGGGGTACCCCTTGCCCGATGATACGGAAGAATCCCCATATCAAAATGACAAGGCAAGCAGACAATGAGTATCTTAGCAATCTTCTTATTTACCATGGGAAAATGGTGCTTTTTTCTCTCTTTCCTCTTTTCATAAGTTTCTTTTTTCTTTTTCTTTTTCTTTTTCTCAATAGCTATCTCTCTTTTTTTATAAGAAGAATGCTTCATAGATATCATTATGGTTACGCTGCAGGTTTCCACCATGTCAGCATGGATTAGACCAGCGGCCTGGGCGTTTCTCTAACACACATACATAACTCCATGGACTTACAAGCTCCCCTTTTATTTCACACCGACGACATCCGCAAACAAAAGAGCAAGGTATCAACTGGGTATATATTTACAAGTGTTGAAAGCGTTCCCCGTGACAGCACGGTTCTGCTAATCCCCAGCCTATAATTAGCAAGCATATAACTTTCATGGAGAGTTCACAATGGTTCAGGTTTATTAAGTGCAGGAAATAAAGTGTGCCATCAAGTTCGTGAGAGCTTTACTAACTAACTTTCTCATAACAAGCAAACATTTTATTCGGAAGAAAACAAGGCATATTGAATATGCACGGAAGTAGCAAATGATGCTAATAGGTAGGTATGGTGGACACTTTGGCAATATTTGGTTTAAGGGAGTTGGAAACATGAGTAAAACACTCAGTGTAAGTGAAGGCTAGCAATAGTAAGGGAGTGACAAACGAGAGAGCAACAATGGCCATAATCATGCAGAGCGACAAAACATCATTGACCAAAGCATAAAGTGATACTACAAGTTGAAAACTAAAGGATCATAAAGGCTTATGGTGACTTGGGATAGTCATAACATGGTGTGAGCATGTGTCAAGTCAACCCAAATAAAGCATCAAAGGAGAATACCACAATACTATGCTTTAATATGCTAAAACAACGCATGATTCTTCCAAAGCACATTAAGAAATCTCAATTGTTTATAACAAGTCATACTACAGCAAAGAATACTAAGCATAAAGACAAAACAATATCAAGCATGGCATGACAAAGCATAGGCCACAGTCAAAAACAAGCTCTCTTTACCACTTAAGCTTCCTACTCTTTTCCAATCCAAACCAAAATATTTGAACACCAATATATGAAAGAGGAGGTCCAACCAATTTATTCAGAAAACTAAGCAAACATGCAAACTAAAAACCAAAACGAAAACGAAAAAGAAGACGCTCCAAGAACAACACAACTATGCATGAAACAATAAAAATGAAGTGTTTGGAAGAAACCTGGGATTTTTATTGATGAAGAGGGGGATGCCTTGGGCATCCCCAAGCTTTGACGCTTGTACTTTTTGGATATTTCTTGGGGTGACACGCGTGGCATACCCAAGCTTGAGCTTTAGTCCATCCTTCATCTCATTACTCATTCCTTCCATACACCTGAAATTTTTTCCTTCATACAAAACTTCACACAATCTTTATTAGCAACATTAGTGCACTCAAGATAAATAAGTCTTAAGGTTCAGTTCTAATACCAAATAAACTTCCGTTAAAACACTGGCTACTGTAGTACTTCCCTAAAAAAGCTCAATTCCCCAAAATAACTCAAAAAGGAACCAACAAGAAGCAAATGCAGAAAATGGCAGAAATCTGTCAAAACAGACCAGCAGGTAAAGACGAATTTTTTCGATGAACTTCTGTTGCTCAAATCAAAAAGTGTTGAACTAACGAAAGTTAGGTAACAACCTGGGGCAGAATCACAAAACATTACATCTCAATCCGACATACAGAGCTCTCTCACGATTTTTTACGATGAAGCACAAAAATCTGTTTCGGGACAGCAACTTTCTCAATCATTACTTCTCTCTCATTAGAGGTTACTCTTGGCACAAAAAGCAAATAAAAAGGATAAGGAGCGGTTATTACTGAAGTAATAACTTCCAAGACTCATCTAAAACTTTTGGGTTATCTCCCAATAAGTACTTTTCTTTAACGCCTTTAAGTTAGGCAAAAGCAAAAACTGAAAATGGATAAAATAGAAGTAAGCGGAGATAATCATGGTGAAAACATTGTTTTGTTCAATGAAATCCTTTTGTTAACAAGGTTGATCAGGTCTTGTTATCAAAACAATTTCATATGATACAAAACTTTGTATTCCACTAATGATTATGTTACCTCAACCTTGATAGCAATGGTCCCAATCATAATAGTTTCAATTTTTTCTCTTGGTATGGGACAATATATTTCTCCAACTTGAATGCCCTCAACATGTTCAATTGAATTCAAGCCATAAGTACTTTCAATCTTCTTGGGGAAATAGATAGTATGTTCCTTGTCATTGACATTGAAGGTCACCTTCCCTTGATTACAATTAATAATAGCTCATGCAGTATTTAAGAAAAAGGTCTCCCAAGAATAATAGACATATTATCATCTTCAGGCATAATAGTTTGAGAGGATGCTCTCATAAGAAATATGAGTTGAAGTAAAAGAGAGCATCAAGAAGCAAATTCAAAACACATTTAAGTCTAACCCACTTCCTATGCATGGAATCATGTATGCAAATAAATTCACAAAGAACAAAGTGACAAGCATAGGAAGATAAAACAGGAGTAATTTCAAAACTTTCAACACATAGAGAGGTGTTTCAATACCATGAAAACTTCCACAACCATATTTTCGTCTCTCATAATAATTTTCAGTAGCCTCATGAAGAAACTCAACAATATAACTATCACATAAAGCATGCTTTTCATGATCTACAAGCACTAGAGCTTTATCATAAACATTTTCAAAAGAATCCTCAGGAACATAACATTCATCCTCCTTTAGTAAGCATGGAGGACAATCAAATAATGTAAGGGATAAAGAGTTACTCTCATTAGAAGGTAGGTATGGGTAGCTAATCCATTCTTCCTCCTTTTGTTCATCACTCTCCTTCTCTTTTTCATCTAATGAGATTTAAGGTTCATCAAATTCTTCTTCCATAGGATCCTGCAAGGCATTAGTCTCTTCCATTTGTGGAAAGCATCTATTAAAATATTCAAGAATATAGCCATTTTCATCCTTGTAATTATCAAAGCAAAATTTAAGTATACCATAAACCTCATACTTATAAGGAGAATCATCAATATTTTCAAGCAAACTAGCAAGTTCAAATGCACCCTTCCAAGCAATAAATTCCTCAATTTGTTCCACATCATAAAGATCATAATTTCTCTTAACATAGGAAGATATGGTAACATTATCATTATACTCACATTGAAAAGGGAGGTGTTTATACCTCCTATAGCAACTAGATTTATCAAAGAAATAAGTAACATTATAAGTGGAGCACATGTTTCTAGCAATGGTATACAATCTATCAATTTGTCCCCATAAGTGTTTCCCTTTTTGTGACAAGCGGTGTTCCTTATAATAATATTTTTCATCTTCCGTGAACCCACCTTGCCAATAAGCTTCAGTTTCCAAGAAACCAACCATTGACAACAAGCATGATAAAGCAAGACAATAACAGACCAACGAAAATAACAACTAGAGTAGGAACCAATTTTTTTGTATTTTTGATGAAGGAACAACCAAACAAGGAAGAAAATAAACTTAGCTTGAACAATAGTGAATCCAAGTGTGCTTGATAAATAAAGCTATGCTCCCCGGCAACGGCGCCAGAAAATAGTCTTGATGACCCACAAGTATAGGGGGTGTATCGCAGTATTTTCGAGGGAAGTGAAACCCAATTTATTGATTCGACACAAGGGGATCCAAAGAATATTTATAAGCCTTAACAACTGAGTTGTCAATTCAGCTGCACCTAGAAACAATCTTGCTCACAACAGTTTATCAGTAGCAACAGTTTTGTAGTAGGAATAGCAAAGCAACAGCAGTATTAAAGCAAAGACAGTAGTAACAAAAGCAGTAAACAGTGGGATTCGAGTGCGGTAGGCATAGGGATGGATGGACGGGCGTTGCATGGACAAGACAATCCACATAGAAATCAGAACATAGGGCAATTGCAGATAAATAAGATAAAGCATCCAAGTACTAGACAATCCTAGGCATGTGTTCCATATATAGTCATACGTGCTCGCAATGAGAACTTGCACAACATCTTTTGTCCTGCCAGCCCGTTTGCGGCGGGGCCTCTAGGGAACTACTGGCAATTAAGGTGCTCCTTTTAATAGAGCACCGGAGCAAAGCATTAACACTCCGTGAACACATGTGATCCTCACATCAAAGCCATTCCCTTCCGGTTATCAGGATTTCTGTCACTTCGGGGCCATAGGTTCCGCACAACAACGTGTGTATACAACTTGCAGATAATACCAAGAACAATACTATCATAATGAATCAATAACATGTTCAGATCTGAAATCATGGCACTCGGGCCCTAGTGACAAGCATTAAGCACAACAAGTTGCAACAAAATCATAAAGCACTAATAGAAGATACTAGGCACCATGCCCTAACAATCTGATGCCATTACATGAACGATCTCATCCAATCCCTACCATCCCCATAGCCTACAGCGGGGGATTACTCACTCATAGATGGGGGAAACATGGATGGTCGATGGAGATGATGGTGGAGATCAATGGACATGGCTCCAGGGGCACTTCCCCATCCCGGCAGGGTGCCAGAACAGACTTTCTGTCCCCCGAATCTCCCCTTCGGTGGTGGCGGCGCTGTGGAACTTTTTCTGGAAAAACGTCGACCCCCCCCCCGGAGTTTTTAGGTCAGAAGGCTTCTTATAGGCGAAGAGGGAGACCGAGGGGGTGCCTGGGGCCACCACACCATGCCCTGGCACGGCCAGGCCCAGCCCGCGCCTGGGGGTGGTGTGGCCAGCCCTTGGCCCTCCTCCGTCTCGTATTCTGGCTCCATGAGTCGTCCGGAAAAATAGGCACGTTGGCTTTTGTCCCGTCCAATTCCGAGAATATTCATTTTTGACTTTCCTGGAACCAAAAACAGCAGAAAACAGGCAGCTGGCACTGTGGCTCTTGTTAATAGGTTAGTCCAAGAAATCTTATGAAAAGTACTGCAAAGTGTGGACAAAACACAAGAAAGGAGATAAAACCAAGCATGGAACATCAAAAATTATAGATACATTTGCAATGTATCACTAGGCTCGCCAACTCAACCTTAGTGTATTCGCTGTGTAACATGGCTTACACCCACTGTATGCGAACGTAGATATGTCTAACACCCAGGCATGTAACCCTGGATCGCCTCATACCGAAGAACTTTCTTGGTGGTGCACACTAAGGGGGGACACAATCGTTGGTAATTTTAACAGGGATCATCTTAGTAGGCTACCGTCAAGTATCTAATACTATCACACAATAAGACATACAAACAATAACATTGAATGTAAATGCTATGTGATATGGTCCTTCACGTCGTGATCTCCATCCGTCGTCACCGGGTTCCGGCGCCAGGGTTCCGGCGCCGTAGACACCAGGGTACCGGTGTCTTTCCGGCGTGGTAGTTTGTCACCTCCGTGACTATCTACTACTATGTAACAAAAGGTAATCACTTTACCTTTGCCACAACCATATCACAAAGCAACGCCCTCTGCAAAACAAAGTTAGACGCCTCTACTTTATCTTTGCATGTTTTACGTGGCTGAATGGGCTTTCGCACAAGAACCGTTCTTACCTATGAACTTTCAGCACAACGTTCATCAAGTAGTTGTCTCTACTACACCCCTTTCGGGGCCCTCCGTTTCAAATGGTATACCAACTAATGCGAGAGAGACACACACCCCCTAAGCCACTTTATACGGTACAAGCCGTATGTCAAGTGTGGACTAGTCTCGCGAATGAACGCGTAAAGTCGGTTGGGGGTCGCTTCATCAAGCATTACTGCGGTATATACAAGTACATGTGGGAGGGTAACAACTAAAATATCAATGCCCACATGCTACATCTCGTGTGTTCTACCCGTACTAGCATTACTACGCATAGATCTAGCTCTGATACCACTGTAGGGGTTCCGCGTATGAAAACAATAAATTTTACTCTACGCCCCTGAACCCCTGAAGCTGCCAGGACCTATCTATTACTAATACAGTAACGTTAGGGGATTTTCGAGAACTTACCCTTGAAGACCGAAAAGCGTTGTCAACGCTCAGGAGAGCGTGGTTGATGTAGACGAGCCGAAGCCGACCTCAAGGTCGTGATGAAGTCCTTGCGCTCCTTGGCTCCAACGACTTGAGTGCCTCAAGTGCAACACCTCGCGGGGAGTTACGCATGTCCGGTGCCAGAGGATGACTCCCGCTTCCCTGATCCAGCAGCAGTTGCGGAAGTAGAGCTCCCGGATCCGAATCCAGCAGCGCGACGGCGCTCCACGGTGAAGATGTCTCTCATTCGCGCAGTCCAGACTTGGGACCACGGTCACGAGAGAGAGAGGGGGAGAGAGAAAATATCAATTAGAGGTCCTCCCAAAAGTGAGAAGACCTTTATTGATTATTGGTGTATTTAAATTGGCCAAATACCCCCACTATATATAGGGGGAGGGGAGGTACTACCTCCCTCAAAGTCCCGGGGTGGGACTAAAGGAGAGGAGGGGGAGGGGAGGCCGCCGGCCACCTAGTGGGTCCCGTGCGGGGGGGATAGGCCTAGCCGGCCTCCCCCTTGCCCCTTCTCCCTCTCTCCTTTCCCCTAATGGGCCCTCTCCCTCCGGAAATTGGCCCATTAAGCCTTTGACCATTTAAATTGATTTTCTCTTTATTAAATAATTATGAATAAATGATTAAATCAACATTTAACATTCATTCACATATTAATCAACCTCCGTGGCTATGGAACACCTTCCACCTCCACTCCGGATATCCTCCGGACTTACCGAAACCCTTCTAGTTTTCTCCCTACTCTTCTTTGGTGATTCCACCGATCCTATAAACACTCTCTAAGCATCATCAAGCCCTTAAGCGTGATACCCCATGGTTCGGGAACACTCCAGAAATGGTCGGGGCACTCCCGCACCAATGATCGACAGAGGGACCTGGATGGCCATGTGACCTCTGTGTGTTCCACGAAGATCTTTCATCGTTTGAACCGGGACAATCGTGTCTTATTCCCTTTGTCACTCGATACTTGCATTGCCCGAGATCTGATCAATGACATCACCATGTCGTGTTCAATCTCGTTACTGAACAATGCTACTTGACTCGTTCCGACAAGCGATATCCCCGTGATCAAATCACATGTTGTGCAGCTATTGGATATAACCTCTCCGAGTGGGCCCTTGAGTATCTTCCCGTCACATGGACGGACAAATCCCACTCTTGACATATATTGCCTCTACGGTTTCCTCCGAATACCTGAACACACTTTATAACCACCGTATTACCAGATGGTGTTTGATGCTATCTAAGCACTCTCGGGAGACAGTGATTGATATAGCCTCATGGTCCAAGGAATAGTCAACGAGGATCCATTTCTAATCATCGTAACTTGAACTTCGTGACATGATCGGCTGATGGCTCAATGCACGGCGCCCAGAAAAAATGCTTGATGGCGGTGTTGATGTAGAGCTCGTTGGGAACCCCAAGAGGAAGGTATGATGAGCACAACAGCAAGTTTCCCTTAGTTATGAAACCAAGGTTTAATCGAACCAGTAGGAGCAAGGAAACACCTCAAAGGTGTTTCTAGCTGAGATTTGGTAGGGCGCACTACCGGTGCTAATAACCATGTGGAGACCTGCACAACACAACCACAGAACTTTGTCCCCAACTTGCGATGAGGTTGTCAATCTCACCGTGTTTTGCGGAAAACAAAGGATTAAACGTATCAAATGGAAAGAAGTAAAAGTTTGCAGAAAGTAAACACAAAGCAGTAAAAGATTGTAGATTGTATGTAAAAGACAAGGACCAGGATCCATAGTTCACTAGAGGTGGCTCTCCTTAAGATAGATAACATGCTGGGTGAACAAATTACAGCGGGGCAATTGACAAACACCGAGAAAGCATTACATGCATATACTAATCATCTTGACTCCTTTGAGACTTGATTGGGCAATACAACATAATACATAGACCGCCATCCAACTGCATCTATGACTAATAATCCACCTTCAGGTTATCATCCGAACCCCCTACAGTATTAAGTTGCAAGCAACAGATTATTGCTTTACGGACTGCGTGTAAGGTAAACAATACAATTGCTCTATGAACAAAGGATTGTTGTTTTCTCCCTAGTAGCAACAGTACATCTAGTACCTTAGAGATTTCTATCACTTCCCCACATTACCAGAGGCATGAACCCACTATCGAGCATAAATACTAACTCTTGGAGTTGCTAGCATCTACTTAGCCAAGATAGCTACTAACAACGGAAAGCATGCAAGATCTCAAATAACAAAGACGTGATAGATTCAATAATCAATCTGAAATAGCATCTCAATATCCATCGGATCCCCGCAAACACAACATGTATGAATTACAAATAGATGATCTTGATCATGAACGGAGCTCACAAGATCTAAACATGAAAGCACAAAGGAGGAGAAACCAGCCATCTAGCTACTACATGGATCTGTAGTCCAAGGATGAACTACTCATGCATCACACCGGAGGCTTGCATGGTGATGAAGAAGGCCTCCAGGGTGAATTCCCCTCTCTGGCAGGGTGCCGAGAAGAGCTTCAGATCCCCCCCGATCTAGGGATGGACATGACGGCGGCTACAGACTCTTTCGTGGATTTTTGATCGGGTACCTAGGGTTTTCGTCCCGAGGGCAACTTATAGGCGGAAGGAGAGGCCGAGGGGGTGCTGGGGGCGGCCAGACCACCCCCTGGCGTGGGCCAGGCCTAGCCGCGCGGCCAGGTGGTGTGGCCGGCCCCTAGCCCTTCTCCATCTCGTATTCTGACACTTGATCCCTTCCGGAAAAATAGGCACTTTGGCTTTTGTCCCGTCCAATTCCGAGAATATTCATTTTCTGACTTTTCTGGAACCAAAAACAACACAAAACAGGCAGCTGGCACTGTGGCTCTTGTTAATAGATTAGTCCAAGAAATCATAATAAAAGTACTCCAGAGTTGGAACAAAACACAAGAAAGTGGATAAAACCAAGCATGGAACATCAAAAATTATAGATACATTTGCAATGTATCAACATCCCCAAGCTTAACTCCTGCTCGTCCTCGAGTAGGTAAGTGATAAAAAGAAATAATTTTTGAGGTGACATGCACCATCAAAAACTTGATCAAAGTATTTGCAAAACTCAAAGCTGGGATCATAGTACTTCAATCATAACATGAAAGACAAAGTTCTAGCAATAAGCAAAGAAACTATGATACAACATGAAAAGGCACAAACAAAAGATTCATGAATAACAATGCTTTGCAAGACGTTTGTTTGTTTCACATAAAGAAAACATAGCATAAAAGTATTCAGCGTGTCCCTCAATAGAGTAGCAAATATAAATGCATAGGACACCTTCAAAGTTCATAAGAGTGACTAGATACAATAGTTTCAAACAAGCAATAACAAGTTATGCATCAATCAACTAGTGTTGGGATAATGCACATAGAACTAAGAATGGCCACTATGCTCTCAAAGTAGTGCATAAAGATAGAAGGTGGAGACTCAATATAATGGTGGAAGAAAGGCCTTTTGTAAAAAGGAAGTAGGGATTCAAGTCTCATAAAGAGCTTCCAAAAATTATGGTACTTATAGCTTTCAGCTCTCATTGCCCCTATCATAAGCATCTTGAAGGTGGTTAAGGTTAAAGTGACACAACTAAGAGGATATGCTTGACAAGTTATAAACCGAAATCTCATGCCCCTTACTTACGAAGACTGATCCTCATGCTACTCAACTTCAGTCACGAGTAAGCTCTTGTCATTGTAAGTATATGTGTATCATTAAGAACCGCCAACGGGGTACCCCTTGCACATGATACAGAAGCTTTCCCATAATCAAAATGACAAGGCAAGCAGACAATGAGCATCTCAGCGATCTTTTTATTTGCTATTTGCATAGGTTTTTATTGAGGATGCTTCATAGAATGCTCATTATGGTGATGCTGCAAGTTTCCACCATGATTAGGCATGGCTTAGGCTAGCGGCCCAGGCGTTTCTCTAACACACATACAAACTCCATGATCTTACAAGTTCCACTTTTATTTCACACCGTCGGGATCCGTAAGCAAAAGAACACGATATCAACGGGGTACAAAGTACAAGTGCAATGCTGAAAGCATTCACCATGGTACATGGTTCTGCTAATTTCAACTTATAAAGCGCAAGCATATACGCAACAAAGAAGGACCCAATGGTTCATGTTTATTAGAGGCAATAAAGTAAAGTGTGCCATCAAGTTCGTGAGAGCTTTAATCACTAGTTTTCTCATAACAAGTGGAAGGTAAACAAAAGCATGAATATACTTGGAATAGCATAATCTAGTAGGTAGGTATGGTGGACTCTTTGGAAAAACTTGGTTTAGGGAGTTGGATGCATGAGTGGAACTCATACTTGGTTGTGGAGGCTAGCAAAAGACTAGGAGCGACAAACTAAGAGAGCAATAATGGTCATAATCATGCAGAGCGACAAAACATCATTGATCAAAGCATAAAGTGATACTACAAGTTGAAAACTAAAGGATCATAAAGGCTATGGTGACTTGAGATAGTCATAACATGGTGTGAGCACGTACCAAGTCAACCCAAATAAAGTATCAAAGGAGAATACCATTATACTATGCTTTAATATACTAAAACAACGCATGATTCATCCAAGGCACATTAAGCAATCTCAATTGTTTATAACAAGTCATGCTACAACAAAGAATACTAAGCATAAAGCCAAAACAATATCAAGCATGGCATGACAAAGCATAGGCCACAGTCAAAAACGAGCTCCTTTTACCACATAAGTATGAACTTTCCTACTCTTTTCCAAACCAAACCAAACTATTTGCAAACCAAAGTGTGAAAGAGGGTTCCAACCAACTTATTCAGAAAACTAAGCAAACCAAGCAAACTAAAAACCAAAATGAAAACGAAAAAGAAGACGCTCCAAGAAAAACAAAACTGTGCACGAAACAATAAAAATGAAGCGTTTGGAAGAAACCTGGGATTTTTATTGATGAAGAAGGGGATGCCTTGGGCATCCCCAAGCTTTGACGCTTGTAATTCTTGGATATTTCTTGGGGTGACACGCGTGGCATCCCCAAGCTTGAGCTTTAGTCCATCCTTCATCTCATTACTCATTCCTTCCATACACCTAAAATTTTTCCTTCATACAAAACTTCACACAATCTCATTAGCAACATTAGTGCCCTTAAGATAAATAAGTCTCAAGGTTAAGTTCTAACACCAAATAAACTTCCATTAGAACACTAGATACTGTAGCACTTCCCTCAAAAAGCTTAATTCCCCAAAAGAACTCAAAAAGGAACCCACAAGAAGCAAATGCAGAAAATGGCAGAAATCTGTCAAAACAAACCAGCAGGTAAAGATGAATTTTTTCGAAGACCTTCTGTTGCTCAAATAAACAAGTGTTGAACTAACGAAAGTTAGATAACAACCTGGGTCAGAATCATAAAAAATTACAGCTCAATCCTACGTACAGAGCTGTCTCAAGAATTTTTACGGTGAAGCACAGAAATCTGTTTCGGGACAGCAACTTTCCCAATCATTACTTCACTCTCATTAGAGGTTACTCTTGGCACAAAAAGCAAATAAAAAGGATAAGGAGAGGTTATTACAGAGGTAATAACTTCTAAGACTCATCTAAAACTCTTGGGTTATCTCCCAACAAGTACTTTTCTTTAACGCCTTTAAGTTAGGCATAAGAAGTAAAGAAAGAATCAAGTGTTCTCAAATGAAGAAGCATTAAGACCAAATTTTGTTTTCATAGGAGAATCAAAAGAAATCTTTTCTATCTTTTTAGGGAAGTGTTCTATACCTTTATTGAGTGGGAGTTTATATTTAATGGTGCCTTCTTTCATATCAATGATCGCACGAACAGTTCTAAGAAAAGGTCTTCCCAAAGTAATAGGACAAGAAGCATTGTATTCAACATCCAAAACATAGAAATCAACGGGGACATAGGAATCATTAACCATAATAATAACATCATTAAGACTCCCCATGAGTTTCTTTTTAGCATTAGCATCAAGTGGGACATTCAAATAACAATCTTCAAGAGGAGGCAAATCAAGCATATCATAAATCCTTCTAGGCATAATAGAAACACTACTATCAAGATCACACAAAGCTTTGAAATCAAAGTCATTCACTTTCATATTAATGATGGGTTCCCAACCGTCTTCTTGCTTTATAGGAATAGAAGCTTTATGTTTCATCTTTTCTTCCTTAATCTTTATGAGAGCATCGATAATGTGTTTTGTAAAGGCCATGTTCATAGCACTAGCATTAGGACTTTTAGAAAGCTTTTGTAGGAACTTAATAACTTCAGAGATATTGCAACCATCAAGATCAAAATCAACTTTATCATCTAAAGTAGTAGAACTATTACTAGCCTCAACACTAGTGGTGGTAATAGTAGAAACACTAATGTTTCTAGCAATTTCATCTTCTCTTTCCCACTTAGCATGTAATTCAGCTAATAGTCTAACATTTTCATCAATTCTTACTTGTATGGCATTAGTAGCTGCAAAGGGATTCTCATTAGTTTTAGGTTTAGCAGCCATTTTATTAATCAATGAAGATTGAGCTTCAGACAAAGATGATATATTTCTTTCAGCATTAGAGAGTTTCAATTGTAAACTAGGTATTTCCCTATTTAGACTCTCAAGTTGATGGCTAATGTTCTTCAAGATGGTGGATTGTTCCTCCATAGTTTTAGTAAATAGTTTATTTTGCTCATATTGCATTTGCATGAAGTTTTTAGTGGCTCTTTCAACTTCTAAAATTCTTCCTTCACTAGGTAATTCAGATTTACCATTAAAGCCATAAGTAGTATTAGGAGGATAAGGCTTATAATTGTTGTTACCAAAATTGTTCCTATAAGCATTATTACCATAAGCATTGTTGCCAAAGTTGTTATTTCTTATGAAGTTCACATCAACTTGCTCTTCTTGAGCAACCAAAGAGGCTAAAGGCACATTATTTGGATCAATATGGGCTTTCCCATTAACAAGCATAGACATAATAATATCAATCTTATCACTCAAGGAGGAGGTTTCTTCAACAGAATTTACCTTCTTACCTTGTGGAGCTCTCTCAGTGTGCCATTCAGAATAATTAACCATCATATTATCCAATAGTTTTGTTGCAGCACCCAAAGTGATGGTCATGAAGGTACCTCCAGCAGCTGAATCCAATAGGTTCCTTGAAGAATAGTTCAATCCTGCATAAAAAGTTTGGATGATCATCCAAGCAGTCAGTCCATGAGTGGGACAATTCTTTACCAAAGATTTCATTCTTTCCCAAGCTTGAGCAACATGCTCATTATCAAGTTGTTTAAACTTCATTATTTAACTTCTCATGGATATAATCTTAGCAGGAGGATAGTATTTTCCAATAAAAGCATCTTTGCACTTAGTCCAAGAATCAATACTATTCCTAGTTAAGGAATTCAACCACTCTTTAGCTTTTCCTCTCAAAGAGAAAGGAAACAAATTCAGCTTAATAATATCACCATCTATATCCCTATGCTTTTGCATCTCACAAAGTTCAACAAAGTTATTTAGATGGGAAGCAGCATCTTCATTACCAATACCAGAAAATTGTTCTCTCATAACAAGATTGAGCAAAGCAGGTTTTATCTCAAAGAAAGTATTTTCAGCCATAGGTGGAGAAATAGGAGTGCTCATAAAATCATTGTTGTTGGTGCTAGTGAAGTCACACAACTTGGTGTTTTCAAGAGTAGTCATTTTTTTTGGGTTTTCAAATAAGAAAGCAAACAAGTAGAACTAATTTTTTTGTGTTTTTTGAAGAACAAAACAAGCAAACAAAGCAAAAAGAAACTAAGCAAAACAAAAACAACAAAGTAAAGAGATTGGTTATGAGGGACTCCCCTTGTGAAGATGTCCTTGACTCCCCGGCAACGGCGCCAGAAAAATGCTTGATGACTCAACGCACGGCGCCCAGAAAAAATGCTTGATGGCGGTGTTGATGTAGAGCTCGTTGGGAACCCCAAGAGGAAGGTATGATGAGCACAACAGCAAGTTTCCCTCAGTTATGAAACCAAGGTTTAATCGAACCAGTAGGAGCAAGGAAACACCTCAAAGGTGTTACTAGCTGAGCTTTGGCAGGGCGCACTACCGGTGCTAGTACCAACATGGAGACCAGCACAACACAACAACATAACTTTGTCCCTAACTTGCGATGAGGTTGTCAATCTCACCGTGTTTTGCGAAAAACAAAGGATTAAACTTAATCATAAACTATATGAAATATGATAATAGTCCTTACTACTATTTGTCTCTAGGGCATATTTCCAACAAAAATTAGTGATTAAAGCTCTCATGAACTTGATGGCACACTTTACTTTCTTGCACTTAATAAACTTGAACCATTGTGCCCATATATGTTGCGTATATGCTTGCGCTTTGTAAGTTGTAAATTAGCAGAACCATGCTATCATGGCGAACGCTTTCAACATTGCACTTGTACTTTGTACCTAGTTGATATCATGCTCTTTTTTCTATGGATGTTGTCGGTGTGAAATGAAAGGGGAGCTTGTAAGTCCATGGAGTTATGTATGTGTGTTAGAGAAATGCCTGAGCCGCTGGTCTAATCCATGCCTAATCATGGTGGAAACCTGCAGCGTAACCATAATGAGCATCTATGAAGCATTCTTCTTATAAAAAAAGAGTTAGATATTGAGAAAAAATAAAAAAATAAAAAAAGAGATATGAGAAAAGAGGAAAGAGAGAAAAAAGCACCGTATTCCCATGGTAAATAAGAAGATTGTTGAGATGCTCGTTGTCTGCTTGCCTTGTCATTTTGATATTGGGATTCTTCCCTATCATCAGGCAAGGGGTACCCCATTGGCGGTTCGCTATGATACACATATACTTACTATGACAAGAACTTACCGGTAACTAAACTTGAGTAGCATGAGGAGCGGCCCTCGTATTCAAGGGACATGAGATTTTCAACTTACAACTTGTCAAACATATCATCATATTTTATCACTTTAACCTTAATCACCTAAAGATGCCTATGATAGGGGCAATGAGAGATGAAAGCTAATGCTTGATGGCTCTGTGTATAGCGCCCAGAAAAATGCTTGAGCAATGATGATGTAGAGCTCATTGGGAACCCCAAGAGGAAGGTATGATGAGCACAGCAGCAAGTTTCCCTCAGTAATGAAACCAAGGTTTAATCAAACCAGTAGGAGCAAGGAAACACCCCAAAGGTGTTACTAGCTGAGCTTTGGCAGGGCGCACTACCGGTGCTAGTAGCAACGTGGAGACTTGCACAACACAACCACAGAACTTTGTCCCCAACTTGCGATGAGGTTGTCAATCTCACCGTGTTTTGCGGTAAACAAAGGATTAAATGTATCGAATGGAAAGAAGTAAAAGTTTGCAGAAAGTAAACACAAAGAAGTAAATAGTTTGTAGATTGAATGTAAAAGACAAGGACCGAGATCCATAGTTCACTAGAGGTGGCTCTCCTTAGATAGATAACATGCCGGGTGAACAAATTACAGCGGGGCAATTGACAAACATCGAGAAAGCAATACATGCATATACTAATCATCTTGACTCCTTTGAGACTTGATTGGGCATTACAACATTATACATAGACCGCCATCCAACTGCATCTATGACTAATAATCCACCTTCAGGTTATAATCCGAACCCCCTCCAGTATTAAGTTGCAAGCAACAGATTATTGCTTTACAAACTGCGTGTAAAGTAAACAATACGATTGTTCTATGAACAAAGGGTTGTTGTTTTCTCCCTAGTAGCAACAGCACATCTAGTACCTTAGAGATTTCTGTCACTTCCCCAGATTACCAGAGGCATGAACCCACTATCGAGCATAAATACTAACTCTTGGAGTTGCTATCATCTACTTGGCCAAGATAGCTACTAACAACGGAAAGCATGCAATATCACAAATAACAAAGACATGATAGAATCAATAATCAATCTGAAATAGCATCTCAATATCCATCGGATCCCCGCAAACACAACATGCAGAATTACAAATAGATGATCTTGATCATGAACGGAGCTCACAAGATCTAAACATGAAAGCACAAAGGAGGAGAACCAGCCATCTAGCTACTATATGGATCCGTAGTCCAAGGATGAACTACTCACGCATCACACCGGAGGCTTGCATGGTGATGAAGAAGGCCTCCAGGGTGAATTCCCCTCTCCGGCAGGGTGCCGGGAAGAGCTTCAGATCCCTCCCGATCTAGGGATGGAGATGACAGCGGCTATAGACTCTTTCATGGATTTTTGATCGGGCACTTAGGGTTTACGTCCCGAGGGCATCTTATAGTCGGAAGGGGAGGCCGAGGGGGTGCCTGGGGCCACCACACAACCCCCTGGCGCGGGCCAAGCCTGGCCGCGCGGCCAGGTGGTGTGGCTGGCCTCTGGCCCCTCTCCGTCTCGTATTCTGGCATCTGATGACTTCCGGAAAAATAGGCACTTTGGCTTTTGTCCCGTCCAATTCCGAGAACATTCATTTTCTGACTTTCCTGGAACCAAAAACAGCAGAAAACTGCCAGCTGGCACTGTGGCTCTTGTTAATAGGTTAGTCCAAGAAATCATATGAAAAGTACTCCAAAGTGTGGACAAAACACAAGAAAGTGGATAAAACCAAGCATGGAACATCAAAAATTATAGATACATTTGCAATGTATCAATAAGTACCATAATTTTTGGAAGCTCTTTATGAAACTTGAAATCCCTGCTTCCCTCTGCGAAGGGCCTATCTTTTACTTTTTAGTTGAGTCAGTAAACCTATTCCCTTCTATCTCAGCAAGTATTTTGAGTTGTGTTTCATTCATTCATATGATGATTTATTCAATCATGTTTCTTATGTTCCTTGTTTTGCACATTGCTCTTATCTTAGTGTTTACTACTTTGAAAGCTATCATTGAAAACTAGTTATTTGTGAACTCTTGCAGATTGTCAATTATTCTTCGACCAAGAGCTAAGTTTGCCATTACCAATTATGATTTACTTTATGTATCTTTATTGTGTTTCCTTTACTTATTGCAAGTTAAGTTATATAATAGTGAGTTGTCTTCTATTATGATTTGTGTATTGATGAATGTGATGCTTCTTGTCTGTATTCTTTTATCGACCCTTCACTCCATAAACCTGAGGTCATGTTTATTGAGCTAAGTTTTCACTTGGGGACAAGCGAAGTCTGAGCTTGGGGGAGTTGATACGTCCATTTTGCATCACTATTCTATATCATAATTTACTGTTATTCATTAATATATTTCGAGATGATACTTATGTTATTTCATCTGTTTTTGCATGGTTGATGACTTTTGGAGCATGTACCGCTGCAGTCAGGATTCTGATGGAAAAGGTGTTGTTTGGAGGCAAAATTCGCGAAGATCAGAAAATCCGGGAAAATACATGAAAAATCCTATTTTTCCAAAAGACGAAGATTACCAGAAGGAGGAGTGGAGATGGGCCATAGGGGCCCACACCACCCCCTGGCGCGGGCAGCCCTAGGCTGCGCTAGCAGGTGGTGTGGCCACACTGGCCCACTCTAGGCTCTCCCTTCTGGCGTATACTATCCTCCTGAAACCCTAAGACTCGGGGAGCAACCATAGAAAGATGCCGCCGCCTCTGCGGGGCAGAAAACACGGGAGGGAAAGATCTCTCCGGCAGACAGAATTCTGCTGGGGGAATTCCTTCCCGGAGAGGGGAGATCATCGCCATCAACACCACCATCAAGCTGGACTTCATCAGGATCATCATCATCACCACCATCATCACCACTTCATACCGCTGTAACAATTGGGTTGAATCTTGCATAGTTCTTAGGGGAAACTTTCCCGCTGTTGATTACTCCTTGTAGTTGATACTATTGAGTGAACCATTGAACTATCGTTTATGTTCAGATTGTTACATATCATTATATCATCTCTGATCTTGATCCATATGATGTCTTGTGAGTAGTTCGTTTAGTTCTTGAGGACATGAGAGAAGTCATGTTGGTAGTAGTGGAATTGTCTTGAGAAAGATTCAATGGTTTGATATTTAAGTTGTGATGTATTTCTTCTAGTGGTGTCATGTGAACGTCAACTACATGACACTTCACCTATATGGGCCTAGGGGAGTGCATTGTGTATTTGGCTACTAATCGTAGGGGTTGTCGGAGTGACAGAAACCTGAACCCCCGTTAGGAAACCTTTGCATAAGGGATGTCAGGGTCTTAGAGTTTAAAGTTGTGGTTAGGTTTCTACCTTAATTACTTTCTTGTCCTTGCGGATGCTTGCAAGGGGTATAATCACAAGTATGTATTAGTCCTAGGAAGGTCGATACATTAGCACAGGTTCACCCACACAACACTTAGCAAACTAAAGAAGATTAATCAACTATATGAAGCTAAAGCACTTGACGATATTCCCATGTGTCCTCGAGAATGTTTGGTCATCTTAAGTAATACAACCGGCTTGTCCTTTGCTAAAGAAAGGATTGGGCCACTTGCTGCATTTATTATTATTGTCTTTTATTTACTCGTACTTTATTTTTCTGCATTATCAAAAACCCCTAAAAATCCGTTTGTAAGTATTTACAGAGAATTCCTGCTCCAAGCCATTCGCCAACACATTCTGCTCCTCGTTGGGTTCGACACTCTTACTTATCGAAAATACTTCAATAAACCCCCTATACTTGTGGGTAATCAACCACATATGGATCCACCAGTGTCATTGAATGTGTGTTCTTTTCACAAATCACATATGGATCCAGTAGAGTCATGGCATGTTTGTTCTTCTCATAAACGACATATGGATCCACTAGTGTCATTGCATGTGTGTTCTTTTCATGAACCACATATGGATCCACCAGTTTCATTGAATGTGTGTTCTTTTCACAAACCACATATGGATCCACTAGAGTCATTGCATGTCTGTTCTTCTCACAAACCACATATGGATCCACCAGTGTCATTGCATGTGTGTGATTCTCATGAACCACACATGGATCCACAAGTGTCATTGCATGTGTGTTCTTTTCACAAACAACATATGGATCCACTAGAGTTGTTGCATGTGTGTTCTTTCAATAACCACAGCTAGAGTCATTGCATCTATGTTATTTTCATTAACCACAGCTAGAGTCATTGCAAGTCTGTTCTTTTCACAAACCACATATGGATCCACCAGAGTCATTGCATGTGTGTTCTTTTCACAAAACACATATGGATCCACTAGTGTCATTGCATGTGTGTTCTTTTCATGAACCACATATAGATCCACCAGTGTCATTGAAATGTGTGTTCTTTTGACAAACCACATATGGATCCACCAGTGTCATTGAATGTGTGTTCTTTTCACAAACCACATATGGATCCACTAGAGTCATTGCATGTCTGTTCTTCTCACAAACCACATATGGATCCACCAGAGTCATGCATGTGTGTTCTTTTCATGAACCACATATGGATCAACCAGTGTCATTGCATGTTTGTTCTTCTCACAAACCGCATATGGAACCAAAGCTAGAGTCATTGCATGTATGTCCTTTTCATAAACCACATGGATCCACCAATGTCATTGCATGTGTGTTCTTTTAATAAACCACAACTAGAGTCACTAGATGTGTGTTCTCTTCACAAACCACATATGGAAATAACTAGAGTCATTGCATGTGTGTTCTTTTCACAAACCACATATGGATCCACTAGTGTCATTGCATGTATGTTCTTTTCGCAAACCACATAAGGATCCACTAGAGTCATTTCATGTGTGTTCTTTTCACAAACCACATATGGATCCACCAGTTTCATTGCACGTGACTTCTTCTCACAAACCACATATGGATCCACCAGTGTCATTGAAATGTGTGTTCTTTTCATTAACCACAGCTAGTCATTGCATGTCTGTTCTTCTCACAAACCACATATGGAACCACAGCTAGAGTCATTGCATGTCTGTTCTTTTCATAAACCACATGGATCCACCAATGTCATTGCATGTGTGTTCTTTTAATAAACCACAGCTAGAGTCACTGGATGTGTGTTCTCTTCACAAACCACATATGGAAATAGCTAGAGTCATTGCATGTGAGTTCTTCTCACAAACCACATATGGATCCACTCGTGTCATTGAAATGTGTGTTATTTTCATTAACCACAGCTAGAGTCATTGCATGTCCGTTCTTTTCACAAACCACATATGGATCCACCAGAGTTCATTGCATGTGTGTTCTTTTCACAAACCACATATGGATCCACCACTGTCATTGCATGTGTGTTCTTTTAATAAACCACAGCTAGAGTGACTGGATGTGTGTTCTCTTCACAAACCACATATGGATCCACTAGTCATTGCATGTGTTCTTTTCATTAACCACAACTAGAGTCATTGCATGTCTGTTCTCTTCACAAACCACTTATGGATCCACTAGAGTCATTGCATGTGTGTTCTTTCAATAAACCATAGCTAGAGTCATTGCATGTGTGTTCTTTTAATAAACCATAGCTAGAGTCACTAGATGTGTGTTCTCTTCACAAACCACAAATGGAAACAGCTAGAGTCATTTCATGTGTGTTCTTTTCACAAACCACATATGGATCCACTAGTGTCATTGCATGTATGTTCTTTTCGCAAAACACATAAGGATCCACTAGAGTCATTTCATGTGTGTTCTTTTCACAAACCACATATGGATCCACCAGTGTCATTGCACGTGAGTTCTTCTCACAAACCACGTATGGATCCACCAGTGTCATTGAAATGTGTGTTCTTTTCATTAACCACAGCTAGTCATTGCATGTCTGTTCTTCTCACAAAACACATATGGAACCACAGCTAGAGTCATTGCATGTCTGTTCTTTTCATAAACCACATGAATCCACCAATGTCATTACATGTGTGTTCTTTTAATAAACCACAGCTAGAGTCACTGGATGTGTGTTCTCTTCACAAACCACATATGGAAATAGCTAGAGTCATTGCACGTGAGTTCTTCTCACAAACCATATATGGATCCACTGGTGTCATTGAAATGTGTGTTATTTTCATTAACCACAGCTAGAGTCATTGCATGTCTGTTCTTTCACAAACCACATATGGATCCACCAGAGTTCATTGCATGTGTGTTGTTTTCACAAACCACATATGGATCCACCACTGTCATTGCATGTGTGTTATTTTAATAAACCATAGCTAGAGTGACTGGATGTGTGTTCTGTTCACAAACCACATATGGATCCACTAGTCATTGCATGTGTTCTTTTCATTAACCACAACTAGAGTCATTGCATATCTGTTCTCTTCACAAACCACTTATGGATCCACTAGAGTCATTGCATGTGTGTTCTTTCAATAAACCATAGCTAGAGTCATTGCATCTCTGTTCTTTTCATTAACCACAGCTACAGTCATTGCATGTTTGTTCTTCTCACAAACCACATATGGAACCACAGCTAGAGTCATTGCATGTCTGTTCTTTTCATAAACCACATGGATCCACCAATGTCAATGCATGTGTGTTCTTTTAATAAACCACATCTAGAGTCAATGGATGTGTGTTCTCTTCACAAACCACATATGGAAACAGCTAGAGTCATTGCATGTGAGTTCTTCTCACAAACCACATATGGATCCACCAGTGTCATTGAAATGTATGTTCTTTTCATTAACCACAGCTAGAGTCATTGCATGTCTGTTCTTTTCACAAACCACATATGGATCCACCAGAGTTCATTGCATGTGTGTTCTTTTCACAAACCACATATGGATCCACCAGTGTTTATTGCATGTGTGTTCTTTTCACAAACCACATATGAATCCACCAGTGTCATTGCATGTGTGTTCTTCTCATAAACCACATATGGATCCTAACCTTAAGAGATCCCTAACCTTAGCCCCCCAATGGTGGATGTTAGACCGAGTCTTCTAGAAGGCACACCCTAACACAGATGTTCTGCATGATGATTGTTACATACCGTTCGATCGGGTCGCTTGGACAATTGGGATGGTCTTCGTAAGAGCGATCCGCGAGTAGGCTGTTATGTGACATGATTGGCCATGCTTACTGGCCACTTTCTCTGGACAAGCTGGTAACACCGGGCGCTCCCCTTTTGCGAGTGTCACGACTCACGAGTTCCGTGGGCCATATGCCAGTGTCACGTCCCCTTTACTTCTCTTCCTCCCCATACTTCTCTTCCTTCCCCTCGAAGCCACTTTCCCCACTGCTCTCCCATCCTGCCGTAGCAGCAAGCCGACGACGCCTCCAGCTATCTCTCCCGTAGCCACCCCAGTCCCCCTCTCGCCATGGGTTCAAGGGGAGACGGTGAGGAAACGCGTCGTGACGACAGGGATGGTGATTTTGATATGAGTAGTCTCATCTCTATCTCTATCATTTGTGGCCAATTATCTATTTTGAGTGGATCTACTCTGTTTACTCATGTGTGTATGATGTGTTAGGCCAACCAGACGTTGTACGACTCCGGCTATGACGGTTTAGTGGATGAAGGTAGTCCTCCGCTATGTAAACATGGATATGTGCCCGCTAAATTTGTAGCATTCAAAGGACGAAATGCAGGCAGGAGATTTTTACGGTGTCAAGGACATCATGTAATGATGCAAGGCAGAAGTTGTGGTGTTGTCAAATGGGTAGATCCAGAGTGGCCCAAATCAATGCAGAAAACGTTGGACAAACTATGGTATATGACTATTGAGTTGAAAGAATCCATAGTCAGCTCACTTGTTGATAGTGCTGAGATAAAGCTATGGGACCCAGTTGACACAACCAAGCTTAACCGAGATCTCGGGAGGGTGCAAGACAAGGTTAGCAAAGTCGAGAAGGAGAGGGACGTGGCGTTGGTCCTGAAGGCTAAAGCAGAGCAAGAACTGACTCAAGCAAGGAATGATCTTCACCAGGCCAAACTCCTGCAGTTCACAACTATGAGTATTGACAAGTGCATGAGGATAAATGCAGAGAAACAATTGAAGCTGTGCAAGGAAGATGCTAAAAGGAAGGAACAGACGATTCGATCCTTGCTCTCGCAGGAAGATGCGCACCGGGCTAAGATTAGGAAGATCAAGGAGATGTGTGATAACTAGTTCTATTTAGCTTGATCTCCGTGCTTTTTTAAGTTGTAATAGTAGTACTTGTTGACCTAGTGGTCTGAAGTAGTGGTCCCAGAGTCCTGGGAAAAAAAACTGGTCGCCCGTTAATCTGTCTTAACCCTGCATTACTTCCTTTTGTCTGATCATGGCGGTATTCTAATATTGGTGGTTTATTTAAACGTAATCTACGTGGATTGTGCCGCATGCAAATGGCACAACCACAATTTATAAAGTGGAAGCATGTACACCCAGTTACTGGAGATCCGGGAGCTTCGCCAGATGTAGGGGTTACAGGCAGGGAGGCGGTGAGATAGACTGACTCAAGATTAGGCCAGAAAGTGGTATCGATTTCCTCATCATATGGGCATTATCGGTTGCCATTCCTGTTTATGTTGCCATGTCGTTGTGCAGCAGCTGAAATGAGTTGCTGCTTTGTGGAGTGTAGCAGTGATACGTCCATTTTGCATCACTATTCTATGTCTTAATTCACTATTATTCATTGATATATTTCATATTGAGAGGTGATACTTATGTTATTTCATCTGTTTTTGCATGGTTGATGACTTTTGGAGCATGGACCGCTGCAGTCAGGATTCTGATGGAAAAGGTATTGTTTGGAGGCAAAATTCGCGAAGATCAGAAAATCTGGGAAAATATACGGAAAATCCTATTTTTCCAGAAGACTAAGGATGCCAGAAGACGGAGTGGAGATGGGCCACAGGGGGCCCACACCACCCCTGGCTCGGGCAGCCCTAGGTCGCGCCTAGAGATGGTGTGCCCACCCTGGCCCACTCCAGCCTCTCCCCTCTGGCGTATATCAACCTCTCAAAACCCTAAGACTAGGGGAGCGACCACAGAAAGATTCCATCGCCTCTGCAGGGCGGAAAACACCGAGAGAGAAAGATCTCTCTGGTAGACAGATTTCTGCCGGGGGAATTCCTTCCCGGAGAGGGGAGATCGTCGCCATCAACACCACCATCAAGCTAGAATTCATCGGGATCATCATCATCATCACCACCATCATCACCATCAGCACCCTCATCACCATCTCCATATTGCTGTAACAATTGAGTTTAATCTTGCATTAGTTCATAGGGAAAACTTTCCTGGTGTTGATTACTCTTTGTAGTTGATGCTATTGAGTGAACCATTGAATTATTGTTTATGTTCAGATTGTTATACATCATTATTCCATCTCTGATCATGATCCATATGATGTCTTGTGAGTAGTTCTTTTTGTTCTTGAGGACATGGGAGAAGTCTTATTGTTAGTAGTGGAGTTGTGTTGATAAAGATTCAATAGATTGTTATTTAAGTTGTGGTGTACTTCTACTAGTGGTGTCATGTGAACGTCGACTACATGACACTTCACCTATATGGGCCTAGGGGAATCCATTGTGTATTTGGCTACTAATCGTAGGGGTTGCCGGAGTGATAGAAACCTGAACCCCCGTTAGGAAACCATTGCACAAGGGACGTAAGGGTCTTAGAGTTTAAAGCTGTGGTTAGGTTTCTACCTTAATTACTTTCTTGTACTTACGGATGTTTGTAAGGGGTATAATCACAAGTATGTATTAGTCTTGGATGGGGCGGTACATTAGCACAGGTTCACCCACACAACACTTAGCAAGCTAAAGAAGATTAATCAACTATATGAAGCGAAAGCACTTGACAGTCTTCCCATGTGTCCTCGAGAACGTTTGGTCATCTTAAGTAATACAACCGGCTTGTCCTTTGCTACATAAAGGATTGGGCCACTTGCTGCATTTATTCCTACTGTCTTTTGTTTACTCGTACTTTGTTTACTTGCTTTATCAAAAAACCCTAATAATCCGTTTGCTAAGCATTTGCAGAGAATTCCTGATCCATACCACTAGCCAGCACCTTCTGCTCCTTGGGTTCGACACTCTTACTTATCGAAAATACTGCGATACACCCCCTATACTTGTGGGTCATCAAGCAGCTTAAATAATTTATCTCTGTGCCACTTATATTTCATCGAATTTGGAGACCTCCTTCCCCTCATCAATCGTGGAACCGGTGCTACGTGTTTTCAGATAGTAGTGGCACAATCACAATTTCGTATTCAACTACTGACTCGGGTGTTTCCAAACCCTAAGTCGCGATACATTTTACTCCAAGAACGTGGGTAGATTGTTTCGCTCCGCAAAGTTCCACACATAGAGCTCCAGAATTTAACCGAATTACATATATAGGTTCAAGTTCAACACATCACTATGCATCTTCTTTGACAGCAGCCTTCTTCCCCAGCCTGGGTGCCAAGCCTTCACGTCCACTGGCTTCTTCATTTCCTGCCTTCTTCCTCTTCCTCGGTGTCAATTTTCTTAGCTTCACGTACTCTGCATCGCTAGGACAATCAACACCAGAATCGTGTCTAGCATCATCTTTCCACTCATTTTTATTTTCTTCCGGTAGTCATGTTTCTAACCTTGCGGCACTTCCTGTCAAAGAAACACGACTGTTGCATAACTGCCCAATATCTACAGAGTAAATAAAACAAAATTTACAATTCAGCACAAACATGCAAATCCCAAGAGACTTTTTCTTACAGGAGCTAATTGGGTTTGAGCGACCACCCTGTCCAAGAATAGAAGTGCGACACCTAGTTGCAGCAGCTTCCACATCCAGTACATCACAATTCAGCTCAAACATGCAAGCCGAAGCATACCTTTTCATCAACCCAATTAGCTGGCTGGCACATGTTAGAGGAACCATGATGCCTCGTTCATCCATGAATCTGAACTTTGCAGTCTGCTTTGGCCATATTTCATCATGATTACGCAGAGCAACAACCATACTAGGGATAGTGCAGATCTGTGCATGCGCTTCTTCCATCGTGATACAATGGTGTCCATACCACTTGTCCTTCACCCTTGCTGATTTAGAGTCGTATCTGAAGAGGGCTACTGTAACCAGGTAAGGGTGGTCCGCGGAGATTCCACTTGACAGAAAACTATGGATAAAATATGTTTTTTAGCATTAGGCTAACAAACAATTTTAGGTTCAGTAGCCAGCTAGCAGTTATAATTAGTGCGAATAGCAAAGAGAAGGGTAGCTCACCCGCATGTAGCTAGAACTTCTTCTTCCTTGGTAGTAGGATCTGCAATCCTCCGAGTTGCTTAGCTCGTCGGCGGTGGAGGCGGGCTAGAGCCTCGCAACGGCGGCTACGGCATGCGCCATTGGAGCTCGGGATCAGAGAATGGGCGCAGCAACTTGGTGCCGGAAGTTAAATGTCTGAAGGGATCGTTCTTCCTGGAGGGTGGATTTCGACGCTGCCGGTGCTAGGGGAAAGGAGGGAATGGATTTGTGAAATTGGTCAACGCATCGAATCCACTTAGTTCCTCGATTTGCCTAAGAGGTTGCCACGTTGGCGCTCGCGTCACGGACAGGTGACCGACATGTGAGTCTCGACCGTCTACTTCACGGGACAGTTTAACGGAATTTTTGAATTTGGCAGGGGTGAGATGAGTTTGCCTCGAAATGTCCCCTCTAAGTAGTTGGAAGCCCAACTTTACGAAATACGGTAATTACAGGGAACTTGGGTACCGCGATGCGCTCGCCCAGGAACTTTTGGGCCACAAACGAGCAAGCCCGCTGGAGACACGGGAGCTTTGCCGACAAACCAGGCCGCACGACTAGGGTTAACCGTGGGCAGGGACTCACAAAGGAGAAAGGCGACGTCGAGGTAGGGAATCAAGGGGGAAGAAGAGGAGAGGCTGGGATGAAATTCGGCAATGCCGGATATGGCCGGCTATGGCTTCAGCGGCGGCACATGCGTGTGAGAAGCAGAGGAACGGGAGAGAGAGGGGTCGCGTGTTGGATGTGTGTGTGTTTGTCGTGAGATGAGAGAATGGGAGAGAGAGGAAGTGAGTTGGGCTGGGGTAGGGTTTGACCCAAACCCAGTTGGGCCGGGTTGGGCTAAATCAGCCGGTGGACTCGGTTTAGTCTCATAGAAAATGAAAATAAAATAAAATCAATAGAATAAAAAGAAATTACCAAAATGATCCTACAAGTATTTTTAGCCCTAGAAAAATTAAGAAAAATCCTAAAAATACTTATGGTATATCAAAATGCTCACAAAAATGGTATCTACCTTGGAATAATATAACATTACTTATTTGAGTTAAATAAAAGGAAACTAAATATTAAAACCATTAAATTCCTTAATGGAATATAATAAAATAAGGAAAAGTTCTAAAAATAAATAAAAATCATTTTTGTGTATAAAAATAAAATTTATTATTTTATAAAAATTCTAATTATAAAATTCCATGTCATTTTAGGATTTATAAATAAATGTGTTATAATTGACTTTATAGTCCTTTTCTTTTATTACTCCCTCTGTTCCATTCTACAGTGCCTATAGTTTTTTTAAGAAAATTTTCAAAATATAAGATACATTGTGTTACACAACTCGTCTGGACAACTTTTTTGGGGAGTTTATATAAAGTATATAGTATTTCATGTCCCCACAAACTTCTCTATTTTATCACGTCAACTAGCCACGAGAAATCCCACCCAAAAATATTTTAATTTTATCTCCAAGTGTGTTTCTAATTTATGTGCCAGAAACTATAGGCTCTATAGAATGGACGGATGGAGTAAAATATAAGAGATATATTTTCTATTACCATTTATAAATCAAAATAGATTCACATTATCTTTAATTGACTACATGGGATTTATTGAAACATAGAATGTAATTCTTTAAGAATAAAACATATAGAACTTATATAAAGCCATTTCTTTAAGCAATAAAATTAACTCTTAAGTTTGTATAAATACTTCAAACCATAACAAATTCTTGAGTTCACTTATTTATGCTATCATCAATAAGATAATTCTTGTATTTAGGATGATGATAGAAAATCATGTCTTAAACTCATCATTCACTCACATTGGGAGTGAATAATCTTACATCTTGGATTATGTTTAGAAAAAACCTAGAACTTGGTAATGCCATAAAAAATTATGTCTTAAATCCATTCATCTTTTTATAGTTAAGTTTGGTCTAATATTCAACAAGCTAGAAGTATAGTAACTCAAGATCATTTGTATGTTTTCAATACCCATGGTACAAATCTTTGTAATCTTTAGAATTGAACAACATTTTATTCAAAAGTTAATGTTTTTGCCAATTCAAACAAAAACATTATATTGTTTCTTTTAAGCCTTAACAACTTAAAACATAAGCTTTTATAAGAGTTACATAATATTAATCAACCCCAATTATATGTTATTAGTGAATTTACTGGTGTATCTTGTATGTTGAGTCTTAAATTCTTTAATGATACATTTTTGTGAAGTAAACTTGAAGACAAACCAAATCTTATAGAAATCACCTAAGTTCAACTCACCTAAAGTATTGGGGATTCACTTTGGGAATTTTATAAAATACATAGCATTACTTATGCATAATAGCGTCTTGCTTCTTTAAACATTAGTCTTTACCAGACCAATGATGGTGTTTTCAGATATTGGAGTTTATTTTATCTCGAATACTGTGATTGCATAATCTTGTAATCACAAAGGCAAGTTCACACTTGCTCATGTCCTTTGGTTATTTTATATCAATTATTTACAAATCCAATATTGTCATCACCTGCATTTCGAAAAGGTCAGAAAACTCTGTTTTCATAATTATATGATTATGGGTTATTTACCAAATGGTAATAACCTGCTATTACAGTTTCGATGGTAAAGGAACATAATATCTTAGAATTAACAACCAATGTCACTAGTGATTCTTACGCCACATAATACACGTTAACCATAAGATTTGTAATGGGATGGAGAAGTCAGCTGGATATTCTTCCTCTCGTATGTCAACAAATGACTAGGCCGTGGCTGTAATTCTCGGAGAGGATTGACATCATATGGGTGGGGTCCTTCAACGCCCCATGATATCTAGTATCTATGAGGGTTGTTTGTTTCAGGTCGTAATTGGAAACAAGTTTTATCCTGGATCTGGCGTGCAATCTGATGGGCATGCGGGGTCACGGAGAAGGGCAGTGATCGGCTTGGATCCTTACACCGGGCCTCACACCAAGTAAGTGTGAACGGGAATGTGCGCCTGGCTGTGTAACAAGGATAAGGATCTCTTATGGGTAAAGCAACACATCTCTGCAGAGTGAATAAAACTGTGACATGTTACTCCTTGTTCTGGGAAGGAGCTACAAACACGGAAGGAAAGGAACTCTACGAAGTTCTGATAAACCTATGAAGGCTGATAGATATAGCTTTTCATAATAAAATCAACCTTTGAAAAATGTCTACGAAAACCTGCATAGCCTATGGCCTACGGTCTGCGGCTGTAGATAGTGCATCAAACGCTCCTTTTTAGTGAACTTGCTGAGTACACTCGTACTAAACCGTATCTTATTAACCCCTGCTAGATTCTGAAGCCAATAAAGATGACATCTACATCAACTTATGCTCAAGGGAATTGTCACTGAAATCTCAAGTTCTTCAATAAAGTCAATGGAGTCAACATATATATCAATTGAAGTAAAGACAAAGTTCCTGATTAGATAGGAGTATAATCTCTAGCCCTAGAACCTACTTCTATAGAGCATTGCAATAGCAGCAAATCCAAGCTAGATAGTTTAGATACAAGTCTATTAGTATGATATTCATGAGTTGTTATTTCTGGTTCTTCTTTGTAAGAAGTTGCTTTCTCTCTCGATGGATCTTTTGTAAAGAGTCGAGTTGTAACCTATAGTCATGTCTTCGACCTGCTATGTTTCTGTTGTACCACCCTGGCAGATGTAATACTAGTGGAATGATGTTTCATTGGTGTTATATCAATGGCTATAGTGTACTACATCATGCAGTGGTATGCTGGGTCACCGTAGACGGTGCCCACCTAGCGGTGTCCCTGCGGCATGACACGCGTACTTTTTAATGGGACCGCATCGTCCCCATCCACACCACTCCACTCCCCCAGTCCACTGGGTCAAACCCCCAAAAACCCTAGCTCCCTCCCTACCGACAAGCTCCTCCGTCACCGGCCGTGATGACGAAAGGGGGCTGGAAGGGCTAGTTCAGGCCCGGCCGGAACGACCACGAGTCCGGCTCCTCTGGCGGCGGTGGCCGACACGGCCATCGCCACTCCGTGTCAAGGTCTCCACCACCGTGCGGCTCCTCCTTCCACCACAGCCCACTAGCGCGCCACTGCGCCCGCGCTCCGAGCGGCACGTTTACATCAGCCTCAAGGCCGCACACACGCTAGCCGAGGTAGGCATGTCGTGCCCCTGGCCGGAAGTGCACCTGTCGGTGGGGTGGCACCTCAACCGCACTTGCGTGCCTGTGCCAGCCATCCTCGTGTCGGGCCCTGCTCGCCGTCGCAAGATCTGTCACCGCCGGGCCTTCCTGCCGCCAGATCTGTGGCGTCACCCAGCCTACTCCATCCACTCCTACCTCTGGGACCGCTGGTTCGAGGCAGAGCATGTGGCGCGGTGCGAGGCCATCGAGGCCCCCATCGAGAACCTCGACGACGCCGATCAGGACTACTGGGAGGACTCCAATGAGGACTCTAGTGTGGAGGACGGGGCCGAGGATGACTTCGACTACTTCGTCCCGCCTTAGCCTGCTCCCGGACAGGTCACGCTACAGAGGCGCTGACATCGTTGAGTCCGAGGTGTGGGCGCAGTGGCCCGGCCAGGTGGTCGTCATGGTGAAGGAGTCAGAGCCGGAGCCGCCGGAGCCCCGGCCAATGATGGAGGAGAAGGAGATCGAGGCCGCCATCCTCTCCTTGCAGTTGGAGGAGGAGAGGAAGTGGGGCGGCATGGGGCAGGCCCTGCACAACTCCTGGGTGCAGGGGCGGGTCTAGAATTTTAAGAGCGGGTATTCAAATTTTATAGTAAAAAATAGTGTATGTAATAAATGTTTATATAAATAATAAAAAGATCCAGCAGTGGGATTGAACCCTAAACCAATAGGTTGAAACCATTGGTCCAAACCAATTTAGCCACTTCTTCCTTTGATTTATTTTATGATAGTTTTAGTTTTTTAGTATAAACCCCACAGAAATTTTAAATATCAGCATTTTATCAAAATATTTTGGGTACTCTACCCTTGAATTGAGCTGGGCCCGCCCCTGCCTGGGTGGCCGCACATGCCGAGATGCCACCGGTGCCACCGCGCTCCCGGCGCCTCCTGCCGCTATGGCACCCAGCGGCGCGTGGCCATCGCCCCAGGTCTTCATCGTCACCGACGACGACGAGTAGGCAGCGCACAACAATAGGACCAGCGCCGGCCGGCCAACAGCACCACCAGTTCCCCACACTACGGCTACCCATAATATTGGAATTTTGTGTGTGGATATTTTGTCTACCTAGGACCTTAATTATAATTTGTATAATTCTAGCGTATCTTTTTTTGTACAACTTTTTTTTATGGACGAGTGGACATGGATCACAGACCATCGCAAACGGGCTCAGCCCGCAATAGCCTGTACTCTACCTGCAAACGGACTGAATCGGATAGATTCGGTGTCTGAAACGCAGGGCCCCTTGGAGATGGCCTTAGTCCAAATGACCTCCGCAATCTAGGGACAAACCAATTCCACCGCTTTTTTTGGTCTTCTAGTTGGCTCCGCTGCTCTACTCTTCTCTCCCGACCACGGCCACCGGCGCACGGCTGATGATCAGCTGCACGAAAAGACGATTCAAGGGCGGCACAACAATCCTACAGGGTTAGCTCTTGCGTTTACCGAACCAAAGTTCTTTTCCCCGTGTTTCCGTTCTGTTCGAGGTGGATTTATGTAGGGATTAGGGCTTGCAGTTGAGGCTCGATTTGGGGGTGGTTCTGTTGGATTAGGGCTGAACTATGATGTTTCGGTTAATGGTGGACTATTGTGTGGATTATGTGCTGAAACTGTTTACAGATTGTGTAGCTGTTCGGGTTTGACAGAAAAAAATGTTTCTTTTTTACAAATTTCAGTAAATTCAGTTATGAATTTGTGTCTAAAAGTTGTTTTGTTTTGTGTACTTTCGTAGGATTTGTCAATGGATCCTATGGATTACTTCTCCGCACGATTCCACTATTGTGGAGCATTTGAATGTAGGGGAAGGGGTGGATATGGGTAAGGGGAAAGCATGGCATGTCCACTGTGGTCCATTCGAAGCTATCAGTTAAGCCATTTCCTGTCAAAAAAGATTTCCCTGGTGCTGGCAGTTACATGCATACTGTGCTCTACCAAATCAGATACTAGCTCGTCAACTTTGTCAATGGATGTTACAATCGCTTTGAGTTTTTAGCCTGAAAGTCATTGTTGGTATGCTAGCATGGACACCTGCTAGGTCTTTGAAGGAAAATTACAAGGAACTGGATGAACATGTACATTATACGGCCTAAAATATTCGCCCTGCAACTTCCTCGTGCAAATCGCCGGTGTTTTATTCTTCCAAAAAGGACAAATCGGTGGTGTTGAAGTTTACACCCAAGTCTTATATCTGTACGTAAGAGGACAATCGAGCAGACCAAATTTCCCCTTCAATGTCACCGTACGCACATCACGGCAGTTGAATAGGGCCAGAATATTCAACAATCTTTGCACCGAGAAAAGAGCGCGAGTACATGTATATTTAGGTATCCTGAACCAAGACGACCACATCATTCAGCGCCAAATCACCATGGGCACTCTTCAGCTGTCCTTCATCCAAATAGCCATAGCCTTGTTCTTGCTTACTCAAGCCAAGAGCACCACAGAGGAGATGCTTGTCCATCCGAACAATACGACCACGAGTTGTGTTGCCGGTGAGAGGTCTGCCCTTGTCACCTTCAGGGCAGGTCTCTCAGACCCTGCAAGCTTCCTTTCATCATGGAAGGGTGATGAATGCTGCCGATGGAAGGGTGTCTTTTGCAGCAACAAAACCAGCCATGTTGTCAGGCTCGATCTCAGAACCCCTGACTGCAACATAATGCAGGGGCTAGGAGGCAACATAAGCTCGTCGTTGCTTGGTTTACAGCATCTATGGTACCTCGACCTCAGCTGCAACAGGTTTGAGAATCTGCAGATACCAGAGTTCTTAGGTTCTCTCCAATATTTGAGATATATAGACTTATTCGGATCAAGCTTTGTTGGAAGGATACCGCCACAGCTTGGTAATCTCTCCAGCCTGCGTTACATTAGTCTTGATTCCACTTTTGGTGACACATACTCCAATGATATCACCTGGTTGTCCCGTTTAGCTTCCCTTGAGTACCTAGACATGACATCCGTGAACCTCAGTACAGTTACTAACTGGGTTCCAGTGGTGAACATGCTTCCATCTCTCAAACTTCTTCGTCTTTCCAATTGCCAGCTTAGAAGTAGCCCAGATTCTCTTCAGGTTTCAAATCTGACATCTCTTGAAACACTTGACCTTTCGGAAAACAGCTTTAATAAGCATGGCTCACCCAACTGGTTCTGGGATCTTACTAGTCTAAAGTATCTTGATCTCTCATTCAATGGTTTCTATGGCCCGTTACCAGACGAGATCGGTAATACGACATCCATGGTGTACCTTGATTTATCGAGTACCGATCTGGTGGGCATGATACCATCAAACATGAAGAACCTATGTAACTTGGAACAGCTATTTTTCTATGATACCAACATCAATGGGAGCATAGCAGAATTCTTCGAACGCTTACCTAGGTGTTCATGGAATAAATTGCAAACATTGTATCTACCGGACTGCAATTTGACAGGAAGCCTGCCAGATACGCTAGTGCCCTTAAGCAACCTGTCATGGCTTGATCTTAGCTCTAATCAGCTGACAGGTCCCGTGCCTTTGTGGATAGGAGAGCTCACAAAGCTAACTGTGTTAGATTTGAGCTCCAACTACCTGGATGGGGTCATGCATGAAGGTCATTTATCACGTCTAAACATGTTAGAAGAATTAACATTGGCAGACAACTCCATAGCCATCACAGTCAGTCCGGCTTGGGTTCCTCCCTTCAATTTAGGAACGATTGAACTTCAACACTGCCAGCTAGGGCCCAAATTTCCAGCATGGCTTAGATGGCAAACACATGTGGACACTCTTGATATATCAAACACGAGCATATCTGACATGGTGCCGGATTGGTTTTGGGTATCAGCCTCCTCAGTAATTTCCCTCAGCATCCGACATAATCAGATCACAGGACTGCTCCCGTCAACAATGGAATTTATGAGAGGACAAGTAATGGATTTCAGTTCTAACCATCTTAGTGGTCCAATACCTAAGCTACCCATAAACCTAACCAACCTAGATCTCAGTAGGAACAATTTAGTTGGGCCACTACCATTAGACTTTGGAGCGAGAGGACTTATAACACTTGTTCTGTTCGACAACCATATCTCTGGCACCATTCCATCTTTGTGCAAATTACAATCACTCCATCTGTTAGATATATCTGGAAATAATCTAACTGGGTCAGTTCCAGATTGCCAAGACAAGGAATCCACAACAAACATGAAAAGTCTGAGTATTCTCAACCTAAGCTTGAGAAATAATGACCTCTCTGGTGCTTTTCCTTCGTTTCTGCAAAACTGCAAGAAACTCATCTTTCTTGATCTTTCGTATAATAATTTCTCTGGTAGTTTACCAACATGGATTGGTCAGAAATTGTCATCTTTGGCATTCATGCGATTGCGGTCGAATTTGTTTTATGGCCATATTCCGGAGGAGCTTACGAAGATAGGTAATCTTCAGTATTTGGACCTTGCCTACAACAATATAACTGGAAGCATACCGAGATCCATTGGTAACTGGAAAGGGATGATACTAACGAGGGATTACCTTGAAGGTGCATTCAGCTATGGTGCAGAAGTTGGTGACATTGTATTCGCTGACTATAGTCAGAATTTCACGGTTCTCACAAAGGGTCAAGAGAGATTATATACAGGAGAAATCGTATATATGGTGAATCTCGATTTCTCCTGTAACAATCTTGTAGGAGACATTCCTGAAGAAATCGCAACTCTTATCGCGTTGAAGAGCCTGAATTTATCATGGAATACGTTCACTGGAAAAATTCCTGAGAAGATTGGCGCCTTGGTGCAAGTGGAATCACTCGATCTATCACACAATGAGTTGTCCGGTGAAATCCCTACAAGCCTATCGGCTCTCACATCATTGAGTCGCTTGAACATGTCATACAACAATCTGACAGGAGTGGTACCCTCCGGAAATCAATTGCAAACACTCGAGGATCCATTATATATTTATATCGGCAACCCGGGCCTTTGCGGTCCTCCTCTCCCGCGGAACTGCTCACAGCTCAAGCCAATTCCAGCTACTAAAGAAGTCCATGAAGATGCAGGAGATGTGGTTTCGTTTTTTATCGCCATGGGTTCTGGTTATGTAATCGCTCTCGGGGTAGTCTTTTGCACCTTCCTGTTCAAGAGGAAATGGAGAGTCTCTTGGTTCTCGCACTGTGATAGATTGTATGATCGGGTTTATGTGCTAGTGGCTGTGACCTGGGCTTCCTCGACAAGAAGAAATGCGTAGAAGCGGAGATCGTCATCCCTGCAGCTGGTTCTTTGCTTGCTACTAACTCTGGGGATTTTACCATGCATGAATTTTGTTCAAGTATTGTATTAGCACTCACGTGTATGTACTTTGAGAAGTATGTTGTCGACTGAGGTTGGCACAAAGCATGTATAAGTTTCATGCGTAATGAATAATGCTAGGGACTGGAATGAGCACATTGTTCCTATTGTATCAATGCCTGAATCATACGCTGCTGATTATTATTTTCCTTTTCTTGAGAAATGTGTTGAATGTTATATATCGAAGCTATTCAGTTGTCAATGGAGAAGAAGTAGGGTGGCCTCCCAGTATTATCCAATTATGATATGATGGGTAGGATGGAATAGTTTGAAAGGATCAGCCTACAGAATATGTGTGTTGCTGAGAGCATCTCCACTTGTTGCCCGTTCACAGACCAAAATCCGGACCGAAATAGCGCGGACGGAGGAAGGTTTCGACCTGGGAATGACCGATTTTCCACTCGCGTTCCCATACCGAGTTCCTAGGCGAAGCAAAAAAGGGCGATATTTTCGAATTTTCTCGTTCCCGCGGCGAAATCTTGGCCATAGGGTGTTCGGCAGAAGTACGCCCAAAATAGTTCGGCCATTAAATTATTACAGAACAAGATAAAATAGTTCGGCGATCATTCGTCGATGGGGGTGATCTCCCCCGGCGTGTCCGGTGCGACGGGGATGGGTTCGTCGGCGTTCCTGTCGGCCGACTGGTTGGAGGAGGTCGAAGCGGAGCTCGGCGAGGGCACGACGACGGAGGTGTTCGGCGGAGAGCTTGGCGTGTTCTCGGCGTTGTCCTCCTCGAGGATGTCCTTGCGCCGGGCCAGATATCAGGCCTTGACCGGCGAGCTCATCGTCGAGGTGTCTTCACCGCCCATGAGAAACTGCAGATTTGTGTTCCTCTTCTTGGCAGCGAAGTTCGCTCTGAGGAGATCGAGCTTGCGGTCTTGGTTCTGTAGCAGCTATGCCCATCTCTCCTCGGCCTTCTCCTCCCTCTTCTTGGTATGGGCCTTCGTGTCGGCGATGCACCTCTCGATGGATTCCTGGAGGCACTCGGCGGGAGGTCCTGCGGCTTTGAGCATCTTCGCCTTCTTCTGGCCGAGCTCTGGCCTTCCTTCGCCGGCAGAAGGTGGAGGGGCCGCCGGGTTGTACACGCCGTCCTTCATCTTGGCGAGTGCCAGCCGAGTATGTGCCCATTTCTGGCATTTCTCAATCGAAGAAAACACGTGATGGAACTTGAACTCCATCCCGGTGTCATTTCCGGTACATGCCGAGTGCGCGGAGGAGCTACAAAGGTAAGCCAAAGTGTGTCAGGATAGTCATGAACAAGTACCTTCGGCTAGTGTTCGGCGAAGTACCTTGGCATCCATGCTCTCACCGCTGACGGGTGTGTGTTCGACCTCCTCGAGAAGGCTGTGCCACTTGCTGCACGTCTGCTGGATGAGCCCCCAGTGGTTGGTCATGGCTTTCTCGCCGCGCTCTATGTCGATTTTGTTGTACTTCGGGTCGCAAAGGTTGCGTTCATCGAACGCTAGCTTCACGCGCTTCCAGTAGTTGTCTGAATTTTGGTTTGCGCCAGTGATGGGATCCATGCTCATAGATTTCCAGGCGTCGGCGAGGGAAAGGTCCTCAAGCGCCGTCCACTTGACCCGGGTCTCTATCGCCGAGGTGCCCACCTTATTCTTGCCTTTGCTTTTTCCCTTCACCGAAGCCAGGCCAGCGTCTTCCTCTTCCTCATCGGTCTAGGTCTGCTCGGCGAAATCCTGAGACTCGATGCCGTGTTTGGTGTTGGCCCGGAATTGTTCTTGGGTGAAGAAACTAGCATTACCGGCCGCAGCCGCCGCCGATCCTTCGGCGATCATGCCTGCATGTAGGCTTCAGTCGACATTCCGCCGAACATGTTCTGGGCGTCGGTCTCGCCGTGGGCAGCGTGTGACGAGCTTCCGGCGAATGGCAGAGGGTCACGACGCGCCGTCGAGGATTCGACGTATGCCGGAGAGGAGGAGTAGGGGGCGTTGATGTCGATGCTGAAGGTTGAAGGAGGGCGTGGCGCGGGGCAGGGGAAGACGGTGTTCGGGTTGAACCCGCCGTCAAACTCGGGGGAGGAGGAGTACCTCTGCCGTGGGTTCGCCTGGTTCTCTTAGAACATCGCCGGTGATATCGGCGAGAAGCAGACCGGTGAATATCTGGCAGGCGAAGCGACGGTTGGCTGGCTCTCCCAAACGCCGCCGTACTGCGTGCACGACGACGCCGTTGTCGCTTCCCTCATCGACTGTGCCTCGGCCGCCTCTCCCCTCATCGCCTGAGCTTCGCCGAGCTCCTGTGCCTGCTTGGCCCTTGCCTTCCTGTCCCTACGGCTGTTCGTATTGAACATTCTCTTCATGGATAGGGCCAACCAGGCGAGGGCACTCATGCCTTGAGGTCTCGGCGCGGGCGCTCTCGGCTTTCTCACCTTTTTCTCATTTGGTTCGCCGGCGGCGAATCGGGATTTGGCGAAAGCCTTGGGCGGCATGGCGGGCGAGAGCTCGGTGAACTGGCGGGAGATGTGGGGGATTGTGGAGGGAAGGCGAGAGGGGAAGAAGAAAAGAGCGGAAACTCTGCCTCCACTCGCCAACAGGGCTGGCCCACCCTCGTTTTCTCTCCATCCGGGGTTCCCAAGCCGTTCTCGACGCCTCGGGTTCGGCCTGAGAACGTCGGACTAATTTTGGGCCAAATCCGGACGAAACCGACGTTCTGGAAACGCGACTGCACGAAATTTCGCCGTCCAGACAAAAAATAGGCGCTGAAAACGTCTTTCTGAAAACGCGAGCGGAGATGCTCTAAGTTTGCTCGCCGTTGCACCTGATGACCGCAGCGGCTCCATGCGATCTGTTGCTGCCAAAAATTGTACTCCACAGTCCACACTGAATCACAATAGTTTATCTGCAATTGATAACCCAAATGCGTCAAGCTCAGAAACAATTCCTTGCTATAGTCGAGAGAACACAATTCATACACTTGCTAGAGATTACTTACTAATTCCTCCTATGTGCGCTCATGTGCTGAAGGGGCGGTATTTCTCGGATTGTGATGTTTGGAACACCCTTTAACCTCGGCCTGTATATTTTACTTGGCGCAGTATATTCCATAGCAATACAACTTGTAATAAAGGGACTAGATGGAGTATTGGTGATGGAAAGAAAATCAATTTGTAGACTGATAATTAGATCCCAGTGTGGCACCTTGTTCGTTTCAGACTCTGAAGCCGATCCCGCACAGCGCAACTGTGGATTTTTTGGTGAATGAAAACCACAGTTTATGGGACATCGATGTTGTACGTTCTCTTTTTTAGGAGGAGGAGGTGGCGCCAACTCGGGTTCCAAAACTGATGCCCAGCTTAGGAAGAAACTTTGGGCTAGAGAAGACTACCAAATGCCTGTTTGGGAGGAGAGACACACAACCTCTCCGCTCCTGCCTGTGGTGGACCTTCGAGGATAGTTTCAATCAACAGATATGCAAAGAAAATAAAACAACGAGTACATACACAGGTGACACAAGGATTTACGTGGAAAAAACCTCCTCAAGGTGAGGAGGAAAAAAACCACGGATGCGGACCAACCGGTAGAGTATTCTCTAGAACATCAAGATATGTACAACACACTCAGCATGTTATCAACCGGCAACAACAACAACAACAACCACTTGAGAGAAAGATTACAACAAAACAGAGTATCTCAGTTTTTGTCCCTTTCGGTAATCAGCAAACTGCTCTTAAACCGCAGATCCAATCAGTACCAAACTTGGTAGACAAGTTGACATACGAGTACCCAACATACACACCAAATTTCAGGTCAATCGGACACCGTTTGCCTGCCCAAACTGTTCGTCTACCAAAACTGCTTTGTGCTGAAACTGCAGCAGTCCGAACTGAATAAACCGCTTTCAAATCTGAAGCTACACTGACCCAAACCTCAAACCAGCTAACCAGATCAAAGTACTCAAAGCAAAGAACGAGCTCACCAAGTTTGGAGTCAATTCAAGCACGTTTGAGCCTCCAAACACCAGCTTGAAGACAGACCGATCAGATCTCAGAAATCTGGACAGAAATCACCTCTTCTTCTTCCTCTCTTCTCACTAGGTTGTGGTGTCCTTGTGTGTTCTCTCACTCTCTCTCAGCAGCAGCCACGATGGCTTGCTTCTCTCACTTGCTCGTACTCTCACACACACAGAGTGTCTCACAGTCACCAAGGGTGGTTAGGGTTTTCTTTTCTACTCCTCTCCCAAGGAGTAACTCGGCTGTTGGATACGAACATGGATCAACGGTTGAAACGTGTCGGACTTCACAGGCTGATGTTGGGCTGCCAACACACCTCCATGTGGAGGGACATGGCCCAATAAGCTCCTCCTCCCGACATCATGGAGGGTCTCACTGCCAACCGACAGTCATGCCGGCGAGCCGACGACATACCTCGAGCTTTTCTCTTGTCACCACCTTGGTCAACATATCAGCCCCATTGTCATCTGTGTGCACCTTATCAATTTGCATTTGCTTGGAATTCAGCACATCTCGAATCCAATGATAGCGCACATCAATATGCTTCGACCTCGAATGAAAACTTGCATTCTTACTTAGGTGAATGGCACTTTGGTTGTCACAAAACAGCATATACTTGTCTTGCTCAAAACCAAGCTCACAATCCAATCGTTTTAGCTACAATAGCTCTTTGCTCGCCTCAGTTACTGCGATGAACTCAGCCTCAGTTGTGTTCAGCGTCACACACTTTTGCAACCTGCTTTGCCATGCCACTGCTCTCCCTGAATGGGTAATCAAATAATCTGAAGTAGACTTCCTTCCATCGACATCTCTAGCCAAGTCTGAATCTGAATATGCAATCAGCTTGGGCTCACTACCGCCAAAGCAAAGCTTCATATTAGTGCTGCCCCGGAGATACCTCAAAATCCACTTCACGGCTTCCTAATGTGGTTTTCCCAGATTGGACATAAATTTTCTCACAGTACTAACGCTTGAGCAATGTCAGGCCATGTGCACACCATAGCATACATCAAACTCCCAACCGCTGAATCACAAGGAACTTTCTGCATTTCCTTTTTCATCTCTTCATTGGAGGGACATTACTTTTTACTCAACTTGAAATGAGTTGTGAGTGGACAACTCACTTCCTTTGCCTTGTCCATCTTGAACTTGCGAAGTACCTTCTCAATATATTTCTCTTGAGATAAGTACAACTTGTTGGATTTTTTGTCTCTCTCAATTCTCATGTTGAGAATACACTTTTTTGGACCCAAGTCTTTCATGGCAAAACTTTTGCTCAACTCTTTTTTTAGTCTACCAATCCTAGAGACATTCTTGCCAACAATCAAGATATCATTCACATAGAGCAATAACATGATAAAATCATCACTGAGAACCTCTAGATAAATACACAATGGTCTGAGCTACACCTCTTGTAGCCTTGCTCCCCCATGACAGATTCAAACTTCATTTACCATTGTCTCGGTGCTTGTTTCGGGCCATAGAGACTTTTCTTCAATTTGCACACATAGTCTTCTTTGCCTTTAACAAGAAACCCCTTAGGCTGCTCCATAGATTTCTTCCTCCAACTCTCCATGAAGGAAAGTTGTCTTCACATCCATTTTCTCAACCTCCAAGTTGAGACTTGATGCCATGCCAAGGATCATACGGATTGATGCCATCTTCACCACCAGAGAAAATATTTCATCAAAGTCAATACCTTTTCTCTGACTGAATCCTTTTATAGCTAGCCTGGCCTTGTTCCTTGGATGTGACGTGTTCTCTTCTTCCTTGATTCTGTAGACCCATGATTATTGGCTCAACACGTCGAGCTCGTTGGGGAACCCCAAGAGGAAGGTATGATGAGCACAGCAGCAAGTTTTCCCTCAGTTATGAAACCAAGGTTATCCAACCAGTAGGAGCAAGGAAACACCTCCAAGGTGTTGTTACCAACTTGGAATCCTGTACAACACAACCACAGAACTTTGCCCCCAACTAACAGTGAGGTTGTTAATCTCGCCGGTTTTGCTGAGAACAAAGGATTAAACGTATTGTGTGGAAGAAAGTAATAGCTTGCAGAAAGTAAACAGAAAACAGTAAATAGTTGTAGATTGATGGTAAAAGAAAGGATCGGGGTCCATAGTTCACTAGTGGTGGTTCTCCTTAAGATAGATGACATGTTGGGTGAACAAATTACAGCGGGGCAATTGACAAACATCGAGAAAGCATACATGCATACACTAATCATCTTGACTCCTGTGAGATTTGATTGGGCATTACAACATTATACATAGACCGTAGTCCAGCTGCATCTATGACTAATAATCCACCTTCAGGTTATCAATCTGAACCCCCTCTAGTATTAAGTTGCAAGCAACAGATAATTGCATTACACATTGCGTGTAAAGTAAACAATATGATTGTTCTATGAACAAAGGATTGTTGTTTTCTCCCTAGTAGCAACAGCACATCTAGTACCTTAGAGATTTCTGTCACTTCCCCAGATTACTAGAGGCATGAACCCACTATCGAGCATAAATACTCCCTCTTGGAGTTGCTAGCATCTACTCAGCCAAGATATCTACTAACAACGGAGAGCATGCAAGATCACAAATAACAAAGACATGATAGAATCAATAATCAATCTGAAATAGCATCTCAATATCCATCGGATCCCCGCAAACACAACATGTAGGATTATAAATAGATGTTCTTGATCATGAACGGAGCTCACAAGATCTAAACATGGTAGCACAAAGGAGAAGAACCAACCATCTAGCTACTACATGGACCCGTAGTCCAAGGATGAACTATTCACGCATCACACCGGAGGCTTGCATGGTGATGAAGAAGGCCTCCAGGGTCAATTCTTCCCTCCGGCAGGGTGCCGGGAAGAGCTTCATATCCCCCCCGATATAGGGATGGAGATGCCGGCGGCTACAGACTCTTTCGTGAAATTTTGATTGGGGTACTTAGGGTTTCTGTATCGGAGGCATCTTATAGGCGAAAGGGGAGGCCGAGGGGGTGCCCTAGGTGGGCGCACCACCCCCGGCGCGGGCCAGGCCTGGCCACGCGGCCAGGTGGTGTGGGCGGCCCCTGGCCGCTCTCCATCTCGTATTGTGGCTCCATGTCCCCCTCGGTGAAATACTAACTTTGGCTTTTGTCCCGTCCCATTCCGAGAATATTCATTTTCTAACTTTCCTGGAACCAAAAACAGTAGAAAACAGGCAGGTGGCACTATGGCATCTTGTTAATAGGTTAGTCCAAGAAAGTGTATAAAAAGTACTCCAAAGTGTGGATAAAACATAAGAAAGTAGATAAAAACCAAGCATGGAACATTAAAAGTTATAGATATGTTTGCAACGTATCAACATCCCCAAGCTTAACTCATGCTCGTCCTCGAGTAGGTAAGTGATAAAAAAAGAATAATTTTTTAGGTGACATGCTCCATCATAAACTTGATCAAAGTATTTGTAAAACATTGATAGCTGGGATCATAGTACTTCAACATAGCATGAAAGATAAAGTTCTAACAATAAGACATAGCAACTATGTTGTAACATGAAAAGGCACAAACAAAAGATTCATGAATAACAATGCTTTGCAAGACGTTTGTTTGTTTCACATAAAGAAAACATAGCATAATGGCATTCAACTTGTCCCTCATGGAGTAGAAAACATAAATGCATAGGACACCTTCAAAGTTTATAAGGGTGACCAGATACAAATAGTTTAAGAATAAGCAATATCAAAGTTATGCATCAATCAACAAGTCTTGGGACAATGCACATAGAACTTGTTGGAAATATGCCCTAGAGACAAATAGTAGTAAGGGCTATTATCATATTTCATATAGTTTATGATTAAGTTTTATATCATGCTATAAATGTATTGAGTGGAAACATCAATACACGTGTGATATACAAATAACCAGGGGTTCCCAGTGAAACTCTAGTCACTGGTTCATTGGTCAACGGATGATCATGTTTCCTGATCATGTGGCATTTATGCCAGTTGGAAATGAGGTCATCTCATTCAGAGAATGATATGATGAACCAATACCCAACCTAAACATCGTGACCCGATCATGTCACGAAGTTCAAGTTATGATGATTAGAAATGGATCCTCGTAGACTATTCCTTAGACCGTGAGGCTATATCAATCACTGTCTCCCGAGAGTGCTTAGATAGCATCAAACGCCATCTGGTAAAACGGTGGTTATAAAGGTGTGTTTAGGTATTCGGAGGAAACCGTAGAGGCAATATATGTCAAGAGCAGGATTTGTCCGTCCATGTGATGGGAAGATACTCAAGGGCCCACTCGGAGAGGTTATATCCAATAGTTGCGCAGCATGTGATTAGATCACGGGGATATCACTTGTCGGAACGAGTTAAGTAGCGTTGTTCAGTAAAGAGATTGAACACGACATGGTGATGTCATTGATCATATCTCAGGCAATGCAAGTATCGAGTGACAAAGGGAATAAGACACGACTGTCCCAGTTCAAACGATAAAAGATCTTCGTGGAACGCACAGGGGTCACATGGCCATCCAGGTCCCTCTGTCGATCATTGGTGCGGGAGTGTCCCAACCATGTCTGGAGTGTTCCCGAACCGTGGGGTATCACGCTTAAGGGCTTGATGATGCTTAGAGAGTGTTTATAGGATCGGTAGAATCGTCGAAGAAAAGAAGGAAGAAAACCGGAAGGGTTTCGGTAAGTCCGGAGGTTGTCCGGAGTGGAGGTGGAAGGTGTTCCATAGCCATGGAGGTTGAATAATGTGTGAATGAATGTTAAATATTGATTTAATCATTTATTCATAATTATTTAATAAAGAGAAAAATCAATTTAAATGGTCAAAGGCTTAATGGGCCAAATTCCGGAGGGAGAGGGCCCATTAGGGAAAGGAGAGAGGGAGAGGGGCCAAGGGGGCTGGCCGGCTGGGCCTAGCCCCCCCGCAGGGCCCACTAGGGGCTAGCCGGCGGCCACCCCACCCCCTCCTCTCCTTTAGTCCCACCCCGAGACTTTGAGGGAGGTAGTACCTCCCCTCCCCCTATATATAGTGGGGTATTTGGCCTAGAAAAATACACCAATAATCAATAAAGGTCTCCCTACTTTTGGGAGGACCTGTTGGGTCCGCAGCATAGAAAACAAAAATTTTCCTACGATGAGAACTATATGCCAAGATCTATCTACTAGATACAGAGCAACGGGTGGACATACATCCATGGAGAACTTACCCTCGAAGACAACGAGTTTTGTTAACGAGTAGGAACTCGTGGTTGATGTAGTCGTACACTTGCCGATCTCAAGATCGTGAGGAAGTCCGAGCGCCACAACTCAGCAGAGCATCCGCACTCGCACACACGTTTAAGCCACCGGACAACCTCCACCTCCTCGCTCCAGCGATCCAGCAGAAGCAGCAACTCCTTCCAGACGAAATGCCACCGAGAACATGTATCTCGCTAATCCGAGACCATGGGGGAATAATTTTAGAGGGGGAGAGAGATTCTTCACAAGGAGGTGTGAGGATGAAGGAGGGAATGGGTGGCCTTTTATAGGAGGAGGGGGGTTGCCCCCTCTCTCCATGGCCGGTGCATGGGGGGTGACCCCTCACCTCCCCCATTCATGTGGTGGTAACCCCTCCACATTAAAATGCCTCTTCACATTCCCTTTTAAAGTCTCCACTTTAAATGCATTAAATTTCTCCAAATTTAATGCTCTCTCATTTAATAAAACTCTTTTTATTAAATTTATTCAGGATTTTGTTAATTACTTTAATTAACAAACATTCACATATAGCCCCTTGCAATATTTCAATATCACATGCAGAACCACCTTCTGCAATTTCACCCGAAACAATTTCCGGTTTCTATTGAAACAATTCTTGTTCTTTGCAATTCTTTCGTCTAAAACATATGTGCTCCAAAATGGTGTCCGGTAACTCTTAAGTGTGCCACCCTACGGTTCGTGAATAATGCAGACATGATCGAGACCCTTCTCCGATCAATAATCAGCAGCGAGACCTGGAGATCCGTACTGACTCCTACACATTCAACGATGACTCCTGTGATCGTGAGAACCTTTAACGCTTGTAACTAAATCCCTTTGTCATTCGATCATAGGTATCTCCATACCTAGTTTGATCTCGTTACCGACATGCACTCTTTTCTCGTTCCCGTGATATAACATTCTAGTGATCACATCACTTGCTTGCAAGCTATCCTAATGTAATATCACCGAGAGGGCCCAGAGTATATCTATCTGTCATCTGGATTGACAAATTCCACTCTTGATCCATGAACCTCAACATAACACCTTCGTAGTACTGAACCCATCTTTATAGTCACCCTGTTACGGTGTGACGTTTGATGTTATCAAGATACTCTTCCGGTGTTAGCAATTAACATGATCTCATGGTCTAAGGATAAAGATTACTTCATATGATGTTATAGCAATATAAACATAATGACTTGATCGTAATGCTATACTTCGGATGAATGTTCATCACATCATTTCACAAATGTTGTGACCTTGTTATTAACAACATCCAATGTCCATGATCAGGAAACCTTGATCATCATGTTAATCAACAAGCTAGTCTATAAGAGAGGCATAACTAGGAACCCTTTTTGTTTATTAAACACACATGTATTGATGTTTCCTATCAATACAATTATAGCATGCAAAATAAACATCTATCATATACAAGGAATACATAATAACAACTTTATTATTGCCTCTCAGGGCATATTTCCTTCAGTCTCCCACTTGCACTAGAGACAATAATCTAGTTTATATAGTGATAAATCTAACACCCATGGAGTTCTGGTGTTGATCATGTTTTGCCCTAGGGAGTACTTTAGTCAACGGATCTGCTACATTTAGGTCCGTGTGCACTTTACAAATCTTTATATCTCCATCCTTGACATGCTCGCGGATGGAGTGAAACCGGCGCTTAATATGCTTGGAATTCTTGTGAGACCTTGGTTCCTTGGCGTTGGCTATGGCTCCATTATTGTCACAATAGATTACCATTGTGTCCAACGCGCTAGGAACCACACCTAGTTTCATTATGAACTCCTTCATCCAAACCGCTTCCTGCCTCCGTCGTTGATCCAGCCACCACAGGTTGTTTGGAGCTCCTCCAACTAACTGCTGCTCCGTTCAAGAGAAATACGTATCCGGATTGAGACTTAGAGTCATCCGGATCAGTGTCAAAGCTAGCATCGACATAACACTTAGCGACTAGCGCTTCTTCACCTCCGTATACAAGAAACATATCCTTAGTTCTTCTCAAGTACTTAAGGATATTCTTGACCGCTATCCAGTGTTTCGAACCTGGATCAGATTGGTACCTACTAGTCAAACTAATAGCATGTGCCACATCCGGTCTTGTACATAGCATGGCATACATTATAGAGCCTATGGCTGAGGCATAGGGGATCTTATCCATCATCTCTCTTTCTTCCGCCGTAGCCGGACTTTGAGTCTTACTCAATGTCTTGCCTTGCAACATAGGTAAGAACCCCTTCTTACTTTCGTCCATATTAAACTTCTTTAATATCTTATCAAGGTATGTACTCTGCGATAGCCCAATTAGGCGTCTTGATCTATCTCTATAGATTTTAATGCCTAATATATATGACGCTTCACCAAGGTCTTTCATCGAAAATTTGCTGTTTAGATAACTTTTAACACTGTTTAAAAGATCTATATCATTTCCAACCAATAATATGTCATCCACATATAATATCAAAAATGCCACATTGCTCCCACTCACTTTCTTGTAAATACAAGCCTCTACATAAGTTTGGACAAATCCAAACTCTTTGATCACCTCATCAAAGCGGAGATTCCAACTCCGGGATGCTTGCTTCAGTCCATAGATGGATCGCTAAAGTTTGCACACCTTATCAGCATCCTTAGGATTGACAAAACCCTTAGATTGTATCATATACAACTCTTCTTCAATATTACCATTGAGGAACGCAGTTTTGACATCCATCTGCCATATTTCATAATCGAAATATGCAGCAATTGCTAACATAATCCTAACCGACTTAAGCATCACTACGGGAGAGAATGTCTCATCGTAGTCAACTCCTTGAATTTGTCGAAACCCCTTTGCGACAAGTCGAGCCTTATAGATGGTTACATTACCATCAGCATCAGTTTTTCTTTTGAAAATCCACTTATTCTCAACGGCCTTTCGATCATGAGGTAAGTCCACCAAGGTCCAAACCTGGTTTTCGTACATGGATTCCATCTCGGATTTCATGGCTTCTAGCCATTTGTTGGAATCAGGGCTCATCATCACTTCTTCATACGTCGCAGGGTCATCTATTTCATCAATCATGAAATTCATAACAGGATTGCCGTACAGTTCAGGAGCTGCACGTGTCCTGCTTGACCTGCGAGGTTCGGTAGTGTTCTCTTTCGGAGTTTCATGATCAATATCATTAGCTCTCTCTTCATTAGGTGAAGTCAACTCCGAAACAACTTCTGGAGCTGCGCTACTCGCCATTTCATGAAGAGAAGGTTCAATAACCTCTTCGAGTTCTACCTTCTGACTACTCACACCTTTCGCGAGAAACTCCTTCTCAAGAAAGGATCCATTCTTGGCAACAAAGACCTTGCCCTCGGATCTGTGATAGAAGGTATACCCAATCGTTTCCTTAGGGTATCCTATGAAGACGCATTTTTCCGCTTTGGGTTCGAGTTTATCCGGTTGAAGTTTCTTCACATAAACATCGCATCCCCAAACTTTAAGAAATGACAGCTTAGGTTTGTTTCCAAACCATAATTCATACGATGTCTTTTCAACGGATTTAGATGGTGCCATATTTAAAGTGAATGCAGCGGTTTCCAGTGCATAACCCCAAAATGACAGTGGCAAGTCAGTCAGAGACATCATAGATCGAACCATATCCAATAAAGTACGATTACGACGTTCTGACACACCATTACGTTGTGGTGTTCCGGCAGGCGTGAGTTGTGAAACTATTCCACGGTCTTTCATATGTGTGCTAAACTCGTAACTAAGATACTCTCCTCCACGGTCGGACCGTAGAAATTTGATCTTTCTGTTACGATGATTTTCCACTTCATTCTGAAATTCTTTGAACCTTTCAAACGTTTCAGACTTATGTTTCATCAAATAGATATACCCGTATCTACTCAAATCATCCGTGAAAGTAACAAAATAACGATATCCACCTCGCGCCGACACACTCATTGGTCCACACACATCAGTATGTATGATTTCCAATAAATCTGTCGCCCGTTCCATTGAACCGAAAAATGGCGTTCTAGTCATCTTGCCCATATGCTCACATGTATCAAATGATTCAGAATCAAGTGATTCCAAAAGTCCATCAGAATGGAGTTTCTTCATGCGTTTAACGCTAATATGACCTAGACGACAGTGCCACATATATGTAGATATATCATTATCAAGTTTAATCCTTTTAGCATCAACATTATGAATATGTGTAATACTACTATCGAGATCCAAAAGAAATAAACCATTCAACACAGGTGCATGACCATAAAAGATATTATTCATATAAATCGAACAACCATTGTTTTCAGACTCAAACGAATAACCACTTTGCATCAAACATGATCCGGATACAATGTTCATGCTCAGTGCAGGTACCAAATAACAATTATTCAGGTTTATAACTAATCCCGACGGCATATGGAGAGGCAGCGTTCCGACGGTGATCACATCAACTCTTGATCCATTGCCGACCTGCATCGTGACCTCATTCCTTGCTAGTTGTCGCTTGTTCCGCAGCCCCTGAACCAAGTTACATATATTAGCAACCGATCCCGTATCAAATACCCAGGTGCTACTGCGAGTACTAGTCAAGTGCACATCAATAACATGTATATCACACATACCTTTGTTTGCCTTGCCGGCCTTCTTGTCCGCCAAATACTTGGGGCAGTTGTGCTTCCAATGGCCAGTCCCCTTGCAATAGTAGCACTCGGTGTCAGACTTAGGGCCAGCTCGGGGTTTCTTTTCAGGCGCGGCAACAGATTTGCCGCCCTTCTTTCCCTTCTGCTTGCCTTTCTTGTCCTTCTTGAAACCGGTGGTCTTATTGATCATCAACACTTGATGTTCTTTCCTAATCTCCACTTCTGTAGTCTTAAGCATTGATAGAAGCTCAGGAAGATACTTCTTCATGCCCTGCATATTATAGTTCATCACGAAGCTCTTGTATCTAGGTGGCAGAGATTGGAGAACACGATGTATGCCTAAGTCAATGGGAATCGTTATTCCCAAGGACACAAGCTTATCGGCGTACCCAGACATTTTGAGTACGTGCTCACGAACGGAGCTGTTCTCTTCCATCATGCAGCTAAAGAACTTTTCAGAAGCATTATAACTCTCTACGGCAGCATGGGTATCGAAAATCATTTTCAGTTCTCCCATGGTATCAAAGGCATTGCCATTTTCGAATGGTTTTCGAAGTTCTGGCTCTAGCCCATACAGTATGCCGCAATGAACTAAGTTGTGGTCCTCCTGACGAGTTATATAGACGTTCTTTTCCTCGTCAGGGGCATCAGGAGCTGGTGGGGGGCCTAGCGGCGCCTCTAGCACATATTGCTTTTGTGCAGCAGTGAGGAGAATCCTCAAATTCATAGCCCAGTTGGTGAAGTTGCTACCATTCGCAGCAAGCTTCTCTTTCTCCATGAACACATTGAAATTAAAAGCAGGTGGTGCCATCTACAACAGAATTTGTAAAATATATTTAGACTAAGTTTATGATAGATTGAGTTTAACTAATCCAAATTACTAATGAACTCCCACTCAAAAACGACATCCCTCGTGTCCTTTTGGTGATTACATGAACCAAATCCACTACACCAAGTCGGATCATCACGTGAGTCGGTGTAGCTTCAAAGGCGAGCATCTATATGGGCATCATATCAACTATGTGACTCATGCTTAACCTTTCGGTCCGTGTTCCGAGGCCATGTTTGTACATGCTAGGCTCGTCAAGTAAGAACCTTAGTATTTGTGTGTGTAAAATTGTCTTACACCCGTTGTATGAAAGCGTAGAGTCGAGAACACCCGATCATCACGTGATGCCTCAAAACACGATCCACAAAACGGTGCATACTTAAGGAAGAACACATTTTATCTTGATATCTAAATGAGGGATCATCTTATAATGCTACCAAAAGCGCCAAACTAGCAATATAAGATGCTAATGTGTGAAGTGAGGTGATATGGTCCATGCATTTGATCTCTATCATTTGCATCGTGGTATGATCTCTATCATTCCTTTGTGTGTAAGGCCAAGGTCTATGGAACTTACACGTTAAGTGAGTTGTAAGAGTATCTATCATACATCTACTTACAACAATACCATATCAATACACTAGCCCAGCAACGATCTAAACTAGATGCCTCTAATTTATCAATTGCAACTTTTACGTGGCTTAGGGCTTTCGGAGATAGAACCGGTCTTACCTACGAACATGAACCACAACGAGGATAACCAAGTTATTAGCAACTCGTTGTAAATCAGATATTGACTATAGTAGGAGAGACAGACACCCGCTAGCCACTTATGCAAAACTAGTTGCATGTCAGTCGTGGAACCGGTCTCATGTACGATGACATGTAAGGTTGGTCCGGACCGCTTCATCCCACTATGCCACCAATATCCAAAGTACATAGAAGATGCAATAACATGATCATCATCGCCCACATATAAACATATGTGTACTACTCGTGCAAAGCACCTACGCATAGATCAGGCTCTAATACCACTGTTGGGTCCGCAGCATAGAAAACAAAAAAAATTCCTATGATGAGAACTATACGCCAAGATCTATCTACTAGATACAGAGCAATGGGTGGACATACATCCATGGAGAACTTACCCTCGAAGACAACGAGTTTTGTTAACGAGTAGGAACTCGTGGTTGATGTAGTCGTACACTTGCCGATCTCAAGATTGTGAGGAAGTCCGAGCGCCGCAACTCAGCAGCGCATCCGCACTCACACACACGTTCAAGCCACCGGACAACCTCCACCTCCTCGCTCCAGCGATCCAGCGGAAGCAGCAACTCCTTCTAGACAAAATGCCACCGGGAACATGTATCTCGCTAATCCGAGACCATGGGGGAATAATTCTAGAGGGGGAGAGAGATCCATCACAAGGAGGTGTGAGGATGAAGGAGGGAATGGGTGGCCTTTTATAGGAGGAGGGGGGTTGCCCCCTCTCTCCATGGTCGGTGCATGGGGGTGACCCCTCACCTCCCCCATTCATGTGGTGGTAACCCCTCCACATTAAAATGCCTCTTCACATTCCCTTTTAAAGTCTCCACTTTAAATGCATTAAATTTCTCCAAATTTAATGCTCTCTCATTTAATAAAACTCTTTTTATTAAATTTATTCAGAATTTTGTTAATTACTTTAATTAACAAACATTCACATATAGCCCCTTGCAATATTTCAATATCACATGCAGAACCACCTTCTGCAATTTCACCCGAAACAATTTCCGGTTTCTATTGAAACAATTCTTGTTCTTTGCAATTCTTTCGTCTGAAACATATGTGCTCCAAAATGGTGTCCGGTAACTCTTAAGTGTGCCACCCTACGGTTCGTGAATAATGCAGACATGATCGAGACCCTTCTCCGATCAATAATCAGCAGCGAGACCTGGAGATCCGTACTGACTCCTACACATTCAACGATGACTCCTGTGATCGTGAGAACCTTTAACGCTTGTAACTAAATCCCTTTGTCTCTCTATATATTACATGTCCGAGATTCGATCATAGGTATCTCCATACCTAGTTTGATCTCGTTACCGACATGCACTCTTTTCTCGTTCCCGTGATATAACATTCTAGTGATCACATCACTTGCTTGCAAGCTATCCTAATGTGATATCACCGAGAGGGCCCAGAGTATATATATCCGTCATCTGGATTGACAAATTCCACTCTTGATCCATGAGCCTCAACATAACACCTTCGTAGTACCGAACCCATCTTTATAGTCACCCTGTTACGGTGTGACGTTTGATGTTATCAAGATACTCTTCCGGTGTTAGAAATTAACATGATCTCATGGTCTAAGGATAAAGATTACTTCGTATGATGTTATAGCAATATAAACATAATGACTTGATCGTAATGTTATACTTCGGATGAATGTTCATCACATCATTTCACAAATGCTGTGACCTTGTTATTAACAACATCCAATGTCCATGATCAGGAAACCTTGATCATCCTGTTAATCAACAAGCTAGTCTATAAGAGAGGCATAACTAGGAACCCTTTTTGTTTATTAAACACACATGTATTGATGTTTCCTATCAATATAATTATAGCATGCAAAATAAACATCTATCATATACAAGGAATACATAATAACAACTTTATTATTGCCTCTTAGGGCATATTTCCTTCAGTCTCCCACTTGCACTAGAGACAATAATCTAGTTTATATAGTGATAAATCTAACACCCATGGAGTTCTGGTGTTGATCATGTTTTGCCCTAGGGAGTACTTTAGTCAACGGATCTGCTACATTCAGGTCCGTGTGCACTTTACAAATCTTTATATCTCCATCCTTGACATGCTCGGGGATGGAGTGAAACCGGCGCTTAATATGCTTGGAATTCTTGTGAGACCTTGGTTCCTTGGCGTTGGCTATGGATCCATTATTCTCTCTACCACTCTCTCTCTCGTGACTGTGGTCCCAAGTCTGGACTGCGCGAGCGGGAGACATCTTCACCGCGGAGCACCGTCGCGATGCGGGATTCGGATCCGGGAGCTCTCCTTTCGCAACTGTTGTTGGATCGAGGAAGCGGGAGTCATCGTCAGGAACCGGACGTGTGTAACTCCCTGCGAGGTGTCGCACTTGAGGCACTCAAGTCGTTGGAGCCAGAAGGAGCGCTAGGACTTCATCACGACCTTGAGGTCGGCTTCGGCTCGTCTACACCAACCACGCTCTCCTGAGCGTTGATAACGCTTTTCGGTCTTCAAGGGTAAGTTCGCGAAAAGCCCCTCCCGTTACTGTATTACTAATAGATAGGTCCTAACAGCTTTAGGGGTTCAGGGGCGTAGAGTAAAATTTATTGTTTTTATGCGCGGAACCCCTACAGTGGTATCAGAACTAGATCTATGCGTAATAATGCTAGTACGGGTAGAACACACGAGATGTAGCGTGTGGGCGTTGATCTTTTAGTTGTTACCCTCCCACGTGTACTTGTGTATACCGCAGTAATGCTTGATGAAGCGGCCCCCAACTGACTTTACGCGTTCATTCGCGAGACTGGTCCACGCTTGACATATGGCTTGTACCGTATAAAGTGGCTTAGGGGGTGTCTATCTCTCTCGCATTAGTTGGTATGCCATTTGCAACGGAGGGCCCCGAAAGGGGTGTAGTAGAGACAACTACTTGATCAGCGTTATGCTGAAAGTTCGTAGGTAAGAACGGTTCTTCTGCGAAAGCCCATTCAGCCATGTAAAACATGCAAAGATAAAGTAGAGGCGTCTAACTTTGTTTTGCAGGGGGGCGTTGCTTTGTGATATGGTTGTGGCAAAGGTAAAGTGATTACCTTTTGTTATGTAGTAGTAGATAGTCACGGAGGTGACGAACTACCATGCCGGAATGACACTTGTACCCTGGTGTCGACGGCGCCGGAACCCTGGCGTCGGAACCCGGTGACGATGGATGGAGATCACGACGTGAAGGACCATATCACATAGCATTTACATTCAACGTTAATTGTTTGTATGTCTTATTGTGTGCTAGTATTAGATACTCGACGGTAGCCTAATAAGATGATCCCTGTTAAAATTACCAATGATTGTGTTCCCCCTTAGTGTGCACCACCAAGAAAGTTCTTCGCTATGAGGCAGGCCGTGATGATCGGGTGTCAGACATATCTACGTTCACATACAGTGGGTGCAAGCCATGTTGCACAGCAAAAACACTAAGGTTGAGTTGGCGAGCCTAGCATGTACAGACATGGCCTCGGAACGCGGATGGTCGAAAGATCGAGCACGAGTCGCATGAATGATGTGACCGACGTTTAGAGTCCACCCTTGAACCCACATTGATGGCCGTGATGATCGAGGGAGATGTGGCTGATAGGGGTCGTGTTATCACTAGGAACCCTTTTGGGGATAGGTGTTTCTGAGTGGAGTTATTACTAACTCATTTAATTATAAACTTAGTCTAAATTCCTTTTGCAATTATAAATGTAGATGGGACCTTTCGTGTTGACAATTTAATGGTTAGAACGAGAGAATCTCAGATTAGATGGATCAAACTTCTCCATTTGGGTTGCTACTCTCCATGTTCTCCTTAGCGAGAACGACGTGGTCGACTACATACTCGACGGGATGGATTTGGCTCAGCCCACTGACCTTGAGACCCCGGAGGAGCGGAAAGACCGCTATCTCCGTCGTGAGATGGCCTCCTATATTTTAGTTGTGATGCGTTTCAGAATGGTGGACGAGCTGTGGCCTTTCGTGGGTGATGTCAACCCTTGTTCGGTGATGCTACAGCGTAGGACACATTTCGTGGAGAAGACACGCATCTGGGAGCATGAGCTGATGGGAGACTTCCTCTCCATTAAGATGGAGGAGAACTCATCACTGGACAACCATTTGCAGCACATGCATGATGTGTACATGAGGTCAGCATACTTCCTGGACGTCTGGATTACAGGCTCTTTTGCAAATGCTGCTGTGCTGCGGCCGCTGCCACCAAGCTACCAAGAACAAGTCAGGACTTGCGTAATGAGGGGCGACACGGAAACAATGGAGTTCCATCGGTTCATGACACATCTCAGGAATGTGTTGGTTGAACCAGATGTCGCTCAGGTCGTCAATGACAAAGGTATATTTGATATACAGTTTTATAAATGTTATAATCTTGCAAACACATTGCAGTGTTAAGTATATCTGATACTTGTTCTGTTTTGCTGAAAACAGGTCCTTCTGCATGAGAGGTGCTTGCTGGAGAGGAGCTGACATTGCGTGTTGATGGCAAGCATGATGATGATGGTCGACCACACTCTCCCTCGACATTTACCATTTAGTTTGTGTTTTAGGATGATTAATGTAATCAAGAGATTTGAACTTCTTTAGTTTGTCTCACACTTCGTGAGACGGTTATTCATATGAGTTTGTAACAAACAGTTGTTCCACTTTTATGAATGATTTCTATTCGTGTTCATATCTTGTTTGATTATGTGTGAATTATCCTTGTTGTCTGAAACTAATTGATAATGCATGAACATTTGTAAAACATTAAAATGCCTTGTTTAAAATACCCAACTTAATGATATTTCATTAATGAATGAAACATTGTTTGAATTCAAAGTTATGTGATAATATGTGAAAGTCATTCGATTTCTTGTCACATATAAATCATGCCTAAGTTCGGCAAAATAACTTGAACACCGTGTATTACTTGAATACAAAGTGTTTAAAGAATTGTTAAAAGTTAATACATATTCGATGTATTGTGTTTTAACGAAAATGGTAATTATCATTAAATGATTGTTTAAACGTGTAAAGTAGTTTACCAAAGCCCTCATGTTACTGTATTACTAATAGATAGGTCCTGGCAGCTTCAGGGGTTCAGGGGCGTAGAGTAAAATTTATTGTTTTTATGCGCGGAACCCCTACACATAAAACCAAGCATGCAACATCAAAAGTTATAGATACGTTTGCAACGTATCAACATCCCCAAGCTTAACTCATGCTCGTCCTCGAGTAGGTAAGTAATAAAAAAGAATAATTTTTTAGGTGACATGCTCCATCATAAACTTGATCAAAGTATTTGTAAAACATTGATAGTTGGGATCATAGTACTTCAACATAGTATGAAAGATAAAGTTCTAACAATAAGACATAGCAACTATGTTGTAACATGAAAAGGCATAAACAAAAGATTCATGAATAACAATGCTTTGCAAGACGTTTGTTTGTTTCACATAAGAAAACATAGCATAATGGCATTCAGCTTGTCCCTCATGGAGTAGCAAACATAAATGCATAGGACACCTTCAAAGTTTATAAGGGTGACCAGATACAAATAGTTTAAGGATAAGCAATATCAAAGTTATGCATCAATCAACAAGTCTTGGGACAATGCACATAGAACTAAGAATAGCCACTATGCTCTCTCAATAGGTGCATAAAGATAGAAGGTGGAGACTCAACATAAAAGTAAAATAAAGGCCTTCATAGAAGGAAGCAGGGATTCAAGTCTCATAAAGAGCTTCCAAAAATTATGGTACTTATTAGCTTTCAGCTCACATTGCCCCTATCATAAGCATCTTGAAGTGATTAAGGTTAAAGTGAACAAACTATGGAGTATATGCTTGACCAAGTATAAGTTGGAAATCTCATGTCCCTTGAATACGAGGGCCGCTCCTCATGCTACTCAAGTTTAGTTACCGGTAAGTTCTTGTCATAGTAAGTACATGTGTATCATAAAGAACCGCCAACGGGGTACCCCTTGCCCGATGATACGGAAGAATCCCCATATCAAAATGACAAGGCAAGCAGACAACGAGCATCTTAGCAATCTTCTTATTTACCATGGTAAAATGGTGCTTTTTTCTCTCTTTCCTCTTTTCTCATATCTCTTTTTTTCTTTTTCTCTTTTTCTCAATATCTGGCTCTTTTTTTATAGGAAGAATGCTTCATAGACAGCTCATTATGGTTATGCTGCAGGTTTCCACCATGATTAGGCATGGATTAGACCGGCGGCCAAGGCGTTTCTCTAACACACATACATAACTCCATGGACTTACAAGCTCCCCTTTCATTTCACATCGACGACATCCATAGACAAAAGAGCATGGTATCAACTAGGTATAAAGTACAAGTGCAATGTTGAAAGCACTCCCCATGACAGCATAGTTCTGCTAATCCCCAACATATAAGTGCAAGCATATACAACATAGACGACACAATGGTTCAAGTTTATTAAGGGCAAGAAAAGTAAAGTGTGCCATCAAGTTTGTGAGAGCTTTAATCACTAGTTTTCTCATAACAAGTTTAATTCGGAAGGTAGATAAAAACATGAATATACTTGGTTTTATTTGGTGTTGGATGCATCAGTGGAACTCATACTTGGTTATGGAGGCTAGTAAAAGACTGGGAGCGACAAACTAAGAGAGCAATAATGGCCATAATCATGTAGAGCCACAAAACATCATCAATTAAAGCATAAAGTGATATTACAAGTTGAAAACTGAAGGACCATAAAGGCTATGGTGACTTGGGATAGTCATATCATGGTATGAGCATGCGCCAAGTCAACCCAAATAAAGCATCAAAGAAGAATACCACAATACTATGCTTTAATATGCTAAAACAACGCATGATTCTTTCAAGGCACATTAAGCAATCTCAATTGTTTATATCATGTCATGCTAAAGCAAAGATCACTAAGCATAAAGCCAAAACAATATCAAGCATGGCATGAAAAAGCATAGGCCACAGTCAAAAACAAGCTCTATTTACCACTTAAGCATGAACTTTCCTACTCTTTTCCAATCCAAACCAAACTATTTGAAAACTAATGTATGAAAGAGAGGGTCCAACCAATTTATTCAAACAAACTAAGAAAAGCAAGCAAACAAAAACCAAAAACAAAAACAAAGACACTCCAAGAACAACACAACTATGTACGAAACAATAAAAATGAAGTGTTTGGAAGAAACCTGGGGTTTTATTGTTGGAGATATGCCCAAGAGGCAATAATAAAGTGGTTATTATTATATCTTTATGTTTATGATAAATGTTTATATCCCATGCTATAATTGTATTAACAGGAAACATTAATACTTGTGTGTTTTGTAAACATAAAAGAGTCCCTAGTAAGCCTCCTGTTAAACTAGCTTGTTGATTAATGGATGATCATGGTTTCCTGATCATGGACATTGGATATCGTTAATAACAAGATCATATCATTAGGAGAATGATGTGATGGACACACACCCATAGTAAGCATAGCATAAGATCAAGTCATTAAGTTTGTTTTGCTACAAGCTTTTCAAATGCATAGTAACCTAATCCTTCGACCATGAGGTTATGTTAATCACCATCACCGGATGGGTACTTTGATGACATCAAACGCTGCTTCGTAACTGGGTGGTTATAAAGGTGACATTGGGTATTCTGAAAGTATGTGTTGAAGCGCATGGACCAAGATTGGGATTTGTCCATCCATATAACGGATAGATATGCTCTGGGCCCTCTCGATGGAATGTCATCTAGTTAGCTTGCAAGCATGTGACTAGGTCACAAAGGATGACATATCATGGAACGAGTAAAGAGTACTTATCAGTAACGAGGTAGAACTAGGTATGGAGATACCGACGATCAAACCTCGGATAAGTAGAGTATCGCGTGACAAAGGGAATTGGTTTCGTATGTTAATGGTTCTATCGATCACAAAGTCATCTTTGAGTATGTGGGAGCCGTTATGAATCTCTAGATCCTGCTAATGGTTATTGATCGGAGATGTGTCTCCATCATGTCTACATGTTCAAGAACCGTAGGGTGACACACTTAAGGTTTGAAGTTGTTTTAAGTAGATATGGAATGTGTGTTGGAGACCGAATGTTGTTCGGAGTCTCGGATTGGATCCGGGACATCACGAGGAGATCCGGAATTGTCCGGAGAATAAGGTTCATATATTGGGGATCATTTTCTAAGTTAGGAAATGTTCCGGAGTGTTTGTATGGAGATTCTAGAAGGTTTCGGAATGTTCTGGAAGGTTCTAGAATATTTCTTGGAGTTTGCTTGAAAACCAAGAAAGGATCAAGGAGTCTTTGTGGGGCAAGACACGGATTCGTGGGGGAGGAGGATTCCTCCCCCCTCCCAATCCGCCGGCCAAGGAGGGAGGGGAGTCCTACTAGGACTCCCCCTCCCATGGCGCCTCCCTCCTTTAAATAGAGGGGAGGGGGCGCCACCTGCTAGACCTCTCCCATAACAAACCCTGGCCGCCGCCTCTCTCTCCTCCTCCTTCCCTCTGCTCAGGCTTAGGCGAAGCCCTGCAGAATTCTCTACTCCACCACCACCACACCGTCGTGCTGCTGGGATTCCGTGGAGAAGATCTACTACCTCCGCTGCTCGCTGGAACAGGGAGAGGAAGGTCTGCTTCGACTCCGCACGTGTGACCGACTGCGGAAGCGCTGCCGGAACGCGGCGCCGGAAGGATCGTCCACATGATCTTGAGATCGGCAAGTGATCGACTACATCAACCCCGAGATCCAATCTCGTAACGCTTTTGGATCTACGAGGGTTACTACAGATCTATCTCGTTGCACATGTCTAATAGATTAGATCTTGGTTTTATCTAGATTAGATCTGGGTTTTGTTCGTTCTTGAGGTAGAATTTTTTTGTTTTCCATGCTATGAACCCATCAGTGGTATCAGAGCCGTGTCTATGCGTAGATCTGTTGCACGAGTAGAACACAATGGTTCTGTGGGTGTTGGTGCTCGTGCTGTCTTTTGCTTTGTGTACTTTTATCTTGCGGTATGGTGGGATGAAGCGGCTCGGGCTAACCTTACATGTCATCGCACATGAGACATGCTCCATAGTTGACGTGCAACTCGTATTGCACAAGTGGCTTTGCGGGTGTCTGTCTCTCCCATCATAGTAAAGATCCAATTTACACTTTGCACTTGATAGCACTTGTATCAACGTTGTGGTTCAGTTTCGTAGGTAAGGTCCGTTCTTATTCGAAAGCCCCAAACCACGTAAAACATGCAAAGAAAATTAGAGGCGTCTAACTTGTTTTTGCAGGGGTTTTGTGATGTGATATGGCCATCATGTGATTGTGATTATATTTGATGTATGCAATGATCCTTGTTGTAATATGGCAACCGGCAGGAGCCTAATGGTTGTCTTTAATTCTGTTAAGACATGCGTGTCTATTCATCTTGTAATAGCTTTATTCCAAGTAGTTGTAATAGTTGCTAGTGATGATGGACAACCATGAAGCGGCGCCACTGACCTTGACGCAATGCTGGTGATGATGGAGATCATGTCCGTGCTTTGGAGATGGAGATCAAAGGCATAAGAAGAAAGGGCCATATCATATCACACTAATTATGAATTGTCTGTGATGTTAATCCTTTATGCATCTTGTATTGCTTAGATCGCGACGGTAGCATTATAAGATGATCCCTCTCACTAAATATCAAGTAATAAAGTGTTCGTCCTTAGTAGGCACCGTTGCTAAGACTCGTCGTTTCGAAGCATCTCGTGATGATCAGGTGTGATAGATTCTACGTGTGCATACGACGGGTGCAAGCCAGATTTGCACATGCGGATACTAAGGTTAACCTTGAAAAGCCTAGCATGTACAGACATGGTCTTGGAACACGGAATACCGAAAGGTAAAGCATGAGTCGTATGGATGATATGATGAACATGTTGATTGTTCGCCTTTAAAGCTACATCATCTCACGTGATGATCGGACTTGGTGTAGTGGATTTGGTTCGTGTAATCACTAAAACAACTCGAGGGATGTTGTTTTGAGTGGGAGTTTATTCGTAATTTGGATTAGTCAAACTCAATTTATCATAAACACAATCAAAGTGAATTTGCATAGTTTGTTGTAGTCATTGGCATCCGTTCACCACCTTACGCTTAGTTATAGTTGAGATAGTGGAACTATAGAAATTCTGGATATTTGCTTTACGAACTGGTATCGTATTGTTTTGAGGTGTCAATCTAAAGTTTAAAAGTCATATTGCAAACTTTCAGCAAACTCCGTTTACTCTGTGAAGTTTAATAAACAGTGTTAAATCAAGAGTAACAATTCCAGTGTTAGTATCTAATGTATCATGTTTACCTCCATGATTCTTGATACTCAAAAGATTGTTTTTAATATCAAGTTTATCTAAGAGCTGAAAGCAATGTTTCAGAAACCATCATATGTGAAAGGTATTGCGATATCTAAAACAATGTGTTGGTTACAACATGATAGAGTATATGTCCTCATATTTGATGAGAATTTGTGAAGGTTGGAGATGCTAGTCGTCCTAATCCTCCAAAAGGTTTTGGAAAAGAAACATTATACTCGCAATTCACCTTTATAAGCTATAGCAGCTTGATCATGAAAGTTGTCATGATAAGGATGAATAGAAGATGTAAGTAAAATGTTTACTACACTAAAAGATTACTAAAGAATAGAACTTTGAAAGAATGCCAAACATTTGATAAAGGTGATCCACTTCAAAGTGCAAGTCCAAAGGTATTAGTATTTGACTATACACACTTTGTACTATGTGTCATGTGAATGACACCACTATTGATGTTGATAGATCCTTTTAAAAGAAAAGGAATTGTTGAAAGAGAATCTATAAAATATTTGGCAGATAAGAAAAGATTGGAGATGTCCAACTTAGGTATATAGAAGATACATGTTATGGCTATATTCCTTGGTTGTTAAACAATGTGGTTCTGCGGTATTGGATACCGAATTGGTTGGTATGAAGTGTCATACAGGACAACACAATTCATGAACTGCAATTGCCTAAGTAACTAGCAAGAGAATATGTGATGATGTTCATCGAAAACAAACAAAGGGTTGTTGTGTTGCTCGTTAACATCAAAGCTTGCCTTCAAGATTTGTTTCAATAATTGTTATTTTGATCAGGTATTATGACGACAAAAGGTTGTTCAAATAATTACCGTATTCCATAATAGATGGATGATATACAAGTCTGGTTGGAGAAATAACGACCATAAAACTAATGCTAAAATGTCGCAAGACAAATAATTGAAAGATCACTTGCGAAGTGACATCACCGTTTAAATTATATTAGGGATACATGAAGAAACTCCATGTTGATGGATTTTTGGAGTCTTTGATTTTGATCAAATGACGCTTGTGATACTTTCCTGGAGATAATTAAAACTCTGTTCGTAGGCCAAAAGAGGAATGGACGACTAACTGATTGGAATTTGTACATATTGATGTATATAGTCCATTATGTGTAGTCGTGGGCGATGGATTTCAACTTCATATGCTTTCTCCGAAGATTTGAGTGAGTATATGTATATACCTACTCAATAAGGAAGAAGTATGAAACATTTGAAAAATGTTCAAAGACTTTCAAGATGAAGTGGAAAATTATTGTAACAAGAAAATAAAAAAGTTTATGATTGGATCATAAAGATGTTTGAGTTACAAGTTTAGCAAAACACCTAAGATTTGAGGAATCGTTCCATGGATTTGCATTTCCCAAAACACCATAGGAGTATGGAGTGTTCAAGATATGTAATGAAACCTTGTTTGACATGGTAAGATCAAAGGTGTCATTTATAAAACTGCCATTATATTTTAAAGATTAAAGCTTTAGTGACTACCGCTTTTACACTGAAAAGAGCTCCATCGTGATCCGTTGAAATGACACCATATAAGTCATGGTTTGGGATAAAACCCAGGTTGTCCTTTCTTAAATTTTTGGTATGCTAGACATAAGTAAAGTGTTTACAACCAAAGTCGGATGAGCATGTCTTTGTAGGTTATTTCGAATAACCATTGGGTATTCCTCCATAACACCGAAGACAAAAATGTTTGTCACTTAGAATGTCGAGTTTCTTGAGAAGGAATTTTTGGTGAAAAGTTAAGTGGGAGGACAATAGAACTTTGACAAGGTTGTTGAACCTTGGCTAATATGTGCTGAGTTGCGCAGCGTCGGTAAGTGTCCCGGAGGCAGCAACAATGCTCATGGCTCATGTGCCTCAAAGGATGTGGTCACGGAGATCTAAGTTACTATTGAACCAAGTAGGTCGGGTAAGTAATCAAATGCCAAGATTTGAGAGTTAAATCATTGTTGTTTGACAATGATGAACCGACTACATGCAAATAATCAATGATGGGCCCTGACTTTGTTAAGTGGCTTGAAGCCATAAAATCCGTGATAATTCCATACACGAGAAATCAAGCTTTGAATTTGAAAGACCCTCTAGAAAGGTGCAAGACCTTATAGTCGTATATGGATCTATAAAGAAATAGAAATGGATGTTTCACATCTATGAAATAGTCGACATGTCAGAAAAAGTTTACGACAATGTTCAAGGAATTGACTATGATAAGATTTGATCTTTCATAGCGATATTTAGTCTGGACGGATTAATGTAGCAACCACTACATATATTTTGGTATATGGTAGTTGAACAAACAAAACAAGTTCTTCTAATAGAATGGTTACCTAGGATGTGTCCATGACACGATCCAAAGGGTTTTGTTAATTCAAAGGATGCTAAAAGAGTATGCAAAACATCAATGGTTGAAGTGAGCATCGCGGAGTTGGAATCTTCACCGTGATGAAACCGTTAAAAGGTTTAATTTCATCAGAGACGATGAAGATGCTTGCATTTTGCAAGAAATTAAGTGGGAGCGCTAAGACATATTTCTAATACATTATGTGAAAGACATATCGTTGATTAGAAATAATGTATCTTTTATTGACACAGGTTAAGAATTTCATTTCGATGAAAAACTTAGGCATAACCCAAGAATTAGGCATCAATGTCTATATGGATAGATTGATGCGCTAATATGGTTTTGCCAAATGTACATAGATAAGATGTTGAATGAGTTCAATATGGAAACAACAAGAAAGGTTCTTGACGCACGGAAAGGACTGAATCAAGATTCAAGTGTGTTGACACGAGATTCAAGTGTTTTGACACTTGGTGAAATCACAAGAATATTTTGATCAATCATTCTTTGAGATGTACACATCCAGATATGTCCTATGCTCTAAATGTTATGAGCATATACCAGAATGACTCATAAGATGATCATTGGACAATAGTAGGGATATTCCTATGATCTTTGGAAGAACTAAGAATATATTACTTATATAGTGGTGACAAATAGTTCATTGTAAATTGTTACATTGATACTAGTTTTGTCACAAATTAAGTTTATCTCAATTTAAACTATGGATGGCACAATGTAATGGAAAGGAAGTTCCATAACGGATTTGTTTGAGTACCAAAGTTAAAACATCGTGACAGATACTACAACAAAAAGGCTAAGTATATGACTGCTATTGTAGCAGCAAATGAGGGCATTTGCGTCAAGTAGTTTGTTATCAAACTAGGTGTGGTTCATAGTGGGATAATACTATGAAGATACATTATACGACAATTGTATCAACATGATTTAATCCCAAGGAACTAAAGGTCTCACCAAAGGACCAAATTTATACAATGCCATCTCATTGGAGAATGAGTAATGCGTAGAGACGCAAGGACATGCAAATACACACGGACCTGGAAGTGTCAGATCCGAAGATTATGTTTACCACTAGCAATAGTGTCCATACAACACCAGAAAGCCATGGGTGTTGAATGCACAAATTTTTAACTAGATTATTGACTCTAGTACAAGTGGGAGACTATTGGAGATATGCCCAAGAGGCAATAATAAAGTGGTTATTATTATATCTTTATGTTTATGATAAATGTTTACATCCCATGCTATAATTGTATTAACAGGAAACATTAATACTTGTGTGTTTTGTAAACATAAAAGAGTCCCTAGTAAGCCTCTTGTTAAACTAGCTTGTTGATTAATGGATGATCATGGTTTCCTGATCATGGACATTGGATATCGTTAATAACAAGATCATATCATTAGGAGAATGATGTGATGGACACACACCCATAGTAAGCATAGCATAAGATCAAGTCATTAAGTTTGTTTTGCTACAAGCTTTTCAAATGCATAGTAACCTAATCCTTCGACCATGAGGTTATGTTAATCACCATCACCGGATGGGTACTTTGATGACATCAAACGCTGCTTCGTAACTGGGTGGTTATAAAGGTGACATTGGGTATTCTGAAAGTATGTGTTGAAGCGCATGGACCAAGATTGGGATTTGTCCATCCATATAACGGATAGATATGCTCTGGGCCCTCTCGATGGAATGTCATCTAGTTAGCTTGCAAGCATGTGACTAGGTCACAAGGGATGACATATCATGGAACGAGTAAAGAGTACTTATCAGTAATGAGGTAGAACTAGGTATGGAGATACCGACGATCAAACCTCGGATAAGTAGAGTATCGCGTGACAAAGGGAATTGGTTTCGTATGTTAATGGTTCTATCGATCACAAAGTCATCTTTGAGTATGTGGGAGCCGTTATGAATCTCTAGATCCTGCTAATGGTTATTGATCGGAGATGTGTCTCCATCATGTCTACATGTTCACGAACCGTAGGGTGACACACTTAAGGTTTGAAGTTGTTTTAAGTAGATATGGAATGTGTGTTGGAGACCGAATGTTGTTCGGAGTCTCGGATTGGATCCGGGACATCACGAGGAGATCCGGAATTGTCTGGAGAATAAGATTCATATATTGGGGATCATTTTCTAAGTTAGGAAATGTTCCGGAGTGTTTGTATGGAGATTCTAGAAGGTTTCGGAATGTTCTGGAAGGTTCTAGAAGATTTCTTGGAGTTTGCTTGAAAACCAAGAAAGGATCAAGGAGTCTTTGTGGGGCAAGACACGGATTCGTGGGGGAGGAGGATTCCTCCCCCCTCCCAATCCGCCGGCCAAGGAGGGAGGGGAGTCCTACTAGGACTCCCCCTCCCATGGTGCCTCCCTCCTTTAAATAGAGGGGAGGGGCGCCACCCCCTAGACCTCTCCCATAACAAACCCTGGTCGCCGCCTCTCTCCTCCTCCTTCCCTCTGCTCAGGCTTAGGCGAAGCCTTGCAGAATTCTCTACTCCACCACCACCACCACACCGTCGTGCTGCTGGGATTCCGTGGAGAAGATCTACTACCTCCGCTGCTCGCTGGAACGGGGAGAGGAAGGTCTGCTTCGACTCCGCACATGTGACCGACTGCGGAAGCGCTGCCGGAACGCGGCGCCGGAAGGATCGTCCACATGATCTTGAGATCGGCAAGTGATCGACTACATCAACCCCGCGATCCAATCTCGTAACGCTTTCGGATCTACGAGGGTTAGTACAGATCTATCTTGTTGCACATGTCTAATAGATTAGATCTTGGCTTTTATCTAGATTAGATCTGGGTTTTGTTCGTTCTTGCGGTAGAATTTTTTTGTTTTCCATGCTACGAACCCATCATTTATTGATGAAGAAGGGGATGCCTTAGGCATCCCCAAGCTTTGACGCTTGTACTTCTTGGATATTTCTTGGGGTGACACGTGTGGCATCCCCAAGCTTGAGCTTTAGTCCATTCTTCATCTCATTACATCATTCTCTCCATACACCTGAAATTTTTCCTTCATACAAAACTTCACACAATCTTTATTAGCAACATTGCTACACTCAAGATAATAAGTCTTTGGGTTCAGTTTCAACACCAATAAAACTTCCATTAAAACACAATCTGCTATAGAACTTACCTCAAAAATCTCAATTCCCCAAAAAGGAACCAACAAGAAGCAAATGCAAATAATGGCAGAAATCTGTCAAAACAGACCAACAGGTAAAAACCAATTTTTTCGAAGACCTTCTGTTGCTCAAATCGAAAAGTGTTGACCTAACGAAAACAGAAGATGGGTAACAACCTGGGGCAGAAGCACAAAAATTCACGCCTCAAAACGACGTACGGAGATTTTACACGAATTTTTACAGTGAAGCACAAAAATCTATTTCGGGACAGCAACTTTCCCAAGCATTACTTCTCTCTCTATAGAGGTTACTCTTGGCACCAAAAGCAAATAAAAAGGATAAGGAGTGGTTATTACTGAAGCAATAACTTCCAAGAGTCATCTAAAACTTTTGGGTTATCTCCCAATAAGTACTTTTCTTTAACGCCTTTAAGTTAGGCATAAGAAGCAAGAAAAAGAATCAAGTGTTCTCACATGAAGAAGCATTAAAACCAATTTTGTTGCCCTTACCTCTCTTACTTTTATTCTTATCCTTGGGGAACATATGATTGTTTGGTGGAGAAGCAAAGTGCATGGTGCCCTTTTCCACATCTATTATTGCTCCAAGGAGTTTTAATAGGGATATTCCAAGTGTAATTTGTCCTTTTCCTACACATTCAATAACAAGATAATCAGTAGAAACCATTTTCCCTAGGATCTTTGGAAACACTCCTTCAGCTATTCCAATTGGTGATATTGTGGCATTATTAGCACGAAATATTTCTTCTCCTCCTTCAGAAAGTCCCCAAAGATTCAAACATTCATAGATATCTTTAGGCATAAGACAGAATTCAGACATGATTGTTGGAGATATGCCCAAGAGGCAATAATAAAGTGGTTATTATTATATCTTTATGTTTATGATGAATGTTTACATCCCATGCTATAATTGTATTATTAGGAAACACTAATACATGTGTGTTTTGTAAACATAAAAGAGTCCCTAGTAAGCCTCTTGTTGAACTAGCTTGTTGATTGATTGATGATCATGGTTTCCTGATCATGGACATTGGATGTAATTAATAACAAGGTTATGTCATTAGGAGAATGATGTGATGGACACACACCCATAGTAAGCGTAGCATAAGATCAAGTCATTAAGTTCGTATTGCTGTAAGCTTTGAAATACATAGTAACCTAATCCTTCGACCATGAGGTTATGTTAATCACCATCACCGGATGGGTGCTTTGATGACATTAAACGCCGCTTCGTAACTAGGCGGTTATAAAGGTGTCATTGGGTAATTCTGAAAGTATGTGTTGAAGCGCATAGACCAAGATTGGGATTTGTCCATCCATATGACGGATAGATATACTCTGGACCCTCTCAGTGGAATGTCTCTAAATAGCTTGCAAGCATGTGACTAGGTCACAAGGGATGACATAACATGGAACGAGTAAAGAGTACTTATCAGTAACGAGGAAGAACTAGGTATGAAGATACCGACGATCAAACCTCGGATAAGTAGAATATCACGAGACAAAGGGAATTGGTTTCGTATGTTAATTGGTTTAATCGATCGCGAAGTAATCGTTGAGTATGTGGGAGCTGTTATGGATCTCCAGATCCCGCTGATGGTTATTGATGGGAGAGGTGTCTTCATCATGTCTGCATATTCACGAACCGTAGGGTGACACACTTAAGGTTCGAAGTTGTTTGAAGTAGATATGGAATTTGCGTTGGAGACCGAATGTTGTTCGGAGTCTCGGAATGGATTCGGGACATCACGAGGAGATCCGGAATGGTCCGGAGAATAAGATTCATATATTGGGGATCATTTTCTAAGTTAGGAAATGTTCCAGAGTGTTTGTATGGAGATTCTAGAAGGTTTCGGAATGTTCTGGAAGGTTCTAGAGGATTTCTTGGAGTTTGCTTGAAAACCAAGAAAGGGATCAAAGAAACCAAGTGGGGTAAGACACGGATTCGTGGGGGAGGAGGATTCCTCCCCCCAACCCGCCGGCCCAAGGAGGAGGGAGTCCTACTAGGACTCCCCCTCCCCAGGCGCGCCTCCCTCCTTTAAATAGAAGGGAGGGGGCGCCCCCTCTTGCACCTTGTCTCATAACTCCCAATCTCAGCCGCCTCTCTCCTCCACGATTCATCTGCACAGGCATAGGCGAAGCCCTGCAGATTTCTCATCTCCACCACCACCACCACGCCGTCATGCTGCTGGGATTCCGTGGAGAAGATCTACTACCTCCGCTGCTCGCTGGAACGGGGAGAGGAAGGTCTGCTTCGACTCCGCACGTGTGACCGTCTGCGGAAGTGCTGCCAGAACGCGGCGCCAGAAGGATCGTCCACATGATCTTGAGATCGGCAAATGATCGACTACATCATCCACGAGATCTAATCTCGTTAACGCTTTCGGTTCTACGAGGGTTAGTACCGATCTATCTCGTTGCTCATGTCTAGTAGATTAGATCTTGGCTTTTATCTAGATTAGATCTGGGTTTTGTTTGTTCTTGCGGTAGAATTTTTTTGTTTTCCATGCTACGAACCCAACAATGATATCACAGCGAGCATGAAAATTTCATTATTTATAACAATCTTTACTGTGGGAAGCCATTTTGAGGGTTCAGAATTTATTGGAACATAGTCATGATGCTCTCTAAGTGTATTATAGCAATCTTTTAAACTAGCAGTGCTAGTATCAAGAGTGTTCAATATAGCAAATATGTTTATAAAGGAAGAATCAGATTTGCTAGGCAAGTTGTAAGTAAAGACCGACTTTTTTATGGCATTAAAAGCATCATCCTCATTGCGTTGGAGGAAATCTCCTCCTACTACAGCATCCAAAGCATATCTATAACAAAGAGCAATTCCAAGGTAAAAACTGCTAAGGAACAAGCTTTGAGTCATTTTAGGTTCAGCTTTTTTCATGTAAATCAGAGATTCTAGACCAAGCTTCTTTGAAACTCTCTTCAATTCCATGTTTAAATGTGAAAATCATTTCCTCAGGTGACATAGTGATTGGAGCAATGCTAGACATAATGGCAACTTAAGACAGGAACTAATAATAAATTTTTTGTGTTTTTAATAAAGAAAGCAAACTTGTAAAACTAATATTTTTGTGTTTTTGATAAAGAAACAAGCAAACTAAGCAAAACAAATAAAACAAAGTAAAGAGATTGGTTATGAGGGACTCCCCTTGTGAAGATGTCCTTGACTCCCCGGCAACGGCGCCAGAAAAAGGCTTGATTATTGGCTCAACACGTCAAGCTCGTTGGGGAACCCCCAAGAGGAAGGTATGATGAGCACAACAGCAAGTTTTCCCTCAGTTATGAAACCAAGGTTATTGAACCAGTAGGATCAAGGAAACACCTCCAAGGTGTTGTTACCAACTTGGAATCCTGTACAACACAACCACAGAACTTTGCCCCCAACTAACAGTGAGGTTGTTAATCTCGCCGGTTTTGCTGAAAACAAAGGATTAAACGTATTGTGTGGAAGAAAGTAATAGCTTGCAAAAAGTAAACAGAAAACAGTAAATAGTTGTAGATTGATGGTAAAAGAAAGGACCGGGGTCCATAGTTCACTAGTGGTGGTTCTCCTTAAGATAGATGACATGTTGGGTGAACAAATTACAGCGGGGCAATTGACAAACATCGAGAAAGCATACAAACATATACTAATCATCTTGACTCCTATGAGATTTGATTGGGCATTACAACATTATACATAGACCGTAATCCAACTACATCTATGACTAATAATCCACCTTCAGGTTATCAATCCGAACCCCCTCCAGTATTAAGTTGCAAGCAACAGATAATTGCATTACGCATTGTGTGTAAAGTAAACAATACGATTGTTCTATGAACAAAGGATTGCTGTTTTCTCCCTAGTAGCAACATCACATCTAGTACCTTAGAGATTTCTGTCACTTTCCCAGATTACTAGAGGCATGAACCCACTATCGAGCATAAATACTCCCTCTTGTAGTTGCTAGCATCTACTCGGCCAAGATATCTACTAACAAGCAAGATCACAAATAACAAAGACATGATAGAATCAATAATCAATCTGAAATAGCATCTCAATATCCATCGGATCCCCGCAAACATAAGACTACAAATAGATGATCTTGATCATGAATGGAGCTCACAAGATCTAAACATGGTAGCACAAAGGAGAAGAACCAACCATCTAGCTACTACATGGACCCGTAGTCCAAGGATGAACTACTCAGGCATCACCCCGGAGGCTTGCATGGTGATGAAGAAGGCCTCCAGGGTGAATTCTCCCCTCCGGCAAGGTGCCGAGAAGAGCTTCAGATCCCTCCCGATCTAGGGATGGAGATGATGGCGGCTACAGACTCTTTCGTGGAATTTTGATCGGGGTACTTAGGGTTTCTATATCGGAGGCATCTTATAGGCGAAAGGGGAGGCCGAGGGGGTGCCCTAGGTGGCCGCACCACCCCCTGGCGCGGGCCAGGCCTGGCCGCATGGCCAGGTGGTGTGGTCGGCCCCTAACCCCTCTTCGTCTCGTATTCTGGCTTCGTGTCCCCCTCGGTGAAATACTGACTTTGGCTTTTGTCCCGTCCCATTCCGAGAATATTTATTTTCTAACTTTCCTGGAACCAAAAACAGCAGAAAACAGGCAGCTGGCACTGTGGTATCTTGTTAGTAGGTTAGTCCAAGAAAGTGTATAAAAAGTACTCCAAAGTGTGGACAAAACATAAGAAAGTAGAAAAAACCAAGCATGGAACATCAAAAATTATAGATACGTTTGCAACGTATCAACCCACTTGTTCTTTAGAACTTTCTTGCCCTTGGGCAACTTCACCAGCTCATAAGTATGATTCTTATGCAAGGAATCCATCTCTTCTTGCATAGCCTTATTTCACTCCTTGTTCTCATCTTTCATTGCATCTTGAAAGCACTCAGGTTCAGAACCATCAGACAATAACACCACATATTGGTCTGAATCATACCTGGTGGAAGGAACATGGCCTCGGCTGGACCGTCTGAGTGGAGCGGCTGGTGGACTATCTGGTTCTTTTCTTTTGAAGTAGACTATCTGGTTTAGGTGCTTACTGATCATGATCATCTTCTTCAGCATCATACTCTTGTTGCTAGGGAGCATCCTCACTTGTACCACTATGTGCATCACCTTGCACATCTTCTGCATCATCATCTTCAGCTTCTTCTTCAGCTGAATCTACAGGAACTGGGTCAGAGTCAGATCTGCCTTGCTGCTAATTTCGAGGAGGAACATGTACCGGAACTTGCTCCGGAACCTGCACATTTGTCTTCACAATATCCTCAATTGTTTGGTCTTCAATAAACACAATATCACGGCTTGTCACAACCTTTCTTGCTATTGGATCATACAACTTATAGCCGAACTGATCACCTACATAGCCAAGAAATATACACTATTGTGTCTTTGAATCAAGCTTTGACCTTTCATCTTGAGGGGTAAGAACAAAGGCCTTGCACCCAAAAACCTTCAGGTGCTCATACGAGATGTCCTTGTCATAAAAGACCTTGTTTGGAACATCTCCCTACAATGGATAACTTGGTGAGAGATTAATAAGATAAACTGCAGTTGACAAAGCCTCACCCCAATAATGTTTAGGCAGCTTTGCACTCGATAGCAAGCATCTAACTCTCTCAACGATTGTCATGTTCATCCTCTCAGCAAGATCATTTAGTTGTGGTGTCTTTGGGGGAGTAAATTGGTGCCTAATTCCCTGCTCCTTGCAATAGGCATCAACTGGGCCAATATACTCTCCCCCATTATCAGTGCAAATGCACCTGATTTTCTTCTCAGTTTCTCTCTCAACTGAGACTTCGAATTGCTTGAATACACTTAGTACTTGATGTTTGTTCTTCAAAACATAAACCCAAACCTTCTGGAAAAGTCATCAATAAATGTGACAAAGTACTTTGCTCCACCCAATGACCTCACCGACATTTTACAAACATCGGAATGTATCAAGTCCAGCACCTCGGGCTTCTTATGAGGAGGTTGACTCTTGAATGCAACTCTGTGTTGCTTTCCCGCTAGACAATCTGAACATTTTTTGATGTGAACACCCTTCACACCTTTCAACAGATTTTTCTTCACTAGCACCATCATCCTCTTCTCACTCATGTGCCCAAGTCTCTTATGCCATAAAGCACATGCATCCTCTTTCTGCAATGCATTTACACAAACAGCAGACAGCTTAGCACGAACATGATACAAAACTGAAACCATGTTACCTTTAGCAACAATCAGATTTCCTTTGGTGAGCTTGTACTGTGTATTTCCAAATCTGCTCAAGTACCCATCTCTATCAAGCAATCCAACTGAGTTAATGTTGAGCTGAAGGGCCTCAACATGCCTCACCGACTTGAGGACTAGTGTCGTACCATTTTTAGTCTCCAAGTGCACATCTCCTCTTCCAATGATTTTTGCTCTATCATTGTTCCCCATCTTCACAACACCAAAATAACCTGCTCTGTAGTTGGTGAAGAGCTCTCTACGAGATGTAGTATGTATGGTAGCACCGCTATTCGAAATCTAAGTTATCTCATCACCATCTGCAAAGCTGATGGTATCATCAGAAACTACAGTGATCCTCTCCTCAATGGTAGAAACACTACTGCCATCATGTTCTTCATGCATAAGAAACATGATCTCCTCTACCGTAGCAATCTGGCCTCCCTCACTGTCACTATCACTATCGGTTTGTTTCTGAACTTTCTTATTTTTCTTTTTGTATTTCTTCAATTGTTCACAATGCCACTTGATGTGGCCCTTCTCACGATAGTGATGGCATATAACACCAGCATACTTGTCTTTGCCTCTTGAATTTATTCTACTTCTTTCTCCTCCTTACTCGGACCTTTGCTCTTGCTTCTCCCCCGTGACTCGGTCACTAACATTTCCTAATGTGAGGAAGAACTGTCCTTATCAGCAATTTTTTTGGACTCTTTATTTAGTACCTTGGTCTTCACAAGGTTCTAAGTGACAACTCCATTAGGTGCTAAATTGCACACGGTGACCTTAAAGGTCTCCCAAGTGTTCGGTAATGAGCCAAGTAGCAGCAAGGCTCTCACTTCATCTTCAAATGTAATTTCCATTGAAGATAGCTGATTTATAATGCCCTGAAACTCATTTACATGATCTGTAATTGGAGTGCCCTCCTTGTACCTCAAACGCATCAATTTCTTGATCAAGAACATATCCATATTCCCTCAAGCCCGAAGGTGATTTCATTGCATGGGCGCATGAAAAGACAGGCATTTTTTCAGTGAGAAGTGTGTATATAGACTGGGTATGCAAATACAACAGAAAGAAAGACAAACTTCTACCAGTTCAAATCCAGAAGGTGATAGATCTCTATGGAATATGATTTGGAAAGCAAATGTATCCAAAAATAAAAACTTTTGGCTGGAAACTAGAATCTAGCACTCTAGCAGTTCAAGAACATCGTTGTCGGAGGAGCATGGAAGTTATGCCTATTTGTACTCTGTGTGGCATGGAACTTGAATCTGCTCACCACGTTGTGGTTTCCTGTACAAAAGCAAGAGCTCTAAGAAATTGCATGAGAGAAGTCTGGTCACTACCACCTGAAAAAAATTAGGTACACAGGAAAGGACTGGGTACTTGTCCTTCTTAGTCGGTGCACCGATGACATGAAAGCAAAATTTCTTTTTTTTTCTGGTGGTGAGCTTGGCACATGAGAAATAACTCAATTTTCGGGGATGGAAAATGCAAAGTGGAGCAATCAGCTTCTTATATTTAGTCTTACATATCCTTGTTTATGCAGATCAAAGACCGAGATTATAAAGGGAATAAACCTATATCTCCTTTGGACGATGGTTTGCCAAAACACCTGAAGGAACCACCTGGTGTGTGGACCAGACCTGTAGATGGTTGACATAGATTGAATGTGGATGCTAGTTTCTTGCAGGACAAAAATAACGGATCTTGGGGTGCAGTCCTTAGAGATAATGAAGTGGAGGTGAATCTTTCAGCTGGGGGATAATTCCATATTGTCAATCAGCTGAAATAGCAGATAGCAGTCCAGGAAGGTATAAAAAATATCATTCTAATGGAAACTAACCCTCTAATTGTTGAATGTGATAATATTGCAGTGATGAATGAACTAAAAATGATAGAAGGGAGCAGATCACAAATTTCACTCATCCTTTCCGAAGCTAGAGATTTCCTGGCTCATCTGCCTGACTATAAAATTCAAAAGGTGAAACGGGCAAGTAATACAGTGGCTCATGAATTAGCTAGTTTTGGTCGTAGCGTGTGGAGTGATGGTGTTTTAGTGAGTGCGACTCCTCCCTGGGTGTTGGGCTCGGCTCAAAAAGATCCTAACGACAGTTGTAATCATAACACTGATGTCTAAGTATACACACCAATTTTTTTTTTTTAAAGTACGAGTGTATGAATTGTTTTAGTGTACAGATTTGGCAGATCTGGTTCGGACTTCGGACAGAGGGAGTACCGAGTCTGGACCTAACTGCAAAAGTTGCATTCCCCTGCCAAATCTCGCGCGCACCACCGTCATCTCCGGCGACCACCTGCGATGCCGTCCTCCTACGCCGCCGCCGCTGCGTCCTCTTCGCGGAAACCAGTTCCCACCACCACTGCAGGTCCCACCGCCCGTATACCAGCTCCTCGACCCGCACCCGCGCCCTCGCCGCCCAACCCTACCCCGGTCTCCGACTCTGACCCCTCGTCCTACTCCTCCTCCGGGGAAGAGACCGATCTCTCCGCCTGCGACCCGGCTACTAAATCCATCCTATCCACCTACCTCTCCGTCGCTGGAAATGGGGCCGACCTCTCCAAGGTCGGCATCTTCCTCAACTCCGCCGCGCGCCGCCGATCACCGCCGTGCCTGATCTGCTTGGACCCCATCCACCCCTCTGACCCCGTATGGTCCTGCACCGCCTCATGCTTTGCGCTCCTCCACCTCCCTTGCATCCAGTCATGGGCGCACCAGTCAGCCACCGCCGCTCCTTCCCCCACCTGGGGCTGCCCCAAGTGCCGCGTCGCCTACTCCAAATCCCAGACCCCCACCTCCTACCACTGCTTCTGCTCCAAGACCGTGGACCCGCCCGCGGATCCGTGGATCCTCCCACACTCCTGCGGCGACGTCTGTGGCCGCCCCCTCAATTCAAATGCAGACTCCGGCTGCGAGCACGCCTGCCTCCTGCTTTGCCACCCCGGGCCTTGTCCGCCGTGCCCGGCAGTTGTCCCGAATGCTGGGTGCTTTTGCGGAGCGCACCGTGAGCCCCGGCGCTGCGCTCATCAGCGTTATTCTTGTGCGAGTAAATGTAACAAACGCCTTAGCTGTGAACTCCACCGTTGTCCGGTGGATTGCCATGATGGGCCCTGCCCACCGTGTGCCGTGCGGGGGGATCACAAATGTGAGTGTGGAGAGACAATGGTAAAGAGGTTGTGCTCTGAAAGGGTCTTCCAATGCAAGAGGGAGTGTGGTGGGATGCTGGAGTGTGGGAAGCATAGGTGTGAGAGGGGATGCCATGGTGGAAAGTGTGGGGAGTGTCCGCTACGAGGACGGCGAACATGCCCTTGTGGCAAGAAGGATTATCCAAGGTTGGAGTGTGATGTGGAGGCTGCCACATGTGGATCGACTTGTGAGAAGGTGCTTGGGTGCGGACGGCACAAGTGCCCAGAGCGGTGCCACCGTGGCCCGTGTGATGTGACCTGCCGTCTTGTGATAAAGAAGTCCTGCCGCTGTGGGGGTCTGAAGAAGGAGGTACGGATCCGTACAGTATGCTATGATGATAACCTTGCTAGTTGTAAGCAAAACAGATATTCGATCACTAAATGTGAGAAGATAAATTGATTGATTCTAAAATGCAAAAGTCAATTAGTACCTAATTGGCAGAATTTGTCTTCAAGTATTTGATACATGTATGCCAATTGTTGAAATCTACATTTTCCATGGACCAATAAAAGGCTTGTGTGCTTCAAATCGATTTTGGCTCCAAAGTTTACCCTTGTATGCTTACTAGTTAACATAGTAGTAACAGTGACTAGCAATTGGTGATTTTCTATCTCTTTACTCTGGTCTAGTAATAATGCTATAGCTCGTTAGGTATACTTCTATGTTATTGCTTCTTAAGAAGCAAATGCTCAATTCCCAAATTCTTGTGATGCATTGTATCAGCTTCCTTGCCACCAAGACTTGACCTGTGAAAGGAAATGTCAGCGTTTACGTGCCTGTGGACGCCATGCTTGTAAGCGACGTTGTTGTGTTGGGGACTGCCCACCCTGCGCAGAGGTACTGCTTGTTCTTCTTCTTTTATGCATTATTTTCGGTCTGTTCAAGCACTAAAGGAGTCTATATCTGTAGACTTGTGATCGGAGGCTCAGATGTGGCAACCATAAATGTCTCTCTCCATGCCACAGGTATTGCCCTAACCAAAGATGCATCTTTTGGCCTGTAATTTGCTACTGTTTAGTTCTACTTGTGTTGCTACATGCTTACGTGTATTTGCTCCCATGTTGGTTCAACCAGACAACAGATTTCATAATGTTGTGGATAGTGGTGTTTGGCTCTGAAATAGTCACATTTAGTTTTTAGATGGAAAACTCATGTCTGTACTGAATTTTCTATTTCTAGTAACATTTTGTTCCTTTTGTTTACCAGTGGTGCTTGTTCACCTTGTCCTTTGATGAAGACCATCTCATGCTTCTGTGGGAAAACATACTTTGAGGTTGAACTTGGTAGACTCTTAACTTTGTTTTTCATTTTTTTATATGAGTTATATTTGATCCTACTACTTCCTTAAAAAAGATGTTTAGGACTTAGGAGAAATAATTAGCATGAAACAGCTGTATTCCAATCATTTTTATGTGATCTGGTGCACTTGCCTCATTGTGATATCTTGCTCAGGTTTGATTATACAGTACATTTAAATCCTCCTCAGTGTCTCTCCCGACTCACTCAACTCCTTTAAATTGCTGTTGTGTTAAATAGTTATGCCATACTTGCTAAGTCTCACTTTGTAGATTAAAATGCATAATTTTGTTGTAGGTTCCTTGTGGGACCGAGAAGAACCAGAAACCTCCCAAATGCTCAAAAAGATGCAATATAGATCGCCTTTGCAGACACAAGCTTGACTGCCGGGTAAACTTTCCCGCTTCTTTTCTTCACGTTGTCATTACTCATTAATGATAAATCTCTTGATAATTTTCATTGCTGATTGCCATTACAAGTGTGTTTGCCACATTATTGCTCAGAATTTATTCTGGTGAATTTGGTCGCATGTCATTTCTGGGTACTCCCTCCGGCCTGGTTTATAAGTCTTTCGTGTATTCGTAGGTCGTCAATTTGACCTACATAATATAAACTACTCCCTCCGTCCCAAAATAACTGACTCGACTTTGTCTATATTTGATTGTATCTAGACACGTTTTAGTATTTAGATAAATGTGAATCTAGACAAATCCAAGTCAATTATTTTAGGACGGAGGGAGTACATAACACAAAAATTATACCATTAGAAAATGTAATTCCGACGTTTCTAATGATATATTTTTCTAATATATACCTCATATTTAGTTTGTCAAATTCACAACCTAGGGATACACGCAGGACTAATAAACCGGGATGGAGGGAGTACTTTAATTACTTCTGCTATTATAAATTTGTCCTCAGAATTTACTTGACATTTAATTTCCTTCCTTTAGCCCCATAAATGCCACTATGGAGCCTGTCCACCTTGCAAACTGATCTGCGGGGAGGAATTTTCTTGTGGCCACAAGTGTAAAGAAAGGTTCCATGTTTACTTATGCCGAGTGTCTCATTGCAGCAGTGTACCAAGAACTATAACTTCCTCTGATGTCTAACAGTTTACTTTACTCAGGTGTCATGGCTCTATTCCTCCACCAAATCCCGAGTACACACTTAAACCAACGAGAAAGAAAATGGAAAAGCATATAGAATGTACACCTGGAACACCATGCCCACCATGCAAGGAAATTGTTTTGGTGCCATGTTTTGGGCAGCATCTAAGCCAAGAACGTGCAGTAAGTTTTCAATGACATGGCCTTTGGTCAATCATGCCTCCCTCTCTCCCTCCCTCTACTCGAGCATGCACACATGCACTTGCAGTTGCTTGTACACCAGATTATATGAACTATAGATTTTTTTTCTTATTTGTTACAGATGCCTTGCTCCAGAAGCAGGCAGTTTCCCTGTCAGAATTTATGTGGAAACCTTCTCCACTGTGGCAACCATTATTGCACAAAGACTTGCCATGTGTTAGAGGTCCCATCAAATCAGCCTAAAGCTGATACCATAATATCTCTCAGTAGGGAGAACACACTTGCTGAACCTTGTGAAAGATGTGATCTTCGTTGTCAATGGGTCAGTTCTTTCTTTCCCTCTGCAATACCTTCATTTTGTCCGTTCTGTTTATAAATTTTAATGTGAAACGGCTAGTTGGCCTCCACATCTTTCTGTTAAGCTTGGTGCATGATGTTTAGTCTTAATGCTTCTGCCAGGTCAGGGATCCTCCTTGCTCACATCCTTGCCCTTTGCCATGCCATCTGAGCGATTGTCCACCTTGCAAAGTCCTTGTTAAAAGGCCATGCCATTGTGGTGCTATGGTACATGCTTTCGAGTGTGTGCACTATAACAACCTAAATGCCAAGGAACAGCTTAAAGCAAGGTCCTGTGGTGGCCCCTGTCATAGGTCAGTTACCAATTCTCGGTTCCTAATTGTTTCTGTCATGGCTATTAGAATAAAAGATGTTGCACAATTGTCACCCAAGCTTCCATTATTTGATCCATAACTTTATATTTTTTTACTGAGTTCTTGTACCTGTTATTTATGACACTGCAGGAAATTGTCAAATTGCCCCCATCTGTGCTCAGAAATATGTCACCCTGGTCAATGCCCGTCAGTTGATCACTGCATGAAAAAGGTGTGACCTCAGCTTATATTTAGCTTGAAATAACTTGTAACCTGGTAACCAGCAAGTGATCCGTTTAGCTGATTAAGCTTAAGATGAGAAGTTTTTTAATATACTGCTTCGTTGAAAGTTTAAGTAATTGTAATTTTACAATTCCAAGATATATTTCTTTGTTTTTATTCCTCTACCTATTTGATATCTATGCAGGTCAATGTACGCTGTGCATGTAACACCCTGAAAAAGGAGTGGGTATGTCAAGATGTTCTCAAGGAGTACCGTAGGTCTGGCCGTGATCCAAAGGAAGTACCTAAAGGTCAGTTTGGAGTTGGCCTGCTTGCATGTGGCGTCGATTGCGCAAAAAAGGTCAAAGTTTCAGACGCAGAGTTACATCTCCGGAAAGTTCAGGAGGTCAAGGTACCAGAGCCTAACCGTCGTAACGAAATTTTGTAACCAACGCACTGTTACTACCTGTGAAGGTGTTTACCATTGAACGATTGGATTTTGTGGTCACTTACTAAATGTGTGTTTTATTTCCTGTAATTTCCATGTAGAACACTGCTGCAGAAGTTGCAAACGTGCCGAAACGCAGGAAGAAGCGTGACCGCGGAGTACAGGAACCTGTTCCGGTTTCCACATGGCAGGTGTGTAAACAAACAGACGGGCTGCTATGATGCTCTGGGTAGTGGGTTTGCTTTATTATCCGCTCCTTACAGTGCGCTTACATTTTGCAGAAAATCAAGAAGTATCTCCTGTTGTTATTGCTAGTGACGGTTGCCTTAGCTGGACTGTTCGTGTTGGAAAAAGTCGTTTACCAGGTTTCAGATTGGATGAACGAAATGGAAGAGCAGAAGGCCAGGCAAAGGCTTCAAAGGGCTGGTGGAAGGCTGTAGAAGTAAAGAATATACGGATGGAATTTTAATCAATTTTGGGACGTGGATTAATAAACTGCTTTTTACGGACGCTGCCCATTTTTTGGGAACGTGCGAGACTGAGTGAAGGATGTCATTCTTTCCGCCCCTTCCCTGTATCAAAGGAAACTGGCTTGGTATTGCTTGAATCATGCTGTTGTCGTGTTACTGTAAATGAACAAATAATGTCAGTGATATATCGATGGTTCAAAACACTTGTATGAGTTACGGAACATGTCATCTACTACCAAACCGTTGTTGCTTCTATACGGTTCAGCATCTACGGTGCTGTCGTGTAGGCAATTAGCATTGACAGTTTGGAATCAAACAGACAACATATTCAGCTAGACTGCACGTATGCAATTTGTCTTTTTTGAGCAAGTTGAACACGTTTTGCATTATGGTGCACAATTATGGGTTTATCGAGATTTTTTTCGAATTGTTCGAACACCTAAAACCCATGTATGTATTGCCTTGGTTCATGCATACTCAGAAGACACAGAAGTTCCAAAACAACAGGTGAAAAGCTGTAAATCGCCTCGTGTTAGCTTCACGTCTGAGTTTTGCGACAACCTGAATTTCACCACACATCCTCTGCCCGCCTCATGTTTGCGCTGAAACTTGGGTGCACATATTCCACTCTGGTTCCTATTCCAGAAAAGGCGGATTCTTCCGGGCGTAGCACGAACTCCATCCACTGGAATCAGATGCCGTACGTGCTCAAAGCTGGAGGAAAGGAAAGATGTGCTCATCATACTTTCTCTCCGCGTTTGTCCTAATATATGCTGACATTATCTTGTCGACAGCTCTCGCATGCCGTCCAACGCACAGGACTAGTCACAACAGTGACCTCGAAAAGTTCGAATTCCATCTTCACTTCTTTATCACGAAATGCTTTCGGCTCAGTTCTCTTCCGAGCTTCTTCCCCTTTCTGCAGCTCTATATATGCCACGATCTGGCTGAACTGTTGACACACTCCAGGACAAAGTTCAGAGAAACCAACCGACCATGGGAGCGGCACCGTCGCGACAGGAGGCGTCTTCCGCCTCGTCGCCCACCGTGGATGGCCGTGCCGCGCCGATGATGGCACCCAGCGCCTCTACCACCTCCGACACCGCCAACCAGGCACAGTCCAAGAGAGCGCCGGCGCCTCACATGTTCCGGGAGATCGTTGCCGGGGAGAAGGTCACCGATATGGCCGCGCTGGAAGACCAGGCCTCCTCAGGGATCCTCTTGGCCGGGAAGACAAAGGTCCGTTAACCTCCCAACATGAACTGCCATGATATGATATGGGACGTCATCATAAGTTTTGATTGTTTTTTGCCAACATGGTTTGTGGTTCAAACTTTGAAAACAAATGGTGCAGAAGTACTGGGTGGACGAGAGGAGCAGGCACAACTGCTTCACGCTGCTCCCGAGAGGCCTGCACATCACCTGGAGCGAGGACCCGCAGTACTGGACCTGGCAACCCCTGAAAGACGGCGAAGCCGCCGAGACCACCGAGGCGGCGGCGCTGCAGAACGTGTGCTGGCTGGAGGTCCAGGGGAAGCTGGAGCTGTCCCACCTCACGCCGGGAGTCACCTACGAGGTACTCCTCGAGGCGATGCTCACCGAACCGGCCTACGGATGGTCCACGCCGGTGAACCTCCGGCTGAAGCTCCCCGACGGGACGGTGCAGGAGCACAAGGAGAGCCTGGAGGCGAAGCCCAGGGGGCAGTGGCTGCAGCTCAAGGTCGGGGAGGTGAAACCACATAAGGGGCAGAATGGGGAGGCTGAGGTCTCCATGTTTGAGTACGAAGGCGGGCAGTGGAAGAGGGGGCTCCTCATCAAGGGCATCAAGATCGTCCCAAAAGAATGAGTGATCTGGTTGTGTTTTGTTATCGACGGTCGGTAGCTGTCGTTTACCGACTATGTATATGCTAAGGACTGTGATATGCATGGAATAATGTTTGGGATGTTAAGAAGTTCAAGGCTTGTGAATATATATCCAAAAAGTCTTGAAAGGATCTAAGATTACTTGGTTGCTCTGAACGTTTGAGCACCATTTGAATCTGTTTTTTTCTGAAACATATGGCAAGCTTCACATGCCGGCAGGCATGTTTTCTGATTATGTCAACCAGAGTTAAGAGGGTCAGGGAGGGTAGGACGGCAGAGGAAACATGATACAGAATGGTACTACTGACATGATATGGAACATGTTCACAGGGTTGTGTTAAAACTAAATATGTGAACAGCTACAAAAACTATGTGATGTCGAACAGCTACAAAAACTATGTGATGTCATACATGAAAACCAAAAGCTCACCTTAAAGGGAATGCAATTCCGATTTCTGAAAGTACAAAAATGGAAATGAGGATATGTAAAAATAATAAATATAACTGAAGTTAATTAAGAATCACGAGTACTAACACTAACTAAAAAGTGCTCATATTTAGGGTCCAGACTTGAAATTTACAAAGCAAGACTTGAAATGCTCAACAACCTTCAAGGTATACCTTGGATGGTCTGCAGCCAGTCCAGGCATACGGTATTCATGTGTCAATGGCACCAAAAGCTTTCTTCAGTTCTGGAAGATTAAAATACAACACATAATGTACTAGCTTACCTATCAACAAAACCACCTGACGATGTCAATGAAGAATTCAGGATTTGGATGCACCAAAGCAGCAGAACAGGTGCAACTGATGATTTCCAAAAGATGTTGATGTGAGTACATAGCACTCAAGTAATCTCCACTCACTGGACATCCCCTCTGCTCGTAGCCACTAATAGTAGTCCAAGTTATCGGTATTTACAACTGTGCTGTTGACAGCCAAAACAATACGGCACGGTCGCAGCGGAGCCAGTCACACATCAGTGACCGTCCAACAAATCGCTAGTGCAGAAGCAACTGCCTGCAAACTACAAGTCGTAGTACTTCTGATCGTCCAGGCAGACCACTTCATCACGTGCACCCCTGGACGACGCCGACTCGGGGGAGGACTCTATCACCGTCAGCTTCTCGTCCAGCTCATGTATCTGCTTCTTCAGCTTGTCCCCATGGTCGGGCAGCCTCGACACCAGCGTCTGCAGCAGCAAATCATTCTTCTCATCTTACTACAGATAGATATATAGGCAAGAAAACAGTGTTGCTGCTCATGTTTGCAGGGGATTTATACCGTGTTGGCAAGGGTCTGCGACAACCGGTTGATTTTCGCCTTGATCTCCTCGGGGCTCTCTGAGTTTTTGCTGCTCGTGGCGGAGTATGCTCTTGGAGTGAAGTCCTTTGGCTTGAAAGCATGGGCAGCCCTGCATGATAAATAGTCAGGGTAAAGTCGCCCGTTACACTCACTCGCTACTAGAAAGATTGGCACGGCAAGGCTTACCCGTTGGCAACATAGTCAGACGAGGATGGCTTGTTGTACTGCTGTCCCATCATGGGCATGCTTGGGGGCTTGCTGCACGCAAAGAACAGCAACTATTAGATATAAGCCATGATAAAAAAAACTGCAGGCAGAAAGAACATGATATGTGAGTGCGTGTTGAATACAGCAGTGCTAACCTGTCCAGAGCATCCTGCTCACTCAGCGCTGGCAAGACTGCTGTCTTGGAAAACAGGAGGCTGTGATGGCTCACGCCCGCTATTCCTTGTTGCTCCAGAAACTCGATGTGCTGCGTCAACAACTCATCCCTGCAAGGCGCAGTACAGGTGGACAAACTTTACAAAGAAAATCATGGAATTATCACCAACTACTGCTACTAGGGATCAAAAAGCCCCAAGTCCAAGAAATTTAATTAAAAGCAAGGTGTCAACTTTCTCTTTGGTACAACATATCAGCATATCCTAAAGTACTAAGGTAAATCAAAATATTCACATACAGGAACCTCGAGACTTTTGTGTGCATGTTCTGCTACATTAACACCAGGTAAAAATCAAAATCAGTTTCATTTCAAATTTATGGTCAAATGTACAGAACCTCAGCTACTCAAATAGTGTCAAGATCAATTATCTACAAAACACATTTAAGGGGTAGTAGATAACAAATTTTTCACGGTATCACTAAGTCAACTCATTATGATCAAAGTAGCTCTGCACATAATTAATAGAAAAAATAATAATGTCTTACATGACAAGTTGCTGTCCATGCTCTTCTTGCATTTGCTTTTGTGTAAGGGAAACATCAAAACCTTGTTCTGGTAAACTAAAGAGCTCTTGAATGTCCTGAAGATACACAAAAGAACTAGTCATAGTATCGAGTAGGGCATACCCCAAGCATTAAAATGGAAACATATTTCGTTAGATATGACAAGCAAGGTATCGGGATCATTACCCTCTTGCTGAAGTAACGTGTTTGTTCTTTCTGCTCTGTGGCACTCCTAAACAAAGCCCCCTTGAAGACCTGGAAAAACATTATGTGATTCAAGCTAGAAGTGCCATATTAAAAGCATTGGAGCAAGAATTTCTAGATCACGTTTGAACCTGCAATTTATATATCTTTTCCTCAATAGTTCCAGATGTCATCAAGCGGTATACAATCACATCTTTTTTCTGCCCAATTCGATAAGCACGATCCACACTTTGATTGTCCGTACTATAAAAAGAAGATTGTATCAAGCGACAAAAAAATAGATGTACAAGGAATTATATGAAAACAAAAGGAAAAACACTTGATCAGGAGTGCCACTGTACCTTGGATTCCAAGCAGGATCAACTACTATGACACGATCTGCCTTGGTGAGTGTAAGTCCAAGCCCACCAACTTGTGTGGTCAGCAAAAATATTTGCGCTCCAGGACCCTCTTGGAAATCCTGGAGATACAAATGCATAAGACGTAAGCAACATAACAGATATAGTTGAGTCCATGGTACAACACAGCAGAAGGAACGTGAATGCATGAACAGGAACCTTCACAATCCTTTCCCTCTCAGAAACCTTGGTAGTACCATCAATGCGTAAAAAATTGTAGCCCTCCAACAATATAGCTTCCTGTTGCAATAGTTGAATGTGTCAAATAAATAGGCCAAAGTAGATAAGATAGTTAAGTTTTTAAAAAAACAGGTAAGATAGGCCAAACTTGTAGCCTTCCAGTAATATAGCTTCCACAATTTCAAATAAGATGACATACTAACAGCAGTTTTGTGTAAATAGGCCAAAGAACATCTGCTGTTAGATGCACTTTGACATCAGCAGTAGATACATTATGCGAAAAGCCACTTATTAAATAGTTCTACTTCCTCTGATCCATAATAAGTGTCGGGGCTTTAGTTCAAATTTGGAAAAAATATCGCGAAAACACAAAAGCTTTGCGTTTCGATGCATTAATAGAAAAAGGAGTATACACAATGTACAAGCTCAAAAAAGAGCCAAAACTTATTATGGATCGGAGGGAGTACTATTATTGAAGAGCTGAATGCTCTGGATCTTCTGGTGTACACAAATATCTAAGAATGGGTGACAACAATGTGAATGTGCATATTTCACTTTCGTTATATGTGTAGAAAAAACTTGGTTATTTACTCTACTGACAGACTTTGTCATGTATGGCAGTTTATATGGAGATAAAAAGGAACAAAGGAAGCAAAGCAATAGCTATGTTTTGAATACTATATATATCACAAGAAAACAGCGCGCACAGCAACGCAGCAAGGACATACCTGAATAAGGTTTAGCATTTTACGGGTCTGGGAAAAGATTAGAACATGGTGTCCCTCTTCAAGAAGTTTCCACTGCAACATTAGATATTAACCACTTGAGTTACAGAAACAAATACTCGATATGATTTACAACATTAGATATTGCTACCAACGTACAGGCATGCATCAAAGAACACTTACCAACAAGGACTTGATAAATGATAACTTGCAAGAGATTTCCTCTTCGACTTGCAGTACTTCATCATCATAAGCCATATCTGCAAGGTTCATGGCCATTTTTTCTACCATACCCATATCCTGATTATTTAGCATTCCATCCATGCCTTCCATGCCTTCCAAGATGCCCTCAGCGCCTTTCTTAGTCAAGATCATTGGGTGGTCGCATATTTTCTTTAATATCTGTTGAAGATAGAAATACATGAAACGGGCACCATTGCACCAAATAACATGCACATAGTAAAACAAGTAAATTAAATCATGCAATTGGCAAATGCACCCCTCCATAAAAAATATACTACCTCCATATCATTTCTGACCTCCATATCATTTCTGTTAGGTATATTTTGGTCTAGCACAGGGATTAAGGAAACTAGTAATAGTAAGGGAAATGACAATGATAGGGTAGCCATGGATTTATTGTCTTGGAATAAGAGAGAATCCTTACTTGGTATGAGCTTTTAACAATAAATGAGGAGGAGAAATACGATTACATAAGGGCAAAAGAGTGAAAAAGTAAACCAAACCCATATGCACACCATATACTTTCGTAGAGGATTGCAAAAGCTAGAGCCATAATTTGAATCGGAGTGAGCATATATTGCGAGCATAACATGAACGGAACTGAAGGAGTGCATGATAGTAGTGAGAAAAAATAAAGGTAGACACAATTGGTGCAAAGAAAAGGTTTTGATGCTGATGCTTACCGTGATTGCAGCCAACGGTGATCCTTGCATCGAGGAATGAACCATATCACTGTTCAGAAAAGCTTCATATAGTTTTCTCTGCATCCAAAAGAAAGACAGATCACAAGATCATCATTGGCCAATTACGCCATCAGTTTTAGTGTTTTACATCCAATGACACCAGAATTTGTACCTGGCAAGCAGTTAATTTCAGCCAGACAATTAGTTCATTCTTCTTTGAAAGTTTCTTATCATCTGCCGAACCAGTATCAACAAACACATCACTTTTCATGCGACGCAAGAAGTATGGTTTTATCTGCTCTCTTAATTTCTGCGAAGAATATTCAAGTAGCAAACGAGAGAAAAAAATATTACAACAGATTTAGTATGACATACTTCAAGTAATAATCTGGAAGGATCAGTAACATTTAAACAACGAAATGCAGTGATCTAAATGGCTTGCCCTCTAATATCTTCAACTACAAGTTAGGCTGGGACAAGAATGCAGTTTATATCACATGTTAAATCAGACATTAATGAATTACTTTGCTAATATATGGATACAGTATGTGTAATATAATATCAGTTGTTCTCCAACTTGTATTTTTTAAAGAATTGGTATTAAAAAAATGAGACAAACCAGGACTAGCACTTGGTGGCATATTTTGATAGAAGAAACAACCTGAGCACCTGCGGAGTCTGGGACTCGAACACAGGCAGGCTGGATGCACACTCGCTCTCCTTGCCAACAGATTGACACTCAGTTCTCAACAAATTGGTAATATAAAGGCATAAAGCAATGCAATTGCAGACATTGGAATTTACCAAACACCATAATGCTTGACAGTACCAAAAGCTAACATAGAATCCAAATAGTAATAAATAGACAAAATTCAAAAACACTAATGTTGCCAGGGCTTAGTTGTCATCTATATCTTGAATACAAACAGAGAAAATTATTGTTACCGTCGCTACAGTTGAGCCTGTGTGCTTCTCTCGATTGGTGGCATTCTTGTCATTTCCTCGGATGATAGCCGATTCATATCTTGTTTTGAACCTGCCATGCTCTCAAGATATAAATAACAGTAGATGGTGCAAAATAATGGAACAATGTTTATCAAGAAAAACAAGAGAGCAAGTCAATTACTCGTCCTTATCACCCAAGACTTCTGGGCAACAGAAATAGAACAACGCCCACATTTCCTGTAAGAATATACATGTTTACTTGCATTGGTCATAAGAGGACAAAGCATGTAGGAGCATCTACAGTACGGGGTATTAAGAATTTCAGATGGATAGTACCTTCAAATTATTTTGTATAGGTGTTCCACTTATGACGATGCGGTGGACACAAGGTATTTCAAGTAAACTCTTGGCCCTTTGTGTACTTGGGTTCTTGATAATATGTCCCTCATCAAGAATAACATAGTCCCACAACTTTCCGTCCTCATCTTCATCAGCATCGTCATAAAAGTCTCCTCTTATCAGCTTGGAATACTTCCCTTCCATGTTACCCTTGTAGAAGTCCCCCCTTATCAGCTTGTAATTGTTCCGGACAATGTCATACGTAGTCAATAGGATACCACCCTCCTGTAGAAGATGATAAGGAGTTTAAACAGCTGCCAAGGGTCGTTGAAATACTCTGAACAACAAGATTTTTTTTAAATAGCTCATGGGGAAATGAATATCGGCCGACACCCAGGTATTGGAAATTTCAAGCCTAGAAGAAGCCAACATACGAATGATTATGTTAAGAATAGGAAACTAGACCTCGAATGCGTACTGAAGTTCACAGTCGCGAACTTTTACACTGGTACCAGAGTAGCTGTGAAAATGAGAAGGGGTCAATTAGTACTGATTATAGGAGTTGGCCTCTATCAGTTTGAGGAAAAACTATATTAATAGCAGATCATACTCTCTAATCTTATGTTTGAGGCCGACAACTGAAAGTTCCTTGGACCAATGAGTGAGAAGTGTCTTTGGCGCAACCACTAGCACTCTCTTGATTAAACGAGAATGAAACAATCCAGCCAGGAAGGCAGAAATCTGCAAGATAAAAATAAAGATGTAAGAACTCTCGTCACCAAATTGCGCCACTTCATATTCATAATATACCCTGGCTGGATGAAAACAAGTGTGGATGAACTTTGCAGCATGGATCTAGCTAGGAAATAACTACATTCAAACACACGGTAGAAAAACAAGAAGTAATTCTGCTGGTGGATGGTATTTTTTTCAGTTATGCAGATGCAGAAGAAACTAAAAATGCAGGTGTTCAAGCAAACCATGTACCCCCTACTACAAAAATATGAAGGCATTCTCGCCTTCAAACAAGACTTGATCTGATATGAATAATTAAAAACCAGAAGCAGAATGAGATGGACCTGCATGGTCTTGCCGAGCCCCATGTCGTCCCCAAGGATCCCTCCTGTCCCCCTGCAATGCAGAACCCAGAGCCACTTGAGCCCTTCGCGCTGGTGTGGGTAAAGCGTCTTGAAGATGCTCCCCGGGAGCTTGTAAGGCTTGACCATGACGCCACACCCGGTGGGCTCCATCTTGAAGTCCTCCGTCTTCTCCCAGCCAATGTCCTCCTTCTCACGGTTCTCCTTCTCCTCCTGGCCGGCAGCAAAGGCAGACACGAATGCTGGAGCTGGGACCTGTGGTTTCTCCACCTTGACTTCCCTCCGGACCACCGGCGTGGCGGCCTTCTCACGGTTCACCTTCTCCTTCTGGCTGGTGCGGTTGCTGTCACCTTCGTCTTCCCAGTCCAGGAAGGGTGAGGGCTTTGACACCATCTTGCTGAACTTGTTGTCACCGGCACCATAAGCTCCTGCTGCAGTTTTCTTCCCCTTGTTGGTCTCATCCCCCTCCTGGCTGCCACGATCAGTGAACAGTGGAACTGGGACCTGCCGCCTCTCCACCTTGACCTCCCTTTTGACAACCGCTGTGGCAGCCTCGTCATCGGAGCTGGAGACGTCGACCACGTCATCCTCGTCCGATTTGGGAGGCCGCGGAGGGGAGAGGGAGGAGGAGGAGGAGGAGGAGGAGGAGGAGGAGGTCCGATTACCCTCGTCCGATTCGGGATGTGGCGGAGGGGAGTCGGAGGAGGTGGCCCGATGACCCTCGTCCGATTTGGGATGCGGCGGAGGGGAGTCGGAGGAGTCGGCTGCGTCGTAGTAGGGGTCAGCGTCCTCCAGGCCGCCGTCGTCGTCGGCGAGGGCGCAGGGCAGCGGGGCGTGCTGCCGCGGCTGCGGCCTGGGGTTGTGGACGGACATGGAGTCGAGGCGGGCGCTGAGGTCGTCGAGGATGTCGCGGATGTTGTCGCCGTCGTCAGAGGCGGCGTCCGGTGGCGAGGAGGAGACCTTGCAGAGGCGGCGGCGGCCGGCCAGCTTGACCTTCCTGTCGTCTCCTTGCGTGGGGGGAAGGGGATTGGGGGGATCGGGGCTAGGGTTTTGCGGTGGCGGCGGGCGGTGGCGGCTCTGGGTGAAGCGGAGCAGGCGGTCGTTGAGGCCGTTGGGGGTCGGGGCGGCGGCGGCGTGGGGATGCGGGGGGTTGGGGTTAGGGTTTAGCCGGTCGGCGGTGGAGGGGCCCTCGTCGTCGTCGTCGGAGAAGCTGAAGGACGGGGGCGACGCCATGGATTTGGGTTGGATTGGATTCGCTTGGGGAATGGAGGAAGGCAGGGGGGGATTCGATCGGAATGCGGGTGGGGTGGGATGGCGTGTGAAGCGAGGTGAGGGGATGAAGAAGAAGGAGGAGAAGGGAGGCGGCGGATGTTAAATGGGGAAGGGGAGAGAGAGGGGGGAGGCGGATTTTCAAATTTCGAATTCCTCCTCCTCCCCTTGCCAAAATCCTTCTCCAACGGGCTGGAAGGGATTGGGGGAGGGGAGGGGAGGGGAACGTTGCCAGCCTGCCTCGGGCGTAGCGTGTTCGACTACTGCCGCATTTGGTCGTTGAGCAGAACGACTCCGTCCACACTGATGACGAGGAAGGAAACGAACAGGCTCGCTTAACTCGCCACGGATTTATTTTTTTCATCCACAGCGAGTTTCGACCAGATAACGTCAAAAGCTCATTAGAGGATGTTTTCACGTGCAACGCAATGGAATCCCTAAAATAATATAGTAAGATCTCGTTTGGCTCCTATCATTTAGGGCTGGAATAAAGAAATTCATTTGTAATTTCAAGGATCAACCTGTTTCACTGCCACAAAATTGGTTACAGAATTTATTTGCAAATTTTATGGTTTTCATTTTATGTCTAACCTTAATTCCTTTTGGTGTCCTGTTATTTTTGTAAAATTGACAAATAAAATGATATCATCAATATCATTTCATTTTATTTCTACTAAATAAAATAAAATGATGGGAGCCAAACGAGCTCTAAGCGTGTAGTACTCCATACGTACCGTCCTACAAATCTGAAAAAATTGCAACAAAAAACACACAATTTACGGCTTTGGATTAAAAAAACACCAGTTTTCAAAAGTTCCACAAATCGCCGCCGGTTTTGACCGACACCATGACAAAAACACTGCTAGGGTTGGTTTATCGTTCTAACCGGGATTACAACAAGGGGGCCCACTGTCAGGCGTGTTGTGGCGCCAGTAGACGAGCCATAAGAGTATCTCTAGCAGATACCGCATCCCGTCCTACCACAAAACGTGGATGCGGTAAATCCCAACTCAACTTTGCGGTATAAAAAATGGCGGGACGGATCAGATGCCGCATGTTGTACCGCAAAACAGAATATTCTATTTTACGGTTCAGTTGTGCAGCATCTGTTCCGCCCCTTCACGTGTACCGCAAAACAAATTGTACCTTATACCGCAAAACACACAATTCAGTGTATGAACTAGAAATAGAACACCATGGATTAGTAATTGAGGCGACATAATTCAACGACGAGTTTTTCAATCGAAGTAATTAAAGCGACATAGCGAACTATTAAATGAAAACCCTAATCGACGATCTCTTCCGCTGTCATCTTCCGTGCCACCGTCCTCCGCCTCCTCCGCGCCCCCGTCCTTCGCCTCCTCCTCGTCGCTGCCGCTATCCGAAATCTTGATGATTCCGGCGCGGTTCGCCTCACTCGGGAACTCTTCCCGGAGCGCATCGTTGATGGCGGTGTTGATGGTGCCTCCAGGAACCGCCCAGAATTGCGCCCTCCCTCGGGGTTGCGGTCGTCGGGGTGGACCTCGCGCCGGTGTACGAGGCAGATGGCAAGCATCGCCCTGTGCTCTAGCTTGAATAGCCTATGCCAATAGGAGCTTGAAGCCGCATATCAGGGTATTGCTCTCTTCCACCCCAGCAATTCGAGGCGACGCTCTTCGATCCGACGACTCAACTCGGCACCACGCGGAACCGGCGCCACCGACACCCCGAAGTGGCTGAGCTCGAAGCCTGCCGGAATCGTCGCACGAGGCGGTACGAGGATGCCGTGGTGGGCGAACATCGAGGCCCCGTAGTAGTTTAGATTGGGTCTGGCCATGGCTGCGGCGAGGAGATAAAGAGTGATGGGAGGGAGGAGAGGGATATTGGGGGTTGAAAATGGCCGGCGGAGGAAGATCGGCGACGGTGACGGCTAAGCGGGAAGCGGGGGAGGGGAAACTTCCCTCCAGCCAACAGACGCGTCAGGATGCGGTGAACCATATCGGCAGCCCTCGGTACGGTATATATGCGGCACGGAAGCAACGATTTGAGGGGAAACCATAAAAAAATCGGATGTGGTACGGTTTAGGGTATCTGGAATGACCACTTTTTCCGCCTCGTACCGCAAACGAGCGGTTATTTTGCGGTATGGGGCGGGATGCGATATCTGCTAGAGATGCTCTAATAGCCTTCCATTGGTCTGGTTAGGTTCAAACAAACTGTTCGAAGCACGTCAGCTCAGTCTCTCCCCGACATTGTCTCCTCGCACTATGGCAGGCGACCTCACCGCCACATAGCCCCGATGCCGCTCCTGCCATCCCATCATGGAAACACGGCGACCAACAGCAGCAGTGGAAGCCTCCTCTCAGAATTCGCAGACCGGTCAGTAAGTTTCCCTTCTCGTTGCCCTCCTCAACTAGGTTAGGGTTACAGATTTAGGGTTTCGTCGAGTAGAGCTTGATTTATGTCGATTAGAGCTGGATTACTATCAATTGGAGCTAGTTTTCAACGACTGACGCTGGCTTTCTTAGATCTCTCTGAAATTTGAGGCGCTAGAGATTACTTACGACAAGAATTGAGGGGAATGGAAGATGAACAATACCCAAGCAAAGAGTTTTGTGACCATTGAAAGAAACTTAGAAAATATGTTTGTGTTGAAGGAAATAGCAGAAGGTTCCTAGGGTATAGAATAATTTTGCTCGTAGTGGTATTACTGATTAGTTGCAGTGCTCTTTATTTGTTCAAATTTGTAGTTAATGACACCTTTTCTTGCGAATGAAGATGTATTAACTAAACATCAGGGGAGCTCTCATGACGACAACGTGCCATTACATCATTATTTTTGTCCCTATTGTTAGAATATTTCTTGTACAACACGTTCATGTGTTTGAGTCAGTTTGTAATAGGCCAAGTAAGTTTGTATTAGGCCTATACAATCTCTTGTAACGGACACTATATTGTTATCGATTATTATTCAATAGAATTCTACATGGTATCAGACTTTCGATCCTAGGGTATGGTGAACCCACCAAACCCGCCGTTGCCCAGCTTCTTCGAGCGGCACGCCGTCATCGTTGCTGCCAAGCTCGCCGTCACGGCCTCTTCTTCTACCTCCACTCTAGCTTTACCTCCACCAATACCTCCCTCAATCTCCTTCACCAACACCATCTCAGATATTAGCCCATATATCCCCGTAACCCTAAATCTCGCTGCTCACAATTACTACCATTGGCGTCACCTCTTCGACGTCCACCTCGGCTGATGCAATCTCCGCTCACACGTTGCTGACGACTCTTGCCCCTAGCTTCATGATCCTTAGCGGGTCAAGGATGATCTCACCATTATTCAATGGATCTACATGCGAGTCTCCACCGAAATTTTCAATCTCATGCACCATGATGGTGCCACTGTCGCCGATCTCTGGGTGGCCCTTCGTCAGCTCTTTCAGGACAACGTCGACGCTTGCGCCAACAACCTCCACACCGAGCTTCAGAACACGGTGCAGGGTGATGCACTGGTCGGTGTCTACTGTCAATGTCTCAAGGCGATCGCGGATGAACTCCGTGAACTTGGTGATCCCATCGACGATCGCCAGCTCATCAACGTCCTCCTTGTCGGACTCAGCGAGCGGTTCGAGGTGCAGGCCTCCTTCATCCCCATGATGCGCCTGTGTCCCTCCTTCGCCGAGGTTCGCTCTATGCTCCAATGGGCCGATCGTGCCCAAACCAACAAGGACTCTCGTCCCCAGGTCTTCACCGCCGCTCCTCGGCCTCCTGCGCCACCGCCGCCCCCTCCACCGCTAGCATCACCTCAACCATCGGGCTGGCGTCCAAGTCCCAATTATCAGGGCAGAAACCCTAGGCTGCCGCAGTTTCACATGGCGCACGTTCCTCCTGCTCCGCCCTCGGCCCCAGCTCCACCAAGCGCTCCACCTCCGAAACCCGGTTGGCGTCCATCGCCCGACCCTTAGACCGGGCTTCTCTAGGCGTGGCATATGCCCTGGTCTTCCCCTACACCATATGGCGCCCAACCTGCCTACACCGGTGCCTAGCAGCCCGACGCTCGTACTCACACTGGCGCTCCCGTCCTCATGCCTCGATAGCCGATAGTCGCGTATCACGCTGCTCCCGCCTATACGCCACCGATCTACAACACAACGCCCTATGCATCCTATGGCGCTCCATCGTCCCCCTACACGCTGAACTACAATGACAGTGGCTTTCACTTCATGCTGATGCCGGCTCTCCTGCCGACGCCACCACAACCGCTAGCTCTCATGTCTACACCGACCTCTACTTCGACTCCGAGCTGGGACCAAGCTGCTTTTCTACAAGCCATGAACAATTTTTTCTTCTCAAGGGAACTTAGGTACGGATTAGATTTTTGATTCTGGTGCTTCTAGTCATATGTATGCATCAAGTAATTTGCTTTCTTCTTGCACACCTTCGTCTTTTCCCTCTATTACTCTTGGTCATGGATCTTCTATTCCTATTTATTGTGTCGGCCAGGCTCAAATCCAATCTCAAACCAAACCTTTGCTTCTTCATTATGTTCTTGTCGCTCCTTCTCTTATTAAAAATTTGATTTATGTTCGCCAATTCACCACTAAAAATCATGTTTCTGTCGAGTTTGACTCATTTGGTTTATCTGTGAAGGATTACCGAATCAAATACGAGATCATACGCTTTAATAGCTCCGGTGATCTATATTCCCTCCATGGTGTCCCTACCACTGCACCCCCCACGTCCATGGTGGTCTCTGTTGATCTGTGGCACCAATGTCTCGACCATCCCAATAATAATGTGTTATCAACACTTCTTAGTGAATTCTCAATACCTTCTAATAGAGATTCTCATAATTCTTCTATGTGTCAGTCGTGTAAACTAGGCAAACATGTTTGTCTCTCCTTTAGTTCCTCTCAATCTTCTAGTTGTTTTCCTTTTGAGTTACTCCATTGTGATCTCTGGACATCACTAATAGAAAGTGTCTCTGGTTTCAAATATTATCTTGTGATTCTTGATGATTATACACATTATGTTTGGACCTTCCCTTTACACAACAAATCTGACGTTTACAATATTTTTCTTAACTTTCAGCGCTATGTATCTGTACACTTTTCCTCCCTATAATATTCATCCAGTGTGATAATAGTCGTGAATTTGACAATCTTAAAAATCGCAATTTCTTTCTTCAATATGGCATTCTCTTATGTTTCTCATGTCCTTATACCTCTCTGCAAAATGGCAAGGCCGAGTTATCACTTCGTACTCTCAATGACATCACTCGCACCCTCCTTATTCAATCTTCTATGCCTCTGATGTTTTGGCCTGAAGCCCTCGACACAGCCACATATTTACTTAATATTCGACCATCTAGAGTTAATCCAAAAACTACGCCTTACTTCTATTTATTTCTTTATCATCCCAACTACTCCGACATTCGCATCTTCGGTTGTCTCTATTTACCAAACTCTTATTCTACTTCTCCAAATAAAATTTCACCCTGTTTCTATCCCATGTGTCCATCTTGGTTTTTCTGACGAGCACAAAGGCTATCGTTGTTTAGATCTTGTTAGTGGTTGTGTTCATGTGTCTCGTCACATCACGTTTGCTGAAAATATTTTCCCTTTTTCCGAGCGTCAAACTAACGACTCCCCAACACCCAGTCCATCTCCTAGTCCTTCACGTCGCCCCAACTTACCCTTCTTTCAACAGCCAACTTTTGTCATGGATCTTGTCGCGGTAGCCAAAGCGGTTGAAATCTTTGCCGCAGCAGCAGGTCCTGCCGCGACCACCTCTACTGCCACTTCTACCATGGTAGTAGAAACTGCTCAAAACTCTGCCGCGGTAGACTTCCTGCCGTCATCGACTCCCGCTTCCGCTTCATCCGCTATGTCGGGCGCGTCCACCTCTCTGTCAAACTCTCCTCCTCCATCTCATGCTATTCCTGTTCCTGCCCCTGCCAATGATCATACTATGTGCATGTGCAAAGTCAGGTTTTCGCCTCCCTACAAAAGATCTTATGAACCTTCATACATCTCTCTCTCCTTCCTCTCTTCCTAAATCTTACAAAACAGCTCTTCTTGATCCTAATTAGGCAGCAGCCATGAAAGATGAATATGATGCTCTTCTTCAAAACAACACATGGCAATTAGTTCCTTGTCCTTCCAACACAAATATAGTCTCGGGTAAATGGGTTTGTCGATATAAGTTTCATTCTGATGGGAGTCTTGCACGTTATAAAGCTAGATGGGTATATCGTCATTACTCTCAGTAACATGGCATGGATTATGATGAGACTTTTTCTCCTCTTGTCAAGCCTAGCACTATTTGCACTCTTCTTCCTGGCCTATTCATCAATTATATGTCAAAAATGCTTTTCTTCATGGCTCTCTTCAAGAAACAGTCTATTGTCAACAACCTCTCAGCTTTGAAAATTCCTCCTATCCTGATCATGTTTGTCTTCTTCAGAAATCTCTTTATGGTCTCAAACAGGCACCACAGGCTTGGTTCCAATGCTTTTCCTCCTGTGCTCAAACCATCGGCTTTACTCCCTCATGTTCTGACACCTCTCTCTTCACCTTTCATCATAACACTAACACTGCCTATCTCCTTCTATATGTAGATGATATTATTCTCACAGCCTCTTCCCAATATTTTTTAGATCACATTATTTCCCTTCTTTGCAAAGAATTTTCTATGAAAGATTTAGGTCTTCTACATCACTTCTTAGGTATTGCTGTTATCCGTGACTCCTCTGGTCTCTTCTTGTCTCAACGTCAGTACACCCTAGATCTTCTTTCTCGTGTTGGTATGCTTGATTGTAAATCTTCTCGTACCCCTGTCGATACAGGTTCCAAAATTTCTGATGACGGTGATCCTTTCTCTGATCCTTCTCTTTATCGTAGTCTCACTAGTGCTCTTCAATATCTTACTCTCACTCGTCCTAAAATTTCTTTTGTTGTTCAATAATCTTGTTTATACATGCATGATCCTCGTATTACATACTTCAATCATGTCAAACGTATTCTTAGCTATCTCAAAGGCACCATAGAATTAGGTCTTCGTATCAAAAAGTCGTCTCCCTCTTCTTTGACAGCATACTCTGATGCAGACTGGGCTGGTTGTCCAGATACTCGTAGGTCCACATCCAGATTTTGTGTTTTTCTTGGTAACAATTTGTTTTTTTGGTCTTCAAAAAGGCAGGTTACAGTCTCTCGCTCGTCGGCTAAAGCTGAGTATCGTGTTATGGCTCATGTTTTTGCTGATACGGTTTGGTTGTGCCAGTTACTGTTGGAGCTTCACCATCCCATCGAGCAAGCCACCATCATTTATTGTGATAATATTTCTGCTGTCTACATGTTCGGGAATCCTGTTCAACACCGCTGCACCAAGCATATTGAGATAGATATTCATTTTTTTCGCGAGAAGGTAGCCTTGGGGAAAGTCTAAGTTCTCCATGTTCCAACTACATCTCAATTTGCTGAATCTTCACCAAAGGACTGGCTATAACTCCGTCTCAAGACATTCGTTTCAGTCTCAACGCCGTCGAGCCTACCGTTGAAACTGCGGGGGGATGTTAGATTATTTCTTGTACAACACGTTCACGTGTTTGAGTCAGTTTGTAATAGGCCAAGTTGGTTTTTGTTAGGCCTATATAATCTCTTGTAACCGGCACAATATTGTTATCGATTATTATTCAATACAATTATACACCTATGAATGGCAACACCTCAAATCTATATCCTGCATGCATTAGATGTTGAACCTCCTCGACGAAAAAAGCAGGGGAGATCTATTCAGCTGCTTGGTATTCAACATGCTCACCTTTTTGGCACTATCGAATTCTACAAACTAAGGCGAATTACAACACGGGCAAGATCAAACCATTCTCAGACTAAGGCGAATTGGTGACCCCTTCTCGGCATGCTTGTAGCTCGGCTTCAAGGGCATTGGAGCATGATGGTAGGAACCGTCTTGCATTAAAGATTACCGCATTAATGTCATCCCACGGGACCATATTCGCGCCTCCCCCCATGTGTCATCCACCTCTCCATAGGATCCATCAGTATTGAGCTTTACTGACCCACAATATGGAATGGTCCATATCTTAGGCACATACATACATGGCTCCTTCTCCAACTTTTTCTTCTAGGTTATTCCACCTATGCTAACCACTGATTTTCCCTTTACGTCATCTCTTGAGGAAAATTCTTGATAGTTAAGATTTGACTTCATATAGATTCAAAAAATATCCTGGAGGTCTCAATAGGAGGAGTTAGCTTATGATGAACCACCTCCTTGCACACATGACATATACACCAAAACATCATCAAGATCATGACTCTTTCTATCTCTGGCCCTACCCATCCAGCAGGCGTAGAAGCCATTCTGTGTTGGTGTTGGACATTATGTCTAGGTCTGGCAGCTTCCATTCCTCTTGCATTTACTTCCATAGTGTCCTCGCTATCGTACATCTGCGGAATGTATGGCATGTGAAATCAGATTCGATTCCACATACAACACAAGTGTTAATCACTTCCATATTTTGTCGTTGCTAGTTCTCCCACATTACCAACGAGTTTGTAGCACAACTAAACATGTGTACCTTTATAGGAGGGAAGGGCACCCTCAAAATTGATCCCAAATGGCCCTCCGGCCATCCGATGTCCTGCTAGCGACACCTTGATTAGGTTGATGTCTCCCGCTAAAGCCCGACCAGTATGCACTTCTGCGAGAAGACACTTGTACGCATTGGTCCCCATGCAAGACATCGTCGGGCGTGATTGGTTGCATGTGTCATTTTTGAGCTCCTAGAGGGCAGGCCTTGGGGGGAATGGCCATAGTAAAACAACCGTAGAGCCACGTTATGGACTTTATTTGGTTGCCCTCACGGGAGTTGTTTGTATTTCTAGGGCATCTTTGACCCCTTTGTTTTGTGTGATACACACATGGTTCTTTTCTTGGCCCGCAAATAGAAGGTGGTTGTCCACATGAGTTTTCATGTGGTAACCTCGTTCAAACTTTGGTGAAGTTACCATTACATCCTACTCTCTACTCTCTCGGAATGACAAGTTCAGACCCGATCATAAACTAAGGGGAGCAAGGAGGATGATAATTACTAAAATAGGGGCACAAGTTCATCCTAGGTCCTACCACTAAGGTGTAAACCTACCACTTCATCAAAAGTAGGTGTCATCCTACCACCACCAGTTCACCAGGTTACTATCATCAGAAGATAACAATCTAATAGAACTTTTTAGGGCCTAGGTACAAGAAACTAAAATGACAGAAATTATACATCACTCATCACATATTTCCTTGATCCTCTTCAACTTGTCCTTGTTAGCCTCGCTAGCATTAAGCATACCAAACATCACGTATTCAAGCCTTTTGTTTTCCTCCTTCATACCCTCCTTTTCCTCATCCCATTTCTTGTGTATGACTTTCATTATCTCTGCTTGCAATTTTTGTAACTGCTTTAGCATATCCACTTCATTCTTCAACACTTTGGTCTTCTACAAATTCGTCTCCTTAATCCTGGACAAGTTCTCCTCCACAACCCTTTTCTCAGCTTCATCCATGAATTTCTTCACATCAACTAGAAAAATTGAGTACTTATTCTCAATCTTGTTCTTCTCATCAGCAAACTCATTCACCAACCATGCACTATGAATCCTCTTGTCGATTATTGTATTGTTGTTGCCATGATAAATTCCTAGAGGATTTTTTGTTGTTTCTGGCTAATCCTTATCCAACCAATCCATAAACCCATAGTTTGTGATTCCTGCAACTCAAAATTTCATGCTCACAGCTAGTGGATGAGCTAGTGTGTTAAAAATCAGAAGCTTGTGGATGAGCTAGTAATTTGTACTTGCATTTTGCATAGAACAGATGTAGAATTTACGTCTAGTGTTGCTTCCTGCAAATGCAACACACTTGATAGACTCAAGCTTGTGAACACATCACACCTAGAGAAAAAATCCACTTCTATGTCATAGAATGCGGGGTCTTCGATGTAGTCAGGAGCATATTCCATGTCTTTGAGGTCCTAATAGACATGAAATTGCAAAGAAATCGAGTTGAATAAAGGAAAAATTAGAAAATCTCAAATCAGAAGCAAACCCTAACCCAACAAATGAATTGGGGGGAACTAAAACCTACCCATACCAATGATGGGCTTGAGCTCTCAACATCATTCTAGATCGGCATGGAGATTAAGGACTATCCGCTGTAAGATTAGCCGCCACCGAGAGAAAAAGCTCGAAGGGGGATAATGGTGGTTTAGAATTTGGTGGTGAGAAAGAGTGTAGAAATAAGGGGAGGGTTTCCATGGGAGGTGATCGAAATACCCCCGCCCCATATTTCTCTGCAACGCGGGAGCTCACGCCATCTCCATGATCATCATGTAGGCAGCAGCTTACTTTGTCTCTAGGGAGGTAGCCGTGATGGTGGGTCTGGGAAACTATTGATTCTATCGTTCTCGGTGAGCCTGGCTCGCGAGGTGTTTTGATGCATGCGCTGGACACAATGTGGGCATGGAGAGGGCAACCAGTTAGCCCATTTTTGCATCCAGCAGGAATGTTTCCAAGTCATGTAGGCTACCAATCATGCCCCTCCTCGTGTATTTGGCTTGATCGTGAGGATGGAGCTCATGTCCACCCGCACAAAAAACATGGGAGGAGACCAATGTTCTAGGCTCTATATGTATGAAGTAGCTAGAAGACTTGGTGGAGTTTGCAATCGTCCCGCTCTGAAATAGGAAAAAAGAATGAGTTCAAGGGGTCTAAGTGTCCCTCCGAATTTTCACTCATTTGTCGTTGACGATATGCCATACCAATCCTTTTCCATAGGACCTATAGCCCATATTGTACAACTTGCCAAGTTGGCCAAACATTGTCCGTGAAACTTGTAGCATGTAGTTAACAACACTTTTGGACTACTCTATTTGCATTAATCAAGTAGTATAGTATGTGTTCGTTTGTCCAGTCTTCATTCGCATCAAGCAGTAGTTCTTATGTAATCAAATGGATTTCTTATATAATTGTTTCTTCATTTTAGGAAGGGTTGTGTAGCAAAATTGAAATGGTTGATCAATAGTGGCCTCCTCGACTCCTCATCTATAGAAGTGTATGATAAATATGTGGATATTTTTATGATGTTGAAAAGACATAGTGGATTAGGGGGAATATTGAGGTTGTTGATAAGTACTACAATCTAATGAAGGATAAGGAGGAGGTTGAAGAATTGAACAAGAAGTAGTTGTCAGAACTGGTGGTGATTCAATCACTGAGAACCACAACGGAATAGTTGGAAAAAACCTAATAGATAGCCATAAGTCGCCAAAGGAGAAGGCATGCAAAGATATGGATGTCCTGAAAGAAAATACTAGGAATCTAGAGTTCTACATTACTAACATATTGAAGGAACTTGAGGTCAACAAGGAGAACCTGTAGAAGATTAAGAATTTTTGCAATGAGTGGAATAGTGTTGTAATAGTTTAAGTACATATTGTTGGAGATATGGCCTAGAGGCAAATAATAAAGGTATTTTTATTATCATATCTCAAATGTCATATTAAGTTTTATGCCAAGCTATAACTGTATTAAGAGGATACATTAGTACATGTGTGGTATGTAAACAAACAAAGTCCCTGGTAACCTCTAGTCAACTAGCTCGTTGGTCAACGGATGATCAAGGTTTCATGATAATGGACATTTATGTTAATTGACAATGGGGTCATGTTATTGAGTGAATGATATGATAGACACACATTGTTGGGTTCCACAGCAGAAAACAAAAAATTCTAACTATGCGAACACAATAACTAAGATCTATTCTACGTAGACATAAGTAACAGAGAGGGAAATAGTATGCATACCCTTGAATACCGAGGTACGCCTTACGCGGGTAGGCGTATGTTGATGAAGACGAACAGCTCCAAGCGCCCCAAGTATGGCGCCTCCAAAGTTGTACACACGTTCGGTGTAGGCGGCGTCTCCCGGGCTCCGATCCAACCAAGCAGCGGAAGAAGAAAGGTGATGGACCGAACTATGCACGACGGTAGTGCGAAGGTGGAGAACTCAAGTCCCTCAAAGTTCTGTCCAATATTACGGAGAAACCTCTAAGGAAAATTAGAGAGAGAAGAGAGAATGGGATGCTTTCCAAGGGAAAGGGTGCCCCTTTATTTATAGGAGGAGGGGAGGGCCAACCCCCAAGGGGCAAGCGGTGTGGGACTAAAGTCCCACACCTGCCGGCCACAAAGGGGAGCCGCCGTCCCTAGTTGGGCCCCAGGCGAGGAGCCCACTAGGGCTAGGCCGACTGGCCCCTCCTCCCTATGCGCCTTGCCCTCTTGGGACTTCCCTCCAGGTGAGGCCCATTAGGCATGAGCTGCCTTTTTAAAATAAAATAAAAATATATGTTTTATTATTAATTCAACTAATTAAAATAAAACACATATATTATTATATCTTACGCTCTGAAACTCCTTCGGAACCCCCCGATCAACATCGGGTGCTAACAGAACTTTTTCGGTTTCTCTCTCTCATTTCTCCTACGGTGTAGAATTAATCCCTATGCGTACCTACCCTTAGGCGTGCCACCCTTCGGTTCAGAAACACGTCGGACATGATCGAAACCCCTCTCGTATCAATGATCATCGGTGGGACCTGGATGCCCATAATGACCCCCATGTGTTTGATGTCTACCCACTTCTATTCTTGTAGACAGTTGTTGGGCCTCCAAGTGCAGAGGTTTGTAGAACAGCAGCAAGTTTTCCCTTAAGTGGATCACCCAAGATTTATCGAACTCAGGGAGGAAGTGGTCAAAGGTATCCCCTCTCAAGCAACCCTGCAATCAAGGTACAAGAAGTCTCTTGTGTCCCCAACACACCCAATACACTTGTCAGGTGTATAGGTGCACTAGTTCGGCGAAGAGATAGTGAAATAGAAGTGGTATAGATAATTATAAGTGGTAATGGTGATAGAAAATAGCTTGATGGCGCGGAAAAGACTAAAGTAAAACTGAAATAAAGATAGAAGCAAGCAAACATGTAATAGATCTAATAGCAAACGGTATTTCAATGCTTAGAAACAAGGCCTAGGGATCATACTTTCACTAGCGAACACTCTCATATAAATATATCATCTTCATGATACTGCGCTGAACTACTCTCCGGTTGGACACTATAATCCTTGGTAGGGCTATAACAGCACACCTCAAAGTAAGCCTTTCCCATCTAGAAAACCCCACACTGTCACCTTGAGCACTAGATGAGTCCAACAGACACCACAATTTCATAAAGACATCCAACTCCAAATATAACTCATAACAAGTATTTGTAATCTCTAGCCTAAGTGCCACCATGGTGTGCACGCTGTCAACTTCACACACATGGGGAGAGCCGAGATCTATTAAAGCACTTGAGTAGCAAGGTAGATCTATAGATTACAAGCTCATGATCTCAATAAGATCATGCATAGAGAGAGATGAACACATAGCTACCGGTAGAACCCTTAGCCTCGAGAGAGAACTACTCCCTCCTCATCATGGGAATCAGCAACGGTGATGGAGATGGTGGTGGATATCGATGAAGATGGCTCCAGGGGCACTTCCCCATCCCGGCAGGGTGCCGGAACAGAGAATTTATGTCCCCCGAATCTCCCCTTCGGTGGCGGCGGCGCTGCGGAACTTTTCGTGGCTAGAGGCTGGATGATTTAGGGTTTCTGCATCGGGGGGCTCTTATAGGCGAAGGAGGCAAGGTCGATGGCCGGCCAGGAGGCCCACACCATGCCCTGGCGCGGCCTAGGGTTGCCCGCGCCAAGGGGGGTGTGGCCACCTTGTGGCCCCTCTCCGACTCTCCTTGTGGCTCCATGAGTCTTCCGGGAAAATAGTAACTTTGGCTTTTGTCCCGTCCAATTCCGAGAATATTCATTTTCTGACTTCCTGGAACCAAAAACTGCAGAAAACAGGCAACTGGCACTATGGCATCTTGTTAATAGGTTATTCCAAGAAATCATATGAAAAGTACTTCAAAGTTGGAACAAAACACAAGAAAGTAGATAAAACCAAGCATGGAACATCAAAAATTATAGTTACATTTGCAATGTATCAGTGTTTCACGAATCTCATCGCTTAAACATTCAATGTCACGTCCCACTCCCTTTTCCACTCAATACCTAGTTCATCCGAGATTTGATCTTCGGTATCTCCATACCTAGTTCAATCTCGTTACCGACGAACTTGTTTACTCATTCTCGTATCATTGCATTCCATGACCTAGTCATATGCTTGCAAGCTTCATTAATGCAACGTCACCAAATTGGCCACGTGTATCTATCTGTTGCTTGGATTGGAAAATCTTGGTGTTGATACATTCTCCTCTACACGTCCCTTTGGGAAACCTGAGTGGTACCTTTTTGATCACCCTTTCACGGCTTGATACTTGATACCATCAAATCTCCCTCCAGCAACAGTGATTATGCATTATCTCATAGTCAAAGAATTAGGTTGTGAGGTTTCTTTGTTATCATCAATGATGAACGTTTGTAACTAGGTCTCATTATGATATAACTTTGGGTGTTTGCCTATAACATCATTCCACCAATGATATGACCTCATTTTTAATTGGCATAAATGCCCATGATCTCTAAACCATAGATCATCCGTTTGACCAATGATCTAGTTCGCTAGAGGTAACTAGAGAAACAGTTTGTTTACATACCACACGTGTATTAACATTTTGTATTAACACAGTTATAGCACGGCATGAAATGTATTATGAACATACATGGGATATATCAAACAAAACACTTTATTATTTGCCTCTAGGGGATATCTCCTTCACATACACCCAACTTAAGTATTGCAATGAGATCCAGTCACAAAATTTAACATTGCGATTGTCGTCGGATTGATGACAAGTACGCCATGAGGGGGTCCTCGAGGCGTGCGGAAGAGAGGGGTGTGAGACGTACGGTGTTCTGGGACGGTGAGCACACAAGTTTACCTAGGTTCGAATCCGCCGGCTTTGGACGGATCCTACTCCTGCTAGCAATCTAGTAATACGGCAGAGCCGGAATATGGGTTACAAGGGTTTCGCCTGTGTGAGTTGAGGGTCTAGAGTATTGGTGTTTAGAGTGTTGGCCTAAAGGCTCTCCCTAGGACGGCTTATATAGATATCCGGCCTAGTGTTTACAGGAGAGATCTATCTGGCTACGTCTAAGAGTCGGTTACAGAGTACATCTTGAACTACAAGTAACATTATGGGCCTAAGTCGGTAAGTCTTCTGGGCCTTCCCGTAGCCGGACTGGACTCCGTCTTTCTCCCTGACTGGGCTGCCCGTGAAGCAAAGCTCTAACCTGAAGTGGGCCACCCTGGTCAGTGAGGAACTGTGAGGATACCCGGAAAGTATATCCCCAACAGCAGCCCCGGGAGGCCTCCAAGATCCAAAGTCGGATTTATCATCATCTAGCTTGATCTTCGGCTTGCAGAATCTTGAAGGGTTCCTAAAACTTCACAACAAAAGATATGATCCGGGTCTCAAAAATAAGTCGGACCTATCAGTAGGTTACTCGGATTTTCCAGCTCGATTTTGAACTAAGCCGGAATTTGGTCTCTAACGCCACCTGACACAAGCATGTTCAAGTCACGTCATCTGACAGGCGTTCCGCCAGCACGACCGTTGGTGGGTCCGCGGAACCGAGGCGCCATTTCAATGCATGCATGGAGATCGAGGCGACGCAATCATCGCGCGGGCCCTTCCCAGTTCTTTCCACGACGCGTGGCGGTTACACTGTAGCGTTTGCACGAATCTTGGCGCAGGTAGGTGGATATAAGGGGTTTGGATTTCTTGTTCTCCTTTCCGCCAGTCCTTTGCCGTTCCTTTCTTCCCAATCTTCCTGCGCACAAAGAGCCTCCCCGTCCTTTCCCCCACAGAACTCCCAGCACCGCCCCTTTTAGGTCACCCTCCCACCGGAGAAAATGGCTTCATCATCTTCTTCCTCTGGCTTGGCGGCAGCGAAGGCGGAAGCTGCAGTGGAGAAGGAAAGCTACAGGGGAATCTGGATCCCCTGCGCCCTTGACGAAGCAGGCCTCAAGAACGTGGAGAAGGAGGGGCTTCTCGTCGCCGGCGACTGGAGGAGCAACTCCGGCGAAACCGTCCCCAACCCGCACGAGGGCGAGCGAGTCCACTTCGGCACCCATCTGGACCGAGGTCTATCTTTTCCTCCCTCGGAGTTCTTCTCCGAGGTGATAGATCACTATGGAGTTCAACTCCACATTCTTCCTCCCAATTCTCTTCTAGAAATGAGCGCATATGCCGCGCTTTGCAAGGGCTTTCTCGGCATTAGGCCGAGATTGCTTCTCTTCCGGTTTTACTTTCATGTCCGGAGGAATTCCATCACTGCCGGTGTTCCTTACATCACCGGCACCATTAGTTTTTCTCTTAGACGAGACCGGGCATATCCCAAAATTTCTGCCAGTGACTCGGTCAAACAATGGCCAGCCACTTTTTTCTACCATAGGGATATTCCGGCTCCCGGGAAAGCTACTGCTTTGCCGATTTTTTTCGACGGAGCCGCCACGGCCCAGCCTTCCTGGGACGAGGCTGCTCCGGCTCTCACTGATGATCTGATCCTCGCTAAGAGGCGGATCAAATATCTGATCAAGCACAATGGTTTGAATGGATCCGATTTGGTCCAGTGCTGGGTCTCACGTCGGATCCAGCCACTTCAGTACCACGGGGATAGACTGATGCACTCCATCACGTCTTGTCTAACCGACTCCCTCCGTATCAGCCCCAAAGCCTACACCACTCAAGGCTACATAAGCCAAATCAAGTGGCTGATCAAGGAGCGAATCGAAAGGCGGATTCCGGAGGTTTCTCTGGACATGCACACGGCAGAAAACCCTGTGGTGCCGGTAAGCTTTCATCATCACATCTTTTATGTGTTTCTATCTTTGAGTTATATTGCAATACTGATATGTTTTCCTGTTTTTAGCTTGCTAACATCCCCGAGTCAGAACTTGCTCCGCTCGAAGGATACCCTCTGGAGTTTTCTCAGGAGGTAGAAGTAGTTCCACTGCCGGGTCTTGCGCTCAAGAAGCGCAAAGCTCCGACGGTAGCGGTTGGCACAAAGGAGGTGCCTGTCGTGAAGAGGTATCTTTTCAGTCACAACTTTTCCATCTTTGTACTTTACTCAAATTTCTTTCCGAGGTATAACGTTTCCAAATTTGTTACCTTCTCAGAGCAAAATCGATCATCAAGGGCAAGGGGAAAGGGATTTCTTCAAAGCCCTTATGCCAGACGAAGCTTACCATAGCTTTGCATGCCATGGCTCCTCCGACTCCGACCCCTCAACCTTCTGCAACTCTGGTTATCTCGTCGGATGCTGCAGAAGATCCGGCTCTTCAAATGGAGCCTGCGATCCTTGGGTCGCAAACTGACATCACTGTGGGTGTGTCAGGTCAATATAAGGGTGAACCCTCTTCGGGTAATGATCCCTCGGCTGAAGTCTTTGCCGAAAACCTCCTCAGCAATCCGGGTCTTGCCAAGTTTGGCTTATCCCGGAAATCTGCAGAGGAGATCCAGCGGCTGGCCAGGCAAGTCCTGGACAAAAGCCATCTATCCCCCAAAGAGGAAGCGCAAGAAATAGAGGACGTCAAGTTCTCTGACCTTCTTGCTCAAGTCCGACTTTGTGACGAGAGGATTAGGACTGGCGAGCTTCCAACAGCCCCAGTAATCCCTCTTACCCTCGCCGAGAAGGTGGCAGCTGAAGTGAATGCGGGTTTAGATAAACTCACCCGTGAGCAATATGTAAGTCGGAATTCCAACTCTTGTTTTTACATTATGTTATATCATATCCTCTAGCCCCCAAGCATGAAGTAGGATATAGAATCCGAGTTTATGCTTCATTAGGATGCCAAAGAACGAACTAGTGTAGCCCCCAAGGCTCGTGCTGATATTTAGCAAAAATATTAGCCCTAGTCTTAAGTAGCTTTCTGACTTTGGGTATTCTGACTTACAGAAAGTATGTTCCTATAACCAAGAATTATTGACCAATGTCTGTGATAAGCGGAGAGAGATCAAAGCTCTCCGGCTTAAAAATGCTGAGCTCAAAGTAGCCAAGGATGAAGCCGAAGGTAAATATTCCGAGATTCAAACCTTGTCTTTACTTTTTTCAATGTCGAATTTTTCTGAACTTGTTGTTCTTTTTTGTCATACAGCGCTGGTGAAACAATCCATCGCTATGATTGAAGAGGCCGAGAACCTCAAGACCCTGGTGGTGGAGAATAAGGGACTTCGCCAAGAGCTGGATAAGCTCAAGGCAGATTATGAAAAGAGCATATCTCAAGTCCTTGAATCCTCCTCCATGGCCACTGATGAGCGTGATCGCAAGATTGCTGCTCAGGATATAATAATCTCGGACCTCAAGAATGAGCTTGGCAGAGAGAAGGACATATCCCAGGCACTCCGGGCTGAACTCCAGAGTCTCCGGGAGGAGAAGACCAAGATTGACGACGTCATTTTTGGTACGTTCCATCTCTCTGACTTATCTTTTTCTTCGACTTCTATCAATGTCGGTTTTTTCTTAACTTTACTTTGATGTATAGGTCCTCTGAACTTGACGGACTCTTCCTCGTCCGAGCCTCGCACCCACCGGCTTACCCAAGTCGGTGATCTTCTTCATGACTACCGCCAGTCCATTGAGGACATCGGCGAGTCTCTCAGGATTTCGGACATGCCAAGCATGTCGGATTTTGAGGTGCGGGACAGGGCCAAGGAGATGCCGCAGCTTGTTCGGGACTAGAACATGTTCTACGCGCGGACTGCTGCGCAGAACGCTCTTACCATGGTCATGAGCCACCATGGAAACATGGAAATATGGCAAGTGACCAGAGGGTACTGCAAGGTAGACGAAGACGGCCAGGAGCAGGACCTTGAAGCCATCATGCACTCCTGCGCCGGATACGGGTGCCACGTAGATGATCTGACCAGCTACGAAATCCCCTTCTTCACCCGCGTAGCTACTCCACCACCTCCTCCGGAAGAAGCCGAAGAAGTTTCCGACAATGAATGGACCACCTCAGATCCGGACATCTTGGAACGATATCAAGGTGGAGTAGCCAGCGAGCCGGCAGATCCTTCATCTCCTCCTGCATCATAGGCCAGAAAACTATGTAATATTCCGGAAAGAACAAGATGCGTTTTGTAAATATTAAGTACTATTGATTTTGCTAGTGCTAAGTTTTTAATCTATTCAGCACTTTTGTCTTAGATTTTTTGTGTGCCTGAAATGTTTACACAAGCACTTATATTTTTTCGTCTCTACTTATCATTTATCTGGCTTTCCGCTTCGTCCCTTTCGTGAGCCGGCTAAACCTTCAGCCGGAAACTTTGCCGAGCAACGGAGCTCAATTGCTAAACCAGTTTAAACTCGGAAACAAAGCTGGCTTCCAGTACCAACAATTCACTACTCGGAAAATGCCCGCATCCAGCAATCAGACAAATAACCAAAGTAAAGACTAGAAATTTTAGAGTTATACCCGAAGGTAGCAGTTTTAGAATCAGAAATCTAAACCAGAACGAACATGAGCATAAAGTACTTTCAAGCATTCTGGGATTTTCGACTATGACATGATCATTCGGAAATAAGATGGTTTAAGAACTTCTCAGAAAAAACTTGAGGCAACCAAACTTTTATTTCTCACAGAACATGTACATATATATGATTATAAAGAAGGATAAACTAAGAATAAAAGGGACGTAGCTGAGCAATATTCCATGGTCTGTCTAACTCATCCGGATTTGTACTGCCTCCACCTCTCTTTCTCTTCTTAGTAGCAGGTCTTTCTTTGACTGGCATCATGTCAGTTAAGTAGTACGATCTATTGTGCAATAGTCAACTAACTAAAAAGGGCCCTTCTCATACCGGGGAAAGTTTGTGCTTTCTTTGTTGCACAAGCCGGAGAACCAAGTCACCTTTATTGAAAGATCTATTTTGGACTCTCTGGCTATGATACTTGCGTAACTTCTGCTGATAGGCTGTAGATCTCATTTTAGCAACGACGCGAACTTCTTCGACTAAGTCGAGATCATTTTGTCGAGAAATCTCGGCATCCTCTTCGATATACGTGGCCACTCTAGGAGAAGTATGAATTAAATCACTAGGAAGAACTGCTTCTGCGCCATAGACCAAGAAGAAAGGTGTGTATCCTGTTGACCTGTTCGGAGTTGTTCGTAAACTCCAAATTACAGAGGGTAGTTCCTCTGCCCAAGCCCCCGCAGCACATCGTAGTGGTGCTTCGAGTCTTGGTTTCAGGCCTTGTAGAATTAAACCATTTGCTCTTTCGACTTGTCCGTTAGCCTGTGGATGTGCGACTGACGCAATGTCAAGCCGGATATTTTGCTCATCGCAGAATTCGGCCAATTCTCCCATAGAAAAGTTACTCCCGTTGTTTGTGATAATGCTATGCGGATAACCATACCGGATTATAACATCCTCGACAAATCTTTTGGTTGTTGCTCCATCACAACTAGTGACAGGTTTAGCCTCGATCCACTTGGTGAATTTAGCCACCATCACTAAGAGGTGAGTAAATCCACTTGGATCTCGTTTAAAAGGTTCTACCATATCAAGCCCCTAGACCGCGAAAGGCCATGTTATAGGTATTGCTCACAGCTGATCAGCCGGAACATGAGCTTGCTTGGCATACTTTTGGCAGCCTTTGCATGTCTTGACTAATCGTTCAGCATCTGCCTGAGCTGTAAGCCAGAAAAATCCATGTCGAAAAGCTTTTGCCACTAAAGATTTGGCTGCAGCGTGGTGACCACACTCGCCTTCGTGGATTTCCCTTAAGATTTCCACTCCTTCTTCCGGGGATACACAGTGCTGAAAAACCCCAGAAACACTCCGTTTATGGAGCTCACCCTTAACAATAGTATAGGCTTTTGCTCGTCGGATAATCTGTCGGCTCAGCACCTCGTCTTCGGGTAATTTGCCATCTACCAAATAATCAAGGTAGGGTTGAGTCCAGCTGGGAATTACAGCCAAAACTGCTATTAAAGGTGAGTCAGATTTGGTCGGATATTCCTCATCTACTCCCTTTATCGAGGAAACTTTGAGGTGCTCTAAAAATGCGCCATCCGGGACCTCTTTCCATGCAGAACCTATTCGAGATAGTGCATCTGCTTCCTCATTTTCTGCTCGAGGGATGTGTTAAACTTCAAACCCTCCGAACGATTTAGATAGATCATACACGACAACTTTATATGCTGCCATGTGCTTATTTGCATTACAAATATCCGAGACTTGCTGAGCAACAAGATCCGAATCTCCGTAACACATCAAACGTTGGATGCCAATATCCTTGGCAATCCGGATTCCATGCAGCAGTGCTTCATACTCGGCAATATTGTTTGTCGCTGTGAAGTGGATCTGCAACACGTATAAAAGTTTATCTCCTTGGGGTGATTTGAGCACCACGCCAGCCCCCGAGCCCCCTCGAGCCTTAGACCCATCAAAAAAGAGGGTCCAGTATTTCGACTCAGGGAGGACCATGCTCTCCTTTGTCTCTGTCCAATCAGTGACAAAGTCAGCAAGGATCTGGGATTTGATTGTTGTCCGAGGTTTATACTCAATATCGAAAGCTGAGAGCTCTATGCCCCATTTGGCGACACGTCCTATGGCGTCACTGTTGTTGATTATATCCCTCATGGGAGCTTTGCTCACCATGGTAATTGGATGCTCCTGAAAATAGTGTCGTAACTTACGAGATGCTAGGAAAACACCGTAAGCCAACTTTTGATAGTGCGGATATCGCTGTGTTGATTCTGTCAAGACCTCGCTGACAAAGTAAGTCGGACGCTGCACCAAGTGTTCCTGATTTTCCTCTAGTCTCTCCACCACCATGATGATACTAACGACCTTATTTGTCGCAGCAATATAAAGCAACATAGGTTCCTGAGGTTCCGGCACTGCGAGGATAGGAGCAGATGAGAGTACTTTTTTCAGGTCTTGTAGTGCAGCTTCAGCTTCGTCAGTCCAGACAAAATCTTTGGTCTTCTTCAGGAGTTTGTATAATGGTGCGGCTCTTTCACCAAGCCGGCTTACAAATCGACTGACCGCAGCAATGCAACCAGTTAATCTTTGTACATCCTTTAGGCGAGTTGGCCTGGAAATATTGAGTATAGCCTTGATTTTGTCGCGGTTCACCTCTATGCCTCTTTGAGACACGATGAAACCTAACAATTTTCTGGCTGGTATTCCAAAGAAGCATTTCTTCGGGTTAAGCATGATGTTGTATTTTCGTAGATTGGCGAACATTTCCTCCAAGTCAGAAATGAGTGTTTCCTTCTTTTTGGACATCACCGCGATATCATCCACGTATGCATGTACATTGCGTCCGAGTTGGTCGTGGAGGCAACGCTGCATCGTGCGCTGGTACGTAGCTCCTGTGTTCTTCAGCCCAAAGGGCATCGTAACAAAACAGAAGGTTCCGAAGGGGGTTATGAATGAAGTTTTGATTTTGTCAGATTCCTTCATCCGGATTTGGTGATAACCGGAATATGCGTCGAGAAAACAGAGGAGTTCCGAGCCTGCCGTAGAATCGATAACTTGATCAATTCTAGGCAGAGCAAACAGATCTTTTGGACAAGCCTTGTTCAAGGCAGTATAATCAACACACATCCTTAAATCAGTGGTGTCCTTTCTAGGGACCATTACAGGATTGGCCGACCACTCAGTGTGGATGACCTCTTCTATGAATCCGGCTAACTCGAGCCGTGCTAGTTCCTTAGCTATTGCCTTACGCTTTTCATCGCCAAACCGTGTAAGGACTGTTTGACGGGTTTAGTGTTCGGGTTTACATTTAGAGAGTGCTCGGCAAGTTCCCTAGGTACTCCGGTCATGTTAGATGGCTGCCATGCGAAGATATCTTGATTTGCTTGGAGGAACTTGACGAGCGTGCTTTCCTATGCGCTATCTAGGCCTGCGCCTATCTGGGTCACCTTGGAGGGGTCATCATCCTTCAACGGCGCTTTCTTCGTCTCTTCTGATGCCTTGAACTTTGGATTTGGCTTGGTAACCTCCTTCTTCGTTGCGGGCATCTCGGACGGATCTATGCTCTTCTTGATCTCCTGGTACTCCTGAGCGTGCAACACGGCTTTGGCAAAGGCGGCATTTCCATCCTCGCACTCTCGCGCTTTCTTCGGGTATCCCCTGATGGTGATCACGCCGTTGGGACCTGGAATTTTCATCATATTGTAAATGTAACACGGACGAGCCATAAAAGCCCAGTAAGCCGGACGTCCGAATATAGCGTGGTATGCGCTCTTGAACGGGACCACTTCGAAGGAGAGTGCCTCCGTCCGATAGTTCTTTGGAGTTCCAAAGGTAACATCCAAAGTGATCTCTCCCAGGGAATTAGCTTGTCTTCCTGGGACAACTCCGTGAAAAATCACAGAGCTATGGTTCAGCTGGGTCTCCGAGATCTTCATCCGGCGTAGTGTTTCGACATAGAGAATATTGATGCTGCTACCACAGTCCATGAGGGTCTTGGAGAAACCATAACCGTCAATAAATGGGTTGACGATTAACGCATACTTTCCTCGCTTGTGTAACTTAGGTGGATGATCATCGCGGTCAAACGTGATTGCCACTTCCGACCAGTCCAGATACTGGGGGACAACCGGAACTGTTGCATTGAGCTCGTGTAGAACTGCTTTCTTGACCTTTGCTGGTTGAGACCCGAGGAAGGTGACATAAGTGTCCTTCTTGGTAGGAAAAGTTTTCTTCCCTTCCGACTTGGGATTTGAAGCATCAGCTTCCTCCATGTCGGAATCTTCCTTGGTCTCCTTGTCTTTTTTGGGATTTTTCTTTCCCTTCTTCCGCTTAGCTTTGTAGCCTGCGGTATCATCTCTCTTGATGTCGTCATTAAAGCGACATTCAGCGTTGGTGTGGGACGAGCCCCCATTGGCGTCTAAGTGATGCACACATGGGTTATTGGCAATGTCGGCCCAAGAGTAGGTTTTGCCTGGTTGTTGTTCTCCTCTACCTTGGACCCTTGATGTCCCACAACCACGCCCGCGGCCTCCGCCACGTCCTCCTCGTCCTCTAGACCCGGAAACAGTAGTAACTACCGCTGTTTCCGTGTTGGGTTTTTTGTTCCGAGGTATTTTTGCGCTTATGAGCTTGTTGCTTTGGTTGTTTTGCCGACTAAGGCACAACTAGGGCATTGAGTAGTCCTTCTGCATCGTCGTCAGCATCTGCATACTTGCTCGCTGTTTCTATCATCTCTCCCAAATCAGTAACCTTGTCACACTTCAAGCGATGGCGCAGTAAACCAATAGGGAGACCTGCGATGAAAGCTTCAATCGCAGTTTGATCATTTACTCCTTCGCAGGAGTTCTTGGTGTCAATCCATCGTCCGAGGTAATCCCGGCAAGTTTCTCCGGCTTTCTGGGTGCAACGCTGTAGGTCTCCAACCATACAGGGCCTCTGATATGTGCCTTCGAAATTTCGAAAGAACGCACTTTGCAAAACATACCAGTTATGGATGGTGTTCGCCGGAAGTTCATTGAGCCATGATCGTGCCGTCTTCCGCAACATAAGTGGGAGATATTGGGTTGCGACCAGGCTGTTTCCGCCTTTGGCGATGCAGCAAGCTTGGAAGAAATTCTGTAACCAGGTGTCTGGCCGAGCAATGTCGTCGTAGGCTTGGATATGTCTTGAGATAGCAAATCCTTCCGGGAATTTTGTAGCTCTGATGCGCGGACCGAAGCACTTTAGGCCTACGTACACGTCATCGTTTTCATAGCGCCGAGCCTCTATGTTGGAATTGATCATGTGCCTTACGTCGTTCGGGGATAGGAATCGTCCCGAATGCCGGCTGTGACTGTGTTGCCGTGGAGCCGGACTTCGGCTTCTGCCACCACCTCCTCCCCCATGTCGTCCTTCTTGCCCTCCATGGGAGTTGTTGTGATGACTATGTGGTGGATAGGGTGGAGCATCTTGACTATGACGAGCCCCCTGCCGGCTTGTACCGGTATGGTTTCCGTCGTTTCTTCGTCCGTCGTTCTCACCATGGTGAGGCTCAGCCGGACGGTTCTCGTGTCTAGGAGGTGGCATTCTCTGACGATCCTCCTCCCGACGTTTCTCCTTGTCTTCTCCCCTTCGATCCTTAGATTCTCGTAGGGGAGGGTTCGTCGGATTCAGGGCAGCGATGGCGTCTTTTTTGGCCGCTGGAGCGACGTTGCTCCAGTTATGTGTAGTTCTGCGATGTTGTCCCGACGATCCGGTTCTTGAATAATTGTCTTCCCTGCGTTCGGGGTGATGGTACTGCGCCCAAACATAATGGGGTCTTACGTCAGCCCATGCCGGATCTGTGCGACATTGGTCAGAATCCGAGACCAATTTTTGACTTCCGGACAGGGCTACTTTTTGCTGCTCCAGTCCCTTGTTGAGTAGCTTGATACCCACGCGGATCTCCTCTGGTCCTGGATTAGCCGATAGAATTTCTCGGGCTGCCACGGTATTTTGTACTGGTGTTGGGTATACCCAATCTCCATTGTTGTCTTTCCGTGGCTTCCCCCTCTCATCTCCGAAAAGGACGGCATGGATACATGGGAATTGGTTGTCATCTGTGTGATGCTTCCGTGTCTTCTGATGTAGACGAGACATATATTCCTTGTTTGACATGCGTTTCTTCTCCACCTCGATGTTTTTGGCTTCATCGAGGAGTTGTTGACGACGTGCTTCTAGGGCTTGTGCCCTTTCGTCTAGCTCATCTGCAGTAAGTTCTGCAGTTGTAGGGATAGGTGTGGTTAATGCGGCATCGATGAGTTTACGCGCACCTTCAGTGATCACGTGTCCATCCATCGATGCTTCTTATTTCAGCTCGTCTGGGATAAGTGCTCCATCCGAGTCTTCCTCGTATTCCTCGACAATCACCTCCTCTACCAGAGGGTCTTTTGTCGGGGTCTTTTTTTTCTTGTTCTTCTTCTTTGCCTCCTTGGCAGCGCCGATAGCAAAGACGGCTTTGGGTCCGTTTCCCGGAGTCAAGCTCTGATCGGTACTTTCGGACATTTGGACTTCGGGATTATCTCCGACGTCCATGTCATCCTACGCTTTGGGAGAGTGTTCCCCAGATCCTTCATCCATGGCTTCTCCATCTTCTGCAGCTTTGGAGTTGTACTCCTCTTCATATTCCGCGGAGAACTTTTGGAAATCTGCTGACGTCATCGACTCATCCGAGGATGCGGGTACGTCGATGTTTGTTCCAATTGCCTCCAGCATAGAGTCGATGTTGTCCCCAGCATCGGCAGAGCTAGATCCAGATCCCACGTATCCGACAAAGTGCGATGCGTGCTTCCTGAGGTACCTGCGGCTTTCGCGATCAGCCATATCGAAACTTTTGATGGTTTCGAGTATTCCATCTGCGCTTTCGCCTTGCAGTATCATCCGTCGTAGTGTGTACCTTAGGAAAGGCCTGTCTGTTCCGGCATCATCAGAGTCGGAATCAGTGTCGTTGATATGTTCCTCCTGGATTTCGACTTCCACGGGTGGGTCGATCTGGGATCCGGCTTCTCCGGGGAGATCCACTCCAGATTCGACTTGGTCCGCTAGGTCTTCTTTAGGTTCGGGTTTCTCCACTATCTCCGCAACTGGTGCTGGCTGGGTGGGATTAGGGTTTTCTGAGATCTGGAACTCTGCCGCCTCCACAGACAAAGGGGACCCAGAAAATTCTTCTGCCTCTATCATCACCGCTGGGGTGGGTTGGGCAGGTTCAGCGAAACCGATGTAAACATCGATCTCGCCAAAAGACATGATTGTGTAGGCAGTCACGGTCTCCCTTGCCGGAATCCAAGTCTCGTCGAGAACGATGAGAGGGATGTCGCTGGCGTAGAGGATGCGACCGGCGGTGATAGTCTCGCCGATTCCGATTCTTGCAGATTCCGCTCGGAAGGCAGATCTGAAGCTCACTTGCCCCACGGTGGGCGCCAACTGTCATCGGATTGATGACAAGTACGCCATGAGGGGGTCCTCGAGGCGTGCGAAAGAGAGGGGTGTGAGACGTACGGTGTTCCAGGACGGTGAGCACACAAGTTTACCCAGGTTCGAATCCGCCGGCTTTGGACAGATCCTACTCCTGCTAGCAATCTAGTAATATGGCAGAGCCGGAATATGGGTTACAAGGGTTTCGCTTGTGCAAGTTGAGGGTCTAGAGTATTGGTGTTTAGAGTGTTGGCCTAAAGGCTCTCCCTAGGACGACTTATATAGATATCCGGCCTAGGGTTTACAGGAGAGATCTATCCGACTATGTCTAAGAGTCGGTTATAGAGTACATCTTGGACTACAAGTAACATTATGGGCCTAAGTCGGTAAGTCTTCTGGGCCTTCCCGTAGCCGGACTGGACTCCGTCTTTCTCCCCGACTGGGCCGCCCGTGAAGCAAAGCTCTAACCCGAAGTGGGCCACCCTGGTCAGTGAGGAACTGTGAGGATACCCGGAAAGTATATCCCCAACAGCGATAACTAGGAAAACATAGTAACCCAATCCATTGACCGTGAGATCATATCTAATCATTATCACCAGAGGCTGCCTTGACTACATCAACCATCACACCATAAAGGGGTGATCATAAAGATGTCTCTCAGGAATTCTGAAGGGATAGGTTGAGGCGTATGCATCAAGATCGGGATTTTCCGATCTGCATGACAGATAGATACTCTAGGACCACTCGGTGAGATTACATCTATGAAGCTTGCAAGTATGTGACTAGGTCACCAGAATGTAATATCACAGGACGAGTAAATGTATTTGTTGGTAACAAAAATCGAATTAGGTATAAAGATGTCGAAGATTAGATCTTGGACAAACCATGTATCGTGTAGCAAAGGGAATGAGACTCAACGTTTAAGGTTCAAGCGATCAAGTTAATTTGTGGAATACATGGGGGTCATCATGGGTTTCCCAATCCCGTTGTTGGTAATTGATTGGAGAAGTGTCTCGATCATGTATGTGCATTCCCGAACCATAGGGTGGCATGCTTAATGGTAGTCGATGCATAAGGTTTGATTCGAGACCATTGGTGAAAAGAGGGAGAACTCTAGAATTGTTCTGAAGAAAGATCGGAAAGGTTTCAAAGTGATTGAAATGTTCAGAGACTACATAATATGTTTTAGTATTTAATTAGATTAATCAAAAATTAAAATATTAATTAAATATATGGCCTACCCCTAATGGGCCAGCATGTGGAAGCCCACTAGGGGGCGCCCACACCCCCCAGGTGGTCGGCGGCCTAAGAGGAGGGTAGCACGAGGAATAGGGAGGGGCAACGACGACTGCCAAGGGTGGGCCCTGTTGGAAATATGCCCTAAAGGCAAATAATAAAGATGTTTATTATCATATTTCACTAGTTCATAATAGTTTTATACCATGCTATAATTGTATCAATAGAAAACATTGGTACATGTGTGGTATGTAAATAAACCAAAGTCCCTTGTAGCCTCTATACAACTAGTTCATTGGGCAACTAATGATCAAGGTTTCCTGATCATGGAGCATTTATGCCAATTGACAATGAGGTCATATCATTAGTGAATGATGTGATGGACATGTACCCAATATAAGTATTGTGACACGATCCACAAAGTTCCTCGTTGCAATAATTAGAAACATAGTATCCTAATCCTTAGACCATGATATCATATCTAATCACTATCACCCGAGGATGCCTTGACTACATCAACCGTCACAACGCAACATGGTGATCATAAAGGTGTCTATCAGGTGTTCCAGAGGGATATGTTGAGGCGTATGCATCAAGATCAGGATTTGTTCTCCCGCATGACGGGAATATACATCGGGCCCACTCAGTGAGATTACATCCATAATGTTGCACAACATATGACTAGGTCATGGGGATGGAGTATCACGGGAACGAGTAAAGCAGCTCTTGTCGGAAATGAAATTGAACAAGGTATAGTGATACTGATGATCAGATCTTAGACAAGTGTCAACACTCAGATGCCTGTTATGTCATTCCTCGCAATCCCAGGATTACCATTTTTGCGAGACATAACAGATTGTATATCACAGTACATCATCCATTACAAACCATACATAAGGTCTTACACAAATAAGGATCTCATGATATATTCTTAATACAACAAGCAGCGGAAATAAAAGATAAGCGTAGCGGTGGGGTCCATCTTCAGGGGCACAGGCAATGCTGACGAAGGCAGATAGTCCTAGTTATCATAGCCGTCCTGCTGGCCATCATCTTGGTAGTATCCTTCATAGTCTGGCCATGAGAATAGCCAGGGACAAAAGCCATGAGTACTCTTTAAGTACTCGCAAACTAACACTAATAAGTAGTATAGTTCTAAGTTAAAGTGCTAACTCTATATTTAACTATAAAGTTAAGTTTGAAACCTAAGCTGAGTTCTGAAACAAAGAAAGATAAAATAAAGTTCTAGAATCGGTTAAGTTGGGAAGCTAGGGTAATAAACACAATCCTATTGTGGTCAAGTCAAGATTTATCATTCATTTCATAAGTCCATTTGAAAACATCTGACAAGGAAACAATATGGCTATTCCAACTGTCCATAACCACGAACGCGGCTATTCGAATAGTTTGACACTCTGCAGAGGTGGTACACTTTCACCATAAGATTCGATATATCTGTCAGCGATAACCCTGAATCATCATACTTAGTATGCAGATAATCAAACATAACCTTTCCTTTACACACCCTAGTATAAGCACCTCTCCTATGAGCATGGCCTCCCAACCATGACCATCTATCATATTGGGCACTGCATAGGTGGACAACATTGAGAGGTAGCCTCAGCTCAGACCTCTCCCGCGAGGGAACTAATACTAATGCATATAAATTTCCGTCTGAGCCTTACCCAATTCAGGTAATGTGGTTGTACGGTAAAATTTGGAATGGTATCGCATCCGAATCCAACCATCAGTTTTATAAAAGGGTTAAGGCTCATGCCTCAACATTTTCACCATCATAAATCATTTGTGATTCTCAACACATGTCAAAACATCTCAATAGAATGACTCATCATTCCAAGGTTTTCATAATTCATTTTCACCAAGTATTCCCATCTAAAGTGACTCAAGTTTTTATCTACTCTAAACTACTAAGTTAAGAGTGTTCACTAAGGTGAAAAGATGGGATTAATCTCATGCCATAGAATGACATCTAAAGTTATCTAAATAGGTCAAGTTTTATACTCTTTATGCTACCTTCAAAACAAGTAAAGTACTTTGGGTAAAGTAAAGGAAGTAAAGCTTGAAAATAAGACTTGGGGTAAATACTAGTCAAAGTGGTATAATCAAAGCATGCCTAAAGCATCTTTGCTCAACCATATAGATTGCAAGGGTTAGCTTGCATTGCTAATGGTGGATTGCAAGGACAACTTGCAAGGGTTAACTTGGATAGTGCTAGCTTGCCTTGGTTGGTGCAGTGGTTGAAGTTTTCTTCTTCTTCTTCTTGGTAGAACTCCTCCTCCTTGAAACCTTGGTCGGTACTATCGTCTATAAATACATACAGAGTACACAATCACCAAACAATACTTAACTAATCTATTTAGCACTCTAAGGCACACATTTGATGATCTATTATCATCACAAGCATCACAAGTTTTATTAACTAGTTTCCTTCCTTTTATTTTAGAAAAGTAATTTCTACTCATTGAAAATTAACTAAGATTTAATATTCACCACTTAAAATATGGGATCATGTGGACACATGTCATCACCACATATTCTAACATGTGGGAATGTGATTTAAGGGTTGGCTCATAATTACTTTGGTTTAAGTTCATTATTTAATGATTTAAAGTGACTAGAAATGCCTATATAGCATTATTTTGGTACTAGTCCAAAGTCACTACATGTAAACCCTAATATTATTACATATTCAGATAGGTATGGTGAAATGTGATTTTTGAGAGTTGGAATCAACTCAAAAGCTATCATGGTTGATTTTATAAAAATGTTGCAAGGTGCAAATGCTTCTGTGTTGTTATTTTTACTAGGAGAGATCTCTAACTCTAATTGAATTAAATCCAATGGGCTTGGGTAGATCTTTTCAGTAGCTTTCTAACAAAATTGGAATCACTCCATTTGGATCTATAAATCTCTCTGAATTGATTTTCAAACTAGGGGACATAACTAGGTTTAAACTAAATGGAAAAATCCTAATTCAAACTAAATGGGTTGCGCGAGAAAGCTAACGGGCCGGCCTAGTGACACTACTCGGCGCGGGGCACAACTGACAAGGGGGGTCCACCGGTCAGAGGCTCATAACACGCGAAGCGGTACGGGGCGATGTGGGCCGTTAGATTAGAACGGGGATTAACGGCTGGGGCTCGTCGTCGACGACGGACCTATCGCCGGCGAACTCTAACCCTAGCGACTCAGTGGGGGTGCTCAGGGGGCGTACCAGGGCTCCAGCGACGACGGCAAGGCGGGCAAACGGACTGGTAGACGACGGCGAGCTCAGGGTGGTCGAGGCAGCTCCGGGGGTGGACGAAATCGACGTCACCCTCTCCTCCTCTGCTGCGGGCTACTTCAGCCAAATTCTGGTGAACAAGTGCTCGCGCTGCTCCAGCTAGAGGTGGGGAAGGGTCAGTGGCAAGAGGGGAGGTGAGTGGTGTGCATAAACTGGCTGGGGGTGGCCTCTATTTATAGCCCGACGATGCGACCGAAAGGCATGGGCGGGCGGCTCCGGCGAGGGCTGCACAGCGTGCTAGCGGCATGGCTCGAGGTAGGGGACGGTGGCTGGTCTCCTGGCGATTCTCTACGGAGTAAATGCGGGCCTAGGGACGGTGGTATGCGGTCGGGCGGTGCGCATGCTCTGAGCGGCAGAGGTAGTGGTCTCAACGGCGAGCAGTGGCTGTGGTGCAAGGGGCGGCGAACGAGCATGTCTGGCATGTTCCTGGGGTCATGGCGGAGTGGTGGACGCGGGCTGCGGTCGAGGGGTGGTGTGTACACGCGTGTCGGGCGCGGCGCTCTGGGGGGGTGCTCGGCATGGCGCAGACACACTGGGTGCGGCGCATTGGCGGTGGTCCACGCTCTGTCTTGGCTCGGGGAGGGGACAGAGAGTGGCGGTGAGGTTAGGGCTAGCTCCTAGACATGGTGAGAGGGAGAGAGGTGGTCTGTTGTGGTGGTGGCATGGTCGGCCGGCCAGCATGGTGCTCGGCATGGCTTGGCATTGCCACTAGGGGGTAGGGGATGGGGTGCTAAGGGCCTGGTTTGATCAAAGGGAGACAAAGGGATTAAATGGAGATCAATTGGGGCAAAACCCTGTTCAAAACAGTGAGCTAGGATTAGAGTTAGATTCTTGCCTGCCATGTGTTTGTGGAAATGGCCGCAAGAGATTTTCCTTTGAATTTTGAAAAGATTTTTGGTGGGTGTGCTAGTATTAAGCTTGAGACTCTTTGGGTGCTTTGGTTTTGAAATTTGAGCTCATTTGAGTGGTTTTTGAAATAGTGGGATCTTCCCATATGAAATAGATTCAATTTTCAATTGCCAATTAAAATTAGTATTTGAATGTTTTTGGCAGATCACAAAGTGGGCCTTGGTACATCATTATGTGTACTAGCAAGGGGTGCAAGATCCACATTTGTTTCTATTAGGTTTTGAGTTCTAGGAATAGCCAAAGTAGGCATGATAGTTAATTTGGCACAAATGACCATTCACTTCTTTTATTCATTTTGATTTTTTTCTTTGGGATTTGTTTGGGAATGATCTAGATAATGTTTATTTCACCCAAGAATCATTTTACAAGCAATGGATCACTTAATCATGGCAATTCAAATAAACTCCTATTTAAATGCACACATATGAATGCCTTAATAATTTTAATTGGAAAAGTTTTTGTTAACCCTAATTTTGGTGATTTGGATCTTAATAACCTTGGATTAAAGTTTTGGGATGTTACAAACCTTCCCCCCTTAAACAAAATCTCGTCCCGAGATTTACAAAGAAAACTAGCAACTAAAGAGATCTGGGAACTCTGTCCTAATGTAATCCTCTCGCTCCTAAGTGGCTTCCTCTTCTGTATGGTTGCTCCATTGAATCTTGAGAAACTTGATACTCCTAGTCCTGGTGGTTCTGTAAGCTTCTTCTAGGATACGGATGGGCACTTCACGATAGGTCAGGTCATTGTTGATCTCCACAGCTCTGTGATCGATGTTCTTGAAAACTTCAGTCTTCTCTGGCACTTCAAGGCATTTGCGAAGTAACGAGATATGGAACACATTGTGGATGGCTGACATCTCTTCAGGCAGTTCCAGTTGATACGATACTTCTCCTCGACGGTTCAGAATCTTTAAGGGCCCGATATATCTAGGGGCTAACTTTCCTTTCAGACTAAAGCGTTGGGTTCCTTTCAATGGTGTATACAAGATCTCCAACATTGAAAGTCAGGTCTCTCCTTCTCTTGTCAGCATAACTCTTCTGTCTAGATTGGGCAATCTTGAGGTGCTCACGGACTTTGTGAACCTTCTCTTCGGCTTCTCGGAGAATGTCGGGTCCAAAGATCTGACTCTCTCCTACTTGCGACCAATTCAAAGGGGTACGACACTTTCTTCCGTATAGGAATTCAAATGGTGCCATCTGCAAACTAGCTTGATAATTGTTGTTATATGAGAACTCTGCGAAAGGCAGGCAGTCCTCCCATTTTGATTCGTACTCTAACACACAAGCTCTTAACATATCCTCTAGGATCTGGTTGACTCTCTCAGTCTGTCCATCAGTTTGCGGGTGATAAGAGGTGCTGAAGTTCAACTTGGTTCCCAATCCTTCCTGAACTTTCTGCCAAAATCTCGAGGTAAACTAGGTTCCTCGGTCTGATATGATGGTCTTGGGGGTTCCATGCAGACTAAAAATCCTAGCTATATACAGTTCTACTAGCTTCGAACTCTGGTAGGTAGTCTTGACAGGGATAAAGTGAGCTACCTTGGACAGTCTATCAACTATGACCCAGATTGAGTCATTTCCTCTACTGGAAGTAGGCAAACCGGTGATAAAGTCCATTCTGACGGAATCCCATTTCCGTTCCAGAATCTGCAATGGTTGCAACAGTCCTGCGGGTCTCTGATGCTCTTCTTTGACTCTTTGACAGATGTCACACTTGGCAATGTAGCTTCCGATTTCTCTCTTCATCTTGTGCCACCAAAATTGCTCTTTCAAATCTTGATACATCTTCGTTCCTCCGGGGTGGATAGAATAAAGAGTATCATGAGCTTCCTTCATGATAACTTGCTTCAGCTCTGAATCTGTTGGCACATAGATACGTCCTTTGTACCACAGAACTCCTTCTTCGTCTTCAGTGAATCCAGGTACCTTTCCTGTACCAATACGACGTTTGATACCGTCGATACTTTCATTTCCCTTCTGGGCTTCCTTGATTTGGCTAATCAAAGTGGGTTGAAGTTCAATGCTAGCTAAGAATCCTTTGCTAACTAATTCAGTTCTGAACTGCTCCAACTCCTCATACAAACTGGGTTGCTTCTCTTTGATCATAGTGTTTAGCCTACAAGGTAATCTGCTAAGAGCATCCGCTACCACATTGGCTTTACCGGGGTGATAGTGAATGTCAAGGTCATAATCCTTGATTAACTCTATCCATCTCCTTTGCCTCATATTCAGCTCCTTCTGAGTAAAAATATACTTCAAGCTCTTGTGATCTGAGTAAATCTCACAGCGATTACCCATCAGATAATGACGCCATGTCTTCAATGCCAAAACTACGGCTGCTAATTCAATACCATGGGTCGGATAGTTCTGCTCATGCTGCTTCAGTTGTCGAGACAGATACGCGATGACTTTGCCTTCTTGCATCAATACACATCCGAGGCCAATCTTGGATGCATCACAATATACATCAAACGCCTTCTTGATGTCTGGCATGACCAATATTGGGGCTGATATCAATCTCTTCTTCAGCTCCTGGAAACTGGCTTCACATTTGTCTGTCCATTCAAACTTCTTGTCCTTCTTCAATAATTGGGTCATGGGTCTGGTGATGCTCGAGAATCTTTCTACGAACTTGCGGTAATATCCCACTAATCCGAGAAATGCACGGACTTGGGTTTGAGTGGTTGGGGCTTCCCATTCTTCAACATCTTTGATCTTGGCGGGATCAACAGAGACTCCTCCGGCAGACACAATATGTCCTAGGAATCCTACTTCTTTTAGCCAAAACTCACACTTGCTGAACTTGGCATACAACCGATGCTCTCTCAGGGTTTCTAGGATGATTCTCAGATGTTGCTCATGCTCTTCTTCTGACTTGGAGTAGATAAGGATATCATCGATAAACACAACTACAAACTTATCTAGGAAATTCATAAAGATCTTATTCATGAGATTCATGAAATAAGCAGGGGCATTGGTTAATCCAAAAGACATAACCGTATACTCGTATAAACCATAGCGAGTAGTAAAGGCGGTCTTCGGAATATCCATTGCACGAATCTTAAGTTGGTGATAACCAGTCCTAAGATCAATCTTTGAGAATACCTAGGCTCCAGTCAATTGATCAAATAGATCCTCTATCTTTGGCAAGGGGTACTTATTCTTGATGGTGGCATCATTCAACTTTCTGTAATCTGTGCACAAACGATTGCCTCCATCTTTCTTGTTGATGAATAACACTGGTGATCTCTATGGCGATGCGCTTGGTTGAATCAAGCCTTTTGCTAACATAGCATCTAACTGCTTCTTCAGTTCCACTAACTCTGAGGGGTTCATGCTATAGGGTCTTTGGGCTATGGGTCCGGTTCCGGGGACTAGTTCGATAATGAACTCAATATCCCTATCCAGGGGCATACCTGGCAATTCATCTGGGAATACGTCGGGGTATTCACAGACTACTCTGACTTGGTCTATGGTGGGTAGGGCTAGACTCTTGTTGCATTTGAATTGGCGAGGTAAGGTTTCAGAGATATGCTCTACTGTTACTCCAGAGCTACTGGTCATGGTGATGGCTTTCTTAGCACAGTCTATCAGTCCTTTATGCCTTGACATCCAGTCCATACCTAGTACTACTTCCAATCCTTTGGTTCCAAGTACAATTAGGGTGGCATAAAAATCTAACCCATATATTCTGATAGGCACAACTTTGCAAAATTTTCTAGCTTTGGTTGTTGAACCAGGGATTTGAACTATCATGACATGCTTCAAGTTGGTTGGGTGAATCTTACTAGTGCATGCAAATTCTTCGGTGAGAAATGAATGCGATGCTCCCGAATCAAACAATACTCTTGCTAAAACTGAGTTGACAGAAAACATACCCAGCACTACATCTGGCGCTTCCTGGGCTTCTTCTGCGTTCATGTGGAAGAGACGACCGTTGCTGTTGTGAGGGTTCCCTGGGGCAAATCATCTTCCTGGTTGAACACGACGCTGCTGTTGAGCTGGGGCATTCACATTGGCAGTGGCTGTAGTCTTCTTGGGACACTCATTGGAATAGTGACCCTTCACTCCACACTCGAAACAAGTGATCTGGGACTTGTCCTTTGCTGCGACAGGCACATAATTGCTGCCAGTTCTGGGTGCAGTGTTGTTGTTGTTGTTGTTCTTGGGAGGTGCACGGTTGAAGTTGTTGGCATTGTCGGAGTTGTGATTGTTTCCTCTGGACTTCACATTGCCTCCTCTACGGTTGGGGTAGCTTGGGTGAGACATTGGGGGTCGATTGTTCCTTGGTGCATATCTCAATGAGGGGTTGGGATGGTACTTCTGGTGACTGCTAGATCCAGATTGCTGCATCATCCGACGTTTGCGGTTGTCGTTTGCCTGGTTAATCTTCCCTTCCATCTGAATGGCAGAGTCGACTAGCTCTTCGAGATCCTGGAAACAGATGTTGACGAGGACAGTCTGCATCTCATCATGAAGTCCGTTCAAGAACCTCTCCTTCTTCTTGGCCTCCGTGTTGATCTCATTAGGTGCATATCTGGCAAGTGACAGGAATCTGTCACGGTATTCCACCACAGTCATTCTGCCTTGCTTCAAGTCGCGGAACTCATCCCTCATTCTGTTGACTAGACCTTGCGGCACGTGGGTGCGGCTGAACTTAACTTTGAAGGCTTCCCATGTCATCACTTGACCATGGTTCATATTACGGATACTAGTCCACCAAACTCTTGAATCTCCCGCCAGATAGTGGGTGGCGAAGAGAACTTTCTCGTTGTCATCAACTCCTGCAACTTCTAAGTTGTTTTCCATTGTTTGTAACCAGTCATCAACATCTAGTGGGTTTTCAGCTTGGTTGAAGATTGGGGGATTGGTATTCTGAAAGTTTTCGAGTTTGGATCCATGATGATCCTAGTTTCCATGTCCTTGGTTGTTGAGAGCCATCTGGGCGATCTGTTGTAGTGTTGCTAAGTTGGCTTGGCATTCTGCCCTGCTTGCTTCTCTGTCTGCGATGAGATTCTGCAAGATCTGCAGTATTGGGTCTTGCAACGAGCTGCTCCCTCCTTGGTTTCCACGAGTCATCTGAAGATTAAGGTAGATAAAGGGGTAAGAGGGAAAGTTCTAAGGTTCATGGTTTTGGTTTCAAGCTAAAACTTTGAGTTTGACTCAGGTTTTGCAACTAACTCCACTTCATTCATGCAAACAAGCACACGATACAAACACACACCACAACAATCAAAGGAAAACAGATGGTTTGAAGAACCATTATGCAAACTACGATACAATGGGACCGATACATCTCATGCTACGACAGTGCTCTAGTGCATCTACTCATCGTCGATGAAGTCGGGGTCCTCATCGTTAGTGTAGAAGTCCACAGCATCCTCCTCCAGAAAGTCATCATCATTGCTGAGGTAAGAATCCATGTCTCCCTAGATGTCTTCACCCTCTTCTTCTTCCTCCTTTGCTGCAAGCTGAGCTTCCTGCTCCTTGATGGTCTTCTCGAGGTCGGCCACCTTCTTGCGAAGATGGGCGATGGTGCGATCCTTCTTTGCATGCTGGTGGCGAAGATACTAGCGATCCTGGACGGGCAGTGCGAAAGTCTGGGCCTTCTGGTCGGCAATGGCACGGTTCTGGTTGGCTAACTCTCTAGCATTGTCCAGTTCCTGCTGTCTGTCGTGCAACAAGAAGTCAAGCTTCTCCACTTGACGCCTCAACTCTGGGTGACTTGGCATCTCCATTGGCATTCCCATGAAGTCACGTCTTGCATAGTGAGCAAAACGGGTTCCTTGGATTTGGTTGATGCTGAGGGCACATAGACGTGCGGGAGCTTCATGCATTGCTCTGGCTAATCCATCTAGCCAGTTGTTCTCTCTCACGGAGAACGGGATTCTCCCGGATGTTGGTGCTTCTATGCTTCCTCTAAGATCAGCTGTGACGAGCCATTGTAAATCTCCTCCTGGGGGTCCTGGAAGTTGAGCTCCAAGAAACTCCGGATGTGGGCGTCCCAATAACTCCGACAGTGAATCCAGATCCCTCTCGAAGATCAGTTGACCTCCGTTTCCCAACTGGTAGAACTTGTTGAACTGGGTCTCCATCTACAAGAATTAAGGATGAGGAAATTAGTGAAGTGATCAAGTGTGTCAAATTTTAAGTAGTAATGTAAGAATTTTGAGGAACATGATTTTTTGAGAAAGAATGAATTCCTAGGGATAAGAGAGGAAATAGTTTTTCATAAATACTCACATTGGTTTTGAAACTAAGTTTTTGTTTGGACGTCCATTCTAACTAGGGTCTCCTATGGTCAGGATGGCTCAGATACCAACTTGTCAACACCCGGATTTTTAATCCCAGATGCCTGTTATGTCATTCCTCGCAATCCCAGGATTATCATTTTTGCGAGACATAACAGGTTGGATATCACAGTACATCATCCATTACAAACCATACATAAGGTCTTACACAAATAAGGATCTCATGATCCAGTCTTAATACAACAAGCAGCGGAAATAAAAGATAAGCGTAGCGGTGGGGTCCATCTTCAGGGGCACAGGCAATGCTGACGAATGCAGATAGTCCTAGTTATCATAGCCGTCCTGCTGGCCATCATCTTGGTAGTCTCCTTCATAGTTTGTCCATGAGAATAGCCAGGGACAAAAGCCATGAGTATTCTTTAAGTACTCGCAAACTACCACTAACAAGTAGTATAGTTCTAAGTTAAAGTGCTAACTCTATATTTAACTATAAAGTTAAGTTTGAAACCTAAGCTGAGTTATGAAACAAAGAAAGATAAAATAAAGTTCTAGAATCAGTTAAGTTGGGAAGCTAGGGTCATAAACACAACCCTGTTGTGGTCAAGTCAAGATTTATCATTCATTTCATAAGTCCTTTTGAAAACATCTGACAACGAAACAGTATGGCCATTCCAACTGTCCATAACCGCGAACGCGGCTATTCGAATAGTTTGACACTCTGCAGAGGTGGTACACTTTCACCACAAGATTCGATACATCTATCAGGGATAACCCTAAATCATCATACTTAGTATGCAGATAATCAAACATAACCTTTCCTTTACACATCCTAGTATAAGCACCTCTTCTATGAGCATGGCCTCCCAACCATGACCATCTGTCATATTGGGCACTGCATAGGTGGACAACATTGAGAGGTAGCCTCAGCTCAGACCTCTCCTGTGAGGGAACTAATACTAATGCATATAAATTTCTGGCTAAGCTTTACCCAATTCAGGTAATGTGGTTGTACGGTAAAATTTGGAATGGTATCGCATCCGAATCCAACCATCAGTTTTATAAAAGGGTTAAGGCTCATGCCTCAACATTTTCACCATCATAAACCATTTGTGATTCTCAACACATGTCAAAACATCTCAATAGAATGACTCATCATTCCAAGGTTTTCATAATTCATTTTCACCAAGTATTACCATCTAAAGTGACTCAAGTTTTTATCTACTCTAAACTACTAAGTTAAGAGTGTTCACTAAGGTGAAAAGATGGGATTAATCTCATGCCATAGAATGACATCTAAAGTTATCTAAATAGGTCAAGTTTTATACTCTTTATGCTACCTTCAAAACAAGTAAATAACTTTGGGTAAAGTAAAGGAAGTAAAGCTTGAAAATAAGACTTGGGGTAAATACTAGTCAAAGTGGTATAATCAAAAGCATGCCTAAAGCATATTTGCTCAACCATCTAGATTGCAAGGGTTAGCTTGCATTGCTAATGGTGGATTGCAAGTACGACTTGCAAGGGTTAACTTGGATAGTGCTAGCTTGCCTTGGTTGGTGCAGTGGTTGAAGTTTTCTTCTTCTTCTTCTTCTTGGTAGAACTCCTCCTCCTCGAAAGCTTGGTCGGTACTATCGTCTATAAATACATACAGAGTACACAATCACCAAACAATACTTAACTAATCTAATTAGCACTCTAAGGCACACATTTGATGATCTAGTATCATCACAAGCATCACAAGTTTTATTAACTAGTTTCCTTCTTTTTATTTTAGAAAAGTAATTTCTACTCATTGAAAATTAATTAAGATTTAATAATCACCACTTAAAATATGGGATCATGTGGAGACATGTCATCACCACATATTCTAACATGTGGGAATGTGATTTAAGGGTTGACTCATAATTACTTTGGTTTAAGTTCATTATTTAATGATTTAAAGTGACTAGAAATGCCTATATAGCATTATTTTGGTACTAGTCCAAAGTCACTGCATGTAAACCCTAATATTATTACATATTCAGACAGGTATGGTGAAATGTGATTTTTGAGAGTTGGAATCAACTCAAAAGCTATCATGGTTAATTTTATAAAAACGTCTTGCAAAGCATTGTTATTCATGAATCTTTTGTTTGTGCCTTTTCATGTTGCATCATAGTTTCTTTGCTTATTGCTAGAACTTTGTCTTTCATGTTATGATTGAAGTACTATGATCCCAGATTTGAATGTTTTAGAAATACTTTGATGGTGCATGACACCTCAAAAATTATTCTTTCTTTGTATCACTTACCTACTCGAGGATGAGTAGGAGTTAAGCTTGGGGATGTTGATACATTGCAAATGTGTATATAATTTTTGATGTTCCATGCTTGGTTTTATCCACTTTCTTGTGTTTTGTTCCAACTTTGGAGTACTTTTCATATGATTTCTTCGACTAACCTATTAACAAGAGCCATAGTGCCAGCTGCCTGTTTTCTGCTGTTTTTGGTTCCAGGAAAGTCAGAAAATGAATATTCTCGGAATTGGACGGGACAAAAGCCAAAGTGCCTATTTTTCCGAAAGTCATCAGATGCCAGAGTACGAGACGGAGAGGGGCCAGGGGGGCCACCACACCACCTAGCCGTGTGACCCAGCCTGGCCCGCGCCAGGGGGTGGTGAGGCCAGCCTTGGCACCCCCTCGTCCTTCCCTTCCGACTATAAGATGCCCTCGGGACGTAAACCCTAAGCACCGGATCAATAATCCATGAAAGAGTCTGTAGCCGTCGTCATCTCCATCCCTAGATCGGGAGGGATCTGAAGCTCTTCCCGGCACCCTGCCGGAGAGGGGAATTCACCCTGGAGGCCTTCTTCATCACCATGCAAGCCTCCGGTGTGATGCGTGAGTAGTTCATCCTTGGACTACGTATCCATGTAGTAGCTAGATGGCTGGTTCTCCTCCTTTTTTCTTTCATGTCTAGATCTTGTGAGCTCCATTCATGAGCAAGATCATCTATTTGTAATTCTGCATGTTGTGTTTGCGGGGATCCGATGGATATTGAGATGCTATTTCAGATTGATTATTGATTCTATCATGTCTTTGTTATTTGTGATCTTGCATGCTTTCCGTTGTTAGTAGCTATCTTGGCCAAGTAGATGCTAGCAACTCCAAGAGTTAGTATTTATGCTCGATAGTGGGTTCATGCCTCTGGTAATCTGGGGAAGTGACAGAAATCTCTAAGGTACTAGATGTGCTGTTGCTACTAGGGAGAAAACAACAATCCTTTGTTCATAGAATAATCGTATTTTTTACTTTACATGCAGTTCGTAAAGCAATAATCTGTTGCTTGCAACTTAATACTGGAGGGGGTTCGGATGATAACCTGAAGGTGGATTATTAGTCATAGATGCAGTTGGATGGCAGTCTATGTATAATGTTGTAATGCCCAATCAAGTTCCAAAGGAGTCAAGATGATTAGTATATGCATGTATTGCTTTCTCGATGTTTGTCAATTGCCCCGCTGTAATTTGTTCACCCAGCATGTTATCTATCTAAGGAGAGCCACCTCTAGTGAACTATGGATCCCGGTCCTTGTCTTTTACAATCAATCTACAATCTGTTTACTTCTTTGTGTTTACTTTCTGCAAACTATTACTTCCTTCCATTCGATACGTTTAATCCTTTGTTTTCAGCAAAACACGGTGAGATTGACAACCTCATCGCAAGTTGGGGACAAAGTTCTGTGGTTGTGTCGTGCAGGTCTCCACGTTACTACTAGCACCGGTAGTGCGCCCTGTCAAAGCTCAGCTAGTAACACCTTTGGGGTGTTTCCTTGCTCCTACTGGTTCGATTAAACCTTGGTTTCATAACTGAGGGAAACTTGTTGCTGTGCTCATCATACCTTCCTCTTGGGGTTTCCAACGAGCTCTACATCAACCATGCACCAACACTTTTCTAGGCGCCGTGCATTGAGCCATCAAGCATTTTTCTGGCACCGTTGTTGGGAGTCAAGGACATCTTTACAAGGGGAGTCCTTCATAACCAATCTCTTTACATTGTTATTTTTGTTTTACTTAGTTTCTTTTTACTTTGTTTGCTTGTTTTGTTATTCATAAACATAAAAAAATTAGTTTTACTAGTTTGCTTTCTTATTCAAAAACACAAAAAAATTAAGTCTCCTTTAGTTGCCACCTCTTCTTTAGCTCACGATGTTGATCCCTAAATTCACCCTGAAAGATCTTCCAATTGGTAGTGGTTCTATAATTGGGAAATATAACATTGAAGAATTCTTTAATCATGTTAGTAAACATGAGGATACTAAGGATAGATCCCTTGTAGAACTTGCTCCAAACTATGAGATTGTTGCAGCTTCTTTAATTCACATGTTAGAAGCTAGGTTTGTTAACCTCAACCCCTTAATGCAAAAAAATTTCTTAAGCTTAAAGAAATTGAGGACCCTGAAAAGAGAGATTTTATTCTAGAAACTTTGTTTAAGGAGTTCTATGATGTTTCCAAGGAAGCTAGAAAAGTCTTTGAACATTTCAATATGCTAGGCTCATGTGTAGATGTTGTTGGTACACGAGAAAAGATGAACAAAACTGAACCTAATGGGGAGGATCCTAAGATACCAATACCCTTTAAACTAGTAGCAATACATGATGCCATAGAAAAGAATCTTGATTGGATTGTTCCTGCAAACCCTTTTGATGAGAATAGTGAACCTAAGAGCATTGAGAGAGGATCCTCTCGAACTTATTTGGATGATATACCTTGCCTTGTTGAAAATATTTCTGGTATTGATCTTAATGTTTCTTCATTTGAGAACACTTGATTCTTTCTTGCTTCTTATGCTTAACTTAAAGGCGTTAAAGAAAAGTACTTATTGGGAGATAACCCAAAAGTTTTAGATGAGTCTTGGAAGTTATTACCTCTGTAATAACCTCTCCTTATCCTTTTTATTTGCTTTTTGTGCCAAGAGTAACCTCTAATGAGAGAGAAGTAATGATTGGGAAAGTTGCTATCCCGAAACAGATTTCTGTGCTTCACCGTAAAATTTCGTGTAAAATCTCTGAATGTGTTTTTGAGGCGTGAATTTTTGTGCTTCTGCCCCAGGTTGTTATCTAACTTTCGTTAGTTCAACACTTTTTGATTTGAGCAACAGAAGGTCTTCAAAAAAAATTCATATTTACCTGCTGGTCTGTTTTGACAGATTTCTGCCATTTTGTGCATTTGCTTCTTGTTGGTTCCTTTTTGAGTTCTTTTGGGAATTGAGATTTTTGAGGGAAGTGCTACAGTAGCTAGTGTTCTTATGGAAGTTTATTTGGAGTTAGAACTGGACCTTAAGACCTTTTATCTTGAGTGCACTAATGTTGCTAATAAAGATTGTGTGAAGTTTTGTATGAAGGAAAAATTTTAGGTGTATGGAAGGAATGAGTAATGAGATGAAGGATGGACTAAAGCTCAAGATTGGGGATGCCACGCGTGTCACCCCAAGAAATATCCAAGAAGTACAAGCGCCAAAGCTTGGGGATGCCCAAGGCATCCCCTTCTTCATCAATAAAAATCCCAGGTTTCTTCCAAACGCTTCATTTTTATTGTTTCATGCACAGTTGTGTTGTTCTTGGAGCATCTTCTTTTTTGTTTTCATTTTGGTTTTTCGTTTTCTCGGTTTGCTTAGTTTGCGGAATAAATTGGTTGGACTCCCTCTTTCATACATTGGTTTGCAAATAGTTTGGTTTGGTTTGGAAAAGAGTAGGAAAGTTCATGCTTATGTGGTAAAAAGAGCTTGTTTTTAACTATGGCCTATGCTTTGTCATGCCATGATTGATATTGTTTTGGATTTATGCTTAGTATTCTTTGTTGTGGCATGACTTGTTATAAACAATTAAGATTGCTAAATGTGCCTTGGATGAATCATGCGTTGTTTTAGCATATTAAATCATAGTATAGTGGTATTCTCCTTTGATGCTTTATTTGGGTTGACTTGGCGCATGCTCACACCATGTTATGACTATCTCAAGTCACCATAGCCTTTATGATCCTTTAGTTTTCAAATTGTAGTATCACTTTATGCTTTGATAAATGATGTTTTGTCGCTCTGCATGATTATGGCCATTATTGCTCTCTTAGTTGGTCGCTTCCAGTCTTTTGCTAGCCTCCACAACCAAGTATGAGTTCCACTCATGCATCCAACTCCCTAAACCAAGTTATTCCAAAGAGTCCACCATACCTACCTACTAGCTTATGCTATTCCAAGTATATTCATGCTTTTGTTTACCTTCCAAATTAAACTTGTTATGAGAAAACTAGTGATTAAAGCTCTCACGAACTTGATAGAACACTTTACTTTTCTTGCCCTTAATAAACTTGAACCATTGTGTCTTCTATGTTGTATATGCTTGCACTTATTTGTCGGGAATTAGCAGAACCATGCTTTCATGGGGAACGCTTTCAACATTGCACTTGGTACTTGTACCTAGTTGATATCATGCTCTTTTGTATATGGATGTCGTCGGTGTGAAATGAAAGGGGAGCTTGTAAGTCCATGGAGTTATGTATATGTGTTAGAGAAACGCCTGGGCCGCTGGTCTAATCCATGCTGACATGGTGGAAATCTGCAGCGTAACCATAATGAGCTGTCTATGAAGCATTCTTCTTATAAAAAAAAGAGTCTTATATTGAGAAAAAAGAGAAAAAAAGAGATACTATGAAAAGAGGAAAGAGAGAAAAAACACCATATTCCCATGGTAAATAAGAAGATTGCTGAGATGCTTATTGTCTGCTTGCCTTGTCATTTTGATATGGGGATTCTTCCGTATCATCGGGCAAGGGGTACCCCGTTGGCGGTTCTCTATGATACACATGTACTTATGATGACAAGAACTTACCAGTGACTAAACTTGAGTAGCATGAGGAGTGGCCCTCGTATACAAGGGACATGAGATTTCTGACTTATACTTCGTCAAGCATGTACACCATAGTTTGTGCACTTTAACCTTAATCACTTCAAGATGCTTATGATAGGGGCAATGAGATCTGAAAGCTATAAGTACCATAATTTTTGGAAGCTCTTTATGAGTCTTGAATCCCTACTTCCTTCTATGAAGGCCTTTCTTCCACCATTATATTGAGTCTCCACCTTCTACCTTTATGCACCTACTTTGAGAGCATAGTGGCCATTCTTAGTTCTATGTGCATTGTCCCAAGACTAGTTGATTGATGCATACTTTGATATTGCTTGTTTTAAACTATTGTATCTAGTCACTCTTATGAACTTCGAAGGTGTCCTATGCATTTATATTTGCTACTCTATTGAGGGACAAGCTGAATACTTTTATGCTATGTTTTCTTTATGTGAAACAAACAAACATCTTGCAAAGCATTGTTATTCATGAATCTTTTGTTTGTGCCTTTTCATGTTGCATCATAGTTTCTTTCCTTATTGCTAGAACTTTGTATTTCATGTTATGATTGAAGTACTATGATCCCAGCTTTGAATGTTTTACAAATACTTTGATCAAGTCTTTGATGGTGCATGTCACCTCAAAAATTATTCTTTCTTTTTATCAGTTACCTACTCGAGGACGAGCAGGAGTTAAGCTTGGGGATGTTGATACATTGCAAATGTATCAATAATTTTTGATGTTCCATGCTTGGTTTTATCCACTTTCTTGTGTTTTGTTCCAATTTTGGAGTACTTTTCATATGATTTCTTGGACTAACCTACTAACAAGAGCCATAGTGCCAGCTGCCTGTTTTCTGCTGTTTTTGGTTCCAGGAAAGTCAAAAAATGAATATTCTCGGAATTGGACGGGAAAAAAGCCAAAGTGCCTATTTTTCCGGAAGTCATCAGATGCCAGAGTACGAGACGGAGAGGGGCCAGGGGGCCACCACACCACCTAGCCACGCGGCCCAGCCTGGCCCGCGCCAGGGGTGGTGAGGCCAGCCCTGGCACCCCCTCGGCCTCCCCTTCCGACTATAAGATGCCTTTGGGACGTAAACCCTAAGCACCCGACCAAAAATCCATGAAAGAGTCTATAGCCGTCGTCATCTCCATCCCTAGATCGGGAGGGATCTGAAGCTCTTCCCGGCACCCTGCCGGAGAGGGGAATTCACCCTGGAGGCCTTCTTCATCACCATGCAAGCCTCCGGTGTGATGCGTGAGTAGTTCATCCTTGGACTACGGATCCATGTAGTAGCTAGATGGCTGGTTCTCCTCCTTTGTGCTTTCATGTCTAGATCTTATGAGCTCCGTTCATGATCAAGATCATCTATTTGTAATTCTGCATGTTGTGTTTGTGGGGATCTGATAGATATTGAGATGCTATTTCAGATTGATTATTGATTCTATCATGTCTTTGTTATTTGTGATCTTGCATGCTTTCCGTTGTTAGTAGCTATCTTGGCCAAGTAGATGCTAGCAACTCCAAGAGTTAGTATTTATGCTCGATATTGGGTTCATGCCTCTGGTAATCTGGGGAAGTGACAGAAATCTCTAAGGTACTAGATGTGCTGTTGCTACTAGGGAGAAAACAACAATCCTTTGTTCATAGAACAATCGTATTGTTTACTTTACATGCAGTTTGTAAAGCAATAATCTGTTGCTTGCAACTTAATACTGGAGGGGGTTCGGATGATAACCTGAAGGTGGATTATTAGTCATAGATGTAGTTGGATGGCGGTCTATGTATAATGTTGTAATGCCCAATCAAGTTCCAAAGGAGTCAAGATGATTAGTATATGCATGTATTGCTTTCTCGATGTTTGTCAATTGCCCCGCTGTAATTTGTTCACCTAGCATGTTATCTATCTAAGGAGAGCCACCTCTAGTGAACTATGGATCCCGGTCCTTGTCTTTTACAATCAATCTACAATCTGTTTACTTCTTTGTGTTTACTTTCTGCAAACTATTACTTCCTTCCATTCGATATGTTTAATCCTTTGTTTTCAGCAAAACACGGTGAGATTGACAACCTCATCGCAAGTTGGGGACAAAGTTCTGTGGTTGTGTCGTGCAAGTCTCCACGTTGCTACTAGCACCGGTAGTGCGCCCTGCCAAAGCTCAGCTAGTAACACCTTTGGGGTGTTTCCTTGCTCCTACTGGTTCGATTAAACCTTGGTTTCATAACTGAGGGAAACTTGCTGCCGTGCTCATCATACCTTCCTCTTGGGGTTCCCAACGAGCTCTACATCAACCACGCACCAGCACTTTTCTGGCGCCGTGCATTGAGCCATCAAGCATTTTTCTGGCGCCGTTGCCGGGGAGTCAAGGACATCTTCACAAGGGGAGTCCTTCATAACCAATCTCTTTACTTTGTTATTTTTGTTTTGCTTAGTTTCTTTTTGCTTTTTTGCTTGTTTTGTTATTCAAATACACAAAAAAAAATTAGTTTTACTAGTTTGCTTTCTTATTCAAAAACACAAAAAAATTAAGTCTCCTTTAGTTGCCACCATTCTCATTATGCTTTCTTTATGTGAAACAAATAAACGTCTTGCAAAGCATTGTTATTCATGAATCTTTTGTTTATGTCTTTTCATGTTACAACATAGTTGCTATGTCTTATTGTTAGAACTCTATCTTTCATGATTCATGTTTAGAGTACCTTAATCCCAGCTATCAATGCTTTTACAATAATGATGATCAAGATTGTGTTGTCTACATGTTACCTCAAATATTATATTGTTTTGATTGTTTACCTACTCGAGGATGAGCAGGAACTAAGCTTGGGGATGTTGATACGTCCATAACGTATATATAATTTTTGATGGTTTTATGCTAATAATATGCTTTTGATACTCCTTTTTGTATAAAGTTTATGATTTATTTGGACTAACCTACTAATAGTTGCAAAAGTGCACAATGTTCTTCTTTTACACTTTGATATGTAGGAATTACCAAGAATACAAGTGGAAACCTTGTTGGAGTCAAATTGGGATTTTTTTCAGAAATCTGTCTCAGAACTCTTTTTGAAGATGGTCACCTTTCGGGTCGGAGACAGCGTCAAACGGAAAACTCTTCAACTACGAAGTTGTTGGAAATTTCGCGACAAACGTTCTGGACATAAAATTTAGCTGATTCCGAATCCGGATGGGTCTATTAGGCCCGATTTTCTGCAGCCCAAGATGGGGTGACAGGAATCCGAGAAGCTATATAAAGGGAGGAAACCTAATTCACCCAGGGCATCTCCACCCACGAATTTTCAGCCACCAAAGCCACGTTTTTGCCTCCCCCATGGATCCCATCTCCATGGGGGAGGGCTCCCAAGAAGCCATGAAGGAAGGGGGCTAAGGGGCGGTGTTCCCCCATGATACCGCAGCGGGGAAGGAGTCCCCCGCGCCGCCGCCGGTGTCGCCACCGCCCTCTTCACCATCTTCACCGCCATCCCCAACACCTAATCCTCCTAGTATGCAGTGGTTCATCCTCTCATACACCTTTGTACCGTCCTATGTAAACATGGTGTTTGATGCTATAAGTTATAATCTTATGATCTATGTCATGTTTGTATAGTTTCTTTGTTCTTAGATTGAATGGTTGAACATCTTTGGTTTATTAGAGTTGTATGTTGATATGGTACGGTCCTTTGGTGTCCATTATATTTGTGCGCGCATGGATTAAACATCATAGGTTTGTAGTATGTGTAAGAGGAAGGGAGAGTTCTGCCGGAGTGACAGAAACCTGAGGACGCGAACCGGAACGTTGCACGTATGGGAGTAAGAGGACCATTAAACTTAAGACTATGGTTGGGGAAACCTTAATGCATTGATTAGTACTTACGGATGTTTGCTAACAATCCAAGCATATAGTACATGCAATTCCAAGTAGTGAAGCACATGTATATTTAGCCTCTCCCACATAGACAACTACATTTAAGACAATGAACCTGATTTATTCGCTAATTAAACTTGGACAAAGCCATCACAATTACCACCACTATTCCACACTTATGGTTCAGTTAGTTTAGTGTATTTTATTGCTGCAGCAACTAACTTTACTTTCTTGTTAATTATTATCATGCAAAGCTATCTCTAGTACTCGTATTGTTGCTCTAGTTTTATTCCCTAGATAATGCAAACGTTTAGTGTGCGTAGAGTTGTATCTGTGGTTGATAGAAATTGAGAGAATATTTATCCTACCTTTAGCTCCTCGTTGGGTTCGACACTCTTACTTATCGAAAAGGCTACACACGATCCCTTATACTTGTGGGTTATCAATGGCGACCTATTAGTGGTGTCGTGGACTTGACGGGGTACCGGTAGGCAAGATGGAGATCATGCCGGAGCGCTCGATGAAGATTATGGCTCGTGAAGAAGTACCATATCATATCACTATAACTACATGTGATGGTAATCCTTTATGCATCTTATTGTTTGCTAGTATTAGATACTCGATGGTAGAAATTATAAGATGACCATAAATTAATACTAATAAAAAGTGTGCTCCCTTAGTGTGCACCACTAAGAAAGTCCTTCATTATGAAGCACACAGTGATGGTTGGATATTAGACATATCAACGTTCGCATACGGTGGGTGTAAGTCATGTTGTGCAGCGAATACACTTAGATTAAATTGGTGATCCTAGCATGTATAGACATGGCCTTAGAACACGAGAGATCGAAATATTGAGCATGAGTCACATGAATGATGTGATCGACACTGTGTTGTCCACCTTTGCAACTATATCATCAGCTATGATGATCAGGGGTGGTATAGTGAATTGGAATCGTGTAATCACTAAAATCGTCCAAGGGGTGATAGTTTTAGTAGGAGCTCAATAAATAATTAGATTATAAATTGAACTTGTATTATGAACTTAGTATAAATGTCTTTGCAAATATCCTTATAGATCATGGCCTATTCTAGTAAGTTCTTCGACCACGGGTCTTTCTTACATGATGTGAAACTTAAAGTAGATGGGTCAAACTTCATAGATTGGTACCAATTCCTAAAGGATACTATCGATATAAACAGTACAACGTATAGATTGGATCTGATCTGATACCATTGAAGGCATTCGTTAGCAAAAAACATAATTTTTTCATGACTAGCACAACACCGATTGCCAGGATCTATCTATGAGTAATGTTGTAACGGAGAAGGTTTCAGTAACATATCCTTGAAGACCAAAAGCGCTTAACATTCTAAGGGGAACATGGATGAAGTAGCCAAGATCGTACCCAACCTCAAGGTCACAAAGCTCCTCGCAAGTCACCCCAGGTTCTTGCACGATAGCCCAGGTGCCACTAGTGGTAGAACCTTCATGGTTTCGCACACGTCCGGCGTACGATGATGGCCTCTGTCTCACTGATCCCTGCCATGAGTGCGGAAGTAGATCTTATGGCTGGGATCTGTGCAGCACAATGGCATGCCAGAGCGAAACACTCCCTTGCGCGCGCAACCCTAACTTGGGGCCACAATCGCAAGAGAGAAGAGAGAGAAATTCTCTAAAGAAAATGCCTTAGAAAATCTCTCAATTTTTGGTGTGTCATTTTCTCCTATAGGACCCTCCTATAAATAGAATAAAATGGGAGATCCCATCCTCCTCAAGTCCCGGGGTAGGACTAAACCTTGAGCACGAGAGGCACCAAGGGAGGAAGGGGCCTGCTGGCCAAGGTGGGGCGGCAGCCAGGTGGGACCCAACCCTCACGTGGTCCAAGGCAGGCTGATGGCTGGCTAGGCCCCACCCCACGCACCCAAGCCCATGCGGAGGCTACCCCCTCTCCTCTTTGGGTGGCTTTCCCTCTTGGGACCTTTCCCCTTTGGGGATTTGGCCCATTAGAGAAAGTTGCCTTTAAAATTTTGGATCCTTCCAGAACGATTATGGTTCTTGATACGTTGCAAACGTATCTATAATTTTTGATGTCCCTTGCTTGGTTTATATCTACTTTCTTATGTTTTTTCTATACTTTGGAGTACTTTTTATACACTTTCTTGGACTAACCTATTAACAAGATGCCACAGTGCCAACTGCCTGTTTTCTACTGTTTTTGGTTCCAAGAAAGTCAGAAAATGAATATTCTCGGAATTGGATGGGACAAAAGCCAAAGTCAATATTTCACCGAGGGGGACACGGAGCCAGAATACGAGACGAAGAGGGGCCAGGGGCCGGCGACACCACCTGGCCGCACGGCCAGGCCTGACCCGTGCTAGGGGGTGGTGTGGCCGCCTAGGGCACCCCCTCGGACATCGCCCTTCCACCTATAAGAAGCCTCCGATGCAAAAACCCTAAAGAATCGAGCCTCCAGCCACGAAAAGTTCCGCAGCGCCGCCACCACCGAAGGGGAGATTCGGGGGACAGAAAGTCTCTGTTCCGGCACCCTGCCGGGACGAGGAAGTGCCCCCGGGGCCATCTCCATCAATATCCACCACCATCTCCATCGCCGTTGCTGATTCCCATGATGAGGAGGGAGTAGTTCTTTCTCCAGGCTAAGGGCTCTACAAGTAGCTATGTGTTCATCTCTCTCTATGCGTGACCTTATTGAGATCATGAGCTTTGTAATCAAGTAGATCTACTTTGCTACTCAAGTGCTTTAATAGATCTCTACTCTCCCCATGTGTGTGAAAGTGACAGCGTGCACACCATGGTGGCACTTAGGCTAGAGATTACAAATACTTGTTATACGTTATATTTGGAGTTGGATGTTTCTATGAAATTGTGGTGTTTGTTGGAACCATCTAGAGCTCAAGGTGATAGTGTGGGGTTATCTAGATGGGGAAAGCAAACTTTGAAACGTGCTGTTATAGCCCTACCATGGATTAGAGTATCCAACCGGAGAGTAGTTCAGGGTAGTATCATAAAGATAAGATATTTATATGAGAGTGTTCACTAGTGAAAGTATGATCCCTAGGCCTTGTTTCTAAACATTGAAACACCGTTTGCAACTAGATCTGTTACATGTTTGCTTGCTTCCATCTTTATTTCAGTTTGCCTTTAGTCTCTTCCACTCCATCAAGCTATTTTCTAGCACCGTTACCACTTATAATTATCTATACCACTTGTATTTCACTATCTCTTTGCCGCACTAGTGCACCTATACACCTGACAAGTGTATTGGGTGTGTTGGGGACACAAGAGACTTCTTGTATCTTGATTGCAGGGTTGCTTGAGAGGGATACCTTTGACCACTTCCTCCCTGAATTCGATAAACCTTGGGTAATCCACTTAAGGGAAACTTGCTGTTGTTCTACAAACCTCTGCACTTGGAGGCCCAACAATTGTCTACAACAATAGAAGTGTGTAGACATCAGTTCTCTCTTGGAATAGTTCCGGTGTTCTCTCTTTCTTACTCTGATGATTCCATTATGTCCAAAACGATCTCCTATTGTGATCGCAACCTTAAGTGTGTTACCCTACGGTCCGGGAACATCACAAACATGATTGAGACCTTTCTCATATCAATGATCAAGAGCAGGACTAGATGCCCATAATGACCCGTATGCATTCCATGATGTCTATTGATGTTTGAACCATAAACATTGAGTTAAGTTCCCTTTGTTACTTTGATACTCGACTTGTCCGAGACCTGGCCATCGGTATCATCGTACCTCATTCAATTTTGTTACCGACAAGTGTTGTTTTACTCATTCTATGATATTCCATCTCCGTGACCTAGTCACATGTTGCGCAACATTTATAGATGTAATCTCACTGAGTAGGCCTAGTGTATCTTCCCGTCACACATGAGAATAAATCCCAATCTTGATACATCGATCTGGCCGGAGAGTTATGTTCCGAAAGGCTCTGCTAGTGAAATCCAATGGATGACATTCACGAGTTCACTGGATTGGATGGGTTTCGGTCGCGCACAACCATGTTTATATGACCTTTGGTTTCAGACTGAGTGTTGCGAAGCTTTGTAGTCTGTTGCCATCAAGGACGTGCCTTTAGTCCCATGGTGAAGTCTCAGTTGCGCAGAATGACATGGAAGCCGAGGTCTGGGGACTAGTAATGGTGGTTTGAATCCTAGTGGTGATAAGGTTTTGGCTTGGTGATCTGAGTCTTGGAGCAGCGACATCGGAAAGTGGGACGGCAGTACAGGAGAACTCCAGAGTTCAAACTTGCAAGGTGAAAATCTAAGGTCTGGCCTTAATTGGTTGTGCCTGACAATTGCCTTGTTGAAGCCATTGTTTTGTGAACGCGGAGTTTCTCGGGGGTGAAAACCTATGTTCGATGATCAGAGTGATGACGGTGCTTGTGCACTGTTCCCTTCTTGGAGACATCGTTTTTAGAGAAGATAGATTTCTGATGCTATCTTGGTGGTGTTTGATTCGCTGTTATAACGCATAGATCGTTGTAGCGGGACTTTTTTCCTTCTGTAATTCCTCTTTCTTTTTTCGGTTGTGTGCATCCATAATAACAATAGGGTAATGCATTTTTCCAGAGGCTGGGTGTAATTGGTATCTCGCGATATTAATATATGCTCCTTTGCAAAAAAAAAAGCCCATAACAAATATCTTGAGACAATATCCATGACATGCGCTTCCGGAGTGTGTACACGACGTTTGAAGCAGGTTTTGGATCGGCCATCCACCTCTTTGGCCTTCATATTAGTCATACATGACTATCTATTTTGTGTTTTTTACTATGAGCTTATTATTCTAGCGGTTGTGTGCATCCTGAATATGCAGATGTGGGGTGTAAACTCTTTTTGCTTGTATCGCCTCGATGCAATCTGTGCGTAAATGAAAGATAAAACGGTGCACTATTTGGTCTTCCCTGGATAATGTACCATATAAGCTAACTCAAAATGCTTAACTGCCAGAAGTTTTAGAAGGTTTTCTAACATACTAATGATTGAATAGAGAGTAAAATTGAAATGAATACCCTGTCAATTTTTGTTTGAAATGAATAAATGTGACGTGTCTTGACAATGGGGTACATACAACCAACGTGACATGGATAGAAGGAGTAGTATTTTGTTATGAGATAATCGTGATAATCGGACACCTGACGCTCAGAGGGCGTCAGTAGTCTGTGAAAATAAATGAAGAACAGGGTCCATTCAAATTTGAAGGACACGAAGATAAATAAACAAAGATTGATTAGCACAAAAGTCGAATAACTCTTTAAAAGACAAAGAAATTGGGTCCATCGAAATGCTCATCAAAGAGGTCGAACAACTCCTTAAAAGTACGTGATCAGATAAAACAAACCAAATAGTATGAGATATTTCAAATTAAATTGTCATCCAAGTGCTAGTACATGAAAACAAAAAACAAACCTCTATTCTGTTCATCACTTTATTTGGCACTCTGCTATTATTTCTGAGAAATTACAATAGTGGAAGTGGGGACATATAAAATTATAAACTGCAATTGAAAATAATTAGAAATAACGAGTAGCCAACATTAACCGAACAGAGAAAAATCTGCTCATCTGAAAATGTCGGAACCAGACTCGAAATTACACAGAAGGATGACTTCATGGCCTGATCTTCCATTTTAAGTGACAGGGGAAACTAAAACGACTGAATGCTTTGTACAGGCCGAGGCATGGGCTTATCTTGCAGGAAATGCTCAAAAAGCTTGAAGGCCAGTTGCGGACGATGGAGGGGAACCTCATGTCCCGCGCCTCGGACAGTCACCAAGGTCAAACCTTTATACACTTGGCACCAGCCAGCAACCTAATTAAGCAAGATCAACAGTATTAGAGAATGGTGAGTCCAATTGCAGCAAAGTGAAACCGTCAGTGCTGTTGTAGTACAGTTGCAGACTAACCTCCTCCTCCTCATACCAGGGATACCAGTTAGTGACGGTCGTAAGATTGAGTGCACCAATGGAGTATCTTGTAGCAGTGAGGGGTACTACGGCATCGGCATCACCACTGTCAAATTTCCCAGTTTAAATGGTTAAAACCTTATCTCAGATGGACAGACGGGCTACTTAATACTAGGATGATCATGGATCCAGCGCAAATCTTGTTTTCGACGTAAATTTGGTGTATACCTGAAGACCCATATTCTTAGGCCAGCTGCGATAAGTTCACGGTAGATCGGAAGCATGGACTTGGGTGAATCTTTCCAGTTTTCAGACAAGACATCACTGCAAATTACGAGTAAGTGTAGGCAGCGCAAGCTAGCGTTAACATGCATGCTTTACTGACAAAGTCATGGTGAACTAGTTGTGAGTAAAAGAAGATGAAACCAGCTGAACATACAGACCTGCAGCCGGCCCAGGCATACGGTATTCCGGTGACATTGGCACGAAAAGCTTTCTGCACTTGTGGTAGATTATAGTACTTGGTGGAGTACCCTTCGGTACAGGGATCGTATCCTCTTAGCAGCCAGGGCTACATTTGAAACAAAAACAAAATGCTGTTAGGAGGCAAATTACGAGATAATATATGCTTTTAAAAGAATCTCAGACGTGTCTGAAGAGTACTTCCCAAAGCTCACCCTGTGTCCCTTCATGAGCCTCCTCTTATGAAGTGACGAGGAATTCTTCTTACAGGTAGGTGTGTAGATGCTGTATGCATCGATGGTGCCTTGCTCTTCGTAAGCTACTTCGAAGATCTGGTTGCATGCCTCGGAAGCGTGCGCGGCTGAATCGAAATCACAGGCCAGCTGCAGCTTCTGATAGGTGTCGTCGGAGATGAGCCCGTGCGTCCACCAGTACTCGAACGTTCCGACGAAATCATGGTAATCATCGATGACCGCATTCCCGACCTAGATCGATGTCCGATCAATTTGTAAATACTACTGGTAAGATGACCAGAGGTGGCAATCAAGGGAGGAGCACTGGGTTAAAGAGGAGTTCTGACCATGAAGCCTTTGAAGTTGAGGATGGGCTTCTTGATCCCTTTGTTGTTTCTGTGCACAAGCTGGGATAGCTGAGGGACATAGTGCCCTGGAAAGCAGTCGTTGCAGTAAGGGTAAATTAAACAGTGCTGGCACATAGACCATATATACATGTGATTGATAGATAGTGCAAAATACAGAGCCTCCATCGTAGATTGAACTAGTTTTGGTGGCAGTTTATTACCTGCGTAGCTCTCTCCGGCGATGTAGAAATCCCGGCGCTTGTACTGCGGGAACCGCTCCAGCCAGTTCACCAGGAAAGTGTAGGAATCATGAGCTACACAGCAATATTGGTGTTTGTTCAGTTCAGGAGAAGGCGTCAATTAGAGCAAGAACAATAATGCTTGCACTACACGAGTAGCGTAGCGCACAGTTTCACCTGTCTTGTTGTCGCCGGTGACCAGATCGGAGCTGGTGTTGGAGTAGGAGTAGCCCACGCCGGCGGGGGCGTCCAAGAACAGTATGTTCGCCCCTGCAATGCAATGCAACCCAACGAACCGATCCAGCATTCAGTGTCAAGGAGCCTACTCCTAGGCTACTAGACCAACCAAACGAGGCGATTGAGTTAGAAATCTACTCTTGTTCCAGGAGTAGGGGTTGAGGAAGAGCGAGGTGCCGTCGGGGTTGATCCGGAAGGCGCCGACCTCCTCGGAGGCGCCGTAGCCGACGGAGGAGCAGCCGGGCCCGCCGTTGAGCCAGAGCACGAGCGGCGCGGCCGAGGGGTTCGGGACGGCGGCCTCGATGAGCCAGTAGAAGAGGGCGCGGCCCGCGGCGGCGTCGACGGTGACGTAGCCCGAGTACATTGAGAAGTTGACCGGCGGCTGGCCCGGCAGGCGCATGATGCGGTCGGCAGCCGCCGCGGATGTGGCCGCGAGGGAGAAGGGGAGCAGACACAGCGCCAGGATGGCGGCCAGGAGCACTGCTGCCGCCATTGGCGCGCTCGCGGTGGTGGCTCAGTCGGTGAAGAAGAACCAGAGGGGCTCCGTGTGCTGCCTCGAGCTAGTGAGCCACCAATGGCGACCTGTGCTGATGATTGTACCCGGAGGGGTTGGTTTATAAAGAGGGGTTACTTTGGGGAAACGTGGAAGGCGTGGCTTAAATTTGGCGCGCTCGAGGTGGTGGGTCAGTCCGTCCGTGGAGACAAGAGGCCGCTGTGCTGCACTGGTGACGATGATTGATAAGAGTGGTTGGTTTATAAAAGGGCCTTCCTTTATAAAGAGGGGGTTTGTTGGAGTGGTGTTTGGTTTAATTTGAAATTTAGTGTCGGATCTTTGGCCTGCTGCGGCGTCCGATCATAATTGTCCATGTGCTATCTGATTTTCTAGCATTTGTCAGATCATAATTGTCCTTGGGCTATCTGATTTTCTAGTATTCTCTCAATTGATTTGATTCATGTGTAAAGTCTCCCCATTGATTTGATCATGTGTGAAATCTTCCCATTGATTTTTTTTGTGAGGAAAAGATCCGGATCTATTTCGTGAGTTTATAACAAGTACAAAGCATCTCAAACATAATAAAAATTACATCGAGCTCCTTGCACCACCTAACAATCACTGCGGCCGCTAGAGCGAGCCGCCGATGCGCTGTTATCGCCGCTCACTTACTGGAGCCGGTCTGGCGTTTTTTATGATAGTCGGGTCTTCGTGCACGTGCCCCTAAGGACTAGCTCCCTAGAGCTGAAGTTATCGCTATTGAACCCTTGAATTGATCCGAAGCTTGTAACACCGAACCTAAAACACACGTAGACTGGACGAGATCCACCTCTCCATAGAAGTGGTGACCAAATGAATCCCTGCTCTCCTCAACGCTAGCAGCAGGATCGTCACCGACGAGGTGGAAGAGGAGGCGAGTATATCTTATTCTTGTCCCGCACAACGCTGTCATAGCCACCATAACGACGTGCCGGTTGGCCAAACTCTAAACTTTAGGAACCCTTCTACACTGCCAAGCATGGGTCCGAGGTCCCCATCCCCTTCCACCGCTAGAGCGGCAAGCAGAGGAGGCGGGGGCCCATCGATTCTCGGGCGTCGACGATCAGAACGAAGCGGATTGTGGCGGCTGCTAGGGTTTTCACCCTAGCCGTCGCCTCTCTCTTTCTCACCGACTCTCCTCGTTGATTTGATTCTTGTGTCCGGGGTTCCAAAGTAGGCCTTCAATTAATCACTTGGGGCCTTGTTTGATTCACATATTCAGAAAATACAGTAGTAGGAAACACGCAGTATTACGATGTCACGCGGACTCTAATCCTGCATGATTTCATACACACCAAAGTATGTTTGTTCCATCACAGGAAAAGCAACGGATTCTCAAAAAGAGCTATGTGTGCATGTTATATTTTCTATGAAGTGTAGTGCAAAGGATTTAATTAGAAAAAAATGCCTACAATATTGGATCATATAAATTGAACAACCATCACAGAAAAATTCCCTAAGGATTTAAATCCTTCATAAATCCTACGAAAATCATTTGATCAAACAGACCCTCTGTAGAAAGTGGGGTGAAATGTACTCTGGTTATAAAACGATTGTGTTGCTGTCTAGAGAGGAGGGTAGAGGGGATCGACACCTTGACTCACTTAATTTGTGTATACCCCTCAAATCATTGTGTCATATGCGGATTTTGACACTATGTCATCTTGTTCCCAAAGACTTTGTCGGTGAGGAGGAACTGGCAACTTAGTTTTGTCACTTTCCTCCGTGTTGTTGTCATCTTCTTTGCCGTCGGTTATAGCGAGGTAGGAGGACACACCGTCTCTCTAGCTAATAAACTCCAGAGATCTAGTCTGATTTGTTGCATGTTTGGTATTGGTGTTGTGTCATAGAAATATTTTATGATTTCCCTAAATTGAAGTCATAACAATGACGATGAAAGTGCGTAAATGGCATGTGACAAGGGGGTTAAAATTTTGAGTTGTTATCATGTTCTACATCACATTATTTGTGGAGTAATGTATATCAATTCCATTGTGTTATTCAGGACATGTTTAGACCGTCTTTCTTAACTTGAGCGAAAATAAAACTTTGTAAGCATTTTTTGTAGTTGGAACTTAGTTGTTAGTATCTACGCCTTTTATTATATGTCATTAACCACCTATTTGGTTAAATTTTGATCTTAATTGTGCAACCACACACTAAGTTGGTGCATGCAGATTGCACATCAACAAGAAATTGTGTACTATAATATGTTGTTGCTAGTTTGTTTGCTAATCTTCGATGCATGTATACAACATGTTTTTTGAGACTACAATAATTTACTATTTAAAGCAAATGAGAAGAAAATCTCAAAAAAAGAGGATTGTCTTTTGGCAAAAAAGAGCACTCACACTCCTTACTCCATTATGAGGGTATCATTTTGTGGCCTGAAAGTTAAGATGCCAACGCATAGCAGGGCACGAGTTGCTTTTAATCACCGCGATTTGAAAAGTTGGAGGGCAATTGCCGAGAGGGGTATTTCGAGTGAATAGTGGCCAAACCAAATATTTTCGAATCTTCCCCGTTAAGTCAGGATATTCCGTTACACTAGTTCCTATCGTGCCCCTTCTTAGCCACCCTGCACGTGTCGTAGGGGCAAATCCATTTCTGTACTTTCTTAACTCCCGACACTGAACCTGGTTGCGGCGGTGGCTGTCCTTTTTCTCCCTTTCCCGACACTGAATCCGGTGGTGGCGGAGGTCCTTTTTTCTCCCTCCCCCCGACACTGAATCTGGCAGAGGCAGTGACGGGGCCCAACATGTCTTGCAAGGCGAACATGGTAGCTACGTTGGCAACTGATTCGGGCCCATCGGAGCCAGAGTCTCGGGTGTAGGGTTCGTAGCAGGGAAAACAAATACTTCCTCCGTTTCAAAATATAAGATGTTTTAACTTTGTGAAAAGAGTGTATCTAGACCCCTTTTAGTGTGTAGGTTCATCTAGGTTTGGAGTGAACCTACACACTAAAAGGAGTCTAGATACACTCTCTTCAAAAAGCTAAAACATCTTATATTTTGGAACGGAGGGAGTAATTTCTACCGCAAGGACGAACAAAACAAAGATCTAATATATGGAAAAGCCAAGATCTAATCTATGAGATAAGTGCAACGAGATAGATCTGTACTAACCCTTGTAGATCCAAAGCCTTGAGCGAGATCGGATATCATGGTTGATGTAGTTGATCACTTGCCGATCTCAAGATCGTGTAGAGGATCCTTCTGGTGCCGTGTTCCGGCAGCGCTTCCACACTCGGTCACATGTACGGAGTCGATGTAAACCTTCCTCTCCCTGTTCCAGCGGGCAACAGAGGTAGTAGATATCCTCGCAATTCCAGCAGCACGACGGCGTGGTGATAGTGGTGGAGGATAAATCCTGCAGGGCTTCGCCTAAGCTGCAGTAGGAGGAAGGAGGAGGAGAGTGGTGGCTAGGGTTTTGGGTGGAAGGGGCAAGGGGGAGGGGTGGCGCCTCCCCTCCTTATATAGAGGGGGACGTCCAAGGGTTTCCCCCTTGGTCCCACATCCTAGGGAGGGTGCATGGGGGGAAGTATTATCCCCTATTAACTTGGGTTTCAAGTTTATCCCTTTAGAACCTTCCGGAACCTTCCGAAACCTTCTAGAAGCTCCAAACAAGTATTCTGGAACTTTTACGAATCCTAGAAAATGACTTCCATTATATGAATCTTATTCCTCGGATCTCCTCGTGATGTCCTAGATCCAATCCGAGACTTCGAACAACATTCGGTCTCCAACTCATATTCCATATCTACTTAAACAGCATCGAACCTTAAGTGTGTCACCCCACGGTTCGCGAACTATGCAGACATGATCGAGACACCTCTCCGATCAATAACCAATAGCGAGACCTGGAGATCCATAATGGCTCTCACATATTCAACGATGAATTCATGATCGAAAGAACCATTAGCATACGACACCAATTCCCTTTGTCACACGATACTCTACTTATCCGAGGTTTGATCATCGGTATCTCCATACCTAGTTCAACCTCATTGCCGGTAAGCACTCTTTACTCATACCGTGATATGACATCCCTTGTGACCTAGTCACATGCTTGCAAGCTAATTGGTGACATTCCACTGAGAGGGACCAGAGCATATCTATCCGTCACTTGGATGGACAAATACCATTCTTGATCCATGCGCTTCAACACATACTTTCAGAATACCTAATGCCACCTTTATAACCACCCAGTTATGAAGCGGTGTTTGATGTCATCAAAGCTCATCCAGTGATGATGATTAACATGATCTCATGGTCGAAGGATTAGGTTACTATGTATATGAAAACTTGTAGAAAAATGAACTTAATGACTTGATCTTATGCTATGCTTACTATGGGTGAATGTCCATCACATCATTCTCCTAATGATATGATCTTGTTATTAATAAGATCCAATGTCCATGATTAGGAAACCATGATCATCTATTAATCAACAAGCTAGTTCAACAAAATTCTTAGTAGGGACTCTTTTATGTTTACAAAATACACAAGTATTAGTGTTTCCTATTAATACAATTATAGCATGGGATGTAAATATTTATCATAACCACAAAGATATAATAATAATCACTTTATTATTGCCTCTTCGGCATATCTCCGATAGTCTCCCACTTGCACTAGAGTCAATAATCTAGATTACATGGTAATATACCAAACACCCATGGCGTTCTGGTGTTGGTCATGTTTTGCTCTAGGGAGAGGTTTAGTCAACGGATCTGCCACATTCAGATTAGTGTGTACTTTGCAAATCTTTATATCACCATCTTGGACATACTCGCGAATAGAATGAAAATGTAGCTTGATGTGCTTCAGCTTCTTGTGTGACCTTGGCTCCTGTGCATTAGCTATGGCACCCATGTTGTCATAGTAGATGGCCATCAGGTCCAACGCACTAGGAACCACACCAAGCTCAGTAATGAAATCCTTAATCTATATCGCTTCTTCTGCAGCCTCCGAAGCAGTTATGTATTCTGATTCAGTTGAAGATTTCACCACAACGCTTTGCTTGGCACTCCTCTAGCTCACTGCTGCACCATTCAAAATAAATACATATCCAGACTATGACTTAGAGTCATCTGGATCGGTGTTCCAGTTAGCATCGGTGTAACTATTTACAACAAGTTGTTCATTAGTCTATAAAAAAGAACCATATCCTTAGTCCTTTCAGGTACTTTAGGATATTTTTGACCGTTGTCCAGTGTTCCATTCCAGGATCACTTTGATATCTGCTAGTCAAACTAACAGCATGTGCTATATCCGGTCTTGTACATAGAATGGCATACATGATAGAACCTATGGCCGAGGCATAGGGGATTTTACTCATATTCTCTCTATCTTCTGCAGTAGCTGGACTTTGAGTGTTACTCAAGGTCTTACCTGGAAACATGGGCAAGAACCCTTTCTTGCTTTCTTCCATTCTAAACATCTTTAGAACCTTGTCTAGGTATGTACTTTGTGAAACCGCTATTAAGCGTCTTGATCTATCTCCATAAATCTTGATGCCTAAAATGTATGTTGCTTTGCCAAGATCCTTCATTGAAAAACTATTATTCAAATAGGATTTGACACTTTCAAGAAGTTATATATCATTCCCAATCAACAATATGCCATCCACATATAGTACTAGGAATGATACAGAGCTCCCACTCACTTTCTTGTAAATACAAGCTTCTCAAAAAGTTTGTATAAATCCAAAAATTTTGATCACCTTATCAAAACATTGATTCCAGCTCCGGGATGCTTGCTTCAGTCCATAAATGGAGCGCTGAATTTTGCATAGCTTGTCAGCATCTTTAGGATCGACAAAACCCTTGGGTTGTACCATATACAACTCTTCCTCAATGTCACCATTAAGGAATGTTGTTTTGACATCCATCTGCCAAATCTCATAATCGAAAAATGCAACAATTGCTAACAAAATCCTCACAGACTTTAGCTTCACTACCGGTGAGAAAGTCTCATCATAGTCAACTCCTTGAATTTGTCGGAACCCTTTCGTGACAAGTCGAGCTTTATAGACAGTAACATTACCATCAGCGTTTGTTTTTATTTTAAAGATCCATTTGTTCTCGATAGCCTTGTGGCCATCTGGTAGGTCTACCAAAGTCCACACTTGGTTTTCGTACATGGATCCAATTTCAGATTTCATGGCTTCTTGCCATTTTTAGAATTTGGTCTCATCATTGCTTCCTAATACGTCACAGGGTTGTCGGTGTTGTCCACCAACATGACATTCAAGACAGGGTCATACCAATCAGGAGTGGTACGAACCCTCGTCGACCTACGAGGTTCAGTAGCAACTTCATTCGAAGTTTCATGATCATCATCATTAGCTTCCTCTCTTATTGGTGCAGGTGACACAGAAACATCTTCTGGTGATGTGCTACTCTCAAGTCTGAGAGAAGGTTCAACAACCTCGTCGAGTTCTACTTTCCTTCCAGTCACTTCTTTCGAGAGAAACTCCTTCTCAAGAAAGGATCCATTCTTGGCAACAAAAACTTTGCCTTTGGATCTATGATAGAAGGTATACCCAATTGTTTCTTTAGGGTATCCTATGAAGACGCATTTTTCCGCTTTGGGTTCAAGCTTGTCGGGTTGTAACTTCTTTACATAAGCTTCGCAGCCCCAAACTTTAAGGAACGACAACTTAGGTTTCTTACCAAACCACAATGCATATGGTGTCATTTCAATGGATTTAGATGGTGCCCTATTTAAAGTGAATGCGGTTGTATCTAATGCATAACCCCAAAATGATAACGGTAAATCTGTAAGAGACATCATAGACCGGACCATATCTAAGAGAGTTCGATTACGACATTCGGACACACCATTATGCCGAGGTGTTCTCGGTGATGCCAATTGTGAAAGTATTCCGCATTTCTTTAAATGCATGCCAAACTCGTAACTTAGATACTCACCTCCACGGTCAGAATGCAGAAACTTAATCTTCTTGTTACGCTGATTTTCTACTTCACTTTGAAATTCCTTAAACATCTCAAAAGTTTTGGACTTATGTTTCATAAAGTAGATATACCCATATCTACTCAAGTCATCCGTGAAAGTAAGAACATAACGATATCCACCACGCGATGCTACACTCATTAGACCGCACACATCGGTATGTATTATTTCCAATAAGTCTGTAGCTCGCTCCATTATCCCAGAGAATGGACTCTTAGTCATTTTCCCATTAGACATGCTTCGCATCTTTCAAGTGATTCAGAATCAAGTGATTCAAGAAGTTCATCGGTATGGAGTTTCTTCATGCGTTTCACTCCAATGTGACCAAGATGACAGTACCACATGTATGTGGTATTATCATTCAATTTTATTGGTTTAGCATCTATGTTGTGAACATGTATATCACTACTATCAAGATTCAATAAGAATAAACTATTCATCTCAGGTGCATGACCATAAAGGATAGTACTCATATAAATCGAACAACCATTATTCTCGGACTTAAATGAATAACTGTCTCGCAATAAACAAGATCCAGATATAATGCTCATGCTTAACACAGGCACCAAATAGCAATTATTCAAATTTAAAACTAATCTCGAAGGTAGATGAAGAGGGAGTGTGCCGACGACGATCACACCAACCTTAGAGCCATTTCCAGCACGCATTGTCACCTCGTCTCTCGCCAGTCTTCGTTTATTCCGCAGCTCCTGTTTTGAGTTTTAAATATGAGCAACCGAACCTATATCACATACCTAGGCACTACTACGATTACTAGTAAGATACACATCAATAACATGTATATCAAATATACCTTTCTTCTTGATGTTGCCTTTCTTCAGATCTGCCAGGTACTTGGGGCAGTTGCGCTTCTAGTGACCTTCACCCTTGCAGTAAAAGCACTCAGTATCAGGCTTAGGACCAGCCTTGGGCTTCTTAGCAGGCGTGGCAGCTTTCTTGCTGTCCTTCTTGAAGTTTCCCTTGTTCTTAGGCTTGCCCTGTTTCTTGAAATTGGTGGTCTTATTGACCATCAACACTTGGTGCTCTTTCTTTATCTCCACTTCAGCAGTTTTCAGCATCGAGAAGAGTTCAGGCAATGTCTTGTTCATCCAGTGCATATTGTAGTTCATCACAAAGTTCTTGTAACTAGGTGGTAGTGATTGGAGGACGTGATGAATCCCCAATGTATTAGGAATCGTTATTCCCAAATCTTGGAGCTAGTTCGCGTGCCTAGACATTTGGAGCACGTGCTCGCTAACGGAGCTGCCCTCTTCCATCTTATAGTTAAAGAACTTCTCGGAGGCCTCATAGCATTCCACGGTCGCATGAGTTTCAAATATCATTTTGATCTCATTGATTATATCAAAGGGGTCACGGTGCTGAAAGCGCTTCTGAAGCTCTAATTCTAAATTGTACAGGATGGCACACTGAACTATGGAGTAGTGGTTCTTCCGAGTGACATAAACATTTTTCACATCATCGGTAGCATCCTCTGTAGGTGGGTCACCTAGCGGTGCATCGAGCACATAGGTCAACTGACCAGCACTGAGGATAATCCTCAATCCACAGATCCAGTCGTGAAGTTGCTTCCATTGTTTTTTAGTTTTTCTTTCTCTAGGAACGCATTAAAGTTGATGGAGGGGGTCGCCATGATCTACAACATATTTGCAAATAGTTTAGACTAAGTTTATGAAAAATTGAGTTCAAATTTAATTCTTAAATTAACTAGGTGAACTCCCACTCAAACAACATCCCTCATGTTGCCTTAGTGATTACATGAACCAAATTCAATACACCAAGTCTGATCTTCACGAGAGAAGATGTAGCTTCAAAGGCGAACAATCAACATGTTCATCATATCATTTATATGACTCATGCTTTACCTGTCGGTATTCCGTGTTCCGAGACCATGTCTGTACATGCTAGGCTCATCAAGGTTAACCTTAGTATCCGCATGTGCAAATCTAGCTTCCACCTGTTGTATGCACACGTAGAATCTATAACACCCGATCATCACAAGATGCTTTGAAACGACGAGTCTTAGCAACGGTGCTTACTAAGGATGAACACTTTACAACTTGATATTTAGTGAGAGGAATCATCCTATAATTCTACCGTCGTGATCTAAGCAATACAAGATGCAAAAAGGATTAACATCACATGAAATTCATAATATGTTACATGATATGGACTTTCTTCTTATGCCTTTGATCTCCATCTCCAAAGCACGGACATGATCTCCATCATCACTAGCGTGGCGTCAAGGTCAGTGGCGCCGCTTCATGGTTGTCCATCACTAACACCAACTATTACAACTACTTGGAATAAAGCTATTACATGATGAATAGACACGCATGTCTTAACAAAATTAAAGACAACCATTAGGTTCCTGTCGGTTGCCATATTACAATAATGATCATTGCATACATCAAATATATTCACAATCACATCGTGGCCATATCACATCACATGCCCCTGCAAAAACAAGTTAGACGCCTCTAATTTTCTTTGCATGCTTTACGTGGCTTGGGGATTTTGAATAAGAATCGATCTTACCTATGAACAAGAACCACAACGCTGATACAGGTGTTGTCAGGTGCAAATTGTAAATTGAATCTTAACTATGGTGGGAGAGACAGACACCAACAAAGCCACTTGTGCAAAGCAAGTTACACGTTAAGCATGGAGAAAGTCTCATGTGCGATGACATGTAAGGTTAGCCCAAGCCGCTTCATCCCACCATCCCGCAAGATGCAAAGTACATGCCAAGCCATCGACAACAAAAGCATCAACACCCACAAAACCACGTGTTCTACTCGTGCAACGGATCTACACATAGACACGGCTCTGATACCACTGTAGGGTTCATAGTAGGGGAAAAAAGTCTACCGCAAGAACGAACAAAACCAAGATCTAATCTATGGAAAAGCCAAGATCTAATCTATGAGATAAGTGCAACGAGATAGATCTATACTAACCCTTGTAGATCCAAAGCCTTGAGAAAGGTCAGATCTCGTGGTTGATGTAGTCGATCACTTGCCGATCTCAAGATTGCGTAGACGATCCTTCCGGCGCCATGTTATGGTAGTGCTTACGCACTCGGTCACACATACGGAGTCGACGTAGACCTTCCTCTCCTTGTTCCAGCGGGCCATGAAGGTAGTAGATCTCCTCGCAATTCCTGTAGCACGACGGCGTGGTGATGGTGGTGGAGGAGAAATCATGCAGGGCTTCACCTAAGCCATAGCAGGAGGAAGGAGGAGGAGAGTGGCGGCTAGGGTTTTGGGTGGAAGGGGCAAGGGGGAGGGGTGGCGCCTCCCCTCCTTATACAGAGGGGGGCCAAGGGTTCCCCCCTGGGTCCCACCTCCTAGGGCTGGTACATGGGGGGAGGGGGGAGTTTCCTTCCCCCCAAGTCTTATCCCCTATTAACTTGGGTTTCAATTTTATCCCTTTAGAACCTTCCAGAACCTTCTAAAACCTTCTAGAAGCTTAATATGTTGCTAACGTATCTATAATTTTTGATGTTCCATGCTTGGTTTATATCTACTTTCTTATGTTTTGTCCACACTTTGGAGTACTTTTACACATTTTCTGGAACTAACCTATTAACAAGATGCCATAGTGCCAGTTGCCTGTTTTCTGTTGTTTTTGGTTCCAGAAAAGTCAGAAAATGAATATTCTCGGAATTGGACGGGACAAAAGCCAAAGTCGATATTTTACCAGAAGACTCACGGAGCCAGAAGACGAGACGGAGAGGGGCCAGGGGCTAGCCACACCACCTGGTGGCACGGGCCATGCCAGGGCGCGCCAAGGGGTGGTGTGGGCCCCTCTGGCACCCTCTCGGTCTCCCCTCTCGCCTATAAGAAGCCTTCGATGAGAAAACCCTAAATAGTCCAGCCTCCAACCACGAAAAGTTCCGCAGTGCTGCCGCCACTGAAGGGGAGATTCGGGGGACAGAAAGTCTCTGTTCTGGCACCCTTCCAGGACAGGAAAGTGCCCCCAGAGCCATCTCCACCGACTCCACCACCATCTCCATCACCGTTGCTGATTCCCATGATGATGAGGGAGTAGTTCTTCCTCGAGGCTAAGGGTTCTACCGGTAGCTATGTGTTCATCTCTCTCTCTCTATGCATGATCTTATTGAGATCATGAGCTTGTAATCTATAGATCTACTTTGATACTCAAGTGCTTTAATAGATCTCTGCTCTCCCCATGTGTGTGAAGGTGATAGCATGCACACCATGGTGGCACTTAGGCTAGAGATTACAAATACTTGTTATGAGTTATATTTGGAGTTGGATGTCTCTATGAAATTGTGGTGTTTGTTGGAACCATCTAGTGCTCAAGGTGACAGTGTGGGGTTATCTAGATGGGGAAAGCGAACTTTGAGGAGTGCTGTTATAGCCCTACCATGGATTAGAGTGTCCAACCGGAGAGTAGTTCAGAGTAGTATCATTAAGAGAAGATATTTATGAGAGTGTTCACTAGCAAAAGTATGATCCCTAGGCCTTGTTCTTAGCATTGAAACACCGTTTGCAACTAGATCTGTTACATGTTTGCTTGCTTCCATCTTTATTTCAGTTTGCCTTTAGTCTCTTCCACGCCATCAAGCTATTTTCTAGCACCGTTGTCTTATATCCATACCACTTGTATTTCACTATCTCTTCGCCGAACTAGTGCACCTATACACCTGACAAGTGTATTGGGTGTGTTGGGGACACAAGAGACTTCTTGTATCTTGATTGCAGGGTTGCTTGAGAGGGATACCTTTGACCACTTCCTCCCTGAGTTTGATAAACCTTGGGTAATTGATGTCTACGCACTTCTATTCTTGTAGACAGTTGTTGGGCCTCCAAGTGCAGAGGTTTGTAGAACAGTAGCAAGTTTCCCTTAAGTGGATCACCCAAGGTTTATCGAACTCAGGGAGGAAGTGGCGAAAGGTATCCCCTCTCAAGCAACCCTGCAATCAAGATACAAGAAGTCTCTTGTGTCCCCAACACACCCAATACACTTGTCAGGTGTATAGGTGCACTAGTTCGGCGAAGAGATAGTGAAATACAAGTGGTATGGATAATTATAAGTGGTAACGGTGCTAGAAAATAGCTTGCTGGCGTGCCGTTAACGTGGGAAAAGACTAAAGGCAAACTGAAATAAAGATGGAAGCAAGCAAACATGTAACAGATCTAATTACAAACGGTGTATCAATGCTTAGAAACAAGGCCTAGGGATCATACTTTCACTAGTGAACACTCTCATATAAATATCTTCTCTTTATGATACTACTCTTAACTACTCTCCGGTTGGACACTCTAATCCATGGTAGGGCTATAACAGCACACCTCAAAGTAAGCCTTTCCCATCTAGAAAACCCCACACTGTCACCTTGAACACTAGATGGTTCCAACAAACACCACAATTTCATAAAGACATCCAACTCCAAATATAACTCATAACAAGTATTTATAATCTCTAGCCTAAGTGACACCATGGTGTGCATGCTGTCACTTTCACACACATAGGGAGAGCAGAGATCTATTAAAGCACTTGAGTAGCAAGGTAGATCTACTTGATTACAAAGCTCATGATCACAATACGATCATGCATAGAGAGAGAGATGAACACATAGCTACAGGTAGAACCCTTATCCTCGAGAGAGAACTACTCCCTCATCATCATGGGAATCGGTGATGGAGATGGTGGTGGAGATCGATGGAGATAGCTCCGGGGGCACTTCCCCATCCTGGAAGGGTGCCGGAACAGAGACTTTCTATCCCCCGAATCTCCCTTTCGGTGGCGGCGGCGCTGCGGAACTTTTCGTGGATTTCTGCTTGACGATTTAGGGTTTTTGCATCGGGAGGCATCTTATAGGCGAAGAGGCAAGGTCGGTGGAGGCCGGAGGGGCCCATACCACCCCCTGGCCCGTGCCACCAGGTGGTGTGGCCAGCCCCTGGCCCCTCTCCGTCTCGTCTTCTGGCTCCATGAGTCTTCCGGTAAAATATCGACTTTGGCTTTTGTCCGGTCCAATTCCGAGAATATTGATTTTCTGACTTTCCTGGAACCAAAAACAGCAGAAAATAGGCAACTGGCACTGTGGCATCTCGTTAATAGGTTTGTCCAAGAAATTCAATGAAAAGTACTCCAAAGTGTGGACAAAACACAAGAAAGTAGATAAAACCAAGCATGGAACATCAAAAATTACAGATACATTTGCAATGTATCAACATCCCCAAGCTTAACTCCTGCTCGTCCTCGAGTAGGTAAGTGATAAAAAGAAAGAATAATTTTTGAGGTGACATGCACCATCATAAACTTGATCAAAGTATTTGTAAAACATTCAAAGTTGGTATCATAGTACTTCAATCATAACATGAAAGACAAAGTTCTAGCAATAAAACAAAGAAACTATTATGCAACATGAAAAGGCACAAACAAAAGATTCATGAATAACAATGCTTTGCAAGACGTTTGTTTGTTTCACATAAATAAAACATAGCATAGTAGCATTCATCTTGTCCCTCATAGAGTAGCAAACATAAATGCATAGGACACCTTCAAAGTTCATAAGAGTGACTAGATACAAATAGTTTAAAACAAGCAATATCAAGTTATGCATCAATCAACTAGTCTTGGGACAATGCACATAGAACTAAGAATGGCCACTATGCTCTCAAAGTAAGTGCATAAAGATAGAAGGTGGAGACTCAATATATATAGTGGAAGAAAGTCCTTCATAGAAGGAAGTAGGGATTCAAGTCTCATAAAGAGCTTCCAAAAATTATGGTACTTAATAGCTTTAAGCTCTCATTGCCCCTATCATAAGCATCTTGAAGTGATTAAGGTTAAAGTGAACAAACTATGGTGTACATGCTTGACGAAGTATAAGTTAGAAATCTCATGTCCCTTGAATACGAGGGCCGCTCCTCATGCTACTCAAGTTTAGTCACCGGTAAGTTCTTGTCATCGTAAGTACATGTGTATCATAGAGAACCGCCAACAGGGTACCCCTTACCCGATGATACGGAAGAATCCTCATATCAAAATGACAAGGCAAGCAGACAACGAGCATCTCAACAATCTTCTTATTTACCATGGGAATATGGTGCTTTTTTCTCTCTTTCCTCTTTTCATAATCTCATTTTTTCTCTTTTTCTCTTTTTCTCAATATAGGAATATTTTTTTATAAGAAGAATGCTTCACAGACAGCTCATTATGGTTACGCTGCAGGTTTCCACCATGTCAGCATGGATTAGACCAGCGGCCCAGGCGTTTCTCTAACACATATACATAACTCCATGGACTTACAAGCTCCCCTTTCATTTCACACCGACGACATCCATAGACAAAAGAGCATGATATCAACTAGGTACAAAGTACCAGTGCAATGTTGAAAGCATTCGCCTTGACAACATGATTCTGCTAATCCGCAACAAATAAGTGCAAGCATATACAACATAGACAACACAATGGTTCAAGTTTATTAAGGGCAATAAAAGTAAAGTCTGCCATCAAGTTCGTGAGAGCTTTAATCACTAGTTTTCTCATAATTCAGAAGGTAGATAAAAACATGAATATACTTGGAATAGCATATGCTAGTAGGTAGGTATGGTGGACTCTTTGGAATAACTTGGTTCAGGGAGTTGGATGCATGAATGGAACTCATACTTGGTTGTGGAGGCTAGCAAAAGACTGGGAGCGACAAACTAAGAGAGCAATAATGGACATAATCATGCAGAGCGACAAAACATCATTGATCAAAACAAAAAGTGATACTACAAGTTGAAAACTAAAGGATCATCAAGGCTATAGTGACTTGGGATAGTCATAACATGGTGTGAGCATGCGCCAAGTCAACCCAAATAAAGCATCAAAGGAGAATACCACAATACTATGCTTTAATATGCTAAAACAACGCATGATCCTTCCAAGGCACATTAAGCAATCTCAATTGTTTATAACAAGTCATGCTACAACAAATAATACTAAGCATAAAGCCAAAACAATATCAAGCATGGCATGACAAAGTATAGGCCAGAGTAAAAAACAAGCTCTCTTTAGCACTTAAGCATGAACTTTCCTACTCTTTTCCAATCCAAACCAACTTATTTGAAAGAACTCACAAAGATAATAATGAATAAAGATCAGTGAGTTTGTCTCACAAATCCAAAAGGAAGAACAACAAAGTTCTAAGCTGAAAGCACAAGAAAACTAAGGCTAAACACAGTGCTAGCAAAAGAGAACACTCACAAAACAATAAGAATGAAAACTAGATTGTTCTAGGCAATGAATAACAGGGTGTGTCTCTCTCCAAAAGAAGTGTGTTGGGATCCAACCAACTTATTCAAGCAAACCAAACAAAATAAAACTAAAAACAAAGCAAAGACGCTCCAAGAACAACACAATTATGCATGAAACAATAAAAATAAAGTGTTTGGAAGAAACCTGAGATTTTTATTGATGAAGAAGGGGATGCCTTGGGCATCCCCAAGCTTTGACGCTTGTACTTCTTAGATATTTCTTGGGGTGACACGCGTGGCATCCCCAAGCTTGAGCTTTAGTCCATTCTTCATCTCATTACTCGTTCCTTCCATACACCTGGAATTTTTCCTTCATACAAAACTCCCTGGCAACAGCGCCAGAAAAGAGCTTGATGTCTACGCACTTCTATTCTTGTAGACAGTTGTTGGGCCTCCAAGTCCAGAGGTTTGTAGAACAGCAACAAGTTTCCCTTAAGTGGATCACCCAAGGTTTATCAAACTCAGGGAGGAAGTGGTCAAAGGTATCCCCTCTCAAACAACCCTGCAATCAAGATACAAGAAGTCTCTTGTGTCCCCAACACACCCAATACACTTGTCAGGTGTATAGGTGCACTAGTTCGGCGAAGAGATAGTGAAATACAAGTGGTATGGATAATTATAAGTGGTAATGGTGCTAGAAAATAGCTTGCTGGCGTGCGGTTGACGTGGGAAAAGACTAAAGGCAAACTGAAATAAAGATGGAAGCAAGCAAACATGTAACAGATCTAATTACAAACGGTGTATAAATGCTTAGAAACAAGGCCTAGGGATCATACTTTCACTAGTGAACACTCTCATATAAATATCTTCTCTTTATGATACTACTCTTAACTACTCTCCGGTTGGACACTCTAATCCATGGTAGGGCTATAACAGCACACCTCAAAGTAAGCCTTTCCCATCTAGAAAACCCCACACTGTCACCTTGAACACTAGATGGTTCCAACAAACACCACAATTTCATAAAGACATCCAACTCCAAATATAACTCATAACAAGTATTTATAATCTCTAGCCTAAGTGCCACCATGGTGTGCATGTTGTCACTTTCACACACATAGGGAGAGCAGAGATCTATTAAAGCACTTGAGTAGCAAGGTAGATCTACTTGATTACAAAGCGCATGATCACAATATGATCATGCATAGAGAGAGAGAGGAACACATAGCTACCGGTAGAACCCTTATCCTCGAGAGAGAACTACTCCCTCATCATCATGGGAATCAGCAACGACGATGGAGATGGTGGTGGAGATCGATGGAGATGGCTTCGGGGGCACTTCCCCGTCCCGGCAAGGTGCCGGAACAGAGACTTTCTGTCCCCCGAATCTCCCCTTCGGTGGCGGCGACGCTGTGGAACTTTTCGTGGATTTCTAATTGACGATTTAGGGTTTTTGCATGGGGGGCATCTTATAGGCAAAGAGGCAAGGTCGGTGGAGGCCGGAGGGGCCCACACCACCCCCTGGCGTGGCCTGGCCTGGCCCGCGCAACCAGGTGGTGTGGCCAGCCCCTCTCCGTCTCGTCTTCTGGCTCCGTGAGTCTTCCGGTAAAATATCGACTTTGGCTTTTGTTCGGTCCATGTCTGAGAATATTGATTTTCTGACTTTCCTGGAACCAAAAACAGCAGAAAACAGGCAACTGACACTATGGCATCTTGTTAATAGGTTAGTCCAAGAAAGTCTATGAAAAAGTACTCCAAAGTGTGGACAAAACACAAGAAAGTAGATAAAACCAAGCATGGAACATCAAAAATTATAGATACATTTGCAACGTATCAGTAATCCACTTAAGGGAAACTTGCTGCTGTTCTACAAACCTCTACACTTGGAGGCCCAACAATTGTCTATAAGAATAGAAGTGCGTAGACATCAAAGCTCCAAACAAATATTCCGGAACTTTTCCGAATCCTAGAAAATGACTTCCATTATATGAATATTATTCCCGGACCATTTCGGATCTCCTCTTGATGTCCTGGATCCAATCCGAAACTCCGAACAACATTCAGTCTCCAACTCATATTCCATATCTACTTAAATAGCACCGAACCTTAAGTGTGTCACCCTACGGTTTGCAAACTATGCAGACATGATCGAGACACCTCTCTGATCAATAACCAATAGTGGGACCTAGAGATCCATAATGGCTCCCACATATTCAATGATGACTTCATGATCGAAAGAACCATTAACATATGACACTGATTCCCTTTGTCACGCGATACTCTACTTATCCGAGGTTTAATCATTGGTATATCCATACCTAGTTCAACCTCATTGTCGATAAGCACTCTTTACTCGTACCGTGATATGACATCCCTTGTGACCTAGTCACATGCTTGCAAGCTAATTGGATGACATTCCACCGAGAGGGCCCAGAGCATATCTATCTGTCACTTGTATGGACAAATCCCATTCTTGATCCATGCGCTTCAACACATACTTTCAGAATACCTAATGCCACCTTTATAACCACCCAATTACAAAGCGGAGTTTGATGTCATCAAAGAACTCATCCGGTGATGGTGATTAACACGAGCTCATGGTCGAAGGATTAGGTTACTATGTATATGAAAGCTTGTAGCAAAACAAACTTAATGACTTGATCTTATGATATGCTTACTATGGGTGAATGTCCATCACATCATTATCCTAATGATATGATCTTGTTATTAATAACATCCAATGTCCATGATCAGGAAACCATGATCATCTATTAATCAACAAGCTAGTTCAACAAGATTCTTACTAGGGACTCTTTTATATTTACAAAACACACAAGTATTAGTGTTTCCTATTAATAAAATTATAGCATGGGATGTACACATTTATCATAAACACAAAGATATAATAATAACCACTTTATTATTGCCTCTTGGGCATATCTCCAACATCGGGCTAAACATGAAGCAGCAGCGAGGTCTTCAGTCCCGGTTAGCGAGGAGGTCAGCCAGAAGTCTGCTACCAAGGTACCTACGAGCAGCAGGTTGAAGATAAAATCAAGGCCGACGGCGGATTGTTCGGCGGCGGTGCGGGGATACGGCACCCAGAGCTCGAAGAAAACAACTCAGGAGAAGAGCGAGAGGTGAATTTTTCTTATTTGTGCCTTATTTTACAAGTAATTTAGTTACTACAAAATAGAATCGAATGAATTGAAAATTCCACTTTTTAATCAAATGAGGCACAACTTTGATACAACGTACCTATATGAGTTCACAGTTCATGCCCGCCAGTACACTACAAAACTAAATTTTGGTTGTGAGAGGGTTGTGAGAGGGTAGGATGTGCATCTTCTTGTGAATTACAAAGAGGTTGTGTCTATTTCATAGATGATAGATATACTTCATGCTAGGATTCCTTGGGGATCTAGACAGAGGACAAAATTGGTGTGGCACAATATGAGTGATACCTATATGCAAATTGAGCACTCCCATGAGCTTCAGATGGTTTGGGAGTGTTGTGTAGCTGATCATAAGGTGAAAGTCGAAGCGATGATTGATGATATGTATGTAGATACTGGAGATCTTGCTGCTAGAGCTTCGACTCCTCGATACTACGGACCAATACATGTTGATCTAGCTAAGTTCAGTATACACTTAGAAGTGGATTCATACATGGCAAAACTTAATGATGGAGTTAATAAGCTAGTCTCGTCATGTACTGTGGAGATCACAATTGATTCAAAAAACATAACCCTTGATGAAATGAGAGAGATGATCGGCAAACCATTATTGGCCCTAAGCATATGGCACGACTCCGGTGGTGGCATCATAAGAAGCAGGAATTCATAGAGCTAGGCAGAGCTTGGAGCAAGGACTTGACACAGACAAGGTGGTAACCACAACGTCGCGTCCCGGAGTGCACGGCTTGACATCGGAGTCATGCTGCTTCCTTCCTTGTCTAGGTGATGACCCATGTTCAACAACGCCGGACGAAGCTCTGGGACATGGTTGGGCGGCAACGGTGGCAATATATCAAAAGGGAGGTAGAGGCAGTGAGCTAGGGCTAGACCAAGCTAAGGTTTCATGAAGAGGGGTAGAAGGGAGGGAGATGTAGATGCATATCAAACAGGGTGGATGAGGATGGAGAGGCTCTCTCTGTGCAACTGATTTAGGCAAAGAAAATGAGGGGAGAGAGGAGCATGGGTACGGCGTGGGCACGACTGATGGTGATCACATGTGATGCTAGGAAAGAATAATAGGGCCAGGTGTCGTCGCTTTCCACCATTGGATAGGTTCAGTGAACCGGGGAGGCACCAGGGTGGTTCTTAGCTAGCTCAGTTGGGCTGCTAGCTTAGGGTTTTTGAGTTATCCACTAGGTTAAGAGAGAGAGATATAGGTAAAAGAGGCACAGACACACCAAGCACTTGTATGCCACGGTTGGATTAGATGGGGTGTATGGTTAGGTTATTTTGAGAAGTTTGAACAACTTCAAAAGCAAACAAAACTCAAAGGAATTTAAATAAGAAGAAAACAAATAAGAATGTTTAAGATTCCATGTGACATGGAATAGACTTTTAAATTGCATGTGCACTAGGGTTTAAACACAAGGAAGGGCACACATGCATTGGAGACTCTGGGAGTTCTAAAGCACTAGAATTAGGAGGGTGAAAAGTTTGTGTGGATCTACATAACAATAAATTGGCATGATTTAAGCACAAGGCAAACAAAAGGAACCTATATGTTTGATGTGGTAGAATTATGACAGGATCAAATGGACAATATGAGTGGCATGTTAGTAGGTAGAAGGAACTCAAGAGATATGCCCTCAACCTAACTTGGGCATCAAGCAACATATCAAGATGCAAATACATTATATCGAGAAGCAACAATATTAAAATAGGAGGAAAACTATAATGTATGCATGGTGATCATAACCAAAACAAGTGTTTTAATATGATGCTCAAATGCGATGTGGCATTATGACATGAGCATGATATTATGATGATGCAATAATGAAAAGTATGTAGCAGCATTAATCTTTATTTACTGTATAGCATTCCAATGTTAGACAACTGGGATGCTACATCATTGCATGTGTTCTTTTCCAAAACCACATTGATCCCCTAGTGTCATTGCATGTGTTCTTTAACAAACCACATTGATCCACATGACCACACACACTCCAGTGGATTCTGTGATGCAACTTATGTCACGCTGGTGCAACATTCTATGTGGAAGTCACTTTCTTATGTGTTTTTGGTCTCTCTGAACATGGTTTGACACATGGAGTCCCTATAGTCATTGCATGTGTTCTTTTCCAAAATCACATTGATCCAAAACCACATTAACCCCTAGTGTCATTACATGTGTTCTTTTCCAAATCACATTGATCCCCTAGTGTCATTGCATGTGTTTGTTTCCAAACCACCTTGATCCACATGACCACACACACTCCAGTGAATTCTGTGATGCAACTTCTGTCACACTGGTGCAACATTCCATGTGGAAGTTACTTTCCTATGTGTTTTTGATCTCTGTGACCATGGTTTGACACATGGAGTCCCTAGAGTCATTGCATGTGTTCTTTTCCAAAACCACATTTATCCCCTAGTGTCATTGCATGTGTTCTTTTTCAAACCACATGACCACACACACTCCAGTGGATTATGTCACGCAACTTCTGTCACACAGGTGCAACATTCCATGTGGAAGTTGCTTTCCTATGTGTTTTTGGTCTCTATGACCATGGTTTGACACATGGAGTCCCTAAAGTCATTGCATGTGTTCTTTTCATAAACCACATTGATCCCCTAGTATCATTGCATGTGTTCTTTTCCAAAATCACATTGATCCCCTAGTGTCATTGCATGTGTTGTTTTCCAAACCACCTTTATCTCCATGACCACACACACTCCAGTGGATTCTGTGATGCAACTTCTGCCACACTGGTGCAACATTCCATGTGGAAGTGTCTTTCCTATGTGTTTTTGGTCTCTGTGACCATGGTTTGACACATGAAGTCCCTAGAGTCATTGCATGCGTTCTTTTCCAAAACCACCTTGATCCAAAACCACATCGATCCCCTAGTGTCATTGCATGTGTTCTTTTCTAAACCACATTGATCCCATAGTGTCATTGCATGTGTTATTTTCCAAACCATCTTGATCCACATGACTACACACACTCCATTGGATTCTGTGATGCAACTTCTGTCACACAGGTGCAACATTCCATGTGGAAGTTGCTTTCCTATGTGTTTTTGGTCTCTGTGATCATGGTTTGACACATGGAGTCCCTAGAGTCATTGCATGTGTTCTTTTGTTTTGAGGTTTGTGCATATGCTAAAGACTATCAATAGAATTTTCTAGATGCTAGAATGAAAAAGAAGATTCAATGGTTGAAAATGTTGGGATTTGCTAGTCTTGATCCACCGATCAATATTTAAAGTTATTCGTACACTATATAGTGCTAAGAAATAATTAAGATGGTACATATGCAGAATATGCATCCGCCGTACGTGGTGTGTTATTAATCGTCGTGCATGGACATGGCATTCCACATAGTGCTTCCTCAGAATTTTAAAACCTGAATCGTGTGTTATTTGATCTATATATATTTAATTTACCTTGTTCAAACTATATGTTATGATAGTTCTAACTAACTTTATTATTTTCTAATGATTTTACTTAGAAAATCTCATGCAAGACAAGACATTGTTTTTTGGAGCATGTCTTTTGAAGAGAGCAATACTATGGAATATTTGTAGTTGACATTGTGTCACACAAATAGCCCGGAAGCACCTACACAGTTCAATTCACCAACGAGCCCTTCATCACCTATTTTAGTGGAGCCACTTGGACACAATTTGTCACTCGCTATGGGATGAACATCAGAGACATAATCATCTTCGCCCTCGAGACCATGTGCATGGCATCACGTACTTCGATTGCATCAACCCCAATTGGTCACAGCATGATGATGGGTATGAGGATGAGTACGACGAGGAGTAGATAGATAATAACTAGTAGTAGGATGCATGTTATCGCTCTAGCTAGTTCAACAATAACTTCTGGGGAATGTTACTTTATGAAATGCTATTGTATTGAATACTAAGTTCTCGATAAAATATTTTTGTAAAGTTAAAATATATTTATATATTTTTTATTTTCGAAAATTAACTAGTGGTGTGTCATGCAAATATTAATGAAACTAATGGCTTAGAACTTAGTGGAAGGCTAAACACACCACTAGTATCTAATATACTGGTGGTGTGACCAAGTTATTGTTGAGAAAAAGAGTAATTTACCCAAGACAAACGCTAAATAAAACATGAATATAATAACAGAAGTTAAACTAATCATATGAATTAGCGGATACACATTAAGAAAGATATCCAAGAGGATTGCAAAGCATACAACTTGAGATAAGATCAAAGCAAGATCTATAGGAAACCAAAGGGAACGACATACTATCTGACTAAGATAAACAAGATTGAGTAAGAGGATGTACATCACAGCAGAGGAACCATCGGTGTTGATGTTGGCACCGTCATCAGCCATGTCGTCGAGGAAGATGTTGCTGATGTTAAGGAAGAAGTCCTTGTTGGGGAACAAGTCGAGGCAGGCTCTATCCGTGAAGGAGTCTGTGATGAAGCCAGTAGTCGAGCCAATAACGCTCCCCAAAAACCTTATCACCCTTCTCCCGTACAGGATTCAAAGTAGCGGGGTCTTGTAGGTCTACTGTCCCGGCTAGAGGTGCACGCCGCAAGAAGGGATGGGGAAGAACGGAGCAGCATCACAATTCTCTGAAACATGAGGCGATGTACTAAAGCATGTCCAATGAGAGGACCGACCTCTCACTCTTATAGGCACGGGTAGGTAGGCGAACATGCAGCATCGGGAGAGGAAACGAATAGGCTAGGTTGAAGCCGAACAACCTCCATTAAGTTTGAATTAAATCTCAGAGGAAACGTTCGAATTAAATCTCCGAGGAAACATTCGAATTAAATCTTAGAGGAAACGTTCGAATTAACTCTTCGAAGAAATGTTTGAATTAAATCTCCATTGAGTGCATATTAAACACCAACTTACGTAGACTGTTCAAATTATTAATCCATTTATGTGTAGCAAAAAGAAAGAGAAGCTCTCAGCTCGAGGCATTCCCGCAACCCACGGTGCACGCGCGCGCCATGACGAGGTGAGGCAAGGCATGGTGTGGCGAGGCAGGCGGTGGAGGAGGAGGAGCGTGCATGTATGTCTCTCTCCTTCTTATCCTTTTATGAAGTGGTGAAAGATCCCCCTTATAAGGTGGTGTAATCTTCCTTCAACTAGCAATGTGGGACTAAATATTTGTCCCACCTCTTTCCATTCATGAATGGGCCACATGGGCCTCTAGGATTTTCAGGAATTATTAAAATGGAAATATGGGCTGGGCCATTTAGGCAAGAATTCCAACAATCCCCCACCATATCCCAGAGGCACATGAAGTTTACCTTTGGTTCCAAAACATTGTTTATATACTGGTACTATAGTGGAGACTGTTAAGTTGAACTTCCACCTAGAACTTTATGCTACACTAGGCTGCAACTTGTATAGTGGACTATGCCTTGAACTGCAAGTTTCTTGCAAACCTAGATTCACACAAAGTCTTGATCTATACTAGGCTACCGTGGGACTTCCCCGCAGGTGGATCTTATGTGTCATACTCCATGGCCTTTCATGAGTTTATTAGAGAGCACCCTACTCTCATAAACTGCAATGTTTAACAGTCATACTCATATAGGTGTGTTCTTCAAAAGATGTTCTGTAAGACAACATCTCTGCTTAAGATAAGCCACTTAGACCACATTAAGATAATAAATCAACCTGCCATGCAGAATAGGAAAGTATTGCATCTTCATGGAGTGGTGTTCATTAAAGTAGGGATACTTTCCTCTTAGCTAATCAATAGCTTGTCTCCCAATTCTAATTCATGGGATCTCCAATCACATAGACTGGTTTATCACTTTGAAAAACTCATATTGTGGGTCTCATACCCATCTCCTTCGATGCATTTTTATCACATTGCGAGATAGACCCTTTGTGAAGGGATCTGCCAAGTTTTTAGATGTTTGGATATAATCCAATGCAATAACTTTGGAGTTTCTCATTTTCCTGACAGATTTCAGTCTCCTATTCACATGTCTTGATGACTTCATATTATCCTTAGAAATATTTACTTTGAAAATCACTATTTGATTATCGCAGTTCATAAGGATTGCAGGTATGGGTTTTTTAACCACAGGTAAGTTCATCAAGAGTTCACGAAGCCACTCTGCTTCAACTGTGGATGTGTCTAATGATGTGATTTCTGCTTCCATAGTTGACCTTGTTGAGATGGTCTACTTGCAAGACTTCCAAGAAACAGCGCCACCACCAAGTGTGAATACATATCTGAAGGGAATATGCCCTGAGAGGCAATAATAAAGTTGTTATTATGTATTCCTTGTATATGATAGATCTTTATTTTGCATTATTTTAATTGTATTGATCGGAAACGTCAATACATGTGTGTTTAATAAACAAAAAGGGTTCCTATTTATGCCTCTCTTATAGACTAGCTTGTTGATTAACAAGATGATCAAGGTTTCCTGATCATGGACATTGGATGTTATTAATAACAAGGTCACATCATTTGTGAAATGATGTGATGAACATTCATCCGAAGTATAGAATTACGATCAAGTCATTATGTTTATATTTCTATAACATCATACGAAGTAATCTTTATCCTTCGACCATGATATCATGTTAATTGCTAACAACGGAAGAGTATCTTGATAACATCAAATGTCACACCGTAACAGGGTGACTATAAAGATGGGTTCAGTGCTACGAGTGTTACGTTGAGGCTCATGGATCAAGAGTGGAATTTGTCAATCCCGATGACGGATAGATATACTCTGGGCCCTCTCGGTGATATCACATTAAGATAGCTTGCAAGCAAGTGATGTGATCACTAGAATGTTATATCACGGGAACGAGAAAAGAGTGCATGCCGGTAACGAGACCAAACTAGGTATTTGGATACCGATGATCGAATCTCGGACATGTATTATATGATGAGACAAAGGGATTAAGTTACTAGCGTTAAAGGTTCTCACGATCATAGAAGTCATCGTTGAATATGCAGGAGTCAGTATAGATCTCCATGTCCCGCTTCTGATTATTGATCTGAGAGGAGTCTCAATCATGTCTGCATTATTCGCGAACCATAGGGTGACACACTTAAGGGTTACCGGACACCATTTTGGAGTACATATGTTTCAGACGAAAGGATTGCAAAGCGCAGGAATTGTTTCGATAGAAACCAGAATTGTTTCGGGTGAAATTGCAGAAAGTGATTCTGCATGTGATATTAAAATGTTGCAAGGGGTTTTATGTGAATGTTTGTTAATTAAAGTAATTAACAAAATTCTGAATAAATTTAATAAAAGATTTTATTAAATTAGAGAGCATTAAACTTAGAGAATTTTAATGCATTTAAAGTAGAGACTTTAAAAGGGAATGTGAAGAGCCATTTTAATGTGGAGGGAGTTACCACCACATGAATGGAGGAGGTGAGGGGTCACCTCCATGAGGCGCTGGCCATGGAGGAGGTACCCCCTCCTCCTATAAAAGGCCGCCCTCTCCCTCCTTCTTCCACACACCTCCTCGTGAAGGATCTCTCTCCCCCTCTAGAATTATTCCCCCATGGTCTCAGATTAGCGAGATACATGTTCCCGGTGGCAGGAAGGAGTTGTTGCTTCCGCTGCATTGCTGGAGCGAGGAGGTGGAGATTGTCCGGTGGCTTGAACGTGTGTGCGAGGACGGATGCGCTGCTGATTTGCGGCGCTCGGACTTCCACACGATCTTGAGATCGGCAAGTGTACGACTACATCAACCACGAGTTCCTACTCGTTAACAAAACTCATTGTCTTCGAGGGTAAGTTCTCGATGGATGTATGTCCACCCATTGCTCTGTATCTAGTAGATAGATCTTGGCGTATAGTTCTCATCGTAGGAAATTTTTTGTTTTCTATGTTGTGGACCCAACAATATCCACTCGTGGCCTTTGTCTCATCAACATCAAATATCCAATTTTAATCACTATAACCCTATAGTACCCTCGAATACCCGGTATAGTGAATGCCGTAGCTCGCAATGCCTTTTATATAGCGCATAACTCTCTCAAGAGCATGTCAGTGATCATCTCCTAGATTTGAAACAAATCGACTGAGTTTGCTTATAGCAAAAGCAACGCCAGGCCTCTTGGCGCTAGCTAAATATATAAGCGAGCCAATAATTTGAGAGTATCTCAGTTGGTCTCTAGTATTTCCTCGATTCTTTGGAATCATCCCATTAGGATCATACGGTGTAGGAGAAGACTTGCAGTCGCTATACCCGAAACGACTCAAGACCTTTTCCACATAGTGAGACTGAAGCAATGTAATCCCACCATCATCATCTCTCAATAGCTTGATGTTCAGGATAACATCAGCTACACCCAGATCCTTTATCTCAAAGGAACGAGATAAGAAATCCTTGACTTCCTTAATTGCATTAAGGTTGGTTCCGAAAATCAGTATGTCATTAACATAGAAACAAAGGATGACTCCTTCACCCCCACCATGGCGATGGTACACACATTTGTCAGCTTCATTTACACCAAAGCCTGTAGCAGTTTAAGTTCTTTCAAACTTCTCATGTCAGTGCTTAGGGGCTTGTTTTAGGCCATATAAAGACTTCAACAACTTGCACACCTTTCCTTCTTGACCATTTACCACAAATCCATCTAGCTGATCCATGTAAATTTCCTCATCCAACTCTCCATTTAGGAAAGTTGTCTTAACATCCATTTGATGAACAAGAAGATCATGAGAGGCAGCCACTAAAAGTAGTACTCGAATGGTGGTCAATATGGCAATAGGTGAATACGTGTCAAAGAAGTCTTCACCTTCTTTTTGAGTGTATCCCTTGGCCACAAGTCGTGCCTTGTACTTCTCAATAGTACCATCAGGCCTAAGATTTTTCTTAAACACCCATTTACATCCTACAGGTTTGGACCCATAAGGACGATCGGTGATATCCCATGTTCCATTGGCTAAGATGGAATCCATCTCATTGCGGACGGCTTCCTTCTAGTAGTCGGCAACAGGAGATGCATAGGCTTCTAAAATAGAAGTGGGAGTATCATCCACGAGGTACACAATGAAATCATCACCAAATGACTTGTCCTCTGTCTCTTGCTCCTTTTAGGAACTTCATTATCATCCTACTTAGGATTTTCCACATGTTCAATTGGAGTGGTAGGTCCAGAATTTGTAGCAAATTCCTGACTGGATGAACTAGACATCTCCTAATTTGACGAGCTAGGTATATCCTTCATAGGAAAGGTATCCTCAAGGAAAGTCGAATAAGTCAACTCCATAATTGTACCGACATGCATGTCAGGTACCTAGAATTTTACTATCAAGAATCTATAACCAATACTATGGAAAGCATAACCCAAAAATACACAGTCAACGATTTTTGGTCCAAGCTTGCTCTTCTTGGGAATTGGCATATGAACTTTTGCCAAACATCCCCAAATCCTTAGGTAAGAGAGTTGTTGTAAAACTTTGAAATTTTTGTATTGGTTTGCAGAATATGATTTGCAGTATACATTATTTTGTAGTACGCTAGACGGGGCGGAACAAATGTAGCAAAACTGAACCGTAAAATGGAGTATTATGTTTTGCGGTTCAATATGTGGCATCTGATCCACCCCGCCCTTTCTCGCACCGCAAACCAGTTTTCTGGTTTACCGCATCCATGTTTTGCAGTACCACGGGATGCGGTATCTGCTAGAGGTGCTCTAATCCGGGATGCTAGTTGGCATCTGCAAAGAGACCCGAAGTGTGGAGCAGATGTATGTGCTCGCCAAAGCGACGAATGTACTAATTGGAGCAAGATAAGTAGTACTCCTGCTAGTTAAACTATGGATTTGGATTTAGGCTAGTCAACATGCTAAATCAAGTTGATATTTGGAGTTTAGCCAACTAGAGGGATTTGTGGGTGTATAAGCAATCCATGGATTGATGTTGTTGATTTTTATTCAGTTATATTTAGTTGTTGCAGGATTCTGGCGATGCACTTGGGGTAAAGACCACGACGACATTGATCATTCTTGCCGCTCCAGGACTCTCAATCTCAAGCTGCAACCCCTCCGCAACACCACTGACTTCCTATATTGATTCATTAAATTGATATGTGTCTAATTTTTTGATGTGTGCTTATGTGTACTTCACAGACACATGGTTGTTGTTGATAACTTGATGATGTGTGTGGGTACACTACACACATGCGGTTCTTTTCTGTATGGAATATTTGTTCTTAGGCACCCTGAGAATCATCAAATTCGATGGACAAATGCATGTCATTAGATCAACCGTGGATTCGCCCGTGTCGTTAAACCAACATCCTAATGATGACCAATTTCCATCCAGAAGGCGTGTTGATCCACCCTCTCTGGTTTATTTTCCTCACCATATCTCCCTCAATTTTCTTGCACGCTATATGTGATTGTCAATGTAGGCCATTTAGTTGGATTTTTTAAACTCATGTTATGCTGGTGTTCCAACAGCTCGCGGTGACGACCTACATGAGTCTCTTTTGTGGTTGTAGCTTATTGCATCCAGCTAATAGTTACCAACCTAGCTCTGATGAAGTTATCCATGTGTTTAAGTTATAGTTATCACCATGCAATCAATGTTGTTATCCTATCCTTTTGATAATAGTTATCAACCCGGTACTGATGGAGTTATCCATCTGTTTAATATATAGTTGTCAACCCAATACTTATAGAGTTACCCAAGTTCTTAGAGTATAGTTACCAACCTAGCTCTTATGAAGTTATCAGTGTGTTTAAGTTATAGTTATCACCATGAAATCGATGTTGTTATCCTACTCTTTTGCTAATAGGTATCAACCTGGTACTGATGGAGTTATCCATGTGTTTAATATATAGTTATCAACCCAATACTTTTAGAGTTACCCAAGTTCTTAGAGTATAGTTACCAACCTAGCTCTGATGAAGTTATCCATGTGTTTAAGTTATAGTTATCACCATGAAATCGATGTTGTTATCCTACCCTTTTGCTAATAGTTATCAACCCGGTATTGATGGAGTTATCCATGTGTTTAATATATAGTTATCAACCTAAAACTTGTAGAGTTACCCAAGTGCTTAGAGTATAGTTACCAACCTAGCTCTTCTGAAGTTATCCATGTGTTTAATTAAGTTATAGTTATCACCATGAAATCGATGTTGTTATCCTACCCTTTTGCTAATAGTTATCGACCCGGTACCGATGGAGTTATCCATGTGTTTAATATATAGTTATCAACCCAATACTTATAGATTTACCCAAGTGCTTAGGGTATAGTTACGAACTCAACACTTGTAGAGTTATCTTGGTGTTTAGGATAGAGTTATCAACCCAGTACTTATAGAATAGAGTTACCCAAGTGTTTAGGTTATAGTTCTCTATGGTTCAGAGTAGAGTTACCTGTGTGTTCACCAAACCGATATAGTTATCCCACCCTCTGCTAATAGTTATCCACTCATTACTTATGAAGTTATCTAGCTATTCAGAGTATAGTTATTAGCAAGAAGTCGACATAGTTACCCTTCCCTCTATTAATAGTTACAACCTGCTCCCTCCATTTCAAAATATAAGATGTTTTAGCTTTGTGAAAGGAGTGTATCTATTTTTTTTAATATTTAGATCCGGAGTGAACCTACACGCTAAAACGGGTCTAGATACACTCCTTTCACAAAGCTAAAATATCTTATACTTTCACACAGAGGGAGTATACATATGAAGTTACCTATATGTTTTAGGGCTTGGTTGTTGTCTTGAATTCGATATGCTTATCACCCTAATACTTATAAATTTGTGCATGTGTTTTAGTGTATAGTTACCCTTGTCCACGATAACATCACAGCCCCAAGGTGATAACTCACTAATGAAAGCAGCTTGTAATTTCTAAGCTTGAATAGAGTGTAAAGAGCCGCCAAAAGTGAGGTCTAGTTTGAAGTCGAAACTCCGTTCTTAGGGTAGATAACTTACATATTACATCCTGGTTAACTTACGTGTTACCTATGGGTATTGATTCCGAAAAAATTTATTGTAACATATCAACATGAGATCTAGTTTTAAAGATCTTGTCGTGACTAGTCCAACGGTAAAAATAGATTCTAAATCGGATCAACGGTGTGAGCTATAAACCTTTTTAAATTTTTAGATTCCGCATTTAATCCAAATGACATCGCCTTTTTTTTCTAGAGGCATGCAAAAAAGACTCCACACAACCCCTTCATAAGGTGGTTAACTTACTTATCGTAGCACAGATAACTCACATGTTAATGGTGGGTATCTTTTGGGTCTGAAAACCATTTGTTGTATCGTATCAACATGAGATCTAGTTTTGAATATCTCACCGCGACTAGTCTACCAGTGAAAACGAATTGGTAAATCGAATAAACGGTTTAACTTACAAAAGATTCTGAATTTTTAGATTTTTGAATTTAATTCCAGCCATATCAATAGTTTTTGTCATTTTGAGTTATCATGTGTTCATGATAGAGCTATCATGACTAAACCGATGTAGTACCTTGCTCTCTAGGTAATAGTTATCCACTCATTATCTATGCAATTATTCATGTGTTCAAGATATTGTTATCATCACCAAATCGATTTAATTACTCCTTCCCTCTAGCTAATAGTTGTCCAACATAAAAAAAATACCAAATTAGATTAACGATTTGATCTACAAAATTCTTTGACTTTTCGGTTTTGCATTAAATTCTAGTGATGTAATCAATTTTATCCTCCGTAAATAACTCCTTCCCTCTAGCTAATAGTATGCATGCACTAAACATGGAGATTCTTTTTGCCGTTGGCCTAGTAAATAACCTTTGCACTCGCATGACACAGTCACGCGGGATGTTGATGATTTAAGTCAGATGTTATCGGAACGAAAATAGGTGCTCCGTGTGTGACGTTATTGTTGGATCCATCGGGAATTGAAATCGATAGAATTCCTCACGTAGTCGCGTTCAAATTCGTATGTAATGGAGATGGTATGGACAATTTTATCATTTTTCGTGCATGTGCAAGAGGCCCTATAGAATTCGTTCATACTATGGGTAATTTATATAGTACATCAGTGTGGAAAAACTCGGTGCAACAAGACGACGACAAGAAAAGCTTAGGGCAGACAAGGACTTGGCAACCATGCAGCTGATAGGTTTGAGAGGTAAGAATCTGCAACAAAATTTCGTAGTGGCAGAATTCAGTTCATGTGGCACAAAATGTTCATATGATGTTTATTCGACTCTTGATGCAGTGTCATCTGTTCTCTATGCAGTTTGGGGTTTCAAGCTGGAGCAGATCATGATAAATTGGGCTTCTAACTCGGTGGTCACTGCAGTATTAGTGCCAGAGACCTGCTCAGCTAGGATAGAGAGCTGCTTACTAGCAGTAACCACCCGAGGTCTTGAGCTCATAGTGCAGATTCAGAGAGCAGCTAGGGATCTCGGCTGGTTAGTGTAGTGGCGTAGTGCATGTGTACATAGGCTTCCTGTGCTCATGCTGATACTTTAGTGACTGGAAAAATAGATTGCAAACTGGCAAAAGAGTATTCGGATGTAATTTCTCCTTGGACAAAGTTCAATAAAATTTGACAGCATGTGTCATTTCTATTGCAGTAGCATGTTCAATAGTGACAAGGAATATTTTCTTTCAGCCTTTGACTATACAAGTTGAACTCTTTGACTGTACAAGTTGAACTCAACTGTTGCTTTCTGAATAACAATGTAATGTGTCTGAAGTAAGTTGGGAGTAACCAATGGAGCTAACTTGCTGGATAGTCTACTTTGTGGCCATGCCTGAACTTGGAATCAGAAATTCAGGTCCCAGCAGAGATAATATACAAACACATAGGCTAAATCTGCTGGAGAGGGCAGGATGGATTATTGCAGTAACATGCTCAATAGTAACATGGAATATTTTCTTCCAGTCTTGAACTCAGGTGTTGCTTTCTGAATAATAAGTTAATGTTCCCGAAGTAAGCTGGGAGTAATCAGTGAAGCTAACTGGTTATTGCTGACTTGCTTTGCCTACTTTGGTGTCAACTTCGGACTCTAAGACAGGCTATGCCTCAACTTGGCATCAGAAATTCAGGTCCCAGCAGACTCTTTTGATATACAGACAGAGACAGATAGGCCAACTCTGCTGAAGAAAGTAGAATGCTGAAGCCTAATACCATGGCAGGTAACAAGAACAAAAGCAGAAGAGTTTTCAAATGGCCGATCATTTTTGATCCAGAGGTTTCATAAAATTCCTAGCACTGACAAGTTTTCATGAATTACTAGTTGAATGGCCATGCGTTGCCACGGCCCTCAAGTTTTCGTACCACAATATAACGCAGGTAGAAATCCACATGTATATAAAGATATAGTAGCATAGTATTCCGAAAACAATTAAAGATCTGAATATTCTTGTTATCGCTATAGTCAAACATATAGATTGGTAAAGTGTTGAAGCAAGTTGGGACTAGCCAATAAAGCTAACTGGGGAGTGCTGACTCTATTCGACGGTCTGCTTTGGTGTCAGTTTGAGATTCTAAGACAGGATATGCCTGAACTAGGCAATGGAAATTCAGGTCACAGCTGAGCAGACCGTGTTGACATACAAACAGATTGGCTAAATCCACGGGAAATAGCAGAATGGATGAAGCCTAATACCATGACAGCTAACATGGACAGAAGAGTTTGATTACACTTTTTTTTTTAATCAAAGAGTTTGATTACACTTGGTATAGAGGTCTCCTGAATTGCCTAGGGCTGACAAGCATTTATGAATTATTAATATGTCTACTCATTGGGCTCTTTGTACATTGATGAAAGAAGCTCAATTGCTCATGAATAAAAGATGCACCCTGGGATAACACAAACAAAAAAAATAAACATTTCCATTCTAGGTATTCACTCATTCAACGGTACCAAATAAATGGCACTGAATAGAAACAACAGGAAACACTCCAAAGGGATACAAGACAGATAGATCAAGCATGCGCCGCAATGAAGAAGTGGCAATCACATGAAACCAAATCTCGCAAGTCGGATACAAGGTTTGATGCTCTCACCGACCTGAAGGATGGACGCTCATCTTGATGCTCCAGTCACACCAACCCTTTGTAACTGTAATACAAGCAGACAATTCACTGACATGGTGTGCGGTCCGACCATCAGAAATGCAGTTATCATCACATTAACAGCAGTAGGATATAGCAATTCTGAGGAGTGGATCAGGTCCTTCAGCTGAGCAAATTCGAGCGCATTTGCTGAAGGTAGCTGGTATAGAGACAACAGCTCGCATTTTCTGTCTGCACAAAACATGTAAAGAAAAAAGTGGGCAAGTGCTTAGAAATAAAAAATATATATAGACAAGAGGTTCATCGAACAACTACTAATTATACAAGCTTACTGTATTAACTGTATTACAGAAAGGCAGAGAGTGCTTGGAAACTTATAACATAGAAAGAGTAGAATACCTAATGACTTCTGCACCGAGTGGAACAATTACCAAGACTTCCGCAAAAATATCACAATGGATCAACTCAATGGAGAATACCAATATAGACCATCAGAAAATACTAAAGGCTCAAGTAAACCACAGCACGGTAAAGGAAGAACAGGAAGATGCAAAACTCAGGAGGAAAATATTATTACTGTCATCATACTGTGAATTTACAGGAGTTTGAGGCAAAGAAAGGGTAACACGATGAACAAAATCTTAGTATCACAGGATTTACAGTTACATCCATCAGAAGAACTCAGTCCAAGTGATTCTGCCAGACTTCAAAATCAGTGGCGCTTGCATTCCACCTACGACCTTGCTTACGGAACTCGTGTCAACTCTTCAGGAACTTGAACATCTGGGCATTCACGCAGCAACAGAAGGAAGTCGTTTTGAATAGTTTGGAGCCTATTTTCCTCTGGTGGACGATTGTCCTTAACAATACTCTTATGAAACAGCTGCAGTGCACCGTCGGATGAAATTTCTTGCACAGAGCTGTGCAGATCTTTAAGGTTTCCTCTACGCTGGTCATCGAGCAACAACTTTTCTTTTAGACTGTCGGGAAGGCTATCCAATGCGCTGCTTGAAGGGCAACAGAAAAAGGAGATGTAATAAATGGAAATGTTACATGAACAAGTCTATATAAGAAAACTGACAACCAGAAATCCACTTTACCTAGTGATCCCCCGAACGAGACCCCACTTGTATCCAACATGCACAGATTGCTTAAACCCAATGTTGAAGCCCTCTTGGGCAGCATCCTTCTGCCCTTCAACTATGCCATCCCTATAGCCCATCTACAGAGAAACCAAAACCCTTACTTTCAAATTCTTTTTTATACCAATACAAACTCATGATTCATGATTGACCAATAACCATGGAGGTCAAAATCATTGTATACCTTAACAAACTGGTTCTTCCTGTGGGCCCCATCTCTGTCTAAGATGGCAGCATCATCCCAAATGTCATCATCAGCATCAGCATCAGCATCATCAACATTGCCTGAATCAAAATTGGTGCAAAAATTCAGGTTTTGACATGGAGCGCATGTTAAAAAAGAACCTTCATTGTTTAACTAAACATAAAGTATGCCCAAGTAACGTGCATGGCAACAATAGACAGATAAAGGTTGCAAAATCTAGTGATACTACTTGAGAACAAGGCTAGGACGCACCAGGCCAATCGACTTCTTTCTCCCTCGAAGGCATCGATGGTGATGCCACCACTTGTAGGTCTCCCAGGGACGCTGCCAAACCGTTCACACCCTCAGAGCCAGTCATCGGAAAGCAATCTGCACTTGAAACATGGAGCACCAAGGAGAATGGTCAGGTGACAGGCAGCAAACTTACTTCCCCCCCTAGTTCACTGCCCTCGTATCATATGATACCATATACCCTTTCTTTTCATACGCAAAATTATAAACTCTGCCCTATCTCTATCATTAAAAGGCTTCATCACTAACACCAAATACTCCAAGACCTGTGAACCTCTTTTTTCCTCAACCCCAAGGCCCAAACTGTAATAGGCTAATAACTAGCCCCAGTCAGCTCCGCTACAGGGATCCCTTTTCTAACACATGTAACATAGGTATCAACAAATCATGGAACAAGTTATCATTATCCAAACAAAAAAGACCGGAAAGTACAATATAATTTTCACACCTATATAAAAATAGTTACTTGTGAAATGTTTAGCTACTCGTGCTCAAAACACTGAACTGACAACTCCAAAGACAAAAATCTATCCCGATGATAATTTATCCATCTTCGAGACAACGTAAAATCTGGCACATGTAAATACATGAACTCTTTTTAAGCCACACTAATATAGAAGCAGTGATCAAACTGTAATTTGTAAACACCCCTGTACTGATTAAATGGGGAGCACACCACATATATAAAAAGGCATCTGTAATATGTAGATAAAACAGAAGCATTTGACCCAAAAAGTAGCATTGGAAATTGTCAAGTAGCATTGAAAATTGCTAGCAATACATGATGGACCAATCTGAACCAATACACGGTACAACACTGCACTATTTGGACCATGAACACAACAATGCAACAGGGGAAGTTAATGTAGGCAGAAAGTTGATGGAGATTTCGTTCAGGAGCACTTCTATGAAAACTTAAATGAAAACAGCAAGCCTACGGCAGGCGGGAAACGATGAGAAAAAGGGTTGGGCTAGAATAGAAGGAGGAAATTAGTTAATGCAATCACAGTTTTTTTATAAAAAATAGAAGGAGGAAAAGATGCAGAAGCAACTATTCATTGGTTTTTTCACAGATGGATGAAAAAGTTCAGTAGTACAGAAGTAAGTATCCACATCTTAAACCTTTGGTGATCACCATACCAACTAATGAGGAACAAATGCTATTACACTGGTAGAGAACCACCATCCTGGTGAAGGACTAAGCTTATTCTAGGTGACAATGTGAAAGTACCTACCATGCTACTCCCTCTGTTTCAAAATATAAGATGTTTTAGCTTTGTGAAAGGAGTGTATCTAGAACCCTTTAAGTGTGTAGGTTCATGTAAGTTTGGAGTGAACCTACACACTAAAAGGGGTCTAGATACACTCCTTTCACAAAGCTAAAACATCTTATATTTTGAAACGGAGGGAGTACATGATAAAGGAATCAACAAATACAGGTCGGGTGGTAAAGAACATAACATGGAATCTGTATCACACGTGACTGGTATATGCAGCTTCTAGACTAATGATGTTTCAGCCTTCAGTTTCAGAAACATAATAAATAGTGAATTTATTTGCTTCAGACTTTTTCTTTGTGTGCTATGCCATATACATAGGAAGACCATGTCTTTGTAGGGCTTGTTACAGGTTAAGTTGCTTGTTTATGGTACAGATAGGAGAGAGTTTCTCAAGAGGAAAAGATATACACCAGTAGGTCAGCAAAACAGTTGCGGCACACCTTTTGTCTCAATAGAGAACAGTATTATAAACATCACTAGTACTGATTAGCAGTGATCAAACAGATCAAATTAATCTCAAAAGGCCTACAATATTTGGATTTGGAAGAATTCCTGCGAGTCAATCTGAACCAATATGTAATGTACAATCCGAAACAAGACATGAATTTGCACCAGTACATAAGTGGACACGGTTAACGAATGCAACAGGGGAAATTAATCTAGGTAGAAAGATTGATGGACACTGAAACTTGCCATTGATGAAAACTAAAATACCTTTAGCTAGGACAGAGTGGAGGCGACGGCACAGAGGTATTGGGGAGGAAGAGGAGTAGGAGGAGGCGGCCGCTAAGGCAACAGGGGGCGCGAGGACAGGCTGTTAGACTAAACTAATTGTCACATGTATGTAGTACATCGGCACATTGGGAAAGTGTCCATCCGCTTTGTACACTGAGTAGATGTGTGAGGGAAGTTGCACCGTACACTGTATAGGCAATCGCCAGCAGCGTGGTGAGCTATGTGCTCGCGGTATGGTGCTGCAGTGTGTGTGGGGTTGGTGTTTGTAACCTGCCTCCTGAAGAAAAGGCTTGGGTGTGTTTGTTGCAAGATGAATACAATCAGATAAAGCGAAGGGCATTTGTTGCCTGGGGAAACTGACCTGTGTGCTGCTATCTGCTTTCTTGCTTGCATTCAGTCGAACAGGTTCAGGGCGTGCGTGTGTCCACCGTGTTCCATAGCGAGAGAGAAAGATGCTCTGGCTTACACAGGCTGGACAGCGTGGTGAGCGCGCTGTGGGCGTCGGTTGCGGAGCTGGCGGCAGCGTCGTCGAGCAAGGAGGCCTTGCCGAGCGCCGGTGAAGGGCGCAGTGGCCGGCGGCGTTGGGGGGATAACAGAGTCGAGGGCAGCGGAGTTGGGGATGGCAGAGCAGAGGCGCGATTAGTGGGCTGGCTATTTGGGAAACGGTTTGCGGGATTAGGCCTAGTGTAGAAAAATGTTGAACATCACTGTACTTATTAGCAGAGGTGGATCCATATCCTTTGTAAGTAGTCAACGTACGAACTGTTTGATTGATCCGAGAACAACAAAATTATATGTTAGCTGATGGACATAAAAAGGGGTAATTCACAAATAAACTCACATTCAAGAATCAAGAGTACTGGAACTCTCAACAATCTCTCAGAAGGAGCATCGCAGTTCTCATCAATCCTTTCTAAAAAAATCGCATGAATCCTTTCCACTGTCCCCCGTCCATACCCAAAACCTAGGGCTGGAATGATTCCACAACTTGTGCAGCGGAAGAAGCAAGCAGGAAAAAGAGAGAGAGAGGATGGAACCATACCTTCACAACGGCGACGGCGATGTCGGGATGGAAACGGCCTGGGCAGCGTCTGATGCCCAGGGCAGGGACAGGGGCAGGCGGCGGCGGCTGGTGGGGGTGCGTTGGCGCTTGCCGGGGCGCCCGAGGTCCGCGGGGAAAGGCGGCGTCGGAGCTCTGGGGGGAGGGCCGCGCCGGATGGGGGCTAGCCGGCGTGGGAGCAAGATGGGGGCGTCCGAGGTCCGCGGGGAAAGGCGGCGTCGGAGCTCTGTGGGTAGGGAGAGCAGAGCGCAGGCGGCGACGGCGCGATAGGAGAGACGGACTGCTAAATTGGCCTACTCCACAGACACTGGAATCTGGGTCGACACGATAGACTGAATTTGTTTCCATAATATAATTATTTTTCCAAATAGTATAAGGGCTCGTTTGGATCCCCTGAATTCATTTCATTTCATACAAATGCTTTCCGGTCTTTTTTTTTGTCTCATAGCGAATGCATCCGGGCTAAACGATGCCTTGATCTGTATGCATCTGGATTTCTTTATAAAGTACGTGCTGTAGTAAGTTTTTTGTAGATTCAGAAAAAGTCGACAACTGCATGCATCGCGCATCTAGTAGTGTTCAAATGCGGAAATGCGGGTGAAGCTCTAGTGTTAGAATGCACACCTGAAAACCTGTTCGTTCTGCATCTGATTGTTCGTTTTGTTCTTATATATGCCGTCCTGGGCTGCTATGCTTCAAATTATTCATCGCTCTATGTATGCTGATCTGAAGTGAAAACAACATGGCCACAAGCATGCTATGACAACTGCTTTGCAATGTCAATTTGATCACCTATGCAATATTCAAAACATGGTGGGTTTAATCTTACAAGCTGCCCCAAACCTTCTAAACCTTTGCAGTATAGAACTCATGCAAAGGAGAAAACGGTCTGAATTGTGAGATGAAGAGTCTACCCAAAACAGTCTGAATCTTAGCAGTATACAACTCATGAACAGAAAGGCAATATACAGTGGCACACACACACACACAAAGATAGAGGGGAGAGAGGTAGAGAGCATAGTTGCAGGGTTCGGGATCGGTGGCGCGTTCCGTGACCCCGGATCGATCGACCCGGTTCGAGGGTCAGGAACCGGAGTGGATCGACACGATTCGTTTTTTTGTTCGTGATCCTGTTCTGCGTTCCTAAATTAGCGACCCTGAAATATGGTAGTACCATTAAAAATAAAGCGAAAAATTGGTAATTCCAAGCGCCATATTTGGGCTCATTAATACCCTTGATTCTGCGGCTCTACCCTTAATTCCAAGCGCCATATTTGGACTCATTAATACCCTTGATTATGCGGCTCTACCCTTAATTCCAGGCGCCATATTTGGGCTAATTAATACCCTTGATTTTGCGACCCACTCTATCGATCCATGGTCATCGATCCAAACCAAAGTGGATCGCGATCCACGATCCAACTTAGCGTACCAGAGATGTGTACCACTGACCAATCCTTGTTTGCTGGCATGTTGAACCTCGTTCCCTAATCCCGTTCCTTGATCCGGACGATCCGGTTCGCTGGCAACTATGGTAGAGAGAAGGGGAACATACCGTTCTTGCTTAAGCAGATGACAGGACGAGGTTAAGGATGAGGCGGCACTTCAAGTTCATGGTTGGATGCTCCATGGGTTCTTGATCCGGTGAGGTTGTGCTCCAAAACTGCACATCCAGAAGGCTAGGTTTAGAGTTTAGAAAAGGGAAAGGACATGTGATAGAGAGGGCAAAAGAGGAGAGGTGCTGAGGAGACATACCTGCGAGGGTGGGTGAGATGTGGCTGACAGCGGCTCACCGGAGAAGGGACACTCCCGGCCAGAGGTCAACGGCGGCGGTAGGATCTTGGTAGGGAGTAGTCATGTGAAAGGATAGAGATGTCGCCTAGAGGGGGTGAATAGGCAATTTCAAAACTATTACGGTTTTGGCTTGATAGAATGCGGAATTAAACTAATGTTTATTTTACAAGCACAAAATCTAAATACACTAGGCTCAACTAAGTGCACCAACACAAGTTAAGCTAAGCAAGATAGCACAATATAAATATACCACAAGTCATAAGCAAGATATAAGTACTTCAAACTCGATGGCTATCAGAAGGAAAGTAAGTACGGGTATAGAGATAACTGAGGCACGCGGAGACGGAGATGTATTCCTGTGTTCCCTTACAAGTAAGGTACGTCACGTTGGAGAGGTGTGGAATTCCACAAAGGATTTCCCAACGCCACAAAGACTCACCTTCTTCTCCGAGTTTATCCCACGAAGGAATAGGCCATTTCCTTATGGCTAGCTTTTCCTCCACTCCGGACATGGCAAGCTCCACAACCACTTCACAAGCTCCACGAATGAGAAGCCCGGGTCTCTTCACAATCTTCCATGAAGAGCACACCGCGGCACCAACCGCCAAGCCAACTAGGAGGTCACCCTCCAAGAGCAACAAGCTCATGGTCTCTCACTCGAACAAATCGTAATGGAGAGCTCAACACTTATGCAAGAATGCAAAGCAAGAACACCAAGGGTGTTCAATCCCTCACTCTCAAATCCCACCAAAGCAACAAGTGCTAGGGAGGAATTAGAGAGAAAGAACAATGGTGGAAGTCAACCAATGACTCCAAGATCTAGATCCAAAGGGTTCCCCTCACTTAGAGGAGGAATTGATTGGTGGGGATTGTAGATCTAGGTCTCCTCTTCCAAAGCCCTCAAAAAGATGCAAGAGTCATAGGAGAGAAGGGAGAGGAAGCAAGCTCAAGAGGTTCAACAATGGAGGTCAATTTCATGGTCAAGAACATCCAAAAACGTTGGGGGAAGAACCCCCTTTTATAGGGAAAGCAAATATGGTTGTTGGGAGGAATCCTGCGAAAACTCGGTTTAAAAGTCAGTTCGACCGGCCCCGGGACCGGGAAACTCAGTCCCCAGGCCGGAGAACCGGCCTACAAACCAGAAAACCTCTGTTTGCCAACTCGGAATAGACTCAGTCATGAAAACTAGAAAATCCAGTTTCAGATCCGGTCTAACCGGCGCTGGCGCTGGACCATGCGGTGTGGGAGTTAGTTGAACCGGACCCACAACCGGGATGAAACAGACTTCACAAAAACGCAATAACTTTTGCATCCGGACTCCGATTTCGATGATCTTGGGCTTGTTTTGACGAGGACAACAAGCTTTACAAGGTGGTGCATAAAAAACATCATAGTCCAACAAAGTAGGGTAGAACAAAATAAAAAAAGGTATGAAGCCTCCCTATGAGAAGAACCGGTAAAACCTTCAAACTCGAAAACGCCATTGAAGATGCATACTTTTCAATGAACTTGGGCTTGTTGAAGAGCTAGCAATAAGCTCAAGAACCTCACATGGAGAAACACCAAGAAGCAAAAAAATAGGAAGATGCAAAGTAAGCAAAGGATTGAGCTCCCTAAGACAATGTGATCAAGTTATCCAACCGAAAGCCCCTCTTGATAGTGCGCTTATCTATCCTATAACCCGGTCTCCCAACAACCACCTTGAGATCGGTAAAAGGAAAACCTAGCAAGGTCATACCTTTGTCTTGCACATCCTGCTTGATCTTGATGATAACGCTTCAATCTCCATCCAAGCCGGAATGCATCACTTGATCATTATTGCTTCGTGAAGACTCATAATTTGCTCCCTCATACACCACTATGGGATAGGTTCATTAAGACACGTCTTCACATGTCCATTATCACTAATATGGAAGGCAAGCTTCAAGCAAATGATCTTCTCGAGATGCTTATCTTAAACTTGCCCTTCTCAACCTTGATGTCGATCACCACTTGATGTCATCCTCTCATGGGCTATATGAAATCTTCACTTTTGAAGCATGCCCATGGAAAGATACCTATCCCATATAGAAAACACAAAGGAACATATATAATGGGTTAGTTCATGATGCATAATTGACAAGGCTTACCATACCACAAGATCCATGTGATACATTCTTTATGCTTCATGTGTTGACCAACTTGAAATCTCTCTTCACTCTTTGTATTGGTCAACCAAGTATCTTCTTATGATCGATATCAATATCTTGAGGTACATAAAGAACTCTTCATTTGATTACATGTTCTAAATCTTAGTCAAGCATAGCTCAACTAATGAGGCTATCATGACATAAACTTAGAGCCATATCTTGAATTCTTCTATCGAGATCACACTCTCAAGATCTTGATCATATCATATTCTTGTTCAACTCAATGATCTTGATGCCAATACTCAAGGTATATCTTTATCTTCATGGCATCCATACTTGAATCCAACACATGAACTACAAGCATGACCTATGGAATATTCCTTCATATAAAACTCAATGAAAACATTAGTCCATAGGGATTGTCATTAATCACCAAAACCACACATAGGGGCAATTACCCTTTCAATCTCCCCCATTTTGGTAATTGATGACAGTCACAATAAGAGAGTTTATATAATGAATATTGGAAACAAGTACGCAGGTTATCCGAGAATAAGTTGTATACAAGAGGTTGTATTTGATATGGTTAAGTAACACAAAGATACTAGCCCATATCAAAACTGATTCTACTCACACAAACTACAACTAATGCACGAGATGTGAGCAGAACCAACATATTAGAGCAAGCTCCCCCACAATATATGCACGTGTGATGAACTTGAATTTCATTGCATACATTACAAGCATGACCTTTGGGAGAGTTTCCACTATATATTCAACCATGCAAAACATAATAAAGATGAAATGCATGAAAGACAAATACTTAATAACAAACCAATCTTAAATAGAAAACCATTTCCCTTAAAACCCCCTAAACTTCTCCCCCATTAACAACAAGTGCCAAAATGGATGACAAAGTTAGAAGGCCAATATAGTTCAAGTTCCTCCCCAAGGTGTGCATTTCTCATAATATGAGTGAAAACAAATGCGCGTATCCAATGACAAATACCTGGAGGAAAGCAAACTATATTGAGGATCAAGGATTGCTAAAAGGATAACGAGGTGATGGAACTTCAATGGATGAAGCAAGCAATCGAAAGATCCAAATAATCAAATGGATAAATAGTGCTCTGAATGAAATAAGGAAGCTCCCCAAGGTTCGTGCATAAATTAGTTGTTTCATTAGAATACAATATGCACAAACATGGAATCCTCACTCCCTATATATTATTTAGAACACAGCCAAGATACAAGGAGTATAGATATGAATCAATACACTTGTCAAGACAAGCTTAAGTCCAAAAGAAACCAAATATGATATATGAGTGCGTGAAGATACAATAAAAGTAAACCGAGCACTCATAAATCAAGACCTTACCAATGCGATTAAAAAAACAAGAGGATAAGGGAGATGGTTGGCAAAGAGCGAGGATATCAAGGCGGGAGATTAACACTCTTATGTATATAAGTTTCTAAGTGGACAAAACATGATAATAATCCACAAAGAAACATCCACACATAAGAGGTTAATAAAAATAAGAATACATGATATCCAATAGTAAGTCATAAGATATACCAAAAAGGATATTTTGCTTAAGTGCATATATAGCCCATGGATCTATTTTATCTTATGGTATATTAAAGAACTTCACCAAAGAAAAAAAAAACCTCAAAAACTTCACAACTGACACTAAGGGAACTAATGCCAGTTGGGATATTTTGAGAAAGGCAACAAGTATAAAAAGGAAGGATTCAATGCAATTTAAACAATATTGCACATGAGAGTACCTTGAGGAATTGATATGCAATAAATTTCTAGAAGGCATATTTGGGATTGGTGAATCATGAACATGATTTATATACTCCCCATTATATGCATCACCTCAAATTAATCATATAGGCAATAAGGATAGAGAAGTGTTTCAGAGATCCTTGCAAGAACCGCAACATCTACAAACAAATAAATTCATGCCAAGATGCAACCTACATGAGATTGGATGGAAGAATAGTATGAATGAATAAGATACTTATTACCGAGATATCAAGGGTATGATGTAGTAGATAAGAATTCTTGATCATCCTAGCTTGACTCCAATTATCATGTGGTGACAACACCTTTCTTATAGACGAGACAAGCATCCATTGCATCTCCAATGTACCTAAAACAACATTTAAGTACATCTTGGTCCCCAAACTTATTGGGTCCAAAGTGGTTAGACTAACCACAACGCATAGGACACACTCCATAAAAATATGTGCATATTTAGAGATGAAATTTGAATTTCATGCACATCTTAGCCGTTTAAGGATTTGATGGAGTATACCCTACATATTGGATCAAAGAAAGCAAAACATGATATAAGATAGACAGTTAGTAAACATGCATGCGTGAGACTTTCAAGATCCAACAAGATATAATTTGGACAAATCACCAAAATATTCAAGAAGGAATACAAGGTGTGACAAAACACATTTGTTGTCCAAACTATATCAAAGAATAAAATCAACACAATATTTGTTCAACAAATGAACCAAAACAACTATTGAGCATAAAATATGAAATAAAATACAAATGCTCAAAGATTCATCTCATTCAAGAAAATAAAATAGAGAAGAAAGAATGAGATAACAAACTCCCAAAAAGATCAAGGTTTGAACAAATAAACCAAACCCTTAACACTTTTCACAATGGCACAAGGTTCCAAGAAGAAAAGGTTTGTCTTCCACTAAAAGCACATTTGATAATAATCAAAAGCACCATCAAAGAGATGTTCAAACACCAAGGAAGACAATGGGAGCCACAACAATTTTTGGAAAGAAAAAAGCAATAGGAGGTGAAATCCAAGGTGAAGATGATCCAAATGATACCATACCCAAGTATATCAATTGTCAAAGACAATGAGTGTATTGGAATTTATTTCTTATGGTATATTGCATGGATATTAAAGATAAATCTTCACAATAAAAAGCATAGGATAGGAATAAAAATATTAAGCACTATGCAAAGATAGAGATTCTTTATAGCTTCAACTAGTCACACAATCATGCAAAGCAATGATTAGAATAACTTTAAGCAAATGGTCTCCCAAATAAGATATAGAGATATGAATTTGAGGAAGGCCACACCAAGAATTTCTTACTCAAGCAAAGATCGAAAAGACGAGCAATAAAAGCTTCTACCAAAAATTAGGACCTTGTTTGATCTAACATGCCACCTAGATACAAGATAATCAACAATATAAACTCTAAGTGGCACCACCTCATATGTTCACATTTCCTAGGATTGTGATATACAAAGGAAGCATATTACTCCCCCATAATGTGATACTCATTTTCTTAAAGAGGCAAAACAACCTCAACTATAGATAATTAATGGACATTTAGAATTTGAATTTCTCATGAGTATGACACACCACATAGTTACTAGATAAGCTTGTAATATCAATACTAAGTGGTAGTACTCATGTACACACATTTTAAGGTTTGAGAGATGCGCGAGGCATATCACTCTCCCAAAATGGGATGTTCCATTAATCACTCGAAAAGAGCCAAAAAGGATATCATCAAGATGCATTAGAGGTTCAAAGCAAAACACATAAGTAAATGATGTGCCAAACACATAGACATACTTGAATACACAAAATAAGCAAGCATGAGGCATAAGAAATACAAATACATACTTGGTACAAAACCAAAACATGTAAAGGGGCAAGTAACTTACAATATAAAAGAGTTGAGTTCAAGTTACCGCAAATAGGCGCATTGGGTATATGGTAGGGAGATGATAATCCTTATAACTTGGATTGATCAAATATAGTATATGAAGATCCATTAATTCTTCATCAGTTATCCAAGTCTCCAATGCCCTCCAACAAACACCCATTGATCAAGTTTGAGCTTGTTGGTCCCCAACCAAGTTGGGTCCTAAGAGGTTAGTCACAATAGGCTTGGCAACCCAAATGGTTCTTTTCTTGACACCACTTTGAGTCCCAACAAACTTGGCAAACACATTGCCATTCTTATCCTTACCAAGAGAATAATCATCATCAACAATGATAGGGTTAGATAAGGTACCATTTGAACATGAAGAGGCAAAGTGCCCCTTTTCACGACATATGTAGCAACAACTGCTCCCCTTTCTCTTCTTCATAAAATTCTTGGCTTGGGGAGCCTTATCTTGATTCTTCTTGGGAAGTGGCCTAGATTCAACTTGAGGTTGAGATTGGGCTTGACCTTGAACTTGTGGCTGCTTCCCTTGTTGCTTCTCACTCAAGTGCTTTTTATTCAATAGACAAGATCTTACATGATGTCCTTTAACCTTGCACTTGAAGCAAATAATCTTGGTCGAATTCTTGACTTGATCTTGGCCCTTCTTCTTATTTCTCTTGGACTTGTTCTTGTTATTGGAGTTGAATCCAAGTCTACTTTTATCATTGGGTATTTTTGCACACTCAAAATATTATAGAGTGTGGATTTGATTTCATGACTCTTTTCCAAGTCTTTCTTCAAAAAAGTAACTTGGGCCTTCAGCTCTTTGATTTCCTCTACATGGTTAGTAGAAATAGAGGTACTAGAGGAAGTAGAAGCTTCATTGTTAGAGCAACAAAGCAAAGCAAGTAATCCAACACAAGGTTTATCAATAGTATGACAAGAAGGATCACTAGGACTAGCACATGGCAAACACAACATTTTGAGTAGAAGTTTTGCTAATGTCCAAATGAGGCTCACATGATGTTACCTTAGTGATACTTGCCTCACGAGCTAACTTTAGCCCATCATAGGAGATTAGACGATCATTATGAGAGCCTGAGAGCATTTCATGACTCTCTTCCAATTTCCTATACTTGCTAGTTAGCAACTCAAGTTGAGTCCTTATCTCAACATTCTCCTTTAATATAGATGCTTCACAAGAAGTAGAGTTAGTAGAACTAACATCATTAATAGATTTTTCCTTTTCAAGCTCATAAGATTCAATTTTTTGTGTGAGGAGACAATTAGTGTGCTTTTCCTCGGCAAGCTCTTGCTTAAGGAGATTGAATCTCCGACTCCCGTCATCAAGTTGGAAATCCAACTCCTCTATGGTTTCCGTTTGTTTAGTTATGGTGTCCATAACGTGTTTGAGACAAGCAACGGCCTTATTATTACCACAAAGAGAGGTACACAAAAAAGTCAACTCAAGCACAAGAGCACTAGTATCCTCATAAAGGTCATCATCACTATCATCATTATCATTGCTATTATCTAGAGAAGATATGTTGGGATCCAAAGTAGGAGATACCTTTGATCCTCTTGCCATAAGGCACATGTGAGCACGGGAGGATGGATGTGAGAATATTGTTGAATCTCCATTCATGATTGTGTCTTGCTCCATAGAATGTTTGATTTCCTTTACATTGTTAGATACACAACTAGAGGAAATAGAAGCATTTTGCACATGGGAATAAGACAAATCAAGCATATCATCTACATTAGTACTCAAATAGTTTCTAGACGATATGCAAGGACTAGAAACACAAGGGGATATAGAACTATTGTTGCAAGAAGTGTTTAAGTAAAACTCTCTACACCATTATCATTTCTAGAACAAGAATAATGGTGTAAAGATAAATACTACCATCATCACATATGATTTTTCCACTCACCATACCATTACCTTGTGACTTGTCACATGTAAGTGAGGTGGAAATAATTGAAATCTCATCGTGGTCGGAGGTGGAAGCAACTTGGAGCTTTTCATGATGTGAATGAGAAGATAGCTCCTCGGAGAGAACACCGACAATATGAGAAATGGAACCACCAAATATTTCTTTAAGCTTGGTCCACTTCTCATGAGACAACTTGCGCTTTACAATCGTTAAGTACAATTTAACTATAGGGCTCAAGGAGAAGATAAGCTCATTAGATACTTGAGCTCCGAGATGTAATTTTTTTCTCATTCTCTAAAGATAGATTTTTAAGATCCATCGGAGGAGAAAAACCTACATCTAGAAACCGCTCAATATTTGGACACAAGGTCCAAAGATTACAAAGCAAGCAATTTCTCCATAAAGCATAATTTGTGCCATCAAAGATAACTATGTCAATGTGCACTATACTACTAGCCGACATCTTTACACTCTAGGCGGTGAAGCCTAAACAAGAAGAGACCTTGCTCTTATACCAATTGAAAGGATAGAGATGTCGCCTAGAGGGGGTAAATAGGCAATTTCAAAACTATTATGATTTTGGCTTGATAGAATGCGGAATTAAACTAATGTTTATTTTACAAGCACAAAACCTAAATACACTAGGCTCAACTAAGTGCACCAACAACAAGTTAAGCTAAGCAAGATAGCACAAGATAAACATACCACAAGTGATAAGCAAGATATAAGTACTTCAAGCTCGATGGCTATCACAAGGAAAGTAAGCTCGGGTATAGAGATAACCGAGGCACGCGGAGACGAAGATGTATTCCCGTGTTCCCTTACAAGTAAGGACGTCATGTTGGAGAGGTGTGGGATTCCACGAAGGATTTCCCAATGCCACGAAATCGCACCTTCTTCTCCGAGTCTATCCCACGAAGGAATATGCCCTTTCCTTATGGCTAGCTTTTCCTCCACTCCGGAGATGGCAAGCTCCACAACCACTTCACAAGCTCCACGAAGGAGAAGCCCGGGTCTCTTCACAATCTTCCACGAAGAGCACACCGCGACACCAACCGCCAAGCCAACTAGGAGGTCACCCTCCAAGAGCAACAAGCTCACGGTCTCTCACTTGAACAAATCGTAATGGAGAGCTCAACACTTATGCAAGAATGCAAAGCAAGAACACCAAGGATGTTCAATCCCTCACTCTCAAATCCCACCAAAGCAACAAGTGTTAGGGAGGAATTAGAGAGAAAGAACAATGGTGGAAGTCAACCAATGACTCCAAGATCTAGATCCAAAGGGTTCCCCTCACTTAGAGGAGGAATTGATTGGTAGGGATTGTAGATCTAGGTCTCCTCTTCCAAAGCCCTCAAAAAGATGCAAGAATCATAGGAGGGAAGGGAGAGGAAGCAAGCTCAAGAGGTTCAACAATGGAGGTCAATTTCGTGGTCAAGAACATCCAAAAACGTTGGGAAGAGGAACCCCATTTTATAGGGGAAAGCAAATATGGTTGTTGGGAGGAATCCTGCGAAAACTCGATTTAAAAGTCGGTTGGACCGGCCCCGGGACCGGGAAACTCGGTCCCTAGGCCAGAGGACCGGCCTACAAACCGGAAAACCTCTGTTTGCCAACTCGAAATAGACTCGGTCACGAAAATCGGAAAATCCGGTCTAACCGGCGCTGGCGCCGAACCGTCCGGTGTGGGAGTCAGTTGAACCGGACCCACAACCGGGATGAAACAGACTTCACAAAAAACGCAATAACTTTTGCATCCGGACTCCAATTTCGATGATCTTAGGCTTGTTTTGATGAGGACAACAAGCTCTACAAGGTGGTGCATAAAAACATCATAGTCCAACAAAGTAGGGTAGGACCGAATAAATAAAGGTATGAAGCCTCCCTATGAGAAGAACCGGTAAAACCTTCAAACTCGAAAACGCCATAGAAGATGCATACAAATTCCATTTTCTATGAACTTGGGATTGTTGAATAGCTAGCAACAATCTCAAGAACCTCACATGGAGAAACACCAAGAAGCAACAAAATAGGAAGACGCAAAGTATGCAAAGGATTGAGCTCCCTAAGACATTATGATCAAGTTACCCAACCGAAAGCACCTCTTGATAGTGCGGCTATCTATCCTATAACCCAGTCTGCCAACAACCACCTTCAGACCGGTAAAAGGAAAACCTAGCAAGGCCATACCTTTGCCTTGCGCATCCCGCTTGATATTGATGACAACGCTTTAAGCTCCATCCAAGCCGGAATGCATCACTTGATCATTGTTGCTTCGTGAAGACTCATAATTTGCTCCCCCATACACCACTATGGGATAGCTTCATTAAGACACGTCTTCACATGTCAATTATCACCAATATGGAAGGCAAGCTTCTAGCAAATGATCTTCTCGATATGCTTATCTTAAACTTGCCCTTCTCAACCTTGATGATGATCACCACTTGATGTCATCCTCTCATGGGCTATATGAAAACTTCACTTTTGAAGCATGCCCATGGAAAGATATCTATCCCATATAGAAAACACAAAGGAACATATATAATGGGTTAGTTCATGATGCATAATTGACAAGGCTTACCATACCACAAGATCCATGTGATACATTCTTTATGCTTCATGTGTTGACCAACTTGAATCGCTCTTCGCTCTTTGTATTGGTCAACCAAGTATCTTTTCATGATCCATCTCAATATCTTGAGGTATATAAAGAACTTTTCATTTGATTACATGCTCTAAATCTTAGTCAACCATAGCTCAACTAATGAGGCTATCATGACACAGACTTAGAGCCATATCTTGAATTCGTCTATCGAGATCACACTCTTAAGAGCTTGATCATATCGTATTCTTGTTCAACTCAATGATCGATGCCAATACTCAAGGTATATCTTTATCTTCATGGCATCCATATTTGAATCCAACACATGAACTACAAGCATGACCTATGGAATATTCCTTCATATAAAACTCAATAAAAATATTAGTCCTTAGGGATTGTCATTAATCACCAAAACCACGCATAGGGGGAATTACCCTTTCATCATGGCTTGGAGAGGAGTAGGAGTGGGATACATGGATTTTAGAGGCATGGAGAGATGTCGCCGGTGGATTCCGGTGGCCGGGAATCGTGGCGGCAAGGTGGTGGTAGGCGACAGGAGGAAGAAGAGGGCGTCGAGGTGAGGACGTGAGGTGTGCTTGGGGGAGTAAGAAGTGGAGGATACTGACCTCGACATTATTTCAAATCAGCTCAGACCTACAAGTACTGAGTACCAGAGGGGAGTAAGAAGTGGAGGATAATGACCTCGACAAGCCGGGATGTGCAACAACAGCCGTTTGTGGTCGCCCGTCGAGGTCACCACACAAGGATGCGGAGGTACGTGGCGGCAAAGAGAGAGTGTAGTGGAGCAGGGCGAGGCGGGCGAGTAAAACAAGCATTTTATCTATGGCAAAGTAAATGTGCCGTTTGGGGCAAATGCCAAAGTAAAGTGGGGCATTTTATCAAATGGCCCAAATAAATGTGCCGTTTGGGGCAAATGCCAAAGTAATTTGGGCAGCCCCAAACAACATATTTACTTTGCCATGGACAAAATTCCTCGTTTTACTTGGCTCATTTGCTAAAAATGTCTCATTACGATGGTTGATACATTGCAAATGTATCTATAATTTTTGATGTTCCATGCTTGGTTTTATTCACTTTCTTGTGTTTTGTCCACACTTTGGAATACTTTTCATATGATTTCTTGGACTAACCTATTAACAAGAGCCACAGTGCCAGCTGCCTATTTTCTACTGTTTTTGGTTCCAGGAAAGTCAGAAAATGAATATTCTCGGAATTGGACGGGACAAAAGCGAAAGTGCCTATTTTACCGGAAGACTCATGGAGCTAGAATACGAGACGGAGGAGGGCTAGGGCCTGGCCACACCCCCCAAGGCGCGGGTCCCCCCAGGCTGCGCCAGGGCATGGTGTGGGCCCCTCCGGCACCCCCTCGGCCTCCCTCTTCGCCTATAAGATGCCTTCTGACCTAAAAACTCAGGGGGGGGGGGGGGTCGACGTTTTTCCAGAAGGAGTTCCGCTCCGCTGCCACCACCAGATTCCACGAAACAGCACCAGAAACTCCGTTCTGGCACCTTACCGGGACGGGGAATTGGAGGAGATCATCGCCATCATCATCACCATCGCTTCTCCATCGACCATCCATGTTTTCCCCATCTATGAGTGAGTAATCCCCCGCTGTAGGCTATGGGGATGGTAGGGATTGGATGAGATCGTTCATGTAATGGCATCAGATTGTTAGGGCATGGTGCCTAGTATCTTCTATTAGTGCTTTATGACTTTGTTGCGACTTGTTATGCTTAATGCTTGTCACTAGGGCTCGAGTGCCATGATTTCAGATCTGAACATATTATTGATTCATTATGATAGCATTGTTTATGGTCTTATCTGCAAGTTGTATACACACGTTGTTGTCCGGAACCAATGGCCCCGAAGTGACAGAAATCGGGATAATCGGAGGGAATGGCTTTGATGTGAGGATCACATGTGTTCACGGAGTGTTAATGCTTTGCTCCGGTGGTCTATTAAAAGGATCACCTTAATTTCCAGTAGTTCCCTTGAGGCCCCGCTGCAAACGGGCTGGCAGGACAAAAGATGTTGTGCAAGTTCTCATTGCGAGCACGAATGACTATATATGGAACACATGCCTAGGATTATCTAGTACTTGGATGCTTTATCGTATTTATCTACAATTTTCCTATGTTCTGATTGCTATGTGAATTGTCTTGTCCATGCAACGCCCGTCCATCCATCCCTATGCCTACCGCACTCGAATCCTACTGTTTACTGCTATTGTTACTACTGTCCTTGCTTTACTACTGTTGTTATTTTGCTATTCCTACTACAAAACTGTTGCTACTAATAAACTGCTGTGAGCAAGATTGTTTCCAGGTGCAGCTGAATTGACAACGCAGTTGTTAAGGCTTATAAATATTCTTTGGCTCCCCTTGTGTCGAATTAATAAATTAGGTTTCACTTTCCTCGAAAATACTACGATACACCCCCTACACTTGTGGGTCATCAATGGTTTACAACTAATTAAAACAAACTACTCCTAATCTAATCTAACATGTAGCATGTAGTTACCCTTTTGACCTTGAGTGGATTTATCCAGAGTTCCCATGCCACACATCCATCCCTGCCTTATCTCTCGAGAACTGACGCCAGCGACGACCGGCCGATGACACCGGAGACGACCTGCCGGACACTGCGACCAAGCCCATCGGTGCGTTGGCTCTCCGCTGCCGCGTATCGCCCCGCTCAGCTGCACTCTCTCTCCCAACCGCCACGTACCTCCGCATCCTTGTGTCGCGACCTCGACGGCGACCGCAAACGGCTGTTGTTGCGCATCCTAGCTTGTCGAGGTCAGTATCCTCCACTTCTTACTCCCCTCTGGTACTCCGTACGTGCAGGTCTGAGCTGATTTGAAATAATGTCGAGGTCAGTATCCTCCATTTCAGTGTACTATTCAAATTTGAGCTGATTTGAAGTAATGGCGGAAGAGAAACGAGCTCAGCCGTGAGAGAGGAGAGGGCAAGGGCAAAGCAGGCATTGCAGGTCTGAGATTAGATGGAGAAATCTGTTAAACTCAAAGTGGGGCATTTCAGCAAATGGGCCAAGTAAAACGGGGCATTTTGTCCATGGCAAAGTAAATGTGTCGTTTGGAGCAAATGCCAAGTAAAGTGGGGCATTTTATCAAATAACCCTTGATTTTCTGCATTAGGATCATTGGCATTGTTGCCTTGTTGTTAAAGACCTTCCCGTTTCTTTTCTTCCAGGTCTCCCAGGTTATCAAGGTGACTGCAGATTGTAGGCCGGATGAGCGGTTGGCGATCTAGTGACTGCATGCCAGTACTGCAGCACCGTTTGGCGGTCCGATCCCAAATCTTGCTTCAGGGAAGGGCATGAAAGCCAAGAGATCACCTGCCTTCAAATCCTCTTGGAGTAACGACACTCGAAAATGATGTGTCTTGTTGTTTCCGCCTGGCACTTGCAAAGAGGGCATAATGGCTGATGGGGCCGACCACGCTTTTCAAGGCGGTCGGAGGTCAACAACCTATTCTGGACAGCCAACCAGGCAAAAAAAGGCACTCCGGAGGGGCCCAAGTCCTCCGGACAATGTTCATGAAATCGCAGGGAACTGATCCAATGAACTTGTGGGCGTTGTAGGCCGAAGCAGCAGTGTATTGGCCATTGGAAGTCATTGTCCAAGAGATGGAATGTTCGGTCCCTGGAGTGACGGTGACATCCCGCAAGAGGCCCAGAAGGTGACGAACTGGCCAGAGTCTTTGGTCAGCTCAAGGATTTGCTTTCTACTATTCAGAGAGATTTTTGTGCAACATAACGTTTATTCCCAACCCACTAAAGTTTTGCTTGAGTCTTTAATAAATACTTCCTCCGTTGTAAAATATAAGATGTTTTAGCTTTGCGAAATAAGTGTATCTAGACCCTTTTAGTGTTTAGGTTCACACCAAATCTAGATGAACCTACACATTAAAAGGAGTTTAGATACACTCCATTCACAAAGCTAAAACATCTTATATTTTAAAACGTAGGGAGTATAAATATTTTTCTAACAAACAAATTTCATTTTTCCCATGAAACAAGTCCAAATGACCATGTGCCGCACTATCTTGGTAACCAGTTCCGGTGTCATTCCACATAGTAGGTTGTTTGATGTTGGGAGTAAAAAAGTGATGCAAGCGAACTTGACATATCAGGTTATATCTCAGACAGGTTTATCAAGGAAGAATGCCCAGTGCAACCATCATGTTATATAACCCAAGTTTTCTGATACCCTTTATGGAGCTATACATTTTTACCCATCAGATATTCACATGTACATTTACATCATCACATAGCATCATGTCTACAATACAATGTAGTAGTACTACATAGGAACCAATACAGCACCAATCTCTATGTAACACCAAGGTGAGATTTTCCTGTTGAGTCTCACTGGTTTTGCTTTTGGTTTGGATACTCCCTTGGTCCAAAAATGGTCGAACCAACCCTCACGTTCGTGCTGCCCAGCTCTATCTGAACCAAGACAGCAAAATATCAGATGTTACAGTCACTTCCAGGATTATCATATTCACCTAATTTTGTGGGTCCTAATTTGAATTTTCCACAATATCACTGAACATGACCGGCAGATACTTTCTTACCGCTTGCTCAAAGTCGCCGGACATCCCCATGGAGAGTTCGAACTGCTCTGTAGGTATCCCAAGGGCCTTGCAAACTTCCAGCTTACACTTCACCAGCGTCTGTATTCAGAGCACACGAAACAGCAGCTCTTGTGAGAGTCATCACAGAAAGAGCATTCTTGATGATGCTATACTAGAAAACCACCTTAAAATTTTCTGGTGTTGAGGAGTAGTCTTTCATCCCTATTGTCATGAGACCTGAAAATATCAGGTTTGGACATGCTAGCTTCACATGCTTTGCAAGGTCCACGCATCTTGAGGGATCGATGCCAGATTTTGCTGATTTAGAACAGAAGTGTTTCATCAGTGAATTCATCATTGCCAAGAAAGCCTTCTATTATAATATGATCATAAATGATGAAAGAAAAACAATACAAATAAAGCAGCATGACAGTGACTTGAATCAGGACAAAAGTTTGAATAATACTTTAATGGCATGGATTCTGAAGCAATGAAACAAATCTAGCAATGTTGTGTCAGTTTAAAGATTGCATCTTAAATGCAGTAAACTGATGACTACTTGAAGAATGTGAGAAGATATATCCTAAAACTGAACTTAAATTATTGGATCAATTTAATATCTTCTCTGTACTCACATTCTTCTCCGCTGGTGTTCACTTGCACCATAACTTTCAAAGGCTCCCTTCCCAAGCTAACAACAGCACGATCCAGATGATTAGCAACCTGAAAGCATGTTGACATTATGTAAAACTCATGGGGGGCAATATAAGTAAGAAACTCAGATGAAAAATCCTGTGATCACTATTCCCCTCCTTTTGTGTAGACATATATATACATACTAGTGGCACTGTATGGTTCAGATGCATTATATAATGAATGTTTGTTGCTAGTTGCTTACCTTTTCATTACCTACACCCTCAACCATGTCAAGATTTGGAACAGCAGCTGCAAAACGACAGCAATAGGTGTTAACACTGAGCAATACAGCGTTGGTGATGGTTAGTTGCTTAGTAGTTAGTGCAATAAACCATAAGGACACGATGCAGACTTACAGTGGTAAATGGAGGTTCTGTTTTAAAATATAATGTATTTATGGTTGTGTTTCTGCCTGATAATAAATATGACAATCGTTGTACTTGAACCCCTAAGAGTGAAGAGCCCATAATTCAGTTGACTGGAGACTGGACTATCATCTGATTGGCTGTAGTAGAGACAGAATTGTGGTTTGAATTGTTCGAATCATGTAATTTGGCTCGATCACTGCTAAGCATGAGTTGACAGACTAACTCTTGAGGTAGCATGTGGTAAAATATATGTGAAAGAAAGGTATCATAGAATGCGTGGATATTCATCAAATAATTTCGTATGACCTGAAGATCTGAACAGCACGGTAGTTACTACTTACTAGTTACCATATTGGCACAGGGTTAGCACATCACCAGAAGCGACTTACCTACCACTGGCTACTCGTTACAAGGTAGTATCTATATCTTACGATACAGTAATTTCTAATTTGTGTCTTCTTTCTTAGTTTTGCAGCAGAAAAACAGGATAGACTGACAGACTATCTATGTGAGATGTGGTGTCTAGCAAAGAGCAACAGTTCTTCCACAATCATTCGTCAGAATCTTCCATACAAACCAACGTGGAACGCCAGGGACTAGTGAGGGAAACATTCAAGCATACCTACTAGCGATTTCACCTTGTTGCTCTGCAAGTGCCCGACGAAATGCCACCGAATATCTTCAGGGAGCTGCAGAAGGCGCAGCAGAACAGAAGCAATCAGCCAGCCAGCCAGCCATTTCCACACTACGAGCAGATCGATTTCGATTCCGGAGCTCACCTGTGGGGCCTTGGTGACGAACTCCTGGACGTAGTTCTCGCCGAAGCAGCGGTGGCCGGCGTCGTAGAGCTGCCGCAGCAGCGACACAGGCTTGGTCTTCCCGATCGCCACCACCCGCACCGCCTCCGCCGCGCGCCCGGACCGCTCCGCCGCCCTACCCGCCCGCGCCAGCACCGACCGCATCGCCACCGCGACCGGCGCCACCGCCCCCTCCGCCGCGGCCGCTGCCATCCCCTCCCTTCCCCGGCGTCCTCTCCTTTTGCCAGTGGTGGTGGTGGTTGCGTTGCATCCCCTCCCACAGAATTCAAGGCTTAGCCGTAGCGCGAAACAGGCCGGGCCAGGAAGCCCAAGCTAGTGAATATCATGGGCCAACGGCCATGTCAGTCCGGACGGGCCCGCTCCTCGCCATTTGCGGCGCGAGATGAACGTGTCGAGCTCTGGCCGCTCGTCGCTCCCGCGACCGCCACGTCGCCGCCCGCCTCCGGCCACCGCAGTACCGCACCGCACCCACGCCCACGCGGGCTCGATCTCGAAACAAAACAGCAGCGACCTGCACGCGCGGCTGCGCTACCAGTAGAGGGAGCTGTCGTGGTTGGCGGTGCGCAGCATGGACGCGGAGGGGTTGCTGGCGTCGGCGGCGATCAACCTGGGCCTGGCGCTGGTGGCTCTGTCGCTCTTCTCCATTCTGAAAAAGCAGCCCGGGAACGCGCCCGTCTACCTGCCGCGGCGGATGGCGGCGGGCGACGTCGGCGGTGGCGTGTTGCCACTCGGCACGGGGCGGCTGACCCCGTCGTTCCGGTGGATCGGCGCGGCGTTCCGGATCTCCGAGGACGACGTGCTGCGGCGCCACGGCCTCGACGCCCTTGCCGTCATCCGCCTCTTCAAGTTTGGGTGCGTACGTACGTGCTCTGGTCCGGTCCTGTTTCTGAATCTAATTTAGTGTTTCTATCTTCTCTACCAGATAATTTTTTAAGTAAATTCTATGCATGTTTTTCCTAAGTGGGATCTTGATTTCACTTAAACACTTGATAAGTTTGCTGAAAAATGTATCAGTTGTGACTATTCAGCTTTAATCGTAATCTGAAATATTTACTGATTGCATCTCCATCTTATTTCAAGCAGGAGTACAAAGATATGTCCTACAAAAGAATTGAACACTTGAAGTATCACAGGAAGAGGCCTGACCAGTTTACCATTTTAGTTCAAGGAATTCCACTTTGTGCAGATCATGGAACATATGGGTGTCATGCTGATTACTTCTTCTCAAAGCACTATCTGACATACCAATCGTATCAAATACTGCATGATATGGGAAGCATCGAGTCATTACAGGTGAGTACACTGTATTTGTGTATTTTTATAGATTTTTCATCACGAACTGGAACAGTATTTTCAAAATTGCGTACGAGTTTAGTTCTGAATACCACGTTTTGTCTATCCAACTTGTCATACACATAAGAAACCACAGAGTTGAGTTTGTCCATATCTGCTGGAACAGAAAAGCGGAGGGTCATATTTTCAGGTCTTAAAGAGCGAGTTTCAAATAGAAGCCTAGGTATAAGAGTTGACAGTTGAGTATAGATGGATGGTTCTTAGAATGCAGGGCATGTTACTTTGACGTTTCACTCTAATTTCCGATCCATCTGAAATAATAAATTTGGGAGCCATATATACCTTATGAGTCATAACTCGTTATTGTTAGTCTCCAAACTTGACCGATTATTCTGCTAAAAAATTCTTAGACTTACCTGTTTTTCTTGTTAAGCTGTTTTATTTCTGCTTTGTCAAGGTGCATTCGAAGATGAGAAAACACCCTATTTTTGTCTATCGGTGTTCTGCTCTTAAAGACCATAAATATCAGAAATTTACACTTTCTTGTTTGGAGGTGAAATGTTGGCACATCATCGTAGTTTTCTGGTATTGGCTAACCAAGCAATCTTCATTACAGAAGCTAGCATCTTCCCTTGAAAGACAGATAAGGAGGAAAACGGATACCAGAAGATGCAACTTTTTGCAGTGGATCTGGTTTAAGTTCACATTGGGACCAATAGATTGTAGAAAGTAACCTCGTTGCTACATTACGTATAGGAGTAGGATTCGGTACAAGTACGAGTCCTAATAGAACTAGGAGTTCTAGTCCTAGTCTAATCTTCTAGTCCCTGCGTGGACGTGTATAAAAGCCCCCATAGGACTACACCTTATAATCAACGAAAATCACCAAAAAGTAATAGAGGCAAGACAGGCACGAGACGTGTCTGTGGCAATCAAATCTTTTTCCGATCCGCTTTACTTCCGTCGCAACATACACGTACAAGTACCAAGAGCTAGCTAGTTCTCACGTACGGGAACGATCAAAGCTGCTAGCTTCAAAAGCAACATACACAAAACCAACATTTGGTATCAGAGCCTAGGTTCTTGCTATAACGATGGGTAGCGATGGAGAGAGCTCCGTCAATGACTCGAAGTCCGGCAAGAATAGTGGCTCCAAGGCGAACAAGGGTGACGTCAAGTTGAAGAAGAAGGCGACGACGGCAACGAGCGGGGCGACTAGTGCCAATGTCATGGTGCAGCGCAACATCCCCGTGCAGTACTCGCAGCTCACCGACACCAACTACGGTGTTTGGGCGGTGAAGATGAAGATTATTCTCCGAACGCTCTGAGTGTGGCAGGCAATCACCGACGATGAGGTCGACGACGAATGCGACCAAGGTGCCATGGCCGCCATAGCCCAGTCTGTACCGGATTCCGTGCTGATGACATTGGCGGAGTTCGAGACGGCAAGAGAGGCATGGGACGCACTCAAGGAGATGAGGATTGGAGAAGATCACGTCACGAAGGCTCAGGCAGAAGTGCTGAAGCGTCAACTTCACAAGTTGTAGATGGAGGAAACTGGATCGGTGAACGACTACGCCATGCGTCTCACCACCTTGGTGGGAGAGATTCGCGCTCTCGGTGCAAAGCTCGAGGAAGTCGATGTCGTGGAAAAGTTTTTTTAGCTCGGTGACTGATAAATTCACGTACATAATCGGCACGCTTGAGCAGCTTACCGACATCGAGAACATGACCATAACAGAGGCGATAGGGCGCTTGCGGACATGGGAAGAGAATTCTCGTGGTTGCCGGAAGGGCCAAGGAGGAGGCATCGATCAATTTCTCTACTCACGCGTTGACTGGGAAGCACCAAGCAACAAAGGAAAGTGTGATGGCAAAGGATCAAGCAACTCGAAGCACAATGGGCACGAAGAAAAGGGCAAAGGAAAAGGCAAACCACAAGGGTGCAGCAAAGGTGATCAATATGACACCACGGAACTTGGATATGTCCAAGGTCAAGTGCTACAATTGCAATACTATGGGTCACTATGCAAAGCAATGTCCGGAGCCTAACAAAAGGGAGATGAAGGCAAATTTAGCAAAGCAGGAAGATGACGAACCAGCTCTTCTAATGACCAAAGTTTGCGATCTCGCGGAAACGGTGGTTGTGAAACCAAACTGGAAGGTGCTACTTCGCGAGAAGAAGGTATCATCAAAGCTACCCGGGAACAATCTCGACGATGGTGACCAAGGTGATCAAGATCACCACGATGAGGACACCGATGATGACAATGAGGACACGGGTGAAGTTCTTGGCAATGATGTTGTACAGGACGCGGCACATGGTGAGGAAGATCACCAAGAGGCGCAAAGTGATAACGACAATCAAGATGATGGTCATGATCATGACGACTACGCCGACGATACAGATGCCGATGACCTGGCACCAAGCTTACCAAGAAAGTATCCATATTCCTCAAGTGCATCGACACCGACACAATTTGTGTCCCTTCCTTCGCAAGCAACAGTGGACTCCCCTGGTCCACATCGCTACAAGACCCTCAAGAGAATCTACAAACACACCGAGCCCGTTACTCTCGAGTACTCCGAACTATGTTTGCTTGGAGTTGAGGAGCCGGCGAATTTTGTAGAGGCGAGCAAAGATCCAAGTTGGAAGCACGCCATGGATGAGGAGTTGAAGGCATTTGAGAACAACAACACGTGGACTTTGGTAACCCGACCTCTGAACCATAAGCCTATTGGTTTGAAGTGGGTATACAAGTTTAAAAAGGACACGGAGGACGTTGTTGTGAAGTACAAGGCTTGAAAACCGATGGTAGCGACATAGGTGGCGAAGCGAGTGAACCAGGCTCGGGGGGCTTGTTTAAGGCCGTAAAGGGATTTGTTGAGAAGACAAACATGGGAGGGGTGTGTCGGGTCTTCGAAGCCTAGGGGTTGCTGACAGTAAACTACCTCGGAGAGATGGTCGTGTAGGAAAGCGTTTTTCACGTCTAGTTGATGAATGGGCCAGTGAGAGGAAACGGCAAGAGATAGAACAAGACGGATGGTGCTAGGTTTGACGATGGGGCTGTCTCGTCATAGTCGACGTCGTGTTCCTGAAAGAAACCGCGGACGACCCAACGGGCTGTAGCGAGCGAGAGAGCCGTCAGAATGGTGTTTGTGGCGATAGACCCATTTTCCACTAACAATGTTTGCGCCGGGAGGCCGGGGAATGAGAGTCCAAGTGTGGTTCTGGATGAGGGCGTCGTGCTCGGAGCGCATGGCAGAGGACCAGTGGGGGTCAGCCAGAGCGTGCTTATAGGTGCGAGGAATAGGAGAGATAACAGCAGCCAGATTAAAGAGACGACGAGGCCGAATGATGTCGTGCTGGAGACGGGTGGTCATATGTTTAATCGGGGGTAGGTTGGCTTTCCAGGTGGGGTGGATGGGTTGTAAGTGGAAGGCCCAGGCTGAGAGGGAGAAGGTCCGGTTGGGCCGATAGAGGGAGAGCCGTGCGAGGCCAGGGAAGGAGGATCGGGAGGTGGGACGACTGTTGCATGCAGCTGCATGCGATCGTCGTGGGAGGCAGGTGCGAGTGGGCAAATCAGATGGGTGAAGTCGTACGAGGGTGGGTCGCTGGGAGGAGGAGAGGAGGAATACGGAAAAACCGTTTCGTCAAACGTGACGTGATGGGAGATATACACTCGTTGGGTGGAAATATGGAGGCATCGGTAACCCTTATGCTCGGAAGAGCCGATAAAGACATAGGGAAGAGAACGAGGTGCTAGTTTATCTGGTGTAGAGGCCGCAATATTGTGGAAGCAAAGGCAGCCGTAGACACGGAGATGATCGTATGAAGGAACTCAATAGAGGAGGGCTTCGTGAGGGGTTTCAAGATCAAGAGGTTTGGTAGGACGTAGGTTGAGGAGGTGGGTTGTCGTGTGTAGGGCTTCAGCCCAAAAACGAGGAGGCATAGAGGCTTGGATGAGGAGGGTACGGATGACGTCGTTGGTGGTGCGAATGACGCGTTCAGCCTTCCCGTTCTGAGCGGATGTATAGGGACAAGAAAAGCGAAGAATGGTATTGTGATGGGCTAAAAAGGACCGATTTTGTGTGTTGTTGAACTCTTTGCCTTCGTCGCACTGGATGGTGGTGATGACACAGTCGTAATGCGTGTGGACATAGGCGTGGAAGTGGGCAAGGGTAGGAGGAACATCAGACTTGGCGCGTAGCGGAAAAGACCACATGTATGCGAGAAGTCATCAAGAATAAGGAGATAAAATTTAAAATAAGAATTACTAGAGAGTGGAGCAGTCCAAAGATCACAATGGACTAATTCAAAAGCAGCGGAAGTTTTGGTCGATGAAGTATAGAAAGGGAGTCGTACATGCTTTCCTAATTGGCATGCCTCACAAAGATGACCTGTGTTATTACAAGAAAAATGTTTATTAAAACGGGAAGAAACGCCGGGGTGGCCGAGACGGCGGTGCCAGAGATACTTCGATGGAGCGGAGGCCTGGAGAGCGACGTGTGGTGAGGATGATGCCGGGAAGATGGGGTAGAGATCGCCGACGCTGTCACATCGGTGGATGGCCTTCTTGGTGCGATAGTCCTTCACAGAGAGGCCATATGGGTCAAATTCCATCGATAAATTATTGTCAGTTGTAAAGCGCCGGAGAGATAAAAGGTCTTTGATGATACTAGGCACTACGAGGACATGATTTAGAGATAAAGAACGATTAGAGGAATTTAAAGAGTAAGAACCGACATGAGTAAAGGCTCTGATACCATGATAGAGACTGAACTCACAGTTGTATATTGATCTCAACATATTACAAGTACTCCCTCCGTCTCAAAAAGGATATCTCAAGTTTGTCTAAAATTAGATGTATCTAGACACTATTTAGGATATAGATACATCAAATTCAAATAAATCTGAGACATTCTTTTTAGGACAGAGGGAGTATATAGCCAGAGGAGAGGAAGTTGAGATCCTATCTACATGCACAGGAGCGTGCCCTATCTACACGCACTGGAACATTGCATGGATAAGGATAAAAGAGAAAGACTAGCTGAAAGATCACGAATATCGCCTAGAGGGGGTGAATATGCGATTAAAACTTCTACGAGATGGATTTAACAATGGCGGAATAAAACTAGCGTTTTCTTTTGTTAAGCACAAAGCCTAGATATATTAAGGTTCACCTATGTACACCAACAACTTATGCTAGGCAAGACAAGCAACAATATGATAGCAAGATAATTACTTCAAGTACGATGGCTATCACAATGTAAATTGCATAAGTAAAGACCGGGTATAGAGATGACCGAGGCATGCGGGGACGACGATGTTTTACCGAGTTCCTCCCAACAAAGGAGTATATCTCGTTGGAGCGGTACTAAGACCACCAACGCCACAAAGGCCTCACCCTATTCTCCCGAGCACCCACCACGCGGGCAAGCACCCGTTTCACACACTTAAGGATGGTCACCGAACCCGTACAAGATTGGGGCTATCTCCACAACTTAATTGAAGGCTGCCAATAATCGCCACCAAGGCCTCAATCTTGGGGGAGCTTCACAACTTAATTGAAGACCCCAAGCACACGTCACAAAGGCCACACAACCATCTAGGGTTCTAAGAACCCAAGAGGGACAAGCTTCAATGAATATCACCGAACAAATCCTCCGGAGATAACACACCGATGCACCAAATGCAAATGGCAAGAATGCAACAAAGATGCTCCAATACTTCACTCTCAAGTTCCAACAATGCTACTAAAGCAATTGGGGGAACAAGAGAGGAAGAACACAAAAGGGGGATCAAAAAAGCCCCAAAGATCTAGATCCCAAAATCTACTCACAAAGAGGAGATTTGGTTTGGTCAAGATGTGGATCTAGATCTCCTCTACACTCCTCTTAAATATGGGTAAGAATCATTGGAGGGAAGAGGAGAAATCAAGCCAAGAGATTGAGTTAAATAGGCAAAAGGCTTGAGCAAATAGTGGAAGAACCGACACTAAAAAAGAGAGGAAGAAGACTATTTAAAGGAGTAGGCCGAATCTGCCCGTTGGGGCCAATTTAGCCAGACTGGGCCGGTAGTACCGGAAAGCCTGGTACTACCACCGGTCAACCTGGCAACCAGCGAGGAGAAGGGCGCCTGGGTCAACGCGGCCAGGAAGGAGCGATCGAGCGAGCAGACGAGAAGGGAGGGGATCGGGGGCGAGGCTGGCAAGCTAGCGAGCAAGGCGCGCGGAGGCAGCGTGGGGCGAGGCGGAAGCGAGGAGGGTGGGCTCTGGCGACTGGGCTGGGAGCAACTGGGGCTAGCAGGGAGGTGGGCCGGTACTACCGGCCCGCCCGGGCGGTAGTACCGGGTCGAGCCAGTAGTGCCGGTCGGCGGTGCCGGGCCAGGCAGAAGGAGGGAGGTTGCAACTCAGGGGCGGGCGGTACCGGGCGTGGTAGTACCGCCCGGCCCACACCAGACATTTTTCCTTTTCTTTTTAATAAAGAAGAGAGGCAAAATCCAACTGCGATAACTTTTGCTAGGAGACTCTGACTGACCCGAATCCAATTGCGTTGGAAAGAGGACGACAAGATCTATCCAAGCAAAAGTGGAAATATTGGATATCACCAAGTGATAAGGTATCAAGTAGTATAATGTGAGCTAACTCGGTGAGAATCCGGAAAACCGGCAAGATCAAAATCGCAACAAGATATAGAAGGGGGATCCGATTTTGATGAACAAGAGCTTGCTATGAAGATTACCACAAGCTCTATATCCTCACATGGATAAGACAAAACAACCAAATATGATGATGCACGTATGCAAAGGTTTGAGCTCTCTCCGAATGATATGATCGAGATACTCACGCGAGAGCCTCTCTTGATAGTACGACTATCTATCCTAAACCCGGTCAACACGAGACCAGCAAAAGGGAAAAACCTATCAAGAATGCCTTTGCCTTGAGCATCCTTTGGCCTTGTCTTTATTGATCCATAAACACCAAGGATGGCAAGCTCCAAACATGAGATCTTCTAGGGATGGCGCATATTGAGCTTCCACAACGCATCTTCTTTATATCTTCCACCTTGGAGGCAACACATACTCCAAGCGATGCCAATGGACAATTCCTACAAGTACAACTTAATACACACATTAGTCCATAAAGATTGTCATTAATTACCAAAACCACACATGGGGGCCCACATGCTCTTTCAATCTCCCCCATTTTGGTAATTGATGACAATCCCTTTGAGAGGGTTTATATAAAGAATTTAACGAATAAAATGGTAGCCCTAATATCAAATACTACACAAATATGTGATACTGGTACCACCACAATATATAGAGAAAACTCCCCACAATCTATGCAAGTGTGATGAACTTGAATTTCATTGCATATATTGCCAATGAATATCATTGGTGGAGTTTCCTCTATATATCACATGCTAAGCAACACAAAGATGCAAGAGCATGAAAGGAAAATGCTTAAGAACAAACTCAAGGTGAGAGCCAACTTCCCTTAAACCCTCTAAAACTTCTCCCCCATTGGCATCGATTGCCGAAATGGGTGACAAGTTCTAGAAGGCCAATATAGTGATAGTTCCTCCAAAGGCGTGCATTCGCACAAATCCAATGATAAATACTTGGAAGTATAACTATATTGAGGACCCAAGGATTGCCAAAGAAATAAAATAAAATAAACATCAACAAATGACGCAAGCAACCACAAGATCCAAAAGAACCAAATGAAAACCAACAAATGATACCAAATGAACAAAACAAGATGTTATGATAAGATCAAAAGTGTGTTTTAAATGAAAATGGAGAAGCTCTCCAAGATTTGTGCATAAATAGAATATTTGCATTTGAATATATCATGCACAAATATGGAATCCTTGCTCCCCCATAGGCATTTAAAGCACAACACACGAGAAAGAATACAAATGAGCATTATTAAATGAATTAGAGAAGCTCCCCAAAGATTATGCACTAATTATAATAATTATATTTGGGAACAAAGTGCATGATCATGGAATCCTCACTCATCCAAATTCATTTAACAATACAAGGCATGAAAGAACAAATATGAGTGCCCGAAGATGCAAAGAAAGGAAACAACCACTCATAGGAAAATCAATTTGGAAGCCACCGAAGAATCAAAAAGGAATAAAAGGTGGTATCCAAGGAATGAAAATCTCGACTAAAATTATCTTCTCTTATGTGTATAAGTTTGTAAATGGAATGCATCACAAAGACATATGTCCACAAAGAAACATGCACACATAATCAAGATACTCAAGAAAGCACATAAAAACAAAATGAAGTCATAACATATACCAATAAGATTTTTTGCTTGTAAGCATGGCCAAAGGCACAATTTTATCTTATTGTTCATTAATGAACTTCAAACATCAACACACTACATATATTACAACAATCAAAGGGAAAAGGAGATGGTTGGAATATATGGAGAAAGGCAACAAGTACCACAACAAAAAAATCAACTAACAAAGTCTCACTATTGCACATGAGAGAAGTTGAGGAAATGATAGGCAATAAAATTGCTAGATTGACATATTTGGGATTGGTGAGTCATATGCATGATTTGGTATAGTCCTAATTATATGCACTCATCTCAAATTACACACATTTGCAATAGGGGGTTCTCTTAAAACCAAAGCTAGAACCACAACAAATACAAATACAAAAATTCATGCTAGAAGGCAACCCACACACGGTTGGAAGCAAGCTATATGAGCATGAGAAGGGGATACTTGTTACCGAGATATAATTGGTAGGATGAAGATGATAGGAATTTGTTGATCATCCTATAGCTTGCCTCCAATTTCCATGAACGCACCACTTCTTCAATATTGAGAGACAAGCATCCAATGTATCTCCATTGTACCTAAAACACATTAAGTACAAAATGGTCCCCAAACACATTGGGTCCAAAGTAGTTAGTGCAACTACAATACATAGGAGATACTCCACGTAAATATGTGCATATAGATATGAAAACATATAGATATGAAAATTAATTTCATGCACATCTTAGCCTATTAGGATTTGGTGGAGTTTCCCCTATATATTGGATCTAAGAAAGCAAGCACGCCATGAAATAAACATGTAGTAACTATGCATGCAAGACTTCCAAGAACCAAAAGGAGATACAATCTAAACAAAAACACCAAGTAAACCGAGATGACACACACAAGAGTGTGACACGACAAACAGTGTCCAAATTGTATCAAAGAACCAACTCAACACATGAATGATCACAAGTTCAACAAATGAACTAGACAAAAGACAAGGAGCAAAAGATAGATAAAAACACACATGATTAAGGATTTATCTCATTCTAAAAGGTCAAAACATGAAACAAGGAATGAAACAAGATCAACTCCCAAAAGATCAAGGTTCCAACACATAAACCAAACTCTCACACTTTTCATGATGGCACAAAATACCAAAACGAAAAGATCGAACTTCCAAGAACATAAAACATGATATGGATCAAAGCAAGAAGCATAAATAGGTGTGTTCTAAATAATATAGGAGAGCTAACCCATAAGTAGTACATTATTTAGTATTTTTGCTTTTGAATGCAAAATGCACACAAATGATATCATCACTACTACTTATATTAAATCATACACAAGAGGATACCAATAAACTAAGAAGATCCATAAGAGGCAAGGAAATCTTGGGATAAGCACAAAACAATTTCTTGGCCAAAGATAGGACAAAAATAAACCAAGGCCAAAGTGAATATGATCACAAGATTCTACCATATATAGGTTACCAATTGTCCAAGGACAAGAAGTAATAGAAATAATTTTCACAAGGTAGCTTACAATGAAATCCAAGATCATATTCACACAAACAAGCATATATCAAAGTATAAGAATTAAGCTTGATGCTTCGAAAGAGATTCTTAGTAGCTTCCAATAGTTACACAATCACTAGTGATTGGAGTGAATTGAAGCTAATGGTTTCCATGAGGACATATGGATCCAAATATGAGGAAACACATACCAAGAAAAACACTCTCACAAACAAGATCCAAAAGATGAGCAATAAAGGCATTGAACTTGTTTGAGCAAATATGTCACATAGGATCTAGATAATTATCAATATCAATTCTAGGTGACACAACCTCGATTTTTCACATTTTTTAGGCTTGTAATATGCACTAAGCATATGACTCCCCATAATGTGATAAACAATAAATCTCATCATGAGGCAAAAAGATCCAAATAGAGATAATTAATGGACACTCTAGAACATGAATTTCTCATGAGAATTATACCACATAGACACTAGATAATATTGCTAAATCACTACTAGGTGGTATTCCTCATGTACACACATTTTAGGATTGTGGAATGCCTAAGCATAACACTCTCCCAAAATGGGATAGTCCATTAATCTCTCATAAGATCTAAATAAGATACCAAATAAAATTCAATAATAGCTCCAACACAAGAAACACTCATACATGGTGTGCAAACCAATAAACATAATTATACTTGATAACTCAAGATAGGAACACGGTAAGCACAACATATACAACAAACATGCAAGGTACAAAACCAACACATGCACAAGGGGGCGAGTAACTTTCAATGTAACGAGTTAAGCATATGTTACCACAAGGAGGAACATTGGAAATATAATAGAGGCAATATAATCCACATGACTTGGCTTGACAATTAAAATAGATGAAGATCCCTAAATTCTTCATAATGAAACCAAGTCTCCATTGTCCTCCCAAATCACCTATTGATCAAGTTTTGGCTTGGCAACCCAAATGGTTTTCTTTTTTTGACACCACTTTGGGTACCAACATATTTGGCAAACACATTGCCAATCTCATCCAAACAAAGAGAATAAGCATCATCAATAATTATAGGGTTGGATGAGGAGATACCACTAGTGCATGAGGAAGAAATGTGCCCCTTCTCATGGCAAATGTAGCAAGTTCTTGTTTTGCTAGATTTCTTCTTAGGTGATTCCACAACTTGAGGAAGAGCATGAGTAGTCCTCCTAGGAATAGGCCCATCTACCACTTGAGGTAGAGCTTGAGGCCGCTTCCCTTGTTGCTTCACACCAAGAGGCTTCTTCTTCAATGGACAAGATCTAACATGATGCCCTTCTTCCTTGCACTTGAAGCAAATAATGTTGGTCGGATACTTCGCTTGATCTTGGCCATTCTTCTTGTTGCCCTTGTGCTTCAACTTGTTAGTGGACTTGTTCTTGATATTGGAGTTGAATCCAAGTCCACTCTTGTCATTGGGGGATTTTTGCACACTCAAGATGTGGTTGAGTGTGGCCTTCCCTTTATGACCCTTTTTCAAGTCATTCTTTAAAGAAGTGACTTGAGACTTGAGCTCTTTAATTTCCTCTACATGGTTAGTGTCAACAATAATGGTAGTAGAGGAAATAGAATTTTCATTGTTAGAGCAACAAGGCAAGGAATGCAATTCATCACAAGATATAGCATGGTTATGTAAGGATGAATTACAAGGACTAGCACATGGCAATATCACATTAGGAGTAGAAGTAGTGCTAATGTCCACATGAGGCCCACTAGATGTTACCTTTGACAAAATAGCCTCATGGGCCAACTTTAGCTTATCATGGGAGACTAGAAGATCCCCATGCGATCTTGAGAGCTTAACATGACTTTATTCCAATATCCCATATTTGCTAGTTAGCAAAGCAAGTTGAGCCTTTAGCTCAACATTCTCCTTCAAAGTAGATGCTTCATAAGAAATAAAGTTAGTAGCACAGACATCATTATTAATGGCAAGAGGTGAGGGAAACTTTGCAAGCTCTTTTGCATATGAAGCTTTAAATTGCTCATGTGACTCGGTGAGTTTGATGAGCTCACTCTTAACGACCCAAGAGCCATTTTCGAGGTGCTTAAAATCCTCAACGAGTTTAGCATGGGCAACTATGAGTTCATCATTTTTAGTTTTGAGAACATTTGCCACCACAAGTTCTCTATCATGGTTTTCTTTTACTCTAGATAGTTCTAGAGCAAAAGTCTCCTCACGAGATTCTTTGGAGGTTTGTTCTTATTCAAGGGAGCTCCCTAGATAAGCAATCTCGTTAGCATACTCATGCTCATGTGCATTCTTTTGACAAATTATATTTTCTTGCTCCTCAATAAGTTTCTTGCCTTCAATAGCACAAGTTAATATTTCAACAAATTTGGAGGAAGAAATTTTATTTCTATGAAGAGAGGGAAAGACAATCTCTCCCATCTCTTGAATGAAGGCAATATCATAATAAACTAGATGATCATCATTATTATCACTCTTAACATCATCATCATCATCAACAACATTATCATGGGAAACAATGGGATCCAAGGAGGTTACCTTTGTTCCCTTAGCCATAAGGCATATGTGAGAACCGGAAGAAAGTGATGATGATATTGCATTTGTAGATCCATTCAAAACCTTGTCTTGGCCCATAGAATATTCATTTTCCTCTACATGGTTAGCAACACAAGCACTAGAGGAAATAGAAACATTTTTATCATGGCAACAAGACAAAGCAAGCATATCATCATGTGAATTATTTAAGTCATTTCTACATGATATGCAAGGACTACCAACACTAGCATATGAGTAATTTTGATTGCTACAAGTGTTAGAGTCCAAAGATAGATCATTACAACTAGACAACGATGAAGGATTACAAATAGTATGCACACTATCCAAATTGCAATCTCTATCACCACTCACCATAACATTACCTTGTGAAAAATCACATGTTGGTGAAGTGGTAGAAGATGATATCTCATTACGGCCGGAGGTGGAGGGAATACGATCATCCTCAATAATGTTGGACACACCATATTTATCTTGAAGCTTTGTCCAAATAACATGAGCACTCTGATAAGGCATGATTGAAGAAATAACTACATTGCTCACAACAAGTAAAAGCATTTTAGTAGCTTGAGCATCTATATAAGAGTTTATCTTCTCCTCTAAAGATTCATTTTGGGGATCCATAGGAGAAGAGAAACCCATATATAGAATTCCCTCAATGGATGGGTGAATGCCCCGAAAATAATCTAGCATGAGAGATTTCCAAACATCATAATTTGTGCCATCGAATATATAATAGGAATCGTGCACAACTCCACTAGACGACATCTTTACTCTCAAGGCGGTGAAGCCTAAAAGCGAGAGACCTCGCTCTGATACCAATTGAAAGATCACGGATATCGCCTAGAGGGGGGGTGAATAGGCGATTAAAACTTCTACGAGATGGGCTTAATAATGACGGAATAAAACTAGCATTTTCTTTTGTTAAGCACAAAGCCTAGATATACTAAGGTTCACCTACGTGCACCAACAACTTATACTAGGCAAGACAAGCAACAATATGATAGCAAGATAATTACTTCAAGTACGATGGCTATCACAATGTAAATTGCATAAGTAAAGAGCTCGGGTATAGAGATGATCGAGGCACGCGGGGACGACGATGTTTTACCGAGTTCCTCCCAACAAGGGAGTACGTCTCGTTGGAGGGGTCAGCGGTACTAAGACCACCAACGCCACAAAGGCATCACCCTATTCTCCCGAGCACCCACCACGCAGGCAAGCACCTGTTCCACTATGGGACACTTAAGGGTGGTCACCAAACCCGTACAAGATTGGGGCTATCTCCACAACTTAATTGGAGGCTCCCAATAATCGCCACGAAGGCCTCAATATTGGGGGAGCTTCACAACTTAATTGCAGACCCCAAGCACACGCCACAAAGGCCACACAACCGTCTAGGGTTCCAAGAACCCAAGAGGGACAAGCTTCAATGAATATCACCGAACAAATCCTCCGGAGAGAACACACACCGATGCACCAAATGCAAAAGGCAAGAACATCACAAAGATGCTACAATACTTCAGTCTCAAGTTCCAACAATGCTACTAAACCAATTGGGGGAACAAGAGAGGAAGAACACAAAAGGGGATCAAAAAAGCCCCAAAGATCTAGATCCCAAAGATCCACTCACAGAGGAGATTTGGTTTGGTCAAGATGTGGATCTAGATCTCCTCTACACTCCTCTCAAATATGGGCAAGAATCATTGGAGGGAAGAGGAGAAATCAAGCCAAGAGATTGAGTCAAATAGGCAAAAGGCTTGAGCAAATAGTGGAAGAACCGACACTAAAAAAGAGAGGAAGAAGGCTATGTAAAGGAGTAGGCCGGATCTGCCTGTTGGGGCCAATTTAGCCAGACTGGGCCGGTAGTACCGGAAAGCCCGGTACTACCATCGGTCAACCTGGCAACCAGCGAGGAGAAGGGCGGCTGGGTCAACGTGGCTAGGAAGCAGCGATCGAGCGAGCAGGCGAGAAGGGAGGGGATCGGGGCGGGGCTAGCGAGCTAGCGAGCAAAGCGCGCGGCGGCAACGCGGGGCGAGGCGGGAGCGAGGAAGGTGGGCTCTGGCGGCTGGGCTAGGAGCAACTAGGGCTAGCAGGGAGGTGGGCCGGTACTACCGGCCCGCCTGGGCGGAAGTACCGGGCCGAGCCGGTAGTGTCGGTCGGCGGTGCCGGGCCAGGAAGAAGGAGGGAGACTACAGCTCAGGGGCGGGCGGTATCGGGCGCGGTAGTACCGCCCGGCCCACACCCGACATTTTTCTTTTTCTTTTTAGAGGTAAAATCCAACTGCGATAACTTTTGCTAGGAGACTCCGACTGATCCGAATCCAATTGCGTTGGAAAGAGGACGACAAGATCTATCCAAGCAAAAGTAGAAATATTGGATATTACCAAGTGATAAGGTATCAAGTAGTATAATGTGAGCTACCTCACTCGGTGAGAATCCGGAAAACCGCCAAGATCAAAATCGCAACAAGATATAGAAGGGGATCCGATTTTGATAAACAAGAGCTTGCTATGAAGATTACCACAAGCTCTATATCCTCATATGGATAAGACAAAACAACCAAATATGATGATGCAAGTATGCAAAGGTTTTGATAAACAAGAGCTTGCTATGAAGATTACCACAAGCTCTATATCCGAACGATATGATCGAGATACTCACGCGAGAGCCTCTCTTGATAGTACGACTATCTATCCTAAACCCGGTCAACACGAGACCAGCAAAAGGGAAAAACCTAAGAATACCTTTGCCTTGAGCATCTTTTGGCCTTGTCTTCATTGATCCATAAACACCAAGGATGCAAAGCACCAAACATGAGATCTTCTAGGGATGGCGCATATTGAGCTTCCACAACGCATCTTCTTCTTCATATCTTCCACCTTAGAGCCAACACATACTTCAAGCGATGCCAATGGACAATTCCTACAAGTACAACTTAATACACACATTAGTCCATAAAGATTGTCATTAATTACCAAAATCACACATGGGGGCCCACATGCTCTTTCACTAGCTCTACTAGTTTACATAGTCTAACAGTTTCATTTATTCTTAACCTTCAAAAATAAGGTTGACATTGCCAACCATGATCACTGGCCTCGAGATTTAAGAAACAAGCACTTAGGGATCAGCCATTCAGGAAAAAGTAATTATATATATGGGAATAAAAAATAATCGTCACACGAAAAAAATCAAGGAACAAAAAATTATGGGGCTAATTTAGAATAGAAAGTGGAACAAATCTTTCGAAATGAAGGAATAAATAATTATACACCGAGGAACAACAAAAAACGTGAAAAGACATGCATCAACAAAAAAATTGTGGAACAAATTTCTGAGGCAAGAGAAACTAATCTTTATGAATAAAAGGAACAATTAGTTACATACCGGAGAAACAAAATTACATCACAGAGAGTAAAATATAGAAAATGTACTTCTAAAATAAAAATGGTAAATAACAAATAAAATAGAAAGAAAAAAGAGTGAAAGAAACATATGAAAATAATATAAATGAAAACTCATGACTCCTCGCTTCTTCGGAACACACATCTCTCACCACGGAAAGCAGTGCATATGTTTCTTATCGTTATCATCATCTTCCCATCTTCCCACAAGTAACGGGACATAGCATTAAATATCCCTTTAATTTTTTTAGAGAGTTTTAATATCGACATTGCGTATGTTGGAATAGCTTGCGCAATAGCTATAAAAAAATTATTTTCCTACAAATGCTTAGATGGAGATTCTTGATAGCTCCAAATAGTCACACAACCATTAATTATTAGAGTAACTTGAAGCAAATGATTTCCATGGAGAATATAGAGGTCCACATATAGGAAACACATACCAAGAAAAACTCTCACAAACAAGATCCAAAAGATGAGAAATAAAATAATCAAAGCAAATTTGAACTTATTTGAGATAAATGTGCCAAATAGGAGCTAGATAATTTTCAATATCAATTCTAAGTGGCACTACCTCAAATATCCATATTTTCTAGGTTTGTAATATGCACAAAGCATATAACTCCCCTATAATGTGATAAACCATGAATTCTCAATAGGAGGAAAAAATATCCAAGTACAGATAATTAATGGACATTATAGATTTTGAATTTCTCATAAGTAAGACATACCAACTAGACTAGGTAATCTAGCAAAATCAATACTAAGTGGTATTCCTCATGTACACACATTTTTAGGATTGTGGAATGCCCAAGCATGACACTCCCCCAAAATGGATAGTCCACTAAACTCTCCCAAGAGCCAAATAAGATACTAAATGGATTCAATAAAGTCTCCAACACAAGAAACACACATACATGGTGTGCAAACTAACATACACAAATAAACTTGACAACTCAAGATAAGTAAGTGGAGGCACAACATATACAAACACATGCAAGGTACAAAACCAACACATGCAAAGTACAAAACCAACACATGCACAAGGGAGCAAGTAACTTTCAAAGTAATTGAGTTGAGAACATGTTACCACAAGGAGGAACATTGGGTATAAGATAGAAGTAAGATAATCCATATGACTTGGCTTGATAAAATGTAATAGATGAATATCCCTCAATTTTTTATGATGTAGCCAAGTCTCCAATGACCTTCAACAACATCTATTGATCAAGTTTTAGCTTGTTGGTCCCTAATAAAGTTGGGTCCTAAGAAGTTAGTCATAATAAGCTTAGCCACCCAAATGGTTCTTTTATTGACACCACACTGGGTGCCCACATATTTGTCAAACACATTGCCACCCTCATCCAAATGAAGAGAATAAACATCATCAATAATGATAGGGTTGGATGAGGAGTTACCCATTGTGCATGAGGAAGGAAGGTGCCTCTTCTTGCGACATATGTAGCAAGTTCTTTTCTTGCTATCTTTCTTCTTAGGTGATTCCAAAACTTGAGGAAGAGCTTGAGTCTTCTCGGGAAGAGGCCCACTTCTAGCTTGAGGTGGAGCTTGAGGCTGTTTTCCTTGTTGCTTGTCACCAAGAGGATTCTTCTTTAATGGGCAACATCTAACATGGTGATCTTCTTCCTTGCACTTGAAGCAAACAATGTGGCCAGATTCTTCACTTGTTCTTGGACCTTCTTCTTGCTCTTATGTTTATTCTTGGTAGTGGGCTTGTTCTCGATATTGGAGTTGAATCCAAGTCCACTCTTGTCATTTGGGAATCTTTGCACTCTCAAGATGTTCTTGAGTGTGGACTTCCCTTCATGACACGTTTTCAAGTCATTCTTCAAAGAAGTGACTTGAGCGTTGAGCTCTTTGATTCCCTCTACACAGTTAGTATTAACAACAATACTAGAGGAAGTAGATGCTTCATTGTTAGAGCAACAAGGTAAGGAATGTAATTCCTCATAAGATCTAGCAATAGCATGAGCGGATGAAATACAAGGACTAGCACATGGAAATATTACATTTCAAGTAGATGTAGTGCTAATGTCCACATGAGGCTCACTAGATGTTATCTTTGACACAATGGCATCATGAGCTAACTTTATCCTACTATGGGATACTAAAAGATCCTCATGCGAGCTTGAGAGCTTAACTTTACTTTCTTGTAATTTCCCATAGTTTCTAGTTAGCAAATAAATTTGAGCCTTTAGCTCATCATTCTCCTTCAAAATAGATGCTTCACAAGAAGTAGAGTTAGTAGAACAAGCATCATAATTAATAGAAATAGGAGAGGGCAACGTGGCAAGCTCTTTTGAGTAGGAAGCTTTAAGTTGCTTATGTGACTCGGTGAGTTTGATGAGCTCACCCTTGATGACCCTAAAGCCATTGTTCAGGTGCTAAAAATCCTCAAGAAGTTTAGCATAAGCAACTTGGAGCTCATCATTTTTAATTTTGAGGGCACTTGCCACCTCAAGATCTCTATCATGAGATTCCTTCACTATAGATAGCTCTAGATCAAAAGTCTCCTCAAGAGATTCCTTGGTGGTTCGTTCCTCTTCAAGAGATCCATTTGGATTGTCAATGTTATTAGCATACTCATGCTCAAGACTAACCACTTTATCAATTGTGTCCACATGCTCATCAATAAGTTGCTTACTCCCAATAGCAAAGGTTAAGATTTCAATGAATAGAGAGCAAGCATTTTTATTTTATGTAGAGAACGAAGGACTACCTCCCTCTTCTATTTTAAGGTAGAAATATCATAAACCTCTTCATCATTATCAACATTCTCATCATCATGAGATACATTGAGATCCAAAGGAGGAGTTACCGTTGAATCTCTAGCCATAAGGAAAAAGTGAGAACCAGAAGGATGTGATGATGAGAATTTTCTTAAAGCTCCATTTACAACCTTGCTTTGGCCCATACACTCTTCGATTTCCTCTACATGGTTAGAAACACAAGGACTAGAGGAAATAGAAGCATTCTTATCATGGAAACAATGCAAAACAAGCATATCATCATGGGAAATATTCAATCCATTTCCATATGATATGCAAGGATAATCAACACTAGCATGTAAATCATTTATACTGCTACAAGTGTTCATGCCCAAAGATACAACATTGCAATGAGATAGAGATGAAGGACCGTCTATGGTAAGATCACTATACACATTGCAAGTTCTATCACCACTCACCATATAATTACCTTGTGAAAAATCACATGTTGGTGTACTAGAAGAAGAGAACTCATCATGGCCAGAGATGTAGGGAACACAATCATCCTCATTAATCTTGGACACATTGTATTTTGCTTGAATCTTGGTCCAAATATCATGAGCATTCCTAAAAGGAATGATTGTGGAAAGAACTACAAATCTCACAAAATTAACAAGCACATTAGAGTCTTGAGCTTCGAGATATGAGTTTGTTTCCTCCTCTATAGATAGATTTTGAGGGTCCCTAGGAGGAGAAAAAACCCATATCTTGAATTTTCTCTATATTTGGGTCAATGGCTAGGAAATGATTAATCATGCGAATTCTCCAAACACCATACTTTGTGCCATAAAATATAAAATTGTCATTATGCACCAGACCCCTAGGAGACATCTTTACTCTCGAGGTGGTGAAGCCTAAGAAGTTAGAGAACTCTCTCTCATACCAATTCAATGGACAACAGATGTCTCCTAGAGAAACAAGCCCACAAGCTTGAACTCGTTGAATCTCCATAGAGAACTAGAACCTATGCACCAAATGCAAGGGAAAGCCCTTCACTCCCAAGTTCCACCAAAGATATAAAAGCTATTGATGGAATAAGAGAGGAAGAACACGAGGAGAACATCAAACTCTCCAAGATCTAGATCCCAAGGATTCCTTCACAAAGAAGGGATTTGGTTTGGTGGGGTTGTAGATCTATATATCCTCTCTCAAATCCCTCAAAAAGATACAAGAATCATGGGAGGGAGAAGGGGAGAGGGTAAGATTTTGAAGTTCAACAATGGAGGAGAGAGAGTGTGGAAGAGCCGGTAAAAAGGGCATCCAAAGTTGGAGAAACATTTGGGAAGAAGGGCCCCTTAAATAGGGCAAGAGAAATCTGCCCGTTTGGTTCAGTTTTGTGCGCCACCGGAATTTCCACGGAAGTATCAATGAAGGGGAATAAGAATTACTAACTGATACATCCATTTTGCATCACTATTTTATATCATAATTTACTGTTATTCATTGATATATTTCATATTAAGAGATGATACTTATGTTAGTTCATCTATTTTTGCATGGTTGATGACTTTTGGAGCATGGACCGCTGTAGTCAGGATTCTAATAGAAAAGGTGTTGTTTGGAGGCAAAATTTGCGAAGATCAAAAAATCCGGGAAAATACATGGAAAATCCTATTTTTCTAGAAGACGAAGAAAGCCAGAAAGGGAAGTGGAGATGGGCCACAGGGGGCCCACACCACCCTCTGGCGTGGGCCACCCTAGGCCACACCACCAGGTGGTGTGGCCGCCCTGGACCACCCTTGGCTCTCTCCTCTGTCATATATTATCCTCCCAAAACCCTAATACTCGGGGAGCGACCACAGAAAGATTTCGCCGCCTCTACGGAGCGGAAAACACTGAGAGAGAAAGATCTCTCCGGCAGATAGAATTCTGTCGGGGGAATTTCTTCCCGGAGAGGGGAGATCGTCGCCATCAACACCACCATCGAGCTGGACTTCATCGGGATCATCATCATCACCACCATCATCTCCACCAGTACCATCATCACCACCTCATACCGCTGTAACAATTGGGTTGAATCTTGCATAGTTCTTAGGGGAAACTTTTCCGGTGTTGATCACTCTTTGTAGTTGATGCTATTGAGTGAATCATTGAATTATCGTTTATGTTCAGATTATTACATATCATTATTTTCTCTCTGATCATGATCCATATGATGTCTTGTGAGTAGTTCGTTTTGTTCTTGAGGACATGGGAGAAGTCATGTTGTTAGTAGTGGAATTGTGTTGAGAAAGATTCAATAGTTTGATATTTAAGTTGTGGTGTACTTCTTCTAGTGGTGTCATGTGAATGTCGACTACATGACACTTCACCTATATGGGCCTAAGGGAATGCATTGTGTATTTGGCTACTAATCGTAGGGGTTGTCGGAGTGACAGAAACCTGAACCCCGTTAGGAAACCATTGCACAAGGAACGTCAGGGTCTTAGAATTTAAAGTTGTGGTTAGGTGTTAACCTTAATTACTTTCTTGTACTTGAGGATGCTTACAAGGGGTATAATCACAAATATGTATTAGTCCTAGGAAGGTCGGTACATTAGCACAGGTTCACCCACGCAACAATTAGCAAACTAAAGAAGATTAATCAACTATATGAAGAGAAAGCACTTGACAGAATTTCCATGTGTCCTCGAGAACGTTTGGTCATCTTAAGTAATACAACCGGCTTGTCCTTTGCTAAAGAAAGGATTGGGCCACTAGGTGCATTTATTCTTATTGTCTTTTATTTACTCGTACTTTATTTACCTGCATTATCAAAAAACCCTAAAAATCCGTCTGCTAAGTATTTACAGAGAATTCTTGCTCCAAGCCACTAGCCAGCACCTTCTGCTCCTCGTTGGGTTCGACACTCTTACTTATCGAAAATACTACGATACACCCCCTATACTTGTGGGCCATCGGACTATTTTCTGGCGCCGTTGCCAGGGAGTGAAGCGCTATTGGAGAGTAGAGCTGGTAAAGAAAACGTCTGCTGTGAATATTGTTTACTTCTGTTAGTTGCTTTATTTTCAATATGGATAATTCGCTGAGTTTCTTACTTCGTAATGCTACTACCATTGCTAAGGTAGTAGATAAACCACCACCTGCTGAGAATGATACTTTTAAAATACCTACAATAATTATTGATCGTGTTATGGATAACTATTATGTTGAAGATGGAACTATCCATCCCGGTGATCATTTGCTCTTTATACACGAATTATGCGGGTTGTTCAAGTGTGCAGGTATTACTACAGATCAAGTCAAGAAGAAGTTATTCTCATTATCACTGAAAGGAAGAGCTGAAAAATGGTATAAGCTGCTGAAGAATGGTCAAACTCTTGAATGGGAGGAAATAGTACCTCTCTTTTATTCAAAGTTTTATCCTCCTAGTGAGATTCATAAAGATCGGAATCAAATATACAACTTTTGGCCTCTTGATGGAGGGAGTACAGCTCAAGCTTGGGGGAGATTGAAGTTACTAATGCTCAAATGTCCCATTCATGAGCTCCCCAACAATATTATTATCAATAACTTTTATGCAAGGCTTTCTCTTCATGATAAGGATTTATTGGATGCCTCTTGTGCTGGATATTACCCTCGCATGGAAGAAGAAGCTAAATTGGATCTTCTGGACCATATTCAAGACAATGCTGAAGCATGGAAGAATGACAAAGGAAGAAAGTCATATATAAATTATGGTTATGAATGCATTGAATCTTTTATGGGAACTGATGATTCTCAAAATATTAAAAATTCTTATGGTCTAGACTCTCAAGCTATTGCAACTTATTTTAAGGCTTTTGCTTCCTATATTGAAGTTCCTAAAAAGAAGTGGAATAAGTATCATGAACCTTATAAAGATGTTGCTAAGTGTGTTTCTGCAAGAAATACTGAAGTTTATACTGCTAATCATGTTTTATCTGAACTTTACATTGAGAAAACACCTTTCCCGGTTAAAGTAAAGGAATATTCTATGATAACTAGTATGGTTAATAAAAGTACAAATAAAGTTGTTGAACCTGATAAACAAATGAATGATAAACCTATAATAGCAAATGTGAAAGACTTTGTCACTAAATATGTAGAAGATGGACACACTATCCCCTATAAGGATACTTCTAATATTGTTTCACAAAGTAGTGTTATGCGAGCTAGTGTTCCTGTGTTTGGTGTTAGGATAAGTGATCATTGCTACAATGGTTCTTATTATAGTTATATCATTAAGTTTACGCATGAGACTTAAAGTTATTATGAGAGATGGAAGACTGTTTTTATGCACCTCAATAATATCAAGTTTCCTCGTTTTATGCTAAAAGTTTTTATGTTACACTTCTTTTGCCTTCCTATGCTAGTAGCCTCTGGTTTTAACAACTTGTTTGTTTATAAAATTCCCTTTCATAGGAAGTGGGTTAGACTTAAACATGTGTATTTTTGTTTCTTAATGCTCTCTTTCACTTCAATTCATATTCTTATGTGTGAGCATCATTGAAATTATCATGCCTATCTTAATGGCTATGAAGAAAGAGCTTTTTGGGAGACAATCTAGTTTATTCTTGCTTTCAGTTTGTTTCTTTGAGTCTTGGAAGTTATTGCCTCGGTAATAATCTCTTCTTATCCTTTTTGTTTGGTTTTTGTGTCAATATTAACTTCTAATGAGAAAGAAGTAAGATTTGAGGAAGTTGCTGTCCCAAAACAGATTTTTGTGCTTCACCGTAAAAAAATCGTGAGAGATCTCTGTATGTCGAATTGAGCTGTAATTTTTTTTGGCTTCTGACCCAGGTTATTATTTAACTTTCGTTAGTTTTGCACTTTTTTATTTGAGCAACAGAAGATTTTCTAAAAAATTGATCTTTACCTGCTGGTCTGTTTTGACAGATTTTACCACTCTTGCATTTGCTTCTTAAAACGATTTTCTTTTTGAATTCTTTTTGGGTTTTCGGAAGGAGTTGCTGCAGTAGCTTATGTTTTGATGGATTTCAATTGAAATTAGACTTAAAAGGTTTATTACCTTGCATACACTAATGTTGCTAATGAGAATTGTGTGAAAAAAAATTCCAGGTTAGTGGAGAAAATGGTGTAATAAGAAAGAGAAAGGTTTCATGACTCGAGCAATATGAGTATGAAGATGAAGATATTGATATTATTCAAGTGGTGACTCCTGAATAATCTGCTAAATGCCAAATTCAGAGACCTGTAGAGTCCGTTTTCGAATAGGTAACAGTCCTAGTAAGAAAAATTCCGCGAAAATTCTATCAAATTATATTTTTGGAGTTTTTATCCAACAAGGAAAGCTACGAAGCGAAAGAGGGATAGAAACGGAGCCAGTGAGGCTCACACCACCCCCTAGCGCGGCCCCCCTGGCCGCTCCAGCACGTGGTGTGGCCGCCCCGGACTCTGTCTCCGACCCGTTTTTCTCCCAGTACCTTCCTTTTGTTGTAAAACTTCGTAATATATAATCCCCCGGATCCCCTGAGGTTCGTATATCGTGTTCTCATCGTGTTTTTGTTTCGATCTGTTTCTGACAGGTAGAGTCCCAGATTTGGAGCCACAATGTCTTTCTCTGGATCAGCCAAGGAAGATTTCTCAATGGATATCATCAACCCATACATGAGAGAGTTGAAGATTCATCCCAAGGAGTTTTTGCTTGAAGATGGGGAGGTACGGATAAAAGAGGTTCAAGGCCCTAAAGGTGAAGGAAGTCTAGAGGATAGGATGGAAGCACTGGAGCAAGGAGTCTTTAGGTACAAGAAGATGGCGAAACACGAAGTGGATATTATCCATAAGATTTGTTCCGAACTCATCGTCGAGCACCAAAAGGAGACTTCTGAGCTCAAGGATGAAGTCCTCTCACTCCGCCAAACAACTAACCCAACTGCAAGCACAGCTCTACGACGTTCAAAATCAAAACTGTGAGTACGAGGTTAGGTTTAAACGCATAAGTGCTGCTGCAAGTTTCAGGATGCTGGAGACCACGATGTCCTTTGTTGATGGGGAGCCCTTACCTTGGAAGTCGGACGATGACGAGAGAATACCACCACCACCGAAGGAGTAACTCGTCATCAGGTTTTGGCATCCCCTTGGCTTGTCCCAAGCTTGGGGGAGTGCCGCGGTATCACATCACTATCTTTCATCTTTTTTACCTTTTTAGTAGAGTCATATCATGAATAGAGAAGTTATCATGTAGGATGGTTTGCATTATGGAAGTGTCTCCCCTCTCGTTAGATATCTATGTATCCCTTGGTGTGAGTTTCCGTTATGGAATATTAATGAGAAGTTCTATCATTTACTCTTTTACATAGTTTATATTAGTTTTCAATTCATGGTTATATGATTGATCTTGTTGTTAGTATTGGTATCACTTTGAGATCATTGAGTTAATTTAGTTGGTTTTGGCAAACCTGGCTCGGTCAGTAGCAGCACTATTTTGAGAATTGAATGAAACAGATAAAAGTACTCTTAAAGAAATATAATTTCATCATCTTTCTTTCTTGATTTGCTCATAAGTTTAGTATTCTCTAGTTAAGATCTTTTGTGCTTCTAAGGAAGTTTGCATGTTTGTTTTTATCACTTGTATGTTTGTCTGTTTCCTCCAACTCTTATGCTTGCTACCTAGCCTTGCTAGCCAAAAACCTGTACTGAGAGGGAATGCTTCTCGTGCATCCAATCCTTAAACCAAAACCTATGTCATTTGTGTCCACCATACCTACCTATTAGCACTATTGCTATTCCAAGTAAATTCATGTTTTTATCTACCTTCCAAATTAAACTTGTTATGAGAAAATTAGTGATTAAAGTTCTCACGAATTTGATGGCACACTTTACTTTCTCGCATTTAATAAACTCGAACCATTGTGTCCATCTTTGTTGCGTATATGCTTGCGCTTTATAAGTTGAAGTTAGCAGAACCATGTATCATGGGGAACGCTTTCAACATTGCACTGGTACTTTGCACCCCGTTGGTATCATGATTCTTTTGCTTATGGATCCCGGCGGTGTGAAATAAAAGGGGAACTTGTAAGATCATGGAGTTTATATTTGTGTTAGAGAAACGCCCGGACCGCTAGCCTAAGCCATGCCTAATCATGGTGGAAACTTGCAGCATAACCATAATGAGCACTCTATGAAGCATCCTCAATAAAAACCTATGCAAATAGCAAATAAAAGGATCGCTGAGATGCTCATTGTCTGCTTGCGTTGTCATTTTGATTATTTACTTGTGACTGAAGTTGAGTAGCATGAGGTTTGGTACTCGTAAGTAAGGGGTGATGACCCACAAGTATAGGGGGTGTATCGCAGTATTTTCGATAAGTAAGAGTGTCGAACCCAACGAGGAGCAGAAGGTGCTGGCTAGTGGTATGGATCAGGAATTCTCTACAAATACTTAGCAAACGGATTTTTAGGGGTTTTGATAAAGCAAGTAAACAAAGTACGAGTAAATAAAAGACAGTAGGAATAAATGCAGCAAGTGGCCCAATCCTTTATGCAGCAAAGGATAAGCCGGTTGTATTACTTAAGATGACCAAACGTTCTCGAGGACACATGGGAAGACTGTCAAGTGCTTTCACTTCATATAGCTGATTAATCTTCTTTAGCTTGCTAAGTGTTGTGTGGGTGAACCTGTGCTAATGTACCGCCCCATCCAAGACTAATACATACTTGTGATTATACCCCTTTCAAACATCCGTAAGTACAAGAAAATAATTAAGGTAGAAACCTAACCACAACTTTAAACTTTAAGACCCTTACGTCCCTTGTGCAATGGTTTCCTAATGGGGGTTCAGGTTTCTGTCACTCCGGCAACCCCTACGATTAGTAGCCAAATACACAATGCACTCCCCTAGGCCCATATAGGTGAAGTGTCATGTAGTCGACGTTCACATGACACCACTAGAAGAAGTACACCACAACTTAAATAACAATCTATTGAATCTTTCTCAACACAACTCCACTACTAACAACAAGACTTCTCCCATGTCCTCAAGAACAAAACTAACTACTCACAAGACTTCATATAGATCATGATCAGAGATGGAATAATGATGAATAACAATCTGAACATAAACAATAATTCAATGGTTCACTCAATAGCATCAACTACAAAGAGTAATCAACACCGGGAAAGTTTCCCCTATGAACTAATGCAAGATTCAACCAAATTGTTACAGCAATATGGAGATGGTGATGAGGGTGCTGATGGTGATGATGGTGGTGATGATGATGATGATGATCCCGATGAAGTCTAGCTTGATGGTGGTGTTGATGGCGACGATCTCCCCTCTCCGGGAAGGAATTCCCCCGGCAGAAATCTCTCTGCTAGAGAGATCTTTCTCTCTTGATGTTTTCCGCCCCACAGAGGCGGCGGAATCTTTCTGAGGTCGCTCCCCGAGTCTTAGGGTTTCGGGAGGATGATATACGCCAGAGGGGAGAGGCTGGAGTGGGCCAAGGTGGCCACACCACCTCCAGGCGCGGCCTAGGCCTACTCGTGCCAGGGGGTGGTGTGGGCCCCCTGTGGCCCATCTCCCCTCCGTCTTCTGGCATCCTTAATCTTCTGAAAAAATAGGTTTTTCCGTATATTTTCCCGGATTTTATGATCTTCGTGAATTTTGCCTCCAAACAACACCTTTTCCATCAGAATCCTGACTGCAGCGGTCCATGCTCCAAAAGTCATCAACCATGCAAAAACAGATAAAATAACATAAGTATCACCTCTCAATACGAAATATATCAATGGATAATAGTGAATTAAGACATAGAATAGTGATGCAAAATGGACGTATCAACTCCCCCCAAGCTTAGACTTTGCTTGTCCCTAAGCGAAACTAAGCTCAATAAACATGGCCTCAGGTTTATGGAGTGAAGAGCCGATAAAAGAATACGGACAAGAAGCATCACATTCATCAAATACATAGATCATAATAGAAGACAACTCACTATTATATAACTCAACTTGTAATAAGTAAAGGAAACACAATAAAGATACATAAAGTGAATCATAATTGGTAATGGCAAACTTAGCTCTTGGTCGAAGAATAGTCGATAATTTGTTGGAGTTCACAAATAGCTGGTTTTTCATTGATAGCTTTCAAAGTAGTAAACATCAGGATAAGAGCAATATGAAAAACAAGGAACATAAGAAACATGAGTGAATAAATCATCATATGAATGAATGAAACACAACAACTCAAAATACTTGCTGAGATAGAAGGGAATAGGTTTACTGACTCAACTGCAAAGTAAAAAAAGGCCCTTCAAAGAGGGAAGCAGGGATTACAAGTCTCATAAAGAGCTCCCAAAAATTATGATACTGACTAGCTTTCAGCTCTCATTGCCCCTATCATAGGCATCTTTAGGTGATTAAGGTTAAAGTGATCAAATATGAGGATATACATTGACAAGTTGTTAGTTGAGAATCTCATGTCCCTTGAATACGAGGGCCGCTCCTCATGCTACTCAAGTTTAGTCACCGGTAAGTTCTTGTCATCGTAAGCATATGTGTATCATAGAGAACCGCCAACAGGGTACCCCTTGCCCGATGATACGGAAGAATCCCCATATCAAAATGACAAGGCAAACAGACAACAAGTATCTCAACAATCTTCCTATTTACCATGGGAATATGGTGCTTTTTTCTCTCTTTCCTCTTTTCATAATATCTCTTTTTTTCTTTTCTCTTTTTTCTCAATCTCTATCTCTTTTTTTATAAGAAGAATGCTTCATAGATACTCGTTATGGTTACACTGCAGGTTTCCACCATGTTAGCATGGATTAGACCAGCGGCCCAGGCGTTTCTCTAACACACATGCATAACTCCATGGACTTACAAGCTCCCCTTTCATTTCACACCGACGACATCCATAGACAAAAGAACATGATATCAACTAGGTACAAAGTACCAGTGCAATGTTGAAAGCGTTCCCCATGACAGCATGGTTCTGCTAATTCACAACTTACAAAGCACAAGCATATACGCAACATAGGTGAGCACAATGGTTCAAGTTTATTAAGTGCAAGAAAGTAAAGTGTGCCATCAAGTTCGTGAGAGCTTTAATCACTAATTTTCACATAATAAGTTTAATTTGGGAGGTAGATGAAACAAGAATTTACTTGAAATAGCAATAATGCTACTAGGTAGGTATGGTGGACACAAATGGCAAAGGTTTTGGTTTAAAGGAGGTGGATGCACGAGAAGAATTCCCTCTCAGTACAGGTTTTTGGCTAGCAAGGTTGGGTAGCAAGTATAAGAGTTGAAGGAAACAACCAAGCATACAAGTGATAAAAACAAACATGCAATCTTCCTTGGAAGCACAAAAGATCTTAACTAGAGAATACTAAACTTATGAGCAAATCAAGAAAGAAAGATGATGAAATTATTTTCCTTTAAAGGTACTTTTATCTTTTCTTTCAACACTCAAAAATAGTGTTGCTACTAACCGAGCCAGGTTTGCCAAAACCAACTAAATTAACTCAATGATCCCAAAGTGATACCAATAACAACAAGATCAATCATACAACCACGAATTGAAAACTAATATAAGCTATGCAAAAGAGTAAATGATAGAACTTCTCATTAATAATCCATAACGGCAACTCACACCAAGGGATACATATCTAACGAGAGAAGGGACACTTCCATAATGCAAACCATACTAAATAATAGCTCCTCTATTCATGATATGACTCTACTAAAAAGGTAAAAAGGTAGAAGATAGTGATGTGATACCGTGGCACTCCCCCAAGCTTGGAACAAACCAAGAGGATGCCTAACCTGATGACGAATTACTCCTTCGGTGGTGGTGGTAATATTTTCTTAGTTGAGGTGAGGAAATCTTCCAGCATCTTGCGAAGCCTATTATTCTCCCATAAAAGCATGTCCACCTTCCTCTGCAAGTCTCGGTACTTATCGCAGAATTCCTTAGTGACTCGTAGGGCTTCCGTTGATGTAGGGAAAGAGACTAAAGGTACCAGCCCCTGCTTGGGGTCTTGGAGATCTTCCTCCATAGGCTCCTTTCCTTTATCCTTGGCGGACACCATTGTGCTTCTAATCTTTCAAAGAGTATGTCCTGGCAGAAACAGATCGAAACAAAAACATGATATACGAACCTCGGAAGATCCGGGAGGTTATATATTATGAAGTTTCATATCAGAAGGAAGGTAATAGGAGAAAACGGGTCGAAGACGGAGTCCGGGGTGGACTCACCACCAGGTGGCGCGGCCAGGGGTGGGCCCGCGCCACAGGGTGGTGTGAGCCACCCTGGCTCCGTTTTCGTCCCTTTTTCGCTTCGTAGCTTTCCTTGTTGACTAAAAACTGCAAAAACATAGTTGGATTGTATTTTCGTGGAACTTTTCTTACCAAAATTGTTACCTATTTGAAAACAGACTCTGCAGGTCTCTAAATTTGGTATCTAGTATATTCTTCCGGAGTCATCACTTGAATAACATCAATATATTCATCTTCATACACTTATTACTTGAGTCATAAAACCCTTCTCTTCCTTATTACACCATTATCTCCACTTCCTAGAAATTTCTTTCACACAAAACTTCACACAGCTCTCATTAGCAACTTTAGTATAAGTAAAGTGATAAAACCTTTTGAGTCCAACTTTAACTGAAAACCATCAAAACATAAGCTACTGAAACAAATCCTTCCGAAAACCTAAAAAGAATTCAAAAAGGAAATCGATTGAAGAAGCAAATGCAAGAGTGGCAAAATCTGTCAAAACAGACCAGCAGGTAAAGATCATTTTTTTCGAAAATCTTCTGTTGCTCAAATTAAAAAGTGCAACACTAACGAAAGTTAAATAACAACCTGGGGAAGAAGCACAAAAAATTACAGCTCAATCTGACATATAGAGATCTCTCACGAATTTTTAGGTGAAGCACAAAAATCTGTTTCGGGATAGCAACATCCCCAAATCTTACTTCTCTCTCATTAGAGGTTGATCTTGACACAAAAACCAAACAAAACGGATAAGGAGCATTTATTCCTTAAGTAATAACTTCCAAGACTCAAAGAAACAAAAACAAACTAGAGGCAAAAACAAATTGGGTTGTCTCCCAAAAAGCTCTTTCTTTATAGCCATTAAGATGGGCATGATGATTTTGAAAATGCTCACTCAAGAATATGGATTGAAGTGAAAGAGAGCATTAAGAAGCAAAAATACACACGTTTAAGTCTAACCCACTTCCTATGCAAGGGAATTTTGTAAACAAACAAGTTGTTGAAACCAGAGGCTACTTGCATAAGAAGGCAAAAGAAGTGCAACATAAAAACTTTCAGCATAAAACGGGGAAACTTGATATTATTGAGATGCATAAGAACACTTTTCCCTCTTTCATAGTAACTTTCAGTATCATGCATAAACTTAACAATATATCTATCATAAGAACCATCATAGCAATGATCACTTATTCTAACAGAAAACACAGGAATACTAGCTCTCATAACACTACTTTGTGAAACAATATTAGAGGTATCCTTACAAAGGATAGTGTGTCCTTCTTTTTCATACTTAGTGACAAAGTCTTTCACATTTGCTATTATAGGTTCATCAACCATTTGTTTATCAGGTTCAATAGCTTTATTTGTACTTTCATTAACCATACTAGCTATCATAGAATGTTCCTTTACCTTAACTGGAAAAGGCATTTTCTCAATATAAGGTTCAGGTAAAACATGATTAGCAGTATAAACTTCAGTATTTCTCGCAGGAACACTTTTAGCAATATCTTTATAAGGTTCATGATACTTATTCCACTTATTTTTAGGCACTTCAATGTAGGAAGCAAAATCCTTAAAATAAGAAGCAAAAACTTGAGAATCTAGACCATAAGCATTTTTAATATTTTGAAAGTCATCAGTTCCCATAAAAGATTCAATGCATTCATAATCATAATTTGTACCTGACTTTTTACCTTTGTCATTCTCCCATGCTTCAGCATTATCTTGAATACGGTCTAGAAGATCCCATTTAGCTTCTTCTTCCATGCGAGTGAATGATCCAGCACAAGAAGCATCCAATAAATCTTTATCATGTAGAGGGAGCCTTGCATAAAAGTTATTGATAATAATATTGTTGGGGAGCTCATGAATGGGACATTTGAGCATTAGTAACTTTAATCTCCCCCAAGCTTGAGCTGTACTCTCTCCATCAAGAGGCCAAAAGTTGTATATTTGATTCCGATCTTTATGAATCTCACTAGGAGGATAAAACTTTGAATAAAAGAGAGGCACGATTTCCTCCCATTCCAGAGCTTGAACATTCTTCAGCAGCTTATACCATTCCTCAGCTCTTCCTTTCAGCGACAATGAGAATAACTTCTTCTTAACTTGATCTGTAGTAATACCTGCACACTTGAACAACCCGCATAATTCGTGTATAAAGAGTAAATGATCACCGGAATGGACAGTTCCATCCCCAACATAGTAGTTATCCATAACACGATCAATAATTCTTATAGGTATTTTGAAAACATCATTCTCAGGAGGTGGTGGCTTATCTACTACCTTAACAGTGGTAGTAGCATTACCAAATAAGAAACTCAGCGAATTATCCATAACAAAAATAAAGCAACTAATAGAAGTAAACAATACTCACAGTATAAGTTTCCTTTACCAGTTCCACTCTCCAATAGCGCTTCACTCCCCGGAAACGGCGCCAGAAAATAGTCTTGATGACCCACAAGTATAGGGGGTGTATCGCAGTATTTTCGATAACTAAGAGTGTCGAACCCAACGAGGAGCAGAAGATGCTGGCTAGTGGTATGGATCAGGAATTCTCTGCAAATACTTAGCAAACGGATTTTTAGGGGGTTTTGATAAAGCAAGTAAACAAAGTACAATAAATAAAAGACAGTAGGAATAAATGCAGCAAGTGGCCCAATCCTTTATGCAGCAAAGGACAAGCCGGTTGTATTACTTAATATGACCAAACGTTCTCGAGGACACGTGGGAAGACTGTCAAGTGCTTGCGCTTCATATAGCTGATTAATATTCTTTAGCTTGCTAAGTGTTGTGTGGGTGAACCTGTGCTAATGTACCGCCCCATCCAAGACTAATACATACTTGTGATTATACCCCTTGCAAACATCCGTAAGTACAAGAAAGTAATTAAGGTAGAAACCTAACCACAACTTTAAACTCTAAGACCCTTACGTCCCTTGTGCAATGGTTTCCTAACGGGGGTTCAGGTTTCTGTCACTCCGGCAACCCCTACGATTAGTAGCCAAATACACAATGCATTCTCCTAGGCCCATATAGGTGAAGTTTCATGTAGTCGACGTTCACATGACACCACTAGAAGAAGTACACCACAACTTAAATAACAATCTATTGAATCTTTCTCAACGCAACTCCACTACTAACAACAAGACTTCTCCCATGTCCTCAAGAACAAAACGAACTACTCACAAGACATCATATGGATCATGATCAGAGATGGAATAATGATGAATAACAATCTGAACATAAACAATAATTCAATGGTTCACTCAATAGCATCAACTACAAAGAGTAATCAACATCGAGAAAGTTTCCCCTATGAACTAATGCAAGATTCAACCAAATTGTTATAGAAATATGGAGATGGTGATGAGGGTGCTGATGGTGATGATGGTGGTGATGATGATGATGATGATGATCCCGATGAAGTCCAGCTTGATGGTGGTGTTGATGGCGACGATCTCCCCTCTCCAGGAAGGAATTCCCCCTGCAGAAATCTATCGCTGGAGACATCTTTCTCTCTCAGTGTTTTCCGCCCCGCAGAGGCGGCAGAATATTTCTGAGGTCGCTCCCCGAGTCTTAGGGTTTCGGGAGGATGATATACACCAGAGGGGAGAGGCTGGAGTGGGCCAGGGTGGCCACACCACCTCCAGGCACGGCCTAGGCCTGCTCGTGCCAGGGGGTGGTGTGGGCCCCTATGCCCCATCTCCACTCCGTCTTCTGGCATCCTTAGTCTTCTGGAAAAATAGGATTTTCCGTATATTTTCCCGGATTTTCTGATCTTCGCGAATTTTGCCTCCAAACAACACCTTTTCCATCAGAATCTTGACTGCAGCGATCCATGCTCCAAAAGTCATCAACCATGCAAAAACAGATAAAATAACATAAGTATCACCTCTCAATACGAAATATATCAATGAATAATAGTGAATTAAGACATAGAATAGTGATGCAAAATGGACGTATCAAGGGGCATGAGACTTCAACTTATAACTTGTCAAGCATATCCTCTTAGTTGTGTCACTTTAACCTTAATCACCTAAAGATGCCTATGATAGGGGCAATGAGAGCTGAAAGCTAATAAGTACCATAATTTTTGGAAGCTCTTTATGAAACTTGAAATCCCTGCTTCCCTCTGCGAAGGGCCTTTCTTTTACTTTTTAGTTGAGTCAGTAAACCTATTCCCTTCTACCTCAGCAAGTATTTTGAGTTATTGTGTTTCATTCATTCATATGATGATTTATTCAATCATGTTTCTTATGTTCCTTGTTTTACACTTTGCTTGTATCTTAGTGTCTACTACTTTGAAAGCTATCATTGAAAATCAGTTATTTGTGAACTCCAGCAAATTATCAACTATTCTTCGACCAAGAGCTAAGTTTTCCATTACCAATTATGATTTACTTTATGTACCTTTATTGTGTTTCCTTTACTTATTGCAAGTTAAGTTATATAATAGTGAGTTGTCTTCTATTATGACTTATGTATTGATGAATGTGATGTTTCTTTTCTGTATTCTTTTATCGACTCTTCACTCCATAAACCTGAGGTCAAGTTTATTGAGTTCAGTTTTGCTTGGGGACAAGCGAAGTCTAATCTTGGGGGGAGTTGATACGTCCATTTTGCATCACTATTCTATATCATAATTTACTGTTATTCATTGATATATTTCATATTAAGAGATGATACTTATGTTATTTCATCTAGTTTTGCATGGTTGATGACTTTTGGAGCATGGACCGCTGCAGTCAGGATTCTGGTGGAAAAGGTGATGTTTCTAAGCAAAATTCGCGAAGATCAGAAAATCCGGTAAAATACATGGAACATCCTATTTTTCCAGAAGATGAAGAAAGCCAGAAGGGGAAGTGGAGATGGGCCATAGGGGGCCCACACCACCCCCTGGCGTAGGCCACCCTAGGCCGCGCCACCAGGTGGTGTGGCCGCCCTGGTCCACCCCTGGCTCGCCCCTCTGGCGTATATTATCCTCCGAAACCCTAAGACTCAGGGAGCAACCACAAAAAGATTCCGTCGCCTCCTCGGGGCGGAAAACACCGAGAGAGAAAGATCTCTCCGGCAGACAGAATTCTGTCAGGGGAATTCCTTCCCGAAGAGGGGAGATCATCGCCATCAACACCACCATCGAGCTGGACTTCATCGGGATCATCATCATCATCATCACCACCACGATCTCCACCAGCACCATCATCAGCACCTCATACCGCTATAACAATTGGGTTGAATCTTGCATAGTTCTTAGGGGAAACTTTCCCGGTGTTGATTACTCTTTGTAGTTGATGCTATTGAGTGAACCATTGAATTATCGTTTATGTTCAGATTGTTACACATCATTATTTCCTCTATGATCATAATCCATATGATGTCTTGTGAGTAGTTCGTTTTGTTCTTGAGGACATGGGAGAAGTCATGTTGTTAGTAGTGGAATTATGTTGAGAAAGATTCAATAGTTTGATATTTAAGTTGTGGTGTACTTCTTCTAGTGGTGTCATGTGAACGTCGACTACATGAAACTTCACCTATATGGGCCTAGGGAATGCATTGTGTATTTGGCTACTAATCGTAGGGGTTGCCGGAGTGACAGAAACCTGAACCCCCGTTAGGAAACCATTGCACAAGGGACGTCAGGGTCTTAGAGTTTAAAGCTGTGGTTAGGTTTTAACCTTAATTACTTTCTTGTACTTGCAGATGCTTGCAAGGGGTATAATCACAAGTATGTATTAGTACTAGGAAGGTTAGTACATTAGCACAGGTTCACCCACACAACACTTAGAAAACTAAAGAAGATTAATCAACTATATGAAGCAAAAGCACTTGACGGAATTCTCATGTGTCCTCGAGAACGTTTGGTCATCTTAAGTAATACAACCGGCTTGTCCTTTGCTAAAGAAATGATTGGGCCACTTGCTGCATTTATTTTTATTGTCTTTTATTTACTCGTACTTTATTTACCTGCATTATTAAAAAACCCTAAAAATCCGTTTGCTAAGTATTTACAGAGAATTCCTGCTCCAAGCCACTAGCCAGCACCTTCTGCTCCTCGTTGGGTTCGACACTCTTACTTATCGAAAATACTGTGATACACCCCCTATACTTCTGGGTCATCATAAACCAACCTTCATCGGAAGTTGGGCCGGTACTACCGCCCATGGGAAAAATAGTGGAGAACATGGTATAGAAACATCGATAACTTTTGCATCCAGACTCCGATTTCGATGATCTTGGGCTCGTTGGAATCACAACGGCGATCTCTAAAACTTCATGCATAGAAAAATCATAGTACAACATGGGAGTATAAAAATAAAAAGGAGAAAGGTATGACCTCTCTAGAAGCGATGAACCGGTAAAACCTCCAAAACCCAAAACACAAGAAGTTGAGCTTGGAAACTACGATTGGGATGAACCCAATTTTGTTGGAAAGATAATAAAGATTAGAATACAACATAAGATGAAATATTGGATACCACCAAGAGAGAAAATATAAAGTATATATATGTGAGATACCTCACAAGGTGTGGAGCCGGAAAACCCGCAAGATCAAGAACACAATAAGATATATAAGGGAAATCAATTTTTTATAAACTAGATATTGTTATGAAGATAACCACAAGCTCTAAAACCTCACATGGATAAGATCCAGACAACAACCAAGAAATATCATGTAAGAATGCAAAGTTTTCAGCTCTCTCTGAAAGATGCGATCGAGCCACTCACTCAAGAGCCCCTCTTGATAGTACGGCTATCTATCCTAAACCCGGTCTCCCAACTAACAACATGATACCGGCAAAATAGAAAACATATCAAGACTATACCTTTGCCTTGAGATTCCACTTGAGCTTGATGTAGATTGTCTTGTCCTCCTCAAGATGGAACACTTTTATTGATTGATCTTGCTCACGCTTTGCTTGAGGAAGACTTGAATTTCTCCCCCATACACCATGGGGAAACCTCTTCTTTGAACTCATATTCATCAATCCATGATCACCAAGGATGGCAAGCTTCAAGCATGTAATCTTCTAGAGATGGCGCATCTTGAACTTGCGCTTCTTCATTTCTTCTTGCTTCATTAGGATGATGTCTTCAAGATACACATGAGAAACTCCATCTTCTTATTCTTCAAGACACTCTTGATCTTATTTTCTTTATTCTTCTTATTTTCTTATTATTATTCTTATTCTTTTTCATTTCTTCATCTTTTAACCTTGAAGCCAACACATGGCCCAAGCGATGCCAATGGACAATTCCTACAAGTTAAACTCAATTCAAACATTAGTCCATAGAAATTGTCATTAATTACCAAAACCACACATGGGGGCACATATGCACTTTCAGACATTCAGATCATTGTGCCATAGAAGTAGCAGACCCTACTTCTGCCATCATAGGTTAACATAATAAAATGATCAAAATACATTTTCCTCTTCAGATTTTCCGCCCTCCCTTACTCAGATGCGTTTCAAATAGAAAATAACATCTGGTTTGAGATGCGACTGGATCACCCAGAGCACAGTAACTGCCGTGGATTTACGTAACCCACGGCAGTTTAAACTTAATATTTTCATAGTGCCCAGACGAGATCCTCTAGGGAGCCCGTTGTAGTGTAGTGCTAGAGTTCTCACCCTCTTTCTTCGATCTTTTAGATCGATCTTCCTCTACCTCCGCAAGAGGAGATTGAGTTAAGATACTTGCTTGATCCATCGGCATGTTATCCACTTTAAGCTCAACATGTGCATCCATCTACTTTCTAGGGTTATCAAAATCAATCCTGTGTTTCGGGGCACCATCAGATTTATGCACATCCTACATAACCATAACATGTTTTTTTGTAGGGTTAGTAGCAGTGTCCTTCAAAGCATCATCATCCATGAAATTTAGTCATGGGGTCACGTTAAACCTCCAGTTAGGATGGGTTTCATTGCCACACCCCTAGATCCTGGACCAGGTCGTCCTCTGTCACCAGGATCACAAGCACGACATCCACGGAAGCCACCTCTAACTCCCCCAAAATCAGTCGTGCCATGTCATGTTTCACTTTTTAACCCAATGAAATCTCCCCACTTTAGTAAATTAACATCATGCTCGCCCCTTCCACATTCCTCATGAACATGCCCAAACAGTCCACAGGCTCCACAAAACTTAGGATTTTCTCAAATTGGATTGCATAAAATTCCCTCCTACGAGACAGTGACAAAGTGTTCCAATGGCTTGTGAACATCAACATTCACCCGAACTCTAATGAAATTCCCTAGACCATGGTTAGTAGATTCCACCTCAATCACATGTCCAATCATTTTCTCCATCCCTATAGCCATCCGGTAATTTGTGGATTTGCACCCAAAAATCAATAAAATTCAGATCAATCAATCCACGATCAGATAGGCCATCATACACTTCAATTGTAACTGCATTATGGCGAAACAACCATGGGCCACCCTTTGTGACCTTCAACCAATCCCTAAGGAAAAAACAACGAATAGTTAAGAGATTACCAGCCACATGGTGAAAGTTAACATCCCTTGCCAGGATTCAAGTGATGTGCATGTGCTACTCAAAAGTTCGAGGGATTTAGAAATTCAGAGTATGGACCTTAGCAATCGCCATCCATTTCACACCCTCCTTGGTAGATCCTTCCTCTTCCTGAAAGATCAGGACATCAATCTCACCATCATCAATGTTGAGCCACTTTAGGAGGTCGCCCAAGGGTTCATGTTGTCAAATACCAGGCATGTCACATGTTTGACTAGCCGCACTTGATGTGGGGATAGCTGCCGCCATGGATGGGACTCAATGAAAAAACTAGGGTTTAACTAGAGGGAAATAAAACCACCAGCTAAATACTCAAATAGGGAGCGGGAGCATTGCCCAAAAGATCGAGAATAACCCAAGGTTGGAGATTAGATTAAACCAAGAGTTGGGAATCTCGCTGGAGAAGTAATATGGGAGTGGGAGGTAAAACCTAAATTCCTAGGTCATATACCCTAGTTGCCTTGGTCATAAAACTGTTGTACCATACCAGAGATGGAGACTTAGCAATCCTCTCCCAAGAATCTAAACTTAGGGAGCTACTGTTTGACACTAAATACGTTAGTCAACAACAACATATTAAGGCATATTGCCAACCTGCCTTACAACTTTAGAGAGTTGTGCATATTCACATAGAGAGGGTTGTCTAATACTCTCCTCTATCGTAGCACTAGCTTATTCTTCCCAGGTCCTAATTCACGGGATCTCCGATCACAAAGGTTTGGTTACCACTACTGTGTAACATCCATGGGTCTCAAACCCATCTCTCTCGATACACTTTCTATCATGTTTCATGATAGTCATTTCATAAAGGGACCTGTCAGGTTTTTGTCAGTTTGAATATACGTAACAGTAATTACTCTGAAGTTTCTCAATTTCCTAACAGACTTTAAACGTCTCTTGACGTGTCTTGATGACTTCGTGTTATCCTTAGAATTGTTCACTTTGACAATAATACTTTGATTGTCACAATTCAAGAGGATGGCCGGTATAGGTTTTTCAACCACATGCAAGTCCATCAAGAGCTCACGCAACCATTCTGACTCTAAAGTGGATGTGTCTAAAGCAGCGAGTTATGCTTCCATAGTTGACCATGTCAATATGGTTTGTTTGCAAGGTCTCCATGATATTGCGCCACCCCCAAAGGTAAATACATACCCGCTAGTGGCGTAGAGTTCATCTACATATGAATTCCAGTTCGCATCACTATTCCCTTCAAGCACCGCTGGATGCCCCGAATAGTGTATCACATAACTCATTCTACCACATAGATAGCGCATGACCCTTTCACGTGCACACCAATGTTTAGTACCCGGGTTAGACATGAACCTACTCAACTTGCTCACAACAAAAGAGATGTCGGGTCTTGTCATGCTAGCTAAGTACATGAGTGAGCCAACGATTTGAGGGTATCTCAATTGTCCTTTTAGATCTTTCTTGTTTTTCCGTAATATCACACTGGGATCATAAGGTGTTGGGGAAGACTTGCCATCAATGAAGCCGAAACGTCTCAAGATCTTCTCAACATAGTGTGATTGCGTAAAAGTAATCCCACTCTTGTGCTTAATCAGCTTGATGTTCAGAATCACATCAGCTTCTCCTAGATCTTTCATATCAAAGCTCTTTGACAAAAAAGACTTGACTTCATTTATCACATTCATGTTTGTACCAAAGATAAGGGTATCGTCCATGTACAAACATAATATAACACCTTTGCCCCCACCATGGCGATAGTAGACACACTTGTAAGCCTCATTAATGACAAAGCCAGTAGAAGTTAATGTCCTATAAAACTTCTGATGTCATTGCTTAGGTGCTTGCTTCAGGCCATATAAATATTTTAATAACTTGCACACCTTTCTCTCTTCACCTTTTACCACAAACCCATTAGGCTAATACATATATATCTCCTCTTCCAACTCTCCATTGAGGAAAGCTATCTTAACGTCCATTTGATGAACAATAAGACCATAAGAGGCAGCCAACGATAGTAGTACTCGAATGGTGGTCAGTCTAGCGACAGGTGAATAGGTGTTGAAGTAATCTTTGCCTTCTCTCTTGGTGTAGCCTTTTGTTACAAGCCGTGCCTTGTACTTCTCAATGGTACCATCAAGCCTTAGCTTCTTTTTGAACACCCACTTGTAACAAACAGGCTTACATCCATGGGGTCATTCTGATACTTCCCAAGTTCCATTACAAAGAATCGAGTCCATCTCATTATGAACAGCTTCTTTCCAATCATCTTCATCAGGAGATGCATATGCCTCTACAATGGAAGTGAGAGTATCATCCACAGGGTACACAATGAAATCATCTCCAAAGGATTTTACAACCCTCTATCTCTTACTTTGTGTAGGAGCTTCATTGTCATCCTTCTCTAGGACTTCTTCCTCGTGTGGTTGCTCAAAATCCTCACTACATGCACTAGTTTCAGGAAGTATTTTAGAAGAAATTCTAGCAGTGTTATGCATATCTTTTATAGGAAACATATTCTCAAAGAATGTTGCATCACGATATTCCATTATAGTATCAACATGCATATCAGAAACCTCATATTACTAAAAATCTATAGCCTACACTCGGTGGAGCATATCCTAGAAAGATGCAATCCAGTGTCTTTGGTCCAAGTTTGCGTTTCTTAGGAATTGGTATGTTGACCTTAGCCAAACACCCCCAAGTGTCCAAGTAAGAAAGTGATGGTTTTCTCCTAGCCCACTCCTCGTAAGGGGTTTTATCTTTATTCTTGTTAGGAACTCTATTCAGGACATGACACACTGTTAACAAGGCCTCCCCACCATGCCTTAGATAAACCAGCGGCGGCTAACATGGAATTCACCAAGTCAGTCAGCGTACGATTTTTCCTCTCGGCAACCCCGTTTAATTAGGGCGAGTAGGAAGGCGTCCTCTCATGAATAATGCCATATTCCTCACATAATTCGTCAAAGATTTTGGGAAAATATTCACCACCACGATCTGACCTAAGACGTTTGATCTTTCTCTCTAGTTGATTTTCAACTTCGGCTTTATAAATTTTAAAGTAGTCTAAAGCTTCATCTTTAGTGCGCAATAAATAAACATAGCAGTATCTAGTCGCATCATCAATCAATGTCATGAAATATCTCTTTTCACCTTTTGTCAACACACCATTCATCTCGCAAAGATCAGAATGTATGAGTTCTAGAGGTGCCAAGTTTCTCTCCTCGGCTGCCTTGTGAGGCTATCGAGGTTTCTTTGATTGCACACAACTATGGCACTTGGAACCTTAACCTTCGGCAATAGTGAAATTCGGAATTAAACTCATACTGGACAACTTGGACATCAAACCAAAATTAATGTGACGTAAACGAGAATGCCAAATATTGGTATCATCATTAACACCGCCACAAATATGGTTTATGGACTTATTACAAAAATCTGAAAGTGAAAAGCGGAACAACCCTCCGCATTTGTAGCCTTTACCAATAAATTGTCCATGTCTTGACACAATGACTTTATTAGACTCAAAAACAACTTTAAACCCATCTTTGCATTGAAGGGAGCCACTAATGAGATTCTTGTTCATGGAAGGGACATTTTGCATGTTCTTCAACTGTACGATCTTTCCCGAAGTGAACTTCAGATCCCCCATGCCAACACCATGAACAGAAACATGTGACCCATTCCCCATTAGGACGGATGAATCCCGAGCGACCTGATAGGAAGTAAACATAGAGATGTTAGCACACACATGAACATTAGACTCGTATCAATTCACTAACATGGTGATTGAAAAACTGAAAGAACAGTAAATATATTACCATACCCATCAACATTACTAGCGGTCACGACATTGACAGTCTTCCCGTTTTTCCCTCTACGAGCTGCACGTTCTATGCAGTCCTTGGAAAAGTGGCCGAGCTCTTCATAGGTATAGCAACCCAGCTCAACCTTGTTCGGCTTCTTATTCTTCTTGAATGTTGTAGTCTTTGCATGCTTGTTGAACAAGGGCTTATTGTTCCCTTTGTTCTTGCCAAAGGTTTTCTTCTACACCATATTAGCGCTAGACTGATCCATGCATCCTTTCTCAGCAGTGTCCTTAGCCCGAGACTTCTCCTCAACATCAAGAGACGCTATTAAGTTTTCAACCGATATCTCATGTCTCTTGTGTTTGAGAGTTGTGGCGAAGTTCCTCCATGAGAAAGACAACTTTGCAATAATGCACCCAGCCACAAACTCGTCGGGTAAGATACACTTAAGGAGTTCGAGATTCTTGCTATACCACTATATCTCATGAGCTTGTTCGACTATAGAACGGTTGTTAACCATCCTGTAATCATGAAAGTTCTCCATGATGTACAACTCACTACCAACATCTGCTACACCGAACTTAGTGTTCAGTGTCTCCCAAAGCTATTTTCCATCTTTGACGTGCATGTACATATCAAACAACTTATTGTCAAGAACACTCAGAACGCATCCCATAAATGCAAGATTGGTTTCCTTGAACTTGTTCTGAACATCGTCAGATATAGTTCCTTCAGGTAAACCCTCACTAGCCTCGAATACTTTTAGAGCTTGCAGCCACATAATGGTCTTATACTGCCACCTCTTAAAATGAACACCAATAAACTTTTCTGGCTTCATTGCATCGGCCAAGTGTCTCATGTTTAACTCATGAAATTGCGTATAATAAGGTTTTTGGATTGTTGGAGTATTAGACATAATTTCCACAATTAATTCCAAAATATAAATCATGACAGCAACAACTACGATCACGTGAAACTCTATCATACTAGATGTACTGATCAACGTGAGCAGTAGCAATGCATAGACAATAACAACCATAATATAGCAACAGATCGGATCACGGTATACGTACAGATCGGTTGCCGATGAAGTCATCGTTGGTGCGGCGGTTGCCATAGCGTGTCGAACAAAACAACGTTGAAGACGAGTCACACGTGGACCAGGAGATCGCCCAGGAAGACGCGCTGTGATGACGAACTTCAGTAGTCGCGCGGAGCGCTTCCCAAAAACTTTATCCGCCCTCTCTCGTACATGATCGCAAAGGTGAGTGGTTCTGGAGGCCTGCTCTTCCGTCCGCCGGTGCACGCCAGCAAGCGGGATGGAGTAGACTACGGTGGCGGCGCAAGCAGAGAGGTTGGCAAAACCCTAGATTGGTTTCGGTGTATTGTGGCGGTAGCCGCGCAGGACTTTATATAGAGCAACTCGGGATACCCTAACGGAGGCGAACGTGGGACGAGTTCACGTCGCGCACGCTCTGGTCGGTTACAGTAGCCCACGATCCGGGGGCGACCCGAATAGGCTGACTATTGACACGTCTGTCAAAACCTCACAAGTTTTCCTAAGCAGCAAAAATAAAGCTCGGCTCGGCGAGATTTCCGCAACCCGCGCGTGTCGTGATGAGACAGGCGGGTCGTGCGTGCGGCGGCATCATCGTCGGAGGAGGAGCGCGCATGTAGCTCTCCTCTTCTCACTCACTTTACTAAGTGGTAAAACACTCCATCTTATAAGGTAGTGTAACTATCCTCTAACTTTCAATGTGGGACTAAACTTTAGCTTTCACTCCACTCCCATGTGAGCTGCTCCAACCATGGGCCAAAACACACGTGAGCTGCCACAAACATGGGATTTGAGATTTAGGGAAAATCTGAAATCTATATGGGCATATTTAGTTTAGACCATTATTTCTAACAACATATGCCAAGCTTAGAAAGTTGGTAATGTCAACCTTTACAGGGTGAGTGCAAACCTGCAACTTAATCTAGAATGGCCAAGTTGTCAATTATACATATGATCTGGACATGTTCACATGGTATTATGTTAAAAAGTAAATATATGGTCATGTAAAAAAACTAAATATGTGGTATTTCAAATTACATTGCCATCGCAGTGCTAGTATACATGAAAACCAAAAGCTCTGTTCCGATTTCTGAATTACAATAGTGGAAGTGGGGCCATGTAAATTTACAGATATAATTGAAAAATAATTAAGAATGACGATATTAATTGAACAGAGAAAACCTGCTCATATGAAACCGTCAGAACCAGACTTCAGATTACACAGCAAGATGGCTTCATGGCCTGATCTTCTATTTTAAGTGACAGAAGAAACTAAAACGACTGAACGCTATCTACAGGCCGAGGCATGGGCTTATCTTGCAAGAAATGCTCAAAAAGCTTCAAGGCCTGTTGCGGTCGATGGAGGGGAACCTCATGTCCCGCGCCTCGGACTGTCACCAAGGTCAAACCTTTGTATACTTGGCACCAACCAGCAACCTAAGCAAGATCAACAGTATTAGAGAATGATGAGTACAACTGTAGCGAAGTGAATAAAATCATCAGTGTTGTTGTAGTTCTGTTGCAGGCTAACCTCTTCCTCTTCATACCAGGGATACCAGTTAGTGACGGTCGGAAGATAGAGTGCATCAATGGAGTATCTTGTAGCAGTGAGGGGTACTACGGAATCAGCATCACCACTGTCGCATTGAACAATTTAAACAACTTTAAGCTCAGAAGGACAGACGGGCTACTTAATACAGTTACTGAAAGAATTGGTCCAACTGTGAAAGAGTTACAGTTCAGCGCATATCATGTTCTCTACATAAATTTTGTGTACCTGAAGACCCATATTCTTAGGCCAGCTGCGATAAGTTCACGGTAAATAGGAAGCGTGGACCTCGGCGAATCTTTCCAATATTTAAACAAGACATCACTGCGAATTAGGAGCAAATTTAGCACAAACTATCATCAACAGTCAGACCTTACTGGCAGTCATAGTCAACTACTTCCTCCGTTTCAAAATATAAGATGTTTTAGCTTTGTGAATGGAGTGTATAGATACAGGGTGAGCTAAACCTGTCAGACCTTTATAAGGTGTCTAGATACACTCCATTCACAAAGCTAAAACATCTTATATTTTGAAACGGAGGGAGTAGTTGTGAGTAAAACAAGAGGAAACCAGTTAAACAGACCTGCAGCCGGTCCAGGCATACGGTATTCCGGTGACATTGGCACGAAAAGCTTTCTGCACCTCCGGTAGATTATAATACTTCATGGAGTACACTTCGGTACAGGGATCATATCCTCTTGGCAACCAGGGCTACGTTTGAAACAAAAATGCTGAGGCAGCATATGAAATTGTATGTCACATAAGAATGTCAGACTTGTCTGAACAATACTTCCAACAAAAGTATACTTGTAGTAGTGGTTTAGCTCACCCTGTGGCCCTTTATGAGTCTCCTCTTATGAAGTGAGGACTTCTTGCAGGTCGGTGTGTAGATGCTGTATGCATCAATCAAGCCTTCCTCATTATAGGCTACATCAAAAATATTGTTGCATGCCTCGGAAGCGTGCGTAGATGAATCAAAATCACAGGCCAACTGCAGCTTCTGATAGGTGTCATCAGAGATCAGCCCGTGCGTCCACCAATACTCGAAAGTTCCAACGAAATCGTGGTAATCATCGATAACCGCATTTCCAACCTAGATCAACAACGCATTTTGTATCTCAAGGAAATGACCAGAGCAATTAAGGGAACACCAAAAGAAGAGCTCAAGAAATTCTAACCATGAAGCCTTTGAAGTTCAGGATGGGCTTCTTGATCCCTTTGTTGTTCCTGTAAACTAGCTGGGACAACTGAGGGACATAGTGCCCTGAAAAGAAGTCATAACAATGCTGGCACATAAACCATATACATAACATATGTGATTGATAGATAGCACAAAATGCGGAGGCCCCCCATCCTAGAACTTAACCAATTTTGGTGGCAGTTTACCTGCATAGCTCTCTCCGGCGATGTAGAAATCACGGTTCTTGTACTGCGGAAACCGCTCCATCCAATTCACCAAGAAAGTGTAGGAATCATGAGCTGCACAGCAAACATGGGTGTTGGTTCAGTTCAGCAGAAGACATCCATGAGAGCAAGAACAGTACTAGCACTCCAGACAATTAAGTAGGTGGACCAGTCCCAGTTTCACTTTCACCTGTCTTGTTGTCGCCGGTGACCAGATCGGAGCTGGTGTTGGAGTAGGAGTAGCCTACGCCGGCGGGGGCGTCCAAGAAGAGCATGTTCGCCTCTGGAATTGTCAAGGAGTCGATCCATCCGGCGTCAATTGTCAAGGAAGCTAGTACACATTACTCGACCAAACGAGGTGATTGAGTGGGAAATTACTCTTGTTCCAGGAGTAAGGGTTGAGGAAGAGCGAGGTGCCGTCGGGGTTGATCCGGAAGGCGCCGAGCTCCTCTGAGGCGCCGTAGCCGACGGAGGAGCAGCCGGGCCCGCCGTTGAGCCAGAGCACGAGCGGCGCGGCCGCGGGGTCCGGGAGGGAGGCCTCGATGAGCCAGTAGAAGAGGGCGCGGCCCGCGGCGGCGTCGACGGTGACGTAGCCCGAGTACATGGAGAAGTTGACCGGCGGCTGACCCGGCAGGCGCGTGATGCGGTCGGCCGCCGCCGCGGATGTGGCCGCGAGGGAGAGGGGGAGCGGGCACAGCGCCAGCATGGCGGCCAGTAGCACGGCCGCCGCCATTGGCGCACGCGCACGCGGAGGCTCAGCCCGTGGAGACCAGAGGACTCTGCTGCTGCGAGCTAGTGAGCCAATGGCGACCTGTGAGACTTGAGAGGGGAAGTGGTTTGGGGAAGCGTGGAAGGCGTGGAGTGGTGGTTTTGACATTTCTTGCCGGATCCTGTGGCGCGTACCGCTGCAGCGTCAGCTCATCATTGTCCATGGGCCATCTCAATTTTTAGTTTTGGTTTGGCATCAAAGTATTTTTAAAGTATTGAGAGAATACTTTGGTTTCTGAAAAAACTGAATTATTAAATACTTTGAGGTGTTTGGATACAACAAATAATGCTGTTTCAAAACTGAAGTATTCTCCAAAACTATGATTTTTTTGAAGTATTTGAGAAAGAGGTTAGACCCTCTTTTTTTCTAAAACTGAGAAAAGAGAAAAACTGAAGTATTACTTTGCTAGGTACTAAAATACTATGGTATTAACATACTTCAGTTTTAGAAAAACTTTGTTGCCAAACTATTATAATGGACAATTGATCGATTTGTTTCCTGTGTAATATCTCGAGTTTGATTTTATTCGTGTGGGAGAACCCCTCTGCACCCCCGCGTCGCCAACCATGTGTGCAGCCGATTCTTTTTTGTCAGGCAAAGCATGTATCTTGGATTTGTCTAATGTAGGAAACTAATTAAAATGAGAGTTCTGACAAATGAGAGTTCTGACCAATACGTGTACTGTAGTTTTTGTATTTTGGATCATCCAAGTCATCAGCAATTCCATATGAGAAATGAACACCACGCTGCATCATCCTTGGAGCAACAAAGTGAAAAAGATTTATGACAGAGCTGGTGGTGTAAACTCTGTAGTCTGCAACTGCCTTTATTCCACCCCACCCCAATTCGCGACACACATCCCAGCATGATGTATTTGAATGGGCAATATTACTGCCTTTGACAGCATCCTGAAATGAGGACAGTAAGGTTTTCCCTCGACATCAAGATCACACCACAAGCTGCTCACAGCCTAATTTCCAGGAACCTACAAGCCCAGACCATATATCTTGAAGAAATAACTCATTCTACGAACAGTAGTACTAAACTAAATATATCATTATATATTTCATAAAAAAGCAAATAAAGCAAGACCGTCGTGTGCATGTGGTGCTAAATACATTTAGTGGTGAATTGGAAGGCTCAAATTTAAGACTGTAGCAACAAGCACATAAATAAAGACGAATAATAACAAGTTTGAACTAAATACGAATAATAGCAAGGAGAGCAGTCCTCTTGAAATCAATATTTCTCAAATGCAAGACAGAAAATATAGACCAATATAGTAGTGTAATTAGACTTGCAAACAGACATCATCCAATACCTGAACAAGACCACAATGCAATGCTAGTACAATATGATAACCGTCAATGAGTCACTGAAACAATTAACCGCTTCAGTTTGAGCCAACAAAGTTTTTTGTTGACTTGGCTATAATGAAATATAAAATGATAATCAGGAAATATAAGAGTTCCACTGGGTGATTGCTGAATGGATTTAATAAAATAAAAGTGCAACATACAAACTGAATACACGCCACATCAAGGATTTCTGAAACGGAAAGGATAATGCACACTGTTGAAGACACTGACACATAGTGCACGACAAAACCACAGACCCACTACCACAAGAAAGGATAATGAAAACTGTCGAAGACACTGACAAGAAAAGTGAAGCTTAGTACAACTCATTTATAATCTTCCAGAAGAAGATTCAGGTATTGGAAAGAGCTACAGAAAGGATAGTGCAAACTGTTCAAGACACTGACTGACAAGTAAAGTGAAGCTAGCACAAGTGATTTATAGTCTTCCAGAAGAAGATTCAGGTATTGGGAAACTGCAAAGCAGGGAAATCTAAAGAGGCCAGCCGCGAGCGCGGAGGCGAACAGCCCGAGAGGCCATAGCTCTCAGGTTTGCTCGGGCAGTCGATACTGCATTCTGTGGCTGACTCTCTTCATCTTCAGTACGGAGGCGAACAGCCCAAGAGGCCATAGCTCTCAGGCTTGCTCGGGCAGTAGATACTGCGTTCTGTGGCTGCCTCTCTTCATCTTCAGTATGGAAAGCCGTCATGAACTCCTCCTGTTGCAACCTGTATGCCAGTGCAGAATCATCAGATTCGCTTGACCCCCTGGCGGGGACCAACTGCGACGCCTGGACAAAGCTTCTGCTGCTGTGTCTGCTTCTTGTGCTCCTACCCTGTGTGTCGAAACTCCCACTGCTGGTGTTCATGCTTCCAGGGCCCTGCACGCTTCTTCTGCTACCTGGAGTTACTAAGCTCCTGCTGGTGTTGCTGATTCTAGTGCTGTCTTGCACGATGGAGCTGGTACTGGTGTTCCTAGTTCTCATGCCACCTTGTGCAATGCTGTTGCTCCTTGGCACGCTTTGCTTCACATCGTCCATAGTTGCCGAGCATGATGCAATCGAGGTCCTCCTCGCCTCAACTTCGCTGGGAAAGAGGAGCTGAATGGTGTTCCAGAGTACTGTGTTGATAGTGCAAGATCTTGAGTTGCTGCAGAATGAAAAAGTTTTAGTTCACTGTTCTTTCTGTCATACCATATTTGGAGAAGTGCAAAGACTTGAAGCTTGAACCTTACCTGATTAATTGACGGCATTTTGGGCACCGCTTTCCACACTTAGAGGCGGCACGTTTTAGGCATTGCATGCAAAAGCTGTTCAGTGTAAGGAGCAACAGTGCTATGAGGTTCAAGAATTCAGTATTCAATCTCTAAATTACAGTGCCAGGGATGGGTAAAGCATTAAGTGAGATAAAAAGTTGCTATCAATAATAAAGTTCAGTAGGAAAACTAGTATCTGCTCCAGCTAACATGGATGCTAATCAGTGAAAGGAGCAACAGTGCTATGAGGTTCAAGAATTCAGTATTCGATCTCTAAATTACAGGGCCAGGGATGGGTAAAGTATGAAGTGAGATAGAAAGTTGATATCAATAAAGTTGAGTAGAAAAACTAGTGTCTGCTCCAGCTAACATGGATGCTAATCAGTGAAAGGAGCAACAGTGCTATGAGGTTCAAGAATTCAGTATTCGATATCTAAATTACAGGGCCAGGGATGGGTAAAGTATGAAGTGAGATAGAAAGTTGATATCAATAAAGTTGAGTAGAAAAACTAGTGTCTGCTCCAGCTAACATGGATGCTAATCAGTGAAAGGAGCAACAGTGCTATGAGGTTCAAGAATTCTGTATTCGATCTCTAAATTACAGGGCCAGGGAGCATTAAGTCAGATTGAAGTTGATATCAATAAAGTCCAGCTAACATGGATGCTATTCTTAGATCTCACTTGGTATTGCACAGTTATAGCAAGTGACATATAGCAAATAGATGCAAATTTTACCTGTGACCACAAGGCGTGGTGCTCGGCTCAAAGCAGATGTCCAAACAAATCTGTGTAATTAACATCAAACACTAATCATCAGACCCAAAGATTATCACATACTATGCAATTGACGACAATATACCAAACCAAACAAATCGATCTGTGAGATGCCCTTACAGCGCAAGACAGCTCCTCCCTTAGCCGATCCATACACGGCAGCTCCTTGGCGGATCCGGACGCCTCCTTCTCCTCCACCGCAGAGACCTTGCTCTGCTCCTCCTTTATCTCCTCCTTCTTGTCCTTTATCTCCTCCTTCTTGTCATCTGCAAATTCCCAAGTTAACAACGGCACCAGATCGAAAATTCACAAACAGGCAGGACGGAACTGGCGATGTCCAGCAAATCGGAACAAGGTAAGACGCGAGGAGGCAGTTACCGACCTGCAGGGTTATTCGGCTTGTGCCCATCGTCTTCGTCGTCGTCGAGCACAAGCATCACCGGCGGGATCGGGATCGGGGCCGGGATCCCGCCCGGCGACTGCCTCCACGACCTCCGCTTCCTGCAGGAAAGAAGCGTCAATTAGGGATGGATCAAGAAGAGCCCAACCAACCAAGATAAAGAAGGCGGCGAGGATGCGCGAATTGGCACCTGGTGTTAGATCCAGCGCTGCCCCCGGCGGAGGAGGGCCGCCTCTTGCGACGCGATTCGCGGACCGGGGTGTCCTCGACGACGAGCGACGCGAGGAGGATGGACTCCTCATCCCAGCCAGCCAACTCGGCCACCGACCGGAACCGGGGACTGAGAAGGCCGGCGCCGTTCTTGGCCTCCGCCGCCAGCCGCCGGGATGCGGACCTGGGGCTCTCCGCCGCCATGCTTCTTTCTCGTGGAGATGGTAGCCGTTTGGGAGGGGGAGGGGAGAGGGAGAAGGAGAAGCAACGGTCGGGAGGGGAATTTCGAAATGGACCTATCCGCTTGTAAAGAGGAGACTCGCCGGGACTAATTAAGACGCCCTAATTCTCTGTTTCCATTTTTGCAATTCCTTGTAGAGTACGAGAATCCAGATACATCTACGGCTCTCGACTTTATTAACGCCCTAATATTTAGGAATATGTACATACTCGCTTCGTTTCAAAATATAAGAGGGAAAAGAAACGATGGCGCACTGGAGAGAAGAAAAACCCTATTGTCCCTCATGCGTCTCTCTCGTGGGCGACGGGGAAGGAACCCTAACCGCCTCCCACCTCTTAGCTGTCGAACAGCATCGCTGGCCGAAGGCCGGGTGCTAGCGGCGGCGAGGCTCCTCTTCACCCTCACGTGGTGGATGTGGTGCAGGCTGAGCCCCCGGCTAGGGCGCCATGCTAGGTGAGGGACGTGGTGGCGCGACGACGCGAAGGCCCTACAGGAGAGCGGGGTGAGCCCATGGCGGCGTCGGCGAGCCTGGCGAGGCGGTGCGGTGCAAGCGACGTGGGTAGCGGCCATCTTCGATGGGCTGGAGCTTTTGACCGCTATGTGCTGGGCATGTGGAAGGTCGACCTACAGGAGGGTGGTGATAGGTCCAGCCCAACGAGCTCCTTGGACGACGACGGGTGATGCTGGCCAGCGACGGTCGGGCTTGACCCAGATCTAGGCCCTTTTGTGCCTGATATGAGTTGTACGGACCTGGGTGTCCATCTGGTTTCAAGAGTTTTCGTTTCTCCTGGAACCCATGGCCATCGTGTAGCTGGGGTGCTAGATCTGGGCCCAGATCTAGCGACCACCTAGCAGTCTTGCGGGAACTGCGGTTGTTTACCCTCAGACGATGCTCGCTTGACCCTATTAACGGAGTATGTGGTTGTCCTAGACCTCTCTGTTCGTGTTGGTGGTCCTGTTGTGACCATGCCAACAACCTAGCGAGTGCAAGAGCTTGGATGTCAGGGCGGTGGCCTCGAAAGGTGGACCACATGGGTGTCCCTTCCATGAGCCACGTGTCGGTGGTGATGGTCTTGTTCCTTGGTCATTCGGATGCCGATGAATGGACAACGGGAGACCTTGGTGGTTGCGACGCTTCGGCTACGACTTCCTATAGATCGTGTTCTCAAGATTGTGCTCGGGGGAAGCATGCGATTAGAGTGCAGGAGTGTGCGAAGGTTTTTTCCAGGCGAAAGCCCCGCGTTTTGATGCCGACGACGGCGATGCTTGCGGTGTTGTGACCCTCTTGGGGGCATCATCGTGGGTAGCTTCCACGCGAAAGCTCTAGGTGAAAACCCTTGACCTTCAGTCTCGTCGACATCGGAGAGATGTGTTGTTACCCTCTTGGGAGCGTCGTAGGGGTTCTTTTCCTCTCACTCTCCATCGGTTTCACCGGTGGCAAGTCTTGGTTTTTCTTGTTCTTTGTTGTTTATGATCTGCAGTGTAAGAGGTTTTCCTCATCACCTTGTGTCGGATTGGCTTTGTTATTTATAAAGCGGGACGAAAACCAATTTCGAGGAAAGAGAAAAAAAACCGTAATAAATATTAAAAAGGTGACACTGTGACATATTACGACATCGGCTCTTGATTCCCTTTTGCCTTGAGGCTTAAAACTGTTTCGGTAACCTCATTAAGTTAACCTACTGCTATGTGGCAAGTGTACAACATGAATCCATCAAACTAGGTGGCCACCGCGATCCTTCGCTGTAAGAGCGGCGGTTTCTTTAACCTCCGGGATGGAGGCCTTATTTAGAGCTTCTCGTTAGACCTGACTGTGTTGCGCCGTCAAGTGGTTCGTTCCCAACGTTGCAGCAGCAGCCAGCGACGGAGGCTCCCCCACAGTGGAGGAGGACCATGACTTGATTGCCTTTTCTCTTTTAGTTCTAGGGTCCTTATTAAAAAGTACAAGGCCATATCTTCAAACTGCAAGTTTTGCAAGGTTTATAGTACAAGTGTGGTTTTGGGCCTTGTTGTAATCCTGTACCCACCTCTTGATTGGTTTAATTAGAAGCAGCTTCGGGTCCTTCTCGACCCGACCCCTTTCCCGTGAAAAAAAATCTACGAGTAGTTTGATTTTATTTTTGAAAATTTTAGGCTTCGAGACAAAACCGGCAGCAAAGTTGTTGCACTCCAGAGAGTGCTCTTTGAAGTGTCATGTTCCACGCTAGAACTAGATGAATTTCCGCGATGTAATTGTTGTCACATTTTGTAGTGCTTGATCTAAATATTGGTTTCACTAGCCAATTATCCTATTCTTCATCTTCGTTCAGAAAGATTGTACAGATAGGATGGAAGCATCAGAGAGAGGGTTGAGAAGGATCAGACGGCTGCCAAAATCCGCAGCAAAACGCATCCCCTTCTTCCTCCGCTCGGCCGCTCTCTCCCGCTCGCTTCCACCCTCAGCCTCCCCTGACCCCTCCCATGGCGTCTCTCCTCTTCCTCCCGCACACGGCCCGCACGCCCACCCCCCGCGCCGCCACGCCCAGGCCTAGGGCCGCTGGGACCGTCACCTGCGGCCCGCGCGACAACCGCGGACCGCTCCAGCGCGGCCGCTCCCTCTCCACGGAGGCCATCCACGCCGTGCAGTCCCTGAAGCGCCTCACCGCCGCCGACCGATCCCCAGCCGCCGCCCGTGGCGCGGCCTCCGCGTCCCTCGGCCGCCTCCTCCGGGCCGACCTCCTCGCCGCCATGGCGGAGCTCCAGCGCCAGGGCCACTGGTCCCTTGCCCTCGCCGCGCTCCACATCGCCCGCGCCGAGCCCTGGTACCGGCCCGACCCGGAGCTCTACGCCACCTTCGTCTCCTCCTCCCCGTCCTCCGACCCCGCCGCCGGCGCCGCCGTGGACGCGCTCGTGGAGGCGTTCCTCGACGAGAAGGAGACGCGCGTCGGCGGGCGGGGAGCGGCGCCGTCCGAGGGGCCGTGGGAGGGGGAGGACGTGTACAAGCTGACGAGGCTGGCGCGCGCGCTGGTGGCCAAGGGCAGGGCGCGCGCGGCGTGGAGGGTGTACGAGGCGGCGGTGCGGAGGGGCGGCCTGGAGGTGGACGAGTACATGTACAGGGTGATGGCCAGGGGGATGAAGCGGCTGGGGCTCGAGGCCGAGGCGGCGGAGGTGGAGGCGGACTTCGCCGAGTGGGAGGCCAGGGTCTCGCCGCCGGCGAGGCACGTGCTCGACGAAACGCGCGCGCGAAGGGAGAGCAGCGAGACGGCTACGGCTGCTGCGTCCAACTTGTGAATTGTGACTGGCTCTTTTCAGTTCAGTAGATCAATCACGAGAGCACAAGTGATACTACACACTATTTTTTTTTGTACTGGAGAGTAAAAATGTGATGCTGCTGTAGCTATAGTTTTGGCGACACATCTGCCACAGCCCACAGTTCATCTTCAGGAAATTTTCACGATGAACACCTCAATTTCATAGGAATTAGGTAGACGAAGAAGATCATTATTCCGAAACTACTTTTAACAGTTACACTCGCAGCATAATTGTATGTTCTTATTACAGCACGGGTGTTTATCCATCTAAACATGATCTGGAACTGTGCATACCTAGTTGGCTAGTTGCAAAGATTTTTGTCAACTAGTACTGTCAACTGTGACTATTGATCTTAATAATTACTCTAGTGAAAAGTAAACACACGACTTTCAGCATTTCTCTAGTGCAATATAGCTCAAGACTTCAAAAATGTTCTCTTCTGATTGCGTCTGTCTAGCTCAGCAAATCAATCACAAGAGCACAAGCGAGTAAACATCAGGCGAAGTATTCCTCCGTTCTATAATTCTTGTTAGCTGAACTAAAACCACAACAACAATTATGGAACGGGGGGAGTATAAATGAAATGTTGTTGTAGCTGTTCAGGGTATAAGCAGACACACGATTTTCAGTATTTCTCCAGTGCAATATATATAGTTCAACACTCAAAAAAGTTATCTTCTTGTACAGTACATGCAACAGTTACACCATTTGTACACTTCAAACCCGTCACATGTTCCCGCTACAGCAACCATCACCTGTCATCCATGGCGATGGCTAAGTTACACAGCGACTACTACGCTACTTCAGACAGACAGACTGTTCCACGATCGCAGAAGGTTGCATTTTACAGTCTCAGATCGACGGGCACCTGCTGCGAACAGACGCCGGAATGGCAGCAGCTCACTGATCAAGGCCATAATCCTCGCCGAAGTATTTATCGACCAGCCCATTGGCCATGTTCCTCATCGCCTCGTTCTCGTGGAACTGGAACCTCTCCATGGCCTCGATGCCATCCTGCCTCTCCACGAGCGCTGGACCCTGTCCATTGGGATATCCCCTCATGACCTGCAAAGATGTAATTTGGATCTTAATGTGACTGCACAAATTCGATATGCCCAGAGGAACCTACACGCAACTTGAAGACACGGTTCACTTTTACATTTCAAGGGCTAATGAGCCAGGTTGGGAATGCAAAATGAGATGGAGATAGTTAAAGGCGGTAGGATTCCCTCACCAGTTCAAGGAACTGAAGTCCAAGTCTTGCGCACTCTATATCTGCTGACCTGACCAAATTTACGAATCCTGGAAGGGCTCCACCATTTATGATTGAGACTAAATGTTCCGTGATTATGTTCGGGGGATCGGTACTTCCTGCTGGGACAACACACACATGGCCCAGGGTGTAAGCTGCTTCCTTACGAATGTCAAACTGAGCACTCGTCAGGAGGTGTATCAGCAAAGGTGTTGCCTCACTGGTGAAAATCAATTTCTTGTGCTCAAAGCTGCCCGCTGCTATATTTGACAATGCCCACGAAGCCTCCTGCATAATTATTCCATGAATGAATTCGAAAGCATAAACAAATCAAACAATACTCTGTGTTGGCCAAATGAAGTAAACTTCGAAATGAAAGCAGACCTTTCTGAGAACCCTACTATCACTCTTCAGACATTTTATAAGACTTGCTAAAGCTTGATCTGTGAGCAATATTTAGTTAGTCCATGAAAACTGTAACTCATGACAAATATCAAATATGATGATTTTATATAATAGGAGACAAGGGTGATTAGCTAACCTGTGATACTGTTTCCAACTATTAGGACTGAATCAACCATGTATCCATCCCCAGCTACAAGGTTTCCTAAACCACGAAGCACCTAAATTAAAGTACAAGTGTCAAATTGCATGTGCTGTGAAATTACACACTTTCTTTAGCAAAAAACTGCGGGGGAGAGTCCGATAGTGAAAATCACACCACATACACTCTTGTGTGCACAATATGAAGTGCAGAATTCCACAATAACTGAGGGGGGGAAATATACTTAGAACAGCTATATATTAATAACAGACAATTATTAGCATTCTATTCGACAACTCGCAACAAAATGATGCCTATCTTCCAGATATGACCTGCTCATTCATACACTGGATGTCAAATTGACAGCCATACAGTACACGGGTCATGGATAATTGATGTTTTAACCAGAAGGTGTTCCTCTTACATATATGGTCAGCTTGCTGGGTAGTAGTTAACTACGACAAACATTGTTAATCATAAGCATTTCCAGGGAAAGAACCAAAATTACGGATACGAGAAAGGAATGCTATGATCAAGAGAAAATATATATAATACCGGAATGAGCAACTGCAAGTTCTCGGATGCCAGTAGGCGTGCAATCAGCAACTGAGGCACATGACTTCTTACTATTAAGCTGACAGCTTTTTCTGACAGTGCTGAAAGATATACCACTACCCAAGCCACCTCAGTTGCCAGCTCTTCATCCCTGAAAGGTAACTTATCAGTGGACATAATGAGCAAAAGCATGCACATCACTCTGATAAACTTTAAATGTTTTCCATGCCATTTATATATCCCAGAACTACCTAGAGAAGATAGCAAGGACTAATGCAATTGCACAGGAAAAATAGTATCAAGTGTCCAGCAAATACAACTTGGTACATTACACTGAGATACTAACTAATGAAGAGATTGGAAGGAAGTATTGCTGCTACAAGCCTATACTATGAGCATACTGGGAAGGCAAGGTATGAAGAACAGATAAGTGAAGCTGAACAATGTTCTTTATAGAACTATCGCAATTTGCAATGGGGTATGAATCCCACAACAGAGCAAGCATAATTCTCCTTAAATTTGAGGAACTCAATTAAATGGACAGTACAATAGTCAACAGAAGTCCAATGTAAGACAGAAAGGTGTCCACTAAGAGACGTACGCCTTTTCCAAGTCCCTCATGATCGCATTTAGCACACCCTCGATCTTAATAAGCTCATTGACAGCCTTGGGATCAGGCCCCTGGGTTATAAGAGGAACGAAAATTTTAGTGACATGCTGCTTGATCAATAATTATATGCATATATAAGTACTATAATAGTCTGACAGTGATCAAAACCTGTTCGACGATTTAGCTTCTAAAAACCACATAAGGTACACATGTCATAAATGTTTCGAGAAGGAGCTTAACTTTCATTACAAATATAGCTTAAAGTTTAGATGAGATAAAATACAGCTTAAACTATAAGAAATCCCTTGCTTAATATCCCTCTTGGAAGGGCTTAAGTATATCGCCAGTTTAAGCTTACACGTAACCACTCCTAATTCCTAAGTAGGCTCATTTTAAGCCTAAATAAGCTCTTGGAAAGAGTATACGGTTATACTCTGGCATAAGAAACTTGAGGTTCATACAATAAAGCAAGAGATATATATTACCTTGATGAGATTCGACAATGCCCAAGCAGCAGTCCTTGCTGTAGAACCCTTATTTGACAGCATTAAGCGGGCAAGAGGCAGCAAAGCACCCTGTGCAAGTAATGTGCTTCTCAGATCAGCTCCTTCACCAGCAACATTACCAATGGCCCATGCACATTGCTCAGCAACAAGTGTGGAGCTCTTCTCTAACAAAATAGAACGAGTAACATTTGTTATACAAGCCAAAGCTCCAATAAAGACATATACTCCTAACCAATAAAGAGAGGAAACGAACCACCGAGGTGAGCAATAAGCAATGGCAATGCAGGCAGCAAGGCTTTTGTTTCTTCTGGCTGTCCAGCTGCTATGTTCGTAAGGCACCAAGCTGCCTCCAGCAACTGTAACAAAAGCATCAATGATCTCCATAAGAAAAAAAATGCAATGCGGACAATGAACACATCTAACTGTATAACAGCAAACAGATAGCATGGAAGTTGTTTTCCAGGTAATGCATTAAGCTGGAGTCAGTATTTTTCAGAACCTGTTCTTCTGAAGATCCAAAGGACAGATATTGCACTAAAAGAGGAACTGCCCCAGTTTTAATTGCTACTTCAATGGGAGGTACTTCAGACCGTGACAGCAGGCGTCTCAAAGCACGAAGCGCCTCTGTCTTCTTCTTCTGCGCCTCTTTTCCCCTAAGAAGCATCAAAAGGTTGTAAAATGCAGTCCATAATCTTTTCTCATAATAAATAATTTAATATAAGCAGTGTAAATTTTCTCCAAAATCCACAAGTGCCTGAACCAAACCTTACAACTTTTAGATGTATCTTCAGAGTGGAAAATCACTACAAGCCAGGTAAAAACGATAATCTCCAACAAACTAAGGTCACATTTGGTAATGCAAATCATATTTAAGGCAGCATACATTTCTGGAATTCAATAAAATGAGATGTTTAGGGGGCAAAGCGAATTATTCTACCCACGCAGTCACAGACCACAACCAAATATTATATGACGAATTGGGATCACCAGTAAATGGAATGTAGGAAAAGAACCACAAAACTAATAGGTAGCCATAGGCTTATAGCCAATGGGTTTTCTTTGGATTGCATAAGAAGAAGAAAAAACATAGGTATTAATATTCATAAATAATGTGTCCAGAACAAGGACTAATTCTAACACATGAAGAGATCCAATAGAAGGCACATACTGGATTGACGAAGATGATTTCAATTCTTCGACAGCTTGAGCAGTTCTTGTTTCAAGACCTGCTTTCTCCTCATCAATAACCATATCACCATCTTCAACTGCAACCTCATTGCTGCCCGAAAGTGGGGTGCGGCACACACGCTTTGCACGCATTAAAGCTTCCCTTCTTTCCTTCCCTATTGCTATAGCCTGTTCACGCCTCCGGCTAGCTGCCGTATTGTGCACTGCAACCACACTTCCAACCAATCAAATTCCATAAAGTAATAACTAACACTCTAGCAGCTAGCTCCCCTTAGTGGGTCAGGTCTTTTGTTATCATCATGACTGATTAGTTCACGACAGTGGTGGCGCTGCGTGTAAGACGTGGGGTCAGCTGACCCCGCAGATTTCCCATAAAACCCCTCATTTTTTGTAGATATTTACGTATTGGTGACAGACGTAAGCAGGCTGAACCCACAATTTTTTTGGCCGCTGGCTCCTGTGATTTATAGCAGACAGAATTTCATGGTAGTTTGGTAAAACCGCACATTAATATTTAAGCACACTTGCAAAACTTAAAACACTAGAAAATTCACTCTCATAAGACACGACACCCGAATGGAAGCGAAATGAAGTAGTACTCTCATAAATTGTTCGAAACTCCTATAATTGTCATCTTAGGTTATCTAACTAGCAGAAGTGCATTTAAGGTTACTGCCTAGGTTTTGGTCAAACTTCATCACATGCCCGATTGCTGTCTGCCCAATTCTAACTTGCTCAATTTTAGATACACCACCTAAGTACAGAGGTTGCTAGGAAGTAGGCATGATAAGCCACCATCCGCTTACTATTTTAAGCTTCCAGCCAGCTCGACCTACCCTTGCTCGAACCATGTCGGAGAGATGCTTCTTCTCCAAGTAGGCAAGAGACCCTACGGGCTATCCTGACCCCGCAAGCAAAGATACTTCCTGGATTACTTAAGAGACTGCTGGGCTTCCGCCACCGCGTGCGCGTACTGTTCGACGGAATTCAGGAGCCACGGCGAGGCGAGCAAAGAGGAGAGGGGTACTGGGGTGGGTCCGGGAGCGAACCTGAGGACTTGATGGCGTATCGGTGGCTCTGGAGCGGAGAATCTTGGTACGGCGGGGCGGGGGCGTTGCCGTCGGCCATCTTTTACGGCGGCGGAGCACGACGGCTGCGGAGGCTCGATAACGATGGTAGGAAGCGAAACGGGACGGGGAGGAGACCAAGCAAGACCGTACGATGGGCCGGGTTCGGGATAGCTCGGTTTTATCGTGCAGCTTGACCCAGGCCCACGGGTCTAGGGCCCTGGGTCCGTTCCAACTTATTTGTCGTAACCCAATGTTGTCGAGTTCTGCACGTTTCGGCTAAATTTATGCCAAATTATATGAATTCAAATTGCCGTACGGCTCGTTTTCCAATTAATTTTGAGCTAATTGAAGAATGTAGTCGACATGGAGGTGTTTTTGCTTAGCATTGTTTTAAGAGTTAAACACGAGAGTGGTCTATCAAGTTGCCCCCCACGAGCGCATAGGTCACTAACTGAAAAAATGCAAACTATCGGTCACAAAATTATGTGGTTGTGCCCCGTTAATCACTCCGTCACGTCCATCGTTAAGTCACTGATATGACTATCTGTTTTTGGCAAATATCCCCTTAAAATTTAGTTTCTTCTAATTGCTAGGTCACTTCTCCCTTAAATTGAGTAGACCATTCTTCGCCCTCCTGCCGTGTCCGTACCAGTCCCATCACTTTTTTGGGATAGTCGTATCACTGAATAGCGGTACCAAAGCTGGAATTGCCCCACAAGGTAAACTATGTGGCAGTTGAATTCTCCCGAGCCTCCATGCTGCATTATTGCTGCTCCTCTTTTACACATATATGATTCCAGGAATGAACAACTTGAGAGGTAATTAATCATGCTTTGTTCTCTCCATAGATAAGAAAAGCGCCACGTTGATACACAAGATTCTAGGATAGTTTCTGTAGTAGGTCAATAACTTTACCATGTTTAGAAGCGATACATGTTGCCCTTGATCTTGTCGACCTCGGCCGCGTTATGGCGGCCCTCCGAACCAGACCGTACTGGCAAGAAGGGCGGCCTTGCTGCTGCATGGCTGGCTCGCACATGAGGTATTTGATAGAATGTGTAGGAGAGGGTCGGGGGTGAAGAGGCTGACAGGTGGACCCTACATCTATTTTGACGGTCTAACCATAGGATAGTGGAGAAAAAAATACCTAGTAATTAGAGGAAATAACATTGTAAAGGGGTATTGTAAAGGGGCATTTGAAAAAAACATGTAGCCACCTCAACAACTTAACGGCAAATGTGATGGAATGACTAACATGGCACATCCACACAACTTCATGATCAATAGTTTGCATTTTCTGTTTAACTCAAAACCCAGAGTTTCCCACTACGGAAATTGAACTGTTTATGCCAAAATTCTAGCAATCAAAAAGTGTAGTTTGACAACCTTTTCTGCATGATAAATCAGTAACAGAGTGCAGGACGTGCATACTCGGCACTGAAAATTCAGGAGTAATCTATAGAGAACAAACACACAACATATTGCAGTTCACACGGCAGTCAGCCATTGAGATCAGGTAGAGCTCACAAGAACAAGCACACAATATATTGCAGTTCACACAGCTGCCGACAGCGAATAGTTCACAAGAACAGGCACACAACATATTGCAGTTCACAACAGCAGTCGACATCGAGTAGAGTGCACAAACCACACAAGATACAACAGTCGGTAATGAGTACAAACAGTTGGATCCCCATGTTCACATCACAACATTTTACACCACATTGCTTTGTATTTACGGACGAAGAGGCGAAAAGATCCGGGGCAGCACAACATCAAGGCACAGCAGAAGGGCAGCTAGGGCAGAGTTGTAACTGGAGCAGTTCACATCGCACGCCCCATAGTCTGCTCTGTGGGTGGCATCATGACAAGGACGGATTGCCCGTTGAAGCCAGGGTGGGGGACCCTGCGGCGCAGCTCACGCCCCTCCTGGCAGAGGGCACAGGGGTGACAGAAGTAGTGGGTCGCAAGGTCACAGGCGACCTCTAGGTGCTCACGGCTCTCCTCATCCTCGGCGAGGCCACGACAGCACCCGCATTGCTTAGTGAAAGCCTCGAAGCTACCCTGAAAGACAAAACATACAGAGTGGTCATATCAGCACATTGCGTGCAACAACATTACTATGGACAGAGCTGAAGGATATACAACAGAAGGTCCAAAGTCTTGAGAGGTTTGTTTCAAATAGTTTACTCATGGTACAATACACATGTGTTAGCTCAACATCCTACTTCACGATTTTCAAGAATAACAACTATAGATAGACATATCACCTCAATGCAGAAAGAAAATCATTTGGAACCATAAACACAGGCAGGTAGAGAAAGCTTGCCTCAAGATTGTATCTTCGACGAATAGCTGTACGAGTGGGGTGAGAGAACCATGGGGCTAGGCAGTTCCACCCAAAGAGGGAGTTCCCGAGCATATAGAGGCCGGTGTAAGGCAAGCAGCTGTTTGCAAAAGTTCCTGGTGCAGCTGCAAGCCTCTCAACATTGCTACCATACAGCACACAGGGTGCTACGCTTCCAATAAGACCTAATAATATCACCATTTAGTTTAGTTAGTTCCTTGCCGAAGTTCTAAATGAACAAAAATGGTCAAAACAACTGAATCATAGAAACTTCATAGAGACAAGTTAGTTGGCCAGTTAGGATAGTATTGTCTTCTGTGAAGAGTTGACATTAATTTGTTTTAAGGAAAAAGAACCCTAGTACATAGAAATGGTCCAAGTGCCTGGATTGGCAAAAAAAATCGCACAGGGCAGGGCCAGATGCTTGAGTTAGATAGCAAAAGCTAGCACACCACAGGGCTAGGCCAACAGCAATTTACAGGTTCCTAAACTACATAGTGTAAGGTGCATTGGGAAACATAGCTTAACTTTTACACCACTGGAATTTTAGTGCTAGGGGCGCCTTGGAAGACGCAACCTTCAAACTACAGAGTGCATCATGAAACATTTACCTGATCTCACGAAACAAGTTTGCAATTAGTGCACTATTTAACGCCTCCAGTAGTCATGATCCCAAGCCCAGCGTAAAGCATTTCTTGACGGATACTAGCCCGCAACAACTCTACTCCAATACTAACATCGCCATCCACCCTATCATCCTATCTCCTACTCCCTCTGTTTCGAAATATAAGATGTTTTAGCTTTGTGAAGAAAGTGTATCTAGACCTCTTTTAGTGTGTAGGTTCATTTAGGTTTAGAGTGAACCTAGACACTAAAAAGGGTCTAGATACGCTCCTTTCACAAAACTAAAACATCTTATATTTTGAAACGGAGGGAGTATTTAGAATTACGCTCATTCAGACAAGAATCGAACTGACCAGATTGCAGATCTTATAACAATCGCACATTAAGTCTAGTCTAAGAAGCACATCGCATTGCCGAAGTACTGAAAATCCTAAGACAATCCGCCAAAATCGAGCTGGACAAAGAAGCGGCGCAAGCGGCTGTTCCTCTGGATCCCCACCCCAACCACGGAGCCTAAGCCGAAACCGGGAGATCTGGGCGGGGGGCACGTACAGACTTCGATGTCGCTGCTGCAGAACTCGTCGTTGCGGCCGAGGCAGGAGAGGACCCCGGTGTCCCAGCTCTCCCGCGGCGGGGCGGCGACCGGCTCGCCCATGACGACGGGGACCCCGTCGGCGCAGCCCTTGGCGGGGTCCTGCGCCGGGGGAAGCTGCTTCTCGTCGGCGGGCGGCGCGGCCAGGAGGGGGCTGGCCTCCTCGTGGTTGTCGTCGGCGGCGCCCATGGCGAGATGGCGGGGGGGATGCTGGTGCGCAGCGCGAAGGAGGTCGGCGAGGCGGAGGGGGCTACGGAGGCAGGAGACTTGGAGGGGAGCCTGGGAGGGGGGCCGGTGGGTGAAATAAGGCGCGGGGGAAGCGCGGGGCGTGGAGGCTGGATGGAGACGATTGATGCCGATGGGCGATGGCTTCCTTGGCCGTGAAGCAGAGGAGGTGGAGACTTTCGGGGATGACGACGAACACAGAACGGAACACGTGCAAGAACCCGTCTTCTTGCGGTGAAGACGGAGTCGATGAAGTACACGAATGCGCGTGCTTTACTGGTTTTTGAAGCGAAGCTCAAGTTGGACTACAGTTCAGAGAAAAAAGCAGTGCAAGGCAAAGTACAAAGCAACACAAACGAGAAAGTCCACGTGACCCAACGAGAACCATGGGTGTGGTAACCTGTATCACTGTATGATTTGGAAACAGGCTCCGAAGTTAAAAGTGGGCCGATTAGATTTGGATGTCTGTTCACGTATTTCTAAGCAACTCCGTGCAAGGCCCTAGGAGAACATCCGAGTCGACTGTTTTCAACGAGCCACCGTCGCCGCAAGCAATTTGAGGAACGCCGCATATGAGCAGCTGCAAACCGCGGAGATGGCGCGAGCTCTCGCGATGCATCAAAATGCGGCGGGAGAATTTCGTCACTGTCCGCCGAAACTCGACCCCCTATTTAGTGCCACGCTCACTATTGAATCCCAAATCCACCATTTCTCCCATTTGATCTCTACCGCTTTCCATATCCATGGGGATGGCGATATTTTATTCACCGGCTTGGACCAGGAGCTCGACGATGGTCATTGTCGACGTGCCTTCTCCATCTTCCCTGAGTTGTGTTGTGTTGAATCCTCTTCCGCTATTTGTAAGAAAGCTCTAACCCTGGTTGTGATAGATTAGATTTGTCAGCATGCTAGATCAGTACTGGTCGACTGATTTAGGTTATATGCACCCCTAGTAGTTCAATGCTTACCATAGGATGGATCTGCGGTGGTCGATGTAGGATTTTGATTCCATGGTTTAGGTGCTAAATTATTTGTTGGACATCATGCCTTCTTCTCCATTAAGCTCGACGATGGTGGTCCCGCCTTCTTCTCCATTCAGTATGGCGACGGTGATCCTTCCGACTACCCCGTTGAGCACAACGATGGTGATCTATCGGTATCCCCCTCTTCTGTGACCTTTGCGCTAAATCCTGCTCATGTGGTTGTAAGAACCACTTCCCATTGATTTTGTTGTTGAACTGCTAGCATGTGCATGCTTCCTTACTAGAAACTGATTGTAGGACATGTGCAACTGATTGTCATGCTTAACATACTAGTTTCATGTTTTTTGTGTAGGCCATCATGCCTTCTTCTGATCTATCTGCTCCATCAGTGAAGCATGATTTGTCTTGGATGCTACTTGACAACGAAAAAACTAATCAAGCTAAGTATCTGCCAAAACCTCCAACGGTGTGGGAACCATCTTTGTCAGAGTGTGTCTTGAATAGGGTCTCTGACCTAGTCCTGAGCGGGATAAACTGGTTCAGAGGCTTCAAAGAACAGCCCCTATAGTCCTTATAGTCACCCCTACTCGACTATACAACCACATGAGGAGTGGAGAAAGAAGTGGATGGTGGTGTGCAAGGTTAGGGATGTTAATGGAGTGACATTTTGCAAGGAGAGCACGACCTTCATGATGGATAAGCACAAGTTGATTACACACCTCATTATTAGATTGCATATCATTGTTTATTGTTTTACTTGTTCATTCTCTTCTTAGTGAGTTGGACTAACACAATGTCTTCTGAATCTTAGCATTACCCCCAAGCACCATGATTTCCTCAAAAAGCACATACTCGAGCCTAGGGTTGTGAGTATTGATACTATCATGATTTAGTGCTTACTAGTGGATGATATCAACTACCTTGCGGACAACAAGGCCCATGCTAGCAGCTATGCTAAGATGACAAGAGCAAAGACGAGGACCCGACTGTGAAAGCACTACTATTAGTGCTACTTATTTGTTGTTGTGTCTGATGGTGGTCGTCATCTGTTGAGGTCATGTATATTTTGGGAGTTGTTCTATCGTTCATTCCATTAGCTAGGAATTGATCAAAACTGATGCCTAGGTTGTTATATTATGGGAGGTGGTATATACTAGCTGAAGGGATTCCATAGCACGAAACAAAAAAATCTTACGTTGGAATGCCCTAACTGTCCAAGATCTATCTAGAAGTAATGCAGTAACGGACGAGGTTTCGGATGCATACCCTTGTAGTCCGAAAGCGGTTAACGTTCCGAGGGGAACATGGTTGATGTAGTTATGCTCGTAGACGACCTCAAAGTCGCGAAGCTCCTCGCAGGTCACCCCTTGCTCCATCTTCATCGTGCAGCAGCTTCGGATTATGACATCCAAGATGCCACTCTTTGGAGGCACCCTCGAGGTTTCGTACACATACGGTGTACGATGACGACCTCTGTCTCCCTTGATCCCTGTCGGGAGTGCGAAAGTAGATTTTCGGCTTGGAATCCCCGCAACACAACGACGTGCTATAGGTGCGACGTCTCTTGCGCCCACAGTCCTTTCTTGAGACTGTGCCAACACAAGGAGACAACTAGAGAGAGAGTTCTCTAAGGAAAATGCCTTAAAAAACATCTCAAATTGCGTGTTTAATCCCACCCATGGGCACCCCTTTATATAGGCAGAGGAAGGTGTGCCCTCTCCTTTGGGTTAGCCATGTGGGACTAATAGACTAAAAGATATAACAGGAAAAAGAGGCACAACCGGCTGGGCCTAAGGCACCTAGCCCAACAACTTGTAGCCGACCTCAAGGTCGCGAAGCCATGTTGCAACTTTTTATGCTTAATGCTTGTCACTAGGGCCCGAGTGCCATGATTTCAGATATGAACATGTTATTGATTCATGATGATAGTATTGTTTGTGATCTTACCTGCAAGTTGTATACACATATTGTTGTCCGGAACCAAATGCCCCGAAGTGATAATAATCGGGATAACCGGAGGGAATGACTTTGATGTGAGGATAAGATGTGTTCACGGAGTGTTAATGCTTTACTCCGGTGCTCTATTAAAAGGAGCACCTTAATTGCCAGTAGTTCCCTTGAGGCCCCGCTGCAAACGGGCTGGCAGGACAAAAGATGTTGTACAAGTTCTCATTGCGAGCACGTATGACTATATATGGAACACATGTCTACGATTATTTAGTACTTGGATGCTTTATCTTATTTATCTGCAAATGCCCTATGTCTTGATTGCTATATGAATTGTCTTGTCCATGCAACGCCCATCCATCCATCCCTATGCCTATCGCGCTTTAATCCTACTGTTTACTGCAATTGTTACTACTGTCTTTACTTTTACTATTGCTATTACTTTGCTATTGCTACTACAAAACCGTTGCTACTGATAAACTGTTGTGAGCAAGATTATTTTCAGGTGCAGCTGAATTGACAACTCAGTTGTTAAGGCTTATAAATATTCTTTGGCTCCCCTTGTGTCGAATCAATAAATTGGGTTTCACTTCCCTCGAAAATACTGCGATACACCCCTATACTTGTGGGTCATCAAGACTATTTTCTGACGCCGTTGCTGGGGAGCATAGCTCTATTTATCAAGTTCACTTGGAATCACTATTGTTCGCTTATATCCATTTATCATGGGTAAGTCTCATGATGGAAAGGTTCCTATATTACCATCCACTACAAGAAGAGGTACGGTTCTGAACACCTCTGTTGCTCTTGATTCACCATATGTGATGAGTAAGCTCCTTACACCACCACATACACATGCTACACATACTGCTACTACTACTGAATCTGAAACTTCTGATACTTATGATGTTGCTTCTACTATGCTTGATAAGAGTGGTCCATTAGGTCCTTTCCTAGATGCTACGATTGCTAGAACTATAGCTAGAAATACTGAAACTCCTAATGCAGATACTACTACACCTGTCAGTTCACCTAAGTCTATAGAGAGCTATGATATTGAAGACGGATATATAGAAATGAATGATGAATTTATTAAAGAATGTCAAAATACTCATGGTAAAAGTGCTATTAAGAGTCTCCTTGAGAGGTAGTATAAAACCCAAATTATCCCCTAATGATAAGTTTGCTGCATCTCCCATAAACATTAAAGATAAGGATTATAATTTCTCTCTTGATTTATCTTACATAACTATTGTTGAGAAAGAACCTTTTTGTGGGACTAAGAATAAAAGTCCTGTAGCACATATGACTGAGCTTTCTACCATGAGTGGCCTGTTTTCTCATGATATTAAGATGCGCACCTACTTTGTTGCTAAATTTTTCCCTTTTTCACTAAAATGAGAAGCTAAAACTTGGTTTAATAATTTACCTCCTGAATCTATTGATAGCCCTGATTGCTTGATTAGTACATTCCTTCAGAAATATTTCCCTCCTAGTGTTAGACATGCCATTTTGCAGGAACTTTTTGATTTTAAACAGGGAGAAAAAGAGATATCGCCTGAATCATGGGCAAGGTTTTGTGCTTTGATTCATGCACATGCTGGATGTCTGATATATTGCAAATGTATCTATAATTTTTGATGTTCCATGCTTGGTTTTATCAACTTTCTTGTGTTTTGTCCACACTTTGGAGTACTTTTCATATGATTTCTTAGACTAACCTATTAACAAGAGCCATAGTGCTAGCTGCCTATTTTCTGCTGTTTTTGGTACCAGGAAAGTCAGAAAATGAATATTCTCAGAATTGGATGGGACAAAAGCCAAAGTGCCTATTTTTTCGGAAGTCATCAGATGCCAGAACACGAGACGGAGAAGGGCTGGGGGCCGGACATACCACCTGGCCGCGCGGCCAGGCCTGGCCCGTGCCAGGGGGTGGTCTGGCCGACCCCAGCACCCCCTCGGCCTCTCCTTCCACATATAAGATGCCCTCGGGACGAAAACCCTAAGTACCCGATCAAAAATCCACGAAAGAGTATGTAGCCGCCGTCATCTCCATCCCTAGATCGGGAGGGATCTGAAGCTCTTCCCGGCAACCTGCCGGAGAGGGGAATTCACCCTGGAGGCCTTCTTCATCACCATGCAAGCCTCCGGTGTGATGCGTGAGTAGTTCATCCTTGGACTACGGATCCATGTAGTAGCTAGATGGCTGGTTCTCCTCCTTTGTGCTTTCATGTCTAGATCTTGTGAGCTTCGTTCATGATCAAGATCATCTACTTATAATTCTGCATGTTGTGTTTGCGGGGATCCGATGGATAATGAGATGCTATTTCAGATTGATTATTGATTCTATCATGTCTTTGTTATTTGTGATCTTGCATGCTTTCCGTTGTTAGTAGCTATCTTGGCCAAGTAGATGATAGCAACTCCAAGAGTTAGTATTTATGATCGATAGTGGGTTCATGCCTCTGGTAATCTGGGGAAGTGACAGAAATCTCTAAGGTACTAGATGTGTTGTTGCTACTAGGGAGAAAACAATAATCCTTTGTTCATAGAACAATCGTATTGTTTACATTACACGCAATTCGTAAAGCAATAATCTGTTGCTTGCAACTTAATACTGGAGGGGGTTCGGATGATAACCTGAAGGTGGATTATTAGTCATAGATGCAGTTGGATGACGGTCTATGTATAATGTTGTAATGCCCAATCAAGTTCCAAAGGAGTCAAGATGATTAGTATATGCATGTATTGCTTTCTCGATGTTTGTCAATTGCCCCGCTGTAATTTGTTCACCTAGCATGTTATCTATCTTAAGGAGAGCCACCTCTAGTGAACTATGGATCCCGGTCCTTTTCTTTTACATACAATCTATAAATTGTTTACTGCTTTGTGTTTACTTTCTGCAAACTATTACTTCCTTCCATTTGATACGTTTAATCCTTTGTTTTCAGCAAAACACGGTGAGATTGACAACCTCATCGCAAGTTGGGGACAGAGTTCTATGGTTGTGTTGTGCAGGTCTCCACGTTGCTACTAGCACCGGTAGTGCGCCCTGCCAAGGCTCAGCTAGCAACACCTTTGGGGTGTTTCCTTGCTCCTACTAGTTCGATTAAACCTTGGTTTCATAACTGAGGGAAACTTGCTGCTGTGCTCCTACCTTCCTCTTGGGGTTCCCAACGAGCTCTACATCAACACGAGCCATCAAGCACTTTTCTGGCGCTGTTGCCGGGGAGTCAAGGACATCTTCACAAGGGGAGTCCCTCATAACCAATCTCTTTACTTTGTTATTTTTGTTTTGCTTAGTTTACTTTTGTTTTGTTTGCTTGTTTCTTTATCAAAAACACACACAAAATAGTTTTACAAGTTTGCTTTCTTATTTGAAAACAAAAAAAAATTAAGTCTCCTTTAGTTGTCACCTCTTCCTTATCTCACCATGTTGATCCCTAAATTCACCCTGAAAGACCTTTCAATTGGTAGTGGTTCTATAATTGAGAAAGATAATATTGAAGAATTTTTTAATCATGTTAGTAAACATGAGGATACTGAGGATAGATCCCTTGCAGAACTTGCTCCAAACTATGAGATTGTTGCAGCTTCTTTAATTCACATGTTATAAGCTAGGTTTGTTAACCTAAACCCCTTAATGCAAGTAATGTTTCTTAAGCTTAAAGAAATTGAGGACCCTGAAAAGAGGGATTTTATTCTAGAAACTTTATTTAAGGAATTCTATGATGTTGCCAAAGAAGCTGGAAAAGTCTTTGAATGTTTCAATATGCTAGGCTCATGTGTAGATGTTGTTGGTACTAGAGAAAAGATGAACAAAACCGAACCTAATGGGGAGGAACCTAAGATACCAATACCCTTTAAACTAGTAGCAATACATGAAGCCATATAAAAGAATCTTGATCGAATCGTTCCTTAAAAACCCGTTTGATGAAAGTAGTGAACCTAAGAGCACTGAGAGAGAATCTTCTAGAACTTATTTGGATGATATACCTTGCCTTGTTGAAGATATTTCTGGTGTTCATCTTAATGCTTCTTCATTTGAGAACACTTGATTCTTCTTTTTGCTTCTTATGCCTAACTTAAAAGCGTTAAAGAAAAGTACTTATTGGGAGATAACCCAAAAGTTTTAGATGAGTCTTGGAAGTTATTACCTTAGTAATAACCGCTCCTTATCCTTTTTATTTGCTTTTTGTGCCAAGAGTAACCTCTAATGAGAGAGAAGTAATGATTGGGAAAGTTGTTGTCCCGAAACAAATTTCTGTGCTTCACCATCAAAATTCGTGTAAAATCTCTGAACGTCTTTTTGAGGCATGAATTCTTGTGCTTCTGCCCCAGGTTGTTATCTAACTTTAGTTAGTTCAAAACTTTTTGATTTGAGCAACTGAAGGTCTTTGAAAAAATTCGTCTTTACCTGTTGGTCTGTTTTGACAGATTTCTGCCATTTTCTGCATTTGCTTCTTGTTTGTTCCTTTTTGAGTTCTTTTGGGGAATTGAGATTTTTGAGGGAAGTGCTACAGTAGATAGTGGAAGTTTATTGGTGTTAGAACTGAATCTTAAGACTTATTTATCTTGAGTGCACTAATGTTGCTAATAAAGATTGTGTGTAGTTTTGTATGAAGGAAAAATTTCAGGTGTATGGAAGGAATGAGTAATGAGATGAAGGATGGACTAAATCTCAAGCTTGGGGATGCCACATGTGTCACCCCAAGAAATATCCAAGAAGTACAAGCGTCAAAGCTTGGGGATGCCCAAGGCATCCCCCTGTTCATCAATAAAAATCCCAGGTTTCTTCCAAACGCTTTGTTTTTATTGTTTCATGCATAATTGTGTTGTTCTTGGAGCGTCTTCTTTTTCATTTTTGTTTTGGTTTTTCATTTGCTTGGTTTGCTTAGTTTTCTTAATAAATTGGTTGTACCCCCTCTATCATACATTTGTTTTCAAATAGTTTGGTTTGGTTTGGAAAAGAGTAGGAAAGTTCATGCTTATGTGGTAAAAAGAGCTCGTTTTTTACTGTGGCCTATGCTTTGTCATGCCATGCTTGATATTGTTTTGGCTTTATGCTTAGTATTATTTGTTGTAGCATGACTTGTTATAAACAATTTAGATTGCTTAATGTGCCTTGGATGAATCATGCGTTGTTTTAGCATATTAAAGCATAGTATAGTGGTATTCTCCTTTGATGCTTTATTTGGGTTGACTTGGCGCATGCTCACACCATGTTATGACTATACCAAGTCACCAAAGCCTTTATGATCCTTTAGTTTTCAACTTGTAGTATCACTTTATGCTTTGATCAATGATGTTTTGTCGCTCTGCATGATTATGGTCATTATTAATCTCTTAGTTTGTCGCTCCGAGTCTTTTGCTAACCTCCACAACCAAGTATGAGTTCCACTCATACATCCAACTCCCTAAACCAAGTTATTCCAAATAGTCCACCATACCTACCTACTAGCTTATGCTATTCCAAGTATATTCATGCTTTTGTTTACCTTCCAAATTAAACTTGTTATGAGAAAACTAGTGATTAAAGCTCTCACGAACTTGATGGCACACTTTACTTTTTTGCATCTAATAAACTTGAACCATTGGGTCCTTCTTTGTTGCGTATATGCTTGCGCTTTATAAGTTGAAATTAGCAGAATCATGTATCATGGGGAACACTTTCAACATTGCACTTGTACTTTGTACCCCGTTGATATCATGTTCTTTTGCTTATGGATCCCGGCGGTGTGAAATAAAAGTGGAACTTGTAAGATCATGGAGTTTATATGTGTGTTAGAGAAACGCCTGGGCCGCTAGCCTAAGCCATGCCTAATCATGGTGGAAACTTGCAGCATAACCATAATGAGCACTCTATGAAGCATCCTCAATAAAAACCTATGCAAATAGCAAATAAAAAGATCGTTGAGATGCTCATTGTCTGCTTGCCTTGTCATTTTGATTATGGGATAGCTCATGTATCATGTGCAAGGGGTACCCCGTTGGCAGTTCTTTATGATACATATGTACTTACAATGACAAGAGCTTACTTGTGACTAAAGTTGAGTAGCATGAGGTTCGGTCTTCGTAAGTAAGGGGCATGAGATTTCGGTTTATAACTTGTCAAGCATATCCTCTTAGTTGTGTCACTTTAACCTTAATTACCTTCAAGATGCTTATGATAGGGGCAATGAGAGCTGAAAGCTATAAGTACCATAATTTTTGGAAGCTCTTTATGAGATTTGAATCCCTACTTCCTTTTATGAAGGCCTTTCTTCCACCCTTATATTGAGTCTCCACCTTCTACCTTTATGCACCTACTTTGAGCATAGTGGCCATTCTTAGTTCTATGTGCATTGTCCCAAGACTAGTTGATTGATGCATAACTTGATATTGCTTGTTTTAAACAATTTGTATCTAGTCACTCTTATGAACTTTGAAGGTGTCCTATGCATTTATATTTGCTACTCTATGAGGGACAAGCTGAATACTATTGTGCTATGTTTTCTTTATGTGAAACAAACAAACGTCTTGCAAAGCATTGTTATTCATGAATCTTTTGTTTGTGCCTTTTCATGTTGCATCATAGTTTCTTTGTCTTATTGCTAGAATTTTGTCTTTCATGTTATGATTGAAGTACTATGATCCCAGCTTTGAATGTTTTACAAATACTTTGATCAAGTCTTTGATGGTGCATGTCACCTCAAAAATTATTCTTTCTTTTTATCACTTACCTACTCGAGGACGAGCAGGAGTTAAGCTTGGGGATGTTGATACATTGCAAATGTATCTATAATTTTTGATGTTGCATGCTTGGTTTCATCCACTTTCTTGTGTTTTGTCCACACTTTGGAGTACTTTTCATATGATTTCTTGGACTAACCTATTAACAAGAGCCACAGTCCAGCTGCCTATTTTTTGCTGTTTTTGGTTCCAGGAAAGTCAGAAAATGAATATTCTCTAAATTGGACGGGACAAAAGCCAAAGTGCCTATTTTTCGGGAAGTCACCAGATGCCAGAATACGATACGGAGAAGGGCTGGGGGCCGACCACACCACCTGGCCGCGCGGCCAGGCCTAGCCCACACCAGGGGGTGGTCTGGCCGACCCCAGCACCCCCTCGGTCTCTCCTTCCGCCTATAAGATGCCCTCGGGACGAAAACCCTAAGTACCCAATCAAAAATCCACGAAAGAGTCTATAGTCACCGTCATCTCCATCCCTAGATCGGGAGGGATCTAAAGCTCTTCCCGGCACCCTGACAGAGAGGGGAATTCACCCTGGAGGCCTTCTTCATCACCATGCAAGCCTCCGGTGTGATGCGTGAGTACTTCATCCTTGGACTACGGATCCATGTAGTAGCTAGATGGCTGGTTATCCTCCTTTGTGCTTTCATGTCTAGATCTTGTGAGCTCCGTTCATGATCAAGATCATCTATTTGTAATTCTGCATGTTGTGTTTGCGGGGATCCGATGGATATTGAGATGCTATTTCAGATTGATTATTGATTGTATCATGTCTTTGTTATTTGTGATCTTGCATGCTTTCTGTTGTTAGTAGCTATCTTGGACAAGTAGATGCTAGCAACTCCAAGAGTTAGAATTTATGCTCGATAGTGGGTTCATGCCTCTAGTAATCTGGGGAAGTGACAGAAATCTCTAAGGTACTAGATGTGTTGTTGCTACTAGGGAGAAAACAACAATCCTTTGTTCATAGACCAATCGTATTGTTTACATTACACGCAATTCGTAAAGCAATAATCTGTTGCTTGCAACTTAATACTGGAGGGGGTTCAGATGATAACCTGAAGGTGGATTATTGGTCATAGATGCAGTTGGATGGCGGTCTATGTATAATGTTGTAATGCCCAATCAAGTTCCAAACGAGTCAAGATGATTAGTATATGCATGTATTGCTTTCTCGATGTTTGTCAATTGCCCCGTTGTAATTTGTTCACCCAACATGTTATCTATCTTAAGGAGAGCCACCTCTAGTGAACTATGGATCCCTATCCTTTTCTTTTACATACAATCTATAAACTATTTACTGCTTTGTGTTTACTTTCTACAAACTATTACTTCATTCCATTCGATACGTTTAATACTTTGTTTTCAGCAAAACACGGTGAGATTGACAACCTCATCGCAAGTTGGGGACATAGTTCTGTGGTTGTGTTGTGTAGGTCTCCATGTTGCTACTAGCACCGGTAGTGCGTCCTGCCAAGGCTCCGCTAGCAACACCTTTGGGGTGTTTCCTTGCTCCTACTGGTTCGATTAATCCTTGGTTTCATAACTGAGGGAAACTTGCTGCTGTGCTCATCATACCTTCCTCTTGAGGTTCCCAACGAGCTCTACATCAACACGAGCCATCAATGTCCATTACCTAAAAATGAGCTTCTTGATATATATTATAATGGATTAACTGAAGAATCTAGGACATACCTAGATAGTTGTGTTGATTGTGTTTTCAGGAATAGAACCCCCAAAGAAGCTGAGGAATTAATGGCGAAAATAAGCAAGAATTATGATGATCGGACTCCACCTGAACCAACTACACCTAAGACAACTACACCTGAGTTAACTGTGTCTGCGCCGACACCAACATCAAAGAAGAGAGGAGTGATTGAACTAAATGATGAAGTGATGAAGGAAGCTAAGAAATGTCTTAAGGAGAAGGGTATTAAATATGAAGATGTGAAGAATTTACCTCCTATTGAAGAATTATGTAAGCCAGTCTCCCACTCATCCACTATTGAGGTACACTCTCTCCAACATTTTGATTAAGGTGATATTCCTTACTCTATGTTGGGAATATGCCCTAGTGGCAGCCATGGTTGATGATATTTCCCAAAGTATTCATAAAGTAAAGTTTTCCTTATATGAACATCAGATATATATCACTGAATGCGTGATTTAGTTGTGGAACTATGTATTTATGATTGTTCATATTATATTGTCCTTGGTCGTTGAGATTGTGCTGGGCACACAACTTAGACCAATGTGCAAGTCGGCTGATGACATGGTTCCACTTGTCATGGGCATGGAGATGCTATTTCGACTTACACTGGTTCGGCTAAAGAGTTTAGCAAACCGGACTGACCCACAGTTGAGATGCAACGAGCATGTTGTCATTTGAAGTCTCAAGCAATGGAATCCTTCGACCTGAGGTGATTGCATGATCTGAGTTATGGATCGCCAACTTAGGTTCTATCAAACGTTGTTCCGTAAATGGGCGGTTATAAAGGTAGAGTTCGGGTTGGTTGTGAAGCAAGCTGCGTGACGTGGATTACCAAGATGGGATTTGCCCCTCCGTAATGGAGAGATATTCTCTGGTCCCTCTCGTGTGATATGATTCGAGCCATGCGCTACTCAGTTAAGTGTTAACTGAGGAGTCGGACTAAGAGTTAGTCCAGTGAATCACATATCATGGTACGAGAAGAGAGTTAAGCTATTTAAGGGATGGCAACTACTCGCCTATAGCTTAACAGATATATCGTGAGGCAAAGGGACTTGGACGAAAGTCACATTGAAGGTCCGTCTTCGGACTTTACAACACTTGGGAGTTGGCACCCCTTGCTAGAGGCTGCTACCATCTATCGACTTGAGACCGAGTGTTCATGGAAGTGAGTGTTGGAGATATTCCCAAGAGGCAATAATAAAGTGGTTATTATTATATCTTTATGTTTATGATAAATGTTTACATCCCATGCTATAATTGTATTAACCGGAAACATTAATACTTGTGTGTTTTGTAAACATAAAAGAGTCCCTAGTAAGCCTCTTGTTAAACTAGCTTGTTGATTAATGGATGATCATGGTTTCCTGATCATGGACATTGGATGTCGTTAATAACAAGATCATATCATTAGGAGAATGATGTGATGGACACACACCCATAGTAAGCATAGCATAAGATCAAGTCATTAAGTTCGTTTTGCTACAAGCTTTTCAAATGCATGGTAACCTAATCCTTAGACCATGAGGTTATGTTAATCACCATCACCGGATGGGTACTTTGATGACATCAAACGCCGCTTCGTAACTGGGTGGTTATAAAGGTGTCATTGGGTATTCTGAAAGTATGTGTTGAAGCGCATGGACCAAGATTGGGATTTGTCCATCCATATGACGGATAGATATACTCTGGGCCCTCTCGGTGGAATGTCATCTAGTTAGCTTGCAAGCATGTTACTAGGTCACAAAGGATGACATATCATGGAACGAGTAAAGAGTACTTATCAGTAACGAGGTAGAACTAGGTATGGAGATACCGACGGTCAAACCTCGGATAAGTATAGTATCGCGTGACAAAGGGAATTGGTTTCGTATGTTAAATGGTTCTATCGATCACAAAGTCATCGCTGAGTATGTGGGAGCCATTATGGATCTCCAGATCCTGTTGATGGTTATTGATCGGAGAGGTGTCTCCATCATGTCTGCATATTCACGAACCGTAGGGTGACACACTTAAGGTTCGAAGTTGTTTTAAGTAGATATGGAATATGCGTTGGAGACCGAATGTTATTCGGAGTCTCGGATTGGATCCAGGACATCACGAGGAGATCCGGAATTGTCCGGAGAATAAGATTCATATATTGGGGATCATTTTCTAAGTTAGGAAATGTTCTGGAGTGTTTGTATGGAGATTCTAGAAGGTTTCAGAATGTTCTGGAAGGTTCTAGAAGATTTCTTGGAGTTTGCTTGAAAACCAAGAAAGGATCAAGGAGTCTTTATGGGGAAAGACACGAATTCGTGGGGGAGGAGGATTCCTCCCCCCTCCCAATCCGCCGGCCAAGGAGGGAGGGGAGTCCTACTAGGACTCCCCCTCCCATGGCGCCTCCCTCCTTTAAATAGAGGGGAGGGGCGCCACCCCTAGACCTCTCCCATAACAAACCCTAGCCGCCGCCTCTCTCCTCCTCCTTCGCTCTACTCCGGCTTAGGCGAAGCCCTGCAGAAATCTCTACTCCACCACCACCACCACACCGTCGTGCTGCTAGGATTCCGTGGAGAAGATCTACTACCTCCGTTGCTCGCTGGAATGGGGAGAGGAAGGTCTGCTTCGACTCCGCACGTGTGACCGACTGCGGAAGCGCTGCCGGAACGTGGCGCCGGAAGGATCGTCCACACGATCTTGAGATCGGCAAGTGATCGACTACATCAACCCCGAGATCTAATCTCGTAACGCTTTCGGGTCTACAAGGGTTAGTACAGATCTATCTCGTTGCACATATCTAATAGATTAGATCTTGGATTTTATCTAGATTAGATCTGGGTTTTGTTCGTTCTTGCGGTAGAATTTTTTTGTTTTCCATGCTATGAACCCATCAGTGGTATCAGAGCCGTGTCTATGCGTAGATCTATTGCACGAGTAGAACACAATGGTTTTGTGGGTGTTGGTGCTCGTGCCGTCTTTTGCTTTGTGTACTTTGCATCTTGCGGTATGGTAGGATGAAGCGGCTCGGGCTAACCTTACATGTCATCGCACATGAGACTTGCTCCATAGTTGACGTGCAACTCGTATTGCACAAGTGGCTTTGCGGGTGTCTGTCTCTCCCATCATAGTATAGATCCAATCTACACTTTGCACTTGATAGCACTTGTATCAACGTTGTGGTCCAGTTTCGTAGGTAAGATCCGTTCTTATTCGAAAGCCCCAAACCACGTAAAACATGCAAAGAAAATTAGAGGCGTCTAACTTGTTTTTGCTGGGGTTTTGTGATGTGATATGGCCATCATGTGATTGTGATTATATTTGATGTATGCAATGATCCTTGTTGTAATATGGCAACCGGCAGGAGCCTAATGGTTGTCTTTAATTCTGTTAAGACCTGCGTGTCTATTCATCTTGTAATAGCTTTATTCCAAGTAGTTGTAATAGGTGCTAGTGATTATGGACAACCATGAAGCGGCGCCACTGACCTTGACGCAATGCTGGTGATGATGGAGATCATGTTCGTGCTTTGGAGATGGAGATCAAAGGCATAAGAAGAAAGGGCCATATCATATCACACTAATTATGAATTGCCTGTGATGTTAATCCTTTATGCATCTTGTATTGCTTAGATCACGACGGTAGCATTATAAGATGATCCCTCTTACTAAATATCAAGTAATAAAGTGTTCGTCCTTAGTAGGCACTGTTGCTAAGACTCGTCGTTTCGAAGCATCTCGTGATGATCGGGTGTGATAGATTCTACGTGTGCATACGACAGGTGCAAGCCAGATTTGCACATGCGGATACTAAGGTTAACCTTGACGAACCTAGCATGTACAGACATGGTCTCGGAACACGGAATACCGAAAGGTAAAGCATGAGTCATATGGATGATATGATGAACATGTTGATTGTTCGCCTTTAAAGCTACATCATCTCACGTGATGATCGAACTTGGTGTAGTGGATTTGGTTCATGTAATCACTAAAACAACTCGAGGGATGTTGTTTTGAGTGGGAGTTCATTTGTAATTTGGATTAGTCAAACTCAATTTATCATAAACACAATCAAAGTGAATTTTCATAGTTTGTTGTAGTCATTGGCATCCGTTCACCACCTTACGCTTAGTTATAGTTGAGATAGTGGAACTATAGAAATTCTGGATATTTTCTTTACGAACTGGTATCGTATTGTTTTGAGTGTCAATCTAAAGTTTAAAAGTCATATTGCAAACCTTCAGCAAACTCCGTTTACTCTGTGAAGTTTAATAAACAGTATTAAATCAAGAGTAACAATTCCAGTGTTAGTATCTAATGTATCATGTTTGCTTCCATGATTCTTGATACTCAAAAGATTGTTTTTAATATCAAGTTTATCTAAGAGCTGAAAGCAATGTTTCAGAAACCATCATATGTGAAAGGTATTGCAATATCTAAAACAATGTGTTGGTTACAACATGATAGAGTATATGTCCTCATATTTGATGAGAATTTGTGAAGGTTGGAGACGCCAGTCGTCCTAATCCTCCAAAAGGTTTTGGAAAAGAAACATTATACTCGCAATTCACCTTTATAAGCTATAGCAGCTTGATCATGAAAGTTGTCATGATAAGGATGAATAGAAGATATAAGTAAAATGTTTACTACACTAAAAGATTACTAAAGAATGGAATTTTGAAAGAATGCCAAACATTTGATAAAGGTGATCCACTTCAAAGTGCAAGTTCAAAGGTATTAGTATTTGACTATACACACTTTGTACTATGTGTCATGTGAATGACACCACTATTGATGTTGATAGATTCTTTTAAAAGAAAAGGAATTGTTGAAAGAGAATCTATAAAATATTTGGCAGAAAAGAAAAGATTGGAGATATCCAACTTAGGTATATAGAAGATACATGTTATGGTTGTATTCCTTGGTTGTTAAACAATGTGGTTCTGCGGTATTGGATACCGAATTGGTTGGTATGAAGTGTCATACAGGACAACACAATTCATGAACTACAATGGCCTAAGTAACTAGCAAGAGAATATGTGATGATGTTCATCGAAAAACAAACAAAGGGTTGTTGTGTTGCTCGTTAACATCAAAGCTTGCCTTCAAGATTTGTTTCAATAATTGTTATTTTGATCAGGTATTATGACGACAAAAGGTTGTTCAAATAATTACCGTATTCCATAATAGATGGATGATATACAAGTCTGGTTGGAGAAATAACGACCATAAAACTAATGCTAAAATGTCGCAAGACAAATGATTGAAAGATCACTTGTGAAGTTACATCACCGTTTAAATTATATTAGGGATACATGAAGAAACTCCATGTTGATGGATTTTTGGAGTCTTTGATTTTGATCAAATGACGCTTGTGATACTTTCCAGGAGATAATTAAAACTCCGTTCATAGGCCAAAAGAGGAACGGACGACTAACTGATTGGAATTTGTACATATTGATGTATATAGTCCATTATGTGTAATCGTGGGCGATGGATTTCAACTTCATATGCTTTCTCCGAAGATTTGAGTGAGTATATGTATATACTTACACAATAAGGAAGAAGTATGAAACATTTGAAAATGTTCAAAGACTTTCAAGATGAAGTGGAAAATTATTGTAACAAGAAAATAAAAAAAGTTTATGATTGGATCATAAAGAAAGATGTTTGAGTTACAAGTTTAGCAAAACACCTAAGATTTGAGGAATCGTTCCATGGATTTGCATTTCCCAAAAACACCATAGGAGTATGGAGTGTTCAAGATATGTAATGAAACCTTGTTTGACATGGTAAGATCAAAGGTGTCATTTATAAAACTGCCATTATATTTTAAAGATTAAAGCTTTAGTGACTACCGCTTTTACACTGAAAAGAGCTCCATCGTGATCCGTTAAAATGACACCATATAAGTCATGGTTTGGAATAAAACCCAGGTTGTCCTTTCTTAAATTTTTGGTATGCTAGGCATAAGTAAAATGTTTACAACCAAATTCGGATGAGCATGTCTTTGTAGGTTATTTCGAATAACCATTGGGTATTCCTCCATAACACCGAAGACAAAAGTGTTTATCACTTAGAATGTCGAGTTTCTTGAGAAGGAATTTTTGGTGAAAAGTTAAGTGGGAGGACAATAGAACTTTGACAAGGTTGTTGAACCTTGGCTAATATGTGCTGTGTTGCGCAGCGTCGGTAAGTGTCCCGGAGGCAGCAACAATGCTCATGGCTCACGTGCCTCAAAGGTTGTGGTCACGGAGATCTAAGTTACTATTGAACCAAGTAGGTCGGGTAAGTAATCAAATGCCAAGATTTGAGAGTTAAATCATTGTTGTTTGACAATGATGAACCGACTACGTGCAAATAATCAATGATGGGCCCTGACTTCGTTAAATGGCTTGAAGCCATAAAAACCGTGATAATTCCATACACGAGAAATCAAGCTTTGAATTTGAAAGACCCTCTGGAAAGGTGCAAGACCTTACAGTCGTATATGGATCTATAAAGAAATAGACATGGATGTTTAACATCTATGAAATAGTCGACATGTCGAAAAGAGTTTACGACAATGTTCAAGGAATTGGCTATGATAAGATTTGATCTTTCATAGCGATATTTAGTCTGGACGGATTAATGTAGCAACCACTACATATATTTTGGTATATGGTAGTTGAACAAACAAAACAAGTTCTTCTAATAGAATGGTTACCTAGGACGTGTACATGACACGATCCAAAGGGTTTTGTTAATTCAAAGGATGCTAAAAGAGTATGCAAAACTTCAATGGTTGAAGTGAGCATCGTGGAGTTGGAATCTCCACCGTGATGAAACCGTTAAAAGGTTTAATTTCATCAGAGACGATGAAGATGTTTGCATTTTGCAAGAAATTAAGTGGGAGCACTAAGACATATTTCTAATACATTATGTGAAAGACATATTGTTGATTAGAAATGATGTATCTTTTATTGACACAGGTTAAGAATTTCATTTCGATGAAAGACTTAGGCATAACCCAAGAATTAGGCATCAATGTCTATATGGATAGATTGAGGCGCTAATATGGTTTTGCCAAATGTACATAGATAAGATGTTGAATGAGTTCAATATGGAAACAACAAGAAAGGTTCTTGATGCACGGAAAGGACTGAATCAAGATTCAAGTGTGTTGGCACGAGATTCAAGTGTTTTGACACTTGGTGAAATCACAAGAATATTTTGATCAATCATTCTTTGAGATGTACACATCCAGATATGTCCTATGCTCTAAATGTTATGAGCATATACCAGAATGACTCATAAGATGATCATTGGACAATAGTAGGGATATTCCTATGATCTTTGGAAGAACTAAGAATATATTATTTATATAGTGGTGACAAATAGTTCATTGTAAATTGTTACATTTATACTAGTTTTGTCACAAATTAAGTTTATCTCAATTTAAACTATGGGTGGCACAATGTAATGGAAAGGAAGTTCCATAACGGATTTGGTTGAGTACCAAAGTTAAAACATTGTGACAGATACTACAACAAAACGCTAAGTATATGACTGTTATTGTAGCAGCAAATGAGGGCATTTGCGTCAAGTAGTTTGTTATCAAACTAGGTGTGGTTCATAGCGGGATAATACTATGAAGATACATTGTATGACAATTGTATCAACATGATTTAATCCCAAGGAACTAAAGGTCTCACCAAAGGACCAAATTTATACAATGACATCTCATTGGAGAATGAGTAATGCGTAGAGACGCAAGGACATGCAAATACACACGGACCTGGAAGTGTCAGATCCGAAGATTATGTTTACCACTAGCAATAGTGTCTATACAACACCAGAAAGCCATAGGTGTTGAATGCACAAGTTATTAACTAGATTATTGACTCTAGTGCAAGTGGGAGACTGTTGGAGATATGCCCAAGAGGCAATAATAAAGTGGTTATTATTATATCTTTATGTTTATGATAAATGTTTACATCCCATGCTATAATTGTATTAACCGGAAACATTAATACTTGTGTGTTTTGTAAACATAAAAGAGTCCCTAGTAAGCCTCTTGTTAAACTAGCTTGTTGATTAATGGATGATCATGGTTTCCTGATCATGGACATTGGATGTCATTAATAACAAGATCATATCATTAGGAGAATGATGTGATGGACACACACCCATAGTAAGCATAGCATAAGATCAAGTCATTAAGTTCGTTTTGCTACAAGCTTTTCAAATGCATAGTAACCTAATCCTTCGACCATGAGGTTATGTTAATCACCATCACCGGATGGGTACTTTGATGACATCAAACGCCGCTTCGTAACTGGGTGGTTATAAAGGTGTCATTGGGTATTCTGAAAGTATGTGTTGAAGCGCATGGACCAAGATTGGGATTTGTCCATCCATATGACGGATAGATATACTCTGGGCCCTCTCGGTGGAATGTCATCTAGTTAGCTTGCAATCATGTGACTAGGTCACAAAGGATGACATATCATGGAACGAGTAAAGAGTACTTATCAGTAACGAGGTAGAACTAGGTATGGAGATACCGACGATCAAACCTCGGATAAGTATAGTATCGCGTGACAAAGGGAATTGGTTTCTTATGTTAAATGGTTCTATCGGTCACAAAGTCATCGTTGAGTATGTGGGAGCCATTATGGATCTCCAGATCCCGCTGATGGTTATTGATCGGAGAGGTGTCTCCATCATGTCTGCATATTCACGAACCGTAGGGTGACACACTAAGGTTCGAAGTTGTTTTAAGTAGATATGGAATATGCGTTGGAGACCGAATGTTATTCGGAGTCTCGGATTGGATCCGGGACATCATGAGGAGATCCGGAATTGTCCGGAGAATAAGATTCATATATTGGGGATCATTTTCTAAGTTAGGAAATGTTCCGGAGTGTTTGTATGGAGATTCTAGAAGGTTTCGAAATGTTCTGGAAGGTTCTAGAAGATTTCTTGGAGTTTGCTTGAAAACCAAGAAAGGATCAAGGAGTCTTTGTGGGGCAAGACATGGATTCGTGGGGGAGGAGGATTCCTCCCCCCTCCCAATCCGCCGGCCAAGGAGGGAGGGGAGTCCTACTAGGAGTCCTCTGTCCGAAGCTCCTTCCTGTATGTGTGGATACCGGTAGAGGCGTTGCACGTGTGGCGCTGGAGACGGGGAAGCTTGTGCGGATCTGATGAAGGAGTTCGTGGGATTTGGAAGGGTTGTTCGGGGATCGTTCGGCACTGCTTCGACGCGCTACATCAACTTCTGCATCTGTGCGTCTAGCGGTAATCCCGTGGCCTATAACCTAAGCTGGATCTTGGGTGTTCCACGTTAGGGAAAAGTTTTTGTTTATCTCTGCGTGGCCTAGTAGTGGTATCAGAGCGAAAGCTTCTGGTTTTAGGCTCTAGATCTATGCATATTTGATATGCACGACGTAGTGGATGAGATCCACTTAAGGTTTCGGTGGTCGATCTATGAGATAGATCGGTTTTGTGCAAGATTGATTGGATCAATCGCACTCGGGGGTGCATGGAAGATCAGGTGCGGATGATCAATGAGATTGGTCAGATCTGCACAGGGATCAGATTTGGGTAAAAGTGTTTTATCCAATGAAGGAATCCATGGTTCAGAATGCAGATTAGATCTGCGATTTGGGACCGTCGGCTTCGCCCTGTCGTAGCGCACTAGATGTCGTTGCGAGGTTCACAACGCCGGTAGATATCGTATCTATGCATAACTTGTTTTTGTAGGAAGTTGTGAATGGTATGGCTTATATGCATGTGATGTGTGTAATCCATACGTGATCTATGTATCATGGGTTTGTTAGCCGGCTGGAGCCAAAGTGCTGTCACTGTTATTGTATAGAGACCTGCGTGTCGGCATGAGATGCCATCTTCTTGTATATTCCTTAGTGCTAGTGTAGCATGTTTGGAGGACTTGAAGGACACTGCAGCCAAAGGCATGCTGAACAGGTTCATGGAGATGGAGATCGCCATGAAGGGATCCATACCATTTCACATTATAATTGGATTATTTTGTGTGATTGTTATGTCTCTAGTTTCACCTCTATGAGATAGTGGTTAAACTTTAATCCCTCAAAGAAGGTCTAGTCGGTCTCCCCGCTAGTGCTGCACCATCACAAGTCGGGTATTCTTGGTAGTGGGCTCATAAAATTTAGGTGCTACCAATTCTCTTCGACTAGATGGGTTCGAGTCGGACTCTTACAGCGGAAGCACTTGGTAAGCTAGACAGGTCTATCACAACAGTTGTGGGGCTCGGGGAGAGGGCGGTCGGGAGCCGAGGCATGAGATGCCACCCGACCAACAGGAGTCGCATGAGATGCGATTGGCAAGGAGTTGCCTACCTAGATCACTTAACGACTAGCGGTGATGCTAAAGCTCACTAGTCGGCTTTCTTATTTAGGGTCCTGAATCACTAAGCAACCATGGGAGGGATGTTGGTTCTAGTGGGAGCATAAGTATTAAAGAGTTTAATATGCCTGCTCTTTTATGAATACTTGTCTTAAGTGTTTTGCATATTTCTGCTGTAGATAATGGCACCTAGTAGCAGTCTCCCTCAGTTATCCAGTTTTGCTTTGAGGACCATTCTAGAGAAAGATAAACTTAATGGGACAAACTTCACCAACTGGTATCGTAATTTGAGAATAGTTCTCAAACAAGAAAAAAGGGACCATGTTCTAGACAACCCGCTTCCAAATGTGCCGGATGAGAATGCGAGTGTCGCAGCAACCAATGCCTATCGTAGAACATGTGACGAGTCTACAGAAATTAGCTATCTTATGCTTGCTCACATGGAACCGGACTTGCAGCGGCAGTTCGAGAATGTTGAGGCCTACGATATGATCGAAAGCCTCAAAAGCATGTTCCAGGCTCAGGCAAAGACCGAGAGGTATCAAGTCTCTCAAGATTTGCTGAGTTGTAAGCTTAAGGATGGTGATCCACTGAGTCCGCATGTGATCAAGATGGTTGGTTACGTGTAGTGTCTAGAAAGGCTTGGCTACCCCATTAGCAAAGAGTTCGCTACGGATATAATTCTGAACTCTCTTCCTAGTGTGTATGGTCAGTTCATATCGAACTACCACATGCATGGTATGGATAAGAAGCTCACTGAATTACATGGGATGCTTAAGCAGGCAGAGGTTGATCTCAAGAAAGGTACTAGCCAAGTGTTGGTGGTACAAAATAAGGCTAAGTTTAAGAAGAGTTATTGGACTAAGAAGAAGAAGGCTAAGTCAAGAGGTAATGCTCAGGATGAGATCCCAAGCATTTCCTCAGGGACTAAGTCATCTCCTTCAGCCGGTTCCGCTTGCTTCTATTGCAAGACGGATGGCCACTAGAACAGGAATTGCAACAAGTATTTGGTGGATAAATCCAAGAGTGGAGGTGTGACTTCCAACTCAGGTACACTTGTTTGCAATGTTATAGACATTTGTCTTGCTGATGCACCCGGTGGTTCTTGGGTATATGATACCAGACCGGTCATTCATATCTGCAACTCGTTGCAGGGATAGGTAAGAACTAGGGGCATAGCAAGAGGCGAGGTTGACATTCGGGTCGGTAACAAAGCAAGAGTTGTTGCATTGGAAGTTGGCACGATGCAACTTCATTTACCTTTAGGATTCTTAATGGAACTAAATAATTGTTATTATGTTCTAGTGCTTAGTCGAAACATCATTTCTGCCTCATGCTTGATGAGACAAGGCTATGAGTGTAATATTAAGAACAATGGTTATTCTTTATATTTGAATGATATGTTTCACGGCTTTGCACCCATTGAGAATAGGTTATTTATTTTGAATCTTGATGTTGGGTCGGTCTATAACATAAATGTGAAAAGGTTGAAACCAAATGATCTGAATATGACTTACTTTTGGCACTGTCAACTTGGTCATATAAGTTGGAAACGCATGAAGAAGCTCCTAACTTCGTTTGACTTGGAGTCGTTCGAGACATGTGAATCCTGTCTTCTAGGCAAGATGACCAAGACACCTTTTGCAAGGAGTTGTGAAAGGGCGTCTGACTTGTTGGGACTAGTACATAGTGATGTATGTGGTCCAATGAGCACGACATCTAGGGGTGGTTATGAGTACTTCATTACCTTCACTGATGAGTAGATATGGATATGTCTACTTGATGAAACATAAGTTGGAAGCCTTTGAAAAGTTCAAAGAATTCCAGAATGCAGTACATAATCAACTCGGCAAGAAAATAAAGTTTCTTCGGTCGGACCAAGGAGGCGAGTATATGAGCCACGAGTTTGATGACCATCTAAAGAGTTGTGGAATAGTTCCTCAACTCACTCTGCCAGGTACACCGCAGAGGAACGGTGTGTCAGAACGGCGGAATCGGACCCTGTTGGACATGGTATGATCAATGATGAGTTGGACAGATCTACCTTTATCATTTTGGGGTTATTGTCTAGAAACGACGACGTTCACACTAAATAGAGTACCATCAAAATCGGTAGAGAAGACACCACATGAGATGTGGACAGGCAAGAAGCCAAGTTTGTCTTTTCTTAAGATTTGGGGTTGTGAAGCATTTGTCAAGCGACTTCAGTCGGACAAGCTTGCAGCCAAGTCTGATAAGTGCATTTTTGTTGGGTATCCAAGGGAGACCTTGGGTTACTACTTCTACAACCGAGAAGAGGGCAAAGTGTTTGTCGCTCGGAACAGTGTCTTCCTTGAGAAAGAGTTTCTCAGTCGGGAAGTCAGTGGGAGTACGGTGCGGCTCGAAGAAGTTCGAGAGAAACCGGTCAGTAGCGATTTGGTGAAAGCCTTGGAGGTTGAGCCAGTCGTGGTAGCTGAGCCGGCAGCTGCACCTCCACTGTGAAGATCGGCAAGATTGCGAAGTGTTCGTGATATATTACTATTAGACAATGATGAGCCAACAACTTATTCGGAAGCGATGGTGGGTTCTGATTCTGAGTCATGGCTTGGAGCCATGAGATCCGAATTAAAGTCCATGGATGAAAATCAAGTTTGGAACTTGGTTGAACTGCTAGATGGTGCAAGACCCGTCGAGTGCAAATGGGTCTTTAAAAGGAAAACTAATATGGATGGAAACGTTTCTATCTATAAAGCACGACTTGTCGCGAAGGGGTTCTGGCAGGTTCAAGGAGTTGACTACGATGAGACTTTCTCACCCGTAGCGATGCTTAAATCAGTTCGGATCATGTTAGCTATAGCAGCCTATTTCGACTATGAGATATGGCAAATGGATGTCAAAACGGCTTTCCTTAATGGAAAATTAACCGAGGACGTGTATATGATACAGCCCGAGGGTTTTATCGATCCGGCTAATGCTGACAAGGTATGCAAACTTCAGAAATCCATTTATGGATTAAAGCAAGCATCTCGGAGTTGGAACATTCGCTTTGATGAGATGGTCAAATCGTTTGGCTTCATCAAGAGGGATCATGATTCTTGTTTATACAAGAAGTTTAGTGGGAGCAAAGTAAACTTTCTGATCTTATATGTGGATGACATATTATTGATTGGAAATGATGTCTAGATGTTGCAAGAAACCAAGGAATCATTGGAAATGAGTTTCTCAATGAAAGACTTGGGTGAGGCAACTTACATACTAGGAATCAGGATCTATAGAGATAGATCTGGGCGGCTCATTGGATTGAGCCAAAGTACATATTTGGACAAAGTGTTGAAGAAGTTCAACATGAAATCGTCTAAGAAGGGGTTCTTACCGATGTCCCATGGCATAAGACTTAGCAAGACTCAGTGTCCTTCGACGACTGATGAGCGAAGTAGGATGAGTGTGATTCTGTATGCTTCGGCAGTCGGGTCCATCATGTATGCCATGATTTGTACTAGGCCGGATGTTTCCTATGCTCTAAGTGTTGTGAGCAGATACCAGGCTGACCCTGGAGAAATCCATTGGGCACCAGTTAAGAACATTCTTAAGTACTTGAGAAGGACTAAGGATGTGTTCCTAGTTTATGGAGGTGAGGTTGAACTCAGTGTAAGGGGTTACACGGATGCGGGTTACCTTACTGACTCAGATGATTCTCGTTTGCAATCTGGGTACGTGTTCGTTATGAACGAAGGGGCTGTGAGTGATACGTCCATTTTGCATCACTATTCTATGTCATAATTCACTGTTATTCATTGATATATTTCGTATTGAGAGGTGATACTTATGTTATTTCATCTGTTTTTGCATGGTTGATGACTTTTGGAGCATGGACCGATGCAGTTAGGATTCTGATGGAAAAGGTGCTGTTTGGAGGCAAAATTCGTGAAGATCATAAAATCCGGGAAAATATACGGAAACTCCTATTTTTCCAAAAGACGAAGGAAGCCAAAAGGGGGGCTGGAGATGGGCCACATGGGGCCCACACCACCCCCTGGCACGGGCCAGCCTAGGTCGCGCCACCAGGTGGTGTGGCCACCCTGGTCCACCCCTGGCACTCCCCTCTGGTGTATATTATCCTCCCAAAACCCTAAGACTCGGGGAGCGACCATAGAAAGATTCCCCCGCCTTTGCGGGGCGGAAAACACCGAGAGAGAAAGATCTCTCCGGCAGACAGAATTCTGCCGGGGGAATTCCTTCCCGGAGAACGAAGATCGTCGCCATCAACACCACCATCAAGCTGGACTTCATCGGTATCATCATCACCATCAGCACCCTCATCACCATCTCCATATTGTTGTAACAATTGCGTTGAATCTTGCATAGTTCATAGGGGAAACTTTCACGATGTTGATAACTCTTTGTAGTTGATGCTATTGAGTGAACCATTGAATTATTGTTTATGTTCAGATTGTTATACATCATTATTCCATCTCTGATCATGATCCATATGATGTCTTGTGAGTAGTTCGTTTTGTTCTTGAGGACATGGGAGAAGTCATGTTGTTAGTAGTGGATTTGTGTTGAGAAAGATTCAATAGTTTGATATTTAAGTTGTGGTGTACTTCTTCTAGTGGTGTCATGTGAACATCGACTACATGACACTTCACCTATATGGGCCTAGGGTAATGCATTATGTATTTGGCTACTAATCGTAGGGGTTGCCGGAGTGACAGAAACCTGAACCCCCGTTAGGAAACCATTGCACAAGGGACATAAGGGTCTTAGAGTTTAAAGTTGTGGTTAGTTTTCTACCTTAATTACTTTCTTGTACTTACGGATGTTTGCAAGGGGTATAATCACAAGTATGTATTAGTCCTAGGAAGGTCGGTACATTAGCACAGGTTCACCCACACAACACTTAGCAAGCTAAAGAAGATTAATCAACTATATGAAGCGAAAGCACTTGAAAGGCTTCCCATGTGTCCTCGAGAACGTTTGGTCATCTTAAGTAATACAACCGGCTTGTCCTTTGCTGCATAAAGGATTGGGTCACTTGCTGCATTTATTCCTACTGTATTTTATTTAGTCGTACTTTGTTTACTTGCTTTATCAAAAACCCCTAAAAATCTGTTTGCTAAGTATTCGCAGAGAATTCCTGATCCATACCACTAGCCAGCACCTTCTACTCCTTGTTGGGTTCAACACTCTTACTTATCAAAAATACTGCGATACACCCCCTATACTTGTGGGTCATCAAGACTATTTTCTGGCACCGTTGCCGGGGAGTGAAGCGCTATTGGAAAGTGGAACTGGTAAAGGAAACTTCTATTGTGAGTATTGTTTACTTCTGTTAGTTGCTTTATTTTCGTTATGGATAATTCGCTGAGTTTCTTGTTTGGTAATGCTACTACCACTACTAAGGTAGTAGATAAACCACCACCTGCTGAGAATGATGTTTTCAAAATACCTACAAGAATTATTGATCCTGTTATGGATAACTACTATGTTGGGGATGGAACTGTCCATCCCGGTGATCATTTACTCGTTATACACGAATTATGCGGATTGTTCAAGTGTGTAGGTATTACTATAGATCAAGTTAAGAAGAAGTTATTCTCATTGTCGCTGAAAGGAAGAGCTGAGGAATGGTATAAGCTACTGAGGAATGGTCAAGCTTTGGAATGGGAGGAAATAGTGCCTCTCTTTTATTCAAAGTTTTATCCTCCTAGTGAGATTCATAAAGATCGAAATCAAATATACAACTTTTGGCCTCTTGATGGAGAGAGTACAACTCAAGCTTGGGGGAGATTGAAGTTACTAATGCTCAAATGTCCCATTCATGAGCGCCCCAACAATATTATTATCAATAACTTTTATGCAAGGCTCCCTCTACATGATAAAGATTTATTGGATGCTTCTTGTGCTGGATCATTCACTCGCATGGAAGAAGAAGCTAAATGGGATCTTCTGGACCGTATTCAAGACAATGCTGAAGCTTAGAAGATATCTGATACATTGCAAATGTATCTACAATTTTTGATGCTCCATGCTTGTTTTTATCTACTTTCTTGTGTTTTGTTCTAACTTTGGAGTACTTTTCATATGATTTCTTGGACTAACCTATTAACAAGAGCCACAGTGCCAGCTGCCTGTTTTCTGCTGTTTTTGGTGGAAAGTCAGAAAATGAATATTCTCAGAACTGGACCGGACAAAAGCCAAAGTGCCTATTTTTCTAGAAGACTCCAGGAGCCAGAATACGAGACGGAGGAGGGCCAAGGGCTGGCCACACCCCCTAGGCGCGGGCTGGGCCTGGCCACACCAGGGCATGGTGTGGTGGCCCCAGGCACCCCCTCGGTCTCCCTCTTCGCCTATAAGAAGCCTTCTGACCTAAAAACTCCGGGGGGTTTGACGTTTTTCCACGAAAAGTTCCGCTGCGCCGCCGCCACCGAAGGGGAGATTCGGGGGACAGAAAGTCTCTGTTCCGGCACCCTGCCGGGACGGGGAAGTGCCCCCGGAGCCATCTCCATCGATCTCCACCATCATCTCCATCGACCATCCATGTTTCCTCCATCTATGAGTGATTAATCCCCCCTGTAGGCTATGGGGATGGTAGGGATTGGATGAGATTGTTCATGTAATGGCATCAGATTGTTAGGGCATGGTGCCTAGTATCTTTTATTAGTGCTTTATGACTTTGTTACGACTTGTTGTGCTTAATGCTTGTCACTAGGGCCCGAGTGCCATGATTTTAGATCTGAACATGTTATTGATTCATTATGATAGTATTGTTCTTGGTCTTATCTGCAAGTTGTATACACACGTTGTTGTCCGGAACCTATGGCCCCGAAGTGACAGAAATCGGGATAACCAGAAGGGAATGGCTTTGATGTGAGGATCACATGTGTTCACGGAGTGTTAATGCTTTGCTCCGGTGCTCTATTAAAAGGAGCACCTTAATTGCCAGTAGTTCCCTAGAGTCCCCGCTGCAAACGGGCTGGCAGGACAAAAGATGTTGTGCAAGTTCTCATTGCGATCACGTATGATTATATATGGAACACATGCGTAGGATTGTCTAGTACTTGGATGCTTTATCTTATTTATCTGCAATTGCCCTATGTTTTGATTGCTATTTGAATAGTCTTGTCCATGCAACGCCCGTCCATCCATCCCTATGCCTACCGCACTCGAATCCCACTGTTTAGTGCTTTTGTTACTACTGTCTTTGCTTTACTACTGCTGTTACTTTACTATTTCTACTACAAAACTGTTGCTACTGATAAACTGCTGTGAGCAAGATTGTGAATTGACAACTCAGTTGTTAAGGCTTATAAATATTCTTTGGCTCCCCTTGTGTCGAATCAATAAATTGGGTTTCACTTCCCTCGAAAATACTGCGATACACCCCCTATACTTGTGGGTCATCAATATCATCAACCCATACATGAGAGAGTTGAAGATTCATCCCAAGGAGCTGTTGCTCGAAGATGGGGAGGTCCGGATAAAAGAGGTTCAACGCCCTAAAGGTGAAGGAAGTCTGGAGGACAAGATGGAAGCACTGGAGCAAGAAGTCTTTAGGTACAAGAAGATGACGGAGCGCGAAGTGGATATCATCCATAAGATTTGTTCCGAACTCATCGCCGAGCACCAAAAGGAGACTGCTGAACTCAAAGACGAAGTCCTCTCACTCCGACAAACAACCAACAAACTGCAAGCACAGTTCTATGACGTTCAAAATCAAAACTATGAGTATGAGGTTAGGTTTAAACGCATAAGTGCTGCTGCAAGTTTCAGGATGTTGGAAACCACGATGTCCTTTGTTGATGGGAAGCTCTTACCCTGGAAGTCGGACGAAGATGACAGGATACCACCACCACCGAAGGAGTAATTCGTCATCAGGTTTGGCATCCCCTTGGTTTGTTCCAAGCTTGGGGGAGTGCCGCGGTATCACATCACTATCTTCTATCTTTTTACCTTATTAGTAGAGTCATATCATGAATAGAGGAGTTATTATGTAGTATGGTTTACATTATGGAAGTGTCCCCTCTCTTGTTAGATGTGTATCCCTTGGTGTGAGTTGCCGTTATGGAATATTAATGAGAAGTTCTATCATTCACTCTTTTTCGTAGCTTATATTAGTTTTCAATTCGTGGTTATATGATTGATCTTGTTGTTAGTATTGGTATCACTTTGGGATCATTGAGTTAATATAGTTTGTTTTGGAAAACCTGGCTCGGTTAGTAGCACACTATTTTTGAGATTTGAAAGAAAAGATAAAAGTACCTTTAAAGAAAAATAATTTCATCATCTTTCTTTCTTGATTTGCTCATAAGTTTAGTATTCTCTAGTTAAGATCTTTTGTGCTTCCAAGGAAGATTGCATGTTTGTTTTTATCACTTGTATGTTTGGTTGTTTCCTTCAACTCTTATACTTGCTACCCAGCCTTGCTAGCCAAAAACCTATACTGAGAGGGAATTCTTCTCGTGCATCCACTCCTTTAAACTAAAACCTTTGTCATTTGTGTCCACCATACCTACCTATTAGCATTATTGCTATTCCAAGTAAATTCTTGTTTCATCTATCTCCCAAATTAAACTTGTTATGTGAAAAGTAGTGATTAAAGCTCTCACGAACTTGATGGCACACTTTACTTTCTTGCATTTAATAAACTTGAACCATTGTGCTCACCTATGTTGCGTATATGCTTGCCCTTTGTAAGTTGTGAATTAGCAGAACCATGCTGTCATGGGGAACGCTTTCAACATTGCACTGGTACTTTGTACCAAGTTGATATCATGTTCTTTTGTCTATGGATGTCGTCGATGTGAAATGAAAGGGGAGATTGTAAGTCCATGGAGTTATGCATATGTGTTAGAGAAACGCTTGGGCCGCTGGTCTAATCCATGCTGACATGGTGGAAACCTGCAGCGTAACCATAACGAGCATCTATGAAGCATTCTTCTTATAAAAAAAGAGTCCGATATTGAGAAATAAAGAGAAAAAGTAAAAAGAGATTATGAAAAGAGGAAAGAGAGAAAAAAGCACCATATTCCCATGGTAAATAAGAAGATTACTGAGATGCTTGTTGTCTGCTTGCCTTGTCATTTTGATATGAGGATTCTTCCGTATCATCGGGCAAGGGGTACCCCGTTGGCAGTTCTCTATGATACACATATGCTTACGATGACAAGAACTTACCGGTGACTAAACTTGAGTAGCATGAGGAGCGGCCCTCGTATTCAAGGGACATGAGATTCTCAATTTACAACTTGTCAATGCATATCCTCATATTTGATCACTTTAACCTTAATCACCTAAAGATGCCTATGATAGGGGCAATGAGAGCTAAAAGGTAGTAAGTATCATAATTTTTGGGAGCTCTTTATGAGACTTGCAATCCCTGCTTTCCTCTATGAAGGGCCTTTCTTTTACTTTGTAGTTGAGTCAGTAAACCTACTCCCTTCTATCTCAGCAAGTATTTTGAGTTGTTGTGTTTCATTCATTCATATGATGATTTATTCAAATCATGTTTCTTATGTTCCTTGTTTTACACATTCCTCTTGTCTTGATGTTTACTACTTTGAAAGCTATCATTGAAAACCAGCTATTTGTGAACTCCAACAAATTATCAACTATTCTTCGACCAAGAGCTAAGTTTGCCATTACCAATTATGATTCACTTTATGTTTCTTTATTGTGTTTCCTTTACCTATTACAAGTTGAGTTATATAATAGTGAGTTGTCTTCTATTATGATCTATGTATTTGATGAATGTGATGATTCTTGTCCGTATTCTTTTATCGACTCTTCACTCCATAAACCCGAGGCCATGTTTATTGAGCTCAGTTTCACTTGGGGACAAGCGAAGTCTAAGCTTGGGGGGAGTTGATATGTCCATTTTGCATCACTATTCTATGTCATAATTCACTGTTATTCATTGATATATTTCATATTGAGAGGTGATACTTATGTTATTTCATCTGTTTTTGCATGGTTTATGACTTTTGGAGCATGGACCGCTACAGTCAAGATTCTGATGGAAAAGGTGCTGTTTGGAGGGAAAATTCGCGAAGATCAGAAAATCCGAGAAAATATACAGAAAATCCTATTTTTCTAGAAGACGAAGGAAGCCAGAAGGAGGGCTGGAGATGGGCCACAGGGGGCACACACCATCCCTGGTGCGGGCCAGCCTAGACCGCGCCACCAGGTGGTGTGGCCGCCCTGGTCCACCCCTGGCACTCCCCTCTAGCATATATTATCCTCCCGAAACCCTAAGACTCGGGGAGCGACCACAGAAAGATTTCGCCGCCTCTACGAGGCGGATAACACCGAGAGAGAAAGATCTCTTCGGCAGACAGAATTCTGCCGGGGGAATTCCTTCCTGGAGAAGGAAAATCATCGCCATCAACACCACCATCAAGCTGGACTTCATCGGGATCATCATCACCACCATCATCACCATCAGCACCCTCATCACCATCTCCATATTGCTGTAACAATTGCGTTGAATCTTGTATAGTTCATAGGGGAAACTTTCCCGGTGTTGATTACTCTTTGTAGTTGATGCTATTGAGTGAACCATTGAATTATTGTTTATGTTCAGATTATATCATTATTCCATCTCTGATCATGATCCATATGATGTCTTGTGAGTAGTTCATTTTGTTCTTGAGGACATGGGAGAAGTCATGTTGTTAGTAGTGGAGTTGTGTTGAGAAAGATTCAATAGTTTGATATTTAAGTTGTGGTGTACTTCTTCTAGTGGTGTCATGTGAATGTCGACTACATGACACTTCACCTATATGGGCCTAGGGGAATGCATTGTGTATTTGGCTACTAATCATAGGGGTTGCCGGAGTGACAGAAACCTGAACCCCGTTAGGAAACCATTGCACAAGGGACTTAAGGGTCTTAGAGTTTAAAGTTGTGGTTAGGTTTCTACCGTAATTACTTTCTTGTACTTACGGATGTTTGCAAGGGGTATAATCACAAGTATGTATTAGTCCTAGGAAGGTCGGTACATTAGCACATGTTCACCCACAACAACACTTAGCAAGCTAAAGAAGATTAATAAACTATATGAAGCGAAAGCACTTGACAGTCTTCCCATGTGTCCTCGAGAACGTTTGGTCATCTTAAGTAATACAACCGGCTTGTCCTTTGCTGCATAAAGGATTGGGTCACTTGCTGCATTTATTCCTACTGTATTTTATTTAGTCGTACTTTGTTTACTTGCTTTATCAAAAACCCCTAAAAATCTGTTTGCTAAGTATTTGTAGAGAATTCCTGATCCATAGCACTAGCCAGCACCTTCTGCTCCTCATTGGGTTCGACACTCTTATCAAAAATACTGCGATACACCCCCTATACTTGTGGGTCATCAGTGAGCTGGAAGAGTTCCAAGCAAGAGACTGTGTCTGCCTCTACAACAGAAGCTGAGTATATTGCTGCCTCGGAGGCAACAAAGGAAGCTGTTTGGATCAGGAATTTCCTGATTGATCTTGGCGTGGTTCAAGGCTAGTCCAATCCGTTAGAAATGTATTGTGACAATAATGGTGCTATTGCACAAGCCAAGGAACCTAGACAACACCAGAAGAACAAGCATATACTCATGCGATATCACTTGATTCGCCAGTTCGTGGATCAAGGTAATATCAGATTATGCAAGGTACACACGGATGCAAACGTTGCAGAACCATTGACAAAACCACTTCCATAGCTTAAGCATAAGGCGCGCGTAAGAGCCATGGGCATTAGATGCCTAGACATGTGATGTCGGATGATTGACTCTAGTGCAAGTGGGAGACTGTTGGGAATATGACCTAGAGGCAATCCTGGTTGATGATATTTCCCAAAGTATTCATAAAGTAAAGTTGTCCTTATATGAACATTTGATATATATCACTGAATGCGTGATTCAGTTGTGGAACTATGTATTCATGATTGTTCATATTATATTGTCCTTGGTCGTTGAGGTTGTGCTGGGCACACAACTTAGACCAATGTGCAAGTTGGCTGATGACACGGTTCCACTTGTCATGGGCATGGAGATGCTATTCCGACTTACACTGGTTCAGCTAAAGAGTTTAGCGAACTGGACTGACCCACAGTTGAGATGCAACGAGCATGTTGTCATTTGCAGTCTCAAGCAATGGAATCCTTCGGCCTGAGGTGATTGCATGATCCGAGTTGTGGATCGCCAACTTAGGTTCTATCAAACGTTGTTCCGTAAATGGGTAGTTATAAAGGTAGAGTTCGGGTTGGTTGTGAAGCAAGTTGCGTGACATGGATTACCAAGATGGGATTTGCCCCTCCGTAATGGAGAGATATTCTCTAGACCCTCTCGTGTGATATGATTCGGAAGCATGTCCATGCGCTACTCAGTTAAGTGTTAACTGAGGAGTCAGACTAAGAGTTAGTCCAGTGAATCACATATCATGGTACGAGAAGAGAGTTAAGCTACTTAAGGGATGGCAACTACTCACCTATAGCTTAACAGATATATCGTGAGGCAAAGGGACTTGGACGATAGTCACATTGAAGGTTCATCTTCGGACTTTATGACACTTGGGAGTTAGCACGCCTTGCTAGAGGCCGCTACCATCTATCGACTTGAGACCGAGTGTTCATGGAAGTGAGTTGGACTCAAAGCCATGACGGGATACTTGGAGGAGTAGCTCATGTCGTGTCCAGGTGTACGTGAACCTACAGGGTCACACACTTAAGGGTAAGGAGCCCATGTGGATTAGATCCACATGGAGATTGGAATACGGCCTAGATGGGCCTCAAGAGTTGAGCCCAACTAGGAGTGTATATAAGTGGAGTGACAAGGGATAGTCCCTGACCTATCCGTCACTTTCTCCACTTCCATTTCGGGATAGACAGGATCTAACAGTCCTCTGTCCGAAGCTCCTTCCTATATGTGTGGATACCGGTAGAGGCGTTGCACGTGCGTTGCTAGAGACGGGGAAGCTCGTGCGGATCTGACGAATGAGTTCGTGGGATTCGAAAGGGATGTTCGGGGATCGTTCGGCACTGCTTCGACGCACTACATCAATTTCTGCATCTGCGCGTCTAGCGGGTAATCTCGTGGCCTATAACCTGAGCTGGATCTTGGGTGTTCCACGTTAGGGAAAAGTTTTTGTTTATCTCTGCGTGGCCCAGCACTCTAAACCTTCTGATCAATGCTTGGAAGAATTTGATGTTTTAATTGTTAAGCAAGATAATTTTAATAAAAGGGTGCAAAATCATTTAATGGAAAACTCTAGAGCTATTATTGAGTTGAAGGATATTGTGGAAAGAACCTCTAATGATGTTAAAATGCTTGTTAAACATTTCCAAATGGTTCAAACTCAAATTGATCAGCTTATTAAGGTACAAAAATATTTGCTAGTTAATGCTTCTAAGGAAAAACAAGCTTATGAAATTAGAACTAGAAGTAGTGTTGCCACCCAGGATCCTCTATATCCTGAGGGGCATCCTAAAAGAATTGAGCAAGATTCTCAACAAATTGAAAATAGTGGTACTTCCCCTAAGAAAAGGAAAAACAAACATAAAACTATTGTAGAATCTTCTGAACCTGCTAAAGATCCTAATAGTATATCTGTCTCTGATGCTGAAACTGAAGGTGGTAATGAGGAAAATGATGCTCCTGATAAAGAAAAAGTTGAAGAAGAACCGGAAAGACACACTAAAAATACTAAATACACTAAAGAAGATTTTGTTGCTAAGAAACATGGTAGTGAAAGAGAGACTTAGGTCCAAAAACCTATGCCTTTCCCTGATAAGAAACACAAGTCAAAGGAAGACGAACAATATAATTAGTTTTGTGAGTGGATGAAACCTTTATTTTTGCAAATACCTTTGACTGATGCTATTAAATTGCCTCCTTACTCAAAGTATATGAAGGATATTGTCTCTAATAAAAGGAAGATCCCCAATGAGGAAATTTCTACTTTGTTTGCTAATTATTCCTTTAACGGTAAAGTTCCAAAGAAGCTTGGAGACCCAGGGATTCCAACTATTCCATGCTCTATTAAAAATAGTTATGTTAGAACTGCTTTGTGTGATTTGGGAGCAGGAGTTAGTGTTATGCCTTTCTCTCTCTATAAGAGACTTCAATTGGAAAAATTAATACCAACTGATATATCTTTGCAAATGGCTGATAAATCTAGTACTATTCCTGTTGGTATATGTGAGGATGTACCTGTTCAAGTTGCTCATAATTGCTTGACATTAACTGACTTTGTTGTGCTTGAAATGCCTGAAGGTGATAATATGTCTATTATTCTTGGGAGACCTTTTCTTAATACGACAAGAGCTGTTATCAATTGTAATTAAGGAAAGGTAACTTTTAATGTTAATGACAAGGAGCATAATGTCTATTTTCCCAAGAAGATTGATAGGAACTATGGCTTAAATTCAATTGAAAATATTGAGGGCATCCAAGTTGGAGAGATATATTATCCCATACCACGAGAAAAATATGAAACTATTATGATTGGGACCATTGCTATCAAGGTTGACGTGACATAATTATTTAGTGGAATACAAAGTTTTGTTTCATATAAAATTTTTTTGGTAACAATAGCTGATCAACCTTGTTAACAGAGGGATTTTAATGAACAAAATAATGTTTTCACCATGATTATCTTCGCTTACTTTTATTTTATCCATTTTAGTTTTTGCTTTCACTTAGTTTACTTTTCTGTTGCTAGTTGCTTGCATATTAGAGTGTCTTAGAACTTCTGAAGTTTTAGTTTTGTTTTGTTTTTGCATCTTTCCGAAAACATCTTTCTGTGAGAAAATCATTCATCAATACCTGAAAATTGCTCAAAAATAAAGTGTCTCGAAAAATTCCAGAAAATTCATATTAAACTTTTACGTGAAAAAAGAGGCAGAGAAGTGCCCGGAGTGACCCAGGGGGACCACCAGGCAGGCACACCACCTGGTGGCGCGACCACACTAGGGGCGCGCCTGGCCATGGTGTGGGCCACCCCTAGCCCTCCACTCACTCTCTCACTTGCCACTGCCTTCTCTCTCCCGAGAAAACATCAGTCCATTGCTCAAAATCGCGTTCTTGTTGTTCTTGTCCATGATTTTTCGATCTTCTTGCTCAGCCCATCTTTGCTGCTGAAATTTGGAGCATCTGTTCTCTGGTATGTGACTCCTCCGCTTGTCCAAGTAGATTTGTGATTAGTGGTTTATATCTTGAGTATTTTGCTGCTGTAGGTGACATATTATGAGAGCTTGTAAGCTTGTTCAATACTTAGAGAAATTATTTTGATGCATGTTTAGGCCTCTTACAAGTCCCTATGAGTTGTTCCTTTCATTATGTATTCACTTTGCAATCACTTGTATGATGGTTGTAAAAAAAATAGAAAAGAAGATGAATGAACACCAACTCAACCAACATGAATTGAGGGTGCATGCAGTTATGAAGGTTCACCGTGAGGAGGAAGTCTTTCCCTCTGCCTATCCATGCCCCAAATTCATGAGGGCTGCAGGGATTTCTCAAGGTTTCCATACTTTGATTACAAATGCAGGATTGGAGCATTTTGTGGGAGACGAACCTACCCAATATGTGAAACTAACCATGTCTGTGGTGCAGGATTTCCGATTTAGCTGCTCTTTTCCTAACCCCATGGTCCACTACAAAATTTACAATGTAGTTGTCGATCTCCCTTTTGATGACTTTTGTGTATCTATTAAAGTACCACAATGGGTTTTGTGTGGAAGGATTAGAGAGCGACCTACACCACTCATGGACTTGTACACAGAAATTTTCCAAGGGAGCAGCTTCTCAAAGGAGAGTGGTAAAATTCGTAATATTCATCTACCGCCTATTCGATACTTTGCCTACTTTATTGCCAAGTGTGTTCTCGCTAGGAAAACTGCTAATAAATTATCCTCATATGATCTAGCCTTCATCTCAGCTGCCTTAAAACGAGATAGGACTTATAATTTGGGTGCCTTGATAGCTTTCCGTCTTGCTGCTAACCGCGAAAAAGGTGGAATTTGTGGAGGCCTCATCGCCTCTCATTTACTAGCTTTGCATGGTATAGTGCATCATCATTTAGACCTATAGTTTCCCATAGAGAGGCTTGACCTTAATTCCATGATTCAACATAAATTCGTTTCTTCTTGGGCTAATTTGAGTGATTTATCCTATGAAATAACCTTCCTCAAAGCTGGTTGAGAAGGGGTAAGTCTGAGCGTGTTTTTCTTTTGCATGCGCTTGACCTTGATACCAGGGAAGGATGGTCACTCACCGAGGAAGAACTCGATACATATCTTGGGGAGCTCTCCCAGAAAGAGCAGGATACTAGAAGGGAGGTTACAGATGATTCGGTCCAGCCCTCGAATGAGGGGGAGTCTTTGTACCAGCGACCTACCTATGATTGGGGAGCTTCTTCTTCTACACAAGGGCCTAACTATGATCATTCATACGATGATCCGCCATCTTGGAGTTCCTACCCGCGTTGGGGTTGATACCCACTTAGGCCAAAAGCCTAAGCTTGGGGGGAGGTACACCGACATCACACTCATCTACATATCCTGTTGAGTCGACATTTTGTATATCCATGTTTTGTTTTCTTTTTAGTTTTCGTTCTTGCTTTATTCTTGTTCTCCAAAAACACAAAAAGACCAAAAATATTTGCATTGTTTCTCTTTGTTTTCTTATTTGTCTTTCTAGCCTTGGTTTGCTTCTTCCTTTTTGCCTTGTCTTATTTATTTGAAAAACCCAAAAATATTTCGCTTTCCTTTCCTTTTCGTTCTTGCCTTTAAAAATCAAAAACACCAAAAATATTTTCTATTCTTCTTTGGTTTTGTGAACTTTGTTGCAGGTTTCAGCAGTCCTCAGTGGAGTTGGGTTTCATGTTATTATTCAAGCCACACAAGTGAAGGGCAATAATGAGGATTAATGACAACTGGAGGTGTGGTAAGAGGCTGGTAACGAACTTTATTTGTTTTCATTTTTGTACATATACTCATCATTTTGGGCATGCTTAGTCTGTTCATGTAAGGTGTATGTTATTTATGGATGCTTAGTAGTTCTTGCTTTCTTATGATTAGTTCCAACTTGCTAATGGTTTGTAGCATGTCATGTGAATGTTTGCTTGCATTGTTCTATTCATAACTTGGTATGACATGTGGTATCCTCCTCTAAATTTTTCACTTGAATTGACTTGGCACATGCTCGCGCATGCATAAGACTGAAACAATCAGTTAAGCCTCAATGATTATTTTGCTTCAGGATCCTTTAATCACTTTCATGCCATAATTAGTCATGTTTTGTTGCAAGCATGATTATGACAGTTATTGCTCTCTCGTTTGTCGCTCCCTTTCTATTGCTGGCCCTCACTTTCATTGAGTATGAGCTCTACTCGTGTTCCCAACTCCCCAAAACCAATATTGACAAAAGTGTTCACCATACCTACCTATTAGCATCATTTGCTATTCCGTGCATATTCAGTATGCCTTGTTTTCTTCCGAATAAAATGTTTGCTTGTTATGAGAAAGTTAGTTAGTAAAGCTCTCACGAACTTGATGGCACACTTTAATTTCTTGCACTTAATAATCTTGAACCATTGTGTCCATCTTTGTTGCGTATATGCTTGCGCTTTATAAGTTGAAGTTAGCAGAACCATGTATCATGGGGAACGCTTTCAACATTGCACTTATTATTCCGTTGATATCATGATTCTTTTGCTTATGGATCCCGGTAGTGTGAAATAAAAGGGAAACTTGTAGGATCATGGAGTTTGTATGTGTGTTAGAGAAACGCCTAGGCCGCTAGCCTAAGCCATGCCTAATCATGGTGGAAACTTGCAGCATAACCATAATGAGCATTCTATGAAACATCCTCAATAAAAACCTATGCAAATAGCAAATAAAAAGATCACTGAGATGCTCATTGTTTGTTGCCTTGTCATTTTGATATGGGATAGCTCATGTGTCATGGGGCAAGGGGTACCCCGTTGGCAGTTCTCTATGATACATATGTACTTACAATGACAAGAGCTTACTTGTGACTGAATTTAAGTAGCATGAGGTTCGGTACTCGTAAGCAAGGGGCATGAGATTTCAACTTATAACTTGTCAAGCATATCCTCTTAGTTGTGTCACTTTAACCTTAATCATTTAAAGATGCTTATGATAGGGGCAATGAGAGCTCAAAGCTAATGAGTACCATCTTTCAACATTTGGAAGCCTTTCAAACTTTTCAAAACCTTTTCAGTTCCTTGTTGAGTCACCACTTATTCTATGAGCACTTTCTTGAGAGCATAGCTGTCATTCGTAGTGTAATATGCTTGTTTCAAAACTTGGTTAATTGTGTTGTGACTTTGATGCTTGTATCTCTGATATCTTTACTTCTAGTCTTCACTTGACCTTTAGAGGTGCCTCGGCATTTACGTTTTTTCCACAATCAAAGGCAAGCGAGATACCACTCTATCATACCTGTTGGGGGGATATCCCCGGGTAGGGTCACGCCGGGGTATAAAGGCCGAGTTAGCCGAGGTACGACAAGGTCAAAGCGAATGCTGGCCGAGTTACCTCAAGGCAGGTCGAATCTCGGAGTAACCCAGACCAGGGGAGGTCCACCTAACTGAGTCTCATCCGACTTACGCCGTAAGTCAGATAGATGAATCTAACTTGTATGCAGGAACAGGTGTGACCGGATCAATTATGATTCGGGTCATAGCAAGCTTCTAGGAGAAGGAAGGTATCTCGCTGGTCAAAAGTAACCCCGGTACGCATAACATGAGCGAAGCGGACAGGGGCAGGACCACCGAGGCGTGGCCGACAAAGGTGACGACGCCGATGTCGGCTGACGCAGGCGCCACAGAGGCTCACGTAGCCTCTACATGGATGACGCGGGGGAAAAGCGACCCGATCGGCTTACTATTTTGGGAGGAGGCATATTCCCTGGAATATGCCTCCACGTATGCCCTAAGTGGAGACCTAGCCCCTCCTATATAAGGAGGGCTAGGGCCTCTGTAGAAGGGGTTGGTCTCAATTGGGTAGAGCTTACTGTATTGATCTCTATAGACTAGTTGCGACTTGGTTCCTGAGGGCTAGCTAGCGGGGAGAGTAAGAGAGTACCTTCTTCCTCCTCTTTCCAATACAGCTCGAGGAGCACTTGTAATCCGTGAAGTGAATCAAATACAAGCCTTCTGTGTGAGGAATCACCTCACTATCCCTCCCTGGATTCCCCTAGCGCTATTAGTCCCCACCTTTAGCCTATCCATGGCATCTGCCGTGACACCACCACGACAGTTGGCACCCACCGTGGGGATAGCGGTGCTAGCAGGGGTCAAGATCCGGACAGGAAACCTCATCGGCACCGGTGAACGCATCGTCTCCGGGCTCGTTCAGCGCTTTGGAGCGCTGGACTTTGTCGGCGACAACGCTGGCTGCGCCGTCACACGCCCACTTCTGCGCAACGGCCTCTTCGTCAAGCTTGGCGCGCACAAGGTCTATGTTGCTGTAGACGTATCGTACGTTCATCCGCGGCATGTCGTCGAGGCAGGGGAGCCACCCCTTAGCGTGGTTCACGGGGCACGTATCACTCGCTCCCCGGACCGTGCTGAGGTGATGATGACTGCGCCAGGCGCGGGCGTGAGCAAGGATCCGGCACCAGACCCAGAGGTAACACCTAAGGCACCGAGGAAAGGTAGAGGTCCTGCACTAGAGAGGCCTGAGAATGTACTGGGAGAAGCTATGGATAGCTTGGCAAACCCAGTAGCAGCAGTGGTAGATCCGGCTCAGGCACAGGCCGAGCTAGAGGAAACTAGGCAAAAAATTCTAGAGGGAGCGAAAAAGATAGCTGCGGCTCAACAGTCGTTGAACATGACGTTGCGTGAGTACGCAAAGGCAAATAAAGTAGATACTGTAAAAGTGAAGGGGAGAAATCTCATGAATGAAATGAACAAAGAGGGTGATACTAGGATTGAGGAGTCAGAGAACTGTTTGTCCGTGGGGCTGCCGAAGTATAGTACCCCGGCAAAAAACCTCAGAGCAGCGGATGTGGCTGCGTCCGAGTTAGAGGGTCTAACGGGTGAAGCCCGTCAGAGACAGCAAGATAGGGTCAATGAGTTGGTTCGGATCGCGAACAGGCAAAATGAGGAATTGCTCAGGGCTAACCCGGAGAGAGCTGGGGCCTCCAAGATCTTCCATTCAGCGGTGGGTAACCCGGAGAAATCCGCTGGAGCCGCATCGTCCCCTCATGGTGGTCCTAGGAGAGAAGAGGTAGTAACCTCGGCCAGGAGAAACAAACAGATCGTTCCGTATGCCCCGACAAGGGCAGGAAAAGCAAAAGAGGTACAGAGAAACGATGATCAACGAAGCATAAGCCGAGGTGAAGCTGGCCGAGGTAACCGCGACCAAGGCAATGCCGGTCAAGGAAACGCTGTAAATGGAAATGTCGGATAGCGCAACTCAGCAGGACAACCGTAGCAGCGGAATATACCAAGGCAAGAGCAAAGTGCCGGCCGAGGTATGCAACAGAGAGGTGCACCACGAGAGCAAGACCGATATAACGATAAATATTCGGAAATGGTGAATGCAGGATACCCAAGGCCGGACTATCATGTGATAGGGTCAAGATTAGGAAGCAGGGACCTGATGCCTGATGACGCCAGGTTGAAACTGGATCGACTGTATAGGTCGGAGCAGATTGAAAGCCAGGGTCCTCCGGGTCCTGCGTGTTTTGGACCTCGGATCATGAAGGAGCCACCGGTACCTAACTTCTAGTTACCCAGAGGCACAAAGACGTATGACGGCAGTACTAAGCCGGAGGACTGGTTGATAAACTATGCTACAGCTGTGAAAATTGTGACAGGCAACTTGAGATGGGTTGTGAGATACGTACCCCAGATGTTGGAGGGGCCAGCAAGGATATGGTTAAACAATTTGCCGCCCAGAAGTAATAACTGCTGGATCGATTTTGAGGAAATGTTTATCAGCAATTTCTCAAGTACGTATCAGAGGCCAAATAGGCCACATACCCTAGCTATGTGTAAGCAGAGACCGAACGAGACATACCGGGAGTTTTTAACCTGGTGGTGTACCGTGAGAAACTCGTGTGTTTGCGCAGGGGTGCAGATATGCAGGCGAGCTGTGGCAGAAGTTGCAAAGGAAAATGCCGACCACTTAGGCAGAAATGATCCGGATTGCTAATTCGTATGCTTTGGGTGATCCGACTCAACCTAGACTCGTGTCAAACGAGTCAAATGAGGAGTACTACCAGAGAGATGGAGCCGGATCATCCCGGAGGAATGATTACAGAGGTAAAAGAAGAGATCACAGACCAGATCACCGGTACAGTTCGCAATAAGTTGCAGCTGTGAATCAAGATCAGCCCGAAGCAGGGAGCAATCAACATGAGAAAACTGGAGGGCAACAATGGACACCAAGGAATGATGACAAGAAAACTTGGACGCCAGAGCAGAAGCAACAGTGGCAAGAAAAGAAGGACCATCCGAGGTATACTTATGAGTCGATGTTGGATCAGCCGTGTAAATTTCACACGCCAAATCCGAGTAAACCAGCGAGTCATACAACGAGGCAATGTGAGTGGATGCGTAAGATAGAACAAGGTGGTCCGGGGAATGCTCAGGCACCCCGGAATGATCAACCTCGGTAGGAGTTACCCCGGCAGCAATTGCTCTCCGAAGCGAACACGCAACAGTTAATGTTGCCTCCCCCTCTGCCGAGGTATGATAACCACGAGAGAAGGGATGCAGTGCATCAAGTAGAAAACCAGCATCAGCCGGATCAGAGGTACCCCGGAAATGAGGGGAGGAATGAGTACAGGGAGCATCATCAGAGTTACTGTGTGTTTACCACTGAGGAAACTGATAGGAAAAGCTTGCAGCACCGACATATGGAGGTCAATGCGGTAATGCCAGCAGTGACGAGGTATATGCCTTGGACAGACCAGGAAATTACCTGGAACATCAAAGATCATCCCAAGCTTATGCCGAGTCCTGGTTCGTATGCGCTAGTGCTGGATCCGACATTCATTGGGCCTAACATCAACATGAGGTTCTCCAAGGTACTGATTGACAATGGCAGTAGCATTAACATCATGTATGCGGATACAATGCGCAAGTTGGGTATCTCGGAGAACATGCTCCAAGCTACAAGGACAACTTCCCATGGCATTGTGCCAGGCATCTCTTATGAGCCAATAGGCAAGGTCCGGGTTGACGTATTGTTCGGCACGAGAGATAACTGCCGAACTGAGAATTTGGAGTTTGAAGTGGTGAACTTGGAAAGTGCGTATCACGCGTTACTCGGAAGACCAGCATTGAACAAGTTCATGGCAAGCTGTCACATTAGTTACTTGAAGATGAAGTTACCCGGGCCAAACGGAGTGATTACCATTGCTGGGGATTTCCGACGTTCCATCGAGTGTGCGTCGGCCGGGTCTAACCTAGCCGAGTCACTCGTGATTGCTCAAGAGAAAAGAAAAATCCAGGAGGTGGCGGCATTGGCTCAGTCCATGCAACAGTATATGCCGGCGTTGAGTAATCTGCATGGTAGCATTTCGTTCCAAGCCACAAAGGATACCAAGAAAGTGCCTGCTGATGATATGTTCCCAGAGCGCACCGTAACTATTGGTGCCGGGTTGAATGATAAATAGGAAAGCGAGCTCGTCAACTTCCTCCGTGAGAATCGGGATATTTTTGCTTGGTCCACACAGGCCTTGCAAGGTGTTCCGAGGGAGTTGACCGAGCACTCTTTGAACATGAGACCCAGAGCAAGGCCGATGAAGCAACCACTCTGCCGCTTCGCCGAAGATAGGAGAAAAGTCATTGGGGATGAAATAGCTCGGTTACTAGCAGCAGGGTTTATCATGGAAGTACTTTACCCGGATTGGCTATCTAATCCGATGCTGGTGGAGAAGAAGAAAGATGATCCGAACGTGGCAGTGGTTTGGCGCATGTGTATCGATTACATGAACCTAAATAAGGCATGTCCAAAAGATCCATTTCCACTGCCAAGGATAGATCAAGTCATAGACTCGACTGCTGGATGTGAACTCTTGTCATTCATTGATGCATATTCTGGTTTCCACCAGATACCTCTGAATCCGGATGATCAAATAAAGACTGCATTTATCACCCCGTATGGGGCTTATTGCTATCGCACCATGCCGTTTGGTTTACGTAATGCAGGGGCAACGTACCAAAGATGTATGCAGAAATGTTTGCACGACCAAATAGGTCAAAATGTACAAGTGTATGTGGATGATGTGGTTATCAAGACCAAGGAAAGCAAAACGCTCCTTGACAAGATCAGGCAGACATTCGCGAACCTAAGAAGGTTCCGTATGAAGCTTAACCCGAAAAAATGTACCTTCGGTGTCCCGGCTGGAAAATTACTCGGATTTCTCGTATCCTGCCGAGGTATAGAAGTTAATCCAACTAAGATCCGGGCCATTGAGCGAATGGAGCTGCCGAAGTGGCTTAACGATGTCCAGAAGTTCACTGGTTGCCTGGCATCGTTAAGTCAGTTTGTATGTCGGTTGGGAGAAAAGGCGTTGCCTCTCTATTAACTCATGAAAAAGTCGGACAAGTTCATATGGACGCCGCAGGACAATGAAGCCTTTGCCCACTTAAAAAAGATGTTAGCCACTGCACCAGTGTTAGCCTCTCCACTATCAAAGGAGCCAATGTTGCTCTACATAGCCGCAACCAACCGAGTTGTAAGTGTAGTGATTGTGGTTGAGCGCGACGAAGAGGGTAAGTCGGTGCGAAGGCTAGTGTATTATCTGAGTGAGGTATTATCTGCCTCAAAGCAGAACTACCCACACTATCAAAAGGTGGCATATGGTGTCTATATGGCAGCTAAGAAGTTGAAGCATTATTTTGAGGAGCACCCCATCAAAGTAATATGTGAAGCTCCCATATCCGAGATAATGAGTAATAAGGATGCGAGTGGTAGGATTGCAAAATGGGCAATTGAACTAGCTCCCTATGCACCACAATATGACAGAAGAGAAGCAATCAAGTCTCAGGCTGTGGCCGACTTTTTTGTGGACTGGGCCGAGGTACAATACGAACCACCGCTACCAGATCTGAACTACTGGAGGATGCACTTTGACGGGTCAAAAACGAAAACCGGGCTAGGAGTCGGAGTTGTACTTACCTCGCCAAAGAAGGACCAGCTGAAGTATGTGTTGCAGATCCACTTCGCAGCGTCGAACAATGTCGCTGAATATGAAGCACTTGTGCATGGGCTCAAAGTGGCAAAAGAAATTGGGATACGTCGGATCCAATGCTTTGGCGACTCGGATTTGGTAATTCAGCAAGTATCGGGGCTGTGGGACGCTCTTGATCCAAACATGGCATTATACAGATTCCATGTGCAGAAAATATCTGGTTACTTTCAGGGATGCGAATTTCGTCATGTACCCTGGGTGGAAAATGAGGCTGCCGACATGCTGTCTAAGCTCGGATCAACCCGACAAGCAATTCCACCGGGTGTAGCATTAGAGCACCTTAGAAAACCATCTATCAGACCGTCCCCAGAAACCGACTCAATCTACATCCCGGAGGATACAGAATCTGGAGCTGTGCCCATGGAAGTTGACATGGGAGGTGGTGCGTGAAACCCGGGGACTGCCTCGCAGGACCCGGGGACTGCCCAGCATGATTCGGTTGAAGTTATGCCGGTGGATCAGATGGAAATTGATGAGGATGTGTTCCTTGTGCGAGCAATACCAGCTTGGGCACTGCCTATATTTCAGTTCCTGAAAGATGGAACATTACCCACTGAGGAGGTGCTATCCAGGCAAACTCAGAGGAGAGCAAAGGCATACACAATCATCAATTCCGAGCTATACAAAAGGAGTGTGACCAATGTCCTCTAGTGATGCGTTGACCTGGGAGAAGGGCTTAACATCCTCCGAGATATACATCAAGGGGAGTGCGGGCATCATGCCTCATCCCGAGCTTTGGTGGCAAAATCTTTTCGGCATGGATTCTACTGGCCAAGTGCCTTAGAACAAGCAGAAGATCTGGTGAGAAAATGCAATGGTTGTCAGAGGTATGCTACCAAGACACATATGCCTATGTCGGAACTCAAGACCATACCAATCACATGGCCATTTTCCGTATGGTGTTTGGACATGGTTGGCCTGTTCAAACCAGCAAGGGGGAATATGACTCACATTCTGGTCATGGTGGACAAATTTACAAAATGGATTGAAGTGAAGCCAATAAGAAAATGTGATGGAGCTACGGCCGTGACATTTCTCAAAGACATCATCTTGAGATACGGTTATCCTCACAGTATCATAACTGATAATGGCACAAATTTTGCTGAAGGAGCATTCGTGCGATTCTGCCGGGATAAGAAGATCCGGCTAGACATTGCCTCAGTAGCCCACCCCGCATCAAACGGACAAGTGGAAAGATCCAACAGATTAGTATTATCCGGGATAAAACCCCGGCTCATTTAGCCGCTGCAAAGATCAGCGGGGTGCAAGATAGAAGAACTACCAGCAGTACTGTGGAGTTTAAGAACAACTCTGAATCAATCAACAGGTTATACGCCATTTTTTCTGGTATATAGGGAAGAAGTTGTATTACCAGCCGACATAGAGCATGACTCGCCTAGGGTCACTCAATACACAGAAGCCGGAGTGCAAGAAGCCCGGCAAAATGATGTTGATCTGCTGGAAGAAGCGAGAGAATTGGCATTGTCCAGATCTGCCATATATCACCAAAATCTCCGACGCTATCATAGCCGGAAAGTAAGCCCCCGAGTTTTCCGGGAAGGCGATCTGGTGCTCCGGTTGGTACAACGTACTGCTGGAATGCATAAATTATCCCCCCATGGGAAGGGCCATTCATTGTGAGCAAAGCATTGCACAATGATTCTTATTATCTTATCGATGCAAAGCCACAGGAAAATAACTAGGCGGACAGGTCCGGCAAGGAATCTAAGCGTCCATGAAATGTAGCTCTACTTCGTCCTTTCTACACTTAGCAGAGAAGTGTATGTATCCGAGTCTTCTCATATGTCGGTATGTATGCCGGCAATGAGCTTATCAATAAAATGTTGGCACCTCGAGCAATAACTCGGGGACTGCCTTAATAATATTTGTCGTATTTTATTATGTATACGTCAGCTGGAGTATGTTGTTCTACTTAACTCGGATTAGTAGTGTGTGAGCACCAAAAACCCAAGTCTTAGACTTGCTGCTGTCCAACAAGATTTGGCTTCATGGCAAGCGAGAGAACAAGTTTGGAATTGCCTAGCACATGAAAAACGACTAAGGAAAAGAACTTAATCGAGCCGACGTTTGTGTTTCTGGACTAACCCTGTACTTATTTTCAAATTATTATGCTGAATTATTTTGAGCTAAGCCTAAAGTTTCCAAGTATTGTTAAGACAATTTTTGAAGCTCGGATTCGTAAGTCGTAAAATCGAATCAAGGTAGACACGAGCCGAGCCAGAAGATTGGACGAACAAGAAAATGAAACTCGGGGACTACGCCCAAGTTAATCCGGCATAAAAGACTTAGTAGCAAAATATCACATGTGTACTGGGAACAATTCCACCCGGCATACCAGGGATCTGATAAACTTTAAAGTTTTTTGCACTTAAGGAGCAGCAGGAGGAGAAAGTTCGGCGTCATCTTCGCTGTCATCAATGCCCGAGGCATCGCCCTCTTCATCCTCATCCGAGCCATCTTCAACATTCTCAGCATTTTCGTCACCAGCGGCTTCCAGGAAGCTCGGTCCCTCAGTCCATTCATGAACGGGAGCATATTCGACGAGGCTATGAGCGCAAGCCTGGCGCCAAGCTACCCACTCCGGATCACTGGTCCATTTGGATCCGGTGCTCATGCGCGGTAAGAGGTTGAGGTCGATCTTCTCATACCACGTAAGTACGTAGTGGAGAACGGTCTCAGCCGCGACGCGTCCAGCGGATTCCCTCTAAAGGTCGAGCTGGGTCTCGATTTCCATCAATTTTTCAACAATAACTGCGGTACTCTCCGGAGTGTCTTCTGCAGGCCAAAACATGTTGAAAATTCTGACTGCAACGTCAAGGATATCCTTTCCATAGTTCTTGATAATCTCCAAGCGAGATGACAAGTTGACCAATAGGTCCTCCATGTCATAAGGAATATCTTGACCGTCAGGAGCAACCAGAGTACCCCTATCTCGGCGGAAATTAGCAACAGCGGCGCTCGCAATGGCAGTGCCCTCTGGAAATTTGCCTGAAAGCGAGATAAGAGAAGCAGGTAAAGAAAAGACATGTGAAGTAACCCGGAGAAATATGCCAGATAAGGGAAAGAAACTCACGTGAAATATGGTTGTGGATCCGAGTCAACTCCCTGATACAGTCATCACGTCTTTTGCGAAGATGCACAAGTTCAGCATTCGCCGACTCAAGCTTGACGTCGGCCTCCTGGAGAAGTTCTCGGTCCTTGGCAATTTGGAGATTGAGGCGCTCGCGCTCTTCAGTATAGTCCTGGCCAGCCTTTTCAAGCTCGGATTGGTGTTGTGCTTTCAGCTTCTTCATTTCTGCCTTTAGCTTGGCAATCTCATCATCCTTGGTTCGGAGGAGGGCAAGCTCATCGTCTTTCTTTTTGAGCTCGGCCTGATGCTGCCCTGCTTGTTTGAGAAAATGCAGCATCATATCAGGCACGGGCACACTATCTTCCAGCGATACTAAAATAGTTTGTTAACCCGGCAAAGCCGAGGTATGAATGTTTGCCGAGCCAAGGAGAAAAGGAGATAGAAAGCAGAGCAAGGTCGCACAAAAGTAACTTACCCTTAATCTGATCTAGATTCTTCCTCATAAGCTTGTTCTCAGCCTCCACCCCAGCTGCGAAAACCGAATGATGGATTAGTTCTACAGAAGAAGATGAAGGAAAGCAAAAAAATGTGAAGAAGAGAATTTACCCCTTTTCTCGTGCTCAGCGAGATGTGCATTATGCTTTGCGAGCAGCATTTTGTGAGTGTCCAGGAGACGCTGAAACTCAGCGCTCCGGCGGTTGGTGGTCACCTGAAAAGAGTACAAAAATATAGCTTTAGCCTTGTGCATATTCTAAGTGTACAAGATCCGGGTCAAGCGAAACTTAACCCGGCTCTAGGTGTGTGCATATTCGAAGTGTACAAGATCCGGGTCAAGCGGAACTTAACCCGGCTCTAGGTGTGTGCATATTCGAAGTGTACAAGATCCGGGTCAAGCGGAACTTAACCCGGCTCTAGGTGTGTGCATATTCGAAGTGTACAAGATCCGAGCCAAGTGGAACTTAACCCGGCTCTAGGTGTGTGCATATTCGAAGTGTACAAGATCCGGGCCAAGTGGAACTTAACCCGGCTCTAGGTGTGTGCATATTCGAAGTGTACAAGATCCGGGCCAAGTGGAACTTAACCCGGCTCTAGGTGTGTGCATATTCGAAGTATACAAGATCCGGGCCAAGTGGGACTTAACCCGGCTCTAGGTGTGTGCATATTCGAAGTGTACAAGATCCGGGCCAAGTGGAACTTAACCCGGCTCTAGGAGTGTGCATATTCAAAGTTATCAAGGAGTTAAGTTAGTTTTCTAAGGAGCATCCGGCCGAGTAACAAGTTACTCCCCCAGAGGCTCGGGGACTAATGGTTATAACACTAATATCTACAACATGCTAAGGAGAAGGGGAAGTAACGTACCTCCATCATCCGACCCGTGAGGTTAATTGCCTTAGCAGCTGTGTTCATTTGAGCGGAAAACTCGGCGGGACCGAACTTCTCCGGGAGATCGTCGTTGTAGACGAACTCCGCCTTGTTCCAGGTGTTCATGAACTCAATCAAGGTTGGAGGATATCGTTCGCCGCTGAGAATGTGCGGCGCCACCAAGCCCTTGGCATGTGCTTCCCTCCTCTCAACCTGAGCAAGGGCCGGGCTGGTGTGCAAAACAAGTTGCTGCACATTAGCTGGCTCGGCAGGGGCGTCCTTCGGTGCTGGAGGCTTCTTGGAAAGCATGGACGCGAGAGTGCGCTGTCCAGCCTCGACGGACGCTGCCCTGGTGGCGTCAGGGGCCTTCTTGCCTTTGGACTGCTGAGAGGAGGAAGTGGTTGCAGCAGATTTACCCTTGGGAGCTGCCTGGGTGCTTTCTCGCCGAGACTGAGAAGGCTCGGACGAGGCGGAGGGGCTTGGCGTTGCTGCTTTGGCTGCTGGCGCTGGAGTTGGTGCTGGTGCTGGTGCTGTTTTCTTCTTCGGAGGAGGTACTGAAGTAGACTCGGTGGTAGCTGGTTGCGGCAGAGCCGAAGTGGTGGATGCCGCTGCCTCGGCTGGGCTAGTCTCCCCCGCTCCGAGGTTGCCCCCCTCTTGACGAGGTGGGCTGGAATCCGGAGCAGCCGCTGAACCCTCCGGAATAGGGCTCAGCGGGCATGAATCGTCGCCACGAGGGGGAGAAGGGTTGAGTCGAAGCGGCAAAGCGATGCTAGATCCACTCTGGGGGACCTCCACCGCAGCCCCGCCGAATCAAATAATGTCAGATGAGAAACTATAACAATGCAAGAACAAGTAAATGGCAGAGGGAAAAGAGGCTTATGCATCTGAGGTCAGCGGCTCCTTGGGCTTCCGAGCCCTTCGTGTTGGGGCCTTGGTTGCAGGCTTGGAGGCAGTCTTATCCCCAGACTTCTTTCGCCTCTTGCCTGGCTGAGAAGGTCTGGAGGATGAAGTCGATGGGGATTCCCTTCTCTTCTTCGGTGCAACCGGAACAGGATCACCCACGGCAAGGGGAGGGTCCTCATGGATCTTCCCGCCGGGGTTAGCTGATGCCGGAAAAGCATAAGAAAGGGGGACAGTGTCAAATGCTTCCATCACCTCAACATCCGAGTCATCTTCATCGTCGGGCCAATCTCTAATAGAAGAGAGTTTACCGGTGGGTCGCTTGGTCGCGTCGGCCATTGGGAGGAACATCTCCTAGTCCGGTTCTTCCTCGTCCGAGCTCTCCTGGTCAGGCGCACATTTGAGGGTGGGATCGGTGCCATCCTCGATAGTTTGCTGAAGGAATTGCTAAGGGAGAAAAAAGACAACCGAGTTAAAAATACAATGGCAACCGACATAAGATTTAATTCAGAGAAAACTTGTGGCACGAAGCTTACCACGGGAGGAAGCCTATCCTGACAATAGTGCTCAATTCCCCACGTCCACTCAGAGGAGAAGTCCTTGTGGGTGGTGAAGAGGGCCTTGACCCGGCGATAGATTTCTGTGTTGCTCAGCTCAAAAGATGAGGTCCGGTTGGGGTCGCGGCCCCAGCTCATGTGGCACACTTTGTGAGTGCGTTTCTGGAGAGGGGAGATCCGGTTGCAGACGAATGTGATCATGGCGTCCTCGTTGCGCAACCCGAGCTCCTTCAGCTCCGCGAACCTTTTGTTGACCTGGTTGGCCAATACTGTGGGATTCTTGGGGACAATGTCCCACAACTCCAGGTTAGGAGGATCCGGAGCATAGGGGCGAATCCGGATCAGGTCTTCAGTGTCGTCGTTCCGAACATAAAAGAAGGTCCGGGCCCATCCTTTGCAGGAGTCCAGCCCGGTAACCCGGGGAAATATGGAGAGCCTCTGGGGTGAAATGGACGCAGCACCGAACTACGTAAGCTGCTTGTCCTCCGGGTCAAGCTGGATATTCGGAATTACGTTACGACGAAGGCCAAAGAACCGGATCCATAGCTCCTTTGTGGGACATAATCTGGCGTAGTCTTCGATCGTGGAGGCGAAAGCAGAGAGGGATGTGATAGCATTGGCAGGAAGGTGGTGCGGCTGGAGTTCGTAGGTGTTCAACCAATCATGGAAAAAATCGCTAACTGGTAAACTGAACCCCCGCTGGAAATGCGAAAGGAACACCACATACTCACCCGGATTGGGTGAGGGGGCAAGTTCGGCGGAGGCGAGACGTGCGGTGACGCCTGCGGGGATGCGCCTGGTGCGGTAGAGCCAGTCCAGGTCATCCTGGCAGACCCAGGATCTAGCCCACGCACTGCGGTCCATCGTCGCGGCGTCTTCCTCCATCTCCTGCTCGGCGACGACGAGCTCCTCTTCTGTCATCTCAAGTTTGCTGCCCTCGCTGGTGCTAGCGGCGGTGGGGGGCAGCAGCCTAGATTGACAGCAACCCGTGGCAGAGGAGGTGCGCAGCAGCGACGACGACGTAGATGCGTGTGGAAGCGGTGCGGCGGCAGCGCTGCTACTCAGACGCGGTGGCAGTGGCGCTGTCGCGGTAGAAGATGAAGAAGAAGAACTAGAGGCAGAGGGGCGCAAAAGTGGGAAAAAACCCAAGGGGCGCACCCCTCCCCTATTTAACCGCTCCATCGAGGAGGAAGTGGGATCGTGTTATGCAGATATGCCACACGGTGTGGCCATGTATAAACCAGATGGACCAATCAGCGAAGAGCCACATGGAAGACCACAGGGTGTAGCAGATCCCATGACGTGACGCATTGATGCAGTTAACGAGGAGGCAAGCCAGACGTGATGTGCGCTACAGTGATAACTGACAATTACTGCAATGGTTACTGTGGCTGGCCCTTAAAATGAGGCAACCTAATGATTAGCCTCCACGTGGGCAAGCGTACGAGAGAAGGAAAGATGACTCGGAGGAGATTATGGTAACCCGGACAGCAAGTGGAAACTTGAAATGTGCAGAGGGAAAGTAAACCCATGCGATCCGAGTTAAGAGGTAGCTTGGAGAAGGAGCACAAAGCTCGGTGAAATTGAACCTGTTGTGGCCTTAGCGGCTAAGGCAACTAAGACCGCACCAGCTTCAGGGACTAATGTTGGGGGGATATCCCCGGGTAGGGTCACGCTGGGGTATAAAGGCCGAGTTAGCCGAGGTACGGCAAGGTCAAAGCGAATGCTGGCCGAGTTACCTCAAGGCAGGCCGAATCTCGGAGTAACCCGGACCAGGGGAGGTCCACCTAACTGAGTCTCATCCGACTTACGCCGTAAGTCAGATAGATGAATCTAACTTGTATGCAGGAACAGGTGTGACCGGGTCAACTATGATCCGGGTCATAGCAAGCTTCTAGGAGAAGGAAGGTATCTCGCTGGTCAAAAGTAACCCCGGTACGCACAGCATGAGCAAAGCGGATAGGGGCAGGACCACCAAGGCGTGGCCGATAAAGGTGACGACGCTGATGTCGGCTGACGCATGCGCCGTAGAGGCTCATGTAGCCTCTGCATGGATGACGCGGGGGAAAAGCGACCCGGTCGGCTTACTATTTTGGGAGGAGGCATATTCCCTAGAATATGCCTCCACGTATGCCCTAAGTGGAGACCTAGCCCCTCCTATATAAGGAGGGCTAGGGCCTCTATAGAAGGGGTTGGTCTCAATTGGGTAGAGCTTACTGTATTGATCTCTATAGACTAGTTGTGACTTGGTTCCTGAGGGCTAGCTAGCGGGGAGAGTAAGAGAGTACCTTCTTCCTCCTCTTTCCAATACAGCTCGAGGAGCACTTGTAATCTGTGAAGTGAATCAAATACAAGCCTTCTGTGTGAGGAATCACCTCACTATCCCTCCCTGGATTCCCCTAGCGCTATTAGTCCCCACCTTTAGCCTATCCATGGCATCTGCCGTGACACCACCATGACAATACCTTTTCATGAACATTGCAATGTTGCTTATGTTTATGCTTCATGCTACTTATTATTTTTGAGTTGGAATCTCTTCATAGCTTGCAATGACTATTGGGTAGCCTAATTTGCATACTCATTATGAATTGTCTAAGTATTTGATCATATCCTGAGAATATATACATCTTATGAAACAAATGTGTTCGTGAAAGTTTCTTTTATCGCACTCAGTTTTCAATTGAATTGCTTGAGGACAAGCAATAAGCTAAGCTTGGGGGGAGTTGATACGTCCAAAACGTATCTACTTTCTCAAACACTTTTGCTATTGTTTCTCCTCTAAACTTGTGTGATTTGGATAGAACTAACACGGACTGACGCTGTTTTCAGCAGAATTACCTTGGTGTCTAGTTTTTGTGCAGAAAATTAACTATCTGGAAAAATCCTGGAAAATATGCCAAAAATCCTATTTCACCAGAAGATTCACGGAGCCAGAAGACGAGACGGAGGAGGGCCACGAGGGGCCCATACCATCTGGCCACGCGGGCTAGCCCAGGCCACGCCTGGGGGTGGTGTGGCCGCCTCGGTCACCCCCTCACCCTCCCTCTTCACCTATAAGATGCCTCCTGACCTAAAAACCCAGGGGGGGTGACGTTTTTCCAGAAAGAGTTCCACTATGCCGCCACCACTAGATTTCGCGATTCGGAACCAGAAACTCCGTTCTGGCACCTTGTCGGGACAGGGAATTGGAGGAGATCATCACCACCATCTTCACAATTGCTTCTCCATCAACCATCCATGATTCCCCCATCTATGAGTGAGTAATCCCCCTCTGTAGGCTATGGGGATGGTAGGGATTGGATGAGATCGTTCATGTAATGGTATCAGATTGTTAGGGCATGGTGCCTAGTATCTATTATTAGTGCTTTTTGACTTTGTTGCAACTTGTTATGCTTAATGCTTGTCACTAGGGCTCGAGTGCCATGATTTCAGATATGAACATGTTATTGATTCATGATGATAGTATTGTTTGTGATCTTACCTGCAAGTTGTATACACATATTGTTGTCCGGAACCAAAGGCCCCGAAGTGACAATAATCGGGATAACCGGAGGGAATGACTTTGATGTGAGGATCAGATGTGTTCACGGAGTGTCAATGCTTTGCTCCGGTGCTCTATTAAAAGGAGCACCTTAATTGCTAGTAGTTCCCTTGAGGACCCACTGCAAACGGGCTGGCAGGACAAAAGATGTTGTGCAAGTTCTCATTGCGAGCACGTATGACTATATATGGAACACATGCCTATGATTATTTAGTACTTGGATGCTTTATCTTATTTATCTGCAAATGCCCTATGTCTTGATTGCTATATGAATTGTCTTGTCCATGCAACGCCCATCCATCCATCCCTATGCCTACCGCGCTTTAATCCTACTATTTACTGCAATTGTTAGTACTGTATTTACTTTTACTATTATTATTACTTTGCTATTGCTACTACAAAACTGTTGCTACTGATAAACTGTTGTGAGCAAGATTGTTTCCAGGTGTAGCTGAATTGACAACTCAGTTGTTAAGGCTTATAAATATTCTTTGGCTCCCCTTGTGTCGAATCAATAAATTGGGTTTCACTTCCCTCGAAAATACCGCGATACACCCTCTATACTTGTGGGACATCACCCTGCCCCTAGCAGTCGCCTGGCTGGGCCGTGGGGTGATACATTGCAAATGTATCTATAATTTTTGATGTTCCATGCTTAGTTTTATCTATTTTCTTGTGTTTTGTTCCAACTTTGGAGTAATTTTCATATGATTTCTTGGACTAACCTATTAACAATAGCCACAGTGCCAGCTGCCTGTTTTCTGCTGTTTTTGGTTCCAGGAAAGTCAAAAAATGAATATTCTCAGAATTGGACGGGACAAAAGCCAAAGTGCCTATTTTTCTGGAAGTCATCAGATGCCAGAATACGAGACGCAGAGGGGACAGAGGCCGGCCATGTCACATGGCCGCGCGGCCAGGCTGGGCCCACGCCAGGGGTGTTGTGGTGGCCCCTGGCACCCCCTCGGCCTCCCCTTCCGACTATAAGATGCCCTCAGGACGTAAACCCTAAGTACCCGATCAAAAATCCACGAAAGAGTATGTAGCCACCGTCATCTCCATCCCTAGATCGGGAGGGATCTGAGGGGAATTCACCCTGGAGGCCTTCTTCATCACCATGCAAGCCTCCGGAGTGATGCGTGAGTAGTTCATCCTTGGACTACGGATCCATGTAGTAGCTAGATGGCTGGTTCTCCTCCTTTGTGCTTTCATGTCTAGATCTTGTGAGCTCCATTCATGATCAAGATCATCTATTTGTAATTCTGCATGTTGTGTTTGCGGGGATCCGATGGATATTGAGATGCTATTTCAGATTGATTATTGATTCTATCATGTCTTTGTTATTTGTGATCTTGCATGCTTTCCGTTGCTAGTAGCTATCTTGGCCAAGTAGATGCTAGCAACTCCAAGAGTTAGTATTTATGCTTGATAGTGGGTTCATGCCTCTGGTAATCTGGGGAAGTGACAGAAATCTCTAAGGTACTAGATGTGTTGTTGCTACTAGGGAGAAAACAACAATCCTTTGTTCATAGAACAATCGTATTGTTTACTTTACACGCAATTCGTAAAGCAATAATTTGTTGCTTGCAACTTAATACTGGAGGGGGTTCGGATGATAACCTGAAGGTGGATTATTAGTCATAGATGCAGTTGGATGGCGGTCTATGTATAATGTTGCAATGCCCAATCAAGTCTCAAAGGAGTCAAGATGATTAGTATATGCATGTATTGCTTTCTCGATGTTTGTCAATTGCCCTGCTGTAATTTGTTCACCCAGCATGTTATCTATCTTAAGGAGAGCCACCTCTAGTGAACTATGGATCCCGGTCCTTGTCTTTTACATTCAATCTACAAACTGTTTACTGCTTTGTGTTTACTTTCTGCAAATTTTTAGTTCTTTCCATTCGATACGTTTAATCCTTTGTTTTCCGCAAAACACGGTGAGATCGACAACCTCATCGCAAGTTGGGGACAAAGTTCTGTGGTTGTGTTGTGCAGGTCTCCATGTTGCTACTAGCACCGGTAGTGTGCCCTGCCAAAGCTCAGCTAGTAACACCTTTGGGGTGTTTCCTTGCTCCTACTAGTTCGATTAAACCTTGGTTTCATAACTGACGGAAACTTGCTGATGTGCTCATCATACCTTCCTCTTGGGGTTCCCAACGAGTTCTACATCATCTTTGCACCAGCACTTTTCTGGGCGCCATACATAGAGCCATCATGGGGCCGTGGCCCATGAGCGGTGGCTAGCTGCCTGCCGCCCGCTAGCCTGTACGCCTGGGATGGTTGAAAACCGACCTAGTAGTGGTTGTTTTGCTGTTTCCTTTTCTTTTTCAAGGGTGGTTTTATCCTAGGCCAATTCCCTCCGAGGTTTTGGCCTAATGAGAAAGTTGTCCTATAAATTTTAATTTTAATATATATTAGTTCACAATTAACATATAATAAATATATATTATAAATTTCCATTTATCCGAAACACTTTTTGGTCCTTTTCTTTCTTCCTTTCTCCAAACAACTTAGGATCTCTCTTCGGAACAATTCTGGATTTCTATTTCTCTACTATGATTCCAACTTACAGACGATATGTAGCTCATCATACGCTTAAGTGTATTTTCCCACGGCTTGGGAATGACACAGACATGATCCCATCAATGATCAATAGCAAGACCGGGATGCTCACGTGTGAATTCCACGATGACAATGTCATTTGAATCGTAAAACGTCAAGTCCAACTCCCTTTGTTTCTCCGGTATGACTTGTCTGAGATGGGATCATTGGTATCACATATCTTGTTTAATCTCATTACCAACAAGTTCTATTTTACTTGTTACCTTGATATTACATCCCCATGACCTAGTCACATGTTGCAATATTATGGATGTAATCTCACCAAGTCGGCCTTATGTATCTTACCCGTCACGCGGGTGAATAAATATCGCTCTTGATACATAGGTCATATATTGTTCCTCTGGAATACCTAACGTACACCTTTATAATCACTGTTTCATCGATTGACGTTTGATGCAATCAAGGCAGCCTCGGGAGACAGTGATTAATATAATCTCACGGTCTAAGGAGAAGGAGACTACGTTTCTAACTATTGCAACAATGAACTCTTTGACTTGATCGTGTCATAATATTTGGGTAATGGCTATCACATCATTCACCAATGATATGACCTTGTTGTCAACTGGCATAAAAGCTTCATGATCAGGAAACCTTGATCATCGGTTTCCCAACGAACTAGTATGAATAGAGGCTACTAGCGACTTGGTTTGTTTCATACCACAGCTGTATCAATGTTTCCACTTGATACAGTTATATCAAAATATGAAACTATTATGAACTAATTGAGATATCATAATAAACCCATTTATTATTTGCCTCTAGGGCATATCTCCTTCACTAACCCCTCTGATGATGAACTTTGGTGCATCAAGAGTTGTGGTTTCTTGGGGTTAGCTCGTGCTGCATCAGTAACCCCTTTGATGATGAGTTGTTTATCTTGAACTCCTTATTCTGTCAGTAGTATTGAGTGTTATGTGCTCAGTAACCTCACCACTCAATGGAAGAGGTTACCACATCACTATTTTGACTTGCAACCAAACAATAAGGGGTAGATTTGTATTCCCTGGAATGTTGTAGTGTAGCCAACCAAACACCAACGATATTGTTCCTGGACTCATGTAGGGTAATGCTTTGTGGGGAAACCAAACAAAGTAGAGGCTGTTTTCCCCAGCCATGCCTAGGTACAAGATGCCTGGGAGCTCCAAAATAGGCATGCAACTATTCATGCCACATATGTTGATGGTGGTAGGAAATACAAAGCTATTGACATGCATGAATGGGTGTGATCTACCGATCATATTATGTAAATGCAAAAACATAAAATTTTCATGTCGAGATTCATGCTCTCATATCATTACTTTGACATATGCATGGACTTCCTTCTTTTGGATAAGATTGAGGTTAACATTGAAGTCCAGTAAGTTAGAGTTATGGTTTAAAGCTGGATTCGGATGTCAAGAAATAGACGTCGATGATCGTAGCATCATCAAGACACATGGTGAAGTTGAAAGATCCTCAAGGGTCAGCAAGAGCACAATGATTATGAAAAAGGGTCAACAAGAGCATGGCCATTATGAATAGCATGTTACTCCCTCTGTTCAGAAATATAAGACATTTTAGCTTTGTGAAATGAATGAATCTAGATGTTTTTAGTGTACAGGTTCACTCCGAACCTCTACAAATCTATACACTAAAATACGTCTAGATAGATTCGATTCACAAAGCTAAAAACATCTTATATTTCTGAACGGAGAGAGTAGATTTGTGGCAAAAGCGGATGGGACATACATAAAGTTGTTGACTAGTAACAGAATGATCGATAGCAGTGGGAAAAGCAAGTGGTATTATGAGGATGGTCCAACAACTAGCTACAATAGTGAAACATTTCCGATACACTGAGTGGTGCATTTTTTATGCAGGTGAATAATTGCTATGAAAATTTCTGTCTCTTTGTACCTTCCCAATTGAATATCAACTACTACTACTACAAAACTATCACAATCCAGCTACAATCAAAACGCCTACTGAAAATCTGCCAGGGACACAAAAGTATCAGTCCTATGCTTGCTACCGAACTAGGTAAAGTCCCATGCCAGCTCAGTCAATGTCGTCGTCATCCTTAAGGCTTGCGAGGAGGAGGCACACACACGCATTTAGCAAGACAAGGAGCGATTTCTAGAGTTCATAATTATACTGATACATCTTTGATAACATCACTTTTTTCAAACAAAAATTATTTATGAATATGATGAATGTTTTGATATAACATATTTTACCACAATCTTAGCAAACCAAAATTTTCATAATACTCCAAACATATTAATGTATACCCCTTAATATATTATAGTGTCTTTACTCTTTCTAAAGGACATGTTTATTTACTAATTAATACATCTTTCATAACATAGTTTTTTTCTGGCAAAAACCATTATATAATATGTATGACCCTTTATGTGATGTTTAAGAGAATATTTTACAACACATTTCACCACAATATTAAGAAATTAATATTTTCATATTACCCTGAGCTTATTAATGTATGACCCTTAATATATTACAATGTGTTTACATCGATAAATTTCATAGTTTTCTTAAATGACTACAAAACTAGGTGAATGCTATTTTAAATTGTGAATCTAGATAATAACTTAGAAAACATCTTTATATTACATTGCTTAATAAGTTTACGCAACTAAATAGATCACTCTAGGGTGTATGAAGTGTTAACTAGTAGTATGTCCTTGAATCCCCTATTCTTATCTCACTTGTTGGCAATTCTTGTTTCTTCATCAAATAAATGGGGCTTCCACTTGTCCCGCTAAATATGTTGTTTAATCCACACAAATAAAAAATTCTTATCAATTCGGATGTGTGGTGGTGGGTTCATGAAGATATTTTTGTTTTTGCTTTGTTGGGTATGGACGTATGGTGTGATTGGAAGTTTTCTTATGACTATGTAACATTCTAGGTCTAGCACATTAATAACACGGTTGGGCCTGTGGTAGGTTCTAAAATATCTTTTTTTGGGTGTGTTATGGTTGGGAGTTTGCATATGACTTTGTGGCATTCTAAGTCTAGCACATGTATTATGTCAGTTGACGCTCTGCATATAGGTATAACAAAAATATTACACAACTAGGGTGATCAATTGGCTGCAAGTCTTTAAAATGCAATCTTTTTACCACATGTGTAATTATGATTTGAAATTTTCACTTATAGAGAACTGACTCCCGAGTACAATGCTTGTCATCTCAATATTCCTTTTCTACATTTGGTTGATGTATAGGTATGAATGTTTCAATAGCCCTCTGGATTCATCATATTCAGGGAAGAAGCTTTTTGGCTCATTCTTCATTAGAGATTAGGGGTTAAGAACTCACTGATCCTAAACAAAGGAGGGAGTAAATTATTTACAAAGGCAACCTATGCTATTGAAATAGTTGTGTATATGTCAGTGTTTGCCTATCATTAGACATGCGATAGCAAAGTGAAGAAGGAAAATGAGAGGAAAATAGAATTCATTGGGATTGCCAGTTGATGCATCCAAAAGACCCATCATTTTATTTCCCATTTGTTGCATATCCTAAAAATAAATTTCGTCGTATCATATGTCATTGAGCTTTTTTTCATGTATATTCTGCATAATCATTAGTTTTTCTATATTGTGTGCATTGCTTAATACTTAGTTTTGTAGTAGTTTTACTCTGTTTTCTTTATGTGTAGGTGCTTTTCAAATTTCATGAACTTATCTCAATGAAATGGAGCAACATTAGATCAACGATGAGAAGTCACAAGCATCAAATGCAAGACCGTTGAAGATTTATATATGAAGGTTCTAGAACATGTTCAAATTTAAGATTAAACTTTGACACATGGGAGTCAACATTTTTTTGTCGAGTATAGAACATTTTAAATGAGTTATAAGAATTATCATATTAATTTTAGGAAGAAAATCTGGCAGCATTATATTTGGTATGCACAATTTTTAGAAGTTGCTCGAACCTTGACATACATGGATGCATACACAAAAGAACATATTTAACAAAACATTCTTTTAAATATTTTTTAAAACATCAATTTGAGATTAATGAATATTGTTGTTCAACATTTTTCTTTAAAATTATATTGTAAAACATTGATTTTTTTGTTTATTTACGATGATTTATGAATTATAAATTAAAAACGGAATCTAGCTTCACCAAATGTGCAAATGTGCTCCTCTTGGTTGAGGTTGTCGTTAACGGCGCCCATTGTGCGATGCGCATGGGTGCAAATGGTACGTAGCAAAAGCGAGGTTGGAGAGGTGGATGGGACTACAAAGGGAGGAGATTTTGTGGAGAGGACATATGGAGGCAAGGAAAATAGGGCTTATAGATGTTGGATGGAGACGATCGATGCTGGTGGCTTAATTCACCACGAAGAGAGAGTAGGTGCAGGCTAGGGAGTAGGAGCCCTGTAACCTCTCTTATTTGTGTAAATATATGGAGTCGCTTAAGTGTATGAATGCATATCTTTCATGGTTTGCTGATTATATGTTCCTACATTTAACACATACATCATGCATTCACACTTTGGGATTGATTCCGAGATTTACACTTGCACATCTCTACGGAAATTCTTCCTCTAGAGACGAGTCCATCATTGAAGTTCATCAAAGACGGATTATGGATCAAAGTTGAGTTTTATGTTGAGAAATGGTCGATGGAGACGTAGTCTCACCCATATGTACGTGAATGGGGATTAGGTACCCCTCGCATTGCACCCCAGGGCAACGCCAGGGGTGATACGTTGCTAACGTATCTATAATTTTTGATGTTCCATACTTGGTTTTATCTACTTTCCTATGTTTTGTCCGCACTTTGGAGTATTTCTACACACTTTCTTGGACTAACCTATTAACAAGATGCCATAGTGCCAGTTGCCTGTTTTCTGCTGTTTTTGGTTCCAGGAAAATCAAAAAATCAATATTCTTGGAATTGGACCGGACAAAAGCCAAAGTCGATATTTTATAGGAAGACTCACGGAGCCAGAAGATAAGACGGAGAGGGGCCACGGGGTGTCCACACCACCCCTTGGCGCGGGCAGCCCTAGGCCGCGCCAGAGCATGGTGTGGGCTCGCTGGCCTCCCATCGACCTTGCCCCTTCGCCTATAAGATCCTCCCGATGTAAAAACCCTAAATCGTCCAGCCTCCAGCTACGAAAAGTTCCGTAGCGCCGCTGCCACCGAAGAGGAGACTCGGGGGACAGAAAGTCTCTGTTCCGGCACCCTGCCGAGACGGGGAAGTGCCCCCGGAGCCATCTGCATCGATCTCCACCACCATCTCCATCACCGTTGCTGATTCCCATGATGAGGAGGGAGTAGTTCTCTCTCGAGGCTAAGGGTTCTACCGGTAGCTATGTGTTCATCTCTCTTTATGCATGATCTTATTGAGATCATGAGCTTTGTAATCAAGTAGATCTACCATGCTACTCAAGTGCTTTAATAGATCTCTGCTCTCCCCATGTGTGTGAAGTTGACAGTGTGCACACCATGGTGGCACTTAGGCTAGAGATTACAAATACTTGTTATGAGTTATATTTGGAGTTGGATGTCTTTATAAAATTGTGGTGTTTGTTGGAACCATCTAGTGCTCAAGGTGACAGTGTAGGGTTATCTAGATGCGGAAAGCAAACTTTGAGGTGTGTTGTTATAGCCCTGCCATGGATTAGAGTGTCCAACCAGAGAGTAGTTAAGAGTAGTATCATAAAGAGAAGATATTTATATGAGAGTGTTCACTAGTGAAAGTATGATCCCCAGGCCTTGCTTCTAAGCACCGAAACACCGTTTGCTATTAGATCTATTACATGTTTGCTTGTTTCTATCTTTATTTCAGTTTTACTTTAGTCTTTTCCACCCCATCAAGCTATCTTCTATCACCGTTACCACTTATAATTATCTATACCACTTGTATTTCACTATCTCTTCACCAAACTAGTGCACCTATACACCTGACAAGTGTATTGGGTGTGTTGGGGACACAAGAGACTTCTTATATCTTGATTGCAGGGTTGCTTGAGAGGGAATACCTTTGACCACTTCCTACCTGAGTTCGATAAACCTTGGGTAATCCACTTAAGGGAAAACTTGCTGCTGTTCTACAAACCTCTACACTTGGAGGCCCAACAACTGTCTACAAGAATAGAAGTGTGTAGACATCAAGGGGCGACCCATGCGCCACCGCCAGAGTCTCCTGCCGCCTGCCTCTCTTGCCGTCGCTGCCACCGACCCTCGCCATGATGGTGGTGGGCCTAGCCTCCGAAGGAGGTTTGGGGTGGTGGTTGTCGGAGGTTCCCGACGGATCTACTGGGGCAATGATGGTCGGCGTGCTGACGTGCAGTGGCCAGGGCGGCGTCCCTGGTCGGGGTGGTGGGTGAGATCCTCTCCCGGCGGCACCATGGCCGGCATCGGAGGTGGGACTGGACCTGGTGGCTATGGATGAAACCCTAGATTTAAATCTGGGTGTCTCTGTGCCGTCCCCCAATTCCTCTTCGATACATGGTTGGGACATACCCAGTGGAAGGTGATATGTTGCTAACGTATCTATAATTTTTTATGTTCCATGCTTGTTTTATATCTACTTTCTTATGTTTTGTTAACACTTTGGAGTATTTTTACACATTTTCTGGAACTAACCTATTAACAAGATGCCACAGTGCCAGTTGCCTGTTTTCTGTTGTTTTTGGTTCCAAGAAAGTCAGAAAATGAATATTCTCGGAATTGGAGGGGACAAAAGCCAAAGTCAATATTTCACCGAGGGGGACACGGAGCTAGAAGACGAGATGGAGAGGGACCAGACGCCGGCCACACCACCTGGCCGCGTGGCCAGGCCTGGCCCGCGCCAGGGGGTGGTGTGGCCGCCTAGGCCACCCCCTCGGCCTCCCCTTTCGCCTATAAGATGCCTCCAATACAGAAACCCTAAGTACTCGATCAAAATTCCACGAAAGAGTCTATAGCCGTCGTCATCTCCATCCCTAGATCGGGAGGGATCTAAAGCTCTTCCCAACACCCTGCCAGAGAGGGGAATTCACCCTGGAGGCATTCTTCATCACCATGCAAGCCTCCAGTGTGATGCTTGAGTAGTTCATCTCTAGACTACGAGTCCATGTAGTAGCTAGATGGCTGCTTCTTCTCCTTTGTGCTATCATGTTTAGATCTTGTGAGCTCCATTCATGATCAAGATCATCTATTTGTAATCCTACATGTTGTGTTTGCAGGGATCCGATGGATATTGATATGCTATTTTAGATTGATTATTGATTCTATCATGTCTTTGTTATTTGTGATCTTGCATGCTTTCCGTTGTTAGTAGCTATCTTGGCCAAGTAGATGCTAGCAACTCCAAGAGTTAGTATTTATGTTCGATAGTGGGTTCATGCCTCTGGTAATCCGGGGAAGTGACAGAAATCTCTAAGGTACTAGATGTGCTGTTGCTACTAGGGAGAAAACAGTAATCCTTTGTTCATAGAACAATCGTATTGTTTACTTTACACGCAATGCATAATGCAATTATCTGTTGCTTGTAACTTAATACTAGAGGGGGTTCAGATGATTACCTGAAGGTGGATTATTAGTCATAGATGCAGTTGGATTACGGTCTATGTATAATGTTGTAATGCCTAATCAAATCTCATAGGAATCAAGATGATTAGTATATGCATGTATGCTTTCTTGGTGTTTGTTAATTGCCCTGCTGCAATTTGTTCATCCAACATGTCATCTATCTTAAGGAGAATCACCACTAGTGAACTATGGACCCCGGTCCTTTCTTTTATTATCAATCTACAATGTACTATTTACTGTTTTTTGTTTACTTCCTGCAAGCTATTACTATCTTCCACACAATATGTTTAATCCTTTGTTTTCAGCAAAACCGGTGAGATTGACAACCTCACTGTAAGTTGGGGCAAAGTTCTGTGGTTGTGTTGTGCAGGATTCCAAGTTGGAAACAACACTTTGGAGGTGTTTCCTTGCTCCTACTGGTTCGATAACCTTGGTTTCATAACTGAGGGAAAACTTGCTGCTATGCTCATCATACCTTCCTCTTGGGGTTCCCCAATGAGCTCGATATATTTTGGGCCATCAGGAAGTTATAGAAATCTCTAAGGTACTAGATGTGTTGTTGCTACTAGGGAGAAAACAGCAATCCTTTGTCCACGGGGCAATCATATTATTTACTTTACACACTTTGTTTAATGCAATTATCTGTTGCTTGTAACTTAATACTAGAGGGGGTAAATCAAAACATTCCATCCGACCCCATTACCAGGATCCGCAGGCATTGATCTAGCTGCCCTTGACTCTTACTCGACCAGAGTGCAACTTGTTCTTATAAAAGGGATCACCCGCTGGGGAAGAAAAGAAGGGATTTCCAAGATCTATCAGAGGGAATCGAGAAGATCAAGCCTTCTCTCACTTCTTCTAGAGTTGAACCGCACTCAGAGGCCTATGTCGTGAAACTAAAAGCGACGTTTGGGCATAACCTGGAGGTGGATTATTAGTCATAGATGTAGTTGGATTATGGTCTATGTATAATGTTTTAATGCCCAATCAAATCTCATAGGAGTCAAGATGATTAGTATATGCATGTATGCTTTCTCGGTGTCTGTTAATTGCCCCGCTGTAATGTGTTCACCCAACATGTCATCTATCTTAAGGAGAATCACCACTAGTGAACTATGGACCCCGGTCCATTCTTTTACCATTAATCTACCATCTATTTACTGTTTACTGTTTACTTTCTACAAGCAATTACTATCTTCCACACAATAAGTTTAATCCTTTGTTTTCAGCAAAACCAGTGAGATTGACAACCTCACTGTAAGTTGGGAGCAAAGTTTTGTGGTTGTGTTGTGTAGGATTGCAAGTTGCTAGCAACACCTTGCAGTTGTTTCCTTCCTCCTACTGGTTTGATAACCTTGGTTTCATAACTAAGGGAAAACTTGTTGTTGTGCTCATCATAACTTCCTCTTGGGGTTCCCAACGAGCTCGATATATTTTGAGCCATCAAGCCTTTTTTCTAGCGCCGTTGCCGGGGAGTCAAGGACATATTCACAAGGGGAGTTCTTCATAACCAATCTGTTTACTTTTTTTTTGTTTTGCTTAGTTTATTTATTCTTTGTTTGCTTGTTTCTTTTATCAAAAACACAAAAAAATGTTGTACTAGTTTGCTTCCTTTTATTAAAAACACGAAAAATGAATACTCTTGAAAATACTAAGTTGTGTGACTTCACCAGCACCAACAACAATGATTTCATGTGCACACGTATTGCTCCACCTGTTCCTTAAGCTACTTTCTTTGAAATTAAACCTGCTTTGCTCAATCTTGTTATGAAAGAACAATTTTCTGGTGTTGGTATTGAAGATGTTGCTGCTCACCTTAATAACTTTGTTGAACTTTGTGAGATGCAAAAACATAGGGATATAGATGGATATATTATTAAGCTTAAATTGTTTCCTTTCTCTTTGAGAGGAAAAGCTACAGAATGGTTGCTATCCCTAACTAGAAATAATATTGATTCTTGGACTAAATGCAAAGATGCTTTCATGGGAAAATACTATCCTCCTGCTAAGATTATATCTATGAGAAGTGAAATAATGAAATTTAAACAATCTGATAATGAACATGTTGCTCGATCTTGGGAAATAATGAAATCTTTGGTAAAGAATTGTCCCACTCATGGACTGACTGCTTGGATGATTATCCAAACCTTTTATGCAGGACTGAATTATTCTTCAAGAAATCTACTGGATTCAGCTGCTAGAGGTACCTTTATGACCATTACTTTGGGTGCTGCAACAAAGCTTCTGGATAATATGATGGTTAATTATTCTGAATGGCACACTAAGAGAGCTCCACAAGGTAAGAAGGTAAATTCTGTTAAAGAAACCTCCTCCTTGAGTGAGAAAATTGATGTTATTATGTCTATGCTTGTTAATGGGAAAGCTCATATTGATCCAAATCATGTTCCCTTAGCTTCTTTAGTTGCTCAAGAAGAGCAAGTTGATGTGAACTTTATTAGAAATAATAATTTTAGCAACAATGCCTACATGAATACTTTTGGTCATAATAATTATAGGCCATATCCTCCCAATAATGGCAATGCTTATGGAAATTCCTACAACAATAATAGAAGTGCACCCTCTGAACTTGAACTCATGTTTAAAGATTTTATTAGTAAACAAACTGCTTTCAATAAAACTATTGAGGAAAAAGTCTCTAATGTTGAAAGAAATATAGCATCGTTGTCTAAAGCACAATCTTCTTTGATTAATAAAATGGTTGCTAAACCTGAAACTTTTGAAAATCCCTTTGCTGTTACTAATGCCATACAAGTTAGAATTGATGAAAATGTTAGGCTGTTAGCTGAATTGCATGCTAAGTGGGAAAGAGAAGATGAAATTGCTAGAAATAGTAGTATTTGTACTATCACTACCACTAATCTTGATGCTAGCAAACCACATGAAGTCCCCATTCCTTCTGCAACAATGCCTAAAACCAATGGAACCTTTTCCAATAAAAATGCTGAAATTCTTCGAAATATGGGAAACAATAGCTCTACTACCTTGAATGGTAATTATGATTTTGATCTTGATGGTTGCAATATCTCTGAAGTAATTATGTTCCTAGAAAAGCTTGCTAAAAGTCCTAATGCTAGTGCTATGAATATGGCCTTTACAAAACACATTACTGATGCTCTCATAAAAATTAAAGAAGAAAAGATGAAACATAAAGCTTCAATCCCTATGAAATTAGAAGATGGTTGGGAAACCATCATTAATATGAAAGTGAATGATTTTGATCTCAAAGCTTTATGTGATCTAGATAGTACTATTTCTATTATGCCTAGAAAGATTTATGAAATGCTTGATTTACCACCATCGGAAGATTGTTATTTAAATGCCCAACTTGATGATAATGCTAAAAAGGAACTCATGGGGAGTATTAATGATGTTCTTATTATGGTTAACAATACCTATGTCCCCGTTGATTTCTATGTTTTGGATGTTGAATGCAATGCTTCTTGTCCTATTATTTTGGGAAGACCTTTTCTTAGAACCGTTGGTGCCATTATTGATATGAAAGAAGGCACCATTAAATATCAATTCCCACTCAAGAAAGGTATAGAACACTTCCCCAAGAAGAGACAGAAGATTCCTTTTTCCTCTCCTATTAAAATAAAATTTTCTCTTAATGCTTCTTCATTTGAGAATACTTGATTCTTGCTTCTTATGCCTAGCTCAAAGGCGTTAAAGAAAAGCACTTATTGGGAGATAACCCAAATTTCTATTCAGTAGTTTTTGTTTTGTTGAGTCTCGGAAGTTATTGCTTCAGTAATAACCTCTCCTTATCATTTTTGTGTGGTTTTTGTGCCAAGAGTAACCTCTAATGAGAGAGAAGTAAGACTTGGGAAAGTTGCTGTCCCGAAACAGATTTTTGTGCTTCGCTTTAAAAATTCATGAAAAATCTCTATATGTCGGATTAAGCTGTAATTGTTTGTGATTCTTCCCCAGGTTGTTATCCAACTTTCATTAGTTTAACGCTTTTCGATTTGAGCAACAGAAGATCTTCGAACAAATCATTTTTTACCTGCTGGTCTGTTTTGACAGATTTCTGCCATTGTTTACATTTGCCTCTTAAATCTCTTTATCTTTGAGTTCTTGCTGAATTCTTGAAATTTTAAAAGTAAGTGCTACAATAGATTGTGTTTTAATGGAAGTTTTACTTGTGTTGGAACTGAACCTAAAGACTTTTTATTTTGAGTACACTAATGTTGCTAATGAAGATTGTGTGAAGTTCTGTATGAAGGAAATTTTAAAGTGTAGGAAAGAACAATGTGATAAGATGAAGTATGGACAAAAGCTAAAGCTTGGTGATGACACCCATGTCACCCCAAGAAATATTCAAGAAGTACAAGCGTCAAAGCTTGGGGATGCCCAAGGCATCCCCTTCTTCATCAATAAAAATCTCAGGTTTTCTTCCAACCACTTCATTTTTATTGTTTCATGCACAATTGTCCTGTTCTTGGAGCATCTTCATTTTTTTAGTTTCCGTTTGCTTGGTTTGCTTAAATAAATTGGTTGTACCCCCGTATTATTCATACATAGTTTCAAATAAGTTGATTTGGATTGGAAAAGAGTAGGAAAGTTCATGCTTATAAGTGGTATAAAAGGAGTCTTGTTTTTGACTATGACTTAGACTTTATCATGTCATGCTTGATATTGCTTTGACTTTATGCTTAGTGATTATTGTTGTAGCATGACTTGTTATAAACAATTGAGATTGCTTAATGTGCCTTCAAAGAATCATGCATTGTTTTAGCATATAAAAGCATAATATTGTGGTATTCTACTTTGATGCTTTATTTGGGTTGACTTGGTGCATGCTCACACCATGTTAAGACTATACCAAGTCACCATCGCCTCTATGATCATTTATTTTTCGGCTTGTAATATCACTTTATGCTTTAATTAATAATGTTTTGTCGCTTTGCATGATTATGGCCATTATTGCTCTCTTAATTGGTCGCTCCCAGTCTTTTGCTAGCCTCCACATGTACCAAGTATGAGTTCCACTCATGCATCCAACTCCAAATAAAACCAAGTTATTCCAAAGAGTCCACCATACCTACCAATTAGAATTATTGCTATTCCAAGTATATTCATGTTTTTATCTACCTTCCAAATTAAACTTGTTATGTGAAAATTAGTGATTAAAGTTATCACGAACTTGATGGCACACTTTACTTTCTTGCACTTAATAAACTTGAACCATTGTGCCCATCTATGTTGCGTATATGCTTGTGCTTTGTAAGTTGTGAATTAGCAGAACCATGTTATCATGGGGAACGCTTTCAACATTGCACTTTATTTAGTTGATATCATGTTCTTTTGCTTATGGATCCCGGTGCTGTGAAATGAAAGAGGAGCTTGTAAGGCTCATGGAGTTCGTATATGTGTTAGAGAAACGCCTGGGCGGCTAGTCTAAGCCATGCCTAATCATGGTGGAAACATGCAGCATAACCATAGTGAGCAATCTGTGAAGCATCCAAAAAAAGAAAAAAAAGAAAAGGGAAAACCCTATGCAAATAGCATACAAAAAGATTGTTGAGATGCTCATTGCTTGCTTGCCTTATTATTTTGATATGGGAAAGCTTCCGTATCATCGGGCAAGGGGTACCCCGTTGGTGGTTCTCTATGATACACATGTACTTACAATGACAAGAACTTACCTGTGACTAAAGGTGAGTAGCATGAGGTTCAGTACTCGTAAGTAAGGGGCATGAGATTTTTAGCTTATAACTTTTCAGGCATATCCTCATATTTGCTCACTTTAAACTTAATCACCTAAAGATGCTTATGATAGGGGCAATGAGAGATGAAAGCTAATAAGTGCCATAATTTTTGGAAGCTCTTTATGAAACTTGAATCCCTGCTTCCTTCTATGAAGGGCCTTTCTTTTACTTTTATGTTGAGTCTCCATCTTCTATCTTTATGCACCTATTGAGAGAGCATAGTGGTCATTCTTAGTTTAATGTGCATTGTCCCAAAACTTGTTGATTGATTCATAACTTTGATATTGCTTGTTCTTAAACTATTTATATCTAGTCACCCTTATGAACTTTGAAGGTGACCTATGCATTTATGTTTTGCTACACTATGAGGGACAAGCTGAAACCATTATCATTATGTTTTCTATAGGAGAAACAAACAAACGTCTTTCAAAGCATTGTTATTCATGAATCTTTTGTTTTTACCTTTTCATGTTAAAACATAGTTACTATGTCTTATTGTTAGAACTATATCTTTCATGTCTATGTTAAAGTACTATGATCCCAGCTATCAATGTTTTACAAATACCTTGATCAAGATTGTGATGGTGCATGTCACCTAAAAAAATATTATTTTTTTATCACTTACCTACTCGAGGACGATCAGGAGTTAAGCATGGGGATGTTGATACGTTGTAAACATATCTATAATTTTTGATGTTACATGCTTGTTTTATATCTACTTTCTTATGTTTTGCCCACACTTCGGAGTATTTTTACACATTTTCTGGAACTAACCTATTAACAAGATGCCAGAGTGCCAGTTGCCTGTTTTCTGCTGTTTTTGGTTTCAGAAAAGCTAGTAAGGAAATATTCTCGGAATTGGACCGGACAAAATCCAAAGTCAATATTTTACCCGAAGCAACACGGAGTCCGGAGGGCAGCCAAAGGGGGCCACGAGGCGACCACACCATAGGATGGCGCGGCCAGCCCTAGGCGCGCCGTCACCTGGTGTGGGCCCCCTGGTGCTCCACCTGAAGGGAATATGCCCGAGAGGCAATACTAAAGTGGTTATTATCTTATTTCTTATTTATGATAAATGTTTATTTTGCATGCTATAATTGTATTAATTTGGAAACGTTAATACATCTGTGTATAATAAACAAAAAGGAAAGTTTCTAGTTATACCTCTCTTATAAACTAGCTCGTTGATTAACAAGATGATCAAGGTTTCCTGATCATGGACATTGGATGTTGTTAGTAACAAGGTCACAACATTAGTTGAATGATGTGATGAACATTCATCCGAAGTATAGCATTACGATCAAATTCATTGTGTTTATATTGCTATAACATCATACGAAGTAATCCTAGTCCTTAGACCATGAGATCATGTCAATCACTAACACTGGAAGAGTATCTTGATAACATCAAATGTCACACCATGAAAGGGTGATTATAAAGGTGGGTTCAGTGGTACGAAAGTGTTATGTATAGGCTCATGGATCAAGAGTGGGATTTGTCCATCCCGATGATGGATAGATATACTCTGGGCCCTCTCGGTGATATCACATTGGTTAGCTTGCAAGCAAGTGATGTGATCACTAGAATGTTATATCACGGGAACAAGAAAAGAGTACGTGTCGGTAACGAGATCAAACTAGGTATGGGGATACCGATGATCGAATCTCGGACATGTAATATATCGTGAGACAAAGGGATTTAGTTACTAGCGTTAAAGGTTCACACGATCACAAGAGTCATCATTGAATATGTGGGAGTCAGTACGGATCTCCAGGTCCCGCTGCTGATTATTGATCGAAGAGGGGTCTCGATCATGTCTGCATTATTCGCGAATCGTAGGGTGACATACTTAAGGGATACTGACACCATTTGGAGCAAATATGTTTCATATAAATATTTAAGAAAGCGTTGGAATTATTTCAATAGACACCGAAACTGTTTCAGGTGAAATTACTGAAATTGGTTCTACATGTAATATTGAAATGTTGTAGGGGTTTTATGTGAATGTTTGTTAATTAAAGTAATTAACAAAATTCTGAATAAAACTAATAAAAGAGTTTTATTAAATGAGAGAGCATTAAATTTGGAGAAATTTAATGCATTTAAAGTGGAGACTTTAAAAGAGAATGTGAAGGGGCAAATTTATGTGGAGGGAGTTACCGCCATATGAATGAGGAGGTGAAGGGTCACCCCTTGGGGCGTCGGCCATGGGGAGGGGCACCCCCATCCTCCTATAAAAGTCCCCCCTCTCACACCTTCACACTGACACCTCCTCGTGACGGATCTCTCTCCCCCTCTAGTATTTTCCCCATGGTCTCGGATTAGCGAGATACATGTTCCCGGTGGCATTATCTGGAAAGGAGTTGCTGCTTTTGCTGCTTTGCTGGAGCGAGGTATGGAGTTTGTCGGGGTACCAGGCGTGTGTGCGATCACGGATGCACCGCTGCTTTGCGGTGCTAGACTTGGTGGTGCTAGACTTGCTAGAGCTAGATCTGATGGACGTGCTGGAGCCGGACCTGCTGGACTTCATCACGATCTTGAAATCGGCAAGTGTACAACTACATCATCCACGAGTTCCATCTCGTTGACAAAGCTTTGTTGTCTTCAAGGGTAAGTTCTCTATGGATGTATATCCACCTGTTGCTTGTATCTAGTAGATAGATCTTGGCGTATAGTTCCCATCGTAAGAAATTTTTTGTTTTCTATGCTGCGAACCCTTCACCACCGACCTTGCCCTTCCACTCATAAAAGCCTCCTGGGATGAAAACCCTAAGCACCCGACCAAAATTCCACGAAAGAGTCTGTAGCCGCCGTCATCTCCATCCATAGATCGGGAGGGATCTGAAGCTCTTCTCGGCACCCTGCCGGAGGGGAGAGATCACCCTGGAGGCCTTCTTCATCGTCATGCATGCCTCCGGTGTGATGCGTGAGTAGTTCATCCCTGGACTAGGGGTCCATGTAGTAGCTAGAGTTGGTTCTCCTCCTTTGTGCTACCATGTTTAAATCTTGTGAGCTCCGTTCATGATCAAGATCATCTATTTGTAATCTTACATGTTGTGTTTGCGAGGATCCGATGGATATTGAGATGCTATTTCAGATTGATTATTGATTCTATCATGTCTATGTTATTTGTGATCTTGCATGCTTTCCGTTGTTAGTAGCTATCTTGGCCAAGTAGATGCTAGCAACTCCAAGAGGGACTATTTATACTCGATAGTGGGTTCATGCCTCTAATAATTCTGGGAAGTGACATGAATCTCTAAGGTACTAGATGTGTTGTTGCTACTAGGGAGAAAACAACAATCCTTTGTCCATGGGACAATCATATTGTTTACTTTACACACTTTGCTTAATGCAATTATCTGTTGCTTGCAACTTAATACTGGAGGGGGTTCGGATGATAACCTGAAGGTGGATTATTAGCCATAGATGCAGTTGGATTACGGTCTATGTATAATGTTGTAATGCCCAATCAAATCTCATAGGAGTCAAGATGATTAGTATATGCATGTATGCTTTCTCGATGTTTGTTAATTGCCCCGTTGTAATTTGTTCACCCAACATGTCATCTATCTTAAGGAGAATCACCACTAGTGAACTATGGACCCCGATCCATTCTTTTACATTAATCTACCATCTATTTACTGTTTACTATTTACTTTCTGCAAGCAATTACTATCTTCCACATAATATGTTTAATCCTTTGTTTTCAGCAAAACCGGTGAGATTTGACAACCTCACTGTAAGTTGGGAGCAAAGTTCTGTGGTTGTGTTGTGTAGGATTCCAAGTTGCTCTCAACACCTTGCAGTTGTTTCCTTGCTCCTACTGGTTCGATAACCTTGGTTTCATAACTGAGGGCAAACTTACTACTATGCTCATCATACCTTCCTCTTGGGGTTCCCAACGAGCTCGATATATTTTGAGCCATCAAAGGGTCGATCCTGCTCTACCAATGCCTTTCTTGATGCTGGCCTAGCCTACGGGCTGCTGCTAGGGGTCGGAGTGGTGGATCTTGCAGGTAGCCGGCAGGTGGCGTAGGGGCTGCCATCTAGGCATGAATAAAGGTGGTGGTCCTCAGATCTCTCGCACATCAATACGAAGATCTACTTGATGCGTGCCTTCATGGATCTGTCTAGAGTGTCTAGTTCCTAAAGGCTCTATCGGTGAACTCCCATGGGAGCATCATGCCTGGAGTTTTATGGATCAGAAGGAATTCAGTCGTGCGCACCTGTGTTTTTTGCTGGCCGTTTGGTTTCAGATGGAGCATGGCGAAGCTCTGCTACATGTTACCATCATGTGTCATGTCTTTGAGGATCCATGGTGAAGTCAGATGTGGAAAATTTCATGAAGATAGGAACATAAGGGCTAGATATGGTGGATTGAGTCTTTGGGGTGTTGAGGATCTGGCTTGGTAATCTGTGACTCGTAGCAGCGTCTGTTAGAGGGGGTGGCAACATAGGAGATGTTCACAGTATTACCTTGCAGGGTGAAAACCCAAGGTTTGGCCTTTATTGGGTGTGCCTGGCAATGGCCTTGCATAAGGCATTGTTTTGCGAGCGAAGACTTCCTCCAGGGTGAAAACCTAGGATCTTTGATCGGGGCAACGACATCGCTTGAGCATTGTTTGAGAGCGAAGAATTCCTCCAGGGTGAAAACCTAGGATCTTTGATCGGGGCGACGACATCGCTTGAGCATTGTTTCCTTCTTGGAGGCGTCATTTTTGGAGGGGTTGGACTCTAGTGTTGTTTTGGTAGTGTTAGTGTCGCTGCTACTAAGGATCTGATCGCTTTAGCGGGACTTTTCTTTTTTGCAATTCTTCTTATTTTTTTGGTTGTGTGCGTCCGTAATGCCAATAGGGTAATGTGTTGTTGCAGAGGCTAGGTGTAATTGGTATCTTGTGATATTAATATATGCTCCTTTCCAAAAAAAGTGAAGGTTCGTAGAAGTACAGTTGGGCACGAACGGAGTGCTAGGTTTAGTCACTAGCAGAAAACTGCCCTTTGCTTCAGGGCATTAGTTCCGGTTTTGCTACGAACCAGGACTAATGCCCCAGTTCCAACAGCTAGAAATGGCCACAGGGTACGGCACCCACTAGTCCCAGTTCGAACATGACCTTTAGTCCCGGTTCGTGTCTCAAACCGGGACTGGCTAGCACTAGACACTCTAGTCCCTTTTTTTACATAGACTGGGACTAAAGATGGACCTTTAGTCCCGGTTCGAGTTCGAGACATCAATCGGGACTAATGTCCCTCCTATATCATCTTCCTCTCTGCCCGAGCCATACTCCATTTCAAGCTGGCTTTTCCTCTCTCTTATTCCTTCAAATTCGACTTCATGCACATTTTTTCTCAAGATTTGTCAAGATTTTGCGGTGCCCCATCTATCCAAGGGTTCTAAAAGGTTAGCAACTTCATTGTTTCATCTTTCATGGCTAGTTTAGCTCATTTCATGCTCTAAAAGTAGAGAGATTTGTGGGTTTAGTTTGGAGGTAATTTTTACAATAATAACATGAGATAAACTTGCATTAATTTGGATTCTATCTATCTTGTATTAATGTAATAAACTCCAAGCTAAATATCATTTTCAATATGTGGATTCTATCTATCTTGTTTTGGCACATAGTCTCGAAATTCATTTGATTCATGGAAGCATAGAGATATACGAGTTCATCCTACCTAGCTACTACAACTACTACAACATAGAGAAACATTGGTTCATCCTATTACAACTATTACACAACATAGAGATACATGGATTCATCCTATACTACAACTGTTAGTGCATACACTCATAGATGCATCATGCCACCATCCAACAACAAAATACCCTTCTTCTTATACCTGCCTTTAGCAAACTCACAAACTGTAGTAACAAAATAGGGTTAATTCACAAAAGCTTCATAAGAAGACACTAGCTCAGTACATCTTCGAGAAGCTCCTCTATGGCGAGCTCTTCGAAGATGTCTGAGGACATGATCCTAAGACATCTTCGAGAAGCTCCGCCGTAGTGGTGTCTCTCTTGCATCATCTCGCAGTTTATAACTTCTCTAACTCTAGATCAATACGCCAGGAAGCTAACAATTTTCACATATTAGGGAGTGCCTCTATGACGAGCTCCTTGAAGATATCCGAGGATGGGATCCTAAGACAACATGATGGTAACTTAGTGTAGATCGAGGATCAGTATGTTCCAGCTAATGTTGAAAATACTAGCCTATCCCTATCTACTGGGCGCTGCGCCTCCGAAGCAGCTAATAAAGAGCTGGCTCTAGCACGTGCTCCTAGACAGTTTGTGAGAGTAAATTGTGGGCCACATATTAATTAAGTAGTAATCTTTTGTAGCTAACTATTGTACATGTAGAAAATAGGGCTGGCTATAGATGACATGACACTTTCCTATAGCCAACAACCGGCTATATTATTGAACTTGCTCTTACTTCTGAACGGAGGAAGTAGTAAAAATCTGGGGTCTTCAAACTTTTTCTTTTTTTAAGACACTATTTTAAACTTTTCTGAAGGCTACCAAAAACTGACGGATGTCAAACCACAATCTGTAAATATCAATAAAAGTTCTCCCGTAATTTTAATTCGCCTAGTTGATCCGTGTCATGGGTGCACTATCGGCGTTAAACACCCGATGCAGTAGGTACTAGAACGCTTTTTTCCCTTGTAAAAGAAATAATTTTCGCTATATGTGCATTCCTACTAAAAGTTTTTCTCTGCCGTAGCACTCTCTCCTGCTCCAGCAGTTTGTTTGATCATTTGTGTTCTAGCCGGATCAAATCAACCAGGGGAGTACGTAAACCCGAAATACGCTTTCACAAAGAGAAGATGCCAACCGGTGATGAACGTTCAGTTCCTGGGTGACAGGTGGGACCGTGCCACTCCCCGTCTTCCTTCTTCTGCTCAGCTCGTGGGCGCTGGCGCGGCCCAGCCCAAGTAGGGTTCCGTCTTCCATATCCGTCCCTCCGCCGCGAAGCTTCCACCGCCTCCTCGCTACTCCGCCGACGCCGCCCTCCTCTCTGACGATCTCCGGAGCCCTAGCGCCGATCTATTCCGAGTCTGCGTATAGCCACTCACTGGTCGCCGTCGTCCGTGCCTCCCGCCTGCACCAACTCGTAGGATTTACTGCTCGCGGTAATGGTGAGCTCTGTTCAAACACTCGAGCTCACTCCGTTTTATTGAAAATAGGGCTTATTCTTTATTGTTGTCCGTTTCTTCGTGTTAAGATTGGATCGATTCTGTCGAGCCAGCCTGTAATTTAACCTGTAGGTTGCAGTTGAATTCTGTGACACTTCAGAGCGTATATTGATTGATCCTACTGTGTGTCTGGGGAGATGAGATTTTTGTTTGGAATTTGTCCGTGAGAGGAGCATGGGTCTTCAGTCTAAAACGGGGAACGATTTATATAAATTTCCCTTGTGTTCACGATAATTTGTGGGCAAATTTATGTTCTTCCACTGATGAATTGTGTCCCTAGCTTTCATTTGGTAGTTATTGCCGGTTGTAACTAAGATTTTATTAGCTTGCTATTATATTAGTGTAAGCAACTGTTTGATTCACAGTTTTTTCACCTATCATTCTGAATTTGAGATGCTTTTTTGGATGGAATGATGTTTCAGATTTTTAGTACTTCACTGGATAATCCAAGATCACTTTTCTATAATTAAATATTGACTAATAACCCAGCAATGGTTGTCACCCAATCACTCACTCATGGATGCTTTGTTTTGTACAAGCAATTTCCTGCTGACTCACTCCATTCATGCATATTGTCAGTAGATCCTATTTATTTATTTGTTCATCGTTAGAAGATTTGACCAGCTGATGGTATTCCACTATGGTGCATGAATCATGAATATAGTGTATGAAAAGAAGTTAAAGTTGCGTATGCAACACGCCAATTACAAATTCTGTTGTTTACATTTATTCAATTTATGCAGGCCACCGCACTCATTGCTGGACTCGCGGTTGCTGGCGCTGCTCTTGCAGGTAGATATAGCATCCAGGCTTGGCATGCTTACAAGGCAAGGCCCATAGTCCCAAGGATGCGTAAATTCTACGAAGGTGGATTTCAGCCTACAATGACCCGAAGGGAAGCTGGTCTAATCCTGGGTGTCAGGTGCATGCTATACAAAAGCATAATTTCCGTACTAGTCACGTATTCCTTATGTTTCTCTTAGCATACAAATATTCACTTCTAGGACTCTAGCTCCATCTCATGCCGCTGAAACTGTGTTGAGTCGTGTACAGCACCAGCATAGCACTTGGGGTAGGGATGGGTTAAAGATAGATTTCACGCAGCACCATTCACACAGGGAACTAACGTTGAGTCCTTCCCCTGCCATCAGACTTTGGAGAGAGTTTGCTTTCTCAGTACCAGCACAAATGGGTACCCGAAATCTCCAAAAAGATGAAGTGAATGGATCACAATGACGGTCCTTTCCCTGTCATCAGACTCATGGGACAACTCGCTTTCACATTACCAGCCCAAATGGATACCCAAAATCTCCTAAACAAATGAAGTGGATTTGTCATAACCACCATCACATCCTTTATCATGCTTTCTGGGAAGTCTGCTTACTTAGCTGATTGTAATATTTGCAGTTAGTTGTCCTAGCTTCCTTTTTGTTCCCTGCAGTATGTGTAAGATACTTTAGACCTGGCGTGATACCATGTGGTAATATTGCATAAGTTCATACTCAAACATGTTCTTGTAGTCCATACTCTCCACGACCCCTCACTAAATATTAGCATATAGTGATATACGCACACGCAGATTGTGATAGATCCCTTTAACCAAGTAAACATACCATAAATCTTAAATGTAGTTTTAAGTTGCTTCATTAATGGACTACTGTGTACTTTGCAAATAAGGAAAAGGGAGCTCTGTGACTTCCAGCTAAATTCTTTTTTCCTAGGAAGGCCATCTAAATGCAAAAACAACAACTATTCAACAGTTTTATATTAAGATGCAAGTTTGAGCATTTAGGATCGTAATAGAGTAGTGAGCCCAGTGAACCTCTGTCAACACTCAACCACTTCTTCCATCCCAGCCAAGTGTGCAGCAGGTACTATTTAGTGGATAGCTGTAAGATAATATCCTGATCTTCAACGGATCTGTGCTCCTATGTCAGCCTTCGCCTTCTGCAGATCAGTGTTAGCAAGGAACAGATGGTTGTGTTCTAAGAGGTCAGGCTGTCAGAGTAACCAGAGTTGAACAAGGTTTAAGAGAGCTGAAATAGACCATAGACCGATGTGTCCTGGGAATATACATTAGGGTTTATGTTTGTTCCCAAAAGCCTTTTGGATGTGGAGTTTAAACATTGGTAATCGCAGAACCCTATTAGGCTTCACGTGGACACATACGAGGGGAAATGCTTGGTTCCCGAACCAGCTCACATGTTAGGTTTCCTCTACCTGGATCAGGATGGGATCCCACCTTTTCTAAACCCATCAAATGAGACTTATGGTTAAGTACCTGCACATAAAAGGATAGTCACCATCTCAAGCTGGATGGTGGGATCATGTCTGTCATCTCCATCACAAGTTATAAACTCAAGATGACAACAAATATGCAATATTACTTTACATATCTGTTTACTGTTGTTGATTTTGCCTGCAGTTCAATTAAGTGCAGCGGAAAATAATATCCCCCCTGGTCCTGGCAGATTGAGACCCTCACAATGACATATCTTGACCTAGCTCTCTACCTCACCAGAAACATATTTGGCCTGTTGGTTTTAAACAATGCTATTGAAGCCTTGAAGGCGGAGTTGCCTGTTCTTTATACACGTTTTTTTTACCTTTTCTGCGTGATGCACACTGTACTTACTGTCACCGACATTTGGATTAAATCTTGAGTTTATCCTTCAAATTTTGAATGTATATGAACCTGTCAGACCATTCATGCTGGTATTGAAGTGACATTTATGTGCGATTTAGCATTTTTTGCAATTTTAGCCTTGTTTTGTGTCTTGCGAGTGTTAACTTGCCCTGTTTTCTTTTGATTCCTCCAGGGAAAACGTCCAACCTGACAAGGTAAAAGAGGCACATAAGAGGGTCATGGTTGCCAACCATCCGGATGCAGGGGGAAGCCATTACCTTGCGTCGAAGATCAACGAGGCGAAGGATATCCTGCTAGGGAAAACTAAAGGAGGTGGTTCGGCCTTCTGATCATATACTAGCACGAAATGTGGTCCTCTGATGAAAAGACCATCTTATGTACTTTTGGGCTCGACACCTAGAAGGCAGACAAAAAAAATATCTGAACTGTGAATCTTAGATAGAGCAGGTCGTGTCACTGTTTGATACTTGATCCAGCTGTGCTGTGCCCCCTAGTTATGAATTTGGTGTGTGTTGAGTTTTGCATGATAGTATTGTTTCTGTCTATCCTAGTGTGATATCTAGCGACATGGTACCCTGTTTTACAACATGGTGCTTGACTCATTTGAGTACAAGCCTGTTATGTGTGATGAGTTACAGGTTGGGTTGGTGCTTGTACTGTTATACTACTCTCTAGGCTGCTGATGACACAGTTGCTGTCGGCCATGCTGCAAAGCCTCTGGATCAAAAGAAAACTGGTATACATGAAGTAGTGGCATTTTAGTTGTTGCTGTAAACTGATACAGAGACAGGAATTGCGCAAGAAAGATGTACAGTTTGCGTTCTACTGGAATACAGAGACAGCATTTCGGTTACGATCTCACAGGTTCTGTTCACGAATCATGAAGACGCCGAGGAGGGGGTAAGGAAGGAACGGGCGGCTGCACTGACTGCAATCAGGAGGGAGCGCGCTTGATGACCATCCAGACGTGGAAGAAGTCGCGCACCGGAATGCCGATCACGCGGCCGGGCCGCCCTTCAGCACGTTCTACGCGTGCAGGAACTCACGTCCAGCCGCGTGCCGCAGGTTGTCGCCGGCGCCCCGCGCCTCGGCGGCGTCGGCGAGAGCCTGGCGCATCAGCTCCTGAGCCTGCTGCCCGGCAGAGGTGGAGGCCGACGCTCCCCAAGCGAGAACGCCACTGAAGCAGTAATCGAGAACCGCAGACGCGGACCAGAGGTAGTCCAGCGCGGCTCGACCGTGGCGCTCCGCGTCCGCGCGCGACGCCTCCCAGATCGTCCAGTCCAGCGCGCCGCGGTTGACGCCGAGCTCCGGCGCGCAGCGGAGGAACACGAGCGCAGATTCTATCTCCAGGGCGAGGAGGAAGGAGAGCTCCGAGTGGGCGGCATCCAAGGCGAGGAACGCCTCGGCGTACATACCGGACCAGTCGGCGTCGGCGCCGCCTTTGGCGGACTTGTCGACGGCGTCAGCTCCGACCTGGAGCGCCGCGTGCGCCGCCTCTATCTCCGTCAGAGCTCCAGAGAGGGCGACGCGGAGAAAGGGGCCCGGCACGGAGCCCCCGAGCAGGCTCCACGCGGCATCGGTGCTCCGGTTCCCATTGGCGCCGACGAGGTTGGGGGCCGCGGTCGCCGCGGGCATGCGGGAGTCCGCGCGGGGCAGGGTCATGCCGGGGGTGCGCGCGTCGCTGGTGCGCCACGCCTCCACAGAGCCAAGCGCCTCCACAGCCGCCTGGACTGCCGCCAAGACGGCCGCCTGCTCGGCGTTGATGGAGTAATCAGGTATGCCGGCGGTGCCGACCAGGCGCGCCGCGGCTCCGATGTGGCCGCGGGATGTGAGCACCATCTCGTACGCGTCGCTCGCCTGCGCCCTGGCTGCGCGCGCTCTGGCCCGAGCGCGGATCTCCGCGGTGTCGTCGCTGCGCGTGCAGCGGCGGGCGAGGACCTCCACGGTACCGAGGCCTGAGATGCCGATGGCGAGCAGGCGAGATGCCTCCGCCAGATTCTCACCGCAACGGTTGATCACGGAGAGTCCAGGGCCCTCGTCCCCGCCGCCAAGGGGCGAGGCGAGCTCGCGGAAGACAGCGGCGAGGTGGCCGCGGGCGTGGTCGGCAAGCACGAAGGCAGCCCGGAACCGCTCCCAGAAGAGCGGCTTCCAGGCAACCGCCGCCATTTGCTTCACGGCGGCGAGTCCTTCACCCCTCCTCCTCCCTCCTCCTCCTCCTCCTCCTCCTCCTTCTCTCTCTCTCTCTCTCTCTCTCTCTCTCTCTCTCTCTCTCTCTCTCTCTTGGTGGTTGTTCCTCTATGCTGCGTTGCGGTTGCGGTGCGGTGCGTCTGAACTTTTCCGGCGAGCGGCTTCTCGCGTGGCGGTGCTCCGCTGGTTAAATACCCAGGGGCCAGCCTGCTTGGGTGGACCCCACCTCCGTAACGGCCTATTCACCCGTGGCCAAAGTGAAAAGTGAAACGACGAGTGGTTGAAAACGCCTGACCGGTGGGGCCGACGTTGCCAGTGAAACAGTACTGGTAGTGAATTCCTGTGGTACTTTTTCCCCCAAGTTAATGCGAAATTCACCTTGTCCACTGTACATCCACACAGCGCACACGTACATACGTGTGTGGCTTCGGGATCTTCGATCGAAGCACGCAAGTCCGCACGTACCGTTTGTTTACCATGCAAAAAAAAAGGCCCCGTGTGTTTCGTGGGCAGGCGTTTGCTGCCTGCAAAGATTTTTCTCTCGACAAAAGAATAATAAATAGAGATGTCTTTTAGGGAGTCCTCCCCGGTGATATTTTCCCGCATCTCCAGGCTGCCATGTGTTAAAAAAGTTGTAATCCGCTTTTGCTACAAAGTTACCTATTTTAACGGTTCGTCTATTTGATAAAAATAAAATAAAAGTTTAAACTTGTTAGAGATCTTGCCTGAATTTCACCGGTAACTATGTAGCAAAAGTTTGTGATAATGTAGCAAACCAGACTTCGCTGACTTTCGCCGGAGAGCAAAACAAGTACGCTATTGTAGCAAAACCGCAAAAAGATTATAGCAAATTAATTGTGCTAATATAGCAAATACGGAAACATCGTCTCACCGGAGACATTGTAGCAAAAAATATATGTAACTGTAGCATTTCGAGAACAACTATTGTAGCAGAAAATTGATACGTAGTACATCTCCATCCTAAAAAACAGAAAATCCAGAGTAGCAAAATCCACAGGCCTTCGGTAGCAACACCAAGCACCGCAGGGAGCAACGTAATGTCTACGCACTTCTATTCTTGTAGACAGTTATTGGGCCTCCAAGTGCAGAGGTTTGTAGAACAACAGCAAGTTTGCCTTAAGTGGATTACCCAATGTTTATCGAACTCAGGGAGGAAGTGGTCAAAGGTATCCCTCTCAAGCAACCCTGCAAGCAAGATACAAGAAGCCTCTTGTGTCTCCAACACACCAATACACTTGTCAGGTGTATAGGTGCACTAGTTCCACGAAGAGATAGTAAAATACAAGTGGTATGGATAATTATAAGTGGTAACGGTGCCAGAAAAGAGCTTGACGGGTAGGAAGAGACTAAAGGCAATCTGAAATAAAGATAGAAGCAAGCAAACATGTAACAGATCTAGTTACAAACGGTGTTTCCATGTTTAGAAACAAGACATAGAGATCATACTTTCGCTAGTGAACACTCTCATATAAATATCTTCTCTTCATGGTACTACTCTGAACTACTCTCCGGTTGGACACTCTAATCCATGGTAGGTCTATAACAACACTCCTCAAAGTTCGCCTTCCCCATCTAGATAACCCCACACTGTCACCTTGAGCGCTAGATGGTTCTAACAAACACCACAATTTCATAGAGACATCCAACTCCAAATATAACTCATAACAAGTATTTTGTAATCTCTAGCCTAAGTGCCACACTGTCAACTTCACACACATGGGGATATCAGAGATTAATTAAAGCACTTGAGTAGCAGAATAGATCTATATTACAAAGCTCACATCTAATAAGATCACGCATAGAGAGAGATGAACACGTAGAGACTTGTAGAGCCCTTAGCCTCGAGGAAGAACTACTCCCTCCTCATTATGGGAATCAACAACGACGATGGAGATGGTAATGGAGATCGATGGAGATGGCTCTGGGGGCATTTCCCCATCCCGGCAGGGTGCCGGAACAGAGACTTTCTGTCTCCCGAATCTCCTCTTCGGTGGCGGCAGTGCTACGGAACTTTTCGTGGCTGTCTGATGGATTATTTAGGGTTTCTGCATCGGGAGGCTTCTTATAGGCGAATAAGCAAGGTCGATGGGCGCCCGAGGGTCCCACACCACCTGGTGGCACGACCAAGGGGACCCGCGCCACCCTATGGTGTGGCCAGCCCCTGGCCCCTCTCCGTCTCATCTTCTGGCTCCATGAGTCTTTCGGTAAAATATCAATTTTGGCTTTTGTCCGGTTCAATTCCGAGAATATTCATTTTCTGGCTTTTCTGGAACCAAAAACAGACAACTAGCACTGTGGCATCTTGTTAATAGGTTAGTCCCAGAAAATGCATAAAAGTATCTCAAAGTATGAACAAAACATAAGAAAGTAGATATAAAACAAGCATGGAACATCAAAAATTATAGATACCTTTACGACGTATCAACATCCCCAAGCTTAACTCCTGCTCGTCCTCGAGTAGGTAAGTGATAAAAAAGAAAGAATATTTTTTGAGGTGACATGCACCATCATAATCTTGATCAAAATATTTGTAAAACATTGATAGCTGGGATCATAGTACTTTAATATAGCATGAAAGATATAGTTCTAACAATAAGACATAGCAACTATGTTGTAACATGAAAAGGTACAAACAAAAGATTCATGAATAACAATGCTTTGCAAGACGTTTATTTGTTTCACATAAAGCAAGCATAATAAGAATGTTATTTAGCTTGTCCCTCATAGTGTAGCAAAACATAAATGCATAGGACACCTTCAAAGTTCATAAGGGTGACTAGATACAAATAGTTTAAGAACAAGCAATAGAAAAGTTATGCATCAATCAACAAGTCTTGAGACAATGCACATAGAACTAAGAATAGCCACTATGCTCTCTCAATAGGTGCATAAAGATAGAAGATGGAGACTCAACAGAAAAGTAAAAGAAAGGCCTTCATAGAAGGAAGCAGGGATTCAAGTCTCATAAAGAGCTCCCAAAAATTATGGTACTTATTAGCTTTCAGCTCTCATTGCCCTTATCATAAGCATCTTGAAGTGATTAAGGTTAAAGTGGACAAACTATGGAGTATATGCTTGACAAAGTATAAGTTGGCAATCTCATGTCCCTTGAATACGAGGGCCGCTCCTCATGCTACTTAAGTTTAGTTACCGGTAAGTTCTTGTCATAGTAAGTACATGTGTATCATAGAGAACCGCCAACGGGGTACCCCTTGTACATGGTATAGAAGCTATCCCATAATCAAAATGACAAGGCAAGTAGACAATGAGCATCTCAACAATCTTCTTATTTACCATGGGAAAATGGTGCCTTTTTCTCTCTTTCTTCTTTTCTCATCTTTTTTTCTCAATCTCTATCTCTTTTTTTATAAGAAGAATGCTTCATAGATTGCTCACTATGGTGATGCTGCAAGTTTCCACCATGATTAGGCATGGCTAACGCTAGCGGCCCAGACGTTTCTCTAACACACATACATAACTCCATGGACTTATAAGCTCCCCTTTCATTTCACACTGATGACATCCATAAACAAAAGAGCATGATATCAACTGGGTACAATGTACAAGTGCAATGTTGAAAGCGTTCCCCATGACAACATGGTTCTGCTAATCCCAACGTATCAGTGCAAGCATATACAACATAGATGACACAATGGTTCAAGTTTATTAGGGGCAAGAAAAGTAAAGTGTGCCATCAAGTTCGTGAGAGCTTTAATCACTAGTTTTCTCATAACAAGTGTAATTCGGAAGGTAGATAAAAACATGAATATACTTGGAATAGCAAATGCTAATAGGTAGGTATGGTGGACTCTTTGGAATAACTTGGTTTTATTTGGAGTTGGATGCATAAGTGGAACTCACACTTGGTATGGAGGCTAGAAAAAGACTGGGAGCGACCAACTAAAAGAGCAATAATGGCCATAATCATGCAAAGCGACAAAACATCATTAATTAAAGCATAAAGTGATATTACAAGTCGAAAACTAAATGATTATAGAGGCTATGGTGACTTGGTATAGTCTTAACATGGTATGAGCATGCGCTAAGTCAACCCAAATAAAGCATTAAAGGAGAATACCACAATATTATGCTTTTATATGCTAAAACAACACATGATTCTTTCAAGGCACATTAAGCAATCTCAATGGTTTGGAACAAGTCATGCTACAGCAATAATCACTAAGCATAAATCCAAAACAATATCAAGCATGACATGATAAAGTCTAGGCCATAGTCAAAAACAAGCTCCTTTTATACCACTTAAGCATGAACTTTCTTACTCTTTTCCAATCCAAATCAACTTATTTGAAACAAATCACAAAGATAATAATAAATAAAGATCAGTGAGCTTGTCTTACAAATCCACAAAGAAGAACTAAAATGTTCTAAGATGAAAGCACAAGAAAACTAAGGCTAAACACAGTGCTAGCAAAAGAGAACACTCACAAAACAATAAGAATGAAAACTAGAGTGTTCTAAACAGTGAAAGAAGAGTGCGTCTCTCTCCAAAAGAAGTGCAAGGGTACAACCAAATTATTTAAGAAAACCAAGCAAATAAAAACTAAAACAAAGATGCTTCAAAAACAACACAATTGTGTATGAAACAATAAAAACAAAGTGTTTGGAAGAAAACCTGAGATTTTTATTGATGAAGAAGGGGATGCCTTTGGCATCCCCAAGCTTTGACGCTTGTAATTCTTGGATATTTCTTGGGATGACACGGGGTGGCATCCCCAAGCTTGAGCTTTAGTCCATTCTTCATCTCATTACATCATTCTTTCCTTACACCTGAAATTTTTCCTTCATACAAAACTTCACACAATCTTCATTAGCAACATTAGTGTACTCAAGATAATAAGTCTTTGGGTTTAGTTCCAACACTAGTAAAACTTCCATTAAAACACAAGCTACTGTAGCACTTCCCTCAAAAAGCTCAATTCCCATAAAAAAACCCAAAAAGGAATCAACAAGAATTAAATGCAAATAATGGCAGAAATCTGTCAAAACAGACCAGCAGGTAAAAACCAATTTTTTCGAAGACCTTCTGTTGCTCAAATTGAAAAGTGTTGAACTAACAAAAGTTGGATGGCAACCTGTGTCAGAAGCACAAAAAATTACAGCTCAAACAGACGTACAAAGTTTTTTCACGAATTTTACAATGAAGCACAAAAATCTGTTTCGGGACAGCACTTCCCCAAATCTTACTTCCCTCTCATTAGACGTTATTCTTGGCAGAAAAATCAAATAAAAAGGATAAGGAGAGGTTATTATAGAAGTAATAACTTCCAAGACTCAAGAAAACTATTGGGTTATCTCTGAAGAAGTACTTTTCTTTAACGCCTTTAAGTTAGGCATGATAGTTTGAGAAGATGCTCACATAAGAAATATGAATTGAAGTAAAAGAGAGCATCAAAAAGCAAACTCAAAGCACATTTAAGTCTAACCCACTTCCTATGCATAGGAATCTTGTAAAGAAACAAGTCATGAAAGCACAAAGCAACAAGAATAGTAAAGCGAAACAAGTGCAACTTCAAGACTTTCAACATAAAGAGGGGAAACTTAATATTATTGAGATGCATAAAACCATGTTTCCCTCTCTCATAATAACTTTCAGTAGCATCATGAATAAAATTAAAAATATAAATATCACATAAAACATTCTTATCATGAGCCACATGCATATGATAATTTATTACTCTCTACATAAGCATAGTCATTCTTATTAATTGTAGCGGGAGCAAATTCAACAAAATAGCTATCATTATTATTCTCATCACCATAATCATCAAATATAGGAGGCATATTGTAATCATAATTAATTTTCTCCTCAATAGTAGGTGGACTGAAAATATCGTATTCATCATTGTAATCATCATATATTGGAGGCATAGTATCATCAAAGTAAATTTTCTCCTCCGTGCTTGGGGGACTAAAAAGATCATTCTCATCAAAACCAGCTTCCCCAAGCTTAGACTTTTCCATAGCATTAGCAATACTGGTGTCCAAAGAATTCCTACTAACAACATTGCTATTAGCATGCAAATATAGTTTCATAGGTTTTTTAATTTTCTCTTCAAACACTTCATGTCCTAACTCAAGATAAATACTATAAAGTTCTTTAATTTTGTTGTTGTTTTCCATTAAGCCTAACTGGTGAAAACAAGAAACAAAAAGACAAAATTGCAGAATCTAAAGGAAATAACTTCGAGCACTCACACCGGAGGATGTGAGTACCTTTTACCTTACCTCCCCGGCAATGGCGCCAGAAAAGAGCTTGATGTCTACGCACTTCTATTCTTGTAGACAGTTGTTGGGCCTCCAAGTGTAGAGGTTTGTAGAATAGCAGCAAGTTTGCCTTAAGTGGATTACCCAAGGTTTATCGAACTTAGGGAGGAAGTGGTCAAAGGTATCCCTCTCAAGCAACCCTGCAATCAAGATACAAGAAGTCTCTTGTGTCCCCAACACACCCAATATACTTGTCAGGTGTATAGGTGCAATAGTTCGGCGAAGAGATAGTGAAATACAAGTGGTAACGGTGCCAGAAAAGAGCTTGACGGGTAGGAAGAGACTAAAGGCAATCTGAAATAAAGATGGAAGCAAGCAAACATGTAACAGATCTAGTTGCGAATAGTGTTTCAATGTTTAGAAACAAGGCCTAGGGATCATACTTTCGCTAGTGAACACTCTCATATAAATATCTTCTCTTAATGATACTACTCTGAACTACTCTCCGGTTGGACACTCTAATCCATGGTAGGGCTATAACAACACTCCTCAAAGTCCACCTTCCCCATCTAGATAACCCCATGATGCGCTCGGCGATTGACGTAGAGCTCGTTGGGAACCCCAAGAGGAAGGTATGATGAGCACAACAGCAAGTTTTCCCTCAGTTGTGAAACCAAGGTTTAATCGAACCAGTAGGAGCAAGGAAACACCCCAAAAGTGTTACTAGCTGAGCTTTGGCAGGGCGCACTACCGGTGCTAGTAGCAACATGGAGACCTGCACAACACAACCACAGAACTTTGTCCCCAACTTGCGATGAGGTTGTCAATCTCACCGTGTTTTGCGGAAAACAAAGGATTAAACGTATCGAATGGAAAGAAGTAAAAGTTTGCAGAAAGTAAACACAAAGCAGTAACAGTTTATAGATTGTATGTAAAGACAAAGGACCGGGATCCATAGTTCACTAGAGGTGGCTCTCCTTAGATAGATAACATGCTGGGTGAACAAATTACAGCGGGGCAATTGACAAACACCGAGAAAGCAATACATGCATATACTAATCATCTTGACTCCTTTGAGACTTGATTGGGCATTACAACATAATACATAGACCGCCATCCAACTGCATCTATGACTAATAATCCACCTTCAGGTTATCATCCGAACCCCCTCTAGTATTAAGTTGCAAGCAACAGATTATTGCTTTACGAATTGCGTGTAATGTAAACAATATGATTGTTCTATGAACAAAGGACTTTTGTTTTCTCCCTAGTAGCAACAGCACATCTAGTACCTTAGAGATTTCTGTCACTTCCCAGATTACTAGAGGCATGAACCCACTATCGAGCATAAATACTAACTCTTGGAGTTGCTAGCATCTACTTGGCCAAGATAGCTACTAACAACGGAAAGCATGCAAGATCTCAAATAACAAAGACATGATAGAATCAATAATCAATCTGAAATAGCATCTCAATATCCATCGGATCCCCGCAAACACAACATGTATGGATTACAATAGATGATCTTGATCATGAACGGAGCTCACAAGATCTAAACATGAAAGCACAAAGGAGGAGAAACCAGCCATCTAGCTACTACATGGATCCGTAGTCCAAGGATGAACTACTCACGCATCACACCGGAGGCTTGCATGGTGATGAAGAAGGCCTCCAGGGTGAATTCCCCTCTCCGGCAGGGTGCTGGGAAGAGCTTCAGATCCCTCCCGATCTAGGGATGGAGATGACGGTGACTACAGACTCGTTCATGGATTTTTGATCGGGTACTTAGGGTTTTCGTCCCGAGGGCAAATTATAGGCGGAAGGAGAGGCCGAGGGGGTGCGTGGCCAGGTGGTGTGGCCAGCCCCTGTCCCTTCTCCGTCTCGTATTCTGGCACTTGATCCCTTCTGGAAAAATATGCACTTTGGCTTTTGTCCCGTCCAATTCCGAGAATATTCATTTTCTGACTTTCTTGGAACCAAAAACAGCAGAAAATAGGCAGCTAGCACTATGGCTCTTGTTAATAGGTTAGTCCAAGAAATCATATGAAAAGTACTCCAAAGTTGGAACAAAACACAAGAAAGTGGATAAAAGCAAGCATGGAACATCAAAAATTATAGATACATTTGCAATGTATCAACATCCCCAAGCTTAACTCCTGCTCGTCCTCGAGTAGGTAAGTGATAAAAAGAAATAATTTTTGAGGTGACATGCACCATCAAAGACTTGATCAAAGTATTTGCAAAACATTCAAAGCTGGGATCATAGTACTTCAATCATAACATGAAAGACAAGGTTCTAGCAATAAGCAAAGAAACTATGATGCAACATGAAAAGGCACAAACAAAAGATTCATGAATAACATGCTTTGCAAGACGTTTGTTTATTTCACATACAGAAAACATAGCATAAAAGTATTCAGCTTGTCCTTCAATAGAGTAGCAAATATAAATGCATAAGACACCTTCAAAGTTCATAAGAGTGACTAGATATAATAGTTTCAAACAAGCAATATCAAGTTATGCATCAATCAACTAGTCTTGGGACAATGCACATAGAACTAAGAATGGCCACTATGCTCTCAAAGTAGTGCATAAAGATAGAAGCTGGAGACTCAATATAATGGTGGAAGAAAGGCCTTTTGTAAAAGGAAGTAGGGATTCAAGTCTCATAAAGAGCTTCCAAAAATTATGGTACTTATAGCTTTCAGCTCCCATTGCCCCTATCATAAGCATCTTGAAGGTGATTAAGGTTAATGTGACACAACTAAGAGGATATGCTTGACAAGTTATAAACCGAAATCTCATGCCCCTTACTTACGAAGACCGATCCTCATGCTACTCAACTTTAGTCACGAGTAAGCTCTTGTCATTGTAAGTATATGTGTATCATTAAGAACCGCCAACGGGGTACCCCTTGCACATGATACGGGAGCTTTCCCATAATCAAAATGACAAGGCAAGCAGACAATGAGCATCTCAGCGATCTTTTTATTTGCTATTTGCATAGGTTTTTATTGAGGATGCTTCATAGAGTGCTCATTATGGTGATGCTACAAGTTTCCACCATGATTAGGCATGGCTTAGGCTAGCGGCCCAGGCGTTTCTCTAACACACATACAAACTCCATGATCTTACAAGTTCCACTTTTATTTCACACCGCCGGGATCCGTAAGCAAAAGAACATAATATCAACAGGGTACAAAGTACAAGTGCAATGTTGAAAGCGTTCCCCATGGTACATGGTTCTGCTAATTTCAACTTATAAAGCGCAAGCATATACGCAACAAAGAAGGACCCAATGGTTCAAGTTTATTAGAGGCAAAAAAGTAAAGTGTGCCATCAAGTTCGTGAGAGCTTTAATCACTAGTTTTCTCATAACAAGTGAAAGGTAGACAAAAGCATGAATATACTTGGAATATCATAAGCTAGTAGGTAGGTATGGTGGACCCTTTGGAATAACTTGGTTTAGGGAGTTGGATGCATGAGTGGAACTCATACCTTGTGGTGGAGGCTAGCAAAAGACTGGGAGCGACAAACTAAGAGAGCAATAATGGCCATAATCATGCAGAGCGACCAAACATCATTGATCAAAGCATAAAGTGATACTACAAGTTGAAAACTAAAGTATCATAAAGGCTATGGTGACTTGTAACAGTCATAACATGGTGTGAGCATGTGCCAAGTCAACCCAAATAAAGCATCAAAGGAGAATACCACTATACTATGATTTAATATGCTAAAACAACGCATGATTCATCCAAGGCACATTAAGCAATCTCAATTGTTTATAACAAGTCATGCTACAGCAAATAATACTAAGCATAAAGCCAAAACAATATCAAGCATGGCATGACAAAGCATAGCCACAGTCAAAAACGAGCTCTTTTTACCACAAAAGTATGCACTTTCCTACTCTTTTCCAAACCAAACCAAACTATTTGCAAACCAAAGTATTAAAGAGGGGGTCCAACCAACTTATTCAGAAAACTAAGCAAACCAATCAAACTAAAAACCAAAATGAAAATGAAAAAGAAGACGCTCCAAGAAAAACACAACTGTGCATGAAACAATAAAAATGAAGCGTTTGGAAGAAACCTGGAATTTTTATTGATAAAGAAGGGGAATGCCTTGGGCATCCCCAAGCTTTGACGCTTGTACTTCTTGGATATTTCTTGGGGTGACACGCGTGGCATCCCCAAGATTGAGCTTTAGTCCATCCTTCATCTCGTTACTCATTTTTTCCATATACCTGAAAATTTTCCTTCATACAAAACTTCACACAATCTCATTAGCAACATTAGTGCACTTAAGATAAACAAGTCTCAAGGTTCAGTTCTAACATCAAATAAACTTCCATTAGAACACTAGCTACTGTAGCACTTCCCTCAAAAAGCTCAATTCCCCAAAAGAACTCAAGAAGGAACCAACAAGAAGCAAATGCAGAAAATGGCAGAAATCTGTCAAAATAGACCAGCAGGTAAAGACGAATTTTTTCGAAGACCTTCTTTTGCTCAAATCAAAAAGTGTTGAACTAACGAAAGTTAGATAACAACCTGGGGCAGAAGCACAAAAAATTATAGCTCAATCCGACATATAGAGATCTCTTAGTAATGTTTACGGTGAAGCACAAAAATCTGTTTCGGGACAGCAACTTTCCCAATCATCACTTCACTCTCATTAGAGGTTACTCTTGGCACAAAAAGCAAATAAAAAGGATAAGGAGAGGTTATTACTGAAGTAATAAGTTCCAAGACTCATCTAAAACTCTTGGGTTATGTCCCAACAAGTACTTTTCTTTAACACCTTTAAGTTAGGCATAAGATGCAAAGAAAGAATCAAGTGTTCTCAAATGAAGAAGCATTAAGACCAAACTTTGTTTTCATAGGAGAAGCAAAATAAATCTTTTCTCTCTTTTTAGGGAAGTGTTCTATACCTTTCTTAAGTGAGAGTTGATATTTAATGGTGCCTTCTTTCATATCAATGATGGCACCAATAGTTCTAAGAAAAGGTCTTCCCAAAGTAATAGGACAAGAAGCATTGTATTCAACATCCAAAACATAGAAATCAACGGGGACATAGGAATCGTTAACCATAATAAGAACATCATTAATACTCCCCATGAGTTTTTTTTAGCATTATCATCAAGTAGGACATTCAAATAACAATCTTCAAGAGGAGGCGAATCAAGCATATCATAAATCCTTCTAGGCATAATAGAAACACTACTATCAAGATCACACAAAGCTTTGAAATCAAAGTCATTCACTTTCATATTAATGATGGGTTCCCAACCATCTTCTTGCTTTATAGGAATAGAAGCTTTATGTTTCATCTTTTCTTCTTTAATTTTTATGAGAGCATCAGTAATGTGTTTTGTAAAAGCCATGTTCATAGCACTAGCATTAGGAATTTTAGCAAGCTTTTGTAGGAACTTAATAACTTCAGAGATGTTGCAACCATCAAGATCAAAATCAACTTTATCATCTAAAGTAGTAGAACTATTAGTAGCCTCAACACTAGTGGTGGTAATAGTAGAAATACTAATGTTTCTAGCAATTTCATCTTCTCTTTCCCACTTAGCATGTAATTCAGCTAATAGTCTAACATTTTCATCAATTCTTACTTGTATAGCATTAGTGGCTGCAAAGGGATTCTCATTAGTTTCAGGTTTAGCAGCCATTTTATTCAAAGAAGATTGAGCTTCAGCCAAAGATGCTATATTTCTTTCAGCATTAGAGAGTTTTTCCTCAATAGTTTTATTGAAAGCAGTCTGTTTACTAATAAACTCTTTAAGCATAACTTCAAGTTCAGAGGGAGCACTCTTATTATTGTTGTAAGAATTCCCATAAGCATTACCATTGTTGGGAGGGTATGGCTTATAATTGTTGTTACCAAAATTGTTCCTATAAGCTTTATTACCATAAGCATTGTTTCCAAAGTTGTTATTTCTTATGAAGTTCACATCAACTTGCTCTTATTGAGCAACCAAAGAGGCTAAAGGAACATTATTTGGATCAATATGGGCTTTCCCATTAACAAGCATAGACATAATAATATCAATCTTATCACTCAAGGAGGAGGTTTCCTCAACAGAATTTACCTTCTTACCTTGTGGATATCTCTCAGTATGCCATTCAGAATAATTAACCATCATATTGTCCAAAAGTTTTGTTGCAGCACCCAAAGTGATGGTCATAAAGGTACCTCCAGCAGCTGAATCCAATAGGTTCCTTGAAGAATAGTTCAATCCTGCATAAAAAGTTTGGATGATCATCCAAGCAGTCAGTCCATGAGTGGGACAATTCTTTACCAAAGATTTCATTCTTTCCCAAGCTTGAGCAACATGCTCATTATCAAGTTGTTTAAACTTCATTATTTCACTTCTCATGGATATAATCTTAGCAGGAGGATAGTATTTTCCAATAAAAGCATCTTTGCACTTAGTCCAAGAATCAATACTATTCCTAGTTAAGGAATTCAACCACTCTTTAGCTTTTCCTCTCAAAGAGAAAGGAAACAATTTCAGCTTAATAATATCACCATCTATATCCCTATGCTTTTGCATCTCACAAAGTTCAACAAAGTTATTTAGATGTGAAGCAGCATCTTCATTACCAATACCAGAAAATTGCTCTCTCATAACAAGATTGAGCAAAGCAGGTTTTATCTCAAAGAAAGTATTTTTAGCCACAGGTGGAGCAATATGTGTGCTCATAAAATCATTGTTGTTGGTGCTAGTGAAGTCACACAACTTAGTGTTTTCAAGAGTAGTCATTTTTTTGGGTTTTAAAATAAGAAAGCAAACAAGTAAAACTATTTTTTTTGTGTTTTTTGAAGAACAAAACAAGCAAACAAAGCAAAAAGAAAACTAAGCAAAACAAAACAACAAAGTAAAGAGATTGGTTATGAGGGACTCCCCTTGTGAAGATGTCCTTGACTCCCCGGCAACGGCGCCAGAAAATGTCTTGATGCCCTCGACGATCGACGTAGAGCTCGTTGGGAACCCCAACAGGAAGGTATGATGAGCACAACAGCAAGTTTTCCCTCAGTTATGAAACCAAGGTTTAATCGAACCAGTAGGAGCAAGGAAACACCCCAAAGGTGTTACTAGCTGAGCTTTGGCAGGGCCTGCACAACACAACCACAGAACTTTGTCCCCAACTTGCGATGAGGTTGTCAATCTCACCGTGTTTTGCGGAAAACAAAGGATTAAACATATCGAATGGAAAGAAGTAAAAGTTTGCAGAAAGTAAACACAAAGAAGTAATAGTTTATAAATTGTATGTAAAGACAAAGGACCGGGATCCATAGTTCACTAGAGGTGGCTCTCCTTAGATAGATAACATGCCGGGTGAACAAATTACAACGGGGCAATTGACAAACACCGAGAAAGCAATACATGCATATACTAATCATCTTGACTCCTTTGAGACTTGATTAGGCATTAGAACATAATACATAGACCGCCATCCAACTGCATCTATGACTAATAATCCACCTTCAGGTTATCATCCGAACCCCCTCCAGTATTAAGTTGCAAGCAACAGATTATTGCTTTACGAACTGCGTGTAAAGTAAATAATACGATTGTTCTATGAACAAAGGATTGTTGTTCCCTAGTAGCAACATCACATCTAGTACCTTAGAGATTTCTGTCACGTCCCCAGATTACCAGAGGCATGAACCCACTATCGAGCATAAATACTAACTCTTGGAGTTGCTAGCATCTACTTGGCCAAGATAGCTACTAACAACGGAAAGCATGCAAGATCTCAAATAACAAAGACATGATAGAATCAATAATCAATCTGAAATAGCATCTCAATATCCATCGGATCCCCGCAAACACAACATGTATGGATTACAAATAGATGATCTTGATCATGAACGGAGCTCACAAGATCTAAACATGAAAGCACAAAGGAGGAGAAACCAGCCATCTAGCTACTACATGGATCCGTAGTCCAAGGATGAACTACTCACGCATCACACCGGAGGCTTGCATGGTGATGAAGAAGGCCTCCAGGGTGAATTCCCCTCTCTAGCAGGGTGCCGGGAAGAGCTTCAGATCCCTCCCGATCTAGGGATGGAGATGACGGCGACTACAGACTCGTTCATGGATTTTTGATCGGGTACTTAGGGTTTTCGTCCCGAGGGCAACTTATAGGCGGAAGGAGAGGCCGAGGGGGTGCCGGGAGCCACCACACCACCCCCTGGCGTGGGCCAGGCCTGGCCGCGCGGCCAGGTGGTGTGGCCGGCCCCTGGCCCTTCTCCGTCTCGTATTCTAGCACTTGATCCCTTCCGGAAAAATAAGTACTTTGGCTTTTGTCCCGTCCAATTCTGAGAATATTCATTTTCTGACTTTCCTGGAACCAAAAACAGCAGAAAATAGGCAGCTGACACTGTGGCTCTTGTTAATAGGTTAGTCCAAGAAATCATATAAAAAGTACTCCAAAGTTGGAACAAAACACAAGAAAGTGGATGAAACCAAGCATGGAACATCAAAAATTATAGATACATTTGCAATGTATCACCCCACACTATCACCTTGAGCGCTAGATGGTTCCAACAAACACCACAATTTCATAGAGACATCCAACTCCAAATATAACTATAACAAGTATTTGTAATCTCTAGCCTAAGTGCCACATGGTGTGCACACTGTCAACTTCACACACGTGGGGATAGCAGAGATTAATTAAAGCACTTGAGTAGCAGAATAGATCTATATTACAAAGCTCATGATCTCAATAAGATCACGCATGGAGAGATATGAACACATAGCTACTTGTAGAACCCTTAGCCTCGAGGAAGAACTACTCCCTCCTCATCATGGGAATCAAGAACGACGATGGAGATGGTGGTGGAGATCAATGGAGATGGCTCCGGGGGCACTTCCCCATCCTGGCAGGGTGCCAGAACAGAGACTTTCTGTCCCCCGGATCTCCTCTTCGGTGGCGGTGGTGCTGCAGAACTTTTCGTGGCTGTCTGATGTATTATTTAGGGTTTCTGCATCGGGAGGCTTCTTATAGGCGAAGAGACAAGGTCGGTGGGCGCCCGAGGGGCTCACACCACCTGGTGGCGCGGCCAGGGGGGCCCGCGCCAGCCTATGGTGTGGCCATCCCCTGGCCCCTCTCCGTCTCATCTTCTGGCTTCATGAGTCTTACGGTAAAATATCGACTTTGGCTTTTGTCCGGTCCAATTCCGAGAATATTTATTTTCTGGCTTTTCTGGAACTAAAAACAGAAGAAAATAGGCAACTGACACTGTGGCATCTTGTTAATAGGTTAGTCCCAGAAAATACATAAAAGTGTCTCAAAGTATGAACAAAACATAAGAAAGTAGATATAAAACAAGCATGGAACATCAAAAATTATAGATACGTTTATGACGTATCACAACGCCGCTCGCCGCACGGAGCAACAATGCCCCTCCTGTATGGAGCAACGCCGACTGCTGCATGGAGCAGCACCGCCACCCGCTCCGGCAGCACATCCCCAACGACAACCTGAGCTCCCCAGTCCCCCATAGCCATGGAAGGGGAGGCGGCTAGGAGGAGGAGAGGGTGGCGGAGGAGGAACCAGATGGAGGCAAAGGAGGGAGGTTCAGGCGGCGCGCATCGGCGCTCCAGGGGAAGAAGTATGGGGAGACCGGCGAGCTGCGGAGCTAGGTAGCCGGCTACAGGGCGGCGTGAGACGCGACCTTCTCCATGGTCGAACTGCCTAGGAAGCAAAGTCGGGGAGAAACATAAGTCGGGAGCGGAACAAGGAGCGCTGCGGCGGAGCTTAACCCTGGACGCTCGGCGCTGGCCGTAGGCGAGACAAGGACACCATCGAGGGTAGGGTTGGGGATTTGTTTCCTATTTTGCTTCTCAGGAGAACAAGGAAGACATGAGGATATCGAGGAGATGAGAACAAGTACGCCGCTTTGTGGGTGGGGTCCGCGGTCGCGTCATGGGTGGGGTCCGTGGTACATCGTGTCGCGTCCTATGTGATGCTGGCCATCCAACGGCCACACACCAGGAGGATGCGACACGTGTTTTCCTCCGGGGCATAGTATCATTTCCCTATATTTTAAGGCTCTCAAATACATTACATTCTTGCCTATACACTCTGGTTTAAAAGATTTACGCACTAGCCAATTATCCCAAAAGACCGATCTGATAGAAAGGCACTAGGCAATATATTTATATTCAACACTTTCCCTCATGTCTAAACTATTTTAGTCCTTAGCGTGCGATAGTTGTAGGCCGCAGATTTTTTTTCTTTTTTAATACTGCGTAAGTAGGGTCTTGAACGAGGCAAGACCTCTTGGCTATATTAAAATACCGAACTGATAGAAAGGGACTAGACAGTATATTTATATTCAATCTGATTAATTCCAAGATAGTTCACAAAATCCAAATCTTGAAATCGTAGGACGGGAAAATTAGCAGCTGACGTGCAAAATATAGTAGTGTCTAATCATACAACTACAAGTAATTTTGAACTTGTAACCTTTGGATAAACAAGAATTGAGCTTGTCCACATTGTCTTAGAAATAACATCTCTTGCATTAATTTATATGTAATACTTGCTCTAAGACTGGAACTTTACCAAAATGTAACTTTACCATGGAGTTAGCCATCATAGAACACTTGAGTTGAGTTATTTGCTCTTTTGTGTGGAATCGTTTAAATTTGCTAAACTATTTATAGCATTGTACCTTGTTGCTTTCAGAAAATGAAGTAGCACTAGTACAGATCGGGTCTTTGCACAGGTGAAAATGGTCCTTCACACACGGTGAATTGAACCGTTGCTATCTATGGGTATGTGATGAGCTTCTACTACGCACACAGTTCCCCGGACCATTTGTAAAGCTTGTTTCTTTCGCAAATGATTTATCATCTTTAATTTGTGAATATCATGACCTTCACAAACAATTTTCGTGTTGAACCATCGACATGTTTGATGATCACAAACATCAAATATTAGTTTAGCGTATGTGTTCATCTCACTTGCCACACGGTTATTTAGTCGAGTCGCATGGTTATTTAAAACACCACACACGGTTTTAGCTATGCAATAACAAGTGATACCAGCAGGCATATGTAGCATATGTATACCAGTTGTACCCATAACTCACCATTGCATGAAAATACATTGGTTGAATTGAATTTTATGTGATTGCACTTTTCATGCACCACCGTACACATGTATTTCGATATAGATTCAATTGATAGCTATACAAATGACTAAATAGTAAGCTTCAAAAATAATTCTTAGTTATGCTTTGTCGCCATGATAGGTTCTGCTGGCCTAATCTTTCATACCACATCTGGTAATTGCCCATTTATTCAGAACCTTTAGTATAATCTTCTCGTTACCTTTGTGATACTCTGGTGACACTGCATAACACATTGTTAATAATAAAAGTGCTCTAAGCAGTGCTACCATATCGATGGTTGGAGGCATAGCCCATGGATGGAATGATTATCAACTGTTTTCACTTAAAAACATGAAAGTGAATCAGCGACATGCTTGAAGCAAAATGGACTGAACATTAACGTACCATTAACACATGATAACTATAGACATATATCTTTGGACTTAGAACATATACATAGAAAAGCAACAATATACATCGGAAAGGTAACAATAAATGAATGCAAGTTTAGAAGTTCTTTTGCAATGTCAAGAAAGTAAAATTCCTATTCAGTGTCGCCAAAATATCATTCCTATTATAAGATGGTGGTTGCACACATAAGTAACCACATAAAGATGGAAAGAAATCGATCATTATACCCATAAACAGCCACATAAAAATGGAAAGAAATAGATCATTAGACACATAAGATCTAACAATTAAATCTAGTCACACACAATAGATCTATTAATTAAATCCAGCCCTACACAATATATCATATAGATCTAACATTCAAATCATGCCATAGAATATAAGATATAGATCAAGCTAGATTACAAACCGATCTTAACACAATATTCTAAGCAGATCCGACATTGCTAACTATGCTAACGAGTATAAAACAAAACACATGATCCTAAGACAATATTCTAACAGATCCAACATTGATAACTGTGCTAATGAGTGTATTAACATAACACATGATCCTATGATAATATTCTAACAGACCCGGCCTTGCTAACTACGGTAATGAGTATACAAATGCATGGTAATGCCATATACCTCTGGGAAGCCGAGAACGGTGGAGCAAGATGGCAATGACGAGTCAGCTTGACCGGCGACAAGGTTCTGCCGAACGTGGTCCCTGCTGGTCCTTATCCTAAAGAGGGGTGGTGGAGGTCAACTAGTGAGACTGGATGCGGTCTCTGCTAGTCGTTACCCTTATATATAGAATAAATTGTAGGGTTTGCTTCTGCTAGTCCCTAATGGACCCAGCAACACACACGGTTTCCTTATCGCACATGTTTTTGCGTAATTCTTCATGTGCGTTGTACGTAGGTCCTTCACATCGCACAAATCAATCTCATCATCATCTCATCATCACAAACATTTTTTACAGCGCAGAAACGCTTGCGCTATGAGACTTGAATAACTGTTCATAATATTTGGACGAATGGGCATGAAAAAATCAAACATGGTTTTCCTTTCCTGTTACAAAAAACACCATTAATAATATTTGGGCATCAACCATCGGAAGGCCTTCATCAAATATGGTTGCCCTTCCCGTGTTACAAAGAGACCGCTAACTTCATAGTAGATGTATATATGGCCTAATCAAACATATCTAAGTTACTAAGCCACCTCCTCGTCACTAGAGGAGATGCCGAAGACGTTGTTGTCGGTGACTGATGCCCGACTAAACGAAGTGTAGATTTAGGATTTTGTGCATTTGCATGCATGCATCTGAAATTTAAGGTAATTTTTTCACCAAATCAAAATACTAGAGTGATTAGAGTTTTATCACTTCGATGCGTTAGGTTTAGGTCATCTGAGGTGAGTGTGATGAACTTTGACATGACCTCTACTATTTTATTGTATCCGTAGGGGAGAGATTTGAATTATAAATAATGTATAACTTAAATGGAATAAGGGAAAATAAAATGGAAATAGTAAATGAATGCATAATACTTTATATTACAATTAAGTAAAATAAATACAGTAAATAAACAACATTAAGTAAAGTAGAATTCGTTATTTCAATCCATATGTAAGTTGGAATAATTAATTGTTTGCAATAAACAAATATAGGTATTATATAATGGAAATAGGAAGGAAGGTATAACTTTGTTAATATAGTCAACACATTACAAAGTCTTTTACATGAGCACAAATACAAATTATTTTGATTAATAATTTATCACAACTCACATATATGTATTATCCAAATGAAATACAGGAAAAGGATAATTTTATTATTCAAAAATTCAAAAACAGGTATTACAATATTTCTTTACAATAAAAGAATAAATTAAAAGAATAATAATAATGATAATAAGGTAAACTAATGTATTACAATGCCTTTACATTATTTTAAAATAGAAAAGAAAAATACACAATGGATAAAAAAGTCTAAAACTAAAATCTAAAACAATTTTACTTCTTGTTCTTGTTCCTGCAAAAAGAAAGTGGAAACAAAAAGAAAAGAAAGAGTTAGTGTCAGAAATTATGCTCTCAGTCCAACATCGCAATGCACTGTTATTATCGTCATTGAGCCAGTTAAAAAACGGGGTAAGCTTCAATAAACAAATAGCATCTGTTCTCATCAAAATTGCCTCAGTACTACATCATGGACTAGCGAGAGAAAAGTTTCACCAAGTCTTGTAATAAAGCAAAAGGTAAAACACCAGTAAAAGATCAAATTTTCACTTGATCTGATCCTGAACTGAATGCAAGCAGGCAGACAACTGAGTCACTGCATGTTTGTGTGCTGTCAACATAGGATAACCAGAAAATGGGATAAGAGCACAACCGCAGCAACAGAGTACCCACTATATGGAATGTGCTATTCTATGACCTTCTAATAGTGACCGTGGATAAAATCGACATAGAGTTATGATAATTTCGCACCATATGGTCATAAGCCATTCAGGAGGTTCAAAACCTTAAAAAATTATGACGATCTTGCTAAAAAATGTCATAGTTTCACCAACTCAAATCGTTATAACCCAGTGAATGCAGCTTACGGCCTTATTTGTACCTCACTAGGATAATTTAAAATCGTCAAACCGTCCAAATTATAAAAAGTTAAAATGAGAGGTCATCCATGTCAACAATTGTGCCTATGTGTCGTGTCAGATCTTGACTATGTGTCCTATCCATGCTTAAGTGGCACTGCTTGAATCTACTAGGATGCATATTTACCCAAACTGACAAGTGGACCAATTTCTAACATGATAAGGGGACCCCCCACCAAACTGAAATGTGGGGCTATCCGCGACATGACATCCTGGACCAAGTTTCACTCGCCTTGTGGATTATATTTCCAAAAAATAACTTGAACCGAGATTTGAAATGCCGAGCTCCCAGTCAGACTGCCGCTGCTAACCACTAGAGCAACTGATCGTTCTTATCAAACTACTACAACGAAGCATTATAAGCACACATTTACTGGCTGGGCAAGCCTTCACTGCGCGGACTGCGCTGCGCTGTTAGCTTGGGACGGCCTTCACTGTGCGCGTAGATTAGGTCCGGGCCTCCGGGCTGGTCCAGTTACAATTTTTTCTACTTTCTTAATTCTTTTGTAGCTTTTTCATAAGAAGTCTAAAAAAATTGTTTTTTGTCTCTATTTTTTATAAAATTCAGTAGACATAGGATGTTAATTAGAAATAATTTGATTATTTGATGATAGTGGATTTATTAATCCCATATTAGTCCATAGTAGGGATAATATGATAATTCAAAATATGAGTTCGAAACTAGGGAGTGGCCGTTCTCGTCTAGGAATTGAGCCTCGCTAAACTTGCAATGGATCTCTGATGAAATTACATATTGTGACCCTAAAAATGATTTTTCCAAAAAAACATGAGCATTAGATCATGTACATGTAGTTGAAATCTGACCCACTTCATACCGATTATGTAGGAATTTGTCTTTTTCACAAGGGGTGAATGGAAAGGTTTAAGATACCCCGGTTGGAAAATTTTCCATGTAAAGTGGTGTAGTATTTTTGAAAAATTTGGTGGTACCATTTTGAAACTTTCATTTGGTGGTTGCTTCATAAAACATCCCGTTTTTGACACTCGGAAAACAAAAAATAGCTTTTTGGTGCGATGAAAAGGAAAATTACTCCTTCAACCTTGTTCGCCATCCGAAGATACACATGTGTGCACAATATAGACACATTATCATAAACTATGTCGTGATTCTAGCTATAACATTGATCGTTTGGCCTCAAAGCCATGAAACCTTGGACATGGTAGCTCATTGCTAAGAAGGTTTTCCTGAGATATCCGCAATATCCCAAATTTGATATTTTTCCTTGTAACGATGTCACCTAACATGACACCACGCGAATGGTTTACGTTATTTGTATTGTTTTTGAATTTTTATGCCTATTTCAAACTATGACCAAAACGACGTGCAAAATTCTTAACTAGGAGTTGAGCCTCACTAAAATTGCAATTGATATATGATGAAACAACATATTGTGACCCTAAAAAATAATTTTTACAAAAAATCATGAGCATTATATTATGTACCTGCAGTTCAAATCTAACCCACTTCCTACCGATTCAGCAGGAATTTGTCTTTTCACAAGGGGTGTACGGAAATGTTTAATATACCCCGATTGAGACATTTTCCATGTAAAGTGATCTAGTATTTTTTTTAAAAATGGGGTGGTACCATTTTGAAACTTTTATTTGGTGGCTGCTTCACAAAATACCTCGTTTTGGCACTCAGAAAATAGAAAATGGATTTTGGTGCGACAAAAAGGAAATTTTCCTCCTGCAAATTTGTTCGCCATATCAAGATGCACATGTGGGCATAATATGGGTACATTATCACAAACTATGCGGAAATTCTAGCCATAACATTGGTTGTTTGGTCTGAAAGTCATGAAACCTCGAACATCATAACTCATTTCATAGAAGGTTTTCCTGAGATATCTTCAATATTTCAAATTTGATATTTTGCCTTGCAACTATGTCACATAACATGACACCACGTAAAGGTTTTACGTTGGCTGGTTTGTTTTTTAATTTCTTATACCCATTTTAAACTAAGGTCAAAACGGTTGGAATTAAAATTCTTTGCTAGGAGTTGAGCCTCGTTAAACTTGTAATAGATCTCTAATGAAACAACAAATTGTGACCCTAAAAATAATATTTCCAAAAAATCATGAGCGTTAGATCATGTACTTATAGTTCAAGTCTGACCCACTTACTACAGATTTGATAGGAATTTTTCTTTTTCACGAGGGGTGGATGGAAATGTTTAAGATACCCCGATTGACATTGTCCATGTAAAGTGGTGTAGTATTTTTTGGTAACATTTTGAAATTTTTATTTGGTGGTTGCTTCATAAAATACCCCTTTTTGGGAACTCAGAAAATAAAAATGGCTTTTTGGTGCAACGAAAAATAAAACTTCCTCCTGCAACATTGTTCGACATCCCAATATGCACATGCATGCATAATATGGACACATTATCATAAACTATGCCATGATTCTAGTCATAACATTAGTCGTTCGGCCTAAAAGCCATGAATCCTCGAACATGATAGCTCATTTCTGAGAAGGTTTTCCTATGATATATTCAATATTCCAAATTTGATATTTTTACTTGCAACTATATCGCATAGCATGATACCACAATTTTTTATTGTTTGGATCATTTTTAAATTTCTTATGCGTGTTTCAAACTACGGTCAAAATGGCGGGCATGTAAATTCTCGTCTAGGGGTTGAGCCTTGGTAAACTTGTAATGGATCTCTGATTGAACAACATACTGTGACCCTAAAAATGATTTTTTCAAAAAATCATGAGCATTAGATCATGTACATGTGTTCAAATCTAATCCACTTCCTGCCGATTCAGCATGAATTTATCCTTTTACGAGAGGTGGACATAAAAGTTTAAGATACCCCGGTTGAGATATTTTTAATGTAAAGTGGTATAGTATTTTTGAAAAATGGGTTGGTACCATTTTGAAATTTTTATTTGGTGGTTGCTTTACAAAACACCCCGTTTTTGGCACTCGGAAAATAGAACATGCCTTTTTGGTGCGACGAAAAGGAAAACTTCCTACTACAACATTGTTCACCATCCTAACATGCACATGTGTTCACAATATGGGCATATTATAATAAACTATGACACGGTTCTAGCCATAATATTGATCGTTTGGCCTAAAAGCCATGAAACCTCGAACATGATAGCTCATTTCTGAGAAGGTTTTCCTGAGATATCTGCAATATTCCAAGTTTAATATTTTTACTTGCAACTATGTCACATAACATGACATCGCATGAAGGCTTTATGTTGTTTGGATCGTTTTTGAAATTTTTATGCCTATTTCAAACTATGGTTAAAACAGTGGACATGAAGATTCTTAACTTGGGGCAACATTATTCAATAAATATAAAAACTTCCTCCAACAACATTGTTCTCCATTCCAATATTGTTCCTCGAAAACATTGTTCTCCATTCTGACATTGTTCCTCCGACAACATTGTCCATGGCCTCTAATTTATATGATTCCAGACTCAATATTTCTTCTCTTGAAAACTATATTTTTGTGAACTATTAATTAGACACGACCTTTAATTCCCTATTGTACTATATTTTTATCAATTGTTCAAATGTTTCTCAAAATGTTGGATTTAAATGTCCACAAAATGTTGACCTTTTAAAATTCATCAAACTCTCTTCTCTCTTTTCTGAAAAATACAGATAGAAATGGAAACATGTTTTTGTAAAAAAAAATCCCCAACCGCCAGGCCCAAGACCCAGCTGATCTAGCCCACCTACACACATCAACCCTAACATTCTCTACCCCTCTTATCGTCATGTCGCTCCTCTCATAGTCACACATTGCTCCTCCTCCGCCGCCCTTCTCTTCTCCCCCCGAACCCTTGCCTCAGCTCCACAACTCTACTCCCTCCTTTTCCCTCCTTCTCCCTACTCCCCGCAATACGTAGATCCCGATCATCAATTGGTATGCCCCATCCAGATATGGAGCCAATGCACCTAATCCACTCATCCGTGGTCGACCACCATGGAGACCGAGTGGAGTACTCAGAGCTTGTGGTTTTTCCCCATCCCCACGATTAGAGCCCTCTACACGATGCACCCCAGATCCCTCTATCCATCTTCTTCACCCATCTATTAACAACAGAGACAGCATAGAACTGAATTTTTTGTTATTGTCTTGATGGTTTTTTAGAGTCCATGTACTCCTCTGCATCATGAGCGAACGCCTCCTACCCTGCTCCCTCTCCCTCTTGGTGTCTATTTGAGATTGTTTGGTCGGAGTCAGAGATCAATCAGCAGTACTACTGGGACCAAGATGCTTCCGTCCATCTTCAACACGACTCTGACCCACGACTCTGACCGCTCTGAGCGCTGGCGGCGTAGCGACGAAGACGACACGCCGCCTTCAACCCTGCTCCCGCCACCGCCAACGCTCTTGGCATTGCCTTCAACCCCGCTCCCGTTGTCCAGCTCCCAGTGGCCCTACGTCTCCAACGGAAACCTAGCTTTCTATCAGGTACATTATGTCCCCGCTGAAAGGGCACGTATGCCCCCATGTATGATTTTGGTAATTAATGACAATCTCTATGGACTAATGTGTAAATTGAGTTTCTGCTTGTAGGTTTGTCCATTGGCATCGCTTGGACCATGTGTTGGTCTCAAGGTTAAAAAATAAGAAGAAATTTCCAAGGGCTTTGTGCCTATTGGAATCTTATTGAAGAAGAATAAGAAGAGGAAGATCAAGTATGTATTGAAGAAAAAGAAGCTAGAGTTCCTTATGGCCATCTTCAAGACATCATCAAGAAATGATGTGCAAACTCAAGGTGCACCATCTCTAGAAGATTTCATGTGTGAAGCTTACCATCCTCGGCGATCATGGAGTGATGAAGACAAGGTCAAAGAAGAGGTTTCTCCATGAAGTATGGGGGAGCCATTCGCAAGTATTCGTCAAGCAAGAGCAAGCAAGAGCAATCAAGAAAGGTGTTCCATCTTGAAGGTGACAAGATCGTCTACAATAAGCTCAAGTGGGATGCTCAAGGAAAAGGTATGTTCTTAATTTTTTTTTCTATTTTATCGGTCTCTTCGAGTGTTGGGAGACCGGGTTTAGGATAGATAGTCGTACTATCAAGAGGGACACTCGAGTGGGTGACTCGTTCATATCTTTCGGAGAGAGCTCAAACCTTTGCATACATAATATCATCTTTCTTGGTTGTTGTTTGGTTCTTGTCCATGTGAGGATCTAGAGCTTGTGGTTATCCTCATAACAAGCTCTAGTTCGTCAAAAACGGATTTCTCGGATATATCTTATTACAGTTTTGATTTTGTGGGTTTTCCGGCTCCACACCTTGGGTGATATCTCACATATATATTTATTGTATTTTTGTTGGATTCTACTCGTCGCTATCTTTCCAACAAAATTGGTTTCATCTCGTTTGGAGTTCGGATGCAAAAGTTATGGCAGTTTTGGTTCTAGAATTTTGTCTTGACCAGAAGTTCCGGCCGTCCACTGGTAGTACCGCTAGGGCATTTGCCGCCGGTAGTATCGTTGTTAATTCTGGCCCAACTTCCGGCAATCCCGATTTCTGTTCAGTAACCTCTCTGTTTTGGTCGTGTATGTTTGTTAGAACTTCGGTCAGAAGTTCAGGCAGTAGTACCGCTAGGGCATATTTGCCATCGGTAGTAACGGTGTAATTTCCGGCGGTAGTACCGGCCAACTTATTTTCTCTTTCCGCGTCGCTGTTTTTGACCATTGGCTGAGTGCCACCGGTAGTACCGACCACCCACCAATACTAGCGGACGTGCATGGAAATGTGCATAACGGCCAGATCGGGGAGCCCTTTAAAAGGATCTCGCCTTCCCCTTCGTGGGGTGAGCTCTTTTGGACAGTTTTTCACTCTCTCTCCTCCATTATTGACCTTGAAGAGCTTTCCCTCTTGATACATTGCAAATGTATCGATAATTTTTGATGTTCCATGCTTGGTTTTATCTACTTTCTTATGTTTTATCCACACTTTGGAGTACTTTTTACATGATTTCTTGGACTAACCTATTAACAAGAGCCATAGTGCCAGCTGCCTGTTTTCTGCTGCTTTTGGTTTCAGGAAGTTAGAAAATGAATATTCTCGGAATTGGATGGGACAAAAGCCAAAGTTACTATTTTACAGGGGGACACTTGGAGCCAGAATACGAGACAGAGAGGGGCTGGGGCCTGGCCACACCACCTGGCCGCGCGGCCAAGCCTGGCCCGCGCCAGGGGGTGGTCTGGCTGCCCCAGGCACCCCCTCGGCCTCTCCTTCTGCCTATATATTGCCTCTTATACGGAAACCCTAAGTACCGATCAAAATTCCACGAAAGAATCTGTAGCCGCCGTCATCTCCATCCCTAGATCGGGAGGGATCTGAAGCTCTTTCCGGCACCCTTCCGGAGAGGGGAATTCACCCTGGAGGCCTTCTTCATCATCATGCAAGACTCCGGTGTGATGCGTGAGTAGTTCATCTCTAGACTACGGGTCCATGTAGTAGCTAGATGGCTGGTTCTCCTCCTTTGTGCTTTCATGTCTAGATCTTGTGAGCTCCGTTCATGATCAAGATCATCTATTTGTAATTCTGCATGTTGTGTTTGCATGGATCCGATGGATATTGAGTTGCTATTTCAGATTGATTATTGATTCTATCATGTCTTTGTTATTTGTGATCTTGCATGCTCTCCATTGTTAGTATATATCTTGGCTGAGTAGATGCTAGCAACTCCAAGAGTTAGTATTTATGCTCGATAGTGGGTTCATGCCTCTGGTAATCTGGGGAAGTGATAGAAATCTCTAAGGTACTAGATGTGTTGTTGCTACTAGGGAGAAAACAGCAATCCTTTGTTCATAGAACAATCGTATTGTTTACTTTACACACAATGCTGAATGCAATTATCTGTTGCTTGCAACTTAATACTGGAGGGGGTGTCGTGGTGGTGGCACGACAGATGCCATGTATAGGCTAAAGATGGTGCCAGTGAGTGCTATGGGAATCCAGGGAGATAGAGCGTGGTGATTGCACGCACGGAAGTTCTTGTATTCTCTCTATCAATGGTGTTTACAAGTGCTCTTGAGGCCCTTAGCAAGAATGAGACAATGTCTCTTACCCCCACTAACTAGCCCTAGAGTTCTACCTTAGACAAAGAGTGATTCCTCTATCTGCCATCCCTCTCTATGGAGGCCCCGATGCTCCTTATATAGGGGAGCCCGGGTTACAATTCTAGGGCACAGGTGGCAGCATATTCTACGAATATGCTCCTTTCCTAAAGCAGATGCTTCTTTATTCTTCTTTAACGGCTCGTTCGGGCTTTGGACGTAACCCACAGCATCATCCTTGTCTTTTGGTGTCACGGGCTACGTCATCTGGCTTTGCCCGCGTCACCTTGGTCGCCACCGAGCCGCTGGTCCTCTCCTTTACTTTACTTTGCACATGCTTCAACTAATAAATCCACCTTTTGACCAGCGGGGGATTCCTTCTCTTTGAAGCTAAGATAGTCTGGATATCATATAGCTAATTCGGCTTACCCATTTACCTAGAAAACAGATAGACATGGCCGACATAAATCTTATGCCGGCCGGACCATTGTCAAGGAAATGCCCCATGGGCTAGGCCACACCATGATTCGGCCTGCCTTGAGGTGACCCGGTCAGCACTTTGCTTTGACCGCGCCGTACCCCGGCTAACTCGGCCCTTATACCCCGGTGTTGCCCTACCCGGGGGTATCCCCCCAACATTAGTCCCCGAAGCTGGTGCGGTCTTAGCAACTTTTAGTTGTTAAGGCCATAGCAGGTTCCCATATCCAAATCTTTTACTTCTTGGGCCGAGTTATCTCGTAGCCCGAAGTTTCACATCTTGCGACCCTTCACTCTTTCCGAGTTATCCCTCGTTGGCTAGGTCTTTTGCTTGCTTATCCGGGTTACCTTTCCTTCTCTCATACTCTTCTGCACATCCTACGTGGAGGGTAATAATCATTTGCCTAATTTTAAGGGCCATGCGCATTTACCGCGCCGGTTACTGTCGCCGCGTCAGGCATAACTGTTGTAAACGTCCCATCACTGCAGCGCCTCGTTAACTGTAACACCATGTCATGTCATGGGATCGCTTGCTCCCGTGGACCCTCTTGTGGCCTTGTTCTTATTGGTTGCTTGGGCCGCATACACGCTCGCTGCGTGCGGCACGCCACCCGCAAAGGATCCCACGACGCGCGCGTGGCACGGTTAAGTAGAGGGTGCGATGCACTCCCAGGGGAAGTTCCCCCATTCACGCCGCGCTCCATTGCTCTCTCTTTCACTGCGACTCCGCCGCCGCGGGTTTTCTTCTCCACGAGCGCCACTGCGACCGTGCTCCGGCAGTGTTTCACGCTTGCGCCACCGTTCCCAGTGCTAATCTCCACCACAGGGCCTTGCGCTTCCCATTTCCCTTCTTCCGGCTACCATTATTCCGATTACCCTCTCGAAAACTTCGATCTCACCATGACAGAGGCAGAGGCTTCGATGGTGGCGCAGCAGGAAGAAGGGACGGAGGGCCGCGAGCGCGGATGCTAGGACGGCTCCACCGTCCGCGAGGAGGACCTGGCTTGGCTCCATGCCTCCCGTCGCATCCCCGCCGGTGTCGCCTGCCGCCTCCCTGCCGGTGAGATTACTCCTGCCCCCAAATCTAGGGAATATGTGGTTTTCTTGTTGCATTTCCAACGCGGCTTCAGCCTCCCCACCTCTGATTTCTTCTTCGATTTCATTTCCACATACAAACTGCAACCACATCATCTCCCCGCAAACGCTATCACTTCTCTGTCCTCCTTTGCCTCCGGCATTGAAGGATACATTGGCCTCTGGCCAACCAAAGAACTTTGGATCAAGTCCTTTGGTCTGCGGAGGAACGTGGTTCCGGATAAGAAGATTGTCCCGGAGGACAAGCACCTGACCCAATGTGGTGCCGCCTCCATCTCTCCATGTAAATAGTCCGTGTTCCCCCGGGTCACTGGGCTTGAATCTTGCAAGGGCTAGGCCTGGACTTTCTTCTATGTCCGGAACACCACCAAGGAAGACCAGATCCGGCTGCTCCCTTTCAGGTTCGGCCCTCCAGACGTCTCGCTTTGGGAAAGCATTCCCAAACACGCCACGGCTTTGGCGAATCAAGTGGCACGCCGGATCATGGAGCTGCTTAAGGAGCACCTCCGGGGGGAGGATATTATGATTACTTTCATCCGCAGCCGGGTCTCCTCCCTCCAGAAGCGATCCCACAAGATCTGCTATCTATCTTAGCGGTCCTCTTGACCCTCACCAGACCTCCTCCTTTGAGCTGGATAACTCGGCGGTTTACCGCCGGGTTAAGTCCATATTTAACGGGGAGAAGGAGTTCTCCGAGGCCTGGGAGTGGGGACTTGAGCCCTTCACCCGTACCAACCCCCCTCCAAAGGTAAATTACTCTTTTCTGTTTTCCGAATCTTCAACGCATGTCGGTTTCCTTCTGTAACTTGGCCACTATCCTTTCAGAAATTTCTCCAGCAACCATTGGAGGATGGCGAGGTACCAGCGAGTAAGTGGTTGGAGGACCGTCCCGAGGGAGACGAAGTGGAGACTGATCCGGAAGCCTTCTTGCCTGCCCTGGACGTCGTCAAACGCAACGCTGGTAAGGCCTCTTCTCTAAGGGACTGGCCAGACGATGATGATTCGGACATTGAAGTCCGTGAGGTACTTGATCCAGTTCTTATCTCTTATTTGCACCTGGCTTATGTTTGAATGTTCAGCTAACCCAGACGCTCAGGTCCATGAGGTTCCTCCACTTGCCACCGGTGGCCCGGCCCCGGCCCCTTACCAGAAGCGCGCAGCTACCCTGGCCGCAGCTTCGGAGGTGCCGCCGCCCAAGAAGAGGCAGAAGAAGTCCGGGGTTATACCCTCGGCCAAGCCTGCCACCAAGAGCACAGTCCGAAGGGCACCCAAACCTCGGGCTCCTCCTACCGTAGACGAGTAAGTCCTTTTAGCATTGCTACTTTGGATCTTTTCTTCACTTGCCTTTGTTTCTGGTTGGTTCTCTCTTTTTAACTCGCTGTCCTTCCTTTTTTCTAGAGCTCCTGTGGATATTATCTAGAGTGATTCCGGTATAGCCTCCCCTCTCCAGAGCGGTCCCTCTCCCCCCGCAATGATGATCGTCATCCACTTAGCCCTATTCAAGAGGGTTTTGCGGCCGCGCCTGACCAGAGCCTACCTCGTCAAGAGGAGGGCAACATCGGCGCGGGGGGTAGTGGGCCGGATCTGGATACGATGATGCCGGATCTCTCCAGCTCCTCGGCCTCTATGCCCAATGTTGAGGCGCCAGCTTCATCGGCGCCGCCCCCAGTATCTCCAGTACTAGCAACAGCACCAGCAGTACCATCAGCATCAACAGCAACAGCACCAGCAGCGGCAACACCAGCACCAGCATCAACAGCACCAACAACAACAGCAACAACGGCACCAACAGCAGCAACAACAATAGCACCAGCAGCAGTAACAACAACAACACCAGCAGCAGCAACAACAAGAGCTTCCAAGCCTCCCAAGGGAAAAGCTCCTTCGGCCCCCACCGGGTCTGTCCCTTCAATTACTGACTTCTTTCAACACGCTCCTCAACCTTCATCCGGCAAAGCTAGGAAGACCTCCGGGTCAGCTTCATCCAGGCCAGCTTCCGGATCAGAGGGCAGCAAGCAGCTGGTTCTGCACACCAGTCCCGCTGCGGCTCAATCCGCCAAGCGTGAGGCCCATGGGAAGGGCTTAGTGACGAGCCATTCTTCGAGCAACGAGAGTTACAGTCCACTACTCCTTGAGTACATGAAAAACTAGAACAATGCCAAATTCGTCGACCCCAAGACGATCTCCTAGAAAGGTTCGGCCCAGCCGAGTTCAGCGCACAGATGAACTCCGCTACCAAGGCTATCTCCCTAGCCGTCCGGATGATGGAGGTAATCCTTTTTCTCTGCTGTTGGTGGTTTTCATAACTTAACATTTGTAGATATATCCCCTAGTCCCCGAGCCTCTGAGGGAATAATTTGTTATTCGGTCGGATGCTCCTTAGTTTTTGTTCATAATGTCATTAACTTGCAATAAATTTTGCGCCGGGTCTAGTTCCCTTAGACTGGATCTTGTAGACTTCGAATATCCACACACCTAGAGCCAGGTTAAGTTCCACTTGGCCCGGATCTTGTAGACTTCGAATATCCACACACCTAGAGCCAGGTTAAGTTCCACTTGGCCCGGATTTTGTAGACTTTGAATATCCACACACCTAGAGCCGGGTTAAGTTCCACTTGGCCCGGATCTTGTAGACTTCGAATATCCACACACCTAGAGCCGGGTTAAGTTCCACTTGGCCCGGATCTTGTAGACTTTGAATATCCACACACCTAGAGCCGGGTTAAGTTCCAGTTGGCCCAGATCTTGTATACTTCGAATTATTTTTACTTTGCCTCTGAACTTTTGTCTCTTTCTTGTTTCAGATTACCACTAACCACCGAACCGCTGAGTTCCAGCGCCTGCTGGACTCCTACAAATACATGCGCAGGTGTTATGCTAAACTCCTGGAGGAGTACCAGAAGAGGGGTTGGTTTCCATTCCTCTTCCCTCCTTGTTCATTCAAACTTCTTAGAACTTATATGAATGTCTTGTCCGAATTACGCAGCCGAGGTTGAAGATGAGAATATAATTATGAGGAAGAACCTTGCGGAGATCAAAGGTAAACTCATCCCCTTTACATAATCATCGTTCCCTCCATGCTTTATCCGGTGGACACTCATATTTTGGGTCGTCCGGATCATGTTGCAGTTGCTCTTGACGATAGTGTCCCCATGCCTGAATTGATGACCCACTGCCTCGAACAAGCAGGGAAGTACAAAGCTAAGCTGAAGAAGAAAGACGCAGAGATATCTCGGCTCCAACAGCAAGACTCGGAGATTACTCGGCTGAATACCGAAATCCAGAGGCTTAAGAGCTCTCATTAGTCCGTGCTGGAGAAGGCCGATCAAGAGTTTGCCGAAGAGAAGGAGCGTTTAATCACTCAAATCTCTAAGGACAAGAGCCTACTGGAGGAAACCGACGTCAAACTTACGTCGGCAACCACCGAGTACGAAAAACTCCGGGTCCACAACGCCAATGTTGATTCCGAGCTTTAGCGACTCCTCTTCCAAATTGCGCGTAAGTTCTCCGCCCTTGCTTGATCTGTTACTATTCGGATTTGGTCCATCCGCTCACTATTTCTCCTCTTATCCTTAGGCAAATTTCCAGAGAGTGATACGTTCGCTGCCTCTGCCGTACGCCAATCCCGTGAGCAGCGTGGAATTTCTGTTGGCCCGGATGACGAACCAATCCCTTACACTACAGAAGATCTCCTGGCGAGTCTCACCGCTCATCTTGAGGTGGTAAAGAATTTTGGCTCGGATATTGTCCCAGCTGCAACGCAGATGTTCGGCTGCCTCTGGCCCAGTGAGACCATTCCCAAGAAAACCTCGGACTTTATAGCCAAACTGATGGAATGTGACACGCAGCTGCATTTGTGGCGTGAATCTGCAGCACGGGCTGGAGCCGACATTGCTCTGAAGTTTGCGCTCTCATGGTATGAAGGGATTGACTTGGCATTGCTCAGTCATATGCGCACCGGGTCTAAGTGGTGCAAGGATCTGGAGTGGATCGCGCGCCGCCAGGCCTATGCCAACAAGCTCATCCAATACTCATTCTGCCATGCCTGGAATGAGGGGCCGAGTTATCTTGATGTCGCTGATGATGAGGTTATTTTTGGAGTTGAAGAGGAAGGGAGCGAGAGCGAGGGCTCCGAGCTAGGAGACGAGGCTAAAGACCCGGAGGACAATGAAGTTGACCCGGAGGACGAAGCCGAAGCTAGTGCTCCTCCCGCACACTCCAGAGTACCTCCCTCCTCAACAGATGATTCTTCTGCTGCTCCTGCCCCTTGAAAAACACTTACCATATTTATCAGATCCCCAGAATGCCGGGTGCAGATGTACTTAAATACCTTGGTTTGTTTGTGCTACAATTTTATGTTCCGAACTAAGTTTTTATTGTCGGATTATCGTGGGTGAAGTCCCCGAGTTTCATTTTCTTGTTCCTCCAATTTTTGACTCGACTCGCGTCTACCTTGATTCGTTTTTTGACTTACGAGTCCGAGGTTCAAAAAATTGATTTAACAATACTTGAAACCTTGAGATTAGCTCAAAATGATTCGGCATTTTAGTGAAGAAAATAACCTAAGGGTTAGCCAAAAAACCAATGTCGGCCCGCTTATGTTCTTTCCCTTAGTCATTTTTCATGTGCTTTGCCATTCCAAACTTGTTCACTTGCTTGCCATGAAGCCAATTCTTGTTGGACAGCAGCAAAGTCGAAGAGTTAGGTTTTTGGTGCTAACACATTACTAATCCAACTAATACATAAGCGACTTAACGCAGTTGACACAAAAATACAAAAACAAAAGACAAGTGTTATAGCAGTCCCCGAGTCTCTGCTCGGGGTGGAAAAGTTTTTATTGATAAGCTCACTGTCGACATACATACCGACATACGAGTAGTTCAGATACATTCACCTCTTAGGTGTAGAAAGGACGCAATAGTGCTATGTTCCATGGTCTTTTGGATTCCTCTCCAGACCTGTCCTCCTTGTTCTTTTGCTGGGGTTGTGCATCAATAAGATAGTAGGAATCATTGTGCAAAGCTTTGCTCACAATGAAGGGCCCTTCCCATGGGGGGATAACTTATGCATGCCAGCGGTGTGCTGTATTAGCCTTTGCACCAAATCACCTTCCCGAAAAACTTGGGGGTTTACTTTCTGTCTATGATAGCATCGGAGATTTTGCTGATATATGGCGGATCTAGACAAGGCCAGTTCTCTCGCTTCTTCCAGTAGATCAACATCATTTTGCCAGGCTTCGCACACTTCGGCTTCAGTGTATTGGGTGACCCTAGGCGAATCATGCTCTATGTCGGCTGGTAATATAGCTTCTGCCCCATATACCAGAAAGAACAGCGTATAGCCTGTTGATCGATTCGGAGTTGTTCTTAAACTCCATAGTACCGCTGGTAGCTCTTCTATCCAGCACCCCGCTGATCTTTGCAGCGGCTTTATGAGCCGGGGTTTTATCCCGGATAGTACCAGTCCGTTGGATCTTTCCACTTGTCCGTTTGATGCGGGGTGGGCGACTGAAGCGACATCTAACCGGATCTTCTTTTCCTTGCAGAATCTCGCAAACGCTCCTTCAGCGAAATTCGTCCCATTATCAGTTATGATGCTATGGGGGTAGCCGTACCTTAAGATTATATCCTTGAGGAATCTTACTGCTATTGCCCCATCACATTTTCGAATCGGTTTTACTTCAATCCACTTGGTGAACTTGTCAACCATGACCAGAATATGGGTCATCCCTCCTTTGGCTGGCTTAAATGGTCCTACCATGTCTACGCACCATACAACAAATGGCCACGTAATGGGGATAGTTTTCAGCTCTGACATTGGCAGGTGAGTTTTCGTGGCGTATCTTTGACAACCATTGCATTTTCTCACCAAGTCCTCTGCTTGCTCCAAAGCACCGGGCCAATAAAACCCATGCCGGAAAGCCTTTGCCACTAAGGCCCTTGAGGAGGCATGGTGGCCACATTCCCCTTGGTGAATATCTCGGAGTATATCGAGTCCTTCCTCCGGATCAACGCACTGTTGTAGTACCACTGTCACACTCCTTTTGTATAATTCGGCATTGATTATGGTATAGGCCTTTGCCCTTCTCTGAATTTGCCTTGAACTTATTTCATCATCTGGCAGGATTCCCTCTTTCAGGAAATCAAAAATTGGCTTGGCCCAAGATGGTATAGGTCGGACGGGAAATGGTTCCTCATCCACTTCCATTGCATCCACCGATATAACTCCCGGTGGATCAAGCTGCACAGTCCCCGGGTTTGCTGAAGCAGTCCCCGGGTTTGCTAAGGTGCTTCCCCATTCTATCTCCATCAGTGCAGCTCCTGATCCGGGGAGTGCCGGGATGTAAATGGAATCTGATTCGGGCGATGGTGTGATTGATGGTTTTCTCAGGTTCTCCAAGGCAACATTTGGCGGGATTGGTTGCCGGGATGAGCCTAGCTTGGATAGTGTATCCGCTGCCTCGTTTTCAATCCGAGGTATGTGATGGAACTCACATCCTTCGAAGAACCGGCTTATTTTTTGAACGTGGAACCTATACAGGGCCATGTTAGCATCCAGAGCATCCCAGTTTCCAGACACTTGCTGCACCACCAAATATGAGTCTCCAAAGCATTGTATCCGACATATCCCGACTTGCTTTGCCACTTTGAGACCATGTACCAGTGCTCCGTATTCCGCCACATTATTTGAGGCACTGAAATGGATTTGAAGGACGTACTTCAGTTGATCCTTCTTGGGCGAGGTAAGCACTACTCCAGCACCTAATCCATCTTTCAGTTTTGATCCGTCGAAATGCATTTGCCAATAATTGGAGTCCGGCAGGGGTGGCTCGTATTGCATTTCAGCCCAGTCCACAAAGAAATCCACCACAGCCTATGACTTGATCACATCTATTCTGTCGAACTATGGCGCATATGGAGCTAATTCGATAGCCCACTTTGCGATTCTGCCGCTTGCGTCCTTGTTACTCATGATCTCTGAAATGGGTGCCTCACATATCACCTTGATGGGGGTGTTCCTTGAAATAGTGCTTGAGCTTCTTGGCCAACATATATACACCGTACGCCATCTTATGATAATGAGGGTAATTCTGTTTTGATGCTGACAATACTTCGCTCAGATAATACACCAGCCTTTGTACCGACTTTCCTTCCTCCTCGCGTTCTACTACTATCACTGCACTTACGACTCGGTTGGTCGCGGCAACGTAAAGCAACATTGGTTCCTTGGGTAGTGGTGCAGCCAGGATTGGTGCAGTAGACAACATCTTTTTCAAGTCTCGAAATGCAATATCCGCCTATGGTGTCCATGTGAACTTATCTGCTTTTTTCTTAGCTGATAGAGGGGCACGACCTTCTCTCCCAACCGGCATACGAACCAACTCAATGATGCCAGGCAATCAGTGAACTTCTGGACATTGTTAAGACACTTTGGCAACTCCATTCTTTCTATGGCCCGGATTTTCGTTGGGTTAGCTTCAATGCCGCAGCTAGATACTAAGAAACTGAGTAACTTTCCGGCTGGTACGCCAAAGGTGCATTTCTCCAGGTTCAGTTTCATTCGGAACCTTCTTAAGTTCGCGAATGTCTGTCGGATATCCTCAAGGATCGTATTGCTTTCCTTGGTTTTTATCACCACATCATCCACATACACCTGCACATTCCGACCTATTTGGTCATGCAAGCACTTTTGCATACATCGCTGGTATGTTGCTCCTGCATTACGTAATCCAAACATCATAGTTCGATAGCAATAAGCCCCGTACGCGGTAATAAATGCAGTCTTTATTTGATCATCCGGATTCAGGGGTATCTGATGGAAACCAGAATACGCATCAATCAATGACAGTAGCTCACATCCGGCCATTGAGTCTATGACCTGATCTATTTTAGGGAGTGGAAATGGATCTTTTGGACACGCCTTATTCAGGTTCATGTAGTCAATACACATGCGCCATACCACTACCACGTTCGGATCATCTTTCTTTTTCTCCACCAGCACCGGATTAGAGAGCCAATCCGGATAGAGTACCTCCATGATAAACCCGGCTGCTAGTAATCTTGCTATCCAATCTCCAATGACTTTCCTTCTGTCCTCTGTGAAATGCCTGAGGGGCTGCTTTACCGGCTTAGCCCCGGGTCTTACATTCAGCGAGTGCTCAGCCAACTCCCTCGATACACCTTGCAGATCTTGCGTAGACCAAGCAAAGATATCCCGATTCTCACGGAGGAAGTTGACGAGCTCGCTTTCCTATTTGCTGCTTAATCCGGCACCTATGGTGATGGTGCGCTCTGGGAACAGATCATCAATTGGCACTTTCTTCGTATCTTTAGTCGCCTGGAACGACACACTCCCGTGTGGGTTGGTCAGGGCTAGCATATGTTGTTGCGCGGATTGAGCCAATGCCGCCACCTCTAGTATCTTCCTTTTCTCTTGAGCTATCACGAGTGACTCGGCTAAATTGGATCCGGCTGATGCGCACTCGATCGAACGCTGGAAGTCCCCTGATATAGTTATCACGCCCCTTGGTCCGGGAAATTTCATCTTAAGGTAGCTGACATGGGTAGTTTCCATGAATTTGCTTAGCGCTGGCCTGCTGAGTAACGCGTGATAAGCACTTTCCAGATTCACTACTTCGAATTCCAAGTTCTCAGTGCGGCAATTGTCTCTTGTGCCGAATAACACGTCAACCCGGACCTTACCAATTGGTTCACAAGAGATACCCGGCACAATGCCATGAAAGGTGGTCCTTGTCGCTTGTGATACATTGCAAATGTATCTATAATTTTTGATGTTCTATGCTTGGCTTTATCCACTTTCTTGTGTTTTGTTCCAACTTTGGAGTACTTTTATTATGATTTCTTGGACTAAGCTATTAACACGAGCCACAGTGCCAGCTGCCTGTTTTCTGCTGTTTTTGGTTCCAGGAAAGTCAGAAAATGAATATTCTCGGAATTGGACGGGACAAAAGCCAAAGTGCCTATTTTTCCGGAAGGGATCAAGTGCCAGAATACGAGACGGAGAAGGGCTGGGGGCCGGCCACACCACCTGGCCGCGCGGCCAGGCCTGGCCCGCGCCAGGGGGTGGTCTGGCCGACCCTAGCACCCCCTCGGCCTCTCCTTCCGCCTATAAGTTGCCCTCGGGACGAAAACCCTAAGGACCCAATCAAAAATCCACGAAAGAGTCTGTAGCCGCCATCATCTCCATCCCTAGATCGGGAGGGATCTGAAGCTCTTCCCGGCACCCTGCCGGAGAGGGGAATTCACCCTGGAGGCCTTCTTCATCACCATGCAAGCCTCCGGTGTGATGCGTGAGTAGTTCATCTATGGACTACGGATCCATGTAGTAGCTAGATGGCTGGTTTCTCCTCCTTTGTGCTTTCATGTTTAGATCTTGTGAGCTCCGTTCATGATCAAGATCATCTTTTTGTAATTCATACATGTTGTGTTTGCGGGGATCCGATGGATATTGAGATGCTATTTCAGATTGATTATTGATTCTATCATGTCTTTGTTATTTGAGATCTTGCATGCTTTCCGTTGTTAGTAGCTATCTTGGCCAAGTAGATGCTAGCAACTCCAATATTTAGTATTTATGCTCGATAGTGGGTTCATGCCTATGGTAATCCGGGGAAGTGACAGAAATCTCTAAGGCACTAGATGTGCTGTGGCTACTAGGGAGAAAACAACGATCCTTTGTTCATAGAACAATTGTATTGTTTACCTTACACGCAGTTCGTAAAGCAATAATCTGTTGCTTGCAACTTAATAGTGGAGGGGGTTCGGATGATAACCGGAAGGTGGATTATTAGTTATAGATGCAGTTGGATGGCCGTCTATGTATTATGTTGTATTGCCCAATCAAGTCTCAAAGGAGTCAACGTGATTAGTATATGCATGTATTGCTTTCTCGGTGTTTGTCAATTGCCACGCTGTAATTTGTTCACCCAACATGTTATCTATCTAAGGAGAGCCACCTCTAGTGAACTATGGATCCCGGTCCTTCTTCTTTACATACAATCTACAATCTTTTACTGCTTTGTGTTTACTTTCTGCAAACTTTTACTTCTTTCCATTCGATACGTTTAATCCTTTGTTTTCCGCAAAACACGGTGAGATTGACAACCTCATCGCAAGTTGGGGACAAAGTTCTATAGTGGAGTTGTGCAGGTCTCCACGTTGCTACTAGCACCGGTAGTGCGCCCTGCCAAAGCTCAGCTAGTAACACCTTCGAGGTGTTTCCTTGCTCCTACTAGTTCGATTGAACCTTGGTTTCATAACTGAGGGAAAACTTGCTGCTGTGCTCATCATACCTTCCTCTTGGGGTTTCCAACGAGCTCTACATCAACATCGCCATCAAGCAATTTTCTGGGCGCCGTGCATTGAGCCATCAAGCATATTTTCTGGCGCCATTGCCGGGGAGTCAAGGACATCTTCACAAGGGGAGTCCCTCATAACCAATCTCTTTACTTTGTTGTTTTTGTTTTGCTTAGTTTCTTTTTTGCCTTGTTTGCTTGTTTTGTTCTTCAAAAACATAAAAAAAATTAGTTTTACTAGTTTGTTTTCTTATTTCAAAAACACAAAAAAATAGTTCCTATCTTGAGTTGCCACTATGTCTAGCCTTGCTCCAATCACTATGTCACCCGAGGAAATGATTCTCACTTTTAAACAAGGAATTGAGGAAAGTTTTAAGGAAGCTTGGTCTAGAATCTCCGATTTACATGAAAAGACTGAGCCTAAAATGATTCAAGGCTTGTTCCTTAGCAGTTTTTACCTTGGGATTGCTCTTGGCTATAGATATGCTTTAGATGCTATTGTGGGAGGATATTTACTCCATTGTAATGAGGATGATGCTATTAATGCTATAAAGAAATTGATCCTCACTTACAACATGCCTAGCCAAACTGATACTTCTTTCGCGAAAATATTTGCTAGGTTGGATACTCTTGAGGCTAGCACTACTAGATTAGAAGGGTGCTATAATACGCTTAGGGAGCAGCATGATTATGTTACAATAAGCTCTGAACCATCAAGGTGGTTCCCTACCATAAAGATTGAGATAAACGCTGAAACTTTTCAAGCTCGCTGTGATATCATGTCTGAATCTTGCCTTATGCCCAAAGATATTTATAAATCTCTGAATACTTGGGGGCTCATTGAGGGAGGAAAAGAAATATCTCTTACTAATACTACTACCATTTTACCTCTTGGAATAGCTGAAGGAGTGTTTACAAAGATCCTTGGGAAAATGATTTCTATTGATTATCTTGTTATTGAATGTGCAGTAAAAGGACAAATTACACTTGGAAGGTCCCTATTGGAACTTCTTGGAGCAATAATAGATGTGGGAAAGGGGACCATGCACCTTTCTTCTCCACCAAACAATCATATTTTCCCCAAGGTTAAGAATAAAAGTAAGAGAGGTAAGAGCAAGAAAGTTGGTCTTAATGCTTCTTCATTTGAGAACACTTGATTCTTTCTTTGCTTCTTATGCCTAACTTAAAGGCGTTAAAGAAAATTACTTGTTGGGAGATAACCCAAGAGTTTTAGATGAGTCTTGGAAGTTATTACTTCAGTAATAACCTCTCCTTATCCTTTTTATTTGCTTTTTGTGCCAAGAGTAACCTCTAATGAGAGTGAAGATTGGGAAAGTTGCTGTCCCGAAACAGATTTTTGTGCTTCACCGTAAACATTCCTAAGAGATCTCTATATGTCGGATTGAGCTATAATTTTTTGTGATTCTGCCCCAGGTTGTTATCTAACTTTCGTTAGTTCAAAACTTTTTGATTTGAGCAAAAGAAGGTCTTCGAAAAAATTCGTCTTTACCTGCTGGTCTATTTTGACAGATTTCTGCCATTTTCTGCATTTGCTTCTTGTTGGTTCCTTCTTGAGTTCTTTTGGGGAATTGAGATTTTTGAGGGAAGTGCTACAGTATCTAGTGTTCTAATGGAAGTTTATTTGATGTTATAACTGAACCTTGAGACTTGTTTATCTTAAGTGCACTAATGTTGCTAATGAGATTGTGTGAAGTTTTGTATGAAGGAAAATTTTCAGGTATATGGAAGAAATGAGTAACGAGATGAAGGATGGACTAAAGCTCAATCTTGGGGATGCCACGCGTGTCACCCCAAGAAATATCCAAGAAGTACAAGCGTCAAAGCTTGGGGATGCCCAAGGCATTCCCCTTCTTTATCAATAAAAATTCCAGGTTTCTTCCAAACGCTTCATTTTTATTGTTTCATGCACAGCTGTGTTTTTCTTGGAGCGTCTTCTTTTTCATTTTCATTTTGGTTTTTAGTTTGCTTGGTTTGCTTAGTTTTCTGAATAAGTTGGTTGGACCCCCTATTTCATACTTTGGTTTGCAAATAGTTTGGTTTGGTTTAGAAAAGAGTAGGAAAGTGCATACTTTTATGGTAAAAAGAGCTCGTTTTTGACTGTGGCTATGCTTTGTCATGCCATGCTTGATATTGTTTTGGCTTTATGCTTAGTATTATTTGCTGTAGCATGACTTGTTATAAACAATTGAGATTGCTTAATGTGCCTTGGATGAATCATGCGTTGTTTTAGCATATTAAATCATAGTATAGTGGTATTCTCCTTTGATGCTTTATTTGGGTTGACTTGGCACATGCTCACACCATGTTATGACTGTTTACAAGTCACCATAGCCTTTATGATCCTTTAGTTTTCAACTTGTAGTATCACTTTATGCTTTGATCAATGATGTTTGGTCGCTCTGCATGATTATGGCCATTATTGCTCTCTTAGTTTGTCGCTCCCAGTCTTTTGCTAGCCTCCACCACAAGGTATGAGTTCCACTCATGCATCCAACTCCCTAAACCAAGTTATTCCAAAGGGTCCACCATACCTACCTACTAGCTTATGATATTCCAAGTATATTCATGCTTTTGTCTACCTTTCACTTGTTATGAGAAAACTAGTGATTAAAGCTCTCATGAACTTGATGGCACACTTTACTTTTTTGCCTCTAATAAACTTGAACCATTGGGTCCTTCTTTGTTGCGTATATGCTTGCGCTTTATAAGTTGAAATTAGCAGAACCATGTACAATGGGGAACGCTTTCAACATTGCACTTGTACTTTGTACCCTGTTGATATTATGTTCTTTTGCTTACGGATCCTGGCGGTGTGAAATAAAAGTGGAACTTGTAAGATCATGGAGTTTGTATGTGTGTTAGAGAAACGCCTGGGCCGCTAGCCTAAGCCATGCCTAATCATGGTGGAAACTTGTAGCATCACCATAATGAGCACTCTATGAAGCATCCTCAATAAAAACCTATGCAAATAGCAAATAAAAAGATCGCTGAGATGCTCATTGTCTGCTTGCCTTGTCATTTTGATTATGGGAAAGCTCCCGTATCATGTGCAAGGGGTACCCCGTTGGCGGTTCTTAATGATACACATATACTTACAATGACAAGAGCTTACTCGTGACTAAAGTTGAGTAGCATGAGGATCGGTCTTCGTAAGTAAGGGGCATGAGATTTCGGTTTATAACTTGTCAAGCATATCCTCTTAGTTGTGTCACATTAACCTTAATCACCTTCAAGATGCTTATGATAGGGGCAATGGGAGCTGAAAGCTATAAGTACCATAATTTTTGGAAGCTCTTTATGAGACTTGAATCCCTACTTCCTTTTACAAAAGGCCTTTCTTCCACCATTATATTGAGTCTCCACCTTCTATCTTTATGCACTACTTTGAGAGCATAGTGGCCATTCTTAGTTCTATGTGCATTGTCCCAAGACTAGTTGATTGATGCATAACTTGATATTGCTTGTTTGAAACTATTATATCTAGTCACTCTTATGAACTTTGAAGGTGTCCTATGCATTTATATTTGCTACTCTATTGAGGGACAAGCTGAATAATTTTATGCTATGTTTTCTGTATGTGAAATAAACAAACGTCTTGCAAAGCATGTTATTCATGAATCTTTTGTTTGTGCCTTTTCATGTTGCATCATAGTTTCTTTGCTTATTGCTAGAACCTTGTCTTTCATGTTATGATTGAAGTACTATGATCCCAGCTTTGAATGTTTTGCAAATACTTTGATCAAGTCTTTGATGGTGCATGTCACCTCAAGAATTATTTCTTTTTATCACTTACCTACTCGAGGACGAGCAGGAGTTAAGCTTGGGATGTTGATACATTGCAAATGTATCTATAATTTTTGATGTTCCATGCTTGGTTTTATCCACTTTATTGTGTTTTGTTCCAACTTTGGAGTACTTTTATGATGATTTCTTGGACTAACCTATTAACAAGAGCCACAGTGCCAGCTGCCTGTTTTCTGCTGTTTTTGGTTCCAGGAAAGTCAAAAAATGAATATTCTCGGAATTGGACGGGACAAAAGCCAAAGTGCCTATTTTTCCGGAAGGGATCAAGTACCAGAATACAAGACGGAGAAGGGCTGGGGGCCGGCCACACCACCTGGCCACGCGGCCAGGCCTGGCCCGCGCCAGGGGGTGGTCTGGCCGACCCCAGCACCCCTCTATCATCGGATTGATGACAAGTACGCCATGAGGGGGTCCTCGAGGCGTGCGGAAGAGAGGGGGGGGGGGGTGAGACGTACGGTATTCTGGGACGGTGAGCACACAAGTTTACCCAGGTTCAAATCCACCGGCTTTGGACGAATCCTACTCCTGCTAGCAATCCAGTAATACAGCAGAGCCGGAATATGGGTTACAATGGTTTCGCCTGTGCGAGTTGAGATTGTAGACTATTGAGGTTATGCCCTAAAGGCTCTCCCTAGGACGGCTTATATAGATATCCGGCCTAGGGTTTACAGGAGAGATCTATCTGGCTACGACTAAGAGTCTGTTACAAAGTACATATTGAACTACAAGTAACATCATGGCCTAAGTCGGTAAGTCTTCTGGGCCTTCCCGTAGCCGGATTGGACTCCGTCTTCTCTCCCTAACTGGGCCGCCCGTGAAGCAATGCTCTAACCCGAAGTGGGCCACCCTGGTCAGTGAGGAACTGTGAGGATACCCGGGAAGTATATCCCCAACAGCAGCCCCCGGAGGCCTCCAAGATCCAAAGTCGGATTTATCATCGTCTAGCTTGATCTTCGGCTTGTAGAATCTTGAAGGGTTCCTGAAACTTCACAACAAAAGATACGATCCGGGTCTTAAAAAATAAGTCGGACCTTTCAGTTGGTAACTCAGATTTTCCAGCTTGTTTTCAAACTAAGCCGGAACCTGGTCTCTAACGCCACCTGACACAAGCATGGTCAAGTCACGTCATCTGACAGTGTTCCGTCAGCACGAACGCTGGTGGGTCCGTGGTCCGTAGAACCGAGGCGCCATTTCAATGCGTGCGTGGAGATCGAGGCGACGTAATCATCGTGCGGGTCCTTCCCAGTTCTTTCCACGACGCGTGGCGGTTGCACTGTAGCGTTTGCACGAATCTTGGCGCAGGTAGGTGGATATAAGGGGTTTAGATTTCCTCTTCTCCTTTCCACCAGTCCTTTGCCGTCTCCTTTCTTCCCAATCCTCCTGCGCGCACAGAGCCTCCTCGTCCTTCCCCCACAGAAAACTCCCAGCACCGCCCCTTTAAGGTCACTTTCTCACCGGAGAAAAATGACTTCTTCATCTTCTTCCTCCGGTTTGGCGGCAGCGGCGGCGGCTGTTGGGGATATACTTTCCGGGTATCCTCACAGTTCCTCACTGACCAGGGTGGCCCACTTCGGGTTAGAGCTTTGCTTCATGGGCGGCCCAATTAGAGAGAGAAGACGGAGTCCCATCCGGCTACAGAAAGGCCCAGAAGATTTACTGACTTAGGCCTGTAACGTTACTTGTAGTTCAAGATGTACTCTGTAACCAACTCTTAGTCGTAGCCGGATTGATCTCTCATGTAAACCCTAGGCCGGATATCTATATAAGCCGTCCTAGGGAGAGCCTTTAGGGCACCAGATAACACCCAATACTTTAGACCCTCAACTCGCACAGGCGATACCCTTGTAACCCATATTCCGGCTCTGCCATATTACTGGATTGCTACCAGGAGTAGGATTCGTCCAAAGCCGGCGGATTCGAACCTGGGTAAACTTGTGTGCTCACCGTCCCGGAATACCGTACGTCTCACACCCCTCTCTTCCGCACGCCTCGAGGACCCCCTCATGGCGTACTTGTCCTCAATCCGACGACAGTTGGCGCCCACCGTGGGGCAAGTGAGCTTTGGATCTGCGTTCTGAGCGGAATCTGCAAGAATCGGAATCGGCGAGACCATCGCCGTCGGTCGCATCCTCTACACCAGCGACGTCCCTCTCATCGTTCTTGACGAGACTTGGATTCCGGCTAGGGAAGCCGTGACTGCTTATACAATCATGTCTTTTGGCGAAATCGATGTTTACATCGGTTTCGCTGAACCTGCCCAACCCACCCCAGCGGTGATGATAGAGGCAGAAGAATCTTCTGGGTCCCCTTTGTCCGTGGAGGCGGCAGAGTTCCGGATCTCAGAAAACCCTAATCCTACCCAACCCACGCCAGTTGCGGAGATAGTGGAAAAATCCGAGCCTGAAGAAGACCTCACGGTCCAAGTCGAATCTGGAGTGGATCTCCCCGGAGAAGCCGGATCCCAGATCAACCCACCCGTGGAAGTCGAAATCCAGGAGGAGCACATCAACGACACTGATTCCGACTCTGACGATGTCGGGACAGACAAGCCTTTCCTCAGGTACACACTAAGACGTATGATACTGCAAGGCGCTAGCGCAGATGCAATCCTCGAAACCATTAAAAGTTTCGATAGGGCTGATCGCAGAAGCCGCAGGTACCTCAGGAAGTACGCGTCGTACTTCGTCGGATATGTTGGATCCGGATTCGGCTCTGTCGATGCTGGAGAAAACACCGATTCGGTGCTGGAGACAATTGGAACAAACGCCGACGTTCCCGCATCCTCGGATGAATCTATGACGTCGGCAGATTTCCGAAAGTTCTCCGCGGAATATGAAGAGGAGTATAACTCCAAAGCTGCAGAGGAGGGAGAAGCCATGGATGAAGGATCCGGGGAACACTCTCCCATAGCGCAGGATGACATGGATGTTGGAGACAATCCCGAAGTCCAGATGTCCGAAAGTACCGATCAGAGCTTGACTTCGGGAAACGGACCCAAAGCCGTCTTTGCTACCGGCGCTGCCAAGAAGGCAAAGAAGAAGAACAAGAAGAACAAGACCCCGGCAAAAGACCCTCTGACAGAGGAGGTGATTGCCGAGGAATACGAGGAAGACTCGGATGGAGCTCTTATCCCAGACGAGCCGAAAAAAGAAGCATCGGTGGATGGACACGTGATCATTGAAGGTGCGCGTAAACTCATCGATGCCGCATTAACCACACCTATCCCTACAGCTGCGGAACTTACTGCAGATGAGCTGGACGAAAGGGCCCAAGCCCTAGAAGCGCGTCGTCAACAACTCCTTGATGAAGCCAAAAACATCGAGGTGGAGAAGAAGCGCATGTCAAACAAGGAGTACATGTCCCGTCTGCATCAGAAGACACGGAAGCGCCACATGGATGACAACCAATTCCCACGTGTCCTAGCCGCCCTTTTTGGAGATGAGATGGGAAAACCACGGAAGGATAGCAACAAAGATTGAGCTTACCCAACACCAGTGCAAAATACCGTGGCAGCTCGCGAAATTCTATCGGCTAATCCAGGACCAGAGGAGATACATTTGGGCATTAAGCTACTCAATAAGGGACTGGAGCAGCAGAAGGTCGCCCTGTCCGAAAACCAAAAACTGGTCTCGGATTCGGACCAATGTCGCACAGATCCGGCATGGGCTGACGTCAAAACCCCCTACGTCTGGGCACAATATCGTCACCCCGAACGCAGGGAAGACAATTATTCAAGAACCGGATCATCGGGACAGCATCGCAGAACTACACATAACTGGAGCAACGTCGCTCTAGTAGCCAAGAAAGACGCGATCGCTGCACTGAATCCGAAGAATCCTCCCCGAAAGGGAGAAGATAAAGAGAAACGTCGGGAGGAGGATCGTCAAAGGATGCCACCTCCTAGACATGATAACCATCCGACTGAGCCTCACCATGGTGGGAACGATGGACGAAGGAACGACGGAAACCATGCCGGCACAAGCCGGCAGGGGGCTCGTCATAGTCAAGAACCTCCCCGGAACCGGAATAATGACGCTCCGGATGGAGGCCGGTGATCAGCCGGAAACTACCCCGCTGCGCCACCCTCTCCACCACACAGTTATCACAAGGGCCCCCACGGAGGTCAAGGAGGACGTGGCGGAGGAGGTGGTTGCAGAAGCCGAAGTCCGGCTCCAAGGAACCACAGCCATAGCCGGCATTCGGGACGATCCCTATCCCCGAACGATGCAAGGCATAGGATCAACTCCAACATAGAGGCTCGGCGCTATGAAAACGATGACGTGTATGTAGGCCCAAAGTGCTTCGGACCAGGCATTAGAGCAACAAAGTTCCCGGAAGGATTTGCTATCTCAAGACATATTCAAGCCTACGACGGAATTGCTCGGCCAGACACCTGGTTACAGGATTTCTTCCAAGCTTGCTGCATCGCCAAAGGTGGAAACAGCCTGGTCGCAACTCGATATCTCCCACTCATGCTGAGGAAGACGACACGATCATGGATCAATGAGCTTCCGGCGAACACCATCCACAACTGGTATGATTTACAAAGTGCGTTCTTTCGGAATTTTGAAGGCACATATCAGAGGCCCTGTACGGTTGGAGACCTACAGCGTTGCACCCAGAAAGCCAGAGAAACTTGCCGGGATTACCTCGGACGATGGATTGACACCAAGAACTCCTGCGAAGGAGTAAATGATCAAACTGCGATTGAAGCTTTCATCGCAGGTCTCCCAATTGGTTTATTGTGCCATCACTTGAAGTGTGACAAGGTTACTGATCTGGGAGAAATGATAGAAACAGCGAGCAAGTATGCAGATGCTGACGATGATGCAGAGGGATTACTCAATGTCCTGGCTGTGCCTCAGTCGGCAAAACAACCAAAGCAATAAGCTCAGAAGCGCAAAAATACCTTGGAAGAAAAACCCAACGCGGAGACAACGGTGGTCACTACTGTTTCCGGGTATGGAGGACGAGGAGGACATGGCGGAGGCCGCGGGCGTGGCCGTGGGACATCAAGGATCCAAGGTAGAGGAGAGCAACAACCAGGCAAAACCTACACTTGGGCCGACATCACCAATAACCCATGTGTGCATCATTTGGACGCCAATGGGGGCTCATCCCACACCAACGCTGAATGTCGTTTTAACGACGACATCAAGAGAGATGATACCGCGGGCTACAAAGCTAAGCGAAGAAGGGAAAGAAAAATCCCGAAAAAGACAAAGAGACCAAGGAAGATTCCGACATGGAGGAAGCCGACGCTTCAAATCCCAAGTCGGAAGGGAAGAAAACTTTTCCCACCAAGAAGGACACTTACGTCACCTTCCTCGAAAATTAACCAGCAAAGGTCAAGAAAGCAGTTCTCCACGAGCTCAACGCAACAGTTCCTACTGTCCCTCAGTATCTGGACTGGTCGTAAGTAGCAATAACGTTTCACCGCGCTGATCATCCGCCTAAGCTACATAGGCGAGGAAAATACGCCTTAATCGTCAATCCACTTATTGATGGTTATGGTCTCTCCAAGACCCTCATGGACGGTGGTAGCAGCATCAATATTCTCTATGTAGAAATGCTACGCCAGATGAAGATCTCGGAAACACAGCTGAACCACAGCTCTGTGATCTTTCACGGAGTTGTCCCAAGAAGACAGGCTAATTTCCTAGGAGAGATCACTTTGGATGTTACTTTTGGAACATCAAAGAATTATCGGATGGAGGCACTTTCCTTCGAAGTGGTCCCGTTCAAGAGCGCATACCACGCTATATTCGGACGTCCGGCTTACTGGGCTTTTATGGCTCGTCCGTGTTACATTTACAATATGATGAAAATTCCAGGTCCCAACGGCGTAATCACCATCAGGGGAGACCCGAAGAAGGCGCGAGAGTGCGAGGATGGAAATTCCGCCTTTGCTGAAGACGTGCTGCACGCCCAGGAGTACCAGGAGATCAAGAAGAGCATAGATCCGCCCGAGATGCCAGCAACGAAGAAGGAGGTGACAAAGCCAAATCCGGAGTTCAAGGCATCAGAAGAGACGAAGACGACACCGTTGAAGGATGACGACCCCTCCAAGGTGACCCAGATAGGGTAGGCCTAAGTAGCGCATAGGAAAGCACGCTCGTCAAGTTCCTCCAAGAAAATCAAGATATCTTTGCATGGAAGCCATCTAACATGACCGGAGTACCTAGGGAACTTGCTGAGCACTCTCTAAATGTAAACCCGAACGCTAAACCCGTCAAACAGTCCTTACGACGGTTTGGTGATGAAAAGCGCAAGGCAATAGCTAAGGAACTAGCGCGACTCGAGTTAGCCGGATTCATAGAAGAGGTCATCCATACTGATTGGTCGGCCAACCCTGTAATGGTCCCTAAAAAGGACACCACTGATTTAAGGATGTGTGTTGATTATACTGCCTTGAACAAGGCTTGTCCAAAAGATCCGTTCGCTCTGCCTAGAATTGATCAAGTTATCGATTCTACGGCACTCTCGGAACTCCTCTGTTTTCTCGACCATATTCCGGTTATCACCAAATATGGATGAAGGAATCTGACAAAGTCAAGAGTTCATTCATAACCCCCTTCGGAACCTTCTGTTTTGTTACAATGCCCTTTGGGCTAAAGAACGCAGGAGCTACGTACCAGCGCACGATGCAGCGTTGCCTCCATGACCAGCTCGGACGCAATGTACATGCATACGTGGATGATATCGCGGTCATGTCCAAAAAGAAGGAAACATTGATTTCCGACTTGGAGGAGACGTTCGCCAATTTACGAAAATACAACATCATGCTTAACCAGAAGAAATGTTTCTTTGGAATACCAGCCGGAAAACTATTAGGTTTTATCGTGTCTCAAAGAGGTATAGAGGTAAACCGCGACAAGATCAAGGCTATTCTCAATATTTTTAGGCCAACTCGCCTAAAGGACGTACAAAGATTAACTAGTTGCATTACTGCGGTCAGTCGATTTGTAAGCCGGCTTGGTGAAAGAGCCACACCATTATACAAACTCCTGAAGAAGACCAAGGATTTTGTCTGGACGGACGAAGCTGAAGCTGCACTACAAGACCTGAAGAAAGTAGTCTCATCTGCTCCTATCCTTGCGGCGGCGGAACCTCAGGAACCGATGTTGCTTTACATTGCTGCGACAAATAAGGTTGTTAGTATAGTTATGGTGTTGGAGAGACCGGAAGAAAATCAGGAGCACCTGGTGCAGCGTCCAACATACTTTGTCAGCGAGGTCCTGACAGAATCAAAACAGCGGTATCCACACTATCAAAAGTTGGCTTACAGTGTTTTTCTAGCATCTCGTAAGTTACGACACTATTTTTAGGAGCATCCAATTACCGTGGTGAGCAAAGCTCCCATGAGAGATATAATCAACAATAGCGATGCCACAGGACGTATCGCTAAATGGGGCATAGAGCTTGCAGCTTTCGATATTGAGTACAAACCCCGGACAGCAATCAAATCCCAGATCCTTGCTGACTTTGTCGCTGATTGAACAGAGACCAAGGAGAACATGATCCTCCCTGAGTCGGAATATTGGACCCTCTTTTTTGATGGGTCTAAGGCTCGAGGAGGCTCGGGGGCTGGCATGGTGCTCAAGTCACCCCAAGGAGATAAACTTTTATACGTGTTGCAGATCCACTTCACAGCGACAAACAACATTGCCGAGTTTGAAGCACTGCTGCATGGAATCCGGATTGCTAAGGATATTGGCATCCGACGTTTGATGTGTTACGGAGATTCGGATCTTGTTGCTCAGCAAGTCTCAGATATTTGTAATGCAAATAAGCACATGGCAGCATATAAAGCTGTCGTGGATGATCTATCTAAATCGTTCGAAGGGTTTGAAGTTCAACACATCCCTCGAGCAGAAAACGAGGAAGCAGACGCACTATCTCGAATAGGCTCTGCGCGGAAAGAGGTTCCGGATGGCGCGTTTTTAGAGCACCTCAAATTTCCCTCGATAAAGGGAGTAGATGAGGAATATCCGACCAAATCCGACTCACCTTTAATAGCAGTTCTGGCTGTAATTCCCAGCTGGACTCAACCCTACCTAAATTACTTGGTAGATGGCAAATTACCCGAAGACGAGGTGCTGAGCCGACAGATCGTCCGACGAGCAAAAGCCTATACTATTGTTAAAGGTGAGCTCCATAAACGGAGTGTTTCTGGGGTTTTTCAGTGCTGTGTATCTCCGGAAGAAGGAGTGGAAATCTTAAGAGAAATCCACGAAGGCGAGTGTGGTCACCATGCTGCAGCAAAATCTTTAGTGGCAGAAGCTTTTCGACATGGATTTTTCTGGCTTACAGCTCAGGCAGATGCCGAACGATTAGTCAAGACATGCAAAGGCTGCCAAAAGTACGCCAAGCAAGCTCATGTTCCGGCTGATCAGCTATGAACAATACCTATAACATGGCCTTTTGCGGTCTGGGGGCTTGATATGGTAGGACCTTTTAAACGAAGACCAAGTGGATTCACGCACCTCTTAGTGATGGTGGACAAATTCACAAAGTGGATCGAGGCTAAAACTGTCACTAGTTGTGATGGAGCAACAACCAAAAGATTTGTCGAGGATGTTATAATCCGGTATGGTTATCCGCATAGCATTATCACGGACAATGGGAGTAATTTTTCCATGGGAGAATTGGCTGAATTCTGTGACGAGCGAAATATCCGGCTTGACATTGCGTCAGTTGCACATCCACAAGCTAACGGACAAGTCGAAAGAGCAAATGGTTTAATTCTACAAGGCTTGAAACCGAGACTCGAAGCACCACTGAGACGTGCTACGGGGGCTTGGGCGGAGGAACTACCCTCTGTAATTTGGAGTTTGCGAACAACTCCGAACAGGTCAACAGGATATACACCTTTCTTCTTGGTCTATGGCGCAGAAGCAGTTCTTCCTAGTGATTTAATTCATACTTCTCCTAGAGTGGCCACGTATATTGAAGAGGATGCCGATATTTCTCGACAAAATGATCTCGACTTAGTCGAAGAAGTTTGTGTCATTGCTGAAATGAGATCTACAGCCTATCAGCAGAAGTTACGCAAGTATCATAGCCAGAGAGTCCGAACTAGATCTTTCAATAAAGGTGATTTGGTTCTCCGACTTGTGCAACAAAGAAAGCACAAACTTTCCCCAGTATGGGAAGGGCCCTTTTTAGTTAGTCGAGTATTGCACAATGGATCGTACTACTTAACTGACATGAGGCTAGTCAAAGAAAGACCTGCTACTAAGAAGAGAAAGAGAGCTGGAGGCAGTACAAATCCGGATGAGTTAGACAGACCATGGAATATTGCTCAGCTACGTCCCTTTTATTCTTAGTTTATCCTTCTTTGTAATCATACATATGTACATGTTCTGTGAGAAATAAAAGTTTTGGTTACCTCAAAGTTTTCCTGAGAAGTTTTTACCATCTTATTTCCTAATGATCATGTCATAGTCGAAAATCCCAGAATGCTTGAAAGTACTTTATGCTCATGTTCATTCTGGTTTAGATTTCGGACTCTAAAACTGCTACCTTCGGGTATAACTCTAAAAAATTCTAGTCTTTACTTAGGTTATTTGTCTGATTGCTGGATGCGGGTATTTTCCGAGTAGTGAATTGTTGGTACTGGAAGCCGGCTTTGTTTCCGAGTTTAAACTGGTTTAGCAATTGAGCTCCGTTGCTCGGCAAAGTTTCCGGCTGAAGGTTTAGCCGGCTCAAGAAAGGGACGAGGCGGAAAGCCAGATAAATGATAAGTAGAGACGAAAAATTCTAGGTGCTTATGCAAAACATTTCAAGCACACAAAAAGTCTAAAACAAAAGTGCTGAATAGATAAAAAACTTAGCACTAGCGAAAGCCATAGTACTTCATAATTACAAAACGCATCATGTCTTTCCAGAATAATACATAGTTTTTTGGTCTATGATGCCGGAGGAGATGAAGGAGCTGCCGACTCGATGGTTACTCCGCCTTGATATCGTGCCGAGATGTCCGGATCCGAGGTGGTCCGTTCATCGTCGGAAACTTCTTCGGCATCTTCTGGAGGAGGTGGCGGAGTATCCACGCGGGTGAAGAAGGGCACCTCGTAGCTGGTCATATCGGCTACGTGGCACCCATAGCCGGCACAGGAGTGCATGATAGCTTGAAGGTCTTGCTCCTGGCCGTCTTCATCTACTTTGCAGTACCCTCTGGTCACTTGCCATATTTCCATGTTTCCATGGTGGCTCATGACCATGATGAGAGTGTTCTGCGCAGCAGTTCGCGCGTAGGACATGTTCCAGTCCCGAACGAGCTGCGGCATCTCCTTGGCCTTCTCCCGCACCTGGAAGTCTGACATGCTTGGCATGCCTGGAATCCTGAGAGACTCGCCAATGTCCTCAAGGGACTGGCGGTAGTCATGAAGAAGATCACCGACTTGGGTAAGTCGGTGAGTGCGGGGTTCGAACAAGGAGGAGTCCGTCAAGTTCAAAGGACCTATACACAAGTTAAAGTTAAGAAAAAACCGACATTGATAAGAGTCGAAGAAAAAGGAGAAGTCAGAGAGATGGAACGTACCGAAAATGACATCGTCAACCTTGGTTTTCTCCTCCCGGAGACTCTGGAGTTCATCCCGGAGCGCCTGGGAGATGTCCTTCTCTCTGCTAAGCTCATTTCTGAGGTCCGAGATAATTTTATCTTGAGCAACAATCTTGTGATCGCGCTCTTCATTGGCCATGGAGGAAGATTCCAGGACTTGAGCTATGCTCGTTTCATGATCCGCCTTGAGTTTATCCAGCTCTTGGCAAAGTCCTTTGTTCTCCACCACCAGGGTCTTGAGGTTCTCGGCCTCTTCAATCATAGAGATGGATTGTTTCACCATCTCTGTAAGTCAAAAAGAACAACAGTTCAGAAAAATTCGACATTGAAAAAGCAAAGGACAAGGTTTGAATCTCGGAATGTTTACCTTCGGCTTCATCTTTGGATACCTTGAGCTCAGCATTTTTAAGCCGGAGAGCTTTGATCTCTCTCCGCTTGTCACATACATTGGTTAATAATTCCTGGTTATAGGAATACACTTTCTGTAAGTCAGAATACCCAAGGTCAGAGAGCTACTTAAGACTCGGGCTAATATTTTCTACTAAATATCAGCACGAGCCTTGGGGGCTACACTAGTTTGTTCTTTGGCATCCTAATGAAAGCATAAACCCGGATTTCTATATCCTACTTCATGCTTGGGGGCTAGAGGATATGATATAACATAATGTAAAAACAAGAGTTGGAATTCCGACTTACATATTGCTCGCGGGTGAGTTTGTTTAACCCCGCGTTCACTTTAGCTGCCACCTTCTCGGCGAGGGTAAGAGGGACTACTGGAGCTGTTGGAAGCTCACCAGTCCTGATCTTCTCGCCGCGAAGGCGGACTTGAGCAAGAAGGTCAGAGAACTTGACGTCCTTTGCTTCTTGCGCCTCCTCTTCGGGGGATAGATGGCTTTTGTCCAGGACTTGCCTGGCCAGCCGCTGGATCTCCTCTGCAGATTTCCAGGATAAGCCAAACTTGGCAAGTCCAGGGTTGCTGAGGAGGTTGTCGGCGAAGACTTCAGCCGAGGGATCATTACCCGAAGAGGGTTCACCCTTATCTTGAGATGACGCACCCACGGTGACGTCAGTGTGCGATCCGAGGATCACAGGCGCCGTTGAAGGAGCCGGATCTTCTGCAACAACCGGAGATGGAGTAATCGCCCGTGTTATAGAAGGTTGAGGAGCAGGAGTCGGAGGAGCTGTGACAGGAGAAGCTATGGTGAGCTTTGCCTGTCGCAGGGGCTTCGCAGGAATCCCTTTCCCCTTACCCTTGATGAGAGACTTTGCTCTGAGAATATAGTAAAGTTGGAAACATTACATCTCAGAAAGAAATTCGAGAAAGGTACAAAGGCGGAAATTGTGAATGAAAGTTACCTCTTCACAACAGGCACTTCCTTTGTGCCAATAGCCACCGTCGAAGCTTTGCGCTTCTTGAGCGCAAGGTCCGGCAATGGAACCACTTTAGTCTCCTAAGAAAACTCAGGAGGATATCCTTCGAGTGGAGCAAGCTCCAACTCGGGGAGGTTAGCAAGCTGAAAATAAATACACAAATCAGCATTGCAATATATAGAAAAGTGAAACACGCAGAATATGTTCTGATAAAAGCTTACCGGCACCACGGGGTTTTCCGCTGTGTGCATGTCCAGAGAAACCTCTGGAATCCGCTCCTTGATCAGCCACTTAATTTGGCTTATGTAGCCTTGAATGGTGTAGGCCTTGGGGCTGATGCGGAGGGAGTCGGTCAGAGAAGACATGACGAAATGCATCAGTCTATCCCCGTGGTACTGAAGTGGCTGGATCCGGCGTGAGACCCAGCACTGGACCAAGTCGGATCCCTTCAGACCATTGTGCTTGATCAGATATTCGATCTGCCTCTTAGCGAAGATCAGATCATCTGTGAGAGCCGGAGCAGCCTTGTCCTAGGAAGGTTGGGCCGTGGTGGCTCCATCGACAAAAGCCGGCAAAGCAGTAGCTTTGCCGGGAGCCGGAATATCCCTATGGTAGAAAAAAGTGGCTGGCCATTGTTTGACCGAGTCACTGGCAGAAATTTTGGGATAAGCCCGGTCTCGTCTAAGAGAAAAACTAATAGTACCGGTGATATAAGGAACACCGGCAGTGATGGAATTCCTCTGGACATGGAAATAGTACCGGAAGAGAAGCAAACTCGGCCTAATGCCGAGAAAGCCCTCGCAAAGCGAAGCGTATGCGCTCATTTCGAGAAGAGAATTGGGAGGAAGATTGTGGAGTTGAACTCCATAGTGATCTATCACCTTGGAGAAGAACTCCGAGGGAGGAAAAGAAAGACCTCGGTCCAGATGAGTGCCGAAGTGGACTCGTTTGCCCTCGTGCGGGTTGGGGACGGTTTCGCCGGAGCCGGTCTGCCAGTCGCCAGCGGCAAGAAGCCCCTCTTTCTCCATGTTCTTGAGGCCCTCCTCATTAAGGGTGCAGGGGATCCAGACTCCCCGGAAGCTCTCCTTCTCCGCTGCTGCTTCCGCCGCCGCCACTACCGCCAGACCAGAGGAAGACGAAGATGAAGCCATTTTTCTCCGGTGGAAAAAGTGACCTTAAAGTGGCAGCGCTAGGAGCTCTGTGGGAGGAGGAGTAGGAGGCTCTGTGCGTGTGGGAAGATTGGGAGTAAAGGAATGACAAAGGACTGGTGGAAAAGAGAAGAAGAAATCCGAACCCCTTATATCCACCTACCTGCGCCAAGATTCGTGCAAATGCTACAGTGTAACCGCCACGCGTCGTGGAAGGAACTGGGAAGGGCCCGCGCGATGATTGCGTTGTTTCGATCTCCATGCACGCATTGAAACGACGCCTTGGTTCCGCGAACCGCGGACCCACCAACGGTCGTGCTAACGGAACGTTCTGTCAGATGACGTGACTTGACCATGCTTGTGTCAGGTGGCGTTAGAGACCAAATTCTGGCTTAGTTTAAAAGCAAGCTGGAAAATCCGAGTAACTAATTGAAAGGTCCGACTTACTTTTAAGAACCGGATCGTATTTTTTGTTGTTAAGTTTCAGGAACCCTTCAAGATTCTGCAAGCCGAAGATCAAGCTAGACGATGATAAAATCCGACTTTGGATCTTGGAGGCCTCCGGGGGCTGCTGTTGGGGATATACTTTCTGGGTATCCTCACAGTTCCTCACTGACCAGGGTGGCCCACTTTGGGTTAGAGCTTTGCTTCACGGGCGGCCCAGTTAGAGAGAGAAGACGGAGTCCCATCCGGCTACGGAAAGGCCCAGAAGATTTACCGACTTAGGCCTGTAACGTTACTTGTAGTTCAAGATGTACTCTGTAACCAACTCTTAGTCGTAGCCGAATTGATCTCTCCAGTAAACCCTAGGCCAGATATCTATATAAGCCATCCTAGGGAGAGCCTTTAGGGCACCAGATAACACCCAATACTTTAGACCCTCAACTCGCACAGGCGATACCCTTGTAACCCATATTCGGGCTCTGCCGTATTACTTGATTGCCAGCAGGAGTAGGATTCGTCCAAAGCCGGCGGATTCGAACCTGGGTAAACTTGTGTGCTCACCGTTCTGGAATACCGTATGTCTCACACCCCTCTCTTCCGCACGCCTCGAGGACCCCCTCATGGCGTACTTGTCCTCAATCCGACGACAGCAGCGGCGAAGGCGGAAGCTACAGCGGAGAAGGAAAGCTACAGGGGAATCTAGATCCCCTGCGCCCTCGACGAGGCAGGCCTCAAGAATGTGGAGAAGGAGGGGTTGCTCGTCATCGGCGACTGGCGGAGCAGCTCCGGCGAAACCGTCCCCAACCCACACGAGGGCGAGCGAGTTCACTTCGGTACTCATCTGGACCGAGGTTTGTCCTTTCCTCCCTCGGAATTCTTCTCCGAGGTGATAGATCACTATGGAGTTCAACTCCACAATCTTCTTGCCAATTCTCTTCTAGAAATGAGCGCATATGTTGCGCTTTGCGAGGGCTTTCTCAGCATTAGGCCGAGTTTGCTTCTCTTTCGGTACTATTTCCATGTCCGGAGAAATTTCATCACCGCCGGTGTTCCTTACATCACCGGCACTATTAGTTTTTCTCTTAGACGAGACCGGGCATATCCCAAAATTTCTGCCAGTGACTCGGTCAAGCAATGGCCAGCCACTTTTTTCTAGCATAGGGATATTCCGGCTCCCGGCAAAGCTACTGCTTTGCCGGCTTTTGTCGACGGAGCCGCCACGGCCCAACCTTCCTGGGACGAGGCTGCTGCGGCTCTCAAAGATGATCTGATCCTCGCTAAGAGTCGGATCGAATATCCGATCAAGCACAATGGTCTGAAGGGATCCGACTTGGTCCAGTGCTGGTTCTCACACCGGATCCAGCCACTTCAGTACCACGGGGATAGACTAATGCATTCCGTCACGTCTTCCCTGACTGACTCCCTCCGCATCAGCCCCAAAGCCTACACCACTCAAGGCTACATAAGCCAAATCAAGTGGCTGATCAAGGAGCGGATCGAGAGGCGGATTCCAGAGGTTTCTCTGGACATGCATACGGCGGAAAACCCTATGGTGCCGGTAAGCTTTTATCATCACATCTTTTATGTGTTTCTATCTTCGAGTTAGATTGCAATGCTGATACGTTTTGTTGTTTTCATCTTGCTGACATCCCCGAGTCGGAACTTGCTCCACTCGAAGGATACCCTCCGGAGTTCTCTCAGGAGGTGGAAGTAGTTCCACTGCCGGATCTTGCGCTCAAGAAGCACAAAGCTCCGACAGTAGCGGTTGGCACAAAGGAGGTTCCAGTCGTGAAGAGGTAACCTTCTATCACAACTTTTCCGCCTTTGTTCTTTACTCAAGTTTCTCCGAGATGTAATGTTTCCGACTTTACTACTTTCTCAGAGCAAAATCAATCATCAAGGGAAAGGGGAAGGGGACTACTTCGAAGCCCTCGCGCCAGACGAAACTTACAATAGCTTCCCCTGCCGTGGCTCCTCCGACTTCGGTCCCTCAACCTTCTGCAACTCCGGCGATCATCCCTTCTCTGGTGATTGCAGAAGATCCGACTCCTCAAGCGGAGCCGAGGATCCTTGGGTCGCATACTGACGTCACTGCGAGTGCGTCAGGTCAAGTTAAGGGTGAACCCTCTTCGGGTAATGATCCCTCGGCTGAAGTCTTCGCCGAAAACCTCCTCAACAATCCGGGTCTTGCCAAATTTGGCCTAACCCGAAAATCTACAGAGGAGATCCAGCGGCTAGCCAGGCAAGTCCTGGACAAAAGCCATCTATCCCCCGAGGAGGAAGCGCAAGAAGCAGAGGACGTCAAGTTCTCTGACCTTCTCACTCAAGTCCGCCTTCACGGCGAGAGGATCAGGACTGGCGAGCTTCCAACAGCCCCAGTGATCCCTCTTACTCTCGCTGAAAAGGTGGCAGCTAAAGTGAACGCGGGTTTAGACAAACTCACCCGCGAGCAATATGTAAGTCGGAATTCCAACTCTTGTTTTTACATTATGTTATATCATATCCTCTAGCCCCCAAGCATGAAGTAGGATATAGAATTCGAGTTTATGCTTTCATTAGGATGCCAAAGAACGAACTAGTGTAGCCCCCAAGGCTCGTGCTGATATTTAGTAAAAATATTAGCCCGAGTCTTAAGTAGCTTTCTGACTTTGGGTATTCTGACTTACAGAAAGTATGTTCCTATAACCAGGAATTATTGTCCAATGTCTGTAATAAGCGGAGAGAGATCAAAGCTCTCCGGCTTAAAAATGCTGAGCTCAAGATAGCCAAGGAAGAAGCTGAAGGTAAATATTTCAATGTCGATTTTTCTCTTGCTTTTTCTATGTCGATTTTTTCTGAACTGTTGTTCTTTTTGTCTTACAGCGTTGGTGAAACAATCCATCGCTATGATTGAAGAGGCCGAGAACCTCAAAACCCTGGTGGTGGAAAACAAGGGACTTCGCCAAGAGCTGGATAAGCTCAAGGCGGATCATGAAACAAGCATATCTCAAGTCCAAGAATCCTCCTCCATGGCCATTGAAGAGCACGATCGCAAGATTTCCGCTCAAGATAAAGTAATCTCGGACCTCAAGAATGAGCTTGACAGAGAGAAGGATATATCCCAGGCACTCCGGGCTGAACTCCAGAGTCTCCAGGAGGAGAAGACCAAGATTGACGACGTCATTCTTGGTACGTTCCACCTTTCTGACTTATCTTTTCTTCGACTGTTATCAATGTCAGATTTTTCTTGACTTGTTTTGTGTATAGGTCCTCTAAAGTTGTCAGACTCTTCCTCGTCCGAGCCCCGCACTCATCGGCTTACCCCAGTCGGTGATCTTCTTCATGACTACCGTCAGTCCCTTGAGGGCATTGGCTAGTCCCTCAGGATTCCGGACATGCCAACCATGTCGGATTTTGAGGTGCGGGACAGGGCCAAGGAGATGCCGCAGCTTGTTCGGGACTGGAATATGTTCTACGCGCGGACTGCCGCGCATAATGCCCTCTCCATGGTCATGAGCCACCATGGAAACATGGAAATATGGCAAGTGACTAAAGGGTACTATAAGGTAGACGAAGACGGCCAGGAGCAGGACCTTCAAGCCATCATGCACTCCTGCGCCGGATATGGGTGCCACGTAGCTGATCTGACCAGCTACGAGATCCCCTTCTTCACCCGCATGGATACTCCACCTCCTCCTGCAGAAGAAGCCGAAGAAGTTTCTGACGATGAACGCACCAACTCGGATGCGGATATATCGGAACGATATCAAGGCGGAGTGACCAGTGAGCCAGTAGATCCTTCATCTCCTCCTGCATCATAGACCACAAACTTATGTATTATTCTGTGAAAGAACATGATGCGTTTTGTAAATATTAAGTACTATGACTTTTTGTTAGTGCTAAGTTTTTTATCTATTCAGCACTTTTGTCCTTAGACTTTTTTTGTGTGCCTGAAATGTTTTCACAAGCACTTATATTTTTCATCTCGACTTATCGTTTATCTGGCTTTTCACCTCGTCCCTTTCGTGAGCCGGCTAAACCTTCAGCCGGAAACTTTGCCGAGCAACGGAGCTCAATTGCTAAACCAGTTTAAACTTGGAAACAAAGCCGGCTTCCAGTACCAACAATTCACTACTCGAAAAATGCCTGCATCCGGCAATCAGATAAATAACCAAAGTAAAGACTAGAAATTTTTAGAGTTATACCCGAAGGTAGCAGTTTTTAGAAATCAGAAATCTAGACCAGAACGAACATGAGCATAAAGTACTTTCAAGCATTCTGGGATTTTCGACTATGACATGATCATTCAGAAATAAGATGGTTTAAGAACTTCTCAGAAAAACTTGAGGCAACCAAAACTTTTATTTCTCACAGAACATGTACATATGTATGATTACAAAGAAGGATAAACTAAGAATAAAAGGGACGTAGCTGAGCAATATTCCATGGTCTGTCTAACTCATCCGGATTTGTACTGCCTCCAGCTCTCTTTCTCTTCTTAGTAGCAGGTCTTTCTTTGACTGGCCTCATGTCAGTTAACTAGTACGATCCATTGTGCAATACTTGACTAACTAAAAAATGCCTTTCCCATACTGGGGAAAGTTTGTGCTTTCTTTGTTGCACAAGCCGGAGAACCAAATCACCTTTATTGAAAGATCTATTTCGGACTCTCTGGCTATGATACTTGCGTAACTTCTGCTGATAGGCTGTAGATCTCATTTCAGCAATGACGCGAACTTCTTCGACCGAGTCAAGATCATTTTGTCGAGAAATCTCGGCATCCTCTTTGATATACGCGGCAACTCTAGGAGAAATATGAATCAAATCACTAGGAAGAATTGCTTCTGCGCCATAGACCAAGAAGAAATGTGTGTATCCTGTTGACCTGTTCGTAGTTGTTCGTAAACTCCAAATTACAGGAGGTAGTTCTTCTGCCCAAGCCCCCGCAGCACGTCGTAGTGGTGCTTCGAGTCTCGGTTTCAAGCCTTGTAGAATTAAACCATTTGCTCTTTCGACTTGTCCGTTAGCTTGTGGATGTGCAACTGACGCAATGTTAAGCCGGATATTTTGCTCATCGCAGAATTCAACCAATTCTCCCATAGAAAAGTTACTCCCGTTGTCCGTGATAATGCTATGCGGATAACCATACCGGATTATAACATCCTCGACAAATCTTTTGGCTGTTGCTCCATCACAACTAGTGACAGGTTTAGCCTCGATCCATTTGGTGAATTTATCCACCATCACCAAGAGGTGGGTAAATCCACTTGGAGCTCGTTTAAAGGGTCCTACCATATCAAGCCCCCCGACTGCAAAAGGCCATGTTATAGGTATTGTTCGCAGCTGATCAGCCGGAACATGAGCTTGCTTGGCGTAATTTTGGCAACCTTTGCATGTCTTGACTAACCGTTCGGCATCTGCCTGAGCTGTAAGCCAGAAAAAACCACGTCGAAAAGCTTTTGCCACTAAAGATTTGGCTGTAGCGTGGTGACCACACTCGCCTTCGTGGATTTCCCTTAAGATTTCCACTCCTTCTTTCGGAGATACACAACGCTGAAAACCCCCAGAAACACTCCGTTTATGGAGCTCACCCCTAACAATAGTATAGGCTTTTGCTCGTCAGATAATCTGCCGGCTCAGCACCTCGTCTTTGGGTAATTTGCCATCTACCAAATAATCAAGGTAGGGTTGAGTCCATCTAGGAATTACAGCTAGAACTGCTATTAAAGGTGAGTCGGATTTGGTCGGATATTCCTCATCTACTCCCTTTATCGAGGGAACTTTGAGGTGCTCTAAAAATGCGCCATCCGGGACCTCTTTCCGTGCAGAGCCTATTCGAGATAGTGCATCTGCTTCCTCATTTTCTGCTCGAGGGATGTGCTGAACTTCAAACCCTTCGAACGATTTAGATAGATCATCCACGACAGCTTTGTATGCTGCCATGTGCTTATTTGCATTACAAATATCCGAGACTTGCTGAGCAACAAGATCTGAATCTCCGTAACACATCAAACGTCGGATGCCAATGTCATTGGCAATCCGGGTTCCATGCAACAGTGCTTCATACTCGGCAATATTGTTTGTTGCTGTGAAGTGGATCTGCAACACGTATAATAGTTTATCTCCTTGGGGTGATTTGAGCACCACGCCATCCCCCAAGCCCCCTCGAGCCTTAGACCCATCAAAAAAGAGGGTCCAGTATTCCGACTCAGGGAGGACCATGTTCTCCTTTGTCTCTGTCCAATCAGCGACAAAGTCGGCAAGGATCTGGGATTTGATTGCTGTCCGAGGTTTATACTCAATATCGAAAGCTGAGAGCTCTATGCCCCATTTGGCGACACGTCCTATGGCGTCGCTGTTGTTGATTATGTCTCTCATGGGAGCTTTGCTCACCACGGTAATTGGATGCTCCTGAAAATAGTGTTGTAACTTACGAGATGCTAGGAAAACACCGTAAGCCAACTTTTTGATAGTGTGGATATCGCTGTTTTGATTCTATCAAGACCTCGCTGACAAAATAAGTCAGACGCTGCACCAAGTGTTCCTGGTTTTCCTCTGGTCTCTCCACCACCATGACGATACTAACAACCTTATTTGTCGCAGCAATATAAAGCAACATCGGTTCCTAAGGTTCCGGCGCTGCGAGGATAGGAGTAGATGAGAGTACTTTCTTCAGGTCTTCGAGTGCAGCTTCAGCTTCGTCAGTCCAGAAAAAATCCTTGGTTTTCTTCAGGAGTTCGTATAATGGTGCGGCTCTTTCACCAAGCCTTCTTACAAATCGACTGACCCCAGCAATGCAACCAGTTAGTCTTTGTACGTCCTTCAGGCGAGTTGGCCTGGAAATATTAAGTATAGCCTTGATTTTGTCGCGGTTCACCTCTATGCCTCTTTGAGACACGGTGAAACCTAACAATTTTCCGGCTGGTATTCCAAAGAAGCATTTCTTCAGGTTAAGCATGATGTTGTATTTTCGTAGATTGGCGAACGTTTCCTCCAAGTCGGAAATGAGTGTTTCCTTCTTTTTGGACATCACCGCGATATCATCCACGTATGCATGTACATTGCGTCCGAGTTGGTCATGGAGGCAACGCTGCATCATGCGCTGGTACGTAGCTCCTGCGTTCTTCAGCCCAAAGGGCATCGTAACAAAACAGAAGGTTTCGAAGAGGGTTATGAATGAAGTTTTGACTTTGTCAGATTCCTTCATTTGGTGATAACCATAATATGCGTCGAGAAAACAGAGGAGTTCCGAGCCTGCCGTAGAATCGATAACTTGATCAATTCTAGGAAGAGCGAACAGATCTTTTGGACTAGCCTTGTTCAAGGCAGTATAATCAACACACATCCTTAAATCAGTGGTGTCCTTTTTAGGGACCATTACAGGATTGGCCGACCACTCAGTGTGGATGACCTCTTCTATGAATCTGGCTAACTCGAGCCATGCTAGTTCCTTAGCTATTGCCTTACGCTTTTCGTCGCCAAACCGTTGTAAGGACTGTTTGACGGGTTTAGCGTTTGGGTTTACATTTAGAGAGTGCTCGGCAAGTTCCCTAGGTACTCCGGTCATGTCAGATGGCTTCCATGCAAAGATATCTTGATTTGCTTGGAGGAACTTGACGAGCGCGCTTTCCTATGCGCTATCTAGGCCTACGCCTATCTGGGTCACCTTGGAGGGGTCATCTTCCTTCAACGGTGCTTTCTTCGTCTCTTCAGATGCCTTGAACTCTGGATTTGGCTTGGTAACCTCCTTCTTCGTTGCGGGCATCTCGGACGGATCTATGCTCTTCTTGATCTCCTGGTACTCCTGGGCGTGCAGCACGGCTTCAGCAAAGGCGGCATTTCCATCCTCGCACTCTCGCGCTTTCTTCGGGTCTCCCCTGATGGTGATCATGCCGTTGGGACCTGGAATTTTCATCATATTGTAAATGTAACACAGACGAGCCATAAAAGCCCAGTAAGCCGGACGTCCGAATATAGCGTGGTATGCGCTCTTGAACGGGACCACTTCGAAGGACAGTGCCTCCGTCCGATAATTCTTTGGAGTTCCAAAGGTAACATCCAAAGTGATTTCTCCCAGGGAATTAGCTTGTCTTCCTGGGACAACTCCGTGAAAAATCACAGAGCTATGGTTCAGCTGGGTCTCCGAGATCTTCATCTGGTGTAGCGTTTCGACATAGAGAATATTGATGCTGCTACCACCGTCCATGAGGGTCTTGGAGAAACCATAACCATCAATAAGTGGGTTGACGATTAAGGCGTATTTTTCTCACCTGTATAGCTTAGGCGGATGATCATCGCGGTCAAACGTGATTGCCACTTCCGACCAGTCCAGATACTGGGGGATAGCCGGAACTGTTGCATTGAGCTCGTGTAGAACTGCTTTCTTGACCTTTGCTGGTTGAGATCCGAGGAAGGTGACATAAGTGTCCTTCTTGGTGGGAAAAGTCTTCTTCCCTTCCGACTTGGGATTTGAAGCATCAGCTTCCTCCATGTCGGAATCCTCCTTGGTCTCTTTGTCTTTTTCGGGATTTTTCTTTCCCTTCTTCCGCTTAGCTTTGTAGCCCGTGGTGTCATCTCTTTTGATGTCGTCGTTGAAACGACATTCAGGGTTGGTGTGGGACGAGCCCCCACTGGCGTCTAGGTGATGAACACATGGGTTATTGGCAATGTCGACCCAAGAGTAGGTTTTGCCTGGTCATTGTTCTCCTCTACCTTGGACCCTTGATGTCCCACGGCCATGCCCGCGGCCTCCGCCACGTCCTCCTCGTCCTCCAGACCCAGAAACGGTAGTGACTACCGCTGTTTCCTCGTTGGGTTTTTCTTCCGAGGTGTTTTTGTGCTTCTGAGCTTGTTGCTTTCGTTGTTTTGCCGACTGAGGCACAACTAGGGCATTGAGTAGTCCTTCTGCATCATTGTCAGCGTCTGCATACTTGCTCGCTGTTTCTATCATTTCTCCCAAATCGGTAACCTTGTCACACTTCAAGCGATGGCGTAGTAAACCAATAGGGAGACCTGCGATGAAGGCTTCAATCGCAGTTTGATCATTTACTCCTTCGCAGGAGTTCTTGGTGTCGATCCATCATCCGAGGTAATCTCGGCAAGTTTCTCCGGCTTTCTGGGTGCAACGCTGTAGGTCTCCAACCGTATAGGGCCTCCGATATGTGCCTTCAAAATTCCGAAAGAACGCGCTTTGTAAATCATACCAGTTATGGATGGTGTTTGCCGGAAGTTCATTGAGCCATGATCGTGCCGTCTTCCGGAACATAAGTAGGAGATATCGGGTTGCGACCAGGCTGTTTCCGCCTTTGGCGATGCAACAAGCTTGGAAGAAATCCTGTAACCAGGTGTCTGGCCGAGCAATGCCGTCGTAGGCTTGGATATGTCTTGAGATAGCAAATCCTTCCAGGAATTTTGTAGCTCTGGTGCGTGGACCGAAGCACTTTGGGCCCACGTACACGTCATTGTTTTCATAGCGCCGAGCCTCTATGTTGGAGTTGATCCTGTGTCTTGCGTCATTCGGTGATAGAGATCGTCCCGAATGCCGGCTGTGGCTGTGGCTACGGTGCCGTGGAGCCGGACTTTGGCTTCTGCCAACACCTCCTCCGCCATGTCGTCCTCCTTGCCCTCCATGGGAGCCGTTGTGATGACTGTGTGGTGGAGAAGGTGGAGCAGCTGGATAGTTTCCGGCTGATCGCCGACCTCCGCTCGGAACTTCATTATTCCGATTCCGGGGAGGGTCTTGACTATGACGAGCCCTTGCCAGCTTGTACCTGCATGGTTTCTGTCGTTTCTTCATCCGTTGTTCCGACCATAGTGAGGCTCAGCCGGACGGTTCTCATGTCTAGGAGGTGGCATTCTCTGACGATCCTCCTCCCGATGTTTCTCTTTATCTTCTCCCCTTCGATCCTTAGATTCTCGTCGGATTCAAGGCAACGATGGCGTCTTTCTCGGCCGCTGGTGCGACGTTGCTCCAGCCGCGTGTAGTTTTGCGATGCTGTCCTGACGTCCGGTTCTCGAATAATTGTCTTCCCGTCTAATGCTGCTCCGGAACGTAATAGGGTCTTACGTCAGCCCATGCTGGATCTGTGCGACATTGGTCAGCATCTGAGACCAGTTTTTGACTTATGGACAGGGCGACCTTTTGCTGCTCCAGTCCCTTGTTGAGTAGCTTGATACCCAAACGGATCTCCTCTGGTCCTAGATTAGCCGATAGAATTTCTCGGGCTGCCACGGTATTTTGTACTGGTGTTGGGTATACCCAATCTCCGTTGCTATCTTTCCGTGGCTTCCCCATCTCATCTCCAAAAAGGACGACACGGACACGTGGGAATTGGTTGTCATCTATGTGACGCTTCCGTGTCTTCTGATGCAGACGAGACATGTACTCCTTGTTCGACATGTGTTTCTTCTCCACCTCGATGTTTTTGGCTTCATCGAGGAGTTGTTGACGACGCGCTTCTAGGGCTTGCGCCCTTTCATCCAGCTCATCTGCAGTAAGTTCTGTAGCTGTAGGGATAGGTGTAGTTAATGCCACATCGATGAGTTTACGCGCACCTTCAGCATCCGAGTCTTCTTCATATTCCTTGGCAATTACTTCCTCTGTCAGAGGGTCTTTTGCTGGGGTCTTGTTTTTCTTGTTCTTCTTCTTTGCCTTCTTGGCAGTGCCGGTAGCAAAGACGGCTTTGGGCCCGTTTCCCGGAGTCAAGCTCTGATCGGTACTTTCGGACATTTGGACTTCGGGATTGTCTCCGAGGTCCATATCATCCTGCGCTTTGGGAGAGTGTTCCCCGAATCCTTCATCCATGGCTTCTCCTTCTTCTGCAGCTTTGGAGTTATACTCCTCTTCATATTCCGCGGAGAACTTTCGGAAATCTGCTGACGTCATTGACTCATCCGAGGATGCGGGTACGTCGGCGTTTGTTCCAATTGCCTCTAGCACAGTCGGTGTTTTCTCCAGCATCGGCAGAGCCGGATCCGGATCCCACGTATCCGACAAAGTGCGACGCGTGCTTCCTGAGGTACCTGCGGCTTTCGTGATCAGCCATATCGAAACTTTTGATGGTCTCGAGGATTGCATCTGCGCTTTCGCCTTGTAGTATCATACGTCGTAGTGTGTACCTTAGGAAAGGCCTGTCTGTTCTGGCATCATCAGAGCCGGAATCAGTGTCATTGATATGCTCCTCCTGGATTTCGACTTCCATGGGTGGGTCGATCTAGGATCTGGCTCCTCTGGGGAGATCCACTCCAGATTCGACGTTGACCGCTAGATCTTCTTCAGGTTCGGATTTCTCCACTGTCTTCGCAACTTGTGCAGGCTGGGTGGGATTAGGGTTTTCTGAGATCCGGAACTCTGCCGCCTCCATGGACAAAGGGGACCCAGAAAATTCTTCTGCCTCTATCATCACCGCTGGGGTGGGTTGGGCAGGTTCAGCGAAACCAATGTAAACATCGATCTCGCCAAAATACATGATTGTGTAGACAGTCATGGCCTCTGCCAAAATCCAAGTCTCATCGAGAACGATGAGAGGGACATCGCTGGCGTAGAGGATGCGACCGACGGTGATAGTCTTGCCGATGCCGATTCTTGCAGATTCCGCTCGGAACGCAGATCCGTAGCTCACTTGCCCCACGGTGGGCGCCAACTGTCGTCGGATTGATGACAAGTACGCCATGAGGGGGTCCTCGAGGCGTGCGGAAGAGAGGGGGGCTGAGACGTACGGTATTCCGGGACAGTGAGCACACAAGTTTACCCAGGTTCGAATCCGTCGGCTTTGGACGGATCCTACTCCTGCTAGCAATCCAGTAATACGACAGAGCCGGAATATGGGTTACAAGGGTTTCGCCTGTGCGAGTTGAGATTGTAGACTATTGAGGTTATACCCTAAAGGCTCTCCCTAGGATGGCTTATATAGATATCCGGCCTAGGGTTTACAGGAGAGATCTATCTGGCTACCACTAAGAGTCTGTTACAGAGTACATCTTGAACTACAAGTAACATCATGGCCTAAGTCAGTAAGTCTTCTGGGCCTTCCCGTAGCCGGATTGGACTCCGTCTTCTCTCCCTGACTGGGCCGCCCGTGAAGCAATGATCTAACCCGAAGTGGGCCACCCTGGTCAGTGAGGAACTGTGAGGACACCCGGGAAGTATATCCCCAACACTCTCGGCCTCTCCTTCCGCCTATAAGTTGCCCTCGGGACGAAAACCATAAGGACCCGATCAAAAATCCACGAAAGAGTCTGTAGCTACCATCATCTCCATCCCTAGATCAGGAGGGATCTGAAGCTCTTCCCGGCACCCTGCCGGAGAGAGGAATTCACCCTGGAGGCCTTCTTCATCACCATGCAAGCCTCCGGTGTGATGCGTGAGTAGTTCATCCTTGGACTACGAATCCATGTAGTAGCTAGATGGCTGGTTTCTCCTCCTTTGTGCTTTCATGTTTAGATCTTGTGAGCTCTGTTCATGATCAAGATCATCTTTTTGTAATTCATACATGTTGTGTTTGCGGGGATCCAATGGATATTGAGATGCTATTTCAGATTGATTATTGATTCTATCATGTCTTTGTTATTTGAGATCTTGCATGCTTTCCGTTGTTAGTAGCTATCTTGGCCAAGTAGATGCTAGCAACTCCAAGAGTTAGTATTTATGCTCGATAGTGGGTTCATGCCTCTGGTAATCTGGGGAAGTGACAGAAATCTCTAAGGTACTAGATGTGTTGTTGCTACTAGGGAGAAAACAACAATCCTTTGTTCATAGAACAATTGTATTGTTTACCTTACACGCAGTTCGTAAAGCAATAATCTGTTGCTTGCAACTTAATACTGGAGGGGGTTCGGATGATAACGTGAAGGTGGATTATTAGTCATAGATGCAGTTGGATGGAGGTCTATGCATTATGTTGTATTGCCCAATCAAGTCTCAAAGGAGTCAAGATGATTAGTATATCCATGTATTGCTTTCTCGGTGTTTGTCAATTGCCCCGCTGTAATTTGTTCACCCAGCATGTTATCTATCTAAGGAGAGCCACCTCTAGTGAACTATGGATCCCGGTCCTTCTTCTTTACATACAATCTACAATCTTTTACTGCTTTGTGTTTACTTTCTGCAAACTTTTACTTCTTTCCATTCGATACGTTTAATCCTTTGTTTTCCGCAAAACACGGTGAGATTGACAACCTCATCGCAAGTTGGGGACAAAGTTCTGTGGTTGTGTTGTGTAGGTCTCCACGTTGCTACTAGCACCGGTAGTGCGCCCTACCAAAGCTCAGCTAGTAACACCTTTGGGGTGTTTCCTTGCCCCTTCTGGTTCGATTAAACCTTGGTTTCATAACTGAGGGAAAACTTACTGCTGTGCTCATCATACCTTCCTCTTCGGGTTCCCAACGAGCTCTACATCAACACCGCCATCAAGCAATTTTCTGGGCGCTGTGCATTGAGCCATCAGCTTGCAATATGTTCTCTATTATCCCCAACTTGTGCATGGTATCCTTGTACATAATGTTGATACTGCTGCCATTGTCAATCAATACCTTGGAAAATCTCACGTTGAGATTCAGCCCGATGAACGTCGGATCTAAGACCAGAGCGTAGGTTCCTGGGCTTGGCATGATCTTTGGGTGATCCTTGACACTCCATGTGATTTCTTGATCCGCCCAAGGCATATATCTTGGCACAGCCGGCATTACTGCGTTCACCTCCATATGCCGGCGCTGCAAGCTTTTCCGGTCATTATCTTCCGTGGTGAACACGCAATAGCTTTGATGATGTTCCCTGTACTCATTTCGTCCCTCATTCTCATTGTAACCTTGGCCTTGTTGTTGGTTGTTACCTACTTGATGTACCGCATCCCTTCTTTCGGATTCTCGTACCTCGGCGGAGGTGGTGGTAGCATCAGTTGCTGTCCATTTCCCCCTGTTAGTAGCAGTGGCCGGGGTGTTTCATTTCTAGGTGCTTCGTTCCGAGGTGCCTGAGCATTCCCCGAACTCCCCTGTTCTAATTTCCTCATCCACTCGCACTGCCAGGTCATATGATTCGCTGGATTGTTCGGACTTGGCATGTGAAATTTGCAAGGTTGATCTAGCATAGACTCAAATGTATACCTCGGCCTATCCTTTCGTTCCTGCCATTGCTTTTTCTGCTCTAGGGTCCAAGGCTTTCTCCCTTCATTTTTCTGCAGCCAGTTTTGCCCTCCAGTTTTCTGGCGTTGGCTTTCTCCTGCATTGGGCTGATCCTGGTCCACTGCTGTGACCTGTTGCGAGTTATACCGATAATCCGGACACTCGTCCCTTCTTTTTCCTCGGAAATCATTCCTCCTTGATGACTCAGAGATATCTCGGTTGTAATACTCCTCATTTGCTTTGCTAGACATTAGCCGGGGCTGCGTTGGATCTCCCAAGGCATATGAATTTGCGATCCGGATCGTCTCAGCCAAGGTAGTTGGCATATCTCGCTGTAACCTTTGCCACAGCATACTCCATACCTGCATCCCTGAGCGAACCACGCAATAGCTTGCGATTCAATTACTCCCTCGCACGAGTTTCACACATTAGACCACCGAGTCAGGAAATCTCTATCTGGCTCATTTGGTCTCTGTCGGCATAATGCAAGGGTCTGTGGTCTGTTGGGTCTCTTGTAAGTGCTTGAGAAGTTACTAACAAACAGTTCCTGGAAATCCAACCAACAGTTGACACTCCCTGGTGGCAAATTGTTCAGCCAAACTCGTGCTGGTCCTTCTAGCATCTGTGGCACATACCTTACCGCCCATCTCAAATTTCCTATTTTGCGATATAGACTGCTATGGCATAGTCAATCAGCCAATCATCTGGCCTGGTACTTCCATCATACGTTCGGGTTCCTCTGGCCAGCTGATGTCTACGCACTTCTATTCTTGTAGACAGTTGTTGGGCCTCCAAGTGCAGAGGTTTGTAGAACAGCAGCAAGTTTTCCCTTAAGTGGATCACCCAAGGTTTATCGAACTCAGGGAGGAAGTGGTCAAAGGTATCCCCTCTTAAGCAACCCTGCAATCAAGATACAAGAAGTCTCTTGTGTCCCCAACACACCCAATACACTTGTCAATTGTATAGGTGCACTAGTTCGGCGAAGAGATAGTGAAACACAAGTGGGATGGATAATTATAAGCGGTAATGGTGATAGAGAATAGCTTGGTGGCGTGGAAAAGACTAAAGTAAAACTGAAATAAAGATGGAAGCAAGCAAACATGTAACAGATCTAATAGCAAACGGTGTATCAATGCTTAGAAACAAGGCCTAGGGATCATACTTTCACTAGTGAACACTCTCTCATAAATATATTCTTCCTTATGATACTACGCTGAACTACTCTTCGGTTGGACACTCTAATCGATGGTAGGGCTATAACAGCACACCTCAAAGTAAGCCTTTCCCATCTAGAAACCCCACACTGTTACCTTGAGTACTAGATGAGTCCAACAAACACCACAATTTCATAAAGACATCCAACTCCAAATATAACTCATAACAAGTATTTGTAATCTCTAGCCTAAGTGCCACCATGGTGAGCACGCTGTCACTTTCACACACATGGGGAGAGCAGAGATCTATTAAAGCACTTGAGTAGCAAGGTAGATCTATAGATTAGAAGCTCATGATCTCAAGAAGATCATGCATAGAGAGAGAGATATGAACACATAGCTACCGGTAGAACCCTTAGCCTCGAGAGAGAACTACTCCCTCCTCATCATGGGAATCAACAATGGTGATGGAGATGGTGGTGGAGATCGATGGAGATGGCTCCGGGGGCACTTCCCCGTCACGACAGGGTGCCGGAACAGAGACTTTCTGTCCCTCGAATCTCCCCTTCGGTGGTGGCGGCGCTGCGGAACTTTTTGTGGATTTCTGATTGACCATTTAGGGTTTTGGTATCGGGAGGCTCTTATAGGCGAAGGAGGCAAGGTCGGTGGCGAGCCAGGGGGCCCACACCATGCCCTGGCGCGACCTAGGGTTGCCCGCGCCAAGGGGGGGTGTGGCCACCCTGTGGCCCCTCTCCGACTCTCCTTCTGGATCCGTGAGTCTTCCGGGAAAATAGTAACTTTGGGTTTTGTCCCGTCCAATTCCGAGAATATTCATTTTCTGACTTCCTAGAACCAAAAACAGCAGAAAACAGGCAACTGGCACTGTGGCATCTTGTTAATAGGTTAGTCCAAGAAATCATATGAAAAGTACTCCAAAGTTGGAACAAAACATAAGAAAGTAGATAAAACCAAGCATGGAACATCAAAAATTATAGATACATTTGCAATGTATCACCAGCTGAATGTTCGGTACTGGTGGCTCGTTCATGATCCGGGGCCCAAAGCATGCTGGACCCGGTGGACCTTCTAACTCGATTTGCTCCGATCTGTAAATCCTATCCAATTTCAACCTCGCGTCATCTGGCTGCAAGTTCCTGCTTCCCAACCATGATCCAAATACGTGGTGATCCGGTCTAGGGTATCCATCGTTGACCATAGCTGAATAACCATCATTGTATCTTTCCTGATCCGGACGTGTATGATGATGTTGTGCCGCTTGTCCTGCACTTCCTTCTTGGCGAGGTACGCGCTGTTGTTGCGCCCGAGGTAAATTTTGCCCCGCTCCCACGGGATTGCGCTGTCCGGCATTGCTATTGGCAGCGTTTCTTTGACCGGCATTGCCTTGGTCATGGTTACCTTGGGCAGCCACACCTCGGCTGGTACTGTGGCGGTCCTCTTCAACTTGCACTGCTTTGCCTTTCCCAGCCCTTACCGGGTCATAAGGGACCATTTGCTTGTTTCTTCTCCCAGAGTCTGCTACCTCTTCTCTCCTGGTATCGTGACATGGAGACGACGCGGCTCCTTTGGATCTTTGCCGGATTATTTCTAGCCAAATGTACCACCTATGAGGCCCCTGGTGGTGCCGAGTTAGCTTTGTTTATTTCTTCATTTTGTTAGCATGCAACTCTCAACAAGTGATTTACCCTCTCTTGCTGCCTTTGACGAGCCTCACCAGTTAAGCCTTCTAACTCGGATGCGGCCGCATTTGCTGCTTTGAGGTTCTTTGCCGGGGTACTGTATCGATCCAACCCTCCTGCTACTATTGTAGCTGTCCGACCCGGCCTAGGCTCGTACTCCTTGTCAATCTTAGTGATCAGGTTTCTGCCTCGGATTTTTACTCCATCGATACGGTTTGCCTTGGCATACTCTCTCAAGGTGATGTTCAGCGACTGATGCAGCTCTGCTACCTTCTTTGCTCCAGCTAACATCTTCTGCCTAGTTTCCTCTAACTCAACTTGCGCCTGAGCTGGATCTACCACAGGTGCTATTGGTGTTGCTAAGCTATCTATCGCTTGCTGGAGCACATTCTCTGGCTTCTCTAGCAGAGGAAACCTAGACCTGGTCTGTTTGGGCGTTACCTGTAGCTCTAGCGCCGGATCTTTGCTTGGTCCCGCATCTAGCGTGGTCATCAGGACCTCAACGCTGCTAGTGGGGCGAGCGATAAGCACTCCACGAGCTGCGCTGAGAGGTGGCTCGCCACCCTCGATGATGTGCTGCGGATGAACACAGGACTCGTCCACGCCGATGTAGATCTTGTGTGCGCCAAGCTTGATGAAGACGCCGTTGCGCGGTGGAGGGTTCCGGCCGAAGCTTCCCGTGTTGTCACTGACGTAGTCTAGCGCTCCAAAACGCTGAACCAAGCCAGAGACGATACGCTCGCCGGTGCTCGAGAAGTTTCCCGTCTAGATTTTCACCCCTGCTAGCACCGCCAGCTGCACGGTGGGCGCCAACTGTCATGGTGGTGGCACAGTAGATGCCATGTATAGGCTAAAGATGGGACCGGTGAGTGCTAGGGGAATCCAGGGAGGGAGAGCATGGTGATTCCACGCACGGAAGTTCTTGTATTCTCTCTATCAATGGTGTTTACAAGTGCTCTTGATGCCCTTAGCAAGAAGGAGACAATGTCTCTTACCCCCACTAACTAGCCCTAGAGTTCTACCTTAGACAGAGAATGATTCCTCTATCTGCCGTCCCTCTCTATGGAGGCCCCGATGCTCCTTATATAGGGGAGCCCGGGTTACAATTCTAGGGCATAGGTGGCAGCATATTCTATGAATATGCTCCTTTCCTAAAGCATATGCTTCTTTATTCTTCTTTGACGGCTCGTCCGGGCTTTGGACGTAACCCACAGCATCATCCTTGTCTTTTGGTGTCACGGGCTATGTCATCTGGCTTTGCCCGTGTCACCTTGGTCGCCACCGGCCCGCTGGTCCTCTCCTTTACTTTACTTTGCACATGCTTCAACTAATAAAGCCACCTTTTGACCAGCGAGGGATTCCTTCTCTTTTAAGCTAAGATAGTCCAGATAGCATATAGCTAATTTGGCTTACCCATTTACCTGCAAAACAGAGACATGGCCGGCATAAATCTTATGCCGACCGGACCATTGTCAAGGAAATGCCCCATGGGCCGGGCCACACCGTGATTTGTCCTGCCTTGAGGTGACCCGGTCAACACTTTGCTTTGACCGTGCCGTACCCCGGCTAACTCGGCCCTTATACCCCGGTGTTGCCCTACCCAGGGGTATCCCCCCAATAGGGGGTTCGGATGATAACCTGAATGTGGATTATTAGTCATAGATGCAGTTGGATGGCGGTCTATGTATAATGTTGTAATGCCCAATCGAATCTCAAAGGAGTCAAGATGAGTAGTATATGCTTGTATGCTTTCTCGATGTTTGTCAATTGCCTCGCTGTAATTTGTTCACCCAGCATGTTATCTATCTTAAGGAGAGCCACCTCTAGTGAACTATGGACCCCGGTCCTTTCTTTTACATTCAATCTACAAATTGTTTACTGTTTTTTGTTTACTTTCTGCAAACTATTACTTCCTTCCATTCGATACGTTTAATCCTTTGTTTCAGCAAAACCGGTGAGATTGACAACCTCATCGTAAGTTGGGGGCAAAGTTCTGTGGTTGTGTTGTGCAGGTCTCCACGTTGCTACTAGCACTGGTAGTGCGCCCTGCCAAGGCTCAGCTAGCAACACCTTTGGGGTGTTTCCTTGCTCCTACTGGATTGATAACCTTGGTTTCGTACTGAGGGTAAACTTACTGCTGTGCTCATCATACCTTCCTCTTGGGGTTCCCCAACGAGCTCGGTATATTTTGGGCCAGCAAGACTTTTTCTAGCGCCGTTGCCGTGGACTGAAGAAGAAGAAGCTCCCATGTCAACCACGCGCCATCAAAGACTTTTTCTGGCACCATTGCCGGGGAGTCAAGGACATCTTCACAAGGGGAGTCCCTCATAACCAATCTCTTTACTTTGTTATTTTTGTTTTGCTTAGTTTACTTTTGTTTTGTTTACTTGTTTCTTTATCAAAAACACACAAAAAAATTAGTTTTACTAGTTTGCTTTCTTTATCAAAAACACACAAAAAATGACTACTCTTGAAAACACTAAGTTGTGTGACTTCACTAGCACCAACAATAATGATTTTATGAGCACACCTATTGCTCCACATGTTCCTGAAGCTACTTTCTTTGAGATAAAACCTGCTTTACTCAATCTTGTTATGAGAGAACAATTTTCTGGTATTGGTAATGAAGATGCTACTGCCCATCTAAATAACTTTGTTGAACTTTGTGAGATGCAAAAGCATAGGGATATAGATGGAGATATTATTAAGCTGAAATTGTTTCCTTTCTCTTTGAGAGGAAAAGCTAAAGAATGGTTGAATTCCTTAACTAGGAATAGTATTGATTCTTGGACTAAATGGAAATATGCTTTCATTGGAAAATACTATCCTCCTGCTAAGATTATATCTATGAGAAGTGAAATAATGAAGTTTAAACAATCTGATAATGAACATGTTGCTCAAGCTTGGGAAAGAATGAAATCTTTGGTAAAGAATTGTCCCACTCATGGACTGACTGCTTGGATGATCATCCAAACTTTTTATGCAGGATTGAACTATTCTTCAAGGAATCTATTGGATTCTGCTACTGGAGGTACCTTTATGACCATTACTTTGGGTGCTGCAACAAAGCTTCTGGATAATATGACGGTTAACTATTCTGAATGGCATACTAAGAGAGGTCCACAAGGTAAGAAGGTAAATTCTGTTGAGGAAACCTCCTCCTTGAGTGATAAGATTGATGTTATTATGTCTATGCTTGTTAATGGGAAAGCCCATATTGATCGAAATAATGTTCCCTTAGCCTCTTTGGTTGCTCATGTTGGAGATTTGCCCAAGAGGCAATAATAAAAGAGGTTATTATTATATCTTTGTGTTTATGATGAATGTTTACATCCCATGCTATAATTGTATTATTAGGAAACACTAATACTTGTGTGTTTTGTAAACATAAAAGAGTCCCTAGTAAGCCTCTTGTTGAACTAGCTTGTTGATTGATTGATGATCATGGTTTCCTGATAATAGACATTGGATGTGATTAATAACAAGGTTATATCATTAGGAGAATGATATGATGGACACACACACCCATAGTAAGCGTAGCATAAGATCAAGTCATTAAGTTCGTATTGCTGTAAGCTTTGAAATACATAGTAACCTAATCCTTCGACCATGAGGTTATGTTAATCACCATCACCGGATGGGTACTTTGATGACATCAAACGTCGCTTCGTAACTGGGCGGTTATAAAGGTGTCATTGGGTATTCTAAAAGTATGTGTTGAAGCGCATAGACCAAGATTGGGATTTGTCCATCCATATGACGGATAGATATACTCTAGGCCCTCTCGGTGGAATGTCATCTAGATAGCTTGCAAGCATGTGACTGGGTCACAAGGGATGACATAACACGGAACGAGTAAAGAGTACTTATCAGTAACGAGGAATAACTAGGTATGAAGATACCGACGATCAAACCTCGGATAAGTAGAATATCACGAGACAAAGGGAATTGGTTTCGTATGTTAATTGGTTCAATCGATCACGAAGTAATAGTTGAGTATGTGGGAGCCGTTATGGCTCTCCAGATCCCGCTGATGGTTATTGATGGGAGAGGTGTCTTCATCATGTCTGCATATTCACGAACCGTAGGGTGACACACTTAAGGTTTGAAGTTGTTTGAAGTAGATATGGAATTTGCGTTGGAGACCGAATGTTGTTCGGAGTCTCGGAATGGATCCGGGACATCACGAGGAGATCTGGAATGGTCCGGAGAATAACATTCATATATTGGAAATCATTTTCTAAGTTAGGAAATGTTCCGGAGTGTTTGTATGGAGATTCTAGAAGGTTTCGGAATGTTCTGGAAGGTTCTAGAGGATTTCTTGGAGTTTGCTTGAAAACCAAGAAAGGGATCAAAGAAACCAAGTGGGGTAAGACACGGATTCGTGGGGGAGGAGGATTCCTCCCCCCCAACCCGCTGGCCTAAGGAGGAGGGAGTCCTACTAGGACTCCCCCTCCCCAGGCGCGCCTCCCTCCTTTAAATAGAAGGGAGGGGGCGCCCCCTCTTGCACCTTGTCTCATAACTCCCAATCACAGCCGCCTCTCTCCTCCACGTTTCTTTTGCACAGGCATAGGCGAAGCCCTGCAGAATTCTCATCTCCACCACCACCACCACGCCGTCGTGCTGCTGGAATTCCGTGGAGAAGATCTACTACCTCTGCTGCTCGCTGGAACGGGGAGAGGAAGGTCTGCTTCGACTCCGCACGTGTGACCGTCTGTGGAAGCGCTGCCGGAACACGACGCCGGAAGGATCGTCCACACGATCTTGAGATCGGCAAGTGATCGACTACATCATCCACGAGATCTAATCTCGTTAACGCTTTCGGTTCTACGAGGGTTAGTACCGATCTATCTCGTTGCTCTTGTCTAGTAGATTAGATCTTGGCTTTTATCTAGATTAGATCTGGTTTTTGTTCGTTCTCGCGGTAGAATTTTTTTGTTTGCCATGCTACGAACCCATCAGTGGTATCAGAGCCTTGTCTATGCGTAGATCTGTTGCACGAGTAGAAGACAATGAGGTTGTGGGCGTTTGTGCTCGTGCCGTCTTTTGCTATATGTGTACTTTGCATCTTGCGGTATGGTGGGATGAAGCGGCCCGGGCTAACATTACATGTCATCGTACATGAGACTTGCTCCACGCTTGACGTGCAATTCGTATTGCACAAGTGGCTTTACGGGTGTCTGTCTCTCCCATCATAGTATAGATCAAATCTACACTTTGCACTTGATAGCACTTGTAACAACGTTGTGGTTCAGTTTCGTAGGTAAGATGCGTTCTTAGTCGAAAGCCCAAGCCACGTAAATTTTGCAAAGAAAATTAGAGGCGTCTAACTTGTTTTTGCAGGGGTTTTGTGATGTGATATGTCCTACATGAGATTGTTATTGTATTTGATGTATGCAATGATCCTTGTTGTAATATGGCAACCGGCAGGAGCCTAATGGTTGTCTTTAATTCTGTTAAGACCTGCGTGTCTATTCATCTTGTAATAGCTTTGTTCCAAGTAGTTGTAATAGTTGCTAGTGAAGATGAACAACCATGAAGCGGCGCCACGGACCTTGACGCAATGCTGGTGATGATGGAGATCATGTCCGTGCTTTTGAGATGGATATCGAAGGCATAAGAAGAAAGGGCCATATCATGTCACACTAATTATGAATTGCCTGTGATGTTAATCCTTTATGCATCTTGTATTGCTTAGATCGCGACGGTAGCATTATAAGATGATCCCTCTCACTAAATATCAAGTAATAAAGTGTTCTTCCTTAGTTGGCACCGTTGCTAAGACTCGTCGTTTCGAAGCATCTCGTGATGATCGGGTGTGATAGACTCTACGTGTGCATACAACGGGTGCAAGCCAGATTTGCACATACGGAAACTAAGGTTAATCTTGACGAGCCTAGCATGTACAGACATGGTCTCGGAACACGGAATACCGAAAGGTAGAGCATGAGTCATATGATTGATATGATGAACATGAAGATTGTTCGCCGATGAAGCTACATCATCTCACGTGATGATCGGACTTGGTGTAGTGGATTTGGTTCGTGTAATCACTAAAACAACTGCGAGGGATGTTGTTTTGAGTGGGAGTTCACCTAGTTGATTTAAGAATTAAATTAGAACACTATTTATCATAAACTTAGTCTAAATTACTTGCAAATTTGTTGTAGATTATGGCGAACGTTTCCATCAATTTCAATGCGTTCCTAGAGAAAGAAAAGCTTAAGAACAATGGAAGCAATTTCACGGACTGGTTCCGTGGACTGAAGATCGTCCTTAGGGTTGGTCAGTTGACCTATGTGCTCGAAGCACCGCTAGGTGACCCACCTGCAGAAGATGCCACCGATGACGTAAAGAATGTTTATGCCACTCGGAAACATCACTACTCCACAGTTCAGTGTGCCATCCTGTACGGTTTAGAATCGGAGCTTCAAAAGCGTTTTGAGCACCATGACCCATTTGAAATCATTAAGGAGCTCAAACTCATATTTGAGACTCGCGCGGCCATGGAAAGCTATGAAGCTTCCGAGAAGTTCTTTACCTGCAAGATGGAAGAGGGTAGCTCCGTTAGCGAGCACGTGCTCACCATGTCTGGGCACGCAAACAAACTCCGAGAGTTGGGGATACCGATTCCTAATGAATTGGGGATTCACCGTGTCCTCCAATCACTGCCACCAAGTTACAAGAACTTTGTGATGAACTACAATATGCACTGCATGAACAAGATGTTGCCTGAACTATCGTCCATGCTGAAAACTGCTGAAGTGGAGATCATGAAAGAACACCAAGTGCTGATGGTCAATAAGACCACCAATTTCAAGAAACGGGGCAAGCCTAAGAACAAGGGCAACTTCAAGAAGGACGGCAAGAAAGCTGCCGCACCTGCTAAGAAGCCCAAGGCTGGTCCTAAACCTGAAACTGAGTGCTTCTACTGCAAGGGTGCTGGTCACTAGAAGCGTAACTGCCCCAAATACCTGACGGATCTGAAGAATGGCAATATCAAGAAGAAAGGTATATTCGATATACATGTTATAGATGTGTATCTTACTAGTAATCATAGTAGTGCCTGGGTATTTGATACTGGTTCGGTTGCTCATATTTGTAACTCGAAACAGGAGCTGCGGAATAAACGAAGACTGGCAAGAGACGAGGTGACGATGCGCGTTGGAAATGGCTCCAAGGTTGATGTGATCGCCGTCGGCACGCTCCCTCTACATCTACCATCGGGATTAGTTTTAAATTTAAATAATTGTTATTTGGTGCTTGCATTAAGCATGAACATTATATATGGATCTTGTTTATTGCGAGACGGTTACTCTTTTAAGTCTGAGAATAAAGGTTGTTCGATTTATATGAGTAATATCTTTTATGGTTATGCACCTAAGATGAATGGTTTATTCTTATTGAATCTCGACAGTAGTGATACACATGTTCACAACATAGATGCTAAACGAATAAAATTGAATGATAATTATACATACATGTGGCACTGTCGTCTTGGTCACATTGGAGTGAAGCGTATGAAGAAACTCCATTCTGATGGACTTCTTGAATCACTTGATTTTGAATCACTTGAAAGATGCGAAGCATGTCTAATGGGAAAAATGACTAAGACTCCATTCTCTGGTATAATGGAGCGAGCTATGGACTTATTGGAAATAATACATACCGATGTGTGCGGTCCAATGAGTGTAGCATCGCGTGGTGGATATCATTATATTCTCACTTTCACGGATGACTTGAGTAGATATGGGTATGTCTACTTTATGAAACATAAATCCGAAACTTTCGAGAAGTTTAAGGAATTTCAAAGTGAAGTGGAAAATCATCATAACAAGAAGATTAAGTTTCTACGTTCTGACCGCGGAGGTGAATATCTGAGTTATGAGTTTGGCATGCATTTAAAGAAATGTGGAATACTTTCACAGTTGACACCACCGGGAACACCACAGCGTAATGGTGTGTCCGAACGTCGTAATCGAACTCTCTTAGATATGGTTCGGTCTATGATGTCTCTTATAGATTTACCGTTATCATTTTGGGGCTATGCATTAGAGACAGCCGCATTCACTTTAAATAGGGCACCATCTAAATCCGTTGAAACGACACCGTACGGATTGTGGTTTGGCAAGAAACCTAAGTTGTCGTTCCTTAAAGTTTGGGGTTGCGAAGCATATGTAAAGAAGTTACAGCCTGATAAGCTTGAACCCAAAGTGGAGAAATGCGTCTTCATAGGATACCCTAAAGAAACAATTGGGTATACCTTCTATCATAGATCCGAAGGCAAAGTTTTCGTTGCTAAGAATGGATCCTTTCTGGAGAAGGAATTTCTCTCGAAAGAAGTGACTGGAAGGAAAGTAGAACTCGACGAGGTTATTGAACCTTCTTTCGGAGTTGAGAGTAGCGCAGCACCGGAAGATGTTTCTGTGCCGCCTGCACCAACTGGAGAGGAAGCTAATGATGATGATCATGAAACTTCGAACGAAGTTACTACTGAACCTCGCAGGTCAACGAGGGTCCGTACCACTCCTGAGTGGTATGACTCTGCCTTGAACGTCATGTTAGTGGACAACACTGATGACCCTGCGACGTATGAAGAAGCTATGGTGAGCCCAGATTCCGACAAATGGCTAGAAGCCATGAAATCCGAAATGGGATCCATGTACGAAAACCAAGTATGGACTTTGGTGGACTTACCGGATGGCCGTAAGGCTGTCGAGAACAAATGGATTTTCAAAAGAAAAACAGATGCTGATGGTAATGTTACCGTCTATAAAGCTCGACTTGTCGTGAAAGGGTTTCGACAAATTCAAGGAGTTGACTACGATGAGACTTTCTCACCAGTAGCGAAGCTAAAGTCTGTGAGGATTATATTAGCAATCGCTGCATATTTCGATTATGAAGTTTGGCAGATGGATGTCAAAACAGCGTTCCTTAATGGTGACATTGAGGAAGAGTTGTATATGTTACAACCCAAGGGTTTTGTCGATCCTAAAGATGTTGATAAAGTATGCAAACTTCAGCGCTCCATTTATGGACTGAAGCAAGCATCCCGGAGTTGGAATCAACCTTTTGATAAAGTAATCAAAAACTTTGGATTTATACAAACTTATGGAGAAGCTTGTATTTACAAGAAAGTGAGTGGGAGCTCTGTAGTATTCCTAGTACTATATGTAGATGACATATTGTTGATTGGGAATGATATAGAACTTCTTAATAGCGTCAAAACCTATTTGAATAATAGTTTTTCGATGAAGGATCTTGGCGAAGCGGCATATATTCTAGGCATCAAGATTTATAGAGATAGATCAAGCCGCCTAATAGCGCTTTCACAAAGTACATACTTAGACAAAATTCTAAAGAAGTTTAGAATGGAAGAGAGCAAGAAAGGGTTCGTGCCCATGTTGTCAGGTAAGACCTTGAGTAAAACTCAAAGTCCAGCTACGGCAGAAGATAGAGAAAAGATGAATAAAATTCCCTATGCCTCGGCCATAGGTTCTATCATGTATGCCATGCTGTGTACGAGACCGGATATAGCACATGTTGTTAGTTTGACTAGCAGATATCAAAGTGATCCTGGAATGGAACACTGGACAGCGGTCAAGAATATCCTAAAGTACCTGAATAGGACTAAGGATATGGTTCTTTCTTATGGAGGTGATGAACAACTTGTTGTAAATGGTTACACTGATGCTAGTTGGAACACCGATCCAGATGACTCGAAGTCACAGTCTGGATACGTATTTATTTTGAATGGTGCTGCAATAAGCTGGAGGAGTGCCAAGCAGAGCGTTGTGGCGAAATCTTCAACTAAATCGGAATACATAGCTGCTTCGGAGGCTGCACAAGAAGGGATATGGATGAAGGAGTTCATTACTGAACTTGGCGTGGTTCCCAACGCGTTAGACCCGATGGCCATCTACTGTGACAACACAGGTGCCATAGCTAATGCACAGGAACCAAGGTCACATAGCAAGCTGAAGCACATCAAGCTACGTTTTCATGCTATTCGCGAGTATGTCCAAGATGGTGACATAAAGATTTGCAAAGTACACACTGATCTGAATGTAGCAGATCCGTTGACTAAACCTCTCCCTAGAGCAAAGCATGAGCAACACCAGAACGCCATGGGTGTTCGGTATATTACCATGTAATCTAGATTATTGACTCTAGTGCAAGTGGGAGACTGTTGGAGATATGCCCAAGAGGCAATAATAAAAGAGGTTATTATTATATCTTTGTGTTTATGATGAATGTTTACATCCCATGCTATAATTGTATTATTAGGAAACACTAATACTTGTGTGTTTTGTAAACATAAAAGAGTCCCTAGTAAGCCTCTTGTTGAACTAGCTTGTTGATTGATTGATGATCATGGTTTCCTGATCATAGACATTGGATGTGATTAATAACAAGGTTATATCATTAGGAGAATGATATGATGGACACACACACCCATAGTAAGCGTAGCATAAGATCAAGTCATTAAGTTCGTATTGCTGTAAGCTTTGAAATACATAGTAACCTAATCCTTCGACCATGAGGTTATGTTAATCACCATCACCGGATGGGTACTTTGATGACATCAAACGTCGCTTCGTAACTGGGCGGTTATAAAGGTGTCATTGGGTATTCTAAAAGTATGTGTTGAAGCGCATAGACCAAGATTGGGATTTTTCCATCCATATGACGGATAGATATTATCTGGGCCCTCTCGGTGGAATGTCATCTAGATAGCTTGCAAGCATGTGACTGGGTCACAAGGGATGACATAACACGTAACGAGTAAAGAGTACTTATCAGTAACGAGGAAGAACTAGGTATGAAGATACCGACGATCAAACCTCGGATAAGTAGAATATCGCGAGACAAAAGGAATTGGTTTCGTATGTTAATTGGTTCAATCGATCACGAAGTAATCGTTGAGTATGTGGGAGCCGTTATGGATCTCCAGATCCCGCTGATGGTTATTGATGGGAGAGGTGTCTTCATCATGTCTGCATATTCACGAACCGTAGGGTGACACACTTAAGGTTCGGAGTTGTTTGAAGTAGATATGGAATTTGCGTTGGAGACGTTGTTCGGAGTCTCGGAATGGATCCGGGACATCACGAGGAGATCCGGAATGGTCCAGAGAATAAGATTCATATATTGGAAATCATTTTCTAAATTAGGAAATGTTCCGGAGTGTTTGTATGGAGATTCTAGAAGGTTTCGGAATATTCTGGAAGGTTCTAGAGGATTTCTTGGAGTTTCCTTGAAAACCAAGAAAGGGATCAAAGAAACCAAGTGGGGTAAGACACGGATTCGTGGGGGGAGGAGGATTCCTCCCCCCCAACCCGCCGGCCCAAGGAGGAGGGAGTCCTACTAGGACTCCCCCTCCCCAGGCGCGCCTCCCTCCTTTAAATAGAAGGGAGGGGGCGCCCCCTCTTGCACCTTGTCTCATAACTCCCAATCACAGCCGCCTCTCTCCTCCACGTTTCTTCTGCACAGGCATAGGCGAAGCCCTGCAGAATTCTCATCTCCACCACCACCACCACGTCGTCGTGCTGCTGGAATTCCGTGGAGAAGATCTACTACCTCCGCTGCTCGCTGGAACGGGGAGAGGAAGGTCTGCTTCGACTCCGCACGTGTGACCGTCTGCGGAAGCGCTGCCGGAACGCGGCGCCGGAAGGATCATCCACACGATCTTGAGATCGGCAAGTGATCGACTACATCATCCACGAGATCTAATCTCGTTAACGCTTTCGGTTCTACGAGGGTTAGTACCGATCTATCTCGTTGCTCTTGTCTAGTAGATTAGATCTTGGCTTTTATCTAGATTAGATCTGGTTTTTGTTCGTTCTCGCGGTAGAAATTTTTTGTTTTCCATGCTACGAACCCATCAGCTCAAGAAGAGCAAGTTGATGTGAACTTTATAAGAACTAACAATTTTAGAAACAATGCCTACAGGAATAATTTTGGTAACAACAATTATAAGCCATATCCTCCCAACAATGGTAATGCTTATGAAAATTCCTACAACAACAATAGGAGTGCTCCCTCTAAACTTGAAGTTATGCTTAAAGACTTTATTAGTAAACAAACTACTTTCAATAAAACTATTGAGGAAAAACTCTCTAATGCTGAAAGAAATATAGCATCACTTGATGAAGCTCAAACTTCTTTGAATAAAATGGCTGCTAAACCTGAAACTAATGATAATCCCTTTGCAGCCACTAATGCCATACAAGTTAGAATTGATGAAAATGTTAGACTATTAGCTGAACTGCATGCTAAGTGGGAAAGAGAAGATGAAATTGCTAGAAACATTAGTGTTTCTACTATCACCACCACTAATGTTGAGGCTAGTAATGGTTCTACTACTTTAGATGATAAATTTGATTTTGATCTTGATGGTTGCAATATCTCTGAAGTTATTAAGTTCCTACAAAAGCTTGCTAAAAGTCCTAATGCTAGTGCTATGAACATGTCCTTTACAAAACACATCACTGATGCTCTCATAAAGATTAAAGAAGAAAAGATGAAACATAAAGCTTCTATTCCTATTAAACAAGAAGATGGTTGGGAACCCATCATTAATATGAAAGTGAATGATTTTGATTTCAAAGCTTTATGTCATCTTGATAGTAGTGTTTCTATTATGCCTAGAAGGATTTATGATATGCTTGATTTGCCACCACTTGAAGATTGTTATTTGAATGTCCCACTTGATGATAATGCTAAAAAGAAACTCATGGGGAGTCTTAATGATGTTATTATTATGGTTAACAATGCCTATGTCCCTGTTGATTTCTATGTTTTGGATGTTGAATGCAATGCTTCTTGTCCTATTACTTTGAGAAGACCTTTTCTTAGAACTATTGGTGCCATTATTGATATGAAAGAAGGCACCATTAATTATCAACTCCCACTCAAGAAAGGTATAGAACACTTCCCTAAAAGAGAGAAAGATTTCTTTTTCCTCTCCTATAAAAACAAAATTTGGTCTTATTGCTTCTTCATTTGAGAACACTTGATTCTTTTTCTTGCTTCTTATGCCTAACTTAAAGGCGTTAAAGAAAAGTACTTATTGGGAGATAACCCAAAAGTTTTAGATGAGTCTTGGAAATTATTACTTCAGTAATAACCGCTCCTTATCCTTTTTATTTGCTTTTTGTGCCAAGAGTAACCTCTAATGAGAGAGAAGTAATGATTGGAAAAGTTGTTGTCTCGAAACAGATTTCTGTGCTTCACCGTAAAAATTCGTGTAAAATCTCTGTACGTCCTTTTGAGGCGTGAATTTTTGTGATTCTGCCCCAGGTTGTTATCTAACTTTCGTTAGGTTAACATTTTTTGATTTGAGTAACAGAAGGTCTTCGAAAAAATTTGTCTTTACTTGCTGGTCTGTTTTGACAGATTTCTGCCATTTTCTGCATTTGCTTCTTGTTGGTTCCTTTTTGAGTTCTTTGGGGATTTGAGCTTTTTTAGGGAAGTGATACAGTGGCTAGTGTTTTAGTGGAAGTTTTATTGGTGTTAGAACTGAATCTAAAGACTTATTATCTTTAGTGCACTAATGTTGCTAATAAAGATTTTGTGAAGTTTTGTATGAAGGAAAAATTTCAGGTGTATGGAAGGAATGAGTAATGAGATAAAGGATGGACTAAATCTCAAGCTTGGGGATGCCACAAGTGTCACCCCAAGAAATATCCAAGAAGTACAATCGTCAAAGCTTGGGGATGCCCAAGGCATTCCCCTCTTCATCAATAAAAATTTCAGGTTTCTTCCAAACGCTTCCTTTTTATTGTTTCATGCACAGTTGTGTTGTTCTTGGAGCGTCTTCTTTTTTGTTTTTGTTTTGGTTTTTCGTTTGCTTTTCTTTGCTTAGTTTGCTGAATAAATTGGTTGGACCCCCTCTTTCATACATTGGTTTTCAAATAGTTTGGTTTGGTTTGGAAAAGAGTAGGAAAGCTCATGCTTAAGTGGTAAAGAGAGCTTGTTTTTGACTGTGGCCTATGCTTTGTCATGCCATGCTTGATATTGTTTTGGCTTTATGCTTAGTATTTTTTGCTGTAGCATGACTTGTTATAAACAATTGAGATTGCTTAATGTGCCTTGGATGAATCATGCGTTGTTTTAGCATATTAAAGCATAGTATAGTGGTATTCTCCTTTGATGCTTTATTCGGGTTGACTTGGCGCATGATCACACCATGTTATGACTATACCAAATCACCATAGCCTTGATGATCCTTTACTTTTCAACTTGTAGTGTCACTTTATGCTTTGATCAATGATGTTTTGTCGCTCTGCATGATTATGGACATTATTGCTCTCTTAGTTTGTCGCTCCTAGTCTTTTGCTAGCCTCCGCAACCAAGTATGAGTTCCACTCATGCATCCAACTCCCTAAACCAAGTTATTCCAAAGAGTCCACCATACCTACCTAGTAGCATATGCTATTCCAAGTATATTCATGTTTTTGTTTACCTTCCAAATTAAACTTGTTATGAGAAAACTAGTGATTAAAGCTCTCACGAACTTGATGGCACACTTTACTTTCTTGCCCTTAATAAACTTGAACCATTGTGTCGCCTATGTTGTATATGCTTGCACTTATTTGTTGGGGATTAGCAAAACCATGCTGTCATGGGGAACGCTTTCAACATTGCACTGGTACTTTGTACCTAGTTGATATCATGCTCTTTTGTCTATGGATGCCGTCGGTGTGAAATGAAAGGGGAGCTTGTAAGTCCATGGAGTTATGTATATGTGTTAGAGAAACGCCTGGGCCGCTGGTCTAATCCATACTGACATGGTGGAAACCTGCAGCGTAACCATAATGAGCTGTCTATGAAGCATTCTTCTTATAAAAAAAGAGTCCTATATTGAGAAAAAAAGAGAAAAAAAGAGATTATGAAAAGAGGAAAGAGAGAAAAAAGCACCATATTCCCATGGTAAATAAGATGATTGCTGAGATGCTCGTTGTCTGCTTGCCTTGTCATTTTGGTATGGGGATTATTCCATATCATCGGGCAAGGGGTACCCTGTTGGCGGTTCTCTATGATACACATGTACTTATGATGACAAGAACTTACAGGTGACTAAACTTGAGTAGCATGAGGAGCGGCCCTCGTATTCAAGGGACATGAGATTTCTAACTTATACTTTGTCAAGCATATACACCAGAGTTTGTTCACTTTAACCTTAATCACTTCAAGATGCTTATGATAGGGGAAATGAGAGCCGAAAGCTATAAGTACCATAATTTTTGGAAGCTCTTTATGAGACTTGAATCTCTGCTTCCTTCTATGAAGGCCCTTCTTCCACTTATATATTGAGTCTCCACCTTCTATCTTTATGCACCTACTTTGAGAGCATAGTGGCCATTCTTAGTTCTATGTGCATTGTCCCAAGACTTGTTGATTGATGCATACCTTGATATTGCTTGTTTTAAACTATTTGTATCTAGTCACTCTTATGAACTTTGAAGGTGTCATATGCATTTATATTTGCTACTCTACTAGGGACAAACTGAATGTTATTATGCTATGTTTTCTTTATGTGAAACAAACAAACATCTTGCAAAGAATTGTTATTCATGAATCTTTTGTTTGTGCCTTTTCATGTTGCAACATAGTTTCTTCGTCTTATTGCTAGAACTTTGTCTTTCATGTTATGATTGAAGTACTGTGATCCCAGCTTTGAATGTTTTACAAATACTTTGATCAAGTTTATGATGGTGCATGTCACCTCAAAAATTATTCTTTCTTTTTATCACTTACCTACTCGAGGACGAGCAGGAGTTAAGCTTGGGGATGTTGATACATTGCAAATGTATCTATAATTTTTGATGTTCCATGCTTGGTTTTATCTACTTTCTTATGTTTTGTCCACACTTTGGAGTACTTTTCATATGATTTCTTGGACTAACCTATTAACAAGAGCCACAATGCCAGCTGTCTGTTTTCTGCTATTTTTGGTTTTAGGAAGTCAGAAAATGAATATTCTCGGAATTGGACGGGACAAAAGCCAAAGTTACTATTTTACCGGGGGACACTTGGAGCCAGAATATGAGACGGAGAGGGGTTGGGGCCTGGCCACACCACATGGCCGCGCGGCCAGGCCTGGCTCCTGCCAGGGGGTGGTCTGGCCGCCCTAGGCACCCCTCGACCTATCCTTCCGCCTATATATTGCCTCTGATACAGAAACCCTAAGTACCAATCAAAAATCCACGAAAGAGTCTGTAGCCACCATCATCTCCATCCCTAGATCGAGAGGGATTTGAAGCTCTTCTCAGCACCCTGCCGGAGAGGGGAATTCACCCTGAAGGCCTTCTTCATCACCATGCAAGCCTCCAGTGTGATGCGTGAGTAGTTCATCCTTGGACTATGGATCCATGTAGTAGCTAGATGGCTGGTTCTCCTCCTTTGTTCTTTCATGTCTAGATCTTGTGAGCTCCATTCATGATCAAGATCATCTATGTGTAATTCTGCATGTTGTGTTTGCGGGGATCCGATGGATATTGAGATGCTATTTCAGATTGATTATTGATTCTATCATGTCTTTGTTATTTGTGATCTTGCATGCTTTCCGTTGTTAGTAGCTATCTTGGCCAAGTAGATGCTAGCAACTCCAAGAGTTAGTATTTATGCTCGATAGTGGGTTCATGCCTTTGGTAATCTGGGGAAGTGACAGAAATCTCTATGGTACTAGATGTGCTGTTGCTACTAGGGAGAAAAAAAAATCCTTTGTTCATAGAACAATCATATTGTTTACTTTACACGCAATTCGTTATGCAATAATCTGTTGCTTGCAACTTAATACTAGAGGGGGTTCGGATGATAACCTGAAGGTGGATTATTAGTCATAGATGCAGTTGGATGGCGGTCTATGTATAATGTTGTAATGCCCAATTGAATCTCAAAGGAGTCAAGATGAGTAGTATATGCTTGTATGCTTTCTCGATGTTTGTCAATTGCCCCGCTGTAATTTGTTCACCCAGCATATTATCTATCTTAAGGAGAGCCACCTCTAGTGAACTATGGACCCCGGTCCTTTCTTTTACATTCAATCTACAAACTGTTTACTGTTTTGTGTTTACTTTCTGCAAACTATTACTTCCTTCCATTCGACACGTTTAATCCTTTGTTTTTAGCAAAATCGGTGAGATTGACAACCTCATCGTAAGTTGGGGGAAAAGTTCTGTGGTTGTGTTGTGCAGGTCTCCACGTTGCTACTAGCACCGGTAGTGCGCCCTGCCAAGGCTCAGCTAGCAACACCTTTGGGGTGTTTCCTTGCTCCTACTGGAGTGATAGCCTTGGTTTCATACCGAGGGAAAACTTACTGCTATGCTCATCATACCTTCCTCTTGGGGTTCCCTAACGAGCTCGATATATTTTGGGCCAGCACCTCTCCCCTTACCCCTCCTATGATTCTTGCATCTTTTTGAGGGATTTGAGAGAGGAAATCTATATCTACAACCCCCACCAAACCAAATCCCTTCTTTGTGAAGGAATCCTTGGGATCTAGATCTTGGAGAGTTTTGTGTTCTCCTCTTTTGTTCTTCCTCTTATTCCCCCAATATCTTTTGTAGCTTTGGTGGAATTTGAGAGAGAAGGACTTGCCTCTTGCATTTGGTGCATAGGCTTGAGTTCTCCTCAGATATTCGGTGAGTTCAAGCTCTTGGGCTTGTTTCTCTTGGGTTCTTGGAATCCTAGACGTTTGTGTGGAGTTGTGGTGTGTTCTTGAGGCCTCCAATTGAGTTGTGGATATTTCTCAAGCTTGTTGGCCTTTTGTGGCATTGTGGAGCCTTTGTGGCATTTCTTGGGAGCCCTCCAATTGAGTTGTGGAGTTTGCCCTAAGTCTTGTACGTGTTCGGCGACCGCCCTCAAGTGTCCCATAGTGGAACGTGAGTTGGCCTTTGCGGCGAGCTCACGGGAGAATAGGGTCACCTTTTGTGGCGTCGGTGAGTTGCGTGCCTTCACATCTTGGGGTGAGGCCTTGTGTGGAGTTGGGTAAGCATCGAGCCACCACACCTTGAGGTGAGCCATTTGTGGTGTTCGAAGTACATTGTGCCATCGCACCTCTCCAACGGAGACGTAGCTTCTTTGGAAGTGAACTTCGGGAAACAAATCATCGTCTCCGTTTCCATCAGTTATCTCTAAACCAAGCCTTTTACTTATGCAATTTACATTGTGATAACCATCGTGCTTGAAGTATTATATCTTGATATCACCTTGTTGTTTGTCTTGCTTAGCATAGGTTGTTGGTGCACTTAGTGAACCTAGTGGATATAGGTTTTTGCTTGATAAATTAATGTTGGGTTCAAAGCATAGAAATAAAAAAAATTCCTACGATGTGAACTATACGCCAAGATCTATCTACTAGATACAAGCAACGGGTGGATATACATCCATAGAGAACTTACCCTCGAAGACAACAAAGCTTTGTTAACGAGATGGAACTCGTGGATGATGTAGTCGTACACTTGCCGATCTCAAGATCGTGATGAAGTCTAGCAGGTCCGGCTCCAGCACGTCCATCAGATCCAGCTCCAACAAATCCAGCACCACCAAGTCTAGCACCGCAAAGCAGCGGTGCATCCGTGATCGCAACATGTCTGATACCCCGACAACCTCCGTCGCTTGCTCCAGCAAAGCAGCAGAAGCAGCAACTCCTTTCCAGATAAAGCCACCGGGAACATGTATCTCGCTAATCTGAGCCATGGGGGAAAAATACTAGAGGGGGAGAGAGATCCTTCACGAGGAGGTGTGAGGGGAGCTTTTTATAGGAGGAGGGGGTGCCCCTCCCCATGGCCGGCGCCTCATGGAGGTGACCCCTCACCTCCCCCATTCATGTGGTGGTAACCCCCTCCACATTAAAATGCCCCTTCACATTCTCTTTTAAAGTCTCCACTTTAAATGCATTAAATATCTCCAAATTTAATGCTCTCTCATTTAATAAAACTCTTTTATTAATTTTATTCAGAATTTTGTTAATTACTTTAATTAACAAACATTCTCATAAAACCCCTTGCAACATTTCAATATTACATGCAGAACCAATTTCTGCAATTTCACCCGAAACAGTTTCGGTGTCTATTGAAGTAATTCCAGCACTTTCTTAAATCTTTATCTGAAACATATCTGCTCCAAATGGTGTCGGTATCCCTTAAGTGTGTCACCCTACGGTTCGCGAATAATGCAGACATGATCGAGACCCCTCTAAGATCAATAATCAGAAGCGGGACCTGAAGATCCATACTGACTCCTACACATTCAACGATGACTTCTGTGATCATGAGAACCTTTAACGCTAGTAACTAAATCCCTTTGTCTCGCGATATATTACATGTCTGAGATTCGATCATCGGTATCTCCATACCTAGTTTGATCTCATTACCGACATGTACTCTTTTCTTGTTCCCGTGATATAACATTCTAGTGAGCACATCACTTGCTTACAAGCTAACCAATGTGATATCACCGAGAGGGCCCAGAGTATATCTATCCGTCATCAGGATGGACAAATGCCACTCTTGATCCATGAGCCTCTACACAACACTTTCGTAGCACTGAACCCACCTTTATAACCACCCTTTCACGATGTGACATTTGATGTTATCAAGATACTCTTCCAGTGTTAGTGATTGACATGATCTCATGGTCTAAGGACTAGGATTACTTCGTATGATGTTATAGCAATATAAACACAATGACTTTGATCGTAATGCTATAATTTGGATGAATGTTCATCACATCATTCAACTAATGTTGTGACCTCGTTATTAACAACAACCAATGTCCATGATCAGGAAACCTTGATCATCTTGTTAATCAACGAGCTAGTTTATAAGAGAGGCATAACTAGGAACTTTCCTTTTTGTTTATTAAACACACATGTATTAACGTTTCCAAATTAATACAATTATAGCATGCAAACTAAACATTTATCATAAACAAGGAATAAGATAATAACCACTTTATTATTGCCTCTCGGGCATATTCCCTTCAGTCTCCCACTTGCACTAGAGTCAATAATCTAGTTTGAAAAAACTTTGTGTATTGAACACCTATGGCTTTCTGGTGTTGCATATACGTGATTGCCAGTGGTTAACATAATCTCCGGATCTGACAGTTTCAGGCCCGTGTGTATTTGCATGTCTTTGCGTCTCTATGCATCACTCATTCTCAAATGAGATGGCATTGTATAAATTTGGTCCTTTGGTGAAACCTTTAGTTCATTCGGGTTAAAATATGTTGATATTATTGTCATACAATATATCTTCATAGTATTAGCCCACTTTGAACCACACCTAGTTTGATAACAAACTACTTAACACAAATGCCCTCCTATGCTGCTACTATAGCAGTCATATATTTAGCCTTTTGTTGTAGTATCCGTCACAATGTCTTAACTTTGGAACTCATCCAAATCCATCATGGAACATCCTTTCCATTACATTGTGCCACCCATAGTCTAAATTGAGATAAATTTTAATTTGTATCTTGTGACAAATTAGTATCAATGTAACTCTTTACAATGAACTATCTACAACTATTTGTCACTTATACATGATATATTCTTAGTTCTTCCAAAGCTCATAAGAATATCTTTACTATCGTCCAATGATCATCTTATGAATCATTTTGGTATTTGCTCATAACATTTAGAGCATAGGACATATCTGGATATATACATATCACGGTATAATCAATCAAAAACTTAATGTGATTTTACTCACCAAGTGTTGAAACACTTGAATCTTGATACAATCCTTTCCATGCAGCAAGAACCTTTCTTGTTGTTTCCATATTGAACCCTTTCAATATCTCATATATGTATGTCTAACACAACCATATTAGTGCCTCAATCTATCCATATAGACATTAATGCCAAATATTCCGGTTTTGCCCAAGTCTTTCATCGAAATCCTATTTTAATGAAATTCTTAACTTGTGTCAATAAAAGATACATCATTTCCAATCAACAATATGTACTCTACATATTGTATTGGAAATTTGTCTCAATGCTCCCACTTAATTTCTTGCAAATGCAAGCATCTTCATCGTCTCCAATGAAATAAAACTCCTTTAACATTTTCATCATGGTGAAGATTCCAACTCCGCTATGCTCACTTCAACTATTGAAGTTTGCATGCCTTTTTCGCACCCTTTGAATTAACAAAACCCTTTGGACCGTGTCTTGTACACGTCCTAGGTAACCATTCTATTAGAAGAACATTGTTTTGTTTGTTCAACTACCATACACCAAATTATATGTAGTGGTTGCTACATTAGTCCATGAAGACTAAATATCATTATGAAAGATCAAATCTTGTCATAGTCAACTCCTTGAACACTGCCGTAAACTTCTTTCAGACATGTCGACTATTTCATAGATGTTAAACATCCATGTCTATTTCTTTATAGATCCAAACACGACCGATAGGCTTCACGCCTTTCCGGAGGGTCTTCCAAGTTCAGAAACTTGATTTCTCGTGTATGGATACTATCACGGATTCTGTGACTTCTAGTCATTTATGGAGTCAGGGCCTATCATCGCTTCTTTGCATGCAGTCGGTTCATCATTGTCAAAACAATAATGACTTGTTTATCAAATCTCACTATTTGATTCTTACCGACCCACATGGTTCAATAGGAACTCTAATCTCCGAGATCACAACCTTTGTAATCACGGGAGCCATGAGCATTGTGGCCGCCACCAGGACACTTTCCGGCGCTGCGCTACTTAGCTCATATAGCTAAGGTTCAACAACCTTATCAAAGTTCTATTGTCCTCCCACTTAACTTTTCGTGAAAAAATCCTTCTCAAGAAACTTGACATTTCAAGCGACAAACTCTTTTGTCCTTGGTGTTATGGAGGAATGCCAAACAAATTCTTTGGGATAACCTACAAAGACGTGCTTATCTGACTTTGGTTGTAAACATTTTACTTATGCATAGCATACCAAAATTTATGAAAAGACAATTCAGGTTTTATCCCAAACCATAACTCATATGGTGTCATTTCAACGGATCATGATGGCACTAGTGTAAAAGCGGTAGTCTCTAAAGGTTTAATCCTTAAAACATAGTGGCAGTTTTATAAATGACACCTTTGATCTTACCATGTCAAACATGGTTTGATTTCATCTCTCGAATATGCCATACTACTATGGTTTATCGAGAAACACAAATCATGGAACAATTCCTCAAATCTTAGGTGTTTTGCTAAACCTGTAACTCAAATATATTCCTTTATGATCAAATCATAAACTCTTTTATTTTCTTGTTACAATGATTTTTCACTTCATCTTGAAAGTCTTTGAACAACTTTCAAATGTTTCATACTTCTTCCTTATTAAGTAAATATATAGATATATTCACTCAAATTTCTGGAGAAAGCATATGAAGCAAAAAGATCCATCGCATATGGGTACATATAATGGACTATATACATCAATATGTATGATATCCAATAAGTTAGTCATTCGTTCCTCTTTGGCCTATGGACGGAGTTTCAATTATCTCAAGGAAAGTCTCACAAGCGTCAGTTGATCAAAATCAAAGACTCCAAAAAACCATCAACATGAAGTTTCTTCATGTTTTCTTTCCAATATAATTTAAACAGCGATGTCACTTCATAAGTGATCTTTCAATCATTTGTCTTGCGACATTTTAGCAATAATGTTTATGGATGTGATTTCTCCAACTAGACTTGTAAAAGTTCATCCATCCTTTATGGAATATGGTAATTATTTGAACAACCATTGTTCTCGTAATACCGGAACAAAATAACAATTATTAAAACAAATCTTGAAGGCTAGGTTTGACGACAACGAAAAACATAATAACACTTTATTTGTTTTTGATGAACATCATCACTTATTCTCTTGCTAGTTACTTAGGCTGTTGCAGTTCATGAATTGTGTTGTTCTGTATGACACTTCACACCAACCAATTCGGTATCCAATACCGGTATCCAATACCTAAGAACCACATTGTTTAACAAGCAAAGAATACATCCATAACATGTATATCTTCTATATACCTAAGCTGGACATCTCCAACTTTTCTTTTCTGCCAAATATTTTATAGATTCTCTGTTAGCAAATCCTTTTCCTTTTAAAAGAATCTATCAACATCAATAGTGGTGTCATTCACATGACACATAGTACAAAGCGTGTATAGTCAAATACTAATACCTTTGGACTTGCACTTTGAAGTGGATCACCATCATCAAATGTTTGGTATTCTTTCAAAAATCCATTCTTTAGTAATCTTTCAGTGTAGTAAACATTTTACTTACATCTTCTATTCATCCTTATCGTGAAAACTTTCATGATCAAGCTACAATAACCCATAAGGATGAATCGTGAGTATACTATCAGTTCCCAAAACCTTTTTGGTAGATTAGGACGCCTAGCGTCTCCAACCTTCACAAATTCTCATACAATATGAGAACGTGTATTTTGTTAAATTATACTCTATCATATTGCAACCATAAACATTGTTTCATATATCACAATATATTTCACACATGATGGTTTCTGAAACAATTATTTCAGCTCCTAGATAACCTCGATATTAAAACAACTTTTGAATATCAAGAATCATGGAGGCAAACATGATACTTTAGATACTAACATTGGAATTCTTACTCTTGATTTAATACTACTTATTAAACTTCATGGAGTAAATAGAGTTTGCTGAAAGTTTGCAATAGGACTTCTAAACTTTAAATTGACATTCAAAACAATACGATACTAGTTCGTACAGTAAATATCCAGAATTCTATAGTTCAATTATCTCAATTAAAACTAAGCATAAGGTAGTAAACAGATGCCAATGACTACAACAAATTATGCAAACTCACTTTGATTTAGTTTATGACAAATTTGGTTCGACTAATCCAAATTAGAAATGAACTCCCACTCAAAAACGACATCCCTCATGCCTTTTTGGTGATTACATGAACCAAATCCACTACACCAAGTCCGATCATCACGTGAGTTGGTGTAGCTTCAAAGGCGAGCATCAATATGGGCATCATATCAACTATATGACTTATGTTTAACCTTTCGGTCTGTGTTTCGAGGCCATGTCTGGACATGCTAGGCTCGCCAAGTAAGAACGTTAGTACTCGCGTGTGTAAAACTGTCTTACACCCGAAATATGATCGTGGATTCAAGTACACCCAATCATCACGTGATGTCTTAAAGCGGCAAAACATAAATGGTGCGTACTTAAGGAAGAACACATTTTTATCTTGATATTTAAATGAGGGATCATCTTATAACTCTACTAAAATGCCAAACTAGCAATATAAGATACGACCATCATATGTGTAAAGTGGGATGATATGGTCCATGCATTTGATCACCATCATATGCATCGTGGTATGATCTCTATCATTCCTTTGCGTGTAAGGCCAAGGTCTATGGAACTTACACGTTAAATGTGTTGTAAGAGTATCTACCATACATCAACTTACAACATTACCATATCATGACACAAGCCCAACAACGATCTAAACTAGACGTCTCTAATTTATCAATTGCAAGTTTTACGTGACTTAGGGCTTTCGAAGATAGAACCATTCTTACCTACGAACATGGAACCACAACAATGATAACCAAATTATTAGCAACTCGTTGTAAATCAGATATTGATTATAGTAGGAGAGACAGACACCCGCCAGCCACTTATGCAAAACTAGTTGCATGTCAGTCGTGGAACCGGTCTCATGTGCGAAGACATATAAGGTTGGTCTGGGCCGCTTCATCCCACTATGCCACCAATATCCAAACTACATATAAGAATCAATAACATGATCATCACCGCCCACATACTCTTATGTGTTCTACCCGTGCAAAGCACCCACGCATAGATCAGGCTCTGATACCACTGTTGGGTTCGCAGCATAGAAAACAAAAAATTTCCTACGATGTGAACTATACGCCAAGATCTATCTACTAGATACATGCAACAGGTGGATATACATCCATAGAGAACTTAACCTCGAAGACAACAAAGCTTTGTTAATGAGATGGAACTCGTGGATGATGTAGTCGTACACTTGTCGATCTCAAGTCGTGATGAAGTCCAGCAGGTCCGGCTCCAGCACGTCCATCAGATCCAGCTCCAGCAAGTCCAGCACCACCAAGTCCGTTACCCCGACAACCTCCGTCCCTCGCTCCAGCAAAGCAGCGGAAGCAGCAACTCCTTTCCAGATAAAGCCACCGGGAACATGTATCTCGCTAATCCGAGACCATGGGGGGAAATACTAGAGGGGGAGAGAGATCCTTCACGAGGAGGTGTGAGGAAGAAGGGGTGTGAGGGGGGCCTTTCATAGGAGGAGGGGGGTGCCCCTCCCCATGGTCGGCGCCTCATGGAGGTGACCCCTCACCTCCCCCATTCATGTGGTGGTAACCCCCTCCACATTAAAATGCCCCTTCACATTCTCCACTTTAAATGCATTAAATTTCTCCAAATTTAATGCTCTCTCATTTAATAAAACTCTTTTATTAATTTTATTCAGAATTTTTTTAATTACTTTAATTAACAAACATTCACATAAAACCCCTTGTAATATTTCAATATTACATGCAAAACCAATTTCTGCAATTTCACCCGAAACAGTTTCGGTGTCTATTGAAATAATTCTAGCACTTTCTTAAGTCTTTATCTGAAACATATTTGCTCCAAATGGTGTCGATATCCCTTAAGTGTGTCACCCTACGGTTCGCGAATAATGCAGACATGATCGAGACCCCTCTAAGATCAATAATCAGAAGCGGGACCTGAAGATCCATACTGACTCCTACACATTCAACGATGACTTCTGTGATCATGAGAACCTTTAACGCTAGTAACTAAATCCCTTTGTCTCGCGATATATTACATGTCTGAGATTCGATCATCGGTATCTCCATACCTAGTTTGATCTCATTACCGACATGTACTCTTTTCTTGTTCCCGTGATATAACATTCTAGTGAGCACATCACTTGCTTACAAGCTAACCAATGTGATATCACCGAGAGGGTCCAGAGTATATCTATCCGTCATCAGGATGGACAAATGCCACTCTTGATCCATGAGCCTCTACACAACACTTTCGTAGCACTGAACCCACCTTTATAACCACCCTTTCACGATGTGACATTTGATGTTATCAAGATACTCTTCCAGTGTTAGTGATTGACATGATCTCATGGTCTAAGGACTAGGATTACTTCGTATGATGTTATAGCAATATAAACACAATGACTTTGATCGTAATGCTATACTTTGGATGAATGTTCATCACATCATTGAACTAATGTTGTGACCTCGTTATTAACAACATCCAATGTCTATGATCAGGAAACCTTGATCATCTTGTTAATCAACAAGCTAGTTTATAAGAGAGGCATAACTAGGAACTTTCCTTTTTGTTTATTAAACACACATGTATTAACGTTTCCAAATTAATACAATTATAGCATGCAAAATAAACATTTATCATAAACAAGGAATAAGATAATAATCACTTTATTATTGCCTCTCGGGCATATTCCCTTCAATTAAACGTTAAGTTTTATTATGCATTTATTAGAGCCTAAACCATAATAATTTTAAAACGCTTATTCACCCCCCTCTAGGCGACATCTGTTTCCCTTTCACCCGCTTAGCCCCTCCTCTCCCGATCTAGTCTCCTGTGTGACTTTACCACGATTAGGGTTCTTGAATCAAACTGATAGATGAACTGATGAGTTCTTGATGAACCTATATGCTTTAGCTTCTTTTTATGTATATGTCCCAGGGTTGAAAAACTCATGCCTGATGGTACCAATTTTTTTAGTGCTCTAGGCTACTTACGGTAGAAACTCCATTTTCCCTTTTACATATGGAAATTTGTTTACCCTTGACAATAGTTCAACAAAGGCGACAGGTTCGTTTTAGTTGACCTCTGCAGGAGCATGTATATAGACATGGAATTAATCGGTTGCTTATTATTAGTTCATGGTATCTTGTTTAATTACTCCCAAATGATGAATTAGGGAGCTATCCTGGGTAGTTTAAATGACTCAACGACATAGAGAAAAAAGAGAGGAGAGGTGCCCATAATCTTTAGTTCCATAGTACTTCTCATACCTTTTTTGTATATATCTTTCACTGCTATATATTTTCTATTTATACCTTTGTGCATCGGAAGTTCACATACTAGTTCAAAATCTTTTTAAGCAAGAACTATGTACCTGCTATCAATAAATTTTACACTGGCTGAACCATCTGATGAGTTTGTTCACATATGCAATTTAAACCGTGCTAGACTGTGATTTACAACTAGAGCACACATGAATTGTTTACTAGAGAAACATAGTACATGTTTTCTACTTGATAAATCGTGCTAGACCGTGATTTACAAGTAGGCGGCATATAACATTGTTTCCATTGATTCCTTGCATCTGTATGCGAAATATGAAAATTCCCTTCTTCAAGAACTTGGTCAGGTTGAGGGATAAATTCTTGTTAATTCACCTATTGAGGTGCTTTCTTGATGTTATAGTTTCACAATCAATTGATTGATGATTGGTGTTAATACCTATACTGTCATATTCGATATGTAACTGCTACTACATCTATTTATTTTCTTTCTAGCTGATCTTTGTTATTTTTAGAAGATATTGATTTCTTTCCAACTAACAGTCATTACCATATTTTCCTATCTTTTATAGGAGCTCCCAGATGAAGGTGGAAGAAGCGAAAGCTTCATAGTCAGCAAAAAGTTGATGGTCATATCTTTTGTGGCTAGTTGTATCTTCCTGGAAGTTGACAAGTCATACCTTTTGCGGCTAGTTGTATATTTGGGAGTTGATATCTGTGTGCTATTGATACCATGAATTTTAGGAATTGTTGGATGTTATCGGTTCATAGCACACTCTTGTACTGCTAGTTTTACCTGAGATTTGATGCTTTATGCTATTGTTAACTTGTATTCGTGTTGGTTGTTCTCACAAACCCGATGGAGTGCTGCAACCAGAGCAACACTGTCTTCTACAAATTAGATAAGTCTTTGGTCTATCCCATTCTCCTCTTTGTTACTTGGTTGATGGACCATGATGCCATGCATTATTTTTGAGTGAAGTCCCTATGTGATAAGGCAACTATTGTCTAAGTAGCTTTGTACTAGGATCGATCGAGTCTATGATGTTAATTTGGTTACTGCTATACGTGTTTCTTTCGAGTTCATGGTGTAAGTGATAAGTGATAATGATCTGTATAGAAAAACCCTATACTCGAATTTTTAATAAATGCTAGGCATTCATCATGATACTACCAGCCATCTTCTTTCTTAATGCAAGTAGTTCCTTTAGTTTTTCATATCAGGTGCAAGTATGCATTAGTTGTGTTTCAAATAGAAGTTTGTTGAGAATTTTATTGCTTCTTGCCGACCCATGTCATGGTTCTTGCTAAACTGGTATTAACCATACTCCTTAAAAAATAGAAGAATGTTAACTTAACTCGTATTGTAAGTAAGTTACCTGATGTATTGTACATGTTGTCAACTTTCCTAGTTCTTGCTAGTAAAATTGTTTTGTAAGCTTTTGCTACCAAAGATGTGGTAGATCATTTGTTCATATACAAATAATTGTGTCAGCTATGTTTTTAGAGGTGATTCTATCCTATAGTAGTATAAGAACTGAGTGAAATTTATGTGAATGTAATCTTGTGCTAATGGTACTTTTCTGTTTGAAATGCAGGAGAAGACCGAGAAGCTCAAGGCCGAGTACACCATTAAAATCCTCTTTATAAGAGCTACATGCCGATGAAGTTACAGAGTAGCTAGCTTTAGTACTTCCTAAGAGTTCAATTTGTAGATTATAAGGTATGAAATATTTGATGGCTAAATTTATTGTGATGTGACCATTGTAATATGGGTTCTAACTGTTCTGACTATCATACTGTAACAAAGCTATTTTGGATGTTATATATAGATTTTCATGTGTTTTCTTTCTCCTTTCTGATTGGTATATTTGTTAATTTGATGTGAAAAAAAATTCAAACCTGCAAATGAGATGAACTAACAATTGGGACAAACCCACTGTCTGGAACAACCTGAATGTTGGACCCACTATAGAACAAACTGACAATTGGGACCCATCTGACAAAAAGGACGAAATTGGAAAATAAATGGACTATAAAAAAAGCTGAGAAAGAAGATAACTGGATAGTGAAAAGGCCAAGAAATTTAAAACAAATAGGTGAAAATGTTGGATTTGGCCCACGTAGTTGAGACTAGAATTAATAAGCATAAATTAACTGAATTGTTGGCCTTGGCCCATATAAATGGGTGAAGTGGACCGGGCTAAATTCTTGCCACGTCGGATCTGCCATGTAGGATATGGTGTGGCCAGGCTAGATGTCCCGTAACGATATTGGATTGTCATAGAGGTTATGATGTTGCAAAATCATCATAGACGGTTATGACGATTTCACAAAAATCATCGCTATAGTTCATTTGCGATGGCCAGCTTTCGACGATCTCATTTTTGTCATAAGATCGTCACAAATGGACTACTATGACAATTCTATGATGAAAATAGAGGGTCATAGAAGCCCAGATTCCTTGTAGTGACCTCTCTGCTGATCCATTCATCGCACATACCACCAAGAACACCAGAACATCTTCTTACACCAAACCCCACAAGATTTTCACCAACCAAAAACCCAACCATCGTATCCTAAAGGAGAGGGAAGTTCATGAGTTGAGAAAGGGCAAGTCGTACTAGAAGGAGCAGGCCAAGTGAGCAGCAAGGAGGAGGAGGTCAAGTAGCATGTATGAACAAGATCCACAAGGAACAACAAGTCACATCCCAAATTAAGTAATAACAAAAGGTTGCTCTATTATCAATCATGCATAGTATTTGTTACTATCAATTTCCAGGCATGATTTTGTGTAAAATGATCATCCCCTCAGACTTATACTCAAGTGGAGTATAAAATCATCATAGGAGTAAAGCATAGCCATATATAATTATGTTATTGGTTTGACCTCAGACTATTGCATCATTGGAAAGGGTTAAACCAGACCTTTGTCAAGTAAACATGTAGCAGATCATATAGATGATCTAGGCCACTATGCATCCTCCAAAGGGGTACCACAGCAGGAAGATCACCTACAGAAGCCACAAGTATTGCATACATGATATATCCAACAGATCAAAGAATCAACTTTATAAAACATCAAATAAGTTAAATCATTTTCCTAGAATTAAGACCATGAATCATTTATTAGTACACTGCAAATTGACAGCACATGGTTAGACTAGTTACTTAAGATCTTATATAACAAGTTTATTCTAATCATTTTTCTAAATCCAAATGGGTAGAATCATAGCAGTAAAGGTTCTCTGTCAAATGGACATACTAATCTTTTATTAAGTATCATAGAGATTGAATTCAAATATAATGTTTAAATCCAACAAGGGCACATATGGTTATATCCAGTGAACCTTCCACTAACAATATTCTGGTGACACAAAGATCACCACGCCAACATCAAGAGCACTGTCATCATATTAGTAAAGGATTAAGTAATTTAACTAACATGCTAGTTTCATAAGGTGTCAAGATAGAGTCATCTAGCAGATTAGTAACAACTAGCTTAAACATCAGCTTAAGAACAAGCATAAACACCAACCCAAGTATAAGTAAGAAACATGTAGAATCATAGTACTAGTAGGCATATCATTGAATCTAGGATTCCATTTAAGGTAATATCAGTAACCACATGAACATTACCAAGGAAGCATCAAGGGTTTACCGCTAGGGCAGAGTGGGGAGTAGCCCTAATTAGGGTTTGATGCTAAGAGAGAGGTGTGAGGAACAGAGATATCGTGAGATAAGAGAGAGATGGAGAGTAGGGAGTATACTTACTCATGGTCCTCGCTTAAGCCTGAAAAGAGGAAGCCAAGGTGTCTGGCGATGGACGACACAACATGACAACATGATGGGCACCAATACCACACCATGCCATGTTAGAACCATTCAGGCAACATCACCTCGACAGGGTCACCTAGAGAAGGGGCACCAGGGTTGCAGCCACGCTCCTGTCCAGCCGGCGTTGGTGATGAAGAGGAGAGGATCCCGGAACATTGGTGAGGTAGCAATAGAGCCATACCTTGCCAACAGCTCCTCTCCATCATAATATCTAGTTCACACCACGGTAGGGCCACATGGGTTGTAGACGAGCACCATCGTCCCGCCGGTGTTCAATAAAAAGGAGAACTAGGGTTTCGGGGTCGATCTCGTGTGCATGAAGCGGAATAGCCAAATCAGGATCCATGGGTGGAAGCAGCGGAGCGCAACAGAGCTTTGGCCACCTATGGCAGCAACCACAACACACTATGTCGCCGGAATCGAGCGACCACGGTGGCGGAGCCGCGGCGTCGCTAGAGAGAAAAAGAAGTGGAGCGAGCGAGTGTGAGTGAGACGATAGGGTTAGAGCAGGGACTGGGTTAGGTTGAACCCAACCGAGTAGACCAGAGTGGGCTGGGGTAGGCCAAATAGGCCGGGCTGGGCTGGCCCATGGGACCAGTCCAACTAAATATAGAAAGATTAAATCTTAAATAAAATCATAAATTACAAAAATACCCCTAGTAATGTTTAAGCTCTAGAAAACTATTAAAAATTCCAAAAATGCATATAATATATCAAAATGATCAAAAAAATAAAACCCATCGAGGAAAAATATAATAATATTTGTTTACGTTAAGTAAAATGCAACTAAATATTAACACCATTAAATCTCTTAATGAAATTTAGTAAAACAATAAAAAACACTAAAAATAAATAAAAATTACTTTTTTGTATAAAAAGAAATCTATTATCTTATAAAATTCTAATTATGAAATTTCAAGTTATCTTTGGATTTATAGAAAATAAATGCTATAATTTTCTTTATAGAAGTTATTTTCTTAGAATGTATTTTCTTTATCTTGATAATTGTTTTAGTTTCACTTAAGTCATTTAGAATTTATTACTTTGAAAACGGATTATTATTTTCTCAAAATTTGTTTATTACCTAATAGTTTAGGTAAATGTCACATCCCAAGATTTTCCAAATCTTGTAATGTGAAAATAAATGAATAAAATAAAACTTTGTTTGATTTTCAAGGCCAGAAGAAACTTTTTGATTTCAATTGGGACTTCAAACCATTTTGGATCAAATAAAATCCTAAAGGGATTTAAAAAGTTAAAACATTTAATAAAGGAAAATAAAATATTTTGGAAATACTATTTTGGATCTTTTAATAAAAGACTTTGTTTTCAAATGAAAAGGTGGATTTTTAAATAAAGATTATTTTATAAAGCCAAATTAAACCTTGGCCAAGACTTTGAAACAAAAGGTTTTGCTTTGATTAAAATAGTAGAGATTTATTTAAAATAAAATAAAAAGGATTTAAATATCCAAGTTTTATTAATAAAGGTTTCACTATTTTCAAAACATCAAAACTTATTTATTCTTTTAAAATAAGTTTTCCAAGTATTTTGTTTTCTCAAATAAAACCTACTGAAGTGTTTTGGTTTTATTTTAGATTTCAAAATAAAGTTTTTAAATAAACAAATCCTATATGGATTATTAACTAAGGTCCATTTTATTTAATTATTAATGGACCCTATAGCAAAAAGGTTATTTTGTTTTAAACAAGTTTTCCAAGTATTCTTTATTTCCAAATAAAACCTACTGATTTGAATTTGAAAATATTTGGATTCCAAATGGAAATTTTTTATTAATTAAATCAAACCCTATTTTATTAATAAACTAAAGATCCATTTTATTTAATTAAAGAATGGATCCTAAAAAGAATAAAAAATTATTATATTAGAATTTGGTTATGTTGATAAACAGAACCAAGTTCAAAGTTGTGAAGTGTGGTGTTTGTTTGAATCAATTTGATTGTTGTTTGAATGCTTGAATTAATTGTTTGAAATTCAAAACAGAAATTAGATTTAGAAAAAGAAAAATGTTTCAGACAGAAAAAAATAGAACAGCCCACCCTCTGGCCCAACTAGCCCAACAGCAGCCCACCTAGCCCACATGTTCTCTTCCCCGAAGCATTCTTTTCTCACTCAGAAACTTACCCGCACAGAGAGTGACAACTGGACCCCACCCCCACTCCCTTTCTTTCACTGCCAAGCGGACCCACTCGCCTGTTCATCGTTTTCACCCTCGCCCGAACCGTTTTCTTCACCGCAGAAAGAACCCGCTAAGCAGCTGACTGGTGGACCCAACCCCTTTCCTTTTCTATCGCTGACAGGTAGACCCCACTCCTCCTGTTCTTCTTCCCCACCCGCAGACCACGCCCACCCTTCGCCGGCCGTTACAGACGGAATAACTCCGGCGTAATACGCCTTAAACACGCGTTGAATCAGCCCCACGACCACGCAGGATAAATCACCTCCCTCTCCTCTTCACTTCCCCTCTGTCCCCTCCCCCAAGCACGCCACCAGGCCGCCCCAATTCCTCCCCGAGCTCCTCTGTCTCCGACGAGGTTCGGTGTCGATTCCGACCAAGACTCACCACCCCTGGACTCCCTGAGCACACTAGGAGACTCCCCACTCCCTGGCGCATCTCCCAGTACCCACCGTTCAACCGCGGGCGCCCTCGAGCGTCGGCAACGACCAGCTTCCGAACGCCGCCGCGTCTGTCTTCAACTCCGGCAAGCACCCAGGTAGTTTCTGACCGCCCCGCGCCTCCTCGTTCACACTCCCACACTCGCCACATCCTTCTGCATCTAACCGCATCGTTGTTTTGCCTTGGGGTGATCCACAGCGACCGTCCACGACGACCACCTGAAGCACCCGACGCCGTCCTCCACTCCGGCGAGCAATCCTGCCAAGACCAGAGCGCCCCTCGCCCGACCAACACCTCCTCAAGCATCATCGTGACCTCCTGAAACCGGTGAGCCTCTTCTCCTCCTCTCTCGCTTCCTAGACCACCGGCACCATCCACACCTGACCGCGCCGCCAGTCGCCGCCGCGTAAGCGCCGCCCACTTTTAGTCAAACTCGCCAGCGCCGTAGGATCGAGATCTGACGCTCACGATTAGTTCACTTAGCACCGAAGAGGTACGCAATAGGGACCGTGCGATCTAACTAGATCCAACGCACCTCGTTGCTGATCCGGCCAAACCGGTACGGGCGAATTAAAACATGACGCGTGGCACCAGACGATCTGAAATAGAATTTGAAAACAGATTTTGATGCCATTTTCAAACCCTTGTAACTTTGGATCCACACGTCCAAAAATTACAAATTTTATGTCGTTGGATTCAGGAGAGCAAGACCTAACCAACCCTGCCCTTAGTTTAGCAAATAGTAACTATTAGTTTGTTTGTTTTTGCAGATTCTTTTGTGTGCTAGTTTAGCTTATAAAAATTGTTAAAAAATGTTTTTAGGGTTAAAACCTTTGCAATTTGGATTGTTGTGACCTTACTGACCCTAGGAACCAACCTATGTTTTGGAAAATGAATTTGGAAAAGTTTAGAATGGATTAATTGGTTTAGTCCATTTCTAGCTAAATAAAACTATTGATTTGTTTATGAAAATGGTTTAAAAATGAATTTGGGGATAAAATCTTTAGCAAAAGGTGTATTTTGAACCTACTAACATTGGGAACCACTTTGTGAACTCAAAAATGTTTTTGGTGAAACAAAATAATGATTATTTGATTTAAAACCATTTCTAGTCAAATAGAAATGTGGTTTGTTTATTAAAATTGATTTGAAGGAAAACCTTTGAGAAATGTTTTGTTTTAAACTCTCTGACCACAAACACCAAGTTTTATAGTTTGAAAACATATTTGGTAAACCCTATAGGTTAATGCCTTAGTAAAAATATTTCTACACCACATAAAATGATACTTTGTTTTGAAAATGGTTTTGAAATGAAACCTCTTTGCAAATGATTTTGCCACTTGACAAAATGACCATTAAATGTACCCAAATGTCTATGACCCACTAGGAACCACGTTTTCAAACAAAACAAAGCTTGGCATGCTTGCATGCAATACTTTGACTTTGTTATTTTATGTGTGTTGTTTTGCTTGATTGGTAGATTGAGTTTGTGCCTTGTTTGATTGGATTGTAGTGACTTGAAGAGTGTGATTGTTGCAAGGACAAGGAGTGAACCCATACTCTACCAAAAAGGCAAGTGATGCTTCATACTTTTTGTCCCACTACTTTCTCTATGCATTAGTGATTTCTCTAAATAAAACTTGCATGGATTTTATTTTGCTAAGTATAGACCTTGCTATAGGAAAACCTAGTAGATGAATCCTTAGTAGGATTTTCCTAAGTTAAGAATCCTATTACTATCAAGCTTAGCCTAGCTAATAGAAAACATGGGTGGAATATATATTCACACTATGGAAAAATATTCTAAGTCTGAGGACTTGTGTTTTGTTTAATAAAACAACTAAGTTAATGAATCACCTGGGTGAAATGGGATTGCTTGGTGGTTTTTGGTTGAGTGGTTACACAAGGCCAGGGGACTGGTGAACCTTGTGTATCTCACTTGTGGATGGCCACCCAGGAACAAAGAGATTTGAGATGTCAAATGTTGAGAAGCTTCAAGTGCAACCACTTGGCAATATGGGCTCTGCCATGATCATATAGGTTGCAAGAACTTAGCCATATGGACAGTTGGTGGTAGTGTTTGATAGGTTGGAACGCGTCCATTTTGGTCTAAGGGAAGGCTTCTGAAAGATCTTGTCTTGGGAAACCAAGTCTTGTGGGGAAAGTGCACCACCTCTGCAGAGTGTAAAATCTAAGTACTTAGCCATGTCCCTGGTAAAGGACAATTTGAGCATCAAGACATGGAAGCAATCAAGAATCTCATCATTCAAATTTCTAAGTAAAACTTGTGGTTTGAATAAGGGTTGTTTGAAATCTTAAATCTTTGATTGAGAGATGCCTTGTAAAGGATCTCCAATCTTTGATTGAGAAAAATGATTTTATCAAAGCAAAAACTTAGTATTTTCAAAATGATAAGGAAAATCTATTTTGAGAAATGCAAGCCTCAACTCCACTTAGCCAAATGCATTTAGATGTTAGACTCCACCATACTACCAAAGTATCACTTGCCAATACAATTCAAATGTATTGACCCTTGTGGCTGTAACTTGTAATGTTGCAGGTTTGATTGTTTTTAGTGAAGATTGATTGATTAGGATTACAAAGTCTACAACCAACATCTGCCTGTGGCACTTTGAAGATGAAGGACCCCATGACTATAGTTATTCCGCTGCAATGTAATGTAATAGCCAAATGAGCTATGTATGATGTAATAAAATTATGTTATTCCTGGTTATAAAGTTATATTATGACCTTTGTTTCTTGATATTACATCTTAACTGTGGATGCTAGCTATTGATCCAGGGACTAGCATTGTAAACACAGGAGGGATCAACCTTATAAAGGTTGGGAACCCTACAGTAAAACACCCAAATAAAGATTAAGTCTAAATATTACACTTAGAATCATAATTATGATTTCTAATAAAACTTAAATGTAAATTGATAACTATATAATATTCCTTTAGAATCTTTAACTAACTATATGTCAAAGATTTACAAGTTCATTTTGCATATCACTAACTTATATTAGAAGTGAGTAATCTCAACCTATATAACCATATTTTGTGTGGCTCTAAAACTTGGTATTAAGTAAATAAACCATATAATAAGTTCAACTGTTTCCCATAGGAAATATTGTAATATAATCTATTTATATTAAACATGCTAGATTTAAGTCCTTAAAGCTATACTTTGTATCTGTATATTTCATCTTCAGTCATGCTTAGGAAAACCCTAGAACTTGGTAATGCCATAAACCATATCTTAAGTCCATTTCTATTTTTATAGTTAACTTTGGTCATTTATAAGCTAGAAGTATAATAACTCAAGATCATTTATACTTTATCAAAAAAACATAGCTCTAATCCTAATAATGTTCATAGTTGATTAACTTAACATAAACTATATTTTCTTCAATTGTTATTTTTTGCCACTTCAAACAAACATACTATATTATTTATTCTCACTCTTACAACATAAAACATGGACTTTCATTATAGTTACGTGATATCACTTAACCTTAATCATATATTGTTATTGTACTTTCCTTTTATATCTCGTATGTTTGCTTGTGAAGTAAACTTGAGGATAAACCAAATCTTAAAGAAACCACATAAGTCCAACTCACTTATATTGTTGGGGATTCACTTCGGGAGTTTAAAAAAAATGCATAGCATTACTTATGCATAATAGCATCATGTTTCTTTAAACATTGTTCTTACTAGGCAATGATGGTATTTTGTAGAACCCGAGGTCTAGGGTCAAGTCGAGACATTCAACTTCATTACTTTGTTGTATCAAGGCAACTTCACACTTGCTCATGTCCTTTGGTTATCTTCTATCAAGTATTTGTAATCTACTATTATTATCACCTATATTTCAAAAATGATGGAAGAACACTTAATAATATGACTTATTGGTTATCGACATAAATGGTGTTAACCTAATATGGCGGGAAAATGAAACCATGGTATGGTTTGTGAATTGGTGGAGATTCCATTTGCATGGGAAAGTATCACCTAGGAATTAATAACAAATGTCGCTAGTGATTCTTGCACCATAAATTACGTGTTAACCATGAGATCTATATGGCTCTAGGGAAGTCAGCTCGATCTTCTTCCTTTCGTATGCTGACGGACAGCCTTATTAGAGTTGTGTTCCTTCATTAAACACATGCACATGTGTGGGATCCCTTAATTCTCCCAGCATTTGTTGTATACAATGGATTTATCTCTTCAGGAATGTAATCCGGCTTGGCCGTTGTCCTGAGCTAGCAAAACAGTGAGCATAGGGGGTCACGGAGAAGGGCAGTGCTCTGCTTGGATCAATTACTAGGCCCCACACCATAGGAAGTGTGGATGGGTAAGCTACCCGGATGTGCAACAAGGAATTGGGGTCCAATGGGTAAAGCAACGCACCTCTGTAGAATATATAAAAGTGTGACATGTTACTCCCTATTCCGGGAAGGAGCTGCGAACACTATAGGAAAGGAACTCCACGAGGTTCTAATCAACCTGTGAAGACCGACATACATAGATCTTCAGAATAAAAGCAACCTTTGAAGAAATGTTTACGGAAACCCGCATAACCTACGACCTTTGGTCTATGGTGGTAGTTAGTGCATCAAACAATCCTTTTTAGTGAACTTGCTGAGGACACTTGTACTCAACCATACCTTCTTAACCCTTGCTAGATTCTGAAGACATTGAAGACCAGGAAGAGGACACCCTATTTTTAGTTGAAGACTAAAGAAAATTCTGCTATGAGTAGTGATGTCACTGATTTTTGCCATCTTCTAGTGCGTTTCAATGTTGTTTTTTTTAAGCAATTGCCAAAGAAACTCTCAACTCTTGCCACTAATGACTAATAATTGCAAATATATGCAAATCCTCTCTTTGATTTATGTTGTGTAGGAAATCACGGCTTTTAATGCGAAATAAGGAGTCATAATGAAGGATTTTGAGGAAGTACACCCAACTAAGTAATTGGGATGATGTACCAAGGTGTCAGAACACTTAACGACCAATGGTACGGGCGTGGTCCGCCCATACCACCCGTACCAGGTGGCGATGGCTTCGTATCGTCAAAGTCTACAACTTTCGTGAAGACGCCTATTGTTGGGGGGATACCCCCGGGTAGGGTCACGCCGGGGTATAAAGGCCGAGTTAGCCAAGGTACGGCAAGGTCAAAGCAGGTGCTGGCCGAGTCACCTCAAGGCAGGCCGAATCACGGGGTAGCCCGGACCAGGGGATGTCCACCTAACTAGGTCTCAGCCGACTTATATCGTAAGTCGGTGAGGTGTATCTAACTTGTATGCAGGTACAAGTATGGCCGGATCTACTAGGTACAATCCGGGTTATATCAAGTTTACAAGAGAAGGAAGGTATCTCGCTGGTCAAAGGGTGACCACTGTACGCAGAGCGTGAGCGAAGCGGACAGAGGGCATGACCACCGGGCCGTGGCCGACAAAGGTGACGAAGCCTGTGTCGGGTGACGCGGGCGCCGCAGAGGCTCATGTAGCCTATGCATGGATGACGCTGGGTTAAAGTGACCCGGTCGGCTTACTATTTTGGGAGGAGGCATATTCCTTGAAATATGCTTCCACGTATGCCCTAATTGGAGACCTAGCCACCCCTATATAAGGAGGACTAGGGCGTCTGTAGAAGGGGTTGGTCTTTAGAGGTTTATGTTCTACGAGCAAGTTCCTGAGGGCTAGCTAGTGGTGAGACTAAGAGAGTTCCTTCTTCCTCCTCTCCCCAATATAGCTCGAGGAGCACTTGTAATCTGCGGAAGTGAATCAAATACAAAGCTACTATGTGTGGAATCACCACACTATCCCTCCCTAGATTCCCCTAGTGCATTTAGTCCCCACCTTTAGCCTACCCATTGCATCTGCCGTACACCACCACGACAATTGGTGCCCACCGTGGGGCTAGCGGCGCTAGCAGGGGTGAAGATCCAGACGGGAAACCTCATCGGCACCGGCGAATGCATCGTCTCCGGGCTCGTTCAGCACTTTGGAGCGCTGGACTTTGTCAGCGACAACGCTGGCTACTTTGGCAAGCGTCCTCTTCCGTGCAACAGCCTCTTCGTCAAGCTCGGCGCGCACAAGATCTACGTTGCTGTCGATGTGTCGTGCGTTCACCCGCGGCACATCGTCGAAGGAGGCGAGCCACCCCTTAGCACGGTTCACGGGGCGCGTATCACTCTCTCCTCGGACCGTGCCGAGGTGATGATGACTACGCCTGGCGCTGGCGCAAGCAAGGATCCGGCACCAGATCTGGAGGTAACGCCTAAGGTACCAAGGAAAAGTAGAGGTCCTCCACTAGAGAGGCCAGAGAATGTGCTGCAGCAAGCGATGGATAGCTTGGCAAACCCAGTAGCAGCAGCGGTAGATCCGACTCAGGCACAGGCCGAGCTAGAGGAAACTAGGCAAAAAGTACTAGAGGGTGCGAAAAAGATAGCCACGGCTCAGCAGTCGTTGAACATGACACTGCGTGAGTACGGAAAGGCGAATAAGGTAGATGCTGTAAAAGTAAAGGGGAGAAACCTCATGAGTAAAATGAACAAAGAGGGTGATACTAGGATTGAGGAGTCAGAGAACTGTTTATCCGTGGGGCTGCCAAAGTATAGTACCCCGGCAAAAAACCTCAGAGCAGCAGATGCAGCTGCATCCGAGTTAGAGGGTCTGACGGGTGAAGCCCGTCAGAGACAGCAAGATAGGGTCAATGAGTTGGTTCGGATCGCAAACAGGAAAAATGAGGAATTGCTCAGGGCTAACCCGGAGAGAGCTGGGGCCTCCAAGATCATTCATTCGGCAGTGGGTAACCCGGAGAAATCCGCTGGAGCTGCATCGTCTCCTCATGGTGGTCCTAGGAGAGAATAGGTAGTAACCTCGGCCAGGAGGAACAAACAGATAGTCCCGTATGACCCGGCAAGGGCAGGGAAAGGAAAAGAAGTGCAGAGAAATGAGGATCGACGAAGTGTGAGCCGAAGTGAAGCCGGCCGAGGTAACCGTGACCAAGGCAATGCAGGTCAAGGAAATGTTGTAAACGGCAATGCCGGACATCGCAACTCGGCAGGAGAAGGACAACCGCAGCAGCGGAATATACCAAGGCAAGAGCAAAGTGCCGGCCGAGGTATGCAACAGAGAGGTGCTCCACGAGAGCAAGACAGATATAATGATGGTGATTCAGAAATGGTGAACGCAGGATACCCAAGGCCGGACTATCATGTGATAGGGTCAAGACTAGGCAGCAGGGATTTGATGCCTGACGATGCCAGATTAAAACTGGATCGGCTGTATAGGTCGGAGAAAATTGAATGTCAAGGTCCCCCGGGTCCTGCATGTTTTGGGCCGCGGATCATGAAGGAACCTTCGGTACCTAACTTCCAATTACCTAGAGGCACAAAAACGTATGATGGCAGCACAAAGCCGGAGGATTGGTTGATTAACTATGCTATAGCTGTAAAAATTGCTACAACCAACTTGAGATGGGAAGTGAGGTATGTACCCCAGATGTTGGAGGGTCCAGCGAGGGTATGGCTAAACAATTTGCCACCCGAAAGTATTAACTGTTGGATCGATTTTGAGGAAATGTTTGTCAGCAATTTCTCAAGTACGTATCAGAGGCTGAATAGGCCACAGACCCTAGCGATGTGCAAGCAGAAACCGAATGAGATGGACCGGGAATTCCTGACCCGGTAGTGTACCGTGTGAAACTCCTGTGAGGGTGTAATCGAGTTACAGGCCATAGCATGGTTTGCACAAGGGTGCAGATACACAAGCATGTTGTGGCAAAGATTGCAAAGGGATATGCCAACTACATTGGCAGAGACAATCCGGATCGCTGACTCGTATGCCTTGGGTGATCCGACTCAACCCAGGTTAATGCCAAGTGAGTCAAACGAGGAATACTACCAGAGAGATGGAGCCGGGTCATCCCGGAGGAATGATTACAGAGGTAAAAGAAGAGATGACAAGTTGCTGCTGTGAATCAAGATCAACCCGAAGCAGGGGCAATCAACGTCAGAAAACTAGAGGAAAACAATGGACACCGAGAAATGATGGCAAGAAAACTTGGATGCTAGAGCAGAAGAAACAGTGGCAAGAAAAGAAGGACCGTCCAAGGTACACCTATGAGGCCATGCTGGATCAGCCGTGTAAATTTCACACGCCAAACCCGAGTAACCTGGTGGGTCACACGACTCGACAATGTGAGTGGATGAGGAAGATAGAACAAAGTGGTTCGAGGAATGCTCGGGCACCTTGGCATGATCAACCTCGGCAGGAGTTACCCCGGCAGCAATTGCTCTCCGGAGCAAACATGCAACAGCTAATGTTGCCTCCCCTCCGCCGAGGTATGACAACCATGAGAGAAGGGATGTGGTGCATCAAGTGGAAGACCAGCATCAACCGGATCAGAGGTACCCCGGAAACGAGGGAAGGAATGAGTACAGAGAGCATCATCAGAGTTATTGTGTGTTCACCACAGAGGAAACAGATAGAAAGAGCTTGTAGTGCCGACACATGGAGGTGAATGCGGTAATGCCCGCAGTGACGAGGTATATGCCATGGTCGGATCAGGAAATCACCTGGAGTATCAAGGATCACCCCGAGATTATGCCGAGCCCTGGTTCATATGCGTTAGTGCTGGACCCAACATTCATAGGGCCAAATATCAATGTGAGATTCTCCAAGGTGCTAATAGATAATGGCAGTAGCATCAATATCATGTACGCGGATACGATGCACAAGTTAGGTATCTCGGAGAACATGCTCCAGGATACAAGGACAACTTTCCATGGCATTGTGCCAGGCATTTCTTGTGAGACCATAGGCAAGGTCCGGGTTGACGTACTGTTCGGCATGCGAGATAACTGCCAAACTGAGAATTTGGAGTTTGAAGTGGTGAACTTGGAAAGTGCGTATCACGCGTTACTCGGTAGGCCAGCACTGAACAAGTTCATGGCAAGTTGTCACATCAGTTATCTGAAGATGAAATTGCCTGGGCCAAATGGAGTAATTACCATAGCTGGAGATTTCTGACGTTCCATTGAGTGTGCGTCAGCCGGGTCTCACCTGGCCGAGTCACTCATGATTGCGCAGGAGAAAAGAAAAATCCAAGAGGTGGCGGCATTGGCTCAGTCCGCGCAGCAATATATGCCAGTGTTGAGTAATCCGCATGGTAGTGTCTCATTCCAAGCGACAAAAGATACCAAGAAAGTGCCTGTTGATGATATGTTCCCAGAGCGCACCATAACAATTGGTGCCGGGTTAAATGATAAATAGGAAAGAGAGCTCGTCAACTTCCTCCGTGAGAATCAGGATATTTTTGCTTGGTCCACACAGGACTTGCAAGGTGTTCCGAGGGAGTTGGCCGAGCACTCTTTGAATGTGAGACCCAGAGCAAGGCCGGTGAAGCAACCTCTCCGCCACTTCGCCGAAGATAGGAGAAAAGTCATTGGAGATGAGATAGCTCGGTTACTAGCAGCAGGATTTATCATGGAAGTTCTTTACCCGGATTGGCTATGTAATCCGGTGCTGGTGGAGAAGAAGAAGGATGATACGAATGTGGCGATGGTTTGGCGTATGTGTATCCATTACATGAACCTGAATAAGGCGTGTCCAAAAGATCCATTTCCACTGCCAAGGATAGATCAGGTCATAGATTCAACTGCTGAGTGTGAACTATTGTCATTCATTGATGCATATTTTGGTTTTCACCAGATACCCCTGAATCCGGATGATCAAATAAAAACTGCATTTATCACCCCGTATGGGGCTTATTGCTATCGCACCATGCCATTTGGTTTACGTAATGCAGGGGCAACATACCAAAGATGTATGCAGAAATGTTTGCACAACCAAATTGGTAAAAATGTGCAGGTGTATGTGGATGATGTTGTTATCAAGACCAAGGAAAGCAAAACGCTCCTTGATGATATCAGGCAGACATTCGCGAACCTAAGGAGGTTCCGGATGAAGCTTAACCCGGAAAAATGTACCTTCGGTGTCCCGGCTGGAAAATTACTCGGATTCCTTGTCTCCAGCCGAGGTATTGAAGTCAATCCAACTAAAATCCGGGCTATAGACCGAATGGAACTGCCGAAATGACTTAACGATGTCCAGACGTTCACTGGTTGCCTGGCATCGTTAAGTCGGTTTGTTTGGCGGTTGGGAGAAAAGGCACTGCCTCTCTATCAACTCATGAAAAAGTCGGACAAGTTCATTTGGACGTCGCGGGCCAATGAAGCCTTTATCCAATTAAAGAAAATGTTAGCCACTACACCACTGTTAGCCTCTCCACTATCAAAGGAGCAAATGTTGCTCTATATAGCCGCAACCAACCGAGTTGTAAGCGCAGTAATTGTGGTAGAGCGCAACGAAGAAGGTAAGTCGGTGCAGAGGCCAGTATATTACCTAAGCGAGGTATTATCCATATCAAAGCAAAATTATCCGCATTATCAGAAAGTGGCATATGGTGTGTACATGTCGGCTAAGAAGCTAAAACACTATTTTGAGGAGCATCCCATCAAAGTAATATGTGAAGCTCCCATATCCGAGATAATGAGTAACAAGGATGCAAGTGGCAGAATTGCAAAATGGGCAATTGAACTAGCCCCCTATGCGCCACAGTATGACAGAAGAGAAGCAATCAAGTCTCAGGCTGTGGCTGACTTTTTTGTGGACTGGGTTGAGGTATAGTACGAACCACCATTACCAGATCCGAACTATTGGAGAATGCGCCGGAGTTGTGCTTACCTCGCCAAAGAATGACTAGTTGAAGTATGTGCTACAGATCCATTTCGCAGCATCAAACAATGTCGCCGAATATGAGGCACTTGTGCATGGGCTCAAAGTGGCAAAAGAAATTAGGATACATCGGATCCAATGCTTTGGTGACTCGGATTTGGTTATACAGCAAGTTTCAAGGCTATGGGACGCTCTTGATCTAAACATGGCATTATACAGATTCCATGTGCAGAAGATATCTGGTTACTTTGAGGGATGTGAATTTCGCCATGTACCCCGGGTGGAAAATGAGGCTGCCGACGTAATGTCGAAGCTCGGATCAACCCGACAAGCAATTCCACTGGTGTAGCATTAGAACACCTCAGAAAACCATCCATCAGGCCATCCCCAAAAACCGACTCAATCTACGTCCCAGAAGATCCGGAGTCCGGAGCCGTACCCATGGACATTGACATGGGAGGTGGTACGCGAAACCCGGGGACTGCCTCGGCAAACCCGGGGACTACCTCGCAAGACCCGGGGACTGCTCAGCGTGATCCGGTTGAGGTTATGCCGGTGAATCAGATGGAAATTGATGAGGACGTGTTCCCAGTGCGAGCTATACCAGCTTGGGCGTTGCCCATATTTCAATTCCTGAAAGATGGAACTTTACCCGCTGAGGAGGTGCTATCCAGGAAAACTCAGAGGAGAGCAAAGGCATACACGATCATCAATTCCGAGCTATACAAAAGGAGTGTGACTAATGTCCTCCAGCGATGTGTTGACCTGGAAGAAGGGCTTGACATCCTCCGAGATATACATCAAGGGGAATGTGGGCATCATGCCTCGTCCAGAGCCTTGGTAGCAAAAGCTTTCCGGCATGGATTCTACTAGCCAATTGCCTTACAACAAGTAGAGGACTTGGTAAGAAAATGCAATGGTTGTCAGAGGTATGCTACCAAGACACATATGCCAATGTCGGAGCTCAAGACCATACCAATCACCTGGCCATTTTCCGTATGGTGTTTGGACATGGTTGGCCCGTTCAAACCAGCGAGGGGAAATATGACTGACATTTTGGTCATGGTTGATAAATTTACAAAGTGGATTGAAGTAAAGCCAATAAGAAAATGTGATGGAGCTACGGCCGTGACATTTATCAAAGACATCATCTTGAGATACAGTTATCCTCACAGTATCATAACAGATAATGGCACAAATTTTGCTAAAGGATTATTTGCGCGATTCTGCCTAGATAAGAAGATCCGGCTGGACGTTGCCTCGGTAGCCCACCCCGCATCAAACGAACAAGTGGAGAGATCCAACGGATTAGTATTATCCGGGATAAAACCCCTGCTCATTGAGCCGCTCCAAAGATCTGCGGGGTGCTGGATAGAAGACCTACCAGCGGTACTGTGGAGTTTAAGAACAACTCCGAATCGATCAACAGGCTATACGCCATTCTTTCTAGTATATGGGGAAGAAGCTGTATTACCAGCCGACATAGAGCATGACTTGCCTAGGGTCACCCAATACACAGAAGCCGAAGTGCAAGAAGCTCGGCAAAATGATGTTGATCTGCTGGAAGATGCGAGAGAATTGGCATTGTCCAGATCCGCCATATATCAGCAAAATCTCCGACGCTATCATAGCCGAAAAGTAAACCCCCGAGTTTTCCGGGAAGGTGATCTGGTACTCCGGTTGGTACAACGTACTGCGGGCATGCACAAGTTATCCCCCCCATGGGAAGGGCCATTCATTATGAGCAAAGCATTGCACAATGATTCTTATTATCTTATCGATGCAAAACCACAGGAGAGGAACAAGGCGGACAGGTCTAGCGAGGAATCTAAGTGTCCATTGAATGTAGCTCTACTTCGTCCTTTCTACACTTAGCAGAGAAGTGTATGTATCCGAGTCTCTCATATGTCGGTGTGTATGCCGGCAATGAGTTTATCAATGAAATATGGGCACCTCGAGCAGTAACTCGGGGACTGCCTTGAAAATATTTGTTGTCTTCTGTATTTATTGTTTTTACGTCGGCTGGCGTAAGTTTTTTCTACTTAAGCCGGATTAGTAGTGTGTGAGCACCAAGAACCCAACTCTTCGACTTGCTGTTGTCCAACAAGATTTGGCTTCATGGCAAGCAAGAGAACAAGTTTGGAATTGCGTAGCACATGAAAAATGACTAAGGAAAGGAACTTAATCAAGCCGACGTTTGTTTTTTGGACTAACCTTATGTTTACTTTCGATTTATTATGCTGAATTATTTTGAGCTAATCCTAAAGTTTCCAAGTATTGTTAAGACAATTTTTGAAGCTCGGACTTGTAAGTCATAAAACCGAACCAAGGTAGACACGAGTCGAGCCAAGAGATTGGATGAACAAGAAAATGAAACTTGGGGACTACGCCCAAGTCAAACCAGCATAAAAACTTAGTAGCAAAATATCACTTGTGTGCTTGATACAATTGCACCCGGCATACCAGGGATCTGATGAAATTTAAAGTGTTTATTATCAAGGAGCAGCAGGAGGAGGTAATTCGGCGCCAGCAGGTGCAGCCCCAGCCTCGGCTTCAGAATCATCTGCGTCTTCCTCGATGTCCGAAGCTTCGTCCTCTTCGTCCTCATCCGAATCATCTTCAACGTTTTCAGCATTTTCATCATCGGCGGCATCTAGGAAGCTTGGTCCCTCGTTCCATTGATGAATGGGGCGTATTGGATGAAGCTATGGGTGCAAGCCTTGCGCCGAGCTACCCAATCTGGGTCAGTGGACCACCTTGATCCGGTGCGCATGCGCTCAAGGAGTTTGAGGTCAATCTTCTTGTACCACGTAAGCACGTAGTGAAGAACGATCTCAGCTCCAACGCGTCCAGCTGATTCTCTCCAAAGATCCAGCTAAGTCTCGCACTCCATGAGCTTGGCAAAAAGAACAGCGGTACTCTCCGGAGTATCTTCTTTAGGCCAGAAGACGTTGAAGATCCGGACTACTACGTCCAAGATATCCTTGCCGTAGTTCTTCACGATCTCGACTCGGGAGGACAGGCTGACTATCAAGTCCTCGAGATCAAGAGGAATGGTGCCAGGACCAGATGGAGTACCCCTCTGCCTGCGGAACTTGGCAACAGCCTTGGATGCAATGACATCGCTCTCTGGGAATTTGCCTGAAAAAAGCGAGACAGGTGAAATAAGTGAGAAGGGTTGACCTGGAGAGATTCATGACAATTGAAGAGAAAAAGAACTTACCAGAAATATGGTTGTGAACTCGGGTCAGCTCCTTGGTGCAGTTGTCGCGCCTCTCCCGGAGTTGCACAAGTTCAGCATTCGCCGACTCAAGCTTGACGTTGGCCTCCTTAAGTAATTCTTGGTCCTTGGCAATCTGGAGGTTGAGGCGCTCGCGCTCTTCAGTAAAGTCCTGGCCAGCTTTTTGAAGTTCGGTTTGGTGCTGTGCTTTCAGATTCTTCATATCTGCCTTGAGCTTGGCAATCTCATCATCTTTGGTTCGGAGGAGGGAAAGCTCATTGTCTTTCTTTTTGAGTTTGGCCTGATGCTGCCCTGCTTGTTCGAGAAAATGCAGCATCATATCAGGCATGGGCACACTATCTTCAAGAGATGCTGAAATAGTTTGTTGACCTGGCAAAGTCGAGATATGAATATTTGCCGAGCCAAGAAGAAAAGAGGATAGGGCACAGAGAGAGATTGAGCAAAAATGACTTACCCTTGATATCCTCCAAGTTTTTCCTCATGATGGTATTCTCAGCCTCCACCCTGGCTGCGAAATCCGAGTGATGGATTAGTTCGGCAGAAAAAGATGAAGAAAAGCGAAAAAATGCCAAGGAAGAAACTTACCCCTTTTCTCATGTTCAGCGAGAAGTGCACTATATTTTGCACGCAGCATCTTGTGAGTATCCAGGAGACGCTGAAACTCGGCGCTCCGGCGATTGGTGGTTACCTAAAAAGAGTACAAAAAGATAGCTTAGTCTTGTGCATATTCGAAGTGTACAAAATCCGGGCCAAGTGGAACTTAACCCGGCTCTAGGTGTGTGCATATTCGAAGTGTACAAAATCCGGGCCAAGTGGAACTTAACCCGGCTCTAGGTGTGTGCATATTCGAAGTGTACAAAATCCGGGCCAAGTGGAACTTAACCCGGTTCTAGGTGTGTGCATATTCGAAGTGTACAAAATCCGGGCCAAGTAGAACTTAACCCGGCTCTAGGTGTGTGCATATTCGAAGTGTACAAAATCCGGGCCAAGTGGAACTTAACCTGGCTCTAGGTGTGTGTATATTCGAAGTGTACAAAATCCGGGCCAAGTGGAACTTAACCCGGCTCTAGGTGTGTGCATATTCGAAGTGTACAAAATCCGGGCCAAGTGGAACTTAACCCGGCTCTAGGTGTGTGCATATTCGAAGTGTACAAGATCCGGGCCAAGTGGAACTTAACTCGGCTCTAGGTGTGTGCATATTCGAAGTGTACAAGATCCGGGCCAAGTGGAACTTAACCCGGCTCTAGGTGTGTGCATATTCGAAGTGTACAAGGTCCGGTCCAAGTGGAACTTTACCTGGCTCTAGGTGTGTGCATATTCGAAGTGTACAAGATCCGGGCCAAGTGGAATTTAACCCGGCTCTAGGTGGGTGCATATTCGAAGTTATCAAGGAGCTACATTAGTTTTCTAAGGAGCAGGCCGCCGAGTAACAAGTTACTCCCCCGGAGGCTCGGGGACTAATGGCTATATCACTAATATCTATAGCATGTTAAGGAAAAGACGAAGTAACGTACCTCCATCATCCGATCAACAAGGTTAATTGCCTTGGCAGCAGTATTCATCTGCGCAGCAAATTCAGCGGGACCAGACTTCTTCGGGAGATCATAATTATGGACGAACTCCGCCTTGTTCCAGTTATTTACAAACTCGATCAAGGTCAGAGGATATCGTTCGCTGCTAAGCATGTGGGGCGCCACTAGACCCTTGGCATGCGCTTCCCTCCTCTCAACCTGGGCAACAGCGAGGCTGGTGTGCAAAACGAGTTGCGCATCAGCTGGCTTGGCAGGGGCATCCTTCGGCGGTGGAGTCTTCTTCGAAAGCATGGACACAAGTGTGCGCTGTCCAGCCTCGATTGACGCTGCCCTGGTGGCGTCAGGATCCTTTTTGCCCATGGGCTGCTGCTGAGAAGTTGAAGTTGCTGCAGCAGATTTGCCATTGGGAGCTGCTTTGGTGCTAGTATTGGCACTGCCGGTGTCTTCTCACCGAGTCTTGGAAGACTCGGACGAGGCGGAAGGGCTTGGTGCTGTTGATGGCGCTTTTGCTGTTGCTGCTGGTGCTGGAGTTGGTGCTGGTGCTGATCTCTGCTTCGGCGGAGGTTCTGAGGGAACCTCGGTGGTAGCTGGTTGCGGCGGAGCTGAAGTAGTGGTTGCCGCTGCCTCGATAGAACCACTTCCCCCCGCTCCGAGGTTGCCCTCCTCTTGACGAGGTGGGCTAGAACCCAGAGCAGCCGCTGAACCCTCCAGAATGGGGCTCAACGGGCGGGAATCGTCGCCACGAGGGGGAGAAGGGCTATGTCGGAGTGGCGAGGCAATGCCGGATCCACTCTGTGGGACCTCCACCGCGGCCCTGCCAAATCAAATCATGTATGATGAGAAACTATAACAAAAGAAGAACAAGTGAATAGCAAAGGGATAAACGACTTACTCATCCGAAGTCAGGGGCTCCTTCGGCTTGCGAGCTCTCCGGGCCACGGCCTTAGTCGTGGCCTTGGTGGCGGCTTTGTCCGCGGACTTCTTTCGCCTCTTAGCTGGCTAAGAAGGTCCGGAGGAAGAAGCTGATGCAGCCCCCCTCTTCTTCGGTGCGACCGGGACAGGCTCACCCAAGGCAAGGGGAGGATCTTCATGGATCTGCCAACCGGGGTTAGCTGATGTCGGAAAAGCATGAAAGGGGGATAGCATCAAATGCCTCCATCACCTCAACGTCCGAATCATCTTCATCATCGGGCCAATCTCTAATGGAAGAGAGTTTACTGGTGGGTCACTTGGTCGCGTCCGCCATCGGCAAGAACATCTCTTGATCCGGCTCCTCCACATCCGAGGTGTCTCGATCAGGTGCCCATTTGAGAGAAGACTCGGTGCCATCCTCAATGGTTTGCTGAAGGAACATCTAAGGGAAAGAAAAGACAAAGGGATTAACCCTACGACAGAAACCGACATATGATACAATTCGGAGAAAGTTTGGGGCACGAGACATACCGCGGGGGGAAGCCTATCTCGGCAGAAGTGTTCGATCCCCCACGTCCACCCAGCCGAGAAGTCCTTCTTAGTGGTGAGAGGGCCTTGACCCAGTGGAAGATCTCGGTGTTGCTCAACTCAAATGAGGAGGTTCAGTTGGGGTCACGGTCCCAGCTCATGTGGCAAACTTTATGAGTACGTTTCTGGAGGGGGGGAGATCCGGTTGTGGACGGATGTAATCATCGCGTCCTCATTGCGCAACCCCAAGTCCTTCAGCTCCTGGAACCTTTGGTTGACTTGGTTCGCTAGGACAGTGGGCTTCTTGGGGACCGCGTCCCACAGATCCGGATTAGGAGGACCCGGAGCGTAAGGGCGTAGCCGGATCAGATCCTCAGTTGTGTTGTTCCGGACATAGAAGAAGGTTCGGGCCTAGCCCTTGCACGAGTCAAGCCCCGTAACTCGGGGAAAGATAGATTGTTTCCGGGGGAGATGGAAGCTACGCCGAACTGCGTGAGCTGCTTGTCCTCCGGATTAAGCTAGATGTTCGGAATCACGTTCCGGCGAAGGCCAAAGAACCGGATCCAGAGCTCCTTCATGGGCCACAGTCCGGCATAGCCTTCAATGGTGGAAGCGAAGGTAGAGAGAGAGGTGATGGCATTATCCGGAAGATGATGCGGCTGAAGCTCATATGTGTTGAGCCAGTCGTTGAAGAAATCGCTTGCTGGGAGCCCGAATCCACGTTGGAAGTGGGAGAGGAATACCACATACTCACCCGGATTGGGTGAGGGGGCAAGCTCCGCAGCGGGAAGACGCGCGGTGACGCCCTCCGGGATGCGCCGGGTGCGGTATAGCCAGTCAATATCGTCCTGGCAAACCCAGGACCCAGCCCAAGCGCCGCGGTCGGCGTTCAGTGCGTCCTCCTCCATTTCTTGCTCAGCGACAGCGATCTCCTCTTCAGTCATCTCGAGATCACTGCCCTCACTGGTGCTAGCGGCGGTGGGTGACAGTGGCCTGGATAGGCGAGGACCCATGGCGAAAGAGATGCGGGGAGGTGGCGGCAACATGGGTGCGCGAGGAAACGATGCAGCGGTGGCGCAGTTACGCAAGTGCGGTGGCGGCGGCACTGTCGCTGGAGAGGAAGAGGAAGAAGAAGAGGCAAAGGGGGCGTGAGAGAGGGGAAAAGACCCAAGGGGCGCCCCCACCCCTATTTAACCATGCCCTTAAGGGGTAGTGGGATCGCACTGTGCGGGTGGGCCACACGGTGTGACCGTGTATAACCCGGATCAACCAATCAGCAGTGAGTCACAGGAGAGGCCACATGGCGTAGGATATCCCATGATGTGACGTCATGATGCAGTTAACGAGGAGGCAGGTACGATGTGACGTGTGCTACAGTAATAACTGATAATTACTACGGCGGTTACTAGTGCAGGCCCTTAAAATGAGGCAAAGGTAATGATTAACCTCCACGTGGGGAAGCGTACAAGAGAAGGAAGAATGACCCGGATGAATATGAGGTGACCCGGCCAGCGAGTGGAAACTCGGAATGTGCCAAGGGAAAGTAAACCTATGAAATCTGGACTATGAGATAACTCGGAAAGGGAGCCAGAGGCTCGATAAAATTGAACCTTCTGTGGCCTTAGCGGCCAAGGCAGCTAAGACCGCACCAGCTTCGGGGGCTAATGTTGGGGGGATACCCCCGGGTAGGGTCACGCCGGGGTATAAAGGCCGAGTTAGCCGAGGTACGGCAAGGTCAAAGCAGGTGCTGGCCGAGTCACCTCAAGGTAGGACAAATCACGGGGTAGCCCGGACCAGGGGATGTCCACCTAACTGGGTCTCAGCCGACTTATATCGTAAGTCGGTGAGGTGTATCTAACTTGTATGCAGGTACAGGTATGGCCGGATCTACTAGGTACAATCCGGGTTATATCAAGCTTACAAGAGAAGGAAGGTATCTCGCTGGTTAAAGGGTGACCACTATACACAGAGCGTGAGCGAAGCGGACAGAGGGCAGGACCACCAAGGCGTGGCCGACAAAGGTGACGAAGCCTGTGTCGGGTGACGCGGGCGTCGCAGAGGCTCACATAGCCTCTACATGGATGACGCTGGGTTAAAGTGACCCGGTCGGCTTACTATTTTGGGAGGAGGCATATTCCTTGGAATATGCCTCCACGTATGCCCTAATTGGAGACCTAGCCACCCCTATATAAGGAGGGCTAGGGCCTCTGTAGAAGGGGTTGGTCTTTAGAGGTTTATGTTCTACGAGCAAGTTCCTGAGGGGGGCTAGATAGTGGTGAGAGTAAGAGAGTTCCTTCTTCCTCCTCTCCCCAATACAGCTCGAGGAGCACTTGTAATCTATGGAAGTGAATCAAATACAAAGCTACTGTGTGTGGAATCACCACACTATCCCTCCCTGGATTCCCCTAGTGCATTTAGTCCCCACCTTTAGCCTACCCATGGCATCTGCCGTGACACCACCACGACACCTATATATTTTGAGGCTCCAGCCACCGACCAGAGGGCCTCCATTCTCAGATTGCATCACAACACCACCAAAGGAGATCCAGACCATTGTTCATCCATTGTTCATCACTTCCCCCATCCATCCATCCACTAGCCATAGCCATTGCTTTATACTTTAGATCTCCTTGTGATTTAGCGACCATTGTAAAAATATTTGATTTCAATCTAAGTATTTGTATGGTGTTTTCTATCTCGGATCTATTTGTTATGAGTGAGTAGTCCTCATGGGCTGCGGGTTGTGGAGAAACCTCACAGCGATTATGTGCATCTAGATCATGGGAGAATTTTATTTTGTTTGGAATTGTGATTTGTATCTTTTGTTTCTTCATCTCTTGTCTCGATCTGTGGACTTGGAGGTACCCAAGATCCCATAGATTGATAAAGGCTTGAGGTGGGATACTTGGCTAGCGGCGATCTCATAGGAACCTCAGTGACAGAAAGGGTAGTATGGTCTTCGCTTAGCACCCCATTCGAGATCAACAACAACATCACCACTTAAAGTTTTGATCTGTGTTTTACACTTAATAATCGTTTGCAACCCGTGGCTTCGGTGTGCTCTCGGTTGGATTAAAAGTCTACTGCTATGCCTGCTGCATCACATGAGCTCTAGAATATTAGGATGTGTTGCCACAAGAGATTATCTCCATTCAGACATTATACATGATGATACGTGCAAACGTATCTATAATTTTTGATGTTTCATGCTTGTTTAGTATCTACTTTGCTTTGCTTTGTCAACACTTTAAGGTATTTTTATATGTTTTCTGGGACTAACCTATTAACAAGATGCCACAGTGCCAGTTGCCTGTTTTCTTCTATTTTTGGTTCTAGAAAAGGCAGAAAATCAATATTCTCAGAATTGGACGGGACAAAAGCCAATATGCCTATTTTCCTCGGAGCAACACGGAAACACAAAGCAGAGACGAAGTAGGGCACTAGGGTGGGCACACCATATGTTGGCGCGTGCTAGCCCTAGCCGTGCCACCAGGTGGTGTGGCCCCCCTAACTGCCCACCAACCTTGCCTCTTCGCCTATAAGATGCCTCCTGATGCAAAAACCCTAAATCGACAAGCCTCCAGCCGCCGCCACCGAAGGGGAGATTCGGGGGACAGAAAGTCTCTATCCCGGCACCCTACCGGGATGGAGAAGTGCCCCCGGAGCCATCTCCATCGATCTCCACCGCCATCTCTATCGCCGTTGCTGATTCCCATGATGAGGAGGGAGTAGTTCTCTCTTGAGGCTAAGGGTTCTACCGGTAGCTATGTGTTCATCTCTCTCTCTATGCATGATCATATTGTGACCATGAGCTTTGTAATCAAGTAGATCTACCTTGCTACTCAAGTGCTTTAATAGATCTCTGCTCTCCCCATGTGTGTGAAAGTGATAGTGTGCACACCATGGTGGCACTTAGGCTAGAGATTACAAATACTTGTTATGAGTTATATTTGGAGTTGGATGTTTCTATGAAATTGTGGTGTTTGTTGGAACCATCTAGTGCTCAAGGTGACAGTGTGGGGTTATCTAGATGGGGAAAGCGAACTTTGAGGAGTGCTGTTATAGCCCTACCATGGATTAGAGTGTCCAACCGGAGAGTAGTTCAGAGTAGTATCAAAAAGAGAAGATATTTATATGAGAGTGTTCACTAGTGAAAGTATGATCCCTAGGCCTTGTTTCTAAACATTGAAACACCGTTTACAACTAGATCTGTTATATGTTTGCTTGCTTCCATCTTTTTTCCTTTAGTCTTTTCCTCCCGTCAAGCTATTTTCTAGCACTGTTGTCTTATATCCATACCACTTGTATTTCACTATCTCTTCGCCAAACTAGTGCACCTATACATCTGACAAGTGTATTGGGTGTGTTGGGGACACAAGAGACTTCTTGTATCTTGATTGTAGGGTTGCTTGAGAGGGATACCTTTGACCACTTCCTCTCTGAGTTCGCTAAACCTTGGGTGATCCACTTAAGGGAAAACTTGCTACTGTTCTACAAACCTCTATACTTGGAGGCCCAACAACTTTCTACAAGAATAGAAGTGCGTAGACATCAAGCTATTTTCTAGCACCATTGCCAGGGAGGTAATGTAAAAGGTACTCACATCCTCCGGTGTGAGTGCTCGAACCTATTTCCTTTAGATTCTGCAATTTTGTCTTTTTGTTTCTTGTTTTCACTAGTTAGGCTTAATGAAAAACAACAAAAAATTAGAGAGCTTTTTAGTATTTTTCCTTATGTAGAACATGAATTGTCTGAAAATAAAATTAAAAAACCCATGGAACTTTCTTTGCATGCTAATAGCAATGTTATTAGTATGAATCTTTTGAACACCATTGTTACTAATGCTATGGAAACGTCTAAGCTTGGGGAAGTTAGTTTTTATGAAAATGATCTTTTTAGTTCCCCATCTTTAAAGAAGAAAATTTGCTCTGATGATACTTTATCTCCCATATGTGGTAATTCTAATGATACTTGTGATATTTTAAATCCACATACTGAAAGCATCTCTTTTAAAATACCTATAAAAATTGTTGAGCGTGTTATGAACAACTATTATTTGGGAGATGGAACTTCCCATCCTGGTGATCATTTACTCTTTATACACGAATTATGCGAGTTGTTCAAGTGTGCGGGTATTTTAATGAACCAAGTTAAGAGGAAGCTATTCCCTTTTTCACTTAAGGGCAAAGCAAGGGAGTGGTATGAGCTACTAGATGATCCTCATCATTTGGAGTGGAAGGAACTTGAATCTCTCTTTTTGACATGGGTATACCCTACAGGTACTCGAGCTTGGTATATACGGCCTGAATACGGCGGGAGCCCACGGTGTCGCCAAGGCCCAAACAGAGGACTCGAGTAACTTATGGACTCTCGATTGCTTGAAGAACAAGAAGAAGCTAAAGATAGAAAGTTCAAAAGGGAAAACCCTAAACTGTAACCGACTCGACCTGCTACCTGGGACCTTGCCTATCTATATAAAAGATAGGAGGGGGCAGCGAGGAGGACACACGCAACCCTAGTTTCCACAACCCTCGCCAGATTGCATCTGCGCACCATTGTAGTCCTCGATTCTTTTGATAATTCCACGAGCAGACAAGCAGGAGTAGGGACCTCTGCGAGGCCCGAACCTGGGTAAATCTTCGAGTCCCCTGTGTGCTTGTTTGCTAGCCGATAGATGTCTCCAGCGCTCCCTCCTTCTCCAAAACCCAAGTCCATAACAATGGGCATTGATGAGTTAAACCCTCGTCAATTGGCGCCGTCTGTGGGAATTGGGAGTGCTGATGTTGCGGCTTATTCGACCCCATCAACCGCGATCTACAACTCCGCAACAGCGGAGATTCGCCAGCTCTTCGGCGCGTTCGACTTCACCGTCCACACGTCGGCCACTTGCCCGGCTTTTGAGTCTGTGGGTGATGGAATCAGCCTGGCGATCGGGAGCTTCCGCTTCCAAGTTGGTCAGATGGGCATGCTTTGCATGCCTGGCCAGCCGACGGTACCATCGATTGCTCCAGCATCGTGGTTCCCTCCATCGATCGGTACCCTCAGTGAGCTCAACTCCCCGACAATAGTTGAGAATACGGTCAGCGACAGCAGTCGCGAATCCGATCTGAGCGATCTGGGAACTGAAGATGGAGCCTATGGTTCCAGATCTAAAAGTTGCGGGAGCAGCAGCTTCCCCAACCACTTCATGTGCGCCGTCATCAACACATGCGACACCTTCGCCAATCGCAACACGGGAAATAGTGGCCACGGAGCTGACCCACCAAATGGTGGCATACCCAACAGCAGACCATCGCCAAATGGCGCCCCCGTCAACAATGGGGGAGCAGTCGAGCCTCCAACCATAATAAACGAGCAGACTGGCGAATGCGTCGTGATCAGGCTCAATGAACTCGAGTGGGCTCGCTGCCGCGAGGCCCTACGGGGTAACCCTCTACCCTTTGGCTCCCTGCAAGAGCTGCTAATGGGCTATCATTGGCTCCTAAAGGAAGAATTCAAGCGTCAAGTGCAAACAATCGTGCAACTCGAGGCGCGCAAAAAGGCGGCAGATGAGTCGAGCCTTCGACGTGCTGGGCTCTCCTCCCATGGAGGATCCTCCTCCATGTGCAACGAGTACATCGCCAACAAGAGACGATCTCGACTCGCCCACCTTACCGAACAAGAACGTGTGGAAGCCGCTAAAGTCCTAGACTTCGGCTCCATGATGGTGGATACGCGCGACAACGTGCTCCCGAAAACACCACATGTCGCGGTAACGGCGGCCACCATGTACCTCCTCAACAACCAGCCGCCAACTGGAGACCCTCGAGCTGCCATGCACCAATCTACGATCGCAGGCTTGGGATTAATCGAGGCCGCCCTCGACAAAGAGCCGACGTTAGAACTGAAGAAAGGCAAGGCTCTGGCAAAACGCTACTCCTGGCCCTCATCCAGCAACGACAGTCACGATCTGTCTCGATGTTGCCGCTCACGGCGACACGACCATGACTATGATGCGCGCGATGACCTCACGCAGCGCAAGATCGACAAATCAAGGGCGCGACATGCTCGGCCGACTGACTCAAAAGACGAAGATGTGGAGCTCTATGGCGCTAGATTCTTTAGCAGGGCCATCAGGAAAAAGTGAGTGCCCAAGGGGTTTAAGCTCCCGTCAGAGAACCTGAAGTTTGCCGGCCTATAGGACCCAAAGATCTGGTTGGAGGACCACACCTCCTCCGTTAGGATCCATGGCGAAAGTCGAAGCACGGCCATGCAATGCCTACAGCTACAGCTACAGGGCGCCGCCCGAGCCTAGCTCAACAACCTCCCACGTGGATCTATTCGCAGTTGGGAAGAGCTGGTATACAACTTCATGCACAACTTCAAGGGCACATACAAACGGCCCGCATCAATCGAAGAGCTGAGATGCTGCCAGCAATGATCGGGCGAATTGCTACGCTCCTACATCTAGAGGTGGTCCATCATCAAGAACTCCACATAGAACATCTCGGAGGATCGCGCGATTGACGCATTCAACGGCGGCGTACATCGCATAGAGCTCAGGGAGGAGCTGGGCCGCTCGAAGCCAAAACCATCGACCACCTGATGGAAATCGCGAATCGCTGGGCAGATGGAGAAGATTTGGTGAAACATCGTGTTCACTCTGACGACGAAGCAGAACTCGAGCGCAGACGCGACCGCCGAAGCAAACGCCGCATGCGCATCTACGATGACCGCGACGATGTCAACATGGTCGCAGCTGGCTACGCCGACATACACGATGACAACCGCACTAGCGGCTACCGTAGCGGTGGATACCGCGACTCCAGAAAGACCACGCAAGTGTGGCAGCACCGCAATCGTGATGAGGCACCCGCAACATCCATTGAAGACAAGCTGTCCGGGCCATGCACTGTGCACTTCTACATCGACAAGCATGACGGAAAGAAGAAGTCCAGCCACCTCCTCAAGGACTGCCGCGAGTTCCTCAAACTACATGAGGGACTGGATCGGATGAATCGCAACACAGTCGAAAGGGGCTACGGAGGCGCTCCAGGCGCCGTGGCACATGGTGCTCCGCCACCACCACCAGGACTACCCCCAAATGCAACTGCGCCGGACCAGCACCAGGGAGGCGAACCATACCCACGGGCCATGGGTACCATGATGATCCAAAAGGGACGCCCCTCGAATAGGGCGCAGAAGGCCATCACTCGCTAAGTCAACTTGGCCACAAACTCGCCACCATCTACCACTGAGTACCTCAGCGGAAGCGAGTCCTGCATCACCTTCGACAAGCGTGACCACCCGCGACAAGTACCTCGCCCAGGCCATTGTCCCCTTGTCCTCGAGGCATAAATTGGAGGCTTCGACATGAGTCACGTCTTTATGGACGGCGGAAGAGGCATCAAACTTATGTTCGCGAGTACCTTGCGAGCAATGAGGATCCCTCTGACCTGCCTAGAGGCCTCAGACACAACATTCCACGGCATCGTCCCAGGCAAGGGCATATATCCCCTTGGTAAAATCAACCTCGACGTCATCTTCGGCACACCGAAAAACTTTCGGCGCGAGCGCATCGACTTCGAAGTCGTCGACTGGCCCTCACAGTACCACTGCATCCTCGGATGTGTCGCATTCGCTAGGTTCATGGCGGTGCCGCACTACGCCTACTTGCAGATGAAAATGCCAGGACCTAATGGCGTCATCACAATCAACGGAAGCTTCGAGAGGTCCAACAGCTGTGATAGGGAATTCAACAGAATGTCCTAGTCCTTCGGCATATAGGAGGAACTTGCAAGATTGAAGGAATCGACAGACAATAGTCTGCCTTCCCTAAGCCGGCCAAGCTCACCCGATTTGTCCTTTGACTCATCAGTGCACACGAAGAAAGTCCAGGTCCACCCATCGGATCCCGCCAAGACGGCCCTCATCACCAACAACTTGAGTCCCGCATAGGAACTCGCGCTCGTCGAATCCCTCCGTGAGCACTGGGAAATCTTCGCCTGGTGTCCAGCAGACATGCCAGGAGTTCCCAGGGAATTCGCCGAGCACGCACTCAACGTCAACCCATACGCAAGGCCAGTCAAGCAAACAATTCGGCGATTATCTGAACCAAGAGCAAAGGCAGTCGGAATGGAGATCAACAGACTCCTCGACGCTAAATTCATACGCGAGATCAAGGAAAGCACTTGGCTCCCCAACACGGTGCTAGTACCGAAAAAGGACACGGATATCCTACGGATGTGCGTGGACTTCACCTCTTTGAATAAGCACTGTCCAAAGGACCACTTCCCGCTACCGCGAATGGACCAGATCATCGACTCCACCACGGGATGCGATCGCCTCTGCTTCCTCGACGCCTACTCAGGCTATAACCAGATTCAAATGAAGGAGGAAGACCAAGAAAAACAGCGTTTACAACGCCTTTTGGTGTGTTCTGCTATAACACAATGCCCTTCGGGCTAAAGAACGCAGGAGCCACCTACCAATGGTGCATGTAGGCCTGCCTCAAGAACCAACTCGGTCGCAACATTCAAGTCTATGTCGACGACATAGTAATCAAGACCAAAGAGGAAGCCTCACTAATCGACGATTTGCGCGAAACCTTCGCCAACCTCGATCGCTACCGGATCAAGCTCAATCCGGACAAGTGCGCCTTTGGTGTACCATCTGGGCAACTACTCGGGTACCTTATCTCCGCGAGAGGGATCAAAGAAAACCCAAAGAAAATAAAAGCTATACTGGCCATGGAGAAGCCAAAAAACATAAGGGGCGTCCAACAGTTGGCTGGGCGAATCGTGGCTCTCAGTCGATTTATCAGTCGGATGGGCGAAAAGGCACTGCCCTTCTACCAACTCCTCCGCAAAGCTGACAAGTTCGAGTGGACCAATGAGGCCCAGGAAGCATTCGAAGACCTCAAGCGCCAGCTATCCACCTCGCTAGTACTAGTGACCCCACGAGAAAGGGAACCATTGTTGCTATACATCTCCGCCACCAACCAGGTCGTCAGCACAGTGCTCATAGTTAAACGAGCCGAAGAAAACAAGGTCCACGGGGTACGGCGCCCAGTCTACTGCCTCAACGAGGTACTTACTCCAACAAAACAGCGGTACCCGCACTACTCGAAACTAGCGTACGGTGTCTTCATGACGGCACGGCGACTGCACCACTACTTCCAGGAACACCCAATCGTGGTAGTTAATGACGGCACGGCGACATCCTCAACAACCCCGATGCCACCGGACGAGTCGCACTTTGGGGAATCGAACTGTCTCCACGAGACATCACATATGAAAAACGCGACGCAATCAAGTCGCAAGTTCTCCCTAACTTCCTCGTGCACTGGATGGAGAACCAGCTCCCCAAAAAACTAGCTATGTCCTACCTCTGGACAATGCACTTCGACGGATCCAAGCGAAAGGACGGAGCTGGTGCAGGTGTCATACTGACATCGCCCCAGGGAGACAAGCTGAAATATATCCTGCGAATGCAGTTCACCGCCTCCAACAATGAAGCTGAATACGAGGCCCTGCTACACGGGATGAGGATGGCAAAAGCCTGCGGCGCCAAAAGGCTCATAATATATGGCGACTCCAAGCTGGTCGTCAACCATACAATGCACGAGTGCGACGCACTGAACGACAACATGATCGCCTACCGCGACCTCTACGACACACTCGAAGGGGATTTCGACGGCTGCGAGCTGCGGCACATAGGTCGTGAAAGCAATGAAGAGGCGGACGCACTCGCCAACATAGGCTCTACCTGCGCCCCCATACCACCTGGGGTATTTCTCGAGCGCATCTGTGAACGCTCCATCAAGCCAAAGGCCACAGAGAAGAAAACAAGCGCAACAACGGACTCGGGGGCTACGCCGCCCAATGAGCCAATGGCACTCGACGACTTGGAGCTGGATACAGGACTCAAAGGACCAATGAGCGTCATGATGATCGATCCATCCTAGACTCAACCGTACATCACGTACATTCTCAGCAAGAGGGTACCGGACGATCCGACTGATGCATGACACATCGCGCGGCGATCCAAGGCATTTTCTGTTATCAATGGCGAACTATACAAGCATAGCATCACAGGAGTGCTCCAACGATGCGTCTCCCCGGCCGATGGAAGAGCTGTTCTCCTCGACATCCATGAGGGGACCTGCGGGCACCATGCCGGTAGTCGCGCCCTCGTCGCCAAAGCTCTATGAGCTGGATTCTACTGGCCTACGGCCATGCGTGACGCCAAGGACATCGTCCAGAAATGCAACGTGTGCCAGCGATTCGCGGACAAGCTGCACGCACCTGGCGCAGAGCTCCGGCCAATACCATTGGCCTTGCCCTTCGCGCAATGGGGACTCGACATGGTCGGCAAGCTCCCAAAGTCCTCACGAGGAGGTTACGTCTACCTCCTGGTCGTAGTCGACAAATTCACCAAGTGGATAGAGGCCATGCCAGTGACCAATCAATCTGGATACATCGTAGTCAAGTTCTTTGAGTCCATCGTCTATCGCTTCGGAGTACCACACAACATCATCATGGACAATGGGACGAAATTCACATCCAAGGAGTTCCAAGAATTCTGCGAGAATCTGGGAATCAACATCAGCTATGCCTCGGTGGCACATCCACATACCAACGGTCAGGTCGAAAAAGCTAACGGGCTCGTCTACGGCGGCATCAAGAAGCGACTCCTCCAGCCACTCAAACAGGCCGCGGGTTGCTGGCCAGACGAACTACAATCAGTACTCTGGAGCCTACGCACAACTCCAAACAGTGCTACAGGGTACACCCTGTTCTTCATGGTGCACGGGGCTGAAGCGGTGCTACCCGCCGAAGTACGATACAAAGCATCGCGTGTGGTCGCTTACAGCGAGCAGGAGTCAACTCTCGCACTCGAAGACTCCGTTGACCTCCTTGACGAGGCAAGGGAAATCGCTGCGGAAAGATCAACGATCTACCAGCAGAACCTACGCAACTACCATAGCAGGAGGCTACGCCCCAGGTCCTTCGTCGAAGGCGACCTGGTCCTGCGACTGAAGCCGCAAGGGCATCTCAAGCTCGAGCCCCCTGGGAGGGACCATACGTGATTACAAAAGTAATCCCAGGTGGCGCCTATGGCCTCCAAGATTTAGAGACAGGAGTCGCATACTCCAACCCCTGGAATCTTGCGCAGCTGCGACACTTCTACCCTTAGTCTCTTTTTACTTTTACATTACAAATAAGGCTACTTAGCCAAGGCTACTTAGCCACACATTGTACTTCATACTACCCTGGAAATAAATAAAGCTAAGTGCCCCGAAACTCTGTGTTTTTCTTTAAATTTTTCGCAAAGTATCCACTCGGGGGCTGCACCACCCTATACACATTTGTTCTACGAACTAAAACGCGATATCCTGAGTAGCTGGCACACCAATCGAAACCCTTGACAAAACATCAACCCAGTTGCAACGCACCTGACAGGTTGACAAGGGACTAAGATAAAGACAAAGCCAGGCTAACAAAAAGGAATCGCATAGTGCAACGCACTCACAAAACATACACGCTAACAAGCTCTTTTATACATCATCGTCAATCAATTATACACAGCATATATACGAACTTTACAACACTGGTACAACTATGTGCAGGATACAAACTAAACTACTGTTGCAGCAAGAGAACATTGGTTTGCTACTCAAAGAAGTCGACGATCTCCTCTGTTGGGCGATCCACTGCCTGGTAGTGCGGCACCATGTTCCAAGCAGAACCCGCTGGTGGCGCAGGTGGTCCAGCCGCAATTGCTGCAACGTCCACATCAGGCCTATGCAGTCGCACCAGTGACAGAGCAGCCTTGGCACCAGCCACTAACTGTTGCCATACACACTCGCGGACCGCACTCAAGTCATGGAATTTAGCGAGAAGGGCCAGCAGGCTCGATGGAACGACGTCCAACGGGAACATCGTCTGGTAAATATTCTTCAAGCATGATTGCGACTTCTTCAAGTAATGAAGCACTCGCGACGCATGATCCTGCAGGGTCGCCAACGCGATTGCGTGATCATGATCTACCCAGAAGTATCCACTCGCCTGAAGCTGCTCTTGGTCAGGTCATTCATGCGAATGGCAATTCGATCCTTCTCATCCTGCAGATGGCGCGCCTGACAACTATACAAGGCAAAGGCAAAATATGAGAACAACGAACTACTGCGAGTGACTACAAGGAAACAACAGTAGGGAAGAAGACTGAAAGTTGAACTGGTCACCCAACAGCGTCACCTCCCCTGGCAGATACTGCTCTCGGGCGGCGGCTTTTTCCGCTTTCGACTTCCATACGTCCGCATTTCCGCGGAGTACGGGAAATTCACGCTCCAATTGCTTCACGTGGTCACGGAGTCGCAAGAGTAGAGAAAGCTCATCCACCCTTGAACCGGTGGTGCCAAAGTGTCATCAAGGGGCGGCGAATCCTGAGGCTCCCTCAAAGGATCACTCGACGTGCCCTACCACAAGTCAAGCAAGAGAAAATAAGAGGACTAAGGCGAGGCATAAACAAAAGATTCGAGTGCATTCAAGATTAACAAAAGTATCAGCAGATACACTCCCCAACAGGCATGTTCTTGACAAAAGACATAATCTATTTAACTATTACAAGATGCGACTACTGAGGAGCGACTGGCTTCTCGACTTTGACTTCGGTTTTGGGGGCCTCATCGAGTCTGTGGCAGTATCAAATGCCATAGACTTCCCGCCGGCCCCCGACATCGCAGCCTTCATGGCTTTCTTGGTGCGCTGAAGCTCCTCAGAGTACTTCGCAACTGTATTGATCAGCTGCAGGCCCGTACTTGCCACAAGCAGTTGCGAAGGGAGCAAAGACTACCTGCTAGCCATCAGTGCTGATAGGCATCGCCTTAGAGACCGCCACAGGATCAACTTCGACTCCATGGGCTTGAACCATTGTGAGTGGCATTGAGGCGCCAGCCGCACGGAGCGACTTCTTGAAACTCGCAGAGACGCCCTCGGCAAGGGACTCCACCAGCTCGTCCATATTCTTGATCAGCTCAGCCTTGGGCACCAGCTCTTCCCGGAGGCGACTGAGCACACCCTTGGCCTTGGAGAGCGTCCCTTGAACGGCAGCGCTGTGATCCTCGACTGCTGAAAGAGCACCCGCCAAGGCATCGTCATGGCGGAGGGCCTGAGGGTCGAAGCTCAAATCGCTGGCATCTATATAGAACCCAAGCATGGGTGCGAAGGTCAGAGCTAACAACAAATTCTAAAGAAGAAAAACAATGAAAATCCAGACAAGGGAATACCTGAGAGAGCCTTGGCAATCGAGAAAAGTTGTTCCTCGAACAACTTCTCTCTAGCCGCGACGGAGGCACGCAGATCCTCCTCGCGTTTCCGCGACTCGTCACGTGTTGTGATTGCCTCATCGCGGCCCTTTATCGCTGCGGCAAGCACCTTTTCAAGGGAAGCGGCGTCGTGGAGGAGTGCATTATGCTCAGCTATGAAACAAACAAAGACAGGCTATCAGTCAAATAATCACAAGGAGGACAAAGAAGAAGCAGGACACTTACTTTCAACTGCGCGGTGGCGAGTATCCAGTATTGCATGCTGGCGACCCATCGAAGAACTTGCTCCGCTAAGCGAGCGGCTTCTTTCACAATAAGTTGCGATAGAATAAAACAACAAAGGATAAGCAAGATGGTAGAAGATGGTACATTCGACCACAAAAATAGAGGAAACAAATACTACACTTACATGATCCTCCAAAGACTTCGAAGCCAATGGATTCGCAGTCGTCCGGATAACCATCTGGTGCTCCACATCATGCGGAGAACTCGATGAATTATGGCCGGAGTGGGCCGCCAATGGAGGAGAAGGAGTGCGCTCAGCCACTTTCTTGGCTTTGGAGGTCGCGACTCCAGATTCTTTAAAAATTGTACGTCGCCAGAGGATGACAACGCTTGCTGACTGCAAAATAAAACCAATATCAAGGAAGGACAACTCCAAAGAAGAACCAAAAGGAAGATTCGAACACTTACCAATCAAATTTATCAAAATCGAAGGTTTGATCCCACGACTCTGACGATGACTCCTTCGGCAGCCGCATCTTCTTGCGAGAGGATGGTGCCATGGCACTCACATGAACGGCAGGTATCGGCGACTCTGCACCAACACCTGCACCTTCTGGAGTCGGAGGAGACGATGCATCCAAATCCTCACTGCGCGAACGCTTGCGAGTGTCCAGACCACTCGACTCGGGGGCTTCCTCCTCCACATCAAATGGGATGGTTGACTCCGACTCGTCCTGTTCCAAGGCTTCACGAGGAATAACCCCCTCGGGAAGAGGGGGCATGTAGGGCGACACCGCCCAATCCTGCATACAGAAAACAATTTAGCACAAAGTCAAGAAACAGCAAAGAAGCAATCGACAAACAAAGCTACTACGTAGCGCAACTGTACCTTAGGAGGAGGGTTAGCAGCATCGAACGGAGGAACGTCTGGTTCATTGGGGAGCACATCCTTTATGGTGTACTTGGTGACCAGTCACACCCTTTTATCTACCTCACTCGCGGACATGCCATCGGCAGACACGTGAGTGACATCGTCCGCGCCAGCCCACTAGAACATGGGGTGGACTCTGGCCTGCAGGGGCTGGATGCGACGGTGCAGCCATGTGCGAATGAGGGCGTAGCCTCCCTCCTCTTTGCCCATGTGACTCTCGAGGTCGCAGACACCCTTGTATAGCACATCTGTCTCTACGGACTCGTCGGGCATAATTACGTTCTTCCAGGAACGCCTCCTCTTGCACGGCATCGCGGGGTCAAAGAGCGCGAGTCCGTAATGGTCTCCGTCGGCCTTCTGGTCGCGGACGTAGAACCACTTGTCCCTCCACCCTTGGACGGACATCATCAGCTTGATGTCGAAGTACGTGGCGGAGGGGTCGACGTGGATACCGCAGCCGCCTACATCATAGACTACGGAGCCAGACGCCGATTGGCGCTTCAACTTAAAGAGGCGCTTGAAGAGGCCAAAGAGCGGCTCGATTCTGAGCCAGCACTCGCAGAGAGTAATGTATCAAGCTACATGGAGGATGGAGTTTGGGGATAGCTGATGGAGGTGGAGCCCGTAAAAACAGAGAAGGCCCCTGAAGAAAGGATGCAGGGGCAATGAAAGACCGCGGATGATGAACGCTAGAAACATCACCCGAAAGCCGGTAGGAGGAGAGGGGATTACCTCGCTACCAGGGACGCGCGCGTCCGTGACTGCGGAAGACAAAACTCCGTCCTAGCGTAGAATACGGATGCACGCCACGCACCATTGGTGACGCGAGTGCCCGTGCCCTTCTTTTTTCTGGTGGCGGCGGTGCTGGTGCTCGCAGCGGCGGAGCCACCCTTCTTCTTCGTAGCAGCCGCGGCAACAGCGGAATCGGCCGCAGCACCTCCCTTTTTCTTCCCCATTCCGTGGCGGCTGTGTGACCGGAGGAAGTAGCTGGGAAATACGCGGAGCTGGTCCAGCGCAATGAAGGAAAGGAGCGCAAAGAAGCAGAGGAGCAGCGGCAATGGCGACGGAGGCAAAGGCAGAATAGAAGCAAATGTGAAACTTACCGTCGCCGCATCGCTACTTAACCCCCTGGAAGATGCAATCCAATGGCTAAGAAAAACCCTATCAGACACGTGGCGTTCATCGTGCTCCACACGTGGAGGACCTGAAGCGCGAACCGTCCCCCACTACTCCCATTACACACGTAAATCGAGGAGGCGCAGTTAAAACAAAGATTACGCACGCCCGGTCAAATCAGAGTCAGGAAATGGGACCCACCGCTCGTCACGTCCCGTCAAACTCGCTCACACGGGCAACTGAGGTCATGGAATTGTCAGCACTGACGTCATCCAAAATTATGCAGCAGAAGATTTCGACTACTTTAGTCCTTGCTCGAGTCTTCGACTCCACCAAGCACTCGAGGGCTACTCCCATAGGGAGCGCTGGTCGCACACCCTACGATTTTTTTCTTTTTCTTTTTACAGGAACATGGACAAACAAAGAAAACCCAACCACTCGAAGCACGATTCGACTATGGACATGGGTTACTCCCATAGGGAGCACCGCAAGCAAATTCGACTGAAACAAGCAAACAAAAGACGACAGCAGTCGCAAAAGTTCTTTAGTCCATGCCTGAGTCTTCGACTCAACCAGGCACTCGGGGGCTACTCCCATAGGGAGAGCTGGTCACGCACCCTATGATTATTTGTACATTATACCGTGTGTTGATGACATCCACACTCGAAGCTTATGGCGACACCGCCTCATGACATTGCCCTACAAAGAGATTGTGTCTCCTGGGTCACCCGAATCATCTCCACGATGACAAAATTCAGATGCCGCACTTGCAGCGTGAAGATAAGACCTGAATAAGGCCTGTCAACGCATTTTCTCCGCACTACTAGAAATATATCCATCCCAACAGGTATGATGAACATGCCTTGACGGACGCGTCGCGTGCTCACACCCATATACTGGAATTCGACTCCTGTAAGACCTCCGTGGCTTGAGTCGAATTACACCAGCACCCTTCCGGATTCGAGTCCGGGGACTCGAGTTCGAGTAGATGGCGTTGTTTTACCCTAAGGTAGTTAACTGATACCGATGCATTGGTTAAATCAGGCATGCACATCAACAATCCCTATGACATAAGCAGAGCAGTCGAAAAACATACTCAGTCATGCACTCGAAAGACTTCATAAAGTCTCCAATCGAATCTGCGATTCCACTGGACACTCGGGGGCTACTGACATGGGTATACCCTACAGGTACTCGAGCTTGGTATATACGGCCTGAATACAGCGGGAGCCCACGATGTTGCCAAGGCCCAAACAGAGGACTCGAGTAACTTATGGACTCTCGATTGCTTGAAGAACAAGAAGAAGCTAAAGATAGAAAGTTCAAAGGGAAAACCCTAAACTGTAACCGACTCGACCGGCTACCTGGGACCTTGCCTATCTATATAAAGGCTAGGAGGGGGCGGCGAGGAGGACACACGCAACCCTAGTTTCCACAACCCTCGCCAGATTGCATCTGCGCACCATTGTAATCCTCGATTCCTTTGATAATTCCACGAGCAGACAAGCAGGAGTAGGGACCTCTGCGAGGCCCGAACCTGGGTAAATCTTCGAGTCCCCTGTGTGCTTGTTTGCTAGCCGATAGATGTCTCCAGCACTCCCTCCTTCTCCAAAACCCAAGTCCATAACAATGGGCATTGATGAGTCAAACCCTCATCACTTTTACTCTAAATTTTATCCTCCTCATGAAATTCATAAAGATAGGAATTACATTTATAATTTTCATCCACGTGATGGAGAAAGTATTGCCCAAGCATGGGGGAGATTGAAGTCACTAATGCTCAAATGTCCCATTCATGAGCTCCCTAGTAATATTGTTATTAATAATTTCTATGCAAGGCTTTCAGGACATTACAAGGACTATCTAGATACTTGTTTAGAGGGATCCTTCACAAGTAAGGAGGTCAAAGCTAAGTGGGATCTTCTTGAAACAATTCAAAGCAATACCAAAGATTGGGATAACAACAAAGGTAAATAACCAGGTATAAACTATGAGTATGATTGCATTAAGTCTTTCGCTAAAACTGCTGATTTTCAAGAGCTTAGTGCTAAATATGGTCTTGATCCTCAAATTCTTATTGATTGTTATAGAACCTTTGCTTCTCATATTAATGCTCCTAAAGAAAAATGGGACATGTATCATGAGCCTTATAAAGACACTTGTATGGAAAATTAAATTGTTATTAATGATAGCAATAAACATGCTCAAACCTCTGAAAGTACTACTTCTTATAAGCATGTTAATTTTTGTGGAATACATAGACCTTGTGAGAATAATCAAATTGAAGAAGAATATTGTATCACCCACATGAATGAAAAAACTAGAATGTGGTATAGGGCTCTAAATGATCTTGGTAAAAAAGTTTGTGCCCTCAATCCTTTTATTTGTGAACTTTGCTTTGGAGTGGGTCATTTCAATTTTCAATGCTCAGGCCATAATAATAGCCCTTCTAATCCAATGAGTCCTGCAAGTTTGTATTGTGATGACATGATCACTCCTAATTAGCATGATGAACTTACATTATTTTTGGGGTGTGAAGAGTTATCAAGAAAAACCTCTTTGGTAGATATGGGTGCTTTTGATATGAATAGTGTCCTGCATGGTTGTCATCTTTATTGTGTTGATAATTGCCACACAAATACTTACGTACAAAATATTATAAAATATGAGGTTTTACCAAAATATGACAAGACTAATATGCGTTTTGATCTTATTGATGAAAAGGAGGAATCCTCCAAAGTTTCTTCTATTGTCTCTAAAAATAAACCAGGGTATATGGAGAAGCTTCCTTTCAAGCCTCTCCCTCCTAAAGAGAAGAAGAAAAAGAAGAAAAGGAGGAGTAAAGGGAGAGAGGAAATGGTATTTTCCCCTAAGCATGTTGCTCCTATTATAGTTTTTGATGAGTCTGAACTCGATGATGTTCCTATGCCTGTTACCTATAGTAGTGATCATGATTGGGAAAAGCACACTACTTTTGATATTGAAAATCTCTTCGGCGCCAATTCTGAAAATGATGATATTAATAATTGTTGTACTATTAGTGCTTCCATGTTCCTTCCAATGATGCTACGTTTACAAATGAACACACTTTGGAAGATAAATATTCTATTGCTTATGATGATACTATACCTCCAATATATGATGATTGCAATGATGAATATGATATTTTCAGTCCACCTACTATTGAGGAGGAAATTAATTATGATTATAATATGCCTCCTATATTTGATGATTATGGTGATGAGAATAATAATGATAGCTATTTTGTTGAATTTGCTCCCACTACAATTAATAAGAATGACTATGTTTATGTGGGGAGTATTAATTCTTTTATGCATGTGGCTCATGATAAGAATGTTTCATGTGATAATTATATTGTTAATTTTATTCATGGTGCTACTGAAAGTTATTATGAGAGAGGGAAACATGGTTTTATGCATCTCAATAATATTAAGTTTCCCCTCTTTATGTTGAAAGTCTTGAAGTTGCACTTGTTTTGCTTTACTATGGTTGCTTTATGCTTTCATGACTTGTTTATTTACAAGATTCCTTTGCATAGGAAGTAGGTTAGACTTAAATGTGCTTTGAATTTGCTTCTTGATGCTCTCTTTTACTTCAATTCATATTTCTTATGTGAGCATCTTCTCAAACTATCATGCCTAACTTAAAGACGTTAAAGAAAAGTACTTATTGGAAGATAACCCAAAAGTTTTAGATGAGTCTTGGAAGTTATTACCTCTGTAATAACCGCTCCTTATCCTTTTTATTTGCTTGTTGTGCCAAGAGTAACCTCTAATGAGAGAGAAGTAATGATTGGGAAAGTTGCTGTTCCGAAATTGATTTTTGTGCTTCACTGTAAAAATTCGTGAACAATCTCTGTACGTTGTTTTGAGGCGTGAATTTTTGTGCTTCTTCCAAAGGTTGTTATCTAACTTTCGTTAGTTCAACACTTTTCGATTTCAGCAAGAGAAGGTCTTCGAAAAAATTGGTTTTTACCTGCTGGTCTGTTTTGACAGATTTCTACCATTATTTGCATTTGCTTCTTGTTGGTTCCTTTTTGAGTTCTTTTGGGGAATTGAGATTTTTGAGGGAAATGCTACAGTAGCTTGTGTTTTAATGGAAGTTTTATTGGTGTTGAAACTGAACCCAAAGACTTATTATGTTAAGTGCACTAATGTTGCTAATAAAGATTGTGTGTAGTTTTGTATGAAGCAAAAATTTTAGGTGTATGGAAGGAATGATGTATAGAGATGAAGAATGGACTAAAGCTCAAGATTGGAGATGCCACGCGTGTCACCCCAAGAAATATCCAAGAAGCACAAGCGTCAAAGCTCGGGGATGCCCAAGGCATCCCCTTCTTCATGAATAAAAATCACAGGTTTCTTCCAAACACTTAATTTTTATTGTTTCATGCACAGTTGTGTTGTTCTTGGAGCGTCTTCTTTTTGTTTTTTCGTTTGCTTGGTTTTCTTAGTTTGCTGAATAAATTGGTTGGACCCCCTCTTTCATGCATTGGTTTTCAAATAGTTTGGTTTGGATTGGAAAAGAGTAGGAAAAGTTCATGCTTAAGTGGTAAAGTGGGCTTGTTTTTGACTGTGGCCTATGCTTTGTCATGCCATGCTTGATATTGTTTTGGCTTTATGCTTAGTGATATTTGTTGTATCATGACATGTTATAAACAATTGAGATTGCTTAATGTGCCTTGGAAGAATCATGCGTTGTTTTAGCATATTAAAGCATAATATTGTGGTATTCTCCTTTGATGCTTTATTTGGGTTGACTTGGAGCATGCTCACACCATGTTATGACTATCCCAAGTCACTATAGCCTTTATGATCCTTTAGTTTTCGACTTGTAGTATCACTTTATGCTTTTATTAATGATGTTTTGTCGCTCTACATGATTATGGCCATTATTGCTCTCTTAGTTGGTCACTCTCAGTCTTTTGCTAGCCTCCATAACCAAGTATGAGTTCCACTCATGCATCCAACTCCTAAAACCAAGTTATTCCAAAGAGTCCACCATACCTACCTATTAGCATTTGCTATTCCAAGTATATTCATGTTTTTATCTACCTTCTGAATTAAACTTGTTATGAGAAAACTAGTAATTAAAGCTCTCACGAACTTGATGGCACACTTTACTTTTCTTGCCCTTAATAAACTTGAACCATTGTGTCGTCTATATTGTATATGCTTGCACTTATATGTTGGGGATTAGCAGAACCATGCTGTCATGGGGAACGCTTTCAACATTGCACTTGTACTTTGTACCTAGTTGATATCATGCTCTTTTGTCTATGGATGTCGTCAATATGAAATGAAAGGGGAGCTTGTAAGTCCATGGAGTTATGTATGTGTGTTAGAGAAACGCCTGGGCCGCCGGTCTAATCCATGCCGTCATGGTGGAAACCTATAGCGTAACCATAATGAGCTTTCTATGAAGCATTCTTCTTATAAAAAAGAGTGAGATATTGAGAAAAAAAGAGAAAAAGAAAAAAACATATGAGAAAAGAGGAAAGAGAGAAAAAAAACACCATTTTCCCATGGTAAATAAGAAGCTTGCTGAGATGCTCGTTGTCTACTTGTGTTGTCATTTTGATATGGGGATTCTTCCGTATCATCGGGCAAGGGGTACCCCGTTGGTGGTTCTCTATGATACACATGTACTTACTATGACAAGAACTTACCGGTAACTAAACTTGAGTAGCATGAGGAGCGACCCTCGTATTCAAGGGACATGAGATTTCCAACTTATACTTTGTCTAGCATATATTCCATAGTTTGTTCACTTTAACCTTAATCACTTCAAGATGCTTATGATAGGGGCAATGAGAGCTGAAAGCTAATAAGTACCATAATTTTTGGAAGCTCTTTATGAAACTTGAATCCCTACTTCCTTCTCTGAAGGCCTTTCTTTTACTTTTATGTTGAGTCTCCACCTTATATCTTTATGCACCTATTGAGAGAGGATAGTGGCCATTCTTAGTTCTATGAGCATTGTCCCAAGACTTGTTGATTGATGCATAACTTTGATATTGCTTGTTCTTAAACTATTTGTATCTAGTCACCCTTATAAACTTTAAAGGTGTCTTATGCAATTATTATTTGCTACATTATGAGGGACAAACTGAATGCCACTATGCTAAGTTTTCTTTATGTGAAACAAACAAACATCTTGAAAAGCATTGTTATTCATGAATCTTTTGTTTGTGCCTTTTGATGTTGCAACATAGTTGATATGTCTTATTGCTAGAACTTTATCCTTCATGCTATGTTGAAGTACTATGATCCCAGCTATCCATGTTTTACAAACACCTTGATCAAGTTTATGATGGTGCATGTCACCTCAAAAATTATTCTTTATTTTTATCACTTACCTACTCGAGGATGAGTAGGAGTTAAGCTTGGGGATGTTGATACGTTGCAAACGTATCTATAATTTTTGATGTTCCATGCTTGTTTAGTATCTACTTTGCTTTTCTATGTCAACAATTTGAGGTATTTTTATATGTTTTCTAGGACTAACCTATTAACAAGATGCCACAGTGCCAGTTGCTTGTTTTCTTTAGTTTTTGGTTCCAGAAAAGGCAAAAAATCAATATTCTCGGAATTGGACAGGACAAAAGCCAATATGCCTATTTTCCCGGAGCAACACGGAAACACGAAACAGCGATGGAGTAGGGCACCAGGGTGGGCACACCATATGGTGGCGCGGGCTAGCCCTGGCCGCGCCACCAGGTGGTGTGGGCCCCCTGGCCACCCACCGACCTTGCCTCTTCGCCTATAAGATCCCTCCCAATGCAAAAACCCTAAATCGACAAGCCTCCAGCCACGAAAAGTTCCGCAGCGCCGCCGCCATCGAAGGGGAGATTCGGGGGATAGAAAGTCTCTATTCCGGCACCCTACCGGGACGGGGAAGTGCCCCCGGAGCCATCTCCATCGATCTCCACTGCCATCTCCATCACCGGTGCTGATTCCCATGATGAGGAGGGAGTAGTTATCTCTCGAGGCTAAGGGTTCTACCAATAGCTATGTGTTTATCTCTCTCTCTATGCATGATCATATTGTGATCATGAGCTTTCTAATCAAGTAGATCTACCTTGATACTCAAGTGCTTTAATAGATCTCTGCTCTCCCCATGTGTGTGAAAGTGACAGCGTGCACACCATGGTGGCACTTAGGCTAGAGATTACAAATACTTGTTATGAGTTATATTTGGAGTTGGATGTTTCTATGAAATTGTGGTGTTTGTTGGAACCATCTAGTGCTCAAGGTGACAGTGTGGGGTTATCTAGATGGGGAAAGCAAACTTTGAGGAGTGCTGTTATAGCCCTACCATGGATTGGAGTGTCCCACCGGAGAGTAGTTCAGAGTAGTATCAAAAAGAGAAGATATTTATATGAGAGTGTTCACTAGTGAAAGTATAATCCCTAGGCCTTGTTTCTAAACATTGAAACACCATTTACAACTAGATCTGTTACATGTTTGCTTGCTTCCATCTTTTTGCCCTTAGTCTTTTCCTCCCGTCAAGCTATTTTCTAGCACCGTTGTCTTATATCCATACCACTTGTATTTCACTATCTCTTCGCCGAACTAGTGCACCTATACATCTCACAAGTGTATTGGGTGTGTTGGGGACACAAGAGACTTCTTGTATCTTGATTGCAGGGTTGCTTGAGAGGGATACTTTTGACCACTTCCTCCCTGAGTTCGATAAACCTTGGGTGATCCACTTAAGGGAAAACTTTCTGCTATTCTACAAACCTCTGCACTTGGAGGCCCAACAACTGTCTACAAGAATAGTAGTGCGGATCCATGAATCCGGATCGAAGGTATCAAGGAGATAGAGATATCTGGAAGCATCGAAGGAATCAACTACAGAAGCACCTATGGAATTGATGCCAAAGAATCTAAAGCGTAGATGTGTCAGATATAGTTAATTGAGTCAAGTAGTATATAACTCTATCCTCTAACTATTAATCTTGTATAAATCTTAAGGTTTAGTTTGCTTCTTCATATTGTTCTCAAGCTATTATATTTTAGCTTTGAGTCATCAGGATAACCTCTATGTACCTAGGAGGATCTCGAAATCGTTGTGTAATTTCTGGTTGTAATAATAATGTATGTATGTGGACCCACTTTGTTTCTATTGTACCACTCTGAGGGATGTAACGTTTGAGGAATGATGGTGTTAAATGAGTGTTATGTCAACGACTATAGTATACTACATAATGAAGTGGTATGCTTGGTCACCGCAACTGGTATTAGAGCAGAAGCTTTTAACTTAGGTTGGAAACCTATTAAATGGGTAGAACCTGTAGGAATTATGTCAGCAACGATAAAGAGTTCTCTATAAATATGATGAGTATTCAATTGAGAATTACATTGTCATATTTCTAGTGCGATAATTCTTTATTCTGATAAATTGTGAGTAATAATAGTGAGTTATAACTCAGTATGACTAATTGTAATCTCTTATCTAAAGTGAGGAATGTCATCTCGGTACCCAAGCCAGAATGTTCATGCTGAATAGGACGTTAGATGACTATGGAGGTGATTGGACAAATCTTCTCACACAAATTCTGTGGAATCTGGATTGCAAATCTCGACTTCTCGTCAAGGTTTACAGTTACTTTGATGGGCAGGTGTTAGCCAAGTACCATGTAGTGCTTATGCTACCCAAAAAGTTGGGGATAACTGGAGAAATTCCATCTAGGGAGGCGTGATGTATGGCGACACGTATCAAATTGTTGTCGTTGAAGAAATAACCATGCTCCAAAAACAGAAATCCAAGGAATTGGTAGGTAATACTCACACTACTATACCTCATGATTCCATAAGTTCGGAACTTGAATTGGATCATGCTGCATTTGTGCAAACTGAAACTGCTTTACCTGCCAACTACATGGATCATTATAGGTCATCAATCCATACCTACCATAACACAGATCAAGTTCTAGTCCAGGAGTTGGATACTGTCCTTGAGGATTTTACTGATCTTGCAAAGGCAATAGAACACAGAAAGGAGTTAGACGAAGAATCTTGGCATAATAAAATAGTCTTTTTAGGAGATGTGTAAGAAGAGACCGAGTTTGATGATCCATAGTCTGAAACCTATGCCTACTATCAGAATGAACCTAAGAAACCTAAAGACCCATGGACAAAATATGAGATGGAACATAAAACTTGGGGAACATCCAATCCAAGTATTCTAGTTCGAAATTATGATGGATGGGGAGTAGAATTTTACGCTGGAACCAAGGAGGATCCCATACCCTACGATTCTGGTAAGGGAGTAGAAACCAGTTACAACAGTATGGAACCTTATGTTTCATATGGGGGTAGTACCAATCCTATTGACCTGGAAGAATGAAGTGGTAGTTATTAAACTAATATGTATGACTGGATCGAGGAAAAAGCGGAGAATACATCTTACTTTGAAAGTGCGTTTGAAGGTGGGAAAGAGAATTCTGTGGGAGATCACACATTTTCTAGTCATTTCTCAATGGCTAACATCAATCTAGGTACTTCTAATCAAGAGTGTGCACCCTATGGACATTCATATGCTCTAGAAGGCAGTCTTCGGACTTCACATCTTCATGGACGGAATTCTAGGAAGCACTAAGAAGAGGGAGAAAATTAAGAAGAAGAAACAATTCGTAGAAGTAGAGGGCTTGAATAATGCGTATATCTGGTAATGCGTATTGTAGTGTTTAAGAGGCATGTCATAATAGGTGAGAGTATGCTCACATGGGAAAGTAAGATCTCGTAATATATACGTATTGTACTAGGTAAGCGACTAGCCGTAGTTGGGAGTTTAATTTGTTTGTAAGAACTTATGAAACCTATATAATACATGGTATATGTTTGGTTGTTATTTGGATTTGGTTTTTGATTTCCTTGTGTGACTAGCACTGTGCATAGGGTTGAGCTCAGAAAACATATGCATGATTTAAGTATGAGTATTCGCTTTATGTAACAGGACTAGAGAGGTATGGATATATGAGTAGAAGTTGGGTTTGAAGAACCGTGTGTGCAGCGAGAGGCTAAGAAGAAGGAAAGCAATGAGGATATAACCACAACTAGAAAACTATCATCTCGTCCATTGATGGAAGAAAATTTCATGCAATACATGAAAATTATGCAAGAGTACCATAATAAGTTCATGCAGGAGATACTCAAACAAGTTGGATCTAGAAAGGAAAAAAGATACAAGAGTGAGTCTCTCTAATTTCCAAAATGCCAAACCAATTTCTTTTGCATTAGTACCAGAACCTATGGAGGCGGAGGACTGGCTAATAGATATAGAGAGGAAGATTAAAATAGTTGGATGCAGTGATGAGGAGAAGTTACGTTTCTTCTATTAGGACCAGTCGTAAACTGGTGGGAGAATCAATTGGCTATGCACACACCAGAAGAGGTATTCACCTAGGAAGAGTTCAAGTAGAACTTTCACGAGTATCATGTTCCAGAGAGTATTATGGAGTTTAAGAGGATAGAGTCTGAGGACTTACGGCAAAACAATGCAACCATGATGAAGTATATTAGGGTGTTTATTCAGTTATCTCGTTATGCAGTTGATGAGGTAAACACAGAGAGGAAGCGCAATAAAAGGTTCTTGAGGGGACTAAACCCTTATATGAAGATGAAAATACGTGGGGTTGTAACATAATGTTTTCAAGAGTTGGTTGATGCAGCAATTACTTTTGAGGATGATTACAGGATGCACAGGGAAGACAGGAAGAAGATAGCCAAGAAAAGAGCTAAGAATGAACCAAAGAAGTTCTAGACAAATGAGCCAAGGCTTGACCTGGATTTTAAACCTAGAATTCTATCTATGGGTACTAGTTCAAATCAGGGTGTTCGAAAACTAAAGAAAAGAACTATATGTGGAAACTGTGGAATTCCGGGACATATAAAGAGGGACTATAGAAGACCCAAGATTGTTTTTTATACTTGTGTACAAGATGGACACATGAGACATCTTTTCCCTCACAATCAAGATATCGAGGGTGGAGAACCATCGTTAAGAAATTGAAATTTTGGCAGCAACAACCATAAAAGAGAGGAAGGTCATTCGGAAGGCTACATCATCACACAATGGAACAAGTAAATTACTCTGAACAAGCTTTAATAGGTATGCTTAGAATTAGTAGCCCTTCTCCAATACTGTTGTTCAAATTTAAAAGCTACCTCATGGAGCATTAGGATGAAGTCTAAATTTAACATTAGGTATTACCCATAGCTGAAATTAAGGTGTAGAGTAAACTCAAGGAGTGTAGAGTTCATTAAAAACATCACTTTGCAAGAAAGGGTACCAGGAGGAAGGAAGAAGACTCAAGACGAGCCTATCCGAAACTCTTTGGGAACAAGAAACCACAAATTTTGGGATGAAGTTTAATTTAAGGGGGGAAGACAGTAACATCCCAACATTTAGGACTAAATGAAGGGTACATTTAGGATTTTGTGCATTTGAATGCATGCATCTGAAATTTAGGGTAAGTTTTTCTCCAAATAAAAAGACTAGAGTGATCAGAGTTTTCTCACTTCAATGAGTTAGGTTTAGGTCATCTGAGGTTAGTGTGATGAACTTTGACATGACCTCTACTATCTTATTGTTTCATTAGGGGAAAGATTTGAATTATAAACAATTATAAATAATGTATAACTTAAATGCAATAAGGGAAAATAAAATGGAAATAGTAAATGAATGCATAATACTTTGTATTACAATTAAGTAAAAGAAATACAGTAAATAAATAACATTAAAGTAGAATTCTTTATTTCAATCCATATATAAGTTGGAATAATTAATTATTTGCAATAAAGAATATAGGTATTATATAATGGAAATAGAAAGGAAGGTATAACTTTATTAATATAGTCAACACATTACAAATTCTTTAACATGAACAGAAATACAAAGTGTTTTGAGTAATAATTTATCACAACTAACATATATGTATTGTCCAAATGAAATACATGAAAGGGATAATTTTATTATTCAAAAACAAGTATTACAATATTTATTTACAATAAAGAATAAATAAAAAGAATAATAATAATATGGTAAACTAATGTATTACAATGCCTTTACATTATTTTCAAATAGAAAGAAAATTACAAAATGGATAAAAAATCTAAAACTAAAATCTATAACCAATTCTTCTTCTTGTTGTTGTTCTTGGTTTTAGATTGTGCTATTACACGGTTGGACTGAGAGCACAATCTAAAACTAAATATTGTGATCATGAGCTTTCTAATCAAGTAGATCTACCTTGATACTCAAGTGCTTTAATAGATCTCTGCTCTCCCCATGTATGTGAAAGTGACAGCGTGCACACCATGGTGGCACTTAGGCTAGAGATTACAAATACTTGTTATGAGTTATATTTGGAGTTGGATGTTTCTATGAAATTGTGGTGTTTGTTGGAACCATCTAGTGCTCAAGGTGACAGTGTGGGGTTATCTAGATGGGGAAAGCAAACTTTGAGGAGTGCTGTTATAGCCCTACCATGGATTAGAGTGTCCAACCAGAGAGTAGTATCAAAAATAGAAGATATTTATATGAGAGTGTTCACTAGTGAAAGTATAATCCCTAGGCCTTGTTTCTAAACATTGAAACACCGTTTGCAACTAGATCTGTTACATGTTTGCTTGCTTCCATCTTTTTGCCTTTAGTCTTTTCCTCCCGTCAAGCTATTTTCTAGCACCGTTGTCTTATATCCATACCACTTGTATTTCACTATCTCTTCGCCGAACTAGTGCACCTATACATCTGGCAAGTGTATTGGGTGTGTTGGGGACACAAGAGACTTCTTGTATCTTGATTGCAGGGTTGCTTGAGAGGGATACCTTTGACCACTTCCTCCCTGAGTTCGATAAACCTTGGGTGATCCACTTAAGGGAAAACTTGTTGCTATTCTACAAACCCCTGCACTTGGAGGCCCAACAACTATCTACAAGAATAGAAGTGCGTAGACATCACATGACTATGCTGATTATTATATTTTATCCAATTTGATGTGCAGCTGCAGGTGGATCTTTAACCCTGGCCTATCTCCATCCATTGATTCAAACCCACTATAGAAGTAAACTAGATTGGTCCGGTCAACTAAGGTAAAACGAACAAACAAACTCTTGTACATGTGTCCTTTTTTATTACCTTTTAGAAGTGTTTTCCGAGGTTTGATTAAACCTAGGTCTTCTAGGGAAAAAGATATTATAGTACATCCATGAATCCGGATCGAAAGTATCAAGGAGACAGAGATATCTGGAAGCATCGAAGGAATCAACTACAGAAGCACCTATGGAATTGATGCCAAAGAATCTAAAGCGTAGATGTGTTAGATATAGTTAATTGAGTCTAGTAGTATATAACTCTATCCTCTAACTATTAATCTTGTATAAATCTTAAGGTTTAGTTTCCTTCTTCATATTATTCTCGAGCTATTATAGTTTAGCTTTGGGTCATTAGGATAACCTCTATGTACCTAGGAGGATCTCGAAGTCGTTGTGTATTTTCTGGTTGTAATAATAATGTATGTATGTGGACCCACTTTGTTTCTATTGTACCACTCTAAGGGATGTAACATTTGAGGAATGATGGTGTTCAATGAGTGTTATATCAACGACTATAGTATACTACATCATGAAGTGGTATGCTTGGTCACCGCAACTGGTATTAGAGCAAAAGCTTTTACCTTACGTTGGAAACCTATTAAATGGGTAGAACCTGTAGGAATTATGTCAGCAACGATAAAGAGTTCTCTATAAATATGATGAGTATTCAATTGAGAATTACATTGTCATATTTCTAGTGCGATAATTCTTTATTATGATAAATTGTGAGTAATAATAGTGAGTTATAACTCAGTATGACTAATTGTAATCTCTTATCTAAAGTGAGGAATGTCATCTCGGTACCCAAGCCAGAATGTTCATGCTGAATAGGACGTTAGATGACTATGGAGGTGATTGGACAAATCTTCTCACACAAATTCTGTGGAATTTGGATTGAAAATCTTGACTTCTCGTCAAGGTTTACAGTTACTTTGATGGGCAGGTGTTAGCCAAGTACCATGTAGTGCTTATGCCACCCAAAAAGTTGGGGATAACTGGAGAAATTCCATCTGGGGAGGCATGATGTATGGCGACATGTATCAAATTGTTGTCGTTGAAGAAATAATCATGCTCCGAAAGCAGAAATCCAAGGAACTGGTAGGTAGTCCTCACACTACTATACCTCATGATTCCATAAGTTCGGAACTTGAAATGGATCATGCTGCATTTGTGCAAACTGAAACTGCTTTACCTGCCAAATACATGGATCATTATAGGTCATCACTCCATACCTACCATAACACAGATCAAGTTCTAGTCCAGGAGTTGGATATTGTCCTTGAGGATTTTACTGACCTTGCAAAGGCAATAGAACACAGAAAGGAGTTAGACGAAGAACCTAGGCATAATAAAATAGTATTTTTAGGAGATGTGTAAGAAGAGACCGAGTTTGATGATCCATCATCTAAAACCTATGCCTACTATCAGATTGAACCTCAGAAACCTGAAGACCCATGGACAAAATATGAGATGGAACATAAAACTTGGGGATCCAATCCAAGTATTCTAGTTCGAAATTATGATGGATGGGGAGTAGAATTTTACGCTGGAACCAAGGAGGATCCCATACCCTACGATTCTGGTAAGGGAGTAGAAACCAGTTACAACAGTATGGAACCTTATGGTTCATATGGGGGTAGTACCAATCCTATTGACCTGGAATAATGAAGTGGTAGTTATTAAACTATTATGTATGACTGGATCGAGGAAAAAACGGAGAATACATCTTACTTTGAAAGTGCGTTTGAAGGTGGGCAGGAGAATTCTGCGGGAGATCACACATTTTCTAGTCATTTCTCAATGGCTAACATCAATCTAGGTACTTCTAATCAAGAGTGTGCACCCTATGGACATTCATATGCTCTAGAAGGCAGTCGTCGGACTTCACATCTTCATGGACGGAATTCTAGGAAGCACTAAGAAGAGGGAGAAAATGAAGAAGAAGAAACAATTCATCGAAGTAGAGGGCTTGAATAATGTGCATATCTGGTAATGTGTATTGTAGTGTTTAAGAGGCATGTCATAATAAGTGAGAGTATGCTCACATGGGAAAGTAAGATCTCGTAATATATACGTATTGTACTAGGTAAGCGACTAGCCGTAGTTGGGAGTTTAATTTGTTTGTAATAACTTATGAAACCTATATAATACATGGTATATGTTTGGTTGTTATTTGGATTTGGTTTTTGATTTCCTTGTGTGACTAGCACTGTGCATAGGGTTGAGCTCAGAAAACATATGCATGATTTAAGTATGAGTATTCTCTTTATGTAACAGGACTGGAGAGGTATGGATACATGAGTAGAAGTTGGGTTTGAAGAACCGCGTGTGCAGCGAGAGGCTAAGCAGAAGGAAAGCAATGAGGATGTAACCACAACTAGAAAACTATCATCTCGTCTATTGATGGAGGAAAATTTCATGCAAATTATGCAAGAGTACCATAATAAGTTCATGCAGGAGATACTCAAACAAGTTGGATCCAGAAAGGAAAAAAAGATACAAGAGTGAGTCTCTCTAATTTCCAAAATGCCAAACCAATTTCTTTTGCATTAGTACCAGAACTTATGGAGGCGGAGGACTGGCTAATAGATATAGAGAGGAAGATTAAAATAGTTGGATGCAGTGATGAGGAGAAGTTACGTTATGCAACATTTATTCTATTAGGACCAGTCGTAAACTGGTGGGAGAATCAATTGGCTATGCACACACCGGAAGAGGTATTCACCTAGGAAGAGTTCAAGTAGAACTTTCACGAGTATCATGTTCCAGAGAGTATTATGGAGTTTAAGATGATAGAGTCTGAGGACTTACGGCAAAACAATGCAACCATGATGAAGTATATTAGGGTGTTTATTCAGTTATCTCGTTATGCAGTTGATGAGGTAAACACAGAGAAGAAGCGCAATAAAAGGTTCTTGAGGAGACTAACCCCTTATATGAAGATGAAAATACGTGGGGTTGTAACACAATGTTTTCAAGAGTTGGTTGATGCAGCAATTACTTTTGAGTATGATTACAAGATGCCACAGGAAGAGAGGAAGAAGATAGCCAAGAAAAGAGCTAAGAATGAACCAAAGAAGTTCTAGACAAATGAGCCAAGGCTTGACCTGGAATTTAAACCTAGAATTCTATCTATGGGTACTAGTTCAAATCAGGGTGTTCGAAAACTAAAGAAAAGAACTATATGTGGAAATTGTGGAATTCCGGGACATATAAAGAGGGACTATAGAAGACCCAAGATTGTTTTTTATACTTGTGTACAAGATGGACACATGAGACATCTTTTCCCTCACAATCAAGATATCGAGGGTGGAGAACCATCGTTAAGAAATTGAAATTTGGCAGCAACAACCATAAAAGAGAGGAAGGTCATTCGGAAGGCTACATCATCACACAATGGAACAAGTAAATTACTCTGAACAAGCTTTAATAGGTATGCTTAGAATTAGTAGTCCTTCTCCAATAGTGTTGTTCAAATTTAAAAGCTACCTCATGGAGCATTAGGATGAAGTCTAAATTTAACATTAGGTATTACCCATAGCTGAAATTAAGGTGTATAGTAAACTCAAGGAGTGTAGAGTTCATTAAAACATCACTTTGGAAGAAAGGGTACCAGGAGGAAGGAAGAAGACTCAAGACGAGCCTATCCGAAACTCTTTGGGAACAAGAAACCACAAATTTTGGGATGAAGTTTAATTTAAGGGGGAGAAGACAGTAACATCCCAACATTTAGGACTAAATGAAGGGTACATTTAGGATTTTGTGCATTTGAATGCATGCATCTGAAATTTAGGGTAAGTTTTTCTCCAAATCAAAACACTAGAGTGATCAGAGTTTTCTCACTTCAATGAGTTAGGTTTAGGTCATCTGAGGTGAGTGTGATGAACTTTGACATGACCTCTACTATCTTATTATTTCATTAGGGGGAAGATTTGAATTATAAACAATTATAAATAATGTATAACTTAAATGCAATAAGGGGAAATAAAATGGAAATAGTAAATGAATGCATAATACTTTGTATTAAAATTAAGTAAAATAAATACAGTAAATAAATAACATTAAAGTAGAATTCTTTATTTCAATCCATATATAAGTTGGAATAATTAATTGTTTGCAACAAAGAATATAGGTATTATATAATGGAAATAGAAAGGAAGGTATAACTTTATTAATATAGTCAACACATTACAAAGTCTTTTACATGAACATAAATACAAAGTATTTTGAGTAATAATTTATCACAACTAACATATATGTATTATCCAAATGAAATACATGAAAGGGATAATTTTATTATTCAAAAACAGATATTACAATATTTATTTACAATAAAGAATAAATAAAAATAATAATAATAATATGGTAAACTAATGTATTACAATGCCTTTACATTATTTTCAAATAGAAAGAAAATTACAAAATGGATAAAAAATCTAAAACTAAAATCTATAACCAATTTTTCTTCTTGTTGTTCTTGGTTTTAGATTGTGCTATTACACGGTTGGACTGAGAGCACAATCTAAAACTAAAACTAAAATTACTAATAAAATTTTCCAGGAATGTTTTAGTGTAAAATGATCATCTCCTTAGACTTATACTCAAGTGGAGTATAAAATCATCCTAGGAGTAAGGCATAACCATATATACTTCTGTTATTGGTTTGACCTCGGACTATTGCATCATTGGCAATGGTTAAACCAAACCTTTGTCAAGTAAACATGTAGCATATCATATAGATGTCTAGGCCACTATGCATCCTCCAAAGGGGTACCACATCAGCAAGATCACCTACAGAAGCCACAAGTATTGCATACAGGAGATAGCCAGCAGATCAAAGAACCAACTTTATATCAAATAAGTTAAATCATTTTCCTAGAATGAAGACCAAGAATCATTTATTAGTACACTGCAAATTGACAACACAGGGTTAGACTGGTTACTAAAGTTCTTATATAACAAGTTTATTCTAATCATTTTCCTAAATCCCAAATGGGAAGGAATCATAGCAGTAAAGGTTCTCTGTCAAATGGACAGACTAATCTTTTATCAAGTATCACAGAGATTGAATTCAAATATAATGTTTGAATCCAATAGGGGCACATATGGTTATATCCAGTGAACCTTCCACTAATGATATTCTAGTGACACAAAGGTCACCACACCAACATATGGAGCACTATCATCATATCAGTAACGGATTCAATAATTTAACTAACATGCCAGGATCATAAGGCATCAAGATAGAGTCAGCTAGTAGATTAGCAACAACAGTTAGCTTAAACATCAGCTTAAGCACACGCATAAACACCAACCAAAGTATAAGTAGGAAACCTGTAGAATCATAGTACCAGTAGGCATGTCATTGAATCTAGGATTCCATTTATGGTAATAGCAGTAACCACATGAACATTACTGAGGAAGCATTAGGGGTTACTGCTAGGCTAGAGTGGGGAATAACCCTAATTAGGGTTTGATGTTGAGAGATAGGTGTGAGGAACAAAGATATCATGAGATAAGCGAGAGAGGGAGAATAGGGAGTATACTTACTCATGGTCCTCGCTTAAGCCTGAGAAGAGTAAGTTGAGGCGGTCGGTGATGGTCGGCACATCATGACAGCACGATGGGCACCAACACCACACCATGCCATGTTAGAACCGCTAAGGAAGCGTTGCCTCAACGGGGTCACCTGGAGCAGGGGAGCCAGGGTTGTAGCCATGCTGCCATCCCACCGATGCTGGTGATGAAGAGGAGAGGATCACGGAGCATTGGTGAGGTAGCAGTAGAGCCATACCATTCCACCATCACCTCGCCATCGTAACGTCAAGTCAGCACCACAGTAGGGCCACCGGGGTTGCGGACGAGCACCACCATCTCGCTGGTGTTCAAGAAAAGGGGAACTAGGGTTTCCGGGTCGAGCTCGTGTGCATGAGAGAGCAATAGCCAAATCGAGATGGATGGGTGGAAGCAACGGAGCGTGGCAACCTGTGGTGGCAACCACAACACACTGTGTCACTGGAATCGAGCAGCAACGATGGTGGAGCCGCGACGTCCCTACAGAGAGAAAGAAGTGGAGCAACAGAGTGAGAGGGTAGGGTTAGGCCAAGGACTGCGTTGGGTTGAACCCAACCTAGTAAACCGGAGTGGGGCCAAGGTGGGCCAAATAGGTTGGGCTAGCCCTTGGGACCAGTCCAGCTAAATATAGAAAGATTAAATCTTAAATAAAATCCCAAATTACAAAAATAACCCTAGTAATATTTAAGCTCAAGAAAAATATACAAAATCCTAAAAATGCATCTTATATATCAAAATGATCAAAAAATAAAAACCTTCTAGGAAAAATATAATAATACTTGTTTAAGTTAAGTAAAATACAACTAAATATTAACACCATTAAATCTCTAAACGAAATTTAGTAAAACAAGTAAAAATCCGAAAAATAAATAAAAACCACTTTTGTGTATAAAAATAAATCTATTATCCTGTAAAAATGCTAATTATGAAATTTCAAGTTATCTTAGGATTTATAGAAAATAAAGGCTATAATTGGCTTTATAAAAGTTATTTTCTTAGAATGTATTTTCTAAAATTCTTTTAGTTTCACTTAAGTCATTTAGAATTTATTACTTTTAAAAAGGATTATTATTTTCTCAAAAATTGTTTATTACCGAATAATTTATGTAAAATACCCAAATAAAGATTAAGTCTAAATATTACACTTAAAACCATAATTCTGATTTGTAATAAAATTTAAATGTAAATTGATAACTATATAATAGTCCTTTAGATTCTTTAACTAAATATAATTAAAAGATTTACAAGTTCATTTTGCATATCATTAACTTATATTAGAAGTGAGTAACCTTAACCTATATAACCATATTTTGTGTGGCTCTAAAACTTGGTATTAACTAAATAAACCATATAATAAGTTCACCTATTTCCCATAGGCAATTCTTGTAATAGAATCTATTTATATTAAACATGCTAGATTTAAGTCCTTAAAGATATACTTCGTATCTATAAGATTCCATCTTCTCATGCTTAGGAACACCCTAGAACTTGGTAATGCCATAAACATCATGTCTTAAGTACATTTCTATTTTTGTAGTTAACTTTGGTCTAATATACAATAAGCTATAAGTATAATAACTCATGATCATTTGTACTTTATAAAAAACATAGATCTAATCATAATAATCTTCAGAGTTGATTAACTTCACATAAACAATATTTTCTTCAACTGTTATTCTTTTTGCCACTTCAAACAAACACACTATATTATTTATTTTAACTCTTTACAACTTAAAACACTTTCATAATAGTTACGTGATATCAGTTAACCTTAGTCATATATTTTTATTGTACTTTACTTTTATATCTTGCATGTTAGTCTTAAGTTTCTTGTAAATATATTTGCTTGTGAAGTAAACTTAAAGATAACCAAATCTTAAAGAAACCACCCAAGTTCAACTCACTTATATTGTTGGGGATTCACTTTGGGAGTTTTAAAAAAACTCATAGCATTGCTTATGCATAATAGAATCTTTCTTATTTAAACATTGTCCTTACTGGGCAATGATGGTATTTTGTAGCAGCCGAGGTCCAGAGTCAAGTCGAGACATTCGACTACATTACTTCGTTGTATCAAGGCAAGTTCACACTTGCTCATGTCCTATGGTTATTTTCTATCAAGTATTTGCAATCTACTATTGTTATCACCTGCATTTCAAAAAGGATGGAAGAAAATACTATTTTGTTAATAATATGACTTATTGGTTGTCGACCTGAGTGCCGTTAACCTAATATGGCGGGAAAATGGAACCATGGTATGGTTTGTGAATTGGTGGAGATTACATTTGCACGGGAAAGTATCACCTAGGAATTAATAACGAATGTCGCCAGTGATTCTTGCACCGTAAATTATGCATTAACCATGAGATCTATATGGCTCTGGGAAGTCAGTTAGACCTTCTTACTTTCGTATGCTGACGGAAAACCTTATCAGAGCCATGTTCCTATGTTAGGCACGTGCACATTGGTGGGATCCGTTAATTCCCTCGGTATTTTTTTCCTGCGATGGATTGCTCTCTTCAGGAATGTTAACCGACTCGGTCGTTGTCCTGAGCTAGCAAAAGGGTGAGTATACAGGGTTGCAGAGAAGGAAAGTTATCGGCTTGGATCAATTACTAGGCCCCACACCATAGGAAGTGTGGATGGGTAAGCTACCCGGATGTGCAACAAGGAATTGGTATCTCATGGGTAAAGCAACACACCTCTACAAAGTATATAAAAGTGTGCCATCTTACTCCCTATTCTGTCAAGGAGCTGCGAACGCTGCAGGAAAGAAACTCCACGAAGTTCTAATCAACCTGTGAAGACTAACGGACATAGATCATCAGAATACAAGCAACATTTGAAGAAATGTTTATGAAAACCTACATAACCTACGACATTTAGTCTGTGGTTGTAGTTAGTGCATTAAACACTCCTTTTTAGTGAATTTTCTTAGTACACTCATGCTTAACCGTACCTTCTTAACCCTTGCTAGATTCTGAACACATTGAAGACCAAGAATAGGACACCCTCTATTCAATTGAAGACCAGACATAATTCTGCTATGAGGAGCCATAGATATCCGACAGTGTCAAAGGAATCAACTATGGAAGCACCTATGGAATTTTATGCTGAAGAATTTGAAGCGTAGATGTGTCAGATATAGTTAGTTGAGTTCATTAGTATAGATATGTATCCTCTAACTATTAATCTCGTATAAATCTTAAGGTTTAGTTTGCTTCATCATCTTGTTATCAAGCTATTATAGTTTAGCTCCAAGCCATCATGATAACCTCTATGGACCTAGGAGTATCTCGAAGTCATTGTGTAATTTCTAGTTGTAATAATAATGTATGCATGTGGACCTGCTTTGTTTTTGTCGTACCACTCTGAGGGATGTAATATTTGTGGAACAGTGTGCCGTGAGTGTTATGTTGATGACTAAAGTATACTACATCATTCAGGCATACACTAGGTCACCATAACCTCCTCCGCCCTCTCCAGATCTAATGTCTCTTCATCGTCTCCTCCGCTGCTCTCTCCAGAGCCTGATTCCTTGGTGTCATCGGCGAAATACTTGTTAGTTCCCAATGATGCTCCCAATTCCCAGGCGGCCTCATGCCTTGCTGAGGTGGCCATCAAAATTGTTGCAATCTCATCTAACCCATTGCTGGGAAACTTCGAACATGTTGCTACGCGGCCGACCTCCTTACCTTTGTTCTTAGCGTGCATTCATGAATGCACCCGGTCATTGCAGTGAGTCTCGAAGGACTCCTCAATGATGCGATGCACTGCTTCTTCCTCTCATAGTGCCTATGTGATGGAGTCCTCCACCACCATGTGATCCTACAAGTCCTCTGCCTACATCTCATCCATCTCATCCACTTCTGCACTATGCTCTATGAGATCATGGCACATGGCTTACTAGGGTTGATAGCATACCCATATCAACAACTTGCAACTTATTTTTTGGAAGCTCATATTAAAATAACTCTGAGACTAAGCGTGCTTGGCCTAGAGCAATTTGAGATGGGTGACTGACCGGGAAGTGGGTCCCGGGTACGCATGAGTGAGGACAAAGTGCATAGAAAATACTAGTGTTGGTTTGTGGGACCAGTCTAGAGATCCTAGTAAGCTATGAGGGGTGACAACCTGGGCACATAGAGTCCGGGGTGTTACATACTCCCTGTGAGATCCTAGCGCATGACTTAACAGGATTGATAGGATACTCATACCAACAAGTTGTAACTTATTTTTCGGGGATCATCTTCAAAGGAATTCTAGGTTAAGTGTGCTTGTCCCGGAGCAATTTTCTATGGGGACCAAGTGCGCATAAAAGACTAGTATTTGTCTATGGGGCTAGTCTAGAGATCCTAGTAACCTGCTAGGGGTGACAGCCACCGGTCTGGAGAGGCTAGGGTGTTACAATTGGTATCAGAGCTGGTCCTCGTGGTTACACGGGTGTGTGCGAGTCACTAGCATGGACATTTGAAGCATGGCGCGTGTGGCCTAGAGTGTACATGGCATGGAACATGTGTCGGCACTGGATGCACAAACGTGTGCCAAGAGGGGACGTTCCTGGCTTGTGATTGATCGACGAGGGCGTCGATCTTTTAAGAGTGGGTGTATGTAATATCATGGTGCATGGCTTAATAGGATTGATAGGATACTCATAACAACAAATTGCAGGATCTTTTCCGAGGATCATCTTCAAAGGAACTTCAGGTTAAGTGTGCTTGGCCTAGAGCAATTTCAGGATGGGTGATCGACCGGGAAGTTGTTCCCGGTTGCGCACGAGTGAGGACAAATTACTCAAAGACTACTAGTTTTGGTCCGTGAGGCCAGTCTAGAGATCCTAGTAAGCTACTAGGGGTGACAGCCGCAAGTACGAAGAGACCGGGGTGTTACACCCCCCTCCCCCTCTAGAGCATGCTACACCTCTGAATCAGACCCCGAACACGTCCCCCAACATTGTGATGTGAGGAATGCTCCCCATCATCATTCGACAGCGCGAGGTAGATGTACTCGAGAGTGGATTCGCGGGAAGGTATGGTGTCGATGAGAGAGGTAGACGGCGGGAAGATTACGCGAGGCATTTTATAGATGAGAGGAAACTGTGCGTACAATATGAAACTCCACATTACAATGAAAAAGGTAAAATGACAAGAATGGAATGATAAAAAATTATTCGCATACGACTATGAGTAAGAAATATTTTGCATGTCCATCGCAAATCGTGTGCGATTGATAAAATCCCAAACATTTCACCCAAATAAAACCGTGGGTGATAGATAAACATTGCAGACGCTTTACAGGTGCTGAAGCGTGAGCCAAATTACATGGAAAGAGATGCGACTATAGTTGCTACTACTTCTCGACATCGTCACATATGTAGAAGATCTCCTTCTTGTAGGTGGAGCCAGAGGCCTTGGCTTTGTTGGCAGCGGCGATATTGCCGGCCTTTGTTGCATGCTCTTTATCTGCCTCGCGTTTCTTCTGAAGTACGCCAATAGCCTCGCACTAGTAGAAAAAGGGTCTTTGGTCCAGCACCCAAATGCCATTGGTCCCGGTTCGGTTCCGCAATCGGGAAAATGCCAGGCACCGGTCCCGGTTCATGTCGCCTAGGCATTGGTCCCGGTTCGTGGCATGAACCGGGACCAATGCCCCCGCGATGCACACGTGGCACTCTGCGGAGCATTGGTCCCGGTTCATGCCACGAACCGGGACCAAAAACCCCTCGACGGTCCCAATCCGGGACAAAGATCTAAATTAAATCGAGGCAGAAATTGAATTGATCTAGTATTTTTGAAAAATTCTTCCACAAATTAATCGAGACAGAGATCTAAATCGAGGCATTTCATTAATTCAACCACAAATTCTTCCTAAACAAAGATGCGATTTCACAAATTCTTCCTAGTCAACAATTTCACTTCCACTGCCGCTGTCCTCCGGGCCGCCAGCTTCCTCGTCGTCATCGGATGGAACCTCCACGATTTCCGCATTGTTCGCGAGACAGAGAACCTCTTCGCGGCGAGCAGCGTTGATGACGGTGTACTTGGTCCGTCCAGGGGCGGACCAGAACCTCTCCCGCCCTTCTCGATTGCGGAGATCCGGGTGCACGACACGCCCATAAATGATGCGGTTGCCAATCTTGGCCTTCCACTCCTTCTTGAAGAGCACCGGCCAGTATGGGCTGGTTGCCGCGTACCGGGGCAGCGCCCTCTTCCACGCGGGCATCTGGCGGTGACACTCCGTGATTTCGCTCTCCATCTCGGCTCTGCCGGGGATGAGGAGCGGAGCCACCGGCACACCCGCATAGCTAATGCGCCATCCGTGGGGCACCGTCGCGCCTGGCGGCGCGAGGATGTCAAAGTGCGCGAACATCACCGCCTCGTAGAAGTTCAGCACGGGCATCTCCATGGCGGCATGGTGGAGATTGGAGAGGGAGGGGAGGATGGACGACGAAGCAACGGCGCGGTGGAGAGATTGCAGAAGGCGAGGCGATGGCGAAGCGACGCGCTATGGCTTCCTATTTGTACACAAGGACGACGAAGCGACGGTGATAGGCATTGGTCCCGGTTCATGCCACGAACCAGGACCAAAGCCCCTCCTCGTGACACGTGGCGACCCATCAACGCTCCCCCCACCCAGGTCATTGGTCCCAGTACATGCCATCAACCAGGACCAATGACCTGGGTGGGTTTTTTTTGGATGGCCCTCCCCGCGGCACACACGTGCGCTCTATGGAGCATTGGTCCCGGTTCATGCCAAGAACCAGGACCAAAAACCCTCCCCTGGCTATAAATAAGCCCCGCCCATCCACTTATTTTTTCTAGAATTTTGTGTGGGAGGTGGATGCTAGGTTTTTTTCTTCACACTGCACACAAGGTGTTCGACAAAATGTCCGAGCCACACTTAAGTTTGCACAACACGGTATCCTCGGCCGAGGTTAGCAACCTTATCTTCTTTATCTGTAACTACAAAAATATTGCATGTGTCCATGTAGGGTGGTCCTTTCACTATTCACGATGTCATTGTCATGGTTAATTATTATGACGCAGATCGATGCTCGGATGCGATGGATGTACGGCGACCAACGTGATTCCGATTTTATTACATGCCTGCATAAATTTATCGATTTACCTAAGGCAAACAAAGTGGATAATTTTATGCCTTGTCCCTGTGTCGACTGTCGGAACATGGCGGAGCACTTTTCCCCGAGAATCCTTCAAAGCCATCTGCTTCGGAGAGGTTTCATGCCCAGATATTATTGTTGGGCCATGCACGGAGAAAGAGGGGTTAGGCTGGAAGAAAATGAATAAGAGGAGGATGATGACAGCTATCCTATGTCCCCTGAATAATACGGTGATACTGCAATGGAAGGCAATGAAGAAGAGGGAGGCGGCAATGAAGAAGAACAACGGGCATCGGATGAGCCCACTGATGGTCTTGGTCGGGTCATTTATGATGCAAAGCAACAATGTGATACAGAAAGGGAGAAGCTTAAGTTGGAGGCCATGCAAAAGGATCACAAAAAGTTGTTGTACCCAAATTGCAAAGATGGCAGCACAAAGCTCGGTACCACACTTGAACTGCTGAAATGGAAGGCAGAGACTGGCTTATCTGACAAGGGATTTAGGAAGTTACTGAAAATAATGAAGCCAAAGCTTCCAAAGGATAACGAGCTGCCCGAGACAACATACGAAGCAAAGAAGACTATCTGCCCTCTAGGATTAGATGTGGAGAAGATACATGCTAAGTTAAGACACAAGTGGGCTGATTTTGTGAAGTACAAGACATTGGAGAAAGCTAAGGAAAGGTCTAGAATAAATATGGAGAACGCTGCTAAGAAAGTGTACCATCATAATATGGGGCCTGCTAGCTACGCCGGTTGCATGCCTAAGTGGGATGCACTTGAGGTCAATTACATTGCTGCCGGGATCAGACCAAAGCCCACAACATGGACACCACGGGCGAGAAACTGGTTTTACGGCCATGGGGGCACGTTGGACGAAGAAGGGAGGGCAATATATAATCAGAAACACAAAGATCATCCCTACTGCACATCGACGATATTAGAAATGCGATAGATGATGTTGCAGCGGGACGGTTCATTCCTGATAGAGAGAACGATGAGCTCACAAGCGCCCTTGAAAATGATGAACACAAAGGACGAGCACGAGGCACACCAGGCTCCAAGCCGTGGAATGTTGCCTTCCCCGCGGAAATGAAGAGATATCTCGATAAAAGCCATCAGAGGAGAAAGGAAAGGGAGGCAGCTGAGAAAGCGGCTGTTGCAGACCAGCTGCGTAATGTAGAAGAAGCATTAAAGCGGCACCAGGATCAACTCGACAGACTTAGCCAGCAAGGTACTAGCGGCCAATCTCAGCGGCACATGGTAGCAGCTGCATTCGATGGTACCGGCGCCCTATCGAATAAGAAAATCAGCGTCGCTTCCACGCAGCTCCAGGATGTTGATGATGATGCACCGACGACGACTCCTCCTAAATGCTACCTAGTGGATGATATCACGGAGAGCACAGCTTGTGAGCTAAAGGTGCAAGTTATGAACTTAAGGGTGATGGCGACGGTCGGCATGGCCGTACCAATTGCGCCTAACCCAACTTGGCATTGCATACCGGTTCCAAAAGGGTACGTTGTCGTCACGGTGGATGATGTGAAGCAAGATTTTGAGGAGCTGAAGCTGGACCACCCTGCAGGGGAAGATATGGAGCTGACTAAACTAGGAGAAGTCAAAGGAGGGACTATTGTATGGCCAAAGGAGCACATCGTGCTTCCAAATTATGTGCCGCCAAGGCCACCCACTCATCAGAGCAGCAATCCACCTTCGCCGCCACCTCACCATTCTCCAGCGCAACCATCGCCTTCACCGCCTCACCACTCAGCGCAACCATCTCCATTGCTGCCTCAGCCGTCTCCGCCTCCGCGTCAGCCGTCTCCGTCCCCTGAGCCTCAGAGACAAAAGCGGAAGTATACTAAGAGGGGCAGCACCACCAGCACCAGCAAGAGCATGTTCCGATCACTGAAACATAAGCTATCACCCCTCCCAAAAGTACCTCATAAGAATATGAAGAAGCTACCTTGCGAGAAGACAGATGAGGAAATTGCTGCGGCCGCAGCTGCCCATTATGAAAAGTGGAAGATTGACATGGCTAACAAGAAAAAGACGATAGAGTCATTCTTCCCGGTCACCACAGAAGATAAAGCCAAAGAAACCGCGCTTAAGATTCAGCTTCACCAACCCATAGCGCTCACATTAGACTATATCGCTCTATTACCAAGTCGGCTGAGGCAAAAGAGCGGAGAGTCAGGAAAGAAGTTGCCCAGCTCGGACAATAGAAAAATCAATCGATCGAACCGCTCAAAGTGTACGATACCAATGAGTGGAGTGCCCAGGAGCGGCATGATCCAAACATTGATCCGGAGTTTATTCAACTGTATGGAGAAAAGGCCAAATTATATGGACTGTCTATTACTGAGTACATGAGCCATATGGATGAGTTCGAGGGGTACTAATACGTCCAAAATGTATCTACTTTCCCGAACACTTTTGTTATTGTTTTTCCTCTAAACTTGCGTGAATTGGATGCAACTAACACGGACTGACGCTATTTTCAGCAGAATTGCCTTGGTGTCTAGTTTTTGTGCAGAAAATCAACTATCAGGAAAAATCCCGGAAAATATGCCAAAAATCCTATTTCACCAGAAGACTCAAGGAGCCAGAATACGAGACGGAGTGGGGCTGGGGCCTGGCCACACCACCTAGCCGCGTGGGCTGGGCCTGGCCGCGCCAGGGGGTGGTCTGGCCGCCCCAGACACCCCTCGGTCTCCCTCTTCGCCTATAAGTTGCCTCCTGGCCTAAAAACCAAGGGGATTCGACATTTTTCCAGAGAGAGTTCCGCTCCGCCGCCACCACCAGATTCCATGATTCGGAACCAGAAACTTCGTTCTGGCACCCTGCCGGGACGGGGAATTGGAAGAGATCATCGCCATCATCATCACCATCGCTTGTCCATCGACCATCCATGTTTCCCCCATCTATGAGTGAGTAATCCCCCGCTGTAGGCTATGGGGATGCTAGGGATTGGATGAGATCGTTCATGTAATGGCATCAGATTTTTAGGGCATGGTGTCTAGTATCTTCTATTAGTGCTTTCTGACTTTGTTGCGACTTGTTATGCTTAATGCTTGTCACTAGGGCCCGAGTGCCATGATTTCAGATCTGAACATGTTATTGATTCATTATGATAGTATTGTTTATGGTCTTACCTGCAAGTTGTATACACACGTTGTTGTCCGGAACCAAAGGCCCCGAAGTGGCAGAAATCGGGATAACCGGCGGGAATGACTTTGATGTGAGGATCACATGTGTTCACAGAGTGTTAATGCTTTGCTCCGGTGCTCTATTAAAAGGAGCACCTTAATTGCCAGTAGTTCCCTTGAGGCCCCGCTGCAAACGGGCTGGCAGGACAAAAGATATTGTGCAAGTTCTCATTGCGAGCACATATGACTATATATGGAACACATGCCTATGATTATTTAGTACTTGGATGCTTTATCTTATTTATCTGCAAATGCCCTATGTTCTGATTGCTATATGAATTGTCTTGTCCATGCAACGCCCATCCATCCATCCCTATGCCTACCGCGCTCTAATCCCACTGTTTACTACAATTGTTACTACTGTCTTTACTTTTACTACTGCTATTACTTTGCTATTGCTACTACAAAACTGTTGCTACTAATAAACTGCTGTGAGCAAGATTGTTCCAAGTGCATCTGAATTGACAACTCAGTTGTTAATGCTTATAAATATTCTTTGGCTCCCCTTGTGTCGAATCAATAAATTGGGTTTCACTTCCCTCGAAAATACTGCGATACACCCAAGAGGACAAAGCTTTGGTAACACGACCATGTAACACATGAAAACATGTGCTACAAGTAAAATTGCAGTAACAAATCAGTTGCGTTACAAGAGTAGACAGTAACACATACTAGATATCATGTGAAAAGGTGTTACAGGTATCTCATCGCAGTAACATATAAATTCGTGTTACTCCTCATGTGCTACAAAATATGACGGTGGTAACACATAATCATGTTTTGGCACCTAGTGTTACAACTTCGCAGATGGAAAATATAAAGCAAAGAATTTTATATCAATAAGATTAGTAAATCACCATTATCATAACATATCGACCCACTGACCTTTTGATTGAATATATTCACAATCAGCACCTGCTAACCTAACGAACACATAGTCCCACTTAACATGTGGGATGATCTCTAGCACGAGCACGTGTGTCTGATATGCGGGACATACCCACCTCACACACACGCTATGTGAACTAGACTAACATGTCAGTGTAGGACAGATAGTTGAACCGAAACCAATAGACATGTCGTCCCACATGACATGTGGCTGCCATCACCGGCCCGCGTGTGTTTCACATACGATACACGCTAACAAGATAAGACACGAACATCTCAACTTCACCAATATGTCAGTGCACGACGCATAATTTAACCGACAGAAAAATTAAATTTGCGGTCTATTCGAGCAAAACTTGCACTTTCTAACGCAACTGACATGCGGAACAACTTGGCATATGGGACCTGCCCACCCAAATGCAAACCCAATTATTCATCCTTTGTTTCACCAATGTTGCAACCCACAACTACCTCTTTATGTTGACAAAAAACAACCAGTAAGACTGCATGACGTTAGCCTAGCCCCCAATAATATGTAACCAATGTCAATATTAAATTTCCGAGACAAATTTTGAACGAGATAACATATCGTCAATTTGGCATACAACTCCCGATTGAAATGATCCCAAAATAAACTTTAGTCCACTATATGAAATAAACGATCTTCACCTACGCTACTAGCCATGATAGCCTCTTTCCTTACAATAACCAATGTATAAAATTTTGTGATGCTAAATAGGTTCAAGAAAATGTAGCTATTATTGAAATTCAAAGCCACAATCCGGATCGAGTAGTCCTATATGATCTAAAAGCCTATACAACATCATCGCCGAAGCAGACGATCGACAGCTCCTAAGCCAAATAGTTATTAGTACCTCCTCAAAATTTTCCTTTATGCTTTGCATGCTTTTTTTCACATGTACTTACTTGCTCTATTCCAAAAAGGATGTAATTGATGTATCTAGATTTGCATGTATCAGTATACACTAAAACATGTCTAGATACATGTGTACCTAAACAAATATGTGACATACTTTTGAGGATGGAGGGAGTACTTAGGTTAATATGATCTAAAAGTCCATAGAACATTATCGCCCTATGCTATATAATTATTAATTCCTCCTCGAATTTGTCCTTTATGCCTAGCAGTTAGCACGCTGATCTTGTTTCACATTACTTAATCAGATATTTGTTTGGAATAAAAATATATTTTCCCACACAGCATGTAGTGCAAGTGCAGCACTAAAACAGAGAATGACACTCGGCCCAGCATAAAAGCAAGTCCGGAAGTCCCAGTAGCAGGCACCCAACGCCAATAAATCTAAGTGCAAGGAAAAAGCGCGCAGAGAGGCAAATATTGTGAGTCCTACGTGGGGAGTAATTTTTTTTTAATCCAGTCGTTTCAACTCCGCGTCGCCCGCAAAGTCTCCCCTGCCCAGCGCCGCCCGCCCCTAATTCTATCGGACCCAGAACCTCCCCTCTCCCATCGGCGTTGCCCCGCCTCCTCTCTTCAGCCCCGTCGAACTTGTCTTCCTCGGCCTCAACAACCACGGACTGGATCTTTGGAGACCGCAAGCTGGAGACGTGTGTATCGGCGAGGAAGACGACACCCGTCGCGAGGCGGTGGTGGCCTTCATCGAAGCCAAGAACTCATGGGGATCCAGATCTCCAGACTTATCGATAATGGAATACAGTGAGTTAGCTTCGTTTTTGTACCTTCTCGTCGATCTGATGCTGAGTTACTGGGATCGTGTGGTAAGAGGTCTACACTCTTAATCCATCTCATCATGAGATCCGAACATTGATTACCTCTTCTGCTGGTTTTTCTAGGGCATTGGGGCAGCGTTCCTGGCAGTAGCATCGCGATTCGCGAGGTAGACGGAATAGAGGTTCGCTGGTCGTTGCTCTGTGCCATCTATGCAGGGACGAGGTGGTATTTCATCTAGATGTGTGGCCATCTCCATCGCCTGAGTTCAGGACATGGACAAAAATATGAGTCGGTTGCTCTTCTATGAATCACTAATTCTACATATTCTTCCTAAATCAATTTGAAATCTTCTATTCTACCATGTGCTTTTGAATTCCCTACTTATCTTCAGAATAGTATACTTCGCATTTGCTAGCTCCTCTGCCCTTTGTTTTGCTGAATGGGTAAACACCACCACTCTTAATACCGAAAGATGGCATGCATTTGAATTCATTGACGGTAAGTTCCTCCATCTCAAAAAAGATGTCGCAGTTTTGGCTAGACTTGCTTGTATCTATACTAAAATATGTCTAGATACGTATGAATCTTGACAAATTTGTGACTTCCTTTTTGGACTAAGTGAGTACATAACTGATCAGCATTACCAGGGGAATAGTGGGTAGACTGGATTGTTTTGGTAGGTATATTAAAAAGCAGAATTACTTACTTTGTAAAACACGGTTCTTAACACCTTTCTAATGGCCACTACAGAAATGACTTATTCTAGTTCTGTAAACGAGCAGAATTACTCCATCATTAGGGATATCATAACCGCAACATGCACGAGTTCTCTTAGGCCATTAGCTTTTATGGCTATTTGATCGCGGTTTTTACTCATTCCGGTCCATTTGATTAGTTGTCAACACAAAAGTGGGCTGAATATCCCTAAGGGCAGAGCCCAGCTGAGACAGAGAAACATAGTCAAGCTTTTAGGTTGTAGAGTCACTTGATTCATTGGGGAAAAATGAGGACACGACGCAGCGAGCGATGACAATGGGATGTAAAACTATGTAAGCTCCTACATGATCTATTTATATTTCATACCAGGGGACAAAACTATTTTCTACTATCCATTCGTAGCAATCTATTTACATAATAAACAGGCACAACAACACGCGCCTACATGATCTAGTAATTTACAAGGCTCCCCCGTTCTGCAATCTTTAGGTAGTTTGTTGTATTTATTGGAAGATATTTATTACTTCATTTGGTATTCTATATAATTCACACCTATGCAGATCACTATGAATTAATTTTCAGTTTATGCAGATTGACTAAAGTATTGTGAAGATGACAATGGAAATAAGTAACGTCAATGCTGATATGTCTCTCCATCCAGACAAAAGGAATATATTGCTTAAATACTTATGAAATCATAATGAATATTTTTTAAATATATTAGTGTTTTTTTACACATGGAAATATGGTTTTTTACTAAATGATCACAATGTATTTTATTGAATAGAAGAACAAATGCCAATTATACTGTAGGAGGGGCCGAAATCAGCTAAAACCTGATCTGGACTACAAGATTCTCACACTAGAGAACTATAGTTGTCTTTTATAGATTCTTAGTTTATCTTAATCTTTTCGTGGTGTCCTCGCATGATTTAGAGGTCAAATAAATGGTTACAGATTCCAAGGTGCTCATATTGTCCATATCAAGATATATAATCCGCTCCATATATAGTCAAGTGGTATGTTGAACTTACTATTCTCTTGATCTTATGCAAACACTCTGAAGCTTAGAACATTATTCTATAATATGTATAACTTGTTCAGGCTGCCATAGGCAGTTGCAGTTACCAAGGGAAAGGAAAATTGTTACTTTGACTGAGGTAACATGTTATTCTGTCACTTGCATATGCTACGACTAGTTGGATGCTAGACTATTTGCATGCTAACCATTCTCAAGATGTAATATAATAATGAATTAGAGTTCATATATCAAAGTGATGCAAAATGCTATTGATGTCTATAATACTCTTAAACTGACCAATTTTGCTATGTGCAAGCTTTTGGTTTCACTAGACCCCTCCAGTACTTGGTGCATGCAGACAAGTGGATGGTCTATTGGTGAAGAAAGTGTTGGGAAGATCTCTTGGTAGAATAGTAACATGTAATTATGAGTGTAGTCCCCTTCTCATGTATAATATGAAACAATGTATATATTTGTGCTTTGGTAACCCATTTTATAGTATGATGGCCTTAACAAAGCAAAATTATTTTTTACTTGGAAATTCATTATTGAGATGAGATGTGGAAAATGTCAGATCTTGTAACACTACATATGAGGAACATGATAATATTATTTGTTTTTTGAGATTCATTATGAGATGGGCAGTGGAAGATGTTGTCTCAAGGGACCCAATAGTAGAATGTATATTACGAGAAATATCAATCATGTGTTCAATCATTATTTATAACGATACAAACTATACTGCGATGTTAATAATAGTGTTACTTTATGTACACAAAAGTGTTACTAGTTGATTGACGATCATCAATTATTGTGTTACAATATTTGATAAAATATGCTACAAACTTTGTTACTATAGGTAGAAATATATGATACTACTTGTGTTACTCAACCTATAAAGATATGTTACTACTTGTGTTCCTATAGCTACAAAAACGTGTTACTACCATATGTAGTAACACACATTATACATGTTACTATAGCATAATTTGTAACACACAATCTAACCTATAGGAACATCTATCGGACACCTCTTAGTAACACGGCCTAACGTAACACATCTCAAAATGTGTTACTTGATGGCCTAGTAACACACTTTTGGACCTGACGTAACACAAGTGTGTGTTACCAAAGCTCTGTCCTGTTGTAGTCCCTATACTTGTGGGTCATCAAGACTTTTTTCTGGCGTTGTTGCCGGGGAGCATAGCTTTATTTATCAAGTCCACTTGGAATCATTATTGTTTGCTGCCATCCATCCATCATGGGTAAGTCTCGTGATGGCAAGGTTCCTATTTTACCATCCACTACAAGAAGAGTACGGTTCTGAACACCTCTGTTGCTCTTGATTCACCATCTGTTATGAGTAAGCTCCTTACACCACCACATACACATGTTACACACACTGCTACTACTGCTGAATCTAAAACTTCTAATACTTATGATGCTGCTTCTACCATTCTTGATAAAAGTGGTTCATTAGGTCCTTCCCTAGATGCTACGATTGCTAGAACTATAGCTGGAAATACTGAAACTCCTAATGAAGACACTACTACACCTGTCAGTTCACCTGAGTCTAGAGAGAGCTATGATATATAAAGATGGTTATATAGAGATGACCGATGAATTTATTAAAGAATGTCAAAACACCCATGATAGGAGTGCTATTAAGAGTCTCCTTGAGAGGCGTACTATAAAACTCAAATTGTCCCCTAATGCTAAGTTTGCCGCATCTCCCATCAACATTAAAGATAACGATTATGATTTCTCTCTTGATCTATCTTACATAGCTATTGTTGAGAAAGAACCTTTTTGTGGGACTAAGAATGAAAGTGTGGTAGCACATATGACTGAGCTTTCTACCGTGAGTGGCTTATTTTCTGATGATATTAAGATGCGCACCTACTTTCTTGCTAATTTTTTCCCTTTTCACTAAAAGGAGAAGCTAAAACTTGGTTTAATAATTTACCTCCTGGATCTATTGATAGCCCTGATTGCTTGATTAGTACCTTCCTTCAGAAATATTTGCCTCCTAGTGCTAGACATGCTATTTTGCAGGAACTTTTTGATTTTAAATAGGGAGAAAAAGAGATATTGCCTGAATCATGGGCAAGGTTTTGTGCTTTGATTCATGCACAGGCTGGATGTCCATTACCTAAGAATGAGCTTCTTGACATATTTTATAATGGACTAACTGAAGAATCTAGGACATACCTAGATAGTTGTGCTGATTGTGTTTTCAGGAATAGGACTCCCAAGGAAGCTGAGGAATTAATGGCTAAAATAAGCAAGAATTATGAAGATTGGACTCCTCCTGAACCAGCTATACCTGAGACAATTATACCTGAACCAGCTATACCTGCGCCTATACCAACATCAAAGAAGAGGGGATTTATTGAACTAAATGATGAAGTGATGAAGGAAGCTAAGAAATGTCTTAATGAGAAGGGAATTAAAGCTGCAGATGTCAAGAATTTACCTCCTGTAGAAGAATTATGTAAGCCAATACCCCACTCATCCACTATTGAGGTACACTATCTCCAACATTTTGATGAAGGTGATATTCCTTACTCTAAACCTCCTTATCAATGCTTAGAAGAATTTGATGTTTTTATTGTTAAGCAAGATAATTTTAATAAAAGGGTGCAAAATCATTTAATGGAAAACTCTAGAGCTATTGTTGAGTTAAAAGATATTGTGGAAAGAACCTCTAATGATATTAAAATGCTTGTTAAACATTTTCAAATGGTTCAAACTCAAATTGATTAGCTTATTAAGGTACAAAAAGACTATCTAGTTAATGCTGCTAAAGAAAAACATGCTTATGAAATTAGAACTAGAAGTGGTGCTGCTACCCAGGATCCTCTATATCCTGAGGGGCATCCCAAAAGAATTGAGCAGGATTCTCAACAAGCTAAAAATAGTGGTACTACTCCTAAGAAAAGAAAAAAGAAACATAAAACTATTGTAGAACCTTCTAAACCTGCTAAAGATCCTAATAGTATATCTGTCTCTGGTGCTGAAACTGAAAGTGGTAATGAAGAAAATGATGCTCCTGATAAATAAAAATTTGAAGAAGAACCTGAAAGGCACACTAAGAATACTAAATACACTAAAGAAGATTTTGTTGCTAAGAAACATGGTAGTGAAAGAGAGCCTTGGGTCCAAAAACCTATGCCTTTACCTGATAAGAAACACAAGTCAAAAGAAGATGAATACTATAATAAGTTTTGTGAGTGGATGAAACCTTTATTCTTGCAAATTCCTTTGAATGATGCTATTAAATTATCTCCTTATTCAAAGTATATGAAGGATATTGTTTTGAATAAAAGGAAGATCCCTAATGAAGAAATTTCTGCTTTGCTTGCTAATTATTCCTTTAATGGTAAGGTTCCAAATAAACTTGGAGACCTAGGGATTCCAACCATTCCTTGCTCTATTAAAAATAGTTATGTTAGAACTTCTTTGTGTGATTTGGGAGCAAGAGTTAGTGTTATGCCTTTTTCTCTCTATAAGAGACATCAACTGGAAAAACTAATACCAACTGATATATCTTTACAAATGGCTGATAAATCTACTACTATTTCTGTTGGTATATGTGAGTATGTGCCTGAAATGCCTGAAGATGATAATTTGTCTATTATTCTTGAAGTGACTCATAATTGCTTGATATTAACTGATTTTTTTGTGCTTGAAATGCCTGAAGATGATAATATGTCTATTATTCTTGGGAGACCTTTTCTTAACACTGCAGGAGCTGTTATTAATTGTAATCAAGGAATGGTGACTTTTAATGTTAATGACAAGGAGCATACTATCTATTTCCCCAAGAAGATTGATAGGACTTATGGTTTGAATTCAATTGAATATGTTGAGGGCATTCAAGTTGGAGAAATATATTGTCCCATACCACGAGAAAAATATGAAACTATTATGATTGGGACCATTGCTATCAAGGTTGAGGTAACATAATCATTAGTGGAATACAAAGTTTTTTCATATAAAATTGTTTTGGTAACAAGACCTGATCAACCTTGTTAACAAAGGGATTTTAATGAACAAAACAATGTTTTTACCATGATTATCTTTGCTTACTTTTATTTTATCCATTTTAGTTTTTGCTTTCGTTTAGTTTACTTTTCTGTTGTTAGTTGCTTGCATATTAGAGTGTCCTAGAACTTATGAAGTTTTAGCTTTGTTTAGCTGTTGCATCATTCCAGAAACCTTTTTTTGTCAGAAAATCATTCATCTATACCTGAAAATTGCTAAAAAATAAAGTGTCTCGAAAAATTCCAGAAAATTCATATTAAATTTTTACGTGAAAAAAGGGGCAGAGAAGTGCCTAGAGAGTACTAGGGGGGCCCACTAGGCAGGCACACCACCTGGTGGCGCGGCCAGCCCAGGGACGCGCCTGGCCATGGTGTGGGCCACCCCTGGCCCTCCACTCACTCTCTCACTTCCCACTGCTCTCTCTCTCCCGAGAAAACACCAGTTCATTGCTTGAAATCATGTTCTTGCTATTCTTGTCCATGATTTTTCGATCTCCTTGCTTAGCCCATCTTTGCTGCTGAAATTTGGAGCATTTGTTCTCCGGTATGTGACTCCTCCGCTTGTCCAAGTAGATTTGTGTTTAGTGGTTTATATCTTGAGTATTTTGCTACTGTAGGTGACAGGTTATGAGAGCTTGTAAGCTTGTTCAATGCTTAGAGATATTGTTTTGATGCATGTTTAGGCCTCTTACAAGTCCCTATGAGTAGTCCCTTTCATTATGTATTCACTTTGCAATCACTTGTATAATGGATGTTTAAATTTCAGAATATCAAAGATGAACAACCACACATTTGGAGAAATATTTGAGAGGGACACACCTAGGAGGTCAAGGCCCTCAAGCTCAGCCTCTCAGTTTAGGCCTTCATACAATGAAGATCTCATTGCACCACGCTTTGGCAATGAAGGAGATGAGGGGGATGCTCACCCATCTACTTTCCCTTGTTTTACCTTTTTGCAAGCTGCAGGGATCCTTGATGATTTCTTACTACTGGTCCAGAGGGTCGGTTTGACCACTTACATGCAGGATGAGAGTGAGCAATATGCCGTCCTCACAAAAACTTTCGTTGAGAGTTTTGTTTTCACTAACACCCCTTATCAGTCAACTGTTTCGTTCAGAATTTATAATCTGCCTTTTACCATGCCATTGGACAGATTTTGCAGCATTATAGGTATAGGCATGATGTGGACAGTGAAGAAGATCCAAGGTCGACCCGCTGACTTGTTGGAGCTCTATCGAAGTGTTACAAATGATGATGACCACGTAGCTTAGCGCGGGAACATAAGGAATATTCAACTCCCATCTCTTCGATATTTTGCCTATTATCTTGCCACTAGCACTCTTGGTATGGAGAACACGAGTAATATCTCTAATTATTATTTAGCCTTCCTCGCTGCTGCACTTAACAATGATACCCGGTACAATCTTGACTCTCTCATTGCTCGCCGCCTAGCTGCTAGGGGACCTATTTATGGGGGAATTATTGCTACACATATGGTTGTTGCTTTAGAACTTTCTGTGGATCCTAATGACACTGTGTTGGCACCACAAAGGCTTGATCTTGCTGCTATGAAAACACATCATTTCATCACTGCTGACTCTAGTACGGAGGGTTTAGTATACAGGATGTTGTTTACTGACGGGGACGAGAGGGAGATTCCTTTGCCGCAATCTACTTTGTTCAGTATTCACAGGAGGTCATGGTCGTGTTCCAAGGAGGAGGTGGACAAGCAGCTCCGCTTGCTTGGTTTACACATGAAGCACCAGGAGGATGTGCCTTCTTATGACTACTCTGCGCACTACGGTGGGGCATCCTCGAGCTCGTACCAGGACGAGGGTACCTCCTCGCCGTACTACGGAGGCTCTCCATCTTGGCCAGCTTGGGATTGATACCCACTTTGGCCAAAAGCCTAACCTTGGGGGGAGGTACACCATCATCACACTCATCTCCATATCATGTTTAGTCGGTACTCTGTATATCCATGCTTCGTTCTATTTTTAGTTTTCGTTCTTTCTTTACTTTTGCTTTCTAAAAACACAAAAATACCAAAAATATTTCTGTTGTTTCTCTTTGTTTGCTTCTTCTTATTTTTTCCTTGGTTTGCTTTTTCCTTTTTGCTTTGTTTGAACTATTCGAAAAACCCAAAAAGATTTTTCTTTGCTTGTTTTTCCTTTTTGTTCTTGCCTTTAAAAAAATTAAAAACACCAAAAATATTTGTTGTTCTTCTTTGGTTTTGTGAAGTTTGTTGCAGGGTTCAGCAGTCCTCAGTAGAATTTGGTTTCATGTTATTATTCAAGCCACACAAGTGAAGGGCAATAATGAGGATTAATGATAACTTGAGGTGTGGTGAGAGGCTGGTAATGAACTCTATTTGTTTTCATTTTTGTACATATACTCATCATTGTGGGCATGCTCAGTCTGTCCATGTAAGGTGTATGTTATTTATGGATGCTTAGTAGTTCTTGCTTTCTTATGATTAGCTCCAGCTCGCTAATAGTTTGTAGCATGTCATATGAATGTTTGCTTGCATTGCTCTATTCATAACTTGGTATGACACTGCGGTATCCTCCTCTGAATGTTTCACTTGAATTGACTTGGCACATGCTCATGCATGCATATGACTGAAACAATAGTCAGTTAAGCCTCGATGAATTATTTTGCCTCAGGGGTCTTGAATCACTTTCATGCCATGATTAGTCATGTTTTGTTGCAAGCATGATTATGACAGTTATTGCTCTCTCGTTTGTCGCTCCCCTTACTATTGCTAGCCTTCACTTACACTGAGTATGAGCTCTACTCGTGTTTCCAATTCCCCAAAACCAATATTGCCAAAAATGTCCACCATACTTACCTATTAGCATCATTTTCTATTCCGTGCTTATTCAATATGCCTAGTTTTCTTCCAAATAAAATGCTTGATTGTTATGAGGAAGTTAGTTAGTAAAGCTCTCACGAACTTGATGGCACACTTTATTTCTTGCACTTAATAAACCTGAACCATCGTGAGGGTCCATGAAAGTTATATGCTTGAAAATTATAGGCTGGGGATTAGCAAAACCGTGCTGTCACGGGGAACGCTTTCAACACATGTAAATATATACCCAGTTGATATCATGCTCTTTTGTTTGCGGATGTCGTCAGTGTGAAATAAAAGGGGAGCTTGTAAGTCCATGGAGTTATGTATGTGTCTTAGAGAAACGCCTGGGCCTCCGGTCTAATCCATGCCTAATCATGGTGGAAACCTGCAGCATAACCATAATGAGTATCTATGAAGCATTCTTCTTATAAAAAAGAGAGATAGCTATTGAGAAAAAGAAAAAAAAGATATGAGGAAAGAGAAAAGAGAGAAAAAAGCACCATTTTCCCATGGTAAATAAGAAGATTGCTGAGATGCTTGTTGTATGCTTGCCTTGTCATTTTGATATGGGGATTCTTCCGTATCATCGGGCAAGGGGTACCCGGTTGGCGGTTCTCTATGATACACATGTACTTACTATGATAAGAACTTACTGGTAACTAAAGTTGAGTAGCATGAGGAGTGGCCCGCGTACTCAAGGGACATGAGATTTCCAGTTCATAGTCTATCAAGCATATAACTCAGATTGGGCCTCACTTTCTTCTTAACCATTTAAAGATTCTTATGATAGGGGCAATGAGAGCTCAAAGCTAATGAGTACCATACTTTCAGCATTTGGAAACCTTTCAAACTTTTCAAAAACTTTTCATTCCCTTGTTGAGTCACCACCTATTCTTTGAGCACTTTCTTGAGAGCATAGTTGTCATTCTTAGTGTAATGTGCTTGTCTCAAAACTTGATTAATTATGTTATGACTTTGATGCTTGTATCTTTGATATCTTTACTTGTAGTCTTCACTTGAACTTCAGAGGTGCCTTGGCATTTATGTTTGCTCTACAATCAAAGGCAAGCAAGATACCACTCTATCATACCTAGTTATGAGCATTATAATGTTGCTTATGTTTATGTTTCATGCTACTTATTATTTTTGAGTTGGAATCTCTTCATAGCTTGCAATGACTATTAAGTAAACTTAGTTGCATACTCTTTATTATGAATTGCCTGAGTAGTTGATCATATGCTGAGAATATATACATCTTATGAAGCAAATGTGTTCGCGAAAGTTTCTTTTATCATACTTAGTTTTCAACTGAATTGCTTGAGGACAAGCAATAAGCTAAGCTTGGGGGGAGTTGATACGTCCAAAATGTATCTACTTTCCCGAACACTTTTGCTATTGTTTTTCCTCTAAACTTGTGTGATTTGGATACAACTAACACGGACTGACACTGTTTTCAGCAGAATTACCTTGGTGTCTAGTTTTTGTGCAGAAATCAACTATCAGGAAAAATCCCGGAAAATATGCCAAAAATCCTATTTCACCAGAAGACTCACGGAGCCAGAAGACTCACGGAGCCAGAAGACGAGACGGAGTAGGGCCACGAGGGGCCCACACCACCTAGCCGTGTGGTCTAGGCCAGGCCGCGCCTGGGGGTGGTGTGGCTGTCTCGGCTGCCCCCTCGGCCTCCCTCTTCGCCTATAGGTTGCCTCTTGACCTAAAAACCAAGGGGCGAATGGCTCAGAGACGATGTTTTTTCCTTGCTATTGGCTGTGGTGCGACATATTTGAAGAAAATAGCTAGCATACGACGGTGTCGGGCACCAAAATATCCAGGGCACACCGTCAATGATGAAACGGTATTAGGGCTAGGTAAGATGTGGAATCAGGTTAAGTGGCAGTGGGACCCACTCACTAGGCATGGCTGAGTCAAACCATCCCGCCCGACCGACTGACCCAACCCCCCGACTGACCGTGCCCGAGCTCGACAGTGCGCCCCTAAGATCCCTCGCCGGTGGCGGAGCTATCGTACTCCTGGGCGGCGCATTCATGCTCGGCGACGTCTATGGTGAGTCAAATTGAAACCCAATCGCATTCCCCTCTAAATTCAGCCCCGAATCTAATCTATTCACGCATGATTTGTAGCCAGATTTTGGCGGGCGAGCGGCGGCAACAACCTGGCAGAGTGAGTGTCGCCCTGAAGTAGATGGAGGCGGCAGAGTCAAATTCGAGGTATTTCATCACTCTCGTGCTGATTTTTCTGTCGATTAGATCTTGTTCGCTTGTAATTCGCCACATTCCCACACCATTGTCAAAACAGGGGAGATGACTGGCGTAGCTTCAAATTGTCAGTCAAATTTTTTCTATCTAAGGTGAAGCTAGCTGATGGTAGCTTGAGGACTATAGAGCACGACGGAATAGTTAGTTGGGAGGTTGAATTTGCAGAGATCGATCCACAAGACCTAGTGAACCAAGAAGAGAAAGCGGTGAGGAATATTGTGGAGAAAATAGGAGAGAGTATAGCTTGGGGTCCAGAGCAAGAAGTGACATTGCTACGGTTCGAAGAATGGAAGGGTGGGTATGTGAGAATGGAGGATGGCGAAGCTCTTGTTGATGAAATCAATCGGCAAGACGGCTGGACAAGCAAACATGCTACATTTCTTGCCGAACTGGTTGATATGAAATCTGATTCAGTTGTTGGATATGTGCCATCAAAGTTGGCTATGCAGATTGTAGATGATGATTGGGCTACAAGTAGACAGATAATGCCCATTTTAACCGAAGTGACAGTGTTAGATGATGATGCACAAGAGAGCCGTGATGGTGCTGCAAATGTGGTTGATGTAGACTGGAATTTAGTAGAACTGCAAGAGCATACTGACTTGGTCATTGCACCAATAGCTGACACAGAGATGGCAAAAAATTTGGAATTCCAGTAGATGATAAGGACAAGGAGAAGGACAAGGAGAAGGAGAAGGAGAGGGATGAGGTAGATGATGAAAATGATGTGGATCCAGAGTTGATGAAGGAAGCTGCTGATGATGTATATGATGAAAATGATGATGAGATGGTAAATTTATATGACAGAGACAACCATGTAATAGAAGTAGGAAAGTTTTTTCCAACCATGGCTGAGTTTAGGATGTGTTTCAAGACATATGCAGTGAAAAGGGAGTTTGACACCAAGACTCTATGGACAGATACAAAGAAATTTTCTGCAAAGTGCAGAGGCTATGATGCGGGTGCCAAGCCTTGCAAGTGGTACATTTCTGCTAGACGCCAACCTGATGGAAGTACAGTCAGGGTTAATCAAATCCCAAATCAACATCCTTCTATTACTAGTTCACAGAATGTATCAACCATGACCTCACAGGCCTGGGTTACACAAAAGATCACTCCAATTTTAGCCAAAACACCAAACACTACTGCAAAGAAACTGAAAATATACATGGAAAAGCAGTACCCTATTAAGCTGAATTATACCACAGTGTGGAAGGCAAAACAGAAGGCAATGAAACAATTATATGGTGATTGGGAAAATACCTTCAGGATGCTGTATAGTTTCAAGGCAGAGGTGGAGAAGAGGTCACCTGACAGTGTTGTAGAAATTGATACTGAGGTTGCACCTGATGGCAAGGTATTTTTCTCCAAAATTTTTATGGCTTTAAAGCCTTGCATTGATGGCTTCAAAGCTGGGTGTAGGCCATATTTGAGTATGGACTCATATTTTTTGACTGGGAAGTGGAATGGCCAATTGGCAGCATGCAATGCTCTAGATGGACACAATTGGATGTTTCCTGTTGCTATTGGCATGTTTCAATCAGAGACAGAGGCTTCATGGACATGGTTCAGGATGCAGTTGAAAAGATGCATTGGGCTAGTGACACCTTTGTCTATACACACAGATGCTTGCAAAGGGCTAGAAAATGCAGTCAAGAATGTATTTCCACATGCTGAGCAGAGGGAGTGCTTTGGCCATATGTGGATGAATGTGATCAAGAAACATAGAGGAGAAGATTTTGGGAGACTGTGGCCAGCTGCTGTTGGGGATATACTTTCCGGGTATCCTCATAGTTCCTCACTGACCAGGGTGGCCCACTTCGGGTTAGAGCTTTGCTTCACGGGTGGCCTAGTCAGGGAGAAGAGACGGAGTTCAGTCCGGCTACGAGAAGGCCCATAAGACTTACCGACATAGGCCCATAGTGTTACTTGTAGTTCAAGATGTACTCTGTAACCGGCTCTTAGTCGTAGCCGGATAGACCACTCCTATAAACCCTAGGCCGGATATCTATATAAGCCGTCCTAGGGAGAGCCTTTAGGGCACCCTTACTCTCACAATCTCAACTCGCACAGGCGAACCCCTTGTAAACCATATTCCGGCTCTACCGTATTATTGGATTGCTAGCAGGAGTAGAATCCGTCCAAAGCCGGCGGATTCGAACCTGGGTAAACTTGTGTGCTCGCCGTCCCGGAACACCATACGCCTCACACCCCTCTCTTCCGCACGCCTCGAGGACCCCCTCATGGCGTACTTGTCATCAATCCGACAATAGTTGGCACCCACCGTGAGGCAAGTGAGCTTCGGATCTGCGTTCCGAGCGGAATCTGCAAGAATCGGAATTGGCGAGACTATCGCTGTTGGTCGCATCCTCTATGCCAATGACGTCCCTCTCATCGTTCTTGACGAGACTTGGATTCTGGCTAGGGAAGCCGTGACCAACTACACCATCATGTCTTTTGGCGAGATCGATGTTTACATCGGTTTTGCTGAACCTGTCCCACCCACCCCAGCGGTGATGATAGAGGTAGAAGAAATTTCTGGGTCCCCTTTGTCCACAGAGGCGGCAGAGTTCCGGATCTCAGAAAACCCTAATCCCACCTAGCCTGCACCAGTTGCGGAGATAGTGGAGAAAGCTGAACCTGAGTTAGATCTCGCGGTACATGTCGGATCTTGAGTGGATCTCCCTAGCGAGTACGAATCCCAGATCGACCCACCTGTGGAGATCGAAATCTGGGAAGAGAAAGAAGATAACTCTAGTTCCTGCTCTGATGACGCCGGGATGAACAGGCCTTTCCTGAGATACACATTAAGGCGCTTGATGATGCAAAACTCAGGCGTAGATGAAATCCTCGAGACCATCAAGCGTTTCGATGAAGCCTACTATGAAGATCGCAGTTATCTCAGGAGGAGCACATCGCACTTTGTCGGATATGTGGGATCGGGATCCGGCTCTGCCGAGGCTAGATACAACGCCAACTCTGTGCTGGAGGCTATCAGAACAAGCATCGAATTACCGGCATCTTCGGATGACTCCATGACGTCGGTAGATTTCCGAAAGTTTTCCGCAGAATATGAAGAGGCTGCTGTAGAAGGAGAATACATGGATGAAGGATTCGGAGAAAGCTCTCCCAAAGCACAGGACAATATGGATCTCGGAGATGATCCCGAGAACCAAATGGCCGAAAGTACCGATCAAAGTTTGACTCCGGGAAACGGGCCCAAAGCCGTCTTTGCTACCGGTGCTGCCAAGAAGGCAAAGAAGAAGAACAAGACCCCGGCAAAAGACCCTCCGGCAGAGGAAGTGATTGCCGAGGAATATGAGGAAGACTCGGATGGAGCACTTATCCCAGACGAGCCCAAAGAAGAGTCGGTGGATGGACACGTGATCACTGAAGGTGCGCGTAAACTCATCGATGTTGCATTAACCACACCTATTCCTACCGCTGTAGAACTTACGGCTGAAGATCTGGACGAAAGGGCCTAGGCCCTAGAAGCGCGTCGCCAAGTACTCCTCGATGAAGCCAAAAACCTTGAGGAAGAAAAGAAACGCATGGCAACTACGGAGAAGTACAACTCTAGGCAACACAATAAGACCAGGAAACGTCATACTCATGACGACCAATTCCCGCAGATTCACAAAGTCCTCTTTGGAGGAGAACATGGGATGCCTCGACACGACAGCAATAGGGATTGGGTGTATCTAACACCAGTGCAAATTACCGTTGCGACTTGAGAAATCCTATCTACTAATCCATGCCCAGAGCAGATCCGATTGGGCATTAAACTACTCAACAAGGGTCTGGAGCAGCAAAAGGTCGCCCTGTCCGGAAGTCAAAAACTGGTCTACCATTCTGACCAATGTTGCACAGATCTAGCCTGGAATGATGTAAGACCCCAACGTGTTCCAGAACAGCACCATCGTTCCGACCATCGGGAAGACAACTACTCAAGAACCGGATCTTCAGGACAGCACCACAAAACTGCACGGGACTAGCGTAATGTTACCCCAGTTGCGGAGCAAGAGGCAATTACTGCACTAAATCCGAAGAATCCTCCCCGGCGAGAGTGGAAGGATCGCAGGGAAGAAGATAAAGAGAAACGTCGGGAGGAGGACTGACAAAGAATGCCACCTCCTAGACATGCAAGTCGTCCGGATGATGGGCGAAGGAACGACGGACACCGTGCCGAGTCAAGCCGGCAGGGGGCTCGTCATAATGAAGACCCTCCCCGGAACCGGAATAATGATGCTCCGGACAGAGGCCGGCGAACAGCCGGAAACAATCCAGCTGCTCCACCCTCTCCACCAAGTAGCCGTCACAACGGTTCCCAAGGAGGCCAAGGAGGGCGTCGCAGTGGAGGAGGTGGTGGAAGAAGCCGAAGTCCGGCTCCAAGGCACCGCGGCCATAGCCGTCATTCGGGATGATCTTTATCCCCAAGTGACACAAAGCACAGGATTAATTCCAACATAGAGGCACGACGCTACGAAAATGATGATATATACGTGGGCCCAAAGTGCTTCGGACCAAGCATAAGAGCTACAAAATTCCCGGAAGGATTTGCCATCTCAAGACACATTCAAGCCTACGATGGTATAGCTCGGCCAGACACTTGGCTCCAGGATTTTTTCCAGGCTTGTTGTATTGCCAAAGGCAGAAACAGCCTGGTCGCAACCCGATATCTCCCACTCATGTTGCGGAAGACGGCACGATAATGGCTCAATGAACTTCCGGAGAACACCATCCACAACTGGTATGACATGCAAAGTGCGTTCTTTCAGAATTTCGAAGGCACATACCGGAGGCCCTATACGGTAGGAGACCTACAGCGTTGCACCCAGAAAGCCGGAGAAACTTGTCAACATTATCTCGGATGATGGATCGACACCAAGAACTCCTGTGAAGGAGTAAATGACCAAACTACGATTGAAGCTTTCATTGCAGGTCTCCCAATTGGTTTACTACGTCATCACTTGAAGTGTGACAAGGTCACTGATTTGGGAGAGATGATAGAAACAGCGAGCAAGTATGCAGATGCTGACGACGACGCAAAGGGATTACTTAACGCCCTAGCTATGCCACAGTCGGCAAAACAACCAAAGCAACAAGCTCAGAAGCGCAAGAACATCTCGGAAGAAAAGTCCAACGCGGAAACGATAGTGGTCACTGCCACTTTCGGGTCTGGAGGACGAGGAGGGCACGGCGGTGGCCGTGGATGCGGTCGTGGGACATCAAGAGTCCAGGGTAGAGGAGACCAACAACCCGGCAAAACCTACTCCTGGGCCGACATTGCCAATAACCCATGTGTGCATCACTTAGACGCCAATGGGGGCTCGTCCCACACAAACGCTGAATGTCGTTTCAATGATGACATAAAGAAAGACGATACCGCGGGCTACATGACCAAGCGGAAGAAGGGAAAGAAGAATCTCGAAAAGGATAAAGAGACCAAGGAAGATTCCGACATGGAGGAAGCTGATGCTTCAAATCCCAAGCCGGAAGGGAAGAAAATTTTCCGATGAAGAAAGACACTTACTTCACCTTCCTCGTATCTCAACCAGCAAAGGTCAAGAAAGCAGTTCTACATGAGCTCAACGCAACAGTTCTGGCTGTCCCTCAATTTTTGGACTGGTCGAAAGTAGCAATCACCTTTGACTGTGCAGATCATCTGCCTAAGTTGCACAGGCGAGGAAAATACGCCTTAGTCGTCAATCCACTTATTGACGGCTATGGTTTCTCCAAGACCCTCATGGACGGTGGCAGAAGCATTAATATTCTGTATGTTGAAACTCTACATCGGATGAAGATCTCGGAGACCTAGCTGAACTACAGCTCTGTGATCTTTCACGGAGTTGTCCCAGGAAGACAAGCAAATTCCCTGGGGGAAATCACTTTGGATGTCACCTTTGGAACTCCAAAGAACTACCGGACGGAGGCACTTTCCTTCGAAGTGGTCCCGTTCAAGAGCGCACACCATGCTATATTCGGACGTCTGGCTTATTGGGATTTTATGGATCGTCCGTGTTACATTTACAATATGATGAAAATTCCAGGTCCCAACAGTGTGATCACCATCAGGGGAGACCTAAAGAAAGCACGAGAGTGCAAGGATGGAAATGCCGCCTTTGCTGAAGCCGTGTTGCACGCCCAGGAGTATCAGGAGATCAAGAAGAGCATAGATCTATCCGAGATGCCCGCAACAAAGAAGGAGGTGACAAATGCGAATCCAGAGTTCAAGGCATCAGAAGAGACGAAGAAGACGTCGTTGAAGGATGATGACCCCTCCAAGGTGACCCAGATAGGCGTAGGCCTAGATAGCACATAGGAAAGCACGCTCGTCAAGTTCCTCAAGGCAAATCAAGATATCTTCGCATGGCATCCATCTGACATGACTAGAGTACCTAGGGAACTTGCCGAGCACTCTTTAAATGTAAACCGAACGCTAAACCTGTCAAACAGTCCTTATGATGGTTTGGCGATGAAAAGCGTAAGGCAATAGCTAAGGAACTAGCACGGCTCGAGTTAGTCGGATTCATAGAAGAGGTCATCCACACGGAGTGGTCGGACAATCCTGTAATGGTCCCTAAAAAGGACACCACTGATTTAAGGATGTGTGTTGATTATACTGCCTTGAACAAGGCTTGTACCAAAGATCTGTTCGCTCTGCCTAGGATTTATCAAGTTATCGATTCTACGGCAGGCTCGGAACTCCTATGTTTTCTCGACGCATATTCCGGTTATCACCAAATCCGGATGAAGGAATCTGGCAAAGTCAAAACTTCATTCATAACCCCCTTCGGAACCTTCTGTTTTGTTACGATGCCCTTTGGGTTGAAAAACGCAGGAGCTACGTACCAATGCACAATGCAGCGTTGTCTCCACGATCAAATCGGATGCAATGTACATGCATATGTGGATGATATTGCGGTGATGTCCAAAAAGAAGGAAACATTGATTTCCGATTTGCAGGAAACGTTCGCCAATCTACGAAAATACAACTGATGTCTACGCACTTCTATTCTTGTAGATAGTTGTTGGGCCTCCAAGTGCAGAGGTTTGTAGAACAGCAGCAAGTATTCCCTTAAGTGGATCACCCAAGGTTTTTCCGAACTCAGGGAGGAAGTGGTCAAAGGTATACCCTCTCAAGCAACCCTGCAATCAAGATACAAGAAGTCTCTTGTATCCCCAACACACCCAATACACTTGTCAGGTGTATAGGTGCACTAGTTTGGCGAAGAGATAGTGAAATACAAGTGGTATGGATAATTATAAGTGGTAACGGTGCTAGAAAATAGCTTGTTGGCATGTGGTTGACGTGGGAAAAGACTAAAAGCAAACTGAAATAAAGATGGAAGCAAGCAAACATGTAACAAATCTAATTGAAAACGGTGTATCAATGCTTAGAAACAACACCTAGGGATCATACTTTCACTAGTGAACACTCTCATATAAATATCTTCTCTTTATGATACTACTCTTAACTACTATCCGGTTGGACACTCTAATCATTGGTAGGGCTATAACAGCACTCCTCAAAGTCCGCTTTCCGCATCTAGATAACCCCACATTGTCACCTTGAGCACTAGATGGTTCAAATAAACATCACAATTTCATAAAGACATCCAACTCCAAATATAACTCATAACAAGTATTTGTAATCTCTAGCCTAAGTGCCACCATGGTGTGCACGCTATCACTTTCACACACATGGGGAGAGCCAGAGATCTATTAAAGCACTTGAGTAGCAAGGTAGATCTACTTGATTACAAAGCTCATGATCACAATATGATCATGCATAGAGAGAGAGAGAGAGATGAACACATAGCTACCGGTAGAACCCTTAGCCTCGAGGAAAAACTACTCCCTCATCATCATGGGAATCAGCAACAGCGATGGAGATGGTGGTGGAGATCGATGGACATGGCTCCGGGGGCAATTCCCCGTTCCGGCAGGGTGCCGGAATAGAGACTTTCTATCCCCCGAATCTCCCCTTCGGTGGCGGCGGCGCTGCGGAACTTTTCGTGGTTGAAGGCTGGATGATTTAGGGTTTTTGCATCGGGAGGCATCTTATAGGCGAAGAGGTAAGGTCGGTGGATGGCCAGGGGGGCCACACCACCTGGTGGCGCATTCAGGCTAGCCCGCGCCACCACATGGTGTGTCCGCCCTGTGGCCCCTCTCCGTCTCGTCTTTTGGCTCCGTGAGTCTTCCGGTAAAATATCGACTTTGGCTTTTGTCCGGTCCAATTCCGAGAATATTCATTTTCTGACTTTCCTGGAACCAAAAACAGCAGAAAACAGGCAACTAGCACTGTGGCATCTTGTTAATAGGTTAGTTCTAGAAAATGTGTAAAATTACTCCAAAGTGTGGACAAAACATAAGAAAGTAGATATAAACCAACCATGGAACATAAAAAATTATAGATACGTTTGCAACGTATCAACAACATAATACTTAATCCGAAGAAATGCTTCTTTGGAATCCCAGGCGGAAAATTGTTAGGTTTTATTGTGTCTCAAAGAGGCATAGAGGTGAACCGAGATAAAATCAAGGCTATACTCAATATTTCCAGGCCAACTCGCCTAAAGGACGTACAAAGACTAACTGGTTGCATTGCCGTAGTCAGTCGGTTTGTAATCCATCTCGGTGAAAGAGCCGCACCATTATATAAACTCCTAAAAAGACAAAGAATTTTGTGTGGACCGACGAAGCTGAAGCTGCACTGCAAGACCTGAAAGCAGTACTCTCATCTGCTTCCATCCTTGTGGCACCAGAACCACAGGAACCGATGTTGCTCTATCTTGCTATGACAAACAAATTCGTCAGTATCGTCATGGTGGTGGAGAGACCATAGGAAAATCAAGAACACTCGGTTCAGCGTCCGACTTACTATCTCAGCGAGGTCTTAACAAAATCAAAACAGCGGTATCCGCACCATCAAAAGTTGGCTTATGGTGTGTTCTTAGCATCTCGTAAGCTACGACATTATTTTCAGGAACATCCAATTACCATGGTGAGCACAGCTCCCATGAGAGATATAATCAACAATAGTGACGCCACAGGACGTGTCACCAAATGGGGCATAGAGCTTTCAGCTTTCGATATTGAGTACAAACCTCGGACAACAATCAAATCCCAAATCCTCGCTGACTTTGTCGCTGATTGGATAGAGACAACGGAGAACATGACCCTGCTAGAGTCGGAATACTGGACCTTGCATTTTGACGGGTCTAAAGCGCTCGGGGGCTCGGGGCTGGCGTGGTGCTCAGATCACCCCAAGGAGATAAACTTTTCTATGTATTGCAGATACACTTCACGGCAACAAACAACATTGCCGAGTATGAAGCATTGCAACATGGAATCCGGATTGCTAAGGATATTGGCATCCGACGATTAATGTGTTATGGAGATGCGGATCTTGTCGCTCAACAAGTGTCGGATATTTGTAAGGCAAACAAGCACATGGCGGCGTATAGAGCTGTCATGGATGAATTATCTAAAATGTTTGAAGGGTTTGAAGTTCAACACATCCCTCGAACAGAAAATGAGGAAGCAGATGCACTATCTTGAATAGGCTCTACATGGAAAAAGGTCCCGGATGGCGCTTTTTTAGAGCACCTCAAAGTTCCCTCTATAAAGGGAGTGGACAAGGAATATCCGACCAAATCCGACTGACCTTTAGTAGCAGTTCTGGCTGTAATTCCCAGCTGGACTCAACCTTGTCTTAATTTCTTGATAGACGGAAAATTACCCGAAGATGAAGTTCTGAGCCGACAGATCATCCGACGAGCAAAAGCCTATACTATAATTAGTGGTGAGCTCTATAAGCGGAGTGCATCTAGGGTTTTTTAGTGCTGCGTATCTCCGGAAGGAGTGGAGATCTTATGAGAGATCCACGAAGGCGAGTGTGATCACCATGTTGCAGCCAAATCTTTAGTGGCAAAAGCTTTCCGACACGGTTTTTTCTGGCTTACAGCCAAGGCAGATGGCGAACGGCTATTCAAGACGTGCAAGGGCTACCAAAAGTACGCCAAACAAGCTCATGTTCCGGCTGATCAGCTACGAACAATACCTATAACATGGCCTTTCGCGGTCTGTGGGCTTGACATGGTAGGACCGTTTAAACGGACTCCAAGTAGATTTACACACCTCCTAGTGATGGTGGATAAATTTACTAAATGGATTGAGGCTAAACCCGTTACTAGTTGTGATGGAGCAACAGCCAGAAGATTTGTTGAGGATGTTATAATCTGATACGGTTATCCGCATAGCATTATCATGGACAATGGGAGTAACTTTTCTATGGGAGAGCTTGCCGAATTCTGCAATGAACAAAATATCCGGCTTGACATTGCGTCAGTTGCACATCCACAAGCTAATGGACAAGTCGAAAGAGCAAACCGATTAATCCTACAGGGCCTAAAACTGATACTCGAAGCACCACTAGGACGTGCTGCTGGGGCTTGGGCAGAGGAATTACCTTCTGTAATATGGAGTTTGCGAACAACTCCAAATAGGTCAACTAGATACACACCTTTCTTCTTGGTATATGGCGCAGAAGCAATTCTTCCTAGTGATTTGATTCACACTTCTCCTAGAGTGGACGCGTATATTGAGGAGGATGCCGAAATTTCTCGACAAAATGATCTCGACTTAGTCGAAGAAGTTCGCATCGTTGCTGAAATGAGATCAACAGCCTATCAGCAGAATTTACGCAAGTATCATAGCCAGAGAGTCAGAAACTGATCTTTCAATAAGGGCGATTTGGTTCTCTGGCTTGTGCAGCAAAGAAAGCACAAACTTTCCCCAATATAGGAACGGCCATTTTTAGTTAGTCGAGTATTGCACAATGGTTCATACTACCTACCTGATATGCGGCCAGTCAAAGAAAGACATGCTACTAAGAAGAGAAAGAGAGCTGGAGGCAGTACAAATCCAGATGAGTTAGACAGACCATGGAATATTGCTCAGCTACGTCCCTGTTTATTCTTAGTTTACTTTTATTTGTAATCATATATGTGTACATGTTTAGTGAGAAATAAAAGTCTTGGTTCCCTCAAAATCTTTCTAAGAAGTATTTACCATCTTATTTCCGAATGATCATGTCACAAGTCGAAAATCCCAGAATACTTGAAAGTACTTTATGCTCATGTTTGTTCTGGTTAGATTTCTAATTCTAAAATTGCTACCTTCAGGTATAAATCTAAATTTTCTAGTCTATACTTTGGTTATTTGTCTAATTGCTGGATGCGGGCATTTTCCGAGTAGTGAATTGTTGGTACTAGAAGCCGACTTTGTTTCCAAGTTTAAACTGGTTTAGCAATTGAGCTCTGTTGCTTGGCAAAGTTTCCATGCTGAAGGTTAGCCGGCTCACGAAAGGGACGAGGCGGAAAGCCAAATAAATGATAAGTGCAGACAAAAAATATAAGTGCTTATGTAAACATTTCAGGCACAAAATATCAAAGTCAAAAGTGCTGAATAGATAAATTAAAACTTAGCACTAGCAACAGTATCATACTACTTATTTACAAAGCCAAATTGTTTTTCAGAATAACATACTGTTCTTCTGATATTCTATGATGCAGGAGGAGAAGTAGAAGCTGCCGGCTCGCTGGATACATCAGCCTCGGCTTGATAACGTTCCGAGATGTTCAAATCCGATATGGTTTGATCATCGTCGGAAACTTCAGTTGTTTCTTCGGAAGGCGGAGGCGGCATGTCCACGCGGGTGAAGAAGGGAGTGTCATAGCTAGTCAAGTCAGCTACATGACATCCATATCCGACGCAGGAGTCATTGATGCCCTTGATGTCTTGCTCCTGTCCGTCTTCGTCCACCTTGCAGTACCCTCTGGTTACTTGCCAGATCTCCATGTTTCCATGGTGGCTCATAACTATGGTCAGAGCATTCTGTGCTACGGTTCACGCGTAGGACATGTTCCAGTCCTGAACAAGCTGCGGCATATCCTTGGCCTTGTCTCGCACCTCAAAACTGGACATGCTATGCATATCCGGAACCTTGAGAACTTCGCCAATGTCTTCGAGAGATTGGCGGAAGTCATGAAGCAAATCACCGACTTGGGTAAGCCGGTGGGTGCGAGGCTCGGCAGAGGTGGAGTCCATCAAGTTCAGAGGACCTGCGCATATAATGCAAAGGGTAAGTCTAAACCCCGGACTCTAAAAGAGTCAAAAGATGCAGAAAAATCAGAGAAAGGGAAACATACCAAATATGACATCGTCGACTTTGGCCTTCTCTTCGCGTAGACTCTGGAGTTCAGCCCGGAGCGCCTCGGAAATGTCCTTTTCTCTGAATAGCTCGTCGTTGAGATCCGATATTTTCTTATCTTGAAGCACAATCTTGCGATCACGCTCATCAGTGGCCATGGAGGTGGACTCGAGAATTTGAGCAATGCTCTTCTCATGATCTACCTTGAGCTTATCCAGCTCTTGGCGAAGCTCTTTGTTCTCCACCACTAAGGTCTTAAGATTCTCGGCCTCTTCGATCATAGCGCAGGACTATTTTACCAGTGCTGTAAGTTAAAAAAGAATAACAGATCAACAAAAAAATTGACTATGAAAGAAAAGACAAGGTTTGAGTTTCGGAATGTTTACCTTTGGCCTCATCCTTGGAAACCTTCAGCTGTGCATTTTCAAGCCGGAGAGCCCTGATCTCTTTCCACTTGTTGCAAACATTCTTCAACAAATCCTGGTTATAGGAATATACTTTCTGCAAGTCAGAATACCCAAAGTCAGAAGTCTACTAAAGACTCAGGCTAATATTTTTACTAATATCAGCACGAGCCTTGGGGCTATGCTAGTTCATTCTTTGGCATCCTAAGGAAGCATAAAACCGAATTTGATTGTTCAGCTTCATGCTTGGGGGCTAGAGGATATGATATGAAATAAGGAAAAAAGGGAGTTGGAATTCCGACTTACATATTGTTTGCGAGTGAGCTTGTTCAAACTCGCATTCACTTCAACAGCAACCTTCTCGCGAGAGTCAGGGGAACCACTGGCGTAGTTGGAAGTTCGCCGGTTCTCAGTTTCTCGTCATGAAGACGGACTTGTTCAAGAAGATCAGAGTGCTTAATGTCCTATGCTTCTTGTGCTTCTTCTTCAGCAGAAAGATTTCAGATTTCAAGGCATTGCCGGGCCAGCCGCTGGATTTCCTCTGCAGATTTCCGAGACAAGCCAAATTTGGCAAGTCCTGGATTGTTCAGGAGATTTTCAGTGAAAGTTTCTGCCGAGGGATCATTACCCAAAGAGGGTTCACCCTTATCAACACATGAGTCACTCATGGTGACATCAGTTTGCGATTCAAGGATTGCAGGCTCTGCTGTTTGAGCCGGATCTTCTACAACAGTTAGAGATTGAGTAATCTTCGGTGCTATAGAAGGCTGAGGAGTGGGAGTCCGAGGAGCCACAGGAGGAGAAGCCAGTTTGAGCTTCGACTGGCGCAGAGGCTTCACGGCAACTTCCTTCCCTTTACCCTTGATGAGCTGTCTAGCTCTGAGAAGATAATAGAACAAAGAACATTACATCTCAGAAGGAATTGCAGGTAAAATACAAAGAACCTGTGAAGAAAGATTACCTCTTCACAATGGGCACTTCTTTGGTGCTGATGGCTAATGTCGGAGCCTTACGTTTCCAAGGAACGACATCCGGCATTGGGACCAACTCACCCTCGTCCTGAGAAAACTCAGGAGGGTATCCCTCGATAGGAGCAAACTTCGACTCGGGGAGGTCAGCAAGCTGAAAAGGAAAAATCATCTCAGTATTGCAAAAGTAACACATAGATGAGCACATAAAAAAGAGTTATTGCTGAAGTTTACCGGTGTAACAGGATCTTCCGTTGTATGCATGTCCAGGGATAGCTCCGGAATTTCCTTTCGATCCGCTCCCTTATCAGCCTTTTGATTTGCCATATATAGTCTTGCGGCTTTAAGGACTTGGAGCTGATGTGGAGGGAATCCTTCTTCGACGACGTGATGGAATGCATCAGTCGATCTCCATGATGTTGAAGAGGTTGGATCCAGCGCGACACCTAGCATTGAACTAAGTTGGACCCTCTCAGGCCCTTGTGTTCCATCAGATACTCGATCCGCCTCTTGGCGAGGAGCAGATCGTCACTAAGAGCCAAAGCGAGCTCGTCCCAGGATTCTTGGGGCGTGGCGGCTCCGTCGATGAAAGCCGACAAAGCATGATCTTTGCCGGGAGCAGCAATATCCTTATGATAGAAAAAGTGGCCAGCCATTGTTTGACCGACTCACTTGCCATGATCCTAGGATATACGTGCTCACGCCTAACTGAAAAACTAATAGTACCGGTAATATAAGGATTACCGGCAGTAATGGAATTTCTCCGGACATGGAAGTAGTACCGAAAAATAATGAGGCTTGGCCTAATGCCGAGATACCCCTCGCACAAAGAGGGGAACACACTCATCTCTAAGATGGAGTTCGGGGGAAGATGGTGGAGATTAACACCATAGTGATCTATAACCTCGGAAAAGAATTTCGAGGGAGGAAAGGACAGACCTTTGTCGAGGTGACTACCAAAATGCACTCGCTCGTTGGCGTGTGGGTTGGGGATGGTCTCGCCGAAGCCGCTCCGCCAGTCGCCGACGCGGAGGAGCCCTTCGTTTTCTACGCCGCAGAGCTTGGCGTCCTCGAGGACGCACGGGATCCAAACCCCGCGATTGCTCTCTTTCTCTGCCGCCGCTGCCGTCACCACCGCCGCTACTGCTGTTGCCAAGCCGGAGGATGAAGAAGAAGTCATTCTCTCCGATGCACCGACGACCTTGGATGGGAGGCGCTGAGGTTTTTTCTAGGGGCGGAGGAGCGCTAAGTGCGTGGGAGGCGTAGAGAAGGAAACGACGCTGAGAACTGGTGAAGAAGATTGGGGAGAAATCTACACCCCTTATATACATTTGATGCATCAAGATTCGTGTAAAGACTACAGTAAACGTGCCACACGTCATGGAAAGGACGGGGAAACCTCCGCGCGATGATTACGCCTCCTCGATCTCCATGCACGCATTGAAACGGTGCCTCGGTTCCGTGAAAGACGGATCCACCAACGGTCGTGCTGACAGGAAATGTCTTTCAGTGACGTGACTTGACCATGACTGTTGTCAGATCATGTCAGAGACCAAGTTCCGGCTTAGTTTGGATTTCGAGCTAGAAACACGACCAAACATACTGATAGGTCCGACTTATTTTGAGATCCAGATCGTATCTTTTGTTTTGAAGTTTCAGGAACCCTTCAAGATTTTGCAAGCCGAAGATCAAGCTAGATGATGATGAATCCGACTTTGGATCTTGAAGACTTCCGGGGGCTGCTATTGGGTATATACTTTTTAGGTATCCTCACAGTTCCTCACTTACCAGGGTGGCCCACTTCGGGTTAGATCTTTGCTTCACGGGCGGCCCAGTCAGGGAGAAGAGACAGAGTTCAGTCCGGCTACGGGAAGGCCCATAAGACTTACCGACATAGGCCCATAGTGTTACTTGTAGTTCAAGATGTACTCTGTAACCGAGTCTTAGTCGTAGCCGGATAGACCACTCCTATAAACCCTAGGTCGGATATCTATATAAGCCATCCTAGGGAGAGCCTTTAGGGCACCCTTACTCTCACAATGTCAACTCGCACAGGCGAACCCCTTGTAACCCATATTCCGGCTCTACCGTATTATTGGATTGCTAGCAGGAGTAGAATCGTCCAAAGCCGGCGGATTCGAACCTGGGTAAACTTGTGTGCTCACCATCCTGGAACACCGTACGCCTCACACCCCTATCTTCCGCACGCCTCGAGGACCCCCTCATGGCGTACTTGTCATCAATCCGACGACAGCTGCAAGATCTTACTCTAAGCAAACACATGCTTATCACCTTGCCAAGGTTATTGCATCAGATCCTGACTTTGAGCACTGGCTCAAAGCATACCATTCCCTTTTGTGGTATAGGTCTGGGTTTAACACTGCCATCAAGTGTGATCATATCAACAACAATCTAGCAGAAAGTTTTAACAACAAGGTGAAGGATTTGAAAGACTTGCCTGTGCATGACATGGTTGACCAAATCCGGATCATGATCATGAGGTTGTGGGAATTGAGGAGAAGAATAGGTGATGCTGTACAAGGGGATAAGCTTCCAGCAGTGGTACAACAAGTGGTTAACAGGAGCAGAAATCTTACACACTTGGCAGTTGAGAAATCTTCATTGTGGGGAGCTGAAGTGAGAGATACCAAGACTGGAAGGAGGCATGTGGTTAACACTGAAATGCATGAATGCACTTGTCTAGAGTGGCAACACACTGGAAAACCATGTGAGCATGCCATACTCTTCTTATTTTCCAAACCAAAGGTAAACATGCACCCTTATCTGCATGAATATTATTCAGTAGCAAGATTCAAGGCTGCCTATGCAACTCCATACCAGCACTTACAGATCAGTCTCAGTGGTCTGAAGTGGATTTTGAATTCTCTATGTGTCCCCCCCTTGCCAAAAGAAAGGCTGGAAGGCCTAGAGTTAACAGATTCAAGGCCTGGTTTGAGAATGGTAGGAGTAGTAAGAGGGCGAAAAGATGATAAACCAAAACGGCCTCGGAATGGGAACAAAAATAGATGCAAGTTGTGTGAAGAACTTGGTCACCGAGTTGGATCTCCCAAATGCAGTTACACTCCAGAAAAGGAGCCAAAGTAAGTGCAAGATTGTTATCCTTTATTTAAATTTTGCAACTTTGTTTGAATACTCTGTTTTCATACTCTGCTTTATTTTTTCAGAAAAAAGAGTGAAAGTGAGCCCTCTGTTTTTGAACCCCTTGTTGAAAACTGCTGGCCTACAAAAAGGCCTAGACAAAATGGTCGTAGAAGACAGAGAAGTGTGCAGGATATTGTGGTGCAAACAGATTCAATTGTGGATGCTGTTGTGCCATCAGATTCAGTTTTTGATGTTCAGGTGCAAACTGAATCCATTTTGGATGATGTTGTGCAAACTGAATCCTTTTTGGATGATGTTGTGCAAACTGAATCCATTTTGGATGAAGTGGTGCAAACTGAATCCATTTTGGATGATGTAGTGCAAACTGAAACTGAATCTGTCATGCTAACTAAACTGAATCTGTCATCTGTTGAGGTGTCAACTAAACAAGATCAAGAATTAGCTCTAGGACGTCATGTGCGGCGTCCTAGTGCTACTGACGCAAAGAAAAGGAAGAGCATGAGGGTTTTGTGTGGTGTGCTGGCACAATCAAGTGGTAAGAAGAAGAGAAAATCGAGTGCAAAGTGAATTCTTGTGTGAATGATTGTTATTTGTATTTGGAGGCATGAAACTTGTGTAATAATTGTAAACATGAATGCACTATGTTTGCTATAAGTTCGCTCTTTGTTCCCAAATTTTGAATTTCTCCAAATTTCAACCAAATTATGAATTTCTCTAAATATTTGAAATATTTTGATCGGATTTTGGCTTAACCATGATGACCAAGTCATTTCTCAGTTGCTATGCTCATTTTGTGAACAATCCTAACCCTCTTGGTAGGGTAAACATCTCCAACAAGCAATCAGTTCTCCAAAATGAGCTAAAAAAGAGCCTCAAAGGTAGCCCAAACAGCTCCATTTCTAATCCAAACTTTTTTTCGACCTTCTCGAACTGACCCCAAATTCTAGGGTTAACATCTAGTGCACTAATATAGTGTCCTTGACCAATATGGAGTCATTTCATAAAACTATAATCAAACCCTAGGTCTCTTCACACTTGACTTCATCCGACATATTGCGATATCACATTATATACATGCATTTTTTGTTCCAATGTACTTAGACCTTGTTTATCCACTTAAACCGTTAGTATATAATATAAGAAGACTATGTGCACATGTTATTTTTTTTTTTTTTTTTTTGAATTTGTTATGCATATTTGAATTTTGGTCAACATTTAAACACATTTAAAACATAAAAATCAAAAACTAAGCCTGAATCCTTCTTAGTCACATCAAAATGAAGCTTTGGGGAGGTTTTTGAAATTTTCATGTTACAAACCCATAACCACTCCTCTTCACCCTTGACTTCGTACGACAGAGTTCGAGATATCACCTTAGATACATCAAATTTGCGTTTCAATATATATATACATCATATATCAACTGTAATCGTTAGTATATGACATAATATGACTATGCGCAAGTTTTTCATTTTTTGGATTTTTTTCGAATTTGTTATGATTATTTTGAGTTTGGTCAAACCTAACATTTGACCAACATTTAAACAATTTTGGCAAAGTGAAATGAATAACTAAGCCCGGATCCTTGTTCCTCACTAAAATATGAAGCTATTGAATATTTCAAATTTTGAAATAAAACGTTGACTACCCTCCAAAATTGGCTAACCCTGTTGACCAACCTGGACCGTTCATCTAACAGTGTGGCGCAACCCGGTCCGTGCGATCTGTTCTTCTAGAAGGTGAACTCAATGGATGGGAACCGATCCGTGGGATCCTTTCGTTCGCAACGGTGACCGTTCATCTGTGCTACGTGGCTTAACTGTGGACGTCCGATCTCGTCTTCTAGAATGTGAGCTCACTGGTTGGGAACCGATCCGTGGGAGAGCTGGCTCTGCTGCCTCATTGGCTGGTAAAGCGTGCACTCGTCGGACCGTTGATTTAAGCCGTCGTGGACGTAGGCATGCATGCGACCGCGCTCACAGCAGCGACGCTCGTCTGACCCCCCTCCCCCCATGCATGCACGCGCGCAGCGACGCTCGATGCAGAGAAAGGCAGCTAGTGCATGCGTACGTCGCAGCCTAGCCATTATATGCAGACGAGCGTGCGTTCACGGGAAGCATAAAACGAACATGAAGGACACAAATGCACGGCCGACGAAGCCCACGCCGCTTCCAACGTATACGACACGTAGTACGAGGGCTATTTGAAAGCTCTGACTTTTGCCGTGGAACAAGGTTAGTGGATAAACGGGGGAGGTGCCCGCCGTCCGTCCCCGTCCTCACATTGAACAAGCTACGCGTGCTTCACTTATGGCGCCCGTTCACTAAGCATAAACCCCTATAAAAAGCACCCAATCCCCATCTCCATCTCCACCCCGTCGTGCATCCCATTCTCTTCTCCAAAGCCCGCCCCTCTACCGCCGTAGCCCTCCACTGCCCATCCACCATGCAGTTCACGGGCCTGACCTTCCGCCGTCCTGCCATCGTCGAGGAGCGGCGCTATCCACCGGGCAGGATGGTGGAGAATACCCTGAGGTGCTGGGCCATCTCTAGGTGGAGGGGCCTGCCGATTTCACCACGTTCTTCCTCAGGTCCTGCTTCGCGCACCTTCTCGCGGGAACCCCGCCCATGTTCTACCTCCAGGAGGTCCGGATGGGAGGCAGCGGGCTCCAGGTCACCTTCACCAACCCCTACGACGCCTACCATCTCCTCGGCAAAGCTTTTTGGTGCGGCTGTGAGTTCATCTGCTTCACCATGTGCAACATCTACACCCAGTGGGACTACATCTTCCCAACCGCCAACAACATGCACTGCCTCCCCTACATCTTCCCCGACGAGGACGAGGAGTGAAGGGGATCTGCAGCTCGAGCCCAAGATTTGATGTTGGATCTTGAAGAGCTCGAGGAGTGAAGGGGTAGGGCACGGCTTGCCCATTTAATTTCCTACATGTTTTTAGTTTAATCTGTGTCATCGATCGAGTCCTATGTATGCTATGCCCTATGTAGTGTTATGTCCTATGTATGCTATCTCCTATGTAATGCTATGCCCTATGTATGCTATGTAATGCTAGGGCCCTATGTATGCTATGTAATGTTTGAGTCTTTATCAAAAAAAATGTATTCGTCTAGTGAATTCTATGCCCTATGTAATGTTTGAGTCTTTATCAAAAAAATGTATTGTTTGCGCCATCGAGTTCTAGTTCTCATCCATCACAACACCACAACCATCAACAAAAATATATCACTTTATTACTTTGCCAATATCTAAAAAATGTTTCAATCCAAACTGGAATAAATGGCAAAAATACCGAAGTGGCTTTTAGTACACAACAAAACTTGACACATACACACATCCTACACTTTGAGCCAAGTAGAAACGTTTATTTTAACTTGACACGCAATTTTTTGTGAGCACTACACCAACCAGTACATTTCTTTTTAATCCGATAAAATTTGAGCCAATACAACAAGCATTGAGCCAACACAACCAAAGTTTGAGCCAACATGCATAGAGCCAACACAACAATATTTCATTTAGCCAACACGACACACAAAAATTTGAGCCAAATTATAAATTTTGATCCAACACAACCATATTTTATATCGCCAACACGACACACCAAAATTTGAGCCAAACACCCATTTTCTTGGTCGAACACGTCATATAACATTTACGCAACATTCCAACACGTCTAATAATGTTTTAGCCGACAATAACGTGTCAAAAAATTTCATCCACTAAGTGAACCCTTCCCGCCTTCTTTCCCAACACGAACCTTTTTTTCCTTACTTATTTATAAAAGGACTACTCACTGATTGGCCTAGCATCGGGCCCAACAATCGGCCCATGAACTTGTCGATTTCTATTTTTTCTGAAACGGCTAACTAAACCTGTTCGAGGTGTTAACTGAACCTGTTCCACTGATTTCATACGTTATCGATTTCGACTGAAAGCATTCGGAGAAAAATAATTCAAATTCATAACATAGTTCATCTTACAAAGGGAACGCCCTGTTACAAACAACATACTACTCGGGGAGCTCGCGCAATCCACAACTCCTAAATCAAAATGGCTAATCCGAACGCCATAGAAACATCAAATATATGGCAATGATGCACACATAAAATGCTCCTGCCATCATGTTTGACTGCTTCTTCAATTCCACAAGCTGGCTCAATAGCTTGTTCAATTTCTGCAACTCCCCATTCACCTCCAATGGCCCAATGGCTCTGTTTGAGATCTCCTCCTCCATAACAGATGAGATAGGAGCCTGGATTGGGGCAGCACTTCAATTATAAGCCCTCGATCCCGAATGTACTTATCCATCCACTCAAAATGGCCAAATTCTTCCAAATCCTAAAAAGGGGAACGCAAACCCTAATTCCCAAATCCAAAGTGCAAAATCAAAATCAAGGCAAATCGAGACAAATTAGGACAAATACTACATTCCCATCCTTCCCTTGACGTGGCTTGCTCTCACATTTGATGAATTCCCGGTCGACCTTGCCCCTCGCCGAGCGCACACATGTCAATCGCTTCAGTGGATCGAGGTGAGGGAAGTCCGGGCATCTAGTCATCGGGACTTCTCCATAACGCGGCCAGGACTTCTGGGAGCCAGAAGCGGAGCTCGACATCCCTTGCTGCCACCGCCGCGGACCGTTGCCGGAGAAGAGGAAGAAGAGGTGTGAGGGGAAGAATGGGAAGAACAGGGGAAGAACAGGGGCGGGGGCACGGGAGCAGGGGATGACTCTGTTTCTTTCTAAATAGATAAGGCTGACCTGGATAAGTGGTGGGTCCATAATTTTTGGAAGCTCTTTATGAGACTTAAATCCCTACTTCCTTCTATGAAGGCCTTTCTTCCACCATTATATTGAGTCTCCACCTTCTACCTTTATGCACCTACTTTAAGAGCATAGTGGCCATTCTTAGTTCTATGTGCATTGTCCCAAGACTAGTTGATTGATGCATAACTTGATATTGCTTGTTTTAAACTATTTGTATCTAGTCACTCTTATGAACTTTGAAGGTGTCATATGCATTTATATTTGCTACTCTATGAGGGACAAGCTGAATGCTATTATGCTATGTTTTATTTATGTGAAACAAACAAACGTCTTGCAAAGCATTGTTATTCATGAATCTTTTGTTTGTGCCTTTTCATGTTGCATCATAGTTTCTTTGTCTTATTGCTAGAACTTTGTCTTTCATGTTATGATTGAAGTACTATGATCCCAGCTTCGAATGTTTTACAAATACTTTGATCAAGTCTTTTATGGTGCATGTCATCTCAAAAATTATTCTTTCTTTTTATCACTTACCTACTCGAGGACGAGCAGGAGTTAAGCTTGGGGGTGCTGATACATTGCAAATGTATCTATAATTTTTGATGTTCCATGCTTGGTTTTATCTACTTTCTTGTGTTTTGTCCACACTTTGGAGTAATTTTCATATGATTTCTTGGACTAACCTATTAACAGGACCCACAGTGATAGCTGCATGTTTTCTGCTGTTTTTGGTTCCAGGAAGTCAGAAAATGAATATTCTCGGAATTGGACGGGACAAAAGCCAAAGTGCCTATTTTTCTGAAAGTCATCAGATGCCGGAATACGAGACGTAGAAGGGCTGGGGGCCGGCCACACCACCTGGCCGCGCGGCCAGGCCTGGCCAGTGCCAGGGGTGGTCTGGCCGACCCCAGCACCCCCTCGGCCTCTCCTTCCGCCTATATATTGCCCTCGGGACGAAAACCCTAAGTACCCGATCAAAAATCCACGCAAGAGTCTGTAGCCGCCGTCATCTCCATACCTAGATCGGGAGGGATCTGAAGCTCTTCCCGGCACCCTGCCGGAGAGGGGAATTCACCCTGGAGGCCTTCTTCACCATCATGCAAGCCTCTTGTGTGATGCGTGAGTAGTTCATCTCTAGACTACGGGTCCATGTAGTAGCTAGATGGCTGGTTCTCCTCCTTTGCGCTTTCATGTTTAGATCTTGTGAGCTCCTTTCATGATCAAGATCATCTATTTGTAATTCTGCATGTCGTGTTTGTGGGGATCCGATGGATATTGAGATGCTATTTCAGATTGATTATTGATTCTATCATGTCTTTGTTATTTGTGATCTTGCATGCTTTCCGTTGATAGTAGCTATCTTGGCCAAGTAGATGCTAGCAACTCCAAGAGTTAGTATTTATGCTCGATAGTGGGTTCATGCCTCTGGTAATCTGGGGAAGTGACAGAAATCTCTAAGGTACTAGATGTTATTGCTACTAGGGAGAAAACAACAATCCTTTGTTCATAGAAGAATCGTATTGTTTACATTACACGCAATTCATAAAACAATAATCTGTTGCTTGCAACTTAATACTGGAGGGGGTTCGGATGATAACCTGAAGGTGGATTATTAGTCATAGATGCAGTTGGATGGCAGTCTATGTATAATGTTGTAATGCCCAATCAAGTTCCAAAGGAGTCAAGATGATTAGTATATGCATGTATTGCTTTCTCGATGTTTGTCAATTGCCCCACTATAATTTCTTCACCCAGCATGTTATCTATCTTAAGGAGAGCCAGCTCTAGTGAACTATGGATCCCGGTCCTTTCTTTTACATACAATCTACAAACTATTTACTGCTTTGTGTTTACTTTCTGCAAACTTTTTCTTCTTTCCATTCGATACGTTTAATCCTTTGTTTTCAGCAAAACCGGTGAGATTGACAACCTCATCGCAAGTTGGGGACAAAGTTCTGTGGTTGTGTTGTGCAGGTGTTCACGTTGCTATTAGCACCGGTAGTGCGCCCGGCCAAGGCTCAGCTAGCAACACCTTTGGGGTGTTTCCTTGCTCCTACTGGTTCGATTAAACCTTGGTTTCGTACTGAGGGAAAACTTGCTGATGTGCTCATCATACCTTCCTCTTGGGGTTCCCCAACGAGCTCTACATCAACACTGAGCCATCAAGCAACTTTTCTGGCGCCGTTGCCGAGGAGTCAAGGGCATCTTCACAAGGGGAGTCCCTCATAACCAATCTCTTTACTTTGTTATTTTCGTTTTGCTTATTTTTTTTGCTTTGTTTGGTTGTTTCTTTATTAAAAACACAAAAAATTTAGTTTTACTAGTTTGCTTTCTTTATCAAAAAAACACAAAAAAATTAAGTCTCCTTTAGTTGTCACCTCTTCCTTAGCTCACCGTGTTGATCCCTAAATTCACCCTGAAAGATCTTTCAATTCGTATTGGTTCTATAATTGGGAAAGATAATATTGAAGAATTCTTTAATCATGTTAGTAAGCATGAAGATACTGAGGATAGATCCCTTGCAGAACTTGCTCCAAACTATGAGATTGCTGCAGCTTCTTTAATTCACATGTTAGAAGCTAGGTTTGTTAACCTCAACCCCTTAATGCAAGTAATGTTTCTTAAGCTTAAAGAAATTGAGGACCCTGAAAAGAGGGATTTTATTCTACAAACTTTGTTTAAGGAGTTATATGATGTTGCCAAGGAATCTAGAAAAGTCTTTGAACGTTTCAATATGCTAGGATCATGTGTAGATGTTGTTGGTACATGAGAAAACATGAACAAAACCGAACCTAATGGGGAAGAACCTAAGATACCAATACCCTTTAAACTAGTAGCAATACAACAAACCATAGAAAAGAATCTTGATTGGATTGTTCCTGAAAACCCTTTTGATGAAAATAGTGAACCTAAGAGCATTGAGAGAGGATCCTCTAGAACTTATTTGGATGATATACCTTGCCTTGTTGAAGATATTTCTGGTATTAATCTTAATGCTTCTTCATTTGAGAACACTTGATTTTTTCTTGCTTCTTATGCCTAACTTAAAGACGTTAAAGAAAAGTACTTATTGGGAGATAACCCAAAAGTTTTAGATGAGTCTTGGAAGTTATTACTTCAGTAATAACCGCTCATTATACTTTTTATTTGCTTTTTGTGCCAATAGTAACCTCTAATGAGAGAGAAGTAATGATTGGGAAAGTTGCTGTCCCGAAACAAATTTCTGTGCTTCACCGTAAAAATTCGTGTAAAATCTCTATACGTCCTTTTGAGGCGTGAATTTTTGTGCTTCTGCCCCAGGTTGTTATCTAACTTTCATTAGTTCAATAACTTTGTGTTTACTTTCTGCAAACTTTTACTTCTTTCCATTCGATACGTTTAATCCTTTGTTTTCAGCAAAACCGGCGAGATTGACAACCTCATTGCAAGTTGGGGACAAAGTTCTGTGGTTGTGTTGTGTAGGTCTTCACGTTGCTACTAGCACCGATAGTGCGCCCTGCCAAGGCTCAGCTAGCAACACCTTTGGGGTGTTTCCTTGCTCCTACTGGTTCGATTAAACCTTCGTTTCGTACTGAGGGAAACTTGCTGTTGTGCTCATCATACCTTCCTCTTGGGGTTCCCCAACGAGCTCTACATCAACACTGAGCCATCAGTAGGCTATGGGGATGGTAGAGATTGGATGAGATCATTCATGTAATGGCATCAGATTGTTAGGGCATGGTGCCTAGTATCTATTATTAGTGCTTTTTGACTTTGTTGCAACTTGTTATGCTTAATGCTTGTCACTAGGGCCCGAGTGCCATGATTTCAGATCTGAACATGTTATTGATTCATTATGATAGTATTGTTTATGATCTTACCTGCAAGTTGTATACACATATTGTTGTCTGGAACCAAAGGCCCCGAAGTGATAGCAATCGGGATAACTGGAGGGAATGGCTTTGATGTGAGGATTACATGTATTCACGGAGTGTTAATGCTTTGCTCCGGTGCTCTATTAAAAGGAGCACCTTAATTGCTAGTAGTTCCCTTGAGGCCCCGCTGCAAACGGGCTGGCGGGACAAAAGATGTTGTGCAAGTTCTCATTGCGAGCACGTATGATTATATATGGAACACATGCTTATGATTATTTAGTACTTGGATGCTTTATCTTATTTATCTACAAATGCCCTATGTCTTCATTGCCATATGAATTATCTTGTCCATGCAACGCCCGTCCATCCATTCCTATGCCTACCGCGCTTTAATCCTACCGTTTACTGCAATTGTTACTACTGTCTTTACTTTTACCACTGTTGTTACTTTACTATTGCTACTACAAAATTTTTGCTACTGATAAACTGCTGTGAGCAAGATTGTTTCTAGGTGCAGCTGAATTGACAACTCAGTTGTAAGGCTTATAAATATTCTTTGACTCCCCTTGTGTCGAATCAATAAATTGGGTTTTTCTTCCCTCGAAAATACTTCGATACACCCCCTATACTTGTGGGTCATCACCATGCGCCTGCCTCCTCCGCTGCTGCGCGTGCCTTGGCAGGCTGTCGCGGCCTCACGGCAGGCTGCCGTGCACCACGGACGGCTGCTACGCCTTTCTTGGGAGGCTACAACGGATGCCCCCTCGGATCCTCTTTGCCGTTATCGTCTCGGACTTCACCGACAACACCGCCATCGACTTCGATCTACGCGTCGTGCACGCCTTGGCGCATACGGCATACCGTCGGTCTGATCACGTCCCTGAGCACGCGCCTACCACCAATCGAGCTACGGGCTGCCACTGCGTCGCCCCCTCGGGCCACAACGCCGCCGCCTTTGGTCCACTCTACTGGCTTCCAAACGCGTCTTCCTTGGCGTATACGTCGCTGGTGGTCTCCCAGTCACTGCACCGACTTGCGCCCTGTAGCTATGCTGCCCCCTCGGGTCGTAGCGTCGCTGCACGCAGTCTACTTCGCCGGTCCGGTGCATCGACGTCCTCGGCTTTCACCACGCCATATTCTACAGGCGCGGATCGCCGCCATCTGCACATGGTCTTCGTCACGTCACAGGGTTTCTTCCTCGCCTACTTCGAGCACCGCCGCCGTACTTCACAAGGTAACCTGCAGGGCGATCTCATGCTGTCGCGGGTCCCGCCGACTACCCCATCGCCACTCCAGGCATCCAGCATGACTACCCCAGGTCGCCACTGTTTTCGCCGCCTTCTATGTCTTCGTCCACTACAACTTCGCCGCGAGCGTCATCGTCTCATCCCCAAATATACCACCTACTACTCTATTCCGACAACCGCGGACAGCGCCGACATCTCTCCCTTTGCCGCTCTACGCGTCACAACTGCTCTGGAGGCTTCCTCTGCTAGTCTTTCTGACATGGCGACAAGTTCATGATGGTCCCTGTCCCCGCACGCCTGGTACTGGCAACACCGGGAGTGCCTTCATCCCCGACGCATTCCCGAGTCTGGCAAGCTCGGATCAGCGCCTCGTGTTCATCGTCTTCTACAACGTCTTCTTCGGCATCGACTCCTCTACGACTGCCTCCACCGCGTCATCGACAAGTTCTTTTTTGCATACTCGGTTCTAGCAAAACTGGAGTGTACGTTCGTCCCCGACGTGCGCCTAGTTCTGGCAAAACTATGGCCATACCTCGTCCTCGACGGCTCGTACTGCATCGGCTTCGGCATCGACACCCTCGACGACTGTCTCGACACGTCTTCGTCATCCTTCTCGCGTACTATGCGCATGAGGCTTCACGTGCGGCTACCTCGACACCGGCATCCCCGACTACGACATCGACCACGGCGACCCCTCGCACGGCTACCTCGACCATGGCACCGCCCCACGCTCTCGGCTCCCTCGACATCGGCATAAGGGCTATCACCTCGCTTGAGCATCTCACCAGCTTTCTCTATAGTCCAAGCTACCACGGCGTGACACCGTCCATGATGTTCCCGCTCGGACTGCGGGGGGATGTCAGCCTACTGGATGCTACTTCGGTTTCTCTCCAGTCTGACCGTTCGCAACGTTTTAGTTGCTCACGACGCTACCGCTACGACTGTGGATGTTAGAGTATTGTACATACACGGTTGTTCACGACGCTACCGCTACAACTTCAAAATAATCTATGTACGCTTATATATACTCGCCACGAGACTCAATAATACATCCATCATATTTCGCCAATCTCTCTTCATCTCTAGCGTTCTACACATTGGATGCATCTCTTCATTGATGCACGGAAATGATGTAAACAAAATCAGCATGGTTGTCAGATCACGAGTCACGACACACAAACATTTGGAATCAGCCAACATTTTGCATTCCACATCTTCAAATGGTGAGATAATTAAGAACGGTCACATCATTCTTCGGATAGACCTAGTTATCTGTCAGAAAGGTTGTACAATGCACATGGATAGGAAATCGTGCAAAAAAAAAATAATGGAAAGCACCGGAGCACTCCTCGACAGATAAAGGAAACGATGCAAGAGTCATGAGCAAAGGAAAAACCCGTCATCACCACTTCACTAGTACGTTCTGCAGGTCACGCTCTTGCAAGTTGAATAATCTTGATTTTCGTACTAGAAAAAAGTTCAATAATCTAGCCATTGATGTGATGTACGTGAACTAGGTAATATGTTTTGCCTCGAACAGAAAATTATCCACGTGTATATATAATTCTGATGCATATATATGCGTACAACAATCAAAAGTATACAAACAACCGTTCCGTATTTTCACATGTATCTCAACACTTGTAAACAACTCCTATCCTATACCTTGCTGAAAACGTTATCTCGATCAGGAAAAGACCTCGGGAAACCTCGCCCTAGTTTCAGCGATCGCCATTCGGAAGAAATTCGGGAGGCTGTAAGCTTGTTCCACAGCAGCCGGCGGTACTACGATCAAAAGCTGGCACCGGCACATCGGACAGCTTCCCTTCATCTCGAGTCACCTCTGCACGCACCTCCCATGGAAGCTGTGTCCACATGAAGTCTTCTTCCACTCGAGCGTCGCCGCGGCCTCCTGACCCCGGCATATAGGGCATTCTTCGCCGTCGGATGGCGCCTCCACCGGCTTTAGCACCTCTGCCGCCGGCGATGTGGTGGCATTGCATGACTGCTCGAGCGGTTCCATGGCTACCGAAACTGAGCGCTTGGGCGTGTTGGCGTTGGAAATCTGTCTCGCTTGAGCGCTTCGGCGTACGCTACCGAAACTGCAGAACTCTCTTGGGCGTGCTGGCGTGGGAGATCTTGACTCGATCGTTTTGATCCTTCGGGAGGGTGTCTGGGTGGGGTATTTGAGGACAGGAAATCAAAGCCGAGAGGAGGGTGCGGTGCGGTGCGGTGGGAGTTGAGTTGGAGTCCGTTTCGAATTTGCGTTAGCGATCAGCGAACGGGTCGGATTCTGTCGCGCTAGGCTAGTCCAGGTCGCATGCGGCCTGCCATCGCCGCCCGTGCGTAGCGCGATCGACCGAGCTTCTGGACACGTGTACCGGTGGGCTCGCACGGCCGAGCGCGTACGTGTGCTGGGCACGGAGTCACGGACGATGCCCAATTCCTGGTCGGCCACTGTGGACGGGGAGCTAATTGGAGAGGTGGCGATCGACGCTCAACACCACGGCCCTAATCGAGTCCCTGCTGAACTTTTTTTGTGCTTAGGGGCTGTTGGGTCGCCAGCCACACTTTGCAAATTAAACTTTGGCTAGCCATATTTTACTAGGCATGTGTTTGGTTTGTGGTACACTTTTGGTTGCTATATTTTATTACCCCTATGGCACATTTATCATAGAGTTATCTTCAAATTTTGAAGGCTGCCACACTTTGGGTTGGCAAAATGTGGCTAAGAACCAAATAAGCCATAGTCTCTCACAACATCTCCACTCAGCGTTTTCCGTACGATTTTTTTGTCTGGACGCGAAATTTCGTCCAGTCGCGTTCCCAGTACGCCGAATTGCGCCGGATTTAGCCTAACTTTCATCCGGCGTTCCCAGACCGAACCCGGGACGCTGGGAACCGCCTGGAAACGCCGGGCACTGCGGGAAAACGTCTGGGCCAACCCTACCGGCATCCCTAGGCCGAGTTCCCGTGTTTCTTCTCCCGCCCCTCCTGCCTTTCTTCTCCATTTCCCGCCACATCACCCGCCAGTTCCCCAATCTCTCGCCCACCATGCCGCCCAAGGGTTTCGCCAAACCCCAATCCGTTGTCGGCGTGCCAAAGGAGAAGAAGCCGAGGAGGCCGACGCCGAGGCCAGATGGCTACACGGACGCCGAGTGGTTGAAGGAGTGTCGGCGGAGGAAGATCGAAACAGAGAGCCACAAGGATAGGACGGCGAGGTCGGAGATGAGGGAAGCGCACGAGGCTCCGGAGCGCTCCGCGCATACGACGATGCCACGCCCGACGCCGATGGCCGCCTCACAGTACGCCGCGCACTAGGGGAGACAGCCGAGCGTCGGGTCTCTGGTCGGGTTCTCGCCGATCTCGCCGCCATGCTCCAGGAGAGCCAGGCGTACCCATGCCAGAGGTTCTCGTCCTCCCCCGAGTTCGACGACGGGTTCAACCCGAACGTGCTCTTTCCCTACCCTGCACCTCGTACTCCGGCCTTCAACGTCGACATCAACATCCCCTACGCTAGCTCCCTGGCATACGCCGGCACCTATTCGGCCATGCACCGCGGTCCTCTTCCGTTCGCCAGCAGCAGCTCCTCGCCCATCCCCTTTGGCGGACAGGATGCCCGCAACGTGTTCGGCGGTATGGCGGGCGACGCCTACAAGTCGGACATGATCGCCTTCGGTTTCGCAGTCGCCGACTTCTTCACTGAAGAGCAGTCTCGGGCCGACGCCAAGCATGGCCTCGAGTCCCAGGATTTAGACGAAGAGGACGCCTTGGCCGAGGCATACACCGACCAGATGCAAGCCAAAGAGGACGCCTTGGCAGCGGCGAAGGGCAAGGAAAAAAGGCAAGAAGAAGGCGAGGACGACGGAGCCCCACGCCAAGTGGACGACGCTTGAGGCCCTTTGCCTCACCGAAGCATGGAAGTCGGTCAGCATGGAGCCCATCATAGGCGCAAACCAAAACTCGGATAATTACTGAAAGCGTGTGAAGCTGACGTTTGATGAGCACAACCTCATGGACCCGAAGTTCAGCAAGATCCACATGGAGCACGGCGATAAGGCCATGATCAATCACTGGGGACGCGTGCAGCAGGCGTGCAGCAAGTGGCACGGCATTCTCGAAGAGAGCGGCCGCACACAAGTCAGCGGCAAAAGCATGGATATCAAGGTAGTTCGCGGACCTCAAGCCTAAATTATGCTGACTTGATGACTATCCTAACACACTTCGCCTTGTCTGTGCAGCTCGTTCGTGCGCTCGGCATGTACAGGGACGACACCGACACAAAGTTCAAGTTCCACCACGTATTCGACAAGATTCAGAACTACTCGAAATGGGCGGACACTCGCGTGAGCCTCACCAAGAACAAGGACGGCGTGTACAACCTGGAGGCTCCCCCAGCTGTCGGGGAAGAAAGGCCGGAAATCGGCCAGAAGAAGGCGAAGATGCTCAAAGCTACAAGACTACCCGCCGAACGTCTCCACTCATCGATCGAGAAGTGCATCGCCGACTCCAAGGCCCATGCCGCGAAGAGGGAGGAGAAGGCCGAGGAGAGGTGGACGCAGCTGCTGTAGAACCAAGACAGGAAGCTCGACCTACTGAAGGCAAACTTTGCCGGCAAGAAGAGGAACATGGATATCCAGTTCCTTTTGGGCGGCGAAAACATCTTGGCGATGAGCCCCCAGGTCAAGCCCTGATACATCGCGCGCCACACCGCCATCCTCGACGAGGACGTCACTGCCAACACGCCGAGTCCGGTGCCTACCATCTCGGCCACCACTCCTTCATTGAGCTCGGCCTCCACCCCCTCCAATCCGTCGGCGGGTCCTGTCCTGACCAAGGAGCCCACCCCCGCCGCGCCAGACACGCCGGAGGAGACCATCCCCGTCGACGAATGGTCGCCGGATTTCGTCCTATTTTGTAATAAATTATTCGCCGAACCTTTTTTGGGCGTATTTCTGTCGAACACCTTTGGGGTGAGATTTCGCCGGCGTGAACAAAAAATATTCAAATATGTTGCTGATTTTGCATCGTCTAGGAACACCATCTGGGACCTCGAGTGGAAAAACGGCCATTCTCAAGCCGAAAGTTATATCCGTCCGGCGCTAAATAGTGCCGGATTTCGGTCTGAGAACGCACAACGAAGTGGAGGTGCTCTTAGGGCGCGGCTTAGCACGGGATTTTTTTTTTTTTTGCTTTTGAGAACTGGCTTTGCCGAACGCTGTATGTTTCGTTTCTATGAAATGAAGCTGGGAGCGATCCCTGTTAGTCAAAAAAAATTAGGGTACTAGTTAATGGTAAAATATCATACTGCTCTTGATGAGTTTGTTAAGGGGGTTGTACTGCAGGAAACCTCATCTGAAAAGGGGGAAGATCACTTACTACAGAAAACAAAAGGTATGCATCTAATGATCTAAAGAATAGGAATGGTTACAAGCATGTGCATGCAAATTCTGAAACTTTTTTTGTGTGGGTCCCTCCGTTTAAAATTTCTGTTGTTTTAGCTTTTGTGAAATGGATATACCTAGACGTTTTTTAGTGTATAAGTTCACTCCAAATCTACACACTAAAAGATATCTACATACATTCGTTTCACAAAAGTTAAAATATCTTAGTATATTTTAGAACAGAGGGAATATCATTTTACGTTTTGGGGATTAAATTCTGAAACTTAAGTTACAAATTGTGATATGTACCAGAAATCACAAAATGATTGAGGATACTCGTACTATGTTGCAATTTTAAACTTAAATACAATGTGATACGTGTAAAAAAAAGTACTCCCTCCAATCCAAATTAATTGACTTCGATTTGTCTAGATTCGAATGTATCCAGTATTAAAACATGTCTAAATACATCTGAATCTAGACAAATCTGAGTTAATTAATTTGGATCGGAGGGAGTAAAATGATTGAGGCTGCATACTAAGTTACCCCTCTATTCCTAACTACAGTATGTTTTTTAGAGCTAGAGCATATGACCCGTTTGTGGAAGCTTTAACTGCCGGTCCCCATGCTAAACCCGAGCATGCGATTATGTTGATGATTTCTCTAGGGGCATCAACATAATCAAGTCTAGGGACAAACATGTAGTGAGTTGGGTTTTTTTTTTTTTACCAACTGAAAAATCGGACTACGTTCTCATACTGTACCTTCCATGCAGTACCACTGTGCATGTCCGAAAGCATCCGTAGAAGTTGTCCGTAGATGTAGTACTGTTACTCGGGGTACACTTCAGAGTTGAGAGCTGTCCGCTGTCCTCGTGCTGCGAGACCGGTACTAGATTTCACTTAACGATGTTGACAAAGCTAGAATGCCATTATTAGACAACCCGATCTAGCTTTCCATTATTAGCAGCAGCAGCTAGTGCAAATACATCTAGGCAAAACCTTTTAAAATGAAGGCTCAAAGAGCACGGATTTTAAGTTAATAAAACCAAAACCGGCCACGAGTGTTACAACAACATGCTGGGGTTTCAGCTACACATTACAAGCATAGAGTACAACTCAAACACCACAAAAGAGATAGGAAAAGAAGCTAAGGCTAATCTAAGCAGACACCACTTGACTCGGTCGATGGAAGCATGTCTTGAGTCGTTCGCGAGAGTCACAGTACCTTGATCAAAACCAACGAACCTCACTTGAATCCACATTGGTAACCACGGGAATAGACGCTAGACCAGCATAAAGCAATACTCAAGAATCGACATGAGGAGGCTTCGAGTGACGCCTCCAAGGAGAGGAATGGTGCCCAACGGCGGCGGCGGCGGCACAAACAACGGTCGTGCAAAGCTTTCGCCAATTCCCCTAACCAGCAATCCCATCGAACTCGTCCGTAAATCCACTATCACATTGGCCAATGGCACTTGAAAATCATGACTACATTCATGGCACGCCACCGCCCCAAAACAGCCACCCTAGGCATCGAGACGGCCGCCGAGGGAAAATGAACCCAGTAAGATAGCCAAGCCAATAGGTCGACGGCTGGCAACGAAGATACCATGGGGGACTCCCGAGTCATTGCGGAAGCATAAGTCGAGCAAAGGCCTACGGCAAAACAAGTGGAGACAAGCGACGTGAACTAGCATCATGAAAGAGATGGACTTCATCATGATGCCTTTAGGAGGGGATACGACACCCACGGATATCGCTGGCGCAAGCAATGGTCAACACCATGCACGGCTTTCACTGGTGTCACATCTACCTCCATTCACCGGTCATCGCCACGAGGACGCGGAGACAAAGCGGGTGATGAAGCGGGTACAAAGACCTCTGACAACCAACTTGCTAGGGCTGTCAACCTACCTACCCAAGGACGCACGGTGACCCAGCCACTGCCAGGCATCGTAGCTACATGCACGACCGATCTTCCCATGATCAACTCCTGCCAACCCGTCCACACCAAGCCCGGCCCGCAACCATGAGGCCTAGATTTGGCTGTCGTCCCTACATCGCAGATCAGACCCTTGGCTCACACGTCGGTGATCCATACAACTGGCCTTCATCACACCAGATCAACACTCACCGGAGGGAGCCATGTTGCCTACACAGTCTGCCCAACCCAAATCGTCAGACCCCCCATGGATCCAGCGGTGCCCCTACACCCTAGTAGGGGCGGGCCTGAAGTAGACTGTTGATGAGGCTGATGGATGCCGATGGGCAGACCCAGCTTCATCGATCAGAGGAGTCGTCTGGGGACTAGGACGGCCATGGTGGAGAGGTAGGGGTGGAGCCCGATGACGCTCTCGGGAGGAGGTGGGGTAGGGATGGTGATGCAGAAAAAGATCCCCTCCGCCACCGACGACGACGAGGGGTGAGGGCGCACAAGGTAGGGTCGCCACCTGGGGTTAGGGGTGTTGCCCCGTTGTCACCCTAGAGTGACACGCGAACGGGGGAAGGAAGATGTAAGTAATCAATCTTTAGTTCTCTAGGAAAAACCTTGAGTCTGAATCCTATAGTGAGTGGTCCGCAAGCTAGCTAGAGCTTGAGCGGTTAGGGCATCTCTACCCGATCCCCAAAACTTAGAGGATTAAACTGACTCTAAAACATAGAGGAGTATTAATACTCCTCTAAACGTTGGTGGTTCCTAACCGCACCCATGTATTTAGAGAAGTAAACCTTTTTTGGCCCATTTCTTTCTAGAATTTCACATATGCATTTCATACATTTCAAATAGAGTTCATCCAAGCAATTTAAACATACGGATAATTCAAATACAAGAAACACAACACTTAAACAATAGACAAAATATAGTTCATCGAATCGAACAATTAGAAATTAAACATGCATAGAGTTTATCTAAAAAGTAGACTCGATCACCACATTGATCAAGGTCACCCAAAAAGAAGCATATCGACCATGTTTGGTCCAAAAAAACACCAACATATCACCTCATATGTTGTGGACCATCTCCGAAGAACTCAAACATCATTTCTGAAGAACTCATCTCCACCTCCTCCTAGGCCACCATCACCACCATCTCCACCATATCCATATCCACCACCACCATCTCCACCATCACCCTCACCTCCTCCTTGGCCAACTCCATCACCACCATCACCACTATGAAATTGTTGAAGGATCTTTTGACGAGTGAGCTCCCAACACTTTCTAGACATGGCATCCACGTTTCTTGGGTTCATGAACATGATAGCACGTTAATCGACATCTTTCTATTTTGCTATCCTATCCTCCTCGAGTGTAAGCCTACTCTCATTGACCTTGGCCTTCCTCTCTTCGGTGGCCATCTTCTTCCTCCACTTTTCCTCCTCCATGGCCTTGAGCTCGGCCCACCTTGCCGCCTTTTTCTCTTTCCTCTCGGCTACCAAAGCTTTCTTGGTCTCAACCATATCACAAAGCGCATATCCTCCTTGGAATACTCTCTTTTCCTCTCTTTTGCAAGCTTTGCCCCCTAGGTCCTCTTGTGTGGGTCCTCATCTTTCCTCAGCATTGGCCTCAATGGAGATGCTAACCCTTGAACTCTTTGGAGTGGTCTCCCAATTCCTCCGCACCCACTTCTCATTGCCAACGAACTCGGTGTAGCAATGGTGTAAGTTGAAAGATTTGCCACCATTAGATATGCATAGTCATGGAAGCTTCAAAGAGTATAAATTAAAGTGCTGCCAAAGGCGGCTTTCAAGTTATTTCCAGAAATAAGTTGATAACACGTACATTCTCTATGCTTAGTGTCATGGTATTTTTCCCGTTAGTATATTTGTTGTTTGTAATAAGCATGTGTTTGCCATGATCAGATAGTAGCATGCAGGAGACACAAGGTTTATACAGGTTCAGGCCCCAAAAACAGTGCTCCGTAAAAACCAAACCTACTCTTATTTGTGGTGTATGAATTATCTCAATGTATGCCCATTGGCGAACTCTAGAGATTCTAGGGCTCGTCTATGGTGCGTAGGAGATGATGTCTCTCAAGTGATATGGCAAGTGCGATCTGACCTCGCTCGGCGTCTCCCTAGTCCCTTTAGATATGCGAGGACCTAGGGTTACAGGTATCGGGTTATTCGCTATGTCGATGTGTCGATCTAACAAGATATTACATATCCGATCTAATGTCGGTTTTTAAATAACATCCTGAAAGATACTCGGAGATAACTGCATCTTGATCATCACGCGTGATCTGTGCTCGAAGGTTCCTAACCACCAACTTGTACAAGTTTGTGCATTTATTTAATAAAGCATCATGCATTCTTTCCATGCCATGCATCATGTCACCTTTGCATTTTATTTTATTTTTGTTCTTTCATTTTGGCCACCTTTTGTTCTTGTCGCATTTTTCTCTTCTATCTTGTGATCATCTCATTCTTCTGAAGGGGATCCGCAGCAGAAAACAAAAAAATTCCTACGTTGGAACCCCAAAACAGCCTAGGATCTATGCAGTAACGGCCAATGCGTAGAGAATACAAAGCCTTGTAGACCGTACGCGGTTAACGTTCAGCGGGAAACGTGGTTGAAGTAGTCATACTCATAGCAGATCTCAAGGTCGCGAAGCTTCTCGCAGGTTATCCCTTGCTCCTTCTTCATCTTCATCGTACAGTAGCTCCGGCCCATGACATTTAAGCGCCCCAAGTGGCGCCTCGTGTCTTCATACACATCCGGTGCACGATGAGACCTCCGGCTCCCCGATCCCGCCGGGAGTGCGGAAGTTGATATCCGGCTAGGAATCCCTGCTGCGTAATGGCGTACTGCAGGTGTGCCTCGTTCTCACAGCCCAGATTTGGGGCCATGGTCACAAGGGCTAGAGAGAGAGGGAAGGAGGAAGTCAACCAAAGGACTTTTCCAAATATTGGGTGTATTGATGTGTCTTTAATCCCACCCATGGGCACCCCTTTATATAGACTAAGAGGGTGTGCCTTTCTCAAAGCCTAAGCCATGTGGAACTATTCACTAAAGGAAAAACAGCAGGAATTTCGTCCTGGCCGGTTGGGCCGAATCTAACGAGCCCAACTAGTCAAGACGGAGGCAGCAAACAGTAGCCTGGGAAGGGAGCCCGTCGGGTGGGCCTTGGCTCGGCCCACCTCGCGCATGTCCGTCTCTCGCCCACGGCGGCGTGTACCGAGTGGCCTGGGTGGGCCGGCCAGACCGTGTGGTCCGCCAGAGGCAGCGGCGGCGGCCAGCTGCCCACCACGCGCCCGCTTGGGCCGGTCTGGCGCATGCACGCGGCCCGCCACCCTTGCACGTCGATGACCTGCGGCTGCAGCCGGGTGGGCCGACCAGGCTCGACGGCCCAGCTCGGCGCCCCGCTGCCCAGGTGCGGCAGTCAGCATTCCTCTGCCCCGTGCGTCGGATATTATCCGCCGCGCACGTGGGCTGTTAGCTCTTTTCTATTTTTCTGCATCTTTTCTTTTAGGCTAATTCCCTCTGGGATTTTGGCCTAATATAAAAGTTGTTTTTATAAATCTTAATTTAAATACTATTTAGAATATATTAATTCATAATTAACATATACTAAATGTATATTCAAATTCCCATTTATCCGAAAACACTTTTCCGGTCTTTTCCTTTATTCTTTCTCCGAACAACTTCGGATCTCTCCGCAGAACATTTATGTCCTTCTCTTTCTCTAGTATGATCCCGTCTTATGAATGATCGCTCTCATCGTACCCTTAAGTGTATCCTCTCACGGCTCAGGAATGCTCTAGACATGATCTAAATCAATGATCAACAGAGGGACCAGGGATATCCATGTGACCCCTATGTATTCCAGATGACAATGTCGTTTGAACCAGTAAATGTAGCATCTATATTCCTTTTGTTTCTTGATACGACTTGTCCGAGATCCGATCATTTGTATCACATACCTTGTTCAATCCCGTTCACAGCAAGTTATGTTTTCTTGTTACCGTGATATTACATCCCCGTGACCGAGTCACATGTTGCAACATTTATGGATGTAATCTCACCAAGCTGGTTGTATGTATCTTTACCCGTCATGTGGGCGAACAAATACCGCTCTTGACATATATTGCCTCTACGGTTCCTCCGAGTACCTAAACACGCCTTTATAACCATTGTATTACCAAGTGGTGCTTGATGCTATCTAAGCACTCTCAGAAGACTGTGATTGATATAGCCTCACGATCTAAGGAATTAGGAGTCTAGATTTAGCTGTTGCAACAATGAACTATATGACATAATCGTGTTGCAATCCTTCGAGGAATGTCCATCACATCATTCTCCAATGATATGACCCCATTGTCAATTGGCATAAATGCCCATGATCTTGAAACCCAGATCATCCTCATGACCAACGAACTAGTATGAATGGAGGCTACTAGGGACTTGGTTGTTTCATACCACACCTGTACCAATGTTTCTACTTGGCACGGTTATAGCACAATATGAAACTATTATAAACTAATTGAGATATGACAATAAAAACCTATTTATTATTTGCCTCTAGGGCATATCTCCTTCATCTTCATCTTTTCAACTTGATTCTTGCTCTTTCTCTCTCTCTCTAAATCTATTGCTTGGTTCCATCTTTCCATGATCCTCGTATTATTTGCAAAGTCGCATGTGTCTTTAAATTATTGCATTCTATTTCTTCCTCTCTTCTTGTCTTGTTCTTTTATAAATAAGGTAGTACTTGTGTGTTTTCCCATTGCAATACTTTAGATATTGTGAACTATCGTTTCAAATTCTAGTATGACACATCTTCCCTCTAAACCTCTTCTGAATAGATCCATGTTTTCTCATTTGGAATAAAGCTATTTTTGTATGTGGTTATTATTGCTTGTGCCTTGTTTATCTCTCTCTAATTCATGTGTTCATGCCTTCTATTATTTTTTATCTAATTCCTTGGAATCAACCTTTGTTTGATATCTTCATCTCTTGTTGGCTTGTTTACAAACCTTATTATTCCAATGATTCTTCTTCTAATCTAGCTAAGCTATCTACCAAACCTTCCTTCATCTACCATCTAGCTTCTTGGGCTTCTTCATTCATGGTGATCTTCATCCAAACTAGCTACTCCACTTAAACCTCTCCACCTTCTAAAACCCTAACTAGCTAAACCTAGCTAGACCCAAAACCATCTACTTCATCTAACCACTCTACCTTCAACCCTAGCTAAACCACATAATCCTCTAAACCATGGTGCAACTAGCTACACCCTTTCGGCCACCCTTAGCTTATCATCTACACCTAATACTACCCAAACGTAAAACCTACCAAAGCTAGCTACCCATCCAACCCCCCTCTCTTTGGACCTGGGAACATGACTAAACCACCCGAGCCACTCTCCTCTCTCTATTTCCAACTGAGTCGTCCCCACGCACCTGAAGCAATAGTCGGCAGCATCGTCTTCTCGCTGGAACCAGATCCTGTAACTTGCAGGAGTGAAGTCAGGGAAAACAAGAAGAGGAAGTCATTTGTACTGTAGTCTAAGTACCATGTTATTTACTTAAATTAGTTACTATAAGTTAATTACTGTAGACATAAAAAATTTAAACTAAATTTTACTGTACCATAATTTTGTTTGTATGTAATTACTCTAAATACATAGCCTAAATCTGTATTATACAAATTAATTTAAATAATTTTGGTCTTAATCTTATGGTTTGGAAGAAGTAAAGTTAGACTGTAGCTTCCCTGACTTCACTCATGCAAGTTAGAGGATCTGGTTGGTTCCCTTCTCGCCGCTGTCACCGACGTACGCGAGCCAGACCACCATGTCATCGAGACCCGCGGTGATCTCCTCTCCATGCTCCACCTCTCCTCGGTCTAATTCGCGTGCCCTAGTACTGCCATTCTTCTGTCGAACGGCATCAGTGCACCACTATCTCGTTGCTGTCCCCGATGTTCCACTCAGAACAACCATCTAACCATCAGTATGAACTCCCAGGATCAGCCCATCTGTAAGAAAAAGCTTCCGTTTCCATTCCGTCATTCAGCTACTTTCCTGAGCATCTTTCCCCAAAAGAATAGTGTGGTTCAGCGTTGCTATCCCTCGGTCTCCCCAATCAAGGGCTTATAGCAACCTCTATCAACACAACTATCTGAACACCTATTGCTTGCTTTAGCTCCAACTACTGCTAGCTTTAGCTGGAACTATCTTCCAACTCTCTACTTGTTCGTTGCCCGAAGGGCTTGCGGTGGATACCTAGGCACCCAGAGACGAGGAAGGGCGTAGCAAGCGACGAAATGCTTCAGGGAGTTGCAAATCAGCATAGATCCGGAGATTCCCAAATAGCAAAGGAATTGACGTACATGTATGTCACCGAAATGTGCTTGAGTAACTTCTTCGGGATTTCATCAAGTGTTTAGTCTACCGAAGGTAGTTTCTTTTTGAAAAGCGGGAGATATTTTCCCTCTTCCTCTATCCCTATCCTCTAGGTACAGCGTTTACATCAATAGAGAACCTTTTCCTCTGTATGAATCTATATTATTCCATTCCAATTTCTTCCCGAAACTTCCCAAAAAAATCCCGAATTGGATCCAAAATTGACGGGTTAATGTGAGCTTATCCATGCGGTTAGACACTCTTCAAATAGGAATCCATTTTCTAACTGGCTTTCGTGCTTTGGTGAGTCGCCCGAGATCTTTTCGATGACCTATGTTGTGTTGAAGGGATATGTATATGATCCGATCGATTGCATAAGACCCGCGATAGCAATAGAACGGGGAAAGTATACAAAAAAGATACTTCTTTTCAATTTCGATTATCTATATATTACTATCTCGTTGCTGCCCCCGATGATCCACTCACCGCTAGCCGTCTACAAGTTGTCTTCCGGCTTCCCCAAGTCCAGGCACATCTTGGACAATCCCCCGGTCGAAGTCCGCCGCCATAGGCTCGTCTCCGTCTTGTCTCCATCGTCGTCCACCACTTTCGCTGATGCTTGGACTGTTTGAAGATTTGCTGCAGTTTTTCCGTCAGATAACCCGAGCTCCAGATCCACCTCAAAAACCCGACATTGCTTGTCAGTCATCAACCGAAACTCATCCTGATGGCTAGAAGCTTGATCTGTAACCGTTTCTCTCAAGATCTAATCCTAGATTGACTGAATTCATCCCTTAATTTTGCTGATTTTCCCCCTGATGAACCTATCTAACTGAACTCAAATTCGAAAAACGCTCGAATTTTTTACAGATAAACCCTCAGGTTATCTATGAAAATTACATACTTCAGTCTTGTTTTGTGTCTTGCCAGTGGTTAACTTGCCCTGTTTTCTTTTGATTCCTCTAGGGAAAAACGTCCGTTCTGATATGGTAAAAGAGGCACATAAGAGGGTCATGGTTGCCAATCATCCGGATGCAGGGGGAAACCATTACCTTGCGTCGAAGATCAACGGAAGGATGTTCGGCTAGGAAAAACTAAAGGAGGTGGTTCGGCCTTCTGATCATATACTAGCACGAAATGTGGACATGTGGTCCTCTATGAAAAGACTATCTTATGTAATTTCGGACTCTGACATCTAGAAGGCAGACTAAAAACAATTCTCGACAGTCAATCTTAGATAGAGTAGGTTGTGTCACTGTTTGACACTTGATCCAGCTATGCTGTGCCCCCTAGTTATGAATTTGGTGTGTGTTGAGTTTTGCATGATATCTTGCAACATGGTGTATGACTCATTTGAGTACAAGCCTGTCTTGAATTTGGTGTGCATTGAGTCTTGACTCATTTGAGTTACATGTTAGGTTTTAGTCCTTGTACTGGAGTACTAGTCTCTGTTAGCTTTGCGACAAGTAAATAACGAAGAACGAAAATAAAATCACAGCAAGGGGACACAGATTTAATGTGAAAAAACCTCTATTACAAAGAGAGGAAAAAATCACGGTGCCAGCCAGCGAAGCTTCACTATATCAAGGAGTGTTTACACAACGCCGAAAATTTTCTCAGATACGAGTTATCGCAGCCGGCGGCTTACAAGAGGTTTATAACGGTGGAAACCTAGGCCTTCGACGATCCGTATCGGCCTGAGCCTTCGGCGACGGGCCTCGCTCTGCTCCGTTGTATAATTTGGATCAACATATAACAGTCTCTAGCCAGCTGATGACACAGTTTCTGTCGGGCATGCTGTATCGGAATGGACAAGAGATTGCACTGTTATACTACTCTCTAGTCTGCATTTTAGTTGTTGCTGTCGGAAACTGATACAGAGACAGGAATTGCCCAAGAAAGATGGACAGTTTGCGTTCTACTGTATTAGAATAATTTGGATAGGGAAACAGAAATGTGCCTGCATTTGTGTACGGTCGCGAGACGTAAATCATGGAGATCCGCTATCAATCTCACAAGTTCTGTTCACGAATCATGAACACGGGAGTCTGCAGTGACTGACTGCAATCAGGAGGGAGCGCGCTTGATGACCATCCAGGCGTGGAAGAAGTCGCGCACCGCGGCTTCGCGCATGCCCTCCACCGCGCGCTGCGCCTCGAGGACGTGGCGCCTGGCGTCGCCGACGAGCCGCCTCCCCACGGACCCCCACCCGCTGCGGCGCGGGGACTCGGGGGACCGCCAGCGGAGGAAGTCCTCGGCCGCGGCGGTGGCCGACGCCGCGGAGCTCAGGCTCTGCAGCGCGGTGTGGGCGCTGGGGAGGAAGGCCGCAGCGGCTCGGTCGTCGTCGTTGTCGTCGCGGCGGAGGAGGAGGCCGAGGGGCGCGGCGCAGCGGGCCAGGACGAGGCCGGCCTCGCCGTGGAGCGCGATGAGGCGCGTGATCTCGCGGTGGGCGGTGGCGAAGGGCCCGTCCGGGCCGAGCGCGCCCGCGAGCAGGTTGGCCCAGAGGTCGAAGCCGCCGTCGTCGACCAGCGTGTCGTGGACGCGCTCGTCGTAGGCGGGCGCGCCGCCCCGGGCGATCTCCTCGCTCTCGGCGCTGGTGGGCTCCGAGGCCACCTCAGAGCCGTAGCCGCGGGCAGGGTGGAAGGGGACCGCGAAGCGGTAGCTCTGCTCGCCGACGACGGCGGTGAACAGGGGGGTGCCGATGGTGTGCTCGAGGCCGCAGGTGGTAGGCAAGAGCGCACCGAAGCCGTAGCTGTGCTCGGACGCCTCGGAGACGGAGCCGCCTGCGGTGGTGCTCGAGGGAGCGTCGACGGCGTCGGCGTCCTCGAGGTCCTCGGATCCCCAGATGTCCTCGGCGAGCAGCTTGCAGGCGTCGGCGATGCTGGCGAGGACTGCCTCGGAGGTGCCGACTTGCCGCAGCGTCTCCGGCACCGTCAGCGCCGCCTCCATCCACAGCCGCTTCTCTTCCCCCATTGCGACTGATCGAGCTCTCGATCGGCTCACCGTCCCTCTCGCTCTCTGATGTGTGTAATGGCGGTGGATGAGTAAAAGATGGGTGTATAAGTATGCCGAACGTGAAATTACCGTGTGAGACTGTTCGTCTACGCCGGCGCGGCGAGGCAGTTGGCTGGACACGAAGGGGATAAATTCTTCCGTGTGGACCGCACCCCTGACCGTGAGATCTCCTTGCCACGCTGGCGGTGCACGTACACGTCTCGATGCGTTCGGAACGAAACGGGCACCCTCTCGTCTTACCTTTCTAAGCCGTGTTCTGAAAAAAATTAGTCCGAATGGGTTTTTATAGAGTACTGTATATAATCTTGTCAATTACACGTGTTCATGTCCGACCAATTTAGAATCCGTCCTCGTACTATCTTGTTTCCGCCCATACGTGGATCATGGATGGGTCATCCCGTTCTTGTGAAACACCCAATTAAAGAGTGAATTTCGTAATATCTCATGTTCGGATGCACATCTAACATTATATGAACAACGCTACACTTGTCACTCTCCTTTTACTTATTTTCCATCTTCCCTCTCCCTCCTCTCTTGCGACACCGAATTCTAAGCCAGCATGCATCGAACATGAACATGCCAATGCAGTGTCCACACCCTTCTGTTTGAAGGGCCACCACCCACTAGCCGCTGACACGGAACGACGACAGCCACGGGTGACAATGTCATGCGGTCCAGCCAGTGTTTGTCATAGGGGAATGTAGGTGGTGGTGGAGATGCGGCGGTGCTTCTCAACTTTCCCTCCTCTCCGATGGGCGGCGGTGGTGCTCACTACATCACGATGACCGTTAGTTTGGACACGTGGATGAGTTTCTTTTTTAAATTTTGCTAGTTAGGACTTTTTTTTGCAAGTTAGGACTGGTCTGCCCCCATTTTGTGACTTAGTGACAAATATGCACCTTCGTGCCAATTTCATATATACCATGGGTGCAATTTTCTCTTTTGTTTCTATTTTAGTAAAAAAAATATAATAACATACCACCATGCATGTACACATCGTCATTTCAAATCGAGATATTTTTGCTAGATATATCCGAGTCTAGACAAAACCAAGTTAACTAATTTGGGTCGGAGGGAGTACAAAATAAGAAATAGTTTGTGCGTAACAACACATTATGACAGGCTCCTCACCATTTCATGGTCATGCATGAGGAATGCTGCGAGTCACTCTACGCCACGCCGTCACGGCGTAGTGATCTCCTTTTTAGTTTAATGTACGTCACTCTAATAAAATTGGTGATTTTGGCGCTGTAGACGATTAGAAAGGGTCTTATACATTGTGCTTGAGTATGTTTTGCTGCTGGAGGTTTGGCCTTCAGTTTTGTGGGTCCATCTACGTACGTTTCCGAACTCACTACATCGTCTTCAATCTATGTTCCTTGATCGAGCTAGAAACATCAATATGGACAAAAGTTTAAATTAATTCAGAGTGGAATTAGGAATTACATTTCTGCTGGTAGCTAGTATGTTAAACAAGCATGTTTAGGATGCTCCTTGACATCAACTATCTAGTCTTAAACTTGTGATGTTGTGATTTGTTGCAGACTTGCAGTGTACTAGCAAGTATATCTGGAGTTGTGAAGTAGCTAGCCAGGAGCAATTGGTTATTGGACTGTTGCCTTTTGTGGCTTAGTGACTGCGAATCTATCACTATGATCGATCAGTTGAAGCTCTGAATTTAAGTGGTTGTTACATGGATATATATCATGGAATTAAATCATATCGTTAAAGGAGTTTGCAGAAAGAGTTAAGATGCAACAGAAACAATCTAACTGATCAACACTTGAAAAAGTAGTTTGATTGATATTCGCCAAAGTCTCACAGCAATCTCGGTCATTCAATCCCCTACCGTTCCACCCCAAGATATTCATCAGCAGCTCAACATGGACACATCACAAACCCAACTCAAATTATCTGAGAGTTACAGTATACAATAGCAGATAACAGGCAGCAGTCTAACATTTGATGCCAGTAGACAATTTCAAGGAGCTGGGACAAGTACCAGCAGCCAAGAAAGGTGCCGACGCACACCCAAACAGGAGCTTAGCAAAATTTTCTAAAGAAACTAACATGAGGAAACTGAAGTAACTTGAAGCAAGCAGCAGGAGGATCAGATCAAACGTCAGCTGTGGCATCAGCTGATCCGACCTCCAAGTCTAGACCTGCAGCACCACCATGGGTAAGCAGCGCCTCATCTATGGCGCCAGTCCTCTTGCATCATTACTAAGAAAAAGCTTATCAGTGGTGCATATTTTTTGAATTCTATGGCGCATATTAGATGCGCCATTGTTACCTCGCCACTAAATTTTATTTCTGTGGCGCATATTGATATGCGCCACAAAAATCTGGCGCATATTGCCAATATGCGCCACAGATTATTTTTTCAAATTTCAAAAAAAGCGGGCTAGATCTCAAATTTCTGTGGTGCATATTGCCAATATGCGCCACAAATTTGTTTTTCAAATTTCAAAAAAATGCGAGCTAGATCTAGATCTGGATCTAGCACCGTCGAAATTTGGTCGGAATTTTGTCCCATGTCCGTGGTCGAAAGTGGGAGTCACCGGAGGAGGAGGTCGCCAGGGTGGAGGAGGAGAAGGAGGTCCGCCGGAGGAGGTCGTAGGAGGTGGTGGAGGAGGAGGAGGTTGCCGGGGTGGAGGAGGAGGAAGAGGCCATGGCCGGAGGTGGAGGAGAAGAGGAGGTCACCGGGTGGAGGAGGAGGATGGTCGCCAGGGTAGAGGAGGAGGAGGCCATGGCCGAAGGTGGAGGACAAGGAGGAGGGAGGAGAAGAGGAGAAGTTCCACCCAAAAATTCAAAGTGCGGAGGCGGAGAAGTGTGGAGGAGAAGTAAAGGATAAAAGGTAGGGAGAAGGGACACCGACGAGATTCAAAATTCGAATCCCGCCCAGCAATTCTGTGGCGCATATTGAGAATTGTCTCCCCCTTTTTTATTTTTTGGCAGGAAAAAATCTTCTTTATACCATAACTTTTTACTCTTTTCGAGTTTGGGGATTCTTTAAAATTCAGAACAGACTTTAGCCGTTGAATTCAAATAGGAAATTTCGAGACGATCGTTTTGATAGGTTAAACATTTTTTCGGTATCATATGCAAAAGTTATGGCCGTTTTACCATGTCATGACATTTTTTTGCAAAATACATCGAAATTCATGTTTTTCAGTTTTCCCTACAACTATAACCCAAAATATAACTACATCTCAAAGGAATTATTTTTTTGAAGTTTTCATTTTTTTTTTACAAAACTGAAAAGGCGATCCACACGCCGGGGGGGGAGGGGTGAGATCTATTTTCTACTTTCTATGGTGCATATGTGTATATGCGCCACAGAATAATCACTTTCTGTGACGGATATAGGCATATGCACCATAGAATTGTCTCCCCTTATTTGGTTCTAGGTCCCATCAACTTTTTGTGGCGCATATGTCTATATGCACCACGGGAAAATATGCGTCACAGAAACACACATTTCTGTGGTGCATATGAGTTCCATGCACCACAGAATTGCTAAATTTTAGTGACGTTTTTGTTATATGTGCCACAGAATTAATTTTGTGAAGCATACTTTTTTTATGCGGCACAGAAATTATTTATATATGTAGCTAGTTTCTTAGTAATGCATCCCAATCCTGAACATAGCACACGTAGCTGCCAGCATATGAGTAACCTCTTCTCCGTCTTGTATTATGCCCATGCCACGGCACACGGCCGTTTCAGCAGCTCTGGCCACCGGCGCCGCCTTGCGCCGCTCCTTGATCCTGGTGCTTGCACCCCTCGGAGAGTAGCCCATGTTGGGGCTGCGTCTCCGCAGCCCACACAGCCCCTCTTCTTCCTCACTCTCTCGCTCTCGACGAAGGTAGAAGAAACATATTACTCCCTCCGTCTAGAAATAACTTACTTAGATTTCTCTAGATTTGAATGTATCTGAAAACATTTTAGTATATAGATACGTGCGAATCTAGACAAATTCAAGTCAGTTATTTCTGGACGGAGAAAGTAGTTTTTTTCCCGGCGATGAACGCCACCACGGGCGCACCGACGCCCTGCTTTCTTTTTTTGCTGGCTTGGCAACGGGCAGTAGTACACAGGGGGGCCTTTATAGTTTATACACGGGGCTCGCACGCACGCGCTCCACTCACCCACGACGACGTGCTCCACGATCCGCTCGCCGTGCCTCACACCGCGCATGACGCGGCCAGCACCAACGGATCGCCCAGGCTGCCCCCTATACTCTCACAAACTAACTGACTCTAATAAAACTAACTCACGCGACGCACACTCTAGCTAACCAATGACTCGAAACAAGATTCGGTCAGGTTTATTCCTAACAGCCCTGAGTGCGGGCGATCATCATACCCACCAGCGTCTTCCTCCGGTTCACCGGGCGCACCAGCGGCAAGGATGTTGGCGGAGAGAGCAGCGGCTGCCGCGCGAGCACGAACATCGGAGTCTGAGGCAAAGGACGAGACACGGGAGGTGACGGCGCGGTGCGCGGGGAGGAAGGGGTGCGCATCAGAAAACTGTTGGAGACGAATGACGGCGTGAGCGGCTCAAGGGACGCGTCGAACCCAAGCGGGCGTGCTAGCAAATGCATAGGGAGGAGCGAAGACGGTGCCAGGAACTCTAGAGCATGGCCCACGTAGTCAATGACCAGGCTTCCCACACCAGGCGCAAACTGAACCTGCGCCAGGTTCGCGCCCTCCCTGGACAGCAGCACGAGCAACAGGCTGCTTCCCTTGGTTGATGGCAAGGATGGACAAACCACGGTTGGAGATGAGGGCAGGTCAGGCGTTGACGAGGGGTCCTGGCCGCCCTAGATCGGCGCCTGCTAGCGCCTGGAGAGACCGACCGAGCCATTGACTTGCCACGGGAGGGCTGGACACCCAGCGCCCAGTGGCCATCAGCGGCATCTTCAGAGTCAGAGTTAGCATCATACCAGGCCCGTCTGAGTTGGCCCTCGAGCTCCACGGCGTCGGAGCCCAGCGCATCTGGCTGGCCATCTTCAGCATGCACTGGATATTGGGCACCATCAGCATGCACGTCAGCAGCGTCATCAGCGAGCTGGGCATCGCCAAGCACGGGCCCAGAGCCCTCCATCTTGCCTTCCCTTCGACGCCCGCCATCTCTGTTACTCGAGTGGTCACACTCGCGTCCTTTCTCTTGCCTGTAGCGGTTATGATAGTCAAAAGTTGCGCACATGGATCTATTGCAAGAAACCCTAGTTGTTTGAACTTGAATCATTTACACAGTTTAAGCTTGAACTCATGGCTAAGATAATAACATGAGAGCTATTAGGGTAGAACCTCTCATAAGGCTATTCTTGATTGCATCACAAACATAAAACATCATCCTCATATATAAGTAATGTCGGTGTATTATCGTTTCTCGACATTTTTAGGTTAAACTACTCATGATCTGGACGAAGTTAATGTGGCACTATCTTTCATGTAATAACAGATATACCTTCACGAACCAACATCCAATTCAACAAAATTGATATTATTATGTTCTGTCCTAGAACTTTAATGGACGCGTAGTCCTGTAGACAAGTTTAATATCTAATATTTTAAATGGTTGTTTACAGATCTTCTATGATATCACTATGCCCTTATGTTGTTATTCATCTAAAATATTTTACCAAGATACGTCCCCAAAAAACCATTTCCTTTTCTTTTGTGAGAGCCTGGAATATGGTTGGTTTTGCATTGTTCATACTGGAATTTTTACAAAGATACCACTAGTATCAGATGGCACAAAGTCAATGGAAGACACATTAAATTATAGTAACAATAAATAACTTGAATGTCAAGGAAATTAAATGATAACATACCTCATAAAGTAGCCATGTTCACCCGCAATGCCAAGCTCTGGACAAGGGTTGAACCATTTTGCAAGGTTAACCCTACGTCTTCCACTTACAATGGAGTCAACAAATTTTTTATCAACACAAAGAGCATTCAGTATGTTAACAACAGTTTTATTTAGAGGTCCATCATAGGTCAGAAGTATAAATCTGTTGTTCGACTTCTTGTATCAGAAACAACAGAATCTACAATAAGCCTTTTGAAGTTGTAGTAAGAAGGGTTCACCTAGATTGCTCCACTCAATGATGGCAAGCAACCTAGTCGTGACATGAATAGCATGCCCATCCTCTTTAGTGCATCACCACCAGAATCATCCAAGCCTGGAATTCTTTGAATACCAACAATGTACTCATATGGTGTTAGCTTCATATCATCCCTCAGCATAGTACGTCTTTCTTGTCCTGAGTCTCGTCTTGGGATCCTACCGGTGGTAGACCTCGCGATGGTCCTTGTGGAGGCCCAGGAGGAGGAGGACGGATCACTGCCTGAGGTGCAGCAGAAAGACGACCAACATTGTTAAGTATCAACCTGAACTACGGGAGATGTGGGATTTGGTAGACTGCCCTGAAATAAACCCTGCCTATGTGATTTGGGCTTTTGAAGTTTGGAAAAGAAGAAATGATCTTCCTTTTTTCTTTCCATGGCCTACAAACATTACTAGATGATTAGGGACGGCCTCTTTAGGGTTTAGAGGTGGATTCATATAGTAGATCTGCTCTCCCAAACCATTGAAATCGTCTGTTCGGAGCAGGAATGTGCCCATGAAGACTATTTCCTGCATCCATCATCCGACGCCTATTACATGGTCGCGTTAGCACGTGCCACATCGGAGTTGTGGGGCGCCTCGTTGCTACCACCAGGGCATGTCCAAACAAAAGTTGGACCCATGCCAAATAAAAATAAATATGTTTCTACTAAAATTTTATACTTATTTTGACTTATCGTATTATAGCATTAATAAATACAATTTGTTTTGAAAGAAAAGCGGTGGAGAACTCCCCTCCACCCAATGAGTTTTATTTTTGAAATAATAAGAACCTAACTTCGTATCCATGAGAATTTGAACCTGGGATGTCTGGTTCGTACATTCACTCTCCTAACCAAGTGAGTTAGGCTCATTTCCTTATTAATAAATACAATTTATTAAGTTACATATGGCATAACTAACCACATGTTTCTGAAAGTAATTAGTTATAGCGTTCTTTAGTTAAGTTGTAATGTATATCGTTCAAAAGTTTGCTTGTGCAAAACTAAAATTATATGTTGTGATAGGTTTCTACTTGATTTAATTTCCCAATGTTTCATATGAATTTTTCTGAATGCATATGTGTTGGTGTTTTAAATATCCTGATAGATGATGATAGTAATATTTAAAAAATTCTTCAACAAATATCTTAATTAGCGGTGGTTCTAGTTTGTTATTAGATATGCATAGTCATGGAATCTTCAAAGAGTATAAATTAAAGTGTTGTCAAAGGCGTCTTTCCAGTTATTTCCAGAAATAAGTTGACAACATGTAGATTCTGTATGCTTAGTGTCATGGTATTTTCCCCTTTAGTTGTAAGAAGCATGTGTTCGCCATGATCAGATAGTACCATGTAGAAGATACGAGGTTTATACAGATTCAGGCCCCGGAAACAGTGCTCCGTAAAAACCAAACCTACTCTTATTTGTGGTGTATGAATTATCTCAATGTATGCCCGTTGACGAACTCTAGAGATGCTAGAGCTCGTCTATGGTGCGTAGGAGATAATGTCTCTCAAGTCATATGGCATGTGCGATCTGATCTCACTCGGCGTCTCCCTAGTCCATTTAGATATGTGAGGACCTAGGGTTATAGGTATCGGGTTATTCGCTATGTCGATATGTCGGTCTAACAAGATATTACATATCCGATCTAATGTCGGTTTACAAATAACATCCTGAAAGATACTCGGAGATAACTGCATCTTGATCCACTGCATGATCCGTGCTGGCAGGTTCCTAACCGCCAACTTGTACAAGTTTGTGCATTTTATTTAATCAAGCATCATGCATTCTTTCCATGCCATGCATCATGTCACCTTTGTATTTTATTTTATTTTTGTTCTTTCATTTTGGCCACCTTTTGTTCTTTTCACATTTTTCTCTTCTATCTTGTGATCATCTCATTCTTCTCCATCTTTTCAACTTGATTCTTGCTCTTGCTCTCTCTAAATCTATTGCTTGGTTCCATCTTGCCATGATCCTTGTATTATTTGCAAACTCGCACGTGTCTTTAGATTATTGCATTCTATTTCTTCCTCTCTTCTTGTCTTGTTCTTTTAGAAATAAGGTAGTACCTGTGTGTTTGCCCATTGCAATAATTTGGATATTGTGAACTATCGTTTCAAATTCTAGTATGGCACATCTTCCCTCTAAACCTCTTCTGAATAGATCCTGTTTTCTCATTTGGAATAAAGCTATTTTGGATGTGGTTATTGTTGCTTGTGCCTTGTTTATCTCTCTCTAATTCATTTGTTCATGCCTTCTATTATTTTTATCTAATTCCTTGGAATCAATCTTTGTTTGATATCTTGATCTCTTGTTGGATTGTTTACAAACCATACTATTCCATTGATTCTTCTTCTAATCTAGCTAAGCTATCTACCAAACCTTCCTTCATCTACCATCTAGCTTCTTGGGCTTCTTCATTCATGGTGATCTTCATCCAAACTAGCTACTCCACTTAATCCTCTCCACCTTCTAAAACCCTAACTAGCTAAACCTAGCTAGACCCAAAACCATCTACTTCATCTAACCACTCCATCTTCTACCCTAGCTAAACCACATAATCCTCTAAACCATGGTGCAACCAGCGACACCCATAACTTATCATCTACACCTAATACTATCCAAACGTAAAACCTACCAAATCTAGCTACCCATCCAACCCCCCTCTCTCTGGACCTGGGAACATGCGTAAACCACCCGAGCCACTCTCCTCTCTCTATTTCCAACCGAGTCGTCCCCGTGCACCTGAAGCAACAGTCGGCAGCATCGTCTTCTTGATGGAACCAGATCCTCTAACGTGCAGGAGTGAAGTCAGGGAAAGCAAGATGAGGAAGTCATTGGTACTGTAGTCTAAGTACCCTGTTATTTACTTAAATTAGTTACTGTAAGTTAATTATTGTAGACATAAAAAAATTAAACTAAATTTTATTGCACCATAATTTTGTTTGTATGTAATTACTCTAAATACATAGCCTAAATCTGTATTATACAAATTAATTTAAATTATTTTGATCTTAATCTTATGGTTTGGAAGAAGTAAAGTTAGACTACTGTAGCTTCCCTCCGTCACTTCACTCCTGCAAGTTAGAGGATCTGGTTGGTTCCCTTCTCGCTGCCGTCACCGACATACGCGAGCCAGACCACCATGTCATCGAGACCCGCAGTGATCTCCTATCCACGCTCCACCTCTCCTCGGTCTAATTCACGTGCCCTAGTACTGCCATCCTTCTGTCGAACGGCATCAGTGCACCATTATCTCGTTGCCGCCCCCGATGATCCACTCGCCGCTAGCCGTCTATGAGTTGTCTTCCGGCTTCCCCAAGTCTAGGCGCATCTATTGGACAATCCCCCGGTCGAAGTCCACCATCGTAGGCTCGTCTCCATCGTCGTCCACCATTTTTGCCGATGCTTGGACTGTCTGAAGATTTGCCGCAGTTTTTCCGTCAGATAACCCGAGCTCCAGATCCACCTCAAAACCCGACATTGCTTCTTAGTCATCAAACGAAACTCATCCTGATGGCTAGAAGCTTGATCTGTAACTGTGTCTCTCAAGATCTAATCCTAGATTGACCGAATTCGTCCCTTAATTTTACTGATTTTCCCCCTGATGAACCTGCCTAAGTGAACACAAATTCAAAAAACACTCGAATTTTCTACAGATAAACCCTCAGGTTATCTATGAAAATTACATACTTCAGTATTGTTTTGTGTCTTGCCAGTGGTTAACTTGCCCTGTTTTCTTTTGATCCCTCCAGGAAAAACGTCTGTTCTGATATGGTAAAAGAGGCACGTAAGAGGGTCATGGTTGCCAATCATCCGGATGCAGGGGAAACCATTACCTTGCGTCGAAGATCAACGGAAGGATGTTCTGCTAGGGAAAACTAAAGGAGGTGGTTCTGCCTTCTGATCATATACTACCACGAAATGTGGACATGTGGTCCTCTGATGAAAGGACTATCTTACGTACTTTCGGACTCGACATCTAGAATGCAGACAAAAAAACAATTCTGGATAGTGAATCTTAGATAGAGTAGATTGTGTCATTGTTTGACACTTGATCCTGCTGTGTTGTGCCCCCTAGTTATGAATTTGGTGTGTGTTGAGTTTTGCATGATATCTTGCAACATGGTACCCTGCTTTACAACATGGTGTATGACTCATTTGAGTACAAGCCTATCTTGAATTTGGTGTGCATTGAGCCTTGACTCATTTGAATTACATGTTAGGTTTTAGTCCTTGTACTGGAGTATTAGTCTCTGTTAGTTTTGCGACAAGTAAATAACGAAGAACGGAAATGAAATACACAGATTTAACGTGGAAAAACCTCTATTACAAAGAGAGGAAAAAACCACGGACGCCAGCCAGCGAAGCTTCACTATATCGAAGAGTGTTTACACAACACCGGAGATTTTCTCGACTTATCGCAGCCGGCGGCTTACAAGGGGTTTATAACGGTGGAAACCTAGGCCTTCGACGATCCGTATCGGCCTGAGCCTCCGGCAACGGACCTCGCTCTGCTGCGTTGTATAATTTGGCTCAACATATAACATTCTCTAGCCAGCTGATGACACAGTTTCTGTCGGCCATGCTGTATCGGAATGGACAAGAGATTGCACTGTTATACTACTCTCTAGTCTGCATTTTAGTTGTTGCTGTATCGGAAACTGATACAGAGACAGGAATTGCCCAAGAAAGATGGACAGTTTGCGTTCTACTGTATTAGAATAATTTGGATAGGGAAACAGAAATGTGCCTGCATTTGTGTACGGTCGCGAGACGTAAATCATGGAGATCCGCTATCAATCTCACAAGTTCTGTTCATGAATCATGAACACGGGAGTTTGCAGTGACTGACAGCAATCAGGAGGGAGCGCGCTTGATGACCATCCAGGCGTGGAAGAAGTCGCGCACCGCGGCGCCGCGCATGCGCTCCACCGCGCGCTGCGCCTCGAGGACGTCGCGCCTGGCGTCGCCGACGAGCCGCCTCCCCACGGACCCCCACCCGCTGCGGCGCGGGGACTCGGGGGACCGCCAGCGGAGGAAGTCCTCGGCCGCGGCGGTGGCCGACGCCGCGGAGCTCAGACTCTGCAGCGCGGTGTGCGCGCTGGGGAGGAAGGCCGCGGCGGCTCGGTCGTCGTCGTTATCGTCGCGGCGGAGGAGGAGCCCGAGGGGCGCGGCGCAGCGGGCCAGGACGAGGCCGGCCTCGCCGTGGAGCGCGATGAGGCGCGTGATCTCGCGGTGGGCGGCGGCGAAGGGCCCGTCGGGGCCGAGCGCGCCGGCGAGGAGGTTGGCCCAGAGGTCGAAGCCGCCGTCGTCGACCAGCGTGTCGTGGACGCGCTCGTCGTAGGCGGGCGCATCGTCGCCCCGGGCGATCTCGTCGCTCTCGGCGCCGGTGGGCTCCGAGGCCACCTCAGAGCTGTAGCCGCGGTCGCCGCCGCGTGCAGGGTGGAAGGGGACCCCGAAGCGGTAGCTCTGCTCGCCGACGACGGCGGTGAACAGGGGTGTGCCGATGGTGTGCTCGAGGCCGCACGTGGTGGGCAAGAGCGCCCCGAAGCCGTAGCCGTGCTCGGACGCCTCGGAGACGGAGCCGCCTGCGGTGGTGCTCGAGGGAGCGTCGACGGCGTCGGCGTCCTCGAGGTCCTCGGATCCCCAGATGTCCTCGCCGAGCAGCTTGCAGGCGTCGGCGATGCTGGCGAGGACTGCCTCCGAGGTGCCGACGTGCCGCAGCGTCTCCGGCACCGTCAGCGCCGCCTCCATCCACAGCCGCTTCTCTTCCCCCATTGCGACTGATCGAGCTCTCGATGGGCTCTATGGTGTGTGTAATGGCGGTGGATGAGTAGAAGATGGGTGTATTTATACGGATGCGAAACGTGAAATTACCGTGTGAGACTGTTCGTCTACGCTGGCTGGACATGAAGGGGATAGATTATCTGTTACGGTCTGGGGCCCACATAATCTGTTGCGAATCAACAAACCAGTACTTCTTCTGCGTGGACCACACCCCTGACCGTGAGATCTCCTTGCCACGCTGGCGGCGCACGTATGTCTCGATGCGTTCGGAACGAAACGGGCACGCTCTCGTCTTATAACTTTCTAAAAAAATAGGCCGAATGGTTTTATACTTACTTCGATCTAAATTAGTGTTCTTAGATTTGTTTAGATTCAGATATATCTAATCATGCTTTAGTGCTAGATATATTCGAATCTAGCAATTTAAAAACATTAATATGGATCGGAGGAGTATTTTTGATCGATGAAACTAATCGTATCAATAAGACGTGTTCTTAAACTACACACAACCAATTTAGAATCCGTCCTCATGTATGTTTCATACTATCTCGTTTTCGCCCATACAAGGATGGGTCATTCCATTCTCGTGAAACACCTATTTAAAGAGTGAATTTCGTAATATCTCACATTCAAATGCGTATCTAAGAGCAACTCTAACCAGTCTCCTTTAATCTAGAGGACTTTCGGCTGAAGAAAATAGTAGACTTAAATTTTAAGTCCTCTAAACGGTAGCAGTCAGATTCGATCCCCAATAATTTAGAGACTAAAAAATTTTAGCATCATTTTTAAAAGATCTCAAACATATGAAGTTCAAACATGCATAAATAATATCTAAAAAACATCACATTGATTAAGTTTGATCCAAAAGAACAACATATCATGTTTATGTTGTTGAGGCCACCACCATCTTGGCCATCTCAAACACCATCTCGGCCATCGCCGGCGCCACCACCACCACTCTCTCAGGCCAAGATCTTCTCACGGGCAATCTCCCAATACGCCCTCGCTTTTTCATCCAAGGTGGTTGGATTCATGAACATGATGGCGCGGTCGGCATCCTCACTCTCCTTGGCCAATTTCTCCGCCTCAAGTGCAAGCCTTTGCTCTTCTATCTTCTTCTCATTCGACATTCTTTCTTCTTCAAGTGCAATCCTTCTTTCCTCCACCGCCAACTTGGACTGCCACTTCTCTTCCTCTAGAACCTTGAGCTCCTTCCACCTAACCTCTTTGTCCTCTTTGCATTCGGCCGCCAATGCCTTCTTGATCTCGACAAGGGCATTGAAATCCTCCTTGTAGGCATCGACACCTCCCCTCTTCTTCCTCTCCTTTGCAATCTTCACACCGTCTGGCCTTTTGTTGGGCTCATCTTCGTCCTCATCATCATCGATATCAATGGCCGAATGTATTCTTGCCCTCTTCAGTGTGGTCTCATAGTTTCTTTGGACCCACTTCTCATTGCCCTCCAGCTCCTTGTAGCAATGAAACACACTAAAGGCTTTGTGGCCACCTCTCTTGTTGCGGAGCTTGTACATGTCTTGGGGATACTTGCCATGTTGGGTGACCGGCACTCCACTCGGTGGTGCATTGGCCACCCACTCTAGGCCGCCGACCCATCGGTTGCATTGCTCAAGAATGGTTTTGTTGAGGGTTGACCTCGTGGGTGGCTCGATCTTTCACGAATCCCTTTCAAATCGAGGGGGAAGTGCGGGGGAAGGAGAGAGCGGATGAACACAACGAACTCACGCACGAAGAACACAATGAACACACTCACGCAAAGACACAATACAAGCCAATAGCTCACACCGGCGGTGACCGGTCCGGCAGAATCCCTAGGATCGGCGTCGGGCAAGGTTCTCTCTCTCTAACCGGCATGACGAGTGGGGAGTCTCGGTGAGATCTTGGCATCTTGGCAAAGGGACTCCAATGCCAAGGCTGTGTACAACGAGGGAGGCATGATGCAAACTCCAACGAGGTTTGTGATATTTGGCTACTCCTCTATCAAAGGAGCATGAGGCAAGAACTAGATAGATCCACAAGGGTGTCCACTAATTCCAAATATCAAGCCTAGGGTTTACAATAGAGGTGGGGGACTATATATAGGCTAGCCACTAATTCAAGGGTATTTTGGGAATAAAGATAAGTTCTGGATGGACTAAGGGGTACATGGGCCGAAGGCCCAAATGCTTTAACATTCCTATCAACACACGGCCCAGAGACTCGGGTGTAGCGGGCCGGAGACTTCGGTGTAGGCCGGAGATTCCGGTATATCTCTGGTCCGTCTCCGGAGAGGGTGTTAGACTGTCCGCGAGCCTCAGTCCGGAGGCTGGTCCGGAGTCTGGCCGGAGACTCCGGTGCGTTGGTCCGGAGATTCCGGTCTGCCAGACCGGAGACTCCGGTGTGAGAGCTCCAGCACCTTCTTCTTCTTGTCCTGCTCCTTATACTCCATCCATAGGGGCTTGGCGACGTGTTAGGGCTTCATAGCTGAGAATGCATAGTATATTTGCATGAAGTAGCAATTCATCCAAGGATGTATCAAAGTCACATGAGGAGAGGAGCGAATTCACCTTAGCTTGGAGGATCTTGGCTCGGGCACGAGTCATGGGTCCACTTGGGGGACTTGGTGGTGTAGATGTAGGGGCGTCCGTAGGACGAGCTGCCTCAGCTACCCCCTTGGGAAAGAGTCGTCCTCGACTCTTCATGGTTATCATCTTGAACATCTCCATGGTAAGGTGAGAGGTCCTTGACATTGAATGTTGAGCTCGCGAGATACTTTGAGGTTGGTATGTCAACGATGTAGGTGTTGTTGTTGATTCTCTTGAGGACCTTGTATGGACCATCTCCTCTTGGTTTGAGCTTGGAGTCACGCTCCTTGGGAAAGCGCTCTTTTCTCAAGTGTATCCATACAAGATCACCTTCTTCGAAGACCATTTCTTTATTGTCCTTGTTGAGCCTTGATGCTTAGCAAAGGACTTGTTGCTCGATAGTAGCTCTTGTTTGTTCGTGAAGCTTCTTCATAGATTGGGCACGCTTGTCAATGTACATGTTGGTGCGCTCGTGGAGAGGAAGTGGTAGGATGTCGAGCGCAGTGAGGGGCTCGAAACCGTAGACGATCATGAAGGGACTCATCTTGGTTGTAGAGTGCTTGGCTCGATTGTAGGCAAACTCGGCGTGGGTAATGTATTCCTCCCAATCCTTGAGGTTTTCTTGATCAACACACGAAGGAGGGTGCTGAGGCTTCAGTTGACGACCTCAGTTTGGCCATCAGTTTGCGGGTGTGATGCGGAATAGAAGAGTAGCTTACCGCCGAGCTTGGCCATGAGGGTCTTCCACAAGTAGCTCATGAATTTAACGTCGCGGTCGGAGACGATTGTTCTTGGCACACCGTGAAGACGGACAATTTCCCTAAAAAACAAATTGGCAACATGTGAAGCATTGTCGGTCTTATGGCACTGTATAAGTGTGCTATTTTGGAAAAGCGATCCACAACGACAAATATAGAATCATGACCATGCTTAGACCCAGGCAATCCTAAAACAAAATCCATGCTAATGTCGGACCAAGGTGCATGAGGAATAGGCAATGGCATATAAAGACCATAAGGGTTAGCTTGCGACTTAGCTTGAACACATGTTGTGCATCGTTGAACGTAACGCTCCACGTTTGCTTCATTTTGGGCCAATAGTAATGAGTGGCGAGCTTGTTTAGTGTCTTGTCACGGCCAAAGTGACCCATGAGGCCTCCACCATGTGATTCTTAGAGAAGCAAAAGTTGAAGAGATGACTTCGGAATGCAAAGCTTGTTTTGTATAAATAGAAATCCTTTATGCAAATAGAAATCATCAATTCCTTTATCAATGGAGCACTTTGCGAAAATTGGTCCAAAGAACGGGTCGAAAGCATACGAAGTTTTGATTTCATCGAGACCCAACACGTTTACTTCAAGTCGAGTAAGAAGGCTTGTGTGCTTGCGAGACTAAACGTCTGCAACTACATTATCTTTGCCCGTCTTATACTTGACAATGTAAGGAAAAGACTCTATAAACTCAACCCACTTAGCATGTCTCTTGCTCAAGTTGGCTTGGCCTTTAAAATATTTCAACGACCTATGGTCGGAATGTATTATAAATTCCAAACTGTTGCATATTTTAACACTCGTAAAACCATCAGAAGTCTACAAACTGTTGCATATTTCGAGACATAGAGTATCTCTCAACACTTGTAAACAGCTCCTACCTCGTGAAAAACGTTATCTCGATCCGGAAACGATCCTGCTGGCCCTATATTCATCAAGCACCATTTGAAAGTAATCCGGAGGTCTGTAAACTTGTTCCGTAGCAACAGGCGGTACTATGATCAGAAGCTGGCACCGGCACATCGGACAGCTTCCCTTCATCTCGAGCCACCTCTGCACGCACCTCCCATGGAAGTTGTGTCCACATGAAGTCTTCTTCCACTCGAGCGTCGCCGCGGCCTCCTGACCCCGGCATATAGGGCATTCTTCGCCGTCGGATGGCGCCTCCACCGGCTTTAGCACCTCTGCCGCCGGCGATGTGGTGGCATTGCATGACTGCTCGAGCGGTTCCATGGCTACCGAAACTGAGCGCTTGGGCGTTTTGGCGTTGGAAATCTGTCTCGCTTGAGCGCTTCGGCGTACGCTACCGAAACTGCAGAACTCTCTTGGGCGTGCTGGCGTGGGAGATCTTGACTCGATCGTTTTGATCCTTCGGGAGGGTGTCTGGGTGGGGTATTTGAGGACAGGAAATCAAAGCCGAGAGGAGGGTGCGGTGCGGTGCGGTGGGAGTTGAGTTGGAGTCCGTTTCGAATTTGCGTTAGCGATCAGCGAACGGGTCGGATTCTGTCGCGCTAGGCTAGTCCAGGTGCGAGTCGGATTCGGTCGGTTGCTCGATCGCATGCAGGCTGCCGTCGCCGCCCGTGCATAGCGATCGGTCGATCGAGCTTTCTCTGGGCACGGCCGAGCGCGTGTGCTGGGAACGGAGTCACGGACGATGCCGAATTCCTGGTCGGTCACTGTGGACGGAGAGCCAATTGGAGAGGTGTCGATCGACGCTGGCTGAACACCACGGCCCTGATCGAGTCCCTGCTGCACCAAGACGACGGGCACGCACGCGCACGTCCTCAGCTGCAAGGCGCTCAGCAGGTTCACACACAAGTAGGCTCATCATCCAGCCGCATACGGTGCGACAGTCTTGGGCCGGCGTCACGAGCGGGCACGCGTGCCCCCTCCGCCGAAGAGCGCGCTCGGCGAGCCACCTGTGCGCCCCCCAAACACGGCGCCGGTCCTCTAAAGGAAAAGAGAGATCCAATCACCGCGTTGCGCCGTAGCAGGCTTGGCAGTGCAAGTCCTCTGAGACGTCGGCGATCGCACACACGGCTAGTCCCCTTGGATCTGTGCCGGTGACACGACCGACGCGCATCGCTGCACCGCTACTGACCGTGCAATGCTCTGTACTACAAAGCGTGCCTGAACCTGAAGGAAGCGACTGAATAATCCACGCTTGGGAATCGGTGGTGCTTACCGGACTCGCGGGCGCCGGACAACCATGCATGCCGTTCACGACGACATCTTTCCTGCACGTGTGCCTCGGAAGAACACAGGGATGAGACAATGAAAGCTAAACATACCAGGGCGCAAAATGCGAAAATATGGGAGCCAAGTTGCCATATATAAGTGCCAACGTCAGCGCGCGTGTCTACGTGGACAAAATACGAGGCATTGTTGGCCTAAAGGCAGGTTTGGGATAATCAAAGTGGTTCTAAACTACGCGCAGGTTAATTCGCGTCCCACGGATGTTATATATTTACACTTTTTTGCTGTTGGACTGTATATACGTAGATTTTGTACAACTTAATCTGTATAGGAGTACACTATACTCCCTCCATCTCAAGGCTTAAGACATATAACTTTTCTATGTACTACAGTTGCCACAACCGTTTTAGGGTGTTGTACATTTGCCCACAATTACTATGTTTTACAAGGTATCAGACTAGGTCGACTCGCCCATGTCTTCCGCCGCCGCAGCCACGCCGGCCTCTGCTGCTGCACCTCCCTCGTTCGACGCCATCTCTCCGTTCTCGGCATTGCATCCTCTTGCCTGGGCCTATCCGCACCTAGGTCCACCGGTGATGGCTGCCCATGCATCTCCACCTCCGCCTCCTTTGGTTGGTCCGGTCGGGCAGGAACTTCCTTCAATTTGTGCTGGAGACGAGTTAGGTCGGTTCCTGATGCTCCAGAGTGGCGGCTCGGGGTGGTGGGCACGGCGGCACCTTTGCAGCGGGTGGCGTTGTCCCATGTGCATGCCAATTTCCTTGGACGTGAGGACAGCGAGCTTGTTTGCGTGGAAGACGATCAAGGTCCGGTGGTCGCCAGTGTGGTTACTCCGGTCCAGATCTAAGAAGCATCTGCTTTGAACCCTTTCAACATGCCCTCTCTGTTGACTGCGTGTGAGGTGTGTTGGCTGATGGCTAATGGTAGGTGGCCAGTTGCCCGGTTGAAAGCCTTGCTCGACGGCGGTAACGCTCTTGTTCGTCGTTACCTCCGTGGGTTAACTTTTCACCTTCCAACTTGACTCCGGGTGAAAACCTTGGTCCGGTCTGCCGGGCCGGGCAGCTTGGTTAGTTGGTTTCGTTCCCTTCTTGGAGGTGCCATCCTAGGAACCTTTGGTTCTCTTCAGCTAGTCATCGTGGCTTGATTTTGGTGAATGTATGTGGTGTTGGCTCATGATGTGGTGTGGCTAGCGGTGCCGGCTGTGTTCGAAGCCTCTTCTCCAATGGTGGTCTGGTTTCTGATTGCCATTTGTTGCTCAAGTGCGCTATATGTCGTCTGACGGTGCGGCGGCCTTCGAGCCTGGGCGAGGGGGCAGTGGTCCCTCTTCGGCGATGGACGGATGGTAGCATGACGCGTCTGCCCCTTTCGAAGTAGACGACGACCTATCTTCGACGGCTTGCTAACCCCACTGGTTCGCCCGACATTGGTTTCATGGTTTGTCATCTAGCGCTATGGTGGATGAAGATTTAGACTCTTATGGACTGCGCTTCATTCCTTTTCTTGTGGTTGCATGTTTTGGTCTTTGTTTCTTCATCTATTGTTCTTCCCGGCACCTTACCGTGTGCTTTCATTGTAAGTTGGTTTTCCCAACATCCATCTTTGCTTGTACTCTGTGGGCGTTAAGGGTATTATTAATTTATTGTCGGGCGAAAGCCTTTTAGTAAAAAAAAAACTTTTCAAGACACACTTCGTATGGAGTATTGCACACTTTGTACCGGTTTTGCGATGCGCAGATATACCGAGAGCTGCACGTCATGCCATGCCACCGGTAGAAGGAGGAAGGGTAGTGTGTCGATGGCCACGTCAGTTGGACCTGCAGCGCGACGCCTAGACGCCCGTGTTATTACGCGTCGACGCTATCGCCGCCCGCCAACGGCTACCCTCATGGCCGACGTGATGTCGAAATCAAACCGCTGTTCCAAGGTGACCTTGGTCGAACACATGGCGACGGAAGACGAGATCAGAGTCAACCTGCTCTACCATGACTTCGTGACGCCGGTGGCTCGCCGCGCCTGCTGTGGAGGACAAGCATGCGCCTGCTCGTGACGCTGCCCCAAGTCTGCAAGAGTGAACCTGACGAGTGCGTTGTCGCAGCTATCGTGTAATGCGGACGACGTGGGCGCGGACTGGTGTAGCACGAACTCGATCAGGGTCGTTGTGTTCAGCGCCGACACCACTAGGATCGCAAAATGGCACCCGATCCGCGCGCGCTCCGTAGTTAAAATTGGTTTTAGCTCAAAAGGATTCAGCAAAAATTTCTAGTAATTATTCTACTCTTTAATCTTGATGGGCAGGGAGGCCGCTGTGGGCACTTGCCGCTTTCTTCCTCTGCAATGTGGGCCTGTGTGTGTGGTTGTGGCACCGAAACATAGTGGCTGTTTTTCCTGCACGTGTGCCTCCTGATGGTGCCCACCTCTCCGACACCAGTTCTTGGCGATGGAGCGAGGATGCAGAAGCTAGGATTTTGGCGCCAACCCCTCCGACCGGTCCCTAACTGACCTGAGGCTCAACGCGACCACCCATCATACATCACACCATCGGCGACCCATTCCCTTCCTCCATGCGCTACGCACTAGTTCACCTACCAACCGTCGCTGCCATCTCCTGCTCCCGCATAGGCCATCGTTGCTTCTATGCCCCCACAACGACCGGCGCTGCCCTCCCCCAGACCAGAGGTGGCAGAGGACATGCGCTACAGTGGCACTGGATAGGAGCCGCAGCCACAACCTCGGAGGAGGTCGCCACCCCGGACACAGCCCAACGATGAGGTCGGCACGCGAGGCCACCCCAGGTCCGCGCCCTCCTCTACTGCAATAAGGTATACATTTCCCTTTAGTGCTTGATTCTAAAATTATCATGTAAATTTCCTATTCAAGTGGAGTTGTGTAAGAGGCTATGTAGTTTGTCTCAGGTTACATAGTTGTTAGTCGACTGTTGGAACTAACAGTGGGATTTTCATGACTTGGGAGTAGCGGCAAGTCCATGGTGTTGATGGGCGCGATCCAGTGATAGGGATCTCCACTTAGCAGCTCCACGCCAAACCTAGCGACCTCCATGGCGAGGTTGGTACCCCTTTCTCGGTGATTAGAAATGCTATTCAAAGTATGTACCTTGGCCTTGATAAGCAACCTATAAACTCTTTAGTCTCCATTGTTGTGGTTGACAGAAAGAATAAACCTAAAGCAAATGTTGTTTACAAGAATGTTGTAATAATCTCACTATGTGTTCAGTTGCATTTCGGCTTGGCAACATCAACTCCTCGCATTGGTGGGTTACCAGCGGCACACCAAGCTCCCCTAGGGGTGCCTTCTGTTGGTCCTTCTATGCAACAAGATAAGTTATTTGCTATTTTTGGCTTATGGTTACGGGTGGTTCTTGGGAGAGGACAGAGAGGGAATGACGGTTTCTAGTGTTGAGGTTAAATGCGAGGCCACCACTGCACATTAGGTTACCATCCATGTTTTTAGGTCTAACATACTATGTCCAATCTGCTCATGCATGTAGACTTTTGTTAAGCATCTTTATCAAGGGAGATATTCTGATCACAAGTTGAGAGAGGAATATTGAATTTCTTTTGTGAAGAATTTTGATAGGTATACCTCCATCTTGGAAATAGGTTCAGTTTTCCAATATTAGGAAAATAAGCTTGCCACTGTTGAACAGCCTAAGAACATTTCTTTAGCAAAAGCAAAAAATAAATCTATGTCATTGAAAGTATTATGATTTCTGATTATCATTTGTTGATGTACAACAATTTGATCGAAGATGGGATACCATTCTATGTCTCGGTCACAACTTCCAAGGATGTACATGAGATGCACATATTGCCATCACTCTCCTTCTAGAGCTGAGCATGGTTCGATATTTTTTGTTATCTTGCCATGTGCTTTCGTGCAAACATTGACTCCCCATTTACTATGTTTTTTGATTCACCGCGACAATTGTCCTTCTCTATACAATGGATAATGAGTGTCACTTGATCTAGAATGGTTTTCTTTGTTGGGGTTCTAATGATAGCCAATGTTCCTGGTTTTCACAAGTACAAAATATTCGGTGTTGTATCCTTATGTCATTTTCTAGGTGTTGTTTATAAAGTCAAACAAGAGGTAGGTTCGTTACCATATAGTTAAACCAAATTTCCGTTTTCTCGTCTCTCAGCCTTTCTTATACCCGCACTGACCTCAACGGTATCCAACCAGCTAAAAATATCTATACCCATTAGCTCATCACGCCAACAGTTCTCTTGGGTTGACTGAACCTACCTATCCGAAATCCCTGTTGCCAACTTCTTACTGCACAGAAGCAATGGAACATTATGTTTTGGGTCGTCAGATCTCAGCTGAATTTAATCTGATGATAATTTGAGGCACACGATTGTGCCCGTGGACTGGTTTCTTTTTTCACTCTTGCTTTTGGTTCTCGCATGTCTGTGAATGGCCCCGTTAATTAATAGAGAAAAACGCCAGTTTAGTCTATGAAGTTGCCGTGGATGTGCGTTTTGGTCACAAACTTGCAAATCGTGAATTCTGGATCATGAAGTTGCCACGCGCGTGCATTTTGGTCAGACCGTGACAGCGCCGTCGAAACGTCGACAACGTCGCACGTGTGGGGCATCTCTAGCTATAATATTGCGGAAAACCCCTTTATTTTTTTTGCCGCTGGATTAAATTGAATCATGTAATGAATATTTGGAGCAAGTTTAAATTCAGTTATGTAATGGATATTTCTAGCATGTTTAAATTCGGTTAGATTTCAGTGTTGTAATGTATATTTCAAGCATTTTAAATTCAATGATGTAACATCAGGCTGTAGATAAATAGCAGGCATGACCATATAAATGCTTGTATGGTCTACCTGTAGATAGCATATTGTACATAGATATTTCATGCATTTGATAAATTTGATATGCAAATGTTTGTCTTTTTTACCTTAGCTGCTCTGGTTGGGGACGGAATAATGAGCTGGGAGGGTGTTTTTTTTGCATATTATTCCGTCACCTGCCTTAACACAACGGCACCGACATGCCACTTCATCGAGCTTTGGCATGGTTTTGATGGTACCATCACGGACTGACTAGAATACACGCGTGTGGCAACTTCGTGATCCGGAATTCACGATTTGCAAGTTTGTGACCAAAACTTAACATCCGCGGCAACTTTATAGACTAAATTGGCGTTTTTCTCAAATTAATATTGGCCGGCGAGGCAGTCTATGGGTTGTTTACCCAGCGCACGTGGAAACAATTTTGAAGGAAAAGGCTGGATTCCTTTTACTTTCCGTTTCCCATCCACCCTACCCCGTTGCTAAGCCGTGAAATAGAGAGAGGGGACGGACAGATGAGCCTACAGATTTCAGGCGAAATCGCATGGCCTTCTGCCACCTCCTCCTGCTGGACGGACGATCTAGGATCCGGTAGTCCTCCACACCCTCAACTTTGGGGCTGACCCAGAGAACAACCCCTGTAACCGAGACATGTAGGGGAGCCCCCGACTACTTGTGATGCACATTTTGTTTGTTCTAATAAACGGATACAAGATACAACATTATTTTGCTATCTATTATTTTCAAATCATTCAATGCTAAGTATTTTTTCAGTATAGAGCAGAGCAAACCATTCACGCTTTTAGGTAGATGTATCTCTGATGCATGGAAATGATATTAGTTTGGAGAAATAACTACGAAACATGCTATTTTTATGAGAGCTTTGAATTGGAGCATAAATAAATTTATGAGAGCTCTCAATTATCCTGTTAATATGCAATCTTTTTTTATACTCTAGTCAGCCGTCCAGACTGTCCTCGGTGAGACGCAGAGGTGAAAGCAGAGGTGGCCGAGAACGCTCGGTTGCAAGAAAGGCAAGGGTTCCACCATAAACAGTGAGAGAACACACTGGACGAATTACACCTGAATGGTCACAATTAAGTGGTATGCGAGTCTATCGCAATAAAAACTTGGGGTGACAGAGCTATGCAAGTGGCGAGACGAAGCACGTGTTTTTCTAGTTTAAACTAAATTTAACTTTTCACGGAATTATCGTGGTTTGCCGTTGCAACCCCTAGCTACCAGCACCAACTGGCCCCTGTCCCCTATTGACCGTGTATCCGCGGTCAGTCATGCCAAACACTTGCCCATCGCACCGGCACCGGCACCGGCAACGCTTGGTCCCTATGACATGGTATAAAGAGAAAAGCAAGAAGGAAAAGACAGAAAAATAGTACTGTTTCGCCAAAAAAAAAAGGCTGACACGAGGGCAACGGGCGACACGAAATTCGCCTGAAGCAGCTTTCCGCGTCACCAGCCGTACTATCCTGTAGTACTGTACTAGCCAAGGTCCGGGAGGAAATCGTTGGGCCGGGGACGACCGACCGATCGATCGATCGATCGATGTGCACGGCGACAGAGCGCTGCGGCCGAACCCCCCTCGGTCCTCGGAGGTGGAACGGTGGTCTTCTTTCGCTCCTTTCGGCCAGGGTGTCGCTGAATGGGCCATTCGGCTAGGCTGTCGCCGAGTGCTCCACTCGGTCTGGCTGTCGCCGATTGAGCCAATCGAGCCGAGCGGGCCCGCCACCGCATGCACTCGGTGACAGCGACGCCGAATAAAATTCTATTCGGCCACGTCCACGCCGAATAGACCACTCGGTCTGCTTCTTCCCGATTCGTTGCATTCAGCCACGCCGTCGCCGATAAATACCTACAACTGTAAAATGCTAAATTCGCACAACACTTGTGAAATTAATTAAAAAAAGTGTATTATTTAAAAAAAATCGCTACGACATGGTATAAAGAGAAACGTTGCTAGTTCTCAGGCGCCTAAGAATTTTTTAAGTCTCAGTCGTCTCTTTCACCATTTGATATACCTCGTGATTCGTGCAAAGTGAAAGTTACACATGAGTTGTACTGAGAATTTAATGAGTTATAACTAGGTTGTAATTGAGAATTAGCATAAATATTAGTATGTCATCAGCGAGTTAGACGTAAGAAGTTCTCGGTCCTGAGATATAATCACTCTCAGAGAGAAAAGCAAGAAGGAAAAGACAGAAAAGTAGGACAATTTAGCAAAAAAAAACTGACACGAGGGCAACGGGCTACACGAAATTCGTCTGAAGCAGCTTACCGCGTCAGCAGCAGTACTAGCCAAGGTCTGGGAGGAAACGTTGGGCCGGGGACGACCGACCGATCGATCGATCGATCGATATGCACGGCGACAGCGTGCTGCGGCCGAACCCCCCTCGGTCCTCGGACGTGGAGTGGTGGGACCCAGCAGAGCGGTACCTCCCCAAAATAGCAGAATTAGACCGGTAACGACGAAATCGAACCGGACTCCTACTCCTAGTCCTACCGCACGTCCTCCCGGCCTTTGCCATCCATAAATAAATACCCACCCAAACTCCCTCCCGAAGAATCAAACGAGTCAAGCTCCCAGTCCCAGCTCAACCAAATCGACCGGTCGTCCAACGCCAACACGCCAAAGTATTCTGTTTCGCTAACGCGCGTTTCTATTTCCACTGCATGGAGGTGCTAAAGCCGGCGGAAGCGCCGGCGGACGGCGAGGAATGCCCCATATGCATGGGTCTGGAGACCGCGGCGGCAGCGTCGGAGTGGAAGGAGACGGCATGCGGACACAAGTTCCACGGCGGGTGCGTGGAGAAGTGGCTCAAGACGAAGGGAAGCTGCCCGATGTGCCGGTGCCACCTTCTGACAGTACCGCCTGTTGCTGCGAAACAAGTTTACCGCCCTCCTAATCCACACAGACAGACGCTACTTGAAGTAATAGAGGCATCCTGATTGGTTTCCGAATGGATACAACCCTTTTAATTACGAGAGGTACTATAGTTAGGAGCTCTTTGGAAGTGCTGACTGGTGAGAGACATGTAATTATGTCAAGCTATGTAACAGCTCGTATGCTTTCAACGATTTTAATGTACTTTCAAGGTAAAAGAATAAAGATATATGTAGGTCACGTGTCAGCCGAAAGTGTCTTTGCCTCCCGAGCTCCAATTCTCCTTTTAGTTATTACTAGCAAAAGGACCCGTGCGTTGCATCGGTCGATAATTGATACAGATATAAAAAAATATACCTATGTTTTTTTTTTGCAGGTTTTAGGCCTAGTTTTAGTTTAATATAAAAGTCGCATTGGGGTTTTACCTATGTTTCTGTCCAAAAAAAATGGTTAAAGTGACGATACATGCAATGTCAACTCGTATATTTCATGCCCAACTAACATAATGGGTGGCCCATTTGGATGAATTATGACAATTTTTAGAATAATTCATTCTTACGAGATTCATCCAAGCCTAGCCTGCTTTATCCTGAAAAATCCACAGGAATAAAACTTATATTTGTTCTGCCATCACCCCTAAGAAATAGCAGAAACTGTAACTTATATTTGTTCTGCCATCACCCCTAAGAAATAGGGGAAACTGTCATAGTAACCGACTTTTCCCTGCATCTAAAATTTCATCCACGTCTCTGGAAACCTTGAAGATTAAACACATCAGTTCAGACCCCTGCGCACGTTCTTCACGACCTCTTCTAACGAAAGTCAAGTTTTCCTATCTGAAAACCTTGAGGGTATTAATGATTTTCCACTGATGGTGTTGGGCCAAGCTAATCACCCTCGCTGCTCTAAATCACCAGCTTCAACTGAGGGAAGTTCAGCCCAATGATTCTCCTCACGAAAACTTTTTCTACCACTTGGGGAAACCGTCAGATAAAAACAACAGGAAGCAAAGTAGGAGATCTGGGCGTCCCTTACCGTCGGAGCTTCCACCCACCTGTCGACTCAGATCAGGCCATAGATCACACATGCGGAAGTGGAACACCAAGGTTTTGGCGCTAAATGAGACCAAAACCGTACAGAAACGCCAATGCTCGGCATGGCGCCATCCACCTCCATCTATTTCGCCCTGTGCAAGCTATGCTGCCGCTCGCCCGCCACCTTGCTGTGCCGCCTCGCCGAGCCTGAGGCTGGAGCATGGCACGGTACTTGGACCCGAGCGAGCGGAAGGTGCCGTCGTGCGGCGCTGCTGTCACTCATATTCTGATTGATGGTCTCGAGTTCGGATATGCCCATACCCTCACGGTGCTCAGCTGCTAGAACGCCTCAAGGGCCACCACCACGCCGTACCTCCTGTCTCCGTTGAAAAAGGGCATGACATTGGCACTTGAAGTGGACCATGGAGCTTGCCGACGACCGCTCATACAGATCAACCAGGTGCATGTTGTACATGGTGAGCCAGCGCTGCCTTCGGCGCACGACGACTCGAAAAGCTTATTGTCTGCCCGCCAGCCAGCAGCGCACACCTAACGGTGAGGAAGGGAAGAAGTACAGAATTGACCTGCTTGGGACAGGCGATCGCCGTCGTGGAAGCGCGGGACAGAGGCCGGGTTGCGGAAGGTGGGAGCGGGGCGCGCGAGTGATCAGGGTTTCGCACACGAGGCGACTTGCGACGGAGGCGGTTTGTTTCCTTTTATCTTGGGTCATGTTGCCGTGGTGGCTGCAGTTCGGCAAATCGTATCAGATCGTGAAAAACACGCGCGGCGTACCAAAATGAGAATCCTCTTCTTGTTTGAGTCTATCCTATCGATAGGCTACTCTTTTTTCTTGCGTGTTACTCCTGGCCGAATCTGTTACGTACCTAACCGAGAACGATGCTACCGGGGAGTCCTAATCCGCTAATCGCCGACCGGGACAGCCATGTTTTATTTTCCTTGGATTGGATGCTGACGGGTTTTTAACTTACCAATGTCACTGTCGGTAAATTAGCGTTTGGTGGGAGGGTAATATGGTTAAAAAAAGCGGAAGCCGTAAGAAACACTTCGTACTTTATTATTAGGTATAGATTATTTTAAATATAATTAAATTTTTAAAAAATAGTTCTACATAGAGTAAATGTTGTATCCACAAACACGCAAAAGTCAACCCGAAATTCTTTGTATTGTGGGCTATAAAAAGTAAAAGAATCTGATAAATTTAGAGATTTGAAAATACGCATATACATATTTACCATTTTGTATTTTTTATGTAGTTCAGAACACAATGTATTTTTTTAGGGAAGAATGCTATTGGAGCTCCACGCACAACCTTGGCTACATAACAGAACTTTTCCCCCACGCCGCCACGGAGAGAGAAAAGAGCTCTCGCCCTAGGGCACCCGCCTTCCAACGCCGGTCTCCGGTGGCTCCTCCCGCCGACGACTTAGGTCGTCGATGGTGACGGGGATTGCCGGATCTACGCGTGTGGATAATTTTAGGCTAAATTAGATTCGTTTTTAGGCTGTTCATCGTCTTGGCTTTGGGGACGACGATGACGACGCTGAATAAATTTTCTTCAGATCCTTCCCTGGTGGATTTGGAGATCGGTCTATCCAAGCAAGGATGGTATGGCGGTGGCGACATCCTTGTGGTGGATCTGTGTCCTTAGGCTCCATCACTGCGGCGGCGTTTGCTCCAGCGCCAGCGTGGAACCTGGGAGGTAGTCCAGGAGTGGATGCATATTATGATCTGCATCGACGACATCTGGAAGATGGTGGATCGTGTGCTGGGTCCGTGGTTTGTGGATGGCAGGTGTGGTTTCCTCCTTCGACGTCTTAGTCGTGCGGGGGTGCTAGATCTAGAGCTCGATGGCGTGTCCGGGGTGTTGCCCCGGTCTGATTCATTCAACGGCAATCGTTTCACCTTTGTTGAGCCCTCTTGGAGGTCCGCAAAGCTGCATGTCAGTGATGGAGCCGCATCGAGCTCGGGTGAGGAGGTGATCCGTCATTCTCTCCTTTGGTGGCTGCTGTGGTGGTGCCAGAGGCAGGTGACGGGCGTTGTGTCAAGCTCAGAGATTTCTTCGGTCTAGATTGTTCTTTCTTGGCTGGTTGTCCTTTGCGCAAAGGCTTGCATTTTGCCGTCTATTCAATTTTGTCAGGCCGGTGTTTACGTGGCTTGTACTATGATCTTTATGATATATGAATGAGACACGTATTACCATGCAAAAAAAAGAAACAGGAAGCCGTCTCCTGTCCTCAACCCTAGCTACCAGGCCACCGTCGGTCGGACCTTCCCGCCTCCCCTCCCCCTCTACGACCCCATCCACCTCCCGGGTCGTCCCCGCGTGGGCGACTCCGGTGCTAACCTACAAAACTCCCTCCGACGGTTCTCTCTGGTCGATGTCGTCGCGACACCGGTGGTGGTGTCCATGCCTCACCTTCGAAGGTGGCCGACGGACCCCTTCGTGCGTCTTATCGGCCTTCCATCACGCGGGGAGGTCTAGACCAGAGTGATGCGAACGATGGGAGGCCTGCGGGGTGGCGACGCTCGCCGATGCAGGGGATGGCTGCCTCGTGGCTCGGAGGCAAGGGGCAGGTGGATTGGAGCCGGCTACAGGCCTGTTACGATGACGTGGCCATGGAGGAGGCTAGGCCAACCCTAGGAGGCGCGTTGCAATTCGGGATCTTGTGGACTTGGGCTCGATCTACTAGTTCCATCGTCGAAAGCCAGCCGGCGGTGCGGGGACCGTTGCATCAGCATCAATAAAGGAGGCGATCCTAGAGGTTCTTCCACACGAAGATGACGATTTGCTTGATGTATGCCCTCGTTATTCTAGCATGGAGGGGCGAGTTCCGGAAGGTTCTGCCGATGAACTCCCATGGGCATGTCATGTCTGAAGACTGCTAGATCTGAAGGTATTCCGTCGTGCGTACCCATGTTTTTTTCTGGCCGTTTGGCTTCAAATGGAGCGTCATGAAGCTATGCTATCTGTTACCATCACGTGTCATGTCTTAGACGATCCATGGTAAAGTCAGATGCGGAGAATGCCATGAAAGCAGGAACATGAGGGCTAGCCATGGTGATTTGAACCTTTGTGGCTTTGAGGAACTAACTGCATGATCTGTCACTCGGAGCAACGACTGTTTGTGGAGGCTGCAACGCTAGCGACGCCGGTAGCCAGAGCGCCCCCGGCACCGGTACCGGCCTTCCTCGTAGCCTATTCACCGGCGACGCCGGTAGCCAGAGCGCCCCTACCCCACTCGAGCAAATGACCGGCTAGACCTACGCCTACAACACCGAGGTATGTATCTACCACCGACCATGTGTTTTGCTTCAATTCTTGTCCGTGACGGCAGTGAGATCCAAGCACATGGCTTAATAGGGTTGATAGGATACTCATACCAACAAGTTGCAACTTATTTTTCGGAAGCTTATCTGAAAAGAACTCTAAGGTTAAGCATGCTTGGCCTAGAGCAATTTGATGATGGGTGACGACCGTGAAATGGGTACCGGGTGCGCATGAGTGAGGATAAAGTGCGTAAAAAAGACTAGTGTTGGTTTGTGGGGCCAGTCTAGAGATCCTAGTAAGCTACCAGGAGTAACACTCCCGGGGCCCAGTGAACGGGGTGTTACAAAGTGGTATCAGAGTCGATCCTCACAGGTACACGAACGTATGCGGGTCACTGGAGGGACATATGGAGCATGACGCGTGTAGGCACGATATGGCACATGTGTCGACACTGGACGCACAAACGTGTGCCAAGAGGGGACGTTCCTAGCTTGTGCTTGATCGATGAGGGCATCGATCTTCTAAGGGTGGCTGTATATGAGATGCAAGCACATGGCTTAATAGGGTTGATAGGCAACTTTTTTTCCGAAAGCTCAACTGAAAAAACTCTAAAGTTAAGCGTGCTTGCCCTAGAGCAATTTGAGGATGGGTGACCGACCGGGAAGTGGGTACCGGATGCGCACGAGTGAGGACAAAGTCACAGAAAAGACTAGTGTTAGTCTGTGGAGCCACTCTAGAAATCCTAGTAAGCTGCCAGGAGTGATACCCATAGGGCCCAGTGGACGGGGTGTTACAGCGGCGACCCATGGGTCACGCCGGCCATGTGTTCGACCAAATGTACTGTTGTGGTCAAACGTAGGGTCGTGTCGGCCAGGTATTTGACGGAATGCTATCGTGTGCACCGACCATGGGCGGCGGCTCATAGGCCATCGCCAATGTGCCAGACGGATCGCTGGTGACGCATGTGGCCCACGAGCTCGAACTAATGTCGACGTACTGATCGCCAGAGGTGGCGATTGTCTTAACTTTTTGGTAGCCGAAGTTGTTCGGTGACGGCTGAAGTGGCCAAAGCTTTGATTTGCTGGCCGGTGTGCCCTTCTATTTGCCGGCCTGCGTGCCGTGGATTTGATGGCCGAAGTAGCCGTGAACTTGGTGGCCGAAGTGGCAGTGAATTTGGTGTCCGGCGTGGCTTTAATTTCTATTCATATGTTTGAATTTGCTTTGTATTTGGTATCTTCTCTATTGGGACCGACGAATTGGGAGTGTCGGTAGGGTCATTGCTTTCTGAAAATTGCCCTTCGAGTACTGTGGAGATGTGGAGATGCTCTAACCCCCATCTTTCTCGTGCATCACAAGACAAGTTTGGACAGCTATTGAACAACTTACCATATACTCCCTCTGTTCAGAAATATAAGACTTTTAACTTTATGAATCGAATTTATCTAGACGTCTTTTAGTGTATAAGTTCGTAGAGGTTCAGGGTGAACCTATACACTAAAAGATGTCTAGATACATTCGTTTCATAAAACTAAAATGTCTTATATATCTGAGCGGAGGGGGTAACTGATTCAGAAGAAAGGAAAGCAGTGTAGTCAAATTTTTACGCCACCAAAAATCAAATTACTACTACTACTGGATGAGATGACGTTCTGCTTGACAATTTTGTACCAGCTTTTTTTTTACATCGGCGGCAGGGTTAAACTGGCCGCTACAGCGTGGGGTCCACCTCGCCAGCTTGGCAGCCGGGATTTAACCAGGGAACCGTACGCCGGCGCCCGAGGACAGAAGCCGCCCCACGAAATCTCCTCCTTCCGCGAGAGAGAGGGGAGAGAGAGAGGAGAGAGAAGAGAGGAGCGAGAGAGAGACTCGCCGCCTTGCGAATGGCGACGGCGGCCTGGAAGCCCCTGTTCTGAGAGAGGTTCGGCGAGGCGTTCGCATTCGCCGGCGCCGTCCGCGACTTCCTCGCGACAGCCTCCGGCAACCTCTCCTCACCCCTTCGCGGCAGCCCTGCACTCGTCGTCGTCACGGGTTGCGGGGAGACGCTCGCGGAGGCAGCGAAGGTGCTCGCCTTCGGGATCTCGGCGCTAGGAACTGTCGAGCTCCTCGCCCTCCGGTGCGTGCTCACCGGCGACGCCGCAGAGGTGCGGGCTCGGACCAGGGCACGCGCCGCCAGGGAGATGGCGACCGACGCCTACAATATGGTCTCGTCAGCACGAGGCCACCTGGGAGCGGCAGGGCGCATCCTCGCCACCAACGGCATCCTCGACCACGCCGTCGACAACGAGCGCCTCGCCTTCCTTGCCGCAATTGAGGCGGCGACGCAGATGCTCGACGAGCTTCAGGGGTTACGCACCAGCGACGCCGCCCTCCCCGGCCTGGCCCTGCCCCGCGCCGACAACCCCACGCGCTCGGTGGCCGCGGAATCCAGCCTCGTCGGCGCGAGCAGCGACGCGACGTGGAGGTTGCTTGGGGGCTCCGTGCCGGGCGTCCTTCTCCACGTCGCCCTCTCTGGAGCGCTTCAGGAGATTGAGGCGGCGCAAGCGGCACTCCTGGCCAGCGTGGATGCCATCGACAACGCCTCCAAGGCCGCTGACGCCGCCGCCGACGAAGCCGATTGGTTCCCCTGCTACCGCGCTACGTTCTGCGCGTTGGAGACCGCCCACGGCGCGCTCTCCCGGCTCCTCGCCCTCAATCACGAGTCCGCCATCGTCTTCGCCCGCTGTGCGCCTCACCACGGACTTGACCGCGGCGGGAAGGGCTGGCGATCCTGGGAGGCGTCGCGCGCCGACGCGGAGCGCCACGGCCGAGCGGCACTCGACCGCCTCTGGTCGGCGTCCGCCTACGTCGACTACTGCTTCACCGGCGTCCTGTCTTGGAAGTCTCCCTCGTCTTCGTGGCAGGAGGCCCGGGACCTCATGGATCGTGCCCTCGCCGACGCCGGCGAGGCACGGGACGCAGGCGACCACCTGCGCCACGCGGCAGGGCGCGGATTCCTTCATGCCTGGGCGGTTCTCAACTCCTGATCCCCATTCTCTCTTCCTCATCAGCCTGCAGGAAACGACCGGGTTTCCTCCATCGATCAAGATTCAACCAAAGTTCAAACGCTCTGTCGATTGTGATTACGGTATACTTTTGTGGTTTCAGTTAGTAGGTGAACTCAAGGATTATACTACGATGCAGACTAGAATGTTCTGTAATGCTCAGTCCGTGGAACCGATTTACCAAATTAGGCTACTCTTCAAGTCTTGATCAGTTAGGTACAGTTGAGAACACCTCTGTGCTTAATTAGTTCTTGCTGCACATTAATTGTTTCTGCAAGCTCCTTTAACCCAGTGGGTTTCTTGTCTGATTACCATGATAAATCGATGCTTACTTCAAACCTATTGCATCATGCATAACTCCAAATGTACTAGCTAGTACATTGCAAACAGATTGCATTGGAAGTTCAGGACTAGGAAGTTGATGTAAAGAGGCATTCTGAATAGGCTTGTTTAAAACATACTACTACTAGCGCTAAGTAATTCCAAATGCTAGTCTTAATTAATTAATTACACCTGTCCTTATTGATGTTTAGCTCTACTGCAGGAACATGGATCGAAACTGGTGTAGTAATGTCTGAAACTGTAAGTAGATAGGGCCGTAGTACACTGCAACAAATCACATTAGAAGTTCAGGACTAAGAAGTTGATGTAAAGAAGCATTCAGAACAGGCCTGTGTAACATACTAGCTAGTAGCACTAAGTAATTCCAAATACTCTTAATTAATTATCTACACCTGTCCCCAAGCACCGTGAACCAATCACCAATTCTCTCTTATGTTGATATTCATTAGTATGACCCCTCTGCAGGAATCAACTTCTTCCCTAACGGCTTTCCTTCATCGATCAAAGTTCAACCAAACTTGAAATAATTTGTTGATCTGTGATTTCGATAATACTTATACAATTTTAGTTTCTAGATCAACTCAGGGATTCTGTCTGAAATGCTCGGTCCCTGGAACAAGTTAACTCAATTAGGCTACTCTTCAAGTCTTGATCAGTTAGATTGTGTATGTTGCAACTAAATTGTTTCTGCAAATTAACTCCTTAAACCCCGTGGGTTTACTATGTGATTTGCATGATATATCGATGTGACAATCACCTATATGCAGAGCTTAAAAACTGATGGATCGCATGATATATCGTTTCTGAATTCTGAATAGGTGGCACATTATTCTGAATAGGCTGGCTCAGATGCAATGCATTGTTTGCCTGTCCGATCTTTGATCCAGAGGTTTTGCAGCATTGGCAACAGTAACTGTGCCATTAGGCAACGGTACAAGGACCAACCTGTAACTACTCCAAGGGCTCGGGTACCAGTGCAACTCGTGTGGATGCACAATATACATGTGCAATCCACATTATCTCTACTTTATGTCCTGAAATAAGCATATCAGGACTCGGGTTCACCAGGAGGGGAAACTCAGGTTCATCGGGCAACTCTCCACAACAGTTACGTGTCTACGGCAATCAACATGGAGCGTAACTATATCTGTAGGCGATAGTCTTACCTGATGATTGTATTGATGGTTTCAAGACTTCATCCAGATGGCGGTCGGCCATGGGGACAAGCGGAAGGATATTCCTTCAGAGTTCTGACTGCTCTGAGTTACTGTAATGATGCGGCAACTTGACATGCCAAGGTACACTACAGAAGTTCAAAGAACTTGAGATTCAACTGAAGCAAATTATAATGAAGAGAGACGAAGAGGACTGTACGACATGATATTGCGATCTAGAGAAAAACCATGTCGCACTGTAGCTATCTCGGTAGGATGGACAAATGAGTTATATCAGGCAAAACTCAACACACGCCAATTTCATGTACACTAGGCGTATGTCAGTTATTCATAACTAGGGACACATTAGTAGATTGGGGCAAAGATTTTGCCCTCATTTCAAAAGATAACAATAACTGGGAACGCATCACAACCGGATCTTGAAGCATCAGTTTCCCTTCTGTCTTTTCCTTTGTTTTTTTGTTTCCTTTTAATTTTTCCAGATTTCCTCCCTTTCGCTGATTTTTCTGCTCCACCTTATTTTCATTTTCTTTTCCACTTCCTTTTCATATTTGTTTTGCAAATACATTCATTTTTTTGGAAATACAACATTTTATCATCTGAATGAGCATTATTTTTTATGACATATGAACATTAATTGTATGGCACATGCACATTTATTTATCATTTATAGGTATGAATAGTTATTCATATACATAAAGGAATATCATTGGATCGAGGGACCATCATACCGTGTTCCCTATGCGATTTGACACACGTTAAACCCTGCACGTCGTATATATCGTATGCATAAGGTCGGCGGCGTGTTTGTCGACGTGGTACAAGGTGAAGTTCTGGTCGTCGGAGATTGGGGGAAGGATAAAAAATTCGGACTATGCAAGCCAAAGAGCACCACGTCGCCAGACGGCATCCTGTTCGAAGAGCTGAAATGGTTCCTACCGTTGCCGATGATGCACCTAGTCGCTCGTCAGTCGTCTGAGTTCACCATGGCATACCGCCTTCGCATCGACATGATTCACGAGTTAGATAAACCCGTTTTAATATTCGTAGGATTATTTGAACTGCTATAAAGACTTACATTTTAGAATGAATATAACACGTACTAGTAGTTCTACTTAGTAGTATTTTTTTATGGAGTTTAGTTACTGCTAATGTGTTTTATAGTAATTCCAATGTACTGGTACTTGTTTAGATCGAGTGTAGTAGATGGTCTCGCTTTAATTTCAAACATGTCCTTATCGCAATCGAGTAGACCTTGTGGAATGGTGGATACACCAATTTTTCTGAACACATGGTAGATACACCATCTAATCTCTTATTTCGCGTCTATAGGAGTTGGCATGCACGGTTCATAATAGCATGATGGATGGTCAATATTGTATCTTAGGCTACTCATAGTCAAAGTAACATAAGTGATAACACAGATACCACATAGGCAAAAAAAAAATTAAAATAACACATGAGATTCAAACTAATCGACATGAAATTGCAGAGCACACTTACCACTAGGCCACACGACATCAGATGTTTCAGCTTAGTACATAATGTCATTATACAACTAGCTGGAGGCCGACAAGCTCTTAGTCTTCCTCGTTATTGTATTCGACATGTGTCCCCACTGACCAAGACGCTGCTCACCATCATTCGCTCTGCCTGCTCGCACACCTTGTTGTCGCCGTGTTGCGCGGGTGTGATGGCTTAAAATATATTCGAGCTCGTTGGGGAACCCCAAGAGGAAGGTATGATGAGCACATCAGCAAGTTTTCCCTCATTTATGAAACCAAGGTTATCGAACTAGTAGGAGCAAGGAAACACCTCCAAGATGTTGTTTCCAACTTGGAATCCTGCACAACACAATCACAGAACTTTGCCCCCAACTTACAGTGAGGTTGTCAATCTCACCGGTTTTGCTGAAAACAAAGGATTAAACGTATTGTGTGAAAGATAGTAATAGCTTGAAGAAAGTAAACAGAAAACAATAAATAGTAGATTGTAGATTGAATGTAAAAAAATGGACCGGGGTCCATAGTTCACTAGTGGTGATTCTCCTTAAGATAGATGGCATGTTGGATGAACAAATTACAACGGGGCAATTAACAAACATTGAGAAAGCATACATGCATATACTAATCATCTTGACTCCTATGAGATTTGATTGGGCATTACAACATTATACATAGACCGTAATCCAACTGCATCTATGACTAATAATCCACCTTCAGGTTATCATCCGAACCCCCTCCAGTATTAAGTTGCAAGCAACAGATAATTGCATTAAGCAAAGTGTGTAAAGTAAACAATACGATTGTTCTATAAATAAAGGATTACTGTTTTGTCCCTAGTAGCAGCAGCACATCTAGTACCTTAAAGATTTCTGTCACTTCCCCAGATTACTAGAGGCATGAACCCACTATTGAGCATAAATACTCCCTCTTGGAGTTGCTAGCATCTACTTGGCCAAGATAGCTACTAACAACGGAAAGCATGCAAGATCACAAATAACAAAGACATGATAAAATCAATAATCAATCTGAAATAGCATCTCAATATCCATCGGATCCCCGCAAACACAACATGTAGGATTACAAATAGATGATCTTGATCATGAACGGAGTCACAAGACCTAAACATGGTGGCACAAAGGAGAAGAACCAACCATCTAGCTACTACATGGACCCGTAGTCCAGGGATGAACTACTCACGCATCATACCGGAGGCAGGCATGGTGATGAAGAAGGCCTTGATACATTGCAAATGTATCTATAATTTTTGATGTTCCATGCTTGGTTTTATCCAATTTCTTGTGTTTTGTCCACACTTTGGAGTACTTTTCATATTATTTCTTGGACTAACCTATTAACAAGAGTCACAGTGCCAACTGCCTATTTTCTGCTGTTTTTGGTTCCAGGAAAGTCAGAAAATGAATATTCTTGGAATTGGACGGGACAAAAGCCAAAGTGCCTATTTTACCGGAAGTCATCTGGAGCCAGAATACGAGACGGAGAGGAGCCAGGGGGCCACCACACCACCTGGTCGCGCGGGCCAGGCCTGGCTGCGCCAAGGGGTGGTGTGGCCAGCCCAGGCACCCCCTCGGTCTCCCTCTTCGCCTATAAGTTGCCTTCTGACCTAAAAACTCAGGGGGGTTCGATATTTTTCTTGAAGGAGTTCCGCTCCGCCGCCACCACCAGCCACGAAACAGCACCAGAAACTCCGTTCTGGCACCCTGCCGGGACGAAGAATTGGAGGAGATCATCGCCATCATCATCACCATCGCTTCTCCATCGACCATCCATGTTTCCCCCATCTATGAGTGAGTAATACCCCGCTGTAGGCTATGGGGATGGTAGGGATTGGATGAGATCGTTCATGTAATGACATGAGATTGTTAGGGCATGGTGCCTAGTATCTTCTATTAGTGCTTTATGACTTTGTTGCAACTTGTTATGCTTAATGCTTGTCACTAGGGCCCGAGTGCCATGATTTCAGATCTGAACATGTTATTGATTCATTATGATAGTATTGTTTATGGTCTTATCTGCAAGTTGTATACACACGTTGTTGTCTGGAACCAGTGACCCCGAAGTGACAGAAATCGGGATAACCGAAGGGAATGGCTTTGATGTGAGGATCACATGTGTTCATAGAGTGTTAATGCTTTGTTCCGGTGCTCTATTAAAAGGAGCACCTTAATTGCCAGTAGTTCCCTTGAGGCCCCGCTGCAAACGGGCTGACAGGACAAAAGATGTTGTGCAAGTTCTCATTGCGAGCACGTATGACTATATATGGAACACATGCCTAGGATTATCTAGTACTTGGATGCTTTATCTTATTTATCTACAATTGCCCTATGTTCTGATTGCTATGTGAATTGTCTTGTCCATGTAACGCCCGTCCATCCATCCCTATGCCTACCGTACTCGAATCCTACTGTTTACTGCTATTGTTACTGTTGTCTTTACTTTACTACTGCTGTTACTTTACTATTCCTACTACAAAACTGTTGCTATTGGTAAACTGCTGTGAGCAAGATTGTTTCCAGGTGCAGCTGAATTGACAACTCAGTTGTTAAGGCTTATAAATATTCTTTGGCTCCCCTTGTGTCAAATCAATAAATTGGGTTTTACTTCTCTCGAAAATACTGCGATACACCCCTATACTTGTGGATCATCAAGACTATTTTCTGACGCCGTTGCCGGGGAGCATAGCTTTATTTATCAAGTTCACTTGGAATCACTATTGTTCAAGCTTAGTTTATTTCTGCCTTGTTTGCCTATTTCTTTATCAAAAATACAAAAAAATTAGTTTCTATTCTAGTTGTTATTTTCGTTGATCTGTTATTGTCTTGATTTATCATGCTTGTTGTCAATGGTTGGTTTCTTTGAAACTGAATCTTATTGGCAAGGTGGGTTCACGGAAGATCAAAAATATTATTATAAGGAACACCGCTTGTCACAAAAGGGAAACACTTATGGGAACAAATTGATAAATTGTATACCATTGCTAGAAACGTGTGCTCTACTTATAATGTTACTTATTGCTTGGATAAATCTTGTTGCTGTAAGAGGTATAAACACCTCCCTTTTCAATGTGAGTATAATGATAATGTTACCATATCTTCTTATGTTAAAGGAAATTATGACTTTTATGATGTGGAACAAATTGAAGAATTTATTGCTTGGAAGGGTGCATTTGAACTTGCTAGTTTGCTTGAAAATATTGATGATTCACCTTATAAATATGAGGTTTATGGTATACTTAAATTTTGCTTTGATAATTACAAGGAAGAAAATGGCTATATTCTTAAATATATTAATAGATGCTTTCCACAAATGGAAGAGACTAATGCCTTGCAGGATCCTATGGAAGAAGAAATTGATGAACCTGAAATATCATTAGATGAAAAAGAGGAGGAGAGTGATGAACAAAAGGAGGAAGAATGGATTAGCTACCCATGCCTACCTTCTAATGAGAGTAACTCTTTACCCCTTACATTATTTGATTGTCCCCCATGCTTACTAAAGGAAGATGAATGTTATGTTCCTAAGGATTCCTTTGAAAATGTTTATAATAAAGCTCTAGTGCTTGTAGATCATGAAAAGCATGCTTTATGTGATAGTTATATTGTTGAGTTTATTCATGAGGCTACTGAAAATTATTATGAGAGAGGAAAATATGGTTGTAGAAGTTTTCATGGTATTGAAACATCTCTCTATGTGCTGAAAGTTTTGAAGTTACTCTTGTTTTATCTTTCTATGCCTGTCAGTTTGTTCTTTGCGAATTTATTTGCATACACGATTCCTATGCATAGGAAGTGGGTTAGACTTAAATGTGTTTTGAATTTGCTTCTTGATGCTCTCTTTTACTTCAACTCATATTTCTTATGTGAGCATCCTCTCAAACTATCATGCCTGAATATGATATTATGTCTATTATTCTTGGGAGACCTTTTCTTAAATACTGCAGGAGTTGTTATTAATTGTAATCAAGGAAAGGTGACCTTTAATGTTAACGACAAGGAACATACTGTCTATTTCCCCAAGAAGATTGAAAGGACTTATGGTTTGAATTCAATTGAACATGTTGAGGGCATTCAAGTTGGAGAAATATATTGTCCCATACCAACCAAAAAATTTGAAACTATTATGATTGGGACCATTGCTATCAAAATTGAGGTAACATAATCAGTAGTGAAATACAAGTTTTGTATCATATGAAATTGTTTTGGTAGCAAGACCTGATCAACCTTGTTAACAAAAGGATTTCATTGAACAAAACAATGTTTTCACCATGATTATCTCCGCTTACTTCTATTCTATCCATTTTAGTTTTTGCTTACGCCTAACTTAAAGGCGTTAAATAAAAGTACTTATTGGGAGATAACCCAAAAGTTTTAGATGAGTCTTGGAAGTTATTACTTCAGTAATAACCGCTCCTTATCCTTTTTATTTGCTTTTTGTGCCAAGAGTAACCTCTAATGAGAGAGAAGTAATGATTGGGAAAATTGCTGTCCCGAAACAGATTTCTGTGCTTGACCGTAAAAAATCGTGTAAAATCTCCGAACGTCTTTTTGAGGCGTGAATTTTTGTGCTTCTGCCCCAGGTTGTTATCTAACTTTCGTTAGTTCAACTATTTTTTATTTGAGCAACAGAAGGTCTTCGAAACAATTCGTCTTTACCTGCTGGTCTGTTTTGACAAATTTCTACCTTTATTTGCATTTGCTTCTTGTTGGTTACTTTTTGAGTTCTTTTGGGGAATTTAGCTTTTTGAGGGAAGTGCTACAGTAGCCAGTGTTTTAATGGAAGTTTAATTGGTGTTAGAACTGAACCTAAATACCTATTATCTTGAATGCACTAATGTTGCTAATAAAGATTGTGTGAAGTTTTGTATGAAGGAAAAATTTCAGGTGTATGGAAGGAATGAGTAATGAGATGAAGGATGGACTAAAGCTCAATCTTGGGGATGCCACGCGTGTCACCCCAAGAAATATCCAAGAAGTACGAGCGTCAAAGCTTGGGGATGCCCAAGGCATCCCCCTCTTCATCAATAAAAACCCCAGGTTTCTTCCAAACGCTTCATTTTTAATGTTTCATGCATAGTTGTGTTGTTCTTGGAGCGTCTTTTTTCTCGTTTTCATTTTGGTTTTTCGTTTGCTTTGTTTGCTTAGTTTTCTGAATAAATTGGTTGGACCCCCTCTTTCATACATTGGTTTGCAAATAGTTTGGTTTGGTTTGGAAAAGAGTCGGAAAGTTCATGCTTATGTGGTAAAAATAGCTCGTTTTTGACTATGGCCTATGCTTTGTCATGCCATGCTTGATATTGTTTTGGCTTTATGCTTAGTATTCTTTGCTTTAGCATGACTTGTTATAAACAATTGAGATTGCTTAATGTGCCTTGGATGAATCATGCGTTGTTTTAGCATATTAAAGCATAGTATAGTGGTATTCTCCTTTGATGCTTTATTTGGGTTGACTTGGCGCATGCTCACACCATGTTATGACTATCTCAAGTCACCATAAGCCTTTATGATCCTTTAGTTTTCAACTTGTAGTATCACTTTATGCTTTGATCAATGATGTTTTGTCGCTCTGCATGATTATGGCCATCATTGCTCTCTTAGTTGGTCGCTCCCAGTCTTTTGCTAGCCTCCACAATCAAGTATGAGTTCCACTCATGCATCCAACTCCTTAAACCAAGTTATTCCAAAGAGTCCACCATACCTACCTACTAGCATATGCTATTCCAAGTATATTCATGTTTTTGTCTACCTTCCAAATTAAACTTGTTATGAGAAAACTAGTGATTAAAGCTCTCACAAATTTGATGGCACACTTTACTTTTCTTGACCTTAATAAACTTGAACCATTGTGTCGTCTATGTTGTATATGCTTCTACTTATTTGTTGGGGATTAGCAGAACCATGCTGTCATGGGGAACACTTTCAACATTGCACTTGTACTTTGTACCTAGTTGATATCATGCTCTTTTGTATATGGATGTCGTCGGTGTGAAATGAAAGGGGAGCTTTTAAATCCATGGAGTTATGTATACGTGTTAGAGAAACACCTGGACCGCTGGTCTAATCCATGCTGACATGGTGGAAACCTGCAGCGTAACCATAATGAGCTGTCTATGAAGCATTCTTCTTATAAAAAAGAGTCCTATGTTGAGAAAAAAGAGAAAAAGAGATTATGAAAAGAGAAAAGAGAGAAAAAAGCACCATATTCCCATGGTAAATAAGAAGATTGCTGAGATGCTCGTTGTCTGTTTGCCTTGTCATTTTGATATGGGGATTCTTCTGTATCATCGGGCAAGGGGTACCCCATTGGCGGTTCTCTATGATACACATGTACTTACGATGACAAGAACTTACGGGTGACTAAACTTGAGTAGCATGAGGAGCGGCCCTCGTATACAAGGGACATGAGATTTCTAACTTATACTTCGTCAAGCATGTACACCATAGTTTGTTCACTTTAACCTTAATCACCTTCAAGATGCTTATGATAGGGGCAATGAGAGTTGAAAGCTATAAGTACCATAATTTTTGGAAGCTCTTTATGAGACTTGAATCCCTACTTCCTTCTATGAAGGCCTTTCTTCCATTATATATGTTGAGTCTCCACCTTCTACCTTTATGCACTTACTTTGAGAGCATAGTGGCCATTCTTAGTTCTATGTGTATTGTCCCAAGACTTGTTGATTGATGTATACCTTGATATTGCTTGTTTTAAACTATTTGTATCTAGTCACTCTTATGAACTTTGAAGGTGTCCTATGCATTTATATTTGCTACTCTATGAGGGACAAGCTGAGTACTACTATGCTATGTTTTCTTTATGTGAAACAAACAAACGTCTTGCAAAGCATTGTTATTCATGAATCTTTTGTTTGTGCCTTTTCATGTTGCATCATAGTTTCTTTGTCTTATTGCTAGAACTTTGTCTTTCATATTATGATTGAAGTACTATGATCCCAGCTTTGAATGTTTTATAAATACTTTGATCAAGTCTTTGATGGTGCATGTCACCTCAAAAATTATTTTTTCTTTTTATCACTTACCTACTCGAGGACGAGCAGGAGTTAAGCTTGGGGATGTTGATACATTGCAAATGTATCTATAATTTTTGATGTTCCATGCTTGGTTTTATCCACTTTCTTGTGTTTTGTCCACACTTTGGAGTACTTTTCATACGATTTCTTGGACTAACCTATTAACAAGAGCCACAGTGCCAGCTGCCTGTTTTCTGCTGGTTTTGGTTCCAGGAAAGTCAGAAAATGAATATTCTCGGAATTGGACGGGACAAAAGCCAAAGTGCCTATTTTACCAGAAGTCATCTCGAGCCAGAATACGAGACGGAGAGGAGCCAGGGGAACACCACACCACCTGGTCGCGCGGGCCAGGCCTGGCTGCACCAGGGGGTGGTGTGGCTAGCCCAAGCACCCCCTCGGTCTCCCTCTTCACCTATAAGTTTCCTTCTGACCTAAAAACTCAGGGGCGTTCGACGTTTTTCTAGAAGGAGTTCCGCTCCGCCGCCACCACCAGATTCCACGAAACAGCACCAGAAACTCCGTTGTGGCACCCTGCCGGGACGGGGAATTGGAGGAGATCATCGCCATCATCATCACCATCGCTTCTCCATCGACCATCCATGTTTCCCCCATCTATGAGTGAGTAATCCCCCGCTATAGGCTATGGGGATGGCAGGGATTGGATGAGATCGTTCATGTAATGGCATCAGATTGTTAGGGCATGGTGCCTAGTATCTTCTATTAGTGCTTTATGACTTTGTTGCAACTTGCTATGCTTAATGCTTGTCACTAGGGCCTGAGTGCCATGGTTTCATATCTGAACATGTTATTGATTCATTATGATAGTATTGTTTATGGTCTTATCTGCAAGTTGTATACACACGTTGTTGTCCGGAACCAATGGCTCCGAAGTGATAGAAATCGGGATAACCGGAGGGAATGGCTTTGATGTGAGGATCACATGTATTCACGGAGTGTTAATGCTTTGCTCCGGTGCTCTTTTAAAAGGAGCACCTTAATTGCCAGTAGTTCCCTTGAGGCCCCGCTGCAAACGGGCTGACAGGACAAAAGATGTTGTGCAAGTTCTCATTGCGAGCACGTATGACTATATATGGAACAGATGCCTAGGATTATCTAGTACTTGGATGCTTTATCTTATTTATCTGCAATATCCCTATGTTCTGATAGCTATGTGAATTGTCTTGTCCATGCAACGCCCGTCCATCCATCCCTATGCCTACCGCACTCGAATCCTACTATTTACTGCTATTGTTACTGCTGTCTTTACTTTACTATTGTTGTTACTTTACTATTCCTACTACAAAACTGTTGCTACTGATAAACTGATGTGAGCAAGATTGTTTCCAGGTGCAGCTGAATTGACAACTCAGTTGTTAAGGCTTATAAATATTCTTTGGCTCCCCTTGTGTCGAATCAATAAATTGGGTTTCACTTCCCTCGAAAATACTGCGATACACCCCCTATACTTGTGGGTCATCAGGCCTCTAGGGTGATCTCTCCCCTCCGGCAGGGTGTCGGGAAGAGCTTCAGATCCCTCCCGATCTAGGGATGGAGATTACGGCGGCTACAGACTCTTTCGTGGAATTTTGTTCGGGTACTTAGGGTTTCTATATCGGAGGCTTCTTATAGGCGAAAGGGGAGGCCGAGGGGACGCCCGAGGCGGTTGCACCCCCAGGCGCGGGCCAGGCCTGGCTACGCGGCCAGGGGGTGTGGCCCCCTCGAGGCCCTTCTCTGTCTCGTCTTCTGGCTCCGTGTTCCTGATACGTTGCAAACGTATCTTTAATTTTTGATGTTCCATGCTTGTTTTATATCTACTTTCTTATGTTTTGTCCACAATTTGGAGTATTTTTATACACTTTCTTGGACTAACCTATCAACAAGATGCCATAGTGCCAGTTGCCTGTTTTCTGCTATTTTTGGTTCCAGGAAAGTCAGAAAATGAATATTCTTGGAATTGGACGGGACAAAAGCCAAAGTCAATATTTCACCCAGGGGGACACAGAGGCAGAAGACGAGACGGAGAGGGGTGATGGCCCAAAATATATCGAGCTTGTTGGGGAACCCCAAGAGGAAGGTATGATGAAAACATCAGCAAGTTTTCCCTCAATTATGAAACCAAGGTTATCAATCTAGTAGGAGCAAGGAAACACCTCAAAGGTGTTGCTAGCTGAGCTTTGGCAGAGCGCACTACCGGTGCTAGTAGCAACGTGGAATCATGCACAACACAACCACAGAACTTTGCCCCCAACTTGCGATGAGGTTGCAATCCCACCGGTTTTGCAGAAAACAAAGGATTAAACGTATCGAGTGGAAGAAAGTAGTAGTTTGCAGAAAGTAAACACAAAGCAGTAAAAAGTTGATTGTAGATTGATGGTAAAAGAAAGGACCATGGTCCATAGTTCACTAGTGGTGGCTCTCCTTAAGATAGATAACATGTTGGTTGAACAAATTACAGCGGGGCAATTGACAAACATCGAGAAAGAAATACATGCATATACTAATCATCTTGACTCCTTTGAGATTCGATTGGGCATTACAACATTATACATAGACCGCCATCCAACTGCATCTATGAGTAATAATCCACCTTCAGGTTATCATCCGAACCCCCTCCAGTATTAAGTTGCAAGCAACAGATAATTGCACTATGAATTGCGTGTAAAGTAAACAATATGATTGTTTTATGAATAAAGGATTGTTGTTTTCTCCCTAGTAGCAACAACACATCTAGTACCTTAGAGATTTCTGTCACTTCCCCAGATTACTAGATGCATGAACCCACTATCGAGCATAAATACTAACTCTTGGAGTTGCTAGCATCTACTTGGCCAAGATAGCTACTAACAACGGAAAGCATGCAAGATCACAAATAACAAAGACATGATAGAATCAATAATCAATCTGAAATAGCATGTCAATATCCATCGGATCCCCACAAACACAACATGTAGGATTACAAATAGATGATCTTGATCATGAACGGAGCTCACAAGATCTAAACATGATAACACAATGTTGGAGATATGCCCAAGAGGCAATAATAAAAGTGGTTATTATTATATCTTTGTGTTTATGATGAATGTTTACATACCATGCTATAATTGTATTATAAGGAAACACTAATACATGTGTGTTTTGTAAACATAAAAGAGTCCCTAGTAAGCCTCTTGTTGAACTATCTTGTTGATTAATTGATGATCATGGTTTCCTGATCATGGACATTGGATGTCATTAATAACAAGGTTATATCATTAGGAGAATGATGTTATGGACACACACCCATAGTAAGCGTAGCATAAGATCAAGTCATTAAGTTCGTATTGCTATAAGCTTTCAAATGCATAGTAACCTAATCCTTCGACCATGAGGTTATGTTAATCACCATCACCGGATGGGTACTTTGATACATCAAACACCGCTTCATAACTGGGTGGTTATAAAGGTGTCATTAGGTATTCTGAAAGTATGTGTTGAAGCGCATGGACCAAGATTGGGATTTGTCCATCCATATGACGGATAGATATGCTCTGGGCCCTCTCGGTGGAATGTCATCTAGTTAGCTTGCAAGCATGTGACTAGGTCACAAGGGATGACATAACATGGAACGAGTAAAGAGTACTTATCAGTAACGAGGTAGAACTACGTATGGAGATACCGACGATCAAACCTCGGATAAGTATAGTATCGTGTGACAAAGGGAATTGGTTTCATATGTTAATGGTTCTATCGATCACGAAGTCATCGTTGAGTATGTGGGAGCCGTTATGGATCTCCAGATCCCGCTGATGGTTATTGATCGGAGAGGTGTCTCCATCATGTCTACATATTCACGAATCGTAGGGTGACACACTTAAGGTTCGAAGTTGTTTTAAGTAGATATGGAATGTGCGTTGGAGACCGAATGTTGTTCAGAGTCTCGGATTGGATCCGGGACATCACGAGGAGATCCGGAATTGTCCGGAGAATAAGATTCATATATTGGGGATCATTTTCTAAGTTAGGAAATGTTCCGGAGTATTTGTATGGGAATTCTAGAAGGTTTCGGAATGTTCCGGAAGGTTCTAGGAGATTTCTTGGAGTTTGCTTGAAAACCAAGAAAGGATCAAGGAGTCCTTGTGGGGGCAAGACAAGGATTCGTGGGGGAGGAGGATTCCTCCCCCTCCCAATCCGCCGGCCAAGGAAGGGAGGGGAGTCCTACTAGGAATCCCCCTCCCATGGCGCCTCCCTCCTTTAAATAGAGGGGTGGAGGCGCCACCCCCTGACCCCCTCCACTCCAAGCCCTAGCCGCCGCCTCTCTCCTCCTCCTTCCCTCTGCTCCGGCTTAGGCGAAGCCCTACAGAATTCTCTACTCCGCCACCACCACCACACCGTCGTGCTGCTGGGATTCCGTGGAGAAGATCTACTACCTCCGCTGCTTGCTAGAACGGGGAGAGGAAGGTCTGCTTCGACTCCGCACGTGTGACCGTCTGCGGAAGCGCTGTCGGAACGCGGCGCTGGAAGGATCATCCACTCGATCTTGAGATCGGCAAGTGATCGACTACATCAACCATGAGATCCGATCTCGAACAAGGCTTTGGAAACTACGAGGGTTAGTACAGATCTATCTCGTTGCACATGTCTAATAGATTAGATCTTGGCTTTTATCTAGATTAGATATGGGTTTTGTTCGTTCTTGCGGTAGAAATTTTTTGTTTTACATGCTACGAACCCATCACACAAAGGAGAAGAACCAGCCATCTAGCTACTACATGGACCCGTAGTCCAGGGATGAACTACTCACGCATCACACCGAAGGCTTGCATGGTGATGAAGAAGGCCTCCAGGGTGAATTCCCCTCTCTGGCAGTGTGCCGGGAAGAGCTTCAGATCCCTCCCGATCTAGGGATGAAGACGACGGCGGCTATAGACTTTTTCATGGAACTTTGATCGGGTCCGTAGGGTTTCTATATCGGAGGCATCTTATAGTAGGAAGGGAAGGCCGAAGGGGTTCCTAGGGCGGCCAGACCACCCCTTGGCGTGGGCTAGGCTAGGCCGCGCGGCCAGGTAGTGTGGTGGCCCCTAGCCCCTCTCCGTCTCGTATTCTGGCTCCTTGTGCCCCTCGGTGAAAAATTGACTTTGGCTTTTGTCCCGTCCAATTCCGAGAATATTCATTTTCTGACTTCCTGGAACCAAAAATAGCAGAAAACAGGCAGCTGGCACTGTGGCATCTCGTTAATAGGTTAGTCCAAGAAAGTGTATGAAAAGTACTCCAAAGTTGGAACAAAACATAAGAAAGTAAATAAAACCAAGCATGGAACATCAAAAATTATGGATACATTAGCAACGTATCAACATCCCAAGCTTAACTCCTGCTCGTCCTCGAGTAGGTAAGTGATAAAAAGAAAGAATAATTTTTGAGGTGACATGCACCATCATAAAATTGATCAAAGTATTTGTAAAACATGGATAGCTGGGATCATAATACTTCAATCATAACATGAAAGATAAAGTTCTAACAATAAGACAAAGAAACTATGTTGCAACATGAAAAGGCACAAACAAAAGATTCAAGAATAACAATGCTTTGCAAGATGTATGTTTGTTTCACATAAAGAAAACATAGCATAGTGGTATTCAGCTTGTCCCTCATAGAGTAGCAAACATAAATTCATAGGACACCTTCAAAGTTCATAAGGGTGACTAGATACAAATAGTTGAAGAACAAGCAATATCAAAGTTATGCATCAATCAACAAGTCTTGGGACAATGCACATTAAACTAAGAATAGCCACTATGCTCTCTCAATAGGTGCATAAAGATAGAAGGTGGAGACTCAATATAGAAGTGGAAGAAAGGCCTTCATAGAAGGAAGCAGGGATTTAAGTTTCATAAAGAGCTTTCAAAAATTATGGTACTTATTAGCTTTCAGCTCTCATTGCCCCTATCATAAGCATCTAGAAGTGATTAAGGTTAAAGTGAACAAACTATGGAGTATATGCTTGACAAAGTATAAATTGAAAATCTCATGTCCCTTGAATACGAGGGCTGGTCCTCATGCTACTCAAGTTTAGTCACCGGTAAGTTCTTGTCATCGTAAGTACATGTGTATCATATAGAACCACCAACGGGGTACCCCTTGCCCGATGATACGGAAGAATCCCATATCAAAATGACAAGGCAAGCAGACAACAAGCATCTCAACAATCTTCTTATTTACCATGGGAAAATGGTTCTTTTTTTCTCTCTTTCCTCTTTTCTCATATCTTTTTTTTTCATTTCTCTTTTTTCTCAATATCTAACTCTTTTCTTATAAGAAGAATGCTTCATAGACAGCTGATTATGGTTACGCTGCAGGTTTTCACCATGACGGCATGGATTAGACCAGCGGCCCAGGCGTTTCTCTAACACACATACATAACTCCATGGACTTACAAGCTCCCCTTTCATTTCACACCGACGACATCCATAGACAAAAGAGCATGATATCAACTAGGTACAAAGTACAAGTGCAATGTTGAAAGCGTTGCCCATGACAGCATGGTTCTGCTAATCCCCAACATATAAATGCAAGCATATACAACATAGACAACACAATGGTTCAAGTTTATTAAGGGCAAGAAAAGTAAAGTGTGCCATCAAGTTCGTGAGAGCGTTAATCACTAGTTTTCTCATAACAAGTTTAATTTGGAAGGTAAACAAAAACATGAATATACTTGGAATAGCATATGCTAATAGGTAGGTATGGTGGACTCTTTGGAATAACTTGGTTTAAGGAGTTGGATGCATGAGTGGAACTCATACTTGGTTACGGAGGCTAGCAAAAGACTGGGAGCGACCAACTAAGAGAGCAATAATGGCCATAATCATGCAGAGCGACAAAACATCATTAATCAAAGCATAAAGTGATAGTACAAGTTGAAAACTAAAGGATCATAAAGGCTATGGTGACTTGGGATAGTCATAACATGGTGTGAGCATGTGCCAAGTCAACCCAAACAAAGCATCAAAGGAGAATACCACAATACTATGCTTTAATATGCTAAAACAACGCATGCTCCTTCCAAGGCACATTAAGCAATCTCAATTGTTTATAACAAGTCATGCTACAACAAAGCATACTAAGCATAAAGCCAAAACAATATCAAGCATGGCATGAGAAAGCATAGGCCACAGTCAAAAAACAAGCTCTCTTTACCATTTAAGCATGAACTTTCCTACTCTTTTCCAGTCCAAACCAAACTATTTGAAAACCAATGCATGAAAGAGGGGGTCCAACCAATTTATTCAGAAAACTAAGAAAACCAAGCAAACGAAAAACTAAAACAAAAATGAAAAATAAGACGCTACAAGAACAACACAACTGTGCATGAAACAATTAAAATGAAGCGTTTGGAAGAAACCTGGGATTTTTATTGATGAAGAAGGCATCCCCAAGCTTTGATGCTTGTACTTCTTGGATATTTCTTGGGGTGACACGCGTGGCATCCCCAAGCTTGAGCTTTAGTATAATCTTCATCTCATTACTTATTCCTTCCATACACCTGAAATTTTTCCTTCATACAAAACTTCACACAATCTTTATTAACAACATTAGTGCACTCAAGATAATAAGTCTTTGGGTTCAGTTCCAACACCAATAAAACTTCCACTAAAACACAAGCTACTGTAGCACTTCCCTCAAAAATCTCAATTCCCCAAAAGAACTCAAAAAGGAACCAACGAGAAGTAAATGCAAATAATGGCAGAAATCTGTCAAAACAGACCAGCAGGTAAAGACGATTTTTTCGAAGACCTTCTGTTGCTCAAATCAAAAAGAGTTGAACTAACAAAAGTTGGATAACAACCTGGGGCAGAAGCATAAGAATTCACGCCTCAAAAGGACGTTCAGAGATTTTACACAAATTTTTATAGTGAAGCACAGAAATCTGTTTCGGGACAGCAACTTTCCCAATCATTACTTCTCTCTCATTAGAGGTTACTCTTGGCACAAAAAGAAAATAAAAAGGATAAGGAGCGGTTATTACAGAGGTAATAACTTCCAATACTCATCTAAAACTTTTGGATTATCTCCCAATAAGTACTTTTCTTTAACGTCTTTAAGTTAGGCATGATAGTTTGAGAAGATGCTCACATAAAAAATATGAATTGAAGTAAAAGAGAGCATCAAGAAGAAAATTCAAAACACATTTAAGTCTAACCCACTTCCTATGCATAGGAATCTTGTATGCAAATAAATTCACAAAGAACAAAGTGACATGCATAGGAAGATAAAACGAGAATAACTTCAAAACTTTCAACACATAGAGAGGTGTTTGAATACCATGAAAACTTCTACAACCATATTTTCCTCTCTCATAATAATTTTCAGTAGCCTCATGAATGAACTCAACAATATAACTATCACATAAAGCATGCTTTTCATGATCTACAAACACTAGAGCTTTATTATAAACATTTTCAAAAGAATCCTCAGGAACATGACATTCGTCCTCCTATGGTAAGCATGGGGGACAATCAAATAATGTAAGTGGTAAGAGTTACTCTCATTAGAAGGTAGGGATGGGTTGATCCATTCTTCCTCCTCTTGATCATCACTCTCCTCCTCTTTTTCATCCAATGAGCTTCCAGTTTCAGCAATTTCTTCTTCCATAGGCTCCTACAAGGCATTAGTCTCTTCCATTGGTGGAGAGCATCTATTAAGATATTCAAGAATATAGCCATTTTCTACCTTGTAATTATCAAAGCAAAATTTAAGTATATCATAAACCTCATATTTATAAGGTGAATCATCAGTATTTTCAAGCAAACTAGCAAGTTCAAATGCACCCTTCCAAGCAATAAATTCTTCAATTTGTTCCACATCATAAAAGTCATAATTCCCTTTAACATAAGAAGATATGGTAACATTATCATTATACTCACATTGAAAAGGGAGGTGTTTATACCTCCTACTGCAACATGATTTATCAAAGCAATACGTAATATTATAAGTAGAGTACATGTTTATAGCAATTGTATACAATTTATCAATTTGTTCCCATAAGTGTTTCCTTTTTTGTGACAAGCGGTGTTCTTTATAATAATATTTTTGTTCTTCCATGAACCCACCTTGCCAATAAGATTCAGTTTCAAAGAAACCAACCATTGATAGAAAGCATGATAAAGCAAGACAACAATAGACCAATGAAAATAACAACTAAAGTAGGAACTATTTTTTTGTGTTTTTGATAAAGAAACAAGCAAACAAAACAAAAATAAACTAATCAAAACAAAAATAACAAAGTAAAGAGATTGGTTATGAGGGACTCCCCTTGTGAAGATGTCCTTGACTCCCCGGCAACGGTGCCAGAAAAAGTGCTTGATGGCCCAAAATATATCGAGCTCATTGGGGAACCCCAAGAGGAAGGTATGATGAGCACATCAGCAAGTTTCTCCTCAGTTATGAAACCAAGGTTATCAATCTAGTAGGAGCAAGGAAACACCTCAAATGTTGCCTAGGCCTGGCCCGCGCCAGGGGGTGGTGCAGCCGCCTAGGGCACCCGCTCGGCCTCCCCTTTCGCCTATATATTGCCTCCAATACAGAAACCCTAAGTACCCAATCAAAATTCCATGAAAGAGTCTGTAGCCACCGCCATCTCCATCCCTAGATTGGGAGGGATTTGAATCTCTTCCCGGCACCCTGCCGAAGAGGGGAATTCATCCTGGAGGCCATCTTCATCACCATGCAATCCTCCGGTGTGATGCGTGAGTAGTTCATCCCTGGACTACGGGTCCATGTAGTAGCTAGATGGTTGGTTCTTCTCCTTTGTGCTACCATGTCTAGATCTTGTGAGCTCCGTTCATGATCAAGATCATCTATTTGTAATCCTGCATGTTGTGTTTGCGGGGTTCCGATGGATATTGAGATGCTATTTTAGATTGATTATTGATTCTATCATGTCTTTGTTATTTGTGATCTTGCATGCTCTCCATTGTTAGTAGCTATCTTGGCCAAGTAGATGCTAGCAACTCCAAGAGGAAGTATTTATGCTCGATAGTGGATTCATGCCTCTAGTAATCTGGGGAAGTGATAGAAGTATCTAAGGTACTAGATGTGTTGTTGCTACTAGGGAGAAAAACAACAATCCTTTGTTCATAGAACAAATGTATTGTTTACTTTATATGCAATGCTTAATGCAATTATCTGTTGCTTGCAACTTAATACTAGAGGGGGTTCGGATGATAACCTGAAGGTGGATTATTGGTCATAGATGCAGTTGGATTACGGTCTATGTATAATGTTGTAATGCACAATCAAATCTCATAGGAATCAAGATGATTAGTATATGCATGTATGCTTTCTTAGTGTTTTTCAATTGCCCCGCTGTAATTTGTTCACCCAACATGTCATCTATCTTAAGAAGAATCACCACTAGTGAACTATGGACCCCGGTCCTTTCTTTTACCATCAATCTACAATTGTTTACTATTTTCTGTTTACTTTCTGCAAGCTATTACTTTGTTCCACACAATACGTTTAATCCTTTGTTTTCAGCAAAACCGGTGAGATTGACAACCTCACTGTAAGTTGGGGAAAAAGTTGTGTGGTTGTGTTGTGCAGGATTCCAAGTTGGAAACAACACCTTGGAGGTGTTTCCTTGCTCCTAATGGCTCGATAACCTTGGTTTTACAACTAAGGGAAAATTTGCTGCTGTGCTCATAATACCTTCCTCTTGGGGTTCCCAACGAGCTAATCGTATCTTGAGCCAACAAGTATCTTTCTGGCGCCGTGGATTGAAGGAAAAAGCACCCACGTCAACCACACGCCAGCAAGTATTTTTCTGGCGCCGTTGCCGGGGAGTCAAGGACATCTTCACAAGGGGAGTCCCTCATAACCAATCTCTTTACTTTGTTTTTTTTGTTTTGCTTAGTTTATTTCTGCTTTATTTGCTTGTTTCTTTATCGAAAACACCCAAAAATTAGTTGTACTAGTTTGGTTTCTTTATTAAAAACACAAAAAATTACTACTCTTGAAAACATTAAGTTGTGTGACTTCACTAGCACCAACAACACTGATTTCATGTGCACACCTATTGCTCCACCTGTTCCTGAAGCTACTTTCTTTGAAATTAAACCTGCTTTACTCAATCTTGTTATTAGAGAATAATTTTCTAGAATTGGTACTGAAGATGTTGCTACTCATCTAAATAACTTTGTTGAACTTTGTGAGATGCAAAAGCATAGGGATATAGATGGAGATATTATTACTTAAATTGTTTCCTTTCTCTTTGAGAGGAAAAGCTAAAGAATGGTTGCAATCCCTAACTAGAAATAGTATTGATTCTTGGACTAAATGCAAAGATGCTTTCATTGGAAAATACTATCCTCCTGCTAAGATTATATCTATGAGAAGTGAAATAATGAATTTAAACAATCTGATAATGAACATGTTGCTCTAGCTTGGGAAAGAATGAAATCTTTGGTAAAGAATTGTCCCACTCATGGACTAACTGCTTGGATGATTATCCAAACCTTTTATGCAGAATTGAATTATTCTTCAAGAAATCTACTGGATTCTGCTGCTGGAGGTACCTTTATGACCATTACTTTGGGTGTTGGAACAATGCTTCTGGATAATATGATGGTTAACTATTCTGAATGGCACACTGAGAGAGCTCCACAAGGTAAGAAGGTAAATTCTGTTGAACAAACCTCTTCCTTGAGTGATAAAATTGATGTTATTATGTATATGCTTGTTAATGGGAAAACTCATATTGATCCAAATCATGTTCCCTTAGATTATTTGGTTGCTCAATAAGAGCAAGTTGATGTGAACTTTATAAGAAATAATAATTTTAGCAATAATGCCTACAGGAATAATTTTGGTAATAATAACTATAGGCCATATCCTCCCAATAATGGTAATGCTTATGGAAATTCCTACAACAATAATAGGAGTGCTCCCTCTGAACTTGAAGTTATGCTTAAATATTTTATTAGTAAACAAACTGCTTCCAATAAAACTATTAAGGAAAAACTCTCTAATACTGAAATAAATATAACATCATTAGTTGAAGCACAATCTTATTTTAATAAAATGCCTGCTAAACCTGAAACTATTGAGAATCCTTTTGCTGCTACTAATGCCATACAAGTTAGAATTGATGAAAATGTTAGACTATTAGCTGAATTGCATGCTAAGTGGGAAAGAGGAGATGAAATTGCTAGAAATATTAGTGTTTCTAGTATCACTACCACTAATGTTGAAGCTAGTAAACCCAATGGAACCTTTTCTAATAAAAATGCTGAAATTCTTCGAAATAAGGGAATCAATAGCTCTACTACTTTAGATGATAATTATGATTTTGATCTTGATGGTTGCAACATCTCTGAAGTTATTATGTTCCTAAAAAAGCTTACTAAAAGTCCTAATGCTAGTGCTATGAATATGGCCTTTACAAAACACATTACTAATGCTCTCAGAAAAATTAAAGAAGAAAAGATGAAACATAAAGCTTATATTCCTATGAAACTAGAAGATGGTTGGCAAACCATCATTAATATGAAAGTGAATGATTTTGATCTCAAAGCTTTATGTGATCTTGATAGTAGTTTTTCTATTATGCCTAGAAAGATTGATGAAATGCTTGAATTACCACCATTGGAAGATTGCTATTTAAATGTCCCACTTGATGATAATGCTAAAAAGAAACTCATGGAGAGTATTAATGATGTTCTTATTATGGTTAAAAATGCTTATGTCCCTGTTGATTTCTATGTTTTGGATGTTGAATGCAATGCTTCTTGTCCTATTACTTTGGGAAGACCTTTTCTTAGAACTGTTGGTGCCATTATTGATATGAAAGAAGGCACCATTAAATATCAACTCCCACTCAAGAAAGGTATAGAACACTTCCCTAAGAAAAGAGAGAAGATCCCTTTTGCCTCTCCTATGAAAACAAAATTTGCTCTTAATGTTTCTTCATTTGAGAACACTTGTTTCTTTTCTTGCTTCTTATGCCTAACTTAAAGGCGTTAAAGAAACGTACTTATTCGGAGATAACCCAAAAGTTTTAGATGAGTCTTGGAAGTTATTACCTCTGTACTAACCGCTCCTTATCCTTTTTATTTGCTTTTTGTGCTAAGAGTAACCTCTAATGAGAGTGAAGTAATGCTTAGGAAAGTTGCTGTCCCGAAACAGATTTTTGTGCTTCGCTGTAAAAATTCGTGTACAATCTCTGTACGCTGATTTGAGCTGTGATTTTTTGTGCTTCTTCCCCAGGTTGTTATACAACTTTCATTAGTTCAACACTTTTCTATTTGAGCAACAGAAGGTCTTCTAAAAAATTGGTTTTTACTTGCTGGTCTGTTTTGACAGATTTCTGCCATTATTTGCATTTGCTTCTTGTTGATTCCTTTTTGAGTTCTTTTTGGGGAATTGAGCTTTTTGAGGGAAGTGCTACAGTAGCTTGTGTTTCAATGGAAGTTTTATTGGTGTTCAAACTGAACCCAAAGACTTATTATCTTGAGTACACTAATGTTGCTAATAAAGATTGTGTGAAGTTCTGTATGAAGGAAAAATCTCAGGTGTATGGAGAGAATGATGTAATGAGATGAAGAATGGACTAAATCTCAATCTTGGGGATTCCTGCGTGTCACCCCAAGAAATATCCAGGAAGTACAAGCGTCAAAGCTTGGGGATGCCCAAGGCATCCCCTTCTTCATCAATAAAAATCTCAGGTTTCTTCCAAACACTTCATTTTTATTGTTTCATGCACAATTATATTGTTCTTGGAGCGTCTTCATTTTCGTTTTGTTTTCGTTTGCTTGAATAAATTGGTTGGACCCCCTCTTTCATATATTAGTTTTCAAATAGTTTGGTTTGGATTGGAAAAGAGTAGGAAAAGTCCATGCTTAAGTGGTAAAGAGAGCTTGTTTTTGACTATGGCTTATGCTTTGTCATGTCATGCTTGGTATTGTTTTGGCTTTATGCTTAGTGATTTTTGCTGTAGCATGACATGTTATAAACAATTGAGATTGCTTAATGTGCCTTGAAAGAATCATGCGTTGTTTTAGCATATTAAAGCATAGTATTGTGGTATTCTCCTTTGATGCTTTATTTGGGTTGACTTGGTGCTTGCTTACACCATGTTATGACTATCCCAAGTCACCATTGCCTTTATGATCCTTTAGTTTTCGACTTGTAATATCACTTTATGCTTTAATGAATGATGTTTTGTCGCTTTGCATGATTATGGCCATTATTGCTCTCTTAGTTGGTCGCTCCTAGTCTTTTGCTAGCCTCCATAACCAAGTATGAGTTCCACTCATGCATCCAACTCCAAATAAAACCAAGTTATTCCAAAATAGTACACCATACCTACCTATTAGCATTTGCTAATCCAAGTATATTCATTTTTTTATCTACCTTCCGAATTAAACTTGTTATGTGAAAATTAGTGATTAAAGCTCGCACGAACTTGATGGCACATTTTACTTTCTTGCACTTAATAAAATTGAACCATTGTGCCCATCTTTGTTGTGTATATGCTTGCGCTTTATAAGTTGAAGTTAGCAAAACCATGTATCATGGGAAACGCTTTCAACATTACACTTATATTCCGTTGATATCATGATTCTTTTGCTTATGGATCCCGACGGTGTGAAATAAAAGGGGAACTTGTAAGATCATGGAGTTTGTATTTGTGTTAGAGAAACGCCTTGTAACATCCCAAAACTCTAATCCAAGGTTATTAAGATCCAAATCATCAAATTTAGAGTTAACAAAAACTTTTCCATTTAAAAATATTAAAGCATTCATATGTGTGTGCATTTAAATAGGAGTTGTTGTGAATTGCCATGATTAAGTGATCCATTGATTGTAAAATGATTCTTAGGTGAAATAAACATCATCTAGATCACCCCCAAACAAATCCCAAAGAAAAACAAATCAAAATGAATAAAATAAACAAATGGTCATTTGTGCCATTTTAACTACCATGCCTACTTTGGCTATTCCTAGAACTCAAAACCTAACAGAAACAAATGTGGATCTTTGCACCCCTTGCTAGTACAAGTAGTGATGTACCAAGGCCCACTTTGTGATCTGCCAAAAAATTTCAAACACTAAATTTAAATTGCATTTGAAAATCGAATCTAGTGTAGGTATCTAGATCACACTTATTCAACAACCACTCAAATGACCTCCATTTTCAAAACACAAGCACACCTAGAAGCTCAAGCATGTGATCAACCACTCCACCAAAAATCAGCCCAAAATTCAAATGTTTTTCTCTTGCGGCCATTGTGTCGAACACCTTGCAGACAGAAATAAAATTGCATAACTATTATTGTTTGTAGTTAAGCCCTTGTCCCCCAATTGACCCTTTCTACTCTCCCCTATCCCCCTGAGGCCAACCAAGCCCCTAGCTAACCCCTCCCTTAGCCGCAGCAGCAGTGGAGCGCCGCCACTTTGTGGGCACCGCCGGCCAGAAGAGGGTAATGTGCCAGGGATAGCGCCGCGCCATTCCAGCGTGCCCTCTAGCTCCACCTAACCCTCCTGCACCTCCATGTCCACCCCTTGATCACCCCCAGCCATTGGACCACTCCCCAGCATCGCCGCCCATTCTCTCTGCGAGCTCGCTAGAGCGCGCCAGAGCGCGTTAGCCGCCGGCATGCCACAGACCGCCCCTCAACCCAATACCGTGCACGCCGCTCCGCCTCGACCCCAGCACCCTGCCAGACACGACCGTGCGCCGCCGCGCGACCCATAGTCGCCGTGCGTCGTGTCGAGCACCGCCTCTGTCTCCCAGAGCGCGGGAAGATCCTGACCGTTAGGCACCGCCCCTAGCCACGCATTGAAGTCGTAGAGCACTGCTAGGAGGCAGGCCACCGTCCGCCTACGCCGCCCATGCCTCTAGCCGCCTGTATCAACGTCACCGACGAGCTCACCGTCGTGCCGTTCGGTCCCCTTGTCACCCTATAAAAGGAACCTTCCCCAGCACAAACTCCTCACACCATTCCACTCCCCTCTCATCACTAATCCTTGCCCACCTCTCGCCGGAGCCGCTCGAGCCCTAGTTCGCCAGAATTGCACCGGAGGAGCCCGCTGCAGAGGAGGAGAAGTCCCCATCGATTTCGTCCACCCCTGGAGCTGCCATGACCTTGCCTGAGTCCGTCGTCGCCGTCCAGTTCGATCACCCGCCTCGCCGCAGTAGTTGGAGCCCTGGTATGCCCTCACCGTATGCCCACTGGCCGTTTAGGGTTCGGTCTCGCCGGCGATGAGTCCGTCGTCGACGACGACTGTGAGCCGTCGATCTCTGTTCTAATCATAGCTCCTAGATTGCCCTGTACCGTTTCGGGTTTTAAGTCTCGCTGACACGTAGGACCAACCTGTCAGCCGCCCTCTGCGCCGCTGAGCGCCACTGGGCCAGCCCATTTCCTTTCCCGCGCTAGCCCACGAATTCAAATAAGTGTTTTTCTATTTTAGTTTGAACTCACTTCTGTCCCTTAGTTCAAAAATCAGTTCAGGAAGATTTACTAAACCAAATTGAGTGATTCAAATTTTGTTAGAAAGCTACTAAAAAGATCTATCCAAGCCCGTTGGATTTAATTCATTTAGAGTTAGAGATATCTCCTAGTAAAAATAACAAAACAGAAGCAATTGCACATTCAAACATTTTTATAAATCAACCATAATAGCTTTTGAGTTGATTCCAACTCTCAAAAATCACATTTAACTATACCTATCTGGATATGTAATAATATTAAGGTTTGCATGTAGTGACTTTGGACTAGTACCAAAATAATGCTATATAGGCATTTCTAGTCACTTTAAATCATTAAATAATAAACTTAAACTTAATCAAATATGATCCAACCCTTAAATCACATTCCCATATGTTAGAATATGTGGTGATGACATGTGTCCACATGATCTCATATTTTAATTGGAGAATATTAAATCTTAGTTATTTTCAATGAGTAGAAATTACTTTTCTCAAATAAAAAGAATGAAACTAGTTAATAAAATCTTGTGATGCTTGTGATGATAATAGATCATCAAATGTGTGCATTAGAGTGCTAAGTAGACTAGTTAAGTATTGTTTGGTGATTGTGTACTCCGTGTGTATTTATAGACGATAGTACCGACCAAGCTTTTGAGGAGGAGGAGTTTTTACCAAGAGGAGGAGGAAGAAAACTTCAACCATTGCACCAACCAAGGCAAGCTAACACTTGCAAGTATTACACTAGCAAGCCATCATTAACAATGCAAGCTAACCCTTGAAAGCTAGATAACCTAAGCAAAGGCATTAGACATGCTTTGGTGATACCATTTGGATTTATACCTAGTCCAAGATTTAATTTCAAGCTTTACTTTCTTACTTTACCAAAGTCCTTTACTTGTTTTTGAAGGTAGCATAAAAAGTATAAAACTTGACCTATCTAGATAACCTTACATGTCATTCTATGGCATGATATTGAGATTAGCATCCCACATTAGTGATCACTCTTAACTTAGTAGCTTAGAACTAAATCAAAACTTGAGTCACTTTAGATGGGAACACTTGGTGAAAATGAATTGTGAAAACGTTGGAATGATGAGTCATTCTATTTAGATGTTTTGACATGTGTTGAGAAACACAAAGGGTTTATAATGATGAAAATGTTGAGGCATGAACCTTAGCCCTTTCACAAAACTGATGGTTGGATTCGGATGCGATACCATTCCAATTTTACCGTACAACCACAAAACCTGAATTGGGTAAGGCTTACCTGGAAGTTTATATGCATTAGTATTAGTTCCCCGCGGGAGAGGTTTGTGATGGGTTCGTAGCATGTAAAACAAAAAATTTCTACCGCAAGAACGAACAAAACCCAGATCTAATCTAGATAAAAGCCAAGATCTAATCTATTAGACATGTGCAATGAGATAGATCTGTACTAACCCTCGTAGTTTCCAAAGCCTTGTTCGAGATCGGATCTCGTGGTTGATGTAGTCGATCACTTGCCGATCTCAAGATCAAGTAGACGATCCTTCCGGCACCGCGTTCCGGCAGCGCTTCCGCAGACGGTCACACGTGCAGAGTCGAAGCAGACCTTCCTCTCCCCGTTCCAGCGAGCGGCGGAGGTAGTAGATCTTCTCCACGGAATCCCAGCAGCACGACGGTGTGGTGGTGGTGGTGGAGTAGAGAATTCTACAGGGCTTCGCCTAAGCCGGAGCAGAGGGAAGGAGGAGGAGAGAGGCGGTGGCTAGGGCTTGGAGTGGAGGGGGTCAGGGGGTGGCGCCTCCACCCCTCTATTCAAAGGAGGGAGGCGCCATGGGAGGGGGAGTCCTAGTAGGACTCCCCTCCCTTCCTTGGCCGGCGGATTGGGAGGGGGGAGGAATCCTCCTGCCCCACGAATCCTTGTCTTGCCCCACAAGGACTCCTTGATCCTTTCTTGGTTTTCAAGCAAACTCTAAGAAATCTCCTAGAACCTTCCGGAACATTCCGAAACCTTCTAGAATCCCCATACAAATACTCCGGAACATTTCCTAACTTAGAAAATGATCCCCAATATATGAATCTTATTCTCCAGACAATTCCGGATCTCCTCGTGATGTCCTGAATCCAATCCGAGACTCCGAACAACATTCGGTCTCCAACGCACATTCCTTATCTACTTAAAACAACTTCGAACCTTAAGTGTGTCACCCTACGGTTCGTGAATATGTAGACATGATGGAGACACCTCTCTGATCAATAACCATTAGCGAGATCTGGAGATCCATAACGGCTCCCACATACTCAACGATGACTTCGTGATCGATAGAACCATTAACATACAAAACCAATTCCCTTTGTCACACGATACTATACTTATCCGAGGTTTGATCGTCGGTATCTCCAAACCTAGTTCTACCTCGTTACTGATAAGTAATCTTTACTCGTTCCATGTTATGTCATCCCTTGTGACCTAGTCACATGCTTGCAAGCTAACTAGATGACATTCCACCGAGAGGGCCCAGAGCATATCTATCCGTCATATGGATGGACAAATCCCAATCTTGGTCCATGCGCTTCAACACATACTTTCAGAATACCCAATGACACCTTTATAACCACCCATTTACGAAGCGGTGTTTGATGTCATCAAAGTACCCATCCGGTGATGGTGATTAACATAACCTCATGGTCGAAGGATTAGGTTACTATGCATTTGAAAGCTTATAGCAATACAAACTTAATGACTTGATCTTATGCTACGCTTACTATGGGTGTGTGTCCATCACATCATTCTCCTATAACCTTGTTATTAATCACATCCAATGTCCATGATCAGGAAACCATGATCATCAATTAATCAACAAGCTAGTTCAACAAGAGGCTTACTAGGGACTCTTTTATGTTTACAAAACACACATGTATTAGTGTTTCCTTATAATACAATTATAGCATGGGATGTAAACATTCATCATAAACACAAAGATATAATAATAACCACTTTTATTATTGCCTCTTGGGCATATCTCCAACAGTCTCCCACTTGCACTAGAGTCAATAATCTAGATTACATGGTAATATACCTAACACCCATGGCGTTCTGGTGTTGGTCATGCTTTGCTCTAGGGAGAGGTTTAGTCAACGGATCTGCCACATTCAGATCAGTGTGTAGTTTGCAAATATTTATGTCACCATCTCGGACATACTCGCGAATAGCATGGAAACGTAGCTTGATGTGCTTCAACTTGCTATGTGACCTTGGCTCCTGTGCATTAGCTATGGCACCTGTGTTGTCACAGTAGATGGCCATCGGGTCCAACGCACTGGGAACCACGCCAAGTTTAGTAATGAACTCCTTCATCCATATGGCTTCTTGTGCAGCCTCCGAAGCAGCTATGTATTCCGATTCAGTTGAAGATTTCGCCACAACGCTTTGCTTGGCACTCCTCCAGCTCACTGCAGCACCATTCAAAATAAATACATATCCAGACTGTGACTTCGAGTCATCTGGATCGGTGTTCCAAATAGCATCAGTGTAACCGTTTACAACAAGCTGTTCATCACCTCCATAAGAAAGAACCATATCCTTAGTCCTATTCAGGTACTTTAGGATATTCTTGATCGCTGTCCAGTGCTCCATTCCAGGATCACTTTGATATCTGCTAGTCAAACTAACAGCATGTGCTATATCTGGTCTTGTACACAGCATGGCATACATTATAGAACCTATGGCCGAGGCACAGGGAATAATATTCATCTTTTCTCTATCTTCTTCCGTAGCCGGACTTTGAGTCTTACTCAAGGTCTTACCTGACAACATGGGCACGAACCCTTTCTTGCTCTCTTCCATTCTAAACTTCTTTAGAATTTTGTCTAAGTATGTACTTTGTGAAAGCACTATTAGGCGTCTTGATCTATCTCTATAAATCTTGATGCCTAGAATATATGCCGCTTTGCCAAGATCCTTCATTGAAAAACTATTATTCAAATAGGTTTTGACGCTATTAAGAAGTTCTATATCATTCCCAATCAACAATATGTCATTTACATATAGTACTAGGAATGCTATAGAGCTCCCACTCACTTTCTTGTAAATACAAGCTTCTCCATAAGTTTGTATAAATCCAAAGTTTTTGATTACTTTATCAAAACATTGATTCCAAATCCGGGATGCTTGCTTCAGTCCATAAATGGAGCGCTGAAGTTTGCATACCTTGTCAGCATCACTAGGATCGACAAAACCCTTGGGTTGTACCATATACAACTCTTCCTCAATGTCACCATTAAGGAACGCCGTTTTGACATCCATCTGCCATATCTCATAATCGAAATATGCAACAATTGCTAACAAAATCCTCACAGACTTTAGCTTCGCTACTGGTGATAAAGTCTCATCGTAGTCAACACCTTGAATTTGTCGGAACCCTTTCGCGACAAGTCGAGCTTTATAGACGGAAACATTACCATCAGCATCTGTTTTTCTTTTGAAAATCCATTTGTTCTCGACAGCCTTACGGCCATCCGGTAAGTCCACCAAAGTCCATACTCGGTTTTCGTACATGGATCCCATTTCGGACTTCATGGCTTCTAGCCATTTGTCGGAATCTGGGCTCACCATAGCTTCTTCATACGTCATAGGATCATCAGTGTTGTCCACCAACATGACGTTCAAGGCAGAGTCATACCAATCAGGAATGGTACGAACCCTTGTTGACTTGCGAGGTTCAATAGTAACTTCGTTCGAAGTTTCATGATCACCATCATTAGCTTCCTCTCCTATTGGTGCAGGCGGCACAAAAACATCTTCCGGTGCTGCGCTACTCTCAACTCCGAGAGAAGGTTCAACAACCTCGTCGAGTTCTACTTTCCTTCCAGTCACTTCCTTCGAGAGAAACTCCTTCTCAAGAAAGGATCCATTCTTGGCAACAAAAACTTTGCCTTCGGATCTATGATAGAAGGTGTACCCAATTGTTTCTTTAGGGTATCCTATGAAGACGCATTTCTCCACTTTGGGTTCAAGCTTATCAGGTTGTAACTTCTTTACATACGCTTCGCAACCCCAAACTTTAAGGAACGACAACTTAGGTTTCTTTCCAAACCACAATTCGTACGGTGTCGTTTCAACGGATTTAGATGGTGCCCTGTTTAAAGTGAATGCGTCTGTCTCTAATGCATAGCCCCAAAACGATATCGGTAAATCTGTAAGAGACATCATAGACCGAACCATATCTAAGAGTGTTCGATTACGACGTTCAGACACACCATTACGCTGTGGTGTTCCCGGCGGTGTCAACTGCGAAAGTATTCCACATCTCTTTAAATGCATGCCAAACTCATAACTTAGATATTCACCTCCGTGGTCAGAACGCAGAAACTTAATCTTCTTGTTATGATGATTTTCCACTTCACTTTGAAATTCCTTAAACTTCTCGAAAGTTTCGGACTTATGTTTCATAAAGTAGATATACCCATATCTACTTAAGTCATCCGTGAAAGTAAGAACATAACGATATCCACCACGCGATGCTACACTCATTAGACCGCACACATCGGTATGTATTATTTCCAATAAGTCTGTAGCTCGCTCCATTATTCCAGAGAATGGAGTCTTAGTCATTTTTCCCATTAGACATGCTTCACATCTTTCAAGTGATTCAAGAAGTCCATCAGAATGGAGTTTCTTCATACGCTTCACTCCAATGTGACCAAGACGACAGTGCCACATGTATGTAGAATTATCACTCAATTTTATTCGTTTAGCATCTATGTTGTGAACATGTGTATCACTACTATCGAGATTTAATAAGAATAAACCATTTATCTCAGGTGCATAACCATAAAAGATATTACTCATATAAATCGAACAACCTTTATTCTCAGACTTAAAAGAGTAACCGTCTCGCAATAAACAAGATCCAGATATAATGTTCATGCTTAACACAGGAACCAAATAACAATTATTCAAATTTAAAACTAATCCCGAAGGTAGATGTAGAGGGAGCATGCCGACGGCGATCACATCAACCTTGGAGCCATTTCCAACGCGCATCGTCACCTCGTCTCTCGCTAGTCTTTGTTTATTCCGCAGCTCCTGTTTCGAGTTACAAATATGAGCAACCGAACCAGTATCAAATACCCAGGCACTACTACGATTACTAGTAAGATACACATCAATAACATGTATATCAAATATACCTTTCTTCTTGATGTTGCCGTTCTTCTGATCCGCCAGGTACTTGGGGCAGTTATGCTTCCAGTGACCAGCACCCTTGCAGTAGAAGCACTCAGTTTTAGGCTTAGGACCAGCCTTGGGCTTCTTAGCAGGTGCGGCAGCTTTCTTGCCGTCCTTCTTGAAGTTGCCCTTTTTCTTAGGCTTGCCCTGTTTCTTGAAATTGGTGGTCTTATTGACCATCAACACTTGGTGCTCCTTCTTGATCTCCACTTCAGCAGTTTTCAGCATCGACGATAGTTCAGGCAACGTCTTGTTCATGCAGTGCATATTGTAGTTCATCACAAAGTTCTTATAACTCGGTGGCAGTGATTGGAGGACACGGTGAATCCCTAACTCATTAGGAATCGTTATCCCCAACTCTTGGAGCTTGTTTGCGTGCCCAGACATGGTGAGCACGTGCTCGCTAACGGAGCTTCCCTCTTCCATCGTACAGGTAAAGAACTTCTCGGAGGCCTCATAGCTCTCCACGACCGCGTGAGTCTCAAAAATTAGCTTGAGCTCCTTAATGATCTCGAACGGGTCATGGTGCTCAAAGCGCTTCTGAAGCTCCGTTTCTAAACCGTACAAGATGGCACACTAAACTGTGGAGTAATGATTTTTCCGAGTGGCGTAAACATTCTTTACGTCATCGGTGGCATCTTCTGCAGGTGGGTCACCTAGCGGTGCTTCGAGCACATATGTCATCTGACCAGCCCTGAGGACAATCTTCAGACCACGGAGCCAGTCCGTGAAGTTGCTTCCATTGTTCTTAAGCTTTTCTTTCTCTAGGAACACATTGAAATTTATGGAGAGGTTCGCCATAATCTACAACAAATTTGCAAGTAGTTTAGACTAAGTTTATGATAAATTGAGTTCAATTTTAATTCTTAAATTAACTAGGTGAACTCCTACTCAAAACAACATCCCTCACATTGTCTTAGTGATTACACGAACCAAGTCCACTACACCAAGTCCGATCTTCACGAGAGAAGATGTAGTTTCATCGGCGAACAATCTTCATGTTCATCATATCACTCATATGATTCATGCTCTACCTTTCGGTATTCCGTGTTCCGAGACCATGTCTGTACATGCTAGGCTCGTCAAGATTAACCTTAGTTTCCGCATGTGCAAATCTGGCTTGCACCCGTTGTATGCACACGTAGAATCTATCACATCCGATCATCACGAGATGCTTCGAAACGACAAGTCTTAGCAGCGGTGCCAACTAAGGACGAACACTTTATTACTTGATATTTAGTGAGAGGGATCATCTTATAATGCTACCGTCGCGATCTAAGCAATACAAGATGCATAAAGGATTAACATCACAGGCAATTCATAATTAGTGTGATATGATATGGCCCTTTCTTCTTATGCCTTTGATCTCCATCTCCAAAGCACGGACATGATCTCCATCATCACCAGCATTGCGTCAAGGTCAGTGGCGCCGCTTCATGGTTGTCCATCATCACTAGCAACTATTACAACTACTTGGAATAAAGCTATTACAAGATGAATAGACACGCAGGTCTTAACAGAATTAAAGACAACCATTAGGCTCCTGCCGGTTGCCATATTACAACAAGGATCATTGCATACATCAAATATAATCACAATCACATGATGGCCATATCACATCACAAAACCCCTGCAAAAACAAGTTAGACGCGTCTAATTTTCTTTGCATGTTTTACGTGGTTTGGGGCTTTCGAATAAGAACGGATCTTACCTATGAAACTGAACCACAACGTTGATACAAGTGCTATCAAGTGCAAAGTGTAAATTGGATCTATACTATGGTGAGAGAGACAGACACCCGCAAAGCCACTTGTGCAAAGCAAGTTACACGTCAAGCGTGGAGCAAGTCTCATGTGCGATGACATGTAATGTTAGCCCGAGCCGCTTCATCCCACCATACCGCAAGATGCAAAGTACACACAGCAAAAGACGGCACGAGCAACAACGCCCACAACACCATTGTGTTCTACTCGTGCAACAGATCTACGCATAGACACGACTCTGATACCACTGATGGGTTCGTAGCATGTAAAACAAAAAAATTCTACCGCAAGAACGAACAAAACCTAGATCTAATCTAGATAAAAGCCAAGATCTAATCTATTAGACATGTGCAACGAGATAGATCTGTACTAACCCTCGTAGTTTCCAAAGCCTTGTTCAAGATTGGATCTCGTGGTTGATGTAGTCGATCACTTGCCGATCTCAAGATCGAGTAGACGATCCTTCCGGTGCCGCGTTCCGGCAGCGCTTCCGCAGACGGTCACACGTGTGGAGTCGAAGCAGACCTTCCTCTCCCTGTTCCAGCGAGCATCGGAGGTAGTAGATCTTCTCCACGGAATCCCAGCAGCACGATGGTGTGGTGGTGGTGGTGGAGTAGAGAATTCTGCAGGGCTTCGCCTAAGCCAGAGCAGAGGGAAGGAGGAGGAGAGAGGCGGCGGCTAGGGTTTGTTATGGAGGAGGCTAGGGGGTGGCGCCCCCACCCCTCTATTTAAAGGAGGGAGGCTCCATGGGAGGGGGAGTCCTAGTAGGACTCCCCTCCCTTCCTTGGCCGGCGGATTGGGAGGGGGCGAGGAATCCTCCTCCCCCACGACTCCTTGTGTTTCCCCACAAGGACTCCTTGATCCTTTCTTGGTTTTCAAGCAAACTCCAAGAAATCTCCTAGAACCATCCGGAACATTCCGAAACCTTCTAGAATCCCCATACAAATACTCTGGAACATTTCCTAACTTAGAAAATGATCCCCAATATATGAATCTTATTCTCCGGACAATTCCGGATCTCCTCATGATGTCCTGGATCTAATCCGAGACTCCGAACAACATTCGGTCTCCAACGCACATTCCATATCTACTTAAAACAACTTCGAACCTTAAGTATGTCACCCTACGGTTCATGAATATGCAGACATGATGGAGACACTTCTCCGATCAATAACCATCAGCGGGATCTGGAGATCCATAACGGCTCCCACATACTCAACGATGACTTCGTGATCGATAGAACCATTAACATACGAAACCAATTCCCTTTGTCACGCGATATTCTACTTATCCAAGGTTTGATCGTCGGTATCTCCATACCTAGTTCTACCTCGTTACTAATAAGTACTCTTCACTCGTTCCATGTTATGTCATCCCTTGTGACCTAGTCACATGCTTGCAAGCTAACTAGATGACATTCCACCAAGAGGGCCCAGAGCATATCTATCCGTCATATGGATGGACAAATCCTAATCTTGGTCCATGCACTTCAACACATACTTTCAGAATACCCAATGACACCTTTATAACCACCCAGTTACGAAGCGGTGTTTGATGTCATCAAAGTACCCATCCGGTGATGGTGATTAACATAACCTCATGGTCGAAGGATTAGGTTACTATGCATTTCAAAGCTTATAGCAATACGAACTTAATGACTTGATCTTATGCTACGCTTACTATGGGTGTGTGTCCATCACATCATTCTCCTAATGATATAACCTTGTTATTAATCACATCCAATGTCCATGATCAGGAAACCATGATCATCAATTAATCAACAAGCTAGTTCAACAAGAGGCTTACTAGGGACTCTTTTATGTTTACAAAACACACATGTATTAGTGTTTCCTTATAATACAATTATAGCATGGGATGTAAACATTCATCATAAACACAAAGATATAATAATAACCACTTTTATTATTGCCTCTTGGGCATATCTCCAATAGTTTGAGCTGAGGCTACCTCTCAATGTTGTCCACCTATGCAGTGCCCAAGATGACAGATGGTCATGGTTGGGAGGCCATGCTCATAGGAGAGGTGCTTATACTAGAGTGTGTAAAGGAAAGGTTATGTTTGATTATCGGCATACTAAGTATGATGATTCAGGGTTATCCCTGACAGATGTATCGAATCTTGTGGTGAAAGTGTACCACCTCTGCAGAGTGTCAAACTATTCGAATAGCCGCGTCCGCGGTTATGGACAGTTGGAGTGGCCATACTGTTTCGTTGTCAGATGTTTTCAAAATGACTTATGAATTGAATGATGAATCTTGACTTGACCACAACAGAGTTGTGACTATGAAACTAGCTTCCCAACTTAAGTGATTCTAGAACTTTATTTTATCTTTCTTTGTTTCTGAACTTAGCTTAGGTTTCAAACTTAACTTTATAGTTAAACTTAGAGTTAGCATTTACACTAGTACTACCTTACTTGTTAGTGGTAGTTTGCGAGTACTTAAAGAGTACTCATAGCTTTTGTCCCTGGCTATTCCTATGGCCAGACTATGAAGGAGACTACCAAGAAGACGGTCAGCAGGACGGCTATGATAACTAGGACTATCTTCCTTCGTTAGCATTGCCTGTGCCCCTGAAGATGGACCCCACCGCTACGCTTAATATTTATTCCGCTGCTTGATTGTACTAAGACTGGATCATGAGATCCTTTATTTTGTTGTAAGACCTTATTATGGTTTGTAATGGATGATGTACTGTGATATCCAATCTGGCGAACGGTACCCCACATGCCCACTGGCGAACGGTACCCTCCGAGCCTTATCGAGTTCGTCATGAACTGGAACAAGGCGGAGTTCGTCCACAATGACGATCTCCCGGAAAAGTTCGGCCCCGCAGAATTTTCTGCCCAGATGAATACTGCCGCTAAGGCAATTAACCTCGCGGGGCGAATGATGGAGGTATGTCGTTTCTCCTTTACATGTTGTAGATAATAACCATTAGTCCCCGTGCCTCCGGTGGAGTAGCTTGTTACTCGGCCGGATGCTCATTAGAAAACTAACATAGCTACATGTAAACTTCAAATGTGCACACACCTAGAGCCGGGTTAAGTTCCACTTGGCCCGGATCTTGCACACTTCAAATATGCACACACCTAGAGCCGGGTTAAGTCCCACTTGGCCCGGATCTTGTACACTTTGAATATGCACACACCTAGAGCCGGGTTAAGTTCCACTTGGCCCGGATCTTGCACACTTCGAATATGCACACACCTAGAGCCGGGTTAAGTCCCACTTGGCCCGGATCTTGTATAGTTCGAATATGCACACACCTAGAGCCGGGTTAAGTTCCACTTGGCTCAGATCTTGTACACTTCGAATATGCACACACCTAACTTTACACTTCTGTACTTCTTTCAGGTAACCACCAATCGCCGGAGCGCCGAATTCCAACGCCTGCTTGATACCCACAAGATCCTACACGCAAAACATGTTGCACTTGGTGCAGAACATGAAAAGAGGGGTAATTTTCTCCCTCGGCACCTCTCCGTTTTTCTTCACTTTCTTCCACCGAACTAATCTCCTCATTCGGTTTCTGCAGCTGGGGTGGAGGCTGAAAACAAGATCATGCGGAAGAACTTGGAGGAAATCCAGGGTATGTCTTCTTTTGTTCGACCTTGTAGTGTTTTCCATTTCTTCTTCTCCTTGGCTCGGCAAACATTCACTCCTCGGCTTTGCCGGGTCAACATACTATTTCAGCATCGCTTGAGGATAGTGTGCCGGTGCCTGATATGATGCTGCATTTTCTCGAACAAGCAGGGCAGCATCAGGCCGAGCTGAAGAAGAAGAATGATGAGCTTGCTCTCCTCCGGACTAAGGACGACGAGATTGCCAAGCTCAAGGCCGAGATGGAGAAGATGAAGGCCCAGCACCGAACCGAGCTCCAAAAGGTTGGCCAGGACTTCACAAAAGAGTGTGAGCGCCTTACTCTCCAGATCTCCAACTGCCAGGACCTACTCAGAGAATCCGACCTCCAGCTTGGGTCGGCCAACGCTGAACTTGAGCAACTTCGCAAAAGACGCGGTGCCTGCATAAAGGAGTTAACCCGGATCCATAGCTATATTTCTCGTAAGTTCCTTTCCCTTATCCGACATACTTCTCCGGGTTACCTCATATGTCGTTGCTTTACCTTCTTCCTTTGCCTTGTTTCCAGACCACTTTCTGGAGGGTACTGCTATTGCAAGCGCTGCTGTTGCCAAATTTCGCCAAGAGAGGGGTACTCCCGTTGTTCCTGACAGTGAGAGCATTCCCTTAGACATGGAGGACCTATTGGTCAGCCTGTCAACTCGCGTGGAAACTATCAAGAATTATGGCAAGGATATCCTCGACGTTGCAGTACACATCTTCAATATGTTCTGGCCCGGAGAGAGTAGCCCAGAGACCATCGCAACTCTTGTCGAGAAATTAATGGAAGTTGAGACTCAGCTTGACCTCTGGAGAGAGTCCGCTGGTCGTGTCGCAGCTGATACCATCCTTCACCATATTCTCACATGGTACGAGAAGATCGACCTTAGCCTCCTTACACGCCGGCGCACCGGATCCAGATGGACCGATGATCCGGAGTGGGTAGCTCGGCGACAGGCTTGCGCCTATAGCTTCGTTGAATACTCTCCTATTCATGACTGGGTTGAAGGACCGAACTTCCTGGAATCCGCTGGGGATGAGCACAATGAAAACGTTGAAGATGGGTTGGATGAGGGCGGAGAAGATGATGCTTCAGATATTGAAGTCAGAGACGACGACGCCGAACTTCCTCCTCCTGCTGCTCCTTAGTTTCAAAAAACTTGAAAATTTATCAGATCCCCGGTATGCCGGGTGCAATTGTATGCTGGATATGTGATATTTTGCTACTACGTTTCTATGCCGGATTAACTTGGGCGCAGTCCCTGAGTTTCATTTTCTTGTTCGTCCAATTCTCTGGCTCGGTCTGTGTCTACCTTGATTCGGTTTTACGACTTACGAATCCGAGCTTCAAAAATTGTCTTAACAATACTTAGAAACTTTTGGGCTTGGCTCAAAATAATTCAGCATAATAACTTGAAAATAAAAACAGGGTTAGTCCGACAAACAAGCGCTAGCTCGAATAGACTCGTTTCCTTAGTCGTTTTTCATGTGCTACGCAATTCCAAACTTGTTCCCTTGCTTGCCATGAAGCCAATTCTTGTTGGACAGCAGCAAGTCGAAGGGTTGGGTTTTTGGTGCTCACACATTACTAATCCGGGTTAAGTAAAACGACTCATTCCAGCTACCGCATAAAAAGTAACAACAAACATTATTAAGGCAGTCCCCGAGTTACTGCTCGAGGCGCTGCTATTTCATTGATAAGCTCATTGCCGACACATACCGACATATAAGATGACTCAGATACATACACTTCTTAGCTAAGTGTAGAAGGGACGAAGTAGTGCTACATTCCATGGTCGCTTGGATTCCTCTCCGGACCTGTCCGCCTTGTTCTTTTCCTGTGGCTTTGCAGCTTTAAGATAGTAAGAATCATTGTGCAATGCTTTGCTCACAATGAATGGCCCTTCCCATGGGGAGGATAGTTTATGCATGCCAGTAGTACGTTGTACCAACCGGAGCACCAGATCGCCTTCCCGGAAGACTCGGGGGCACACTTTCCGGCTATGATAGCGTTGGAGGTTTTGCTGATATATGGCGGATCTGGACAGTGCCAGTTCTCTCGCTTCTTCCAGCAGATTAACATCATTTTGTCGGGCTTCTTGCACTTCGGCTTCTGTGTATTGGGTGACCCTAGGCGAATCATGCTCTATGTCGGCTGGTAATACAGCTTCTGCCCCATATACCAGAAAGAATGGCGTATAGCCTGTTGATCGATTCGGAGTTGTTCTTAAGCTCCATAGTACCGCTGGTAGTTCTTCTATCCAGCACCCCGCTGATCTTTGCAGCGGCTCAATGAGCCGGGGTTTTATCCCAGATAATACTAATCCGTTGGATCTTTCCACTTGTCCGTTCGATGCGGGGTGGGCTACCGAGGCTACATCGAGTCGGATCTTCTTGTCTCGGCAGAAGCGCGCAAATGCTCCTTCCGCAAAATTTGTTCCATTATCAGTTATAATGCTGTGTGGATAACCGTATCTCAAGATGATGTCTTTGAGAAATGTCACGGCTGTAGCTCCATCACATTTTCTTATAGGTTTCACTTCAATCCATTTTGTAAACTTGTCCACCATGACCAAAATGTGTGTCATGTTTCCTCTTGCTGGTTTGAACGGGCCAACCATATCCAAGCACCATACAGCAAATGGCCACGTAATTGGTATGGTCTTGAGTTCCGACATAGGCATATGTGTCTTCGTAGCGTACCTCTGACAACCATTGCATTTTCTCACCAGGTCTTCTGCTTGTTCTAAGGCACTTGCCCAGTAGAATCCATGCCGGAACGCTTTTGCCACCAAGGCTTTGGATGAGGCATGATGCCCGCATTCTCCTTGGTGTATATCTCGGAGGATGTCAAGCCCTTCTTCTGGGTCAACGCATCGCTGGAGGACATTGGTTACACTCCGTTTGTACAACTCGGAATCGATGATTGTGTATGATTTTGCTCTCCTCTGAGTTTGCCTGGCTAACACCTCCTCAGCAGGTAATGTTCCGTCTTTCAGGAATTGGGATATAGGCAGTGCCCAAGCTGGTATTGCTCGTGGAGGGAACATCTCCTCATCAATTTCCATCTGATCCACCGGCATAACTTCAGCCGGATCATGCTGAGCAGTCCCCGGGTCTAGCGAGGTAGTCCCCGGGTTTGCCGAGGCAGTCCCCGGGTTTGCTGACGCAGTCCCCGGGTCTCGCGTACTACCTCCCGTGTCAATGTCCATGGGCTCAGCTCCAGATTCCGTATTTTCCGGGACATAGATCGAGTCGGTTCCTGGGGACGGCCTGATAGATGGTTTTCTGAGGTGTTCCAATGCTACACCCGGTGGAATTGCCTGTCTGGTCGATCCGAGCTTTGACAACATGTCGGCAGCCTCGTTTTCCACCCGGGGTACATGGTGAAATTCACACCCCTCGAAGTAACCAGATATCTTCTGCACGTGAAATTTGTATAGTGCCATGTTTGGATCCAGGGCGTCCCACACTCCGGACACCTGCTGCACCACCAGATCCGAGTCACCAAAGCATATTATCCGACGTATGCCAATCTCCTTTGCCACTTCGAGCCCATGCACAAGAGCCTCATACTCAGCGACATTGTTCGATGCCGCGAAATGGATCTGCAATACGTACTTTAGCTGGTCTTTCTTTGGCGAGGTAAGCACAACCCCGGCGCCTAGTCCGGTTTTGGTTTTCGACCCGTCAAAGTGCATCCTCCAGTAATTCGGATCCGGTGGAGGTGGTTCGTATTGTACCTCGGCCCAATCCACAAAAAAGTCCGCCATAGCCTGAGATTTGATCGCTTCTCTTCTGCCGTATTGGGGCGCATAAGGGGCTAGCTCAATTGCCCATTTTGCGATTCTGCCACTCGCATCCTTGTTACCCATTATCTCGGATATGGGAGCTTCACATATTACTTTGATGGGGTGCTCCTCAAAGTAATGCTTTAACTTCTTCGCCGCCATATAGACACCGTATGCCACCTTTTGAAAGTGCGGGTAGTTCTGTTTTGAGGCAGACAATACCTCGCTCAGGTAATACACTGGCCTCTGCACCGACTTACCCTCTTCATTGCGCTCCACTACGATTACTGCACTTACAACTAGGTTGGTTGCGGCTACGTAGAGCAACATTGGCTCCTTTGATAGTGGAGAGGCTAACACTGGCGCAGTGGCCAACATATTTTTTAAGTGGGCAAAGGCTTCATCGGCCTGTGGCGTCCAAACGAATTTATCTGACTTTTTCATGAGTTGGTAGAGAGGCAGTGCCTTTTCTCCCAACCGACATACAAACCGACTCAACGAAGTCAGGCATCCAGTGAACTTCTGGACATCGTTAAGACACTTCGGAAGCTCCATTCGTTCGATGGCTCGGATCTTAGTTGGATTGACTTCGATACCTCGGTTGGAGACGAGAAATCCGAGTAATTTTCCAGCCGGGACACCGAAGGTGCATTTTTCCGGGTTAAGCTTCATCCGGAACCTTCTCAAGTTCGCGAATGTTTGCCTTATGTCGTCAAGGAGCGTTGTGCTTTCCTTGGTTTTGATAACCACATCATCCACGTATACTTGCACGTTTTGACCTATTTGGTCGTGCAAACATTTTTGCATACATCTCTGGTATGTTGCACCTGCATTACGTAAACCAAACGGCATAGTGCGATAGCAGTAAGCCCCATACGGGATAATAAACGCCGTCTTTATTTGATCATCCGAGTTCAGAGGTATCTGGTGGAAGCCAGAATATGCGTCAATGAATGACAACAGTTCGCATCCCGCGGTCGAGTCTATGACCTGATCTATCCTCGACAGTGGAAATGGATCTTTTGGACACGCCTTATTCAGGTTCGTGTAATCGATACACATACGCCAAACCACTGCCACGTTCGGATCGTCCTTCTTCTTTTCTACCAGCACCGGATTAGAGAGCCAATCCGGATATAGTACCTCCATGATAAATCCTGCTGCTAGTAACCGAGCTATCTCGTCTCCAATGACTTTTCTCCTATCCTCGGTGAAGCGGCGGAGCGGTTGCTTCACCAGCCTTGCTCCGGGTCTTACGTTCAAAGAGTGCTCGGCCAACTCCCTCGGAACACCTTGCAAGTCCTGTGTAGACCAAGCAAAAATATCCCGATTCTCACGGAGGAAGTTGACGAGCTCGCTTTCCTATTTGTCAGTTAACCCGGCACCAATTGTTATGGTGCGCTCCGGGAACATGTTATCAACTGGAATCTTCTTGGTGTCCTTTGCGGCTTGAAATGAAACGCTGCCATGCGGGTTACTTAATGCCGGCATATATTGCTGCGCGGACTGAGCTAATGCCGCCACCTCCTGGATTTTTCTTTTCTCTTGCGCAATCACGAGTGACTCGGCTAGGTTAGACCCGGCTGAAGCACACTCAATGGAACGTCGGAAATCTCCAGCAATGGCAATCGCTCCATTTGGCCCGGGCAACTTCATCTTCAGATAGTTGATGTGACAGCTTGCCATGAATTTGTTCAATGCTGGTCTTCCGAGTAATTCATGATATGCACTTTCCAAGTTCACCACCTCAAACTCCAGATTTTCAGTTCGGCAGTTATCCCTTGTGCCGAATAACACGTCGACCTGGACTTTGCCTATGGGCTCACAAGAAATTCCTGGTACAATGCCATGGAAAGTTGTTCTCGTAGCCTGGAGCATGTTCTCCGAGATGCCCAACTTGCGCATCGTATCCGCATACATGATGTTAATGCTACTCCCATTATCAATCAAAACCTTGGAGAACCTCACGTTGATGTTCGGTCCAATGAATATCGGATCTAGCACTAGCGCATACGAACCTGGACTCGGCATGAGTTTAGGATGATCTTTGATGTTCCAGGTGATTTCCTGGCCCGACCAAGGCATGTACCTCGTCACTGCTGGCATGACCGCATTGACCTCCATATGTCGGCGCTGCAAGATCTTTCTATCTATTTCCTCAGTCGTGAACACACAATAACTCTGGTGATGTTCCTTGTACTCGTTCCTTCCCTCGTTTCCGAGGTACCTCTGACCTGGTTGTTGCTGATTTTCCACCTAATGCACTACATCCCTTCTCTCATTGTTATCATACCTCGGCGGAGGGGGAGGCAACATTAGTTGCTGCGTGTTCGCTCCGGAGAGCAACTGCTACCGGGGTAACTCCTGCCGAGGTTGATCATTCCGGGGTGCCTGAGCATTCCCCGAACCACCTTGCTCTATCTTACGCATCCACTCACATTGCGTCATCGTGTGACCCGCCAGGCTATTCGGATTTGGCGTGTGAAACTTACACGGCTGGTCCAGCATCGACTCATAGGTATACCTCGGACGGTCTTTCTTTTCCTGCTACTGTTTCTTCTGCTCTGGAGTCCATGTTTTCTTGCCATCATTTCTTGGAGTCCATTGCCCTCCCATTCTCTGGCGCTGGCTGCTCCCTACTCCGGGTTGATCTTGATTCACAGCTGCAACTTGTTGCGAACCGTAGCGATGATCCGGTCTATCATCTCTCCTTTTGCCTCTGTAATCGTTCCTCCGGGACGACCCAGCTCCATCCCTCTGATAGTATTCCTCGCTTGACTCATTTGACGCGAGCCTAGGTTGAGTCGGATCGCCCAAAGCATACGAATCATCAATCCGGATCATCTCTGCCAGCATAACTGGCATTTTCCTTTGCAATTTCATCCACAGCTCGCTGCCATATCTGCATCCCTGTGCAAACCACGCTATGGCCTGTGACTCTATGACACCCTCACACGAGTTTCTCACAGTACATCACCGGGTCAAGAATTCACGATCCGTCTCGTTAGGTCTTTGCTTGCACATTGCTAGGGTCTGCGGTCTGTTTGGCCTCTGATATGTACTTGAGAAGTTGCTGATAAACATTTCTTCAAAATCTATCCAGCAGTTGATGCTTCCGGGTGGTAAATTATTCAACCATACTCTGGCCGGACCTTCCAACATCTGGGGTACGTAACATACAGCCCATCTCAAGTTGCCAGTTGCAATTTTCACCGCCGTAGCGTAGTTTATCAGCCAATCCTCCGACTTGGTACTGCCGTCATACGTCTTTGTGCCTCTGCGTAACTGGAAGTTGGGTACCGGTGGCTCTTTCATGATTCGGGGTCCAAAGCACGCTGGACCCGGAGGACCTTGACATTCGATCTGTTTCGACCTATACAGGCGATCCAGTTTTAACCTGGCGTCATCCAGCATTAAATCCCTACTTCCCAATCTTCACCCTATCACATGATAGTCCGGTCTGGGGTACCCTGCGTTCACCATCTCCGAATCACCGTCTTTGTATCGGTTTTGCTCTGGTTGCGCACCATTCTGCTGCATACCTCGGCCGGCGCTTTGCTCTTGCCTCGGTATATTCCGCTGCTGCGGTTGTCCTGCTCCTACGGAGTTGCGCTGTCCGGCATTGCTGTTGGCAGCGTTCCCTTGACCGGCATTGCCTTGGTCGTGATTACCTCGGCCAGCTTCACCTCGTCTCACACTCCGTCGATCATCATTTTTCCGCATCTCTTTTTCTTTTCCCGCACGCATCGGGTCGTACGGGACGATCTGTTTGTTCTGTCTGGCCGAGGTTACTACCTCTTCTCTCCTTGGACCGCCATGAGGCGATGATGCGGCTCCAGCAGATTTCTCCGGGTTACCCATCACCGAATGGACGATTTTGGAAGCCCCAGCTCTCTCCGGGTTAGCTCTCAGCAGCTCCTCGTTTTGTCTGTTCGCGATCCGAACCAGCTCGTTAACCCTATCTTGCTGTCTTTGACGGGCCTCACCCGTCAGTCCCTCTAACTCGGACGCAGCCGCATCTGCTGCTCTGAGGTTCTTCGCCGGGGTACTATACTTCGGCAACCCACAGACAGATAGTTTTCCGGCCCTTCTGCTCCATCATCACCTTCTCTATTCATCTCGCTTATGAGATTTCTCCCTTTTACCTTTACCGTATCAACTTTGTTTGCCTTTGCGTACTCACGCAGTGTCATGTTCAGCGACTGCTGAGCCGCGGCTATTTTCTTTGTGCCCTCCAGTATCTTTTGCCGAGTTTCCTCTAGCTCGGCCTGTGCCTGAGCCGGATCTACCACTGCTGCTACCGGGTTAGCCAAGCTATCCATAGCTTCTCTCAGTACGTTCTCAGTCCTCTCTAGTGGAGGTCCTCTACCTTTCCTCGGTGCCTTAGGTGTTACCTCCGGGTCTGGTGCTGGGTCTTTGCTTGCGCCCGCACCTGGCGCAGTCATCATCACCTCCGCATGGTCCGGGGAGCGAGCGGTACGCGCCCCGTGAGCCACAGGGAGGGGTGGTTCCCCCGCATCAACGACGCGGCGCGGATGAACGCATGATACGTCCTCAGTGACGTAGAGCTTGTGCGCACCGAGCTTGACGAAGAGGTCGTTGCACGGAAGTGGGCACGTGCCGAAGCATCCAGCGTTGTCATTGACGAAATCCAGTGCTCCAAAGCGCTGAACGAGCCCGGAGATGATGCGTTCGCCGGTGCCGATGAGGTTTCCCATCCAGATCTTCACCCCTGCTAGCGCCGCTAGCCCCACGGTGGGCGCCAACTATCGTGGTGGTGTCACGGCAGATGCCATGGATAGGCTAAAGGTGGGGACAAATACACGCTAGGGGAATCCAGGGAGGGATAGTGGAGTGATTCTCCACACAGAAGTTTGTATTACTATATCTCCCAGATTACAAATGCTCCTTGAGCTGTATTGGCGAGAGGAGGAAGAAGGAGCTCTCTTACTCTTGCCTACTACTTCTCCCTAGAACTCTAGTTCAACTAGCTCTAAGGAATCACCAAACCAACTAGTGCTCAACCAACCCCCTCTACCAGAACCCTACCTCCCTTATATAGAGGAAGTTCGGTCCTGGCCTAGGGCATACGTGGAGGCATATTCCTAAGAATATGCCCCCTCCCAAAGTGGTAACCTGACCGGGGTGCTTTTCCCTCGCGTCATACATGCTTTAGCGACGTAAGCCTCTATGGCGCCCGCGTCAGCCGACATGGGCGTCGTCACCCTTGTCGGCCACGATCCGGTGGTCCTGCCCTTGCTTTCTCCGCTCATGCAGTACGTACCGGACATTCTTTTTGACCAGAGATATTCCTTCCTTCTCCCAGAAGCTAAGCGAGGACCTGGATCATAGTAGATCCGGCCACACCTGTTCCTGCATATAAGTTAGACAAGCAATTCCAACTTACTCCTTAAGTCGGATGAGACAATGTTAGGCGACCCCCCTGGTCCGGGTTACTCCGTGATCCGGCCTGCCTTGAGGTGACCCGGCCAGCATCCGCTTTGACCTTGCCGAACCTCGGCTAACTCGGCCCTTATACCCCGGAGTGACCCTACCCAGGGGTATCCCCCCAACAGTTATGTCTCGCAAAAATGGTAATCCTGGGATTGCGATGTATGGCATAACAAGCATCTAGGATGAAAAATCTGGGTGTTGACAAGTTGATATCAGAGCCATCCTGACCATAGGAGACCCTAGTTAGAATGGACGTCTAAACCAAAATCTTAGTTCCAATGTTGGGGGGATAACCCCAGGTAGGGTCACTCCGGGGTATAAAGGCCGAGTTAGCCGAGGTTCGGCAAGGCCAAAGTGGATGCAGGCCGGGTCACCTCCAGGCAGGCCGGATCACGGAGTAACCCGGACCAGGAGGGGTCGCCTAACATTGTCTCGGCCGACTTAAGAAGTAAGTCGGAAGTGTTTGTCTAACTTTTATGCAGGAACAGGTGTTGCCGGATCTACTATGGTCCGGATCCTGTTTAGCTTCTGAGAGAAGGAAGGAATCTCCCTGGTCAAAAAGAAGGCCCAGTACGCACTGCATGAGCGAAGCAAGCAGGGGCAGGACCACCGGGTCGGGGCCGACAAGGGTGACGACGCCCACGTCGGCTGACGCGGGCGCCGCAGAGGCTCACGAAGCTAAAGCATGTATGACGCGGGGAAAAAGCACCCCGGTCGGGTTACCGCTTTGAGAGGAGACATATTCTTGGGAATATGCCTCCACGTATGCCCTAGGCAAAGACCGAGCCCCCTCTATATAAGGGGGGCTAGGGTTTCTGTAATAGGGGTGGGGTTTTCTTTGATACGAGTGGAGCTAAGGTTCTAGGGAAAAACGGTGGGCAAGAGTAAGAGAGCTCCTTCTTCCTCCTCTCGCCAATACAGCTCTAGGAGCACTTGTAATCTTGAAAGGAAAGCAATACAAACTTCTGCGTGGAGAATCACTCCACTATCCCTCCCTGGATTCCCCTAGCGTGTATTAGTCCCCACCTTTAGCCTATCCATGGCATCTGCCGTGACACCACCACGACAGTTGGCGCCCACCGTGGGGCTAGCGACGCTAGCAGGGGTCAAGATCCGGATGGGAAACATCATCGCCACCGGCGAACGCGTCGTCTCCGGGCTTGTTCAGCGCTTTGGAGCGCTGGACTTCGTCAGCGACAACGCAGGCTGTTTTGGCATGCGCCCACTTCCGTGCAACGGCCTCTTCGTCAAGTTGGGTGTGCACAAGGTCTACGTTGCTATGGACGTATCGTGCGTTCATGCGCGCCGCGTCGTCGATGCGGGGGAACCACCCCTTACTGTGGCTCGCGGGGCGCGTATCGCTCGCTCCCAGACCATGCGGAGGTGATGATGACTGCGCCAGGAGCAGGCGCGAGCAAGGATCCAGCACCGGACTCGGAGGTAACGCCCAAGGCACCGAGGAAAGCTAGATGTCCTCCACTAGAGAGGCCTAAGAACATACTGAGAGAAGCTATGGATAGCTTGGCAAACCCGGTAGCAGCAGTAGTAGATCCGACTCGGGCACAAGCCGAGCTGGAGGAAACTAGGCAAAAGATACTAGAGGGCGCAAAGAAAATAGCCGTGGCTCAGCAGACGTTGAACATGACGCTGTGCGAGTATGCAAAGGCAAACAAAGTCGACACGGTAAAAGTAAAAGGGAGAAATCTCATGAGTGAGATGAATAGAGAAGGTGAAACTAGGATTGAGGAATCAGAGAACTGTCTGTCCGTTGGGCTGCCGAGGTACAGCACCCCGGCAAAGAACCTCAGAGCAGCGGACGCGGCTGCATCCGAGTTGGAGGGTCTGACGGGTGAGGCCCGTCAAAGACAACAAGGTAGGGTTAACGAGCTGGTTCGGATCGCGAACAGACAGAATGAGGAGCTACTGAGAGCTAACCCAGAGAGAGCTGGAGCTTCCAAAATCGTCCATTCGGCGATGGGTAACCCGGAGAAATCCGCTGGAGCCGCATCGTCACCTCATGGTGCTCCAAGGAGAGAAGAGGTAGTAACCTCGGCCAGACAGAACAAACAAATCGTACCATACGACCCGACGCGTGCAGGAAAAGAAAAAGAAACGCGAAAAAATGATGATCGACGAAGTGTGAGCCGAGGTGAGGCTGGCCGAGGTAACCACGACCAAGGCAATGCCGGTCAAGGGAACGTTGTCAATGGCAATGCCGGACAGCGAAACTCGGCAGGGGCAGGACAACCACAGCAGCGGAATATACCAAGGCAAGAGCAAAGTGCCGGCCGAGGTATGCAACAGAGAGATGCGCAACGAGAGCAAAACCGATACAATGACGGTGATTCATAGATGGTTAACGCGGGGTACCCCATACCAGACTATCATGTGATAGGGTCAAGGTTCGGAAGCAGGGACTTGATGCCCGATGACGCCAGGTTAAAGCTGGATTGCCTGTATAGGTCGGAACAGATCGAATCTCAAGGTCCACCGGGTCCAGCATGCTTTGGACCTCGGATCATGAAGGAGCCACCGGTACCAATTTCTAGCTGCCTAGGGGCACGAAGACGTATGACGGTAGTACCAAGCCGGAAGATTGGTTGATAAACTATGCTACAGCTGTGAAGATTGCCACTGACAATTTGAGATGGGCTTTACGATACGTACCCCAGATGTTAGAAGGTCCGGCCAGAGTATGGTTGAACAATTTACCACCAGGAAGCATCAATTGCTGGATAGATTTCGAGGAAATGTTTATCAGCAATTTCTCAAGTACATATCAGAGGCCGAATAGGCTGCAGACCCTAGCAATGTGCAAGCAAAGACCTAATGAGACAGACCGAGAATTCTTGACCCGGTGGTGTACCGTGAGGAACTCGTGTGAAGGTGTCATAGAGTCACAGGCCATAGCGTGGTTTGCGCAAGGGTGCAGATATGGCAGTGAGCTGTGGATGAAGTTGCAAAGGAAAATGCCAACTACATTGGCAGAGATGATCCGGATTGCTGATTCATACGCGTTGGGTGATTCGACTCAACCTAGGCTCGCGTCAAACGAGTCAAACGAGGAATACTATCAGAGGGATGGAGCCGGGTCATCTCGGAGGAACGACTACAGAGGAAAAAGAAGAGATGATAGGCCGGATCATCGCTACAGTTCGCAGCAAGTTGCAGCCATGAATCAAGATCAACCCGGAGCTGGGAGCAATCAGCGACAGAAAACTGGAGGGCAATGCACTCCGAGAAGTGATGGCAAGAAAACGTGGATGCCGAAGCAAAAGAAACAGTGGCAAGAGAAGAAAGACCGTCCGAGGTATACCTATGAGTCGATGTTGGACCAGCCGTGTAAGTTTCACACACCAAATCCGAATAGCCCGGCGGGTCACACAACGAGGCAATGTGAGTGGATGCGCAAGATTGAACAAGGTGGTTCGGGGAATACTCAGGCACCCCGGACTGATCAACCTCGATAGGAATTACCTCGGCAGCAATTGCTCTCCGGAGCAAACACGCAACAGCTAATGTTGCCTCCCCCTCCGCCGAGGTATGAAAACAATGAGAGAAGGGATGCGGTGCATCAGGTGGAAAATCAGCACCAGCCGGATCAGAGGTATCCCGGAAACGAGGGAAGGAATGAGTACAGAGAACATCACCAGAGCTATTGTGTATTCACAACTGAGGAAACAGATAGGAAGAGCTTGCAGCGCCGACATATGGAAGTGAATGTAGTAATGCCGGCAGTGACAAGGTACATGCCTTGGTCGGACCAAGAAATCACTTGGAACATCAAAGATCATCCGAAACTTATGCCGAGTCCAGGTTCGTATGCGCTAGTGCTGGACCCAACATTCATTGGGCCGAACATCAATGTGAGGTTCTCCAAGGTACTGATTGACAATGGCAATAGCATTAACATCATGTATGCGGATACAATGCGCAAGTTGGGAATCTCGGAGAACATGCTCCAGGCTACAAGGACAACTTTCCATGGCATTGTACCAGGCATTTCTTGTGAGCCCATAGGCAAAGTCCGGGTCGACATGCTGTTTGGCATGAGGGATAATTGCCGAACTAAGAATCTAGAGTTTGAAGTGGTGAACTTGGAAAGTGCGTATCACGCGTTACTCGAAAGACCAGCATTGAACAAGTTCATGGCAAGCTGCCACATCAGTTATCTGAAGATGAAATTGCCCAGGCCAAATGGAGTGATTACCATTGCTAGAGATTTCCGACGTTCCATTGAATGTGCCTCCGCTGGGTCTAACCTAGCCGAGTCACTCGTGATCGCGCAAGAGAAAAGAAAAATCCAAGAGGTGGCGGCATTAGCTCAGTCCGCGCAGCAGTATATGCCGGCATTAAGTAACCCGCATGGTAGCGTTTCATTCCAAGCCGCAAAGGATACCAAGAAAGTTCCTGTTGATGACATGTTCCCGGAACGCATCGTAACAATTGGTGCCGGGTTAACTGATAAATAGGAAAGCGAGCTCGTCAACTTCCTCCGTGAGAATCGGGACATTTTTGCTTGGTCCACACAGGATTTGCAAGGTGTTCCGAGGGAGTTGGCCGAGCACTCTCTGAACGTAAGACCCGGAGCAAAGCCGGTGAAGCAACCTCTCCGCCGCTTCGCCGAAGATAGGAGAAAAGTCATTGGAGACGAGATAGCTCGGTTGCTAGCAGAAGGATTTATCATGGAGGTACTATATCCGGATTGGCTTTCTAACCTGGTGCTGGTAGAGAAGAAGAAGGACGATCCGAACGTGGCGGTAGTTTGGCGTATGTGTATCGATTACACGAACCTGAATAAGGCGTGTCCAAAAGATCCATTTCCACTGCCGAGGATAGATCAGGTCATAGACTCAACCGCGGGATGTGAACTGTTGTCATTCATTGACGCATATTCTGGCTTCCACCAGATACCTCTGAATCCGGACGATCAAATAAAGACCACGTTTATCACCCCGTACGGTGCTTATTGCTATCGCACTATGCCATTTGGTTTACGTAATGCAGGTGCAACGTACCAAAGATGTATGCAAAAATGTTTACACGACCAAATAGGTCAGAACGTGCAAGTATACGTGGATGATGTGGTTATCAAGACCAAGGAAAGCAAAACGCTCCTTGACGACATCAGGCAGACGTTCGTAAACTTAAGAAGGTTCCGGATGAAGCTTAACCCGGAAAAATGTACCTTCGGTGTCTCGGCTGGAAAATTACTCGGATTCCTCGTCTCCAGCCGAGGTATCGAAGTTAATCCAACTAAGATCCGAGCTATCGAACAAATGGAGCTGCCGAAGTGTCTTAATGATGTCCAGAAGTTCACTGGGTGCCTGGCATCGTTGAGTCGGTTTGTATGTCGGTTGGGAGAAAAGGCACTGCCTCTCTACCAACTCATGAAAAAGTCGGATAAGTTCGTTTGGACACCACAGGCCGATGAAGCCTTTTCCCACTTAAAAAGGATGTTGGCCACTGCTCCAGTATTAGCCTCTCCACTATCAAAGGAGCCAATGTTGCTCTACATAGCCGCAACCAACCTAGTTGTAAGTGCAGTGATCGTAGTAGAGCGTAATGAAGAAGGTAAGTCGGTGCAGAGGCCAGTGTACTACTTGAGCGAGGTATTGTCTGCCTCAAAACAGAACTACCCGCACTTTCAGAAGGTGGCATATGGTGTCTATATGGCGGCAAAGAAGTTAAAGCATTACTTTGAGGAGCACCCCATCAAAGTAATCTGTGAAGCTCCCATATCCGAGATAATGGGTAACAAGGATGCGAGTGGCAGAATTGCAAAATGGGCAATTGAGCTAGCCCCTTATGCGCCCCAATATGACAGAAGAGAAGCAATCAAGTCTCAGGCTGTGGCGGACTTTTTTGTGGATTGGGCCGAGGTACAATATGAACCACCACCACCAGATCCGAACTACTGGAGGATGCACTTTGACGGGTCGAAAACCAAAACCAGGTTAGGCGCAAGAGTTGTGCTTACCTCGCCAAAGAAGGACCAGCTAAAATACGTATTACAAATCCATTTCGCGGCGTCAAATAATGTCGCTGAGTACGAGGCTCTTGTGCATGGACTCAAAGTGGCAAAGGAAATTGGCATACGTCGGATAATATGCTTTGGCGACTCGGATTTGGTGGTGCAGCAAGTGTCCGGAGTATGGGACGCCCTAGATCCAAACATGGCACTGTACAAGTTTCATGTGTTGAAGATATCTGGTAACTTTGAGGGGTGTGAATTTCACCATGTTCCCCGAGTGGAAAACGAAGCTGCCGACATGCTATCAAAGCTCGGATCAACCCGACAAGCGATTCCACCGGGTGTAGCATTGGAACACCTCAGAAAACCATCTATCAGGCCATCCCCAGGAACCGACTCGATCTATGTCCCGGAAGATATGGAATCTGGAGCTGAGCCCATGGACATTGACATGGGAGGTAGTGCGCAAAACACGAGGACTGCATCGGTAAACCCAGGGACTGCCTCGGCAGACCCGGGGACTACCTCGTTGGACCCGGGGACTGCTCAGCGCGATCTGGCTGAAGTTATGCCGGTGGATCAGATGGAAATTGATGAGGACGTGTTCCCTGCACGAGCAATACCAGCTTGGGCACGACTTATATTCCAATTCCTGAAAGATGGAACGTTACCCACTAAGGAGGTGTTAGCCAGACAAACTTAGAGGAGAGCAAAAGCATACACAATCATCAATTCCGAGTTGTACAAACGAAGTGTAACCAATGTCCTCCAGCGATGCGTTGACCCGAAAGAAGGGCTTGACATCCTCCAAGATATACACCAAGGAGAATGCGGGCATCATGCCTCATCCAGAGCCTTGGTGGCAAAAGCGTTCCGGCATGGATTCTACTGGGCAAGTGCCTTAGAACAAGCAGAAGACCTGGTGAGAAAATGCAATGGTTGTCAGAGGTACGCTACGAAGACACATATGCCTATGTCGGAACTCAAGACCATACCAATTACGTGGCCATTTGCTGTATGGTGCTTGGATATGGTTGGCCCGTTCAAACCAGCAAGAGGAAACATGACACACATTTTGCTCATGGTGGACAAGTTTACAAAATGGATTGAAGTGAAACCTATAAGAAAATGTGATGGAGCTACGGCCGTGACATTTCTCAAAGACATCATCTTGAGATACGGTTATCCACACAGCATTATAACTGATAATGGAACAAATTTTGCGGAAGGAGCATTTGCGCGCTTCTGCCGAGACAAGAAGATCCGACTCGATGTAGCCTCGGTAGCCCACCCCGCATCGAACGGACAAGTGGAAAGATCCAACGGATTAGTATTATCCGGGATAAAACCCCGGCTCATTGAGTCGCTGCAAAGATCAGCGGGGTGCTGGATAGAACAACTACGAGCGGTACTATGGAGTTTAAGAACAACTCTGAATCGATCAATAGGCTATACGCCATTTTTTCTGGTATATGGGGCAGAAGCTGTATTACCAGCCGACATAGAGCATGATTCGCCTAGGGTCACCCAATACACAGAAGCCGACGTGCAGGAAGCCCGGCAAAATGATGTTGATCTGCTGGAAGAAGCGAGAGAACTAGCACTGTCTAGATCCACCATATATCAGCAAAATCTCCAACGCTATCATAGCCGGAAAGTGTGCCCCCGAGTCTTTTAGGAAGGCGATCTGGTGCTCCGGTTGGTACAACGTACTACTGGCATGCATAAATTATCCCCCCCCCATGGTAAGGGCCATTCATTGTGAGGAAAGCATTGCACAATGATTCTTACTATCTTATAGATGCAAAGCCACAGGAAAAGAACAAGGCGGACAGGTCCGAAGAGGAATCTAAGCGACCATGGAATGTAGCACTACTTCGTCCTTTCTACACTTAGCTAAGAAGTGTATGTATCCGAGTCGTTTCATATGTCGGTATGTATGTCGGCAATGAGATTATCAATGAAATAGTAGTGCCTCGAGCAGTAACTCGGGGACGGCCTTAATAATTATTGTTGTTATCTCCCATACGTTAGCTAGAATAAGTTGTTCTACTTAACCCGGATTAGTAATGTGTGAGCACCAAAAACCCAACTCTTCGACTTGCTGCTGTCCAACAAGAATTGGCTTCATGGCAAGCAAGAGAACAAGTTTGGAATTGCGTAGCACATGAAAAACGACTAAGGAAACGAATTTATTTGAGCTAACGTTTGTTTTTCGAACTAACCCTGTATTTGTTTTCAAGTTATTATGCTGAATTATTTTGAGCTAAGCCTAAAAGTTTCTAAGTATTATTAAGACAATTTTTGAAGCTCGGATTCGTAAGTCGTAAAACCGAATCAAGATAGACACGGACCGAGCTAGAGGATTGGACGAACAAGAAAATGAAACTCGGGGACTACGCCCAAGTTAATCCGTCATAGAAACGTAGTAGCAAAATATCACATATACAGCATACAATTGCACCCGGCATACCAGGGATCTGATAAATTTTAAAGTTTTTTGACCTAAGGAGCAGCAGGAGGAAGTTCGGCGTCGTCTTCGCTATCTTCAATATCTGAGGCATCGCCCTCTTCGTCCTTATCTGACCCGTCTTCAGCGTTTTCAGCATTCTCGTCTCCAGCGGATTCCAGGAAGCTTGGTCTTTCAACCTAGTCATGGATAGGAGAATATTCGACGAGGCTGTAGGCGCAAGCCTGGCGCCGAGCTACCCACTCCGGGTCATCAGTCCATCTGGATCCGGTGCGCCGACGTGTAAGGAGGCTGAGGTCGATCTTCTCATACCACGTGAGTATGTGGTGAAGGATAGTATCAGCTGCAGCACGCCCAGCGGATTCTCTCCAGAGATCGAGCTGGGTCTCAGTCTCCATTAGCTTCTCAACGAGAATCGCGGTGGTCTTCGGGCTACTCTCTCCGGGCCAGAACGTGTTGAAAATGCGAACTGCAACGTCGAGGATATCCTTGCCGTAATTCTTGATGATCTCCATGCGAGATGACAAGATGACCAACAGGTCCTCCATGTCGTAAGGAACCTCCTCACCAGCAGGAGTGATAGGAGTACCCCTCGCTTGGCGAAAATCTGCAACTGCTGCGCTTGCAATAGTGATGCTCTCAGGAAATTTGCCTGGAAGCCAGACAAGGGAAGAAGGTAAAGAAAAGACATATGAAGCAACCCGGGAAGGTACGTCGGAAGGAACTTACATGATATGTGGCTGAGGATCCGGGTTAACTCCTTGATGCAGTCATCGCGTCTCTTGCGAAGTTGCTCAAGCTCAGCGTTCGCCGACCCAAGCTGGATGTCGGATTCTTTGAGTAGTTCCTGATCCTCAGAGATCTGGAGAGTAAGGCGCTCACGCTCTTCTGTGAAGTTCTGGCCGACCTTTTGGAGCTCGGTTTGGTGCTGGGCCTTCATCTTCTCCATCTCAGCCTTGAGCTTGGCAATCTCGTTGTCCTTAGCTCGGAGGAGAGCGAGCTCATCATCCTTTTTCTTCAGCTCGGCTTGATGCTGCCCTGCTTGTTCAAGAAAATGCAGCATCATATCAGGCACGGGCACACTATCCTCAAGCGATGCTGAAATAGTATGTTGACCCGGCAGAACCGAGGAATGGATGATTGCCAAACCAAGAAGAAAAGAAGATGGAAAGCAAAGCAGGGTCGAACAAAAAGGACTTACCCCTGATTTCTTCCAGGTTCTTCCGCATGATCTTGTTCTCAGCCTCCACCCCAGCTGTAGAAACCGAATGATGAAATTAGTTCAGCAGAGGAAGATGAGAAAAAAACGGAAAAGCCATAAGAAAGAAATTTACCCCTTTTTTCATGTTCTGCAACAAGTGCAACATGCTTTGCGTGTAGCATCTTGTGGGTATCCAGCAGACGTTGGAATTCAGCACTCCGGCGATTGGTAGTTACCTGAAAAAAGTACAGAAGCGTAAAATTAGCTTGCTGCATATTCGAAGTGTAGAAAATCCGGGCCAAGTGGAACTTAACCCGGCTCTAGGTGTGTGCATATTCGAAGTGTACAAAATCCGGGCCAAGTGGAACTTAACCTGGCTCTAGGCGTGTGCATATTCGAAGTGTACAAAATCCGGGCCAAGTGGAACTTAACCCGGCTCTAGGCGTGTGCATATTCGAAGTGTACAAGATCCGGACCAAGTGGAACTTAACCTAGCTCTAGGGGTGTGCATATTCGAAGTGTACAAAATCTGGGCCAAGTGGAACTTAACCCGGCTCTAGGCGTGTGCATATTCGAAGTGTACAAAATCCGGGCCAAGTGGAACTTAACCCGGCTCTAGGTGTGTGCATATTCGAAGTGTGCAAGATCCGGGCAAAGTGGAACTTCACCCGGCTCTAGGTGTGTGCATATTCGAAGTGTGCAAGATCTGGGCCAAGTGGAACTTAACCCGGCTCTAGGCATGTGCATATTCGAAGTTCACATGGAGCTACATTAGTTTTCTAATGAGCATCCGGCCGAGTAACAAGTTACTCCACCGGAGGCTCGGGAACTAATGGTTATTATCTACAACATGTAAAGGAGAAACGACATACCTCCATCATTCGCCCCACGAGGTTAATTGCCTTAGCGGCGGTATTCATTTGGGCGGAAAATTCTGCGAGGCCGAACTTTTCCGGGAGATCATCGTTGTGGACGAACTCCGCCTTGTTCCAGTTCATGAAAAACTCAATAAGGCTCGGAGGGTACCGCTCACCAGTAGGCATATGGGGTGCCACCAAGCCCTTCGCGTGCGCTTCTTTCCTCTCAACCAAGGCAAGGGCTGGGCTGGTATGCAGAACCATTTGCTGCGCATCAGCTGGCTCGGCAGGAACATCCTTCGATGCTGGAGCTCTCTTGGGAAGCATCGACGATAGGGTTCGCTGCCCAGCCTCGACGAATGCTGACTTGGTAGCATCTGGAGCCTTTTTGCCCTTAGCTTGCTGGGAAGAAGTAGCTGCAGTAGTTTTCCCCTTAGAAGCTGTTGAAGTAGCTCCTCGTCGAGGTTGAGATGACTCGGACGAGGCGGAAGAGCTTGGCACTGGAACTCTTGTAGCGGGACTTGGTGTAGTTGTTGGTTTTCTTGGTGCTAGAGCAGGTACTGGTGCTAGTCCAGTCACTGGTACTAGAACTGCTGCTGGTGCTGGTGTTGAGGTAGCCTCGGTGGCTGCTGGTTGCGGCGATGCGGAAGTTGTGGACACCGTCGCCTCGGCTGGACCGACCCTTCCCGCTCCGAGGTCGCGTTCCTCTTGACGAGGTAGTGCGGAACCCGGAGTAGCTATAGAACCCTCTAGAATAGGGCTCAGCGGACGTGACTCGTCATCACGAGGAGGAGAAGGGCCAGATCGAAGTGGTGAAGAGATGCTTGATCCGCTCTGAGGGACCTCCACCGGAGCCCTGAAGAAGAGAATAATGTCAGAAGAGAAATTACCACGATGCAAGGAGAAGTGAGTTACGCAACGAAAAATGACTTACGCATCCGAGGTTTCGGCCTCATTAGGTTTCCGGGGCCTTCGCGTCGGGGCTTTGCCTGCCGGCTTAGAGGCAGTCTTGTCTCCGGCCTTCTTTCGCCTTTTCGTAGGCTGAGAAGGTTCGAAGGAAGAACTTGGTGCGGCTCCATGCTTCTTCTTCGACACCACCGGAACCGGCTCGCCCGTAGCAAGTGGAGGATCCTCGTGGATATGCCGACCGGGGTTAGCTGATGCTGGAAAGGCAAAAGAAAGAGGGACAGCCTCAACAGGTTCAATCATGTCGACATCCGAGTCATCCTCATCATCGGGCCAGTCTCTAAGAGAAGAGAATTTACCGCTGGGTCGTTTTGTAGCGTCGGTCATAGGGAGAAACATCTCCTGGTCCGGTTCCTCCTCATCCGGGATTTCTCGGTCTGGCGCCCACTTGAGGGTCGGATCCGTGCCATCCTCAAGGGTTTGCTGGAGGAATACCTGAGAAGTGGAATGAAGAACAGAGTCAAAAATACAGCAAAAAACAGACACACATCTAATACGAAGTAAGTTCCCCCCGCGAAGCTTACCGCGGGAGGGAGCCTGTCACGACAGAAGTGCTCGATTCCCCACGTCCATTCAGCGGAGAAATTCTTGTGGGTGGTGAAGAGAGCCTTAACCCGGCGAAAAATCTCCGTGTTGCTCAACTCGAAGGAGGAGGTTCGGTTGGGGTCATGGCTGAAACTCATGTGGCACACTTTGTGGGTGCGCTTCTGGAGGGGGGAGATTCGGTTGCGCACGAACGTGATCATAGCATCCTCGTTGCGCAATCCGAGTTTCTTCAGCTCCACGAACCTCTTGTTAACTTGGTTGGCCAGAGCCGTGGGCTTCTTGGAGACCTCCTCCCAGAATTCCGGATCAGGTGGACCCAGAGTGTAGGGGAGCAACCGAATCAAGTCAGTGCCCGCATTCCGGACATAGAAGAAGGTCCGGGCCCATCCTTTGCAGGAGTCAAGCCCGGTGACCCGGGGGAAAACGGAAAGTCTCCAGGGTGAGATGGAGGCAGCTCCGAATTGGGTGAGCTGCTTATCCTCCAACTCTACTTGGATGTTGGGGATGACGTTGCGACGAAGGCCAAAAAACCGGATCCACAGCTCCTTCGTGGGCCATAGTCCGGTGTAGCCTTCGATCGTAGAGGCAAAGCCAATCCCGGTGATAGCGTTGGTTGGGAGATGGTGCGGCTGCAAGTGGTAGGTGCTAAGCCAATCCTAGAAGAAATCGCTCACCGGAAGTGGGACAGGAACACGACGAACTCACCCGGATTGGGTGAGGGGGCCAGTTCGGAGGAGGGGAGACGAGCGTCGATGCCGGCGGGAATGCGACGGGTCCAGGAAAGCCAGTCAATGTCATCTTGACAGACCCATGACCCGCCCCACGCGTCGCGGTCCGCCGCGGCGGCGTCCTTCTCCATTTCCTGCTCGGCAACGACGAGCTCCTCCTCCGTCATCTCGTATTCACTACCCTCATTGGTGCTATCGGCGGCGGGGATCTGAGGCCTGGATTGGTGAGGACCCGTGGCGAGGAAGTCACGCAGCGGTGGTTGCGATGCAGAGGCTCGGCGAAAAGCGCGGCGGCAGTGCTGCTGCTAGAAGCACTGGCGGCAGCGCGGTCGCTAGGAAGACGAAGGAGAAGAGCAGTGAGCAGAGGGGCGCAGAAGAGGGAAAAATACTAAGGGGTGCGCCCCTCCGCTACTTAACCACCCCCTGAGACAGTGAGTGGGATCGCGCTATGCCAACGAGCCACATGGTTGGCCGTGTATCACCTGCATCAGCCAATCGCAGAAGAGCCACACAGAGGGCCACAGAGCGGGGGTAATCCAATGACGTGACGTGCTGATGCAGTAAACGAGGAGGCAGGCATGACGTGACCCTCGCACAGTGATAACTGACAATTACTGCGGCGGTTACTGTGCAGGCCCTTAAAATAAGACGAGGTAATGATTAGCCTCCACGTGGGTTGGCGTATGAAAGAAGGAAACAAGGCCCTCAAACCATGGTAACCATGGGATCCGAGCCAAAGTGGTAACCCGGTCGGCAAGTGAAAACTTGGAACGTGCGAAGGGAACGTAAATCCATACAATCCGAGATAAAGAGCTAACTCGGAAATAACATCCAAGGCTCGAACATAAATGAACCTGATGTGGCCTTAGCGGCCGAGGCAGCTGAGACCGCACTAGCTTCGGGGACTAATGTTGGGGGGATAACCCCAGGTAGGGTCACTCCGGGGTATAAAGGCCGAGTTAGCCGAGGTTCGGCAAGGCCAAAGCGGATGCAGGCCGGGTCACCTCCAGGCAGGCCGGATCACGGATTAACCCGGACCAGGAGGGGGCCGCCTAACATTGTCTCGGCCGACTTAAGAAGTAAGTCGGAAGTGTTTGTCTAACTTTTATGCAGGAACAGGCGTTGCCAGATCTCCTATGATCCGGGTCCCGTTTAGCTTCTGAGAGAAGGAAGGAATCTCTCTGGTCAAAAAGAAGGCCCGGTACGCACTGCATGAGCGAAGCAAGCAAGGGCAGGACCACCGGGTTAGGGCCGACAAGGGTGACGACACCCACGTCGGCTGACGCAGGCGCCGCAGAGGCTCACGTAGCTAAAGCATGTATGACGCGGGGGAAAAAGCACCCCGGCCGGGTTACCACTTTGAGAGGAGGCATATTCTTGGGAATATGCTTCCACGTATGCCCTAGGCAAAGACCGAGCCCCCTCTATATAAGGGGGGCTAGGGTTTCTGTAAGAGGGGTGGGGTTTTCTTTGATACGAGTGGAGCTAAGGTTCTAGGGAAAAACGGTGGGCAAGAGTAAGAGAGCTCCTTCTTCCTCCTCTCGCCAATACAGCTCTAGGAGCACTTGTAATCTTGAAAGGAAAGAAATACAAACTTCTGCGTGGAGAATCACTCCACTATCCCTCCCTGGATTCCCCTACGTGTATTAGTCCCCACCTTTAGCCTATCCATGGCATCTGCCATGACACCACCACGACATTCAAAAACCAAAGTGAGTATTTATGAAAAACTATTTCCTCTCTTACCCTTGGGAATTCATTCTTTCTCAAAAATTCATGTCCCTCCAATTCTTACATTACTACCTAAAACTTGACACACTTGATCACTTCACTAACTTCCTCATCCTTAATTCTTGTAGATGGAGTCTTAGTTCAGCAAGTTCTACCAGTTGGGAAATGGAGGTCAGCTGATCTTCGAGAGGGATTTGGATTCACTGTCTGAGTTATTGGGACGCTTGCATCCAGAGTTTCTTGGAGCTCAACTTCAAGGACCCCCAGGAGGAGATTTATAGTGGCTGGTCACCGCTAATGTTCGAGGAAGCATAGAAGCACCAATGTCCGGGAGAATCCAGTTCTCTGTAAGGGAGAACAACTAGCTAGATGGATTAGCCAAGGGAATGCATAAAGCTCTCGCATGTCTATGTGCCCTCAGTATCAACCAAATCCAAGGAACCTGTTTTGCTCACTATGCAAGACGTGACTTCATGGGAATGCCGATGGAGATGCCAAGTCACCCGAAGTTGAAGCGTCAAGTGGAGAACCTTGACTTCCTACTGTACGATCGCTAGAAGGAATTGGACAATGCTAGGGGGTTTGTCAACCACAACCATGCCATTGCCGACCAGAAGGCCCAGACCTTCTCACTGCTTGTCAAGGACCGTCAGTCTCTTCGCCGCCAGCGCGAGAAGAAGGATCGCATCATCGCTCGTCTTCGCAAGAAGGTGGCCGACCTCGAGAAGATCGTCAAGGAGCAAGAAGCTCAGCTTGCAGCAAAGGAGGAAGAAGAGGAGGGTGAAGACATCCAGGGAGATATGGATTCTTACCTCAGCAATGATGATGACTTTCTGGAGGAGGATGTTGTGGACTTCTACACTGACAATGAGGACTCCGACTTCATCGATGATGAGTAGATGCACTAGATCACTGTCGTAGCATGAGATGTATCGGTCCCACTGTATCGTAGCTTGCAGAATGGTTCTTAAAACCATCTGTTTTCCCTTGTTGTTGTGGTGTGTGTTTGTATCGTGTGCTTGCTTGAATGAATGAGATGAAGTTAGTTGCAAAACTCGAGTCAAACTCAAAGTTTTAGCTTTGAAACCAAAACCATGAACCTTAGAACTTTCCCTCTTACCCCTTTATCTACCTCAATCTTCAGATGACTCGTGGAAACCAAGGAGGGAGCAGCTCGTCACAAGACCCAATGCTGCAGATCCTGCAGAATCTCATTGTAGATAGAGAAGCAAGTAGGACAGAGCGCCAAGCTAATCTAGCAACACCGCAATAGATTGCCCAAATGGCTCTCAAAAACCAATGACATGGAAATCAGGATCATCAAGGATCCAAGCTGAAAAACTTCCAGAATACCAATACCCCAATGTTTAGCACTTTAGAGAAACCATTAGATGCTGATGACTGGTTGTAGACGATGGAGAACAATTTGGAAGTAGCCAGAGTTGATGACAACGAGAAAGTTCTCTTTACCACCCACTACTTGGTAGGAGATGCAAGAGCCTGGTGGAACAGCATCCGCCTGATGAACCATGGTCAAGTGATGACATGGGAAGCCTTCAAGATCAAGTTCAACCGCACCCACATGTCGTAGGGTCTAGTCACCAGAATGAGGGATGAATTCAGAGAATTGAAGCAGGGCAGAATGACTACGGTGGAGTACCGTGATAGATTCCTGTCGCTTGCAAGGTATGCACCTGATGAGATCAACACGAAGGCCAAGAAGAAGGAGAGATTCTTGAACGGATTGCATGATGAGATGCAGACTGTCCTCGTCAACATCCGTTTCGAGGATCTCGAAGAGCTAGTCGATTCTGCCATTCAGATGGAAGGGAAGATTAACCAGGCAAACGACAACCACAAACGTCGTATGATGCAGCAATCTGGATCCAACAGTCACCGGAAGTACCGTCCCAACCCCTCACCAGGATATGCACCAAGGAACAATCGACCCCCAACGTCTTGCCCAAGATACCCCAACCATAGCAGAGGCAATGTGAAGTCCGGAGGAAACAACAATCACTCCGGCAACACCAGCAATTTCAACCGTGCCCCTCCCAAGATCAACAACAACAACACTACACCCAGAACTGGCAGCAATGTTGTCCCCGTGGTAGCAAAAGACAAGTCCCAGATCACTTGTTTCGAGTGTGGAGTTAAGGGTCACTATTCCAATGAGTGTCCCAAGAAGACTGCCGCCACTGCCAATGTGAATGCCCCAGCTCAACAACAGCGTCGTGTTTAACCAGGGAGAAGGTTTGCCCTAGGGAACCCTCACAACCGCAATGGCCGTCTCTTCCACATGAATGCAGAGGAAGCCCAAGAAGCACCGGACGTAGTGCTGGGTATGTTTTCTGTCAACTCAGTTTTAGCAAGAGTGTTGTTTGATTCTGGAGCATCGCATTCATTTGTCACCGAAGAATTTGCATGCACTAGTAAGATTCACCCAACCAACTTGAAGCATGTCACGATAGTTCAAATCCCCAGTTCAACAACAACAGCTAGAAAAATTTGCAAAGCTATGCCTATCAGAATACATGGGATAGATTTTTATGCCAACCTAATCGTACTCGGAACCAAAGGATTGGAAGTAGTACTCGGTATGGACTGGATGTCAAGGCATAAGGGACTGATAGACTGTGCTAAGAAAGCCATCACCATGACCAGTAGCTCTGGAGTCACAGTAGAGCACATATCTGAAACCTTACCCCGTCAATTCAAGTGCAACAAGTGTCTAGACCTACCCACCATAGACCAAGTCAGAGTAGTCTGTGAATACCCCGACGTATTCCCAGATGAATTGCCAGGTATGCCCCCGGATAGGGATATTGAGTTCATTATCGAACTAATCCCCGGGACTGGACCCATAGCCCAGAGACCATATAGCATGAACCCCTCAGAGTTAGTGGAACTGAAGAAGAAGTTGAATGCCATGTTAGCAACAGGCTTGATTCAACCAAGCGCATCGCCATGGAGATCACCAGTGTTATTCATCGACAAGAAAGATGGAGGCAACCGTTTGTGCACAGATTACATGAAGCTGAATGACGTCACCATCAAGAACAAGTACCCCTTGCCAAAGATAGAGGATCTATTTGATCAGTTGACCGGAGCCCAGGTATTCTCAAAGATTGATCTTAGGACTGGTTATCACCAACTAAAGATTCGTGCAACGGATATTCCGAAGACCGCCTTTACTACTCGCTATGGTTTATACGAGTATACGGTTATGTCTTTTGGATTAACCAATGCCCCTGCTTATTTCATGAATCTCATGAATAAGATCTTTATGAATTTCCTGGATAAGTTCGCCGTTGTGTTTATCGACGATATCCTTATCTACTCCAAGTCAGAAGAAGAGCATGAGCAATCTCTGAGAATCATCCTAGAAACCCTGAGAGAGCATCGGTTATATGCCAAGTTCAGCAAGTGTGAGTTTTGGCTGAAAGAAGTAGGATTCCTAGGACACATTGTGTCTGCCGTAGGAGTCTCTGTTGATCCCGCCAAGATTAAAGATGTCGAAGAATGGGAAGCCCCAACCACTGAAACCCAAGTTCGTGCATTTCTCGGATTAGCGGGATACTACCGCAAGTTCGTGGAAGGATTTTCTAGCATCGCCAGACCCATGACCCAATTGCTGAAGAAGGACAAGAAGTTTGAATGGACCGACAAATGTGAAGCCAGTTTCCAAGAACTGAAGAAGAGATTGATTTCAGCCCCAATATTAATCATGCCAAATATCAAGAAGCCGTTTGATGTATATTGTGATGCATCCAAGATTGGTCTCGGATGTGTATTGATGCAAGAAGGCAAAGTTATCACATATCTGTCTCGACAACTGAAGCAGCATGAGCAGAACTATCCGACCCATGATCTTGAGCTAGCAGCGGTAGTTCTAGCGTTGAAGACATGGCGTCATTATCTGATGGGTAATCGCTATGAGATTTACTCAGATCACAAGAGCTTGAAGTATATTTTCACTCAGAAGGAGCTGAATATGAGGCAAAGGAGATGGATAGAGTTAATCAAGGATTATGACCTTGACATTCACTATCACCCCGGCAAAGCCAATGTGGTAGCGGATGCTCTTAGCAGATTACCGTGTAGGCTAAACACTATGATCAAGGAGAAGCAACCAAGTTTGTATGAGGAGTTGGACTAGTTCAGAACTGAACTAGTTAACAAAGGATTCTTAGCTAGCATTTAACTTCAACCCACATTGATTAGCCAAATCAAGGAAGCCCAGAAGGGAAATGAAAGTATCGATGAAATCAAACATCATATTGGTACAGGAAAGGTACCTGGATTCACTGAAGATGAAGGAGTTCTGTGGTACAAAGGACGTATCTGTGTGCCAGCAGATTCGAAACTGAAGCAGGTTATAATGCAGGAAGCTCATGATATTCTTTATTCTATCCACCCCGGAGGAACAAAGATGTATCAAGATTTGAAAGAGCAATTCTGGTGGCACAAGATGAAGAGAGAAATCGGGAGCTACATCGCCAAGTGTGACATCTGTCAAAGAGTCAAAGCAGAGCATCAGAGACCCGCATGACTGTTGCAACCATTGCAGATTCCGGAATGGAAATGGGATTCCGTCAGAATGGACTTTATCACCGGTTTGCCTACTTCTAGTAGGGGAAATGACTCAATCTGGGTCATCGTAGATAGACTGTCCAAGGTAGCTCATTTTATACCTGTCAAGACAACCTACTAGAGTTCGAAGCTAGCAGAGCTGTATATTGCTAGAATTGTTAGCCTGCATGGAACCCCCAAGACTATAGTATCGGATCGAGGAACCCAATTTACCTCGAGATTTTGGCAGAAAGTCCAGGAAGGATTGGGAACCAAGTTGAATTTCAGCACCGCTTAACACCCGCAAACTGATGGACAGACTGAAAGAGTCAACCAGATCCTAGAGGATATGTTAAGAGCTTGCGTGTTGGAATACGGATCAAAATGGGAAGACTGCCTGCCTTCCATAGAATTCTCATATAACAACAGTTATCAAGCTAGTTTGCAAATGGCCCCATTTGAGTTCCTATACGGAAGAAAGTGTCGCACCCCTCTAAACTGGTCGCAAGTTGGAGAGAGTCAGATTTTCGGACCCGACATTCTCTGAGAAGCCGAAGAGAAGGTTCACAAAGTCCATGAGCACCTCAAGACTACCCAATCCAGACAGAAGAGTTATGCTGACAAGAGAAGGAGAGACCTGACTTTCAATGTCGGCGATTTTGTGTATCTCAAGGTTTCACCATTGAAGGGAACGCAACGCTTTAGTCTAAAAGGAAAGTTAGCCCCCAGATATATCGGACCTTTCAAGATTTTGAACCGTCAAGGAGAAGTATCATATCAACTGGAACTGCCAGAGGAGATGTCAGCCATCCACAATGTGTTCCATATCTCGTTAATTCGCAAATGCCTAGAAGTGCCGGAGAAGACTAAAGTTTTCAAGAACATCGATCATCGAGCCGTTGAGATCAATAATGACCTGACATATCATGAAGTGCCCATCCGTATCTTAGAAAAAGCTTACAGAACCACCAGGACCAGGAGTATCAAGTTTCTCAAGATTCAATGGAGCAACCATACCGAAGAGGAAGCCACTTGGGAGCGAGAAGACTACATTAGGACAAAGTTCCCAGATCTCTTTAGTTCCAAGTTTTCTTTCGTAAATCTCGGGACGAGATTTTGTTTAACGGGGGAAGGTTTGTAACATCCCAAAACTCTAATCCAAGGTTATTAAGATCCAAATTATCAAATTTAGAGTTAATAAAAACTTTTCTATTTAAAAATATTAAAGCATTCATATGTGTGTGCATTTAAATAGGAGTTGTTGTGAATTGCCATGATTAAGTGATCCATTGATTGTAAAATGATTCTTAGGTGAAATAAACATCATCTAGATCATTCCCAAACAAATCCCAAAGAAAAACAAATCAAAATGAATAAAATAAACAAATGGTCATTTGTGCCATTTTAACTACCATGCCTACTTTGCCTATTCCTAGAACTCAAAACCTAATAGAAACAAATGTGAATCTTTGCACCCCTTGCTAGTACAAGTAGTGATTTACCAAGGCCCACTTTGTGATCTGCCAAAAACTTTCAAACACTAAATTTAAATTGCATTTGAAAATTGAATCTAGTGTAGGTATCTAGATCACACTTATTCAAAAACCACTCAAATGACCTCCATTTTCAAAACCCAAGCACACCTAGAAGCTCAATCATGTGATCAACCACTCCACCAAAAATCAGCCCAAAATTCAAATGTTTTTCTCTTGCGGCCATTGTGTCGAACACCTTGCAGACAGAAATAAAATTGCCTAACTATTATTGTTTGTAGTTAAGCCCTTGTCCCCCAATTGACCCTTTCTACTCTCCCCTGTCCCCCTGAGGCCAACCAAGCCCCCAGCTAACCCCTCCCTTAGCCGCAGCAGCAGTGGAGCGCCGCCACTTTGTGGTCACCGCCGGCCAGAAGAGGGTAATGCGCCAGGGACAGTGCCGCGCCATTCCAGCGTGCCCTCTAGCTCCGCCTAACCCTACCGCACCTCCCTGTCCACCCCTCGATCACCCCCAGCCACTGGACCACTCCCCAGCACCGCCGCCCATTCTCTCTGCGAGCTCGCTAGAGCACGCTAGAGCTCGTTAGCCGCCAGCATGCCACAGACCGCCCCTCAACCCAATACCGTGCACGCCTCTCCGCCTCGGCCCCAGCACCCTCCCAGACACGGCCGTGTGCCGTGTCGAGCACCGCCTCTGTCTCCTAGAGCGCGGGAAGCTCCTGACCGTTAGGCACTGCCCCTAGACGCGCATTGAAGTCGTATAGCACCGCCAGGAGGCAGGCCACCGTCCGCCTACGCCGCCCATGCCTCTAGCCGCCTGTATCAACGTCACCGACAAGCTCACTGTCGTGCCGTTCGGTCCCCTCGTCACCCTATAAAAGGAACCCTCCCCAGCACAAACTCCTCACACCATTCCACTCCCTTCTCATCACTGATCCTTCCCCACCTCTCTCGCCAGAGCCGCTCGAGCCCTAGTTCGCCGGAATTGCACCGGAGGAGCCCGCTGTAGAGGAGGAGAAGTCCCCGTCGATTTCGTCCACCACTGGAGCTACTGTGACCTTGCCTGAGTCCGCCGTTGCCGTCCAGTTTGATCGCCCGCCTCGCTGCAGTAGCTGGAGCCCTGGTATGCCCTCACCGTACCCGCACTGGCCGTTTAGGGTTCGGTCTCGCCGGCGACGAGTCCGTCGTCGACGAGGACTGTGAGCCATCGATCTCTGTTCTAATCGTAGCGCCCAGATTGCCCCTTACCGTTTCAGGTTTTAAGTCTCGCTGACAAGCGGGACCAACCTGTCAGCCGCCCTCTGTGCCGCTGAGCGCCACTGGGCCGGCCCATTTCCTTTCCCGCGCTATCCCACGAATTCAAATAAGTGTTTTTCTATTTTAGTTTGAACTCACTTATGTCCCTTAGTTCAAAAATAAATTCAGGAAGAATTACTAAACCAAATTGAGTGATTCAAATTTTGTTAGAAAGCTACTGAAAAGATCTATCCAAGCCCGTTGGATTTAATACATTTAGAGTTAGAGATCTCTCCTAGTAAAAATAACAAAACAGAAGCAATTGCACATTCAAACATTTTTATAAAATCAACCATAATAGCTTTTGAGTTGATTCCAACTCTTAAAAATCACATTTAACCATACCTATCTTGATATGTAATAATATTAAGGTTTGCATGCAGTGACTTTGGACTAGTACCAAAATAATGCTATATAGGCATTTCTAGTCACTTTAAATCATTAAATAATAAACTTAAACTTAATCAAATATGATCCAACCCTTAAATCACATTCCCATATGTTAGAATATGTGGTGATGACATGTGTCCACATGATCCCATATTTTAATTGGAGAATATTAAATCTTAGTTATTTTCAATGAGTAGAAATTACTTTTCTCAAATAAAAAGAATGAAACTAGTTAATAAAATCTTGTGATGCTTGTGATGATAATAGATCATCAAATGTGTGCATTAGAGTTCTAAGTAGACTAGTTAAGTATTGTTTGGTGATTGTATACTCCGTGTGTATTTATAGACGATAGTACCGACCAAGCTTTCGAGGAAGAGGAGTTCTACCAAGAGGAGTAGGAAGAAAACTTCAACCACTACACCAACCATGGCAAGCTAACACTTGCAAGTATTACACTAGCAAGCCATCATTAACAATGCAAGCTAACCCTTGCAAGCTAGATAACCTAAGCAAAGGCATTAGGCATGCTTTGGTGATACCATTTGGATTTATACCTAGTCCAAGATTTAATTTCAAGCTTTACTTTCTTACTTTACCAAAGTCCTTTACTTGTTTTTGAAGGTAGCATAAAAAGTATAAAACTTGACCTATCTAGATAACCTTAGATGTCATTTTATGGCATGATATTGAGATTAGCATCCCACCTTAGTGATCACTCTTAACTTAGTAGCCTAGAGCTAAATCAAAACTTGAGTCACTTTAGATGGGAACACTTGGTAAAAATGAATTGTGAAAACCTTGGAATGATGAGTCATTCTATTGAGATGTTTTGACATGTGTTGAGAAACACAAAGGGTTTATAATGATGAAAATGTTGAGGCATGTGCCTTAGCCCTTTTACAAAACTGATGGTTGGATTCTGATGCGATACCATTCCAATTTTACCGTACAACCACAATACCTGAATTGGGTAAGTCTTAGCCGGAAGTTTATATGCATTAGTATTAGTTCCCTCGCGGGAGAGGTTTGAGCTGAGGCAACCTCTCAATGTTGTCCACCTATGCAGTGCCCAAGATGATAGATGGTCATGGTTGGGAGGCCATGCTCATAGGAGAGGTGCTTATACTAGAGTGTGTAAAGGAAAGGTTATGTTTGATTATCTGCATACTAAGTATGATGATTCAGGGTTATCCCTGACAGATGTATCGAATCTTGTGGTGAAGTGTACCACCTCTTCAGAGTGTAAAACTATTCGAATAGCCGCGTCCGCGGTTATGGACAGTTGGAGTGGCCATACTATTTCGTTGTCAGATCTTTTCAAAATGACTTATGAATTGAATGATGAATCTTGACTTGACCACAACAGAGTTGTGACTATGACACTAGCTTCCCAACTTAAGTGATTCTAGAACTTTATTTTATCTTTCTTTGTTTCTGAACTCAGCTTAGGTTTCAAACTTAACTTTATAGTTAAACTTAGAGTTAGCATTTACACTAGTACTACCTTACTTGTTAGTGGTAGTTTGCGAGTACTTAAAGAGTACTCATGGCTTTTGTACCTGAATATTCCTATGGCCAGACTATGAAGGAGACTACCAAGAAGACGGTCAGCAGGTAGGCATGGGTAGATCCATTCTTCCTCCTTTTGTCCATCACTCTCCTCCTCTTTTTCATCTAATGAGCTTTCAGGTTCAGCAATTTCTTCTTCCATGGAGGTTCTAGCAGGCGGTGGTTCATCTATTACCTTAGCAGTCATAAAACTAATCCCAAATAGGAAACTGAGTGAGCTATCCATAATGAAATAGTGATTGGAGCAGAGCTAGTCATAAAGGCAACTTAAGAAAGGAACTAATTTTTTTATGTTTTTCCAATAAGAAAGCAAACTAGTGAAACTAAATTTTTTGTGTTTTTGAAGAACAAAACAAGCAAACAAAGCAAAAAAGAAACTAAGCAAAACAAAAACAACAAAGTAAAGAGATTGGTTATGAGGGACTCCCCTTGTGAAGATGTCCTTGACTCCCCGGCAACGGCACTAGAAAAATGCTTGATGGCTCAATGCACGGCGCCCAGAAAAATGTTGATGGCTCGTGGTTGATGTAGAGCTCGTTGGGAACCCCAAGAGGAAGGTATGACGAGCACAGTAGCAAGTTTCCCTCAGTTATGAAACCAAGGTTTAATCAAACCAGTAGGAGCAAGGAAACACCCCAAAGGTGTTACTAGCTGAGCTTTGGCAGGGCGCACTACCGGTGCTAGTAGCGACGTGGAGACCTGCACAACGCAACCACAGAACTTTTGTCCCCAACTTGCGATGAGGTTTTCAATCTCACCGTGTTTTGCGGAAAACAAAGGATTAAACATATCGAATGGAAAGAAGTAAAAGTTTGCAGAAAGTAAACACAAAGCAGTAAACAGATTGTAGATTGTATGTAAAAGACAAGGACCGGGATCCATAATTCACTAGAGGTGGCTCTCCTTAGATAGATAACATGCTGGGTGAACAAATTACACCGGGGCAATTGACAAACATCGAGAAAGCAATACATGCATATACTAATCATCTTGACTCCTTTGAGACTTGATTGGGCATTACAACATAATACATAGACCGCCATCCAACTGCATCTATGACTAATAATCCACCTTCAGGTTATCATCCGAACCCCCTCCAGTATTAAGTTGCAAGCAACAGATTATGGCTTTACAAACTGCGTGTAAAGTAAACAATACGATTGTTCTATGAACAAAGGATTGTTGTTTTCTCCCTAGTAGCAACAACACATCTAGTACCTTAGAGATTTCTGTCACTTCCCCAGATTACCAGAGGCATGAACCCACTATCGAGCATAAATACTAACTCTTGGAGTTGCTAGCATCTACTTGGCCAAGATATCTACTAACAACGGAAAGCATGCAAGATCTCAAATAACAAAGACATGATAGAATCAATAATCAATCTAAAATAGCATCTCAATATCCATCGGATCCCCGCAAACACAGCATGTATGGATTACAAAAAGATGATCTTGATCATGAACGGAGCTCACAAGATCTAAACATGAAAGCACAAAGGAGGAGAACCAGCCATCCAGCTACTACATGGATCCGTAGTCCAAGGATGAACTACTCACGCATCACACCGGAGGCTTGCATTGTGATGAAGAAGGCCTCCAAGGTGAATTCCCCTCTTCGGCAGGGTGCCGGGAAGAGCTTCAGATCCCTCCCGATCTAGGGACGGAGATGACGGTGGCTACAGACTCTTTCATGGATTTTTGATCGGGTACTTAGGATTTTCGTCCCGAGGGCAATATATAGGCGGAAGGAGAGGCCGAGGGGTGCCGGGAGCCACCACACCACCCCCTGGCGCGGGCTAGGCCTGGCCGCGCGGCCAGGTGGTGTGGCCGGACCCTGGCCCCTCTCCGTCTCGTATTCTGGCACTTGATCCCTTCCGAAAAATAGGCACTTTGGCTTTTGTCCCGTCCAATTCCGAGAATATTCATTTTCTGACTTTCCTAGAACCAAAAACAGCAGAAAACAGGCAGCTGGCACTGTGGCTCTTTGGTAATAGGTTAGTCCAAGAAATCATATGAAGAGTACTCCAAAGTTGGAACAAAACACAAGAAAGTGGATACAACCAAGCATGGAACATCAAAAATTATAGATACATTTGCAATGTATCAACATCCCCAAGCTTAACTCCTGCTCGTCCTCGAGTAGGTAAGTGATAACAAGAAAGAATAATTTTTGAGGTGACATGCACCATCAAAGACTTGATCAAAGTATTTGCAAAACATTCAAAGCTGGGATCATAGTACTTCAATCATAACATGAAAGACAAAGTTCTATCAATAAGCAAAGAAACTATGATGCAACATGAAAAGGCACAAACAAAAGAATCATGAATAAAATGCTTTGCAAGACGTTTGTTTGTTTCACATAAAGAAAACATAGCATAATAGTATTCAGCTTGTCCCTCAATAGAGTAGCAAATATAAATGCATAGGACACCTTCAAAGTTCATAAGAGTGACTAGACACAATAGTTTCAAACAAGCAATAACAAGTTATGCATCAATCAACTAGTCTTGGGACAATGCACATAGAACTAAGAATGGCCACTATGCTCTCAAAGTAGGTGCATAAAGATAGAAGGTGGAGACACAATATAATGGTGGAAGAAAAGCCTTTTGTAAAAGGAAGTAGGAATTCAAGTCTCATAAAGAGCTTCCAAAAATTATGGTACTTGTAGTTTTCAGCTCTCATTGCCCCTATCATAAGCATCTTGAAGTGATTAAGGTTAAAGTGACACAACTAAGAGGATATGCTTGACAAGTTATAAACCGAAATCTCATGCCCCTTACTTACGAAGACCGATACTCATGCTACTCAACTTCAGTCACGAGTAAGCTCTTGTCATTGTAAGTATATGTGTATCATTAAGAACCGCCAACAGGGTACCCCTTGCACATGATACGGGAGCTTTCCCATAATCAAAATGACAAGGAAAGTAGACAATGAGCATCTCAGCGATCTTTTTATTTGCTATTTGCATAGGTTTTTATTGAGGATGCTTCATAGAGTGCTCATTATGGTGATCTTGCAAGTTTCCACCATGATTAGGCATGGCTTAGGCTAGCGGCCCAGGCGTTTCTCTAACACACATACAAACTCCATGATCTTACAAGTTCCACTTTTATTTCACACCGCCGGGATCCGTAAGCAAAAGAACATGATATCAACGGGGTACAAAGTACAAGTGCAATGTTGAAAGCGTTCCCCATGATACATGGTTCTGCTAATTTCAACTTATAAAGCGCAAGCATATACGCAACAAAGAAGGACCCAATGTATCAAGTTTATTAGAGGCAAAAAAGTAAAGTGTGCCATCAAGTTCGTGAGAGCTTTAATCACTAGTTTTCTCATAACAAGTGGAAGGTAAACAAAACAATGAATATACTTGGAATAGCATAGGCTAGTAGGTAGGTATGGTGGACTCTTTGGAATAACTTGGTTTAGGGAGTTGGATGCATGAGTGGAACTCATACTTTGTTGTGGAGGCTAGCAAAAGACTAGGAGCGACAAACTAAGAGAGCAATAATGGCCATAATCATGCAGAGCGACAAAACATCATTGATCAAAGCATAAAGTGATACTACAAGTTGAAAACTAAAGGATCATAAAGGCTATGGTGACTTGTGACAGCCATAACATGGTGTGAGCATGTGCCAAGTCAACCCAAATAAAGCATCAAAGGAGAATACCACTATACTATGCTTTAATATGCTAAAACAACGCGTGATTCATCCAAGGCACATTAAGCAATCTCAATTGTTTATAACAAGTCATGCTACATCAAAGAATACTAAGCATAAAGCCAAAACAATACCAAGCATGGCATGATAAAGCATAGGCCACAGTTAAAAACGAGCTCTTTTTACCACATAAGCATGAACTTTCCTACTCTTTTCCAAACCAAACCAAACTATTTGCAAACCAATGTATGAAAGAGGGGGTCCAACCAATTTATTCAGAAAACTAAGCAAACCAAAGCAAACAAAAACCAAAACAAAAATGAAAAAGAAGATGCTCCAAGAAAAACACAACTGTGCATGAAACAATAAAAATGAAGCGTTTGGAAGAAACGTGGAATTTTTATTGATGAAGAAGGGGATGCCTTGGGCATCCCCAAGCTTTGACGCTTGTTGACATGGGTATGCCCAATAGGCACTCGACTACAGCCTACCTGGTGCGGCTCGATAGAAGGCCCACTCGACGAATTGCCAAGGTCCATGACGCCTATGACGGTTCGAGTGGTATGAAGCCCATATGGACACGGACTCCCAAACGCACAAGACAAGGAAGTCTCAAGACTAAAGTTTGAATCTAACTTGTAACCAACTCGTATTGGTACCTGAGACCTAGCCTCCCCATATATAAAGGCTAGGAGGGTCCAACGAGGAGGACACGACCTAAGACACCAATAGACAATCGTGACTCCCGCAACAGACAATAGACAGATCTACGATATCCCATACGCCAGATCTAATCTGCGCGACACCGCCCTCGGCGACATTGTAATCCTTCGGATCATCATCAATCAAGAGCAGACAAGCAGGAGTAGGGTCCTCTACGAGGCCTGAACCTGGGTAAACCTCGTGTCACCTGTGTGCTTGTTTGCTAGCCGTACCGAGATCTCCAGCGCTCCTCAATTCCTCGAACCTAAGTCCATAACAATGGGCATTGATGAGTTAAACCCTCGTCAATTGGCGTCGTCTGTGGGAACTAGGGCACGCTGATGTTGCGATCTCGACGACTCCATCACCAACAATCTACGATTCGTCGGCTACTAGGGGACAGATATGATTCGGTTCCATCATCATCAACATCGATCAGATCGGATCAAATCGTCTATACTGGCGTCAGCGTCTTGAAATTCTTCATCAACGTCCATGCGGCAACAAGTCGTATCTTCTCCAGCGCAAGCTATGAGGACTCGAGGTTAAAAAGAATCAATTTGGAGTCGAATGAACGTCCGTCTGCGGTTCAGTTTGGTTCCTGCGTGCACGTAAACTCAGCTAGATCAAGGCCATATGATGCAGCCGACTTCGATTCCAAATCGAACGCGTGCCTGCATGGAGACCGAGGCAGTCACGTTTGTTCTAATCAAATCAGTTATGGGCATACAGCAGTGCAACATGCACACATCGGATCAGCATGCAATACTTCCTCTCCAATTAATTGTTCTGATTATATTTGATTGTGCTACTCGTAATTATTTCACCTTCTCAATTTGTGTATGCATGTACGAGGGAAATCAAAGGCACGAAGGGCAATCCGACGTAACGACAAACGTGAATGTCGCGATTCACTTCTGTACGTGACTCTTTTCGCCGCGCCACTCGCCACCACGTCGACTCCGGCATCCGACCGCGTCGCACCACACGTATGTCGCGTCGATTCCGCCGCGTGACCCTGCTGCAATGTTCGGCTGCGGTGGTCTACTGCAATCTTCGATTCCGCTGTGCAACTGCTGCGGTCTTCGGCTCTAGCGACCCTCCGTGATCTTCGAGTCTGCCATGCGACTCGCCATGGTCTTCAACTCCGTCGTGCAACCCACTGCCGTCATCGTATCCAGCAACCCACTGCAGTTTTTGGATCCAGCGACTCGGGGGCTGCGCCAAATCCGTCGCGTGACTCGGTGCGGTCATCGACTCCAGCGACTTGGGGGCTCCCTCAGCATTGGCGACCCAGCGACTCGTTGTGGCCTTCGACTCCGGCGAGACACTTCCTCCTTCGATTGCGGCAACCTGTTACAACCTTCGACTTCGTCATGCAACCCGCTTCGATCCTCAACTCCACGCTCGGGGGCTGCGCCCACCTGGTCATACGACTCGCGACTATCGACCTGTTGCGGTTTGCGACTGCGACGATCCTCTACGGTCTTCAACTGCGGTGACTCGCTGCATCCTTCGGATGCGGCGACCCAATGCGATCTTCGATTGCGGCGACCGGTCATATCGGCTTCAACAACCGCGAATCGGGGCTCCTTTAACTCCGGTCATCCTCTACGATCTTCAACTTCAACGACTTGCTGCGGTCTTCAGATCAGGTGACTCGGGGGCTCCCTTGACTCCCGCGACCACGAGCCGCTACAATCTTCGACTCCAGCGACCCGTCACCGCCATCGGCCAGCGACCCGCCACAGTCTTCGACTGCGGCTACCCAGTACAATCTTCGGTTGGTGGCGAGTCGCGCACTGGTGTCGAGTCCGTCCACCACGTCGGTAACCAACAAAGCTAAGTTCTCTACTTAATGTTGATTTCTTTCTTATTTTAACCGCACTCGATACACTCAGGGGCTGCACCCTCTTCGAGTAACCTAATGTGCCGTCGACTCCACGCACTCGAGCACCTCATACGCGACAGCCTGAGTAGCTGATTCTGCCTGACCGTCGAATCCTTAAACTCCGAGTGCCTCGGCAAGGTACTGAGACTAAGGGTAATCAGGCTAACAAAAAGGCCTAGCATACAGTGCAAAAGTATTAACTCGATTGGCATCAGAATCTTACTTTACAAGTCGGCTGGCAAATATTATTTACAAGATACAGGTACTTCACAACTCTATATGTTTTCTGCAGCTTATAAGGACGTCGACTGCGTCGAGCTATTCTATCGAGGTCCTCCAACAGGAGTCAACAAAACAACTAGCTACAACATACACTCAAGACCCGAGTCGAGTCTATCCTCGGATGGTTGCATCGGTTGATGCTACACACATGCGACGTTGGCCACGCACCCGACAGAAGCGACTACTTCGACTCCATCTGCATCATCGACTCACCTAGCTAATCGCCGCATAACTCCGCTACGTCGACCTCGACTTCATCATCAATTCGAGCTCCTTATGCGTGAGACGCTGACCCGATGCACTTCCGGTCAGTGGTTTCTCCTCGCATGATTTTCGACTGCGCCTACAAGATACAAGTCTCGAGTCTCTGCCCGAGTCTACGACTCCGCCACACACTCGGGGGCTACTCCAAACTGGAGTGATGGACGCGCATATACAATATCCTCGAGTGACACGCTCTGAATCCTCACTCGAATCCACGATTCGACTGAGGACTCGGGGGCTACTCCCATAGGGAGCGCTGTCCGCGCACCCGAAGAAATTTGTGAAGATATCCAAGCATCATGAAAACCCTTCACTCGAATCAGCGATTCGATTGTAGACTTCGGGTTACTCCCATAGGGAGCGCTGAAAGCATATTCGACTGAAACAAGCAACAAAAGACGATAGCAGTCGCACAAGTTATTTAGTCCCTGCCTGAATCTTCGACTGAAACAAGCAACAAAAGGCGACAGCAGTCGCAAAAGTTATTTAGTCCCTGCTTGAGTCTTCGACTCAACCAGGCACTCGGGGACTACTCCCATAGGGAGCGCTGGCCGCGCACCCTATGATTATTTTCTTCCTCGTACATCGTACTGTATGTCGATAACATCCACACTCGAATGCTATGGAAACTCCGCCTCATATTTTCCCTACAAAGAGATTACGTCTCCTGGGCCACCCGAATCATCTCCACGATGACAAAAAAATCGGATGTCGCGCTTACAGCGTGAAGATAAGACCTGAATAAGGCCTGGCAACGAATCTGCTGCGCACTACCAGAGATATATCCGTGCCTGCAGGTACGATGAATATGCCTTGACGGACGCGTCGAGTGCTCACACCCATACACTGGAATTCGACTCCTGTAAGACCTCCGCGGCATGAGTCGAATTACGCCAGCAATTTCCGAATTCGAGTCCGGGGACTCGAGTTTGAGTAGGTAGCGTTGTTTTTGCCCTAGAGCAATTAACTGGTATCGATCCATCGAGCGCACCAGGCGCGTTTACCATCATCCCTATGAACTATGACTAACACGATAAACTTCCGGGTGAAGTGCTTCGCACTCGACACAATCTTTGACTCCGACATCCTAATGCAAGAGTCAAGACTTCTGAGTCTCCATCCGAATCTACGATTCACATGGAAACTCGGGGGCTACTGACATGGGTATGCCCAATAGGCACTCGACTACAGCCTACCTGGTGCGGCTCGATAGAAGGCCCACTCGACGAATTGCCAAGGTCCATGACGCCTATGACGGTTCGAGTGGTATGAAGTCCATATGGACACGGACTCCCAAACGCACAAGACAAGGAAGTCTCAAGACTAGAGTTTGAATCTAACTTGTAACCAACTCGTATTGGTACCTGAGACCTAGCCTCCCCATATATAAAGGCTAGGAGGGTCCAACGAGGAGGACACGACCTAAGACACCAATAGACAATCGCGACTCCCGCAATAGACAATAGACAGATCTACGATCTCCCATACGCCAGATCTAATCTGCGCGACACCGCCCTCGGCGACATTGTAATCCTTCGGATCATCATCAATAAAGAGCAGACAAGCAGGAGTAGGGTCCTCTACGAGGCCTGAACCTGGGTAAACCTCGTGTCACATGTGTGCTTGTTTGCTAGCCGTACCGAGATCTCTAGCGCTCCTCAATTCCTCGAACCTAAGTCCATAACAATGGGCATTGATGAGTTAAACCCTCGTCACTTGTACTTTTTGGATATTTCTTGGGGTGACACGCGTGGCATTCCCAAGCTTGAGCTTTAGTTCATCCTTCATCTCATTACTCATTCCTTCCATACACCTGAAAATTTTCCTTCATACAAAACTTCACACAATCTCATTAGCAACATTAGTGCACTTAAGATAAATAAGTCTCAAGGTTCAGTTCTAACACCAAATAAACTTCCATTCGAATACTAGCTACTGTAGCACTTCCCTCAAAAAGCTCAGTTCCCTAAAAGAACTCAAAAAGGAACCCACAAGAAACAAATGCAGAAAATGGCAGAAATCTGTCAAAACAGACCAGCAGGTAAAGACGAATTTGTTTGAAGACTTTCTGTTGCTCAAATAAAAACGTGTTGAACTAACAAAAGTTAGATAACAACTTGGGGCAGAACCACAAGAAATTACATCTCAATCCGACATACAGAGTTCCCTCGGGAATTTTTACGGTGAAGCACAAAAATCTGTTTCGGGACAGCAACTTTCCCAATCATTACTTCACTCTCATTAGAGGTTACTCTTGGCACAAAAAGCAAATAAAAAGGATAAGGAGAGGTTACTACTGAGGTAATAACTTCCAAGACTCATCTAAAACTCTTGGGTTATCTCCCAACAAGTACTTTTCTTTAACGCCTTTAAGTTAGGCATGAAAATTTGAGAAGATGCTCTTATAGGAAATATGAATTTAAGTAAAAGAGAGCATCAAGAAGCAAATTCAAAACACATTTAAGTCTAACCCACTTCCTATGCATAGGAATCTTATATGCAAATAAATGCACAAAGAACAAAGTGACAGGCATAGGAAGATAAAACAAAAGTAACTTCAAAACTTTCAGCATATAGAGAGGTGTTTCATTACCATAAAAACTTCTACAACCATATTTTCCTCTCTCATAATAATTTTCAGTAGCCTCATGAATAAACTCAACAATATAACTATCACATAGGGCATGCTTTTCATGATCTACAAGCACTAGAGCTTTATTATAAACATTTTCAAAAGAATCCTCGGGAACATAACATTCACCCTCCTTTGATAAGCATGGGGGACAATCAAATAATGTAAGGGATAAAGAGTTACTCTCATTAGAAGGTAGGCATGGGTAGATCCATTATTCCTCCTTTTGTCCATCACTCTCCTCCTCTTTTTCATCTAATGAGCTTTCAGGTTCAGCAATTTCTTCTTCCATGGAGGTTCTAGCAGGCGGTGGTTCATCTATTATGTTAGCAGTCATAAAACTGTTACCAAATAGGAAACTGAGTGAGCTATCCATAATGAAATAGTGATTGGAGCAGAGCTAGTCATAAAGGCAACTTAAGAAAGGAACTAATTTTTTTTGTGTTTTTCCAATAAGAAAGCAAACTAGTGAAACTAATTTTTTTGTGTTTTTGAAGAACAAAACAAGCAAACAAAGCAAAAAAGAAACTAAGCAAAACAAAAACAACAAAGTAAAGAGATTGGTTATGAGGGACTCCCCTTGTGAAGATGTCCTTGACTCCCTGGCAACAGCGCTAGAAAAATGCTTGATGGCTCAATGCACGGCGCCCAGAAAAATGTTGATGGCTCGTGGTTGATGTAGAGCTCGTTGGGAACCCCAAGAGGAAGGTATGATGAGCACAACAACAAGTTTCCCTCAGTTATGAAACCAAGGTTTAATCGAACCAGTAGGAGCAAGGAAACACCCCAAAGGTGTTACTAGCTGATCTTTGGCAGGGCGCACTACCGGTGCTAGTAGCAACATGGAGACCTGCACAACGCAACCACAGAACTTTTGTCCCCAACTTGCGATGAGGTTGTCAATCTCACCGTGTTTTGCAGAAAACAAAGGATTAAACGTATCGAATGGAAAGAAGTAAAAGTTTGCAGAAAGTAAACACAAAGCAGTAAACAGATTGTAGATTGTATGTAAAAGACAAGGACCGGGATCCATAATTCACTAGAGGTGGCTCTCCTTAGATAGATAACATGCTGGGTGAACAAATTACAGCGGGGAAATTGACAAACACCGAGAAAGCAATACATGCATATACTAATCATCTTGACTCCTTTGAGACTTTATTAGGCATTACAACATAATACATAGACCGCCATCCAACTGCATCTATGACTAATAATCCACCTTCAGGTTATCATCCGTACCCCCTCCAGTATTAAGTTGCAAGCAACAGATTATTGCTTTATGAACTGCGTGTAAAGTAAACAATACGATTGTTCTATGAACAAAGGATTGTTGTTTTCTCCCTAGTAGCAACAACACATCTAGTACCTTAGAGATTTCTGTCACTTCCCCAGATTACCAGAGGCATGAACCCACTATCAAGCATAAATACTAACTCTTGGAGTTGCTAGCATCTACTTGGCTAAGATAGCTACTAACAATGGAAAGCATGCAAGATCTCAAATAACAAAGACATGATAGAATCAATAATCAATCTGAAATAGCATCTCAATATCCATCGGATCCCCGCAAACACAACATGTATGGATTACAAAAAGATGATCTTGATCATGAACGGAGCTCACAAGATCTAAACATGAAAGCACAAAGGAGGAGAACCAGCCATCTAGCTACTACATGGATCGTAGTCCAAGGATGAACTACTCACGCATCACACCGGAGGCTTGCATGGTGATGAAGAAGGCCTCCAGGGTGAATTCTCCTCTCCAGCAGGGTGCCGGGAAGAGCTTCAGATCCCTCCCAATCTAGGGATGGAGATGACGGTGGCTACAGACTCTTTCGTGGATTTTTGATCGGGTACTTAGGGTTTTCGTCCCGAGGGCAATATATAGGCGGAAGGAGTGGCCGAGGGGGTGCCGGGAGCCACCACACCACCCCCTGGCGCGGGCCAGGCCTAGCCGCGCGGCCAGGTGGTGTGGCTGGCCCCTGGCCCCTCTTCGTCTCGTATTCTGGCACTTGATCCCTTCCGGAAAAATAGGCACTTTGGCTTTTGTCCCGTCCAATTCCGAGAATATTCATTTTCTGACTTTCCTGGAACCAAAAACAGCAGAAAACAGGCAGCTGGCACTGTGGCTCCTTGTTAATAGGTTAGTCCAAGAAATCATATGAAGAGTACTCCAAAGTTGGACAAAACACAGGAAAGTGGATAAAACCAAGCATGGAACGTCAAAAATTATAGATACATTTGCAATGTATCAAAGACGGTCAGCAGGACGGCTATGATAACTAGGACTATCTGCCTTCGTCAGCATTGCCTGTGCCCCTGAAGATGGACCCCACTGCTACGGTTAATATTTATTCCGCTGCTTGATTGTACTAAGACTGGATCATGAGATCCTTTATTTTGTTGTAAGACCTTATTATGGTTTGTAATGGATGATGTACTGTGATATCCAATCTGTTATGTCTCGCAAAAATGGTAATCCTGGGATTGCGATGTATGGCATAACAGGCATCTGGGATTAAAAAACCGGGTGTTGACACGCCCGGGCCGCTAGCCTGAGCCATGCCTAATCATGGTGGAAACTTGTAGCATAACCATAATGAGCACTCTATGAAGCATCCTCAATAAAAACCTATGCAAATAGCAAATAAAAAGATCGCTGAGATGCTCATTGTCTGCTTGCCTTGTCATTTTGATTATGGGATAGCTCATGTATCATGTGAAAGGGGTACCCCGTTGGCGGTTCTCTATGATACATATGTACTTACAATGACAAGAGCATACTTGTTACTGAAGTTGAGTAGCATGAGGTTCGGTACTCGTAAGCAAGGGGCATGAGATTTCAGCTTATAACTTGTCAAGCATATCCTCTTAGTTGTGTCACTTTAACCTGAATCACTTAAAGATGCTTATGATAGGGGCAATGAGAGCTGAAAGCTAATAAGTACCATAATTTTTGGAAGATCTTTATGAGACTTGAATCCCTGCTTCCTTCCATGAAGGTCTTTATTTTACTTTTATGTTGAGTCTCCATCTTCTATCTTTATGCACCTATTGAGAGAGCATAGTGGCCATTCTGAGTTTAATGTGCATTGTCCCAAAACTTGTTGATTGATTCATAACTTTGATATTGCTTGTTCTTAAACTATTTGTATCTAGTCAACCTTATGAACTTTGAAGGTGTCCTATGCATTTATGTTTTGCTACTCTATGAGGGACAAGATGAATACCATTCTCATTATGCTTTCTTTATGTGAAACAAACAAACGTCTTGCAAAGCATTGTTATTCATGAATCTTTTGTTTGTGCCTTTTTTATGTTACAATGTAGTTGCTATGTCTTATTGTTAGAACTATATCTTTCATGCTATGTTGAAGTACTATGATCCCAGCTATCAATGTTTTACAAATACTTTGATCAAGTTTATGATGGTGCATGTCACCTCAAAAATCATTCTTTCTTTTTATCACTTACCTACTCGAGGACGAGCAGGAGTTAAGCTTGGGGATGTTGATACGTTGTAAACGTATCTATAATTTTTGATGTTCCATGCTTGTTTTATATCTACTTTCTTATGTTTTGTCCACACTTTGGAGTATTTTTATACACTTTCTTGGACTAACCTATTAACAAGATGCCACAGTGCCAGCTGCCTGTTTTCTGCTGTTTTTGGTTCCAGGAAAGTCAGAAAATGAATATTCTCGGAATTGTATGGGACAAAAGCCAAAGTCGATATTTCACCAAGGGGGACACGGAGCCAGAAGACGAGACGGAGAGGGGCCAGGGGCCGGACACACCACCTGGACGTGCGGCCAGGCCTGGCCCGTGCTAGGGGGTGGTGCGGCCGCCTAGGGCACCTCCTCGGCCTCCCCTTTCGCGTATATATTTCCTCCGATACAAAAACCCTAAGTACCCGATCAAAATTCCACGAAAGAGTCTGTAGCCGCCGTCATCTCCATCCCTAGATCCGAAGGGATCTAAATCTCTTCCCAGCACCCTGGCAGAGAGGGAAATTCACCCTGGAGGCCTTCTTCATCACCATGGAAGCATGCGGTGTGATGCGTGAGTAGTTCATCCCTGAACTATGGGTCCATGTAGTAGCTAGATGGTTGGTTCTTATCCTTTGTGCTACCATGTCTAGATCTCGTGAGCTCCGTTCATGATCAAGATCATCTATTTGTAATCCTACATGTTGTGTTTGCGGGGATCCGATGGATATTTAGATGCTATTTCAGATTGATTATTGATTCTATCATGTCTTTGTTATTTGTGATCTTGCATGCTCTCCATTGTTAGTAGCTATCTTGGCCGAGTAGATGCTAGCAACTCCAAGAGGGAGTATTTATGCTCGATAGTGGGTTCATGCCTCTAGTAATCTGCGGAAGTGACCGAAATCTCTAAGGTACTAGATGTGTTATTGCTACTAGGGAGAAAACAACAATCCTTTGTTCATAGAACAATCGTATTGTTTACTTTACACGCAATGCTTAATGCAATTATCTATTTCTTGCAACTTAATACTGGAGGGGGTTCGGATGATAATCTGAAGGTGGATTATTAGTCATAGATGAAGTTGGATTATGATCTATGTATAATGTTGTAATGCCCAATCAAATCTCATAGGAATCAAGATGATTAGTATATGCATGTATGCTTTCTCGGTGTTTGTCAATTGCCTCGCTGTAATTTGTCCACCCAACATGCCATCTATCTTAAGGAGAATCACCACTAGTGAACTATGGACCCCGGTCCTTTCTTTTACCATCAATCTACAACTGTTTTATGTTTTCTATTAACTTTCTGCAAGCTATTACTTTCTTCCACACAATACGTTTAATCCTTTGTTTGCAGTAAAACCGGTGAGATTGACAGCCTCACTATAAGTTGGGGACAAAGTTCTGTGGTCATGTTGTGTAGGATTCCAAGTTGGAAACAACACCTTGGAGGTGTTTGCTTGCTCCTACTGGTTCTATAACCTTGGTTTCACAACAGAGGGAAAATTTGTTGTTGTGCTCATCATACCTTCCTCTTGGGGTTCCCAGCGAGCTCATCGTATCTTGAGCCAACAAGCATCTTTCTAGCGCCGTGGATTGAAGGAAAAAGCACCCACGTCAACCACGCGCCAGCAGTTCCCTTCGGTGAAATATTGACTTTGGCTTTTGTCCCGTCCAATTCCGAGAATATTCATTTTCTGGCTTTTTTGGAACCAAAAACAGCAGAAATAGGCAACTAGCACTGTGGCATCTTGTTAATAGGTTAGTTCTAGAAAATGTGTAAAAATATTCCAAAGTGTGGACAAAACATAAGAAAGTAGATATAAAACAAGCATGGAACATCAAAAATTTGCAACATAACAACATCCCCAAGCTTAACTCCTGCTCGTCCTCGAGTAGGTAAGTGATAAAAAGAACGAATAATTTTTGAGGTGACATGCACCATCACAATCTTGATCAAGGCATTTATAAAACATGGATAGCTGGGATCATAGTACTTTAACATAGCATGAAAGATATAGTTCTAACAATAAGACATAGCAACTATGTGATAACATGCAAAGGTACAAACAAAAGATTCATGAATAACAATGTTTTGAAAGACGTTTGTTTGTTTCCCATAAAGAAAACATAATGAGAATGGTATTCAGCTTGTCCCTCATAGTGTAGCAAACCATAAATGCATAGGACACCTTCAAAGTTCATAAGGGTGACTGGATACAAATATATTAGGAACAAGCAAAATCAAAGTTATGCATTAATCAACAAGTCTTGGGACAATGCACATTAAACTAAGAATGACCACTATGCTCTCTTAATAGGTGCATAAATATAGCAGATGGAGACTGAACATAAAAATAAAAGAAAGACCTTCATAGAAGGAAGCAGGGATTCAAGTCTCATAAAGAGATTCCAAAAATTATGGTACTTATTAGGTTTCAGCTCTCATTGCCCCTATCATAAGCATTTTGAAGTGATTAAGGTTAGTGTGAACAAACTATGGAGTATATGCTTGACAAAGTATAAGTTGGTGTAACACCCCGTCCACTCCTAGGCCCGGGGGGTGTCACTCCTGGCAGCTTAATAGGATATCTAGACTGGCCCCACAGACCAACACTAGTCTTTTCTGCGCACTTTGTCCTCACTCGTGCACACCCGGTTACCCACTTCCCGGTCGGTCACCCATCCTAGAATTGCTCTAGGCCAAGCATGCTTAACCTTAGAGTTCTTTTCAAATTAGCTTCCGGAAAAGAAGTTGCAACTTGTTGATATGGGTATCCTATCAATCCTATTAAGCCATGTGCCTGGATCTCATAGTTGGTAAGCTCATGTCCCTTGAATACGAGGGCCGCTCCTCATGCTACTCAAGTTTAGTTGCCGGTAAGTTCTTGTCATAGTAAGTACATGTGTATCATAGAGAACCGCCAACGGGGTACCCCTTGCCCGATGATACGGAAGAATCCCCATATCAAAATGACAAGATAAGCAGACAATAAGCATCTCAGCATCCTCTTATTTACCATGGGAAATGGTGCTTTTTTCTCTCTTTCCTCTTTTCTCATCTTTTTTTCTTTCTTTTTTTCTCAATCTCTATCTCTTTTTTTATAAGAAGAATGCTTCATAGATTGCTCATTATGGTTACACTGCAGGTTTCCACCATGATTAGGCATGGATTAGACCAACTGCCCAGGCGTTTCTCTAACACACATACATAAATCCATCGACTTAGAAGCTCCCCTTTCATTTCACACTGATGACATCCATAAATAAAAGAGCATGATATCAACTGGGTACAATGTACATGTGCAATGTTGAAAGCGTTCCCCATGACAGCATGGTTCTGCTAATTCCCAACGTATAAATGCAAGCATATACAACATAGATGACACAATGGTTCAAGTTTATTAGGGGCAAGAAAAGTATAGTGTGCCATCAAGTTCATGAGAGCTTTAATTACTAATTTTCACATAACAAGTTTAATTCGGAAGGTAGATAAAAACATGAATATACTTGGAATAGCAAATTCTAATAGGTAGGTATGGTGGACTCTTTGGAATAACTTGGTTTTATTTGGAGTTGGATGCATGAGTGGAACTCACACTTGGTATGGAGTCTAGCAAAAGACTAGGAGCGACCAACTAAGAGAGCAATAATGGACATAATCATGCAAAGCGACAAAACATCATTAATTAAAGCATAAAGTGATATTACAAGTCGAAAACTAAATGATAATAGAGGCTATGGTGACTTGGGATAGTCTTAATATGGTGTGAGCATGCGCCAAGTCAACCCAAATAAAGATTAAAGGAGAATAACACAATATTATGCTTTAATATGCTAAAACAACGCATGATTCTTTCAAGGAACATTAAGCAATCTCAATTGTTTATAACATGTCATGCTACAGAAAAAATCACTAAGCATAAAGCCAAAACAATATCAAGCATGGCATGACAAAGCATAGGCCACAGTCAAAAACAAGCTCCTTTTTACGACTTAAGCATGAACTTTTCCTACTCTTTTCCAATCCAAACCAATCTTATTTGAAAACTAATGTATGAATGTGGGGGTCCAACCAACTTATTCAAGCAAACTAAGCAAACGAAAACCAAAAGCAATAACGAAGACGCTCCAAGAACAACACAACTGTGCATGAAACAATAAAAATAAAGTGTTTGGAAGAAACCTGAGATTTTTATTGATGAAGAAGGGGATGCCTTGGGCATCCCCAAGCTTTGACGCTTGTACTTCTTGGATATTTCTTGGGGTGACATGGGTAGCATCCCCAATTTTGAGCTTTTGTCCATTCTTCATCTTATTCCATTACTCTTCCCTACACTTTAAAATTTCCTTCATACAAAACTTCACACAATGTTCATTAGCAACATTAGTGCACTCAAGATAATAAGTCTTTTGGTTTAGTTCCAACACAAGTAAAACTTCCATTAAAACAAAAGCTACTATAGAACTTCCTTTAAAAAGTTCAAATGATCAAAGAAAACGTTGACCCCCGGGGAAGGATCCCTCGCAGGCTATATGTTGTTAGGTAGATGAGACCTCTCCAGCAGTGAACTATACGCGCTTGGATAAAACCTCGTTTATTTCGGTCCCCATGGGGACTCGAACCCGGGTGGTCTGGCTGCGCACTCGCTAGCCTTGGCACCAAGCCAACACTTGGTTCTCAAATGATCAAAGAGAACTCAAAGAGAAAGATATTAAGAGGCAAATGCAAATAATGGCAGAAATCTATCAAAACAGACCAGCAGGTAAAAACCAATTTTTTTGAAGACCTTCTGTTGCTCAAATCAAAAAGTGTTGAACTAACGAAAGTTGGATAACAACTTGGGGCAGAAGCACAAAAACTTACAGCTCAAACCGACATACAGAGATTTTTCACGAATTTTTACAGCGAAACACAAAAATCTGTTTCGGGACAGCAACTTTCCCAAGCATTACTTCTCTCTCATTAGAGGTTACTCTTGGCACAAAAACCACACAAAAATGATAAGGATCGGTTATTACAGAGGTAATAACTTCCAAGACTAAACTAAAACTTTTGGGATATCTCCTAATAAGTACTTTCCTTTAACGCCTTTAAGTTAAGCATAAGAAGCAAGAAAAGCATCAAGTATTCTCGAATGAAGAAGCCTTAAGAGAAAATTTTGTTTTAATAGGAGAGGCAAAATGAATCTTCTCTCTCTTCTTAGGGAAGTGGTCTATACCTTTCTTGAGCGGGAGTTGATATTTAATGGTGCCTTCTTTCATATCAATAATGGCACCAACAGTTCTAAGAAAAGGTCTTCCCAAAGTAATAGGACAAGAAGCATTGCATGGACATCCAAAACATAGAAATCAACGGGGACATAGACATTGTTAACCATAATAAGAACATCATTAATACTCCCCATGAGTTTCTTTTTAGCATTGTCATTAAGTGGGACATTTAAATAACAATCTTCCAATGGTGGTAAATCAAGCATTTCATAGATCCTTCTAGGCATAATAGAAACACTACTATTAAAATCACATAAAGCTTTGAGATCAAAATCATTTACTTTCATATTAATGATGGTTTGCCAACCATCTTCTAGTTTCATAGGAATAGAAGCTTTATACTTCATCTTTTCTTGTTTAATTTTTATGAGAGCGTCAGTAATGTGTTATGTAAAGGCCATATAAATAGCACTAGCATTCAGAATTTTAGCAAGCTTTTGTAGGAACATAATTACTTCATAGATATTGCAACCATCAAGATCAAAATCATAATTATCATCTAAAGTAGTAGAGCTATTGTTTCCCATGTTTTGAAGAATTTTAGCATTTTTATTAGAAAAGGTTCCATTGGGTTTACTAGCTTCAACATTAGTGGTAGTGATAGTAGAAATACTAATATTTCTAGCAATTTCATCTTCTCTTTCCCACTTAGCATGCAATTCAGCTAATAGTCTAACATTTTCATCAATTCTAACTTGTATGGCATTAGTAGTAGCAGAGGGATTTTCAATAGTTTCAGGTTTAGAAACCATTTTATTCAAAGAAGATTGTGCTTCAGACAATGATGCTATATTTCTTTCAGCATTAGAGAGTTTTTCCTCAATAGTTTTATTAAAAGTAGTTTGTTTACTAATAAAATCTTTAAGCATAACTTCAAGTTCAGAGGGTGCACTCCTTTTATTACTGTAGGAATTTCCATAAGTATTACCATTATTGGGAGGATATGGCCTATAGTTATTATTACCAAATTTATTCCTATAGGCATTGTTGCTAAAATTATTATTTCTTATAAAGTTCACATCAACTTGCTCTTCTTGAGCAACCAAAGAGGCTAAGGGAACATGATTTGGATCAATATGAGCTTTCCCATTAACAAGCATAGACATAATAACATCAATTTTATCACTCAAGGAAGAGGTTTCCTCAATAGAATTTACCTTCTTACCTTGTGGAGCTCTCTCAGTGTGCCAATCAGAATAGTTAACCATCATATTATCCAGAAGCTTTGTTGCAGCACCCAAAGTAATGGTCATAAAGGTACCTCCAGCAGCAGAATCCAGTAGATTTCTTAAAGAATAATTCAATCCTGCATAAAAGGTTTGGATAATCATCCAAGCAGTCCGTTCATGAGTGGGACAATTCTTTACCAAAGATTTCATTCTTTCCCAAGCTTGAGCAACATGTTCATTATCAGATTGTTTAAATTTCATTATTTCACTTCTCGTATATATAATCTTAGCGGGAGGATAGTATTTCTAATGAAAGCATCTTTGCATTTAGTCCCAGAATCAATGCTATTTCTAGTTAGGGATTGCAACCATTCTTTAGCTTTTCCTCTCAAAGAGAAAGGAAACAATTTAAGCTTAATAATATCCCCCATCTATATCCCTATGTTTTTGCATCTCACAAAGTTCAACAAAGTTATTAAGATGAGCAGCAACATCTTCAGTACCAATACCAGAAAATTGTTCTCTCATAACAAGATTGAGCAAAGCAGGTTTAATTTCAAAGAAAGTAGCTTCAGGAACAGGTGGAGCAATATGTGTGCACATGAAATCATTGTTGTTGGTGCTAGTGAAGTCACCCAACTTAGTGTTTTCAAGAGTAGTCATTTTTTTGTGTTTTTTAATAAAGAAAGCAAACTAGTACAACTATTTTTTTTGTTTTTGATAAACAAACAAGCAAACAAAGTAGAAATAAACTAAGAAAAACAAAAACAACAAAGTAAAAATATTGGTTATGAGGGAATCCCCTTGTGAAGTTGTCCTTGACTCCCGGGCAACGGCGCCAGAAAAAGATCTTGATGGCTCAAAATATATTCGAACCCGTTGGGGAACCCCAAGAGGAAGGTATGATGAGCACATCAGCAAGTTTTCCCTCAGTTATGAAACCAAGGTTATCGAACCAGTAGGAGCAAGGAAACACCTCCAAGGTGTTGTTTCCAACTTGGAATCCTGCACAACACAACCACAGAACTTTTCTCCCAACTTATAGTGAGGTTGTCAATCACACTGGTTTTGCTGAAAACAAAGGATTAAACGTATTGTGTGAAAGATAGTAATAGCTTGAAGAAAGTAAACAAAAAACAGTAAATAGTAGATTGTAGATTGAATGTAAAAAAATGGAGCGGGGTCCATAGTTCACTAGTGGTGATTCTCCATAAGATAGATGACATGTTGGATGAACAAATTACAACGGGGCAATTGACAAACATTGAGAAAGCATACATGCATATACTAATCATCTTGACTCCTATGAGATTTGATTGGGCATTACAACATTATACATAGACCGTAATCCAACTGCATCTATGACTAATAATCCACCTTTAGGTTATCATCCGAACCCCCTCCAGTATTAAGTTGCAAGCAACAGATAATTGCATTAAGCAAAGTGTGTAAAGTAAACAATACGATTGTTCTATGAACAAAGGATTGTTGTTTTCTCCCTAGTAGCAACAACACATCTAGTACCTTAGAGATTTCTGTCACTTCCCCAGATTACTAGAGGCATGAACCCACTACCGAGCATAAATACTCCCTCTTGGAGTTGCTAACATCTACTTGGCCAAGATAGCTACTAACAACAGAAAGCATACAAGATCACAAATAACAAAGACATGATAAAATCAATAATCAATCTGAAATAGCATCTCAATATCCATCGAATCCCCGCACAACATGTAGGATTACAAATAGATGATCTTGATCATGAACGGAGCTCACAAGATCTAAACATGGTGGCACAAAGGAGAAGAACCAACCATCTAGCTACTACATGGACCGGTAGTCCAGGGATGAACTACTCACGCATCACACCGGAGGCATTCATGGCGATGAAGAAGGCCTCCAGGGTGATCTCTCCCCTCCGGTAGAATGCCGGGAAGAGCTTCAGATCCCTCCCGATCTAGGGATGGAGATGTTGGCGGCTACATACTCTTTCATGAAATTTTGATCGGGTACTTAGGGTTTCTGTATCGGATACTTCTTATAGGCGAAAGGGAAGGCCGAGGGGGTGTCCGAGGCGGTTGCACCCCCCAGGCGCGAGCCAGGCCTGGCCGCGCGGCCAGGGGGTGTGGCCCCCTCGAGGCCCTTCTCCGTCTCGTCTTCTGGCTCCGTGTTCCCTTCGGTGAAATATTGACTTTGGCTTTTGTCCCATCCAATTCCGATAATATTCATTTTCTGACTTTTCTGGAATCAAAAACAGCAGAAACACGCAACTGACAGTGTGGCATCTTGTTAATAGGTTAGTTTCAGAAAATGTGTAAAAATACTCCAAAGTATGGACAAAACATAGTAGATATAAAACAAGTATGAAACATCAAAAATTATAGATATTTTTGCAACGTATCAAAGTGCTACCGTACTGAAGGTGCCGTCGGGCATGATCGTCGCAGGGGTGGGAGTAGCAATATAGGGAATGGGCGAGGTACGATTGGACAAGGCACTGCAGGTCCATGCTTCGCCGGCCTCGGTCTAGCGGACGCGCCCACCATGGATGGCGTCGTCGCGGGTTCTGCCTGCGTATATTGCTCCCTACGCCCACAGGATGTGGGACATCACCGTGAACCCCTTCACACACGTTGTTGAGCGCGCTATGTCGGGCTAGGCCATGAAGGCCGTAGTATATGACATGCAGGACTTTGCCGTGCAACAAGTCGCAGATGACGTGCGGAACTTATCATTCAGAACAGAGGCACGCCTTCTCGTGTGCAACTTGGCATAAGGCGGCAATGCACGAGCTTTCCAAGGTCGCAGAAGCAGGCCGACAGAGTGGTCCCACAGCTTCGAGTGTGTCATGTCCTAGGCACCGGCGCGGTAAGCCGTGGGGATCTACTTGGTCGTGCTTGTGTGCAGGCTGTTGTATAACCTACTTTGTCGCAACGGTGTAGAGAAGCAGCGACATCAGCTTGGCAAACTCCAGTGACAGGATGGATAGTTCTGAGCGACGCGGATTGAGCCGGTGAAACATGGGGAGGTCGTTCTGGCCACGGCTGTACCCTAGTGCGCGCATGTGTGCGAGCTATTAGCTAATTGAGTATAAGTAATCTCTAATACTCCCTCCGTCTCAAAATAGATATCGCAAATTTTTCAAAATTTAAATGTATCTAAACACTATGTAGTACTAAATATATTTAAATTTAAACAAATCTTTAACATCTATTTTGAGACAGAGGGAGTATATTTGGTCCTAGTGGCATTTTCCCTTGTTTTAGCAAGCACTTGGTTTTGAGTTCGAGTACCACGTCCTACACATCTAAATTTAATTCATTCTTTGGCCACAGTATGGTTACGTGTGCTCGGGAAAATTATAGATGTATTACGGGATCAAATTTTACAACTTGTGAGATTAATTTGCATGCACGTGATCACTGAGTTGTGAGACTACTCGTGTAATTAGCTCAGGATGAATCTGCGGCGACGGATCGACATAATGGCAATTTTTTATTTTCTTCCGAAATGGCGCTTCTCTCTCTCCCTAATGACTGTCATGTCCTTCGTGCTAGGAGGGCCAGCAGCTTAATTCGGTGTCAAACCAGCTAATTAGGCTATTTGGGTTCTATGCAAATAATTACTCAAAAGATTGGTATTTTGCGCAAAAATATTGTGTGGTTGTGGTTCTGCGAAAAAATGCCCTAACAAGTGGTGTAAAGTGCAAAAACCTCAAAAGAAATCCACTAGCAGTGGAGTGCTTCGGTGGTTGGCTAGCAGGCTGACATCGCTCGACGCCAGGCCACTGGGCAAGGTCTCAGGTCTGGGAAAGTGCTGGGCCAGGGACACGCTTCATCGCTCGACGCCTCGACGGCGGGCTGCGGCCGAATCCGCCTCGGACGTGGAGTAGTGACCGACTGACCGGGTAACGGGGAAATCGAAACGGATTCATACTCCCAACGGTCCAACCGGCCTTGCCATCCATAAATACCCACCCAAACGCCACGAACCAAACGATCCAAGCTCGCTCAACCCAATCGACAGGTCGTCCACGCCAACACACCCAAGAGCTCTGTTTTTTCTATCGGACGGATTCCTCCTACCATGGAACCACTCGAGAAGTCCTGCACTGCTGCCACCGGAGACGCCTCGGCGCCGTCGCGCTCGACGGCGACGGAGGTGCTAAAGCCGGCGGAAGCGCCGGCGGAAGGCGAGGAATGCCCCATATGCATGGGTCTGGAGACCACAGCCGCGTCAGAGTGGAAGGAGACGGCATGTAGACACAAGTTCCATGGCGGGTGCGTGGAGAAGTGGCTCGAGACGAAGGGAAGCTGTCCGATGTGCCGGTGCCACCTTCTGACAGTACCGCCTGTTGCTGCAGAACAAGTTTACCGCCTTCCTAGTCTACCCAGAATGAGGCTACTTGAATTAATAGAGAGGCATCCCGATTGGTTTCCGAATGGATACAACCCTTTTAATTACGAGAGGTACTATAGTTAGGAGCTCTTTGGAAGTGCTGAGAGACACGTCAAGCTATGCAACAGCTTGTATGCTTTCAACGATTTTACATTTGAGAATGTACTTTCAAGATATATAGAGTTCACGTGTCAGCGGAAAGCGTCTTTGGCTCCCGATCTCCAATGCTCCCTTCAATTAAAAAATTCAAAATCTAGTTAAAATGTTTAAAAGAATCTGAAAGTATTTTTGCACAAACATGCAAAATAGCAACACGGAATTTTTTGTATTGTGGGCTACACAAAATGAAATAAACTGACAAATTTGGGGATTTAAAAATATGCATGCACATATCTACCATTTTGTCATTTTTGTGTAGTTCAAAATACAATGGATTTTTTAGAGGAAGAATACAATGTATTTGAAATTGATATATTGCACGCTTGTGGAAAATATCATTGGCTATATGCGCATTTGTTTTCATTTTTTCCGAGACTCCCAAATATGATTTTTGAATTTCTATAATAACAAGAGCACTGCAACTCCCCCGCCAAAAAAAGAGCACTGCAACTCCAGGGGCCAAAAGTCTCTGGTGCGTAGCTTGTTGAATTTGCGAGCGTGACCTGCGAAATGCACCGGTACTACAACGTTGTAGGTAGTAAAAGGCTATTAGAACCATGCGGAGGAAACATCAACAATTCTTTTGCTCGGGCAATAAATCTCTTTATATCATCTTTGGTCAGCAAAAAACCACTTTTGAGCCTAGGATACAGTTAGCTTGTTGCCACAATTATTTTGAATCTTTTGAATATTTGATTTCTAAGTTTTAAAAAATTCGAAGAAATACCTGGATGTAGTCAATGTTGTAGTATTTTATCAGTGTGTAAAATTTACAAAAATCAGTTAAATTATAAATTTTCACAAAAGACAAAGTCACCGTTCACCATCGAAGACACTGAAAAACATGCTAGAAAGTGGATACAACCCTTTTAATTACGAGAGGTACTATAGTTAGGAGCTCTTTGGAAGTCCTGAGAGACGCGTCAAGCTATGCAACAGCTTGTATGCTTTCAACGATTTTACATTTGAGAATGTACTTTCAAGGCAAATGAATAAAGCTATATATAGCTCAGGAAAGTGCCTTTGGCTACCGAGCTCCAATGCTCCCTTCAATTAAATTTATTAAAATCAAATTTAAATGCCTTAAAAAAAATCCGAAAATACTTCTGCACGTAGTAAATGTTGTATCCACAAACACGCAAAATTGCAACGCAAAATTCTTTGTATTGTGGACTAGACAAAAATAAAACAAAATCTGATAAATTTGGAGATTTGAAAATATGCATGCACATATCTACCATTTTCTTATTTTTTGTGTAGTTCAGAATACAATGTACTCATTATATCTCAAAATAGATGTCGGAAAATTGTCTAAATTTGAGTATATCTATATACTAAATAGTGTCTAGATACATTTAATTTTAGAGAAATCTTCGATATCTATTTCGAGACGGAGAGAGTATTTTTTAGAGCAAGAATATAATGTATTTAAATTGATATATTGCACGCTTATGGGATATATCATTGACTATATCCGCAATTATTTTCATTTTTTCTGAGACTTGCAAATATGAGTTTTGAATTTTTATACCCCCACTGATCCAAATTAATTGACTCGAATTTGTCTAGATTCGGATGTATCTAGCACTAAAATATGTCTAGATACATCCGAATCTAGAACAAACCGAAGTCAATTAATTCGGATCGGAGAGAGTAATAACAACAGCATTCCAGCATTTCGCAAAAAAAAGAGCATTGCAGCTCGGGGTCCAAAAGTCATAGCTTGTTGAATTTGCGAGAGCGGCCTGCGAAATGCACCGGAGATTTCCCATGGGATAGTACTGCAACGCTGTATGTAGTAAACGGCTATTTGAACTATGCGGAGGAAACAATCGACAATTATTTTGCTCGGGCAATAAATCTCAATATATCAGCTTTGATCAGCAGAAAACAACTTTTGAGACCGGGATACATGTAGACTGTTGCCACAGTTATTTTAAATCTTTCGACTATTTCATTTCTAGGTTAAAAAGCGAAGAAATACCTGGATGTAGTCAATGTTGTATTGTATCGGTGTGTAAATTTTCCAAAAATCAGCAAAATTACAAATTTCCACATAAAGAGAAAATCTTAACTTAAGTGCACGGTTCACCGGAGACACCGAACAACATGCTACAAAAGAGGAAACCCTCCTGCCGGCAAGGGGCTAGTTTGCAAGTTCCAAAAAAATTGAAATCAATCTGTGGATGTTTACGTTTACAGTAACTACTAGTACTATTTCCTTAAAACAGACATACGCCCAGCTATATTAATATAGCAACCAAGATTGAGACCGTTGTTGGACTAAACGAGAAAACAAAGCTGATAACACTGGCTTGACGACAAAAGATGACCCGCAACCGCTGCGTCCTCCGGAAAAATTCCACCACGCTCCTAGCACTCCGAAGCGTCACGTACCGAGCAGCACCTCCAAGAAGGAAGCGACGACGACGACGCTGCTACCCAGACTACTCCTAGGGTTTCCCTCGGTACTCTACAAGAGGTGGGAAAGAGGTACACCCGGCGCCCTTCATGAAGGAAGGTGACACCCGCGGGCGTCACCGCGTCGATGTCAAGTCGACAAGGATTTCTCCCGACCCCTCAAAAAAACCACACTCCCGAACCCTTCGAAGGCTCCACCAAGCTCGGCCGTCCACCAGCATATGCCACCACGACCTTCCAGTCAACCCTGACATCTCACCGTGACCCACATTGCGAGGTCGGCAAGACCGAAAAAGGAGGAGCATCAGCGAGAGTCGGTGATACAGCAACACGCGGGAGGGAACTTCTTCCACCACCTTTTGGAGGTAGCCGACCAGATGAAGCGGGAGGGGCAAACCCGACCCTCACTGGCCCAGTCAAGCCCAAATGGGCGCGTGAAGCCCCTCCACCGCACTGCAGCTAGGGTGCCACCATTCACGCCAACTCCAACACTAGTCCCTCCTCCTCCTCCTACCAGAAGATCCACCACCGCAGATCCCCGCTGCCAAGTAGAAGCGCCATCGTCCCCATGTTCACCCAGGCTTGACGGACTACTGCCAGACTAAGGAGCATCACCACGAGCTACCTCCCAGAGCCACCTCCGCCGGAGGGCCGCGCGCACAGACCACCTTCTAGGGTCGTCGCCCCGGCTTCCACGATCTCGCGCCCACGGGTTGGCAAACACCACCATGACAGGTCCATTAGCATAGACGGTGGAGGTCGGGACACGAAGACTAGCCTAGGCGGCAGGAAGCCGACGAGCACGGCAGTCATGTGTGTTGCGTGCAAGTCGACCTCGCAAACCATGGCTATGGATGCCATCCGGCCACCAGATCTGGACCCGCCTCGTCCTGATCTAGGCTCTCAGCCACCACGGCAAGGAGTCGGAGAGCACGGCCACCTGAGCCCGCGCCCGCTGGGCCTAGATCGGGCCCGCGAGGCCTGGCTACTGTTGTGCCACCGACCGTCCATCGTCGCCCTTCGTAGCTCGCACCGAGCCCGCCCATCGCCACCGTCGTCGGGCCACCGTCGTCTTGATGCGCCGCCCCCGCGAAGCAAGCTCGCACCGCCCACCACCACGCTGCCCCTTCACCCATCACTGCAAAGGGAGCCGCCCTCGTCCCTCGCTGCCAGCCCGGCATGGCCGCCACCACGTCGCCCATCGCACCGCCGCCATGGCCCCGAACGCCAGCGCCATGCCCTGGCCCGGAGGGACGCCCCCATGTGCACCCCACCGAGAGAGAGGACGTGAGAGCCTCGCCGTCGCCGGCGCCGGACGGGCTTCGCCCAAGCGCACCCGCCTGGCGGCAGCGATGGAGGGGGAGGGGCGAAGGAGGTGGCGGCCGCGCGGGAGTAGGGTTTCCTCCTATCGCCACACGGGGCGACGAGGAGGGGTGTGGCATCCCGCAAAACCACTACTAGAAAATCGCGTTGAATTTGTGCATTGCATCGTCATCAGCATATGTTGTTTGTCTAAAACTATTTTCGCAAAGCCCGTTTTGTTTTCCCAAACGCCCCATCTTAATTCAAATGCAAAGCCCGGTCTCCGGATTTTTTTTTGTTTGAGTGCTATCGGGTTGCAAACGGCCCGTGTAAATCAAATAAAATATTTATTTATTTATTTTTAAGTGGGGCAGTCGAACGGGCCGAATGACCCGAACGACCACCCCAGAAAAACTAAATCGGTCCACCTACACCTGCCCTTCTAAATCCTAAGTTCACCAACTAGTCTACCCACACCCCTTGGCCACATCACCCCACCCAATCCCTGAACGCCACGTCGCCCCTCCCCAAACCCCCACCAACCAACTGATGCCACATCAGCCTGCCACCCCTCTCTCACCTCACACTCAACCCCCTCAGCCGGCCACACCCAATCACACGCACGCAGCAGAACCGCGGCACCCACGCGCTACCCGCCCCCACGCAGCCCACACCCGCCAACCCCCAACCCACTGACCCTGGGCCCCGGCCCCACCCCTGACGCGCCTTGGCCCCACCTGTCCCACCCAGCAACCAACACGCACGCACGCCAGTACCGCGTTCCCCCCCACGCGACGCCCCCGACCCATCTTCCTCCTCCCGCCGCCCAACCCCGGCCCCGCGGCGCTCCCCGCCGGCTCCGCCCTTCCCCTGCCTCGCTTCCTCCTAGCCGGCCGCGTCGCCGCCCCGGAGTCCCGCAGCCCTCGCCGCCGCCCCTCCGCAGCGAGCCGCCTCCCTCCGGCCACGCGTCCGGCCGCGCCCCGACCTTCCGAGCCTCGCCCGGCGTCGACCGCCTCCGGCCCGGCTGTCCCCGTCGCCCCCGAGCTCCCGCGCGCCTCCGCCCGTACAAGCTCCGCCGGCCAGCGCGCTCCCCGCTCCCCGGCGCTCTCTGCCTCACCTCGCCTCCGCCCGCTGCACCGGCTCGACCCGCGCGCCCCTCAGGCTCCGCCCAGCCCGCGAGTCGCCGCCCTGCCTCCGCTCCCCGTCTGCCCCGCCAAGCCCGAGCCGCGACCGCCCCGGCCAGAGCCTCGCCGCCGGCGCTGGCTCCCTCTGGCCTTCCTCCTCCGCTTCGCTGCCGCGCGGCCTGCCCCCTCCGCTGCGTCCGCTCCGGCGAGCTCCGCCGCCTCACCCTCCTGCCGGCGTCTGCCCCCGCCACCGCCGGTCCGCCGTGTGCCAGGGCCCGCCCCGCGGTCCCTCGTCGCCTGCAGCGCCACCGCCGCCCTCGCCTTGGTGCCAAGTTCCGCCCCGAGCCCGCGTCCCCCGGGTCCGCTTCCGCCTCACGCACGCCATCGCCCCTTCGGTCACGTGTTGCCGTTCAAGATGCCAAGGCCGACACGGGATGAGAACCAAGTCCACACAAGACCGTTCCCGTTGAGGACAGGAACCCTTCAAGTTAATTGCGACAACGAGCTCGACACCGACAACCGAGGGGAACCCCGAGTACTTCGCCGCGGAAACTAGGGGCGATGACGCCAAGACGACAAGATCCACCTCCCAGAGCGACGACCCCTGGACACCAAGAGCTACCGGCAACATGACCAAGACCCGGACCCCGATGACCATGATCCCCACGGCAGGACAACAAGGCCTTCGAGGTGGGACCGACAAGATCTTCTCCTCGGGACACCGGGAGCTCCCCTGAACGCCAAGCTCGTCGAGTTCAGGGACCCTCAAGATCTCCGTCACGGACACGACATGTACTTCCCTGGGACGCCATGACTGGGGCCCCGGACCCGAAGGCCACATGGGACGACAAGTACTACAACGTGGACCCGGTTGAAGCAAACCCGAAGACGGTAGATGCGACAAGTACTTCCCCGATCCGAAGACCCTAACCCCGGACGCCGAGACCGACCCGTCGAACCCCGAGTCCCGAGGCCGAACCCCGAACCCCGGAACACCAAGTTCGTCGAACCCTAATGTGTGACCTTATCCGAACCCCTATTTTATAAAATGTCAAACATAAAACTTGTTGCATATTAAATTGTCTTGCATGCATACATTCATGTGGTTTGGGGGCCTTATGCCGATTCACCTAATAATTAAATATGGGGCCCATATGCGGGCAAATCTAGTCTCATATTGGCCTCATTTAAACTTGTGTAGCGAACCGGTGCTATCTTCTGCCTTGTTAAACAACATCTAAATTGCGGGGTAGGTTAATAACTTGAACCACCTAACTAATTGTCGGGACCCCGGTTCCGCTTAATATGACCTAATTGCATCGCACCTTTGCCATGTCATTCATCATGCATGCATCATGCCGATCTTTTGCCGTAATCTTGAATATTGCACCCGGTGTTTCTTCTAGTGTTTTGCTTCTTCGCGGATAAGGCCGTTGAGTTGATGTGAGCTTCGCCCCGATCTTCGGTTGAACCTTCGGCAATGTTTTCAGGCGAGCATCTCCCCCTTTCTACCTATCTTACTTTTATAGTATTTACTTCCCTCCTGTTGATCTATTGCTATCTGTGTTGCGATGCTCTAGTTTTCCGTACCCGTGATATCCCTTGCAGCCCTATATTGCCTCAGACACATCCTATTACCTATTGTTTGGTAGATAGTTGGACTTGCGCGTCGTAGTCGCTTGCTCAAGTGTTGTTGCGTGTCGTCAAGTGCCACAGTTGTTGATGTATTGCCGCATGTTGATGTTGGAGATGATCATAGTTTTAATTATTGTTCACTTTAATTCCTGTTTAACAACTAAAATTGAAGTAAGCAGAGGCATCGGTGGGTGATAGATAACATTTGGTTTCCGAACGCCCACTTGTGTCCCGTAGGACCCCGAGTACTTGATACCTGTTCCTTGAATTATCGCGCTATCCACATCCGGGAGGTATATGGGACCCCCCTTAGCCAGAGCTTGATTCAGTCTTATTTCTTGGGGCCACAAACTAGTTTGAGGTTTTATTTACGATCCTGTACTTATGCCATGCTTTACTGCTTTATTTACGATTGTGCGACAGATAGCACACTGTACTGTTTAGGATCGGGACACGTTTTCGCGGTGTCGACAAGCCCCGTTTGGGGTTCCCAGTCGCTCACAGCCGTCCACCCAAACCTTGAGGCCGTCTCGGAGCTAGCTTACTTCGTTGCGGGTCTACTTTAAGGGGTGGCCCCCTGAAATATTTCTGAATCCTGTGATTGCTTTGTAGTGAAAACCTCGTTGGGTTTTGATTTGGTTTTTCCAAGGTTGATCTAGTGTGTGTTGCTATTTGTGCACCCCGGCCGGGTTAAAACTTTCTGAAAGCCGTGTCCGCGGTTATGGACGACTTGGAGCACAGTATCTCGACCATAGACAAGCATAACTAAAGTTTATTGCTCTAAACTTGACTTTATAATGACTAGTAATCAGCTCCACTATAATGGAATGGCTAATAATACTGCCCACCCTTGCTTGTTGAAGTGTCGCTTGCGACCATTGTATCTGACTAGTAAGTATTGCAACTACAACGGAATGGCTGAATAAAAGTACCGACAACTGCTGGGTTTTGGGTTATCTCATGCTATCTGTATCTGATTAGTAATTGTTGCAACTATAACGGAATGGTTGACTAAAAGTGCCCACTGCTTATTTTATCAGGAGGATTATCTATACCTGACTAGTAATTTCTGCAACGATAACTGAATAAATAAAACTGCCAACTGTGTGAGTTCCTCGATTGACTTCCTCGTTTGGTATCGAGGGGGAAACACCAGGATGGGTTTGTTTGTTGTTAGCTTCAGGTAGGATCCGGATAGGTCCTTCTTACCCCTCTCTGATAACCGCCAGTCGTATCGAGTCTCTATAGGTTGTTTAGTGCATGTTGCCGCTGCCGCTGCCGCTCAGTCCACCATACCTATGTAGGCGAGGACCGCCGAATTCTAGTCTCGCCGTGTACTGGCCTCAGTACTGACGCTCCTCTTTTTCCTTTGCCCTTTGTCGGCACCCCTTTTGTTTAAGCAGGTTTTGAGATCGACGTCGTTAGCAGGGTTACCCTTCCGGCTTGGCCTGGGCAGGGTTATGGACGCCATTGGTTATTCTTCAGGGCTCTTAGCCCCATTTGCATCTTGTCCGTAGTCGGACGCTCTATCGTTTTCAAGGTGATTTGGATCTTTGTATATTATATCTGTATTCTTGACTCATGGAGTCGCTGTTATATATATCTGTTCTGTGGGTCCCATCGAGGACTGTTGTGTAATGTTATTACTTCGTTTTCCACCCGCACGAAAGTGCCTGGTGGGCACCTTTGAATCGTTTCTATGCGGGTTTGGCGGGTTTCGCTAAAACTTGCATAGGTCCGATTCTGAGGGTGTTACAGAGTGGTATCAGAGCTCAGCAGTTGCGATACCCCACAAGTCCAGCCTGTAGGATAACCTAGCTAACGGCCGAAGTAGAGTGTCCAAAACTATTTTTGAAAAACCGGTTGGATAGTTCTGGTTAGGTCTGCTTTTATTCCGTACCCCTCTACTATTCTCCTCTTACCTCCGCGTGTTTTGAATCCGCCCTCTTCTCTTTCTTTGAGTCCAGGAATTCTCGTGGTTGGGTTTCCGTCGTACCTTCAGGGTTTCGCTTCCTCCTCTGATAACGGTGTTCTACCATCCAGTGTTCGTGCTGTCTGAGGAATCCGTCTACGGTGTTACCATTCTTTGTTCCTTGATTGTGCTACCCGGTGTTTTCCGACGCGACGACATCAGCTACGCCAGATCCGATGCAGAGTCTGCATCACCCCTTTGTTTCCGAACCTCGCTTGTCGAGATCTTCAGTCTGATTCCGTGAGTTGGTTGCATAATCCGCCTATTCGTGTGCAGAGTAATGGTTTGGGTGCGCGATGGACTGATCACCATCCGACTACTCTTATCATTCGCTCTTGTACATTGAATCAGTGGATCCAGCGATTTTACTCCGTCCACGGAAGTTAGGGGTGGCTTTACTGTGGATACCTCTACCTTCGACCTTTTGTTCCCGGAGTGTTCTCTCGACGATCACGGACAACGACCTCTTGTTAGTGGTGTCGCGAGGATCTACACGAAGCGAGAAGACGCAGATCGCCGACCTTCCTGCCGGTACCATGAGGCGGATCTCGAGGGCGAGATCCCTTGTTAGTGGTGTCGAATTGTGGCATCCCGCAAAACCACTACTAGAAAATCGCGTTGAATTTGTGCATTGCATCGTCATCAGCATATGTTGTTTGTCTAAAACTATTTTCGCAAAGCCCGTTTTGTTTTCCCAAACGCCCCATCTTAATTCAAATGCAAAGCCCGGTCTCCGGATTTTTTTTTTGTTTGAGTGCTATCGGGTTGCAAACGGCCCGTGTAAATCAAATAAAATATTTATTTATTTATTTTTAAGTGGGGCAGTCGAACGGGCCGAATGACCCGAACGACCACCCCAGAAAAACTAAATCGGTCCACCTACACCTGCCCTTCTAAATCCTAAGTTCACCAACTAGTCTACCCACACCCCTTGGCCACATCACCCCACCCAATCCCTGAACGCCACGTCGCCCCTCCCCAAACCCCCACCAACCAACTGTTGCCACATCAGCCTGCCACCCCTCTCTCACCTCACACTCAACCCCCTCAGCCGGCCACACCCAATCACACGCACGCAGCAGAACCGCGGCACCCACGCGCTACCCGCCCCCACGCAGCCCACACCCGCCAACCCCCAACCCACTGACCCTGGGCCCCGGCCCCACCCCTGACGCGCCTTGGCCCCACCTGTCCCACCCAGCAACCAACACGCACGCACGCCAGTACCGCGTTCCCCCCCACGCGACGCCCCCGACCCATCTTCCTCCTCCCGCCGCCCAACCCCGGCCCCGCGGCGCTCCCCGCCGGCTCCGCCCTTCCCCTGCCTCGCTTCCTCCTAGCCGGCCGCGTCGCCGCCCCGGAGTCCCGCAGCCCTCGCCGCCGCCCCTCCGCAGCGAGCCGCCTCCCTCCGGCCGCGCGTCCGGCCGCGCCCCGACCTTCCGAGCCTCGCCCGGCGTCGACCGCCTCCGGCCCGGCTGTCCCCGTCGCCCCCGAGCTCCCGCGCGCCTCCGCCCGTACAAGCTCCGCCGGCCAGCGCCCTCCCCGCTCCCCGGCGCTCTCTGCCTCACCTCGCCTCCGCCCGCTGCACCGGCTCGACCCGCGCGCCCCTCAGGCTCCGCCCAGCCCGCGAGTCGCCGCCCTGCCTCCGCTCCCCGTCTGCCCCGCCAAGCCCGAGCCGCGACCGCCCCGGCCAGAGCCTCGCCGCCGGCGCTGGATCCCTCTGGCCTTCCTCCTCCGCTTCGCTGCCGCGCGGCCTGCCCCCTCCGCTGCGTCCGCTCCGGCGAGCTCCGCCGCCTCACCCTCCTGCCGGCGTCTGCCCCCGCCACCGCCGGTCCGCCGTGTGCCAGGGCCCGCCCCGCGGTCCCTCGTCGCCTGCAGCGCCACCGCCGCCCTCGCCTTGGTGCCAAGTTCCGCCCCGAGCCCGCGTCCCCCGGGTCCGCTTCCGCCTCACGCACGCCATCGCCCCTTCGGTCACGTGTTGCCGTTCAAGATGCCAAGGCCGACACGGGATGAGAACCAAGTCCACACAAGACCGTTCCCGTTGAGGACAGGAACCCTTCAAGTTAATTGCGACAACGAGCTCGACACCGACAACCGAGGGGAACCCCGAGTACTTCGCCGCGGAAACTAGGGGCGATGACGCCAAGACGACAAGATCCACCTCCCAGAGCGACGACCCCTGGACACCAAGAGCTACCGGCAACATGACCAAGACCCGGACCCCGATGACCATGATCCCCACGGCAGAACAACAAGGCCTTCGAGGTGGGACCGACAAGATCTTCTCCTCGGGACACCGGGAGCTCCCCTGAACGCCAAGCTCGTCGAGTTCAGGGACCCTCAAGATCTCCGTCACGGACACGACATGTACTTCCCTGGGACGCCATGACTGGGGGCCCGGACCCGAAGGCCACATGGGACGACAAGTACTACAACGTGGACCCGGTTGAAGCAAACCCGAAGACGGTAGATGCGACAAGTACTTCCCCGATCCGAAGACCCTAACCCCGGACGCCGAGACCGACCCGTCGAACCCCGAGTCCCGAGGCCGAACCCCGAACCCCGGAACACCAAGTTCGTCGAACCCTAATGTGTGACCTTATCCGAACCCCTATTTTATAAAATGTCAAACATAAAACTTGTTGCATATTAAATTGTCTTGCATGCATACATTCATGTGGTTTGGGGGCCTTATGCCGATTCACCTAATAATTAAATATGGGGCCCATATGCGGGCAAATCTAGTCTCATATTGGCCTCATTTAAACTTGTGTAGCGAACCGGTGCTATCTTCTGCCTTGTTAAACAACATCTAAATTGCGGGGTAGGTTAATAACTTGAACCACCTAACTAATTGTCGGGACCCCGGTTCCGCTTAATATGACCTAATTGCATCGCACCTTTGCCATGTCATTCATCATGCATGCATCATGCCGATCTTTTGCCGTAATCTTGAATATTGCACCCGGTGTTTCTTCTAGTGTTTTGCTTCTTCGCGGATAAGGCCGTTGAGTTGATGTGAGCTTCGCCCCGATCTTCGGTTGAACCTTCGACAATGTTTTCAGGCGAGCATCTCCCCCTTTCTACCTATCTTACTTTTATAGTATTTACTTCCCTCCTGTTGATCTATTGCTATCTGTGTTGCGATGCTCTAGTTTTCCGTACCCGTGATATCCCTTGCAGCCCTATATTGCCTCAGACACATCCTATTACCTATTGTTTGGTAGATAGTTGGACTTGCGCGTCGTAGTCGCTTGCTCAAGTGTTGTTGCGTGTCGTCAAGTGCCACCGTTGTTGATGTATTGCCGCATGTTGATGTTGGAGATGATCATAGTTTTAATTATTGTTCACTTTAATTCCTGTTTAACAACTAAAATTGAAGTAAGCAGAGGCATCGGTGGGTGATAGATAACATTTGGTTTCCGAACGCCCACTTGTGTCCCGTAGGACCCCGAGTACTTGATACCTGTTCCTTGAATTATCGCGCTATCCACATCCGGGAGGTATATGGGACCCCCCTTAGCCAGAGCTTGATTCAGTCTTATTTCTTGGGGCCACAAACTAGTTTGAGGTTTTATTTACGATCCTGTACTTATGCCATGCTTTACTGCTTTATTTACGATTGTGCGACAGATAGCACACTGTACTGTTTAGGATCGGGACACGTTTTCGCGGTGTCGACAAGCCCCGTTTGGGGTTCCCAGTCGCTCACAGCCGTCCACCCAAACCTTGAGGCCGTCTCGGAGCTAGCTTACTTCGTTGCGGGTCTACTTTAAGGGGTGGCCCCCTGAAATATTTCTGAATCCTGTGATTGCTTTGTAGTGAAAACCTCGTTGGGTTTTGATTTGGTTTTTCCGAGGTTGATCTAGTGTGTGTTGCTATTTGTGCACCCCGGCCGGGTTAAAACTTTCTGAAAGCCGTGTCCGCGGTTATGGACGACTTGGAGCACAGTATCTCGACCATAGACAAGCATAACTAAAGTTTATTGCTCTAAACTTGACTTTATAATGACTAGTAATCAGCTCCACTATAATGGAATGGCTAATAATACTGCCCACCCTTGCTTGTTGAAGTGTCGCTTGCGACCATTGTATCTGACTAGTAAGTATTGCAAATACAACGGAATGGCTGAATAAAAGTACCGACAACTGTTGGGTTTTGGGTTATCTCATGCTATCTGTATCTGATTAGTAATTGTTGCAACTATAACGGAATGGTTGACTAAAAGTGCCCACTGCTTATTTTATCAGGAGGATTATCTATACCTGACTAGTAATTTCTGCAACGATAACTGAATAAATAAAACTGCCAACTGTGTGAGTTCCTCGGTTGACTTCCTCGTTTGGTATCGAGGGGGAAATACCAGGATGGGTTTGTTTGTTGTTAGCTTCAGGTAGGATCCGGATAGGTCCTTCTTACCCCTCTCTGATAACCGCCAGTCGTATCGAGTCTCTATAGGTTGTTTAGTGCATGCTGCCGCTGCCGCTGCCGCTCAGTCCACCATACCTATGTAGGCGAGGACCGCCGAATTCTAGTCTCGCCGTGTACTGGCCTCAGTACTGACGCTCCTCTTTTTCCTTTGCCCTTTGTCGGCACCCCTTTTGTTTAAGCAGGTTTTGAGATCGACGTCGTTAGCAGGGTTACCCTTCCGGCTTGGCCTGGGCAGGGTTATGGACGCCATTGGTTATTCTTCAGGGCTCTTAGCCCCATTTGCATCTTGTCCGTAGTCGGACGCTCTATCGTTTTCAAGGTGATTTGGATCTTTGTATATTATATCTGTATTCTTGACTCATGGAGTCGCTGTTATATATATCTGTTCTGTGGGTCCCATCGAGGACTGTTGTGTAATGTTATTACTTCGTTTTCCACCCGCACGAAAGTGCCTGGTGGGCACCTTTGAATCGTTTCTATGCGGGTTTGGCGGGTTTCGCTAAAACTTGCATAGGTCCGATTCTGAGGGTGTTACAAGGGGCGTTTTCGGGTCCCTTCAACTATGGAAGTCGACTACTAGTAGTATTTACAAGACCAAATTTAAAATGAACGCAGAAAAACAAAAAGGACAAATACAACATCAATAGTGTCACAAAAAGACAAAATATTATCTTTAACATATTGTGCACAGCTGTAGGTGAATCCTTAGCCCCGGTCATATCCATCCATCGACACAAACCAAAAAATAAGACATAAAAGGTTCGGTAAACAGAAATACTACGCGTTCCCAGGGTCTTGTTCGACATAATCTTATACCATAGCAATTACTTCCCAAGGTTCGATAAACCTAGATGTTCCAGAGAAAAAATAAGCTATACTATAATCTGTAATCCAGATCGGAGGTAGCACTCCACTCTCAGTCAACATTCTTTCAGTTGCACTAAGCCTCAGTCTTCGAGGGAAATCAGAACCACCCGCTTGTCCACACCCAGTTCCCCCACCGAAATTGTGTGCGCCATCACAAAACGGTGGTGGTCCTGCGCCATCGACTCTTCCAGGCCAAAACTTGAGGCGACAAAGACGCTTTCTGGCTACCTCGTCAGGGTCCTGAATGCCACGGACGGGGTCTAAACCTCCTCCAGGTGGATGATGAACGGGTTCTTCCATCTAAGATGTCGCCTTGCCGTGTTGATAATCTCTACATCGTACATCTTCGGCTTACCTCTATGATCCATCTGTTTCTTGGTGACACAATCTCCACCAGCTCATCGCCAAGTTTGTTGACGACATGCCTGAGGGCATCCGGTTCCAAAGCATCCAAAGGGAGGCCGTCGAAGACGAGTTTTGAAAAGAAACGAAGCTGTCCTCAAGCGATCGTCCAACCCATAGGCGCGATGGCAACACCTGATGCTCATTTTCTTCCCACAACAGTTGAATGAACGAGAAGAATGCAGAACACGCTCGCAGTCTGACTTGTGCTCGAACCTAACAAAGAAATCGAATGGCAACGCACATACCTCAATCTTCATAATATTACGTCTGATCCCAAAACGTGACATGAAGGACGATAGCAAGTCTGCTGGCGAAATGGCGGGCCATATCCCCAGCATGGTGGCCACGAGAGTGTGGTCGTCAAACTCCTCTATTAGGGCTACCATGCCTGGGGTGCGCAAAAACACGCAACCGCCCGTGGCCGCTCGCCAGTCTGGATCTCCCGACGAGACGCGCTCTGTTGTGGGAGAGGAACTAGCCAGAGATCGAGGAGAGGGTAGGACGGGGACGCGGAGCTTCGATATGGCGATTGGGACCACGGGTGCGATAGCGACGGTGACAAGCTTCGATTAGGGACGTGAGAGAGCGACTCGTCATGACGAAGTTGCAAAGAGAGCAACAACGAGTTCCGATACGGAGACGAGCAGTCGAAGCTGAGTAAAGGTATAAGGAGAAGAGAATAGCAGAGAAGAAGATCTGATCCACACGAGGATAAATTAGTCGACGACCATGGCGAATTACGTACGGGGAATACTAACGTGTCAGCCAGCAGGAGTTGGCCAGAGCCGAGCGTGTGGCATGGCGGCGCATCTCGCCGGAGGAGGAAACGAAGGATGCCGGCCGGCTGCAGAATGCCATCCTTATCTCTCTTTAAATTTTGCAGTTTAGCCCGTCTGCATTTTTATTATTTAAAAATCATTCATGTGCTGTCGCGTGAGCAGCCAGACCACCGAGTCTTAAAAGTTCGCATGCATGCATGCACAGATTGATTTCTTGAGACACGTTTTTATAGAGCATTTGTACATATATTTCGTACCGGTGTTGGGCTGCGCTTATGTAGCGGTGGACCGAGGAAGGCTAGTGTGCCGATCGCCGGTGTCTCAGTGGACATGAGGCTGCTCGTTCGGACGCTGCGACGCTCTGGCTGCCCTCCTCCCGCTACCTCATCGCCGGCATGAGTGTCGGACGGCTACTCCTCGGTCGAGCACATGGAGACGGAAAACCAGACCGGGGTCAACGTTCTCTGCCGCGACCCTGTCCTCACTGTCCTATCAGGCTGACATGTGGGGCAAGTCGAGCACATGGAGACGGAAAACCAGACCGGGGTCAACGTTCTCTGCCGCGACCCTGTCTTCACTGTCCTATCAGGCTGACATGTGGGGCAAACGAGGCACCACGAAATTCGTCTGACTACTAGCCAAGGTCTGGAGAAGTGTTGGGCAGGGAGGCTTGATCCATCCACAGCGTGCTCGGCCGAATCCCCCTCGGACGCGGAGTAGTGGGACCGGAAAGACCGGTAAGGGGGAAATCGAGACGGACTCCTACTCCACCCTAGTGGAGTACTACCAGCTTTGCCGTCAATAAATACTCCACCCAAACGCCCACCCGCAGAACCAGACGAGTCAAGCTCCCAGCTCAAAAAAAATCATCCACAGGTCGTCCAACGCCAACACGCCCAAGAGTAGCGCCTGCGGAGTTTTTTCTGGCATGGAGCCGCTCGAGAAGTCATGCACTGCAACTGTAGACGGTTCGGCGGCAGCAGGGGTGCTAAAGCCGGCGGAGGCGCCATCAGACGGCGAAGATTGCCCCATATGCATGGGTCTGGAGACGGCGGCGGCAGCGGCGGAGTGGAAAGGGACAACATGCGGACATAAGTTCCACGGCGGGTGCGTCGTGAGGTGGCTCGAGCTTCAGGGAAGCTGCCCGATGTGCCGGTGCCAGCTTCTGCCAGTACCACCTTACCGCCCTATTAGTCTATTCAGATTGCTCATGGAATTAAGGGAGAGGGATCCCGCACCGTCTCTACATCGAGATGACATTTTTACATGGCAACCGTAGGAACTGATTGGAAGTGTTTAGCGAGTTGTAAGATTATTATACAGTTTATGTATTCCGGCATGTTGTACCGGTGAAAATATATATGGCTAGTTTATCTTCGAAACTAATTTTAGTACTCCCTACGTTCCAAAATAGATATTAAAATTTGGATGAATCTAGACGGTGAAGATGAAAATATCCCTTAAAACGAAGATTTTCGCTTGGTATCTTCATAAGGAAGTAATTATTACCAAAGATAATCTTGTTAAAAGAAATTGACATGGAAGTACACAATACGTTTTTTGTCATCATGATGAGACAATCCAACATTTATTAAATTTGCTCGTAATATATGATCAATGAGGTGAAGCACATACCAAGCATGGCCAAAAATTTGATATCCCTGAGTACCATGGATGTTGCTGGATACAAGTATGCCGGTGGACGTAGATTATTAAAGGTATCAAAAGGTTCTCTTATTCACATGATAGGTGATATGAATTCAGCTAAGTTATATGTTCTTAGAGGTAGCACTTTGCCACTTTGCCTGATATTGCTGCTGCTGTTACTTCTAATGATTCTAATCGTTGTGGTAAAATAAATCTGTGGCATATGCGTCTTGAGAATATGAGCAAACATGGCATGACAGAGTTGGTCAAGAGAGAGTTGATTTATGGTTGCAACTTGGGTAAGTTTGAGTTCTGTGAGCACTGCATTTTTGGTAAGCATAAAAGAGTTAAATTCAATACTTCCATTCATACCACCAAAGGCATTTTAGATTATGTGCATGCTGATGTATGGGACCTTTCCGTAAGATTTCAATTTGTGGTGCTAATTAATGCTTACTATTATTGATGACTACTCAAGCAAAGTGTGGCCATATTTTCTGAAACATAAATCTAATATTTTTGATGCTTTTAAGAAGTGGAAAGTTATGGTTGAAAAACAAACTGAAAAGAAGTTAAACATACTACATACTGACAATGGTATGGAATTCTGTTCTAACGAGTTTGGAGTTTTACAATAACGATGGTATGATCAGGCACCACACCATCCCTTACACTCCTCAGCAGAATCGCGTGGCTGAGCACATTAACAGAACCATCATCTCGACGGCTCGTTGTATGTTATCCAATGCAAGTATGCATAGACGTTTCTGGGCTAAAGCAGCCAACACAGCATGTTACCTCATAAACATGTCACCTTCTATTCCAGTTGAGAAGAAAACTCCCATTGAGGTATGGTCAGGTTCGCCTGCTGATTATTCATAGTTGAGAGTTTTTGGTTGCACTGCATATTCTCATATTGATAATAGAAAGTTAGAGCTTAGAGCTGTTAAGTGCATATTCCTTGGTTATGGTTCAGGAGTTAAGGCATATAAACTCTGGAAATCTAAAACTAATAAGGTTTTGTTGAGTAGGAACGTTGTTTTCAATGAATCCGTTATGTATCATGACAGCTTGCCATTAGATCCCTCTCCTTTTGCTATTGGAGAGGAGGGAGTTAGTGTGCAGGTGGAGAACCTACAGAAAACTGTTGATAATGATGTTGTGGTTGATGATACTCATGAGGAAAACATTGATGATCATGTTGTTCAGCACTCACCTACTATTTTGTAGCAACCACATGAGTCTATTGCTGCTGATAGACCGTGGCGTAATATAGTTCCACCTTGTTGTTTAATTGAAGAGTGTAATCTTGATCATTATGCTTTGAGTTGTGCTGAACAGGTGGATCATGATACTGAACCTGATACATACAATGAAGTTGTTGCATCCGTTGACCGCGAGAAGTAGGTTTCTGCTATGTAAGGAGAGATGCAATTTCTTGAGAAAAATTGGCATATGGGATGTTGTGCGCTTGCCTAAAAAAATAAGGCAGTCCGCTGCAAGTGGATCTTCAAGAAAAAAAGGAAGGTTTGTCTCCTAAAGAGCCTTCGAGGTTTAAGACAAGGTTAGTAGCAAAAGGGTTCAGTCATATTTCAGGTATTGATTACAATGATGTGTTCACCCCAGTTGTAAAGCATAGTTCCATTCGCACTTCCTTTAGTCTTGTGGCTATGCATGATCTAGAGCTTGAGCAGTTAGATGTCAAGACTGCTTTTCTACATGGGGAGCTTGAGGAGGAGATATACATGGACCAACCATAAGGGTTCATAGTGCCTGGTAAAGAGGATTTTGTGTGCAAGTTAAAAAGTTCTCTTTATGGCTTAAATCAATCTCCAAGGTAGTGGTATAAAAGTTTTGATTCGTTTATGATCTCACATGGCTTTGAGAGGTCTCAATATGATAGTTGTGTTTACATTAAGTTTGTTGATGGATCACCTATATACTTGTTGTTATATGTTGATGATATGTTAATTGCTACCAAGAGAATAAACGAAATCACTACTTTGAAGGCACACCTAAGTAGTGAGTTTGAGATGAAGGATCTTGGTGCTGCTAAGAAGATCTTAGGTATGAAGATTACCCGAGATAGAAAATCTGGTTTGTTATTTCTTAGTCAGCAAAGTTACATTAAAAAAGTTCTTCATCGTTTTAATATGGATGGTGCCAAGTTAGTTAGTACTCCTATTGCTCCTCATTTTAAATTGTCAGTTTCACAATGTCCTACTACTGATGAAGAGATTGAGTACATGTCAAAGGTGCCATATTCTAGTGTTGTTGGTTCTTTGATATATGCCATGGTTTGTTCTCGTCCTGATTTATCATATGCTATGAGTTTGATAAGTAGATAAATGGCTAATCCTGGTAAAGAATATTGGAAGGCTGTTCAGTGGGTTTTCAGGTACCTTCTTGGCACTTCCAATGCTTGTTTGAAGTTTGGCAGGACCGGTGAGGGATTCGTTGGCTATGTGGATTCAGATTTTGCAGCCAATTTGGATAAGAGAAGACCCCTAAGAGGTTATGTGTTTAATGTTGGTGGTTGTGTTGTTAGCTGGAAGGCTACATTGCAGACTGTTGTTGCACAATCTACTAATGAAGCTGAATACATGGCTATTGCTGAAGCTTGCAAAGAATCTGTTTGGTTGAAAGGTTTGTTTGCTGAGCTTTGTGAAGATGATTCTTGCATTACTTTGTTTTGTGACAGTCAAAGTGCCATATACCTTACAAAAGATCAGATGTTCCATGAGAGAACTAAGCACATTGATCTCAAGTACCATTTTGTTAGAGACATTGTTGCTCAAGGTAAATTAAAGGTATGCAAGATCAGCACTCATGATAATCCTGCCGATATGATGACTAAATATGTTCCTGTTGCTAAGTTTGAGCTTTGCTCGAACTTAGTTGGTTTAACTGATTAGCCCAAGTGGCTATTGGCACCGAAAGTATTTGCTTTGTTTGTTCAGGGAGATGGTTACTGTTGATGCTACAAGAAGTAATTTGTCTCAAGGTGGAGTTTGTTATATGTTGATCCAAATTTTACAAAGTAAAGGCCAACTTCTGACGGAGCGGAGAAAGACCCGTTGCCAGAGATTTGAGCCGAAGCGGAGCGGAGTCTGAAGTTGGCCCACTCCGTGCCCAACAGGGACGCCTATGGGGGTGCAGGGGGCGACAGCCCCCCACGGCACGGATCGTCGAAGACCTAGGTTTCCACCGTTATATATACCTCTTGTAAGACGCTGGCTGGGAATAAGTTGTATCTGAGAAAATCCTCAGTGTTGTGTAAACACTCCCCGATATAGTGAAAGTTTCGCTAACTGGCGCTCGTGGTTTTTTCCTCTCTTTGTTGAAGAGGTTTTTCCACGTTAAATCTGTATCCCCTTATTATGATTTTGTTTTCGTTCTTCATTATTTACTTGTCACAAAGCTAAAAGGGCCTACAACATACGGTTACCCATTTGAGGTTTCTTTTCTACACGGGCAAATCGGCCCGAAAAATATGTTGTGTGTGGCCCCGTAAAGCCTTTTTTTCAGGACAAAAGTTTACGATATCTACTAGAGATGCTCTAAGACAATGCGGTGCAACTACCGCAAAACGACTAGCTCTCCTTAATCAGGCGGTCTAACAAACAGCGTGGCCTTACCGTTGAGATGTCATTCATGTTTGAAGAAAAGATAGATAATATATCCACAAAAAGGTATCGTTTATTTTTAAAAGGGAAGAAGCACGACGGAAAATTGTCTTGTTGTGCCACTAAAATTCAAATAGGATGAGATATCAGTCTTGCTTTGTCAATGTTAAGTCGTGCTAGTGTATCTTGTACCGGTTAGTCTGCTCGGCACACAGACTGCTCTGAACTGTACCAACAGATAAACCCACAATCTATGTGCAGGCACCGAGAGAAAATTTTCTCCTGAATTTTCGATGATATTTTTTTCTTTTGAATTAGGGGGAGGGGGGTGGATTTTTCCCACCTAGACGTCGATGCAAAGCTTTTTGGTGGAGGGGAAGCCCAAGGTTGGTTTGAGCGAATCCCTCCACCGCGCACCACAGCACCTAGTTGATCGCTGCCAACTGACGCATATCTACATTCATGGGCCTCAAGTGCTTTTGGAGGAGTTGATCACCTAGCCCGTGGCGGCCGTAAAATCATCCAGGATCTTCTTCAAGAGATCGACAACAAGATGATAGGCACACAAGAGTAGAGGATAATTGTGTCATCGGTGTAATGGAGAGTGGGGACGACACATCCATGGCCAAGGGGTGGCGCAAGACTCCGTCTTGCTGGATCATCTTCTGCAACACGTCAGACACGAGGAGGAACATGTAAGGGGAGAGCGGGTCTTCCTAATGTAGGCTAGGCTTGCAGTCAATCCATCTGCCAGGAATACCATTTAGATCTAGCACGAACTTCGATGTGCGAAAAATGCAGTCCATCCAGTCAGGGCATCTATAGTGTATCTGGTCGAATTTTCCATAAGGTGGAACCCAGTGACAAGGCTTATAGTAATTTCTCTCCACCGCAATGTATATGGTCAAAAGCAGACCATAAGGTGGGACACACGCATCAGAAAAAAAATCCAAGGCTTTATAACCAAGATATGGTAGTTCATTGGTTTATGTCCCTAATGTTGTAAAAGTAGCAAAATTTTATTCCTTGTGGGTAAACAAGCTTATGGGGTTGCTTCTAAGATTTTTTGCTTGTGGGTTAGTTCCACAATGCATGTGGATGACCTTAAGATGCACTTTTTGCCTTATGATCAGCTTGTGGCACACATTATCTCACACCAAACCTTTGTCAAACCATGTTCCTCCATGGCCAGCCGCAAACTGCCCCTGTCAATAGAATCAAAGACATTATCAAAATCGAGTTTCAAAACCAAGGTTGGAGCTTTTCGCCTGTGACAACACCGAACCATCTCGCTAGCATAAAATGAAGTTCTTGAGATACTCCTCCCCGCTATAAAACCAGGTTTATCCACATCAACAATATTAAAAAGATGAAAATAGCTTTTCAGACGTTTTACGTGTTTCGGCGCCCATCGACAACCTTCTTGCATATTTCATAGACCCATTTCATGATAGTAGCCTAGGTAAATGCATGTCATGTTTTTTGTGAGGCAGCGGTACTTCTAGTTAGGGAAATTTCAGAACCAAAACTATCATAACTTTTGCATCCAAACTCTAAAAAGGATAAAACCAATTTTGTTGGAAAGATAACAATGTTTAGAATACAACAAATATGCAAGTATATATATGCAAGATATCTCCCAAGGTGTGGAGCCGAAATACCCACAAGATCAAAAAATGTAATGAGATATTTAAGGGAAATCCGTTTTTGATGAACTAGAGCTTGTTATGAATATAACTACAAGCTCTAGATCCTCACATAGACAAGACCCAAACAACAACCAATAAAGATGATGTTATGTATGCAAAGGTTTGAGCTCTCTCTGAAGGATACGATCAGGCTACTCACTCGAGAGCCCCTCTTGATAGTACTGGTATCTATCGTAAACCCGGTCTCCTAACTAACAATATGAGATCGATAAAAGAGACAACCTATCAATATCATACCTTCGTCTTGAGCATTCCACTTGAGCTTGATGTAGACGATGTTGTTCTCCTCGATATGGAACACCTTTCTCTTGCTCGCACTTGCTTGATGAAGACTTGCAAATTGCTCCCCTATACACCATGAGGAAACCTCTTCTTGGGCCTTGAGCTTGGCACTTCATTTATTCTAACTTCATAAGGATGATGCCTTGAAGATACACATGAGGAACTCCATCTTCTTATTAAGGGCACTCTTGATCTTCTTTTTCTTCAAAATGATTCCAATAAGCCCAAATCCTTTGGACATTGCTTCTTCTTCTTTTTTTCTACTCTCAACCTTGAAACCAACACATGGCTCAAGCGATGCTAATGGACAAATCCTACAAGTGAAAATCAATTCAATCAATTACCAAAACCACACATGGGGCACACATGCACTTTCAATGGCCACACGAAAATGCGACTTCGGCTATATTCTGCAAGGTGTATGGTAGGTTGCTGCCCCCGTCTTGGACGTGGATAGAAACGTGAGCATGTGTTTGGTTTAGTGCAGTTGATATGGCTATTATGAACACACACCTAAACAATCCATTTGAAGGTCTAAAGAAGCTCTAAACATGAACACAAATTTTCTATATGATTGACAGAACTTTGTGCCAATGGTAGGAATGGAATCCCATTGTTGACGTCTTTCTTTTTCATGTAGAGCTTCTTTTGAAATGAAGCATATTCGTGTTGATTTAAAGCGGTTAGGGAAGAAGAACTCTGTGAGAGAGGAGATAAAAGTTCATCACCTACAATTCATCTCCAACCCCATAGAACGATCCTTCTACGTCCATCAAAGTGAAGAACTTGCAACAGGAGAGTCGTGCGAAATAGCAAGGTGAAGCTACTCACAAAAGGAAATTTCAAACAATTGATCGTGTGCGAAAAATATGAAGAAATTCATTAAAAAATCTCCAAGATTGAACTTGATTTTGAGAACATACAATTCATGAAGCTCGGTGCCGATGGTAGGAATGGAACCCCATCATCAACGCAAATCTTTTTCATGTTTAAGTTGTTTCGATTCAGAGCATATTTGTTTTGATTTTAAGGGTTAGAGATGAACATGTTTAGGAGAGGATAAGAGGTTGCATCCCAAGAGCCAACGTTGCGTTCGCTGGGAAAGGTTCTATGGAAATGGCCTGCTCCAAGGATGCTTTGCAGATCGTGCTATCGCAACCCAACTGACGTGGGCATACCTTACATGTACTCGAGCTTGGCATATACGGTCCAATCTGGCAGAAGCCCACGATGTTACTAGGGCCCAGTCAATGATTCGGGTGACCTAAGGAGACTCCGACTGCTTGCCGCACAAGGCGAGCTTAAGATATAAAGTTTAAAAGGGACAAACCCTAACTTGTAACCGACTCGGCCTGCTACCTGAGACCTAGCCTATTTATATAAAGGCTAGGAGGGGCGGCGAGGAGGACAATCACAACCCTAGTTTCCACAACCTCGCCAGATCGCATCTGCGCACCCCCTGTAACTTTCGACTCCCTCGATAATTCCAAGAGCAGAAAAGCAGGAGTAGGGTCCTCTACGAGGCCTAAACATGTGTAAACCTTGCGTTCGTGTGTGCTTGTTTGCTAGCCGATTGATGCCTCCAGTGCTCCCTCCTTCAAAACCCAAGTCCATAACAATGGGCATTGACAAGTTTAACCCTCGTCAATTGGAGCCATCTATGGGAATTGGGAGTGATGATGTTGCGGCTTCCTCGGCCCATCAACTGCGATCTACAACTCTACAACAACAGAGATTCGCCTCCTCTTCGGTACCTTCGACTTCACCGTGCACATGCCGACCGCTCGCTCAGATTTCGAGTGTGTGGGCGATGGGATCGTCCTGGAGATCAGGAGCTTACGCTTCCAAGTCGGTCAGCTGGGCACACTTCGCCTCCCCGACGAGCCGAAGGTTCCCTTGATTGCTCTAGCATCGTGGTTTCCACCGCCGATCGGTACCCTGAGCGAACTCAACAACCTGACAGCAATCGGGAATACGATCAGCGTAAGCAGTCGCGAGTCCGATCTGAGCGATCTGACCACTAAAGATGGAGCCTATGGCTCCGGATCTGAAAGCTGTAGAAGGAATAGCTTTCCCAAACAGTACATGTGCACCATCGTCAACACAGGCGAGAACGACGACACTCGAGATAACACCGCTAGCAGCGGCGGTATCCTAATCGCCAACGGTGGTCCCACCAACAGTGCACCCACCAACAACGGGACAGAAGGCCACCCACATCTCACTGTGAATGAGCATGCCCTAGAGCGCGTGCTAATCAAACTCACCGTCGCGAGTGGGCTCGCTGTTGAGAAGCCTTGCGAGGCAATCCCTGCCACCAAACTCATCTCAAGATATGCTGATGGGTTACCATTGTCTGCTCAAGGAGGAGTACAAGCGCCAGCAACAAGTAATCGCCTAGCTCGACGAGCGCAGAAGGTTGGCGGACGAGTCGAGCCTTCGGCGAGCTCAACTCTCCTCCATGAAAGGATCCTCCTCCAAGGGTAACGATCATTTGGCCACCAAGAGACGCTCTTGACAGACCCATCTCACCGATAAGGAGAGAGAAGAAGCCGCACGAGTCATCGACTTCTTGTCTATGATGGTGGATACGCGGGGCAATGTGCTCCCGAAGACACCGCAGGCGGCGCTGACGACAGCCACCATGTACCTCCTCAACAACCAGCCATCGGCTGGGGATCCGCGGGCCGCCATGCACCGATCTATGATCGCGGGCCTGGGGCTAGTCGAAGCTGCCCTCATCAAGGATCCAACGCCGGAGCTGAAGAAAACAAGGCTCTGGCAAAACGTTACTCTTCACCTTCCTCCAGCGATGACAGCCACGACTTGTCGTGGAGATGACATTCACGATGGCACGACCACGACTATGACGTGTGTGATGACATCATGCAGCGCAAGGTCGACAGGATGCACGCAAGGCGTGCCCGTTCGACTGACTTGGAAGATGATGGGATGGAGCTCTGTGGCGCCAGCTGCTTTAGCAGGGCCATCAGGCAGAAGTGAGTGCCAAAGGGGTTTAAACTCCCATCAGAGAACCCGAAATTCGACGGCCTACATGACCCGAATATCTGGCTGGAGGATCACATCTCCTCCGTCAGGCTACATGGCGGAACCACAAGCACGACAATGCAATGCCTCCATCTACAGCTGCAAGGTGCCGCTCATGCGTGGCTCAACAACCTCCCGCGTGGATCAATTCGCAGCCGGGAAGAGCTAGTCTACAACTTCGTACGAAACTTCAAGGGCACTTACAAAAGGCCCGCATCAATCGAAGAATTGCGAGGCTGCTACCAGAAGACTGGCGAGCCGCTGCGCTCGTACATCTAGAGATGGTCCATCATAAAAAAATCCGCAGAATACATCTCTAAGGATCGCGCAATCGACGCGTTCAATAACTACGTACGCCGAAGAGAGATCAGGGAGGAGCTGGGCCGCTCGAAGCCCAGGACAATTGGACCTGATGGAGATCGCGAATAGGTGGGCTGATGGAGAGGACTCGGTAAAAAACCGTGTCCATTCCGATGATGATGATGACCACGGCCACAAGCGCGATCGCCAAGGAAAACGTTGAATGCGCGGATACGAGGACCGCGAAGAAATTGACATGGTCGCGGCTGGTTACACCGACAAACGCGACGACAACCGCAACAGCGGATACCGCAGCGGTGGATACCGCGACAGCGGAAAAACCACGCAAGTGTGGCAGCACCGCACTCGCGATGAGGCACCTGGAACATCTATCTAGGACAAACTGTCCAGACCGTGCAACGTACACTTCTACATCGACAAGCACGATGGCAAGAGAAAGTCTGGCCACCTTCTAAAAAACTGCCGCGAGTTCCTCAAGCTCTATGAAGGCCTGGCCCAGATGAATCACGACACGATAAACCAAGGCTATGGGGCTGCCCCAGGCGCCGTGGCTCATGGAGCACCTCCACCACCACCTGCGGATGCACCAGTCCAGAACCATGCAGGCAAGTCATACCCACGAGCCCTAGGAAACATGGGGATGATACAAAAAGGTCGCCCCTCAAATCAAGTGCAAAAATCGATCGCTCGCCAAGTCAATCTAGCGATGAACTCTCCGCCCTCCACCACAGAGTACCTCAGTGGAAGCGAGTCATGCATCACCGACAAGCGCGATCACCCACGCCAAGTACCTCGCCCAGTCCACTGTCCCCTGGTGCTCGAGGCGCAAATTGGAGGCTTCGAGATGAGTCGTGTCTTCATGGACGGTGGAAGCGGCATTAACCTCATGTTCGCAAGTACCTTGCGTGCAATGCGAATTCCTCTGTCATGTCTGGAAACTTCAGACACAACTTTCCACGGAATCGTCTAAGGGAAGGGCGTATAACCCCTGGGCAAGATCAGCCTTGATGTCATCTTCGGGTCGCCAGCAAATTTTTGACGAGAGCGCATCGAATTCGAAGTTGTCGACTGGCTCTCTCAATACCACTGCATCCTCGGACGTGTCGCGTTCGCGAGGTTCATGGCGGTACCACACTACGCCTATCTGCAGATGAAGATGTCGGGCCCCAACGGTATTATCACAGTCAACGGAAGCTTCGAGAGATCTGACAGCTGCGATAGGGAATTCAACAGAATTTCCCAGTCTTTCGGCATGTAAGAGAAACTGGCAAGGTTAAAGAGGTCGACAGACAATAGTCTGCCTCCCCCGAGCAAGCCAAGCTCACCCGACCAATCCTTCGACACGTCGGTGCACACCAAGAAAGTCCAGGTCCACCCAACAGACCCGACCAAGACGGCCCTCATCGCCAACAACCTAAGTCCCACATAGGAACTCGTGCTCGTCGAATTCCTCCGTGAGCGCTTGGACATCTTTGCTGGTGTCCAGCGGACATGCCAGGAGTTCCTAGGGAATTCGCCGAGCACTCACTCGACGTGAATCTTGAAGCAAGGCCAGTCAAACAAACAATACGGTGACTGTCTGAACCAAGGGCAAAATCGGTCGGTATGGAAGTCAATAGACTCCTCGACGCTAATTTCATACGCGAGATCAAGGAAAGCACCTGGGTCGCAAATCCCGTGCTCGTTCCTAAAAAAGACACGAATATCCTGCGGATGTGCATGGACTTCACCTCCCTAAACAAGCATTGCCCGAAGGACCACTTCCCGTTGCCACGGATCGATCAGATAAGCGACTCCACCGTGGGATGCGAGTGCCTCTGCTTCCTCGATGCCTACTCAGGCTATCATCAGATTCGAATGAAGGAGGAGGACCAGGAGAAAATGGCGTTCGTCACGCCCATTGGTGTCTTTGGCTACACAAGGATGCCCTTCGGGCTGAAAAACGCAGGAGCCACCTACCAGCGGTGTATGCAGGCCTGCCTTAAGAGCCAGCTTGCTCGCAATATCCAAGTTTACATCAACGACATCATCGTCAAAACCAAGGAGGAAGCTTCGTTACTCGATGATCTCCGCGAGACCTTCGATAACCTCGATCGCTACCAGATGAAGCTGAATCCGGATAAATGCGCCTTCGGCGTACCATCTGGGCAACTGCTCGGGTATCTCATCTCCGCGAGAGGGATCGATGCCAACCCGAAGAAAATAAAGTCCATACTGGCCATGGAGAAGCCAAAGAACGTTAAAGGTGTCTAGCAGCTGGCTGGGCGAATCATGACACTCAGTCGATTCATCTGGCGAATGGGCGAAAAGGCACTGCCCTTCTACCAACTTCTTTGCAAGGCTGATAAATCCGAGTGGACAGATGAAACACAAGAAGCATTCGAGGACCTAAAGCGTCTACTGTCCACCTCGCCGGTGTTGGCAACACCTTGCGAAAAGGAGCCGCTGTTACTATACATCTCCGCCACCAACCAGGTGGTTAGTACTGTGCTCGTAGTGGAGCGAGCCGAACAAAATAAGGTCTATGGGGTGCAACGCCCAGTCTACTACCTCAGCGAGGTGCTCACGCTAATAAAACAGCGGTACCCGCATTATCAGAAGCTGGCGTACGGTGTCTTCATGACAGTCAGGCGACTGCGCCACAACTTCCAGGAGCACCCAATCGTAGTGGTGAATGACACCCCGCTTGTACACATACTCAACGATCTCAATGCTACTATACGAGTCACACTCTGGGGGATAGAGTTGTCCCCGTGGGACATCACATATGAGAAGCGAGACGCGATCAAGTCGTAAGTTCTCCCGGACTTCCTTGTGCACTGGATGGAAAACTAGCTCCCTAACAAGCCAGACATGTCCTACCTATGGACAATGCACTTCGATGGGTCCTAGCACAAGGAGGGAGCTAGCGCGGGCGTCATCCTGACATCGCTGCAAGGTGACAAGATGAGGTACATTCTGCGAATCTAGTTCACCGCTCCAACAATGAAGCTAAATATGAAGCCTTGCTCCACGGGATGCGCATGGAAAAAGCTTGCGGCGCAAAGCGACTCGTTATCTACGGCGACTCCAAACTGGTGGTCAACCAAACAATGAAAGAGTGTGATGCCCTGAGTGACAACATGATTGCCTACCGCGACCTCTATGACACACTCAAGGGGGAATTCAACGGCTGCAAGCTACAAAACATAGGCCACGAGAGCAACAAGGAGGCGGACATACTCGCCAACATTGGCTCCACCTGCGCCCAAGTGCCACCCGGAGTATTTCTAGAGCACATCTGCGAGCGCTCTATCAAACCAAAGGCTCCAGAGCATAAAACCAGCACGTCAAAGGACTCGGGGGCTACGCCACCCAATGAGCCAACTGCACTCGAATACATGAAGCCAGAAACAGGACTCGAAGGCCCCATGGAGGTGATAATGATCGAGCCATCCCGGACGCAACCATACGTCACATATTTGCTTAGCAAAAGGTTGCCACATGACCCGACAGATGCGCATCATATAGCTCGATGATCCAAGGCATCCGCCCTCATCAATGGTGAACTATACAAGTGCAACATCATAGGAGTCCTTCAGCTGTGCGTCTCCAATAGGTACGAAAGAGCCATCCTCCTCATACACGAAGGAACTTGCGGGCACCACGCCGGCAGTCGCGCCCTTGTCGCCAAATCTCTATGAGCTGGATTCTACTAGCCAATGGCAATGCACGACACCAAGACATCGTCCAACGTTGCAACGCCTGCCAACGATTCGCGGACAAGCTGCACGCACCTGGCGTGGAGCTCAGGCCAATAGTTGTGGCTTGACCCTTCATGCAATGGGGACTCGACATGGTCGACAAGCTCTAGAAGTCTTCACCTGGAGGATACGTCTACCTCCTCGTCGCAGTCGACAAATTCACCAAGTGGATTGAGGCCATGCCAGTGACAAAACAATCAGGATCCAGCGCCGTTAAATTCTTCGAGTCCATTGTCTTCCGGTTTGGGGTGCCGCACAGCATCATCACCGACAACAGAACAAACTTCACCACAAATGAACTCTAGGGCTTATGCGAAAAACTGGGAATCAACATCAGCTATGCCTCAGTGGTGCACCCCTAGACCAACGGTCAAGTCGAAAAGTCCAATGGCCTCGTCTACAGTGGGACCAAGAAAAGGCTCCTTTGACCCCTTGAAAGAGCTGCCAGGTGTTGGCCCGACGAGCTGCACTATGGAGCCTGCGCACAACTCCTAATAGCGCCACAGGCTACACTCCGTTCTTCATGGTACACGGTGCCGAGGCAGTACTACCCGTAGAAGTGCACTAGAAAGCCCCGTGGGTAGTAGCATACAACAAGGCTGAATCCACCCTCGCACTTGAAGACTCTGTCGACCTCCTCGATGAGGCACGCGAGATTGCAGCAGAGAGATCCACGATCTACCAGCAGAACCTCCGCAACTACCACAACAGAAGGCTACACCCCAGATCCTTCATCGAAAGAGACCTAGTCCTGCGACTGAAGCAACAAGGGCACCTAATATTCAAGTCCCCTTGGGAAGGACCTTACGTGATTACCGAAGTAATCCTAGGTGGCGCCTACCGCCTTAAAGATCTAGAAAACAGAGTCGCATACTCCAATCCTTGGAAAGTCGCGCAGCTGCGCTGTTTCTACTCTTAGATGTTTTTACTTTACAAATAAGGCTATTCATCCAAGCTACTCAGCCATACATTGTACCTCGTGATATTCTACGAATAAATAAAGCTAAGTTCCCCCAACTTCGTGCTTTTTTATTTTACTTGCACTTGTATCACTCGGGGGCTGCGCCACCCTATACACCTCGTTACACGAATAATGCATTACCTTGAGTAGCTAACGCACTATCAATCGAACCCTTGGTAAAACCAACCCAGCTGCAACGCACATGATAGGTTGACAAGGTGCTGAGATGAATATACGTCAGGCTAACGAAAAGGAACTGCAAATTACAATACACTCAAAAAACATACAAGCTAGCAAGCTCTTTACACATTAACGGGTATCAAAAACACCTGGCACAATTATATGAACTTTACAACACTTATCATCCATGTGCAGGTCCAAGCTACACTACTGCCGCAAAAGGAGAACATTTGTTTGCTCTTCAAAGAAATCAACAATATCTTCGGCTGGTTGATCAACCGCCTAGTAATGTGGCACCATGTTCTAGGTCATCCCTTATGGCGGAGGCGGTGGTCTAGCGGCAATAGCTGCACCACATCTGGCCGATGCAGGCGAACAAGCGCCAATACAGCCTTGGCACCCGCGACCAACTGCTGGCGCATGCACTCGCGGACCACGCTGATATCTTGAAACTTCGACAGCAAAGGTAGCAAGCTCGAAGGCACTACATCTAGGGGAAACATCGCCTGAAAAATATGCTTAAGGCACGATTGCACCTTCTTCAAGCACCGCAACACTTGCGATGCACGATCCTGCAGCGTCGCCAATGTGACTACACAATTGTGGTCCACCCAGAAATATCCGCTAGCTTGCAGCTGCTCCTGGGTCAAGTAGTTCAGATGAATGGCAACTTGATCCCTCTCATCCTATGGGTAACGAGCGCTAACAACTACAAGAAGCAGAGCAAAGCATAAGGACAAAGCACCGTTGCGAATGGCTAAAGAAAAGGATAAGAAGCTAGAGAGCTAACACTTAAATTGCTCATTCAATTGAGAAAATTCGCCCAGTAGGTACTTCTAGCGCGCACTGGCCTTCTCAGCCTTCGAGTTCTACATGTCCATGTTACCACGGATCATGGGCAGCTCTCGCTCCAACTACTTTATGTGATCGTGCAGTCGCGCAAGTAGCGACAACTCCTCCACCTTTGAACACGACCACGCCACAGTTTCATCGGTGGGAGGAGAGTCGGGAGGACCACCCGAAGGACCCTATTACAGCCAAAGCAAGAGGCATACAAGACCAACCATCCATCGATAAAAGATAGGAGTGCATTCAAATTCAACAAGTATCAAAAGGGGCACCCCCACAGAATACAGTTCAACAAGGAAAGATAGACTATTACAAAAAGGCAGTTGGGAAATGCTCTAATGCTTCTCTTTCGACTTTGGGGGTTTCCTCGAATCTGTGGCAGTCTCTGGCGCCACAGACATCCCAGCTATAGCTCAGATGCCGCAACCTTTGCATTCTTCAACCGTCGCAGCTCTGCCGAGTAATTGGCGACTGTTTTAATGAGCTGAGGCCCATATTGATTGCAACTACTAGCGAAAGGAGCAAACACTACCTGATGGCCATCCGCGGTGACCGACATCGCCTCAGAGATTTTGTTGGGGTCTAGTTCCATGCCATGGGCTTGTGCCATTGCGAGTGCCATGGTTGCTCCAACTGACCGCTGCGCGTTCTTGAAGTCCATCGCCACGCCCTCCGTGAAGGATTCCACCAGGCCATCAAGATTTTCGATCAACTTAGCCTTGGGGACCATCTCCTCTCGAAGGCGGCTTAGCACGCCCTTGGCTTTTCCAAGTGTGTCTTGGACAGAGATGCTGTGGTCCTCGACTGTGGCCACGATGCCGGCCAAGGCATCTGCGCGAGCCAAAGCCTGGGCGTCAAAACTCACGGCGACAACATCTGAAGAATACACATATCAGCACAGCAACATATAGGCAAAACACATGGGAAAATACAAGTGAGGCAGTGTCATACCTGAGAGCGCTTTTGCGATAGAGAAGAGCTGTTTTATGAACAACTTTTCCCTCTCGGTGGCGGAGGAACGTAACTCTTCCTCGCGTTTTTGCGACTCCTCAAGAGCCTCGACTGGCTCCTCGCGTTTCTTCTCCACCGCGGCAAGTCCCTTCTCAAGGGAAGTGATGTGACAAAGAAGATCATTATGCTCACCTACAAGGGACAAAAATGGCACAACCTGAGCTCACCAACCTCTACACAAGAAGAGCAGAAAGCAAAGTATAAAGCTAACCTTCAAAGCACGATGGCGGTTATCCAGCATAGCATGTCGTCGACCTAAGGAAATTATCTGCTCAACGAGGCGAGTAGAATTCTTCAAGATAGGCTATAGCTCCAAAGAAAAAGAAGCATGAGCATTAACAAAAACTCGACTACCAACGACGAGAGAAAACTCACGTGTTCCTCCAAGGACTCCAAAGATTCTTTCAGAATCGACGTCCGGGCAACAATCTAGTGCCCCCAGTGTGGGGGGAACTCAAAGAATTGGCACTGGAGTGGGCTGCCACCAGAGGAGAAGGAGATTGTGTCACCACCTCCTTGTTCTTGGAGTCTACGACTCCGGACTCCTTGAAAAATTTCTAGTCGTCGGAGGACGACGACACTGTTTGACTGCCAGATATCCAGCACTACTTCAAAAGGAAAATATTTTGAGGAGACAAGATGAACTCGCAAACATATAAAGACATACCCGTCAAAATTTTCGAGATCAAAGGAATCTACAGGTGACTCCTTCGGCAACCTAAGCTTCTTCTGCGAAGGAGGAGCCATGGCGCGCACAGGCATAGCAGGGATTGGCTCCTCCACTGCAGTAGGAGGACCCTCCGGCATCGTTGGTGGTGAGGCATCTAAATCCTTGCTACGGGAGCGCTTGCGAGTCCCGTGCCCACGGGACTCGGGGGCTTCCTGCTCCTCCCCAACAGGGACGGTGGAGCCTGACTCGTCCTCTTCTTCCGCTTCACACGGAATTATTACTTCGGGATGAGGAGGCAAGTTAGCGGCCACCTTCCAGTCCTAAAATCAGAACAAAGCATCAGTATAAGCTACAATGATCAAATAATCAAAAAATATAAAGAACATTCAAAAGGAAGTCCACCTCAGGTGGAGGATGGCTTATGAAGAATGGAGGAACGACAGAGTCACCCAGGAGATCCTCCTTGGTGGTGTACTTGGTCAGCAGTCGAAACCTCCTGTCTACTTCACCAGAAGAAATGCCCTCTGCAGAGATGCAAGTGACATCACCAGTACCAGTCTAGCGGCACATCAGATGCACCCTAGCCTGTAGAGGCTGTACTCGGCGACGCATCCAAGTGCGAATGAGATCAACGCCGCCTACTTTTTTGCCTATGCGGTGTTCGAGGTCTGATACATTGCAAATGTATCTATAATTTTTGATGTTCCATGCTTGGTTTTATCCACTTTCTTGTGTTTTGTCCACACTTTGGAGTACTTTTCATATGGTTTCTTGGAATAACCTATTAACAAGAGCCATAGTGCCAGCTACCTGTTTTCTGCTGTTTTTGGTTCCAGGAAAGTCAGAAATGAATATTCTCGGAATTGGACGGGACAAAAGCCAAAGTGCCTATTTTTCCGGAAGTCATCAGATGCCAGAATACGAGACGGAGAGGGGCCAGGGGCCACCACACCACCTGGCCGCATGGCCCAGCCTGGCCTATGCCAGGGGGTGGTGTGGCCGCCTCCGGCACCCCCTCGGCCTCCCCTTCCGCTTATAAGATGCCCTCGAGATGAAAACCCTAAGGGCCCAATCAAAAATCCACGAAAGAGTCTGTAGCCGCCGTCCTCTCCATCCCTAGATCGGGAGGGATCTGAAGCTCTTCCCGGCACCCTGCCGGAGAGGGGAATTCACCCTGGAGGCCTTCTTCATCACCATGCAAGCCTCCGGTGTGACGCGTGAGTAGTTCATCCTTGGACTACGGATCCATGTAGTAGCTATATGGCTGGTTTCTCCTCCTTTGTGCTTTCATGTCTAGATCTTGTGAGCTCCGTTCATGATCAAGACCATCTATTTGTAATCCTTACATGTTGTGTTTGCGGGGATCCGATGGATATTGAGATGCTATTTCAGATTGATTATTGATTCTATTATGTCTTTGTTATTTAAGACCTTGCATGCTTTCCGTTGTTAGTAGCTATCTTTGCCAAGTAGATGCTAGCAACTCCAAGAGTTAGTATTTATGCTCGATAGTGGGTTCATGCCTCTGGTAATCTGGGGAAGTGACAGAAATCTCTAAAGTACTAGATGTGTTGTTGCTACTAGGGAGAAAACAACAATCCTTTGTTCATAGAACAATCGTATTGTTTACTTTACACACAGTTCGTAAAGCAATAATCTGTTGCTTGCAACTTAATACTGGAGGGGGTTCAGATGATAACCTGAAGGTGGATTATTAGTCATAGATGCAGTTGGATGGCGATCTATGTATAATGTTGTAATGCCCAATCAAGTTCCAAAGGAGTCAAGATGATTAGTATATGCATGTATTGCTTTCTCGGTGTTTGTCAATTGCCCCGCTGTAATTTGTTCACCCAACATGTTATCTATCTAAGGAGAGCCACCTCTAGTGAACTATGGATCCCGGTCCTTGTCTTTTACATACAAACTATAAACTGTTTACTGCTTTGTGTTTACTTTCTGCAAACTTTTACTTCTTTCCATTCGATACGTTTAATCCTTTGTTTTCCGCAAAACACGGTGAGATTGACAACCTCATCGCAAGTTGGGGACAAAGTTCAGTGGTTGTGTTGTGCAGGTCTCCATGTTGCTACTAGCACCAGTAGTGCGCCCTGCTAAGGCTCAGCTAGAAACACCTTTGGGGTGTTTCCTTGCTCCTACTGGTTTGATTAAACCTTGGTTTCATACTGAGGGAAACTTGCTGCTGTGCTCATCATACCTTCCTCTTGGGGTTCCCAACGAGCTCTACATCAACACCGCTCCAGCATTTTTCTGGCGCCATACACAGAGCCATCAAGCATTTTTCTGGCGATGTTTCCGGGGAGTCAAGGATATCTTCACAAGGGGAGTCCCTCATAACCAATCTCTTTACTTTGTTATTTTTGTTTTGCTTAGTTTCTTTTTGCTTTGTTTGCTTGTTTTGTTATCAAAAACACACAAAAATTAGTTTTTACAAGTTTGCTTTCTTTATCAAAAAGACAAAAAAATTAGTTCCTCCTATAGTTGATATTTTCGTTGGTTTGCTATTGTCTTGCTTTATCATGCTTTCTATCAATGGTTGGTTTCTTTGAAACTGAATCTTATTGGCAAGGTGGATTCACGGAAGAACAAAAATATTATTATAAGGAACACCGCTTGTCACAAAAAGGGAAACTCTTATGGGAACAAAATGATAAATTGTATACCATTGCTATAAACGTGTGCTCTACTTATAATGTTACTTATTGCTTTGATAAATCTTGTTGCTGTAGGAGGTATAAACACCTCCCTTTTCAATGTGAGTATAATGATAATGTTACCATATGTTCTTATGTTAAAGGGAATTATGACTTTTATGATGTGGAAGAAATTGAAGGATTTATTGCTTGGAAGGGTGCATTTGAACTTCCTAGTTTGCTTGAAAATACCGATGATTCACCTTATAAATATGAGGTTTATGATATACTTAAATTTTGCTTTGATAATTACAAGGTAGAAAATGGATATATTCTTGAATATCTTAATAGATGCTCTCCACCAATGTAAGAGACTAATGCCTTGTAAGAGCCTATGGAAGAAGAAATTGCTGAAACTGGAAGCTCATTGGATGAAAAAGAGGAGGAGAGTGATGATCAAGAGGAGGAAGAATGGATCTACCCATCCCTACCTTCTAATGAGAGTAGCTCTTTACCCCTTACATTATTTGATTGTCCCCCATGCTTACCAAAGGAGGACGAATGCCATGTTCCTGAGGATTCTTTTGAAAATGTTTATAATAAAGCTCTAGTGTTTGTAGATCATGAAAAGCATGATTTATGTGATAGTTATATTTTTGAGTTTATTCATGGGGCTATTGAAAATTATTATGAGAGAGTAAAATATGGTTGTAGAAGTTTTCATGGTACTGGAACACCTCTCTATTTGCTAATAGTTTTGAAGTTACTCTCATTTTATCTTCCTATGCTTGTCACTTTGTTCTTTGTGAAATTATTTGCATATAAGATTCCTATGCATAGGAAGTGGGTTAGACTTAAATGTTTTTTGAATTTTCTTCTTGATGCTCTCTTTTACTTCAATGCATATTTCTTATGTGAGCTTCATCGAAATTCTTATGCCTAACTTAAAGGCGTTACAGAAAAGTACTTATTGGGAGATAACCCAAAAGTTTGAGATGAGTCTTGTAAGTTATTACTTCAGTAATAAATGCTCCTTATCCTTTTTATTTGCTTTTTGTGCCAAGAGTAACCTCTAATGAGAGAGAAGTAATGATTGGGAAAGTTGCTGTCCCGAAACAGATTTCTGTGCTTCACCATAAAAATTTGTGTAAAATCTCTGAACGTCTTTTTGAGGCGTTAATTTTTGTGCTTCTGCCCAAGGTTGTTATCTAACTTTCGTTAGTTCAACACTTTTTGATTTCAGCAATAGAAGGTCTTGGAAAAAAATCGTCTTTACCTGCTGGTCTGTTTTGACAGATTTCTGCCATTTTCTGCATTTGCTTCTTGTTGGTTCCTTTTTGAGTTCTTTTGGGGAATTGAGCTTTTTGAGGGAAGTGCTACAGTATCTAGTATTCTAATGCAAGTTTATTTAGTGTTAGAACTGAACCTTAAGACTTATTTATCTTGAGTGCACTAATGTTGCTAATAAAGATTGTGTGAAGTTTTGTATCAAGGAAAAATTTCAGGTGTATGGAAGGAATGAGTAATGAGATGAAGGATGGACTAAAGCTCAAGATTGGGGATGCCACACGTGTCACCCCAAGAAATATCCAAGAAGTACAAGCGTCAAAGCTTGGGGATGCCCAAGGCATCCCCTTCTTCATCAATAAAAATCTCAGGATTCTTCCAAACGCTTCATTTTTATTGTTTCATGCACAGTTGTGTTTTTCTTGGAGCGTCTTCTTTTTCGTTTTCGTTTTGGTTTTTCGTTTGCTTGGTTTTCTTAGTTTGCTGAATAAATTGGTTGGACCCCCTCTTTTATACATTGGTTTGCAAATAGTTTGGTTTGGTTTGGAAAAGAGTAGGAAAGTTCATACTTATGTGGTAAAAAGAACTCGTTTTTGACTGTGGTCTATGCTCTGTCATGCCATGCTTGATATTGTTTTGGATTTATGATTAGTATTCTTTGCTGTAGCATGACTTGTTATAAACAATTGATATTGCTTAATGTGCCTTGGCTGAATCATGCGTTGTTTTAGCATATTAAAAGCATAGTATAGTGGTATTCTCCTTTGATGCTTTATTTGGGTTGATTTGGCGCATGCTCACACCATGTTATGACTATATCAAGTCATCATAACCTTTATGATCCTTTTGTTTTCAACTTGTATCACTTTATGCTTTGATCAATGATGTTTTGTCGCTCTGCATGATTATGGCCATTATTGCTCTCTTAGTTTGTCGCTCCCAGTCTTTTGCTAGCCTCCACAACCAAGTATGAGTTCCACTCATGCATCCAACTCCCTAAACCAACTTATTCCAAAGAGTCCACCATACCTACCTACTAGCTTATGCTATTCCAAGTATATTCATGCTTTTGTTTACCTTCCAAATTAAAATTGTTATGAGAAAACTAGTGATTAAAGCTCTCACGAACTTGATGGCACACTTTAGTTTTCTTGCCCTTAATAAACTTGAACCATTGTGTCATCTATGTTGTATATGCTTGCACTTATTTGTTGGGAATTAGAAGAACCATGCTTTCATGGGGAACGCTTTCAACATTGCACTTGGTACTTGTACCTAGTTGATATCATGCTCTTTTGTATATGGATGTCGTCGGTGTGAAATGGAAGGGGAGCTTGTAAGTCCATGGAGTTATGTATATGTGTTAGAGAAACACCTGGGCCGCTGGTCTAATCCATGCTGACATAGTGGAAACGTGCAGCGTAACCATAATGAGCTGTCTATGAAGCATTCTTCTTATAAAAAAAGAGTCCTATATTGAGAAAAATAAGAGAAAAAGAAAAAAAATGAGATTATGAAAAGAGGAAAGAGAGAAAAAAGCACCATATTCCCATGGTAAATAAGAAGATTGCTGAGATGCTCGTTGTCTCCTTGCCTTGTCATTTTGATATGGGGATTCTTTCGTATTATCGGGCAAGGGGTACCCTGTTGGCGGTTCTCTATGATACACATGTACTTACGATGACAAGAACTTACCAGTGACTAAACTTGAGTAGCATGAGGAGCGGCCCTCGTATACAAGGGACATGAGAGTTCTAGCTTGGGGATGTTGATACATTGCAAATGTATCTATAATTTTTGATGTTCCATGCTTGGTTTTATCCACTTTCTTGTGTTTTGTCCACACTTTGGAGTACTTTTCATATGATTTCTTGGACTAACCTATTAACAAGAGCCACAGTGCCAGCTGCCTGTTTTCTGCTATTTTTGGTTCCAAGAAAGTCAGAAAATGAATATTCTCGGAATTGGACGGGACAAAAGCCAAAGTGCCTATTTTCCCGGAAGTCATCAGATGCCAAAATACAAGACGGAGAGGGGCCAAGGGGCCACCACACCACCTGGCCGCGCGGCCCAGCCTGGCCTGCGCCAGGGGGTGGTGTGGCCGCCTCCGGCACCCCCTCGGCCTCCCCTTCCGCCTATAAGATGCCCTCGGGATGAAAATCCTAAGGGCCCGATCAAAAATCCACGAAAGAGTCTGTAGTCGCCGTCATCTCCATCCCTAGATCGGGAGGGATCTGAAGCTCTTCTCGGCACCCTGCCGGAGAGGGGAATTCACCCTGGAGGCCTTCTTCATCACCATGCAAGCCTCCGGTGTGACGCGTGAGTAGTTCATCCTTGGACTACGGATCCATGTAGTAGCTAGATGGCTGGTTCTCCTCCTTTGTGCTTTCATGTCTAGATCTTGTGAGCTCCATTCATGATCAAGATCATCTATTTGTAATTCATACATGTTGTGTTTGCGGGGATCCGATGGATATTGAGATGCTATTTCAGATTGATTATTGATTCTATCATGTCTTTGTTATTTGTGATCTTGCATGCTTTCCATTGTTAGTAGCTATCTTGGCCAAGTAGATGCTAGCAACTCCAAGTAGATGTTAGTGGGTTCATGCCTCTGGTAATCTGGGGAAGTGATAGAAATCTCTAAAGTACTAGATGTGTTGTTGCTACTAGGGAGAAAACAACAATCCTTTGTTCATAGAACAATCGTATTGTTTACCTTACACGCAGTTTGTAAAGCAATAATCTGTTGCTTGCAACTTAATACTGGAGGGGGTTCGGATGATAACCTGAAGGTGGATTATTAGTCATAGATGCAGTTGGATGGCGGTCTATGTATAATGTTGTAATGCCCAATCAAGTTCCAAAGGAGTCAAGATGATTAGTATATGCATGTATTGCTTTCTCGGTGTTTGTCAATTGCCCTGCTATAATTTGTTCACCCAACATGTTATCTATCTAAGGAGAGCCACCTCTAGTGAACTATGGATCCCGGTCCTTGTCTTTTACATACAATCTATAAACTGTTTACTGATTTGTGTTTACTTTCTGCAAACTTTTACTTCTTTCCATTCGATACGTTTAATCCTTTGTTTTCCGCAAAACACGGTGAGATTGACAACCTCATCGCAAGTTGGGGACAAAGTTCTGTGGTTGTGTTGTGCAGGTCTCCACGTTACTACTAGCACCGGTAGTGCGCCCTGCCAAGGCTCAACTAGCAACACCTTTGGGGTGTTTCCTTGCTCATACTGGTTCGATTAAACCTTGGTTTCATACTGAGGGAAACTTGCTGTTGTGCTCATTATACCTTCCTCTTGGGGTTCCCAACAAGGTCTACATCAACACCGCTCCAGAAATTTTTTGGCGCCATACACAGAGCCAGCAAGGTCGCAGACACGTTGATACAGAGTCTCTATTTCCTTGACTTTGACGGGCATCACAACGTTCTTCCACGACCTCCTCCTCTTGCAGGCCGCCATTGGATAAAAGGGCGCGAGTCTGTAGTGCTCTCCATAGACCTTCTGGTCGCTAATGTAGAACCACTTCTCCCTCCATCCTTGGATAGACGCAGTGAGATTGATGGAGAAATAGGTGACATTGGAGTCGACGTGGATCCCGCAGCCTCCTATATCGTAGACTACTAAACCCGAACCCGACTGCCGTTTGAGCTTGAAGAGTTTTCTGAAGAGGCCAAAGTGTGGCTCAATTCCAAGCCACACTCACAAAGGGTAATAAAGTAGGCGATGTGGAGGATAGAGTTTGGGTCATCTGGTGCAGCTGGAGCCCGTAGAAACAAAGTAAACCCCTAACAAACGGATGAAGGGGGGAGAAATACCGCGAATGATGAACGCGAGGAACATCACTCGAAACCCGCCAGGAGGACTGGGGATTACCACATCACTGGGAATGCGGGAGTCATCCTCCGCGGCGGAGAGCGCTCCATCATGGCACTGGGTGAAAAGCTCTAAAGGCTTGATGATGGATGTGTAGGGGTTCCATGTATGAAAACAATAATTTTTTACCCTACGCCCCTGAACCCCTAATGTTGCCAGGACCTATCTATTAGTAATACAGTAACGGGAGGTGCTTTTCACGAACTTACCCTTCAAGACCGAAAAGCGTTGTCAATGTAGAGGAGAACGTGGTTGATGTAGACGAGCCAAAGTCGACCTTAAGGTCGTGATGAAGTCCCTGTGCTCCTGCGGCCAACAACTTGAGTGCCTCAAGTGTGGCACCTCGCGGGGAGTTACACTTGTCTGGTGCCTGAAGATGACTCCCGCTTCCCAGATCCAGCAGCAGTTGCGGAAGTAGAGCTCCTGGATCCGAATCCCGCAGCGCGACGCCGCTCCACGGTGAAGATGTCTCTCGTTCGCGTAGTTCGAACTTGGGACCATGGTCATGAGAGAGAGAGAGAGAGAAAGAGAATATCAATTGGAGGTCTCCCCAAAAGTGAGGAAACCTTTATTGAATATTGTGTGTATTTATCTAGCCAAATACCCCCACTATATATAGGGGGAGGGGAGGTAGTACCTCCCTCAAAGTCCCGGGGTGGGACTAAAGGAGAGGGCGAGGTAGGGAGGCGCGCTGGCCATACCCCACCCATGGGCCCCACATGGGGCAGGCCCACTTGGGCCGCCGACCACCCTCTAGGCCTCTCCTAGGGGTGTGTTCCCCTCTTGGGCCCTTTCCCCTCCGGGAATTGGCCCATTAAGCCCTTTGACCATTTAATTGATTTTCTATTTTATTAAATAATTATGAATAAATGATTATATCAATATTTAACATTCATTCACATATTATTCAATCTCTGTGGCTATGGAACACCTTTCACCTCCACTCCGGACATCCTCCGGACTTACCTAAACCCTTCCAGTTTTCTCTCTACTCGGCTTCGGTGATTCTACCGATCCTATAAACACTCTCTAAGCATCATCAAACCCTTAAGCGTGATACCCCACGGTTCGGTAACACTCCAGACATGGTCGGGACACTCCCGGACCAATGATCGACAGAGGGACCTGGATGGCCTGTGACCCCTGTGCATTCCATGAAGATCTTTCGTCGTTTGAACCGGAATAGTCGTGTCTTATTCCCTTTGTCTCTTGATACTCGCATTGCCCGAGATCTGATCAATGACATCACCATGTCGTGTTTGATCTCGTTAACGAACAATGCTACTTGACTCGTTTGACAAGTGATATCCCTGTGATCAAATCACACGCTGCGCAGCTATTGGAAATAACTTCTCCGAGTGGGCCCTTGATTATCTTTCCGTCACGTGGATGGACAAATCCTGCTCTTGGCATATATTTCCTCTATGGTTCCTCCGAACACCTGAACACACCTTTATTGTCACTGTATTACCAAGTGACGTTTGATGCTATCAACAATTCTCGAGAGACAGTGATTAATATAGCCTCACGGCCTAAGGAATAGTCTACGAGGATCCATTTCTAATCATCGTAACTTGAACTTCGTGACATGCTCGGGTCACGATGTTTAGGTTGGGTATTGGTTCATCATCTCATTCTCAGAATGAGTTGACTCCATTTCCAACTGGCATAAATGCCACATGATCAGGAAACTTGATCATCTATTGACCAATGAACCAGTGACTAGAGTTTCACTAGGAACCCCTGGTTATTTATATATCACACATGTATTGATGTTTCCCGTCAACACAGTTATAGCATGATATAAAACTTAATCATAAACTTTATGAAATATGATAATAATCATTATTATTTTTATTTGTCTCTAGGGAATATTTCCAATAGTCTCCCACTTGCACTAGAGTACAAATAAACTAGTTGCATTTGTTCTTAATCATTGGCACCATATATCCCGGTACCTTGAACATGCTTGCTTATGGAAGAGGTTGAGTCTTGGGCTTGTACTTTACAGTCCCAAATCCTTTGCAACTTACTAATGTCACCTTAATTGACATTAATACTTTATCATCACATGATAACATCTTTGTGTATGCATCGTTGCTATGGCAGCAGAACGAGGCCGAATTCTAGGAGCCTACAGTGACTCTAGATCAACCTCGAGGGCTTTCTCATGGGAACTGTGCCCTGGGACACATCATTCTACGTTAAAAGCGAACTAGCCCCGCCATAACATTATACAACACTTTAGATGGTACCCTTATCTATTATTATAAATGTATTCATCGAAACACATGTGCACTCTGTGCAACTTTTGATGTTTTGTTCACCTCGCTTCCTACTTGACTTTAGTCGGTATTACAGGAGTTTCCAACATATTCCCTTATAACATAACCCTTTATGCTTTAAGATATGTCATCCCTTATGGATTTGGAAAACATGTCTATAGTTCTCTATTAGACACTGCGGACAAACTTATCTCAACATTCAGTGATTCAAACTTAATCACTTTTCAAACGTTCCTTCTTGGATCATATATTATGTTAAGTTGTCATCATGGTTTTCTAAGATAGAACCTATGTCTTAACATAGTGGATGATGATCATCCTTTTCTTTCTTTCAACCATTGATGTTAAACTTAATAATATTCCTAACTTGAGTTATTAAGGACCAATTCCTTACTTAACTTCTATTCTGAAACCCTTTTCAGAATCCCTTAAGGAATAATACATAATATCATAATACACTTATTATCAACTTCTACCCCTTTAAATCATTATTGATCGGTACTTGCGCTTTTATTCTTAATGTGTCGAATACACACTTAAGAATCACTCCTTTAAGGTCCCACTCAAAATATGTTCCCAACATATTTGGGTATGAGTCACTACTCTTAATCAAACTATGTTTCTACATATTTGAATTTGAGACTTATATTGCTCCCACTCAAAAATATGTCATTCACATATTGTTTTAGGAAGACTTTTATAGCTCCCATTCAATTTCATGCAAATTGCATATCCACTCACTATTTTTGAATGATTTCAAAATCCTTTGATCGAATATCAAACTTGGAGATTTACTATGAGATACTAGTACTTCTACTAGTTTTAAATCCACTAGACATTCAGCACACTTGAATCAAATTCATTTGAATTCGTCCAATACTTGACAAATTGTGCTTTTGTCATTCACCCCTTTTCCACTATGGCTTTGCAGTCATTTGGGAAAATTCCAAGTAACCCCTTTACTTTGCAAGATTCAGCAACAAATTGCTTTCTAATCTCAAGTGATTTTTGCTTTGGGATTTCTCATATCTTGAGCTTACCATTATTTCCTTAGTAGTTCATAGGTATGTCATATTCTGGTAATCACGAGAAATGATTCACAAATGTCTCCATACAAGATATGGGATGCATTTTGAATCCTACTTTATCTAGTGAAAACACTAGTGGGGAAAACACAATGATCATTATCATTGATTCTTTCCTTTGTGAAGAGTATCATTCAGGAACATTTTCCGTCGCGCTTCTCAACACTCTGATGCAGGGTGTTGAATCCTCATCGTGTTTCGCACTATCTTCCATTTGCTCCATAATCGAGAAATATCACTGAATGTGAACTTTCTCGAGAATCCACCAGAATCCAAGCAATACTAGTGTTGCTTCTCTTTTGGTTTCAGCTATGGATTTCATATTCAAAGTTTCCAATGAATACTCTACAAGGACTTATTCGCTATTGTTTTGGTTATATCGAATAACCCTAAAACTTTTACGACGATCCATACTAGATATGGAGCCGCTTTCACGAATTCTCATGGTTCACTATATATTATAATTGAGTGCTAACTATTTGTAATTAATGGTCTCTACATCTACACTACAACGATTTATTTGGCGCCTTTTATTCACCCATTTTGATATCTAATATCACATTGTGATGCTTTGTATTTTGACATTTCAAACGCATTGCATTTCACAATTTCCTTTTATGCCATTCTTATAAAGTCGAATTTCATTACTATTGATCAAATCATAGTAATTAGATTCTCATTTAACTTTAATACCCTTTGTTTCATGAAATACATTAATCATATCAAATAGTTTCATACTCATGTTTCCTTTGGTAAACTTCTTTACACATTTAAACAATCATATAATTATAATCACCATTTTTGTTAAAACAAAATACATCGAATATGTATTTACTTTTAACAATTCATTAAAACACTTTGTATTCAAGCAATACATAGTGTTCAAGTTATTTTGCTGAACTTAGGCATGATTTATATGTGACAAGAAATCGAATGAATTTCACATATTATCAATATAACTTTGAATTTAAACAATGGTTTCATTCATTAATGAATATATCATTAAATTGGGTATTTTAAGGCATTTCAATATTTTACAAGTGTTCATGTATTATCAATTAGTTTCAAAACCAGAATAATTCACACATAATCAAACAAGATATGAACACAAATAGAAATCATTCATAAAAGTGGAACAACTGTTTGTTACAAGCTTATATGAATAACGGTCTCACAAAGTGTGAGACACACTAAACGAGTTCACAATCTTTTGATTACAATAATCATCCTAAACATAAACTAAGTGATAAATGTCGAGGGAGAGTGTCGTTGGCCATCATCACCATGCTCGCCATCGACACACAATGTCACCTCCTCTCTAGCAAGCACCTCTATGCAGAAGGACCTGTTTTCAGCAAAACAGAACGAGTATCAAATATACTTAACACTACAAATATGTTTGCAAGATTATAACATTTATAATATTGTATATTGATGTCTACGCACTTCTATTCTTGTAGACAGTTGTTGGGCCTCCAAGTGCAGAGGTTTGTAGAACAACAGCAAGTTTTCCCTTAAGTGGATCACCCAAGGTTTATCGAACTCAGGGAGGAAGTGGTCAAAGGTATCCCCTCTCAAGCAACCCTACAATCAAGATACAAGAAGTCTCTTGTGTCCCCAACACACCCAATACACTTGTCAGGTGTATATGTGCACTAGTTCGGGGAAGAGATAGTGAAATACAAGTGGTAACGGTGGTAGAAAATAACTTGATGGCGTGGAAAAGATTAAAGGCAAACTGAAATAAAGATGGAAGTAAGCAAACAAGTAACATATCTAATTGCAAACGGTGTATCAATGCTTAGAAACAAGGCCTAGGGATCATACTTTCACTAGTGAACACTCTCATATAAATATATCATCTTCATGATACTACGCTGAACTACTCTCCGGTTGGACACTCTAATCGTTGGTAGGGCTATAACAGCACACCTCAAAGTAAGCCTTTCCCATCTAGAAAACCCCACACTGTCACCTTGAGTACTAGATGAGTCCAACAAACACCACAATTTCATAAAGACATCCAACTCCAAATATAACTCATAACAAGTATTTGTAATCTCTAGCCTAAGTGCCACCATGGTGTGCACGCTGTCACTTTCACACACATGGGGAGAGCAGAGATCTATTAAAGCACTTGAGTAGCAAGGTAGATCTATAGATTACAAGCACATGATCTCAATAAGATCACGCATAGAGAGAGAGAGATAAACACATAGCTACCGGTAGAACCCATAGCCTCGAGAGAGAACTACTCCCTCCTCATCATGGGAATCAGCAATGGTGATGGAGATGGCGGTGGAGATCGATGGAGTTGGCTCCGGGGGCACTTCCTTGTCCCGGCAGGGTGCCTGAACATAGACTTTTTGTCCCCCGAATCTCCCCATTGGTGGCGGTGGTGATGGAAACTTTTCGTGGATTTCTGATTGACGATTTAGGGTTTATGCCTCGGGAGGCTTCTTATAGGCCAGAGGGCAAGATCGGTGGGCGGCCAGGGGGGCCACACCATGCCCTGGCGCGGCCTGGGCGGACCCATGCCATGGGGTGGTGTGGCCACCCTGTGGCCCCTCTCCGACTCTCCTTCTGGCTCCGTGAGTCTTCCGGGGAAATATCAAATTTGGCTTTTGTCCGGTCCAATTCCGAGAATATTGATTTTCTGACTTTCCTGGAACCAAAAACAGCAGAAAACAGACAACTGGCACTGTGGCACTTGTTAATAGGTTAGTCCAAGAAATCATATAAAAAGTACTCCAAAGTGTGGACAAAACATAAGAAAGTAGATAAAACCAAGCATGGAACATCAAAAATTATAGATACATTTGCAATGTATCAACATCCCCAAGCTTAACTCCTGCTCGTCCTCGAGTAGGTAAGTGATAAAAAGAAAGAATAATTTTTGAGGTGACATGCACCATCAAAGACTTGATCAAACTATTTGTAAAACATTCAAAGCTGGGATCATAGTACTTCAATCATAACATGAAAGACAAAGTTCTAGCAATAAGACAAAGAAACTATGATGCAACATGAAAAGGCACAAACAAAAGATTCATGAATAACAATGCTTTGCAAGACGTTTATTTGTTTCACATAAAGAAAACATAGCATAATAGTATTCAGCTTGTCCCTCATAGAGTAGCAAATATAAATGCATAGGACACCTTCAAAGTTCATAAGAGTGACTAGATACAATAGTTTTAAACAAGCAATAACAAGTTATGCATCAATCAACTAGTCTTGGGACAATGCACATAGAACTAAGAATGTCCACTATGCTCTCAAAGTAGGTGCATAAAGATAGAAGGTGGAGACACAATATAATGGTGGAAGAAAGGCCTTCATAGAAGGAAGCAGAGATTCAAGTTTCATAATGAGCTTCCAAAAATTATGGTACTTATAGCTTTCAGCTCTCATTGCCCCTATCATAAGCATCTTGAAGTGATTAAGGTTAAAGTGAACAAACTGTGGTGTACATGCTTGACAAAGTATAAGTTAGAAATCTCATGTCCCTTGTAGACGAGGGCCGCTCCTCATGCTACTCAAGTTTAGTCACCGGTAAGTTCTTGTCATCGTAAGTACATGTGTATCATAGAGAACCGCCAACGAGGTACTCCTTGCCCAATGATACGGAAGAATCCCCATATCAAAATGACAAGGCAAGCAGACAACGAGCATCTCAACAATCTTCTTATTTACCATGGGAATATGGTGCTTTTTTCTCTCTTTCCTCTTTTCATAATATCTCTCTTTTTTTCTCAATATAGGACTTTTTTTTATAAGAAGAATGCTTCATAGACAACTCATTATGGTTACGCTGCAGGTTTCCACCATGTTAGCATGGATTAGACCAGCGGCCCAGGCATTTCTCTAACACATATACATAACTCCATGGACTTACAAGCTCCCCTTTCATTTCACACCGACGACATCCATATACAAAAGAGCATGATATCAACTAGGTACAAAGTACCAAGTGCAATGTTGAAAGCGTTCCCCATGACAGCATGGTTCTGCTAATTCCCAACAAATAAGTGCAAGCATATACAACATAGACGACACAATGGTTCAAGTTTATTAAGGGCAAGAAAAGTAAAGTGTGCCATCAAGTTCGTGAGAGCTTTAGTCACTAGTTTTCTCATAACAAGTTTAATTTGGAAGGTAAACAAAAGCATGAATATACTTGGAATAGCATAAGATAGTAGGTAGGTATGGTGGACTCTTTGTAATAACTTGGTTTAAGGAGTTGGATGCATGAGTGGAACTTATACTTGATTGTGGAGGCTAGCAAAAGACTGGGAGCGACAAACTAAGAGAGCAATAATGGCCATAATCATGCAGAGCGACAAAACATCATTGATCAAAGCATAAAGTGATACTACAAGTTGAAAACTGAAGGATCATAAAGGCTATGGTGACTTTTGATAGTCATAACATGGTGTGAGGATGTGCCAAGTCAACCCAAATAAAGCATCAAAGGAGAATACCACTATACTATGCTTTAATATGCTAAAACAACGCATGATTCATCCAAGGCACATTAAGCAATCTCAATTGTTTATAACAAGTCATGCTACAGCAAAGAATTCTAAGCATAAAGCCAAAACAATATCAAGCATGGCATGACAAAACATAGGCCACAGTCAAAAACAAGCTCTTTTTACCACATAAGTATGAACTTTCCTACTCTTTTCCAAACCAAACCAAACTATTTGCAAACCAATGTATGAAAGAGGGGGTCCAACCAATTTATTCAGAAAATTAAGAAAACAAAGCAAACGAAAAACCAAGACGAAAACAAAAAAGAAGACGCTCCAAGAACAACACAACTGTGCATGAAACAATAAAAATGAAGCGTTTGGAAGAAACCTGGGATTTTTATTGATGAAGAAGGGGATGCCTTGGACATCCCCAAGCTTTGACGCTTGTACTTCTTGGATATTTCTTGGGGTGACACGTGTGGCATCCCCAAGCTTGAGCTTTAGGCCATCCTTCATCTCATTACTCATTCCTTCCATACACCTGAATTTTTTTCTCATACAAAACTTCACACAATCTTTATTAGCAACATTAGTGCACTCAAGATAATAAGCCTTTAGGTTCAGTTCTAACACCAATAAACTCCCATTAGAACACTAGCTACTGTAGCACTTCCCTCAAAAAGCTCAATTTCCCAAAAGAACTCAAAAAGGAACCAACAATAAGCAAATGCAGAAAATAGCAGAAATCTGTCAAAACAGACCAGCAGGTAAAGACGATTTTTTTCGAAGACCTTCTGTTGCTCAAATAAAAAAGTGTTGAGCTAACGAAAGTTAGATAACAACCTGGGGTAAAAGCACAAAAATTCACGCCTCAACAAGACGTTAAGATATTTTACGCGGATTTTTACGGTGAAGCACAAAAATCTGTTTCGGGACAGCAACTTTCCCAATCATTACTTCTCTCTCATTAGAGGTTACTCTTGGCACAAAAATCAAATAAAAAGGATAAGAAGCGGTTATTACTGAGGTAATAACTTCCAAGACTCATCTAAAACTCTTGGGTTATCTCCCAACAAGTACTTTTGTTTAATGCCTTTAAGTTAGGCATGATAGTTTGAGAAGATGCTCACATAAAAAATATGAATTGAAGTAAAAGAGAGCATCAAGGAGCAAATTCAAAGCACATTTAAGTCTAACTCACTTCCTATGCATAGGAATCTTGTAAAGAAACAAGTCATGAAAGCACAAAGCAACAAGCATAGGAAAGCAAAACAAGTGCAACTTCAAGACTTTCAACATAAAGAGGGGAAACTTAATATTATTGAGATGCATAAAACCATGTTTCCCTCTCTCATAATAACTTTCAGTAGCATCATGAATAAAATTAACAATATAACTATCACATAAAACATTCTTATCATGAGCCACATGCATAAAAGAATTAATACTCTCCACATAAACATAGTCATTCTTATTAATTGTAGTGGGAGCAAATTCAACAAAATAGGTATCACTATTATTCTCATCACCATAATCATCAAATATAGGAGGCATATTGTAATAATAATTAATTTCCTTCTCAATAGTAGGTGGACTGAAAATATCATAATCATCATTGCAATCATCATATATTGGAGGTTTGGTATCATCATAAGCAATAGAATAGCTATCCTCCAAAGCTGGGGAACTAAAAAGATCATTTTCATAAAAACTAGCTTCCCAAGCTTAGACTTTTCCATAGCATTAGCAATAATGGTGTCCAAAGAATTCATACTAACAACATTTCTATTAGCATGCAAATAAAGTTCCATAGGTTTTTTAATTTTCTCTTCAAACACTTCATGTCCTAACTCAAGATAAAGACTATAAAGCTCTCTAATTTTTTTGTTATTTTCCATTAAGCCTAACTTGTGAAAAAAAAAGACAAAATTGCAGAATCTAAAGGAAATAACTTCGAGCACTCACACCGGAGGATGTGAGTACCTTTTACCTTACCTCCCCAGCAACGGCGCCAGAAAATAGGCGTTTGCCGTGGGAGGTTCTTCTTCTTTAATCCTCCGGTGTGAATACCTTTTACCTTGCCTCCCCGGCAATGGCGCCAGAAAATAGCTTGATGTCTATGCACTTCTATTCTTGTAGACAGTTGTTGGGCCTCCAAGTGCAGAGGTTTGTAGAACAGCAGCAAGTTTTCCCTTAAGTGGATCACCCAAGGTTTATCGAACTTAGGGAGGAAGTGGTCAAAGGTATCCCCTCTCAAGCAACCCTGCAATCAAGATACAAGAAGTCTCTTGTGTCCCCAACACACCCAATACACTTGTCAGGTGTATAGGTGCACTAGTTCGGCGAAGAGATAGTGAAATACAAGTGGTAACGGTGGTAGAAAATAACTTGATGGCGTGGAAAAGACTAAAGGCAAACTAAAATAAAGATGGAACTAAGCAAACAAGTAACAAATCTAATTGCAAACGGTGTATCAATGCTTAGAAACAAGGCCTAGGGATCATACTTTCACTAGTGAACACTCTCATATAAATATATCATCTTCATGATACTACGCTGAACTACTCTCCGGTTGGACACTCTAATCGTTGGTTGGGCTATAATAGCACACCTCAAAGTAAGCCTTTCCCATCTAGAAAACCCCACACTGTCACCTTGAGTACTAGATGAGTCCAACAAACACCATAATTTCATAAAGACATCCAACTCCAAATATAACTCATAACAAGTATTTGTAATCTCTAGCCTAAGTGTCACCATGGTGTGCACGCTGTCACTTTCACACACATGGGGAGAGCAGAGATCTATTAAAGCACTTGAGTAGCAAGGTAGATCTATAGATTACAAGCTCATGATCTCAATAAGATCATGCATAGAGAGAGAGAGAGATGAACACATAGCTACCGGTAGAACCCTTAGCCTCGAGAGAGAACTACTCCCTCCTCGTCATGGGAATCAGCAATGGTGATGGAGATGGCGGTGGATATCGATGGAGATGGCTCTGGGGGCACTTCCCCATCCCGGCAAGGTGCTGGAACAGAGACTTTCTATCCCCCGACTTTGGTGGCGGCGGCGCTGGAAACTTTTCATGGATTTCTGATTGACGATTTAGGGTTTATGCCTCGGGAGGTGATGTCTATGCACTTCTATCCTTGTAGACAGTTGTTGGGCCTCCAAGTGTAGAGGTTTGTAGAACAGCAGCAAGTTTTCCCTTAAGTGGATCACCCAAGGTTTATCGAACTCACGAAGGAAGTGGTCAAAGGTATCCCCTCTCAAGCAACCCTGCAATCAAGATACAAGAAGTCTCTTGTGTCCCCAACACACCCAATACACTTGTCAGGTGTATAGGTGCACTAGTTCGGCGAAGAGATAGAGAAATACAAGTGGTATGAATAATTATAAGTGGTAACGGTGATAGAATATGGCTATGGAGATCGATGGAGATGGCTCCGGGGGCACTTCCCCGTCCCGACAGGGTGCCGGAACAGAGACTTTCTATCCCCCGAATCTCCCCTTCAGTGGCGGCGGCGCAACGGAACTTTTCGTGGATTTCTGATTGACTATCTAGGGTTTTGGTATCGGGAGGCTCTTATAGGCGAAGGAGACAAGGTCGGTGGCCGGCCAGGGGGCCCACACCACCTGGTGGCACGGCCAGGGCTAGCCCACGCCACCATATGGTGTGGCCAGGCCTTGGCCCTCCTCCGTCTTATATTCTAGCTCCGTGAGTCTTCCGATAAAATAGGAACTTTGGCTTTTGTCCCGTCCAATTCTGAGAATATTCATTTTCTGACTTTCCTGGAACCAAAAACAGCAGAAAACAGGCAACTGGAACTATGGCATCTTGTTAATAGGTTAGTCCAAGAAATCATATGAAAAGTACTCCAAAGTTGGAACAAAACACAAGAAAGTAGATAAAACCAAGCATGGAACATCAAAAATTATAGATAGATTTGCAATGTATCAACATCCCCAAGCTTAACTCCTGCTCGTCCTCGAGTAGGTAAGTGATAAAAAGAAAGAATAATTTTTGAGGTGACATGCACCATCATAAACTTGATCAAAGTATTTGTAAAACATTCGAAGCTGGGATCATAGTACTTCAATCATAACATGAAAGACAAAGTTCTAGCAATAAGACAAGGAAACTATGATGCAACATGAAAAGGCACAAACAAAAGATTCATGAATAACAATGCTTTGCAAGACGTTTGTTTGTTTCACATAAAGAAAACATAGCATAATAGTATTCAGCTTGTCCCTCAATAGAGTAGCAAATATAAATGCATAGGACACCTTCAAAGTTCATAAGAGTGACTAGACACAATAGTTTAAAACAAGCAATAACAAGTTATGCATCAATCAACTAGTTTTGGGACAATGCACATAGAACTAAGAATGACCACTATGCTCTCAAAGTAGTGCATAAAGATAGAAGGTGGAGACTCAATATAATGGTGGAAGAAAGGCATTTTGTAAAAGGAAGTAGGGATTCAAGTCTCATAAAGAGCTTCCAACAATTATGGTACTTATAGCTTTCAGCTCTCATTGCCCCTATCATAAGCATCTTGAAGGTGATTAAGGTTAAAGTGACACAACTAAGAGGATATGCTTGACAAGCTATAAACCGAAATCTCATGCCCCTTACTTACGAAGACCGATCCTCATGCTACTCAACTTCAGTCACGAGTAAGCTCTTGTCATTATAAGTATATGTGTATCATTAAGAACCGCCAACGGGGTACCCCTTGCACATGATACGAGAGCTTTCCCATAATCAAAATGACAAGGCAAGCAGACAATGAGCATCTCAGCGATCTTTTTATTTGCTATTTGCATAGATTTTTATTGAGGATGATTCATAGAGTGCTCATTATGGTGATGCTGCAAGTTTCCACCATGATTAGGCATGGCTTAGGCTAGCGGCCCAGGAATTTCTCTAACACACATACAAACTCCATGATCTTACAAGTTCCACCTTTATTTCACACCGCCGGGATCCGTAAGCAAAAGAACTTAATATCAACAGGGTACAAAGTACAAGTGCAATGTTGAAAGCGTTCCCCATGAAACATGGTTCTGCTAATTTCAACTTATAAAGCGCAAGCATATACACAACAAAGAAGGACCCAATGGTTCAAGTTTATTAGAGGCAATAAAGTAAAGTGTGCCATCAAGTTCGTGAGAGCTTTAATCACTAGTTTTGTCATAACAAGTGGAAGGTAAACAAAAGCATGAATATACTTGGAATAGCCTAATCTAGTAGGTAGGTATGGTGGACTCTTTGGAAAAACTTGGTTTAGGGAGTTGGACGCATGAGTGGAACTCATACTTGGTTGTGGAGGCTAGCAAAAGACTGGGAGCGACAAACTAAGAGAGCAATAATGGCCATAATCATGCAGAGCGACAAAACATCATTGATCAAAGCATAAAGTGATACTACAAGTTGAAAACTAAAGGATCATAAAGGCTATGGTGACTTGTGACAGTCATAGCATGGTGTGAGCATGTGCCAAGTCAACCCAAATAAAGCATCAAAGGAGAATACCACTATACTATGCTTTAATATGCTAAACCAACGCATGATTCATCCAAGGCACATTAAGCAATCTCAATTGTTTATAACAAGTCATGCTACAGCAAAGAATACTAAGCATAAAGCCAAAACAATATCAAGCATGGCATGACAAAGCATAGGCCACAGTCAAAAACGAGCTCTTTTTACCACATAAGCATGAACTTTCCTACTCTTTTCCAAACCAAACCAAACTATTTGCAAACCAATGTATGAAAGAGGGGGTCCAACCAATTTATTCAGCAAACTAAGCAAACCAAGCAAACTAAAACTAAGAACAAAATTCAAGACGCTCCAACAACAACACAATTTTGCATGAAACAATAAAAATGAAGTGTTTGGAAGAAACCTGAGATTTTTATTGATGAAGAAGGGGATGCCTTGGGCATCCCCAAGCTTTGACGCTTGTACTTCTTGGATATTTCTTGGGGTGACACGTGTGGCATCCCCAAGCTTGAGATTTAGTCCATCCTTCATCTCATTACTCTTTTCTTCCATACACCTGAAATTTTTCCTTCATACAAAACTTCACACAATCTTTATTAGCAACATTAGTGCACTCAAGATAAAAGGTCTCAAGATTCAGTTCTAACACCAAATAAAATCCCATTAGAACACTAGATACTGTAGCACTTCCCTCAAAAAGCTCAATTCCCCAAAAGAACTTAAAAAGGAACCAACAAGAAGCAAATGCAAATAATGGCAGAAATCTGTCAAAACAGACCAGTAGGTAAAGACAAAAAATTTCGAAGACCTTATGTTGCTCAAATCAAAAAGTTTTGAACTAATGAAAGTTAGATAACAACCTGGGGCATAAGCACAAAAAATTACAGCTTAATCCAACATACAGAGCACTCTCACGAATGTTTACGGTGAAGCACACAAATCTGTTTCGGGACAGCAACTTTTCCAATCATTACTTCTCTCTCATTAGAGGTTACTCTTGGCACAAAAAGCAAATAAAAAGGATAAGGAGCGGTTATTACATAGGTAATAACTTCCAAGACTCATCTAAAACTTTTGGGTTATCTCCCAACAAGTACTTTTGTTTAACGTCTTTAAGTTAGGCATGATAGTTTGAGAAGATGCTCACATAATAAATATGAATTGAAGTAAAAGAGAGCAACAAGAAGCAAATTCAAAGCATATTTAAGTCTAACCCACTTCCTATGCTTAGGAATCTTGTAAAGAAACAAGTCATGAAAGCACAAAGCAACAAGTATAGGAAATCAAAACAAGTGTAACTTCAAAATTTTCAACATAAAGAGGGGAAACTTAATATTATTGAGATGCATAGAACCATGTTTCCCTCTCTCATAATAACTTTTAGTAGCAACATGAATAAAATTAACAATATAACTATCACATAAAACATTCTTATCATGAGCCACATGCATAAAAGAATTAATACTCCCCACATAAACATAGTCATTCTTATTAATTGTAGTGGGAGCAAATTCAACAAAATAGCTATCATTATTATTCTCATCACCATAATCATCAAATATAGGAGGAATATTGTAATCATAATTAATTTCCTCCTCAATAGTAGGTGGACTGAAAATATGATACTCATCATTGTAATCATCATATATTGGAGGCATAGTATCATCATAAGCAATACAATAGCTATCTTCCAAAGCTGGGGAACTAAAAAGATCATTTTCATAAAAACTAGCTTCCCCAAGCTTAGACTTTTCCATAGCATTAGCAATAATGGTGTCCAAAGAATTCATACTAACAACATTGCTATTAGCATGCAAATAAAGTTCCATGGGTTTTTTAATTTTCTCTTCAAACACTTCATGTCCTAACTCAAGATAAAGACTATAAAGCTCTCTAATTTTGTTGTTGTTTTCCATTAAGCCTAACTAGTTTAAATAAGAAACAAAAAGACAAAATTGCAGAATCTAAAGGAAATAACTTCGAGCACTCATACCGGAGGATATGAGTACCTTTTACCTTACCTCCCCAGCAACAGCGCCAGAAAATAGCTTGATGTCTACGCACTTCTATTCTTGTAGACAGTTGTTGGGCCTCCAAGTGCAGAGGTTTGTAGAACAGCAGCAAGTTTTCCCTTAATTGGATCACCCAAGGTTTATCGAACTCACGGAGGAAGTGGTCAAAGGTATCCCCTCTCAAGCAACCCTGCAATCAAGATACAAGAAGTCTCTTGTGTCCCCAACACACCCAATACACTTGTCAGGTGTATAGGTGCACTAGTTCGGCGAAGAGATAGTGAAATACAAGTGGTATAAATAATTATAAGTGGTAACGGTGATAGAAGATGGCTGTGGAGATCGATGGAGATGGCTCCGGGGGCACTTCCCCGTCCCGGCAGGGTGCTGGAACAGAGACTTTCTGTCCCCCGAATCTCCCCTTCGGTGGCGGCGACGCAGCAGAACTTTTTGTGGATTTCTGATTGACTATCTAGGGTTTTGGTATCGGGAGGCTCTTATAGGTGAAGGAGACAAGGTCGATGGCCGGCCAGGGAGCCCACACCACCTGGTGGCACGGCCAGGGCTAGCCCGCGTCACCATATGGTGTGTCCAGGCCTTCGCCCTCCTCCTCTTGTATTCTGGCTCCGTGAGTCTTCTGTTAAAATAGGAACTTTGGCTTTTGTCCAATCCAATTTTGAGAATATTCATTTTCTGACTTTCCTGGAACCAAAAACAGCAGAAAACAGGCAACTGGCACTGTGGCATCTTGTTAATAGGTTAGTCCAAGAAATCATATGAAAAGTACTCCAAAGTTGGAATAAAACACAAGAAAGTAGATAAAACCAAGCATAGAACATCAAAAATTATAGATACATTTGCAATGTATCAGGAGGCTTCTTATAGGCCAGAGGGCAAGGTCGGTGGGCGGCCAGGGGTCCCACACCATGCCCTGGCGCGGCCTAGGGAGACCCGTGCCATGGGTTGGTGTGGCCACCCTGTGGCCCCTCTCCTACTCTCCTTCTGGCTCCGTGAGTCTTCCGGGAAAATATCAACTTTGGCTTTTGTCCGGTCCAATTCCGAGAATATTGATTTTCTGACTTTCCTGGAACCAAAAACAGCAGAAAATAGGCAACTGGCACTGTGGCACTTATTAATAGGTTATTCCAAGAAATCATATAAAAAGGACTCCAAAGTGTGGACAGAACATAAGAAAGTCGATAAAACCAAGCATGGAACATCAAAAATTATAGATACATTTGCAATGTATCATATATCAAATATATACCTTTGTCATCGATGACCTCAATGACAATGGGTTCAACCATCACATCTATGAAAAGTGATATGAATTTGTGGAAATCCCGTGTTTCCGCGTCGCCTCTTATAATGCAAATCCTGGCAAGTGCTTGGTAGCTTGGTGGCAGCGACCGCAGTACAACACCATTTGCAAAAGAGCCTGTCATCCAGCTATCCAGGAAGTATGCAGGCCTCATTTATGCATCATGCATGCGCTCCAAGTGGTCGTCAAGTGATGAGTTCTCCTCCATCTTAATGGAGAGGAAGTCTCCCATCAGCTCATGCTCCCATATGCGTGCTTGTTCCACGAAATGTGTCCTAAGCTGTACCATAGTCGCTCGAGGGTTAAGATTTCCCACGACTGACCACAGCTCATCCACAGTCCCGTAGCACATTGTAACTGATATGAAGGTGGACATCTCACGACGATAATAGCGGTCCTCTCGCTATTCTGGGGTCTTGTAGAAACAGGGCTACTCCAAATCCATCTCATCGAGTATATAGTCGACCACGTTATTCTTGCTAAGGAGAACATGGAGACGGGCAACCCATATAGAGAAGTTTGATCCGTCTAACATGAGATTCTCTCCTTCTAACCAATCATCAATAGGAAAGGTAGCATCAGGGAGTAACATTTTCAACATTTATAATTGCAAAAGGAATTTAGACTAAGTTTATAATTAAATAAGTTAATAATAACTCCACTCAGAAACACCTATCCCCTGAAGGGTTCTGGTGGTAACACGACCCCTTTTACCCACATCTCCCCTGATCATCACAGCCATCAATGTGGGTTCTAGGGTGGACGCTAAACGTCAGTCACATCATTCACGTGACTCGTGCTCGGTCTTTCGACCATCCGCGTTCTAAGGCCACGTCTCCGTAACATGCTAGGCTCGCCAACTCAACCTTATTGTATTCGCCGTGCAACATGGCTTACACCCACTGTATGCGAACATAGATATGTCTGACACCCGCTCATCACGGCCTGCCTCATACCGAAGAACTTTCTTGGTGGTGCACACTAAGGGGGAACACAATCATTGGTAATTTTAAATAGGGATCATCTTATTAGGCTACCGTCGAGTATCTAATACTAGCACACAATAAGATATACAAATAATAACATTGAATGTAAATGCGATGTTATATGGTCCTTCACGTCGTGATCTCCATCCGTCATCACCAGATTCCGGCGCTAGGGTTTCGGCGTCATAGACACCAGGGTACCGGTGTCTTTCCGGCGTGGTAGTCCGTCACCTCCGTGACTATCTACTACTACGTAACATAAGGTAATCACTTTACCTTTGCCACAACCATATCACAAAGCAACGCCCTCTGCAAAACAAAGTTAGATGCCTCTACTTTATCTTTGCATATTTTACGTGGCTGAATGGGCTTTCGCACAAGAACCGTTCATACCTACGAACTTTCACCACAACGCTGATCAAGTAGTTGTCTATACTATACCCCTTTCGGGGCCCTCCGTTGCAAATGGCATACCAACTAATGCAAGAGAGACAGACACCCCCTAAGCCACTTTATACGGTACAAGCCGTATGTCAAGCATGGACTAGTCTCGCGAATGAACGCGTAAAGTCGGTTGGGGGCCGCTTCATCAAGCATTACTACGGTATACACAAGTACATGTGGGAGGGTAACAACTAAAAGATCAAAGCCCACATGCTATATCTTGTGTGTTCTACCCGTACTAGCATTACTACGCATAGACCTGGCTCTGATACCATTGTAGGGGTTCCGCGTATGAAAACAATAAATTTTTACCCTACGCCCCTGAACCCCTGATGTTGCCAGGACCTATCTATTAGTAATACAGTAACAGGAGGGTATTTTCACGTACTTACCCTTGAAGACGGAAAATCATTGTCAACGCTCAGGAGAACGTGGTTGATGTAGACGAGCCGAAGCTGACCTCAAGGTCGTGATGAAGTCCTTGCGCTCCTGCGGCTCCAACGACTTGGGTTCCTCAAGTGTGAAACCGCGCGGGGAGTTACACACGTATGGTGCCTCACGATGACTCCCGCTTCGCCGATCCAGCAGCAGTTGCGGAAGTAGAACTCCTGGATCTGAATCCCGCAGCGCGATGGCGTTCCGCGGTGAAGATGTCTCTCATTCACACAGTCCGAACTTGGGACCACGGCCACGAGAGATAGAGAAAGAGAATATCAATTGGAGGTCTCCCCAAAAGTGAGGAAGCCTTTATTGAATATTGTGTGTATTTATCTGGCCAAATACCCCCACTATATATAGGGGGGGAGGTACTACCTCCCTCAAAGTCTCGGGGTGGAACTAAAGGAGAGGGAGAGGTGGGGAGGTGCGCCGGCCAGCCCCCACCCATGGGCCCCACATGGGTAAGTCTGACTAGGCTCGCCGGCCACCCCCTAGGCCTCTCCTAGGGGTGTGGTCCCCTCTTGGGCCCTTTCCTCTCTGAGAATTGGCACATTAAGCCCTTTGACCATTTAATTGATTTTCTATTTTATTAAATAATTATGAATAAATGATTAAATCAATATTTAACATTCATTCACATATTATTCAATCTCCATGGCTATGGAACACCTTCCACCTCCACTCCGGACATCGTCTGCACTTACCGAAACACTTCCGGTTTTCTCTCTACTCTTCTTCGACGATTCTACCAATCATATAAACACTCTCTAAGAATCATCAAACCCTTAAGCGTGATACCCCATGGTTCGGGAACACTCCAGACATGGTTGGGACACTCCCGGACCAATGATCGACAGACGGACCTGGATGGCCATGTGACCCCTGTGCATTCCACGAAGATCTTTCATCGTTTGAACCGGGACAGTCATGTTTTATTCCCTTTGTCTCTCCATACTCGCATTGCCCAAGATCTGATAAATGACATCACCATGTCGTGTTCGATCTTGTTACCGAACAATGCTACTTGACTCGTTCGACAAGTGATATCCCTTGATCAAATCGCACGCTACGCAGTTATTGGATATAACTTATCCGAGTGGGCCCTTGAGTATCTTTCCGTCATGTGGACGGACAAATCCTGCTCTTGGCATATATTGCCTCTATGGTTCCTCCGAACACCTGAACACACCTTTATTGTCACTGTATTACCAACTGACATTCCATGCTATCTAAGCATTCTTGGGAGACAGTGATTGATATAGCCTCACGGTCTAAGGAATAGTCTACGAGGATCCATTTTTAATCATTATAACTTGAACTTTGTGACATGATTGGGTCATGATGTTTAGGTTGGGTATTGGTTCATCATCTCATTCTCAGAATGATTTGACTCCATTTCCAACTGGCATAAATGGCACATGATCCGGAAACTTGATCATATGTTGACCAATGAACCAGTGACTAGAGTTTCACTGGGAACCCTTGGTTGTTTATATATCACACGTGTATTGATGTTTCCTCTCAACATAGTTATAGCATGATATAAAACTTAACCATAAACTTTATGAAATATGATAATAATCATTATCATTATTTGTTTCTAGGGCATATTTCCAACAGGATGGGCGCCTCGACCCATTGGTGACGTGGGTCCCTGGGCCTTTCTTCTTCACAGCTGCGGCGGCAGCACTGGTACCCGTGGTGGCGGTGCTTTTCTTCTTGGCCGCAACAGCGGCAGCCGCAGATCTAGCGGTGAAGGATCCTTTCTTCTTGCCCATCTGGCGTTGGCGGTGCGAGCATAGGAAGTAGCTCGGGAAAATGCGAAGTTGGTCCAGCGCCGCAAATAAGGTGAGAGCAACGGAGTAGCAAGAAGTAGCAATGGAGGCTGTGCGCGAGGAGGAAGATGAGATGTGGAGAAATTACTGCAGAAAGGATCTCTACTTAACCTCATCGGTGATGCGATCCAACTGCCAGAAGAAAATCAACTCGACGAGTGGCACAAATCAGTGTCAACATGTGGCAAGGGTAAACCACGAACCGTCACTCCACTCCTTCCATTATGCACGAGAATCGAGGAGACACAGTTAAACTAGAAAGATTACGCATGCCTGGTCAAGTCCAATTCAGAAAATGGGACCCACTACTCGTCACATCCCGTCAAAACCACTCACGCGGGCAACTGTGCTCATCTCATCATCAGCAATGACATCATTAACTCCAGCAGGAGCACATTTTGACTACACTAGTCCTTACTCGAGTCTTCGACTCGACCAAGCACTCGGAGGCTACTCCTAACAGGAGCACTGGCCGCGCACCCAAAGAACTTTGTAAAGATATCCAAGCATTATGAAAACCCTTCCCTCGAATCAACGATTCGATTGTGGACTTCGGGATATTCCCATAGGGAGCGCAGAAAGCACATTCGACTGAAACAAGCAAAATACGACAGCAGTCACAAAATAATTATAGTCCCTACTCGAGTCTACGACTCGAATAGGCACTCGGGGGCTATTCCCATAGGAAGCGCTGGCTGCACACCCTATGATTTTTCTCATACGTAAATGTGTGCTGACTACGTCCACACTCGAAAGCTTCGGCAACACCGCCTTGATGGCCCAAATATATCGAGCTTGTTGGGAACTCCAAGAGGAAGGTATGATGAGCACACCAGCAAGTTTTCCCTCAGTAAGAAACCAAGGTTATCAATCCAGTAGGAGCAAGGAAACACCCCAAAGGTGTAGCTAGCTGAACATTGGCAGGGCGCACTACCGGTGCCAGCAGCAACGTGGAGACCTTCACAACACAACCACAGAACTTTGCCCCCATCTTGCGATGAGGTTGTCAATCTCACCGGTTTTGCTGACAACAAAGGATTAAACGTATCGAATAGAAGGAAGTAATAGTTTGCAGAAAGTAAACACAAAGCAGTAAACAGTTTGTAGATTGAAAGTAAAAGAAAGGACCGGGGTCCATAGTTCACTAGAGGTGGCTCTCCTTAAGATAGATAACATGCTGGGTGAACAAATTACAGCGGGGCAATTGACAAACATCGAGAAGGCATACAAGCATATACTAATCATCTTGACTCCTTTGAGACTTGATTGGGCATTACAACATTATACATAGACCGTCATCCAATTGCATTTATGACTAATAATCCACCTTCAGGTTATCATCCGAACCACCTCCAGTATTAAGTTGCAAGCAACAGATTATTGCTTTATGAATTGCGTGTAAAGTAAACAATACGATTGTTCTATGAACAAAGGATTGTTGTTTTCTCCCTAGTAAAAACAGCACATCTAGTACCTTAGAGATTTCTATCGCTTCCCTAGATTACAAGAGGCATGAACCCACTATCGAGCGTAAATACTAACTCTTGGAGTTCCTAGCATCTACTTGGCCAAGATAGCTACTAACAACGGAAAGCATGCAAGGTCACAAATAACAAAGACATGATAGAATCAATAATCAATCTGAAATAGCATCTCAATATCCATCGGATCCCCGCAAACACAACATGTATGGATTACAAATAGATGATCTTGATCATGAACGGAGCTCACAAGATCTAAACATGAAAGCACAAAGGAGGAGAACCAGCCATCTAGCTACTACATGGACCCGTAGTCCAGAGATGAACTACTCACACATCACACCGGAGGCTTGCATGATAATGAAGAAGGCCTCCAGGGTGAATTCCCCTCTCCGGTAGGGTGCCGGGAAGAGCTTCAGATCCCTCCTAATCTAGGGATGGAGATGACGGCGGCTACAGATTCTTTCGTGGATTTTTGATCGGGTACTTAGGGTTTTGGTATTGGAGGCAATATATAGGCGGAAGGAGAGGCCGAGGGGGTGCTAGGGTCGGCAATACCACCCCCTGGCGCGGGACAGGCCTAGTCGTGCGGCCAGGTGGTGTGGCCAAGCCCCAGCCCTTCTCTGTCTCATATTCTGGCTCCAGATGTCTTCTGGTAAAATAGCAACTTTGGCTTTTGTCCCGTCCAATTCCGAGAATATTCATTTTCTGACTTCCTGGAACAAAAAAACAGCAGAAAACAGGCAGCTGCTACTGTGGCTCTTGTTAATAGGTTAGTCCAAGAAATCATATGAAAAGTACACCAAACTGTGGACAAAACACAAGAATGTAGATAAAACCAAGCATGGAACATCAAAAATTATAGATACATTTGCAATGTATCACGCCTCATATTTTCCCTACAAAGAGACTGCGTCTCCTGGGTCACCCGATTCATCTCCGCGATGACAAAATTCGGATGCCATGCTTATAGCGTGAAGAGAAGACCTGAAAAAGTCCTGGCAACGCACCTGCTATGTTATACCAGAAACAATCAGTGTCTACATGTACGATGAATAAGCCTTGACGGACGCGTCAAGTGCTCACACTTATACACTGGGATTTGACTCTATAAGACCTCCATGGCCTAAGTCGAATTACGCCAGCACTTTTTTGAATTCGAGTCCGGGGACTCGAGGTCGAGTAGATTGCGTTGTTTTTCCCTAAGGCAGTTAACTGATCCCGATACATCGGATAAATCAGGCACGTATATCAACAAATCCCTATGATACAAATCAGAACGCTCAAAAATATGCTCAGTTATGCACTCAAAAGACTTCATAAGTCTCCGCTCGAATCTACGATTCAAACGGACACTCAGGGGCTACTGACGTGGGCATACCTTACAGGTACTCGAGCTAGCCATATATGGTCCAATATGGCAGAAGCCCAGAACATTACTAGGGCCCAGTCAAAGATTTGGGTGACCTAAGGAGACTACGACTGCTTGCGGCACAAGGCGAGCTTAAGATAGAAAGTTTAAAAGGGACAAACCCTAACTTGTAACCGACTTGGCCTGCTACCCGAGACCTAGCTTATCTATATAAAGGCTAGGAGGGGGCGGCGAGGAGGAAAATCACAACCCTAGTTTCCACAAACTCACCAGATCGCATCTGCGCACCCCCTGTAACTTTCGACTCCCTCGATAATTCCAAGAGCAGACAAGCAGGAGTAGGGTCCTCTACGAGGCCTGAACCTGGGTAAACCTTGCGTCCCTATGTGCTTGTTTGCTAGCCGATTGATGCCTCTAGCGCTCCCTCCTTCTCCAAAACCCAAGTCCATAACAATGGGCATTGATGAGTTTAACCCTCGTCAGCAACAGTGTATGCAAGTAACCAATCATCTCATTTTCTCTCCCCGGGGCTTGTCCGGACCTCCTGCATGCCACCAAACGCATACTTTGGATGCGTAGTATTTTTTGCAAAATTCTATCGATCTATTAAAAATCATCAATATCATTACAAAGGGGCCCAAAAATAATAAAATTATAAATTGGTCACTAGACCACCTAGCGACAATTATAAATACAAGTGCGAGCCGAAGACATGCAACCATCCTCACCCTTCCATTACCGGAGTTGGGAAAATCTTGTCATAGTAGAGCTTTTTGTAGTAAACGTACGAAAAGTCATCATGCTAAGGTCAAAAAAGGACCAACGCACCAGAGTAGCAACCATCGCCAATGATGACAACCGTACATCATAAGATACTGATCTAAAATCACACCAACAAATATGAAAACAGACTGGATCCCCGGAGATCCGTCGGCCCAGCGACTCCACGTGCCCTCCATTGGTGCTCTCTTGAAATGTAACACCCTCGAATAGGTCCTATGCAGATTTTAGCGATTCCCGCCAAACCCGCATATAAACGTCAATGATGCCCACGAAGCACTTGTGTGCAGGTGGAAAACAAAGTATTACCATTACACAATAGTTCACGATAGAACTCTCAAATACATATAAATACAAAAACGACTCAAAGAGTCAAGAATACAGATATGCAATACAAAGATCCAAATCATCTTGAAAACAATACAACATACGAGTACGGATAAGATGCAAATTGGACTAAGAGTCCTGAAGAATAACCAATGGCGTCCATAACCCTGCCCAGGCCAAGCCGGAAGGGTAACCTTGCTAACATCATTGAACTCTGATACATTGCAAATGTATCTATAATTTTTGATGTTCCATGCTTAGTTTTATCCACTTTCTTGTGTTTTATTCCAAATTTGGAGTACTTTTCATATGATTTCTTCGACTAACCTATTAACAAGAGCCACAGTGCCAGCTGCCTGTTTTCTGCTGTTTTTGGTTCAAGGAAAGTCAGAAAATGAATATTCTCGGAATTGGACGGGACAAAAGCCAAAGTGCCTATTTTTCCAGAAGTCATCAAGTGCCAGAATACGAGACAGAGAGGGGCCAGGGGGCCACCACACCACCTGGCCGTGTGGCCTAGCCTGGCCAGCACCAGGGGGTGGTGAGGCCAGCCCTGGCACCCCTCGGCCTCCCCTTCCGACTATAAGATGCCCTCGGGACGAAAACCCTAAGGACCCGATCAAAAGAATCCACGAAAGAGTCTGTAGCCGTCGTCATCTCCATCCCAAGATCGGGAGGGATCTGAAGCTCTTCCCGGCACCCTGCCGGAGAGGGGAATTCACCCTGGAGGCCTTCTTCATCACCATGCAAGCCTCCGGTGTGATGCGTGAGTAGTTCATCCTTGGACTACGGATCCATGTAGTAGCTAGATGGCTGGTTCTCCTCCTTTGTGCTTTCATGTTTAGATCTTGTGAGCTCCATTCATGATCAAGATCATCTATTTGTAATTCTGCATGTTGTGTTTGCGGGGATCCGATGGATATTGAGATGCTATTTCAGATTGATTATTGATTCTATCATGTCTTTGTTATTTGTGATCTTGCATGCTTTCCGTTGTTAGTAGCTATCTTGGCCAAGTAGATGCTAGCAACTCCAAGAGTTAGTATTTATGCTCGATAGTGGGTTCATGCCTCTGGTAATCTGGGAAAGTGACATAAATCTCTAAGGTACTAGATGTGCTGTTGCTACTAGGGAGAAAACAACAATCCTTTGTTCATAGAACAATCGTATTGTTTACTTTACACGCAGTTCGTAAAGCAATAATCTGTTGCCTGTAACTTAATACTGGAGGGGGTTCGGATGATAACCTAAAGGTGGATTATTAGTCATAGATGCAGTTGGATGGCGGTCTATGTATAATGTTGTAATGCCCAATCGAATCTCAAAGGAGTCAAGATGATTAGTATATGCATGTATTGCTTTCTCGATGTTTGTCAATTGCCCCGCTGTAATTTGTTCACCCAGCATGTTATCTATCTTAAGGAGAGACACCTCTAGTGAACTATGGATCCCGGTCCATGTATTTTACATACAATCTACAATCTTTTACTGCTTTGTGTTTACTTTCTGCAAACTTTTACTTGTTTCCATTCGATACGTTTAATCCTTTGTTTTCCGCAAAACACGGTGAGATTGACAACCTCATCGCAAGTTGGGGACAAAGTTTTGTGGTTGTGCTGTGCAGGTCTCCACGTTGCTACTAGCACCGATAGTGCGACCTGCCAAACCTCAGCTAGTAACACCTTTGGGGTGTTTCCTTGCTCCTACTGGTTCGATTAAACCTTGGTTTCATACTGAGGGAAACTTGTTGCTGTGCTCCTCATACCTTCCTCTTGGGGTTCCCAACGAGCTCTACATCAACCACGCACCAGCACTTTTCTAGGCGCCGTGCATTGAGCCATCAAACTCACACCTATAAAATACAAAGGGGTGTCAGCAAAGGGAAAAGGAAAATGGGAGCAGTTAGTACTGAGGACAGTACATAACGAGTCTTAGAATTCGGTGGCTCTCGCCTACATAGATATGGTGGACTGAAGCGGTAGAGCACTAAACAACCTATAGAGACTCGATACAACTATCGTCTATCAGAGAGGGATAAGAAAGACCTATTCAGTACCAACCTGATACTAACACCAAGCATACCTATCCTGATATTTCCCTCTCAAGACCATACGAGGAAGTCCTTCCGAGGAAAATCACACAGTTGACAATTTTATTCATTCTTTCCAAGGTGGTTATCCAACTTACTAGTCATATTAGATCCAAGTCATATTATAACACAATTCTTTAGTTACAGTTGTCTATGATCGAGAAATTGTGCTCCAAGTCATCTATAACCGCGAACATGGCTTTTCGAAAAGATTTAACCCTATAGGGGTGCACCAAACTTTAAACTTCAGGCATCCAAGAAAGAAGTCAAGATCGAAATCGAAGCATTGGGTACGCACTTACACCCCATTTGCCAAATCAATTAACATACACCCATCGATATGTCGGCGGGGCTTCAGACACGACGTGTTCCTAGACCCAAAGCAAGTACATGGGGGCACCCAAAGAGCTACCCGTATGAGGTATAGCTAATCCTCGTACGGACCCTGACGTTGCGTGGACTTGTCACACGAGCAGAGGTCATAGACAATATATTCCCGTGACAGAGTGTCGCACCTACGCAACAGTAATAAACGTTGATCAAGCAACAGGTAATAAACATCTCATACATGGCATAGGTACAGTAGGTAATGTATAAAGCCTGAACTAGTTTTGTGGCCCCCAGTATAGTACTTTGAAATCAGGTAATAAGCCGATAGGGGTGCCCATACACGCCACATGTGGTTAGCGCGCTCAGTCTAAGAACATGTGTCAAGAACTTGAATCCTAAATGGACACGGGTGGGCGGAATAATAAACAGATCTCATCTATTACCCATCTGTGCCTCTGCATTAATTATACCTACTTTCAATATTTAATTAACAAACTATAATTAAAGCCATGATCATCACCACCAGTAAGCATGAGCCACCCCCAACATCAGTGGCACATCAACGACGCGAAGCAACACATGAGAAAGCAACTACGACTCGCAAGACCGACTATCTACTAAACAACATGTAATAGGAAGTGTCCAAGGCAATATAGCCTGCATGGGATATCAATTGTACGGAAGCTAAAGCATCGCAACGCATATAGCAATAGATCAACATGAGGAAGTAGACTATAAATGCAAAATAGGTAGAAAGGGGGAGAATGCTCTCCTAGGAAACACTGTCGTAGATACATTATCCGAAGAACTTGTCGACACTTACATCAACTCAACGGCCTAATCCGCAAAAAATCAAAGCACTAAAAACACCAGATGCACTATTTGATAGTACGGCCAAAGATCGGGCATGATGCATATATGATGCATGACATGGCAAAGGTGTGATGCAACTAGGCAATATTAAGCAGGACCGGGGTCCTGACAATTAATTAATAGGCTCATGTTGTTTAGATACTACGCAATTTAAATGTTGACTTAATAAGGAAAAAAATGGCACCAGTTCGCTGTGCAAATTTAAATGGAGCCAATAGTAGACAAGAATAGCCCGCATATAGTCTCCATATTTAGTTATGAGGTGAATTGACAAGGTACCTGATTATTGGCTCAACACGTATCGATCTCGTTGGGGAACCCCAAGAGGAAGGTATGATGAGAACAACAACAAGTTTTCCCTCAGTTATGAAACCAAGGTTATCGGACCAGTAGGAGCAAGGAAACACCTCCAAGGTGTTGTTTCCAACTTGGGATCCTGCACAACACAACCACGGAACTTTGCCCCCAACTTACAGTGAGGTTGTCAATCTCACCGGTTTTTCTGAAAACAAAGGATTAAACGTATTGTGTGGAAGATAGTAATTGCTTGCAGAAAGTAAACATAAAACAGTAAATAGGTTGTAGATTAATGGTAAAAGAATGGACCAGGGTCCATAGTTCACTAGAGGTGATTCTCCTTAAGATAGTTGACATGTTGGGTGAACAAATTACACCAGGGCAATTGACAGACACCGAGAAAGCATGCATGCATATACTAATCATCTTGAGTCCTACGAGATTTGATTGGGCATTACAACATTATACATAGACCATAATCCAACTACATCTATGACTAATAATCCACCTTCGGGTTATCATCTGAACCCCCTCCAGTATTAAGTTGCAAGCAAAAGGTAATTACATTAAGCAAAGTGTGTAAAGTAAACAATACGATTATTCTATGAACAAAGGATTGTTGTTTTCTCCCTAGTAGAAACAACACATCTAGTACCTTAGAGATTTCTGTCACTTCCCCAGATTCCTAGAGGCATGAACCCAATATCAAGCATAAATACCCCCTCTTGGAGTTGCTAGCATCTACTCGGCCAAGATAGCTACTAGAAACAGAAAGCATGCAAGATCACAAATAACATAGACATGATAGAATCAATAATCAATCTGAAATAACATCTCAATATCCATCGTATCCCCGCAAACACAACATGTAAGATTACAAATAGATGATCTTGGTCATGAACGGAGCTCACAAGATCGAAACATGGTAGCACAAAGGAGGAGAACCAACCATCTAGCTACTACATCGACCCGTAGTCCAGAGATGAACTACTCGCGCATCACACCGGAGGCAGTCATGGTGATGAATAAGGCATACAGGGTGATATCTCCCCTCTGACAGGGTGCCGGGAAGAGCTTCAGATCCCTCCCGATCTAGGGATGGAGATGGCGGTGGCTATAGACCCTTTCGTAGAATTTTGATTGGGTACTTAGGCTTTTCGTCCCGGAGGCAATATATAGGCAAAGGGGCAAGATCGGTAGAGCGCCAGGGGGCACACACCCCTAGTGGCGCGGCTAGGGCTGGCCGCGCCATCCTAGGGTGTGGCCACGCCAACCTAGGGTGTGGCCGCGCCATCCTAGGGTGTGGCCGCCCTGGCTCCCCTCTTTGTCTCCCCTCCGGACTCTGTATTCCTTGTAGTGAAATATTGACTTGGGCTTTTGTCCGGTCCAATTCCGAGAATATTTCCTTACTAGCTTTTCTGAAACCAAAAATAGTAGAAAACATGCAACTAGCACTGTGGCATCTTGTTAATATGTTAGTTCCAGAAAATGTGTAAAAATACTCTAAAGTGTGTACAAAACATAAGAAAGTAGATATAAAACAATCATGGAATATCAAAAATTATAGATATATTTGCAACGTATCAATATCCCCATGCTTAACTCCTGCTCGTCCTCGAGTAGGTAAGTGATAAAAAAGAATAATTTTTTAGGTGACATGCACCATCATAATCTTAATCAAAGTATTTGTAAAACATTGATAGTTGGGATCATAGTACTTTAACATAGCATGAAAGATATAGTTCTAACAATAAGACATAGCAACTACGTTGTAACATGAAAAGGTAGAAACAAAAGATTCATGAATAACAATGCTTTGAAAGACATTTGTTTGTTTCACATATAGAAAACATAATGAGAATGGTATTCAACTTGTCCCTCATAGTGTAGCATAACATAAATGCATAGGACACCTTCAAAGTTCATAAGAGTGACTAGATACAAGTAGTTTAAGAACAAGAAATATCAAAGTTATGAATCAATCAACAAGTCTTGGGACAATGCACATTAAACTAAGAATGGCCACAATGCTCTCTGAATAAGTGCATAAAGATGGAAGATTGAGACTCAACATAAAAGGTAAAAGAAAGGCCCTTCATAGAAGGAAGCAGGGATTGATGTCTCATAAAGAGCTTCCAAAAATTATGGTACTTATTAGCTTTCAGCACTCATTGCCCCTATCATAAGCATATTTAGGTGATTAAGGTTAAAGTGAACAAATATGAGGATATGCTTGACAAGTTATAAGTTGAAATCTCATGCCCCTTACTTATGAAGACCGAACCTCATGCTACTCAACTTTAGTCACGAGTAAGTTCTTGTCATTGTAAGTACATGTGTATCCAAGGGGGTACCTCTTGCCCGATGATACGGAAGCATTCCCATATCAAAATGACAAGGCAAGTAGACAATGAGCATCTCAGCGATCTTTTTATTTGCTATTTGCATAGGTTTTTATTAAGGATGCTTCACATATTGCTCATTATGGTTATGCTGCAAGTTTCCACCATGATTAGGCATGGCTTAGGCTAGCGGCCCAGGCGTTTTCTATAACACATATACAAACTCCATGAGCTTACAAGCTCCCCTTTTATTTCACACCGCCGGGATCCATAAGCAAAAGAACATGATATCAACCAAATAAAGTGCAATGTTGAAAGCGTTCCCCATGGTAACATGGTTCTGCTAATTCACAACTTATAAAGAGCAAGCACATACGCAACATAGATGGGCACAATGGTTCAAGTTTATTAAGTGCAAGAAAATAAAAGTATGCCATCAAGTTTGTGAGAGCTTTAATCACTAATTTTCACATAACAAGTTTAATTCGGAAGGTAGATAAACACATGAATATACTTGGAATAGCAATAATTCTAATAGGTAGGTATGGTGGACTCTTTGGAATAACTTGGTTTTATTTGGAGTTGGATGCATGAGTGGAACTCGTACTTGGCGTGAAGGCTAGCCAAAAACTAGGAGTGACCAACTAAGAGAGCAATAATGGCCATAATCATGCAAAGCGATAAAACATCATTAATTAAAGCATAAAGTGATATTACAAGTCAAAAACTAAACTATCATAGAGGCTATGGTGACATGGTATAGTCTTAACATGGTGTGAGCATGCACCAAGTCAACCCAAATAAAGCGTCAAAGGAGATTACCACAATATTATGATTTTATATGCTAAAACAACGCATGATTCTTTCAAGGCACATTAAGAAATCTCAATTGTTTGTAACAAGTCATGCTACAACAATAATCACTAAGCATAAAGCCAAAACAATATCAAGCATGACATGATAAAGTCTAAGTCACAGTCAAAAACAAACTCCTTTTATACCACTTAAGCATGAGCTTTCCTACTCTTTTCCAATCCAAATCAACTTATTTGAAAACTAATGTATGAATGCGGGGGTACAACCAATTTATTCAAGCAAACTAAGCAAACGAAAACTAAAAACAAAACGAAGATGCTCCAAGAACAACACAACTGTGTATAAAACAATAAAATGAAGTGTTTGGAAGAAACCTGAAATTTTTATTGATGAAGAAGGGGATGCCTTGGGCATCCCCAAGCTTTGACGCTTATAATTCTTGAATATTTATTTGGGTGACATGGGTGGCATCCCCAAGCTTGAGCTTTTGTCCATCTTTATCTTATCACATTGTTCTTCCCTACACTTTAAAATTTCCTTCATACAAAACTTCACACAATCTTCATTAGCAACATTAGTGTACTCAAGATAATAATTCTTTTGGTTCAGTTTCAACACAAGTAAAACTTCCATGAAAACACAGGCTACTGTAGCACTTCCTTTAAAATTTTCAAATGATCAATGAGAACTCAAAGAGAAAGAGATTAAGAAGCAAATGCAAATAATGGCAGAAATCTATCAAAACAGACCAGCATGTAAAAACCAATTTTTTCGAAGACCTTCTGTTGCTCAAATCGAAAAGTTTTGAACTAACGAAAGTTGGATAACAACCTAGGGAAAAAGCACAACAAATTACAGCTCAAACCGACGTACATAGAGTTTTCACGAATTTTTACAGTGAAGCACAAAAATCTGTTTCAGACAGCAACTTTCCCAAGTCTTACTTCTCTCTCATTAAAGGTTACTCTTGGCACTAAAAAACCACACAAAAAGGATAAGGAGAGGTTATTATAGAGGAAATAACTTCCAAGACTCAACAAAAGAAAAATGTATTGACTAAGAATTTGGGTTATCTCCCAATAAGTGCTTTTCTTTAACGCCTTTGAGCTAGGCATAAGAATTTCGATGATGCTCACATAAGAAATATGAATTGAAGTAAAAGAGAGCATAAAGAAGAAAATTCAAAACACATTTAAGTCTAACTCACTCCCTATGCATAGGAATCTTATATGCAAATAAATTCACAAAGAACAAAGTGATAGGCATAGGAAGATAAAACGAGAATAACTTCAAAACTTTCAGCAAATAGAGAGGTGTTTCAGTACCATGAAAACTTTTACAACCATATTTTCCTATCTCATAATAATTTTCAGAAGCCTCATGAATAAACTCAACAATATAACTATCACATAAAGCATGCTTTTCATGATCTACAAACACATAATTTTTATCAAGCTCAAAAATAGTGGAAATAAAACCTTCAGACCCACTTTTAACAATTTTATAACAAGATCTAATCAATCTCATTTTCAATAGTAGTACAATTAATATTATCAACCAATATAGGACCAACATCTAGAGCTTTATTATTATTTTTTTAAAGAATCCATAGGAACATAACATTCATCCTCCTTTGGTAAGCATGGAGGACAATCAAATAATGTAATGGGTAAAGAGTTACTCTCATTAGAAGGTAGGAATGGGTAGATCCATTCTTCCTCCTCTTGATCATCACTCTCCTCCTCTTTTTCATCCAATGAGCTTCCAGTTTCAGAAATTTCTTCTTCCATAGGCTCCTGCAAGGCATTAGTCTCTTCCGTTGGTGGAGAGCATCTATTAAGATATTCAAGAATATATCCATTCTCTACCTTGTAATTATCAAAGCAAAATTTAAGTATATCATAAACCTCATATTTATATGGTGCATCATCAGTATTTTCAAGCAAATAAGCAAGTTCGAATGCACCCTTCCAAGCAATAAATTCTTCAATTTGTTCCACATCATAAAAGTCATAATTTCCCTTAACATAAGAAGATATGGTAACATCATCATTATACTCACATTGAAAAGGGAGGTGTTTATACCTCCTACAGCAACAAGATTTATCAAAGCAATAAGTAACATTATAAGTAGAGCACATGTTTCTAGCAATGGTACACAATTTATCATTTTGTTCCCATAAGAGTTTCCCTTTTTGTGACAAGCGGTGTTCCTCATAATATTTTTGTTGTTCCATGAACCCATCTTGCCAATAAGATCTAGTTCCAAAGAAACCCACCATTGATAGAAATCATGATAAAGCAAGACAATAACAGATCAACAAAAATAACAACTATAGCAGGAACTAATTTTTTGTGTGTGGTTTTGATAGAAAGAGACAAGCAAACAAAGCAGAAATAAACTAACCAAAACAAATAAAACAAAGTAAAGAGATTGGTTATGAGGGACTCCCCTTGTGAAGATGTCCTTGACTCCCCGACAACGGTGCCAGAAAAAGCTTTATTATTGGCTCAACACGTATTGAGCTTGTTGGGGAACCCTAAGAGGAAGGTATGATGAGCACAGCAGCAAGTTTTCCCTCAGTTATGAAACCAAGGTTATCGAACCAGTTGGAGCAAGGAAACACCTCCAAGGAGTTGTTTCCAACTTGGAATCCTGCACAACACAACCACAAAACTTTGCCCCCAACTTACAGTGAGGTTGTCAATCTCACCGGTTTTGCTGAAAACAGAGGATTAAACGTATTGTGTGGAAGATAGTAATTGCTTGCATAAAGTAAATAGTAAACATTAAATAGATTGTAGATTTATGGTAAAAGAATGGACTGGGGTCCATAGTTCACTAGAGGTGATTCTCCTTAAGATAGTTGATATGTTGGGTGAACAAATTACAGCAGGACAATTGACAGACACCAAGAAAGCATGCATGCATATACTAATCATCTTGACTCCTAAGAGATTTGATTGGGCATTACAACATTATACATAGACCGTAATCCAACTGCATCTATGACTAATAATCCACCTTCGGGTTATCATCCGAACGCCCTCCAGTATTAAGTTGCAAGCAACAGATAATTGCATTAATCAAAGTGTGTAAAGTAAACAATATGATTGTTCTATGAACAAATGATTGCTGTTTTCTCCCTAGTAGCAACAGCACATCTAGTACCTTAGAGATTTATGTCACTCCCAGATTCCTAGAGGCATGAACATGGTAGCACAAAGGAGGAGAACCAACCGTCTAGCTACTACATGGACCCGTAGTGTAGAGATGAACTACTCACGCATCACACCGGAGGAAGTCATGGTGATGAAGAAGGCCTCCAGGGTGATCTCGCCCTTCCGGTAGGATGCCGGGAAGAGCTTTAGATCCCTCCCGATCTAGGGATGGAGATAGCAGGGGCTACAGACTCTTTCGTGGAATTTTGATCGGGTACTTAGGGTTTTCGTCCTGGAGGGAATATATAGGCGAAGGGGCAAGGTCGGTGGAGCGCTAGGGGCCCACACCCCCTGGTGGCGCGGCTAGGGCTAGCCTCGCCACCCTGGCTTCCCTCTTCGTCTCCCCTCCGGACTCCGTATTCCTTCTAGTGAAATATTGACTTGGGCTTTTGTCTAGTCCAATTCCGAGAATATTTCCTTACTAGATTTTCTGAAACCAAAAACAGCAGAAAACAGGCAACTGACACTGTGGCATCTTGTTAATAGGTTAGTTCTAGAAAATGTGTAAAAATACTCCAAAGTATGGACAAAACATAAGAAAGTAGATATAAAACAAGCATGAAAGATCAAACATTATAGATACGTTTGCAACGTATCAGTACCCCAAACCACATGATATGTATGCAAGCATGAACGATTCAATATGCAACAATTTATGAATATGGCATTTATAGAATAGGGGTATCAGATATGGGTCACACATTAGGGTCGAAGGTCTTGGGGTCCGAGGGTTCTACAGGGTTTGGGTTCGGTATTCGAACTCTGGGAACGAGGCCTCATGTTTCCATGTGGGTGATCTTGATGTCTGTGTGAAGACCTCCAGTCATCGGATCCGTGTAGGAGTGCTTGATGGTTCAGGAAGGAGATATTGGCGTGCATGTGGCGATCTCCAGGTACGGTGTCCTTCGTTGCTTTGTCGGCGTACTTGGGGTTCCAAGATGGAGGTCTTGGGGCTTGACGCTAACTCCTTCGGGTTCCGGGGTCGATTGTGTTGGAGATATGCCCAAGAGCCAATAATAAAAGTGGTTATTATTATATCTTTGTGTTTATGATGAATGTTTGCACCCCATGCTATAATTGTATTATAAGGAAACACTAATACATGTGTGTTTTGTAAACATAAAAGAGTCCCTAGTAAGCCTCTTGTTGAACTAGCTTGTTGATTAATTGATGATCATGGTTTCCTGATCATGGACATTGGATGTCATTAATAACAAGATTATATCATTAGGGAAATGATGTGATGGACACACACACCCATAGTAAGCGTATCATAAGATCAAGTCATTAAGTTCGTATTGATACAAGCTTTCAAATGCATAGTAACCTAATCCTTTGACCATGAGGTTATGTTAATCACCATCACTGGATGGGTACTTTGATGACATCAAACACCGCTTCGTAACTGGGTGGTTATAAAGGTGTCATTGGGTATTCTGAAAGTATGTGTTGAAGCGCATGGACCAAGATTGGTATTTGTCCATCCATATGACGAATAGATATGCTCTGGGCCCTCTCGGTGGAATGTCATCTAGTTAGCTTGCAAGCATGTGACTAGGTCACAAGGGATGACATAACATGGAACGAGTAAAGAGTACTTCTCAGTAACAAGGTAGAACTAGGAATGGAGATACCGACGATCAAACCTCGGATAAGTAGAGTATCGCGTGACAAAGGGAATTGGTTTCGCATGTTAATGGTTCTATCGATCACGAAGTCATCGTTGAGTATGTGGGAACCGTTATGGATCTCCAGATCCCGCTGATGGTTATTGATCAGAGAGGTGTCTCCATCATGTCTGCATATTCACGAACCGTAGGGTGACACACTTAAGGTTCGAAGTTGCTTTAAGTAGATATGGAATGTGCGTTGGAGATCGAATGTTGTTCGGAGTCTCGGATTGGATCCGGGACATCACGAGGAGATCCGGAATTGTCCGGAGAATAAGATTCATATAATGGAGATCATTTTCTAAGTTAGGAAATGTTCCGGAGTATTTATATGGGGATTCTAGAAGGTTTCGGAATGTTCCGGAAGGTTCTAGAAGATTTTTTGGAGTTTACTTGAAAACCAAGAAAGGATAAAGGGAAACTTAAAGGGTAAGTAAGGGAAACTTGGGGGAAGGACTCTCCCCCCAAGCTCCCTTGTGTGCCGGCCCTAAGCAGTGGGCCTAGGGGTGGGAACCCTAGGCCGCACCCATCCCTCTATATATAGAGGGGTGGAGGCGCCACCCCCTTTGCCCCCTCCCACTCAAAACCCTAGCCGCCTCTCTCCTCCTCCTTCCATCTGCTCTGGCTTAGGCGAAGCCCTGCAGAATTCTCTACTCCACCACCACCACCACGCCGTCGTGCTGCTGGGATTCCGTGGAGAGATCTACTACCTCCGCTGCTCGCTGGAACGGGGAGAGGAAGGTTTGCTTCGACTCCGCACGTGTGACCGACTGCGGAAGCGCTGCCGGAATGTGGCGCCGGAAGGATCGTCTACTCGATCTTGAGATTGGCAAGTGATCGTCTACATCAACCACGAGATCCGATCTCGCACAAGGCTTTCGGATCTACAAGGGTTAGTACAGATCTATCTCGTTGCACATGTCTAATAGATTAGTTCTTGGCTTTTATCTAGATTAGATCTGGGTTTTGTTCGTTCTTGCGGTAGAATTTTTTTGTTTTCCATGCTACGAACCCATCAGTGGTATCAGAGCCTTGTCTATGCGTAGATCTGTTGCACGAGTAGAACACAATGGTTTTGTGGGCGTTGGTGCTCGTGCCGTCTTTTGCTTTGTGTACTTTGCATCTTGCGGTATGGTGGGATGAAGCGGCTCGGGCTAACCTTACATGTCATCGCACATGAGACTTGCTCCACGCTTGAGGTGTAACTTGCTTTGCACAAGTGGCTTTGCGGGTGTCTGTCTCTCCCACCATAGTATAGATCAAATCTACACTTTGCACTTGATAGCACTTGTATCAACGTTGTGGTTCAGTTTCGTAGGTAAGATCCGTTCTTATTCGAAAGCCCCAAACCACGTAAAACATGCAAAGAAAATTAGAGGCGTCTAACTTGTTTTTTGCAGGGGTTTTGTGATGTGATATGGCCATCATGTGATTGTGATTATATTTGATGTATGCAATGATCCTTGTTGTAATATGGCAACCGGCAGGAGCCTAATGGTTGTCTTTAATACTGTTAAGACCTGCGTGTCTATTTATCTTGTAATAGCTTTATTCCAAGTAGTTGTAATAGTTGCTAGTGATGATGGACAACCATGAAGCGGCGCCACTGACCTTGACACAATGCTGGTGATGATGGATATCATGTCCGTGCTTTGGAGATGGAGATCAAAGGCATAAGAAGAAAGGGCCATATCATATCACACGAATTATGAATTGCCTGTGATGTTAATCCTTTATGCATCTTGTATTGCTTAGATCGCGACGGTAGCATTATAAGATGATCCCTCTCACTAAATATCAAGTAATAAAGTGTTCGTCCTTAGTTGGCACCGTTGCTAAGACTCGTCGTTTCGAAGCATCTCGTGATGATCGGATGTGATATATTCTACGTGTGCATACAACGGGTGCAAGCCAGATTTGCACATGCGGAAACTAAGGTTAATCTTGACGAGCCTAGCATGTACAGACATGGTCTCGGAACACGGAATACCGAAAGGTGGAGCATGAATCATATAAATGATATGATGAACATGAAGATTGTTCGCCGATGAAACTACATCTTCTCTCGTGAAGATCGGACTTGGTGTAGTGGACTTGGTTCGTGTAATCACTAAGACAATGTGAGGGATGTTGTTTTGAGTGGGAGTTCACCTAGTTAATTTAAGAATTAAAATTGAACTCAATTTATCATAAACTCAGTCTAAACTAGTTGCAAATTTGTTGTAGATTATGGCGAACCTCTCCATCAATTTCAATGCGTTCCTAGAGAAAGAAAAGCTTAAGAACAGTGGAAGCAACTTCACGGACTGGCTCCGTGGACTGAAGATTGTCCTCAGGACTGGTCAGTTGACCTATGTGCTCGAAGCACCGCTAGGTGACCCAGCTGCAGAAGATGCCACCGATGACGTCAAGAATGTTTACGCCACTCGAAAAAATCATTACTCCACAGTTCAGTGTGACATCCTGTACGGTTTAGAAACGGAGCTTCAGAAGCGATTTGAGCACCACGACCCGTTCGAGATCATTAAGGAGCTCAAGCTCATTTTTGAGACTCACGCGGCCGTGGAGAGCTATGAGGCCTCCGAAAAGTTCTTTAACTGTAAGATGGAAGAGGGTAGCTCTGTTAGCGAGCATGTGCTCACCATGTCTGGGCACGCAAACAAGCTCCAAGAGTTGGGGATAACGATTCCTAATGAGTTAGGGATTCACCGTGTCCTCCAATCACTGCCACCGAGTTATAAGAACTTTGTGATGAACTACAATATGCACTTCATGAACAAGACGTTGCCTGAACTATCGTCCATGCTGAAAACTGCTGAAGTGGAGATCAAAAAGGAGCACCAAGTGTTGATGGTCAATAAGACCACCAATTTCAAGAAACAGGGCAAGCCTAAGAACAAGGGCAACTTCAAGAAGGACGGAAGAAAGCTGCCGCACCTGCTAAGAAGCCCAAGGCTGGTCCTAAGCCTGAAACTGAATGCTTCTACTACAAGGGTGCCGGTCACTGGAAGCGTAACTGCCCCAAGTACCTGGCGGATCTGAAGAACGGCAACATCAAGAAGAAAGGTATATTCGATATACATGTTATTGATGTGTATCTTACTAGTAATCGTAGTAGTTCCTGGGTATTTGATACTGGTTCGGTTGGTCATATTTGTAACTCGAAACAGGAGCTGCGGAATAAGCGAAGACTGGCGAGAGACGAGGTGACGTTGCGCGTTGGAAATGGCTCCAAGGTTGATGTGATCGCCATCGGCACGCTCCCTCTACATCTACCTTCGGGATTAGTTTTAAATTTGAATAATTGTTATTTGGTGCCTGCGTTAAGCATGAACATTATATCTGGATCTTGTTTATTGCGAGACGGTTACTCTTTTAAGTCCGAGAATAGAAGTGGTTCGATTTATATGAGTAATATCTTTTATGGTAATGCACCTGAGATGAATGGTTTATTCTTACTGAATCTCGATAGTAGTGATACACATGTTCACAACATAGATGCTAAACGAACAAAATTGAATGATAATTCTACATACATGTGGCACTGTCGTCTTGGTCACATTGGAGTGAAGCGTATGAAGAAACTCCATTCTGATGGACTTCTTGAATCACTTGATTTTGAATCACTTGAAAGATGCGAAGCATGTCTAATGGGAAAAATGACTAAGACTCCATTCTCTGGAATAATGGAGCGAGCTACAGACTTATTGGAAATAATACATACCAATGTGTGCGGTCCAATGAGTGTAGCATCGCATGGTGGATATCGTTATGTTCTCACTTTCACGGATGACTTGAGTAGATATGGGTATGTCTACTTTATGAAACATAAGTCCAAAACATTCAAGAAGTTTAAGGAATTTCAAAGTGAAGTGGAAAATCATCATAACAAGAAGATTAAGTTCCTGCGTTCTGACTGTGGAGGTGAATATCTAAGTTATGAGTTTGGCATGCATTTAAAGAAATGTGGAATACTTTCGCAATTGACACCGCCAGGAACACCACAGCGTAATGGTGTGTCCGAACGTCGTAATCGAACTCTCTTAGATATGGTTCGGTCTATGATGTCTCTTACAGATTTACCGCTATCATTTTGGGGCTATGCATTAGAGACAGCCGCATTCACTTTAAATAGGGCACCATATAAATCCGTTGAAACGACACCGTACGAATTGTGGTTTGGAAAGAAACCTAAGTTGTCGTTCCTTAAAGTTTGGGGTTGCGAAGCGTATGTAAAGACGTTAACCCCTGATAAGCTTGAACCCAAAGCGGAGAAATGTGTCTTCATAGGATACCCTAAAGAAACAATTGGGTATACCTTCTATCATAGATCCGAAGGCAAAGTTTTTATTGCCAAGAATGGATCCTTTCTTGAGAAGGAGTTTCTCTCGAAGGAAGTGACTGGAAGAAAGTAGAACTCGACGAGGTTATTGAACCTTCTCTCGGAGTTGAGAGTAGCGCAGCACCGGAAGATGTTTTGTGCCGCCTGCACCAATTGGAGAGGAAGCTCATGATGGTGATCATGAAACTTCGAACGAAGTTGCTGCTGAACCTCGCAGGTCAACGAGGGTTCGTACCACTCCTGATTGGTATGACCCTGCCTTAAACGTCATGTTGGTGGACAACACTGATGACCCTGCGACGTATGAAGAAGCTATGGTGAGCCCAGATTCCGACAAATGTCTAGAATCCATGAAATCCGAAATGGGATCCATGTACGAAAACCAAGTATGGACTTTGGTGGACTTACCGGATGGCCATAAGGCTGTCGAGAACAAATGGATTTTCAAAAGAAAAACAGATGTTGATGGTAATGTTACCGTCTATAAAGCTCGACTTGTCGCGAAAGGTTTCCGACAAATTCAAGGAGTTGACTACGATGAGACATTCTCACCAGTAGCGAAGCTAAAGTCTGTGAGGATTTTGTTAGCAATTGCTTCATATTTCGATTATGAGATTTGGCAGATGGATGTCAAAACAGTGTTCCTTAATGGTGACATTGAGGAGAGTTGTATATGGTACAATCCAAGGGTTTTGTCAATCCTAAAGATGCTGACAAGGTATGCAAACTTCAGCGCTCCATTTATGGACTGAAGCAAGCATCCCGGAGTTGGAATCAACGTTTTGATAAAGTAATCAAAAACTTTGGATTTATACAAACTTATGGAGAAGCTTGTATTTACAAGAAAGTTAGTGGGGGCTCTGTGGCATTCCTAGTACTATATGTAGATGACATATTGTTGATTGGGAATGATATAGAACTTCTTAATAGTGTCAAAGCCTATTTGAATAATAGTTTTTCAATGAAGGATCTTGGCGAAGCGGCATATATTCTAGGCATCAAGATTTATAGAGATAGATCAAGACGCCTAATAGCGCTTTCACAAAGTACATACTTGGACAAAGTTCTAAAGAAATTTAGAATGGAAGAGAGCAAGAAAGGGTCCGTGCCCATGTTGTCAGGTAAGACCTTGAGTAAGACTCAAAGTCCAGCTACGGCAGAAGATAGAGAGAAGATGAATAATATTCCCTATGCCTCGGCCATAGGTTCTATCATGTATGCCATGCTGTGTACAAGACCGGATATAGCACATGCTGTTAGTTTGACTAGCAGATATCAAAGTGATCCTGGAATGGAGCACTGGAAAGTGGTCAAGAATATCCTAAAGTACCTGAATAGGACTAAGGATATGGTTCTTTCTTATGGAGGTGATGAACAGCTTGTTGTAAACAGTTACACTGATGCTAGTTGGAACACCGATCCAGATGACTCGAAGTCACAGTCTGGATACGTATTTATTTTGAATGGTGCTGCAGTGAGTTGGAGGAGTGCCAAGCAAAGCGTTGTGGCGAAATCTTCAACTGAATCGGAATACATAGCTGCTTCGGAGGCTGCACAAGAAGCCATATGGATGAAGGAGTTCATTACTGAACTTGGCGTGGTTCCTAGTGCGTTGGACCAGATGGCCATCTACTGTGACAACACAGGTGCCATAGCTAATGCACAGGAGCCAAGGTCACATAGCACGCTGAAGCACATCAAGCTACGTTTCCATGCTATTCACGAGTATGTCCGAGATGGTGACATAAAGATTTGCAAAGTACACACTGATCTGAATGTGACAGATCCGTTGACAAAACCTCTCCCTAGAGCAAAGCATGACCAACGCCAGAACGCCATGGGTGTTAGGTATATTACCATGTAATCTAGATTATTGAGTCTAGTGCAAGTGGGAAACTGTTGGAAATATGCCCAAGAGGCAATAATAAAAGTGGTTATTATTATATCTTTGTGTTTATGATGAATGTTTGCATCCCATGCTATAATTGTATTATAAGGAAACACTAATACATGTGTGTTTTGTAAACATAAAAGAGTCCCTAGTAAGCCTCGTGTTGAACTAGCTTGTTGATTAATTGATGATCACGGTTTCCTGATCATGGACATTGGATGTCATTAATAACAAGATTATATCATTAGGAGAATGATGTGATGGACACACACACCCATAGTAAGCGTAGCATAAGATCAAGTCATTTAGTTCGTATTGCTACAAGCTTTCAAATGCATAGTAACCTAATCCTTTGACCATGAGGTTATGTTAATCACCATCACCGGATGGGTACTTTGATGACATCAAACACCGCTTCGTAACTAGGTGGTTATAAAGGTGTCATTGGGTATTTTGAAAGTATGTGTTGAAGCGCATGGACCAAGATTGGGATTTGTCTATCCATATGATGGATAGATATGCTCTGGGCCCTCTCGGTGGAATGTCATCTAGTTAGCTTGCAAGCATGTGACTAGGTCACAAGGGATGACATAACATGGAACGAGTAAAGAGTACTTATCAGTAACGAGGTAGAACTAGGTATGGAGATACCGACGATCAAACCTCGGATAAGTAGAGTATCGCGTGACAAAGGGAATTGGTTTCGCATGTTAATGGTTCTATCGATCACGAAGTCATCGTTGAGTATGTGGGAGCCGTTATGGATCTCTAGATTCCGCTGCTGGTTATTGATCGGAGAGGTGTCTCCATCATGTGTGCATATTCACGAACCGTAGGGTGACACACTTAAGGTTCGAAGTTGCTTTAAGTAGATATGGGATGTGTGTTGGAGACCGAATGTTGTTCGGAGTCTCGGATTGGATCCGGGACATCACGAGGAGATCCGGAATTGTCCGGAGAATAAGATTCATATAATGGAGATCATTTTCTCAGTTAGGAAATGTTCCGGAGTATTTATATGGGGATTCTAGAAGGTTTCGGAATGTTCCTGAAGGTTCTAGAAGATTTTTTGGAGTTTACTTGAAAACCAAGAAAGGATAAAGGGAAACTTAAAGGGTAAGTAAGGGAAACTTGGGGGGGAAGGACTCTCCCCCCAAGCTCCCTTGTGCGCCGGCCCTAAGGGGTGGGCCTAGGGGTGGGAACCCTAGGCCGCACCCCTCTCTCTATATATAGAGGGGTGGAGGCGCCACCCCCCTTTGCCCCCTCCCACTCAAAACCCTAGCCGCCTCTCTCCTCCTCCTTCCATCTGCTCTGGCTTAGGCGAAGCCCTGCCGAATTCTCTACTCCACCACCACCACCACGCCATCGTGCTGCTGGGATTCCGTGGAGAGATCTACTACCTCTGCTGCTTGCTAGAACAGGGAGAGGAAGGTCTGCTTCGACTCCGCACGTGTGACCGACTACGGAAGCGCTGCCGGAACGCGGCGCGGGAAGGATCGTCTACTCGATCTTGAGATCGGCAAGTGATCGTCTACATCAACCACGAGATCTGATCTCGCACAAGGCTTTCGGATCTACAAGGGTTAGTACAGATCTATCTCGTTGCACATGTCTAATAGATTAGTTCTTGGCTTTTATCTAGATTAGATCTGGGTTTTGTTCATTCTTGCGGTAGAATTTTTTTGTTTTCCATGCTACGAACCCATCAGATTGTTGGTAGTGAACTTGCTCGGTGCCAATGGCCTTAGGGTGTCATCACATCAGGCCCCTTGGTCTCTTGGACATCACCATCTCCAGAACATCACCACATCTTCACGCATTCGCCACTTCTCGGTTCAACTGCGTCGGGATGCTCCAATTACATTAACATGGATACACATACACTATGTCACCACCAGCATACATGCATCCACCAGAAACTTCACCACTTCAATGGGTCCCTACACTACATCGTCAACGGTACCCAAGTATGCAACCGCACAGGCCAGGTGGGCACGAGGCATGCGGCCAAAGGCTGCAGGAAGGCACCAACGAACTGGGCGACGCTAGGTGGTGTCGAGTGGCCTGGAAGGGCTTGGAGAGGAGGACGTGCGGCGGCCAGCGGTGGAGCTCGCGGAAGCTCCATGCGAGGAGGCGCAGGACGCTAGGTAGCGGTGGCGAGCGGTAGCGCAGAGGAGGAGGTCACTGAGGCGGGGCCACAGCGACGACTCGAGGAAGTCCTCACATGGCGTTAGGGAGCCCAGCGGCGGCGGAGGTTGACGGAGGAAGAGAGAGGGTGGCGGGGCTACAAGGGATAGTCTGAGGCGGCAGCGGCGCTGCTCGAGCAGCGACGGGCCTGAGCACGAGGAGGAGAGAGAGACGACTGCAAGGTGAGGACGCGCGGGGTCGGGGCGAGGAGCGATGGAGCTCGCAGCGACTGCCAGCGGCCGGAAGCGGAGGGCCGCGCGCTGGGTAGGAGGGGGTCGCAGTGGCTAGCGACAGGCAGAAGAGTAGAGGCGGGGCTCGCGGGGTAGGTGGGTGCGGGAGTGTGGCAAGCTTGCCGCCCACCAACATGCGCCAACACATTCTAGCAATCACCAACTTCATCTCACCATGGCCCGCACCGCAAGACCGAAAAGATCAAGAAGAAACCGTCCAAAACTAGGGATGGCGGTACTGCAAGCACACGGGAGGGAACGGACTCCACCGCCATTAGCAGTAACCGACCAGACGCAGTAGCATGAGCAAACCAGGCCCTCATAGGCCCGGCCGAGCCTAGATCAGGTCCGTGAAGCTCATGTCGCCGCGCTGTAGTAGGCGCGCCACCGTAGCCGCCATCCCACGTCGGAACTACTTCTTTCACCGTCTGGAGGCAGTGCAACCGAGGTCCAACTAGCCCTCCTGACCCATATGGGGCCTAACCGAGCCCCGATCTGGGCCTGGAGGGCATCGCTGCTCCAACCATCGTGCCACCCGCCGCCAACTGGCATCGTCGCCGCCGCCTCGCCCCCCAGCTCTACGTTGGAACATTGCTGCCTAAGGTGTATCGTCGCTAGGCTGCTCACTCCCGAGTCGGGCTGCTTGCGCGTAGGGGGATTCGTCGTTGTCGCCGCCACCGGGTCCGCACCAGCCCCGGGAGGGAAGAAGGACAGGAGGGAGCTCTAGGAGGGAGGCGGCGGAGCGGGCCGCCCTGGTCGCCTCGCTCGGGGAGGCGACGCGGGGCCAGGAGAGTTTTCCCTCCATTGGTGCTAGATGCACCACCAGAACGATGATAGAGTGGGAGGACCTTATTCTGACTTCAGGACGTAGTTGTCGCCTCAACATCCTGAATAAGGCTCTAAAAATATGCTAAACAAAAATCGAAAAACCTCGCACCGGCAAGAGGCCATGGTTCGCCACACCTAGACCCTAGAGCCACCAAAAGCGGAGCGGACTGACGACATCGCCGGCGGTTTTAGCTAGGTCTTCTCCTGGTGGTGGCTACGTCTCGGTTCCTCGAACGTACTCCCTCTGTTTTAAAATATAATATGTTTTAGCTTTGTGAAAAGAGTGTATTTAGATCCTTTTTAGTGTGTAGTGTGTAGCTTCATTCCAAATCTAAATTAACATGCATAGTAAAAGATCTAAATATACTTTTTCCGCAAAGTTAAAAAAATTTATATTTTAAAACAGAGGGAGTACTGTTCAACTGCGCAGATTGATTTCTTCAGGCACGCGTTGTATAGGTCCTTGCACAGGTTGCGATGCGCAGATGTAGGGAAATGTGCACGGTAGTGTGCCGATCGTCGACGTCTCACTGGAACCGTGGTGTTCACGATGATCGCTCCATGTCCCCGCCGGTGAACCCTGACCTGCAACGCTTGGTTTCGGCGGAAGGATAAAAAGCACCAAGGAAAAGACAGAAAAAGAAAACTTGTACTTCCGTAGATGGCTAGCAGGCTGACATGTGGGGCAACGGTCCACAGCGGTCTGCGGCCGAATACCGCTCGGAAGTGGAGTAGTAGTGGGACCGAACATAGACCGGTAAACGCACGAAGTCGAACCGGACTCCCCTACCGCACGTCCTCTCCCGGCCTTGCCGTGCATAATAAATACCACCCAAACACCCTCCTGAAGAACAGATTTCGAGCTAACGACGAACGCACCGAAGTGCTTGTTTTGGTAACGTCCTCCGGAGTATTACTTCTGGCATGGAGCCGCTCGAGAAGCCCTGCACTGCCACAGCAGACGGTTCGGCACCGACGGCGGCAGAGGTGCTAAAGCCGGCGGAGGCGCCGTCCGACGGAGAAGAATGCGCCATCTGCATGTGTCACGAGACGGCGGCGGCGACGGAGTGGAAGGAGACGCCGTGCGGGCACAGCTTCCACGGGAGGTGCGTCGAGAGGTGGCTCGAGATGAAGGGGAGTTGCCCGATCTGCCGGTGCCAGCTTCTGGCAGTACCACCTGTTGTTTACCGCCCTATTAGTCTATTCACGTGGATTATGGAACTAAGGGTAAGGGGTCCCGCGCCATCTCCACCTCGAGATGACCTTTTTACGTGGCACCCGTAGGAACTGATTGGAAGTGTTGAGCGACATGTAAGAATGCGGTTTATTATGTAGTTCCGGTATGTTGTACCGATGAGAATATATACAGCTAGTATATCTTTGAAACAAAATTTTATTTTATCAATACATGGAAGAAGTTCACATGCATAAGTGTCGTCGGATTGAGGATAAGTACGTCATGAGGGGGTCCTCGATGCGTGCGGAAGAGAGGGGTGTGAGACGTACGGTATTCCGGGACGGTGGGCACACAAGTTTACCCAGGTTCGAATCCGCCGGTTTTGGACGAATCCTACTCCTGCTAGCAATCCAGTAATACGGCAGAGCCGGAATATAGGTTATAAGGGTTTCGCCTGTGCGAGTTAAAATTATAGACTATTGAGGTTATGCCGTAAGGCTTTCCCTAGGACGGCTTATATAGATATCCGGCCTAGGGTTTACAGGAGAGATCTATCCGGCTACGTTTAAGAGTCGGTTACAGGGTACATCTTGAACTACAAGTAACGTCATGGGCCTAAGTCGGTAAGTCTTCTGGGCCTTCCCGTAGCCGGATTGGACTCCGTCTTTCTCCCTGACTGGACCGCCCGTGAAGCAAAGCTCTAACCCGAAGTGGGCCACCCTGGTCAGTGAGGAACTGTGAGGATACCCGGAAAGTATATCCCCAACAGCAACCCCCGAAGGCCTCCAAGATCCAAAGTTGGATTTTTCATCGTCTAGCTTGATCTTCGGCTTGCAGAATCTTGGAGGGTTCCTGAAACTTCACAACAAAAAATACGATCCGGGCCTTAAAAATAAGTCGGACCTGTCAACAGGTTACTCGGATTTTCTAGCTCGATTTCAAACTAAGCCAGAACTTGGTCTCTAACGCCACATGACACAAACATGGTCAAGTCATGTCATCTGACAGGCGTTCCGTCAGCACGACCGTTGGTGGATCCGCGGTTCGTGGAACCGAGGTACCGTTTTAATGCGTGCGTGGAGATCGAGGCGACGCAATCATCGCGTGGGTCCTTCCCAGTTCCTTTCACGACGCGTGGCGGTTACACTGTAGCATTTGCACGAATCTTGGCGCAGTTAGGTGGATATAAGGGGTTTGGATTTCTCCTTCTCCTTTCCACCAGCCCTTTGTCGTTTCCTTTCCTCCCAATCCTCCTGCGCGCACAGAGCCTCCTCGCCCTTCCCCCACAGAACTCCCAGCGTCGCCCCTTTCAGGTCATCTTCTCACCGGAGAAATGGCTTCATCCTCTTCCTCCGGTTTGGCGGCAGCAGCGGCGACGACGACGGCGGAAGCAGCAGCGGAGACGGAGAGCTTCCGGGGAATCTGGATCCCCTGCGCCCTCAACGAGGAGGGCCTCAAGAACGTGGAGAAGGAGGGGCTTCTCGTTGCCCGCGACTGGCGGAGCGGCTCCGGTGAAACCGTCCCCAACCCGCGCGACGGCGAGCGGGTCCACTTCGGCACCCATCTCGACCGAGGTCTGTCCTTTCCTCCCTCAGAGTTCTTCTCCGAGGTGATAGATCATTACGGAGTTCAACTCCACAATCTTCCTCCTAACACTCTCTTAGAGATGAGTGCGTATGCTTCGCTTTGCGAGGGCTTTCTCGGCATTAGGCCGAGTTTGACTCTCTTCCGGTACTACTTTCATGTCCGGAGAAACTCCATCACTACCGGTGTTCCTTACATCACCGGCACTATTAGCTTTTCACTTAGACGTGACCGGGCCTATCCCAAAATTCTAGCCAGTGACTCGGTAAAACAATGGCCAGCCACTTTTTTCTATCATAGGGATATTCCGGCTCCCGGCAAAGCCACTGTTTTGCCGGATTTTGTCGACGGAGCTGCCACGGCCCAACCTTCTTGGGACGAGGCTGCTCCGGCTCTCACCGATGATCTAATCCTCGCTAAGAGGCGGATCGAATATTTGATCAAGCACAAGGGTCTCAAGGGATCCGACTTGGTCCAGTGCTGGGTCTCTCGTCGGATCCAGCCCCTTCAGTACCACGGGGATCGACTGATGCACTCCATCACGTCATCCAAAAAAGACTCCCTCCGCATCAGCCCCAAAGCCTACACCACTCAAGGCTACATAAGCCAGATCAAATGGCTGATCAAGGAGCGGATCGAGAGGAGGATTCCGGAGGTTTCTCTGGATATGCACACGACGGAAAACCCTGTGGTGTCGGTAAGCTTCCATCAGTACACCTTTTATGTGTTTCAATCTTCGAGTTATACTGCAATGCTGATATGTTTTCTTGTTTTCAGCTTGCTGACCTCCCCGAGTCGGAACTTGCTCTGCTCGAAGGATATCCTCCTGAGTTTTCTCAGGAGAAAGAAGTGGTCCCATTGCCGAACCTTGCGCTGAAGAAGCGTAAAGCTCTGACAGTGGCTGTTGGCACAAAGGAGGTGCCTGTTGTGAAGAGGTAACTTTCAGTCACAACTTTCCGCCTTTGTACTTTATTCAAATTTCTTTCCGAGATGTAATGTTTCCAACTTTACTATATTCTCAGAGCAAAGCCGCTCATCAAGGGTAAGGGGAAAGGGATTCCTTCGAAGCCCCTGCGACAGACGAAGCTCACCATAGCTTCCCCTGCCGTGGCTCCTCCGACTCCTGCCCCTCAACCTTCTGCAATTCCGGCGATCACTCCTTCTCCGGTGGTTGCAGAAGATCCAGCTCCTCCAACGGAGCCTGCGATCCTTGGGTCGCAAACTGACGTCACCATGGGTGCGTCAGATCAAGATAAGGGTGAACCCTCTTCGGGTAATGATCCCTCGGCAGAAACCTTCGCCGAAAACCTCATGAGCAATCCGGGTCTTGCCAAGTTTGGCCTGACCTGGAAATCTGCCGAAGAGATCCAGCGGCTCGCTAGGCAAGTCCTGGAGAAAAGCCATCTTTCTGCCGAAGAAGAAGCGCAAGAAGCAGAGGACGTCAAGTTCTCCGATCTTCTTCCCAAGTCCACCTTCGCGACGAGAGGATTAGGACTGGCGAGCTTCCAACAACCCTAGTGATCCCTCTTACTCTTGCCGAGAAGGTGGCCGCTGAAGTGAACGCGGGTTTGGATAAACTCACCCGCGAGCAATATGTAAGTCGGAATTCCAACTCTTGTTTTTTCCATTATGTTATATCATATCCTCTAGCCCCCAAGCATGAATTAGGATATATAATCCGAGTTTATGCTTCCTTAGGATGCCAAAGAACGAACTAGTGTAGCCCCCAAGGCTCGTGCTGATATTTAGCAAAAATATTAGCCCGAGTCTTAAGTAGCTTTCTGACTTTGGGTATTCTAACTTACAGAAAGTATGTTCCTATAACCAGGAATTATTGACCAATGTCTGCGATAAGCGGAGAGAGATCAAAGCTCTCCGGCTTAAAAATGCTGAGCTTAAAGTTGCCAAGGATGAGGCCGAAGGTAAACATTCCGAGACTCAAAACTTGTCTTTGTTATTTTTAATGTCGAATTTTTCTGAACTGTTGTTCTTTTTTGACTTACAGCGCTGGTGAAACAATCCGTCGCCATGATTGAAGAGGCCGAGAACCTCAAGACCTTGGTGGTGGATAACAAGGGACTTCGCCAAGAGCTGGATAAGCTCAAGGCAGATCATGAAAGGAGCATAGCTCAAGTCCTTGAATCCTCCTCCATGGCCACTGATGAGCATGATCGCAAGATCGCTGCTCAAGATAAAATAATCTCGGACCTCAAGAATGAGCTTGGCAGAGAGAAGGATATGTCCCAGGCGCTCCGGGCTGAACTCCAGAGTCTCCGGGAGGAGAGGACCAAGATTGACAACGTCATTCTCGGTATGTTCCATCTGTCTGACTTTTCTTTTTCTTCGACTTGTATCAATGTCGGATTTTTCTTAACTTGTTTTTGTGTACAGGTCCTCTGAACTTGACGGACTCTTCCTCCTCCGAGCCCCGCACCCACCGGCTTACCCAAGTCGGTGACCTGCTTCATGACTTCCGCCAGTCTCTTGAGGATATCGGCGAAGCTCTCAAGATTCGGGATATGCCAAGCATGTCGGATTTTCAGGTGCGGGACAAGGCCAAGGAGATGCCGCAGCTTGTTCGGGACTGGAACATGTCCTACGCGCGGACTACTATGCAGAACGCTCTCACCATGGTCATGAGCCACCATGTAAACATGGAGATATGGCAAGTGACCAGAGGGTACTGCAAGGTAGACGAAGACGGCCAGGAGAAGGACCTTCAAGCCATCATGCACTCTTGCGCCGGATACGGGTGTCACGTGGCTGATCTGACCAGCTACGAGATCCCCTTCTTCACCCGCGTGGATACTCTGCCTCCTCCTGCAGAAGAAACCGAAGAAGTTTCCGACGATGAACGCACCAATTTGGATGCGGACATCTCGGAACGATATCAAGGTGGAGTAACCAGCGAGCCGGCATCTCCTTCATCTCCTCCTTCATCATAGATCAGAAACTTTTGTATTATTCCGGAACAATATGATGCGTTTGTAAATATGTAGTACTTTAACTTTTGCTAGTGCTAAGATTTTAATCTATTCAGCATTTTTGATTTTAAAATTTTTGCGTGCCTAAAATGTTTACATAAGCACTTATACTTTTTCGTCTCTACTTATCGTTTATCTGGCTTTCTGCCTCATCCCTTTCGTGAGTCGGCTAAACCTTCCAGTACCAACAATTCACTACTCGGAAAATGCCCGCATCCAGCAATAAAACAAATAACAAGAGTAAAGACTAGAAATTTTAGAGTTATACCCGAAGGTAGCAATTTTAGAATCGGAAATCTAAACCAGAACGAACATGAGCATAAAGTACTTTCAAGCATTCTGGGATTTTCGACTATGACATGATCATTTGGAAATAAGATGGTAAAAACTTCTCAGAAAAACTTGAGGCAACCAAAACTTTTATTTCTCACAGCACATGTACATATATATGATTACAAAGAAGGATAAACTAAGAATAAAAGGGACGTAGCTGAGCAATATTCTATGGTATGTCTAACTCATCCGGATTTGTACTGCCTCCAGCTCTCTTTCTCTTCTTAGTAGCAGGTCTTTCTTTGACTGGCCTCATGTCAGTTAAGTAGTACGATCCATTGTGCAATACTCGACTAACTAAAAAGGGCCCTTCCTATACTGGGGAAAGTTTGTGCTTTCTTTGTTGCACAAGCCGGAGAACCAAATCACCTTTATTGAAAGATCTAGTTCAGACTCTCTGGCTATGATACTTGCGTAACTTCTGCTGATAGGCTGTAGATCTCATTTCAGCAACGATGTGAACTTCTTCGACTAAGTCGAGATCATTTTATCGAGAAATCTCGGTATCCTCTTCGATATACGCGGCCACTCTAGGAGAAGTATGAATTAAATCACTAGGAAGAACTGCTTCTGCGCCATAGACCAAGAAGAAAGGTGTGTATCCTGTTGATCTGTTTGGAGTTGTTCGTAAACTCCAAATTACACAAGGTAATTCCTCTGCCCAAGCCCCCATAGCATGTCGTAGTGGTGCTTCGAGTCTCGGTTTTAGGCCTTGTAGGATTAAACCATTTGCTCTTTCGACTTGTCCGTTAGCCTGTGGATGTGCGACTGATGCAATGTCAAGCCGGATATTTTGCTCGTCGTAGAATTCAGCCAGTTCTCCCATCGAAAAGTTACTCCCGTTGTCCGTGATGATGCTATGTGGATAACCATACCGGATTATAACATTCTCGACAAATCTTTTGGATGTTGCTCCATCACAACTAGTGACGGGTTTAGCCTCAATCCATTTTGTGAATTTATCCACCATCACTAGGAGGTGAGTGAATCCATTTGGAGCTCGTTTAAAAGGTCCTACCATATCAAGCCCCCAGACCGCAAAGGGCCATGTTATAGGTATTGTTCGCAACTGATCAGCCAGAACATGAGCTTGCTTGGCGTACTTTTGGCAGCCTTTGCACATCTTGACTAATCGTTCGGCATCTGCCTGAGCTATAAGCTAGAAAAATCCGTGTCTAAAAGCTTTTGCCACTAAAGATTTGGCTGCAGCGTGGTGACCACACTCGCATTCGTGGATTTCTCTTAAGATTTCCACTCCTTCTTCCAGAGATACACAGCGCTGAAACCCCCAGAAACACTCCGTTTATGGAGCTCACCAACAATAGTATAGGCTTTTGCTCGTCGGATAATCTGCCGGCTCAGCACCTTGTCTTCGGGTAATTTGCCATCTAGCAAATAATCGAGGTAGGGTTGAGTACAGCTGGGAATTACAACTAGAACTGCTATCAAAGGTGAGTCGGATTTGGTCGGATATTCCTCATCTACTCCCTTTATCGAGGGAACTTTAAGGTGCTCTAAAAACGCGCCATCCGGGACCTCTTTCCGCGCAGAGCCTATCCGTGATAGTGCATCTGCTTCCTCATTTTCTGCTCGAGGGATGTGTTGAACTTCAAACCCTTCGAACAATTTAGATAGATCATCTACGACAGCTTTATAAGCTGCCATGTGTTTATTTGCATTACAAATATCTGACACTTGCTGAGCAACAAGATCCGAATCTCCGTAACACATCAAACGTCAGATGCCAATATCCTTAGCAATCCGGATTCCATGCCGCAGTGCTTCATACTCGGCAATATTGTTTGTCGCTGTGAAGTGGATCTGCAACACGTATAAAAGGTTATCTCCTTGGGGTGATTTGAGCACCACGCCAGCCCCCGAGCCCCCTCGAGCCTTAGACCCATCAAAAAAGAGGGTCCAATATTCTGACTCGGGGAGGACCATGTTCTCCTTCGTCTCTATCCAATCAGCGACAAAGTCAGCAAGGATCTGGGATTTGATTGCTGTCCGGGGTTTATACTCAATATCGAAAGCTGCAAGCTCTATGCCTCATTTGGCGACGCGTCCTGTGGCGTCACTGTTGTTGATTATATCTCTCATGGGAGCTTTGCTCACCATGGTAATTGGATGCTCCTGAAAATAGTGTCGTAACTTACGACATGCTAGAAAAACACCGCAAGCCAACTTTTGATAGTGCGGATACCGCTCTTTTGATTCTGTCAGGACCTCGCTGACAAAGTACGTCGGACGCTGCACCAGATGCTCCTGATTTTCCTCTGGTCTCTCCACCACCATGACGATACTAACGACCTTATTTGTCGCAGCAATGTAGAGCAACATCGGTTCCTGAGGTTCCGGCGCTGCAAGGATAGGAGCAGATGAGAGTACTTTCTTTATGTCTTGTAGTGCGGCTTTAGCTTCGTCAGTCCAAACAAAATCCTTGGTCTTTTTCAGGAATTTGTATAATGGTGCGGCTCTTTCACCAAGCCGGCTTACAAATCGACTGACCGCAGCGATGCAGCCAGTTAATCTTTGTACGTCCTTCAGGCGAGTTGGCCTGGAAATATTGAGTATAGCCTTGATTTTGTCGCGGTTCACCTCTATGCCTCTTTGAGACACGATGAAACCTAACAATTTTTCGGCTGGTATTCCAAAGAAGCATTTCTTCGGGTTAAGCATGATGTTGTATTTTCGTAGATTGGCGAACGTCTCCTCTAAGTCGGAAATCAGTGTTTCCTTCTTTTTGGACATTACCGTGATATCATCCACGTATGCATGTACATTGCGTCCGAGTTGGTCATGGAGGCAATGCTGCATCGTGCGCTGGTACGTAGCTCCTGCGTTCTTCAGCCCAAAGGGCATCGTAACAAAACAGAAGGTTCCGAAGGGGGTTATGAATGAAGTTTTGACTTTGTCAGATTCCTTCATCCGGATTTGTTGATAACCAGAATATGCATCGAGAAAACAGAAGAGTTCCGAGCCTGCCGTAGAATCGATAACTTGATCAATTCTAGGCAGAGCGAACGGATCTTTAGGAAAAGCCTTGTTCAAGGCAGTATAATCAATACACATCCTTAAATCAGTGGTGTCCTATTTAGGGACCATTACAGGATTGGCCGACCACTCAGTGTGGATGACCTCTTCTATGAATTCGGCTAACTCGAGCCGCGCTAGTTCCTTAGCTATTGCCTTATGCTTTTCGTCACCAAACCGTCGTAATTACTGTTTGACGGGTTTAGCGTTCGGGTTTACATTTAGAGAGTGCTCGGCAAGTTTCCTAGGTACTCCGGTCATGTCAGATGGCTGCCATGCAAAGATATCTTGATTTGCTTGGAGGAACTTGACGAGCGTGCTTTCCTATGCGCTACTTAGGCCTGCGCCTATCTGGGTCACCTTGGAGGGGTCATCATCCTTCAGCGGCGCCTTCTTCGTCTCTTCTGATGCCTTGAACTCCGGATTTGGCTTTGTCACCTCCTTCTTTGTTGCGGGCATCTCGGACGGATCTATGCTCTTCTTGATCTCCTGGTACTCCTGGGCGTGCATCACGGCTTCGGCAAAGGCGGCATTTCCATCCTTGCACTCTCGTGCCTTCTTCGGGTCTCCCTTGATGGTGATCACGCCGTTGGGACCTGGAATTTTCATCATATTGTAAATGTAACACGGACGAGCCATAAAAGCCCAGTAAGTCGAACGTCCGAATATAGCGTGGTATGCGCTCTTGAACGGGACCACTTCGAAGGAAAGTGCCTCCGTCTGATAGTTCTTTGGAGTTCCAAAGGTAACATCCAAAGTAATCTCTCACAGGGAATTGGCTTGTCTTCCTGGGACAACTCCGTATTAGATCACAAAGCTGTGGTTCGGCTGGGTCTCCGAGATCTTCATCCGGCGTAGCGTTTCGACATAGAGAATATTGATGCTGCTACCTCCGTGCATGAGGGTCTTGGAGAAACCATAACCGTCAATGAGTGGATTGATGATTAAGGCGTATTTTCCTCGCCTGTGCAACTTAGGCGGATGATCAGCGCGGTCAAATGTGATTGCCACTTCTGACCAGTCCAAATATTGAGGGACAGCCGGAACTGTTGCATTGAGCTCATGGAGAACTGCTTGCTTGACCTTTGCTGGTTGAGATCCGAGGAAGGTGACGTAAGTGTCCTTCTTGGTGGGAAAAGTCTTCTTCCCTTCCGACTTGGGATTTGAAGCATCAGCTTCCTCCATGTCGGAATCTTCCTTGGCCTCTTTGTCTTTTTCGGGATTTTTCTTTCCCTTCTTCCGCTTAGCTTTGTAGCCTGCGGTATCATCTCTTTTGATGTCGTCATTGAAACGACATTCAACGTTGGTGTGGGACGAGCCCCCATTGGCGTCTAAGTGATTCACACATGGGTTATTGGCAATGTCGGCCCAAGAGTAGGTTTTGCCTGGTTGCTGTTCTCCTCTACCTTGGACCTTTGAAGTCCCACGGCCACGCCCGCGGCCACCGCCACGTCCTCCTCGTCCTCCAGACATGGAAACAGTAGTTACCACTTCTGTTTCCGTGTTGGGTTTTTCTTCCGAGGTATTTTTGCACTTCTGAGCTTGTTGCTTTGTTTTTGCTGACTGAAGCACAGCTAGGACGTTGAGTAATCCCTCTGCATCGTCATCAGCATCTGCGTACTTGCTCGCTGTTTCTATCATCTCTCCCAGATTAGTGACTTTGTCACACTTCAAGCGGTGACGTAGTAGACCAATTGGGAGCCTGCAATGAAAGCTTCAATTGCGGTTTGCTCGTTTACTCCTTCACAGGAGTTCTTGGTGCCGATCCATCGTCCGAGATAATCTTGGCAAGTTTCTCCGGCTTTCTGGGTGCAACGATGTAGGTCTCCGACCGAACAGGGCCTCCGATATGTGCCTTTGAAATTACGAAAGAACGCACTTTGCATGTATACCAGTTATGGATGGTGTTCTCTAGAAGTTCATTGAGCCATGATCGCGCCGTCTTCCGCAACATAAGTGGGAGATATCGGGTTGCGACTAGGCTGTTTCCGCCTTTGGTGATGCAGCAAGCTTGGAAAAAATCCTGTAGCCAAGTGTTTGGCCGAGCAATGTCATCGTAGGCTTGGATGTGTCTTGATATAGCAAATCCTTTCGGGAATCTTGTAGCTCTGATGCATGGTCCAAAGCACTTTGGGCCCACGTACATGTCATCGTTTTCATAGCGCCGCGCCTCTATGTTGGAATTGATCCTGTGCCTTGCATCGTTCGGGGATAGGGATCGTCCCGAATGTCGGCTGTGGCTGCGGTGCCGGACTTCGGCTTCTGCCACCACCTCCTCCGCCATGTCGTCCTCCTTGTCCTCCGTGGGGGCCGTTGTGATGACTGTGTGGTGGAGAGGGTGGTGCAGCTGGATAGTTTCTGGCTGATCGCCAGCCTCCATCCGGAACGTCATTATCCCGGTTCCGGGGAGGATCTTGACTATGATGAGCCCCCTGCCGGCTTGTACCAGCATGGTTTTCGTCGTTTCTTCGTCCGTTGTTCCCACCATGGTGAGGCTCAGCCGGACGGCTTGTGTGTCTAGGAGGTGGCATTTTTTGACGGTCCTCCTCCCGTCGTTTTTCTTTATCTTCTCCCCTTCAATTGTTAGATTCTCGTCGGGGAGGGTTCATCGGATTCAGGGCAGCAATGACATCTTTTTCAGCCGCTCGAGCGATGTTGCTCTAGTTACGCGAAGTTTTGTGATGTTGTCCTGAGGATCCGGTTCTTGAATAGTTGTCTTCCCGGTGTTCGGGGTGATGATACTGCGCCCGGACATAATGGGATCTTACGCCAACCCATGCCGGATCTGTGCGACATTGGTCAGAATTCGAGACCAGCTTTTGACTTCCGGACAGGGCGACCTTTTGCTGCTCCAGTCCCTTGTTGAGTAGTTTGATACCCAAACGGATCTCCTCCGGTCCTGGATTAGCCGGTAGAATTTGTCGGGCTGCCACGATATTCTGTACTGGGGTTGGGTATACCCAATCCCCGTTGCTATTTTTCCGTGGCTTCCCCATCTCATCTCCAAAAAGGACGGCATGGACACGTGGGAATTGGTTGTCATCTATGTGACGCTTCCGTGTCTTCTGATGTAAGTGAGACATGTATTCCTTGTTTGACATGCGTTTCTTCACCTCGATGTTTTTGGCTTCATCGAGGAGTTGTGGACGATGCGCTTCTAGGGCCTGTGCCCTTTCATCCAGCTCATCTGCAGTAAGCTCTGTGGCTGTAGGGATAGGTGTGGTTAATGTGGCATCGATGAGTTTACGCGCACCTTCGGTGATCACGTGTCCATCCATCGATGCTTCTTTTTTCGGCTCTTCTGGGATAAGCGCTCCATCCGAGTCTTCCTCGTATTCCTCGGCGATCACCTCCTCTGTCAGAGGGTCTTTTGCCAGGGTCTTGTTTTTCTTGTTCTTCTTCTTTGCCTTCTTAGCAGCACCGGTAGCAAAGACGGCTTTGGGTCCGTTTTCTGGAGTCAAACTCTGACCGGTACTTTCGGACATCTGGACTTCGGGATTGTCTCCGACGTCCATGTCATCCTGCGCTTTGGGGGAGTGTTCCCCGGATCCTTCATCCATGGCTTCTCCTTCCTCTGCAGCTTTGGAGTTGTACTCCTCTTCATATTCCGCGGAGAACTTTCAGAAATCTGCTGACGTCATCGATTCATCCGAGGATGCGGGTACGTCGGCGTTTGTTCCAATTGCCTCCAGCACAGAGTCGGTGTTTTCTCCAGCATCGGCAGAGCCGGATCCAGATCCCACGTATCCGACGAAGTGCGACGCGTCCTTCCTGAGGTACCTGCGGCTTTCGCGATCAGCCATATCGAAACTTTTGATGGTCTTGGGGATTGCATCTGCGCTTTCGCCCTGCAGTATAATACGTTTTAGTGTGTACCTTAGAAAAGGTCTATCTGTCCCGACATCATCAGAGCCAGAATCAGTGTCGTTGATATGCTCCTCCTGGATTTCGACTTCCGTGGGTGGGTCGATCTGGGATCCGGCTTCTCCAGGGAGATCCACTCCAGATTCGACTTGGACCGTAAGGTCTTCTTCAGGCTCAGATTTCTCCACTATCTTCGCAACTGGTGCGGGCTGGGTGGGATTAGGGTTTGCTGAGATCCAGAACTCTGCCGCCTCCGCGGACAAAGGGGACCCAGAAGATTCTTCTGCCTCTATCATCACCGCTGGGGTGGGTTGGGCAGGTTCAGCGAAACCGATTTAAACATCGATCTCGCCAAAAGACATGATTGTGTAGGCAGTCACGGCCTCCCTAGCCGGAATCCAAGTCTCGTCGAGAACGATGAGAGTGACGTCGCCAGCGTAGAGGATGCGACCGACAGCGATGGTCTCGCCGATTCCGATTCTTGCAGATTTCGTCCGGAACACAGATCCGAAGCTCACTTGCCCCACGGTGGGCGCCAACTGTCGTCAGATTGAGGACAAGTACGCCATGAGGGGGTCCTCGAGGCGCGCGGAAGAGAGGGGTGTGAGACATACGGTATTCCGGGACGGTGGGCACACAAGTTTACCCAGGTTCGAATCCGCGGGCTTTGGACGAATCCTACTCCTACTAGCAACCCAGTAATACGGCAGAGCCGGAATATGGGTTACAAGGGTTTTGCCTGTGCGAGTTGAGATTGTAGACTATTGAGGTTATGCCATAAGGCTTTCCCTAGATGGCTTATGTAGATATCCTGCCTAGAGTTTACAGGAGAGATCTATCCGGCTACGTTTAAGAGTCGGTTACAGAGTACATCTTGAACTACAAGTAACGTCATGGGCCTAAGTCGGTAAGTATTCTGGGTCTTTCCGTAGCCGGATTGGACTCCGTCTTTCTCCCTGACTGGGCCGCCCATGAAGCAAAGCTCTAATCCGAAGTGGGCCATCCTGGTCAGTGAGGAACTGTGAGGATACCCGGAAAGTATATCCCCAACAATAAGCGTGTATAGATTGCTGAATTTCCCACGTGATTAATGCAACACTATTTTTTAAAAAGGGGGTGTAATTCTAACTTAGCGGAGAAAAACATCGACAATTGATGTGGCCGATATCGGCTTCGCCCGTACAAAAGTTCTTCGTTTCTCGCTCGAGCATTAAATTATGATATTTTAGTTACCAATGAGAGCAATAAATCACGATTAGACTCACTCGACGGGACTTCAAAGGACCAAATCCATATCCTCGCTGGCCTTAATATGAGTCACAAACAATCGTACAAATTCTATCGTACATATAGCATTGCTCATAGTTACCACTAGGCTAAAGCTCTAGCTAGCATGCGGGCCACTCGATCTAGAACTTAGACTCAAGGTTTAGGCAATGTGTACATGTACTAGCGGTGATCTAATAATCATATAATGTTCTAATACTAGCAGCGGTGATCTAATAACCACTCCCTCCGTTTAGAAATATACGGTATTTTAGCTTTGTGAAACGAATATATCTATCGCCGCACGAGGACCGCCACGCCTGAGCAGTGAGCAGGACCACTTGTGTGCGGGAAGAGGACAGGGCTGCCGCCTGCACCGCATGGACAAGGACCCGGCGACACCCACACCGGCAGCAGGTGGGAGGGGGTAGGGAGATGGGCGGAGCTCTGGCAGCGGAGATTGGGGCCCCCGGTCGCCTCGCTCGGGAGCCGGCGCGGGGAAGATGGGGTTTTTTTCGTCGTGAGGTTAAGTTTGCATGCGTACATTGACTTTTTTTTAGATAAAGTGAATATATTAATATCGCGAAAATATCGATTACACCCGATCTTTACAACAACAAAATGTCGTAAACACGTACGGCCAAACACAACCATATTATAAAAGAACAAGAAGAAAAGAAAAACAAAATACCCCGCTACAATGATCAAGACATTGTAGCCGCAACACAAAACACCGTCAAGACAGCACCCAGAGCCCACACTCATAAAATAATACATTCAACAAGGTTATTATAGGCACAACCAATTAAAACTAGACATTGGGTTTTCATCCTGAAGCAAGGTCGTTCTCTCAAAACAATGCCTTCAACAAGTCCACTGCCCGAGACAACCAGTTAAGTCTAGATCCTGAAAGATTGGACCCTGTACTCCTCCTGTGCGTCTAGATCCTGAAAGATTGGACCCTGTACTCCTCCTGTGCTCCTGCTTTCGCTTGCCATTGTCCCTGCTACAAGTTAAGAATCATTAGGCAAGGTCCTCAAAGCCATGAAACACAGCCTGTCATCACTAGCCTCAAACCTTAGTCGCCTGATATTCTTCACCATTGTCTCCTCCGTGGAAATTGAAAACCGACATGTCCCATGATGGCAACATACATCGAAATTTTGCGTCGCTCCTTTCTGATATGAGAACATATGACCGAATCCCATCCGATCCAGCAATTTACAGGCAAATTGTGCGCAAACGAGATTGCCGACGGAGCCTACCGGAACTTGTCACTGGACAGAAAATGAGAGCCGACATCAAGCAGACCAACATCCAGGAACGAGTAGACCCGAAGGATCACCCCGCTTATTGGGCAGATCGGCAGCCGCCCACGCCGCCGCCCCCCGGCCAACCCCCTCCGGCGGAAGAGGAGGCAAGCGTATGATCAAACCACACACATACACGTCATCTTGCTGGTTGCCGTCCCGAGCAACTTTCCCATACGTCGCCGTAGCGAGGCCGACCGTGAGCAGCGAACCGCCTCCCCACGCACCTCCGGGCGACCGATACCCGCACCGATGGCTGGTCTAGGTGAGATCCTAGACCTACAGCCGCCGCCTCCATCTCATGCGTAGACGCCCAAAGGGAGACCACTGCTGCCACACGACCTAGACGCCGCCCCATCGCCGTGAGCAAACGATCTCCACCCCGCTTGGACGCGACGACCAAGGGAACACTGTTGCCGCCGCAAGACCAGGGTCGTCGCCCCAGATCCCGCACGCAGAAGACTACCGCTGCCATCCGCAACCGCTACCGGTGATCCGCCACCACGAAGCAACACCTGGCACCTTCGTAACCGGCCTAGATTGATTTCTTCAGACCCGGTCTGGGTGTAGAGCATTGCACAGTGTTGTGATGCGTATATACAGTACGTACGAAGAGCTGCACGTCAATACGTCATGCCACCAGCAGATCGAGGAAGGCTATGTGTGGACGCCCGGACGCCTAGGACGCGTCGACGCTACCACTGCCCGCCTCAGGCTATCTCGTACTCGTCGCCGACATGCTCTACCGCGACCTCGTCGTCGACGCGGTGCCGTGTTTTGAGCGCCGGGGTGGCCTGCAAGACGAGTGAGCTGACTTTGTGCGTGAACCTGACGAGCTCGTCGCAGTTCTCGTGTACCGCGGACGATTTGGGTGTGGTGCAGCACGGCTCGATCAGGGCCATGGTGTTCAGCGCCACCCCTCCAACTGGCTGCACGTACCGGCGGTCAGCCGTGACCTGCAAGGCTGCAAAGCCTGGTCCCGGCCACCGGATATAAAAAGAAAAGTAAGAAGGAAAAGGGAAAAGGGAGTACTAAGTACTTCTGTAGCTGACATGGGGGCCGGGCAACGAGGCGTCACCAAATTCTGGCTACTTTTATTTTTGAGGGAAATTCTGACCGCTTGATCGGTCCAAAGCGGGCTGCGGCCGAATCCCCCTCGTAATCGGAATTGGAGTGGTGGGACCGAATAGACATGTACCGGGGAAATCGAAACGGACTCCAACTCCTACGGTCCTCCCGGCCTTGCCATCCATATATACTCCCTCCCGAGTCCCCACTCCCCAAGAATCAAACAAGTCAAGCTCGCAAGCTGAACCAAATCATCTACAGGTCCTCCAACGCCAACACGCCCAAGAGTTCTCTTCTGCTAGCGTGCGGAGTTTTCTCTGGCATGGAGCCGCTCGAGAAGCCCTGCACTGCCACAGCAGACGGTTCGGCACCGACGGCGGCAGAGGTGCTAAAGCCGGCGGAGGCACCGTCCGACGGAGAAGAATGCCCCATCTGCATGTGTCAGGAGACGGCAGCGGAGACGGAGTGGAAGGAGACGCCGTGCGGGCACAGCTTCCACGGGAGGTGCGTCGGGACGTGGCTCGAGCTTCAGTGGTTGTTTGGATAGCAAATTTTAGTGGTGGATTTATAGAAAACCAGTTTTCACCTGAATTTTAGCAGAACCGGTTTTGAGAATTTTTCTGTTAAGAACCAGTTTAAGAAAAACTATGTTTGGATTAAAAAAAAAGGCTAGAACTGGTATATGGATACCGATCTACCTCAAAAAGAAATCCTATCTTCTCTTCGGGGGAGCTCGACATGACCTTCCACTTCCGATTCCCCACGGCTGGTTGCTCCTGTCGCTGCTCTCGGGAGATTGCTCGAGTCCACCTGCCTCGACACTGAGTGCTCGATGAATGACATGCAAGGTGAGCATCAAGCTCAGCCTGCCACTGCTCCGCGGCCAGTCCGATACGGCGACTCCTGGCGCTCGGTCCGCGTCATTGAGCAGGAAGTCGTCTGGCACCAGCAGGATCTTTCAGCACTTCGACAGGGAAAATGAAATGACGAACACTCCATGACGAACGCGAGATCATGCCCAACGTCGTCGTGAAGTTGTAAATTGGTGCTACTTGACTACGACTGTTGCACCGCCGCTCAGGCTGGACGTCGCTGCTGCGTGCAGGCAAAAACTCGTCGTGGCGGATGGCGGTGTGCCTATCGGCAGTTGTGCTGACTACGGAGGTGGCCGTTGAGGACGGTATCGTGGATTCGTAGGTCTCCAGCAGCCGCCTGGCCATCTCCGAAGATGAGTCGTCGTGCAAGCCATGGCCAGGAGCCAAACGCCGGCGAAGGACGGCGCGCAGGCTCAGGGCACGTCCGGGACCAGGAGTCGACCGAGCTCGGAGACCTGCAGCTCGACGGGATGTACAAGAAGACGGTGTGGTCTCCGCCATCCCTCACCGAAGGTCGCCGCCTAGGGCCTGCTCGAAATCCGTCGCATTGTGGTTTTCACAAAAACGTCTATTAGTCGTTTTTGTCAATACGCGTTTTCTTGGCTTTGTGGAAACCTAGTTTTCCTTATCCAAGTTTTAGTTACTTCACCCAAACATAGTTTTAGTTTGTTAGACCGTTATTTTGGCTTAAGGAAAACAAGTTCTCCTAAACTCACGTATCCAAACAAGGCCAGGGAAGTTGCTCGATCTGCCGGTGCCAGCTTCTGGTAGTACCACCTGTTGTTTACCGCCCTATTAGTATATTCGCAATGCTTATGGAACTAAGGGAAAGGGGTCCCGCGCCATCTTCACCTCGAGATGACATTTTTACGTGGCATCCGTAGGAATTGATTGGAAGTGTTGAGCGACATGTAAGAATGCAGTTTATTATGTAGTTCCGCTATGTTGTACTGATGAGAATATATACAGCTAGTTTATCTTTGAAACAAATTTTTATTTTATCAATACATGAAAGAAGTTCACATACATAAGTCATTCCACGAAAAACGATATGTTTTGTCGGATGTCTTTTTTGCACAAGTCATCCAAAATGTTCATTTTTCACGAAACGACTTTGCGCGCATCTAAAACTTGAAGTTCTACGTACACATATTTTTTCTGAATTTTTTTAGCATTTCAAATTTTGATAAAAATCAAATTCAAATAAAGGCTGCATATGAGCTCGGGAGCAAAATAGCCGCGTCCATGAGCGCATAGTTTAGATCTGTTTTCTTTACTAGAGACTTGGCTTTCGAACTAGGCGGCACCATGGCAAGCTCGACCCATAATGATCCCAGGCTCCCATATTTTCGCATTTCACCCCTAGAATGCTCTTTCATTCCCGTCCCTTCTAATCCCAGTCCTACGAGGTGAGGCCACACGGCGACGACTGCCGGGCCAGGGAAGTTTTCTCGTAATTTCTCCGATTCCTCGGATTTTTATGTGAGGCCATCGATCGATCCAGGGAATTGTTTGCATGACGTACATTGGCCATTAGTTGTTACTGGCTCTGTCTGGTCAGCGGGAGAGAAAGCAAGCTTACGATGCTTTGGATGTTAATGTTTTTGCAGGATACTAAGCACCTATATATATTATATACATTGTTTTATACTCCCCTGTACAAGCGTATAAGATAAGTTTATGAATAAGTAATTCTGTTTTGAATAGCCGGCGGGAGAACTTACTTTTCCGGCTATCATATGAACAATGAGCTAACACAACCAACAATCCGAACGGATGAAAATGACTAGGCAATTTATTTCAACACACACCCTACGTATTTGCCCTTTGGCCTATTGTGATGTGTGTTTGAGAAGCCGTAATATTTGTTTTTAATTTTTGCGTTGACCAGGATTTGATCTTAGGACCTTCTGCTCTTATACCATATTGAATTGCATGCACTAGCCAACGCAACCAACAGTCCGAACTGATGAAAAAGGCTAGGAAATTTATTTCAACAGGTAGTATCTTCCTCGATAAAGGAGACAAATGAATATTGAAATTTCTGTCAAAGATTAAAAAGAAAGCAAAAAATTATTTGAGTCACTGTTGGCCACCATGAAATTACTCACCATCGAAGAGTCACCGATGGGTAGTCATCGGCAGAAAATTACTACTGCGAAAATGTGTCAAAAAAATGCCGAGAAAGAATAATCCTTGATGAATTACAATAAGAGAATCACTCACCTTCGAGTGAGTTACAGTGTACCCAGTCATGCCCCCTATATGAGCTCCGGCGTGAGCAATTTTTAGCCCATATAGTGAGACGCCGGCTATTTTCTTAATTTAAGACGGTTAGTATACCCAGTCACGCCTCCTCCTAATATATTCAATTTATATCTTACATTGCGATTCTGCATCGCCAACTCCGTGCCAACCTAATCTACGACGCCGCTTTCACCGCCACTATCATCGTCCTCGCCATCAGCGCTATCGCTGCATCGTCGCCCTCCTCCTCCGTGTCAGAATCGAGGTCGACGATCCTGACGGCCTCCGCCCTCCTCATGAGGCGGCGCGCCTCGTTGATGGTGGACCGTACGCCCGCGCACTGCCTAGAAGCGCTGCCTCCCTTTGGGGTTGCGCAGATCCAGGTGGAGCTGCTGCCGGTGATCTAGGCACAGCGCGAGCTCCTTCGCCCGCTCCTTATTGAACTTCTTCGGCCAGTACACGCTTCTGGGCGCGTACCGGGCTATCACCCTCTTCCGCCTCAGCAGCTCGCGACGACGCTCCTCTATCTGCATCGCCAACTTGGCGACACGCAAGGGCAGTGCCACAGGCACGCCGGCGTAGTTGAGCTCAAAGCCGGTCGGAAGCCTCGCACGCGGCGGCACGAGGATGTCGTAGTGGACGAACATCACGGCCTCGTAGAAATTGAGTTTGGGCATCTCCATGGCGGCGGCGGCAGGTGGTGGAGAAAGAGAGGGAGGGGCGTCTACATATAGCCGGGAAAAGGGTAGGAAGATTGAGCGGGAAGCGGCAAAAAGAACGGGAACGAAGCTTTCTCCCACTTCCAAGCTGCCCCGCGTCGTTCTCAGCTCCATCCGACGCCCCCCGCTAGCCCTCCTGTAGGTTGGGTTCGGCCTGGGGGCGCCGTATGTCAAACCGGGCCGCGCCGGCGCGAAAAAAAGTTTTGTGGGGGGGGGGGGGGGGGAGGGGCGGCTGGGCGCGATTTTGAGCGGCGGCATCCCCATAGCCCTTTAGGGGGGCTTTAGGGCGCTCGAGTGGATATGCTCTAATATGAGCAAAGTTCTCATGCCATGAGCAGATTGAAGAAATCGAAATTAAAACAAGAGAATAGAAATTAAAACAAGAGAATAGATACTAATACGTTAGCATATTATAAACCACCTAATAATATGAACAAATCATAATGGGTGAAAGTTCTCGGTGGCCATCTCTATGTGAGCAAATACTAAAAACAATTCATTCTATGTGGCCATCTCTACTCCCTCTTATGAACAAAAAAATCAAACTAACAATCTTAGCTATGCACATATTCTATTACTATACATATGAAGGATTACTATACCAATTCTAAAGCTAAAGATCAATCAAATATGTCATTGCTCCATAGTAATTTACAATCCAATGGGATATAGGCTTTGAATGAATTTTGCAAGCAAGTGGCAAATAACTTGAAATTAATAGAAGGGACTCGGAGGACAGTACCTAGGAAGTGATTGGGGGGAGGAAATCCCCTAACTTCTCCTTTAGATCTTGGGTCTTTTGGTGGATATTAGAGGAGGGGAGAGAGAAGAGATGCCGCCGCCATCCTTCTCCGATTGGGCAGATGGGGAAAAGAAACGAGGGTGGGTCAGGTCGTTTCGGCTCTAGCTCTAATGCCTAGGTGCGGCGCCGCCTGCCATGGCGTTGCAGGCGGGTGCGGCTCCGTTCAGCCGGGCGCCACAGCCTGGTGCTATGTCCGCCCACCGAGCCAGCGTGGCGGTTTTGCAACGCCAAGAAGGCTGGCACCGCAGGCACTTGTGCAGCGCCGCCACATAAGCAACACTAAAGGGTTAGGACTTGTGATTTTTTGTTGAAAAAGGTTTATTACTCCCTGACATGGGTATACCCTACAGGTACTCGAGCTTGGTATATACGGCCTAAGTACGTACAGGTCCACGGTGTCGCCAAGGCCCAAATGAAGGACTCGAGTAACCTACGGACTCTCGATTGCTTGAAGAACAAGCAGAAGCTAAAGATAGAAAGTTTGAAGAGGAAAACCCTAATTTGTAACCGACTCGACCTGCTAGCCGAGACCTAGCCTATCTATATAAGGGCTAGGAGGGGGCGGCGAGGAGGACACACCCAACCTTAGTTTCCACAACCCTCGCCAGATTGCATCTGCACACCATTGTAACCTTCGGTTCCTTCGATAATTCCACGAGCAGACAAGCAGAAGTAGGGACCTCTATGAGGCCTGAACCTGGGTAAATCTTTGTCCCCTGTGTGCTTGTTTGCTAGCCGATAGATGTCTCCAGCGCTACTTCCTTCTCCAAAACCCAAGTCCATAACAATAGGCATTGATGAGTTAAACCCTCGTCAATTGGCGTCGTCTGTGGGAATTGGGAGTGCTGATGTTGCGGCTTCTTTGGCCCCATCAACTGCGATCTACAACTCTGCAACAGCGGAGATTCGCCAGCTCTTCGGCGCGTTCGACTTCACCGTACACACGCCGGCCACTCGCCCGGTCTTCGAGTCCGTGGGCGACGGAATCAACCTAGCGATCGGGAGCTTCCGCTTCCAAGTTGGTCAGATGGGCACGCTTCGCATGCCTGATCAGCCGACAGCACCGGCGATTGCCCCAGCATCATGGTTCCCTCCATCGATCGGCACCCTCAGTGAGCTGAACACCCCGACAACAGTCGAGAACACGGTCAGCGACAGCAGTCGCGACTCTGATCTGAGCGATCTGGCCACTGAAGATGGAACATACGGTTTCGGATCTGAGAGTTGTGGAAGCAGTAGCTTCCCCAATCACTTCATGTGCGCCGTCATCAACGTAGGCGATACCTCTGCCAATCGCGACAACATTGGCAATCGCGGTAACGAGACCGACCCGCCCAACGGCGGCAACGGTGGCAATCGCGGTAACGGAACTGACCCGCCCAACGGCGGCAACGGCGACAACGGTGGCAACGGCGGCAACGGTGGCAATCGCACCCCCGTCGATAATGGAGGAGCAGTCGAACCTCCAACCATAATAAATGAGCAAACCGGCGAACGCGTCGTAATCAGGCTCAACGAGCAAGAATGGGCTCGCTGCCGCGAGGCCCTACGAGGCGCTCCTCTACCCTTCGGATCCCCACAGGAACTACTGATGGGCTATCACTGGCTCCTGAAGGAAGAATTCAAGTGCCAACTACAAACAATCGCGCAACTCGAAGCATGTAAAAAGGCAGCGGGCGAATCGAGCCTTCGTCGCGCTGGGCTCTCCTCCCACGGAGGATCCTCCTCAAGGGGCAACGAGTACCTCGCCAAGAAGAGGCAATCTCGGATGGCCCATCTCACCGAGCAAGAACGCATAGAAGCTGCAAAAGTCCTCGACTTCAGCTCTATGACAGTCGAGACACGGGGCAACGTGGTCCCTAAAACGCCGCAGGCTACGGTCATAGCAGCCACCATGTACCTCCTCAACAACCAGCCGCCAGCTGGAGATCCCCGAGCCGCCATGCACCAATCTATGATCGCGGGCTTGGGATTAATCGAGGCCGCTCTTGACAAGGAGCCAACACCAGACCCAAAGAAGGGCAAAGCGCTAGCAAAGCGCTATTCCTCGTCCTCGTCCAGCAACGACAGTCACGACCTGTCTCGACGCTGCCGCTCACGGCGACACGACCGTGACTATGATGCGCGTGACAACGTCACGCAGGGAAAGATCGACAAATCAAGAGCACGACGTGCTCGGTCGATTGACTCAGAAGAGGAAGATGTGGAGCTCTGTGGCGCCAGATGCTTCAGCAGATCCATTAGGCAGAAACAAATGCCTAAAGGGTTTAAACTCCCATCGGAGAACCCGAAGTTTGACGGCCTACAGGACCCGAAGATCTGGCTGGAGGACCACATCTCCTCCATTAGGCTCCACGGAGGCAGTCGAAGCACGGCCATGCAATGCTTGCAGCTACAGCTGCAGGGCGCCGCCCGAGCATGGCTCAACAACCTCCCACGCGGATCCATTCGCAGTTGGGACGAGCTGGTTTATAGCTTCGTGCGCAACTTTAAGGGCACATACAAGCATCCTGCATCAATCGAAGAGTTGAGATGCTGCCAGCAAAGATCCGGCGAATCGCTGCGCTCCTACATCCAAAGGTGGTCCATCATTAAGAACTCCGCAGAAAACATCTCGGAGGATCGCGCGATTGACGCATTCAATGGTGGCGTCCGCCGCTTGGAACTCAGAGAGGAGCTGGGCTGCTCAAAGCCCAAGACCATTGACCACCTGATGGAGATCGCGAATCGGTGGGCCGATGGAGAAGATTCAGTGAAGAATCGCGTTCACTCCGACGAGGAGGAGGAGCTCGAGCGCAGACGCGATCGCCGAGGCAAGCGTCGCATGCGCATTTACAATGACCACGACGACGTCAACATGGTCGCGGCTGGATACGCCAAAAGACGCGACGACAACCGCAACAGCGGATACCGTAGCGGCGGATACTGCGACTCCGGGAAAACCACGCAAGTGTGGCAACGCTGCACTCGCGACGAGGCACCGGCAAGCTCCATTGAGGACAAACTGTCCGGGCCATGTACGGTGCACTTCTACATCGACAAGCATGATGGCAAGAAGAAGTCCAGCCACCTCCTCAAGGATTGCCGCGAGTTCCTCAAGCTACACGAGGGACTGGTTCAGATGAACCGCAATGCAGTCGAAAGAGGCTACGGAGCCGCTCCAAGCGCCGTGGCACATGGCGCTCCGCCACCTCCACCTGGGCCACCCCCAAATGCAGCCACACCAGACCAGCACCATGGAGGCGAACCGTACCCACGAGCCATGGGCACCATGATGATCCAAAAGGGACGCCCCTCCAATAGGGTGCAGAAGGCCATCACTCGCCAAGTCAACTTGGCCACACACTCGCCACCATCCACCACTGAGTACCTCAGTGGAAGTGAGTCCTGCATCACCTTCGACAAACCCGACCATCCGCCTCAGGTACCCTGTCTAGGCCATTGCCCCCTCGTACTCGAGGCACAAATCGGAGGCTTCGACATGAGTCGCGTCTTCATGGATGGTGGAAGTGGCATCAACCTTATATTCGCGAGTACCTTGTGAGCAATGAGGACCCCCCTAACTTTCCTGGAGGCCTCGGACACAATGTTCTACGGCATCATCCCAGGAAAAGGCGTATACCCCCTGGGCAAAATCAACCTCGACGTCATCTTCGGCACACCGAAGAACTTCCAGCGCGAGCGCATCAACTTTGAGGTCGTCGACTGGCCCTCACAGTACCACTGCATCCTCGGGCGCGTCGCGTTCGCTAGGTTCATGGCAGTGCCCCACTACGCCTACCTGCAGATGAAAATGCCAGGTCCCAATGGCATCATCACGATCAACGGGAGCTTCGAGCGATCTGACAGTTGTGACAGGGAATTCAACAGAATTTCCTAGTCCTTCGGCATGCAGGAGGAACTCACGAGACTAAAAAAGACGACAGACAACAGTCTGCCTCCCTTGAGCCGGCCAAGCTCACTTGATCTCTCCTTCGACTCATCGGTGCACACGAAGAAAGTGCAGGTCCACCCATCAGATCCCGCCAAGACGGCCCTCATCGCCAACAACTTGAGTCCTGCATAGGAACTCGCGCTCGTCGAATTCCTCCATGAGCACTGGGATATTTTCGCCTGGTGTCCTGCGGACATGCCAGGAGTTCCTAGGGAATTCCCCGAGCACGCACTCAACGACAACCCCGACGCAAGGCCAGTCAAGCAAACAGTTCGGTGATTGTCTGAGCCACGAGCGCAGGTAGTTGGAATGGAGATCAACAGACTCCTCGAAGCCAAGTTCATACGCGAGATCAAGGAAAGCACTTGGCTCGCCAACACGGTGCTGGTACCAAAAAAGGACACGGATATCCTATGGATGTGCGTGGACTTCACCTCTCTGAACAAGCACTGCCCAAAGGATCAATTCCCGTTGTCGCGCATCGACCAGATCATCGACTCCACTGCGGGATGCGAGCGCCTCTGCTTCCTCGACGCCTACTCAGGCTATTATCAGATTCGAATGAAGGAGGAAGATCAAGAGAAAACAGCATTTACAACGCCCTTTGGTGTGTTCTTCTACAACACAATGCCCTTGGGCTAAAGAACGCGGGAGCCACCTACCAGCGGTGCATGCAGGCTTGCCTCAAGGAACAACTGGGTCGCAACATTCAAGTCTATGTCGATGACATAGTAATCAAGACCAAGGAGGAAGTGATGGCTCAATGCACGGCGCCCCGAAAAATGCTTGTTGGCGGTGTTGGTGTAGAGCTCGTTGGGAACCCCAAGAGGAAGGTATGATGAGCACAGCAGCAAGTTTCCCTCAGTTATGAAACCAAGGTTTAATCGAACCAGTAGGAGCAAGGAAACACCCCAAAGGTGTTACTAGCTGAGCTTTGGCAGGGCGCACTACCGGTGCTAGTAGCAACATGGAGACCTGCACAACACAACCACAGAACTTTGTCCCCAACTTGCGATGAGGTTGTCAATCTCACCGTGTTTTGCGGAAAACAAAGGATTAAACGTATCGAATGGAAAGAAGTAAAAGTTTGCAGAAAGTAAACACAAAGAAGTAAAAGATTGTAGATTGTATGTAAAAGACAAGGACCGGGATCCATAGTTCACTAGAGGTGGCTCTCCTAAGATAGATAACATGTTGGGTGAACAAATTACAGCGGGGCAATTGACAAATACCGAGAAAGCAATACATGCATATACTAATCATCTTGACTCCTCTGAGACTTGATTGGGCAATACAACATAATACATAGACCGCCATCCAACTGCATCTATGACTAATAATCCACCTTCAGGTTATCATCCGAACCCCCTCCAGTATTAAGTTGCAAGCAACAGACTATTGCTTTACGAACTGCGTGTAAAGTAAACAATACGATTGTTCTATGAATAAAGGATTATTGTTTTCTCCCTAGTAGCAACAGCACATCTAGTACCTTAGAGATTTCTGTCACTTCCCCAGATTACCAGAGGCATGAACCCACTATCGAGCATAAATACTAACTCTTGGAGTTGCTAGCATCTACTTGGCCAAGATAGCTACTAACAACGGAAAGCATGCAAGATCTCAAATAACAAAGACATGATAGAATCAATAATCAATCTGAAATAGCATCTCAATATCCATCGGATCCCCGCAAACACAACATGTATGGATTACAAATAGATGATCTTGATCATGAACGGAGCTCACAAGATCTAAACATGAAAGCACAAAGGAGGAGAAACCAGCCACCTAGCTACTACATGGATCCGTAGTCCAAGGATGAACTACTCACGCATCACACCGGAGGCTTGCATGGTGATGAAGAAGGCCTCCAGGGTGAATTCCCCTCTCCGGCAGGGTGCCGGGAAGAGCTTTAGATCCCTCCTGATCTAGGGATGGAGATGATGGCGGCTACAAACTCTTTCGTGGATTTTTGATCGGGTACTTAGGGTTTTAGTCCCGAGGGCAACTTATAGGCGGAAGGAGAGGCCGAGGGGGTGCCGGGAGCAGCCACACCACCCCCTGGCGTGGGCCAGGCCTGGCCGCGCGGCCAGGTGGTGTGGTGGCTCCCTGGCCCTTCTCCATCTCGTATTCTGGCACTTGATCCCTTCCGAAAAAATAAGCACTTTGGATTTTGTCCCGTCCAATTCCGAGAATATTCATTTTCTGACTTTCCTAGAACCAAAAACAGTAGAAAACAGGCAGCTGGCACTGTGGCTCTTGTTAATAGGTTAGTCCAAGAAATCATATGAAAAGTACTCCAAAGTTGGAACAAAACACAAGAAAGTTGATAAAACCAAGCATGGAACATCAAAAATTAATGATACATTTGCAATGTATCAACATCCCCAAGCTTAACTCCTGCTCATCCTCGAGTAGGTAAGTGATAAAAAGAAAGAATTTTTGAGGTGACATGCACCATCAAAGACTTGATCAAAGTATTTGCAAAACATTCAAGGCTGGGATCATAGTACTTCAATCATAACATGAAAGACAAAGTTCTAGCAATAAGCAAAGAAGCTATGATGCAATATGAAAAGGCACAAACAAAAGATTCATGAATAACAATGCTTTTCAAGACGTTTGTTTGTTTCACATAAAGAAAACATAACATAATAGTATTCAGCTTGTCCCTAAATAGAGTAGCAAATATAAATGCATAGGACACCTTCAAAGTTCATAAGAGTGACTAGATACAATAGTTTCAAACAAGAAATAACAGGTTATGCATCAATCAACTAGTCTTGGGACAATGCACATAGAACTAAGAATGGCCACTATGCTCTCAAAGTAGGTGCATAAAGATAGAAGATGGAGACTCAATATAATGGTGGAAGAAAGGCCTTTTGTAAAAGGAAGTAGGGCTTCAAGTCTCATAAAGAGCTTCCAAAAATTAGGGTACTTATAGCTTTCAGCTCTCATTGCCCCTATCATAAACATCTTGAAGTGATTAAGGTTAAAGTGAACAAACTATGGTGTACATGCTTGACGAAGTATAAGTCAGAAATCTCATGTCCCTTGTATACAAGGGCCGCTCCTCATGCTACTCAAGTTTAGTCACCGGTAAGTTCTTGTCATTGTATGTACATGTGTATCATTGAGAACCGCCAACGGGGTACCCCTTGCCCGATGATACGGAAGAATCCCCATATCAAAATGACAAGGCAAGCAGACAACGAGCATCTCAGCATTCTTCTTATTTACCATGGGAATATGGTGCTTTTTTCTCTCTTTCCTCTTTTCATAGTATCTCTTTTTTTTCTCAATATAGGACTCTTTTTTTATAAGAAGAATGCTTCATAGACAGCTCATTATGGTTACGCTGCAGGTTTCCACCATGTCAGCATGGATTAGACCAGCGGCCCAGGCATTTCTCTAACACATATACATAACTCCATGGACTTACAAGCTCCCCTTTCATTTCACACCGACGACATCCATATACAAAAGAGCATGATATCAGGTACAAGTACCAAGTGCAATGTTGAAAGCGTTCCCCATGAAAGCATGGTTCTGCTAATTCCCAACAAATAAGTGCAAGCATATACAACATAGACGACACAATGGTTCAAGTTTATTAAGGGCAAGTAAAGTAAAGTGTGCCTTCAAGTTTGTGAGAGCTTTAATCACTAGTTTTCTCATAACAAGAGGAAGGTAAACAAAAGCATGAATATACTTGTAATAGCGTAATCTAGTAGGTAGGTATGGTGGACTCTTTGGAATAACTTGGTTTAGGGAGTTGGATGCATGAGTGGAACTCATACTTGGTTGTGGAGGCTAGCAAAAGACTGGGAGCGACAAACTAAGAGAGCAATAATGGTCATAATCATGTAGAGCGACAAAACATCATTGATCAAAGCATAAAGTGATACTACAAGTTGAAAAATAAAGGATCATAAAGGCTTATGGTGACTTGTGATAGTCATAACATGGTGTGAGCATGTGCCAAGTCAACCCAAATAAAGCATCAAAGGAGAACACCACTATACTATGCTTTAATATGCTAAAACAACACATGATTCATCCAAGGCACATTAAGCAATCTCAATTGTTTATAACAAGTCATGCTACAGCAAAGAATACTAAGCATAAAGCCAAAACAATATCAAGCATGACATGACAAAGCATAGGCCACAGTCAAAAACGAGCTCTTGTTACCACATAAGTATGAACTTTCCTACTCTTTTCCAAACCAAACTATTTGCAAACCAATGTATGAAAGAGGGGGTCCAACCAATTTATTCAGAAAACTAAGCAAACAAAAGCAAACGAAAAACCAAAAAGAAAACGAAAAAGAAGACGCTCCAAGAAAAACACAACTGTGCATGAAACAATAAAAATGAAGCGTTTGGAAGAAACCTGGGATTTTTATTGATGGAGAAGGGGAATGCCTTGGGCATCCCCAAGCTTTGACGCTTGTACTTCTTGGATATTTCTTGGGGTGACACGCGTGGCATCCCCAAGCTTGAGCTCTAGTCCATCCTTCATCTCATTACTCATTCCTTCCATACACCTGAAAATTTTCCTTCATACAAAACTTCACACAATCTCATTAGCAACATTAGTGCACTTAAGATAAATAAGTCTCAAGGTTCAGTTCTAACTCCAAATAAACTTCCATTAGAATACTAGCTACTGTAGAACTTCCCTCAAAAATCTCAATTCCCCAAAAGAACTCAAGAACGAACTAACAAGAAGCAAATGCAGAAAATGGCAGAAATCTGTCAAAACAGACCAGCAGGTAAAGGCGAATTTTTTCGAAGACCTTCTATTGCTCAAATCAAAAAGTGTTGAACTAACGAAAGTTAGATAACAACCTGGGGCAGAGGCACAACAAATTACAGATCAATCCGACATACAGATCTCTCTCAGGAATTTTTACGGTGAAGCACAAAAATCTGTTTCGGGACAGCAACTTTCCCAATCATTACTTCTCTCTCATTAGAGGTTACTCTTGGCACAAAAAACAAATAAAAAGGATAAGGAGAGGTTATTACAGAGGTAATAACTTCCAAGACTCATCTAAAACTCTTGGGTTATCTCCCAACAAGTACTTTTCTTTAACGCCTTTAAGTTAGGCATGATAGTTTGAGAAGATGCTCACATAAGAAATAAGAATTGAAGTAAAAGAGAGCATCACGAAGCAAATTCAAAACACATTTAAGTCTAACCCACTTCCTATGCATAAGAGTCTTGTAAGCAAATAAATGCACAAAGAACAAAGTGACAGGCATATGAAGATAAAACAAAAGTAACTTCAAAACTTTCAGCACATAGAGAGGTGTTTCAGTACCATTAAAACTTCTACAACCATATTTTCCTCTCTCATAATAATTTCCAGTAGCCTCATGAATAAACTCAACAATATAACTATCACATAAGGCATGCTTTTCATGATCTACAAGCACAAGAGCTTTATTATAAACATTTTCAAAGGAATCCTCGGGAACATAACATTCACCCTCCTTTGATAAGCATGGGGGACAATCAAATAATGTAAGGGATAAAGAGTTACTCTCATTAGAAGGTAGGCATGGGTAGATCCATTCTTCCTCCTTTTGTCCATCACTATCCTCCTCTTTTTCATCTAATGAGCTTTCAGGTTCAGCAATTTCTTCTTTCATGGAGGTTCTAGCAGGTGGTGGTTCATCTATTACCTTAGCAGTCATAATACTGTTCCCAAATAGGAAACTGAGTGAGCTATCCATAATGAAATAGTGATTGGAGTAGAGCTAGTCATAAAGGCAACTTAAGAAAGGAACTAATTTTTTTGTGTTTTTGAAAGAACAAAACAAGCAAACAAAGAAAAAAGAAACTAAGCAAAACAAAAACAACAAAGTAAAGAGATTGGTTGTGAGGGACTCCCCTTGTGAAGATGTCCTTGACTCCCCGGCAACGGCGCCAGAAAAATGCTTGATGGCTCAATGCACGGCACCCAGAAAAATACTTGTTGGCGGTGTTGGTGTAGAGCTCATTGGGAACCCCAAGAGGAAGGTATGATGAGCACAGCAGCAAGTTTCCGTCAGTTATGAAACCAAGGTTTAATCGAACCAGTAGGAGCAAAGAAACACCCCAAAGGTGTTACTAGTTGAGCTTTGGCAGGGCGCACTACCGGTGCTAGTAGCAACGTGGAGACCTGCACAACACAACCACAGAACTTTGTCCCCAACTTGCGATGAGGTTGTCAATCTCACCGTGTTTTGCGGAAAGCAAAGGATTAAACGTATCGAATGGAAAGAAGTAAAAGTTTGCAGAAAGTAAACACAAAGCAGTAAAAGATTGTAGATTGTATGTAAAAGACAAGGACCGGGATCCATAGTTCACTAGAGGTGGCTCTCCTTAGATAGATAACATGTTGGGTGAACAAATTACAGCGGGGCAATTGACAAATACCGAGAAAGCAATACATGCATATACTAATCATCTTGACTCCTCTGAGACTTGATTGGGCAATACAACATAATACATAGACCGCCATCCAACTGCATCTATGACTAATAATCCACCTTCAGGTTATCATCCAAACCCCCTCCAGTATTAAGTTGCAAGCAACAGATTATTGCTTTACGAACTGCATGTAAAGTAAACAATACAATTGTTCTATGAATAAAGGACTGTTGTTTTCTCCCTAGTAGCAACAGCACATCTAGTACCTTAGAGATTTCTGTCACTTCCCCAGATTACCAGAGGCATGAACCCACTATCGAGCATAAATACTAACTCTTGGAGTTGCTAGCATCTACTTGGCCAAGATAGCTACTAACAACGGAAAGCATGCAAGATCTCAAATAACAAAGACATGATAGAATCAATAATCAATCTGAAATAGCATCTCAATATCCATCGGATCCCCGCAAACACAACATGTATGGATTACAAATAGATGATCTTGATCATGAACGGAGCTCACAAGATCTAAACATGAAAGCACAAAGGAGGAGAAACCAGTCATCTAGCTACTACATGGATCCGTAGTCCAAGGATGAACTACTCACGCATCACACTGGAGGCTTGCATGGTGATGAAGAAGGCCTCTAGGGTGAATTCCCCTCTTCGGCAGGGTGCCGGGAAGAGCTACAGATCCCTCCCGATCTAGGGATGGAGATGACGGCGGCTACAGACTCTTTCGTGTATTTTTGATCGGATACTTAGGGTTTTCGTCCCGAGGGCAACTTATAGGCGGAAGGAGAGGCCGAGGGGGTGCCGGGAGCGGCCACACCACCCCCTGGCGCGGGCCAGGTCTGGCCGCGCGGCCAAGTGGTGTGGTGGCTCCCTGGCCCTTCTCCGTCTCGTATTCTAGCACTTGATCCCTTCCGGAAAAATAGGCACTTTGGCTTTTGTCCCGTCCAATTCCGAGAATATTCATTTTCTGACTTTCCTGGAACCAAAAACAGCAGAAAATAGGCAGCTGGCACTGTGGCTCTTATTAATAGGTTAGTCCAAGAAATCATATGAAAAGTACTCCAAAGTTGGAACAAAACACAAGAAAGTGGATAAAACCAAGCATGGAACATCAAAAATTATAGATACATTTGCAATGTATCAGGAAGCCTCCCTAATCGATGATTTGCGCGAAACCTTCGCCAACCTCAACCGCTACCGGATCAAGCTCAATCCGAACAAATGCGCCTTCGGCGTACCATCTGGGCAGCTACTCGGGTATCTCATTTCCGCGAGGGGAATCGAGGCAAACCCGAAGAAAATAAAAGCCATATTGGCCATGGAGAAGCCGAAAAACATAAGGGGCGTTCAGTAGCTGGCTGGACGAATCGCGGCCCTCAGTCGATTCATCAGTCGGATGGGCAAAAAGGCGCTGCCCTTCTACCAGCTGCTCCGCAAAGCTGAAAAATTCGAGTGGACCAATGAAGCGCAAAGAAGCATTCGAAGACCTCAAGCGCCTGCTATCCACTTCGCCAGTGCTGGTGACCCCACGAGAAAGGGAACCACTATTGTTGTACATCTCCGCCACCAACCAGGTGGTCAGCATAGTACTCGTCGTTGAGGGAGCTGAGGAAAACAAGGTCCACGGCGTACAACGCCCCGTATACTACCTCAGCGAGGTCCTCACACCAACAAAACAGCGGTACCTGCACTACCAGAAACTGGCGTACGGTGTCTTTATGACCGCCATACGACTGCGCCATTACTTCTAGGAACACCCAATCGTGGTGGTCAATGATGCCCCGCTGGGGCATATCCTCAACAACCTCGATGCCATGGGGCGAGTCACGCTTTGGGGAATAGAACTGTCTCCACGAGACATCACATACGAAAAGCACGACACAATCAAGTCGCAAGTTCTCCCTGACTTCCTCGTGCACTGGATGGAGAACCAGCTCCCAGACAAACCAGACATGTCCTACCTGTGGACAATGCACTTTGACGGGTCCAAGCGGAAGGACAGAGCAGGCGCATGTGTCATACTGACATCACCTCAAGGGGACAAGCTGAAGTACATCCTACGAATGCAGTTCACAGCCTCCAACAACGAGGCTGAATAGGAGGCCCTGTTGCACGGGATGAAGATGGAAAAAGCCTGTGGCGCCAAGAGGCTCATATATACGGCGACTCCAAGTTAGTCGTCAACGAAACGATGCATGAGTGCGACACACTGAATGACAACATGATCGCGTACCGTGACCTCTACGACACACTCGAAGGAGACTTCGATGGTTGCGAATTGTGGCACGTAGGTCGCGAAGGCAATGAAGAGTCGGACGCACTCGCCAACATAGGCTCTACCTGCGCCCCCATACCACATGGGGTATTTCTCGAGCGCATCTGCGAACGCTCCATCAAGACAAAGGCCACAGAGAAGAAAACAAGCGCAGCAACGGACTCGGGGGCTACGCCACCCAATGAGCCAATGTCACTCGATGACTTGGAGCTGGATACAGGACTCGAAGGACCAATGAGTGTCAAGATTATTGAGCAATCCTGGACGCAGCTGTATATCACGTACCTCCTCAGCAAGAGGCTACCGGACAATCCGACAGGCGCACGGCACATCACGCGGCGATCCAAGGCATTCGCTGTTATCAACGGCGAACTATACAAACACAGCATCATAGGAGTACTCCAACGATGCATCTCCACGGCCGATGGAAGAGCAGTCCTCCTCGACATCCATGAAGGGACCTGCGGGCACCACGCCGGCAGTCGCGCCCTTGTTGCCAAAGCTCTACGAGCTGGATTCTACTGGCCTACGGCCATGCGCAACGCCAAGGACATCATCCAAAAATGCAACGCTTGCCAGCGATTCACGGACAAGCCGCACGCACTCGGCGCAGAGCTACGGCCAATCCCATTGGCCTGGCCCTTCACGCAATGGGGACTCGACATGGTCGGCAAACTTCCAAGGTCCTCACGAGGAGGCTACGTCTACCTCTTGGTCGCAGTCGACAAATTCACCAAGTGGATTGAGGCCATGCCAGTAACCAACCAATCAGGACACATCGCAGTAAAGTTCTTCGAGTCCATCGTCTACCGCTTCGGAGTACCGCACAACATCATCACCGACAACGGGACGAACTTCACATCCAAGGAGTTCCAAGAATTCTGCGAAAACCTGGGGATCAACATCAGCTACGCCTCGGTAGCACACCCACAGACAAACGGTCAGGTGGAAAAATCAAACATGCTCGTCTGCAGCGGCATTAAGAAGCGACTCCTCCGACCACTCGAACAAGCCACGGGGTTACTGGCCGGACGAACTGCAATCTGTACTCTAGAGCCTACGCACAACTCCAAACATCACCACATGCTACATGCCATTCTTCATGGTGCACGGAGCTGAAGTAGTGCTACCCGCCGAGGTACGGTACAAGGCGCCGCGCGTGGTCGCTTACAGCGAGCAAGAGTCATCCCTCGCACTCGAGGACTCCGTCGACCTCCTTGACGAGGCAAGGGAAATCACCGCCGAAAGATCCACGATCTACCAGCAGAACCTGCGCAACTACCACAGTAGGAGGCTTCGCCCCAGATCCTTCGTCGAAGGCGACTTGGTCCTGCGACTGAAGCAGCAGGGGCATCTCAAGCTCGAGTCCCCCTGGGAAGGACCGTACGTGATTACAGAAGTAATCCCAGGTGGCACCTATCGCCTTCAAGATTTAAAGACAGGAGTCGTATACTCCAACCCCTGGAACGTCGCACAACTACGACACTTCTACCCTTAGTCGCTCTTTACTTTTTACATTGCAAATAAGGCTACTCAGCTAAGGCTACTTAGCCACACATTGTACCTCGCACTATTCTTCGAATATATAAAGATAAGTGCCCTAAAACTCTATGTTTTCCTTTACTTTTCAAATTTATCTACTCGGGGGCTGCGCCACCCTATATACATCTGTTCTACGAACCAAAACGCGATATCCTGAGTAGCTGGCACATCAATCGAAACCCTTGACACAAACATCAACCTAGCTGCAACGCACCTGACAGGTTGACAAGGGACTGCGATAAAAGCATGAACAGGCTAACGAAAGGGACTCGCATAGTGCGACGCACTTCATGCTAACAAAGCTCTTTATACATATTCGACAATAAATTATACACAACATTTATACGAACTTTACAACACAAGTACACTTATGTGCAGGATACAAAGTAGGCTACTACTGCAGCAAGGGAACGTTGGTTTGTTCCTCGAAGAAGTCGACGATCTCTTCTGCTGGGCGATCCACCGCCTGGTAGTGCGGCACCATATTCCAGGCAGAACCTGCTAGTGGTGCAGGCGGCCTAGATGCAATTGCCGCAACATCTACGTTAGGCCTGTGCAGTCGCACCATTGATAGAGCAGCCTTGGCACCAACCACCAACTGTTGCCTCACGCACTCGCGAACCGCGGTCAGATCTTGAAACTTGGCAAGGAGGGCCAGCAAGATTGATGGAGTATCATCCAGCGGAAACATCGCCCGATAAATGTTCTTCAAGCATGACTGCGACTTCTTCAGAAAGTGCAGCACTCGCGACGCACGATCCTGCAGGGTCGCCAGCACAGTCGCACGATCATGATCTACCCAGAAGTATCCACTCTCTTGAAGTTGCTCCTGGGTAAGATCATGCATGCGAATGGCAATTCTATCCTTCTCCTCCTGCGGATGACGCGTGCTGACAACTACACGAAGCAGCAACAGCAGCATGAGTACAATGTACCACTGCGAGTGACTACAAGGAAAAGATGAGAGCAAGCAAACTAACACTTGAATTGGTCGCCCAGCTACGTCACCTCGCCAAGCAAATACTGCTCCCGGGCGGCGGCTTTCTCCGCCTTCGACTTCCATACATCCGCGTTACCGCGGAGCACGGGCAACTCACGCTCCAGCTGCTTCACGCGGTCACGCAGTCGCGAAAGCAACGACAACTCATCTACCCTAGAGCACGGCGGTGCCACGGTATCATCAAGAGTCGGCGAGTCCTGAGTTTCCCTCAAAGGATCACTTGATGTACCCTACAACAAGTCAAGATAGAAGCAAATAAGACGACCAAATCAACACAAAGACAAAAGGATCAGATGCATTCAAGACTAGCAAAAGTATCAGCAGATACACTCGCCAGCAGGCATGTTCTTAAACAAAACGACATAAACTAATTAACTATTACAAAGCTAACTAAGGAGCAACTGGCTTCTTCGACGGCTTCGGGGGCTTCATCGAGTCCGTGGCAGTGTCAGCTGCCACTGACTTTCTGCCAGCCCCTGATGCCGCCGCTTTTGCCGCCTTCTTGGCGCGGTGTAGCTCTTCAGAATACTTTGCAATAGTATTTATCAACTAAGGCCCATACTTGCCACAGGCAGTCGCGAAAGGAGCAAAGACTACCTGCTGGCCGTTCGCGCTAACAGCCATCGCCTTTGACACAGCGACAGGATCAACCTCGACTCCGTGGGCCTGCACCATGGCAAGCGACATGGACGCGCCAGCCACGCAGAGTGAGTTCTTGTAGCTGGAGGGTACACCCCCGGCGAGTGACTCCACCAGCTCGCCTATATTATCGATTAGCTCCGCCTTGGGCATCAGCTCCTCTCGGAGACAACTAAGGGCGCCCTTGGCCTTGGAAAGCGTATCCTGGACAGCGGCGCTACAGTCCTCGACTGCCAACAGCGCACCCGCTAGAGCATCATCGCGACGAAGGGCCTGCGGGTCGAAACTCAAGTCGCCAGCATCTGCACATAAATCCACGCATGGATAAAACATCAGTGCCAACGGCAAAAAAGTCCAGCAGAGAAGGACAACGATATCCAAAGCAAAATACCTGAGAGGGCCTTGGCGATTGAGAAAAGTTGTTCCTCGAACAACTTCTCCCTGGTTGCGAAGGAGGCACGCAGCTCCTCTTTGCGCCTTTGCGCCTCGTCACGCGCCACGATTGCCTCATCGCGACCCTTCATAGCCGCGGCGAGGGTTTTCTCCATGGTGGCAGCATTGCGCAGGAGGGCGTTATGTTCGGCTACAAACAGAAAGGGATTGACTGTCAGCCGATCATATCAAAAAGGAGATGAAAAAAGAAGAAGAAGTGCAGGACACTCACTTTCAACCACGCGATGACGCGTCTCCAGCATCGCATGTTGGCGGCCCATCGCAAGCACTTGCTCCGCCGAGTGCGCGGCTTCCTTCACAAGGAGCTATCACACAACAAGGAATCGGCAGAGGCAATAGATAAGCATCGACTGCAACATTAAAAAGGAGAAAAACTACACTTACGTGGTCCTCCAATGACTCCGAAGATGTCTGCTGCACCGTCATCCGAGCAACCATTCGATGCTCCCCTGCATGAGGAGAACTGGAAGAGTTGTGCCCGGAGTGGGCCGCCAATGGAGGGGAAGGAGCGCGCTCGACCTCTTTCTTGGCCCTTGAGGTCACGACTCCTGATTCCTTCCAAAATTGGACATCGCCAGAAGATGATGACGCCTCTTGACTGCAAGACAAAAACCACATCAAGAAAGGGCAAACCCAGAGACGAGCCATCAAGGGCAAAAACAGAGAAGAGCAAATCAACTAGAAAACTTACCAATCAAACTTGTCAAAGTCAAAGGTGGCTTCCCCCGACTCTGACGAAGACTCCTTGGGCAATCGCATCTTCTTGCGAGAAGACGGTGCCATGGCGCTCACAGGAACGGCAGGAATTGGCGACTCCGCACCAACACCCGTACCTTCCAGAGTCGAGGGAGACGACGCATCCGAATCCTTGCTGCGCAAATGCTTGCGAGTATCCGGACTACCGGACTCGGGGGGCTTCCTCCTCCACATCAGAAGGGACAATTGACTCCGACTCGTCCTCTTCCAAAGCTTCACGAGGGATAATCCCCTCAGGTAGAGGGGGCATACAAGGTGATACCACCCAATCCTGCACACAGACAACACATTCAGCAAATAGCAAGTAAACAACAGAGAAGCAATCGACAATTTTAGCTACTGCGTAGAACAACCATACCTCAGGAGGAGGGTTCGAAGCATCAAATGGAGGAACAACTGGCTCACTGGGGAGCACATCCTTGACGGTGTACTTGGTGACCAGTCGAACCCTCTTATCCACCTCACTCGTGGACATGCCATCGGCAGACACGCGAGTGGCATCATCAGCGCCAGCCCACTAGAACATGGGGTGGACTCTGGCTTGCAGGGGCTGGACGCGACGATGCAACCAAGTGTGAATGAGGGTGCAGCCTCCCTCCTCTGTGCCAATGCGACTTTCGAGGTTGCAGACGCGCTGGTATAGCACATCTGTCTCCGCAGACTCGCCAGGCATGACTACATTCTTCCAGGAGCGCATCCTCCTGCACGGCGTCGCGGGATCAAAGGGCGTGAATCTGAAGTGATCACCGTTAGCCTTCTCATTGCGGATGTAGAACCATTTGTCTCTCCACCTTTGGACGGATGTCGTGAGCTTGATGTTGAAGTAGGTGGTGGATGGGTCGACATGGATCCCGCAACCACCTACATCGTAGACTAAAGAGCCAGACGCAGATTGGCGCTTCAATTTGAAGAGGAGCTTGAAAAGGCCGAAGTGTGGCTCGATTCCGAGCCAGCACTAGCAGAGAGTGATGAAACAAGAGATATGGAGAATCGAATTCGGGGACAGCTGATGGAGCTGAAGCCCGTAGAAACAAAGAAGGCCCCTAAAGAAGGGGTGAAGAGGCAAGGAGAAACCACGAATGATAAATGCTAAAAACATCACTCGGAAACCAGCAGGAGGAACAGGAATTGTCTCACCGCCGGACGCGTGCGTCGGCGACTGTGCCGGATAGTGATACATTGCAAATGTATCTATAATTTTTGATGTTCCATGCTTGGTTTTATCTACTTTCTTATGTTTTGTCCATACTTTGGAGTACTTTTCATATGATTTCTTGGACTAACCTATTAACAAGAGCCACAGTGCCAGCTGCCTGTTTTCTGCTGTTTTTGGTTCTAGGAAAGTCAGAAAATCAATATTCTCGGAATTGGACGGGACAAAAGCCAAAGTTCCTATTTTATCGGAAGACTCACGGATCCAGAAGCAGAGACGGAGGAGGGCCAAGGCCTGGCCACACCATATGGTGGTGCGGGCTAGCCCTGGTCGCGCCACCAGGTGGTGTGGGCCCCCTGGCACTCCACCGACCTTGCCTCTTCGCCTATAAGAAGCCTCCCGATGCATAAACCCTAAAGAATCAAGCCTCCAGCCACGAAAAGTTCCGCAGCGCTGTCGCCACCGAAGGGGAGATTCGGGGGACAGAAAGTCTCTATTCCGGCACCCTGCCGGGACGGGGAATTGCCCCCGGAGCCATCTCCATCGATCTCCACCACCATCTCCATCACCATTGCTGATTCCCATGATGAGGAGGGAGTAGTTCTCTCTCGAGGCTAAGGGTTCTACCGGTAGCTATGTGTTATCTCTCTCTCTATGCATGATCATATTGTGATCATGAGCTTTGTAATCTATAGATCTACCTTGCTACTCAAGTGCTTTAATAGATCTCTACTCTTCCCGTGTGTGTGAAAGTGACAGCGTGCACACCATGGTGGCACTTAGGCTAGAGATTACAAATACTTGTTATGAGTTATATTTGGAGTTGGATGTCTTTATGAAATTGTGGTGTTTGTTGGACTCATCTAGTACTCAAGGTGACAGTGTGGGGTTTTCTAGATGGGAAAGGCTTACTTTGAGGTATGCTGTTATAGCCCTACCGTTGATTAGAGTGTTCAACCGGAGAGTAGTTAAGAGTAGTATCATGAAGATAATATATTTATATGAGAGTGTTCACTAGTGAAAGTATGATCCCTAGGCCTTGTTTCTAAGCATTGAAACACCGTTTGCTACTAGATTTGTTACATGTTTGCTTGCTTCCTTCTTTATTTCAGTTTGCCTTTAGTATTTTCACGCCATCAAGCTATTTTCTATCACCATACCACTTGTATTTCACTATCTCTTCGCTGAACTAGTGCACCTATACACCTGACAAGTGTATTGGGTGTGTTGGGGACACAAGAGACTTCTTGTATCTTGATTGCAGGGTTTCTTGAGAGGGGATACCTTTGACCACTCCCTGAGTTCGATAAACCTTGGGTGATCCACTTAAGGGAAAACTTGTTGCTGTTCTACAAACCTCTGCACTTGGAGGCCCAACAACTGTCTACAAGAATAGAAGTGCATAGACATCAAGCTATTTTCTAGCGCCGTTGCCGGGGAGGAAAGGTAAAAGGTATTCACACCAGAGGATTAAAGAAGGAGAACCTCCCATGGCAAACGCCTATTTTCTGGCGCCGTTGCCGGGGAGGTAAGGTAAAAGGTACTCACATCCTCCGGTGTGAGTGCTCGAAGTTATTTCCTTTAGATTCTGCAATTTTGTCTTTTTGTTTCTTGTTTTCACTAGTTAGGCTTAATGGAAAACAACAACAAAATTAGAGAGCTTTATAGTATTTATCTTGAGTTAGGACATGAAGTGTTTGAAGAGAAAATTAAAAAACCTATGGAACTTTATTTGCATGCTAATAGCAATGTTGTTAGTATGAATTCTTTGGACACCATTATTGCTAATTCTATGGAAAATTCTAAGCTTGGGGAAGCTAGTTTTTATGAAAATGATCTTTTTAGTCCCCCAAGCATGAAGGAGAAAATTTACTTTGATGATACTATGCCTCCAATATATGATGATTACAATGATGAATATGATATTTTCAGTCCACCTACTATTGAGGAGAAAAATAATTATGATTACAATATGCCTCCTATATTTTATGATTATGGTGATGAGAATAATAATGATAGCTATTTTGTTGAATTTGCTCCCACTATAATTAATAAGAATGACTATGTTTATGTGGAGAGTATTAATGCTTTTATGCATGTGGCTCATGATAAGAATATTTCTTGTGATAGTTATATTGTTACTTTTATTCATGATGCTACTGAAAGTTATTATGAGAGAGGGAAACATGGTTTTATGTGTTTCAACAATATTAAGTTTCCCCTCTTTAGGTTGAAAATTTTGAAGTTGCACTTGTTTTGCTTTCCTATGCTTGTTGCTTTGTGCTTTCATGACTTGTTTCTTTACAAGCTTCCTATGCTTGTTGCTTTGTGCTTTCATGACTTGTTTCTTTACAAGCTTCCTATGCATAGGAAGTGGGTTAGACTTAAATGTGCTTTGAATTTGCTTCTTGATGCTCTCTTTTACTTCGATTCATATGTCTTATGTGAGAATCTTCTCAAACTATCATGCATAACTTAAAGGCGTTAAAGAAAAGTACTTGTTGGGAGATAACCCAAGAGTTTTAGATGAGTCTTGGAAGTTATTATCTCTGTAATAACCGCTCCTTATCCTTTTTATTTTCTTTTTGTGCCAAGAGTAACCTCTAATGAGAGAGAAGTAATGATTGGGAAAGTTGCTGTCCCAAAACAGATTTTTGTGCTTCATTGTAAAAATTCATGAGAGAGCTATGTATGTAGGATTGAGCTGTAATTGTTTGTGCTTATGCCCCAGGTTGTTATCTAACTTTTGTTAGTTCAATACTTTTTGATTTGAGCAACAGAAGGTCTTCGAAAAAATTCGTCTTTACCTGCTGGTCTATTTTGACAGATTTCTGCCATTTTCTGCATTTGCTTCTTGTTGGTTCCTTTTTGAGTTCTTTTCGGGAGTTGAGATTTGTGAGGGAAGTGCTACAGTAGCTAGTGCTCTAATGGAAGTTTATTTGGTGTTAGAACTAAACCTTAAGACTTATTTATCTTGAGTGCACTAATGTTGCTAATAAAGATTGTATGAAGTTTTGTATGAAGGAAAATTTTCAGGTGTATGGAAGGAATGAGTAATGAGATGAAGGATGGACTAAAGCTCAAGCTTGGGTATGCCACGCGTGTCACCCCAAGAAATATCCAAGAATTACAAGCGTCAAAGCTTGGGGATGCCCAAGGCATCCCCTTCTTCATCAATAAAAATACCAGGTTTCTTCCAAACACTTCATTTTTATTGTTTCATGTACAGTTGTGTTGTTCTTGGAGCGTCTTCTTTTTCGTTTTCATTTTGGTTTTTCGTTTGCTCGGTTTTCTTAGTTTTCTGAATAAATTGGTTGGACCCCCTCTTTCATACATTGGTTTGCAATTGTTTTGGTTTGGTTTGGTTTGGAAAAGACTAGAAAAGTTCATACTTATGTGGTAAAAAGAGCTTGTTTTTGACTGTGGCCTGTGCTTTGTCATGCCATGCTTGATATTGTTTTGGCTTTATGCTTAGTATTCTTTGTTGTAGCATGACTTGTTATAAACAATTGAGATTGCTTAATGTGCCTTGGATGAATGATGCGTTGTTTTAGCATATTAAAGCATAGTATAGTGGTATTCTCCTTCGATGCTTTATTTGGGTTGACTTGGGGCATGCTCACACCATGTTATGACTATCTCAAGTCACCATAGCCTTTATGATCCTTTAGTTTTCAACTTGTAGTATCACTTAATGCTTTGATCAATGATATTTTGTCGCTCTGCATGATTATGGCCATTATTGCTCTCTTAGTTTGTCGCTTCCAGTCTTTTGATAGCCTCCACAACAAAGTATGAGTTCCACTCATGCATCCAACTCCCTAAACCAAGTTATTCCAAAGAGTCCACCATACCTACCCATTAGCTTATGCTATTCCAAGTATATTCATGCTTTTGTTTACCTTCCAAATTAAACTTGTTATGAGAAAACTAGTGATTAAAGCTCTCACGAATTGGATGGCACACTTTACTTTTCTTGCCCTTAATAAACTTGAACCATTGTGTTGTCTATGATGTATATGCTTCCACTTATTTGTTGGGGCTTAGCAGAACCATGCTGTCATGGGGAACGCTTTCAACATTGCACAGGTACTTGTACCTGATATCATGCTCTTTTGTATATGGATGTCGTCGGTGTGAAATGAAAGGGGATCTTGTAAGTCCATGGAGTTATGTATATGTGTTAGAGAAATGTCTGGGCCACTGGTCTAATCCATGCTGACATGGTGGAAACCTACAGCGTAATCATAATGAGCTGTCTATAAAGCATTCTTCTTATAAAAAAAAGAGTCCTATATTGAGAAAAAAAGAGAAAAAGAAAAAAAAGATTATGAAAAGAGGAAAGAGAAAAAAAGCACCATATTCCCATGGTAAATAAGAAGAATGCTGAGATGCTTGTTGTCTGCTTGCCTTGTCATTTTGATATGGGGATTCTTCCGTATCATCGGGCAAGGGGTACCCCGTTGGCGGTTCTCAATGATACACATGTACTTACAATGACAAGAACTTACGGGTGACTAAACTTGAGTAGCATGAGGAGCGGCCCTCGTATACAAGGGACATGAGATTTCTGACTTATACTTCGTCAAGCATGTACACCATAGTTTGTTCACTTTAACCTTAATCACTTCAAGATGTTTATGATAGGGGCAATGAGAGCTAAAAGCTATAAGTACCATAATTTTTGGAAGCTCTTTATGAGACTTGAATCCCTACTTCCTTTTACAAAAGGCCTTTCTTCCACCATTATATTGAGTCTCCACCTTCTACCTTTATGCATCTACTTTGAGAGCATAGTGGCCATTCTTAGTTCTGTGTGCATTGTCCAAAGACTAGTTGATTGATGCATAACTTGATATTGCTTGTTTTAAACTATTTGTATCTAGTCACTCTTATGAACTTTGAAGGTGTCCTATGCATTTATATTTGCTACTCTATGAGGGACAAGATGAATGCTATTATGCTATGTTTTCTTTATGTGAAACAAACAAACGTCTTGCAAAGCATTGTTATTCATTAATCTTTTGTTTGTGACTTTTCATGTTGCAACATAGTTTCTTTGCCTTATTGTTAAAACTTTGTCTTTCATGTTATGATTGAAGTACTATGATCCCAGCTATCAATGTTTTACAAATACTTTGATCAAGTCTTTGATGGTGCATGTCACCTCAAAAATTATTCTTCCTTTTTATCACTTACCTACTCGAGGACGAGCAGGAGTTAAGCTTGGGGATGTTGATACATTGCAAATGTATCTATAATTTTTGATGTTCCATGCTTGGTTTTATCTACTTTCTTATGTTTTGTCCATACTTTGGAGTACTTTTCATATGATTTCTTGGACTAACCTATTAACAAGAGCCACAGTGCCAGCTGCCTGTTTTCTGCTGTTTTTGGTTCTAGGAAAGTCAGAAAATCAATATTCTCGGAATTGGACGGGACAAAAGCCAAAGTTCCTATTTTATCGGAAGACTCACGGATCCAGAAGCAGAGACGGAGGAGGGCCAAGGCCTGGCCACACCATATGGTGGTGCGGGCTAGCCCTGGTCGCGCCACCAGGTGGTGTGGGCCCCCTGGCACTCCACCGACCTTGCCTCTTCGCCTATAAGAAGCCTCCCGATGCATAAACCCTAAAGAATCAAGCCTCCAGCCACGAAAAGTTCCGCAGCGCTGTCGCCACCGAAGGGGAGATTCGGGGGACAGAAAGTCTCTATTCCGGCACCCTGCCGGGACGGGGAATTGCCCCCGGAGCCATCTCCATCGATCTCCACCACCATCTCCATCACCATTGCTGATTCCCATGATGAGGAGGGAGTAGTTCTCTCTCGAGGCTAAGGGTTCTACCGGTAGCTATGTGTTATCTCTCTCTCTATGCATGATCATATTGTGATCATGAGCTTTGTAATCTATAGATCTACCTTGCTACTCAAGTGCTTTAATAGATCTCTACTCTTCCCGTGTGTGTGAAAGTGACAGCGTGCACACCATGGTGGCACTTAGGCTAGAGATTACAAATACTTGTTATGAGTTATATTTGGAGTTGGATGTCTTTATGAAATTGTGGTGTTTGTTGGACTCATCTAGTACTCAAGGTGACAGTGTGGGGTTTTCTAGATGGGAAAGGCTTACTTTGAGGTATGCTGTTATAGCCCTACCGTTGATTAGAGTGTTCAACCGGAGAGTAGTTAAGAGTAGTATCATGAAGATAATATATTTATATGAGAGTGTTCACTAGTGAAAGTATGATCCCTAGGCCTTGTTTCTAAGCATTGAAACACCGTTTGCTACTAGATTTGTTACATGTTTGCTTGCTTCCTTCTTTATTTCAGTTTGCCTTTAGTATTTTCACGCCATCAAGCTATTTTCTATCACCATACCACTTGTATTTCACTATCTCTTCGCTGAACTAGTGCACCTATACACCTGACAAGTGTATTGGGTGTGTTGGGGACACAAGAGACTTCTTGTATCTTGATTGCAGGGTTTCTTGAGAGGGGATACCTTTGACCACTTCCTCCCTGAGTTCGATAAACCTTGGGTGATCCACTTAAGGGAAAACTTGTTGCTGTTCTACAAACCTCTGCACTTGGAGGCCTAACAATTGTCTACAAGAATAGAAGTGCGTAGACATCAGATAGCACTCCATCTTGACGAAGAAGGCGGAGATTCGACGACTTGATGATGGAGGGCCGCCACGCACCGTTCGTGACGCGAGTGCCTGCGGCCTTCTTCTTCCCGCCGGCGGCGGTGCTGGTGCCCGCAGCGGCGGAGCCGCCCTTCTTCTTCGCCGCAGCAACGGTGGTCGTGGAATCAGCCGCAGCGCCTCCCTTCTTCTTCCCCATTGCGCGACGGCGATGCGAGCGAAGAAAGTAGCTCGGAAAAGAGCGGAGCTGGTCTAGTGTCGTGGAAGAAACGAGCGCAGAGAAAGCAGAGGAGTAGCGGCAATGGCGATGGAAGCAAAGGATGAATGAGAGCAGATGAGAAAATTACCGTCGCAGCGCCGCTACTTAACCCCTGGAAGATGCAATCCAACGGCTCAGAAAAACCCTACTAGACGCGTGGCAAACATCGTGCTGGACACGTGGAAGAGTGGAAGCGCGAACCGTCCCTCCACTACTCCCATTACGCGCGGAAATCGAGGAAACACAGTTAAAATAAAAGATTACGCACGCCCAGTCAAATCAAAGTCAGAAAGTGGGACCCACTGCTCTTCACGTCCCGTCAAACTCGCTCACGCGGGCAACTGAGGTCATGAAAGCGGCAGCATTGACGTTATCAAAGCTACGCAGCAGAAAACTTCGACTATTTTAGTCCTTGATCGAGTCTTCGACTCCACCAAACACTCGGGGGCTACTCCCATAGGGAGCGCTGGTCGCGCACCCTACGATTTTTCTCTTCTTTTTTCAGGAACATGGACAATCAAAGGCAAACCCAACCACTCGAAATACGGTTCGACTATGGACATGGGTTACTCCCATAGGGAGCGCCGAAAACAAATTCGACTGAAACAAGCAAAAGACGACAGCGGTCGCAAAATGATTCTTTAGTCCCTGCTTGAGTCTTCGACTCAACCAGGCACTCGGGGGCTACTCCCATAGGAAGCGCTGGTCGCGCATCCTATGATTATTTATACAAAAAATTGTGTGTTGATAACAGCCACACTCGAAACTCATGGCGACACCGCCTCATAATTTTTTCCTACAATGAGACTGCGTCTCCTGGGTCAACCGAATCGTCTCCGCAATGATAAAATTCGGATGCCGCGCTTACAGCGTGAAGGTAAGACCTGAATAAGGCCTGGCAGCGCATTAGCTGCGCACTACCAGAAATGTATCCGTGCCTACAGGTACGATGAACATGCCTTGACGGACACGTCGAGTGCTCACACCCATATAACTGGAATTCGACTCCTATAAGACCTCCGCGACTTGAGTCGAATTACACCAGCACTTTTCGGGATTCGAGTCCGGGGACTCGAGATTGAGTAGATTGCATGCGTTGTTTCACCCCAAGGTGGTTAACTGATACCGATACTTCGGTTATATCAGGCACGTATATCGACAATCCCTATGACACAAATAAAGCAGTCGAAATATACTCATTCATGCACTCGAAAGACTTCAAAAGTCCCTAGTCGAATCTGCGATTCCACTGGACACTCGGGGGCTACTGACATGGGTATACCCTACATGTACTCGAGCTTGGTATATACGGCCTAAGTACGTACAGACCGACGGTGTCGCCAAGGCCTAAATGAAGGACTCAAGTAACCTACGGAATCTCGATTGCTTGAAGAACAAGAAGAAGCTAAAGATAGAAAAATTGAAGGGGAAAACCCTAATTTGTAATCGACCCGACCTGCTACCCGAGACCTAGCCTATCTATATAAGGGTTAGGAGGGGCTGCGAGGAGGACACATCCAACCTTAGTTTCCACAACCCTCGCCAGATTGCATCTGCGCACCATTGTAACCTTCGTGGTTCCTTCGATAATTCCACGAGCAGACAAGGAGTAGGGACCTCTACGAGGCCTGAACCTGGGTAAATCTTTGTCCCCTGTGTGTTTGTTTGCTAGCCGATAGATGTCTCAAGGATCCCTCATTCTCCAAAACCCAAGTCCATAACAATAAACATTGATGAGTTAAACTCTCGTCACTCCCACTTACCCAAATTAGCTTACTTAAATTTATCAAGATACGGGTGAATCTAATACTAAATCATGTCTAGATACAACCGAATTTAGACAACTAATTTGGGTCTGAGGAAGTATTTAAATTTATTAGGGTTATTTTTGTTTAAATTGCTCCGAAACTGCAAAAGTGAACCTGACGAGTGTGCCGCAGCTTTGGCGTTCCGCGAACGACGTGGGCATGGTGCGGCATGTACTCAGGGCCGCCACCTCCATTGGTTCCATGATTGTTCACGGCGACACGATATAATTAAAGAAGAAAAGCAAGAAGGAAAAGATAGAAAAGGATAGTACAGTAGTACTCCGATAGCTGACTAGCAGGCTGACAAGAGGGGCAAGAGCTGGGCCAGGGACGCTTGGTTGACCCACGGTGGACTGCGGCCAAATCCCCCTCGGACGTGGACTGGTGGGACCGAATAGACCGGTACGGGGAAATCGAAACGGACTCCTACTCCTACTCCTACCGCACGTCCTCCCGGCCACGCCATCAATAAATACTCCACCCGAACGCTCTCCCGCAGAATCAAACGAGCCAAGCTCCCAGCTCAACTAAATCATCGACGCGATCGTCCAACGCCAACACGCCCAAGAGTTCTTGTTTCGCTAGCGTCCAAACTCCAAAGTATTTTGGTCATGGAACCGCGCGAGAAGGGCTGCAATGCCGCTGCAGGCGGTTCGGCACCGTCGCGGGCGGCTGGGGTGCTAAAGCCGGTGGAGACGCCATCCGACGGCGAAGAATGCCCTATATGCCGGGGTCAGGAGGCCGCGGCGACGCTCGAGTGGAAGAAGACTTCATGTGGACACAGCTTCCATGGGAGCTGCGTGGAGAGGTGGCTCGAGATGAAGGGAGCTGCGTGGAGCGGTACGCACGGGCGGCGATGGCAGGCCGCATGCGACCTGGACTAGCCTAGCGCGACAGAATCCGACCCGTTCGCTGATCGCTAACGCAAATTCGAAACGGACTCCAACTCAACTCCCACCGCACCGCACCCTCCTCTCGGCTTTGATTTCCTGTCCTCAAATACCCCACCCAGACACCCTCCTCTCGGCTGTATGTTTCTGTTTCGGCAGCGTACGTACGTCCGGAGTATTTTTTCTGACATGGAACCGCTCGCGGAGTCCTGCACTGCCACCGTAGGTGCTAAGGCACTTTCCAGTTCCAAAGATAATCCAAAACTAGATGCCACACATGTTTCATATTTAGCCAAAGTTTCTTATCAAACACAATAGTGTTCCTATTGTTCCAAATGCCCCACAAGATCCACAAAGCGTCCTGGGACGCTCCACCACCGGTGCCTGCCTTCGCTGTAGTTGTTCGCCGGTGGAGGGCCGGCGCCATCATACGCGTAGATGTGGTCCTCCCACTGCCGCAAGAAGAACGCCTATCCAAGCGTGGTGGTTGCCAGGATCCCACTGGGGATCGTTCCACTCCTCCAGCAAGAGGACGCCCCAGTAGTGCTCGTAGATGGCCGCCGTGCACGCCGGCCCGACCGGCACGGTAGGATCAGCAGGCTGTCGACACAACACCCACTTCATCTCACAACAAATTTCTAGTGGAACTAGGAACCCTGTGACCCACATCGCCTGTGCCTTGTGGACGAGCGGCCAGCGCCACCCGAAATCGTTCACGGTGGCACCTCTTCGTCGAACCTCTCCATGGGCTCGGGGTTGGGGGTGGACTCGGGAAAGAAGTTTACAATGGCGAGGAAGGAGTAGACGAAACGACGGCGAAGAGAGGGCTTTTTATAGCGGAGCTGCGCTGTGTTACCGAAGGCACGGTTACCGAGGACACGAGTGCCTGCTCGTGACGGTCGCAGCGGATGTGGATCCATGGTGAGCGAACTTGTGCGTGACCCGCAAAAAAAAAGAACTTGTGCGTGAACCAGTTGAGCGCGTCGCAGCTGAGGACGTGCGGCTGCTCGTCTTGGTGCTCAGCATCCCCACCTCTCCAATTGTGAATATAAGATATTTTATCTTTGTGAATGAAGTGTATCTATATCCCTTTTAGTGTGTAGTTTTAGTAAGATTTCGAGTGAACCTACACACAAAAAAGATCTACATACAGAAAGCTAAAACATTTTATATTTTAAAACGGAGAAAATAATAGATTGGTGGAATTTTATAAAAATATTACACTTATTTAGGAGGGAGGGAGGGAGTAGGCCAATGCGTCGTATTTTGTCCACGAAGATATGCTGAGGTCGGCACGTATGGCACGCGCGAGACGCGAGGCACGTTGGTCGTGTCACGTCTCAGAGGACTTGCAGCGCGAAGCCTTTTACGGCGCAACGCGGTGATTGGATATTAGAGGAGCGGCTCCGTGTTTGGGGGCGCACCGGTAGCTCTCTCTGCGGCGGAGGTCACGCGTGCCTGCTGGTGCTCTTGACGCCGCCCCGACCCTGATGAGAGCATCAGTTTAGTTCACCGAACTTGTACGGGTCGAAGAATCGCTAGCGCGAACAGAGTCCGTAAATCAAAACTGTTCAGTTTTACAGTTTTGGTTTACGGGTTCTATTCTGCGTCAGCGGTTTTCAAACCTAAAGACAGGGTTTATTACAGGTGTTGTCGTTTCTAGCAGTATCTACTCGCAATGAAAACAGAGGAAGAGTTCTAATTTGTACCTTGTTGACCCGTCGTCGAGCACGTCCTAGGCGACGTTCGCGGTGGCTTTCGGTGGCGGCGGCGGCGGCGTTGGCGGGATGGGAACGGAGGTGGGGCGTCACGGCTCGTCGTCGCCTTCAATTTCGTCCTCTTCGGCGCCAAATTCTTTGGTCTGGCGCGGGATGCCTTCGGCTTCGATGGGACCGCCGAGACATCAGCGTTGGTCGCCGCGGCACCGGCCTGCGGGACCACATGCGTTCCCGCGCGCCGTCGCTTGACCACGCTCGTCGACGGGACCATGGTAGCGACATCGGCGGGGGGTCGCGGGGGTTGCCGGGGTGGTTGGTGTAGCGGCGGAAGCTCCGACGACCGCATGAGAGGGTGGCGGGGCCTACGCGCTATCAACGGCGGCTGGCTGGGTCGATTCGAGACTCATGGTGGCAAGATCGGAGGACGGCGGCGAAGAGGACGGTGAGGGCGCGTAGATCGGCGGCGACGACGGCGGTTGGGAGGAGGTGAAACTTCCCTCGCGCGCAAACTAGGGATTGTGTTCGGGCTGCGTTCAGTTGGCTCCTTCGGCCCCTACAAATACATGCCGTGTAGGGGTTTCGGTCTCGGCCCGATTTTTTTTCCAGTTTCGCCTACTATACGGTATCTGATATTTATGAACCGAATCCTTAAAATTATGGTTATTTTTCGATTTTAGCCTGTTTAAGGGATCTGCTAGAGATGCTCGCAGCGCGTTGGAGCTGACGAGGTGCACGTGCGTGCCCGTCTCGGTGCAGCAGGGACTCGATCAGGGCCGTGGTGTTGAGCGTCCATCGCCACCTCTCGCCGATTGGCTCCCCGTCCACAGTGATGACCAGGAACTCGCCATCGTCCGTGACTGACTATGTGCCCAGCACACGCGCCTCGGCCGTACGTGCCCAGCACACGTGTCCAGAAAATGCTACTAGATCGATCGCTATGTATGCACGGGCGGCGTGCGACGGCAGGCTGCATGCGACCCAAAAACCGATTCCGAATCCGACCCGTTCGTTCGTCGATCGCTAACGCAAATTCGAAACAGACTCCAACTCCCACCACACCTCACTTCTTCTCGGCTTTAATATCTCCCGTCCACAAATACCCCCACCCAGACACCCTCCCGAAGAATCAAACGAGACAGATTTCCAACGCCAACACGCCCAAGCGCTCAGTTTCGGTAGCCATGGAACCGCTCGAGCAGTCATGCAATGCCACCACATCGCCGGCGGCAGAGGTGCTAAAGCCGGTGGAGGCGCCATCCGACGGCGAAGAATGCCCTATATGCCGGGGTCAGGAGGCCGCGGCGACGCTCGAGTGGAAGAAGACTTCATGTGGACACAGCTTCCATGGGAGCTGCGTGGAGAGGTGGCTCGAGATGAAGGGAAGCTGCCCGATGTGCCGGTGCCAGCTTCTGCTCACCGCAGCTGCAGAACAGTATGTGCCCCCTCCACACCCCGTCATAAGGATAATGCTGCTTGAATTACTCGAGAGGGATCCCACGCTGTTTCCTGATCGAGATGATATTCTTGCAAGATATAGGTAGGAACTCTTTCGAAGTGTCGAGAGACAATGAAACAGCTTGTGTACACTTCCTGCGTGTTGTTCTCACGCGAGGGTATATGGATATTTATCTTTGAGACACATTTAATACTATATATATTGTACTACCTACTAGTATACTACAATACTGCTCCCTCCGTTTCAGAATATAAGACGTTTTAGCTTTTTTAAAGGAGTGTATCTAAATCCTTTTAGTGTGTAGGTTCATGTAGATACCTACACACTAAAAATAGTCCAGATATTTTTTTTCACAAAGCTAAAACATCTTATATTTTGAAACGGAGGGAATAGTTTATATCATTTTTTGTGATGCCTAACAAATTTAATACTCCTCCCGTGTTCGCTAATAATTTAATATTCCTCCTGCAAGACCTTTTAGATATATATCAAAGAGGGAGCTTTTATTATCATACTTGCAACAAAACAAGACTATTCATGGCATGAAAGTGATTCAAGATTCTCAAGGCAAAATAATTCATTAAGGCTTAACTGATTATTACAGTCATGTGCATGCGTGAGCATGTGCCAAGACAATTCAAATAAAATATTCAGAGGAGGATACCACGGTGTCATACCAATTTATGAATAGAGCAATGCAAGCAAACATTCATAAGACATGCTACAAACTATTAGCGAGCTGGAGCTAATCATAAGAAAGCAAGAACTACTAAGCATCCAAAGAAAACATACACTCTACATGAACGGACTAAGCATGCCAACAGTGATGAGTATATGTACAAAAAAGAAAACAAATAGAGTTCGTTACCAGCCTCTTACCACGCCTCAAGTCGTCATTAATCCTCATTATTGCTCTTCACTTGTGTGGCTTGAATAATAATATGAAACCAATATTCCACTGAGAACTGCCGAACCCTGTAGCAAACTCGCAAAAACCAAAGAAGAACGATAAATATTTTCGGTGTTTTCGATTTTTAAACAAGAACCAAAAGGGAAAAACAAACAAAGCAAAATCTTTTTAGATTTTTCGAATAGTTCAAACAAAGCAAAAAGGGAAAAACAAACCAAGGCAAAAAGAAGAAGCAAACCAAAGAGAAACAACAAAAATATTTTTGGTCTTTTTGTGTTTTAGAAAGCAAAAGCAAAGAAGAACGAAAAACTAAAAAGAGAACGAAAACATGAATATACAAAGTACTGACGCAACATGATATGGAGATGAGTGCGGTGTCGGCGTACCTCCCCCCAAGCTTAGGCTTTTGGCCTAAGTGGGTATCAATCCATGTACGAATAGGGGTTCCAAGCGGGCGGATCTTGGTAAGAATGGCCGTAGCTGGGCCCATGAGAAGAAGACGAAGAAGCTCTCCAATCATAAGCAGGCTGCTGATATGAAGACTCTCCCTCATTCGAGGGCTGGACCGAATCATCCGTGACCTCCCTTCTAGTGTCCTGCTCCTGTTGGGAGAGCTCTCCCAAGTACGTGTCAAGCTCCTCCTCAGTGAGGGACCATCCTTCTCTGTTATCAAGGTTAAACAAAACAGGTGCAGGCAAAAGAATAACACGCTCGGACTTGCTCCTTCTCCAACCAGCTTTGAGAAAGGTTATTTCATAAGACAACTCACTCAAACTAGCCCACGAGGAAATAAATTTATGCTGTATCATGGAATTAAAATCAAGCCTCTCTATAGGAAACTGTAGGTCTAGATGATGAGGCACTAAACCATGCAATGCTAGTAAACGAGAAGCAATAAGGCCTCTACAGATTCCACCTTTCTCACAGTTAGCAGCAAGACGGAAGGCTATCAAAGCACCTAAGTTGTAAGACCTATCTCTTTTAAGAGCAACAGAGATAAATGTTAGATCAAACGAAGATAATTTATTGGCAGTTTTCCTAGCAAGAACACACTTGGCAATAAAGTAGGCAAAGTAGCGAATGGAGGGGAGATGAATGTTACGAATTTTTCCATTCTCCTTCAAGAAGCTACCCCCTTGGCAAATTTCTGCGTATAAATCCATGAGTGGTTCAGGTATACACTTCCTGCGTACACTTCCTGCGTGTTGTTCTCATGCGAGGGTATATGAATATTTATCTTTGAGACACATTTAATACTACATATATTGTACTAGTATAGTACAATATTGCTCCCTCCGTTTGGAAATATAAGATGTTTTAGCTTTTTTTGAAAGGAGTCTATCTAAACCCTTTTAGTGTCCAGGTTCATGTAGATAACCAAAGCACTAAAAGTAGTCTAGATGCATTCTTTTTACAAAGCTAAAACATCTTATATTTTCAAACGGAGGGAGTAGTTTATATCTATTTTTTGTGATGACTAACAAATTTAATACTCTCCCATGTTCGCCAATAATTTAATATTCCTCCTGCAAGACCTTTTAGATATATATCAAAGAGGAGTAGATACGCTCTAAAAGAGTGAACCTGCACAATAAAACATGTCTACGTTACATATGTGTCTCAAAAAAGATACTAGAATATGTAATATTAGTGAACAGAGAGAAAATAATACATTTTTATAATAACATGCACTATTGCAGTTGTCTAACCTATGTTGTTGTTATGGACGATGATATATTCTCCTACCGTATTTAGTGAAATTTTAGAATATTTGACTCTGACTAAAGCCATAACCCATGGTGATTGTGAACCAAGAGCATGAAACTAGAGGCTGTCTAATAATACGTATATTCACATTAGCTACTGGACAATTAACTTTTTAAATGAAATAGTATATGAGCGGTACTTTTCATTCATTAAGAGAACTGACGGAGCTAAAGTGTGGACATAGAAAAATATTTACAAACCTATTGGAGAAAAAGAGAGTGAAAAACACTAAGGGCATCTCCACCGGGCTGACCCAAACACGCGATCGGAACGGTCCGTTTCTATCCGTTTAGGTCGGTCTGCGGTCACTTTAGGGTAGCGGTCCGGCCTGTTCGGTCGACCGCGCCCAGCGGCGCGACCTAAATGTTCGCGCCTGGCCATGGATCAAATTCAAACCAACACGATTCGCGCGTAAAATAAACTGGCAAAGTTTATATAAAATATATTACATTCAAAACATATAAAAAGGAAAAAAAAACTGGCCCTAGCCCTAGCTACTGACAATCTGCCGCCCGCCGCCGCCCCGTCCATCTATAGATCCAGGTCGATGTACTCCGGTGGCGTCCAGAGGTGCGCCGGCGCAGGTGCGGGAGGTGTCGGGCGGTCGATGACCTAGCCTGGCCATGCCGGCCACGCGTCCGTTTTCGCTGGCGCGGGCGGAGCGTACCACCCCGGCGCGGGTGAGGCAGACCACTCCGACACGGGCGGAGCTGCCCACCCTCGCAGCTACTACGGTGGGGGCAGTGGCGGTGGCAGCGGTTGCCCGGTGTTGACCTGCGCCACCAGGCCGGTGAGCTGGACGGCCTCCTAGTAGCCGTCCCACATCTGGTCCTTCTCCCTCCCGCTGGCCGCGATGGCCTGCTCGAGGATGGCGTCCTCGTCGTAGCCCCACGCCAGGACCTCCTGGTACTCTAGGGGCAGGTGCACGGCGGCGGATGCAGAGGACGACCCCTCCACCTCGTCCTTGTCCTCCTTGACGACGTTGTCGTCGTTGTCATCGTCGCCGCCGAGGTCGGCATCAGAGTGGGTGACGACGCCGTCGGAGGCGGCTTCGATGGCGGGGAGGTTGCGGGGGCCCAACAGGTCAAACTCGCCACGGTAAGTGCTGAGGCGGCACGCCGTGTGCTCCCAGTCGAGGAACTTCCTCCAAAAGACCGGGTTGTTGTACGCGTGGTCGTACCGGAAGGCCGATGGGAGCTTGAGGATGTGGCAGGCCATCTCCGCCTCCAGCGCCTTGTCGTCCTTCGGGGCAGGCAGCACCGGCACTCGCTCCTGGTTGAGGTGCCAGCCCGTGGGGAGGAAGACATCGTGGTGGGCGATGCCTCTATCCTCCTCCACCGCCGCTCACACTCCACAATGCGGAAGTACCGGAGGTCGCGGCTCGGACGCCGTCAAAGTCCTGCGCCCGTGGCGGTGGTGGCAACACCCACCGAACGAATGATGTCGTGCCGCTCTGGCGGCGCCGGCCGCTCGAGCCGGATCTGCCGGCTTCGTGGTTATTCTTCGACTTCTTAAACCACCATGGCTTCTTCATCGCTGGCGGAGCGGTGCTGGCGGCGGTTGCGGTAGCTAGTTTGCCGAGTGGCTCCGGCGATGGCGATGGAGAGAGGAGGGGTGATGTGCGACACCGACGATCGTGGAGATGCCCTTAAGTAGCCCCTGCCAGTGGGAGCGAGCGCAGGTTCTCGCGCCTTCACCATCAATGCCGGCACGGGAACTCAAGCGATGCCATGTCCCGTCGTCATTGATGGCAAAGATTGCCGCGGTTGCGTCTGACTCGGTGCCGCCATTCAGTTTGCCGCCCTGAATCGGCGTCGCGGTCTTTGCGTCTGAATCAGTGTCGCGGTTGCGTTTGAATCGGCGACGCGGTGGGCCACTAGCACACGTGGAGGACACGCCCACCACTCCCGCGTCTCCGGGCCGACCCAGTGGTCAAGCAAATTAGATAAACGGATGGGCCGAGCCGGATGCATCGGGACATATGTGTTGTGCTGCTGCGGTGCCGTGCACGTCGCGCGTGTCCGGGCGGACGGGTTCGGACGCGCCGGGACGGGTTGGGTCGACCTAGGGATGCCCTATAGCCAGGAGGAGCAACAAAACGACTAGCAAATAAGGACAAGGGCGCTTCATCGTCGACGAGCAAGAGAAATGGGAGGCATCATTGTAGTTAGGTTATATGAGTTTAATTCAGTTCGTGTTTGTATCTTAATTATCTATTGTAGTTGTTTGTCATTAAAATGAGTAACAATGCGAAATAATAGTAATGTATATCACACATAGATAGGTCTATGTCTCACACATTGTCTGGATCATGTCTCATACATAGATAGACATATGTCTCTTACATAGATAGAAATATGACTCATACATAGGTCACAAAGATAGGTATCAGTCTCGACGCCTGGCACGACATCAAGGTGCCGGCTCAGTAGGGGTAGACCAGCCATACCTATGGGGTAGCACAATGTTACGAGCAGGAATCTCCGATCCGTCATTGTGGTACTATGTATGCTATGTGGGGTGTGGTGGAGGAGTCTGAAACCTACGCATCCAGTACTTTAGGACAATAGCCATGTACCCTTGCGGGATAGCCATCCTTCTTGAATTCCATCGTAAAGTACTTTTGCGATGACACCTTAGTTATGAAAACCCTTTGTGTGGAGACTGCTCATGATATGATTGCTTCCTGCAAATGTTTCTTACTTGGATACCAGGCACCTGGGCGATGGTGTTTCGGTGGTACTGCAAGGCAGAATCGTGTCCATCATTCACATTCATCGTTGTTGAGAGGTCCTAAATCCATGAGGCAGGAATCGGTACCTCCTCTTATATCCATCTAACTCATCAGAATCATCTGCAATATCCCTCTCATCATATGTATCCTCCTCTTCCATTTGTTGTTGTTTCAGAGGACCATCTCTCTCGGTTGAATCTGCCTCCCCACTAAAAGGATTTTTTCCTGTTGCCTGACTGCTATGCTCTGATTCATAACCACCACCTCCATCACCTCCACTCTGTACATGGCTACTCTGACCTGAATCATACCCACCCCTCCAGCTTGTGCCTGACTGCTTTGGCCATGATCGTATCCACCTTGCTTCACCACAAGAAGCACTAAGGCAACATGGTTAACTTGCCTAGTCTGACAACTTTTTAACCAGTCCACCCACTTAGAGTCATGATCTATCAGTTTCAAATAAAATGAAATATTTGATCTTGAATTTCTCCACAATGCATGCACACCAACGGTGTATGTATCAGGAAGTCCTAAACACAACTCCAATGAGCCGTTCAGCTGACTAACTGCCCATGTTAGAGGAGCCGTTAATTCCAACTTTTTGTAATGAAACTTACTTAGATAAACACCTGATGATTTTTTTACTTGACCAAGACCGTAGTAAAAAAACTTCACTACATCTAACATAACTACTGCCCTAACAAAATACTCAACTCGTCATATACTAAACAATAACACATAGTACAGTCAAAAAATTAACCTATGACTACCGTCATAGATAGTATTGTAAGACCACAACTAATCTGCCTGGACCCATATTCGCACATGTAACTAACGATCGTCAACACCTAATACATAGTACACTGTAATTAGCGAGAAACTAGGGTTTACCCATAACGTGTGCGAAGCCCTCGATCTTTTCTTGACCGGGTGGGCAGCACCACCTAGCTCAGTCAGCTCCCAACACCATCCTCACCACCACCACCACCATTGCCTTTGGTTCTCACCACCACCACCACCAAAATACACCATCAAGTCGCCTCCCAAGATAACCAATCAATAGATCGGAGCTAAAACTACAACTGTGCTAAGTTTTGGCTGAAGATCTGGAGACAAACTATGTAAAACAGATGAAATTGGAGCTAGAGAGGGAGAGAGCCATGGTAGGGAAGAAGAAACGGAGGAGCGACACGAGGAAGAACGAGTGTGGCGGGTGTGGTAGGGAGCGTCCACGCGGCTGCTTTGCTAAAGGGCCAGACGGGATGGGCGATCGCGACTGGGCCAATCGGTGTCGCCGACCGCGACTGGCCCACTCGGTGTGACCGACACCGTCTGCAGGCCTGCATGCCGACCGTTGTGGGCCTATCAGTCGGTGGTCCCCGCCACCAATGGCCAAACAGGGTGGCCTACACCGACTGCCTCACTCGGTGTGGCCGACACCGTGTATGTGCTAGATTTGAAAATTAATAAAAACGCATATTATATTTCGAAATGAATGAAAAAGGTATTGTTTAAAAAAATAGCAGAGGTAGGTGGGGAATAAAAGAGAGAGAGGGGGTGTTTGGTGGTTGCGGCTGGGCCACACATACATGCAAGATGAGGAAAAAGTTATGCCGCGCCAACCCTCGGCTCCAGTTGCATTGGGAGTGTATCGGGACCGTCAAATGAAATTTTTTGTTTGCCTTATTAACCTTTCTGAAGGTTTCATAGGGGATTATGACCCTATAAAACTTGATCCACAAACACTAACAAATATTATAGATCACATGGAGAATCTATTAGGTGAACGGTATAAAGATCATTAGATTATTCAGTCATGTCATCACACGATTAGTTGATTCATGATACACATAAAACTGATATTTAAGATTTCCAGATCAATTTGTCTGTAGCCATGCATTCCATCCTAGCGACATTAGATAGTCAAAGCATAGCGTCTCACGCTTCCTTCAACTGCAATCTTCATCCTCGGACCGAATGTAGGTAGACCCTGCTTCGCATCAATGAGAAAGTGATGTTACATCTCCAAATGTGGAGATGCCATCAACATGAATTGCAACATTTTATTGGCAGCATTATGCACTTTAGCACGGTGGCCATTCCAACACTACTAAAGGGGGTCATCTAGAAAATTAATGTGTGAAGCGCATAGGGTTAACAGATTGCCAGGCTGCAAATGGATAGCTAAGAGATGGGTAATCTCTGTACAGGCGGGCCTCGGTCATATGTTCCTATTGAACTAGATGAACTTAGTGGAGTAGGTTAATAATATTTTGCGTAGTCCCATTGCACTGAGTTGGGAAAATTTTGTAGCTTTATTCTCTTTAATCTGGCAACCTGAGGTGCTTAACCTTCCTATATTCTATGAGCATTTAGCTAGGCCAATATCTTTTACTTCTATGGTATGACATTCCAGTAAGCTTTCAATATTACCTGGCCAATGACTTTTCTCTAAGGAAAGATAAGGTCAAATGTAAAATATTTATACTAAAATTTTAGACTTAATACAAACTATTTATTTAACAAAACACAATCTACGAAAGGTTTTTATTTTGGACACTTCCCCATGAAGATCTTCAAACCAAATATATACAAAAATGAGAAATAACAACATGGTGTCGTGGTGAATTAAAGTTAAATTTCTTAGATCTATCTCTCTGTGTGTGTATGTGTTTGTAAAACTGAATATACTTTAGTGCCTTGTAGGGATCTATAAAGAGTATAGATCAAGAAATAATATTAGGCATAAGGATAGCTATAACTCATTTTCTCCTTCTCTCTATATATATGGGGAAGGTGTGGTTGCGTGGGCACACACGTATTTGTATATAATATCTTTTATTTTTGGTCGAGATCTCTAAAGTGAATGGAGCAAGAAATATATTGATGAAAGTTTCTGGTGTATGGTAAGGTTAAGGACATAGAAAATTCTAGGGTATATATGATGTTTATGGAGCTATTCATAACCATTGGAATGCTATGCTTTAGCCTTTTCTTAGTCATATGTTTTTCACATTTTAAAACTGGTTCAGTAACCAGCTGGTGTGTGTGCTATATTGAAAAATGCAGTGGATTGGACTTTTTTTTCACATATACGATTTTGTTATTTGACATGGTCACCACAATGTACCTAGGATCATCCAACATATTCAAGTGCTTTAGACAGTTTCTCAGATAAAAAGTTGTTTCTTATAAATTTGAACTATAAATTAAGGTTTTAGTATTGAATAGAGTTCTTTTTTGTAGTAGGGTTTACAAATGCGCAATTCAATACTCCTTCCGTTTTTAAATATAAGGTGTATAGTTTTTGGCATGGAAATTAAAGAACGGTCATGGATGGTAAGATACCCAAGTTTTGCGCAAGATCACACCTCACTAATTGGCATGAGAAAATAGAGAAGCTTGCCTAAGATAAGGATATGCAATCAAATCCCTAAACATATTATCCAAAAGAGTGTTCCAATGCAATACACCTTATAGTTTTGGATTTTTTTCTCAAAAAATATACATGTTACATTAAGAAATGGAGGGAGTATTTGACTACAGTGGTGCATTCAAACATCAAATCACTTAATGTGCACATTTATGTTTAGGAATGTGCAATTGGGCACTTGCGCATTCCGAAGCGTAAAATTGCACACAAGGTTGTTTAATCTTGTGTATATAAACGTGCCATCTGTGAGTTGCACAGTCTGAAGCCTTTAGAGTACTATTTTTTAGCCCCACACGATCGATTCGGTGCTTCGTCTAACTAACATGGGATAGTACCGTGTCGGACGGCACGGCAACCTGGAGAACTCGACGCGGCGGACAGCGCGTGCAGGCGGCGGCGGCACATCGGGCAGCTCCTCTTCTGGACGTCCCTGGCCAGCCACTTCTCGAGGCACCGCCCGTGGAAGGCGTGCCCGCACGGCGTCTCCCTCCACACCTCAGCCGTGTCTACTTCACCCAGGCATATCGGGCAGTCACGGCCGTCGGACGGCGCCGCCATCACGGCGATGACATCGCGTTTTGCGGTGGATGTAGACCGATCGGCGGGGAGCACGTGGACGGCGCTGAGCCCCGACTCCCGCACGGCCTGGATGAACAAGTGGAGTGGGACGTAGACCTGGTCGTCCTGCTCCTCTGCGGTAAGCACCTGGAGGTTGTCCATGGCAAACCTAGCTAGCACCTGGAGCTGTAGCAGTAGTACTGTACAGAGCAAAACTTAGGAACGCTTTGGGTGATTTTACTCTGTTGTTTGGGTCTCGATTGAAGCGAACTGATCGTGCGTACATGCGCATCTATTTATGACGGGCCTGGGGGAAGTGGGGATCGGCCAGGCGAGGTGTGTCCGAGTCGGTGTCCAGGAATTGTGACTGTGTGGGAGTCCGTCTCGGACTCTCGATCGGATCGGGTACCTAGTTTAGCGGCACGACGTCCCTGTACTAGTCTATCTACATCTACATCTACACTAATATTAAAATCTACACTAATAATACCCAGAGGGTCTAATCCAACACATGCTATCCGTAGGATGAAGGATCCAATTATCTAACGCTTAGGAATCACCCCGTCGTTATCGGCTCATCACAGCCCGAGCGGACAATCCCGCACCCGGCCCGCTGCCCATCGAGGGAACCGCTCACCCCGATCCATCGCTGTTCACTCGCCAAAGCCGCCGCAGGCCCGCAGCTCTCTGCCGCCGCCATACCGCCGCATGCCTCACGCCGCTGCCATACCGCCGCTGTCATACCGCCACTGCAATACCTATGCCGCCCTCCCGTCATAGCCCTCCTGTCGCTGCCCCATACCGCTGCCGCTACCAGCCGTCGTTCCGCAAGAGCGCCGCAGTAGCCTGTACGAGAGGCCGCCGGTGCGCTGACATCCGCGCGGCCGCCCTGAACACCAGGACGAGAGGGTCATCTCCAGCGAGAGCATCTGTAAAGCCGAACACGCCTCCACCACTGTGCCGCCCGCCCGGTCACTGCGTTGCTACTCGCCCGCACAAGACGACCATGCTCAATGTTGGGTTCAGATTTCATAAATTCATGCCGGTTTCATTCAGTTCACAAAAACAGTATACACCGAGTACTTTTGGTCGTTTTTTGTTGCGATTTTGGAAATTCCTGCTCTTATTGTTCGTCCTATGTCATGTGTAGGTGTCAAGTATCAGGTACTTCATCCGACCCAAATTAGTTGACTTGGTTTTGTCTAGATTCGGATGTATCTAGACTTGTGACTTGTTTAAGTCTAGATACATCCGAATCTAGAAAAAACCAAGTCAACTAATTTGGATCGGAAGGAGTATATTATTGTCTGATGATGGCCTATACATGTGGATTGCAGTTAAACTGCGAAAGTTTTCCCATGTGAAGTTCTTCAAATAATCAGGCCAGCCCTCTTGCAGAGTTATTTCTATTTGATTTATAATATTTGTATAAACTTGCCATTTTTGCCAACAGAATCAAGTAGAGTTAGACTAGAGAGTCTACCATTTCATCGTCATAATTTACACCACACATAATTAACTACGAAGCTGATTGATACCAAGCTGAAAACGAAGATACCCTTAATGCAACCATCTATCACTACTCAGTTGACAATCATATTGTTTGAGGTTCTGTTATCTACACCCTGGCCACATTTTGGATATGTCACGCAGCTATCGAGGATATTTCAGCTCAGCCCACCCTTCTGAGTTGCAGCTCCAGGTAATTGTAACATTGCTTGTTTGTAGACCATAAGATTTCTTCTTGGAGAGGAAGTACTTTTTTGATGCTCGTTTGTTAAGTTTCACATTATGAGTATGTTTAAGTATGGAGATTGGCGACATGATTGTGGTCGTATGACCATGTTTAACTATGGAGATTGGACATTGGAGACATGTTGTAGTGGCATAACTATGTCTAAGTATGGAAATTGGAGACATGTTGTAGTGGTATATCCATTGGTCTGCGTTGGCTAACGAGGCGCTGACCAGTGATGCAAATTGAGTAGAGTTGACATGCTTCTCATGTCTTGATGAACAAAATATATAGTTGATTACATCTTGAGCCATCTTGAGAGATGCAAAACAATTTATAAACACACTTGTGCACCCTTAGTTTGCTGATGTCACTACCAACTCTGGGGATGTAGAAACTTTTGACCACACGGTGTTTTGTATTCCAGTAGCTATTTTCTGGCCAAACTCTTAATTTGTCCTGGTACCTGACAGTCATGAGGATATTTTTAGATCAATTTGTGCGGATTTGGCCTTTTGGGGATGAGTTATTTAACAGGATACTTATATTTTCTGTATCTGCTATTTTCTGGTGTTCTGACAGTAAAAGAGACGCTATGAACTTTGAGTGGTTGTTGGCCCTTTGATAGTCATTTATCTCACAATGTCCCTGATGTAACAAGAGAAGGTACTTCACCGCCCTGAGAAGAGCTTGTGGCCAAGACATGTGTACTGGTCCAACGGCCATAATCGTCGTGTCAAAAGGAAACTCAAGCCTTCCTTAACGCGTGAACGGATGGTTTAACCCTTTTTATGGCAGCTCTAACTTCCGTTGCATGTCCTCTACAAGACTATGCTGTTCCCAGTTTATTCATCGAGCTATTCTGTATTTTGCTGCTACCGATGAGTGCCTATCATTTTAATTAGCTTAGCTCCTGTGGAATATGCCGTTTTAGCCAGCTGGTTGCCTCAATTTGTATGTACAATGTATGTTTGTTTTGGTTTCCTTGAAGTTGGGAAATGAAAAAACTAACAGTTTGGTGTGAAATGTTGAAGCGGTGGGAAGATAATCAGGTCCAGTTAAAGCAGAAATACAACATCCTTTTCTACATGTCTCTTTTACAGTCTGATGAAAAATGTCGAAAAAGGAATAGACCTTTTTAGGGCAGTATTTTGTGCAAGCGGTTCAGCTTTGTAGAGGAACATTTAACTGATTTCTTATCATTTAGTTTTGCTCTACTGATTTCTTTCCAAACTATGCAGATCATGTGCATTTGGCAAGTTGATGTGGATGGTAACTGGAGCAAGATATATAGAATGAAGATCAATGCAAAGGTAGCGTACACATGGTCATTAATTACCAAGCTAACTATGTTTACTTCCCTTTTTAGATTCACATGGTCATTATCCTTAATTAAGTTGATGTGCTGAAAAGCAAGCAATCGATAATGGTTTCTATCCATTCACTAACCCTCCACTTCTTGCATTGCATCAAATGTCATTGTTGTTAATTTCATCGAAAGTATAAACTTGTACCAGTCAAATGGAATTTTGAGGTGACATGGGGCCTCTATAGTTCGGAGGCGATGGCATGAGCCAAGAGATTAGTCATTGTTCTGATTGTTTCTTATTTACATTGGAGAACATATGAATGGGGCACCCTCTCAAGCCAGATTATCACTGATTTAGACATTTTGCATGGGCATGGTGGTTGTGCTCGAATAAATTTATGTATAGCTCTCAGTCAAAATGAAATACTACTATTTTTTGCTATCATTTACAAAATTCGCTCAGAGACATTGAATTTTAAATTGTCGCCAGTGGAATTACCAGCGCATGGTTAGGATGAATCATGTCATGGATATAATATTAGAACTATGTATTGGCAAATGATTTTAATAGTCCGTGTCAGAAAAAAATGAGTTTAGCAGAAATGGGGTTAACTTAGTTTTTATTAATAGATATGTAATGCATTTAAAATCTATATTGGTGAGACCAAGACGCGCATTGAGCGTGCACATTTACTAGTACTATTAAAAGGCTTACGGTCTTGACGGTCTCGTGAGTCATTTTTTTATTCCCAATTATACCCCTTTACTGATAGGGGATAATACACTTATGCCACCGTCAAGTGACTTTTGATGTTCGTGAAACATATGGAGGTCTGGACTTTTAAAAGCAGGCTAATCGACGCGTCTTCTGGTCGTCGTAGCTGGACGAACCACCACCATGGGATCCCTGAGTGACCGCGCTTTCGACGGCGCCGCCCGGCGTGCTAGTGACCCAGCGGCAGAGGCACCCGAATTCCTCGCACGCCGCTTCCTGCCACCCTGCAGTCGTGTGCACACAGGCACGCCCTCTCCGGCAAGGTGCAACAACCAGAGCCAGATGCGTCGGCGTGAGCTCCGGCCGGCCAGCATGCAATCCGGGGACGAATGGATGAATGAGCGTCAAGCGGGTCCCGTCGTCATAGCATCAGTTCGGTAAGCAGTAGTATACAGTTGAAGCCACTACCACCCAAGCGACCGCTGCTTCGACTTCCACGTTTGTCGAATGTAGAATACTCTATCCGTCCTAAAATAGATGTCGAAAGTTTGATGTATTAGTGTCTAGATTTATCCAAATTTAGAAAAGTTTGCGACATCTATTTTAAAACGGAAAAAGTAGAAAAAATTGAAAAAACCGCACAATGGCCGTCAAACTTGGTCACCCAACTGACAGGGGCGAATACCCACATCGCAAGTGATCACCAGAGCGGCCACTTCGGCTTCCACGTCAGCCCCATGGCCGTGCACTAGCTGTGTCGATGTTTCTGTCACCCAATCGACCAGAGGACCACGAAAAACTGACGTCCAAAGTTGCCGCTTCGGTTGCCATGCCGACCCCAAGGCCACGCACCAGCCGAGTTGAAGCCACTACCACCCAAGCGAACATGGTAGCACCTCAGATGCAGAAGAATTCTCGAGCCGCTGCTCCGACTTCCACGTTGGTCCTAAGACCACGCGCACGCCTGACTGACAAAGAAGCTATCGAGCAAAGCAGGCCAACGTAGACGGACTGGGCCTCCAAGGGGGAAACGATGATGACTCCACCGATGCCCACTCTAGCCACAACCAGAGTATAGGTTTTCACCCAGAGAGTCAGCGATTCGAAGCTACAAGGGAGGTGAAGGAGCTCCTCGACCACACCGGGTCTGCGGGAGTCTCCCGAGCCTTCCGATGAGGGAGGGGGCAAGGGAAGCATCACCACCTCCAACTCCAGCCGCCACGCCGCCCCAAACATCCACACCGCCCCAAGCATCCACGCCGCCATCAAGAAACCACCACATGCCGCCGCCTCTATGGAGGAAGCTGTAACACCCGAGCATTAGGATCCAACGAATGGTAGAAATAGAAATATAATTTTGTGCATGCATGCATCTATAAAATCTGGGTAAATTTTTCACCAAACAAAACACTAAAGGGATCAGAGTTTCTTTCACTAACTAGAGGTAGGTATAGCTCTTGTTAGTGATTGCTATGAATTTTGACATGATCTTTAGGCAGTATTAAGAAATTGGGGGAATTACTTGGGATTTAAATTTGAAATTTCAAATCAATTTGAAATTATTTAAATATTAGAAGTTATTAATATTGAAGGGTTTTCCAAAAGAAAACCTTATTAACATTGTTTGATTTTAAGAAAGAAATAGTAAGCAACAATAAGATTTAATGACAAGGAAAAAGAGTTAAATAAGAAATAATGCTTATTTCTCTATTTTTATAATAAGGTCACAAATGATGACAAATACATCAAAGGTATAAGATTACAAAGAACAGAAATTTAATTTTATTAAACTTATAATAACATCTTTACAAGATCCTTTACAAAAGAATTACAAAGAAGGTTACAAGTAGAACCTATACTATTTATCTACTCCGACACTAATCTTGTGAGTCCAGATCTTGTTCCTGCAAACAAGAAAAAAACAACTAGAAAGAAAAATTAGGGATTAGTAAGGTAATTTTACTCTCGGTGTTGAACAGTGAAGTGTACTATTCATGGTACATCATTGAGTACACAGAAGGGTAAGTTTCACCAACAATGAAGTATCTGTTCTTCTCAGTTAATAGCTAAGATTACAGTAAAAGCCAAGTGGATAAGAAAATAGGTTTCACCAGGCTGACAATCAGTAAACAGGTAATAGTAACAACCAAGTTACTTGAGCTGATCCACATGCACAGCACACACACATACACACAGCTTAGTCGACTAACTGCATGGGGTGTGCTGTCAAGCTACCAGTAGCAGTACAAGGTACCATACAGAGCACCAGCCGAAGGGGAAACATAGGAGCTTAGTTCTTCTTCTCAGGCATACACTCACAGCTATAGAACTTGCTGAAACCATAGCCCATTACTCCACCAAATTACCCAAATCAACCATCAGATCTCCACTTGATGGTAACATAAGGAGGGGGTGGAGCAGGTGGAAAGAGAGGTCAAGCATCAAGTTACAGGAGCAGCACCAGGTGGTGCAGAGCTAGATCAAGCAGCAAGCTACATCACAACATTATCAATCAACAAGAAATCTGGTGAGTTCAAATAACATCACCACATGATCAGATTATCATAGAGTCATATGAGCATACGATTTTTTACCTAATCTTCTCAGAAAAACACCCAAGTGGGGTGTAGATTCATCCCAGAAGCATTTAAATGAAGGCCAATGACAAATCCTTACAAACAAATTCAAGATCTCGGCCTTTGCATCATAGATCTTGGATATATACTCAAATCTCCACATTTATAAATAAATAGCAGTCTTAGACCTAGATTCAGGGCACATCTCCTATGGAGTAGCATCTTTGTAATCTCAGGATCTTAAGGATCAATATTTGACAGTGAGGAGATCAATCATTTTCTTAAAAGGATTCAAGAATCATTAGCTAATATGATGCATCAGAGCATATCTATGAGGGACAGCTAGAAACAACTTAATATTTCCTAGCCATGCCTCAGACCAGCATCATAGGCTAATAGACTATAGCATATTAGGATAATAAAGCCAGTAGAAGCTTTTCAGTCATTTAACCAGCCAAACTTGGAGATAGGTAGGATTTAGGCAATAGAAGTATGGACATTTGTGTACCATTCTAAAGAAGGTGTCACAAATGTAACATCTAAAACCAAGCCAATGCTTTACTGATATTTGATCAGTTAACTTACAGAAAGATAACTAATCACTTTCCTGGAATAAATGTTTAGGAATCATACTCATGGTTTCATTTTTATAATTAGAGAAGCATAGGAGTATCATTCTCACTCCAATTTAAACGATCAACACAAACCAGTGTATAAAGATCAACTGAACATTACTGACAGAACCGTTGTCAGTACTAGAATCATGAAACCACAGTGAAATCCACATCACTAGCATAAGGGGGTAAACATCTAGGACAGTATAACCACTACAATCAGTCCTAATAGAGTCATCATGCTCAGACCAGAGGGATGAACCCTAAACGAACCATGAAATCAATTAGGGATTTATCACTAGAGGCACACAGAGGTTATCGAGCAAGGCAGAGTGGAGCACAGAAGAGGAGTAGCCAAACTTACTCAAGGGCCTCGCAAAAAGAACCGAAGAGGAAGCAGAGGATGGACGACGGCGAAGAAGGAACGGCGGCACGGGGAGCACCCTGAAGGGGCGCTGCAACCTACACCAACCACGCGTTAGATCCACCAGAGAAGAGAGGTGAACACCGTGAAGAACCGGCGCACCATCACCGATGCTCTAGAGCGGCCAACCCTAACCCTAGCCTAGGGCAGAGGTCAGCACGGCCAGGAGAAAGCACCAACCGCGGATCTTCTTGGACAAGACGAAGCATCGTCATCGACTGAGTCACCCTGCACCGTGGCAGCGGCAACAGCGGCTGGATTCGTCTGGAATCATATGCGGCGGCGGCGGCAGATGGAGGAGATGGTCATGTGCGCGAGAGAGTGAGAGAGGGGAGAAGAGTGTGCGTGCGAGAGGGGTACTAGGCCTGTGGGCAGCCCAGTACCACTCTTGTGGGCGTAACCAGGCCAAGTGGGTCGGGTTAAGTTGGGCCGGGCCAGCCCAGTGGGACAGGCCCGTATATTAATAGGGTTATTTAAAAAGGGAATAATTACAAATATACCCCTAAGATAATAAATAACTCTAGATAAATAAATAAAAATCTTAAAAATACAAATAATATATCTATTAATTCACAAAAATATTTTTTATTGAATAAAAATAATCAATAGAATTTTTGGCAAATAAAATTTAGGGCTATTAATAATAAGATGCTAATTACTTTTGAATTTTATAAAAATATGGGAAACACCTAAAAGTTGAATAAAATTCACTTTTAAGATCCTAATTGAATATACTATTGTAGAAAAATACTAATTTGTATTTTTGCAAAGTGAATTTGGTGTGATGAAAATAAATCCTATTTCCTTAAAGGAATTTCATAAAATATTTAAAGGAAATAAATTCATAGAATGATATTGTCTTTTATTGATTAAATAAAATAGTAAGCTTTTACTAAAAGGGGTAAGACATGCAACAAAGCAAATAATAAATCATTGCATGACATTACTATGCATGGCATATTGCTTCTTTAAATATTGTCCTTATCGGGCAATAATGGTTCTTTGTAGAAACCAGAGCTCAAGGTCAGGTGGAAGCATCCGACTTCACTACCTTGCAGTTACAAGGCAAGTTCATAACTTGCTCATGTCCTTTGAAGAGTCTTTATCAAAGATATTGCAAATTGTGTGTTATCATCTATGATTTGGAAACAGAAAATGATATCTTCTCTAATAAATAAGATGTAGTATCATCCTAAGTGATGATAAAGATCAGCAATGGAACTTAGGGTTCCAATTGCGTAAGTCACATATGCTTAACAACCCATGACATCAGTGTTTCTAGCACCGTATAATACGCGTTAACCATGAGATTTGGAATGGGACAGAGAAGTCAGATGTATCTTCTTCCTTTCATATGGAGGCAAGATGATCTTATCGTGACGTTGGGATTCCTGGTATGGATCCAACATATGGGTGGGCACCCTTAGGCCCCACAATTTTGGTGTCTAGATTATTTATGAGTGGCTGCCAGATGTATAGTCGGGCCTTTTAGGGAGCTTACCAGGGGCATCACCATTTCATAGAGTCTTCGAGAACTCACTAGGGTTATAGCTTGCCCTAGTTGGAGGCTTAACGGAGGTGTAGTCAGCCCTGGAGGATCATGCAGACATATGGGGTCGCGGAGAGGGCAGTGATTGGCTTGGATCACCTATTGGGCCCCACATCATGGAATTGTGGACGGGAAAGTACGCCCGGTTGTGCAACAAGGAGTTGGTCTCTCATGGGTAAAGAAAAGCACCTCTGCAGAGTGTAAGAATTGTGACATGTTACTCCCTGTTCCGGGAAGGAGCTATGAACGCGGCAGGAAAGGAACTCCATGAAGTTCTGGTCAACCTGTGAAGGCTGATGGGCATAGTTTTTAATAATAAAATCAATCTTTGAAGAAATGTTTATGAAAAGTGCATAGTACCAAGGTCGTATTATCCGAGGTGGTAGATAGAGCATCAAACTTCCCATAATGCATATAATGAACTTGTACTCACTCTTTCCTTTGAACCCCTGCTTAGACTCTGAGAATCCAGAAGACACTTCGATGTACGTAGCTGATGGACAAGAGGACGTCTGCTATGAAGAACCCGACCTGTCCAGAGGAGTTGAAGGGGTGGACTACGAAATACGCTATGGAGTGGAGGGCAACGAGTCAGAGTAGTTGCCTTAGTTATTAGTAAACCAATTGAGCCGAGCAGCAGGAACTATATAGAATAAGTTATTGAGCTCAATTCGAAGTATGAGTTTAGTTTTTAATATCTTTCGCTGAAACTACTTAAGTTTGGTTTGTACTTTCATAATATTTGAAGTGTGAGAACTCTCGGTTTGTAATAATAAAGTGTGTATATTTGTAATATGGACCCGCAATGTTTCTGTTGTACCACTCTGAGGGGTGTGATATTTACGGAACGGTGTTCTGTGAGTGTCATATCAACGACTATAGTGTAATACACATGCAGTGGTATGCTGGGTCACCGCAGAAGCGGCTGGAGGAGACGATACAGGAAGTAGCCACGACACCCCGCAATGTAGTTTGTCGTGTCGTCGCATTGCCTCAACCAATGGAAGAAGGCGCCGCCTCTGGGCCGCCCAGATCCCGTGCCCAGGAGGGTGCCCTGCCACCTCCGCGCCACCGGGGCTTTGCCCAGTGACACCCACTTGCAATGGAGAGGGCGGGGGAAGCGTGGTCGTTGGCCGCTTGCGGGATTCGAGGATGTTGCACGGGAGCGGCCTGCCTCTTTCCCTACTATTTCCCTCTTAGTATTTCTCCACCAACATCGATGCGGACACCAACTACCTAAACATGCACCGCATTGTCCAGCCTCTGCCGCTGAACCTCTGCAAGGACATCCACATGCTATAGGAGGAGGTATGGTGGCTAGAGCGCCATGTTCGCCGTCGACCAGACCAAGATGTGCACGTAAAAGGTGGTGCTTACCCTTGTGGCTCTTTATGTGCATTTGTTATTCTGTAGCAAACTAGGAATCGAAAGGTGGGTTGGTGGGAGGACAAAGTGAGATCAACAAAGGCTTCACTTCTCTAGAGATCTCCGAAGCGCAGGCACTTCGTGGTGTTGTGGCTCTTGCACGCGGCAAGGGTTTTGACAAGGCAATTTTTTCTTCAGATTGTTTGTCTTTGATCTAGCAACTCAACTACACCAGACAGGATCGCTCCAAGGTTGGCTCTATGGTGAAAGACATCAAGGTTTTGGTTGGAGGGTTTACTTCTGTAACCTTCCAACATACCTTCCAACATGTTTCTCGTTCTCTGAATTGAAGGAGATATGCCCTAGAGGCAAATAATAAATAGGTTTTTATTGTCATATCTCAATTAGTTTATAATAGCTTCATATTGTGCTATAACTGTGCCAAGTAGAAACATTGGTACAAGTGTGGTATGAAACAACAAAGTCCCTAGTAGCCTCTATTTATACTAGTTCGTTGGTCACGAAGATGATCTGGGTTTCAAGATCATGGGCATTTATGCCGACTAACAACGAGATCATATCATTGGAGAATGATGTGGTTGGACATTCCTCGAAGGATTGCCACACGATCAATATAGTTCATTGTTGCAACAACTATACCTAGACTCCTTCTTCTTAGACCGTGAGATGATATCAATCACAGTCTCCCGAGAGTGCTTAGATAGCATCAAGCGCCACTTGGTAATACAATGGTTATAAAGGTGTGTTCATGTACTCGGAGGAACCATAGAGGCAATATATGTCAAGAGCGGGATTTTTTCACCCACATGACGGGTAAAGATACATATGGCCGGCTTGGTTAGATTACATCCATAAATGTTGCAACATGTGACTAGGTCACGGGGATGTAATATCACGGTAACAAGAAAACAGAACTTGTTGTGAACGAGATTGAACAAGGTATGGGATACCAATGATCGAATCTCGGACACGTTGTATCGAGAAACAAAAGGAAGAGGATGCTACATTTAGCGGTTCAAACGACATTGTCATCAGGAATGCATAGGGGTCACATGGATATCCCTGGTCCCTCTATTGATCATTGATACAGATCATGTCTAGAGCATTCCCGAGCTGTGAGAGGATACACTTAAGGGTACGATGAGAGCGATCATTCATAAGACGAAACCACAGTAGAGAAAGAGAAAGCTAGAATCATTCCGCAAAGAGATCCGAAGTTGTTCGGAGAAAGAATAAAGGACCAGAATCATTCTGGGAAAGATCCGAAGTCGTTCGGAGGAAATCGAAAGGGAACCGAAAGGTGTTTCAGGTCAAGACGGATTTTGTAATATGTATTTACATATTAATTAGTGTAATTAATATTAAATATAATATTAAAATCTAATTTGAAGGGTTATTCTACTAATGGGCCAAACTTCCTAGTGAATAAAGGCCCATGAGGGAAAACTGAAGGGGGAAGGGCCAACGGCCAAAGGGCCAAGGCCCAGGCGCCTCAAGGGGGCCCACCCCTGGACGGCTGGCCCATGAGGCCCATGCGCCTACCCCCTCTCCCTTGATTAGTCCCACATGGGAAACCCAAAGGGGAGGGCACACCCCCTCCCCCTATATAAAGGGGTGTCCATGGGTGGGATTAGACACCATCAATTGGAGAAGTCCTTTGGTTGACTTCCTCCTTCCCTCTCTCTCTAGCCCTTGTAACCATGGCCCCAAGTCTGGGCTGTGCGATCGAGGCACAGTAGTACGCCGTTGCACTACAGGGATTCCTAGCCGGATATCAACTTCCGCACTCCTGGCGGGATCGGGGAGTCGGAGGTCTCATCGTGCACCGGATGTGTACGAAGACACGAGGCGCAACACTTGGGGCGCTTAAATTTCGTGAGCCGGAGCTGCTGCACGATGAAGATGAAGAAGGAGCAAGGGGTGACCTGCGAGGAGCTTCGCGACCTTGAGGTCGGCTACGAGTACGACTACTTCAACCACGTTCCCCTCGGAACGTTAACCGCGTACGGTCTACAAGAATATGTATTCTCTACGCTCCGGCCGTTACTGCATTACTACATAGATAGATCCTAGGCAGTTTTGGGGTTCCGTCGTAGGAAACTTTTTGTTTTCTGTTGCGATCCCAAACATGAATGATGTGGGAAACACTTTGGCTAGGTCCTTTAACTTAGATAATGTAGGTTCTATCTCAGACTCTTCCCCGATCGGTAGGCTTTATGTATTGATATTATTAATCAATAAAGTGCCATGTGAAAGGACATTTACTGTCATAATCACTTGTGGTGTTCGTTAACAACTAGTAGACCGTTTCACAGTTTGCTATTGTCTATAGGTGGTATTCTACAAAGGAAAAAGGACCATTGGCCTACGGATCATTCCCTGCATCTGATCTTGCTTGCTAGGAATTCCAGACCGGAGTCTCCGGTCTACACAGACCGGACTCTCCGGTGTGGTCTGGAGTTTCCCCAGGAGTCTCCGGAGTGGCCTCTGTTTTCATGCCCTGGACAGCCAGTAAGGTGGTCCAGAGATTGGTCCGGAGTCTCCGGTCTCTATCTCAGGCCGGAGTCTCTGGTCCACTTGGCTCCCAACTGAGCTGGGTCATTCTGTCAAGGGGTCCGGAGATGGACTGGAGTCTCCGGTGTAGAGCGGAGTCTCCGGTCTGCTTCTTCTCCAACGGTTAGAAAAATGGTTCGCTGACAAAAGGGCTATAAATAGGAGACCTTATCCCCTTGTTCCAGCTGCTCGTCCACCTCAAGAACACCATGTCCATTTGAGCCAACAAATCAACAAGATCTCTTCATCCAACCATCCAAAGTCTTTGATCTTTGGAGAATCGAAGGAGGAGGCCTTGATCTACTGCTTCACCAAGAGAGATCTTCATTTCCCCCTCATTCACTTGAGGGCCCCCATGCTCTAGTGTTTCATTGGAAACCCTAGGTTTTGATTTGGTTCTTGCAAGCTTGTCTTTGATTGTTTGACAACTTGCTTGTATTTGGGAGCCTCCAATTAAGTTGTGGATGTGTGCCCCGAACTCGTTGTAAAGGTGCCGGCTTCCACCTCGAAGGTTGCCGTATAGTGGAAGAGGTGAATCGAACCCGTTGGGGTGAGGTTCATCGGAGAACAAGGGAGGCCTCTCGTGGCGTTGGTGGTTTGAAACCACCCCCTCTCCAAATGTAGACGTACTTCCCCTCAAAAGGAAGGAACTACTGGAAACAAATCCTTGTGTCTCCGTGTGCTCCACTTTGGTTCCTTCCACCCTTTACTGCACTTTACTTATCTAGTTATTGTTTAGTTAGTGCTTGCTTGTCATATAGGTAAATTCACCTTAGTTGCATAATCTAGAGAATTTACCTTTCTTGTCAAACCCTAATTTGAAAAGGAGTAAAATTTGAAGTAGCACCTATTCACCCCCCCCTCGAAGTGCCCATACGATCCTTTCAATTGGTATCAGAGCCTCGACTCTTTATTCGGGCTTAACCGCCTAAGAGATTATGGGCAACCCATAGGAGGGAGAAAGTGAGGCTAGCCATTCCGTGACCATGGTAGATCTTAAGAATTTGGAAACAAGCTTGAGCTCTACCTTGGGCAACAAAATCCTACAATTGCGTCAACTCGTTGAGCAACTTGTAGGATAAGCAAACCTCACCTCCTCCCTCTCCAGTGGAAATACCACCAAACCCAAAGGCTAATGCTCCGGCAAAGCCTTCGGAGGGAGTGATAGGGGATGAACATAATTCCACTAACTCCGCCACCAAAAAGGGTGATGGGAAGGAAGAGTTCCATACGGTTCCCGGATGGTACTCTCCCGACTCTCCTATCCCTCATCCACATATAAACAATAGAGGAGACCCACCTAAGTTAGCTGCATATATACTTTTGCTCAATGGCAAGTGTTAATGAAATCTCATGTGCATAGCTCTTGCATTGATTTATGGAATATTATTGAAGATGGACTCAAAATTGAGGATCCAACCAACTTGACGAGAAGAGAAGTGGTCAATAGCCAACTCAATGCGACTGCCTTGCACATGATCCAACTTGGGGTGGGGCCAAAGGATTTTCCCCACATTGAGCACTACAACACCGCCAAGGAAGCTTGGGATGCTCTCATTGACTTGTTTGTTGGCAATGAGAGTATGAGGAGAAATAGATATGATGCCTTAAGCAATGAGGCCGAAGGTTTCTTCATGAAGGATGGTGAGGATCATGAAGACATGTATCGAAGACTCAAATCCACAGCCATCGCTTTTAGGAATGTTGGGGCATCTCACATTGATGATGCTTGGATCAAAAGGAAGTATGTGAGTGCTCTCATGCCCTTCGAGCCTACTGACTTGAAGAGTCTCCAAGGAAGACACAACTACCATCTCATGACCTCCAATGAAGTGATGCAAGAGATGGCAGCCTTCAAGGTTGCTGCCAAGAATGCCAAAGATGCCTGTGCTCGTGCCATTGGAATGAGTAGTGGTGTCAATCTTGCCTTGAAGGCCAAGGTTGTGGAGTATGATGAAGATGAAGGAAGTGACGAGGGACCTTCAGTGAGCCACCCTGACGATGTCAAGACTGCTCATGGTGAATACATGGCCTTCTATGCAAGAAACTTTTGGAAAGACCCTGCCAAGGCCAAGATGGAAATGCAACGAAGAAGCAACCCCAATGGGAGAAGAGATAATGGGTCCAAGTTGAGAACTTGTTTCAATTGTGGTGACCGTTATCACTTCGTTGCAGCTTGTCCCTATGAGAAAAGAGAAGATAATGGGGGAAAACTTGTGTTGAAGAAGACTTCCAAAGTTCCATACAAGAAACCCTTCATCAAAAGAAACCCAACCAACAAGAAGCTAGGAGAAATTGTCTTGATCACACATGAAGAATACTCCTCTGATGATGATGAGGAGGAGGAGGAGGAAGAAGAGGATACACCAAGTGGTGTGGCGGATCTTGCCACTACCTCTACTCCTTCATCCTCACTCTTCGCCTATCCAAATGAGAATATCTCCAACAAGAACGTCACTTGCCTTATGGCAAGAGGAACGGGGGTATTATCATCGTCACACTCCACTTCCTTAATCAATGATGATTTTGATGATGAGTTATCTCTTGAGGTAAAAAAGGAACTAGTTGTTTTTGATGTGTTTATGAATAACTTGCAAGGAGAACACAAGAAACATGGTGTGGACCTCCTAAATCAACTCTCACACACACAAGAACTTCTAGATGAGAGATGCCAATTAGGAAGAGAGCACATGATTGAGGTAGAAGCTCTTAGTAATGCTCTAGAAGAAGAACAAGAAACTAGAATATCTCTTGAAACTAAACTAGAGGGCATTGATGAAGCTAATGACCTCATTAGTAATAAACTCATCAAGGAACGTGATCATGCTATTGCTAAATACACAAAGGCTAAAAAGTATAAGATTGAGTTTGATGTTGTTCATAAAAAACTTGCCGAGGACTTTAGGACACTTGACAAGGCTCACAAGGCCTTGGAAAGTGAACTCTTGTTCCTCACAAAGTCTTGTGAAAAGCTTCAAACTCAATTGATCAATACTCCCTCACCTAGTACATTCATTCCTTCTAGTTGTACAAATAGTCTTGAAGAACATGCTAGGTTGAAGGGGGAGCTAGCTAAGACTTCCTTTCCCAAAGGAAACAAGTCTATTGATGACCTCTTAAACAAGCAAAGGTCAAATGGTAAAAAAAGGGGCTTAGGCTTTGTCTCTAAAGCCAAGAAGAAAAATAATAACAAGAAGAAGAAGGCCAAGCCCGCTCAAGAAAAGAACAAGGTCATTGTGGGAAGTAAGACCACAAGTGGCAAAACTATGTCTCATGATGATTTTGTGGGTTGTGCTAACCCTCACTATGTCTTAATGCATGATTACTATGGTGATGTGTATGCACAATATGTTGGCCATTTTGATGGTTATATCGCATGGTCGATTTGGGTTCCCAAGACCCTTGTTGCTAACAAAAGAGGACCCATTGAGAAATGGGTACCTAAAAACTAGTTTGATATTTTGTAGACCTATGCTTCCGGAGGGTCAAAATGGGTGCTCGATAGTGGATGCACAAGTCATATGACCGGAAGCGCTTCTAGTGTCAAGGAATTGAGACCAAATGTTGATCAAATATCTGTGACATATGCTGACAAATCAAAGTCTAAGGTAATGGGTTTCGGCAAAGTTGTGGTGGCACACGATATTACTCTCGTGGACGTCATGCTTGTTGAGACCCTTGGCTATAATTTACTTTCAGTCCGTGCTCTAGGAAAGATGGGTTTTGCTGTCTTCATTGATGTTGATATTGTGATCCTCTTATGGAGCAAGACTCTAAAGGTTGCTTTCGTTGGGTACATCAAGGATGACTTGTATGTGGTGGACTTCTCCGGGAAAACCACTACGGGTCCGATGTGCTTATTCGGAAAGGCTGATGTGGGTTGGCTATGGCACCGCCGTCTAGCCCATGTCAACATGAGAACTTTGCAAAGCCTCCACAAGGATGGTCATATTGTTGGACTAAAAGAAAATGTTTGCTTTGCCAAAGATTGTGTTTACAGGGCATGTGTTGAAGGAAAGATGCATGATTCTCCCCACAAGCCAAAGAACTACATCAAGTCCAAGAGGATCTTGGAACTTCTTCATGTGGATCTCTTTGGTCCCCTGTCTCATGCAAGTCTTGGTGGGAAGAAATATTGTTTGGTGATTGTTGATGATTACTCTAGATACACTTGGGTATATTTCTTCAAGTTAAAAAGTGAGACCCAAGAGAACTTCATTGACTTCATCAACATGGCTCAACGTCAACACAATGTCCCAGTATTAACAATAAGAAGTGACAATGGTACCGAGTTCAAGAACTACACATTAAATGGATTTCTTAGTGATGAGGGAATAAAACATCAATATTCCGCTGCATATACCCCTCAACAAAATGGTGTAGCTGAGAGGAAGAACTGGACTCTCATTGATATGGCTAGGACTATGTTGGCGGAATTCAAATCTCCATACAATTTTTGGGCTGAAGCTATCTCCACCGCATGCCATGCATCAAACCGTCTCTACCTCCGCAAAGAATTGATCAAGACTCCATATGAGATCCTTACCGGTAACAAGCCTAATGTTTCTTACTTCCGAGTATTCGGTTGTAAGTGCTTCTATCGCATTAAGGGCATTCGTTTATCCAAGTTTGATTCCAAAGCATTAGAGGGTATTTTTGTTGGTTATGGTCTCGAATCCCACACATAGAATCTATGACAAGCTCTTAGGAATTGTCATAGAATCTTGTAGTGTGGTGTTTGAAGAATATGATGGTCCCCAAGCGGGGCGTGTTGATGTTTGTGATGTAGATGATGAAATGCCTCAGGATGCCATAGGAAGAATGGGTGCGGGTTACATCCACCCTGTTGAGGAACCCCTTATGGTGGATCGATAAGAACTATGCTCTACTCACGTGGAGCCCTCATTGACGAGGTTTAATCTCGTCAATGCCCATTGTTATGGACTTGGGGTTTTGGAGAAGATGGGGATGCTGGAAATCGTGGTACGGTTAACAGACAAGCAACCAGGGGACACGAGATTTACCCAGGTTCAGGCCCCCGGAGGGAAAACCCTACTCCTGCTTGTCTGCTCTTTTATTACGGCGAAACCGAAGGTTACAGGGTGCGCAGATTCGATCTGGCGTGGATGCGTGAAAGTATGAGTCGAGTTGTTGCCCTAGGACGTGCCCTCCTGGCCTTTATATAGACTTAGGCAGGTCCCGGGCGTAGTCCTAGTCGGTTACAAGTTGTATTCAAACTCTAATCTTGCTCTCCAAGGATCCGAAGGCGTCATGGGCCTTGGCCACCCGGAAATCTTCATGGGCCAGCGTATGTCTGCCGTGGGCCTTCCTTGGGCTGGACTAGGTATGCTGAAGTTACGTACCCGTAGGGTATAACCATGTCACTCATCTTCACAACTTCAACAAGCTACTGTCGAGGTGGACAACGACCCATGCCAAAGACAATTTGTGGACCCTCAACCTACTGATCAAGAAGATGCCTCCAGCCAAGAGGTGTTTGAGTCTCTGTTTGCCAGGATGTCCAGTGGTGCTAAGGCCATTACACAAGCAAGATCTATACAAACTGCCATAAGTACAGCTGAATACCTGGCCAGTTGTGGGACTGATCATGACCAAGGTCAATCCTCTCCTTCTCTAGAAGAGAATATTTCCAATGATGATCAAGGTCAAGTTGATGGTCAAGACGAGGACCAAAATGATGAAGTGATCCCACCAAGAAACAACAAGGAGATCGAAACTCTCCGCCAAGCTAGAATGGATAGAATATTGGAATTAAGAGACCACACTCTTGAGAATGTGGTTGGAGATCTAAGAAGAGGGATATCTACTCGAGCTCAATTGAAGAACTTTGGTGAGCACCAAGCACACATTTCCATGGTGGAACCAAAGAAAGTATGGGAAGCTCTTGAAGATTCAGATTGGTTGGATGCAATGCACAAATAGCTCAACAACTTTGAGAGAAACAAAGTATGGAAGTTAGTTGAAAAGCCTAAAGATTGCCGCAATGTTATAGGCACCAAGTGGATTTTCAAGAACAAGCAAGATGAGCATGGAATTGTGATAAGGAACAAGGCAAGATTGGTTGCACAAGGGTTCTCTCAAATTGAAGGCATTGATTATGGAGAGACTTATGCACCCGTGGCTCGCCTTGAGTCCATCCGTATCCTTCTTGCCCATGCGGCACATCATAAATTTAAACTACAACTAATGGATTAGAAAGTGCATTCCTTAATGGTCCATTGCATGAGTTGGTATATGTGAAACAACCCCCAGGATTTGAGGATCCCAACTTTCCAAACCACGTCTACAAACTCGATAAGGCACTATATGGGCTCAAGCAAGCCCCACGCACGTGGTATGAGCACCTTAGAGAGTTGTTGTCAGATCGTGGGTTTGAGGTTGGGAAAATCGATCCCACTCTTTTTACCAAGAGGGTCAATGGGGAACTTTTTGTATGCCAAATTTATGTAGATGATATTATCTTTGGCTCATCTAACAAAGCTTTTAATGATGAATTCTCAAAGCTTATGACTGACAGGTTCAGGATGTCTATGATGGGAGAATTGAGAGTATTTCTTGGTTTTGAGATCAAGCAAGTGAGAGGTGGTACATTCTTCAACCAAGCCAAGTATACTCAAGATATGCTCAAAAGATTTAACATGAAAGATCTCAAAGGAGCCCCTACTCCCATGGCAACAAAGACTCATCTTGAACTAAACTCAAATGGTAAAGATGTGGACCAAAAGGTATACCGGTCCATGATTGTCTCTATGCTTTACCTTTGTGCATCTAGACCCGATATTGTGTTGAGTGTAGGAGTGTGTGCAAGATATCAAGCGGCTCCTAAATAAAGCCATTTGATGGCAGTCAAGAGAATCTTTCGATATTTGTCTCATACCCCAAACTATGGTATTTGGTATCCTATGGGCTCAACTTTCTCTCTTTGTGGGTACACAGATTCGGATTGGGCTGGTGACAAGGATGATAGAAAATCTACCTCCAGGGCATGTCAATTCCTTGGGAGGTCCTTGGTGTGTTGGTCTTCTAAGAAGCAAAACTGCATATCTCTTTCCACCGCCGAAGCCGAGTATGTGACAGCTGCTAGTGCTTGTACACAATTGCTTAGGATGAGGCAAACTTTAAAGGAATACGGTGTCCATTGTGACAAAGTGCCTCTTCTATGTGACAATGAAAGTGCTATCAAGATTGCATATAACTCAGTGGATCATACAAGGACAAAGAACATTGAGATTCGTCACCACTTCCTTAGAGATCATGTTGCCCAAGGTGATATTGAGCTTTCATATGTGTCAACCAAAGACCAACTTGCCGATATCTTCACGAAGCCACTTGATGAAGCAAGGTTTTGTTATTTGAGGAATGAACTAAATATCGTGGATTCTATGAGCTTGACTTGATTGCCTTGCATACTCACCTATGTCTTGACCCACATTTGGTGTAGGTGTAGGCATGGAGATAGGGGGAGTGCGGTTCTAATTCATTGGACTATCCCTCCCCCCATAATGCCAACATTAAGAAATGCAATTCTCTTAGTATCATTTAGTGATATGTGAGCATCATTGATGAGTAGTGGCTATGAACCCAAGGATAATTCTTCGCGGTTTCATGCCACAAACTCCTACATGGTGGCTTCGGCCACCATCCTCTCCTCATTCATAGAATTGGCTCTTAGCTCGGATTTATTTGGTACTTTGATGAACATTTGGAGAGTTTTCCTTAGTTTTCTTGTGTTTTCATAGTATGTCATCTTAACCCAAGCCCTCTCTCAGTCTTAAAAACCCTCTCTATCTCATATATGTTCCCATTCACACACCCTGGAAGTATTTGGTCGAGGAGGACCGGAGTCTCCGGTGTAGACCGGAGTCTCCGGTTTAGGCGGTTTCTGTCCACTTTAAGGGAGGACGGGGTGAACTGAAACAACAGTTTCATTCAGCCACCTCCGTCCTCCGCTCTCTGCCCTGTCGCCTCCTCTCCCAAATCTTCTCCCCGGAGGTCAAGAAGCCCCCGGGATCCGCCGTGCCGCCAGCCAATCATCTCCTTTCCACCATTGGGTGATTCCCACCAGTGGAATCTCCTCCATGGACAGATCTGGTACCTCTCCTCCTCTTCTTCACCTAGGGTTCTTCCCTTACCTTGTTTTTGAAGATTGGTACTAGTTTTGACCACTGGAATTCCTTATTTGTGTCCACCTGAGTACTTTATCATTGTTACCATGCCTGATCTGCTGGATTCAACCCCATTGGAGCCTCCCTGATCTTCCCCCGAGTCTCCAAATCGGAGACTCTGGCCCGCAGACCGGAGACTCCGGTCCCATGGACCGGAGACTCCGGTCTGAGCCAGAGACTCCGGTGTGGACCACGGAGACTCCGGTGTGGTTTGAATCTAACACATTGTTTTCATGGTCTCAATGATTCTGTACTGCCTCCATGGGACATATATACTTACCTTCATGCTATCTCCCTCACTGCTGTTCACAGGCTCTGGCTCTTGTTGTCCTCCTCGCACCAAGGCCAAGATGAAGAGGGGGAACCTCGCTATGATGAGTCTGAGGGTCAGTACATTGTGCCCCCATCCAACCGCAGACAGCAAGCCCATGATGCAGCCTATATGCAGCAGGAGCAGGAAAGGGATGAGGAAGAGAAACGTGCCAAGAGGGCAAAATATGACAACATTCAATCTTTGGCTCGCATGTCTAAGCAGGAGTATCATGAGCTGTGGAAGACCAATTTCTATGAATTGCCTCGCACTAGTGATGACCCCTATTATTGGAGGAAGGAGCAAGCTTTCTTCATCAAAGACATTTACAGTGTGCTCAAGAGGTCTCCTATATGCCCCCAGAAGTACTTGAGTGTTGAGCAGATGAGGAAGAGCCCCTACTTCTATGATGCTCTGTGGATTGGTGAGAAGTTGGGGCTGTTCAACTTGATGGAGATCCGTGAAGACTACAACATCACTCTCGTGCAACAGTTCTATGCCACAGTTGTGTTTGGGACTGACCAAGCCAGGACTATGACTTGAATGACTGGCAACCACCACTGCTCTGCCACGTTCTATGACTTTGCTGAGGCTATCTTCGAGACTTTTCAATGGGTATCTACTCATGTTGGAGTTCGCATGCACTCAGCGGCTCTTGGGGTGAACAAGAACAAGCTTGCCCCTTTATATGGTAGTGAAGGGGTCGTGGGCGGGTCCAAGGGACTCAAGCCTCTCTACAATCTGATGTTGAGGATCTTCCGCCAGACCATCTCCCCTAGTGATGGGAATGATGATGCCATCAGATGTGGTTTCATCAACTTGCTGTATCATACCCACAAGACTTACATGGCTGGCCCCGACGTTGATGCTAATCCTATTGATGTGATGGACTACATATTTGAGGAGATGTATCATGCCATCTTATACAGGAAGGCCCCTCCATATGCACCTCTGGTCATGAGGCTCATTGTAACTACCTCGGTGAATTACGCTCCTAGTTTCAAGCCTGGATGAGCGGAAATGGTTAAAATAGTACGGTGGGCCCAAATGCCACTCACAAGTAGACCTTTCGGCCGTCCTAACCACTTCCGAACATCGGGACAAGAACGGGCGGCGTAATCGGCAGGCGAAGGGATCAACTACATACACAAATGAGTATGTATGCAAGCCACCGTACAATGGTTCTCAGAGTCATTCCATCTAAAAAAGAAAGGAAATATTGCAACGCCATACGGCAAAATCCAAATATCCTAGATAGATATAATAGTTTAGGATACCTCCTCATACACCAAACATCAGAGTATCAAGCGGAAGCGGAAAACAAGATCCGAGTACGGATAAGAAGCAAATCGGCATAAGATGCCCCATAAATAAACACATCCCGCCCACAGATCTCACGGATCCCCGTTCCCGGAATCTCTATACCGAATGATCGTTGCCGACATCGTCCTTCTCCTCCACCCAGTATCCATCTTGCGAGTTTACCTGTTCATCTGAATCAAACAATTTATCATGTGAGACCCTAGGGGTACTCAGCAAGTATTTATGCCTCTAAAGGGGACACAACCTGGGGTGACGCAATTGCAGCAAAAGATAAACCCTAACAATTCTATAGATACTCGCCAACCATCCGCCTAACCAGAGATAGACGGATGTCCGTGAATTAACATCAACAGTTATAATGGTAATATTAACAGATCCATCCTCCTCCTCGCTTACCGACGAGGAAGCGGTCGAACAACCCCCCCATCCGTTGGCAGTTTTATTATCCATTCCATGAGTATTGTACTATTTACTAATCAGGTACTTAGTCAATTTAAAAGCGATACTTTAGTTATACTTGTCTATGATCGAGAAACTGTGCTCCAAGTCGTCCATAACCGCGGACACGGCTTTCAGAAAGTTTTACCCTGCAGGGGTGCACAAATAGCAACACACACTCGATCAACCTCGGAAAAACCAAATCAAAACCCAACAAGGCAGTCACGACAAAGCGATCACAGGATTCAGAAATATTTCAGGGGGCCACCCCATTAAGCTACCCGCGACGAAGTTGGCCGGCTCCGAGACGGACTCAAGGTTTGCGTCAATGGCTATAAACGACTGGGAACCCGAAAATGTGACTGGGCTTGTCGATACCGCGAAAACACTCCGCTTACCTAAACAGTACAGGTGCATTCCTCGCACAATCTTAAATTAAGCAGTAAAGCATGGCATAAGTACAGAATAGTAATAAAGCCCCAAACTACTTTGTGGCCCCAAGAAATAAGAATGAATCAAGCTCTGGCTCAGGGGGGTTCATAAGCCTCCCGGATGTGGATAGCGCGAATATTCAAGGAACAGGAATCAAGTACTCGGGGTCCTACGGGACACAAGTGAACCTGAAAAACCAAATAGTAAATATGGCTCACCAATGCCACTTTCATTAGTTATCCCATTACTACTCAGGTTAAGTTGTTTAGGTACCTCGTTATCCATCAGACTCTCACATACCCTACACATGCTGTTCTACGACTCGCATGGCTCAAACAACTCCTGTAGTAATGGCTCATGGGATGGAGGAACAAGCTTCGGTGGGGTTTAAAAGTAAAGGCTATGCAATACTTGGGATTCAATTTAATGCAATCGCGACTCAATGATGCAAGAATAAGATAGAGGCAATAGGTACTATATGTATGCAAGCATGTGGTAGTGCTTGCCTGGCAGCTCAGTTGAAGCGAGAGAAGGATCTGGGTAGTGTTCCTGGGTCTCTTGATATATCCCCTGCTCAGCGTCTATTCGAAGAAGAACCAAACAAACAAGGACCAACATAAATAAAGTGCACAAGCATATGAATAAAATGCGACAAGCAAACAATCATGCCATGATGAATGATGCACAATTTGCATGGCAATAAGGTAGCATGGCATGGGTGAGGTGTGGAATACAAGAAATAATCATTTTGTGGAGTTTTAATCACATTTTAGCCTCAAATAAGTTGTTGTATACTTTATATTTATATGATGCATGCTGCAAAACAGATCATGGAATGCATAAACAGAAAGGTCTCGTCGAGCTAATCATTTTAGACATAACATTTGTTAAGATTGGAGTTATAAAACAAAAGTTATTAATTAATTAAGGAAAAAGGGCATTTTATTGTAATTTTAATCAACTTGAAAATTAAAGTCTTCAAAATATATTTTGAAGGCCATATTTGAATTCCTCACATTTTTCTGATTTGAAAACATATATTGTTTGTATTATTTGGAATTATAATTTAAAAGTTATTTGAAAACAGATTTAAATTTGAAGTTGAATTAATTTGAAAAAGTTTAAATTAAAACAGAAATACAGAAATACTTTTGTCACTCGCTCAAATCTAGCCACAGACAATGACAGGTAGGGCCTGGCTGACTGGACGCCACAGCGCTCAGAAAACCCTCTGTCACCGCGAGCACGCCCGACCACAGTGGATGACAGGTGGGGTCCGAGGCTTGGCTGACCCACACGCCAGTGGGCGGATGCGAGGCTGCCACGCGGCACAGCGGGGGATTGCGGGTTGAGGCGGTGCAAAACCCAGGCGCCTAACTGCAAAGTGGTACTACGGCTGACAGGTGGGCTCGGGCGGACCGCGGGTTAGGAGTAAAAAGCTAGGGGGGGTTTGTGCAAAAAGGCGACGCGGCACTGTGCTTCTTCTCTGAATCTCTGACGACAAAACGGTGTTCGACAGGCAGGGCTCGATGCAGGGATCGATCCCGCGACCTCGCGTGCGCGCGCGGCGGCGGTTACCGCTGCGGTAGGCTAGGGGAGTTGATAGGAGAGGGCAACGCGGCTAGGTAAGGTTCTCGGTGGCGTAGGGAACTGGCTGACACCGACGAGCCCGACGCACTGACGGCGCTCGACGAAAGGAACGGCGGCGCTAGACGGTGGTGATGACGCGGAGGATGTCAGGGAGACAGAGATGCTCACCGTGGAGTGATCGGTGTGGTCGGAACGGCTTGGGGAGCAGCGGATCGTCGACGAAGCAGAGGCCGGCGGAGCTAGGGTTTGGCGTCGGTGGCGGCGGTGATCTTCGGCTCCAGCCCTTCTCCTCCTCGCTGGCGGTTACTGGACGATGTAGGGGAACCTCCTCGGCTCGCTCGACAACCTCCACGCCACGCTCGCCTGCTGTCTCGAGGGATCGGTGGTGGACACCGATGGTGGCCGGCGATGGAGTAGGAGGTGGTAGGGGAAGGCAGGGAGAACGGAAAGCGGTCTGGGGAGATCTGGAGATGCAGGAGAGGCCGGAGGGAGTAGATAGCAGAGAGGGAGAGGGGAGAGGTGTCGTGGGGGATCGGTGGAGAGAAAAAGGTGGCTCGGCCACCTTTTCTTCTCCCTCCCTCACGTGCTCGGGCGGCTTGGCATGGGGCAGGTAGGCAGCTGACAGGTGGGGCAAGGTGAGGCCAGGAAGGTAGGAGAGGCTCGGGCTGGTGGGGCATGCAAGGCAGAGAGAGAGAAGAAAGAAGGAGAGGAGAGGCATGGAGCTCGGGTGGGAGCTAGGCTCGGTTAGGGTTTGCACTAGGGGAGGGGTAGGGTAGCTCGGGTTGGACCAGGGTGACCAGGTGGGGCTAGCTAGGTGAGAGAGGAGGGAGGCCGAGATAGAGAGGGTGGGGACTAGGGTTAGCTAGCGAGGGGCTCGGGTTAGGTTAGATGATGCCCATGGTGGTGGTAGGGTGTAACTAGGGTAGATGAGGGGTTAGGTTTAGGGTTTAGCTTAGGTGAGAGATTTGGAGAAAAGATTAGGGAGGGAGGGTATGGTTTAGGGTTTAGGCATGATCCACATGACCATGCAAGGATGGAGGTGAAAAGGGAGGGGAAGATGAGGAATAGAGAGAGGGAGAGAGGAAGAGAGATGAACCACTCAAGAATTCAAATAAAAAATCCAAAAAGTCTTAATTGTGGTGGTACTTGCATGGCCCGTGCAAAATATTTATTGCCATGTTTATTTTTGTGAGAACAATAATATTAACAGGGCATTATTATTATGCATTCCCAAAAATATGGAATTAAGCCAAGCAAAAGAATTTAAAGGAAAGTTCCAGATGGAGTAGATGGAGATGATCACATTTGATTATAATTGGGACTTGCTAGTGTGTATATTCCACTAGATGTTTAATAGTCCCAAAAATATCCCAACATGATAATAACCCCAAAACAACCCATATGGAAGCTAGGAAAAAGGAGCACTACTCATAATGCATGCAAAGGTGGCTCCACATATCAATAATGTGAAAACAACATGATGCTAATATGAGAGCATGTGGAAATGGAATTGGATCCATCCCAACCCACATGAGCTAGAGGTAAAACCCAATAAAGTGCAAAGCTCATATTTAGTTGGATGGTGGAATTATAGGGTGGTGTCAAAGAAAGGTGGTGGAGTTGAATAAAATATATGCCCCCAACTCAACTTGGGCATTAAACAATACATCAAGAACCAAATACAATATTAAGAGGCAAATACAATTTACAATGCATATGAGAGAAGAACCAAAACAAAAAAGGGTTTTATATGATGCTCAAATGCAAGGTGGCATGATGACATGAGCATGATATAATGATGATGCAACAATTATATATATGAAGTAGCCATTATATTACTAGACCAATTAGCATTACAATTGTTAGACAATTGGGATGCTACAACTCTCCCCCACTAAACAGGAATCTCGCCCCGAGATTCTAGGAAGAAGAAGAAGACTCAAAGAGAGTAGGATACTTGGCATGGAGCTCATCTTCACGTTCCCAAGTGGCTTCATCAACGGAATGGTGCGACCACTGCACCTTGCAGAACTTGATGGACTTGTTGCGAGTCCTTCTTTCTGTGATCTCAAGGATTTTTGTGGGGTGTTCTTGATAAGACAGGTCTTCTTGGAGATTGATAAGCTCATGGTCCACGGTCCTACCGGGATCCTTGAAGCACTTCTTGAGCTGAGAGATGTGGAAAACATCATGGACCTTGAGTTTTTCCGGGAGCTCAAGAGCATAAGCAACTTCTCCTCTTCTTCCACGAATTTTTCTAGGAGCCAGCTTTCCTTTGATACCAAAACGGTGCGTGCCTCTCATGGGAGTGACACGAAGGTAAACGAGATCACCAGGGACATACTCCATGTCCGTGTGCTTTCTGTCATAATTTCTCTTCTGGCGACTTTGAGCAATCTTCAGGTTTTCAAGAATGATGTGCACTTTCTCCTCCGCTTGAGTTACAATGTCAGGGCCAAACAATATTCTTTCTCCTGCACCCGACCAACCAATCGGAGTTCTGCATTTGCGACCATAGAGAGCCTCAAATGGTGCCATCTTTAGACTTTTCTGGAAGCTATTGTTGTAAGAGAATTCAGCATAAGGAAGACATTCTTCCCACTTCATGCCAAAAGAGATGACGCAAGCACGTAGCATATCCTCCAGAATCTGATTGATCCTTTCAACTTGTCCTTGCGACTAAGGGTGGTAAGCTGTGCTGAAGTTCAATTTTGTTCCCAAAGCATTTTGGAAACTTTCCCAGAACTTGGAAGTGAAGATGCTTCCACGGTCTGAACTGATCTCAAGCGGAACCCCATACAGAGAGACAATTCTGTTGATATAGAGCTCAGCCAACTGAATTGCAGAAATTGTTTCCTTGACGGGGAAGAAGTGAGCCACTTTAGAAAGCCTGTCAATGACAACAAAGATTGCATTGTTGCCCTTCTGTGACCTTGGAAAACCAGTGATGAAGTCCATCTCCACTTTCTCCCATTTCCATTCCGGAGGTCTCAATGGCTGTAGAAGACCGGAAGGTTTCTGATGGACAGCTTTCACTCTGCGGCAGACATCACACTCCGAGACATACTTGGCACAATATCGCTTCAAACCCGGCCACCAATATTGTGTTTTCAAGTCCATGTACATCTTTGTGCTGCCAGGGTGGATAGAAAGAACAGAATCATGCGCCTCCTTGAGAACTTGCTCTCTCAAACCCGGGTAGTTCGGAACAAACATCCGGTGTTCAAAGAAAAGCGTGCCTTGATCATCGACGTGGAAGGACTCATACTTCGGAAGCTGACGTTTGGAGATGATCTTTCTGGTGTACGGATCACCAAGCTGAAAGGAGCGAACCTTCTCTTCCAAGAGAGGAGTTGCTAGAAGGTTCAGGAGATACCCTTGTTCCACAATTTCAAGGTTGAGCTGACGGAATTCCTCGCACAAGAGAGGCTGTTGTTCTTCCATCATGAGGTTGTTGACATAAGCTTTGCGGCTGAGAGCATCGGCCATGACATTAGCTTTGCCCGGAGTGTAGTTGATGGTCAAATCAAAATCATTGATTGCTTCAATCCATCTCCTCTGCCGAAGGTTGAGATCAGGCTGAGTGAAGATATACTTCAAACTCTTGTGATCAGAAAAGATTTCACAACGGTTGCCCAGCAAGTAATGCCTCCATACTTTCAAAGAAAAGACAACCGCTGCGAGCTCGAGGTCATGTGTAGGATAGTTGATCTCATGCGTCTTCAACTGTCGAGAGGCATAAGCAACAACTTGTTTTTCTTGCATAAGGACCGCACCCAATCCTTGCAAAGATGCGTCACAGAATATCTGGAAAGGCTTGGATGTGTCCGGAGGAACCAAGACTGGTGTGGAAGTGAGCTTCTCTTTGAGTGTCTCAAAGCTTGCTTGACATGCAGAAGTCCAAAGGTATTTCTTGCCTTTCTTGAGGAGATCGGTAAGAGGCTTCGCTATCTTCGAAAAGTTCTGAACGAAGCGACGGCAATAACTAGCCAAACCAAGGAAGCTCCAGACTTCTTTGACATTTACAGGAGGAAGCCATTCAACAATTGTCTTCACAGTTTCCGGGTTGACTGCAATGCCCTTGGCAGAAATGACGTGACCAAGATAGGTTACTTGAGGCAGCCAAAACTCACACTTGGAGAACTTTGCATACAGGCGGTTCTCACGAAGCTTGTTAAGGACACACCGAAGGTGTTCTTCGTGCTCTTCCTTTGACTTAGAATAGACTAAGATGTCATCCAGATAGACCACAACGAACTTATCAAGATACTCCATGAAAACCGAGTTCATGAGCCTCGAGAAGGTGGCAGGTGCGTTGGTGAGACCGAAAGACATGACCGTGTACTCATACAGGCCATAGCGGGTGGTGAAAGCTGTTTTAGGAACATCTTCCTTGCGAATCTTGATTTGGTGATAACCACTTCTCAAGTCAAGCTTAGAGAATACCACAGCTCTAGCTAGCTGATCGAAGAGATCATTAATCCGCGGAAGGGGATATTTATTCTTGATGGTTTTAGCATTGAGAGCCCGATAGTCAACACAAAGTCTATCAGTCCTGTCTCGCTTCTTCACAAAGATTGTTGGGCTACCCCAAGAAGAAGTACTGTGTTGAATGAAACCCAACTTCTCTTGTTCATCAAGTTGACGTTTGAGTTCAGCCAACTCAGCAGGACCCATTTTATAAGGCCGCTTGGAGATAGGAGCAGTTCCAGGTTCAAGCTCAATTACAAACTCAACCTCACGATCCGGAGGCATACCTGGCAACTCTTCAGGAAAGACATCTGGGAACTCACAGACCACCGGAACACTCTGAATAGCTTCCATAGCATCATAATTCAGAGCCGCCAAAGAGAAAAGCTGGATAGCAGGAGTCTGACTTGGAGAATAGACTATATGGCCTTCAGGAATCTTCAGAGAAACCGAGCGTTCAGCACAATCAATCACAACTGCATTTGCTGTCAACCAATCCATGCCCAAGATGACATCAATGTCAGAATTGCCCAGAACAATTAATGACGCCGAGAACGAAGAGCCACCAATCTCAATTTGATTGCCATGGCTGATTTTAGAAGCTGCCATTGTTGCTCCAGGAGAAAGGACCATTAACCGCTTAAGGAGAGGATCCATAGCTAACTCATTCTCATTCGCAAATTTGTGAGAAACAAAAGAATGCGATGCACCAGAATCAAACAAAACTCGTGCAGGGACTGAGTTAACGGATAGCATACCCATCACAACTCCAGGTGCATGCTCATCTTGGGCGGCGTTGACACAGTTGGCACGAGCAACAGTAGACCCGGGCTTGGTGTTGATGTTGAGAGCCCGAGGTGGTGGTGCACGAACCAACGGAGAGCCTGCCGCAGATCTTGGCGGTGGTAGAGGAAGAGCTTTGTTTTTCATCGGACAGTTCCAGTACTGATGCCCAGTGTCTCCACAAGTGTAACAAGCACCAGGTGGACGTGGGGCAACATAGCCAGGGACTCCGCCAGGCGCTCCAGGGTAGTGGTGGTTGTAGCCCCTGGGAGCAGCAGTGAGGAAGTTTGGTGGCCTTGCCGCGTAGCTTGAAGGTCTTGGTGTAGCCGGGAGCGACGGTGGGGTGTTAGGAACCCAGACACGACGCTTAGAAGGAGTTGACATAGCTGAAGAGCTTGCTGCATCACGGTTGTGTTTCTTTGACTCCTCAAACACTTGCCTACTTGCCTCTTCCTGCAGAGCTGTATGCTGGAGTTCCAGAAAAGACGCCGGCCTTGCATGTGTGATTGCATATTTAATCGATGCATTGAGCCCTTGCCTGAACCTCTTTTGCTTCTTCTTGTCATCAGAGATCTCATCGCCACCATAACGAGAAAGGTTCATGAAGTTTCTGATGTAGGTATTGACATTATCATTGCCCTGCTTGAGGTTGAGAAACACTTCCTTCATCCTCTCCATGACAATTTCTGACAGATACTGCTCTTTGAAAGCTCCAGTGAACTGTCCCCAAGTAGGCTGAAAACCAGTGCAGTTTGCCTTCAGGTAATTCTCCCAGCAGAGAGCTGCATCTCCCTTCAGAAGGTGAGTAGCACACTTTACCCATTCTTGCTCAGGAACATCAGCAGTCACCAGTAGCCTTGACATCTCATGCAACCAATCATCAGCATCAAGTGGTTGATCAGAAACATCAAATTGGCGTGGGTTGAACTTCAGAAAGCTTTTGATGTCTCCTCGCTTGGGAGGTGGAGGTAGCGGAACAAACTCATTCCTCCTGACACTTTCTTCAAAGCGCTGCTGGTTCTGCTGCATTGCTGCCAAGGCATTGGCGATGTTTGACAACGCGGCCCCCAGTTCAGGTTGTATGTCCTCCTCAGAACGGCGTGGTGGTGCCATCCTGTGATTGATATAAAACACAAGTCAGTACTATAATGGAGAATAATAATAATCCAAAATAGTACCAAGATGGAATTAACCAAGATTAAAGGATACAATTTACTAAGGTGATATTAAAATATCAACAAAGTTCAAAGCACCTAGGAGATATTAAGCATATCGCACACGACTGAAAAGGAGTGTGGTACACAGATATATCAAAGAAAAATTTTCCACAAATTTCGGCATTAAAATACCAATAGATGCGCAAAATCACTTAACGAATCGAGATTAGTGACTCTACCAATTCACTATACAAGAGCGAATGATAAAAGTAGTGGTATGGTCGTGACTCCATCCCGCACTCAAATCATTACTCCGCACATGAATAAGTAGAACACATATCCCAACACCTTCTTCTCACGATGAACCTAAAGATTAGTAACTACGGAAACGAACACCCCAAACAAGATAACGTCGGATAACAACGAGTAAGACAGATCACGGCGGAATACAACGAATTAGATGGATCACGTCGGTTTGCAAAAGCCTGTCGGTATGGAATGTACCGACAGTTGATAACCAAAAGGCCGACTGTGATAACAACTTGGATGCAACAGATAGACAAGGAATTACACACACACACACACACAACCTATGGTACTACGGAAACCCAGAACACGTGAACCCTAGTTTGAATTTTAAGAAGAGGATTGAAAACGTTACACTTCCTTACCAGAAAAGGGTGGGTGGGTGGGTAAGAAGAAAAGTGGAAGCAGTACAACTCTCGCGTTTTGTTTTCCCTTAGTATACATAGCTACCAAAAATATTTGCTAGACTGACAACGACCATTTGGCTGAGACCCTGAAGGGCGGGATGGCTCTGATACCAATTGTAACTACCTCGGTGAATTACGCTCCTAGTTTCAAGCCTGGATGAGCGGAAATGGTTAAAATAGTACGGTGGGGCCCAAATGCCACTCATAGGTAGACCTTTCGGCCGTCCTAACCATTTCTGAACATCGGGACAAGAACGGGCGGCGTAATCGGCAGGCGAAGGGATCAACTACATACACAAATGAGTATGTATGCAAGCCACCATACAATGGTTCTCAGAGTCATTCCATCTAAAAAAGAAAGGAAATATTGCAACGCCATACGGCAAAATCCAAATATCCTAGATAGATATAATAGTTTAGGATACCTCCTCATACACCAAACATCAGAGTATCAAGCGGAAGCGGAAAACAAGATCTGAGTACGGATAAGAAGCAAATCGGCATAAGATGCCCCATAAATAAACACATCCCGCCCACAGATCTCACGGATCCCCGTTCCCGGAATCTCTACACCGAATGATTGTTGCCGACATCGTCCGTCTCCTCCACCCAGTATCCATCTTGCGAGTTTACCTGTTCATCTGAATCAAACAATTTATCGTGTGAGACCCTAGGGGTACTCAGCAAGTCTTTATGCCTCTAAAGGGGACACAACCTGGGGTGACGCAATTGCAGCAAAAGATAAACCCTAACAATTCTATAGATACTCGCCAACCATCCGCCTAACCAGAGATAGACGGATGTCCGTGAATTAACATCAACAGTTATAACGGTAATATTAACAGATCCATCCTCCTCCTCACTTACCGACGAGGAAGCGGTCGAACAACCCCCCATCCGTTGGCAGTTTTATTATCCATTCCATGAGTATTGTACTATTTACTAATCAGGTACTTAGTCAATTTAAAAGCGATACTTTAGTTATACTTGTCTATGATCGAGAAACTGTGCTCCAAGTCGTCCATAACCGCGGACACGACTTTCAGAAAGTTTTACCCTGCAGGGGTGCACAAATAGCAACACACACTCGATCAACCTCGGAAAAACCAAATCAAAACCCAACGAGGCAGTCACGACAAAGCGATCACAGGATTCAGAAATATTTCAGGGGGCCACCCCATTAAGCTACCCGCGACGAAGTTGGCCGGCTCCGAGACGGACTCAAGGTTTGCGTCAATGGCTGTAAACGACTGGGAACCCGAAAATGTGACTGGGCTTGTCGATACCGCGAAAACACTCCGCTTACCTAAACAGTACAGGTGCATTCCTCGCACAATCTTAAATTAAGCAGTAAAGCATGGCATAATACAGAATAGTAATAAAGCCCCAAACTACTTTGTGGCCCCAAGAAATAAGAATGAATCAAGCTCTGGCTCAGGGGGGTTCATAAGCCTCCCGGATGTGGATAGCGCGAATATTCTAGGAACAGGAATCAAGTACTCGGGGTCCTACGGGACACAAGTGAGCCTGAAAAACCAAATAGTAAATATGGCTCACCGATGCCACTTTCATTAGTTATCCCATTACTACTCAGGTTAAGTTGTTTAGGTACCTCGTTATCCATCAGACTCTCACAAATCCTACACATGCTGTTCTACGACTCGCATGGCTCAAACAACTCCTGTAGTAATGGCTCATGGGATGGAGGAACAAGCTTCGGTGGGGTTTAAAAGTAAAGGCTATGCAATACTTGGGATTCAATTTAATGCAATCGCGACTCAATGATGCAAGAATAAGATAGAGGCAATAGGTATTATATGTATGCAAGCATGTGGTAGTGCTTGCCTGGTATCTCAGTTGAAGCGAGAGAAGGATCTGGGTAGTGTTCCTGGGTCTCTTGATATATCCCCTGCTCAGCGTCTATTCGAAGAAGAACCAAACAAACAAGGACCAACATAAATAAAGTGCACAAGCATATGAATAAAATGCGACAAGCAAACAATCATGCCATGATGAATGATGCACAATTTGCATGGCAATAAGGTAGCATGGCATGGGTGAGGTGTGGAATACAAGAAATAATCATTTTGTGGAGTTTTAATCACATTTTAGCCTCAAATAAGTTGATGTATACTTTATATTTATATGATGCATGCTGCAAAACAGATCATGGAATGCATAAACAGAAAGGTCTCGTTGAGCTAATCATTTTAGACATAACATTTGTTAAGATTGGAGTTATAAAACAAAAGTTATTAATTAATTAAGGAAAAAGGGCATTTTATTGTAATTTTAATCAACTTGAAAATTAAAGTGTTCAAAATATATTTTGAAGGCCATATTTGAATTCCTCACATTTTTCTGATTTGAAAACATATATTGTTTGTATTATTTGGAATTATAATTTAAAAGTTATTTGAAAACAGATTTAAATTTGAATTTGAATTAATTTGAAAAAGTTTAAATTAAAACAAAAATACAGAAATACTTTTGTCACTCGCTCAAATCTAGCCACAGACAATGACAGGTGGGGCCTGGCTGACTGGACGCCACAGCGCTCAGAAAACCCTCTGTCACCGCGAGCACGCCCGGCCACAGTGGATGACAGGTGGGGTCCGAGGCTTGGCTGACCCACACGCCAGTGGGCGGATGCGAGGCTGCCACGCGGCATAGCGGGGGATTGCGGGTTGAGGCGGTGCAAAACCCAGGCGCCTAACTGCAAAGTGGTACTACGGCTGACAGGTGGGCTCGGGCGGACCGCGGGTTAGGAGTAAAAAGCTAGGGGGGTTTTGTGCAAAAAGGCGACGCGGCACTGTGCTTCTTCTCTGAATCTCTGACGACAAAACGGTGTTCGACAGGCAGGGCTCGATGCAGGGATCGATCCCGCGACCTCGCGTGCGCGCGCGGCGGCGGTTACCGCTGCGGTAGGCTAGGGGAGTTGATAGGAGAGGGCAACGCGGCTAGGTAAGGTTCTCGGTGGTGTAGGGAACTGGCTGACACCGACGAGCCCGACGCACTGACGGCGCTCGGCGAAAGGAACGGCGGCGCTAGACGGTGGTGATGACGCGGAGGATGTCAGGGAGACGGAGATGCTCACCGTGGAGTGATCGGTGTGGTCGGAACGGCTTGGGGAGCAGCGGATCGTCTACGAAGCAGAGGCCAGCGGAGCTAGGGTTTGGCGTCAGTGGCGGCGGTGATCTTCGGCTCCAGCCCTTCTCCTCCTCGCTGGCAGTTACTGGACGATGTAGGGGAACCTCCTCGGCTCGCTCGACAACCTCCACGCCACGCTCGCCTGTTGTCTCGAGGGATCGGTGGTGGACACCGACGGTGGCCGGCGATGGAGTAGGAGGTGGTAGGGGAAGGCAGGGAGAAGGGAAAGCGGTCTGGGGAGATCTGGGAGATGCAGGAGAGGCCGGAGGGAGTAGATAGCAGAGAGGGAGAGGGGAGAGGTGCCGTGGGGGATCGGTGGAGAGAAAAAGGTGGCTCGGCCACCTTTTCTTCTCCCTCCCTCACGTGCTCGGGCGGCTTGGCATGGGGCAGGTAGGCAGCTGGCAGGTGGGGCAAGGTGAGGCCAGGAAGGTAGGAGAGGCTCGGGCTGGTGGGGCATGCAAGGCAGAGAGAGAGAAGAAAGAAGGAGAGGAGAGGCATGGAGCTCGGGTGGGAGCTAGGCTCGGTTAGGGTTTGCACTAGGGGAGGGGTAGGGTAGCTCGGGTTGGACCAGGGTGACCAGGTGGGGCTAGCTTGGTGAGAGAGGAGGGAGGCTGAGATAGAGAGGGTGGGGACTAGGGTTAGCTAGCGAGGGGCTCGGGTTAGGTTAGATGATGCCCATGGTGGTGGTAGGGTGTAACTAGGGTAGATGAGGGGTTAGGTTTAGGGTTTAGCTTAGGTGAGAGATTTGGAGAAAAGATTAGGGAGGGAGGGTATGGTTTAGGGTTTAGGCATGATCCACATGACCATGCAAGGATGGAGGTGAAAAGGGAGGGGAAGATGAGGAATAGAGAGAGGGAGAGAGGAAGAGAGATGAACCACTCAAGAATTCAAATAAAAAATCCAAAAAGTCTTAATTGTGGTGGTACTTGCATGGCCCATGCAAAATATTTATTGCCATGTTTATTTTTGTGAGAACAATAATATTAACAGGGCATTATTATTATGCATTCCCAAAAATATGGAATTAAGCCAAGCAAAAGAATTTAAAGGAAAGTTCTAGATGGAGTAGATGGAGATGATCACATTTGATTATAAATGGGACTTGCTAGTGTGTATATTCCACTAGATGTTTAATAGTCCCAAAAATATCCCAACATGATAATAACCCCAAAACAACCCATATGGAAGCTAGGAAAAAGGAGCACTACTCATAATGCATGCAAAGGTGGCTCCACATATCAATAATGTGAAAACAACATGATGCTAATATGAGAGCATGTGGAAATGGAATTGGATCCATCCCAACCCACATGAGCTAGAGGTAAAACCCAATAAAGTGCAAAGCTCATATTTAGTTGGATGGTGGAATTATAGGGTGGTGTCAAAGAAAGGTGGTGGAGTTGAATAAAAGATATGCCCCCAACTCAACTTGGGCATTAAACAATACATCAAGAACCAAATACAATATTAAGAGGCAAATACAATTTACAATGCATATGAGAGAAGAACCAAAACAAAAAAGGTTTTATATGATGCTCAAATGCAAGGTGGCATGATGACATGAGCATGATATAATGATGATGCAACAATTATATATATGAAGTAGCCATTATATTACTAGACCAAGTAGCATTACAATTGTTAGACAATTGGCATGCTACACTCATCAACACTCAGCCACATGGTTCGCCACTTGCTATGCCTCCCAACCTTACCGAGCACACTCTCGTATCTCTGCAGCAGAAAGGGGCTATGAGTGCTCCTCCTAGACGCTCCCATGCACATGTGGAAGAGGAGATTTCAGAGTCTGAATGGGCCCCCCCTCACCTCCTAGGGCTCGAAGGAAGAATGCTTCCAATGCACCTCTTCCACCCATGACACGTGACTATGTCCATGAGAGGGTCAAGAAGGCCTCATTCTGGGAGAGGACCCTGTGTTGCATGAATATGGACATCCGCAAGCAACAACATGATTCCTACAAGAGCAACCACCGCATCGAGAAACTACTCAAGGAGATCAAGGCTCAGGGTGAAGCGTATGATGAGGAAGGTGAGGATGAGTACATCGATGAGCATGGGGCTCAGCCGTCCACCGAGTCAGATCACACTCTTTCGTTTGGGGCATGGAATGCCCATCAGGACAGCTTGGTGGATTGGAAGACCATCTCTGATGTCACATCTGGGTTTGGGTATCAAGATACTTCCTCTTCTCGCCCTCATGGCAAAGGGCCTGCAGCTCCAGATGATGATGAGGAATATGATGATGATGAGGAGGATCAGGATCTGGATGAGGAGGGCGAGGAGGATGATGACGAGGACTACTGATCCGTTGGGACGCTAGCTTAGGTATTTTCCCTTTTTTGGTGTTTCGATGCCAAAGGGGGAGAAGACATTGCCATCGGTATTTGCATGGGTTTGGGGGCTACTTGATTCATTTGCCTTCATTCATTTGCCTTCATTCATTTGCCTTCTTATGTTTTCGTGGAACACTACTTGCTATTTGTGTGTGTATGACTCTATGGGTGCTCCAACTTTACTGTAACTCATGTGAGAACTATGTGGTATCCATGTTCTACATACCTTGCCTACTTTACTTGTTTATCTTTGTGTACAGAGACAGGGGAGCATGTCCATACTCTGTCATACATTATTGCGAACTTCTGTTCATGCAAAGTCACTAGTTGTCATCAAACACCAAAAAGGGGAGATTGAAAGGACATTTACTGTCATAATCACTTTTGGTGTTCGTTAACAACTAGTAGACCCTTTCACAGTTTGCTATTGTCTACAGGTGGTATTCTACAAAGGAAAAAGGACCATTGGCCTACGAATCATTCCCTGCATCTGATCTTGCTTGCTGGGAATTCCAGACCGGAGTCTTCGGTCTACACAGACCGGAGTCTCTGGTGTGGTCTAGAGTTTCCCCAGGAGTCTCCGGAGTGGCCTCTGTTTTCATGCCCTGGACAACCAGTAAGGTGGTCCGGAGTCTCCGGTCTCTATCTCAGGACGGAGTCTCCAGTGTGGAGGGACCGGAGTCTCCGGTCCACTTGGCTCCCAACTGAGCTGGGTCATTCTGTCAAGGGGTCCGGAGGCTGGTTCGGAGATGAACCGGAGTCTCCGGTGTAGACCGGAGTCTTCGGTGTGGTGACCAGAGTCTCCGGTCTGCTTCTTCTCCAACGGTCAGAAAAACGGTTCGCTGACAAAAGGGCTATAAATAGGAGACCTTATCCCCTTGTTCCAGCTGCTCGTCCACCTCAAGAACACCATGTCCATTTGAGCCACCAAATCAACAAGATCTCTTCATCCAACCATCCAAATTCTTTGATCTTTGGAGAATCGAAGGAGGAGGCCTTGATCTACTGCTTCACCAAGAGAGATCTTCATTTCCCCCTCATTCACTTGAGGGCCCCCATGCTCTAGTGTTTCATTGGAAACCCTAGGTTTTGATTTGGTTCTTACAAGCTTGTCTTTGATTGTTTGACAGCTTGCTTGTATTTGGGAGCCTCCAATTAAGTTGTGGATGTGTGCCCCAAAGTCGTTGTAAATGTGCCGGCTTCCACCTCGAAGGTTGCCGTATAGTGGAAGAGGTGAATCGAACCCGTTGGGGTGAGGTTCATCGGAGAACAAGGGAGGCCTCTCGTGGCGTTGGTGGTTTGAAACCACCCCCTCTCCAAACATAGACGTACTTCCCCTCAAAAGGAAGGAACTACGGGAAACAAATCCTTGTGTCTCCGTGTGCTCCACTTTGGTTCCTTCCACCCATTACTGCACTTTACTTATCTAGTTATTATTTAGTTAGTGCTTGCTTGTCATATAGGTAAATTTACCTTAGTTGCATAATTTAGAAAATTTACCTTTCTTGTCAAACCCTAATTTGAAAAGGAGTAAAATATGAAGTAGCACCTATTCACCCCCCTCTAGGTGCCCATACGATCCTTTCACCATGATTTCTATAAAAAACAAAGGTTTTGGGTTGGACTAGGTAGTGTTGTATTGTCAGATTTTGGAGCTAAGGTTTATAAATAAATGTTTTGATAAAACAAACCCATAGCAAAGCATGGGCATTCTACAAATATAAATTTTTATGTGCATTATTATTTCATATGCATTAAAAAATAGAAGGACCGTAGCAACGCACGAGCAGTCAACTAGTATTACCTAATAATAGAGAGGAAAACGATCTAATACCTCCGGAGGATCGTGTCTCTCACATCCTCCGGGATGGCAGCATGACACGCGTCCAACTTCACGTGGAGAGAAAACAACGCACTCTTCTATGGGTTCCACCCACCTTTCCTTCTTCTTGTCTCTGTTGTCTCTCATTTGTCCGAGGACCCTTTTCTCTCCCTTATTCACTCCAAGCGAGCGGCCGCCCGACGCTGGCTCCTGAGAACTCGTGCCGCCGGCCGCCTCTAGCTAGGAAAATAAGCGGCACAGCCACGTGGTTCTCCCAGGTCCCATCTTGCATGCTCCATCTCCTTTGATTCGACGCCCCTGGAAGCGGTGTAGGGCGGGCCGGGGGACGGGCGCCCCTGGCCGAAAACGCCTGATGCATGGCGGACGCACGGTGCTCGAAGGCGCGGGCATAGTACATGGCCGTCTGGAGATCCTATGGGTCACGCAGCTCGACGTTCACGCGGATGTGGTACGGGAGGCCTCCGATGAAGAGCTCGGTGCGCTGGCGAGCCGTGATGCCAGGCGCGTGGCAAGCCAGGGCCTGAAAATGGTCAGCGAAGTCCTACACGGAGAAGGTGAATGGTAGGCGGCCCAACTCCGCTAATCTGCTCCCTTGGACCAGCGTCCCGAAGTGTAGGAGGCAAAGCTCGAGGAACTGCTCCACGCGGGCATGCCTCCCGTGTCCTGCTCGAGGGCGTAGTACCATGTCTGTGCCGCGCCGTGGAGGTGATAAGAGGCGAGCCACATGCTATCCGACGCCAGCGTGCGTTGGCCCCGAAAGAACTGGTAGTACTGATTGAGCCAATTCAGAGGATCACACGTGTCGTCGTAGGTGGCGAACTCCACCTTGGAATAGCGTGGCGGCGGTTGGCCGTGGCTGTGGGCGGGGTACGCCTCCTCGTGACGGGCCAACGATGATGCGGAGAGGCCGGTGTAGTCCGAGGGCCCGTTGAAGCGGCCGGCCGTGGGCAACGCCGGCGGTGCCGGCACGGTCGGCGGAATTGAGGATGTCGTGTAAACTGGCGCCATGAGCCACGCCGACAGCAGGGATGGCGATGGGGGAAAACTGATCTAGGTGATGGGCACCCCTTTGTGTCGATGTCGATGGAGCTTGGGCCCAGGTGGCCGGTGAGGACGCCGGCGGCCAAGGTGGCTGATGTGGCGTTGGGGCGGGCGCGAAGGAGCCCGACGGCGGTGGCCCATAGGGGCTCATGAGGAACGTCCGAATGCCCGCGACCGCCATGGTGAGGTCCCGGAGGGCCGAGGTCATCTCCTCGGGGGTGTAGACGGCGGCGGGAGCTAGTGGCGTGGGCGAAGCGGCGAAGGAGATCGGCCCGGAGAGGCCCGACGCGGACGCCGCGGCAGTTGCCGGGAACGTGGTGGTGGTGGAGATCGGTGTAGACATGATCGGGCCCGAGACAGCTGATACCAAATTGGTAGAATCAACTATCCTAGTAGGTCTAGGGCGTAGGTTGTAGGGGTAGAAGGGAGGGTGACGGAGAGCTGGGCGCGAGCAGCGCCGTGGTCGCGCGATGGAGGAGGAGGCGGCGCAGGGCAAGGCGGTTAGGGTTAGGGAACTTCGACTCCTTAAGGAGTCGGCAACCAAATATGTTTATTGCTTAATTGCAAATATCTGATTACAACTCCTTATATAATAAATGTAAACTGGGCTAAGCCTCTAATTAGACCCACTAATGAGCTTCTTCCGGCTGTAGGTTATGCCGGTCATAACAACGCCCGCACTATTTTTAGGAAGGCTTATTACTTTCCTCAGCCTAATAAACTTCCTACAATTGAGCAAGAGAAATAGTCGCGTCAACCGTCCTAGGTTAGCAGAGCTGATGTCTTCCATCAAGTGCGGGGTTGGTAATCCCGAAGAGGTTTATGAGATGGAGGAGTTTGATATGGAAATTGGTTTTTTCATTTTTAAGATAATTACGATGAGTTATGTCAATTTCAATAGTATATCATCGTATAGTTTAGGCGTCTACGTGGCACTGATTTTTCTCTTCCATTGAAACACACCGGCATGTTTCCTGGTAGCACCTACAGGTAACATTGGTCATGCATTGCTCCAGGGCCAAGCAAAGCCAACGGACAAAAGAACTGGGCTCCAGGCATCGACCGAGAACTTGTTTAGTTCTCGACTGACCGAGCTCTAGACAATCCCAAAGGAAAAACACTGGCTGCATTCGTAAATGCGCTACTCCCACCCACCTTACTGCCTTCTCGAAAACTTTATTTTATCAGGGATGGTACAGCGGTCGTCGCGTAGCCATGTGCTGACCCAATCAATTAACAAACTATGAAACAGAACTGAAACAGAACTGAAACATGATTATTTTGTGAAACATTTATGAAACTTCTCAACGTAGTTTCACGAGTTTCACTTTTTTCCAAAATGTTTCACAATGTTACCGATGTTTCAATTTGGTTTCATAAAAGTTTTAATTTGTTTCAGTTATTAGATTTTTATTAGAAAAATGTCAAAAGCCTCATTATTCTCAATGCACTATGGGAACGGTGGATGTGGCATCGGCGCATACCGGCTCCCGTAAAATCGCCGGGTTCACTACCTCCTCCATTCGTTGCAAATTTAGTTGCTTTGCCTCCACTTGGATGGTTTTCACACTAGCAAGACAATGTGTCTCTTCATTTGTGACATGGCTAACATGAATGGTGACAAGAAATTTGCCTCTAGAAACTTGACATTGGCGATCACCATGCCGGCGGAGATTGGTCCATCTCCTTTGATTAGAATCCCTAAATGAGAGAAAGTGAATCTGATACTGCCACAATGTTTCCAAAGCTGTCCGCGATGGGCAGTGGATAGAGTGTGATGAACTGCATCCGCTATGGTTAGAAGTCCCGATGAGATATTGATATCATCGCAAATTACAGATTTGGTTCCGAATGACCACGTCAAAACTAACCCAGTCCAAGCTAGCAGAGACAATATCATCGACATTTATCATTATCTTGTGTGCATGCAGTGGCAGCTACGAAGTTCTCCGGCTGTGTTCACACTCGATAGACGAAGGAGGCTTACAAAGTGCTATTGCACAAGCTCGGAGTTGCTTGGATCAGATAGTTGCAAGTTCTAAACTTAGACTTTGCAGACATGTCCTTTTCTAGCAAAATTTAGAAACCAAGGTTAAATTCACGCACATGTTTGTTGAGTACAGCTGGCTAGTGACATATTCTAAAGTAAGGTGTCAGGTGAGATCCCACCAAAGTCTCACTTGTAATTCATTTTGATATTCCTAGTGTAATATTTTGTCAAAATGAAATCTCAAAATGAAGTAGAGGTTGGATATTGGTGGGATCCAACTTGACGCACTACTCTGAAGCCTGAATATATTGCAATTTTGTGCAATTGATTTTTTTTTTCACATTAGCTTGGAGTTGCTTCTGGAGCCGAAACTAGGCTCAGGTATTAACCGGGTACGTCGGAAAAAAAAAGTGACTGCATGGTAGTTAAAAAAACATAGAGTGTGTGCCAGACTGCCGGATGTTCACAGATTATACCGCTGCAGGACAAAACTGCAAAATGCAAAGCTAGCACAAAGTAAAATAGTACTGCTGCCGGACGTTGTTGATTCCAGGTTGCAAGAACTAACCAGAGCGCCAATCAATCATGGTGTAGTAAGCAAGTAAGCATCCAAATCGAGATACGGTTCAGAACAATCAACTCTGTGATAGATAACAGATCGACAACCAGCACTAGAGCTAAAGCATCGATCCCTGCAATTAACAGTACAGAAACAACAGGTGCAGTTCGAATTCGAGACAGACCATCTATCATCCATGCATGGATTCAGTACCCATCCACAACAAGATCATCAAGAAAAACACACACACAGTAGAGCGCAGAAAGTAAAATTGTATGCCAGATTGCGAGGTGTTCCGAAATTGTATGCTCGAGGACCAAAACTGAAATTGCAAAGCAAGCACAAAGTAAAATAGTACTGCTACTACCAAACGTTGTTGATTCCAGGATGCAAGAACAAAAACCACGGACGCATGATGCATCATACATCAATCATGGTGTAGTAAGTAATCACCCAAATCGAGTTACGGTTCAGAAGAACGGATCAACGATGACCAGCAAAGCTAAAGCATCGATCGCAGCAATTAACAGTTCAGAAACAACAGCAGGTGCAGTAAGTAGAGCAAGTAAGTAATCAACCAACTCGAGATACGATTCAGAACAATCAACTCAACTCTGGGATAACAGATGAACAACCAGCAGCAAAGCTAAAGCATCGATCCCTTCAATTAACAGTACAGAAACAACATGATGTGTAGTTGGAATTCGACAGACCATCCATCATCCATGCATGAGTTCAGTATCCATCCACGACAACAAGATCATCAACAAGACACACAGAGCTAGTAGCGCGCGCGTGCGTGGCATGGCCAATGCGAACGAGATGGATCGATGACGCAAACAGAGTCGTGCAGGCAGAGGTGAGGAACCAAGAGAAGGAGTCACCTCCACTCCACGCACTGAGGAGTCAGGGCTGCCTCCACCGGATGTTGGCGGGAGGCTCGTTGGCGAAGGAGACCAGCGCGGCCATGTTCCCCATGTCGGTCAGGACTTTCCGGATTTTTCTGGTGGCTGCGTCGACCTGGCCCAGCATGTCGGCGTGCCGGCCATGAGCCTGGGGGACGCGGGAGGCGATGGTCCGCGCGGCCCACAGGTGGGAGGAGGCCGCCTCCGTGGCGTGGAGCACGACCTGGCCGTGGTCCCTGGCGCCCTGGAGCCTGACGAGAGCGAGGCAGACGTTGGAGTAGGCGTCCGGGCCGCCGCGGAGGTCGCTGATGCTGGCCACGGGGTGGGTCGGGACGGCGCCGCAGCCTCGGAGGTTTAGGTACTCGATCCCCAGCAAGTGGGTCGTGGAAAGGGTGACGAGCCACGACGCCTGCTCGAGGTTGTACGCCGCGGAATCCAGAAGGACGTAGTGCCCCGCGCCGTCGCGGTTCTGCAGCGGGTCCGGCGCCGTTTCCAGGTCCCGCAGCGCGGCGCGGAGATGATACCAGGCGCGGTTGCAGTCGCGGTGCGCCGGGGCGAGATTAGCGGCGGCCACCCTCTTCCACGCCGCCCCCGCCTCCGCCATCTCTCGCTCTCTCTTCTCTCTCTTGCGCTGGTTCGCTCTCTCTCTCTCTCTAGTCTGATCTTCTTCGCTCTGTCTCTCTCTCTTCTGGCTCTCTCCCTGAAAGGCTGAAATAGCCAGCCAGCCAGGCATGGGTTGACAGCCCCGGAACTCGGTCAACAAGCAGTGGCACAGCGAGGCGCACTCATTGACAGATGGGCCAGAACCTAGTGGGACCACAAAGTCATAGACGTGTTGATCTGAGTGCTTGGTCAAGCGGGCCTCAAAATTGATTCTGACGTGGGAACGAGACGATTCTGCGTGACGACGCGAGTTTCACAGACAAGTGGGGCCGGATCTCGGGATGGACCCCACCCTGTAACGGCCTATTTACCCCACCGGCTCCTGCCGCTTGCTGTACAAAAGGAAGGAAATGGAATGGTAAATTCCTGCCGAAGCCGCACGCCCGCCCGCCCGCACGCACTCATAGCACGCCGACGCCGACGTGTAGAGAGAGCGGCAGCGCACGCCGACGCCGGCAATGGCGGATTGGAGGAGGACGGCGGCGGATGTGTCGGCCCATAACATCACCCACACCACCACCAAGACCGAGGCATTCCAGGCCATCGACGTCGCCCGCAGCCACTTCGCCCGTGCCGCAGAGGTCTGCGCCAGCTTCCGCCAGGGCTTGCCGTACCAGCCCGCCCACGCCGGCCACGCGCTCCCCCACCTACCCACCGCACTGGGCCCGCTCTGGCGCGCAGTCCTCCGTACCCGGCGCCTCGGCGTCTTCCACGCAGGATCCGGCCACGTCTTCTCGCTCTGCGCAGCGCGCCTCGGCCTCCAGGATGCCGCGCCGGCGTCGTGGCAGAGGTGGCAAGGCCTCCACGCCGACACCGCCGCCCACGCAGCCATGGCGCTGCAGAGGATACTCTCCGCCATGGCGCACCAAGCTGCGGCCATCGGAGCCGTCCGCGTCATGCTCGGGACGGCCCCCCCGTGGCCATCGCACGCGGCCTACCACCTCCTGCACAACGCGGTCCCCGGCAACATCGACCTGGGGCCGATACCACAGGAAGGCCTCCCGCTCTGGGACGCCTGGGGGCACGCGGCCGAGCAGCTCCTGCGCCGCGTCGCCGACGACCTTCGACAAAGGTTTATCTTATTCCTCCTTCGACAAAGGTTTATCCCCTACTCGTCCCCCTCCTTGTTTTACTTTCTCTAGTACATGTCCTTGCACTACACCAATGAGTTGTTGCTCCAGATCTAAGAACGTGAGCACCGCCTCCTTGTTGGAGTTCTATGTGTTTCTTGCATAGTGTTGTATCTATGATTTGTGTTGCTTCAGATCTAGAGATCTTTGTGCTGATCCAGATATCTTTCCCATTTGGTCTTATGTGTTCTAGTGCAGACTGTAGTACATATACAAATTTGGTGTCATGTGCTACGATTAATCAAATAAACCTTTTGGTGTGATGTGCTTCAGCTGATGATTTTCAATACTAGGTAATTGTTATGCTTCTACATATTCCGGTATGTGTTGCATCATCTAACTTAAAAATCGAAGGCAATGTAGCTATTACTTTCATCATACAAGCTACAATATCATCATCTGTCAGCCAAAAAGAAAATGAAAATCTGAATCAAGAGTTCTCATCAAGCTACTTTGAATATAGTTATATTTTATCTATCAAAGACCTGATCCCTAGAGATACATGCATAATTTAGAACTACACTTCTATACTTGCTTGCACTGCCCATTTATTATTGTCATGAATCTGCACCTATGGTGATGTACTGCCCATTTTTGTCTTGCATATATTGTCCTCCTAAATATTTCACAGTATGTAGACATGACAAGTTCCGGCAGCATTTTCATCATCTAAATAATGTTGTGGGGATTATGCACTGATTTGCAGGTATTCAAAAGTGGATTCTCTAGAACTTGCACCTACATCCAATTGTTTCAGAAAAGTGTCGTTGGGCTAATTGTCCTGGAAGTTAGCTCGACGATCTTGGAGGAGGAAGACCTTGAGTTACAGGTACGCTTTTTGTAGCCTTGTCCCCTGCTATGTAGTAAGCCAGTAACCCTTCTGTAATTTCTCTGTGATCATGGAACCTCTGTTATATTTATCCTGAGATGTGCTCATAAGATCTATATGCCATGATTCTAGCTTGTGTGTTTGTCCTGCTTATGTTGATAAGTAAATTACTGTTGTAGTATGTGTTGTCCTTTCTTATGCTGTGTAGAGATGTTGGTATATACTGTTTTCTTGTTATGCTTGAAATAATATACTTGAGATCAGTACTAGCATGTGTAGTTATTATTTTTCTAGCTTGTTGTCTGGTTCTTGCCCCTCATATATATGAACATTGTGCAAAGACTGAATGTGGTTGGTGCAGGTGATACCATTACCTTGTGTGCAAGAGGACATTTTCTAGAAATTACACATGCATACAATTGTTGGACTAATTGTTTTGGGAGTCAGCTCGATAATCTTGGAGGCAGAAGAGTTGACTGATCTGGAGTGGTAGGTATGCTTGTTGTATCCTTGTCCCATGCTATGCAGTATGCTTCTAGAGTTTCTGTAATTACTTGCGGTAATGTGTAATATTCCATGCGTTGATTGATTGAGTCTGTGTCTGTAGTTGCTAGCTGCATATAGGTGGCATGTCTATACTTGACTTCTATATTTTTCCTGCAGCAATACTTGTATCCGAGTTTAAGGTCAGACCGCACTAGAATAATTTCACTTGACCACAAATTACAGGTAGCAGAATGTACACTGAGCAAACAAGTGATCATTTGCTCACCATCTGTTAGATATTAATAGTCTAGTTCTTGTAACTCTAAAACTTGGCAATTAATTCTTTGTGAGTAGAGTCTCACTGGCAGTATAGCTCAACACTAGGCTCATGCACCGGTTCTGATTCGGATCCTTCACATTCTGTTCATGTTACTACTACGGGTTAAGTGTTGTACTATGAACTCATCTTGTTTGCATATCTATAAATCTGTCAAAGAAAGCCTTCTCTCCATTTACTTGTTTGCTCCTGCTGTTCTTACACAGTTACACTATGGTACTACTGTCTTTGTAGAAAAGAAAATATATGATTGTGAGTTATTTTGATAGAGGTACTGAATATTTCTTTATTCTGAACAGGGGCGGTCCACCAGGGGAGGAGTACAAGAAGACCATGGAAATAAGCTCATGGAGATGTTCCCAACAAGGCGATCGTAGAAGTTCTAACAGCGGCAAGGGTGAATGGGAACGGATCATCACACCAATGCAACTTTATATAATTGACATATATTGCTGCAAGATGTTTCTTTTTGCAAGAAAAGCTAGAAGATGTTCTATAATATTGTGGTGCCTTGTGGAATTTCTAGCTTTTTTGACTACTTGTGATTTTCTGGAATTGGTATTTAATATAAATTTGTCAAAATAAATCGATTATTTGTGAGAAATTTGATAACATTCAGAACTATGGTGTATTTCTCTATTTTCCTGATATTTTTGTACCTGGGCTTCTTCCCCTCTCCAAGCCCTCCCCTTTCTACCAAATGACACCATGGAATGGGCACGTTTTCCCCTCGATGGGAGGGGATCCCGTGTGCCCATAAAAATTCCCGTAGGGGAGTTTCTTCCCTGTGTTTTGGAGACCTGGCATCCAAACGAGCCCTTAGAGACCCGGGAACCGTACGTAGACAACACTCCGCGGACGCACGCATAATCAACCACGATTCAGAACAATCAACTGTAGAATCTCAGATCAACAAGCAGCAAGCGAAAGTATAGATCCTTGCAAGTAACAGTACAGATACTACAGCTGTAATAGTTCGAATACTACGGACCATCCACCCATGGTTTCAGTAGCGCGCGCGTGCGTGCCATGGCCAAGGCGAACGGCGGATCGATGATGACGCAAACACAGCCATTCAGGCAGAGCTAACCAAGACTGAATCACTCCAACAGTCCGACTGGATGCGGGCCGCAGGCTCGAAGGCGGAGAAGGCCCAGCCCGTCCATCTTTTTCTTAACCTTGGCAATGCCTTTCATTGATTAAGTCAATAAGAATATATTTTTTTGCGGGGGAAGTCAAAAGGAAGTTGCACAACTTATAAGAAAAACTAGCCAAAAATCATACAACACAAAACACACCATGCCAGCCAGCGAACAAAGCCGACACCCACACACCTCAAAGCAACACAGTAGAGGCAAACATCCGAAACCCGCTCCAACATCCATGCCAACCCCGAGGCTGCGCCCACACACGAGTCGACGACAACATGGATAGATGAGGCAATAAACCGGAGCCGCCGCTCTGGCATCCACACTGGCCTCAGGGCCGCGCACTGCGTAGCCAGAGACAAAGGACGGACAACACCGACCAGACGAACAGACCAAACACCGACACGTGAGGTAAAGGGGCTCCACAGCGATGCCTCCAAGGATATTTTTCCCAAATTTAAATGATGGCAAAAAGGGCAAGAAAAGATATAGTTTCCATTCATATGCATTTTGTAAATAGGATAAATAAAATATTTTGTGGGAAGTAGAGTGATACAATAACAAATCACATTTGCAAATTTTATTGAAGTACTTTGAAAATATTTGGTAAAACCAAAGAATAGGGTTGTACATGAAAATATGAGCAATAGGGTTTGGGGTTTTTGGTGGAATGGCAAGGAAACTCCATTTGAAGTAAGATGCGTGTATAAAGGTCTTGGGATTATTTCAAAGATTTGGTTTTGCCTAGATTTTTTTTAAAACGGTGGGGGAAGTCCACACAACAAGTTTGATTTTTTGAAAGAACCAAAATTTGCATCCATGGGGACTTGAACCTAGGCAATGGGTCATACATCTGCTTTCCTAACCAAATGATCTAGACATCTAGCTTGCAAGTTGTTCGACTAAATGGCAAAAAAAGAACTTTTCTTTGATTGTTTCTAAATTTCTTTAGTGGTAAACTATAGGACATTTTTATAAGCTTGCGGGTATTTTTGTTGGAGTCAGTCAATTAATTAAAATCCACTGTTAAATGGATTTCCTAAACCTCCTATTAATGACATAGGGTTTTAAGAAGGTTTCAAGAAATAATTGAAATAGTTATTTTCAGAAAATAGGTGAGGCAATATGCTCCTCATAAACCATTCTCATTTAAAAAAAGGAATATGTATAGGGGAGTAAAGAAGAAAGGAGAGATGGGTTTATTGCTAAGTACGAGAGATATTTGAATTAGAAGGTTTTATCCAAAGTAAGGATTTAGTGTAGATAGAAAATAGAGGTTGGCTATTTTGTTGTTGATCACCTACCAAATGATCATCATATAAGATTTTATGATCATAAGACAATATTATTCAAACAAGGGTTCTTGGTTAAACACACAAGCAAATGATCACTTCAATTTTATTCACCGCAAGAGGTTGAACTTATTGCCTTAAGGGTGATCATGACAAGATAGAAGGAAAGGATTTTCATGGAGTATATTGGAAGCTTTCTTAAGTAAAACAGTGCACAAAATAATCCATGAGATAAGATATCTCCCACTTCTGTTGTGGCTTAGTTGAAATGGGATTTTGAACGAAAATTTCACTTGGTTTTATAAACACTAGTTTGATAACATAACTAAGATATTATACTATAGACCTCCATGGGGATCTATAGTTGCCTTTTTATATAAATAGTTATCAAAGTATTTTGAAAATAAGGTTAGATAGATGAAGACATGGGTCAAAAATTATCTTTCTGGGAAATATATTTTTGTAGTTTTCAAAATGATGTTTAAAACAAGACTCTCTAAAAAGCTTGTAAGTAATGTCTTGAAAATAGTGCGGAGATACTATCTTATAGATCCACGTAGATTTGAAAACAGTTTGTCTATGAAAGCTTTTGTCAATACTCAAAGTTTGAAAACAGTTTTAGGGACTTTGGGGAAAACAAAACCTTTAAATAGGAGTTTGGCTAAAATAGGGTTTAGTAAATATTTTTGATAGCTTCTTTCCAAGTCATGGTCACTAGAGAAATGAGTTGTTAGATTCACAATCCTCTTCAACAACCAAGCCAAACATCCACACAATTCTATCAAGCACATAGATCATTCATCAAATCAATCCATCTCATTCATCAACTAATGTTTTTGCTGGATCCAAATTTTAGCTCATTCAATCTAAGCATTTGGAGTTTGAAATTTTGGGGTGTTACACATTGGTCGTGCGCACACATGATAATAAGGTGACCCTTTGTGGCATTGGTGGCCTTGTGTCCAGGTGGCAACATGGATGAGGATGGTCGGGGATGACTCCATCATCCCCTCTCCGGTCCATGTGAAACCCATCCTCGTGAAGCTATCGGGGGTGGGGGGAGGTGAAAGGTCCAACTTTGGTTGACTAGAGGGGGTGATTAGGTGACTACCAATTTTTATCTTTTTAATCAAGTTTAGGCTTTGTAGGAAATAAGCTTCTCTAGATATGCAACTAGATGAACAAACCTATATGCTATAGGACAACAACAAGTAGCAAAGCAGTAAAGGACAAGAAGTAAAGGTGGGGAGCAAATAAACCAGAGAGGATACGCAGAGATGAAATTTCTGTAGTTCACTTCCAAGGAAGCTACGCCTAGGTTGGAGAGGTGTCGGGGCCACACAAGGTCACCCGAGCGCCACAAAGGTCTCACCTTCTTCTCAGATGAGCTCCCCCCACAAAGGCGGGGCTCATAATCCACTAACCCATGACCTTGAAGGCGCCAACCAAAACCTTTACAACAAGGTTGAGGGCGAACTCCATAACTCAATTGGAGGCCCTCAACGACACCGTCTAGGGTTCCAACGCATGCCCAAACTTCGAGGATGTCCTACACCGTCCACGGTTCCAAGAACCCAAGAGTAACAAGATCCACACAAGATGGGTGGGGGGAATCAAGATTCTTTTGGTGGAAGTGTAGATCTAGGTCACCTCTCCCACTCAAAAAGATCAAGAGGTTTGAGTGGCTAGGGAGAGAGATCTAGGAAGATTGAGCTCTTGTGTTAATGGAGGATAGAGAAATTTATTCATGGGCACTTTGAGTGGTTAGGTGGGGAGGAGGAAGAAGGGTGCCTTAAATAAGCCCCCTTCAAATCAAACTATTGCCAGTTTCGCAACACCACAGATAGTACCGGTGGGTAGCCAGAACTTTCGATCAATGTTTCACAACGGCTCGAAAGATGAAGGATAAAGCCTGAGAGTATGGTCGGAAGTTCCGACTCAATGTGAGTGCAACTCCCGACCAGTACTACCGACCCAACTTTCGACCGAAGTTTCGTTAAATAGCAGACTTCATACATAATGGTTAGTGTGCCAAACTACGACATCGTCGGAACTTGACCGGAACTAGGCCCGGAAGAACTAGGTTGCGAAACCCCCTAACCGGAATTATCGGCGGCTGGTCGGTAGTACTGCTCATAGGTACCAAAGGAAGTGTCTAGGCAGTGCCAGCCAGAAGTTCCATTCGGGGTTGATCGATACTTTCTACCGGTACTACCGGTCAAACTTCTGGCCAAAATTCTTTCAAATAGCACTCTCTTTACCAAGAGTATACTGAGCCCAAACCAGGGGCATTGGAACTTTGGCTGGTACTAGAGGCGGAACTATCGCCAACGCTAGCCCCGCAAGAACCTGCGGGCGGAACTACTGGTGCATAACCGGTACTTTCGGCCATGATAGAAACAACTCAATGCCTCCAAAAGATTGCTCTCTCGCTGAACAATAGGAAGGTTGTGGAGGCGCAAGTATGGTTTGTGCAAGAAAATGTGATTCCCCACATCTTCTGAGGTGGACCCCCTCTTGATAGTATGGCCTCCTAAAGCAACAAAATAAAGAGAAAAGTGAAACAAGATGCACCGTCTTCACGAGTTTTCAAGAGATGAGTCCACAAACCAAAGTGCCCATGAATAAAACCTGCAACTTAGGCACACCATTAAACCACAAGTAGAGTTGTCATCAACATTAAAATACTTAGAGAAATCAATGTCCTCTGAGAGGGGGTGACCCCTATTCTCATGACGGGTACATGATGCTCGCCGCAGTCTCCATGGGGACCTCAACACTGACGAGTCATCCTTGAAGACACGGTCAAGCTATGCCTTGAAGCCACTGACGAGCTCCTCCTTGACAATGCAGAAGAGCCCCTCTTTGTCGAATCCCATGAGCCTCTACTTGATCCTTGTCGAGGACGATGAGCTCCTCGACGAAGAGCTCCTTTGTGTCGACGTCAGTGAGCTCCTCCCATCGGTTGTTGCCTTGCTTTCTTTGGGAGGTGGAGGTAAGGGGAAGGTGCACATGGCGAGCCGGCGAGCAGATGCATTCTATGGGAAGGTGAAAGTGTAATTGCCCCTATGTGTGTTTTTGGTGATTAATGACAATCCCTATGGACTAATGTTTTCTTTGTGTTTTAATGAAGGAATATTCCATAGGTCATGCTTGTAGTCCATGTGTTGGATTTAAGTATGGATGCCATGAAGATAAAGATATACCTTGAGTATTGGCATCAAGATCATCGAGTTGAAGAGAAGAATATGATATGATTAAGATCTTGAGAGTGTGATCTCAATAGAAGAATTCAAGATATGGCTCTAAGTCGGTGTCATGATAGCCTCATTAGTTGAGCTATGATTGACTAAGATTTAGAGCATGTAATCAAAGGAATTGTTCCTTATGTACCTCAAGATATTGATATGGAGCTTGAGAAGATACTTGGTTGACCAATACAAAGTGTGAAGAGGGATTTCAAGTTGGTCAACACATGAAGCATAAATAACGTACCACATGGATCTTTTGGTATGGTAAGCCTTCTCAATTATGCATCATGAACTAACCCATTGTATGTTTGCCTTTGTGTTTTCTATATGGGATAGGTATCTTTCCATGGGCATGCTTCAAAAGTGAAGATCTCATATAGCCCATGAGAGGATGACATCAAGTGGTGATCGTCATCAAGGTTGAGAAGGGCAAGTTCCAGATAAGCATCTCGAGAAGATCATTTGCTTGAAGCTTGTCGTCCATATTGGTGATAATGGACATGTGAATACATGTCTTAATGAAGCTATCTCATAGTGGTGTATGGGGGGGGGGGGCAAATTATGAGTCTTCACGAAGCAACAATGATCAAGTAATGCATCCCGTCTTGGATGGAGCTTGAAGCGTTGTCATCAAGATCAAGCGGGATGCGCAAGGCAAAGGTATGGCCTTGCTAGGTTTTCCATTTACCGGTCTAAAGGTAGTTGTTGGGATACCGGGTTATAGGATAGATAGCCGCACTATTAAGAGGGGCTTCCGGTTGGGTAACTTGATCACACCGACTTAGGGAGCTCAATCCTTTGCATACCTTGCTTCTCCCTATTTTGTTGCTTCTTGGTGTTTATCTATGTGAGGTTCTTGAGATTTTTGCTAGCTCTTCAACAAGCCCAAGTTCATCGAAAACGGAATTCGTATGCATCTTCTATTGCGTTTTCGAGTTTGGAGGTTTTACCAGTTCTTCTTTAGGGAGATTTCATACCTCACCTTATTTGGTTCTTTACCTATTCCTCTTTCTTCGATTTTCTTCTCTCTAATAGATAGAGCTTGTTCTTAGCTCTTCAAAAAGCCCAAGTTTGCTAAAATTTGAGTTCAGACGTAAAAGTATCGTCGTTTTCGTGTGCACTGTTTTGATTCCGGTGGGAATTCTAGCGACGCCGGTTCTGGGGCCGAAATTTCCGGCGAACCACCGAAAAACTATTATGTTTGTTGTTTCGGTTCAGACCGGAACTTTTCAGGTCAACCAGAAATTCCGGCACCAGATCCGGTGGCACCGGTTTCCCCACTGGAACGTGTCCATCTAGCTTGTTTTGTCTCCAACGGTCATCCCCTTGAAGGGGTATAAAAGGGGGGCTTCTCTCCCAAAGTTCTAGGGTTCTTGAGCACGTTTTTGACCTCCACTGTTGACACCTTTGATCTTGCTTCCTCTCCCTTCCCTCCTATGATTCTTGCATCTTTTTGAGGGCTTTTGAAGAGGAGATCTAGATATGCAATCCCCACCAATCAATTCCTCCTCTAAGTGAGGGGAACCCTTTTGATCTAGATCTTGGATTCATTGGTTAACTTCCACCATTGTTCTTCCTCTCTAATTCCTCCCTAGCACGTGTTGCTTTCGTGGGATTTGAGAGTGAAGGATTTGAGCACTCTTGGCGTTCTTGCTTTGTATTATTGCATAAGTGTTGAGCTCTCTATTACGATTTGTTCAAGTGAGAGACCGTGAGATTGTTACTCTTAGAGGGTGACCTCCTAGTTGGCTTGGTGGTTGGTGCCACAATGTCCTCTTCGTGGAAGATTGTGAAGAGACCCAGGATTCTCCTTCATGGAGCTTGTAAAGTGGTTGTGGAGCTTGCCATCTTCGGAGTGAAGGAAAAGCTAGCCATAAGGAAATGGCCTATTCCTTTGTGAGATAGACTTGGAGAAGAAGGTGAGCCTTCGTGGCGTTGGGAAATACTTTGTGGAATCCCACACCTTTCCAACGTGACGTACCTTCTTGTAAGGGAACATGGGAATACATCTTCGTCTCCGCGTGCATCGGTTATCTCTATACGCGAGCTTACTTTCCTTATGATAGCCATTGAGCTTGAAGTACTTATATCTTGTGCTATCTTGCTTAGCTTAAGTTGTTGTTGGTGCACTTAGTTGAGCCTAGTGTATTTAGGTTTTGTGCTTATAAAATAAACGTTAGTTTAATTCCGCATTCTATCAAGCCAAAACCGTAATAGTTTTGAAATTGACTATTCACGACATCTCTATCCTTTTAGAAGGGGTCACACTACTAGGAAAACCCTTATATGAGGCGTATGGATTTTCATATTCTGTGGCGCATACGGGATGCGCCACTAAATTATAATTCCGTGGCGCATATACATGGAATTTTTTTTCAAAATTCCAAAAAAAAGCAGGCTATATCTCAAATTTCGGTGGCGCACATTGCAATATGCGCCACAATTTCTTCGAATTTAAAAAAAGTGGGCCAGATCTACGATGGAGGTGGGGGTTGTCGGAGGAGGGCTAGGAGGAGGGGGTCGTCGGAGGTGGTGGCCAGAGGAGAAGGAGGAGGAGGCCGTCGGAGGTGGTCGGAGGAGGAGGCCATCGGAGGTGGTCGGAGGAGGAGGAGGGGGAGGAGGCCGCTAGAGGTGGAGGAATGGGTCGCTAGAGATGGTCGAGGAGGAAGAGGAGGTTACCTGAGGTGGTGGAGGAGGAGGAGGATGTCGCCGGAGGTGGAGAAGGGGTTGCTGGAGGTGGTGGAGGAGGAGGAGGTCGCTGGAGGAGGAGGTCGCTGGGGTAGAGGAGGAGGATTAGGAGATCACCGGGATGGAGGAGGAGGTTGGCCGGAGGTGGAGGAGGAGGAGGTCGCCGAAGAGTGGAGAAGGAGGAGGGAGGAGAAGGGAGGAGAAGGGGAGAAGAAGTGGAGGAGAGGAGAAGTGTGGAGGGGAGAAGAAGGAGAAAAGAGAGGGAGAAGGAGAGAAGAAGTGGAGGAGAGGAGAAGAGTGGAGGGGGAGAAGTGGAGGGATTAAAAAGGAGAAAAGAGAGGGAGAAGGGGCGCCGACGGGATTCAAAATTCGAATCCCACCCAACAATTATGTGGCGCATATCTCCAATTTCTTTTCATTCTTTTCGTATTTGGGGATTCTGTAAAATCGTGAACAACCTTTAGCCATTGAATTCGAATTGGAAATTTCGAGACAATCATTTTGATAGGTTAAACATTTTTTTCTAACATCGTATGCAAAAGTTATGGCCGTTTTACCGTGCCATGACTTTTTTTTTGCAAAATACATCGAAATTCATGATTTTCAATTTCCCCTACAACTATACCCCAAAATATAACTACATCTCAAAGGAATTATTTATTTAAAGCTTTTATCATTTTCGTTTATATTTTATAAAAATTAAAAGGCGATCCACACGGGGGATCTGTTTTCAACTTTTCTGTGATATATGCGCCACAAAATAATCACTTTTTTTTGGCACATATAGACATATGCCCACAGAAAGTTGGTCACCCAAATTCTGTGGTGGGGCCCTCTTCACTTTCTATGACGCATATAGACATATGCACCACAGAAATATAAAATTATGTGGCGCATATATCCATATACGCCACAGAAAGTTGGTCGCCCAACCCTGATAGTGGGTCCCACCTTATTTCTGTGGCGCATGGCTTTCTTATGCGCCGCAGAATGATGAAGTTTCTGTGGCGACTTGTTTTGACGTGCGCCACTGGATTCTTCTGTGGCGCATGGTCTGAAATATGTGTCACGGAATGAGCGTCTACCTATAGTTGTTTTCCTAGTAGTGCTCGGCGCGGTCTCTCGGACAATATGAGGAAGATGGGTGGTGGCTGGGAGGTGGGAGGAGAGAGGTGTGGACGTGTGGAGTGGAGCAGATTAGCTAGGTTTTTTTCTTGGTACAAAAGGTTGTCTATCTGATTGACATGTGGGGCATTGAGTATCCATAGATACTCCATGGAAGGGCAATTGGCCCACATACTCGCCCCCCTAGCCTATCGGTTACTCGCCCCGCTATTCCCACGAGGCCAATTTGTCTCTATCACTGTTTCTTAGCGGGTATTTACCTACGGGTACCCAGCCCCATGGGAAAAACTACCAACTTGAGCCTTGTGTGGCAACACACATCTCCAACGAAGACGTATTCCCTTAATAAGGATGAAACTTCAGAAATACATCTTCGTGTCTCCAATGCGGTATTTTATATCCTTTACTCTTGTATTGTGTTTACTTTCTTTTCTTGTCATTTACGAAAAATCATTTAGTTGCATATCTAGATAATTTAACTTTGGGTCAAGCCTATTTAGAAAATAACTAAAATAGTGTTAGTTCCTATTCACTCCCCTCTAGTCGCCATACTTATACTTTCACTATGTGTGTGCATGCGTTTGTACAATTGAATATACTTAAGGGTCTTGGTAGAGATCTCTAGAGACTACCGAGAAATATGTTACTAGTGGTTTGTAGTTTATAGTTAGGTTAAGAACATAGAAAATTCTAATGTATATAAGGTACAACCATTAGAATGCCTCTTTAGCCCTTTTTTCATGGTCAAATGTTCTTCACATGCTTCAACTAGATTAGTAACTGGTTGGTTTGTGTGCTATATTGGAAAAATGTAGTGGATTCGATTTTTCTTCATATTTACGATTTTATTATTTGATATGGTCACCACAATTTGCTTGGGATCATCTAATATATACAGGTTCTCTAGCTAGTTCGTTAATAAAAAGTTGTTTTTATATCTTTAAATTTATAAGTGAAAGTAATGATGGTTAAAATTGAACATAGTTCTTTTTGGAAATAGGGTTTACAAATGTCCTATTCATTATTTGACTAGTGGTGCATTCTAAAACATCAAATCACCAAATTTTAATGTACAAATTTATGTTGAGGAATGTGTAATTAGCCACTAGGACACTCTGAAGCATAAAATTTCATAGAACTTTGTGCCATTTTTGAGTTGCACAATTTGGATCCTGAAGTCTTACATTATTATTTTATAAAATTGTGGTTTTGGAATGTTCAGTTAGGCTCACACATTTTATAGCTTGAATATGCATATAATTGTTTTTGTCCAATTTTAGGCTTAGAAATAAAGCCTAAAATGGCTTATATGGTTATACAATTTAAGTAGATTTACATTATGTAGCCTAAACAACACAACAAGTAGTGCACTCAATTGCATATTTATGTCAAAACATGGTTTTTATTAGTTTTCTGGTGTTTATTTTTATCTCATTAGAGCTTAAGTAGTGTAGTTTTTTTGCAAAAGGTCTAACACATTAATAAATTCATAACATCATTAGATAGTGTCTTGGATATGAATTATCGAGGAACATCGTGAAAAATATAAAAGGAAGAAGCTTTCTAGCCTCAGTAAGACAATGTGTCGCTTCATTTGTGACGTGACTAACATGAATGAACTCATGTGATAAGATATTTTCCGCTAGAAAATTGGCATCAACAATCACCATGCCCACTGAGATTGGCCCATCTCTTTTGGTCACAGTCCCTGAATGATAGGAAGAGAATCTGATGCCGCTACTATGTTTCCAAAGTTCTCCGCATAGGCAGCAGATAGAGCATGAAGAACTAGCTCAGGTTCAAAAGTCCCAATGAGACATTGGATCGCATCAGAAATCACCGGTTTGGTTCCGAATAACCACGTCGAAACCCATACGGTCCAAGCTAGCAAAGACAACATCAGCAACATTTATAATTACCTTGTCGATAGCCGAAGAAGGCTTAGAAAAATGCTATTGCACAATTTAGGAGTTGCTTGTAGAAATAGGTAGTTGCAAGTCCTAAGCTTAAACTTGCACACACGTCTTTTTTAGCAAAATTTAGAACCGGGCACATGTTTTTAAAAATATTGGCTATACAATGTGTTGTTGAGTAGAGTTGGCTAGTGACACATTCTGAAGTCTAAAATTGCATATATTGAAAAAATTTATGTTTGGAAATGTGCAATTTATTTTTTTCCCATATTCGCTTGAGTATTGCAGTTGCTTCTGAAGCCGAAGCTAGGCGAAGGGTATGTTGAAAAAAGTGACTGCAAGGAGGATAAAAAAGAACAGACTAGTGTGTGCCAGACTGCCAGGTGCTCCCAGATGGGTATATACGACTGTATCGCTGCAGGTAAAAACTGCAAACTGCAAAGCCGGGGTAAAGTAAAATAGTACTGCTACCCGACGTTGTTGATTCCAGGTTGCAATTGCAAGAACGAACCAGAAAAATCAATCATGGTACAGTAAGTAAGAAATCATCCAAATCGAGATACGATTCAAAACAATCAACTCTGGGATCTCAGATCAACAACCACCAGCAAAGCTAAAGCATCGATCCTTGCAATTAACAGTACAGAAACAACAGCTGTAGTAGTTGGAATTCGACACACCATCCATCATCCATACATGAACTCGTTATCCATCCACGAGATCATCAAGAAAACACACACAGTAGTGCGCGCTTGCGTGCGTGCCATGGCCAACGCGAACGAACGATCGATTGACTGAAGCAAACAGAGTCGTGCAGGCAGAGCTAACCAAGAGAACGAGTCACCCTGACTGGATGCGGGCGGGAGGCTCGGCGGCGCAGGAGATCAGCCCGCTCATGTTCATCATGGCGCCCAGCACTTCCCGGATTTGGTTGGTGGCGGCGTCGACCTGCTCCTCCATGACGGCGCGCAGGCCAGCAGGCGGGGGGAGGTGGGCAGCCATGAGCTGCGCGGCCGACAGGTGGCCGAAGGCCGCCTCCGTCGCGCGGAGCGCATCCTGGCCGTACTCCCTGGCGGTCTGGAGCCTGGCCAGAGCGAGCCACACGTCGTAGTGGGCGTCGGCGCCGACGTGGAGGTCGCCCGGTGCAGGCACCGGATCCGTCGGTACGGGCGCGCAGCCCCGGAGGGCTAGGCACTCGATCGCCACCGCGCCGGCCATGGAAGCGGAGAGGAGCCACGACGCCTGCTCGACGTTGTCCGCCCCGGAATCCAGAAGGATGTAGCGCCCCTCGCCGTCGCGGTTCTGCAGGTCCCGCAGCGCCTCGCCGAGACGATGCCAGGCGCGGACGCAGTCGCCGAGCGCCGTGGCGAGACGAACGGCGGCCGCCCTCTTCCAGCTATCCTCCGCCGGCGCCGACGCCATCTCTCTCTCTCTCTCTCTCTTGCTGGTTCGCTCTCTCTCTCTCTCTTCTGATCTTCTGGCTCTGTCTCTCTCTGGCTCTCCCTGAAATAGCCAGCCAGGCATGGGTTGACAGCCCCGGAACTCGGCCAACTAGTAGTGTAATATCGACAAGCTCTCATTGACAGGTGGGTCAGGCAAAGGTGGGACCACAGGATCATAGGCGTAATGATCTCGATGGTTGGTCAAAGCCGGCGCGGAGATGCATTCTGACGTGGCAGCAGGATGATTCTGCGTGACAAGGAGACTTTCACTGACAAGCGGGGCCAGACACCTGTGTGGACCCCACCCTGTAACAGCCTTTTTACCCCTCGCCGTCTCCAGAAGCTACCTCCCCGGCCGGCGTCTCTCTATCTTCTGATCTCGTCTCGTCAAAGTCGCACGCACGCGCAGAGAGAGAGAGAGAGAGAGAGAGCGAGAGAGGAAGCGCACGCCGACGCCGGCAATGGAGGATTGGAAGAGCATGGCGGCGGCGGTGAAGGGCAACAACCCACACTGGAACCCCACGGCGACCGCGGCATTCCAGGCCATCGAAGTCGCCCGCAGCCACTTCGCCCGTGCCGCCTTGGTCTGCGCCAGTTTCCGCCAGGAGTTGCCGTACCACCCGGCCCCCGCCGGCGACGCGCGCCCCTACTACCTACCCACCGCCATGGACTCCGTCAGGACCGCCATCCTCCGTACCACGCGCCTCAGCGTGTCCCACGCGGGATCCGGCCACGTCTTCTCCCTCTGCACCGCGCGCACGGGGCTCCAGGATGCCGCGCCGTTGACGTGGCAGAGGTGGCAAGCCCACCACGCCCAGGCTACCGCCCACGCCGCCACGGCGCTGCAGAGGCTGCACTCCGCCTGGTCGCGCGGCGCCACGGCCAGCGACGCCGTCTTCGTCATGCTCAAGATGGCTCCGCTGCGGATTTCCGCGGTGGCGCCTCTCATCTGGGGAGCAGAAGCGGAACACGCGGCCCACCAGCTCCTGGACAACGACTACGAACGCCACCTCGCGCTCCCGTTCCAGGGGAGACCGATTCCGCCGCTAGGGTTCCCGCTCTGGGACGCCTGGGGACACGCGGCCGAGCAGCTCCTGCGCCGCGCCGCCGACGACCTGGCCATGGCGCGGGCCGCGCTGGAGCAGATGCGCCGCGCCGAGGTCGCCCAGTTCTTCGACGCCTCCGGGATTCTTCTGTGTACCGCGCCACCCTGAAGGAGCGCCAACTCGATCGGTACAGTACAGGAATCGACTTCTACGTCGATCTGTGATTACGATTTACTCCTATGGTTTCAGTTCGTAGTGTACTCATGAACCGGGTTACTCAATTAGGCTACTCGATCTTCAAGTCTTGATCAGTTAAACAATTTAATTGGTTCTGCAAACTCCTTAAACCCCATGGGTTTCCTGTGTGATTTGGATGATGTATCGATGTGACAATCACTTAAATGCAGTTTTTACAAACTGATCAATATCGTTTCTGAACTCTGAATCAATTTTGTCGGATTCTCAACACCTCTGTGCTTAATTAGTTCCCGCTGCAACTTAATTGTTTCTGTAAACTCCTTTAACACGGTGGATTTGCATGTGCTACTTGAAACCTGTTGCATCATGCACAACTCCAAACATACTGGCTAGCACACTGCGCACTGTAAAGAAGATTTTAGAACAGGCTTGTTTAACATACTACAGCTACTATATACACCTGCCCTCTATTGATGTTTCGAATTTGAAAACTGATCGGTCAATTTACGGCCACTAAACCACAAAAGGTAACAATATAATTAACAACTATTCCTAGCTAGCTATTTCAGACATGCTCCATCATGCACAACTCCAAAAAGTACTCCCTCCGTTTCAAAATATAAGATGTTTTAGCTTTGTGAAAGAAATGTATCTAGTCCCATTTTAGTCTGTAGACATAGATGAACCTACACAATAAAAGGATCTAGATACACACTTTTCACAAAGCTAAAACATCTTATATTTTGAAACGGAGGAAGTACTAGCTAATGCACTGCAACAAATAACATCACACAAGTTCAGGACTGGCCAGTTGATGTGAAGAAGCTAGTACTCAGAACATACCAGCTCAAAAAATGTAATTACTTATGCCATTCTTAATTAATTAAGTAAACCTGTCCTTATGGATGTTTCTAGCTCTACGGAGGGGTTTGTTTTTTTGCGTATGAGTAGTTAACTACGGGTACCATACATGAAAGTCCTGAAATTGCACATAATTTTTTGTGCGATCTCGATGTTATGCCTCAGCTTAGGCACAATGTTAAAATGTATGTGCGAATTGTACAAATAATGTCAATCTTAGGCGTATGATTGTACAAATAAATATGTGCAACCTCGATGTTGAAAAATTCCAATCTTAGGCACAATGTGCAATTGCTCAATTGCACATCTCTAAACCAAACAAAAATTATGTCCAATTTCAGGATTTATGTACATGTATATGTAGTTCACTACTCGAACGCAAGAAAAAACTGAACTTGGACCTACAACCGAAATGTCTGCCAATTTGGTCAAATCGGGTCGGGTTTCAATTCTAAGTTGCCCGCTACCTATAGTAGTCAACTACTCAATTGTATCCTTGTAAATCCAAAACTAAAGAAAGTACTCCCTCCATGCAGAAATAACTGACTTGTGTTTGTCTAGATTCAGATGTATCTTTATATTAAAAGGCGTTTAGATACATTCAAATATAGACCTAAGTCAGTTATTTGTGAACGGATGGAGTGTATCAATTTTAGCATTTAAGTATAAACTTAATGTTGGAAAAACAATATGTGCAATTTTAAGCTTTGGATTTTGCGACTAGCCAATTGAAAAAGACCTCAGGTATGGCATCACAAAAGTACTTACACATATATACAAGTTAATTAAATTGATAGTGTAATCAAGTTGGGAGAGAAAATAACAAGCCAATAAGAAGCTAAAAGAAATGTAATCCACGGACATGGTGTTTTGGCTCACAAGTCGAAATGCACATATTATGGAAAATATATTTTTAATATATATATATCAAAATGTCAAACGAATCCAAAAAAAAAAAGGATGTACATCTAGACATTCTACATTCCGCACAAAGTTTTGCGGTAAAAAGGCTTTTGTTGTGGCATGAATGTCTCGTGAAAAGCTACTTTGGAACACTGGAAAATGCCGTTTTTTACACAAGTCACGAAAATATCTTTTCGGCGGGAATTTGTGTATAAACATAGAATGTTTGCACATGTACACCTGGATATTTTGTAAAAAAATCAAATATTTTAAAATATGATTTTTGGACCGTGGGTACACATATACCCCTATGAGTCGAAGAGGATTTCCGGTCATCTGCATGAACCCAAACCCATAAATCCCCACAAAAAACTGGAGAACACATGAATCATATACAAATTACTTCCTCCGTTTTAAAATATAAGATATTTTAACTTTGTAAAGCAAATGTATCTATTTTAGTACTCCCTCCGGTCCAAATTAATTGACTTCGGTTTGTCTATATTCGGATGTATCTAGACGTGCTTTAGTGCTAGATATATCCGAATCTAGACAAATCCGAATCAATTAATTTAGATGGAAGGGAGTACGTAGGTTCACTCAGATTCTTGTTAAAAAAAGAATTAAAAGATGTCTCTGTTTAGAATGACAATGCAGAGAGAACATCCTGCCGAGAGAGAAATCTTACAAGCAGCAGAGTCCTGCACACGAAACGCACGGCACGACGTGCCGACGTGCGGAGTTGCGTGCTTCGATCGAAGCTTTATTTACGACGGTCGCGCGCTGTCTGTGTGGATGTACAGCTAACGAAGTGAAAATTGCGGTTAGCTTGGGAAAAAAGTTGCTACCACAGTAATTCACCGTCGACTTACCGTTTCACTGACAACATGGGCACTACCGGTCTCAGATGTTCAACCACGCCTCGTTTCGCTTTTCGCTTTGGCCGCGGGTGAATTGGCCGTTACGGCGCTGGGGTCCACCCAGCCGAGCTGGCCGCTGGGTATTTAACCAGCGGAGCACCGAGATGCCGCCCGCCGGAAAAGTTCAGACGCACCGCAGCGTAGAGAAACAACCACCGCAAGAGAGAGAGAGAGATGGCGGAGGCGGCGTGGAAGACACGGCTCCGGCTGCGCGCGGTGAGCGCGCACGACCGCCTCCGCGACGCAGACGAGCGGCTCAGGCTCGCGGAGGCCTTCTTCCAGCTGCCGGTCCGCCCGGAGGCCGCGGCGCAGGGGAGGGCGGCTTGGAGGCACGCCTTGCGCGTCAAGCTCAACCTCGCCATGGACTCGCTCACGGAGGCGGCGCGGAACCTCAACCACGCCGTCGCCTACATGGAGGCGGCCGACATCCTAGCGCTCCACGGAGGCACCATCAACCCGTCGCCGCCGCCCCCCTCCATCCGGGACCTCTACATGCAGGAGGCCGCGATGCAGCACGCCCTGGGAAGGCTCCAGACCTCCCGCCCGCAGGCGGTGGCTGCTTATACGCTCGTCCGGTGGTGCCGCGGCCACCTGTCGATGGCCATGGCCCTGGTCGACAACCCTGGCATCCCTACCGCGACGAACCTCTTCAACGGCGAGAACAAGGCCGCCTTCGCGGCCCTCACTGCCGCGATCCAGCGGACGCAGGACGCGTTGCGTGATGTCAACTCCGCCCTGCACTTCCTTGCTCCTTAGGCCTCGTTGATTCGCCCCTCGTCGATCGCCTGCGTTCGCCGCACGTAAGTGCTGATCGATCTCTCCCAGGCTATCGTTCCCCTGTCCGCTAATTCTTGGAGTTGCGATTCTGCACCCGTTCCTTGTCCGCTAGCTAGATCTGAATGCGTACTCCCCACTGTTAGTTGTTGCGGTTATGTGTTGATCGATCTCTCCCATGCCAGCGTTGGTTCTAATTCGTGGAGTTGCGATTCTGCACCTGTTCCTTGTCCGCTAGTACTGTTAGTTGTTGCGGTTATCTGGAACTGGAAACACGTACTACTACGATCGATGCAGTAAGTCCTTGGTTGGTTGGGATGTCTGTTGATTGCTGTTAATTAGCACCAGCATATATACATTATCCTGTTAATTGCATGCTTTCCGTGGATGATATTCAGCAGCGATTCGTCTCTGTAACTTTTTTTTTACACGAAGCTCCGGCAAGTTGTTGGTTTATCTGACATCCCAGAGTTTTCTTTTTACTAACTTGCAGTTACCTGATTTGGGTAATTTTTACTTACTACCATGTATGATACACTCAAAGTGTAATTTCGAGTCAAAGTGCAATTTGCAGTCCCCGCAAAAAAAAAGTGCAATTTGCAGTTTTAATTGCGATCAGGGACGATACGATCGTGAACCGAAAAAATTAAAAAAAAACACCACGTTATGGGCTAAGGTTTCAAAAAGCCACCTATTTTATCTAGGGTTTCATAAACCACCACTTCAAAGTGAGTTCGTGACAGATAGCACTTATGCCGGTTTGATCCAGGTCTAATGATAAAACTGACCAGTGGGTCCCACCTGTCAGGATGACGTGGCACGACGAAAACAGTTCACGATAGACTGGTTCTAGTTCTCGGTTTTTTGTAAAATTTTGGAGAAACCCAACTTATATGAGATTTTATTTTCTCTTCTTTATTTATTTCATAAATAAATCGGGTAGAGCAAGACCGTGCCGTTCACTGCCGGTGGCCGACTGCAGTGTACTCCTCCTCCCCCATGAGCATGAGACCAACACACCATCCCTTTTTTCCTCCCGACGAGGCACACCAGGGACGAGCTCGACGAGTCGGTAGCGCACCACCTCCAGGACCTTTGTGTGGTCAACGACAGTCGACGACGGCGGCAGCGGCCGGCAAGCTCTGGCCACGGGAGGCGTGGGCGAGCTCCGATTGGGACGGCGAGCTCCGGCCAGTGGAGGCACGGGAGAGCTCCGGCTAGTGGAGGCACGGGAGAGCTCCGGCCGCGGGAGGCGTGGGCGAGCTCCGATTGGGACCGGCAAGCTCCGGTAGGGACGACACGCAACGAGCTCCGACCAATAGTGACTATCTAGTGGGGGTGCCTTGGGTGTATGGCACCCTCTCCAAAAGTACAAAATTTCTTTTAGCTACTAATAGTTGTACTAATCATGGCTAAATGCAAAGCTTAATATGGTATTTTTAAGCTTAGCGCCCCCACCGACTTCATCATAGATCTGCCACTACCGGCCAGCGTGGCGGCGCGGGCGAGCTCCGACCACGGGAGGCACGGGCGAGCTCCGGCCGCGGGAGGCACCGGCGAGCTCCGATAGGGACGATGCAGGCTAGCTCTAGCCACGGGAGGCACCAGCGAGCTCCGGTGGGGCAAGCGGGTGGCACGGGTAGTCAACGACGTAAGTGACTCGATCTAGGCGAGCTCTGGCCAGCGACCGACGCGGGCAAACTCAGTGCACGTCGTAGGTCAACGCGGCTAGAAGATCATGGGGAAAAAGAAATAGAGAAATAAAAAAGAATTTTTATAAGAAGGAATTGAAAAAATAGAAAAAGGACGTAAGATTAGAACTTATAATTTTTTTTTCGAAATGGGGAGCGTAGCCCCGGCCTCTGCATCAAACGATGCACACAGCCTTTATTCATTATTAGAACCACAAAAGTTTCACAAAAGCCATTACAAAGGTCATACAAACTGAAATTGCCAAAACAAAACACCGAGCAAAAAGCGATAACTATATCGTCAGCTCTCCAATGAGATCTAGCAAACACCTAGCTGCTTCTTTCGGCCCCTCCCCATAGTCACTCTCACTATTTCCACTCGCCAAGAGAAGCTGGAGTGCCTGGGCGCGGCGGCTCGAACACAAGCAAAAGGGGCCCTAGAACCGCACAGCCTATCCACGGATCAGTGCACACGCACATGCTCCGGATGTCGCCGCCTTCAATATCTTCCGCCAACCCGTCATTAGCATGTAGATCGATGCGCAGACTCGTGCCAAACTAGCCACCGACACCACCGCGGTGCCAAGTAGCACCACCTCCCTGTGCGCTAGCCGCTCCACCTCTCCCGCCTCTCCCATCCAGCGCTGCTCCACAAGCAATGCTCCCAAGAGAGAACGTGACACCGATGTGCCGCCATCGTCCGACCCGGAGGTCTTAGGGTTTCCCCCGGAGTAGCTACGAGGAGGGTCACGAGAGCTGCGTTGACGATGCCTTCAACAAGGAAAACGACACAGATGTTCCGCCATCGCCCACCATGACCAGAGTCGAGCACGGTTTTCACCGGCAGCACCGCCACCCTAACTCGTCGCTGGGACTAGATGTGGAAAAATACCACAACCAGTCCTGGCCGACCACCTCCGGCGAACAAGGAGGCTGCCGCCACCATGCCCAGGACCGATGTCCTAGGCGACCTCATGCCGCAAAAGTAGTCCAGGTGCGCCAAAGCCGTCGTCGGAGGTGATGCAACGGGCAGCAGATCGGGATCGAGGACCGTCCGAGCCCATCGGGCCAGATCTGATCCGTCCCACCGCCACCCACCGCGCAGAGACATCCCTGGCCGCCACTACTCTGCCACATCGCCGTAGATCAACTGGGACAGGATCGCTGCCGCCCCGAATTGAAATCAGCCGAGGAGATCCACCGCCGCCACCGCGCCACTAGGGCTTTGGCGGCGGCGGGAGGGAGGGAGAGTACTCGCGGGGCCTATTGGGGGAGGGGCCGGCCGCCGCCCCGGTACGGCCCGGTGCGGCCGCACGGGACTGGGGGTAGGAGGGGGAGCTCAAACTCTCATATATATGTAATTCATAATAATTAGACGAATCAGAGAAAAAACCTCATGATCTAGAACTTATAATATGTGAAGGTGTTTTTGTAAAGTAACGATGCCACGTCATCCGTGGGACCCATCAGTCAGTTTTGTCATTAGACCAGGATCAAACCGGTATGAGTGTTATGTGTCACAAACTCACTACGAAGTGGTGGTTTTATGAAACCCTAGCGTAAAGTGGTGCCTTTTTGAAGCCTAGACCGTAATGTGGTTTTTTTTTGTAATTTTCTCTCGTGAACCAGTAGCAGTGTAGTGTATCCATGGGTTCACCCCCGCACATTTGTATCTGATTAGCAGCAGTTTGGTACATCCTATTAACAACATACATGGGTGATAAAGTAAATAGTGGGCGCCCAATGCACTGCGATCTGAAATGATCTTTTCCGCCAGAATGAAGTGCTAGTTCTAAAGCAGGAAGTCTATCATGTAGATTCAGTATGCATACAATAGTGTCAACTGTCAAGCCAGTGGAAGCAAATTAATTTGCATGAGGTCAAACATGCAAGACTATCGAACAGAGGATCGGCCAACAGTCGATTCAAAGTTGTTAGAATTAATGCCTTAAACGGATCGTAAACTCGTATTAGAACACCTGAAGTAATATTAAAACTGTGTGTACTGAGATAGCCAGTATGGCCATCAGAGGCCTCCTGCCAATGAAGATTTCCGCTCTATTTAGCGCCCTACAGCATATTTTGCGAGTCCACGCTAAGTTTTCCCAATTTTACTCGATGTGGCACCGTTTGCAAAATAGCATGCTACATCGCGCTAAAACATCATAATCACTATTTCAAATATAGCAGATGATGTTTTTTTTGTGGGTGTGGAGTTAGTGGGCATAGGATAAGGGGTGGACATACCGATGCAGTCTTGATAGTTGAACATAATTAATCGTCCAAAAACATTGATCTATTTCACTCTATCCTTTATTCTTACCAAAATCATTCATTTTGGGGCTATTTTCAAAAAGCTATTCTCAAATATAGCATGCTATTAGAAAACAATAGCGTGTATAGCGCCTATAAAAGGGCTACACTAAAAGAATAGCACGCTATGTTTTTCATTGGTGCATGCTCGATGCATGGATGGTTGATGAAGAACCGGATGCAACAGTCGAAGTAGTCGTTCAACGCAACTACTGGACAGTGACGTCCAAGATCCCGATGACACAACCCTCCTGGTGGACGGATCGAGGTGGTCATCGTTCTTCCAACCCTTTAGAACCACTTTAGGATCAGATAGTGTTGGTGATGTGTGGATTTAGGCTTGTATGACATATGCGCCTAATCCATGATCCCTACCCACAAAGACCTCAATCTAAAATATTCAAAGGTATGCGCCTAGAATCTCTCAACCGACCTAACCTATGATTACAATGTCAATTTCCAAGCAAAAACCTATAATTGCAAAAGGTGGAAACTTACTAGCATTCCTTGTCACCGTGCAATAGCTTGTTGTATAAAGGACAACATCAATCCTAAAAATCTTGTCCATGAATGCTACACAATTCATGCACACTATAGAGCATACGGATTCCACTTGGTACTAATGAGAGGGATGGATTTTTGGTAAGAAATGAATGGACCAACCATCCATCCACCTACTTCACTGAAGTCATGGGAAGGCCTAAGAAGAATAGAAAAAAGGCATCTGAGGGGAAAATAAAGAAGGGGGTGGAGGTCTTTACAAAGGAAGGAGTCATTATTCATTGATCACAATGCGGAAAGGCAAGTCACAACAAGAAGGTCGCCAAAAATATATGGAGAACCTAGTAAAGCAAAGGAGGGATAATATTGTTGGGAAGGATGATGAAATAGACATTCCATCTCTTGTGGAGGTATATTTTCTACTATCTTTCTTTGTGTAAATTTTTATACCACATGGAATATATGCTAACCACATTTTCCTTCCTCACCAGCATGTGATCCCACATGTTCCCGATGTATCAGTGGACCCTACAAACCAAGAAGGCAACATGGTGTTCAGGATGCAAACCGAGGTTTCATTTTAATTAATATCTCATATTTCCTACCAAATATACAATTATGCAGTGTACTTATGGTTTTTATTTATATGGCAGGAAAGAGAACATGTGCCCATGGAGCGATTCCTTGGTCCATTGCCAGAGAGTGCATTTGTTGTTCAAGATGGAGACATTATTCTAGCACCAAGATAAAGGGTGACAACAACTTCAAGCAAAGGAAAGTTGAGGGAAGAGGATACAGATGTAGAGGAATAAGGCCAGCAAATCAATAATCAAGGATTAGCAGCAAAAGAGGGAGACTAACTCGAAAGTTCATAGAAGCACATGATCATGATGGCCAAACAAGTGCTATACATGACCTGAATCAACAACTGCTTGATTATGAATTGGAGGAATTACCTCTAAGTTAGAATGCACCACAAATTTAGTGTAATGTTTAAGAAATAATATGGATTTGTATGCTCTACAGGCATTTGTATAGATTTGTGTGCTTTATAGCCATTTGTATGGATTTGTGTGCTTTATAGCCATTTGTGTGGATTTATGTGCTTTATAGCCATTTATAAGCATTGTCATTCATTTACATGCTTTACAACCATTTCTTTTATTTCCATTGATTTATATGATTTATCTCTATTTCTATGCATTTACATTGATTTATATGCTTTATAGCCATTTATATGCATTTCTATGGATTTACATTGATTAATTGGTATCACAGATCATTATGGTCACCTTATAGAGTATGGGTAAAGGCAGGCTGAAAAGAATTACCAAATGGTCTCAAGTTTAATTGCCACAATGTAATTAATTGAAGAATAGGTGATATAGAAGACACTTAGTAATGTGCATTGCCTCAGATGCAACATTTGATCAACTCTACAATCCTCTAGAAATGCCATTTGTTAACAGAACGGGAGATAGGACCGTTTCCAGATTTATTTAAATTTCAAACATACATCTTACACACAACAACAAACAACCTTACAAACATCACCAAACAACCTTACAACACTCATACACATGGAACTAACCTTACATTTGTACTGCCATTTCCCCTTATTCCTCTTCTTCGTATTCTTCTTCTTCTCATTCCTCAAAATATTGAAGACAAACTCAATGCCCTTCTTGATCTTGCACAAAGAACTGGCAGCCCCTGGAACAAAACTGGTTGTCTTGTACACCTCAGCTATACTTGTATACCTCATATCCTTCAATCCATCCCCTAGATCCCGCATGCCCTCCAATTCCTACATCTCCCTCTCTGCCTTTCTCCTATAAGCTACTTCCTCCCCATCCTCACTAGTTCTCCTTATATACACACACATCTCCCTCTTAGCCCTTGAACCAGTACTCCTCCTATGATTTACATGTTTGATCTCCATTTTGTGTACATGCATAAGTTGAGGCAGGGAATGGATAAATATGGAGCTATGTCAACAAAGCCAAAGTTGGCTCACATGGCAAACGGTTATCAAATAAGATAGCCACATGTGAACTCACAAACAAATATCTATCACAAGCAAACAATGTGAGTGACACAGATTTGGAATAAGAAATTTTATTTCATTCAGAAAATACTAATACATTGACAGTAGCACTAGTTCATATCTAAACACACACAGAAATACACATCTTGGTCACTAACATGAAGCCTAATAAACAGACACACACAATCACACACATCTTGTTCTCTAAATTCTTCACTTCTCATCCTTATTATGCCTTTTCCTTCTTCTCCATTTTATTGATCATTCTTCTCCATTAGGCTTCTTCTCCTCTTCTCTACAATTGAGAAAATCCACAATTAATTAAGAAAACGCAAAGAAAATCCACACAGAATTGCAATAAACTGTATTCATACAACGGTTTTAGGAAATTCTTCATAGAATTGCAACAAATCCACAAGCTTACCTTGCATTTGGGTGCGCATATGGTGGTGTCCATGTCGAACAAGGATTAGGCCGCCTAGAGCGCGACGGCCGCCTAAGCTTCGCATCCACCTTGCCTTGGAGGATGGACACCTACATATCCATGCTTGTGGCAACCCAATACAGAGGATTGAAATGCCTCGCATTCCTGCCCCAGAAACACGGGAATGTGTCCACTCAGTAAACAAAGACAAGACCAATATATATGGCAACAAAATGTAATAGGTTCAGTTATTACAACAAATTTGGAGGCTTAATTCATCGCGCCACATGCACACACAATAATTTTTACACTATTTATTCCACATTAGGGCCTCCATCAGATCTTATGGCAATGGTGACATAGAGAATGACGTAGACACGGAAGGCTTTAGACACAAGGTTCTGCTTGGGATACCGATTCCTATTTCTCATAGAGCAGGTATTCAGGAGCGAGGGCGGCAGTATCTGACATGTTAAAAGCTAGACTGACTATGTTGAATAGACTCGCAAGTCATCAAGAAAGGACAATCTGATAGGGTTCTTGCATAGTAAACAAAATTTTCTTACGGTTGCAAGCACCAAGATCATACCTAGAAGATACATGTAACGGTTTCAGATGGACTCACCCTCAAAGACCGTAACGTGGGATAATGTTCCCGCAAACAAACGTGGTTGTTGTAGAGTGTACACGATCGTCCTCAAGGACGTGTAGACGATCAGTGCCACAAGAGGGAATCGCCTCCGTAATCAGTCATATGTACGGTGTGCCGACGAATCCCGAACCCTCGTTCCAGCTGGGCAGCAGAAGTAGTGGATCCCCGGGAACTCCGACAGTGCTATGCCATGGTAGATATGGTGGAGGGGAAGATCTCGAGCAGGGCTTTGCCTAAGCACCCTTTCTAGTGGCAATGGACAAGGCTAGCAAGAGGGAGAATATGCCAACCAAAGGGCATATGAGAGGAGTGGGCAAGTGTGTGAGAGAGAGGAGCTCTCCACCTCCTTTTATAGGGGAGAGGGGGGCAAGTCCCCCTCCTTGTACGGCGCCATGGGGTGCCTGAAGGAGATATGCCCTAGAGGCAAATAATAAATAGGTTTTTATTGTCATATCTCAATTAGTTTATAATAGTTTCATATTGTGCTATAACTGTGCCAAGTAGAAACATTGGTACATGTGTGGTATGAAACAACAAAGTCCCTAGTAGCCTCTATTCATACTAGTTCGTTGGTCATGAAGATGATCTGGGTTTCAAGATCATGGGCATTTATGCCGACTGACAACGCGATCATATCATTGGAGAATGATGTGATTGGACATTCCTTGAAGGATTGCAACACGATCAAGTCATATAGTTCATTGTTGCAACAGCTATACCTAGACTCCTTCTCCTTAGACCGTGAGCTCATATTACTCACTGTTTCCCAATGCTGCTTAGACTGCATCAAGTGCCACTTGGTAATAAAGTGGTTATAAAGGTGTATGTTGGGTATTCCGAAGGAATAGTAGATGACATGTGACTGCAAGACCGGGATTTGTTCACCCACATGACGGGTAAAGATACATACGACCGGCTTGGTGAGATTACATTCATAAATGTTGCAACATGTGACTAGGTCACGGGGATGTAATATCACGGTAACATGAAAACAAAACTTGTTGTGAACGAGATTGAACAAGGTATAGGATACCGATGATCGGATCTCGGACAAGTTGTATCGAGAAACAAAAGGAAGATGATGCTACATTTAGCGGTACAAATGAAATTGTCATCAGGAATGCATAGGGGTCACTTGGACATCCCTGGTCCCTCTGTTGATCATTGATACAGATCATGTCTAGAGCATTCCCGAGCCATGAGAGGATACACTTAAGGGTATGCTGAGAGCGATCATTCGTAAGACGGACTCACAATAGAGAAAAAGAGAAAGCCGGAATCGTTCTGTAGAGAGATCCGAAGTTATTCGGAGAAAGAATAAAGGAAAAGACCGGAAAAGTGTTTTCGGATAAATGGGAATTTAAATATATATTTATTATATGTTCATTGTGAATTAATATATTATAAATAATATTTATATTAAGATTTATAAAGACAACTTTTATATTAGGCCAAATCCCGGAGGGAAAAGGCCTAGAATAAAAGCTGCAGAAAAATAAAAGGAAAAAGAAAAAGCAACAGCCCACGTGGGCGGCAAATAAGTTGCCGCCGCACAGGGGCAGCAACATCTACCGACCGCTACTGCCAGGCCGCCTGTGGGCGGCGGATACTCCGCGGCGCATAGGGGCGGGCACTAGCTACCAGCCACGACGGCCGGCCTGACTCAACCCCGGCCCATGTGGGGCTCGCGGGGGAGCCGGCCAGGCCACCGGGCAGGCGGTCCACCCGGGTAGGACTAAGGGGAGGTGGCCGAGCTGGGCCGCGGGGGGCACCGGCCCACCCGGGCTGGCTCACCAGACCGCCCGCGCGGGAGCTCCTGAGCATGAGGTGGGCCGCGCCAAGGCCCACCCGGCCGCCCCTCTCGCCTGGCTGCTGCTAGCCACTTTGGGCTGCTGGCTGGGTCCAGCAAGGTGGCCCATTCGGCCACCTATTGGCCTAGCCGGCTTCCCCCTTTCTTTTTGCCCTTTTCCCCTTAGTTTTAGTCCCACATGGGGCACCTAATGGAGAGGGCACGCCCCCCCTCCGCCTATATAAGGGGGTGCCCATGGGAGGACTAAAGACACACAATTTTGGAGAAGTCCTTTGGTTGACTTTCTCCTTCTCTCTCTCTCTATACCTTGTGACCATGGCCCCAAGTCTGGGCTGTGCGATCGAGGCACACCTGCAGTACACCATTGCGCTACAGGGATTCCTAGCCGGATATCAACTTTCTCACTCCCGGCGGGATCGGGGAGCCGGAGGTCTCATCGTGCACCGGATGTGTATGAAGACACGAGGCGCAACACTTGGGGCGCTTAAATGTCGTGAGCCGGAGCTGTTGCACGATGAAGATCAAGAAGGAGCAAGGGGTGAACTGCGAGGAGCTTTGCAACCTTGAGGTCGGCTATGAGTATGACTACTTCAACCACGTTCCCCGCGGAACGTTAACCACGTACGGTCTACAAGGGTATGTATTCTATACACATCGGCCGTTACTGTATTACTATATAGATAGATCCTAGGCAGTTTTTGGGGTTCTATCGTAGGGAAATTTTTGTTTTCTGCTGTGATCCCCAACAGTGGTATCAGAGCCAAGTTTATGCGTAGGAGTGTTGTACGTCTAGTACGCACATGTATTGTGCGGACATTGATCCCTTAGTTGTTACCTTCTAACATATACTTGTTTATATCGCGGTATTGTTTTGATGAAGCGGCCCGGACCGACCTTACGCGTATTCGTATGCGAGACTGGTTCCACGCTCAACATACGGCTTGTACCGTATAAGTGGCTAGCGGGTGTCTATCTCTCATTCAATAGTTGATATAGCATTTACAACGGAGGGCCACGAAAGGGGTGTAGTAGAGACAACTGTCGGATCCATGTTGTGGTTGGAAAGTTCGTAGATTAGAAACGGTTCTATTGTGAAAGCCCTAACAACCACGTAAAACTTGCAATAGATAAATTAGAGGCGTCTAGCTTTATTTTGCAGGAGGGTATGTGATTATGATATGGCATTGGTCGTTACAAAGGTAAAGTAGTTTACTTTTCTGTTACTAAGTAGTATAGTAATAGTCATCGTTCCGATGGACGACCTGGTGGAGGCGTCGTGGACTTGGCGTCAAACCAAGGGCAAGATGGAGATCATGCCGGAGCACTCGATGGAGATCAAGGCGCAAGAAAGACCATATCATATCACATTGTACATATGATGTTGATACCTGTTTTACATCTTATTGTGTGCTAGTATTTAGATACTCAACGGTAGCAAATAAGATAATCCCTATTTAATTCCAATGTTCCGTGTTCCCCTTGTGTGTGCACCACCAAGAAAGTTCTTCGATATGAGGCGCCCTGCGGTGAGTAGGGGTCAGACATATCTACGTTCGCATACAGTGGGTGTAAGCCATGTTGCACAGTGAATACACACAAGTTAGATTTGGCGAGCCTAGCACGTTACAGAGACGTGGCCTCGGAACACAAGAGATCAAAAGATCGAGCATGAGTCACATAGATGATGTGATTGGCATTAGTGAATGTCTACCTTTGATAATGCACTAATGGCCGTGTAACACGGGGGAGGTGCAGAGGATAGGGATCATGCGATTACTGAAATCGTCCAGGGGATGACAATTTTAGTGGAGACCAATTATAAATTGATCTCTTATTATAAACTTAATCTAGATGTCTGTTTGCAAATATCTTATTAGATCTTAGCCTATCCCATTGAGGTCCTTTGCGACCATGGGAATATATTTCTTAATATGGAACTTAGCAGAAGGGTCCAACTTCTTAGATTAATACCCACACCTGAGGGATATCCTCGTAAAAGGTGATCTTCTCTTCTTGATACAATAACCATTAGGAGATATTTCGATGACTCCAGATTGTTTGGAAAAACACTTAGCGATCTTGCATTAGAGTTAAGAACTCTTAGAAGGGCTTGATTGCAAAAGGAGGTCATGGATGAAAAAGGTATATGTTAGATATACAAAATTATAAATGTGGTTTTTGCAAAACTCATTACAGTTTGCAAAGTATTTGATACTTGTCCTGTTTTGTGAAAACAGGATGATCTTCTTGAGAATTGCTGGTTTTGAGGCAAAGTGACTTGATGATGGCAAGCAAAATAGTTGATGGCCAACATCACCTCTTTCCTTAAAGTTTGTCATTTGGATTAGTGGACTTGAATATAATTTTGTAATCCTTGTTTGTGTGTCTTGCTTTTGGCAAGACGATTATTCATATGAACAAGTTACAAACCAGTTTGTACTATTCTTATGAACAATACCTTATGGTCACATTGCGATTACAAACAAGTTATTCTCATCACTATGTTAATGATAATAGTTTAAACATTTATAAAGGATTAGAATGCTAAAAGATATCCAAAGTTTAATAATAAAATGACACTACAGTTTAAGTCATTTTGGTTATTGCAGATTCTTTATGAAAGATTGGGGTCCTAGATGCTTAATCTAGAGACCTTGCAAAACCATGCCTCTTGGGCAGAATGACTAAAACTCCGCATTCTGGTAAAACGGTGATATGCGAAGAAATGTTGAATCTTATACATAGTGATGTATCGTATTTTCAACAAGTAGTGGAAATCATTTATTGTGGACTTAAGTGAATAAGCGTATTTACTTAATGAAACATGAGTTTGAAATGATTTGAATTGTTCAAACGAGTTCATAACAAAAGGAGGATATTGAAATTAACAAGAATATGAAGTCTCTTCGATTTGATCGACATGACTAAGGTATTCAAGTTAAGTTTAGCATAAAAGGATCTTGTGAAAGATGTTTCACAAATTATGATAATTGGATGAATTCAAACCGTGTTGAAATATCTAAACATCATAATCATTATGTATTAAGATACACATGGTATAGTATTATCTCTTATAGGGGTTATAGTTATCGTTTAGATTTAAAGATCAGAATAAGCAAACACTCATTTGAAATACAAAGGAACATCTAAAAGATTCGTGGAAACAACACCATAAGTGTTATGGTAAGTTCGAGTTTCTAGAGATTTCGATAAGTCGAAATCGTGGCAAATAAACAAGTCTTTGTAGAGCATTCTTAGGAAGCTATGAATGCATCTTCCACGAAAAGGGGCAAACCTGTTGTTGTCCAAAGTTGACGTGTCTTGATGAAGATACAGGTGGAAGAAAGTAAAAGATCAAAACAAGGTATTTGACCTTACCTCTGGATTGTAGAGTGGCGCAGCGGAATTTGTTTCGTGAATCCAAACTCTGCAAATAGAGGAGAAACCAATGATAATGATCATAAAGTTTCAGTGAATACTTTTACTAAAGAAAGTAGGATTCAACTATATATTCTACAAGTTTGTGGAATTATATTGTTGATCCACTTGTCATGTTTTGAACAAGACATACCTATGAATTACAAAGAAGCGTGATGGACCTAAGTATGAGAAATCAATGGTCATTGAAATTTCGTTAGTGGAATTCTCGATTTGATGATGATCAAAGAATTTTGGAACGTCCAAGATTATTGAGAGGACCTAGATTTGAGTGGGAGCTAAGTGAAATCCCTAGATCTCAAACATGAATGTCATATTTGAGTGGGAGCGTAAAATCATTCTAGGATATGTGGACAACATATATGAATGATGTGATTGGTGTTAATAATATTTAAGTTAGGATGAAGTTGAAGTTATTAAACAATAAGATTTATCGAGATAGATTGGTGAGTTTAATAAACACTGAATGTGGAATGCTTCCTAGACTTGATTCTGAAAGATGTTCAGAATGTCCTAAGCAAGATTCTGAAGAAGTTCAGAATGGAACAAGGTGAGAAAGTAGTTCTTACCATATGAAGCATTGAGTTAGTTTTGCAACTATGGTTGAAAGAAAGAGATGCGTTGCATCTCCTATGCCACAGTCATAGGTTGTTCCATACAACCATGTTGTATACTCGACGTAATGTGACCCGAGGTTCTGGTTGGTGGGACAAAGTCTTAACTGTAAGAACATGTCTTTAAGTGATTCCTGAGTTGATCACTAAACCAGAATTAAGTTTGTACTTAAATGGCAAGAATCAATGTAAGTGGCATGGTTGCATTTCATGCACTAGGATCTACATAGATATAGAAGTATAAAGACTCCATCTGATGTGATGTATAATGTTATGCCGGGGCTAGTTCGCTTTTAACGTAGAATGATGTGTCCCAGGGCCCAGTGCCCATGAGAAAGCCCTCGAGGTTGATCTAAAGTCACTGTAAGCTCCTGGAATCCGGCCTCGTTCTGTTGTCATGACTATAGTATATACACAAAGGATAGCAAAGTGTGTTTCAAAGTTTAGATGACAACGGTGAAAACGACCATCATCATAAACACTAGAAACAAAGTCTCACTTTGTCGCCAAACAAATGCTTCGACCCATTATAAGATAATGGAGTGAATGTCAAAATTAGGAAGACATTAACGATTTGCAAAAGACATAATGATCTGGTAAAACAGAACATGGACATGACGTTTCCCATGAGCATGCATGATCTGTAAACGCATATGGTATATGGTTAATATGAGTAAAATGCAAGCTAGGTTATTTGTACTCTAGTGCAAGTGGGAGACTGAAGGAGATATGCCCTAGAGGCAAATAATAAATAGGTTTTTATTGTCATATCTCAATTAGTTTATAACAGTTTTATATTGTGCTATAACTGTGCCAAGTAGAAACATTGGTACAGGTGTGGTATGAAACAACAAAGTCCCTAGTAGCCTCTATTCGTACTAGTTCGTTGGTCACGAAGATGATCTGGGTTTCAAGATCATGGGCATTTATGCCGACTAACAACAGGATCATATCATTGGAGAATGATGTGATTGGACATTCCTCGAAGGATTGCAACACGATCAAGTCATATAGTTCATTGTTGCAACAACTATACCTAGACTCCTTCTCCTTAGACCGTGAGCTCAGCTTACTCACTGTTTCCCGAGGCTACTTAGACTACATCAAGCGCCACTTGGTAATACAGTGGTGATAAAGGTGTACGTTGGGTATTCCGAAGGAATAGTAGATGACATGTGACTGTAAGACCGGAATTTGTTCACCCACATGATGGGTAAAGATACATACAGCCGGCTTGGTGAGATTACATCCATAAATGTTGCAACATGTGACTAGGTCACGGGGATGTAATATCACGGTAACAAGAAAACATAACTTGTTGTGAACGAGATTGAACAATGTATAGGATACCGATGATCGGATCTTGGACAAGTTGTATCGAGAAACAAAAGGAAGAGGATGCTACATTTAGCGGTTCAAATGACATTGTCATCAGGAATGCATAGGGGTCACATGGACATCCCCGGTCCCTCTATTGATCATTGATACAGATCATGTCTAGAGCATTCCCGAGCCGTGGGAGGATACACTTAAGGGTACGATGAGAGCGATCATTCGTAAGACAGAATCACAGTAGAGAAAGAGAGAAAGCCGGAATCATTCCGCAGAGAGATCCAAAGTTGTTCGGAGAAAGAATAAAGGAAAAGACCGGAAAAGTGTTTTCGGATAAATGGGAATTTAAATATATATTTATTATATGTTAATTGTGAATTAATATATTATAAATAATATTTATATTAAGATTTATAAAGGCAACTTTTATATTAGGCCAAATCCCGGAGGGAAAAGGCCTAGAATAAAAGCTGGAGAAAAATAAAAGGAAAAAGAAAAAGCAACAACCCACGTGGGCGGCAGATAAGTTGCCGCCGCACGGGGGCAGCAGCATCTACCGACCGCCACTGCCAGGCCGCCTGTGGGTGGCGGATACTCCGCGCCGCACAGGGGCGGGCACCAGCTACCAGCCGCGGCGGCCGGCCTGGCTCAACCCCGACCCATGTGGGGCTCACGGGGGACCCAGCCAGGCCACCGGGCCGGTGGGCAGGCGGCCTACCCAGGCAGGGCTAAGGGGAGGTGGCCGAGCTAGGCCGCGGGAGGCACCGACCCACCCGGGCTGGCTCACCAGGCCGCCCGGGCGGGAGCTCCTAGGCGCGAGGTGGGCCATGCCAAGGCCCACCCGACCGCCCCTCTCGCCTGGCTGCGGCTGGCCACTTTGGGCTGCTGGCTGGGTTCGGCGAGGTGGCCCATTCGGCCACCTATTGGCCCAGCCGGCTGCCCCCTTTCTTTTTGCCCTTTTTCCCTTAGTTTTAATCCCACATGGGGCACCTAATGGAGAGGGCACGCCCCCCTCCACCTATATAAGGGGGTGCCCATGGGAGGACTTAAGACACACAATTTTGGAGAAGTCTTTTGGTTGACTTTCTCCTTCTCCCTCTCTCTATACCTTGTGACCATGGCCCCAAGTCTGGCCTGTGCGATCGAGGCACACCTGTAGTACGCCGTTGCGCTGCAGGGATTCCTAGCCGGATATCAATTTCTGCACTCCCGGCGGGATCAGGGAGCCGGAGGTCTCATCGTGCACCGGATGTGTACGAAGACATGAGGCGCAACACTTTGGGCGCTTAAATGTCATGAGCCGGAGCTGTTGCACGATGAAGATCAAGAAGGAGCAAGGGGTGACCTACGAGGAGCTTTGCGACCTTGAGTTCGGCTACGAGTACGACTACTTCAACCATGTTCCCCGTGGAACGTTAACCACGTAAGGTCTACAAGGGTATGTATTCTATACGCATCGACCGTTACTGCATTACTACATAGATAGATCCTAGGCAGTTTTTGGGATTCCATTGTAGGGAAATTTTTGTTTTCTGCTGCGATCCCCAACAGTGCCCCCTCCCCTCCTCTCATTCATGTGGGTGGACTCTCCACTCACATAATTTCAATCTCTACTTTCTCCCATTTATTCTCCACTCAAAAACAAAAGGTCTTTCCATTAAAGCACTTTAATTCTCTTGTTTTAATACAACTCAATTTAATGAACACTTAATTTAATGAGTACTTCATTTAATGAACACTTCATTTAATAAACATATTAACATTTTATTTCCTTGCTTTGTTTTGATACCTCAAAACTATTTTGGCAGATTCGACAGAACAAATTCCTGCGATGTCTATTATCTTCTCCTGTGTTCCCTATCTACTCATTTGCATCGACTAACCTTAAGTGTGTCTCCTTGTAGGTTCGAGAACTATGTAGACATGATCGCGACTTTCTTGATCAATAATCATTAGCGGGATCTGGAGATCCATAATGACTCCCACTAGTTCTACGAAAATCCAATGATCGTTTGAACCTTTTTCAATGTAATCAAATTCCTTTTGTCTCGTGATATTTTACTTGTCTGAGATTCGATCACTTGGTATCATCCATACCTTGTTTAATCTTGTTCCTAACAAGTACTCTTTTTCTGGTTCCTGTGATATAACATTCTAGTGATCAAATCAGTTACTTACAAGCTATGTCAATGTGATATCACCGTGAGGGCCCTAAGTATATATCTCCGTCATCTGGATGGACAAATCCCACTCTTGATCCATGAGACTCAACTAACACGTTCCAAGTACCTGATGACACCTTTATAATCACCTTGTTACCGTGTGACGTTTGATGGAATCAAAGTAGCTTTCCAGTGAAAGTGATTGACGTGATCTCATGGTCTAAGTGAAGGGAATATACCCGAGAGGCAATAATAAAGTGGTTATTATCTTATTCCTTATTTATGATAAATTTTTATTTTGCATGCTATAATTGTATTAATTGGAAATGTTAATACATGTGTGTTTAATAAACAAATAAAGGGTTCCTAGTTCTGCCTCTCTTATAAACTAGCTCGTTGATTAACAAGATGATAAAGGTTTCCTAATCATGGACATTGGATGTTGTTAATAACAAGGTCACAACATTGGTAGAATAATGTGATGAACATTCATCCGAAGTATAGCATTACGATGAAAGTCATTATGTTTATATTGCTATAACATCATACGAAGTAATCCTAGTCCTTAGACCATGAGATCATGTCAATCACTAACACTAGAAGAGTATCTTGATAACATCAAACGTCACACCATGACAGGGTGACTATAAAGGTGGGTTCAGTGCTATGGAGGTGTTATGTAGAGGCTCATGGATCAAGAGTGGGATTTTCCATCCTGCTGATGAATAGATATACTCTGGGCCCTCTCGGTGATATCACATTGAGATATCTTGCAAGCAAGTGATGTGATCACTAGAATGTTATATCACGGGAACAAGAAAAGAGTGCATGTTGGTAACGAGATCAAACTAGGTATGGAGATACCGATGATCGAATCTCGGACATGTAATATATACGAGACAAAGGGATTTAGTTACAACGTTAAAGGTTCACACGATCACTAGAGTCATCATTGAATGTATGGGAGTCAGTATGGATCTCCAGGTCCCACTGCTGATTATTGATCAGAGAAGGGTCTCGATCATGTCTGCATTATTCGTGAACCATAGGGTGACACACTTAAGGGATACCGACACTGTTTGGAGCAAATATGTTTCAGATAAAGATTTAAGAAAGCGCTGTAATCATTTTGATGGAAACCGGAATTGTTTCGGATGAAATTGCAGAAACTAGTTTTGCATGTGATATTGAAATGTTGCAGGGGGTTTTATGTGAATGTTTGTTAATTAAAGTAATTAACAAAATTCTGGATAAATAAATAAAAGAATTTTATTAAATGAAAGTTGCATTAAATTTCTTGGAAATTTAATGCATTTTGAGTGGAGAAAATGGAGGGGCATTTGTGTGAGTGGGAGCTCCACTCACATGAATGGAGGAAGAGGTGGGGGCACCACCTTGGGCGCCAGCCAAGGCCTTGGGGCTTACCCCTCCTCCTATTAAAGGCCCCCTTCTCACTCCTTCTCACTCACACCTCCTCGTGAAGGATCTCTCCCCCCTCTAGAAATTATTCCACATGGTCTTGGATTAGCAAGATACATGTTCCCGATGGCTTTATTTGGAAAGACGTTGCTACTTACGCTGCTTTGATGGAGCGAGGGATGGAGGTTGTCGGGGTACCGGATGTGTGTGCAATCACGGATGCATCGATGTTTTGTGGTGCTAGACTTGCTGGTGCTGGACCTGCTAGACGTGTTGGTGCTGGACCTGCTGGACTCGCTGGACTCGCTAGATTTCATCACGATCTTGAGATCGGCAAGTGTATGACTACATCAACCATGAAATCAGTTTCGTTAACAATGCTTTGTCGCTCTTCAAGGGTATGTTTTCTATGGATTTATATCCACCCATTGCCTGTATCTAGGTAGATAGATCTTGGTGCTTAGTAGTTCCCATCGTAGGAAATTTTTTGTTTTCTATGATGCGAACCCAACAGTGGTATCAGAGCTTGATCTATGCGTAGATGCTTTGCATGGGTAGAACACATATGATTATGTGGGCGCTGATGGTCATATTATTGCATCTTCTATGTATTTTGGATATTGGTGGCATAGTTGGATGAAGCGGTCCGGACTAACTTTACATGTCCTCGCACATGAGACATGTTCCGCGCTTGACATGCAACTAGTTTTTGCATAAGTGGCTAGCGGGTGTTTGTCGCTCCTACTATAGTCAATATATGATTTACAACGAGTTGCTAATAATTTGTTTATCATCGTTGTGGTTCCATGTTCGTAGGTAAGACCGGTTCTATCTTCGAAAGCCCTAAGTCATGTAAAACTTGCAATAGATAAATTAGAAGCATCTAGTTTAGATTGTTGCTGGGCTGGTATCATGATATGGTAATGTTGTAAGTTGATGTATAGTTGATACTCTTACAACACACCTAATGTGTAAGTTGTTGGAGATATGCCCAAGAGGAAATAATAAAAGTGGTTATTATTATATCTTTGTGTTTATGATGAATGTTTACATCCCATGCTATAATTGTATTATAAGGAAACACTAAATACATGTGTGTTTTGTAAACATAAAAGAGTCCCTAGTAAGCCTCTTGTTGAACTAGCTTGTTGATTAATTGATGATCATGGTTTCCTGATTATGGACATTGGATGTGATTAATAACAAGGTTATATCATTAGGAGAATGATGTGATGGACACACACCCATAGTAAGCGTAGCATAAGATCAAGTCATTAAGTTCGTATTGCTATAAGCTTTCAAATGCATAGTAACCTAATCCTTCGACCATGAGGTTATGTTAATCACCATCACCGGATGGGTACTTTGATGACATCAAACACCGCTTCGTAACTGGGTGGTTATAAAGGTGTCATTGGGTATTCTGAAAGTATGTGTTGAAGCGCATGGACCAAGATTGGGATTTATCCATCCATATGACGGATAGATATGCTCTAGGCCCTCTCGGTGGATTGTCATCTAGTTAGCTTGCAAGCATGTGACTAGGTCACAAGGGATGACATAACACGGAACGAGTAAAGAGTACTTATCAGTAACAAGGTAGAACTAGGTATGGAGATACCGATGATCAAACCTCGGATAAGTAGAATATCGCGTGACAAAGGGAATTGGTTTCGTATCTTAATGGTTCTATCGATCACGAAGTCATCATTGAGTATGTGGGAGCCGTTATGGATCTCCAGATCCCGCTGATGGTTATTGATAGGAGATGTGTCTATATCATGTCTGCATATTCACGAACCGTAGGGTGACACACTTAAGGTTCGAAGTTGTTTTAAGTAGATATGGAATGTGCGTTGGAAATCAAATGTTGTTCGGAGTCTCGGATTGGATCCGGGACATCACGAGGAGATCCGGAATGGTCCGGAGAATAAGATTCATATATTGGGGATCATTTTCTAAGTTAGGAAATGTTCCGGAGTGTTTGTATGGAGATTCTAGAAGGTTTCAGAATGTTCTGGAAGGTTCTAGAAGAGTTCTTGGTGTTTGCTTGAAAACCAAGAAAGGGTCAAAGGAAACCTTGTGGGGCGAGACACGGATTCGTGGGGGAGGAGGACTCCTCCCCCTTTCCAAACCCGCCGGCCCAAGGAGGAGGGGAGTCCTACTAGGACTCCCCCTCCCCAGGCGCGCCTCCCTCCTTTAAATAGAAGGGAGGGGGCGCCCCCTCCGAGCCCTCTCTCATAACAAGCTCTAGCCGCCGCCTCTCTCCTCTACCTTCGCTCTGCTCCGGCTTAGATGAAGCCCTGCAGAATTATCTCCTCCACCACCACCACACCGTCGTGCTGCTGGGATTCCGTGGAGAAGATCTACTACCTCCGCTGCTTGCTGGAACGGGGAGAGGAAGGTCTGCTTCGACTCCGCACGTGTGACCGACTGCGGAAGCGCTGCCGGAACGCGGCGCCGGAAGGATCGTCCACACGATCTTGAGATCGGCAAGTGATCGACTACATCAACCCTGAGATCTAATCTCGTAACGCTTTCGGTTCTACGAGGGTTAGTACAAGATCTATCTCGTTGCTCATGTCTAATAGATTAGATCTTGGCTTTTATCTGGATTAGATCTAGGTTTTGTTCGTTCTTGCGGTAGAAATTTTTTGTTTTCCATGCTACGAACCCTTCAGTGGTATCAGAGCCATATCTATGTGTAGATCTATTGCACGAGTAGAACACAATGATGTTGTGGGCGTTGGTGCTCGTGCCGTCTTTTGCTATGTGTGTACTTTGCATCTTGCGATATGGTGGGATGAAGCGGCTCGGGCTAACATTACATGTCGTCGTACATGAGACTTGCTCCACGCTTGATGTGTAACTTGCTTTGCACAAGTGGCTTTGCGGGTGTCTGTCTCTCCCATCATAGTATAGATCCAATCTACACTTTGCACTTGATAGCACTTGTATCAACATTGTGGTTCAGTTTCGTGGGTAAGATCCATTCGAAAACCCCAAGCCACGTAAAACTTGCAAAGAAAATTAGAGGCGTCTAACTTGTTTTTGCAGGGGTTTTGTGATGTGATATGACCATCATGTGATTGTGATTGTGATTATATTTGATGTATGCAATGATCCTTGTTGTAATATGGCAACCGACAGGAGCCTAATGGTTGTCTTTAATTCTGTTAAGACCTGCGTGTCTATTCATCTTGTAATAGCTTTATTTCAAGTAGTTGTAATAGTTGCTGGTGATGATGGACAACCATGAAGCGGCACCACTGACCTTGACGCAATGCTGGTGATGATGGAGATCATGCCCGTGCTTTGGAGATGGAGATCAAAGGCATAAGAAGAAAGGGCCATATCATATCACACTAATTATGAATTGCCTGTGATGTTAATCCTTTATGCATCTTGTATTGCTTAGATCGCGATGGTAGCATTATAAGATGATCCCTCTCACTAAATATCAAGTAATAAAGTGTTCGTCCTTAGTTGGCACCGTTGCTAAGACTCGTCGTTTTGAAGCATCTCGTGATGATCGGGTGTGATAGATTCTACGTGTGCATACAACGGGTGCAAGCCAGATTTGCACACACGGAAACTAAGGTTAATCTTGACGAGCCTGGCATGTAAAGACATGGTCTCGGAATACGGAATACCGAAAGGTAGAGCACGAGTCATATAAATGATATGATGAACATGAAGATTGTTCACCGATGAAACTACATCTTCTCTCGTGAAGATCGAACTTGGTGTAGTGGACTTGGTTCGTGTAATCACTAAGACAATGTGAGGGATGTTGTTTTGAGTGGGAGTTCACCTAGTTAATTTAAGAATTAAAGTAGAACTCAATTTATCATAAACTTAGTCTAAACTACTTGCAAATTTGTTGTAGATTATGGAGAATCTTTCCATCAATTTTAATGCGTTCCTAGAGAAAGAAAAGCTTAAGAACAATGGAAGCAACTTCACGGACTGGCTCCGTGGTCTGAAGATTGTCTCAGGGCTGGTCAGATGACCTATGTGCTCGAAGCACCGCTAGGTGACCCACCTACAAATGATGCCACCGATGACGTAAAGAATGTTTACGCCACTCAAAAAAATCATTACTCCACAGTTCAGTGTGCCATCCTGTACGCTTTAGAAACGGAGCTCCAGAAGCGTTTTGAGCACCACGACCCGTTCGAGATCATTAAGGAGCTCAAGCTCATTTTTGAGACTCACGCGACCGTGGAGAGCTATGAGGCCTCCGAGAAGTTCTTTACCTGCAAGATGGAAGAGGGAAGCTCCATTAGCGAGCACGTGTTCACCATGTCTGGGCACGCAAACAAACTCCAAGAGTTGGGGATAACGATTCCTAATGAGTTAAGGATTCACCGTGTCCTCCAATCACTGCCACCGAGTTATAAGAACTTTGTGATGAACTACAATATGCACTGCATGAACAAGACGTTGCCTGAACTATCGTCCATGCTGAAAACTGCTGAAGTGGAGATCAAGAAGGAGCACCAAGTGTTGATGGTCAATAAGACCACCAATTTCAAGAAACAGGGCAAGCCTAAGAAAAAGGGCAACTTCAAGAAGGACGGCAAGAAAGCTGCTGCACCTGCTAAGAAGCCCAAGGCTGGTCCTAAGCCTGAAACTAAGTGCTTCTACTGCAAGGGTGCTGGTCACTGGAAGCGTAACTGCCCCAAGTACTTGGCAGATCTGAAGAACGGCAACATCAAGAAGAAAGGTATATTCGATATACATGTTATTGATGTGTATCTTACTAGTAATCGTAGTAGTGCCTGGGTATTTGATACTGGTTCGGTTGCTCATATTTGTAACTCGAAACAGGAGCTGCGGAATAAACGAAGACTAGCGAGAGACGAGATGACGATGCGCGTTGGAAATGGCTCCAAGGTTGATGTGATCGCAGTCGGCACGCTACCTCTACATCTACCTTCGGGATTAGTTTTAAATTTGAATAATTGTTATTTGGTGCCTGCGTTAAGCATGAACATTATATCTGGATCTTGTTTATTGCGAGACAGTTACTCTTTTAAGTCTGAGAATAAAGGTTGTTCGATTTATATGAGTAATATCTTTTATGGTAATGCACCTGAGATAAATGGTTTATTCTTATTGAATCTCGATAGTAGTGATACACATGTTCACAACATAGATGCTAAACGAATAAAATTGAATGATAATTCTACATACATGTGGCACTGTCGTCTTGGTCACATTGGAGTGAAGCGTATGAAGAAACTCCATTCTGATGGACTTCTTGAATCACTTGATTTTGAATCACTTGAAAGATGCGAAGCATGTCTAATGGGAAAAATGACTAAGACTCCATTCTCTGGAATAATGGAGCGAGCTACAGACTCATTGGAAATAATACATACCGATGTGTGCGGTCCAATGAGTGTAGCGTCGCGTGGTGGATATCATTATGTTCTCACTTTCACAGATGACTTGAGTAGATATGGGTATATCTAATTTATGAAACATAAGTCCGAAACTTTCGAGAAGTTTAAGGAATTTCAAAGTGAAGTGGAAAATCATCATAACAAGAAGATTAAGTTTCTGCGTTCTGACCGCGGAGGTGAATATCCGAGTTATGAGTTTGGCATGCATTTAAAGAAATGTGGAATACTTTCGCAGTTGACACCGCCAGGAACACCACAGCGTAATGGTGTGTCTGAACGTCGTAATTGAACTCTCTTAGATATGGTTCGGTCCATGATGTCTCTTATAGATTTACCGCTATCGTTTTGGGGCTATGCATTAGAGACAGCCGCATTCACTTTAAATAGGGCACCATCTAAATCCGTTGAAACGACACCGTACGAATTGTGGTTTGGAAAGAAACCTAAGTTGTCGTTCCTTAAAGTTTGGGGTTGCGAGGCGTATGTAAAGAAGTTACAACCCGATAAGCTTGAACCCAAAGCGGAGAAATGCGTCTTCATAGGATACCCGAAAGAAACAATTGGGTATACCTTCTATCATAGATCCGAAGGCAAAGTTTTCGTTGCCAAGAATGGATCCTTTCTTGAGAAGGAATTTCTCTTGAAGGAAGTGACTGGAAGGAAAGTAGAACTTGACGAGGTTACTGAACCTTCTCTCGGAGTTGAGAGTAGCGCAGCACCGGAAGATGTTTTTGTGCCGCCTGCACCAACTGGAGAGGAAGCTAATGATGCTGATCATGAAACTTTGAACGAAGTTACTGCTGAACCTCGCAGGTCAACGAGAGTTCGTACCACTCCTGAGTGGTATAACTCTGCCTTGAACGTCATGTTGGTGGACAACACTGATGACTCTGCGATGTATGAAGAAGCTATGGTGAGCCCAGATTTCGACAAATGGCTAGAAGCCATGAAATCCGAAATGGGATCCATGTACGAAAACCAAGTATGGACTTTGGTGGACTTACCGGATGGCCGTAAGGCTGTCGAGAACAAATGGATTTTCAAAAGAAAAACAGATGCTGATGGCAATGTTATTGTCTATAAAGCTCGACTTGTCGCAAAAGGGTTCCGACAAATTCAAGGAGTTGACTACGATGAGACTTTCTCACCAGTAGCGAAGCTAAAGACTGTGAGGATTTTGTTAGCAATCGCTGCATATTTCGATTATGAAATTTGGCAGATGGATGTCAAAACAACGTTCCTTAATGGTGACATTGAGGAAAAGTTGTATATGGTACAACCCAAGGGTTTTGTTGATCCTAAAGATGTTGACAAGGTATGCCAACTTCAACGCTCCATTTATGGACTAAAGCAAGCATCCCGGAGTTGGAATCAATGTTTTGATAAGGTAATCAAAAACTTTGGATTTATACAAACTTATGGAGAAGCTTGTATTTACAAGAAAGTGAGTGGGAGCTCTGTAGCATTCCTAGTACTATATGTAGATGACATATTGTTGATTGGGAATGATATAGAACTTCTTAATAGTGTCAAAACCTATTTGAATAATAGTTTTTCAATGAAGGATCTTGGCGAAGCGACATATATTCTAGGCATCAAAATTTATAGAGATAGATAAAGACGCCTAATAACGCTTTCACAAAGTACATACTTAGACAAAGTTCTAAAGAAGTTTAGAATGGAAGAGAGCAAGAAAGGGTTCGTGCCCATGTTGTCAGGTAAGACCTTGAGTAAGACTCAAAGTCCGGCTACGGCATAAGACAGAGAAAAGATGAATAATATTCCCTATGCCTCGGCCATAGGTTCTATCATGTATGCCATGCTGTGTACAAGACCGGATATAGCACATGCTGTTAGTTTGACTAGCAGATATCAAAGTAATCCTGGAATGGAGCACTGGACAGCGGTCAAGAATATCCTAAAGTACCTGAATAGGACTAAGGATATGGTTCTTTCTTATGGAGGTGATGAACAGCTTGTTGTAAACGGTTACACTGATGCTAGTTGGAACATCGATCCAGATGACTCGAAGTCACAGTCTGGATACGTATTTATTTTGAATGGTGCTGCGGTAAGCTGGAGGAGTGCCAAGCATAGCGTTGTGGCAAAATCTTCAACTGAATCGGAATACATAGCTGCTTCGGAGGCTGCACAAGAAGCCATATGGATGAAGGAGTTCATTACTGAACTTGGTGTGGTTCCCAGTGCGTTGGACCCGATGTCCATCTACTGTGACAACACAGGTGCCATAGCTAATGCACAGGAGCCAAGGTCACATAGCAAGCTGAAGCACATCAAGCTACGTTTCCATGCTATTCGCGAGTATGTCCGAGATGGTGACATAAAGATTTGCAAAGTACACACTGATCTGAATGTGGCAGATCCGTTGACTAAACCTCTCCCTAGAACAAAGCATGACCAACACCAGAACGCCATGGGTGTTAGGTATATTACCATGTAATCTAGATTATTGACTCTAGTGCAAGTGGGAGACTGTTGGAGATATGCCCAAGAGGCAATAATAAAAGTGGTTATTATTATATCTTTGTGTTTATGATGAATGTTTACATCCCATGCTATAATTGTATTATAAGGAAACACTAAATACATGTTTGTTTTGTAAACATAAAAGAGTCCCTAGTAAGCCTCTTGTTGAACTAGCTTGTTGATTAATTGATGATCATGGTTTCCTGATTATGGACATTGGATGTGATTAATAACAAGGTTATATCATTAGGAGAATGATGTGATGGACACACACCCATAGTAAGCGTAGCATAAGATCAAGTCATTAAGTTCGTATTGCTGTAAGCTTTCAAATGCATAGTAACCTAATCCTCGACCATGAGGTTATGTTAATCACCATCACCGGATGGGTACTTTGATGACATCAAACACCGCTTCGTAACTGGGTGGTTATAAAGGTGTCATTGGGTATTCTGAAAGTATGTGTTGAAGCGCATGGACCAAGATTGGGATTTGTCCATCCATATGACGAATAGATATGCTCGGGGCCCTCTCGGTGGATTGTCATCTAGTTAGCTTACAAGCATGCGACTAGGTCACAAGGGATGACATAACACGGAACGAGTAAAGAGTACTTATCAGTAATGAGGTAGAACTAGGTATGGAGATACCGATGATCAAACCTCGGATAAGTAGAATATCGCGTGACAAAGGGAATTGGTTTCGTATGTTAATGGTTCTATCGATCACGAAGTCATCGTTGAGTATGTGGGAGCCGTTATGGATCTCTAGATCCCGTTGATGGTTATTGATAGGAGATGTGTCTATATCATGTCTGCATATTCACGAACTGTAGGGTGACACACTTAAGGTTCGAAGTTGTTTTAAGTAGATATGGAATGTGCGTTGGAAATCGAATGTTGTTCAGAGTCTCAGATTGGATCCGAGACATCACGAGGAGATCCGGAATGGTCCGGAGAATAAGATTCATATATTGGGGATCATTTTCTAAGTTAGGAAATGTTCCGGAGTGTTTGTATGGAGATTCTAGAAGGTTTCAGAATGTTCTGGAAGGTTCTAGAAGAGTTCTTGGTGTTTGCTTGAAAACCAAGAAAGGGTCAAAGGAAACCTTGTGGGGCAAGACACGGATTCATGGGGGAGGAGGACTCCTCCCCCCTTCCCAACCCGCCGGCCCAAGGAGGAGGGGAGTCCTACTAGGACTCCCCCTCCCCAGGCGCGCCTCCCTCCTTTAAATAGAAGGGAGGGGGCGCCCCCTCCGAGCCCTCTCTCATAACAAGCTCTAGCCGCTGCCTCTCTCCTCTACCTTTGCTCTGCTCCGGCTTAGGCGAAGCCCTGCAGAATTATCTCCTCCACCACCACCACCACACCGTCGTGCTGTTGGGATTCCGTGGAGAAGATCTACTACCTCCACTGCTCGCTGGAACGGGGAGAGGAAGGTCTGCTTCGACTCCGCACGTGTGACCGACTGCGGAAGCGCTACCGGAACGCGGCGCCGGAAGGATCGTCCACACGATCTTGAGATCGGCAAGTGATCGACTACATCAACCCCGAGATCTAATCTCGTAACGCTTTCGGTTCTACGAGGGTTAGTACAAGATCTATCTCGTTGCTCATGTCTAATAGATTAGATCTTGGCTTTTATCTGGATTAGATCTAGGTTTTGTTCGTTCTTGCGGTAGAAATTTTTTGTTTTCCATGCTACGAACCCTTCATAAGTTCCATAGACCTTGGCCTTACACACAAAGGAAAGATAAAGATCATACCGCGATGCACATGATAGTGATCAAGTGCAAGAACCATATCATTTCACTTTATGCATATGATGTTTGCATCTTATATTACTTGTTTGGAATTTTTAGTAGCATTATAAGATGGTCCCTCTTTTAGATATCAAGATAAAAATGTGTTATTCCTTAAGTATGCACCGTTCTATGGATCGTGTTTTGAGACATCACGTGATGATCAGGTGTACTCGATTCTACGCTTTCATACAATGAGTGTAGATTGATTTACACACACGGGTACTAAAGTTCTTACTTGGCGAGCCTAGCATGTATAGACAAGGCCTCAGAACATGGATCGAAAGGTTAAGCATGAGTCATATTGTCAGGGGGATGATCCCCGGGTACCCCATCCGGATAAGAAACAGGGCTGTCGGATCGCGTCTGGCTGACCAGATGCAGCCGGAAAGGGCAAGACGGGCCGGCTATCACCCGGTAGCCGGATCAGAAAGAGACAGCCGGATTCGGCGACGTAGCCGGACCCAATCAGTAAGACAGGACGACGTGCGTATCAGTGCACGGTACGCCCTGTACGATGACAAGACGGGCAACCACCTGCCCATACCGTAGACTTTGCGTGGGTGACACTGGAACAGTGGCCTGTGCCGACGACGGGTTCGCACGGCGTTCACTGTGCCTACGACGACATACCGCTCATACTCCAATAAGACAAGCCATACTGGATGCTGTAGATGACTAGTCGGCTAGGACCCGCCTGTGGGGCCCGCCAGTCGGACTAGCCAGTGAGACCTTTGCCTCTCTTCCTATATAAGGAGAGGCAAAGCCTCAGTAGAAAGGGTTGGTCATACAGCATTTAAGGCAGTAGCTAGCACATACAGCTCAAGGAGCATTTGTAGTTCGTGTATTCTACATAGTCAGATCCGACAGGAGTAGGGGCTTTACCTCACCACGAGGGTGATGGGTTCGTACCATGGAAAACAAAAAATTTCTACCGCAAGAACGAACAAAACCCAGATCTAATCTATTAGACATGTGCAACGAGATAGATCTGTACTAACCCTTGTAGACCCGAAAGCGTTACGAGATTGGATCTCGTGGTTGATGTAGTCGATCACTTGCCGATCTCAAGATCGAGTAGATGATCCTTCCGGCGCCGCGTTTCGGCAGCGCTTCCATAGTCGGTCACACGTGCGGAGTCGAAGCAGACCTTCCTCTCCCCGTTCTAGCAAGCAGCGGAGGTAGTAGATCTCTCCACGGAATCCCAGCAGCACGACAGCGTGGTGGTGGTGGTGGTGGAGTAGAGAATTCTGCAGGGCTTCGCCTAAGCCAGAGCAGAGGGAAGGAGGAGGAGAGAGGCAACTTGAGATCTAGAGAATAGAAGGGGCAAGGGGGCTTGTGCCTCCACCCCTCTATTTAAAGGAGGGAGGCGCCATGGGGAGGTGGAGTCCTTGTAGGACTCCCCTCTCCCTTGGCCGGCGGATCAAGGAGGTGGGGGGAGAGTCCTACTCCCCCATGAATCCTTGTCTTACCCCACAAGGATTCCTTGATCCTTTCTTGGTTTTCAAGTAAACTCCAAGAAATCTTCTAGAACCTTCCGGAACATTCCGAAACCTTCTAGAATCCCCATACAAATACTCCGGAACATTTCCTAACTTAGAAAATGATCCCCAATATATGAATCTTATTCCCCGGACAATTCCGGATCTCCTCGTGATATCCCGGATCCAATCCGAGACTCCAAACAACATTCGGTCTCCAACGCACATTCCATATCTACTTAAAACAACTTCGAACCTTAAGTGTGTCACCCTACGGTTCGTGAATATGCAGACATGATGAAGACACCTCTTCGATCAATAACCATCAGCGGGATCTGGAGATCCATAATGGCTCCCACATACTCAACGATGACTTCGTGATCGATAGAACCATTAACATACGAAACCAATTTCTTTTGTCACGCGATACTCTACTTATCCGAGGTTTGATCGTCGGTATCTCCATACCTAGTTCTACCTCGTTACTGATAAGTACTCTTTACTCGTTCCATGATATGTCATCCCTTGTGACCTAGTCACATGCTTGCAAGCTAACTAGATGACATTCCACCGAGAGGGCCCAGAGCATATCTATCCGTCGTATGGATGGATAAATCCCAATCTTGGTCCATGCGCTTCAACACATACTTTCAGAATACCCAATGTCACCTTTATAACCACCCAGTTACAAAGCGGCGTTTGATGTCATGAAAGTACCCATCCGGTGATGGTGATTAACATAACCTCATGGTCGAAGGATTAGGTTACTATGCATTTGAAAAGCTTGTAGCAAAACGAACTTAATGACTTGATCTTATGCTATGCTTACTATGGGTGTGTGTCCATTACATCATTCTCCTAATGATATGATCTTGTTATTAATGACATCGAATGTCCATGATCAGGAAACCATGATCATCCATTAATCAACAAGCTAGTTTAACAAGAGGCTTACTAGGGACTCTTTTATGTTTACAAAACACACAAGTATTAATGTTTCCGGTTAATACAATTATAGCACGGGATGTAAACATTTATCATAAACATAAAGATATAATAATAACCACTTTATTATTGCCTCTTGGGCATATCTCCAACAGAGGGCCCTGAACCTGGGTACTTCTTACGTCCCGCTACGCTTGCTTGTACCCAATCTCGCCTGCGGACGACATCGATAGCTTCCCTGCTAGCCCCCACACCTCTATCTAACCTCCTCAGGTACCGCCGTTCCCAATACAATGATAGTTGGCGCCCACCGTGGGGTGGATGGCTTCGACCAGAGTCACATTCCGCACGGGAGCCTGCACTTCGCCGGTGAGCGCGTGGCCTCCGGCCTGGTGCTCACGCTCGACAAGTTCGACTGCGTCATCGACAACGCCTCCTTCTTCACCGGAACCTCCTTCCCAGTGAACGACACCGTCCTGCTATTCGGTGATCTCCCCGTCTATGTCGCCACCGTCATGGAGCGTTTCCCTAGGGAAACCGTCTCTGTCGCGGAGCTGCCGCGCTCAGCCGCCAGCACCTCTGCCGCACCCCGCGGCGTGGAGGTCATGATGGCCGGTTCCATCTCACATCCCCGCCAGCCGCGGGAGCGAGGCGCGGACGAGGTCAGAACTTCTGCTCCCCCGCAGCCTTGGAACCCGGTGGAGGATGCCATTGATCGGCTCCTGACGCCGGTTAACCTCGGGGATAACCCGGAGGAAGCGGAGGCCAACTTCACCATGGAGAGACAGATCCTCCTCCAGGAGGCCATGGAGCTGGCAGCAGCCCGCAAGCAACTTGAGATCACCCGGTGCGAGTATGACCACGCGCACGTCCTTACTCCGGCTACCACGGAGCCGAGCCGGCGCGGCCAGGTACGGCACCGGGGCGGAGAGCTGGGTGGTAGGATGGAAAAGGACGGGGAACCGGATCCCGCGCCTGCCCTCACACGGCCCACCTACAACACGCCCATCAAGAACCTGCGTGTGGCGCGAGCCGTAGCAGAGGAGCTACCCAGCCTGGAGGGCGGGGAGCAAGCCCGCCAGCACGCTCGTGTGCAGGAGCTCCTCCGCGTCACGGACGAGCAGGCTGGTGCTAACCGGCAGATGCAGGAAGACCTTAGCTACTCCAGAGGGAGCAAGCTACCTGCCAACAGCAAGGGCACGCCGCGCGACACCCAGCAGGCGTCCTCCCCTCAGCCGCCCAGGGCCCGCAGCAGGCGTCGCAGCTCTGGCAATAGGGGCCAGCCGCATCAGGAGCAGACGGTGAACAGCAACCCGCCACCTCCCTCTCCGCCAGCCGGAGCGCACAGACCAGCCGGTTCCCACCTCTCGGGTCGGGTGGGAGCGCCCAACCCGGATTGCCCGGATGCCCGCGACCGCATCGAGCTCCTCGCTAGCGCGTGTCACGGAGGAGGAAGATTCCACCGGCCCAGTTTGTTTCAGACCCCGCATCCGGAACGAACCGTTTCCGGATAAATTCTCCCTACCCAGGGACACCCCCAAGTACGACAGCAGCATGAAGCCGGAAGACTGGCTGACCGACTACGCTACGGTAGTCGACATCACCCACGGGAACAAGCGCACAGCAGTGCGCTACGCCCCCCTCATGCTAACCGGGTCGACAAGGACATGGCTCAATAGACTTGCGCCCAACAGCATCAACGCCTGGCCTGACTTCGAGAAGGTGTTCGTCCGCAACTTCAACGGCACGTACAAACAACTAGGGCGCCCGCACGACCTAGCCCTGTGCGTCCAGGGCGACCGCGAGACCAACCACGAGTACCTCGCCAAGTGGACAGAGCTGCGCAATACTTGCGAGGGCATCCTGGAGAGCCAAGCCATCAGCTTCTTCATCGAAGGTTGCCGAGAGGTCACCATGCTCCGCCACCGGCTACTATGTGACGAGCCCAAAACCATGGAGGAGCTCATGACGGTTGCGGACCAGTACGCCATGGCGGACGCCGCCATGAAGAAGCCCCTCCGAGTAAATGCGGACGGGCGTCCAACTCCCACGGAGCCGGCTTGCGACTGTTCGAGCAATCCGGCTGGTGAAGCCGGATCCTCCAGACGTCACGGCAACGACAACTGGTTCCATGGGGACCGCCAAGCCGGGCAACAGAAGCCTCGCTACCACGCGCGGTAGGTCAACGCTGTGGAAGATGCGCCCGACGCACCGGCTAATGAGGCAAGAAGGTAGAAGCCCCGGCTCACCTTCGACCAGATGATTGACGGCCCGTGCAAGTGGCATAGCGGTCCCTTCAAGCCGGCTACGCACACCACCCGGAACTGCAGCTGGACCAGCCAGCTAAAGGACCAGGGCAATCGGCCTCGTCTTCCCCCTCCCCCTCCGGGCGGACCTCCACCATCGGCTAGGGGAGCCGGCAATGATGGTAACGACGACAACGGTGGAAACAACAACAACGGCTACCCCCAGCCGCACGCCGCCTACCACATCTTCGAGACGGAGCAAGACGATAAGCACAGCCGCAGGCGACGCTCCAAGGAGGTCAACACTGTTGTCTCCCCGGCCCCCCAGTACCTGAACTGTTCGGAAACCCCCATCACCTGGAGCCGCGCAGATCAGCCTGAGCATCTACCGACTCCCGGGGGCTACACCATGGTGCTCGACCCCCTCATCATCTCCAACGCGCGCACCTGCCGATTCTCGCGCGTCCTCATCGACGGAGGCAGCAACCTCAACCTCCTCTACCAGTCCTCGCTGGAGAAGCTGGGCATTCGTGAAAGCGACCTGCGCCCAACTACCACGATGTTCCACGGCGTACTGCCAGGGCCAGCCTATGCCCCGCTGGGGAAAATTTAGCTGGACGGCATCTTCTGGACCGAGGAGAACTTCCTCCACGAACCAATCTGGTTTGAGGTGGTAAACCTGACGAGCTCCTACCATGCTCTCCTCGGGTGCCCCGCCCTTGCCAAGTTCATGGCCATCCCCCACTACGCATACCTCAAGACGAAGATGCCAGGACCCCACGGCGTGATCATCGTTGCCGGCTGCTTCAGACAGTCGATGGAGTGTGCCTCAGCCGGTTCTAAACTGGTAGAGGCCCTCATCATAGCCGATGAGAAGCGCGTGATCATGCGCAATGTGGCCATGGCCCAGCAGGACATTCCGGTTAGCAGCAAACCGGCTAGAGAAGGAGCTTTCCAGCCGGCGAAGGAGACGAAGAGGATCCTGCTCAACCCTTTCGACCTGACTAAGTTCGTCACCATTGGCGCCGGGTTGGACAGCAAATAGGAAGGCGCGCTCGTCGACTTCCTCCATGAGAATCGGGACATCTTCGCATTGTCCCCCAAGGACATGCCGGGTGTGCCAAGGGAGTTTGCCGAGCACTCACTTCATGTATGTCCGGATGCCAAGCCGGTCAAGCAACCTCTGTGCCGGTTCGCGGAGGAGAAGAGAAAGATAATCGGTGACGAGATCACCCGGCTCCTTGCAGTCGGGTTCATCATGGAAGTGTACCACCCGGACTGGTTGGCGAACCCAGTCCTGGTGCTGAAGAAGAACAAGACCTGGCGCATGTGTATCGACTACACCAGCCTGAACAAGGCGTGCCCGAAAGACCCCTTTGCCTTGCCCCGTATCGATCAAGTCATCGATTCCACAACCGACTGTGATTTGTTGTCTTTTCTAGATTGTTATTCCGGGTACAATCAGATCCGGCTAAACCCGGCTAATCAGATTAAGACATCATTTATCACCCCCTACGGGGCTTTCTGCTATGTAACCATGCCTTTCGGCCTAACGAACGCAGGCACCACCTATCAGCGATGTATGCAGAAATGCTTGCACTCACAGATAGGCCGAAACGTGCACGCTTATGTGGATGATGTGGTCATCAAGACCAAGGAAAAGTGCACCCTCCTCGAGGATCTGGGAGAAACATTTGGCAACCTCCGCCAGTACCTGATGAAGATGAACCCAGAGAAGTGCGTCTTTGGAGTACCATCCGGTCAGCTACTCGGTTTCCTCGTATCACAGCAAGGTATCAAGGCGAATCCGGAGAAGATCGCGGCCATCGAGAGGATGCAGCTGCCCAAGAACCTGCTTGGAGTCCAGAAGTTCACCGGATGCCTGGCCTCCCTCAGTCGTTTCGTTAGCCGGCTGGGGGCACTCCCGTTATACCAGCTGATGAAGAAGACAGACAAGTTCTCCTGGACTTTGCAAGCCGACACCGCGTTTCATGACCTCAAGCGCATGCTATCCACAACACCGGTTCTAGCCACGCCGGCTAGCAAGGAGCCGATGTTGCTCTACATAGCAGCCATCGGCCGGGTCGTCAGCGTCGACCTGGTGTGGAGCGCCCAGGCAAGGCTCAGCCGATTCAGAGACCCGTCTACTACCTCAGCGAGGTTCTCTCCCTCTCCAAGCATAACTACCCACACTACCAGAAGATGTGCTACGATGTGTACCTGGCATGCAAGAAGCTCAAGCACTACTTCCAGGAGCACCGATCAAGGTCGTGTGCACTGCACCCCTTTCGGAAATCATCGGCAACAAGGATGCCACCGGACGAGTCGCCAAGTGGGCCATCGAGCTCGCCGCCTACTCCATACAGTATGAGCCCTGGCTCACGATCAAGTCGTAGGCGTTCGCGGACTTCCTTGTCGACTAGGTCGAGACCCAGTACCTCCCACCGGTTCCGGATTCGGACCACTGGCGGATGCACTTCGACGGGTCGAAGATACTCGGGGGCTTGGGAGCCGGCATCGTGCTCACCTCGCCCAAAGGAGACCAGCTAGAATACGTGCTATAGATCCACTTCAAGGCCTCCAACAACGTAGCCGAATACGAGGCACTGGCGCACGGGCTCCGGCTGGCCAAGGAGATCGGTGTCAACCGGATCCTATGCTTCGGCGATTCGGACTTGGTGGTGCAACAGGTGTCCGGAGAATGGGACGCCAGAGATGCAAACATGGCTCTCTACCGGTTCCACATCCAGAAGCTCAGCGCCTCCTTCGACGGATGCGAATTTCACCACGTCCCCCGCACCAACAATGAGGCAGCCGATGCGCTCTCCAAGATAGGATCCACCAGGCAGGCCATTCCACCAGGGGTCTCCTTGGAGCATCTGCGCAAGCCATCCATCAACCCGTCGCCGGAATCAGACTCCATCGTCTGGGCGGGAAGCGTTCCGGCTGGCAGAACAGCAGAAGCGGAGCCGGCAGAACCACCAAAGAAGAAAACCCGCACCAATTCCGGCCAGGCAGTGCCTTCCGGCTCACGAGACCCAGGGGCTGCCAGCTCGCCTAGTGGCTCGGAGGCTGCCGTCCCGGGTACTCCACCCGGACGACCCCCCGACATTCGTCAGCCGGAGGACAGGAGCATCCTCGTCATCCGGGAAGTGCCATCCTGGGCACAGCCCTTCATGAGCTACATCACCAATGGAGAACTCCCGGACGACGAGGTGGAGGCCAGGCAAATCCGGCGCCGCACGCATACATACACCATCAAAACGGCGAGCTGTACAAGCAAAGTGTATTCGGTATCTTCCAAAGATGTGTTGATGTGGACACAGGCTACTGGCTACTCAAGGATATCCACCAGGGTGAGTGCGGGCACCACGCTTCATCAAGGGCGATAGTCGCCAAGGCAGTCTGCCATGGTTTCTATTGGCCCACCGCCCTCGAGGATGCCGAGCAGCTGGTCCGCGCATGCAATGGGTGCCAGCGCTTCGGGCAGCTCAGGCACATGCCAACCTCGGTACTCAAGACCATACCGATCACCTGGCCCTTCGCAGTTTGGGGCCTCGACATGGTCGGTCCCTTCAAGCGAGCACACGCGGGCATGACCCACCTGCTGGTAGCATGGACAAGTTCACAAAGTGGATCGAGGCCAAGCCCATCCGGAAGCTGGATGAAGCGACGGTTGTTACTTTCTTCACCGACATCATCAACCACTTCGGCTACCCCAACAACATCATCACCGATAACGGCACGAACTTTGCCAAGGGGGCCTTCGTCCGGTTCTGTAGCAACAAGGGCATCCGGCTGGACCTCGCCTCTGTTGCACACCCACAGTCCAACGGGCAAGTCGAACGAGTAAACGGCTTGGTGCTAGCCGACATCAAGCCACGTCTCATCGAGCCGTTGGAGCGGTCACCCAGATGTTGGATCGAAGAGCTTCCGGCTGCGCTGTGGAGCCTCTGCACCACACCGAATAGGTCAACCGGCTACACGCCATTCTTCCTGGTCTATGGATCGGAAGCCGTCCTCTCCGCCAACATCAAGTTCGACTCCCCTCGCAAGCTCCTGTACGAAGAAAAATCCAACAAGGAGGCGCGGGAGGACGGGGTGGACCTCCTGGAGGAGGCCCGCGAGCTGGCCCTGTCCAGATCTGCCCTGTACCAGTAGCGAATACGTCGCTACCATTCAAGCCGGATTCACCCAGTCGCATTCCGCGAGGGCGACCTGGTTCTCCGGCTAGTGCAAGACACGAAGGGCATGCACAAGCTATCACCACCCTGGGAGGGCCCCTTCATCATCAGCCGGGCGCTGCCCAACGACTCCTATTACCTCATCGACGCACAACAGCCGCACAAGAACAAGATGGACAAATCAGACGAGGAGACCGAGCGTCCTTGGGACACGGCCCTGTTGTGCCCGTTTTACACCTAGTCGTCAGGCAGTGTATGTATCCCGAAAACCCCATGAATAAAAATGCGGACCCCCACGAGAATCTCGGGGGATCCTTTTAGAAATGTGTGTGCACCTGTTTTCCGGTTCAAATTTTCCAGCTCCGGCAACCCCTACCCGGGGGCTCGCCGGCTGGCACGGCCTGCCAAGTCAACAAACCGGCTGAGTAGTGTGCGACGATGTCAGAGGCCCACTCTTCGTCTCAGCTACAGACCGCAACCCGGCTGTCTGGCTAGCAAGAGCAAAAGCCCGAGGCATCCCACATGAAAAACGGGGAGGAGACGCGACAGATCGGGTGTCCCGGCCCTGCAACTAGCTCGAACCAATCCAGCTGCTAAGCCGTTAGTACCGTGCGTAATGTACTTTCAGCTCCCTTCGATTCCGGCTGCCCGGCAAGGACGCAGCGAAAACAGCAGAGTACACGTGAAGGCGACTAAGTGTCTAGAAAGGAGCAAGCCAGTTTTCGAAAAAAAAACAAGCCGTTTTCCGGCTACAATTTGACAGACTAACCTACTAACCTATGTGGACGTGTGTGTATGCGTATGTACATTCTTGTCCGACTACCTCGAGTCGGAATTCAGGAGAAGGAAAGAAAATTCGAAGTCCTTGCCTTCATCAAGCGCTCCGAATCTCGGGGGCTACACCCACTGGGTGCGCTCGCACGCCCCCAGTGGAATCTTGTAGTTCCTGACCGGCTAAGGGCGTTTAGCCGGCCGTTCGGAGCCTAGGTGAGGGCAAGGGCGGGAGCAAGAAAAGACAAGAAAGATTCGAAGCACCTGGCTATGCCATCTACTCCGAATCTCGGGGGCTACACCTAGTGGTTGCGCTTGTGCGCCCCCACTGGAATGTTAGTTCCCCCGGCTGAAGGCGTTCAGCCGACGAAAGCGGCCAACTGGGACGAGGCCAGTCGGATAAAGTTAGAAGACTTGGGAGAAATACAAAAGATTCGAAGCACCTGGCTACGCTAGCTACTCCGAATCTCGGGGGCTACACCCAGTGGGTGCGCCAGCGCGCCCCCACTGGAGGTGTAGGTCGTCCGGCTAAAGGTGTGTAGCCGGACGAAGTTAGCCGGGCAAAATACGAAAAATGAAAACTCAACACACAAGGGAGATTCAAGAATTTCAACAATAACAAACAAAAGAGAGACGAAGCTCCCATAAGTTACCCGGCGTCAAAGATAGCCGGTACAAGCAGACAAGGTTCATGAACATATAACATAAGACAAATACACCCGGCATCCCGGGGCAATAACTAGACGGCAGGACCCTTGCCGTGCGGGGGATCTTGGCCGGTAGAAGCTTTAGGCGGCGGAGGAGGCGCGAAGCTCGATCCGCTTCCGGCGTCAGGAGTACCGACAGACTCCGAGTCAGTGAGCTCCTCGTCGGGATCCACGTAATCGGCGATCTTGATGGCGGATCCGTGGAGCTCCGGATGGGCTTGGCGGATGGTGGCAAGATCGGCTCCGGCACGGAAGCCACCGTCGATCTTCTCGACGCGGGCGTCCTTGTACCAGTAAAGCATGAGGGCCAGAGCCATCTCCGCTCCGGCCCGCGCCGCAAGTCCCGCAGCCGGTCCACCGCAGCCGGCACCTCTCCCACCTTCGCCGCCAGCTGCGCCATCGTCTCCGGAACCTGAGCCTCCAGCCACTTGAAGGAGAAGACGTCCCGTGCCGCCTGACGAATCTTCACAACTTCCTTGCCAAGAAGGACGACGAGCTCCTGGGCCGTCGGCTGCGCTCCCGGCCAGTTCTCCTGCAGTCGGTTGTAGGCCAGCAGGTCTATGCCGGGGTAAAAGGGTGTCAGAAAAAAGGGTCAGATCTGGCTACCGGATCTGGAAAGAAAGGAAGACGGGAAAAGGAACTTACCCTTGGCAGTGTGGCCGACCTACATCAACTCCTCCACCAGCGCCTTCTCCTTGATCGCTAGCTATTTGATCTCCTTCTCTTGGTCCTTGTTCTGGGCCTCGAGAAGGGTGAAGGCTTCAGACCGGCTAGCGAGTGAGGCGTCGTGCTCCTTGACGGTGGCCTCCAAACCGTCTACCCACGCGTGCCAATCCTTGTTCTGCAGCCGTAGAGTGGAGTTGGACCTGCTCAGCCGGTCGTTCGCTTTCTTCAAGCGATCGATCTCGCGCTGAGCTCACACGAGGATGGCTACAACAAAACCGGCTATCAGTAAAAAAAAGCGAGCTGGGTGAAGCGAACTTACTCTGGGAAGTCCCGTTGGCGGCAGCAAGCTTCTGCTCCAACGTCCGGTTCCCGCCGGCTGCGGCCTCCAACAGCCGGATCTCCTTCACCGCCAGCTCGAGCGTGGCGGCAAGGTCCGACAGTGAGGCGGTAGAGGAAGCATCGTCGTCCATGGCGTTGATGGCCAGGGACTCCTTCGCTGCCACCACCGCCATTCGCCATTCCTCCCTGTCGGAGTTGTCATCGCCAACAACGACAAGCTCCTTGCCGGCAGACCCCTGCGCGCCCGCGGAAGAGCCTTCCGGCTGGGAAGGCTCCGGTTTCGGCTGGGGACCTTTCGGCTGGGCGGAGGCAGCCGGCTCAGCTCGAGGAGGAGGCGGAGGTTGCACCTCAGAAGAAGGAGAGGCGCCGGTTGGCGCAATCGGGGCACGGGGCGGCGACCCGGTCGGCGCCCGTGCCGGGCTCGCAGCTCCGAAAGAAACCAGCACGCTAAAAAGAAGGAGGAGAAGGCAAAAGCAAAATAAACCAAAGTCAGAAAAACAAGAAAGAGGGCAAGCAGACAGAAAGCGCCGAAAGAAAAAGGGAAGGGGTAGAAGGAGCGTACCCCGGCACAACTAGGTGCGGCCCCTTCTTCCGGCCAAGACGGCTTGGCGGCAAGGCGCCGGACCGACTCCTCTTGGGAGCCGGCTCCTCCGTCGCGGGCCTGCGGGAGCCGGAACGGCTGGAGCCGCTCCTGCCTGCCTCGCCGTCCGTCGCGGAGCGCGTCACCGGCTCCGCGGTTGGCGCGGCCTCCTGCTCCTCGTGCACCTCCACGTGTGGGTCGGCGGCCAGCTCGTCATTCCGGCTGGGGAAGGCGTCGCCGTCCCCATCCGATTCCTCGCCGGACCGCAGAGCGAGCGGCTCGGGCAAGTCGGGCGTGAATGCCTCGAGGGGAGCCTCACCCTCCTCGTGAAGGATGTAGGCGAAGATCTGCCGAATGCAAGAGATCAATCGGACAGCACAAGGAAATAACACAGAAAGAGCAAACAAAATTTCCGGCTACAAGAACTTACCCGGGGCGCGCGGTTCTGCCGGCTGTACGGCGCCAGACTGAATGTCTAGTTCTCCGGCAGCCGCTCCTTGCTGATCGTCCACAACCACTCCTTCAGGTTGTGGTAGCGGGGATCACGGCGCGACAGCCGGGTCGGGTCCAGCCGGCCGGAGTAGTAGCACATCTTGTGTGCCCGCTGCTGCATCGGCATCATCAGCCGAGACATCCAGCTAAGGGTGATGTCCCGACCGGTTAGCCGGCAGGTGACGAGGGAGCGCATGCGTGCCAACATTGCGTCCGTCTCCGCCTTGTCACCGTGGAACTTCAAGTCCCAGTTCTGCCGGCTGGATTCGATGTCCTGGAAGGCCGGAAGATTTATCCGGTCGACGTTGGTGACGTTCTTGACGTAGCTGTACGACTGCTGCCATAGCCGTACCGTGTCCTGGAGCAAGAACTTGGGGTAGCCGGATTGGGAGCGGGAGTAGATGGAGGCGCCGCCGCAGACGACTAGCGGCCCCTTCGTGTACTGCACCTGCGGCCGGACTCGGAAGGGCTGGCAGAAGAGCCCGAGATCCGGTTGGATCCCGAGATAGCTCTTGCAGAAAGCCATGAAGTGCGCCAGCGTCCCGATGGCGTTGGCGCCGAGGTGGTGAAGACGGAGGTCGAAGAAGGCGAGGAACGTCAGAACGAAGGGGTTCACCGGAAGGGCGAACCCGCGCGCCAGGTAGGAGAGGAAGATGACGCGCTCCCCCTCCGCCGGATGCGGCGACACCTCCCCTGCCAGCACCAACCGCACCGCCACCTCCTCCACCGGCGGGAGGACGCGGTACTTCGCGATTTGGTCTTCGGTGACGGAGGAGCCACACCAAGCCCCGCGGTCGGCGGCCATTTCTGGCTAGTGGAGAGGAGCAGCGACGGAAGAGTGGCGGTGGCCCGTAGCGTCAATGACGGTGAGCGGGCGGCGCAGAAGGCAAGGGCGCAGGGGCAGATGCACGCGAGGGAGAAGGAGACTGCAACGGGGGAGCGAAGGAAAAGAACTGCCTCCCCCGTGGCGTCCCTTTAAAGGACCGGAAGGGCAATCGTCGACAGGGCCACGTGGCGTGCATCCGGGCAACCCACACCCCAACCGCCGCCTAGATATCGTGTGCCAGGGCATGATGCGCAGAAGATCCTAGAGCGAGAACCGAAGCGTCGGACAGCAGTTTCCCAAGGCGACGTGCGACGAGACGTTACGCTGCCCACCGCAGAGCAATGATGGCGCGTGCGCGCGTGGCCGGCGTCAGCACTGACGTCACGGGTAGCGCAACCGCCATGCTCAGCCGGACGAAAATTCAAAAAGCAAGAAGGAGCGCGCGCACATTTCGCCTAAGGGCGGAATCCACACGCGCTCGGGGGCTAGTGTCAGGGGGATGATCCCCGGGTACCCCATCCAGATAAGAAACAGGACAGTCAGATCGCGTTCGGCTGACCAGATGCAGCGGGACAGGGCAAGACGGGCCAGCTATCACCCGGTAGCCGGATCAGCAAGAGACAGCCGGACTCGGCGACGTAGCCGGACCCAATCAGTAAGACAGGACGACGTGCGTATCAGTGCACGGTACGCCCTGTACGATGACAAGACGGGCAACCACCTGCCCATACCGCAGACTTTGTGTGGGTGACGCTGGAACAGTGGCCTGTGCTGACGACGGGCTCGCACGGCGTTCACTGTGCCTACGACGGCCATACTGCTCATACTCCGATAAGCCAAGCCATACTAGATACTGTAGATGACTAGTCGGCTGGGACCCGCCTATGGGGCCCGCCAGTCGGACTAGCCAGTGAGACCTTTGCCTCTCTGCCTATATAAGGAGAGGCAAGGCCTCAGTAGAAAGGGTTGGTCATACAACATTTAAGGCACTAGCTAGCACATACAGCTCAAGGAGCATTTGTAGTTCGTGTATTCTACATAGTCAGATCCGACAGGAGTAGGGGCTTTGCCTCACCACGAGGGCCCCGAACCTAGGTACTTGTTGCGTCCCGCTATGCTCGCTTGTACCCAATCTCGCCTGCGGACGCCGTCGATAGCTTCCCTGCTAGCCCCCACACCTCAATCTAACCTCCTCAGGTACTGCCGTTCCCAATACAACGACACATATAGTTGATATGATGCCCATATAGATGCTCACCTTTGAGGCTACACCACCTCACGTGATGATCGGACTTGGTGTAGTGGATTCGGTTCATGTATTCACCAAAACAACTCGAGGGATCTTGGTTTTGAGTGGGAGTTCATTTGTAATTTGGATTAGTCGAACTCAATTTATCATAAACTAAATCGAAGTGAATTTCCATAATTTGTTGTAGTCATTGGCATCCGTTTACTACCTTATGCTTAGGTTTAATTGAGATAATAGAACTACAGAATTCTGGATATTTACTTTACGAACTGGTATCGTATTGTTTTGAATGTCAATTTAAAGTTTAGAAGTCATATTGCAAACTTTCAACAAACTCTATTTACTCCATGAAGTTTAATAAGTAGTATTAAATCAAGGGTAAGAATTCCATTGTTAGTATCTAAAGTATCATGTTTTCCTCCATGATTCTTGATATTCAAATGTTGTTTTAATATCGAGGTTATCTAGGAGCTGAATGAATTGTTCCAGAAACCATCATGTGTGAAATATATTGTGATATCTGAAACAATGTTTATGGTTGCAATATGATAGAGTATAATTTTGCAAAATAATCGTTCTCATATTGTATGGGAATTTGCGAAGGTTGGAGACGCTAGGCGTCCTAATCTCCCAAAAAGGTTTTGGAAACTGACATTCTACTCACAATTCGTCCTTATAGGTTATAGTAGCTTGATAATGAAAGTTGTCATGATAAGGATGAATAGAAGATGTAGGTAAAATGTTTACTACACTAATAGATTACTAAAGAATGGATTTTTGAAAGAATGCCAAACATTTGATGATGGTGATCAACTTCAAAGTGCAAGTCCAAAGGTATTAGTATTTGACTATACATGCTTTGGACTATGTGTCATGTGTATGGCGCCACTATTTGTGTTGATGGATTCTTTTAAAATAAAAGGAAATGCTGAAAGAGAATCTATAAAATATTTGGCAGAAAAGATAAAAGACTGGAAATGTCCAGCTAAGGTATATAGATTATATACATGTTATGGTTGTATTCTTTGCTTGTTAAACAATGTGGTTCTTGGGTATTGGATACGAATTGGTTGGTATGAAATGTCATACAGAACGACGCAATTCATGAACTACAATGTCCTAAGTAACTTGAATGAGAATATGGGATGATGTTCATCAAAAACAAATAAAGTGTTATTGTGTTTCTCGTTGACATCAAAGCTTGCCTTCAAGATTTCTTTAAATAATTACTATTTTGTTTTGGGATCATGAGAACAATGGTTGTTCAAATAATTACCGTATTCCATAGAAGATGGATGAACTTTGACAAGTATAGTTGGAGAAATCACATCCATAAAACTAATGCTAAAATGTCGCAAGAGAAATGATTGAAAGATCACTTACAAAGTGACATCGCCATTTATATTATATTGGAAAGAAAACATGAAGAAACTCCATGTTGACGGATTTTTGGAGTCTTTGATTTCGATCATTTGATGCTTGTGAGACTTTCCTCGAGATAATTAAAACTCCATTCATAGGCCAAAGAGGAATGAATGACTAACTTATTGGAAATTGTGCATATTGATGTATATAGTCCATTGTGTGTAGCCATATGTGGTGCATTGATGTCTACGCACGCTTCTATTCTTGTAGACAGTGTTGGGCCTCCAAGTGTAGAGGTTTGTAGAATATCATCAAGTTTCCCTTAAGTAAATCACCCAAGGTTTATCGAACTCAGGGAGGAAGTGGTCAAAGGTATCCCTCTCAAGCAACCCTGCAATCAAGATACAAGAAGTCTCTTGTGTCCCCAACACACCCAATACACTTGTTAGGTGTATAGGTGCACTAGTTCGGCGAAGAGATAGTGAAATACAAGTAATATGGATGATTATAAGTGGTAATTGCAATCTGAAATAAGAGTGGAAGCAAGCAAACATGTAACAAGACTGATTGTAAATGGTGTTTCAATGCTTAGAAACAAGGCATAGGGATCATACTTTCACTAGTGGACACTCTCATATAAATATCTTCTCTTCATGATGGTACCCTGAACTACTCTTCGGTTGGACGATGTAGGGCTATAACAACACACCTTAAAGTTCGCATTCCCCATCTAGATAACCCCTCACTGTCACCTTGAGCGCTAGATGGTTCCAACAAACACCACAATCTCATAGAGACATCCAACTCAAATTATACTCATGATAAATATTTATGTAACCTTAGCCTAAGTGCCACAAAGTGTGCACACTCTCAACTTCACACACGTGGGGATAAACAGTGATTAATTAAAGCACTTGAGTAGCAGAATAGATCTACTTATTCAACTAGATTACAAAGCTCATGATCTCCATAATATCACGCATAGAGAGAGATGAACACATAGCTAACGGTAGAGCCCTTAGCCTCGAGAGAGAACTACTCCCTCCTCATCATGGGGGTCAGCAATGACGATGGAGATGGCAGTGGAGTCGATGGAGATGGCTCCAGGGGCACTTCCCCGTCCCGGCAGGGTGCTGGAACAGAGACTTTTGTCCCCCGAATCTCCTCTTCGGTGGCGGCAGCACTATGGAACTTTTCATGGAATTCTGATCGGGTGCTTAGGGTTTTCATCTCGGGGGGTTTCTATAGGTGAAAGGAGAGGTCGAGGCGGGGACCGAGGCAGCCACACCACCCCCTGGCATGGCCTGGCCTGGCCCGTGCCACCAGGTGGTATGGGCCCCTTGTGGCCCCACTCCGTCTCATCTTTTGGCTCCATGAGTCTTCTGGTAAAATAGGAACTTCGGTTTTTGTTTCGTCCCATTCGGAGAATATTTATTTACTAGCTTTTCTGAAACCAAAACAGCAGAAAACATGCAACTGGCACTGCGGCATCTTGTCAATAGGTTAGTTCTAGAAAATGTATAAAAATGCCTCAAAGTGTAGACAAAACATAAGATAGTTGATACAAAACAAGCATGGAGCATCAAAAATTATAGATACATTTACGATGTATCAAGCATCCCCAAGCTTAGCTACTGCTCGTCCTCAAGTAGGTAAGTGATAAAAAGAATAATTTTTAAGGTGACATGCACCATCACAATCTTGATCAAGGTATTTAATAAGCATTGATAGCTAGGATCAAAGTACTCTAACATAAACATGAAAGATATAGTTCTAACAATAAGACATAGCAACTATGTTGTAATGAAACGGTACAAACAAAATATCATGAATAGCAATGCATTGAAAGACGTTTGTTTGTTTCACATATAGAAAATATAATAAGAGTGGTATTCAGCTTGTCCCTCATGGTATACCAAAACATAAATGCATAGGACACCTTCAAAGTTCATAAGGATGACTAGATACAAATAATTTAAGAACAAGCAATATCAAAGTTATGAATCAATCAACAAGTTTTGGTATAATGCACATTGAACTAAGAATGACAACTATGCTCTCTTAATTGGTGCATAAAGATAGAAGATGGAGACTCAACATAAAAGTAAAAAGAGCTTCCAAAAATTATGGTACTTATTAGCTTTCAGCTCTCATTGCCCCTATCATAAGCATCTTGAGGTGATTAAGGTTATAGTGACACAAATATGAGGATATGCTTGACAAGTTATAAGTTGAAAATCTCATGCCCCTTGCTTACGAGTACCGAACCTCATGCTACTCAACTTTAGTCACAAGTAAGTTCTTGTCATTGTAAGTACATGTGTATCATGGAGAACCGCCAACGGGGTACCCCTTTCCCCATGACACAGGAGCTTTCCCATATCAAAATGACAAGGCAACAGACAATGAGCATCTTAGCGATCTTTTATTTGCTATTTGCATAGGTTTTTACTGAGGATGCTTCATAGAATGCTCACTATGGTTATGCTGCAAGTTTCTACCATGATTAGGCATGGCTTAGGCTAGCCGCCCAGGTGTTTCTCTAACACACATACAAACTCCATGAGCTTACAAGCTCCCCTTTTATTTCACACCGCTAGGATCCATAAACAAAAGAACATGATATCAACTGAATAATAAGTGCAATGTTGAAACACTACAAGAATCTGGATGATTCATGAAGTTTTATTCATGACACGCCGTAAAACCATCATAGATGCCCGACGGTCTGGGCCAATTCATCGTGATGCACTCGAAGGGCCTCCAGCCCAGGTATCCATGACGTTTGAGGTTTTCATCGAAAAAATTCATCGCGGATTTCGTCCGAGGCCCTGAAGCCTAGTTCAGCATTTCGTCCTACATAAAATCATCACGGAATTCGTCAAGGGCCTTTGGTTGACTGTTTGTTTTTTCGACGACCAGGCCATTCATGCTTGCACCCCACCTGTCAGCTCGGTTTGAACGACAGGGTTTAACGGGTTATTCTTAGAGTGTTAGGTGGGCCTAGCTATCGGTCCATCTGGTATAAATTAAAGATGGCATAAAAAATAGAGTACCCTGACCAGGGTTCGAACTCGCGAGCACACTCGTTGGTCGAGGGTTCGTAACCACTGGACCACCGGACTCTGTTCTGACAGATCTACTACTTTGCCATTCTTATAAGAATGTCTTAAATCAGTAGTCCTTCAATAAATAAACTGAAGTTTTGACTAAAAGCCGCAATAGCTGGACAAGACAACTACGTTTCAAACATAGCACTACTTCATATTTCTTATACACATGTTGTCGATCACACGAAGAAGCAAAATGTGAAAGTACAGGAAACTACAGCAACAATGAACACAACACATAGCAACATGGAGCTAGAACACAATCTTACAAATATATAGAGAACATGGTTGACATATAGTTCCAAACCAACTAGAGAACCAGAATCACAAAGAGTTCCAAACCAAGTACATGACCTGCAGGTTCACATTCAGTTCCAAACTGACTACGAGTTCACATGAAGCCAACCCGCATAACCCGGTACTATGTGCCCTGATGACCCACAAGTATAGGGGGTGTATCACAGTATTTTCGATAAGTAAGAGTGTCGAACCCAACGAGGAGCAGAAGGTGCTGGCTAGTGGTATGGATCAGGAATTCTCTGCAAATACTTAGCAAACGGATTTTCAGGGGCTTTTGATAATGCAAGTAAATAAAGTACGAGTAAATAAAAGACAATAATAATAAATGCAGCAAGTGGCCCAATCCTTTATTCAGCAAAGGACAAGATGGTTGTATTACTTAAGATGACCAAACGTTCTCGAGGACACACGGGAATTCTATCAAGTGCTTTCGCTTCATATAGTTGATCAATCTTCTTTAGTTTGCTAAGTGTTGTGTGGGTGAACCTGTGCTAATGTACTGAACTTCCTAGGACTAATACATACTTGTGATTATAACCCTTGCAAATATCCTTAAGTACAAGAAAGTAATTAAGGTAGAAACCTAACCATAGCTTTAAACTCTAAGACCTTGACGTCCCTTGTGCAATGGTTTCCTAACGGGGGTTCAGGTTTCTGTCACTCCGGCAACCCCTACGATTAGTAGCCAAATACACAATGCATTACCCTAGGCCCATATAGGTGAAGTTTCATGTAGTCGACGTTCACATGAAACCACTAGAAGAAGTACACCACAACTTAAATATCAAACGAATCTTTCTCAATACAATTCCACTACTAACAACATGACTTCTCCCATGTCCTCAAGAACAAAACGAACTACTCATAAGACACCATATGGATCACGATCAGAGATGGAATAATGATGTATAACAATCTGAACATAAACGATAATTCAATGGTTCACTCAATAGCATCAACTACAAAGAATAATCAACACTGGGAAAGTTTCCCCTAAGAACTATGCAAGATTCAACCCAATTGTTATAGAAATATGGAGATGGTGATGATGGTGCTGATGGTGATGATGATGGTGATGATGATCCCGATGAAGTCCAACTTGATGGTGGTGTTGATGGTGATGATCTCCCCTCTCCGGGAAGGAATTCCCCCGGCAGAAATCTGTCTGCAGGAGAGATCTTTCTCTCTCGGTGTTTTCCGCCCCGCAGAGGCGGCGGAATCTTTCTATGGTCGCTCCCCAGGTATTAGGGTTCCGTGGAGATAATATACGCCAAAGGGGAGAGCTGGAGGTGGGCCAGGGCGGCCACACCACCTGGTGGCACGGCCTAGGCTGGCCCGCGCCAGGGGGTGGTGTGGCCCCCCCTGTGGCCCATCTCCACTACTCCTTCTGGTAGTCTTCGTCTTCCGGAAAAATAGGATTTTCCATATATTTTCCTGGATTTTCTGATCTTCGCGAATTTTGCCTCCAAACATCACCTTTTCCATCAGAATCCTGACTACATCGGTCCATGCTCCAAAAGTCATCAACCATGCAAAAACGGATGAAATAACATAAGTATCATCTCTTAATATGCAATATATCAATGAATAACAGTAAATTATGATATAGAATAGTGATGCAAAATGGACGTATCATGCCCTCATTTCACGCGACCTACATGACACATGAGGTCAGACATGAGCTCCTCAAAGAAGGTGAAGACGATCAAATCCCCTTCTTTGATTCGAGCAGCCTTGACAACCTTTGACCAGTTGCTTGCCATTTGGGAAACATCATTCCTGCCTTGGATGAACTGAACATGCTTATGTCCTACATGATCTGCGACTATGACAGGAATCTCTAGCGGCACATACCTATTGAGGTGGGCATTGCTGTACCTAGCAGAAAATTACGGGACGTGAAGAATAAAGTTAGTTGCTGAAGTATAGTTCAATGTGCATAAGTAGATTTAGGGCTCATTTGGTTCAAAGGATTTGTAAAACACTAGGATAGGAAAAGTGTAGGAATAGAATGACCTGATAGTATGCATGCTACAGGAATGAAAAATGCAGGAATCGGTAAGATAAGCTGTTTGAAAAATGCACAATAGGAAAAATGTAGGTAATTTTATAGGGTTTAGGTATATGTCATAGTTGTCATAAACACGTACGAATCTTTCCAAGAGGTCTCACCTCTTGTTTGAAAATCCTATAGGATTGTAGTGTAGGAAAGTTATGCATAGGAATTTTGTAGGATTTATTCCTTTGAAACAAACACATCCTTTAAGAGTCAAATCTCAGAAGTTTACCATCTTGTTCTTCCCAGGGATTACATTTGACTTTTTCATCTTGCACACATAGTGCGGTATAGGTGGCTTGTGTCCTGAAATTGCTCTGAGATACACATCTTGGTTTGAAGTTAATTCCATGTTGTTTCCAAACACGCAGTAATCGTCGAAGTCCTTCCCGCCTTTCATCAATGGACCTATAAAGAATATATTAGAAAGTAATCTGTAGCTACATAAGAATGACTGTAACTTTAAGCCAATACCAATGACTCTAACCTATAGTAAGGTCCCTCAGTTTCTCAGCTTTCTTAGCTACAGGTTGCTTCACCTCGTCATAAGATGGAACATTGTGCTGGCGCTTGCAATTTCTCGACGCCGTCGCCATGATGTTTTGCGAAATAACTTCCAAATTTTTAGGGTTCAGCACCTTGTGGTCCATCTAAAGATCATTAAGATGCCTGAGGATGACTATTTATACGATAGAACGGGGATGCGATGTATACAGTTAGTGCTAGTAGGAACAATTTTAGAACCTGCGCATGTATCTCCCTCGCCTTAATGTCGCATAACCTACAATCCTCACAGTTCATCCTACCTGGGGCCTAGACCTAGATCGTGTGTTTACCTGGGGCCTAGACCTAGATCGAGTGCTTACCTAGGGCCTAGACCAAGATCGAGTGTTTACCTGGGACCTAGACCCGTCGCCGGTGACCTAGAGCACAGACGCGGTGACCTAGATCGAACACAGACGCGCAGTAGTAGAGATGTGTGGACATAGTTTGAGGAGCCTTACCCGTGAGCCTATAGCCGCCGTTGCCGCCGCCACCGTCACCGAGGAGGGGGGATTTGGTGGTCACCGGGGAGGGAGGGGATTTGGTGGTCACCGGGCAGAGCGAATGTGTGTGAAGTGGTAGGGATTAGGGAGGGTTAAGCGAGCAGCAACATGATGAGTGGGTCCTGTTGGGTTCACAGCATAGAAAACAAAAAATTTCCTACGATGGGAACTATATGCCAAGATCAATCTACTAGATATAGAGCAACAAGTGGATATACATCCATAGAGAACTTACCCTCGAAGACAACAAAGCTTTGTTAATGAGATGGAACTCGTCGATGATGTAGTCGTACACTTGCCGATCTCAAGATCGTGATGAAGTCCAGCAGGTACGGCTCCAGCACGTCCATGAGATCCAGCTCCAGCAAGTCCAACACCACCAAGTCCAGCACTGCAAAGCAACGGTGCATCCGTGATTGCACACACGTCCGGTACCCCGACAACCTCCGTCCCTTGCTCCAGCAAAGCAGTGGAAGCAGCAACTCCTTTCCAGATAAAGCCACCAGGAACATGTATCTCGCTAATCCGAGACCATGGGGAATAACTAGAGGGGAGAGAGATCCTTCACGAGGAGATGTGTGTTGTGAGGAGGAGAGGGGGGCATTTTATAGGGAAGAGGGGAGGCACCCAAGGGCCATGGCATGGCATCCATGGTGGTTCCCCCTCCTCTTCCACATTCATGTGGGTGGAGCTCCCACTCCCATAAAAAGCCTCCACTCAAAATTCCACTCACACATGCATTAAATTTCAACCAAATTTAATGCAAAGTCTCATTAAATAAAACTATTTTATTTATTTTATTCAGAATTTTGTTAATTACATTAATTAACAAACATTCACATAAAACCCCTTGCAACATTTCAATATCACATGCAGAACCAATTTTAGCAATTTCACCCGAAACAGTTTCGGTGTCTATTGAAATAATTCCAGTGCTTTCTTAAATCTTTATCTGAAACATATTTGCTCCAAATGGTGTCGGTATCCCTTAAGTGTGTCATCCTACGGTTCGTGAATAATGCAGACATGATCGAGACCCCTCTCCGATCAATAATCAGCAGCGGGACCTAGAGATCCGTACTGACTCCCACATATTCAACAATGACTCCTGTGATCATGTGAACCTTTAACGTCATAACTAAATCCCTTTGTCTCATGATATATTACATGTCTGAGATTCGATCATGGGCATCCAAATACCTAGTTTGATCTCGTTACCGACATGCACTCTTTTCTTGTTCCCGTGATATAATATTCTAGTGATCACATCACTTGCTTGCAAGCTATTTCAATGTGATATCACCAAGAGGGCCCAGAGTATATCTATCCATCATCGGGATGGACAAATCCCACTCTTGATCCATGAGCCTCAACATAACACCTTCATAGCACTGAACCCACCTTTATAGTTACCCTGTTACGGTGTGACGTTTGATGTTATCAAGATACTCTTCTGGTGTTAGTAATTAACATGATCTCATGGTCTAAGGACTAAGATTACTTCGTATGATGTTATAGAAATATAAACATAATGACTCTGATCGTAATGCTATACTTCGGATGAATGTTCATCACATCATTTCATAAATGCTGTGACCTCGTTATTAACAACATCCAATGTCCATGATCAGGAAACCTTGATCATCTTGTTAATCAACGAGCTAGTCTATAAGAGAGGCATAACTAGGAACCTTTTATTTGTTTACTAAACACACATGTATTGACGTTTCCAATCAATACAATTATAGCATGCAAAATAAACATTTATCATAAACATGGAATAAGATATTAGCCACTTTATTATTGCCTCTCAGGCATATTCCCTTCAGTCTCCCACTTGCACTAGAGTCAATAATCTAGTTTGAAAAACTTTGCGTATTGAACACCTATGGCTTTCTGGTGTTGCATATACGCGATTGCTAGTGGTTAACATAATATCCGGATATAACAGTTTCAGATCCGTGTGTATTTGCATGTCTTTGCGTCTCTACGCATCACTCATTCTCAAATGAGATGGCATTGTATAAATTTGGTCCTTTGGTGAGACCTTTAGTTTGTTCGGGTTAAAATATGTTGATATTATTGTCATACAATATATCTTCATAGTATTAGCCCACTTTGAACCACACCTAGTTTGATAACAAACTACATAACACAAATGCCCTCCTTTGCTGCTACTATAGCAGTCATATACTTAGCCTTTTGTTGTAGTATCCGTCACAATGTCTTAACTTTGGAACTCATCCAAATCCATCATGGAACATCCTTTCCATTACATTGTGCCACCATTGTATAAATTGAGATAAATTTAATTTGTATCTTGTGACAAAACTACTATCAATGTAACACTTTATAATGAACTACCTTTAACTATTTGTCACTTATACATGATATATTCTTAGTTCTTCCAAAGCTCATAAGGATATCTTTACTATCGTCCAATGATCATCTTATGAATCATTCTGGTATGTGCTCATAACATTTAGAGCATAGGACATATCTAGATATATACATATCATGGTATAATCGATCAAAATATTCATGTGATTTTACTCACCAAGTGTTGAAGCACTTGAATCTTGATACAATCCTTTCCATGTAGCAAGAACCTTTCTTGTTGTTTCCATATTGAACCCTTTCAATATCTCATATATGTATGTCTGGCATAACCATATTAGCGCCTCAATCTATCCATATAGACATTGATGCCAAATATTCTGGTTTTGCCCAAGTCTTTCATCGAAATCCTATTTTAATGAAATTCTTAACTTGTGTCAATAAAATATACATAATTTCCAATCAACAATATGTACTCTCCATAATTTATTGGAAATTTGTCTCAGCGCTCCCACTTAATTTCTTGCAAATCCAAGCATCTTCATCATCTCCGATGAAATTAAACTCCTTAACATTTTCATCATGGTGAAGATTCCAACTCCGCTATGCTCACTTCAACTATTGAAGTTTGCATGCCCTTTTAGCACCCTTTGAATTAACAAAACCCTTTGGACCATGTCATGTACACGTCCTAGGTAACTATTCTATTATAAGAACCTTATTTTGTTTATTAAACTACCATATACCAAATTATATGTAGTGGTTGCTACATTAATCCGTCAAGACTAAATATCACTATGAAAGATCAAATCTTGTCATAGTCAACTCCTTGAACATTGCCGTAAACTTCTTTCAGACATGTCGACTATTTCATAGATGTTAAACATCCATGTCTATTTCTTTATAGATCTAAACACGACCGATAGGCTTCACGCCTTTCTGGAGGGTCTTCCAAGTTCAGTAACTTGATTTCTCATGTATGGATACTATCACGGATTCTATGACTTCTTAGTCATTTTATGGAGTCAGGGCCCATCATCGCTTCTTTGCATGCAGTCAGTTCATCATTGTCAAAACAATAACGACTTCTGTTTCAAATCTTACTATTTGATTCTTACCGACCCACATGGTTCAATAAGAACTCTAATCTCCAAGATCACACCCTTTGTAATCACGGGAGCCATGAGCTTTGTGGCTGCCACCAGGACACTTTCCGGCGCTGCGCTACTTAGCACATACAGCTAAGTTTCAACAACCTTATCAAAGTTCTATTGTCCTCCCACTTAACTTTTCACGAAAAATTCCTTCTCAACAAACTTGACGTTCCAAGCGACAAACTCTTTTGTCCTCGGTGTTATGGAGGAATTCCCAACAAATTCTTTGGGATAACCTACAAAGACGTGCTTATCTGACTTTGGTTGTAAACATTTTACTTATGCATAGCATACCAAAATTTAAGAAAAGACAATTCGGGTTTTATCCCAAACCATAACTCATATGGTGTCATTTCAACGGATCACGATGGTGCTTTTAGTGTAAAAGCGGTAGTCTCTAAAGCTTTAATCCTTAAAACGTAATGGCAGTTATATAAATGACACCTTTGATCGTACCATGTCAAACAAGGTTTGATTTGATCTCTCGAACATACCATACTCCTGTGGTGTATCGGAAAATGCAAATTCATGGAATAATTCCTGAAAACTTAGGTGTTTTGCTAAACCTGTAACTCAAATATCTTCCTTTATGACCAAATCATAAACTATTTTATTTTCTTGTTACAATGATTTTTCACTTCATCTTGAAAGTCTTTGAACATTTTTCAAATGCTTCATACTTCTTCCTTATTAAGTAAATATATAAATATATTCACTCAAATTTCTGGAGAAAGATATGAAGCAAAAAAAAGATCCATCGCATATGGCTACACATAATGGACTATGCACATTAGCATGCACAATTTCCAATAAGCTAGTCATCCGTTCCTCTTTGGCCTATGGACGGAGTTTCAATTATCTCGAGGAAAGTTTCACAAGCGTCAATTGATCAAAATGAAAAGACTCCAAAAATCCATCAACATGGAGTTTCTTCATGTTTAATTTCCAATATAATTCAAACAGCGATGTCACTTCATAAGTGATCTTCCAATCATTTGTCTTACGACATTTTAGCAATAATGTTTATGGATGTGATTTCTCCAACTAGACTTGTAAAATTTCATCCATCCTTTATGGAATATGGTAATTATTTGAACACCTATTGTTCTCATAATACTAGAACAAAATAACAATTATTAAAACAAATCTTGAAGGCTAGGTTTGATGACCACGGAAAACACAATAACACTTTATTTGTTTTTGATGAACATCATCACTTATTCTCTTGCCAGTTACTTAGACCATTGCAATTCATGAATTGTGTTGTTCTGTATGACACTTCACACCAACCAATTCGGTATCCAATACTGGTATCCAATACCTCAGAACCACATTGTTTAACAAGCAAGGAATATAGCCATAACATGTATATCTTCTATATACCTAAGTTGGACATCTCCAACCTTTTCTTTTCTGCCAAATATTTTATAGATTCTCTTTCAACAATTCCTTTTCTTTTAAGAGAATCTATCAACATCAATAGTGGTGTCATTCAAATGACACATAGTACAAAGTATATATAGTCAAATACTAATACCTTTGGACTTGCACTTTGAAGTGGATCACCATCATCAAATGTTTGGTGTTCTTTCAAAAATCCATTCTTTAGTAATCTATTAGTGTAGTAAACATTTTACTTACATCTTCTATTCATCCTTACCATGAACACTTTCATGATCAAGCTACTATAGCCTATAAGGAAGAATCGCGAGTATAATGTTAGTTCCCAAAACCTTTTGGGAGATCCGGATGCCTAGCATCTCCATCCTTCACAAATTCTCATACAATATGAGAATATGTATTTTGCTAAATTATACTCTACCATAATGCAACCAAAAACATTGTTTCAGATATCACAATATCTTCCACACATGATGGTTTCTGAAACAATTTTTCAGCTCCTAGATAATCTTGATATTAAAACAACTTTTGAATATCAATAATCATGGAGGCAAACATGATACTTTAGATACTAACATTGGAATTCTTACTCTTGATTTAATACTACTTATTAAACTTCATGGAGTAAATAGAGTTTGCTGAAAGTTTGCAATAGGACTTCTAAACTTTAAATTGACATTCAAAACAATACGATACCAGTTCGTAAAGTAAATATCCAGAATTCTATAGTTCTTTTATCTCAATTAAAACTAAGCATAAGGTAGTGAACAGATGCCAATGACTACAACAAATTATGCAAATTCACTTCGATTTAGTTTATGACAAATTGAGTTCGACTAATCCAAATTAGAAATGAACTCCCACTCAAAAACGACATCCCTCGTGCCTTTTTGGTGATTACATGAACCAAATCCACTACACCAAGTCCGATCATCACGTGAGTCGGTGTAGCTTCAAAGGCGAGCATCTATATGGGCATCATATCAACTATATGACTCATGCTTAACCTATTGGTCCGTGTTCCGAGGCCATGTCTGTACATGCTTGGCTCGTCAAGTAAGAACCTTAGTATCTGCGTGTGTAAAGCTGTCTTACACCCGTTGTATGAAAGCGCGGAGTCGAGTACACCCGATCATCATGTGATGTCTCGAAACACGATCCATAGAACAGTGCATACTCAAGGAAGAACACATTTTATCTTGATATCTAAATGAGGGACCATCTTACAATGCTACTAAAAGCGCCAAACTAGCAGTATAAGATGTAAACATCTAATGTGTAAAGTGAGATGATATGGTCCATGCATTTGATCTCTATCATTTGCATCGTGGTATGATCTCTATCATTCCTTTGTGTGTAAGGCCAAGGTCTATGGAACTTACACGTTAAGTGTGTTGTAAGAGTATCTACCATACATCTACTTACAACATTACCATATCAATACACTAGCCCAGCAACAATCTAAACTAGACGCCTCTAATTTATCCATTGCAAGTTTTACGTGGCTTAGGGCTTTCAGAGATAGAACTGGTCTTACCTACGAACATGGAACCACAACAAGGATAACCAAGTTATTAGCAACTCCTTGTAAATCATATTGACTATAGTAGGAGAGATAGACACCCGCCAGCCACTTATGCAAAACTAGTTGCATGTCAGTCGTGGAACCGGTCTCATGTACGATGACATGTAAGGTTGGTCCGGGCCGCTTCATCCCACTATGCCAACAATATCCAAAATACATGAAAGAAGCAATAACATGATCATCATCTCCCACATATAAACATATGTGTACTACCCCTGCAAAGCACCTACGCATAGATCAGGCTCTGATACCACTATTGGGTTCGCAGCATAGAAAACAAAAAGTTTCCTACGATGGGAACTATACGCCAAGATTTATCTACTAGATACAGAGCAACGGGTGGATATACATCCATTGAGAACTTACCCTCGAAGACAACAAAGCTTTGTTAATGAGATAGAACTCGTGGATGATGTAGTCGTACACTTGCCGATCTCAAGATCGTGATGAAGTCCAGCAGGTCCGGCTCCAGCACGTCCATCAGATCCAGCTCCAGCAAGTCCAGCACCACCAATTCCAGCACCGCAAAGCAGCGGTGCATCCGTGATCGCACACACGTCCAGTACCCGACAACCTCCGTCCCTCGCTCCAGCAAAGCAGCGGAAGCAGTAACTCCTTTCCAGATAAAGCCACCGGGAACATGTATCTCGCTAATCCGAGACCATGGGGAATAACTAGAGGGGGAGAGAGATCCTTCACGAGGAGGTGTGTGTTGTGAGGAGGAGAGGGGGGCCTTTTATAGGGAAGAGGGGAGGCACCCAAGGGCCATGGAGTGGCTGCCATGGTGGTGCCCCCACCTCTTCCACATTCATGTGGGTGGAGCTCCCACTCCCATAAAAAGCCTCCACTCAAAATTCCACTCACACATGCATTAAATTTCCACCAAATTTAATGCAAGCTCTCATTAAATAAAACTATTTTATTTATTTTATTCAGAATTTTGTTAATTACATTAATTAACAAACATTCACATAAAACCCCCTGCAACATTTCAATATCACATGCAGAACCAATTTCAGCAATTTCACCCGAAACAGTTTTGGTGTCTATTGAAATAATTCCAGCGCTTTCTTAAATCTTTATCTGAAACATATTTGCTCCAAATGATGTCTGTCAACACCCGGATTTTTAATCCCAGATGCCTGTTATGTCATACATCGCAATCCCAGGATTACCATTTTTGCGAGACATAACTGATTGGATATCACAGTACATCATCCATTACAAACCATACATAAGGTCTTACACAAATAAGGATCTCATGATCCAGTCTTAATACAACAAGAAGCGGAAATAAAAGATACGCGTAGCGGTGGGGTCCATCTTCAGGGGCACAAGCAATGCTGACGAAGGCAGATAGTCCTAGTTATCATAGCCGTCCTGTTGGCCATCATCTTGGTAGTCTCCTTCATAGTCTAGCCATGAGAATAGCCAGGGACAAAAGCCATGAGTACTCTTTAAGTACTCACAAACTACCACTAACAAGTACTATAGTTCTAAAGTAAAATGCTAACTCTAAGTTTAACTATAAAGTTAAGTTTGAAACCTAAGCTGAGTTCAGAAGCAAAGAAAGATAAAATAAAGTTCTAGAATCACTTAAGTTGGGAAGCTAGTGTCATAAACACAACCCTGTTATGGTCAAGTCAAGATTCATCATTCCTTTCATAAGTTATTTTGAAAACATCTGACAACGAAACAGTATGGCCATTCCAACTGTCCATAACCGTGGACGCAACTATTCGAATAGTTTGACACTCTGCAGAGGTGGTACACTTTCACCACAAGATTCGATACATCTGTCAGGGATAACCCTGAATCATCATACTTAGTATGCAGATAATCAAACATAACATTTCCTTTACACACCCTAGTATAAGCACATCTCCTATGAGCATGGCCTCCCAACCATGACCATCTGTCATCTTGGGCACTGCATAGGTGGACAACATTAAGAGGTAGTCTCAGCTCAAACCTCTCCCGCAAGGGAACTAATACTAATGCATATAAACTTCCGTCTAAGCCTTACCCAATTCAGGTATTGTGGTTGTACGGTAAATTTGGAATGGTATCACATCTGAATCCAACCATCAGTTTTTATAAAAGGGCTAAGGCTCATGCCTCAACATTTTCATCATCATAAACCATTTGGGTTTCTCAACACATGTCATAACATCTCAATAGAATGACTCATCATTCCAAGTTTTATCAATTCATTTTCACCAAGTGTTCCCATCTAAAGTGACTCAAGTTTTTATCTACTCTAAACTACTAAGTTAAGAGTGTTCACTAAGGTGGAAAGATGGGATCAATCTCATGCCATAGAATGACATCTAAAATTATCTCTATAGGTCAAGTTTTATACTCTTTATGCTACCTTAAAAACAAGTAAAGGACTTTGTATAAAGTAAAGGAAATAAAGCTTGGAAATAATACTTGGGGTAAATAATAGGCAAAGTAGTTTAACCAAAGCATGCCTAAAGTATGTTTGCTAAACCATCTAGTTTAATCCTAGCTTGCTAATAGTAGCTTGCATTGTTAATGGTGGCTTGCTAAGTATAATACTTGCAAGTGTTAGCTTGCCTTGGTTGGTGCAGTGGTTGAAGTTTTCTTCCTCCTCTTGATAGAACCCCTCCTCCTCGAAAGCTTGGTCGGTACTATCGTCTATAAATACATACGGAGTACACAATCACCAAACAATATTTAACTAGTCTAATTAACAATCTAAGGCACACATTTGATGATCTATTATCATCCCAAGCATCACAAGTTTTATTAACTAGTTTCATTCTTTTTATTTAAGAAAAGTAATTTCTACTCATTGAAAAATAACTAAGATTTAATATTCACCACTTAAAATATGGGATCATGTGGACACATGTCATCACCACATATTCTAACATGTGGGAATGTGATTTAAGGATTGGATGACAATTACTTTGGTCTAAGTTTAAAATTTAATGATTTAAAGTGACTATAGAAATGCCTATATAGCATTATTTTGGTACTAGTCCAAAGTCACTGCATGTAAACCCTAATATTATTACATATTCAGATAGGTATGGTTAAATGTGATTTTTTAGAGTTGGAAACATCTCAAAATCTATCATGGTTGATTTTATAAAAATGTTGCAAGGTGCAAAAGCTTCTGTTTTGTTATTTTTACTAGGAGATATCTCTAACTCTAATTGAAATAAATCCAATGGGCTTGGATAGATCTTTTCAGTATCTTTCTAACACAATTTGAATCAGTCCATTTGGATTTATAAATCTTTCTGAATTGATTTTCAAACTAAAGAACAAAACTAGGTTTAAACTAAAATAGAAAAATCCTAATTCGAACTAAATGGGTCGCGCGGGAACGCTAACGGGCCGGCCCAGTGACACTACACGGCGCGGGGCACAGCTTATAGGAGGGGTCCACCAATCAGTGGCTCATAACGTGCAAAGCGGTACTGGGCGATGTGGGCCGTTAGATTAGAATGGGGATCAACGGCTGGGGCTCGTCGTCGACGACGAACAGGACGCCGGTGAGGTCGAACCCTAGCGGCTCGGTGGGAGTGCTCAGGGGGCGTACCATGGCTCCAGCAACGACGGCGAGGTGGGCAAACGGACTGGTAGACGACGGCGAACTCAGGGGTGGTCGAGGTGGCTCCGGGGGTGGACGAAATCGACGTCGCCCTCTCCTCCTCTACTGCGGGCTAATCTAGCCAAATTCCGGTGAGGAAGTGCTCATGCTGCTCCAGCTAGAGGTGGGGAAGGGTCAGTGGCAAGAGGGGAGGTGAGTGGTTTGCAGAAACTGGCTGGGGGTGGCCTCTATTTATAGCTCGACGGTGCGACCGAGAGGCATGGGCTAGCGGCTCCAGCGAGGGCTGCCCAGCGTGCTAGCATCGTGGCTCGAGGTAGGGGACGGTGGCTGGTCTCCTGGCGGTGCTCTATGGAGTAAATGCGGGCCTAGGGACGGTGGTATGCGGTCGGGCGGTGCGCACGCTCTGAGTGGCAGAGGCGGCGGTCTCAACGGCGAGTGGTGGTTGTGGTGCAAGGGGCGGCGAACGAGCATGTCTGCGGTGTTCCTAGGGTCATGGCGACGTGGTGGACACAGGCTGCGGTCGAGGGGCAACGTGTGCACGCGTGTCGGGCGCGGCGCTCTGGCGCGTGCTCGGCATGGTGCAGACGCACTGGGTGCGGCGTGCTGTGGGTGGTCCATGGCTTGGCCTGGCTCGGGGAGGGGACAGAGAGTAGCGGTGAGGTCCTGGCTAGTTGCTAGACATGGTGAGAGAGAGAGGGATTGTCTGCTGCGGTGGTTGCATGTTTGGCCGGCGACATGGGGCTCGGGTTGGCATGGCACTGCTACTAGGGGGTAGGGGATGGGTTTTTAGGGCCTGGTTTGATCAAGGGGTACAGAGGGATTAAATGGAGATCAAATGGGGCAAAACCCTGTGCAAAACACTGAGCTAAATACTAGGTGTAAGTCATGCCTGCCAAGTGTTTGTGGAAATGGCCGCAAGAAAATTACTTTGGAATTTTGAAAAGATTTTTGGTGGGTGTGCTAGGCATAAGCTTGAGACTCTGTGGGTGCATGGGTTTTGAAATTTGAGCTCATTTGAGTGGTTTTTGAAATAATGGGATCTTCCCATATGAACTAGATTCAATTTTCAAATGCCATTTAAAAATAGTGTTTGAATGTTTTTGGCAGATCACAAAGTGGGCCTTGGCACATCATTACATGTACTAGCAAGGGGTGCAAAGATCCACAATTGTTTCTGTTAGGTTTTGAGTACTAGGAATAGCCAAAGTAGGCATGTTGATTCAAATGGCACAAATGACCATTCACTTCTTTTATTCATTTTGATTTGTTTTTCTTTGGGATTTGTTTGGGAATGATCTAGATGATGTTTATTTCACCTAAGAATCATTTTACAAGCAATGGATCACTTAATCATGGCAATTCAAGACAACTCCTATTTAAATGCACACACATATGAATGCTTTAATAATTTTAATTGGAAAAGTTTTTGTTAACCCTAATTTTGACGATTTGGATCTTAATAACCTTGGATTAAAGTTTTGGGATGTTACAAACCTTCCCCCCATAAACAAAATCTCATCCCGATATTTACAAAGAAAACTAGGAACTAAAGAGATCTAGGAACTCTGTCCTAATGTAATCTTCTTGCTCCCAAGTGGCTTCGTCTTCGGTATGGTTGCTTCATTGAACCTTGAGAAACTTGATACTCCTGGTCCTGGTGGTTCTGTAAGCTTCTTCTTGGATACGGATGGGCACTTCACGATACGTCAGGTCATTGTTGATCTCCACAGCTCTATGATCGATGTTCTTGAACACTTCAGTCTTCTCTGGCACTTCCAAGCATTTGCGAAGTAACAAGATATGGAACACATTTGGATGGCTAACATCTCTTCAGGCAGTTCCAGTTGATACGATACTTCTCCTCGATGGTTCAGAATCTTGAAGGGCCCGATATATCTAGGGGATAACTTTCCTTTCAGACTAAAGCATTGGGTTCCCTTCAATGGTGAAACCTTGAGATATACAAAATCTCCGACATTGAAAGTCAGGTCTCTCCTTCTCTTGTCAGCATAACTCTTTTGTCTGGATTGGGCGGTTTTGAGGTGCTCACGGACTTTGTGAACTTTCTCTTCGGCTTCTCGGAGAATGTCGGGTCCAAAGATCTGACTCTCTCCTACTTGTGACCAATTCAAAGGGGTACAACACTTTCTTCCGTATAGGAATTCAAATGGTGCCATCTGCAAACTAGCTTGATAACTGTTGTTATATGAGAATTCTGCGAAAGGCATGCAGTCTTGCCATTTTGATCCGTACTCTAACACACAAGCTCTTAACATATCCTCTAGGATCTGGTTGACTCTCTCAGTCTGTCCATCAGTTTGCGGGCGATAAGCGGTGCTAAAGTTCAACTTGGTTCCCAGTCCTTCCTGAACTTTCTACCAAAATCTCGAGGTAAACTGGGTTCCTCGATCTGATACTATGGTTTTGGGGGTTCCATGCAGACTAACAATCCTAGCAATGTACAGCTCTGCTAGCTTCACACTCTGGTAGGTAGTCTTGGCAGGTATGAAGTGAGCTACCTTGGACAGTCTATCAACTATGACCTAGATTGAATCATCTCCCCTACTAGAAGTAGGCAAACCGGTGATAAAGTCCATTCCGACGGAATCCCATTTCCATTCCGGAATCTGCAATGATTGCAATAGTCATGCGGGTCTCTGATGCTCTGCTTTGACTCTTTGACAAATGTCACACTTGGCGATGTAGCTTCCGATTTCTCTCTTCATCTTGTGCCACAAAAATTGCTATTTCAAATCTTGATACATCTTAATTCCTCCGGGGTGGATAGAATAAAGAGTATCATGAGCTTCCTTCATGATAACTTGCTTCAATTCTGAATCTGCTGGCACACAGATATGTCCTTTGTACCACATCATTCCTTCTTCGTCTTCAGTGAATCTAGGTACCTTTCCTTTACCAATACGACGTTTGATACCGTCGATACTTTCATTTCCCTTCTGGGCTTCCTTGATTTGGCTAATTAAAGTGGGTTGAAGTTCAATGCTAGCTAAGAATCCTTTGCTAACTAATTCAGTTCTGAATTGCTCCAACTCCTCATACAAACTTGGCTGCTTCTCCTTGATCATGGTGTTTAGCCTACACGGCAATCTGCTAAGAGCATCCGCTACCACATTGGCTTTACCGGGGTGATAGTGAATGTCAAGGTCATAATCCTTGATTAACTCTATCCATCTCCTTTGCCTCATATTCAGATCCTTCTGAGTGATAATATACTTCAAGCTTTTGTGATCTGAGTAAATCTCACAGTGATTACCCATCAGATAATGATGCCATGTCTTCAATGCCAAAACTACGGCTGCTAATTCAAGATCATGGATCGGATAGTTCTGCTCATGCTGCTTCAGTTGTCGAGACAGATACGCGATGACTTTGCCTTCTTGCATAAATACACATCCGAGACCAATCTTGGATGCATCACAATATACATCAAACGGCTTCTTGATGTCTGGCATGATCAATATTGGGGCTGATATCAATCTCTTCTTCAGCTCCTAAAAACTAGCTTCACATTTGTGTGTCCATTCAAACTTCTTGTCCTTCTTCAACAATTGGGTCATGGGTCTAGCGATGCTCGAGAATCCTTCTACGAACTTGCGGTAGTATCCCGCTAATCCGAGAAATGCACGGACTTGGGTTGGAGTGGTTGGGGCTTCCCATGCTTCGACATCTCTGATCTTGGTGGGATCAACAGAAACTCCTCCAGCAGACACAATATGTCCTAGGAATCCTACTTCTTTCAGCCAAAACTCACACTTGCTGAACTTGGCATATAACCGATGCTCTCTCAGGGTTTCTAGGATGATTCTCAGATGTTGCTCATGCTCTTCTTATGACTTGGAGTAGATAAGGATGTCGTGGATAAACACAACTACAAACTTATCTAGGAAATTCATAAAGATCTTATTCATGAGGTTCATGAAATAAGCAGGGGCATTGGTTAATCCAAAAGACATAACCGTATACTCGTATAAACCATAGCGAGTAGTGAAGGCGGTCTTTGGAATATCCGTTGCACGAATCTTAAGTTGGTGATAACCAGTCCTAAGATCAATCTTTGAGAATACCTGGGCTCCAGTCAACTGATCAAATAGATCCTCTATTTTGGTAAAGGGTACTTATTCTTGATGGTGATGTCATTCAACTTTCTCTAATCTGTGCACAGACGGTTGCCTCCATCTTTCTTGTCGACAAATAACACTGGTGATCTCCATGGCGATGCGCTTGGTTGAATCAAGCCTTTTGCTAACATGGCATCCAACTGCTTCTTCAGTTCCACTAATTCTGAGGGGTTCATGCTATAGGGTCTCTGGGCTATGGGTCCGGTTCCAGGGATTAGTTCGATAATGAACTCAATATCCCTATCCGGGGGCATACCTGGCAATTCATCTGGGAATACGTCGGGGTATTCACAGACTACTCTGACTTGGTCTATGGTGGGTAGGGCTAGACTCTTGTTGCACTTGAATTGACGAGGTAAGGTTTTAGAGATATGCTCTACTGGGACTCCAGAGCTACTGGTCATGGTGATGGCTTTCTTAGAACAGTCTATCATTCCTTTATGCCTTGACATCCAGTCCATACCTAGTACTACTTCCAATCCTTTGGTTCCAAGTACTATAAGGTTGGCATAAAAATCTATCCCATGTATTCTGATAGGCACAGCTTTGCAAATTTTTCTAGCTTTTGTGGTTGAACCGGGGATTTGAACTATAATGACATGCTTCAGGTTGGTTGGGTGAATCTTACTAGTGCATGCAAATTCTTCGGTGACAAATGAATGCGATGCTCCTGAATCAAACAATACTCTTGCTAAAACTGAGTTGACAGAAAACATACCCAACACTACATCTGGCGCTTCTTGGGCTTCTTCGGCGTTCATGTGGAAGAGATGACCGTTGCGGTTGTGAGGATTCCCTGGGGCAAATATTCTCCCTGGTTGAACACGATGTTGCTGTTAAGCTGGGGCATTCACATTGGCAGTGGATGCAGTCTTCTTTGGACACTCATTGGAATAGTGACCCTTCACTCCACACTCGAAACAAGTGATCTAGGACTTGTCCTTTGCTGCGACAGGCACAACATTGCTGCCAGTTCTGGGTGCAGTGTTGTTGTTGTTGCTCTTGGGAGGGGCACGGTTGAAATTGCTGGCATTGCCAGAGTTATGGTTGTTTCCTCCGGACTTCACATTGCCTCCTCTACGGTTGGGGTAGCTTGGGAGAGACATTGGGGGTCGATTGTTCCTTGGTGCATATCCTGGTGAGGGGTTGGGACAGTACTTCTGGTGACTGCTGGATCCAGATTGCTGCATCATACGCCATTTGCGGTTGTCGTTTGCCTGATTAATCTTCCCTTCCATCTGAATGGCAGAGTCGACTAGCTCTTCGAGATCCTGGAAACGGATGTTGACGAGGACAGTCTGCATCTCATCATGCAGTCCGTTCAAGAATCTCTCCTTCTTCTTGGCCTCCATGTTGATCTCATTAGGTGCATATCTGGTAAGTGATAGGAATCTATCACGGTACTCTACCACAGTCATTCCGCCTTGCTTCAAGTCACAGAACTCATCCCTCATTCTGGTGACTAGACCTTGCGGCACGTGGGTGCGGCTGAATTTGACTTTGAAGGCTTCCCATGTCATCACTTGACCATGGTTCATATTACGGATACTAGTCCACCAAGCTCTTGCATCTCCCGCCAGATAGTGGGTGGCAAAGAGAACTTTCTCGTTGTCATCAACTCCTGCAACCTCTAAGTTGTTTTCCATGGTCTGTAGCCAGTCATCAGCATCTAGTGGGTTTTCAGCTTGGTTGAAGATTGGGGGATTGGTATTCTGGAAGTTTTTGAGTTTGGATCCATGGTGATCCTGGTTTCCATGGTTCTGGTTGTTGAGAGCCATCTGGGCGATCTGCTACAATGTTGCTAAGTTAGCTTGGCGTTCTTCCCTGCTTGCTTCCCTGTCTGCGATGAGATTCTGCAAGACCTGCAGCATTGGGTCTTGCGACGAGCTGCTCCCTCCTTGGTTTCCATGAGTCATCTGAAGATTGAGGTAGATAAAGGGGTAAGAGGGAAAGTTCTAAGGTTCATGGTTTTGGTTTCAAGCTAAAACTTTGAGTTTGACTCAGGTTTTGCAAATAACTTCATTTCATTCATGCAAACCAGCACACAATACAAACACACACCACAACAATCAAAGGAAAAACAGATGGTTTGAAGAACCATTCTACAAGCTACGATACAGTGGGACCGATACATCTCATGGTATGATAGTGCTCTAGTGCATCTACTCATCGTCGATGAAGTCAGAGTCCTCATCGTCAGTGTAGAAGTCCACAACATCCTCCTCCAGGAAGTCATCATCATTGCTGAGGTAAGAATCCATGTCTCCCTGGATGTCTTCACCCTCCTCTTCTTCCTCCTTTGCTGCAAGCTGAGCTTCCTGCTCCTTGACGGTCTTCTCGAGGTCGGCCACCTTCTTGCGAAGACGGGCGATGGTGCGATCCTTCTTCTCACGCTGGAGGCGAAGAGACTGACGGTCCTTGACTAGCAGTGAGAAAGTCTGGGCCTTCTGGGCGGCAATGGCACGGTTGTGGTTGGCGAACTCCCTGGCATTGTCCAATTCCTTCTGGCGATCGTACAACAGGAAGTCAAGGTTCTCCACTTGACGCTTCAGCTCGGGGTGACTTGGCATCTCCATCGTCATTCCCATGAAGTCACGTCTGGCATAGTGAGCAAAACGGGTTCCTTGGAGTTGGTTGACACTAAGGGCACATAGACGTACGAGAGCTTAATGCATTGCCCTGGCTAATCCATCTAGCCAGTTGTTCTCTCTCACGGAGAAATGGATTCTCCCGGACGTTGGTGCTTTGATGCTTCCTCTAAGATCTGTGGTGACTAGCCACTATAAATCTTCTCCTGGGGGTCCTGGAAGTTGAGCTCCAAGAAACTCCGGATGTTGGCGTCCCAATAATCCGATAGTTAATCCAGATCCCTCTCGAAGATCATCTGACTTTCGTTTCCCAACTGGTAGAACTTGCTGAACTGAGTCTCCATCTACAAGAATTAAGGATGAGGAAATTAGTGAAGTGATCAAGTGTGTCAAATTTTAAGTAGTAATGTAAGAATTTTGAGGAACATGAATTTTTGAGAAAGAATGAATTCCCAAGGGTAGAGAGGAAATAGTTTTTCATAAATACTCACTTTGGTTTTGAAACTAAGTTTTTGTTTGGACATCCATTCTAACTAGGGTCTCCTATGGTCAGGATGGCTCTGATACCAACTTGTCAACACCCGGATTTTTAATCCCAGATGCCTGTTATGTCATACATCGCAATCCCAGGATTACCATTTTTGCGAGACATAACAAATTGGATATCACAGTACATCATCCATTACAAACCATACATAAGGTCTTACACAAATAAGGATCTCATGATCCAGTCTTAATACAACAAGCAGCAGAAATAAAAGATAAGCGTAGCGGTAGGGTCCATCTTCAGGGGCACAGGCAATGCTGATAAAGGCAGATAGTCCTAGTTATCATAGCCGTCCTGCTGGCCATCATCTTGGTAGTCTCCTTCATAGTCTGGCTATGAGAATAGCCAGGGACAAAAGCCATGAGTACTCTTTATGTACTCTCAAACTACCACTAACAAGTACTATAGTTCTAAAGTAAAGTGCTAACTCTAAGTTTAACTATAAAGTTAAGTTTGAAACCTAAGCTGAGTTCACAAGCAAAGAAAGATAAAATAAAGTTCTAGAATCACTTAAGTTGGGAAGCTAGTGTCATAAACAAAACCCGGTTGTGGTCAAGTCAAGATTCATCATTTCTTTCATAAGTTATTTTGAAACCATCTGACAACAAAACAGTATGGCCATTCCAACTGTCCATAACCGCGGACGCGGCTATTCGAATAGTTTGACACTCTGCAGAGGTGGTACACTTTCACCACAAGATTCGATACATCTGTCAGGGATAACCCTGAATCATCATACTTAGTATGCAGATAATCAAACATAACCTTTCCTTTACACACCCTAGTATAAGCACCTCTCCTATGAGCATGGCCTCCCGACCATGACCATCTGTCATCTTGGGCACTGCATAGGTGGACAACATTGAGAGGTAGCCTCAGCTCAAACCTCTCCCGCGAGGGAACTAATACTAATGCATATAAACTTCCGGCTAAGCCTTACCCAATTCAGGTATTGTGGTTGTACGGAAAATTTGGAATGGTATCGCATCCGAATCCAACCATCGGTTTTTATAAAAGGGCTAAGGCTCATGCCTCAACATTTTCATCATCATAAACCATATGTGTTTCTCAACACATGTCAAAACATCTCAATAGAATGACTCATCATTCCAAGGTTTTCTCAATTCATTTTCACCAAGTGTTCCCATCTAAAGTGACTCAAGTTTTTATCTACTCTAAACTACTAAGTTAAGAGTGTTCACTAAGGTGGAAATATGGGATCAATCTCATGCCATAGAATGACATCTAAAATTATCTCTATAGGTCAAGTTTTATACTCTTTATGCTACCTTAAAAACAATTAAAGGACTTTGTGTAAAGTAAAGGAAATAAAGCTTGGAAATAATACTTGGGGTAAATAATAGTCAAAGTAGTTTAACCAAAGCATGCCTAAAGCATCTTTGCTAAACCATCTAGTTTAATCCTAGCTTGCTAATAGTAGCTTGCATTGGTAATGGCGGCTTGCTAAGTATAATACTTGCAAGTATTAGCTTGCCTTGGTTGGTGCATTGGTTGAAGTTTTCTTCCTCCTCTTGGTAGAACTCCTCCTCCTCGAAAGCTTGGTCGGTATTATCGTCTATAAATACATACAGAGTACACAATCACCAAACAATACTTAACTAGTCTAATTAACACTCTAAGGCACATATTTGATGATCTATTATCATCACAAGCATCACAAGTTTTATTAACTAGTTTCATTCTTTTTATTTAAGAAAAGTAATGTCTACTCATTGAAAAATAACTAAGATTTAATATTCACCACTTAAAATATGGGATCATGTGGACACATGTCATCACCACATATTCTAACATGTGGGAATGTGATTTAAGGGTTGGATGACAATTACTTTGGTTTAAGTTTAAAATTTAATGATTTAAAGTGACTAGAAATGCCTATATAGCATTATTTTGGTACTAGTCCAAAGTCACTGCATGTAAACCCTAATATTATTACATATTCAGATAGGTATGGTTAAATGTGATTTTTGAGAGTTGGAAATATCTCAAAAGCTATCATGGTTGATTTTATAAAAATATTGCAAGGTGCAAAAACTTCTGTTTTGTTATTTTTACTAGGAGAGATCTCCTAGTCTAATTGAATTAAATCCAACGAGCTTGGATAGATCTTTTCAGTATCTTTCTAACACAATTTGAATCACTCCATTTGGATTTGTAAATCTTACTGAATTGATTTTCAAACTAAAGGACAGAACTAGGTTATAACTAAAATAGAAAAATCCTAATTCAAACTAAATGGGTCGCGTGGGAACGCTAACGGGTCGGCCCAGTGACACTACGCGGCACGGGGCACAGCTGATAGGGGGTCCACCAGTCAGTGGCTCATAACGCGCGAAGCGGTACAGGGCGATGTGGGTCGTTAGATTAGAACGGGGATAAACGACTGGGGCTCGTCGTCGACGACGAACAGGTCGCCGGCGAGGTCAAAACCTAGCGGCTCGGTGGGGGTGCTCAGGGGGCATACCAGGGCTCTAGCGACGACGGTGAGGCGGGCAAATGGACTGGTAGACTACGGCGAGCTCAGGGGTGGTCGAGGTGGCTCCGGGGGTGGACAAAATTGACATCACCCTCTCCTCCTCTACTGCGGGCTACTCCGGCCAAATTCCGGCGAGCAAGTGCTCGCGCTGCTCCGGCTAGAGGTGGGCAAGGGTCAGTGGCAAGAGGGGAGCTGAGTGGTGTGCAAAAACTGGCTGGGGGTGGCCTCTATTTATAGCTCGACGGTGCGACCGAGAGGCATGGGCGGGCGGCTCCAGCGAGGGCTACACAGCGTGCTAGCGGCGTGGCTCGAGGTAGGGGACGGTGGCTGGTCTCCTGGCGGTGCTCTACGGAGTAAATGCAGGCCTAGGGGCGATGGTATGCGGTTGGGCGGTGCGCACGCTCTGAGCGGCAGAGGCGGCGATCTCAACAGCGAGCGGTGGCTATGGTGCAAGGGGCGGCAAACGAGCATGTCTGCGGTGTTCCTGGGGTCATGGCGACACGGTGGACGTAGGCTGCGGTCGAGGGGCGGCGTGTGCACGCGTGTTAGGCGCGGCGCTCTGGTGCATGCTCGGCATGGTGCAGACGCACTAGGCGCGGCGCGCTGTGGGTGGTCCATGGCTTGGCCTGGATCGGGGAGGGGACAGAGTGTGGCGGTGAGGTCCTGGCTAGCTACTAGACATGGTGTGAGGGAGAGGGATTGTCTGCTGTGGTGGTTGCACGTTTGTCCGGCAACATGGGGCTCGGGTTGGCATGGCGCTGCTACTAGGGGGTAGGGGATGGGTGTTTAGGGCCTGGTTTGATCAAAGGGGACAGAGGGATTAAATGGAGATCAAATGGGGGCAAAACCCTGTGCAAAACAGTGAGCTAAATATTAGGTGTAAATCATGCCTGCCAAGTGTTTATGGAAATGGCCGCAAGAAAATTACTTTGGAATTTTAAAAAGATTTTGGGTGGGTGTGCTAGGCATAAGCTTGAGACTCTGTGGGTGCTTGGGTTTTGAAATTTGGGCTCATTTGAGTGGTTTTTGAAATAATGGGATCTTCCCATATGAACTAGATTCAATTTTCAAATGCCATTTAAAAATAGTGTTTGAATGTTTTTGGCAGATCACAAAGTGGGCCTTGGCACATCATTACATATTCTAGCAAGGGGTGCAAAGATCCACAATTGTTTCTGTTAGGTTTTGAGTACTAGGAATAGCCAAAGTAGGCATGTTGATTCAAATGGCACAAATGACCATTCACTTCTTTTATTCATTTTGATTTGTTTTTCTTTGGGATTTGTTTGGGAATGATCTAGATGATGTTTATTTTACAAGCAATGGATCACTTAATCATGGCAATTCAAAACAACTCCTATTTAAATGCACACACATATGAATGCTTTAATAATTTTAATTGGAAAAGTTTTTGTTAACCCTAATTTTGATGATTTGGATCTTAATAACCTTGGATTAAAGGTTTGGGATGTTATAGTGTCGGTATCCCTTAAGTGTGTCACCCTACGGTTCGTGAATAATGCAGACATGATTGAGACCCCTCTCCGATCAATAATCAGCAGCGGGACCTGGAGATCCATACTGACTCCCACATATTCAACGATGACTCTTGTGATCGTGTGAACCTTTAACGTCATAACTAAATCCCTTTGTCTCGCGATATATTACATGTCCGAGATTCGATCATCGGCATCCAAATACCTAGTTTGATCTCGTTACCGACATGCACTCTTTTCTCGTTCCCGTGATATAACATTCTAGTGATCACATCACTTGCTTGCAAGCTATTTCAATGTGATATCACCGAGAGGGCCCAGAGTATATCTATCCGTCATCGGGATGGACAAATCCCACTCTTGATCCATGAGCCTCAGCATAACACCTTCATAGCACTGAACCCACCTTTATAGTCACCCTGTTACGGTGTGACGTTTGATGTTATCAAGATACTCTTCTGGTGTTAGTAATTAACATGATCTCATGGTCTAAGGACTAAGATTACTTCGTATGATGTTATAGCAATATAAACATAATGACTCTGATCGTAATGCTATACTTCGGATGAATGTTCATCACATCATTTCATAAATGCTGCGACCTCGTTATTAACAACATCCAATGTCCATGATCAGGAAACCTTGATCATCTTGTTAATCAACGAGCTAGTCTATAAGAGAGGCATAACTAGGAACCTTTTATTTGTTTATTAAACACACATGTATTGACATTTCCAATCAATACAATTATAGCATGCAAAATAAACATTTATCATCAACATGGAATAAGATAATAACCACTTTATTATTGACTCTCGGGCATATTCCCTTCAGTCTCCCACTTGCACTAGAGTCAATAATCTAGTTTGAAAAACTTTGCGTATTGAACACATATGGCTTTCTGGTGTTGCACATAGGCGATTACTAGTGGTTAACATAATCTTCGGATCTGACAGTTTCAGGTCCGTGTGTATTTGCATGTCTTTACGTCTCTACGCATCACTCATTCTCAAATGAGATGGCATTGTATAAATTTGGTCCTTTGGTGAGACCTTTAGTTTGTTCGGGTTAAAATATGTTGATATTATTGTGATACAATATATCTTCATAGTATTATCCCACTTTGAACCACACCTAGGTTGATAACAAACTACATAACACAAATTCCCTCCTTTGCTGCTACTATAGCAGTCATATACTTAGCCTTTTGTTGTAGTATCCGTCACAATGTCTCAACTTTGGAACTCATCTAGATCCATCATGGAACATCCTTTCCATTACATTGTGCCACCCATAGTCTAAATTGAGATAAATTTAATTTGTATCTTGTGACAAAACTACTATCAATGTAACACTTTACAATGAACTACCTTTAACTATTTGTCACTTATACATGATATATTCTTAGTTCTTCCAAAGCTCATAAGAATATCTTTACTATCGTACAATGATCATCTTATGAATCATTCTGGTATGTGCTCATAACATTTAGAGCATAGGACATATCTGGATATATACATATCATGGTACAATCGATCAAAATATTCATGTGATTTTACTCACCAAGTGATGAAGCACTTGAATCTTGATATAATCCTTTCCATGCAGCAGGAACCTTTCTTGTTGTTTCCATATTGAACCCTTTCAATATCTCATATATGTACGTCTGGCATAACCATATTAGCGCCTCAATCTATCCATATAGACATTGATGCCAAATATTCTGGTTTTGCCCAAGTCTTTCATCAAAATCCTATTTTAATGAAATTCTTAACTTGTGTCAATAAAAGATACATCATTTCCAATCAACAATATGTACTCTGCATAATGTATTGGAAATTTGTCTCAGCGCTCCCACTTAATTTCTTGCAAATGCAAGCATCTTCATCATCTCCGATGAAATTAAACTCCTTTAACATTTTCATCATGGTGAAGATTCCAACTCTGCTATGCTCACTTCAACTATTGAAGTTTGCATGCTCTTTTAGCACCCTTTGAATTAACAAAACCCTTTGGACCGTTTCATGTACACGTCCTAGGTAACCATTCTATTATAAGAACCTTGTTTTGTTTATTCAACTACCATATACCAAATTATATGTAGTGGTTGCTACATTAATCCTTCAAGACTAAATATCACTATGAAAGATCAAATCTTGTCATAGTCAACTCCTTGAACATTGCCATAAACTTCTTTCCGACATGTCGACTATTTCATAGATGTTAAACATCCATGTATATTTCTTTATAGATCCAAACACGACCGATAGGCTTCACGCCTTTCTGGAGGGTCTTCCAAGTTCAGAAACTTGATTTCTCATGTATGGATACTATCACGGATTCTATGACTTCTTAGTCATTTTATGGAGTCAGGGCCCATCATCGCTTCTTTGCATGCAATCAGTTCATCATTGTCAAAACAATAATGACTTCTGTTTCAAATCTCACTATTTGATTCTTACCGACCCACATGGTTCAATAAGAACTCTATTCTCCAAGATCACACCCTTTGTAATCACGGGGGCCATGAGCATTGTGGCCGCCACCGGGACACTTTCTGGTGCTGCGCTACTTAGCACATATAGCTAAGGTTCAACAACCTTATCAAAGTTCTATTGTCCTCCCACTTGACTTTTCACAAAAAATTCCTTCTCAAGAAACTTGACGTTCCAAGCGACAAACTCTTTTGTCCTCGATGTTATGGAGGAATTCCCAACAAATTCTTTGGGATAACCTACAAAGACGTGCTTATCCGACTTTGGTTGTAAACATTTTACTGATGCACATCATACCAAAATTTAAGAAAAGACAATTCGGGTTTTATCCCAAACCATAACTCATATGGTGTCATTTCAACGGATCACGATGGTGCTCTTTTTAGTGTAAAAGCGGTAGTCTCTAAAGCTTTAATCCTTAAAACATAATGGCAGTTATATAAATGACACCTTTGATCTTACCATGTCAAACAAGGTTTGATTTGATCTGTCGAACATACCATACTCCTGTGGTGTATCGGGAAATGCAAATTCATGGAATAATTCCTGAAATCTTAGGTGTTTGCCTAAACCTGTAACTCAAATATCTTCCTTTATGATGAAATCATAAACTATTTTATTTTCTTGTTAGAATGATTTTTCACTTCATCTTGAAAGTCTTTGAACATTTTTCAAATGTTTCATACTTCTTCCTTATTAAGTAAATATATAAATATATTCACTCAAATTTCTGGAGAAAGCATATGAAGCAAAAAAAGATCCATCGTATATGGCTATACATAATGGACTATGCACATCAGCATGCACAATTTCCAATAAGCTAGTCATCCGTTCCTCTTTGGCCTATGGACGGAGTTTCAATTATCTCGAGGAAAGTTTCACAAGTGTCAATTGATCAAAATCAAAAGACTCCAAAAATCCATCAACATGGAGTTTCTTCATGTTTACTTTCCAATATAATTCAAACAGCGATGTCACCTCATAAGTGATCTTCCAATCATTTGTCTTACGACATTTTAGCAATAATGTTTATGGATGTGATTTCTCCAACTAGACTTGTAAAAGTTCATCCATCCTTTATGGAATACGGTAATCATTTGAACAACTATTGTTCTCGTAATACCAGAACAAAATAACAATTATTAAAACAAATCTCGAAGGCTAGGTTTGACGACCACGAAAAACACAATAACACTTTATTTGTTTTCGATGAACATCATCACTTATTCTCTTGCCAGTTACTTAGGCCATTGCAATTAATGAATTGTGTTGTTCTGTATGACACTTCACACCAACCAATTCGGTATCCAATACCAGTATCTAATACCTCAGAACCACATTGTTTAACAAGCAAGGAATATAGCCATAACATGTATATCTTCTATATACCTAAGTTGGACATCTTCAACCTTTTCTTTTCTGCCAAATATTTCATAGATTCTCTTTCAACAATTCCTTTTCTTTTAAAAGAATCTATCAACATCAATAGTGGTGTCATTCACATGACACATAGTACAAAGTATATATAGTCAAATACTAATACCTTTGGACTTGCACTTTCAAGTGGATCACTGATACGTCCATTTTGCATCACTATTCTATGTCTTAATTCACTATTATTCATTGATATATTTCGTATTGAGAGGTGATACTTATGTTATTTCATCTATTTTTGCATGGTTGGTGACTTTTGGAGCATGGACCGCTACAGTCAGTATTCTAATGGAAAAGGTGTTGTTTGGAGGCAAAATTCGCGAAGATCAGAAAATCCGGGAAAATATACGGAAAATTCTATTTTTCTAAAAGACTCAAGATGCCAGAATATGGAGTGGAGGTGGGCCACAGGGGGCCCACACCACCCCATGGCGCAGGCAAGCCCAGGCCGTGCCAGGGAGTGGTGTAGCCACCCTAGCCCACTCCAGCCTCTCCCCTCTGGCGTATATCATCCCCACAAAACCCTAAGACTCGGGGAGCGACCACAGAAAGATTCCGCCGCCTTTGCGGGGCGGAAAACACCGAGAGAGAAAGATCTCTCCGGCAGACATATTTCTGCCGGGGGAATTCCTTCCCGGAGAGGGGAGATCGTCGCCATCAACACCACCATCAAGCTGGACTTCATCGGGATCATCATCATCACCACCATAATCACCATCAGCACCCTCATCACCATCTCCATATTGATGTAACAATTGGTTGAATCTTGCTATAGTTCATTGGGGAAACTTTCCCGGTGTTGATTACTCTTTGTAGTTGATGCTATTGAGTGAACCATTGAATTATTGTTTATGTTCAGTTTGTTATACATCATTATTCCATCTCTGATCATGATCCATATGATGTCTTGTGAGTAGTTCATTTTGTTCTTGACGACATGGGAGAAGTCTTGTTGTTAGTAGTGGAGTTGTGTTGAGAAAGATTCAATAGATTGTTATTTAAGTTGTGGTGTACTTCTTCTAGTGGTGTCATGTGAACGTCGACTACATGACACTTCACCTATATGGGCCTAGGGGAATGCATTGTGTATTTGGCTACTAATCGTAGGGGTTGCCGGAGTGACAGAAACCTGAACCCCATTAGGAAACCATTGCACAAGGGACGTAAGGGTCTTAGAGTTTAAAGTTGTGGTTAGGTTTTACCTTAATTACTTTCTTGTACTTACGGATGTTTGCAAGGGGGTTTAATCACAAGTATGTATTAAGTCTTGGATGGGACGGTACATTAGCACAGGTTCAGCCACACAACACTTCACAAGCTAGAGAAGATTAATCGACTATATGAAGCGAAAGCACTTGACAGTCTTCCCATGTGTCCTCGAGAACGTTTGGTCATCTATAGAAATACAACCGGCTTGTCCTTTGCTGCATAAAGGATTGGGACACTTGCTACATTCATTCTTACTGTCTTTTGTTTACTCGTACTTTGTTTACTTGCTTTATCGAAAACCCCTAAAAATCCGTTTGCTAAGTATTTGTAGAGAATTCCTGACCCATACCACTAGCCAGCACCTTCTGCTCCTCGTTGGGTTCGACACTCTTACTTATCAAAAATACTGCGATACACCCCCTATACTTGTGGGTCATCAAGACTATTTTCTGGAGCCGTTGCCGGGGAGTGAAGCGCTATTGGAGTGTGGAACTGGTAAAGGAAACTTCTACTGTGAGTATTGTTTACTTCTGCTAGTTGCTTTATTTTCGTTATGGATAATTCGTTGAGTTTCTTATTTGGTAATGCTACTACCACTGCTAAGGTAGTAGATAAGCCACCACCTGCTAAGAAAGATGTTTTCAAAATACCTACAAGAATTATTGATCGTGTTATGGATAACTGTTATGTTGGGGATGGAACTGTCCATCCCGGTGATTATTTACTCTTTATACATGAATTATGCGGGTTGTTCAAGTGTGCAGGTATTACTACAGATCAAGTTAAGAAGAAGTTATTCTCATTATCACTGAAAGGAAGAGCTGAGGAATGGTATAAGCTGCTGAAGAATGGTCAAGCTCTGGAATGGGAGGAAATAGTGCCTCTCTTTTACTCAAAGTTTTATCCTCCTAGTGAGATTCGTAAAGATCGGAATCAAATATACAACTTTTGGCCTCTTGATGGAGAAAGTACAGCTCAAGCTTGGGGGAGATTGAAGTTACTAATGCTCAAATGTCCCATTCATGAGCTCCCCAACAATATTATTATCAACAACTTTTATACAAGGCTCCCTCTACATGACAAGGATTTATTAGATGCTTCTTGTGCTGGATCATTCACTCGTATGGAAGAAGAAGCTAAATGGGACCTTCTAGATCGTATTCAAGACAATGCTGAAGCTTGGGAGAATGACAAAGGTAGAAAGTCAGGTATAAATCATGATTATGAATGCATTGAATCTTTTATGGGAACTGATGACTTTCAAAATATTAAAAATGCTTATGGTCTAGACTCTCAAGCTATTGCTTCTTATTTTAAGGCTTTTGCTTCCTACATTGAAGTGCCTAAAAAGAAGTGGAATAAGTATCATGAACCTTATAAAGATGTTGCTAAGAGTGTTCCTGCAAGAAATACTGAAGTTTATACTGCTAATCATGTTTTACCTAAACCTTATATTGAGAAAATGCCTTTTCCAGTTAAGGTAAAGGAACATTCTATGATAGCTAGTATGGTTAATGAAAGTATGAGTAAAGCTATTGAACCTAATAAACAAATGGTTGATGAACCTATTGTAGCAAATTTGAAAGACTTTGTTGCTAAATATGAAAAAGAGGGACACACTATCCTTTGTAAGGATACCTCTAATATTGTTTCACAAAGTAGTGTTATGAGAGCTAGTATTCCTGTGTTTTCTGTTAGAATAAGTGATCATTGCTATGATAGTCCTTGTGATAGCTATATTGTTAAGTTTATGCATGATACTGAAAGTTATTATGAGAAAGGGAAAAGTGTTCTTATGCATCTTAATAATATCAAGTTTCCCCGTTTTATGCTGAAAGTTTTTATGTTGCACTTCTTTTGCCTTCTTATGCAAGTTGCCTTTGGTTTCAATAACTTGTTTGTTTACAAAATCCCCTTGCATAGGAAGTGGATTAGACTTAAATGTGTGTGTATGTTTGCTTCTTAATGCTCTCTTTCACTTCAAATCATATCCCTATGAGAGCTTTTTCAAAATTATCATGTCCATCTTAATGGCTATAAAGAAAGAGCTTTATGGGAGACAACCCAATTTGTTTTTGCTTTCAGTTTGTTTTTGTTTCTTTGAGTCTTGGAAGTTATTACTTTGGTAATAACCGCTCTTTATCCGTTTTGTTTGGTTTTTGTGTCAAGATCAACCTCTAATGAGAGAGAAGTAAGATTTGGGGAAGTTGCTGTCCCGAAACAGATTTTTTGTGCTTCACCATAAAAATTCGTGAGAGATCTCTGTATGTCGGATTGAGCTGTAAGTTTTTGTGCTTCTGACCCAGGTTGTTATTTAACTTTCGTTAGTTTTGCACTTTTCGACTTGAGAAACAGAAGATTTTCGAAAAAATTGATCTTTACCTGCTGGTCTGTTTTGATAGATTTAGCCAATCTTGCATTTGCTTCTTTATTCGATTTCCTTTTTGAATTCTTTTTGGGTTTTCGGAAGGAGTTGCTACAGTAGCTTTTGTTTTGATGGTTTTCAGTTGAAGTTGGACTCAAAAGGTTTTATTACTTCACTTATACTAATGTTGCTAATAAGAATTGTGTGAAGTTTTCTGTGAAAGAAATTTCCAGGAAAGTGGAAATAATGGTGTAATAAGGAAGAGAAAGGTTTTATGACTCCAATAATAAGTCTATGAAGATGAAGATATTGATGATTAAAGTGGTGACTCCGGAAGGATCCACTAAATACCAAATTCAGAGACCTGCAGAGTCTGTTTCCAACTAGGTAACAGTTCTGGTAAGAAAAGCTCCACGAAAATACAATCCAACTATATTTTTGCAGTTTTCAGTCAATAAGGAAACCTACGAAGCGAAAAAGGGACGGAAACGGAGCCAGGGTGGCCCACACCACCCCATGGCACGGGTCCACCCCTGGCCGTGCCACCAGGTGGTGAGGCCACTCTGGACTCCGCCTCCGACTCGTTTTCTCCCAGTACCTTCCTTTTGATATGAAACTTCGTAATATCTAACCCCCCCGGATCCCCCGAGGTTCGTATATCGTGCTTTCGTCGTGTTTTTGTTTCGATCTGTTTCTGTCAGGACATACTCTTTGAGAGCTTAGAAGCACAATGGTGTTTGCCAAGGATAAAGGGAAGGAGCCCATGGAGGAAGACCTCCAAGACCCTAGGAAGGAGAAGGAGATCAAGAGTGAAGGTGAAGAGGAGAAAGGCCAACATCCGCACACCGGCACCACCATTGCAAGCATTGGAGTGGTGAAACCTACCAAGATCAGAAGGACTGCATGGATGCAGACTGGGGGGAAGTTCCCCGTCACAGTTTGGCTCCAAGGTCACTTCCTCCACACACACCAAGAATCCCTTCCATACCTTCATCCATAACCATGCAGGAAAAGAAGACTCCAAGAGGGAAGAACAGAAAAAGAATCACGAGAGCTGGGATCCACGAACTGAAATGATCACGAGCCATATTGAGCATAACTCGGAGTTGATTCGTACTCTCACCTTCGAGATTGAGGACTTGGGGAAACTGATCAGAGAGCTCATCGAGAGGATACCACCACCACCAAAGGAGTAATTCGTCATCAGGTTTGGCATCCCCTTGGTTTGTTCCAAGCTTGGGGGAGTGCCGCGGTATCACATCACTATCTTCTATCTTTTTACTTTATTAGTAGAGTCATATCATGAATAGAGGAGTTATTATGTAGTATGGTTTGCATTATGGAAGTGTCCCCTCTCTCGTTAGATTTGTATCCCTTGGTGTGAGTTTCCATTATGGAGTACTAATGAGAAGTTCTATCATTTACTCTTTTGCATAGCTTATATTAGTTTTCAATTTGTGGTTATATGATTGATCTTGTTGTTTGTATTGGTAGCACTTTGGGATCTTTGAGTTAATTTAGTTGGTTTTGGCAAACCTGGATCGGTCAGTAGAAACACCCTTTTTGAGAGTTGAAAAAAAAAGATAGAAGTACTCGAGAGAAAAATAATTTCATCATCTTTCTTTCTTGATTTTCTCATAAGTCTAGTATTCTCTAGTTAAGATCTTTTGTGCTTCCAAGGAAGATTGCATGTTTGTCTTTATCATTTGTATGTTTGTTTGTTTCCTTGAACTCTTGTACTTGCTACCCAGCCTTGCTAGCCAAAAACCTGTACTGAGAGGGAATTCTTCTCGTGCATCCACCTCCTTTAAACCAAAACCTTTGCCATTTGTGTCCACCATACCTACCTAGTAGCATTATTGCTATTCCAAGTAAATTCCTGTTTTTATCTACCTCCCAAATTGAACTTGTTATGAGAAAGTTAGTGATTAAAGCTCTCATGAACTTGATGGCACACTTTATTTTCCGCACTTAATAAACCTGAACCATTGTGAACTCTCCATGAAAGTTATATGCTGGCAAATTATAGGCTGGGGATTAGCAGAACCGTGCTGTCACGGGGAACGCTTTCAACACTTGTAAATATATACCTAGTTGATACCTTGCTCTTTTGTTTGCGGATGTCGTCGGTGTGAAATAAAAGGGGAGCTTGTAAGTCCATGGAGTTATGTATGTGTGTTAGAGAAACGCCTGGGCCGCTGGTCTAATCCATGCTGACATAGTGGAAACCTATAGCGTAACCATAATGATATCTATGAAGCATTCTTCTTATAAAAAAAGAGAGAGATAGCTATTGAGAAAAAGAAAAGAAAAGAGATACTATGAAAAGAGTAAAGAGAGAAAAAAAGGGCACCATTTTCCCATGGTAAATAAGAAGATTGCTGAGATACTCATTGTCTGCTTGCCTTGTCATTTTGATATGGGGATTCTTCCGTATCATCGGGCAAGGGGTACCCCGTTGGCGGTTCTTAATGATACGCACATACTTACGATGACAAGAACTTACCGGTAACTAAAGTTGAGTAGCATGAGGAGCGGCCCTCGTACTCAAGGGACTTGGGATCTTCAGTTTATAGTCTGTCAAGCATATAACTCAGATTGGACCTCACTTTAACCTTAATCACCTAAAGATGCCTATGATAGGGTCAATGAGAGCTGAAAGCTAGTAAGTATCATAATTTTTGGGAGCTCTTTATGAGACTTGTATTCCCTGCTTCCCTCTTTGAAGGGCCCTTTCTTTTACTTTGTAGTTGAGTCAGTAAACCTACTCCTTTCTATCTCGGCAAGTATTTTGAGTTGATGTGTTTCATTCATTCATATGATGATTTATTCAATCATGTTTCTTATGTTCCTTGCTTTGTGCATTTCTCTTATCTTGATGTTTACTACTTTGAAAGCTTTCTTTGAAAACCAGCTATTTGTGAACTCCAGCAAATTATCAACTATTCCTCGACCAAGAGCTAAGTTTGCCATTACCAATGATGATTTACTCTATGTATCTTTATTGTGTTTCCTTTACTCATTGCAAGTTGAGTTGTATAATAGTGAGTTGTCTTCTATTATGATCTATGTATTTGATGAATGTGATGCTTCTTGTCCGTATTCTTTTATCGACTCTTCACTCCACAAACCTGAGGTCATGTTTATTGAGCTTAGTTTCGCTTGGGGACAAGCGAAGTCTAAGCTTGGGGGAGTTGATACATCCATTTTGCATCACTATTCTATGTCTTAATTCACTATTATTCATTGATATATTTCGTATTGAGAGGTGATACTTATGTTATTTCATCTGTTTTTGCATGGTTGATGACTTTTGGAGCATGGACCGCTGCAGTCAGGATCTTGATGGAAAAGGTGCTGTTTGGAGGCAAAATTCGCGAAGATCAGAAAATCCGGGAAAATATACAGAAAATTCTATTTTTCTAGAAGACTCAAGATGCCAGAAGATGGAGTGGAGGTGGGCCACAGGGGCCCCACACCACCCCCATGGCGCGGGCAAGCCCAGGCCACGCCAGGGAGTGGTGTGGCCACCCTGGCCCACTCCAGCCTCTCCCCTCTGGCGTATATCACACCCATGTAACCCTAAGACTCAGGGAGTGACCATAGAAAGATTCTGCCACCTCTGCGGGGCGGAAAATACCGAGAGAGAAAGATCTCTCCGGCAGACAGATTTCTGCCGGGGGAATTCCTTCCCAGAGAGGGGAGATTGTCGCCATCAACACCACCATCAAGCTGGACTTCATCGGGATCATCATCATCACCACCATCATCACCATCAGCACCCTCATCACCATCTCCATATTGCTGTAACAATTGGTTGAATCTTGCTATAGTTCATAGGGGAAACTTTCCCGGTGTTGCTTACTCTTTTTAGTTGATGCTATTGAGTGAACCATTGAATTATTGTTTATGTTCAGATTGTTATACATCATTATTCCATCTCTGATCATGATCCATATGATGTCTTGTGAGTAGTTCGTTTTGTTCTTGAGGACATGGGAGAAGGCTTGTTGTTAGTAGTGGAGTTGTGTTGAGAAAGATTCAATAGATTGTTATTTAAGTTGTGGTGTACTTCTTCTAGTGGTGTCATGTGAACGTCGACTACATGACACTTCACCTATATGGGCCTAGGGGAATGCATTGTGTATTTGGCTACTAATCGTAGGGGTTGCCGGAGTGATAGAAATCTGAACCCCCGTTAGGAAACCATTGCACAAGGGACGTAAGGGTCTTAGAGTTTAAAGTTGTGGTTAGGTTTTACCTTAATTACTTTCTTGTACTTACGGATGTTTGCAAGGGGGTTTAATCACAAGTATGTATTAAGTCTTGGTTGGGACGGTACGTTAGCACAGGTTCACCCACACAACACTTAGCAAGCTAGAGAAGATTAATCGACTATATGAAGCGAAAGCACTTGACAGTCTTCCCATGTGTCCTCGAGAACGTTTGGTCATCTATAGAAATACAACCGACTTGTCCTTTGCTGCATAAAGGATAGGCCACTTGCTGCATTCATTCTTACTGTCTTTTGTTTACTCGTACTTTGTTTACTTGCTTTATCGAAAACCCCTAAAAATCCGTTTGCTAAGTATTTGCAGAGAATTCCTGATCCATACCACTAGCCAGCACCTTCTGCTCCTCGTTGGGTTCAACACTCTTACTTATCGAAAATATTGCGATACACCCCCTATACTTGTGGGTCATCAATCACCATCATCAAATGTTTGGTGTTCTTCAAAAACCCATTCTTTAGTAATCTAGTAGTGTAGTAAACATTTTACTTACATCTCCTATTCATCCTTATCATGAAAAGTTTCATGATCAAGCTACTATAGCCTATAAGTAAGAATCGCGAGTATAATGTTAGTTCCCAATACCTTTTGGGAGATCCGGATGCCTAGCATCTCCATCCTTCACAAATTCTCATACAATATGAGAATATGTATTTTGCTAAATTATACTCTATCATAATGCAACCAAAAACATTGTTTCAGATATCACAATATCTTCCACACATGATGGTTTCTAAAACAATTTTTCAGCTCCTAGATAATCTTGATATTAAAACAACTTTTGAATATCAATAATCATGGAGGCAAACATGATACTTTAGATACTAACATTGGAATTCTTACTCTTGATTTAATACTACTTATTAAACTTCATGGAGTAAATAGAGTTTGCTGAAAGTTTGCAATAGGACTTCTAAACTTTAAATTGACATTCAAAACAATACGATACCAGTTCGTAAAGTAAATATCCAGAATTCTGTAGTTCTATTATCTCAATTAAAATGAAGCATAAGGTAGTGAACAGATGCCAATGACTACAACAAATTATGCAAATTCACTTCGATTTAGTTTATGACAAATTGAGTTCGACTAATCCAAATTAGAAATGAACTCCCACTCAAAAACGACATCCCTCGTGCCTTTTTGGTGATTACATGAACCAAATACACTACACCAAGTCCGGTCATCACGTGAGTCGGTGTAGCTTCAAAGGAGAGCATCTATATGGGCATCATATCAACTATATGACTCATGCGTAACCTTTTTCCGTGTTCCGAGGCCATGTCTGTACATGCTAGGCTCGTCAAGTAAGAACCTTAGTATCCGCGTGTGTAAAACTATCTTACACCCGTTGTATGAAAGCGCGGAGTCGAGTACACCCGATCATCACGTGATGTCTCGAAACACGATCCATAGAACGGTGCATACTCAAGGAAGAACACATTTTATCTTGATATCTAAATGAGGGATCATCTTACAATGCTATTAAAAGCGCCAAACTAGCAGTATAAGATGTAAACATCTAATGTGTAAAGTGATATGATATGGTCCATGCATTTGATCTCTATCATTTGCATCGTGGTATGATCTCTATCATTCCTTTGTGTGTAAGGCCAAGGTCTATGGAACTTACACATTAAGTATGTTGTAAGAGTATCTACCATACATCTACATACAACATTACCATATCAATACACTAGCCCAGCAACAATCTAAACTAGACTCCTCTAATTTATCCATTGCAAGTTTTATGTGGATTAGGGCTTTCAGAGATAGAACCGGTCTTACCTACGAACATGGAACCACAACGAGGATAACCAAGTTATTAGCAACTTGTTGTAAATCAGATATTGACTATAGTAGGAGAGACAGACACCCGCTAGCCACTTATGCAAAACTAGTTGCATGTCTGTCGTGGAACCGGTCTCATGTACGATGACATGTAAGGTTGGTCCGGGTCGCTTCATCCCACTATGCCACCAATATACAAAATACATGAAAGAAGCAATAACATGATCATCATCACCCACATATAAACATATGTGTACTACCCATGCAAAGCACCTACGCATAGATCAGGCTCTGATACCACTGTTGGGTTCGCAGCATAGAAAATAAAAAAATTCCTACGATGGGAACTATACACCAAGATCTATCTACTAGATACAGAGCAACGGGTGGATATACATCCATAGAGAACTTACCCTCGAAGATATCAAAGCTTTGTTAATGAGATGGAACTCGTGGATGATGTAGTCGTACACTTGCTGATCTCAAGATCGTGATGAAGTCCAGTAGGTCCGGCTCCAGCACGTCCATCAGATCCAGCTCTAGCAAGTCCAGCACCACAAAGCAGTGGTGCATCCGTGATTGCACACACGTCCGGTACCCCGACAACCTCCGTCCCTCGCTCCAGCAAAGCAGCGGAAGCAGCAACTCCTTTTCAGATAAAGCCACCGGGAAGATGTATCTTGCTAATCCGAGACCATGGGGAATAACTAGAGGGGGAGAGAGATCCTTCACGAGGAGGTGTGTGTTGTGAGGAGGAGAGGGGGGCCTTTTATAGGGAAGAGGGGAGGCACCCAATGGCCATGGCGTGGCAGCCATGGTGGTGCCCCCACCTCTTCCACAATCATGTGGGTGGAGCTCCCACTCCCATAAAAAGCCTCCACTCAAAATTCCACTCACGCATGCATTAAATTTCCACCAAATTTAATGCAAGCTCTCATTAAATAAAACTATTTTATTCAGAATTTTGTTAATTACATTAATTAACAAACATTCATAAAAACCCCTGCAACATTTCAATATCACATGTTGAACCAATTTCAGCAATTTCACCCGAAACAGTTTCGGTGTCTATTGAAATAATTCCAGCGCTTTCTTAAATTTTTATCTGAAACATATTTGCTCCAAATGGCGTCGGTATCCCATAAGTGTGTCACCCTACGGTTCGTGAATAATGCAGACATGACCGAGACCCCTCTCCGATCAATAATTAGCAGCGGGACCTGGAGATCCGTACTGACTCCCACATATTCAACAATGACTCTTGTGATCGTGTGAACCTTTAACGTCATAACTAAATCCCTTTGTCTCGCGATATATTACATGTCCGAGATTCGATCATCGGCATCCAAATACCTAGGTTGATCTCGTTACCGACATGCACTCTTTTCTCGTTCCTGTGATATAACATTCTAGTGATCACATCACTTGCTTGCAAGCTATTTCAATGTGATATCACCGAGAGGGCCCAAAGTATATCTATTCGTCATCGGGATGGACAAATCCCACTCTTTATCCATGAGCCTCAACATAACACCTTCATAGCATTGAACCCACCTTTATAGTCACCCTGTTATAGTGTGACGTTTGATGTTATCAAGATACTCTTCTGGTGTTAGCAATTAACATGATCTCATGGTCTAAGGACTAAGATTACTTCGTATGATGTTATAGCAATATAAACATAATGACTCTGATCGTAATGCTATACTTCGGATGAATGTTCATCACATCATTTCATAAATGCTGCGACCTTGTTATTAACAACATCCAATGTCCATGATCAGGAAACCTTGATCATCTTGTTAATCAACGAGCTAGTCTATAAGAGAGGCATAACTAGGAACCTTTTGTTTGTTTATTAAACACACATGTATTGGCATTTCCAATCAATAGAATTCTAGCATGCAAAATAAACATTTATCATAAACATGGAATAAGATAATAACCACTTTATTATTGCCTCTCGGGCATATTCCCTTCAACTCCCACACGGGGGATTTTATTATTTGCCAGAGTGGATTTTTCAGTTTTATTATAGATCAATGCATTTGTGTTATATAGTCTCAAAAGCCACACCTTGATGACCCACAGACATTCAAGTTGGGTGTGGTGATGCAATTGTTTCTGTCACACTGCAGGTTCACCATCTCCATGTGGTAGTTGCATATTCTAGGGGCTATCTGGGCTTTCTGTCCAACATGGTTGTATGACACAAATGGATTCCCTACAGATCAATGCATTTGTGTTACGTAGTCTCAAAAGCCACACCTTGATGACCCACACACATTCAAGTTGCGTGTGGTGATGCAACTGCTTCTGTCACACTGTAGGTTCACCATCTCCATGTGGCAGTTGCATATTCTAGGGGCTCTCTTGGATCTCTGACCAACATGGTTGTTTGACACAAATGGAGTCCATATAGATTAATGCATCTGTGTTATGTAGTCTCAAAATCCACACCTTGATGACGCACACACACTCAAGTTGGGTGTGGTGATGCAACTGCTTCTGTCACACTGCAGGTTCACCATCTCCATGTGGCAGTTGCATATTCTAGGGGCTCTCTGGGATTTCTGTCTAACATGGTTGTATGACACAAATGGAGTCCCTACAGATCAATGCATTTGTGTTATATAGTCTCAAAAGCCACACCTTGATGACCCACAGACACTCAATTTGGGTGTGGTGATGCAACTACTTCTGTCACACTACAGGTTCACCATCTCCATGTGGCAGTTGCATATTCTAGGAGCTCTCTGGGAATTCTGTCCAACATGGTTGTATGACACAAATGGAGTCCCTACAAATCAATGCATTTGTCTTATCTAGTCTCAAAAGCCACACCTTGATGACCCATAGATAATCAAGTTGGGTGTGGTGATGCAACTGCTTCTGTCACACTGCAGGTTCACCATCTCCATGTGGTAGTTGCATATACTAGGGGCTCTCTGGGCTTTCTGTCCAACATGGTTGTATAAAACAAATGGAGTCCCTACAGATCAATGCATCTGTGTTATGTAGTCTCAATAGCCACACCTTGATGACCCACACACACTCAAGTTGGGTGTGGTGATGCAACTGCTTTTGTCACATTGCAGGTTCACCATCTCCATGTGGCAGTTGCATATTCTAGGGGCTCTCTGGGGTCAAATGGAGTCCCTAGAGATCAATGCATTTGTGTTATATAGTCTAAAAAGCCACACCTTGATGACCCACAAACACTCAAGTTGGGTGTGGTGATGCAATTGCTTCTGTCACACTGCAGGTTCAGCATCTCCATGTGGCAGTTGCATATTCTAGGGGCTCTCTAGGCTTTCTGTCCAACATGGTTGTATGACACAAAAGGAGTCCCTATAGATCAATGCATCTGTGTTACGTAGTCTCAAAAGCCACACCTTGATGACCCACACACACTCTAGTTGGGTTTGGTGATGCAACTGCTTCTGTCACACTGCAGGTTCACCATCTCCATGTGGCAGTTGCATATTCTAGGGGCTCTCTGGGATTTCTGACCACCATGGTTGTTTGACACAAATGGAGTCCCTAGAGATCAATGCATCTGTGTTATGTAGTCTCAAAAGCCACACCTTGATGACCCATCTGTGTTATGTAGCAGATCGAGTCGGTTACACATTAGGGTTTCCCTTTGAACTTTCTATCTTAAGCTTCTTCTTGTCTCGCAAGCAATCAAGAGTTCGTGGGCCACTCAAATTCTCCATTGGGCCTTGGCAACGCCCTGGGCTTCTGCCGTATCTGGATCATATATACCAAACTCAAGTACTTGCAGGGTATACCCATGTCATTAGCCCCTGAGTGTCTAGTGGAATCGCAGATTCGACTAGAGACTTTATGAAGTTTTTCGAGTGCATGACTGAGCATTTTCGAGTGTCCTGTTTGTGTCATAGGGATTGATGATATACGTGCCTAATTTAACCGATGTATCAGTATCAGTTAACTGCCTTAGGGTAAAACAACGCAATCTACTCAAACTCGAGTCCCCGAGCTCGAATTCGGAAAAGTGCTGGCATAATTCGACTCAGGCCGCGGAGGTCTTACATGAGTCGAATTCCAGTGTATAAGTGTGAGCACTCGACACGTCCGTCAAGTCATGTTCATCGCACCTGTAGGTACAGATATATTTCTGGTAATGCGTAGCAGATGCGTTGCTAGGACTTATTCAGGTCTTATCTTCACGTTGTAAGCGCGGCATCCAAATTTTTTGTCATCGTAGAGATGATTCGGGTGGCCCAGGAGACGTAGTCTCTTTGTAGGGAAAATAAGAGGCGAAATCGCCATAATATTCAAGTGTGGATGTTATCAACACACAGTATAATGTACCAGAAAAATAATCATAGGGTGCACGACCAGCGCTCCCTATGGGAGTAGCCCCCGAGTGCCTACTCGAGTCGTAGACTCGAGTGGGGACTAAAAAACATTTGCGACTGCTGTCGTATTTTGTTGCTTGTTTCACTCGAATATGCTTTCAGCGCTCCCTATGGGAGTAACCCGCAGTTCAAAGTCGAATCGATGATTCGAGTAAAGGGTTTATCTTGAATGTTCGTATACCTGCATAAATCTTTCGGGTGCACGGCCAGCGCTCCTGTTAGGAGTAGCCCTCGAGTGCTTGGTTGAGTCGAAGACTCGAGCAAGGACTAAAGTAGTCGAAATCTTCAGCTGCTGGAAATCAATGACGTCAGTGCTGACGATGTGATGACCTCGGTTGCCCGTGTGAGCGGCTTTGACGGGACGTGACAAGTGGTGGGTCCCACTTTCTGAATTTGATTTGACCGGGCGTGCATAATCTTCTGTTTTAACTGCGTCTCCTTGATTTCCACGCGTAATGGGAATAGTTGGGGGACGGTTCGTGCTTCAGCTTCGCCACGTGTCGATGGTGATGTGCACCACACGTGTAGTAGGGTTTCTGCCGGCCGTTGGATGGTGTCTGCAAGGAGGTTAAGTAGCAGCACAGCTGCGGTAATTTTCCCATCTGTCTTCTTTGCTCGTGCCTCCATTGCCATTGCTACTGCTCTCTGCTTCCTTGCGCACTTCCTCTTTGCGACACTGGATGAACTCTGTGTCTTCCGTTCTCACCGCCATCGGAATATGGGCAAGAAGAAAGGAGGCGCCGTCGCTGGATCCGCGACCACCATTGTCACCACCAAGAAGAAGGGCGGTACCGTCACCGTGGGCACCAGTGCCGACAGTGCTGGGAAGAAGAAAGGTGCTGGCACCCGCATCACCAATGGCGCCTGGTGGGCGTCCATCATCAAGCCCGCCGAACTGCATCTTCATCGTCGAGATGGAGTTCTTCCTCCCGCGGAAGACGACTCGTGAGTGCCCGGTGAGGAGATAATCCCTTGTCCTCCTCCGGGTTTCCGGGTGATGTTCCTTGCGTTCATCATCCGAGGTCTTTCTCTCCCTCTACATCCTTTCTTTCGCGGTCTCCTTTGTTTCTATGGGCTCCAACTTCACCAGCTGTCCCCAAATTCCATTCTCCACATCTCCTACTTCATTACTCTTTGCGAGTGCTGGCTTGGAATCGAGCCGCACTTTGGCCTCTTCAAGAGGCTTTTTAAGCTGAAACGCCAGTCGGTGTCCGGTTCGGTAGTCTATGACGTAGGAGGTTGTGGGATCCATGTCGACTACTCTATCACATATTGTTCCATCAAGCTCACCACGTCCGTCCAAGGGTAGAGGGACAAGTGGTTCTACATCCATGATCAGAAGGCCGACGGAGAGCACTACGGACTCATGCCCTTTGATGGCGACTTGCAAGAGGAGGCGCTCCTAGAAGAATGTCATTATGCCCGGCGAGTCCGAGGAAACAGAAGTGTTGTATAAGCACGTCTGCGACCTCGAAAACCGCATAGGCAAGGAATAAGGTGGCGCTGCCCTCATTCGCACCTAGTTGCGCCGCCACGTCCAGCATCTACAGGCCAGAGTGCACCCTATGTTCCGCTGGACTGGTGCTGATGATGTCACTCGTGTGTCTGCCGAGGGCATTTCTGCAGGTGAGGTGGATAAGAGGGTGTGACTGGTGACCAAATACACTGCCAAGGAGGTTCTCCCAGGCAAACCGGTCGTGCCTCCTTTCGACGCCTCTAACCCTCCACCTGAGGTAGAACTGTAATGTGAAGTAGTTTCCGTTTTCGATTGCCTTTATGATGCTTTGATATATAATGTTGTATCTTCTGAATGCAGGACTGGAAGGTGTCTCCCAATTTGCCCCCTCGTCCTGAAGGGGTTATCCCTCGCGAAGTGGATGAAGAGGACGAGTTGGAATTGACTGTCCCAATTGAAGAGGAGGAGGGAGCCCCCGAGTCCAGTGACCAGGACACTCGCAAGCGTTCCCGCAGCAAGGACTCAGATGCCTCGTCGTTGATGATTCCAGAAGGCCCTTCTGTTGTTGCAGAGGAGCCAATCCCCGCCGTTCCTGTGTGCTCCATGGCTCCTCCTGCCTGGAAGAAGCTGCGACTGCCGAAGGAGTCGTCGGAGTCGGAGGAGCAATCCTTTGACCTTGATAAATCTAGCTAGTGAGTTCTGCATTCGCGACCTCGTTTTGGTTTCTTTTTGGAGTTGCTTTTTTTCCTGAAGTTTTTGCTTGTTGTGTTTTGTAGTCGAGCGGCTTCGTCGTCTTCTGACGACGTCCAATTTGTGAAGGAGTCCGGAGTCGCAGACTCCAAGGCCAAGGAAGTGGCCGAACGGTCTTCTTCTCCTCCATTGGCAGCCCACTCCTGGCACAATTCGTCGAGTTCCCCGCATGCTAGGGAACACTAGATGGTTGCCCGGATGACTGGGTGATAGTCATCTTCGGAGTCTCTGGAGGATCATGTAAGCGTCCTTTTGCTGTTTTGGCAGTTGAATTTATACTTGGTGTTGTTGCTAAACTTTTGTTTTCTTCTGATGTAGCTTATCATGAAGTAAGCTGCTCGTCTGGCGGAGCAAGTCCTTCTCATGGGTCGGCAGCACGCTCTGCTGGACAATAGCCACTGCGTTGTCGAAGGTGAGTTTTTTACTTCGTCTTTGTCTTCGTGAATTTTTTGAATTCGATTGATGATACACCATGTGCATTGTTGTTGAGCACAATGAACTACTTCATCGTGCTGCTGCACTCAAGAAGATGCTTGCTGCGGCAACAAAGAACCGTGATGAGGCAATCGCAGCTCTGGAGGAGTCGCGAAAGCGAGAAGAGGATCTCCGCGCTTCCACTGCTGAGAGGGAGAAGTTGTTCGAGGAACAACTTTTCTCTATTGCCAAGTCCCTCTCAGGTATTCTTTCAGCTCGATTTTACATTTCTCTTTTGCTTTGACATGTGGTTGTTGTACTAACACTTTTGAGTATGCAGATGCCAGCGGCCTGAGCTTTGACGCCCAGTCTCTGCGTCGCGCAGATGCATTGGCAGGCGCCATCACTGCAGTCGAAGACCGTAGTGTTTCCCTCCAGGAGACGATGAGGAAGGCCAAGGATGTGGTCAGTCGCATCTGCGAGGATTTAACTCCTAAGGCCGGGCTGATCGACAACCTTGGAGACCTAGTGGAATCCCTCGCTGGAGGTATTCTCGCGGACTTCAGGAACTCGCAGCGTTCTGTCGGTGCCACCATGGCACACGCGATGGTGCAAGCCCATGGCGTGGAGATGGACCCCGCCGCTATTTCCGAGGCGATGCCTATCGACACTGGAGGCCAGCAGCTAGTGTTTGCTCCCTTCACCAGTAGCTGTGCTAAATATGGTCCTCAACTTATGGAGACAGTCGTTGTAGCACCCGATAAAATCACTACTAGAAAATCACTGTGTTTTTATTTTGTGCATCATCATGACCACATGCTCATGTCATCATGCCACATAGCATTTGAGCATCATCATGTCATCCTGCCTATAATTGGCTAAAACTATTTTCTAAAAGCCTACCTTTGTTTTCTAAATAACTCTTGTCTTTATTTAAAATTATAAAATCGGTCCTTCCGGATATTTTATTTGTCTAGAAACTATTTGCAAAAGTATTTTGCATAAAAATAAATAAACAAATAAAATAAAGACTATTTTTGTTAGGGGAGCCAGCCAGCCAGGCCAGTGGCCCAGCTAGCCAGCTACTACCCCGACCCAACCCAAAACAAACCAAACCCTAGAAATCCTACCCTAGACCTAATCCTACCCTAGAAATCCTACCCTAGCCCATCGCCCGCACACCCCCCATGTCGTTCTTGTTGCACTCAACGTGCCCTAGCCCCACCTAATCCCATCACCACCTACTGCTAGTCCCCAAACCCGTGCCCCTCTCCTCGATCTCCAACCGCCGCCTCTCCGCCGCGGCCTCCTCTGTGCGCCCCCAAACAGAGCGTCGTCGTCTTCTCCTCGCGCCCGTGTGGCCTTGTCGAGCCCGTCTCCGTTGGGCCCCGCGCAAGCCTTGCTGCCGCCTGCTGTGAGCCTGGCCTCGCCAGGAACCTCCTCTGCCCGCCTCCTCGTCCTGGGCCCTGATCGCCTCAGCCATGGCGCTCCGCGGCTTCCTCTCGAACCACCGCCACCGCTAGCGTCTCCGGCGCCCGCGACCCGTGCTTGCCCCGTGCTCCTGAGTCCTGCCTTGCCACCGGCCATCCCGCCTCTGCCCTATCGAGTCACGCCTCCTGCAGAGCAACAGCCGCCGTCACCACCCGCTTCCCGCGTGACCCCGCCTCGCCCCGCTGGCCGCGTCCTCGAGCGTCGCTAGTCGCCGCGCCCCGTCGTCCTCCATGCCCTCGCGCAAGCTCGCCCTAGACCGCCTCATCTCTGCTTCCTCCTTGAGGGCCCTTGCCTGCAAGCGCCTGAGTTTCTCGTCCAAGTTCATGTATCGGTTTGGTGCCAAACCTTGCTGCTGGTCCTCTCTAGTGCTTGAGCTGATGCGATGTGTGGTGAGATGGTCTTGGATGGAATGGTGCGGTGCCACCTGAAGGACACCACCAAGAATCGTATCGATGACAAGATGTTCTCTGTCGAGACCATTCCGTAGCTACAAGTGTTGCACTGCCAAGTCTATTGTCGACAACTAAGGCAGGAAGCCCCAAGATCTCCATCAGAGAACTTGGAGGCGATGACGCTGGTTCGACAAGGCCCCGTTCCAGAAGTCCAAAGACCGATCCCGGCGTGCCCGAACCCCGCCGAACACCAAGACCCTCGAAACCCAAGATCTTCGAACCCCAATGTGTGACCTATCTTAACCCTCCCTATTTTCATAATATGTGATATAATTGTGCATCTTAAATTGTTCATGATCGCATACATATTCGTTGTTTGGGGGTATTTTCTCGATTCACCTGATAATGAAATATGGAGACTATATCCGTCTATTCTAGTCTTATATCGGCTCCATTTAAAGTTGTGTAGCAAACCGATGCTATGTTTTGCCATGTTAAGCCAACATTTAAATTGTGGGGTACCTAAACAACATGAACCTTTTAATTAAATGTCGGGACCTCGGTTTCGCTTAATATTGCCTAATTGCATTGCACCTTTGCCATGTCATACATCATGCCGGATCTTCTGCCATAGTATTAAATAGTGTATCTGGTATTTCTTCTACTGCTTTGCTTCTTCACGGATTAGGCTGTTGAGTGGATGCGAGTGTCGACCCGATCTCCAAATGAATCTTCGGCTATGTTTTCCAGGCGAGCAATCTCCCCCTTTCTACCTATTTTGCAATTATAGTCTTTAATTCCCCTTGTTGTTCTATTGCTATCTGTGTTGTGATGCTTTAGTTTCCGTGCACCCTTTACATTCCTTACAGCCTCTATATTGCCTTGGGCACATCCTATTGCCTGTTGTTCGATAGATAGTTGGCCTTGCGAGTCGTAGTTGCTTGCTTAGGTGCTACTTCGCGTCGTTGTTGTTCCACCGTTGTTGGGAGGTTGGCACATGCTTAATGGTGGAGATGATCATGACTTTAATTTCAACTGATAATTATAATGTTGGGAATAGATATAACTAATGCACAGGCACCGGTGAGCAATAGCTCATATTTGGTTCTTCCATGCTCACTTGTGTCCCGTAGACCCCAAGTACTTGATACATGTTCCTTAACTATTCGCACTATCCATATACGGGAGACTCTATGAATCTCCCTTTGCCTGAGCTTGATTCACACTTTATTTCTTGGGGCCACAAAGTAGTTTGGGGCTTTATTACTATCCTGTACTTATGCCATGATTTACTTCTTTATTCATGATTGTGCGTGGAGCACCTGTACTGTTTTGGAACGTGGAATGTTTTCGCGGTATCGATAAGCCCAGTCACACTTTCGAGTTCCAGGGTCGTTTACAGCCATTGTCACAAACCCTGGGTCCGTCTCGAAGCCGGCCAAATTCTTTGCGAGTAGCTTAGTGGGGTGGCGCCCTAAAATGATTTATGAATCTTGTGAATGCTTTGTCGTGAGGCCTCGTTGCATTTTATTTGGTTCTTCCCGAGGTTGATCGTGTGTGTGTTGCTATTTGTGCACCCCTGTAGGGTAAAACTTTCTAAAAGCCGTGTCCTCGGTTATGGATGACTTGGAGCACAGTATCTCGATCATAGACAACTATAACTAAAGTAGTGCTATAAATTTGACTTTGACATGTCTAGTAATCAGTTTCACTACAATGGAATGAGTAAATAAAAGTGCCAACAACTCCTGGATTTGGGATGTCTCCTGCTAATGTATCTGACTAGTAAATATTGCAACTACAACGGAATGGTTAACTAAAACCACCCACTGTTTATGATATTAGGATTACTCATGTTATCTATATCTGACTAGTAAGTGTTGCAACTATAATGGAACGAATAAAACTGCCAACTGAGTGAGTCCCTTGGTTTGACTTCCTCGCTTGGTCTTGAGGGGGAAATACCAGGATGGTTATGGTTGGTGTTACTATCAGGTTGGTCCCCAATAGGTCTCTCTTATCCCTCTCTAATAGCCGACAGTTGTATCGAGTCTCTATAGGTTGTTTAGTGCATGCTTCGCTTCCGCTTCAGTCCACCATACCTATGTAGGCGAGAGCCGCTGAATTCTAGCCTCGCCGTGTACTAGCCTCAGTACTGACCGCTCCCTTTTCTCCTTTGCCCTTTGTTAGCACCCCTTTTGTTTAACAGGTATGAGTTCGACGTCGTTAGCAGGGTTACCCTTCCGGCTTAGCCTGGGCAGGGTTATGGACGCCCTTGGTTATTGTTTAAGGCTCTTAGCCCCATTTGCATCTTGTTCACACTCGGATGTTGTATCATTTTCAAGGTGATTTGGATCTTTGTATTGTATATTTGTATTCTTGGCTCTTTGAGTCGTTGTTGTATATATATGTTTCTGTGGGTTCCATCGTGGCCTATTGTGTAATGGTATTACTTTGTTTTCCACCCGCATGGAAGTCCCTGGTGGGCACCTTTGAATCATTTCTATGCGGGTTTGGCGGGAATCGCTGAAACTTGCATAGGGACGATTTGAGGGTGTTACAAATTGGTATCAGAGCTTAGCAGTTGCGATACCCCACTGGTCCAGCTTGTAGGATAACCTAGCTAACGAACGATGTAGAAAGTCAAAACTATTTTGCAAAATTGGTTGGATATATCTGATTAGGTCTGCTTTTACTCCTTAGCCCGATGCTATTCTCCTCTTACCTTTGCGTGTTTTGAATCTACTCTTGTCTTTTCTTCGAGTCCAGGATTTCTCGTGGTTGGGTTTCCGTCGTACCTTCAGGGTTTCGCTTCCTCTCTTTTATAACGGTGGTGCTATAATCATCGAATCTGCATCTCGTTTGTTGTACCTTCATCCTATCTTTTTGTCCTTGGACTCTTTATCTGTATATGTACCTTGACGGATAACTATATCGTTGAAAAACATTATGAGAAGGATGAGCATTGGTGAAGTTGGAGTATACCTTGAGCATGTGTTGTTCATGCCAATGGAACCATCACGGAACCTAATCATTGTGTCTTTCATACGATTTTCTTTGTATCTTCCGGTGTTTCCAATGCGACGACATCATCTATGAAAAGCCTCCATCGCACTTGTGTTTCCTGAAGCCTTCGGAACATCGCTCGTCAAGATCTTCAGTCTGAATTTGAGAGAGGGTTGCATAATTCTCCTATTCATGTGCAGAGTAATGTTTTGGGTGCGCGATGGATTGATCCCCATCCGACTACTCTTATCATTCGCTGGTGTACATTGAATTGGTGGATCAATGCAATTTACTCATTCCACTAAAGTTAGAGGTAGCCTTGTGACCTATTTCTTCGCCTTTGTTCTATACAGTGTTCTCTCGATGAACGTGAGCGAGGACCCTTTGTTGGTGGTGTCACCGATTCAAGATGGAGCAGAATCTTTGTTAGTGGTGTCGCAAGGATCTACACGAAGCGAGAAGAATCAGACAATCGACCTTCTTCCCCGTACCATGAGGCGGATCTCGAGAGCGAGATCCATTGTTAGTGGTATCGAATTATAGCACCCCGATAAAATCACTACTAGAAAATCTCTGTGTTTTTATTTTGTGCATCATCATGACCACATGCTCATGTCATCATGCCACATTGCATTTGAGCATCATCATGTCATCCTGCCTATAATTGGCTAAAACTATTTTCTAAAAGCCTACCTTTGTTTTCTAAATATCTCTTGTCTTTATTTCAAATTATAAAACCGGTCCTTCCGGATATTTTATTTCTCTAAAAACTATTTGCAAAAGTGTTTTGTATAAAAATAAATGAACAAATTAAATAAAGACTATTTTTTGTTAGGGGAGCCAGCCAGCCAGGCCAGTGGCCCAGCTAGCCAGCTACTACCCTGACCCAACCCAAAACCAACCAAACCCTAGAAATCCTACCTAGACCTAATCCCCACCCGAAGCCGCCAGCTACCTGCCCTACCCCTCTAGCCACCCCCGGCCACACCTCTACTCATCACAACGCACGCTATCCCGCACCTCTCCCAACCGACACGACCCAGTGCTGCTGGCCCCATCACCCGCACACTCCCGTGTCATTCTCGTCGCACTCAACGCGCCCCGGCCCCACCTAATCCCATCACCACCTACCGCCAGTCCCCAAACCCGGGCCCCTATCCTCGATCTCCAACCGCCTCCTCTCCGTCGTGGCCTCCTCTACGCGCCCCCACATAGAGCGTCGCTGTATTCTCCTCACACCCGTGTGGCCTCGTCGATCCCATCTCCGCCGGGCCCCGTGCAAGCCCTGCTGCCGCCTGCTGTGAGCTTGGCCTCGCTAGGAACCTCCTCTACCGGCCTCCTTGTCCCAGGCCCTCATCGCCTCGGCCATGGCGCGCCGCGGCTTCCTGTCGAACCACCGCCGCTGCTAGCGTCTCCGACGCCCGCGACTCGTGCTCGCCCCGCGCTCCTGAGTCCTGCCTCGCCACCGGCCATCCCACCTCTGCCCTACCGAGCCCCGCCTCCTGCAGAGCAGTAGCCGCCATCGCCACCCGTTTCCTGCGTGACCCCGCCTCGCCCCGCTGGCCTCGTCCTCGAGCGTCGCTGGTCGCCACGCCCCATCGTCCTCCATGCCCTTGCGCAAGCTCGCCCCGGACCGCCGCATCTCTGCTTCCTCCATGAGGGCCCTTGCCTGCAAGCGCCCAAGTTTCTCGTGCAAGTTCATGTATCGGTTTGGTGCCAAACCATACTGCTGGTCCTCTCTGGTGCTTGAGCTGATGCGATGTGTGGTGAGCTGGTGTTGGATGGAGTGGTGCGGTGCCACCTAAAGGACACTGCCAAGAATCGTACCGATGACAAGATGTTTTCTATCGAGACCATTCCGCAGCTACAAGTGTTGCACTGCCAAGTCTGTTGTCAACAACTGAGGCAGGAAGCCCCAAGATCTCCATCAGGGAACTTGGAGGCGATGACGCTGATTTGACAAGACCCAGTTCCAGAAGTCCAAAGACCGATCCCGGCGCGCCTGAACCCCGTCGAAGACCAAGACCCTCAGAACCCAAGACCTTCGAACCCCAATGTGTGACCTATCTTAACCCTCCCTATTTTCATAATATGATATATACTTGTGCATTTTAAATTGTTCATGATCGCATACATATTCATTGTTTGGGGGTATTTTCTCGATTCACCTCATAATTAAATATGGAGACTATATCTGGCTATTCTAGTCTTATATCGGCTCCATTTAAAGTTGTGTAGCAAACCGATGCTATGTTTTGCCATGTTAAGCCAACATTTAAATTCTGGGGGTACCTAAACAACATGGACCTTGTAATTAAATGTCGGGACCCCGGTTTCTCTTAATATTGCCTAATTGCATTGCACCTTTGCCATGTCATACATCATACATACATCATGCCGGATCTTCTGCCGTAGTATTAAGTAGTGTATCCGGTGTTTCTTCTAGTGCTTTGCTTCTTCACGGATTAGGCCGTTGAGTGGATGCGAGTGTCGACCCGATCTCCAAATGAATCTTCGGCTATGTTTTTCCAGGCGAGCAATCTCCCACTTTCTACCTATTTTGCAATTATAGTCTTTAATTCCTCTTGATGATCTATTGTTATCCGTGTTGTGATGCTTTAGTTTCCGTGCACCCTTTATATTCCTTGCAGCCTCTATATTGCCTTGGACACACCCTATTGCCTGGTGTTTGATAGATAGTTGGCCTTGCGAGTCGTAGTTGCTTGCACAGGTGCTGCTTCGCATCGTTGTTGTCCCACCGTTGTTGGGAGGTTGGCACATGCTTAATGGTGGAGATGATCATGACTTTAATTTCAACTGATAATTATAATGATGGGAATATATATAACTAATGCACAGGCACCGGTGAGCAATAGCTAATATTTGGTTCTTCCATGCTCACTCGTGCCCCGTAGGCCCCGAGTACTTGATACATGTTCCTTAACTATTCACACTATCCACATACGGGAGACTATGAATCTCCCTTTGCCTGAGCTTGATACACACTTTATTTCTTGGGGCCACAAAGTAGTTTGGGGCTTTATTACTATCATGTACTTATGCCATGCTTTACTTCTTTATTTACGATTATGCGTGGAGCACCTGTACTATTTTGGAACATGGAATGTTTTCAGGGTATCGACAAGCCCAGTCACACTTTCGAGTTCCAGGGTCGTTTACAGCCATTGTCACAAACCCTGGGTCCGTCTTGGATCCGGCCAACTTCGTTGCGGGTAGCTTAGCGGGGTGGCCCCCTAAAATGATTTATGAATCTTGTGAATGCTTTGTCGTGAGGGCTCGTTGCGTTTTATTTGGTTCTTCCCGAGGTTGATCGTGTGTGTGTTGCTATTTGTGCACCCCTGCAGGGTAAATCTTTCTGAAAGCCGTGTCCGCGGTTATGGATGGCTTGGAGCACAGTATCTTGATCATAGACAACTATAACTAAAGTAGTGCTATAAATTTGACTTTGACATGTCTAGTAATCAGTTTCACTACAATGGAATGAGTAAATAAAAGTGCCAACAACTCCTGGATTTGGGATGTCTCCTGCTAATGTATCTGACTAGTAAATATTGCAACTACAACGGAATGGTTAACTAAAACTACCCATTGTTTATGATATTAGGATTACTCATGGTATCTATATCAGATTAGTAAGTGCTGCAACTATATGGAATGAATAAAACTGCCAACTGAGTGAGTCCCTTGGTTTGACTTCCTCGTTTCATCTCGAGAGGGAAATACTAGGATGGGTATGATTGGTGTTACTATCAGGTTGGTCCCCAATAGGTCTCTCTTATCACTCTCAAATAGCCGACAGTTGTATCGAGTCTCTATAGGTTGTTTAGTGCATGCTTTGCTGCCGCTTCAGTCCACCATACCTATGTAGGCGAGAGCTACCAAATTCTAGCCTCGCCATGTACTGGCCTCAGTACTGACCGCCCCCTTTTTTCCTTTGCCCTTTGTCGGCACCCCTTTTGTTTAACAGGTATGAGTTCGACATTGTTAGCAGGGTTACCCTTCTGGCTTGGCTTGGGCAGGGTTATGGATGCCCTTGGTTATCGTTAAGGGCTCTTAGCCCCATTTTCATCTTGTTCGTACTCGGATGTTGTATCGTTTTCAAGGTGATTTGGATCTTTGTATTGTATATCTATATTCTTGGCTCTTTGAGTCGTTGTTGTATGTATATGTTTCTGTGGGTTCCATCATGGACTATTGTGTAATGGTATTACTTCGTTTTCCACCCGCACGCAAGTGCCTGGTAGGCACCTTTGAATCGTTTCTATGCGGGTTTGGCGGGAATCGCTGAAACTTACATAGGGCCGATTCGAGGGTCTTACAGTCGCCAAGTATTCCGAGGAGCGGCGGCGAGCGAAGGCCACGGCATCTAGGGCTACCACCGGCAAATCCGTGGCATCGGAGACTACCACGGATGCGATGAAGCCCCCGAAGCCAAAGTCCAAGTCGAAGAAGCAAAATGCTCCTTAGTCTGCATATGTAATAGCTGTAGTTGCCTTTTTTTGAAACTATGCCTTTGTGTGAATGTCCCTATCGAGACCTTGTCGTGCTTGAATGCATTCGTGCCTTTTGTCAATGTATTCTTGGTCCCTTATTTTCTCTTGCTTGGTTTGTGATAGGGTACGTCGAGTGGTCCTTCGAGTGGTCCTCATGATCCTCCGCCCACCAATGAAACCTTGGCGCAGTCGCGCTCAAAGGTGGAGGAGTTGTCGTTGCTTTTGCGACTACGCGATCGCATTAAGCAATTGGAGCATGAGTTTCCCATCCTCCACGGTAGCGCAGATGTATGGAAGTGTAAGGAGGAGAAGGCCACCGCCCAGGAGAAGTATCTCTTGGAGGAGGTGGCGCAGCTGAGTGAGCAGTTCAAATGTTAGCTTTCTGTCCTCTCATCTTTTCTTTTAGTCAGTCACGGCGATGCTTTTTCTTCACACTTTGCCATTTTGCTTGGTGTAGTTGTCAGTGCTCGTCATCCGCATGAGGAGAAGGACCGGATTTCCATTCGAATGAATGACCTGACCCAGGAGCAACTGCAGGCGAGTGGGTACTTTTGGGTGGACCACGATCATGCGATCGTGCTTGCGACCCTGTGGGATCGTGCTTCTCGAGTACTTCATTTTTTGAAGAAGGCTCAGTCGTGCCTTAGGCATATTTATCAAACAATGTTTCCGCTGGACGCCGTCCCTTCAAGCCTGTTGGATCTTCTGGCGAAGTTCCAAGATTTGAGTGTGGTTCGCGAGTGTGTGCGGCAGCAGTTAGTAGCTGGTGCTAAGGCTGCGTTGTCATTGGTGCTACTGCATAGGCCGGATGTAGATGCCGCAGCTGTTGCCACTGGGCCGCCTCCTCCGCCAGAAGGTATGACCTGGTACATGGTTCCGCACTACCAAGCGGTTGATCACCCAACAGAAGAAATTGTCAACTTCTTCGAGGAACAAATGAACATTCTTCTGTTGTAGCCATAGCATGACTTGTATCCTGCACATAATTGTACAAGTATTGTAAATTTCGTATGAATATGTTGGATGTAATTAATACCCATTAACATGTGAAGAGCTTGCTAGCTTTTGTATTTTGCGAGTGCATTTGTACTCTACAGTTCCTTTTCGTTAGCCTGACTTGTGTTATCTCAGCACCTTGCCAACCTATCAGGTGTGTTGCAACTGGGTTGGTGTTTATCAAGGGTTCGATTAATGTTGTGTTAGCTACTCAGGAAACTGCGATTTGTTCGTAGAACGAAAGTGTAAAGGGTGGCGCAGCCCCGAGTGATAAAATTGCAAGAAAAATAAGGAAAACATAGAGTTTCGGGGCACTTAGCTTTATTTATTCGCAGAATAGTACGAGGTACAATGTGTGGCTAAGTATCCTGGCTGAATATCCTTAATTGTAAATGTAAAAAATGACTAGGGGTAGAAGCGACGCAGCTGCGCGATGTTCCAGGGGTTGGAGTATGCGACTCCTGTCTCAAAATCTTTAAGGTGATAGGCGCCACCTGGGATTACTTCTGTAATCACGTAAGGTCCCTCCCAAGGGGACTCGAGCTTGAGATGCCCTTGCTGCTTCAGTCGCAGGACCAGGTCTCCTTCGACGAAGGATCTGGGTTGTAGCCTTCTGGTGTGGTAGTTGCGGAGGCTTTGCTGGTAGATCGTTGATCTCTATGCTGTGATTTCCCGTGCCTCGTCAAGGAGGTCGACGGAGTCTTCGAGTGCAAGAGTTGACTCCTTCTCACTATAAGCGACCACCCGTGGGGCTTTGTAGCGTACTTCTGCGGGTAGCACCGCTTCCGCACCGTGTATCATGAAGAATGGGGTGTATCCCGTGGCACTGTTTGGAGTTGTGCGCAAGCTCCATAGTACGGATTGCAGCTCATCTGGCCAGCATCCGGTGGCCTATCCGAGTGGCCGGAGGAGTCGTTTCTTGATTCCGCCACAAACAAGGCCGTTGGCCTTTTAGACTTGACCGTTGGTCTGCGGGTGAGCCACCAAAGCGTAGCTTATGTTGATTACTAGGTTTTCGCAGAATTACTGGAACTCTTTAGAGGTAAAGTTTGTTCCATTGTCCGTGATGATGCTGTGTGGTACTCCAAAGCGGTAGACAATGGACTCGAAGAACTTGACAATGCTGGCCCCTGATTGATTTGTCACCGGCATGGCCTCGATCCACTTGGAGAACTTGTCGACTGCGACCAAGAGGTAGACGTAACCTCCTGGCGAGGATTTCGGGATCTTGCCGACCATGTCGAGTCCCCATTGCGCGAAGGGCCAAGCCAATGGTATTGGCTGGAGTTCTGCGCCAGGTGCGTGAGGTTTGTCCGCGAATCGCTGGCAAGCATTGCAGCGCTGGACAATGTCCTTGGCGTCGTGCATGGCCGTGGGCTAGTAGAATCCAGCTCGTAGAGCTTTGGCAACGAGGCACGACTGCCAGCATGGTGCCCGCAAGTGTCTTCGTGGATGTCGAGGAGGACGAACCTTCCGTCCCCATTGGAGATGCACCGTTGGAGCACTCATGTGATGCTGCGCTTGTACAGTTCGTCATTGATGAGGGCGAATGCCTTGGATCGCCGCGCGATCTGCCGTGCGTCAGTCGGGTTGTCTGGCAGCCTCTTGCTGAGTAGGTATGTAATGTAGGGTTGTGTCCAAGATGGCTCGATCATCATGACGCTCATTGGTCCTTCACGTCATGTATCAAGCTCCAGGTCATCAAGTGTTATTGGCTCATTGGGTGGCGTAGCCCCCGAGTCTGTTGACATGCTTACTTTCTTCTCTAGGGCCTTTGGCTTGATGGAGCGTTCGCAGATGCGCTCGAGAAATACCCCAGGTGGTATGGGGGCGCAGGTGGAGCCAATATTGGCGAGTAAATCCGCTTCTTCATTGCTTTCGCGGCCAACATGTCGCAGCTCACAGCCATCAAGTCCCCTTCGAGTGTGTCGTAGAGGTCGCGATAGGCGATCATGTTGTCGCTCAGTGCGTCGCACTCGTGCATCGTTTGGTTGACCACCAGTTTGGAGTCGCCGTAGATGATGAGCCTTTTGGCGCCACAGGCTTTCGCTATTCGCATCCCATGGATTAGAGCCTCGTACTCAGCTTCATTGTTGGATGTAGTGAACTGCATTCACAGAATGTATTTCAGCTTGTCTCCCTAGGGCGATTGTTAGTATGACACCTGCGCCAGCTCCGTCCTTTCGTTTGGATCTGTCGAAGTGCATTGTCCAGAGGTAGGACATATCTGGCTTGTCGGGGAGCTAGTTCTCCATCCAGTGCACGAGGAAATCAAGGAGAACTTGCGACTTGATCACGTCGCGCTTTTCGTATTTGATGTCTCATGGAGACAGTTCGATTCCCTAGAGCACGACTCGCTCGGTGGCATCAGGGTTATTGAGTATGTGCCCGAGCGGGGCGTCGTTTACCACCACGATTGAGTGCTCCTGGAAGTAGTGGCGCAGTCGCTTGGCTGTCATGAAGACGCCATACGTCAGCTTTTGGTAGTGTGGGTACCGCTGTTTTGTTGGCATGAGCACCTCGCTGAGGTAGTAGACTAGGCATTGGACCCCGTGGACCTTGTTTTCTTTGGCTCATTCCACCACAAGTATTGTGCTAACCACCTGGTTGGTGGCGGAGATGTAGAGCAATAGTGGCTCTTTTTCGCATAGAGTCACCAGTACTGCCGAGGTGGATAGTAAACGTTTGAGGTCCTCGAATGCTTCGTGCGCCTTGTCTGTCCACTCGAACTTGTCAGCTTTGCGGAGAAGTTGGTAGAAGGGCAGTGCCTTTTTGCCCATTCGACTAATGAATCGATTGAGTGTCGCGATTCGCCCAGCCAGCTGCTGGACGCCTCTTACATTCTTCAGCTTCTCCATGGCCAGTATGGCTTTTATTTTCTTCGGGTTTGCTTTGATCCCCTCGCGGAGATGATATACCCGAGTAGCTGCTCAGATGGCACGCTGAAGGCGCATTTGTCCGGACTGAGCTTGATCCGGTAGAGGTCGAGGTTGGCAAAGGTCTCGCATAGATCGTTGATTAGCAAGGGTTCCTCTTTGGTTTTGATGACGATGCCGTCAACGTAGACTTGGATGTTGCGACCAAGTTGATTCTTGAGGCAAGCCTGCATGCACCGCTGCTAGGTGGCTCCTGGGTTTTTTTGCCCGAAGGGCATCGTGTAGTAGCAGAACACACCAAAGGGCGTCGTAAACACTGTTTTCTCCTAATCCTCCTCCTTCATTCGAATCTGATTATAGCCTGAGTAGGCGTCGAGGAAGTAGAGACGCTCACATCCCGCTGTGGAGTCGAGTTTGAGTAGATTGCGTTGTTCTGCCCTAAGGCAGTTAACTAATACCGATACATCGGTTAAATCAGATACGTATATCATCAATCCCTATGACACAAACAAGACACTCGAAAATGCACAATCACGCACTTGAAAAACTTCATAAAGTCTCTAGTCGAATATGCGATTCCACTGGACACTCGGGGGCTACTGACATGGGTATACCCTACAGGTACTCGAGTTTGGTATATACGGTCCAGATATGGCAGAAGCCCACGTCGTTGCCAAGGCCCAATGGAGAATTCGAGTGGCCCACGAACTCTTGATTCCTTGCGAGACAAGAAGAAGCTTAAGATAGAAAGTTCAAAGGTAAACCCTAATCTATAACCGACTCGACCTACTACCCGAGACCTAGCCTATCTATATAAAGGCTAGGAGGGGGCAGCGAGGAGGACGATCACCACCCTAGTTTCCACAACTCTTGCCGAATTGCATCTGCGCGCCCCTGTAATCTTTGATTCCTTCATTAATTCCAAGAGCAGACAAGCAGGAGTAGGGACCTCTACAAGGCCTGAACCTGGGTAAAACTTGCGTCCATGTGTGCTTGTTTGTTAGCCGATTGATGCCTCCAGCGCTCCCTCCTTCTCCAAAACCCAAGTCCATAACAATGGGCATTGATGAGTTAAATCCTTGTCACACACACACTCTAGTTGGGTGTGGTGATGCAACTGCTTCTGTCACACTGTAGGTTCACCCATCTCCATGTGGCAGTAACATATTCTAGGGGCTCTCTTGGCTTTCTGACCACCATGGTTGTTTGACACAAATGGAGTCCCTACATATCAATGCATCTGTGTTATGGAGTCTCAAAAGCCACACCTTGATGACCCACACACACTCTAGTTGGGTGTGGTGAAGCAACTGCTTCTGTCACACTGGTTCACCCATTTCCATGTGGAAGTTGCATATTCTAGGGGCTCTCTGGGCTTTTTGACCACCATGGTTGTTTGACACAAATGGAGTCCCTATAGATCAATGCATCCGTATTATGGAGTCTCAATAGCCACACCTTGATGACCCACACACCCTCCAGTTGGGTTAGCTGATGCAACTGCTTCTGTCACACTGCAGGTTCACCATCTCCATGTGGCAGTTACATATTCTAGGGGCTCTCTGGATTTCTATCCAACATGGTTGTATGACACAAATGGAGTCCCTACAGATCAATGCATCTGTGTTATGTAGTATCAAAAGCCACACCTTGATGACCCACACACACTCCAGTTGGGTGTGGTGATGCAACTGCTTCTGTCACACTATAGGTTCACCATCTCATGTGGCAGTTGCATATTCTAGAGGATCTCTGGGATTTCTGACCACCATGGTTGTTTGACACAAATGGAGTCCCTAGAGATCAATGCATCTGTGTTATGTAGTTTCAAAAGCCGCACCTTGATGACCCACACACACTCCAGTTGGATGTGGTGATGCAAATGCTTGTGTCACACTGCAGGTTCATCCATCGCCATGTGGCAGTTGCATATTCTAGGGGCTCTCTACGCTTTCTGACTATCATGGTTGTTTGACACAAATGGAGTCCCTACATATCAATGCATCTGTGTTATGGAGTCTCAAAAGCCACACCTTGATGACCCACACACACTCTAGTTGGGTGTGGTGATGCAACTGCTTCTGTCACACTAGTTCACCCATCTCCAAGTGGAAGTTGCATATTCTAGGGGCTCTCAGGGCTTTATGACTACCATGGTTGTTTGACACAAATGGAGTCCCTACAGATCAATGCATCTGTCATATGGAGTCTCAATAGCCACACCTTGATGACCCACACACACACTCCAGTTAGGTGTGGTGATGCAACACCTTCTGTCACACTGTAGGTTCAACCATCTCCATGTGGCAGTTGCATATTCTAGGGGCTCTCTAGGCTTTCTGACCACCATGGTTGTTTGACACAAATGGAGTCCCTATAGATCAATGTATTTGTGTTATGGAGTCTCAAAAGCCACACCTTGATGATCCACACACACTCTAGTTGGATGTGGTGATGCAACTGCTTCTGTCACACTGCAGGTTCACCCATCTCCATGTGGCAGTTGCATATTCTAGGGGATCTCTGGGCTTTCTGACCACCATGGTTGTTTGACACAAATGGAGTCCCTACAGATCAATGCATCTGCATTATGGAGTCTCAAAAGCCACACCTTGATGACTCACACACACTCCAGTTGTGTGTGGTGATGCAACTGCTTCTGTCACACTGGTTCACCCATCTCCATGTCGAAGTTGCATATTCTAGGGGCTCTCTGGGCTTTCTTACCACCATGGTTGTTTGACACAAATGGAGTCCCTACAGATCAATGCATCTATGTTATGGAGTCTCAAAAGCCACACCTTGATGAACCACACACATTCCAGTTGGGTGTGGTGATGCAACTGCTTCTGTCACGCTGGTTCACCCATCTCCATGTGGCAGTTGCATATTCTAGGGGCTCTCTAAGCTTTCTGTCCAACATGGTTGTATGACACAAATGGAGTCCCTACAGATCAATGCATTTGTGTTATATCGTCTCAAAAGCAACACCTTGATGACCCGCAGGCACTCAAGTTGGGTGTGGTGATGCAACTACTTCCGTCACACTGCAGGTTCACCATCTCCATGTGCCCGTTGCATATTCTAGGGGCTCTCTGGGCTTTCTGTCCAACATGGTTGTATGACACAAATGGAGTCCCTATAGATCAATGCATTTGTGTTATGTAGTCTCAAAAGCCACACCTTGATGACCCACACACACTCCAGTTGGGTGTGGTGATGCAACTGCTTCTGTCACACTATAGGTTCACCATCTCCATGTGGCAGTTGCATATTCTAGGGGCTCTGTGGGCTTTCTGACCACCATGGTTGTTTCACACAAATGGAGTCCCTACATATTAATGCATTTGTGTTATGGTGTCTCAAAAGCCACACCTTGATTACCCACACACACTCCAGTTGGGTGTGGTGATGCAACTGCTTCTATCACACTGCAGGTTCACCATCTCCATGTGGCAGTTGCATATTCTAGGGGCTCTCTACGATTTCTGACCACCATGGTTGTTTGACCCAAATGGATTCCCTACAGATCAATTCATCTGTGTTATGGAGTCTCAAAAGGCACACCTTGATGACCCACACACACTCTAGTTGGGTGTGATAATGCAACTTCTTCTGTCACACTATTTCACCCATCTCCATGTGTAAGTTGCATATTGTAGGAGCTCTCTAGGCTTTCTAACCACCATGGTTGTTTGACACAAATGGAGTCCCTACAGATCAATGCATTTGTGTTATGGAGTCTCTAAAGCCACACCTTGATGACCCACACACACTCCAGTTGGGCGTGGTGATGTAACTGCTTCTATCACACTCCAGGTTCATCCATCTCCATGTGGAAGTTACATATTTAGGGGCTCTCTGGGATTTCTGACCACCATGTTTGTTTGACACAAATGGAGTCCCTATAGATCAATGCTTTGTGTTATGTAGTCTCAAAAGCCACACCTTGAGGATCCACACACACTCCAGTTGGGTGTGGTGATGCAACTGCTTCTGTCACAGTGCAGGTTCAGCATCTCCATGTGGCAGTTGCATATTCTAGGGGCTCTCTGGGCTTCTGACCACCATGGTTGTTTGACACAAATGGAGTCCCTACAGATCAATGCATCTGTGTTATGGAGTCTCAAAAGCCACACTTTGATGACCCACACACACTCTAGTTGGGTGTGGTGATGCAACACCTTCTGTCTCACTGTAGGTTCATCCATCTCCATGTGGAAGTTGCATATTCTAGGGGTTCTCTGGGCTTTCTGACCACCATGGTTGTTTGACACAAATGGAGTCCCTGCAGATCAATGTATCTATGTTATGGAGTCTCAAAAGCCACACCTTGATGAACCACACACATTCTAGTTGGGTGTGGTGATGCAACTGCTTATGTCACGCTGGTTCACCCATCTCCATGTGGCAGTTGCATATTCTAGGGGCTCTCTAAGCTTTCTGTCCAACATGGTTGTATGACACAAATGGAGTCCCTACAGATCAATGCATTTGTGTTATATCGTCTCAAAAGCCACACCTTGATGACCCGCAGGCACTCAAGTTGGGTGTGGTGATGCAACTACTTCTGTCACACTGCAGGTTCACCATCTCCATGTGCCTGTTGCATATTCTAGGGGCTCTCTGGGCTTTCTGTCGAACATGGTTGTATGACACAAATGGAGTCCCTATAGATCAATGCATTTGTGTTATGTAGTCTCAAAAGACACACCTTGATGACCCACACACACTCCAGTTGGGTGTGGTGATGCAACTCCTTCTGTCACACTACAGGTTCATCCATCTCCATGTGGAAGTTGCATATTCTAGGGGTTCTCTGGGCTTTCTGACCACCATGGTTGTTTGATACAAATGGAGTCCCTACAGATCAATGCATCTGTGTTATGGAGTCTCAAAAGCCACACCTTGATGACCCACACGCACTCTAGTTGGGTGTGGTGATGCAACTTCTTTTGTCACACTACAGGTTCATCCATCTCCATGTGGCTGTTGCATATTCTAGGGGCTCTCTGGGCTTTCTGACAACCATGGTTGTTTGACACAAATGGAGTCCCTACATATCAATGCATCTGTGTTATGTAGTCTCAAAAGCCACACCTTGATGACCCACACACACACCCTAGTTGGGTGTGGTGATGCAACTGCTTCTGTCACACTACAGGTTCACCATCTCCATGTGGCAGTTGCATATTCTAGGGGCTCTGTGGGCTTTCTGACCACCACGGTTGTTTGACACAAATGGAGTCCCTACAGATTAATGCATTTGTGTTATAGAGTCTCAAAAGCCACACCTTGATTACCCACACACACTCCAGTTGGGTGTGGTGATGCAACTGCTTCTGTCACACCTCAGGTTCACCATCTCCATGTGGCAGTTGCATATTCTAGGGGCTCTCTGGGATTTCTGACCACCATGGTTGTTTGACCCAAATGGATTCCCTACAGATCAATTCATCTGTGTTATGGAGTCTCAAAAGGCACACCTTGATGACCCACACACACTCTAGTTGGGTGTGGTGATGCAACTTCTTCTGTCACACTATTTCACCCATCTCCATGTGGAAGTTGCATATTCTAGGAGATCTCTAGGCTTTCTAACCACCATGGTTGTTTGACACAAATGGAGTCCCTATAGATCAATGCATTTGTGTTATGGAGTCTCTAAAGCCACACCTTGATGACCCACACACACTCCAGTTGGGTGTGGTGATGTAACTGCTTCTGTCACACTCCAGGTTCATCCATCTCCATGTGGAAGTTGCATATTTAGGGGCTCTCTGGGATTTCTGACCACCATGTTTGTTTGACACAAATGGAGTCCCTATAGATCAATGCATTTGTGTTATGTAGTCTCAAAAGCCACACCTTGATGATCCACACACACTCCAGTTGGGTGTGGTGATGCAACTGCTTCTGTCACACTGCAAGTTCAGCATCTCCATGTGGCAGTTGCATATTCTAGGGGCTCTCTGGGCTTCTGACCACCATGGTTGTTTGACACAAATGGAGTCCCTACAGATCAATGCATCTGTGTTATGGAGTCTCAAAAGCCACACTTTGATGACCCACACACACTCTAGTTGGGTGTGGTGATGCAACTGCTTCTGTCTCACTGTAGGTTCATCCATCTCCATGTGGAAGTTGCATATTCTAGGGGTTCTCTGGGCTTTCTGACCACCATGGTTGTTTGACACAAATGGAGTCCCTATAGATCAATGCATTTGTGTTATGTAGTCTCAAAGGCCAAACTTTGATGATCCACACACACTCAAGTTGGGTGTGGTGATGCAACTGCTTCTGTCACAGTGCAGGTTCAGCATCTCCATGTGGCAGTTGCATATTCTAGGGGCTCTGTGGTCTTTCTGACCCCCATGGTTGTTTGACACAAATGGAGTCCCTATAGATCAATGCATTGGTGATATATAGTCCCAAAAACCGGTCAGAGATCCAGTAAGTGATTGTCAAGACCTGTCACCTAGCTTAAGAACCCTAATGTTGATTTATTTCGGCCACACACCACTCATCCAACGGCCAATATTCTGTGGTTCCGTCATCCCACGAATCCAAAATTTTGGGTTCGGTCCTCCCGCCGATCCAAAATTTCGGGCACCCAAATTCTCGCGCGTTGAAACTATCGCGCACTGATATTACGGTTTAGCCCATCCGCAAAGCGTAACCAATGCATTGGCGCTATGGTCATTTACGTAATCTAGTGGAAACCCTTCTTTATCCCCTCACCGAAAGGAGACAGATCCAAATCTCCTATGCCCGCCCTAGCCGCCGCCTGCCCGTCGTAGCACGGCCGTCGTCCTACCCTTGCCTGCCGCCGTCCGCCTTGTAATCATCTAACCGTCGACCTAGCCCAAACCCTAGCCCGTCCTCAGCTTCCCGGTTTCCGACCAAGCCATCGAGCTCGCAGATCTGCCATCGAGCACTGCCATCTGGCTGTCATCCCCATCTTCCACCTCGCCAACAAGGTCCTCCTAATCTTCATGAACCTCGGCACCAAGGTCTACTACCTCGCCGTCCACCCTACCAACAATGCATGTCTCCTCGCCATCCACCTTGCCGTCCACCATGCCGTCAAGGAACGCCAGATCGTTGTCCTCCTCGCTGACAAGGAAGGCCAGCAAGGTTCCCGGCAAGAAGCGCACAAAGAAAAAGGCCGTAGCGCCTGCAGGCAAGTAAAACAACCTCCTTGCATGTGAATTCTCTGCTCTTTTAAGCCTGCTCGATTTTCATGTGTTTCATTTTCCATGCCTATGAAATTGCTTGTTTGAGAGAGGCAGTATGTTCATTTTCCTCCTCATGTTTGCTATCGGGCAATCAACACCATACGTTGTATTTTGTTTAATTGTCTGTTTAATTTGTAGCTGACTTGGATTTCTTTATTAATGTTAGATACTCAAATGCATCCCATGGAAGAAAGTCGGCTGAAAAACATCATGAGAAACAATGAGTGCTTGCAACATCTGGGTGTTAGGCCCTTTGCAAGTCTTTTCGCATCTCCAACAGTATTCTCTCCTAAAAAGACAAGAAATGACTACTCTGGATCTGACTATGATCCTGAAGAGGAGGAAGATATCATTGAAGGATACCTAGATGATGTGCGTGAGGAGAATGAGTTGTAGGTCGACCCCTTACCTTACTCCTCTTGTGTTGAATTTTTTGCTTACTGATCCTGACATTTATCTGTTCCTTCTTTATTATCCCCAATTGACCGGCACACATGGAATTTCTAGCCACAGAAGAGGAAATGCAACAAGACAACTGTCGTCAGGACATCGTTGGCTCTTGCTGGTCTAGCATCTTCTCGGAAGCGCGTCTTGGCAGGCCAAGCTGCAGGCACAGAAACTTCCAAGAAAACCAGGTCCAAGGGTAAGCAACCAGTTGACCAAGGCGGCTGGGAAGCTCCCCAAGCCGAGCACACACCTCCCCAAGGCCAACAGTCAGATCCCTGGTGTCCGTGGGCACCTCCCCTAGGCTAGTAGCCCGCTGCCTACCGTCCGCGGGCACCTCCCCAAGGCAAGAAGCATCCCCCACCCGTCCATGCACGGGCGCCTCTCCAAAGCGACTGTGCACGTCCCCAGGGCAAGCAGCAGCCCCCGCCTTGCCATGCACGGGCGCCTCTCCAATGCGACTGTGCACCTCTCCAAAGGGACTGTGCATCTGAGGGTTCAGCTACCAAAGGCGAGGGGGATGATGTGAAACGTGATGGATGGTTATTTGACCGTTTTGGCTAGGATCAAGAAGGTATCATGTTGAACAAATGCTTGCTCTACTACAACCGATTAACATTATATTGTGTGAATCATACTCATTGCATTTACTGTTGTAGAACACTAACTCATAACCATTATATTCTTGTAGATGAATTTGGGCATAATCATTCCGGAGACACTATTACACATGATGATCCTCTGTTGGTGGTTGTCAACATGCCCACAAAAAGACTTCAACTTGTCGTTCCTCCAGGAAGAACTAGACCAGTTTCACCAGTGATTGCTGCGAAGTTTGCCACTGAGTGTGCAGTAACAGTCAGGACTTAGATGCATATCTTCCCCCAGTGGAAAGAGTACAGGGATAGGCCGGATGTCAGAGCAGACTTCTATGGCAAAGTTTCTGTATGTTCCATAACACTCAGTTGTCCCTATCTTCCTTTCGCTATTAATGTGAAATCTGATAATCTTTGTTTTATTTTAGAAAAAGTTTGTCATGGACCCCTCTCTACCTGATGTGCAGTTTGCTTGTAACAAGCAGTTAATGAGACATGCAAGAAATCAACAGCATACTCTGAAGAAACAGGTTTTTGACAATTTCCCAGTAAATGAAGTTACAAGGATATCTCTTGTGGAACACATGAGCAATGAGGAGTGGTGCAGGCTTGTCGATTTTTGGTCCGACCCCAAAAACAAGGTCATGTCTTGTTTACTAAACTTCTCCTCTTTGAATTCTTTAAGATGGACTTAACTGTATGATCCATGTTTGTTTAGGCTCTGTCTGAAAAAACAAGATCAGCAGACAGCTCGTCAAGTACCCTCATGCCACTGGTGCTCACAGCTACGAGGATTTGTGCGACATGGAGGAAGGCTCCATTGAACTGCTCGAAAATGGCTTGACTGACAATATGCAAGAAGAAACTGTAAGTCCTCCATAATACTTTCCATCTTCATCAAATTCAATGCCCTTTTCTTCCCTCACATATACGATGCGCTTATTATTTGCTCACTAGGTTTCTCATATTCTATTCTATTCCTAAAACTTGTAGGCAGTCGTGGAAAGCAAGTTGGTATCATATCCTCTAGAAGATGGCACAGAGGATGAATCAATTCCTTCCACCGACGCTGTGCACTTTGTGCTATCTCAGAACAAAAGAAAGCCAACTGTCCTGAAGAACATCAGCATATTTGCAAGTACTTCGAAACAAACCAAGTCTCAGCTAGAAACTCAACTCGAGGCTCATAAAGCAGGTAATGTGGAACTGTGTTGTGCCATTGAGGAGTTGCAGCAGATGAACGAATCCGGCGAGGCTGAGAGGCTGAAGTATTTGGAAGACCTACAAGTAATGCAGAAGAAACAAGAAGACCTGAGGAAGAAACAAGAAGAGGCAAATCCATTAATACAACAAGTGTTAGATCACCTGTCCGAACCACAACAGGCAATATGGTGAATCTATGGAAATGTGTCTAGCATGAGTTGAACCTTCTGAGTCTGGTATTCATTTCTCGAGAGTGAAACATTTGTCCTAGAATTTTCTGTCAAAATATGTATTGTAATCCTATAAATGTCCTTAGTGTTTCTTTACGAAATATTTCCTTCATGGTTAGTAACGTCACGAGACTGATAATTTTTTCTAGACGATACGTGTCTGGCGCTGATTGGTCCTTGTCTTGTCCTGCAATTGACCCACATGTTATCATTTGAATGGATCACGTGTCGACCTATCGGCGGTCGGTAGCGACGAAAATGAAATTCGTCAAGGCTGGCATGACGTCATAATGACATGATGACATAAGGAAGCGGCGGTTACGGAATCAAGTCATGAAGAAAAATAAACATCCCGATAGGGATGACATCACAGACGGCAACAATGACGTCAGCAAACGTTGCTGATGGCAGTTCGCGGTGCCATCCACCACGTGGCATCGTACATGACGAAGTAAAAACATCATGACAGACCGGGCCTAGGCCGATCTGGTCCAGTTTGCCGCAACGAAATTGGAGGAACATCACGGACGGGCCGTGACGTTTTCAGACAGAGAAAACCTTACAGATTGAATTATGATGTGAGGTCCGTGACCAATTTTTTTCATCACAGAATTCATTGCGGATGGCCATCTATGATGTTTTGGCCCTCATCCTCGACGATATCAGATCGTCATGAACCGCCCAGATTCTTGTAGTGAAAGCGTTCCCCATGGTAACGTGGTTCTGGTAATTCACAACTTATAAAGTGCAAGCATATAAGCAACATAGATGGACACAATGGTTCAAGTTTATTAAGTGCAAGAAAATAAAGTGTGCCATCAAGTTTGTGAGAGCTTTAATCACTAATTTTCACATAACAAGTTTTATTTGGAAGATAGATAAAAACATGAATATACTTGGAATGGTGTAACACACCATGCATAGGAATTTATAGTGGACTCTTTGGAATAACTTGGTTTTCTTGGGTATTGGATGCATGAGTGGAACTCATACTTGGTACAGGTGGAGGCTAGCAAAAGACTGGGAGCGACCAACTAAGAGAGCAATAATGTCCATAATCATGCAAAGCGACAAAACATTATTAATTAAAGCATAAAGTGGTATTACAAGTCAAAAACTAAATGATCATAGAGGCTATGGTGACTGGTTCATAGTCTTAGCATGGTGTAAGCATGTGCCAAGTCAACCCAAATAAAGCATCAAAGGAGAATACCACAATATTATGCTTTTGTATGCTAAAACAACGCATGATTCTTTCAAGGCACATTAAGCAATCTCAATTTTTTGAAACAAGTCATGCTACAACAATAATCACTAAGCATATGGTCAAAGCAACATCTAGCATGACATGATGAAGTCTAAGTCACAGTCAAAACAAGCTTCCTTTTGTGCCACTATAAGCATGGAACTTCCTACTCTTTTCCAACACCAAGCGACTTATTTGAAACAACTCTCAAAGATAATAATCAATAAAGACCAGAGAGCATGTCTCACCCATCTACAAAGAAGAACTAAAAAGTTCTAAGCCAAAAGAATAAGAAAACTAAAGCCAAAAGTGCTAGCAAAGGAGAACACTCACAGAACAATAAGAGTGAAAACTAGAGTGTTCTAGGCAATGAATAACTGGGTGCGTATATCTCCAAAAGAAGTGTGTTCGGATCCAACCAACTTATTGCAGCAAAGAAAGCAAAAGAAAACTAAAAAGAAAGACGCTCCAAGAACATAACATAGTGCATAAGGTAATAAAAATAAAGTGTCTTGAAAGAAGACGTGAGATTATTGATGAAGAAGGGGATGCCTTGGGCATCCCCAAGCTTTGACGCTTGTACTTCTTGAATATTTCTTGGGGTGACACGGGTGGCATCCCCAAGCTTGAGCTTTTGTCCAATACTTCATCTCATCACATCATTCTCTCCCTACACTTGAAAACTTCCTTCATACAAAACTTCACACAATCTTCATTAGCAACATTAGTGTATTAAAGATAATGAGTCTTTGGGTTTAGTTTCAACACAAGTAAAACTTCCATTAAAACACAATCTACTGTAGCAATCCCTTCTAAAAGCTCAAGTGATCAAAGAGAACTCAAAGAGAAAGAGATTAAGAGGCAAATGCAAATAATGGCATAAATTTGTCAAAACAAACCAGCAGGTAAAAACCTTTTTTTCGAAGACCTTCTGTTGCTCAAATCGAAAAGTGCAAAAAAAACTAACAAAAGTTGGGTAATAACCTGGGGCATGAGCACAAAAAGTTACAGCTCAACCCGTCATACTGAGATGTTTCACAACTTTTTACAGTTACGCACACAAATCTGTTTCGGGATAGCAACTTCCCCATATCTTACTTCCCTCTCATTGGAGGTTATTCTTGGCACAAAAACCAAACAAAAAGGATAAGGAGAGGTTATTACAGAGGCAATAACTTCCAAGGCTCAACAAAACAAAAATAAACTGAAAGTAAAAATATAATGGGTTGTCTCCCAAAATCTCTTTCTTTATAGCCATTAAGATAGGCATGATAATTTCGATGATGCTCACATAAGAAATATGAATTGAAGTAAAATGGAGCATCAAGAAGCAAATATGGAACAAATTTAAGTCTAACCCACTTCCTATGAAAAATAATCTTGTAAAGAAACAAGTCATGAAAGCACAAAGCAACAAGCATAGGAAAGAAAAACAAGTGGAACTTCAGAATTTTCAACATAAAGAGGGGAAACTTAATATTGTTGAGATACATAAAACCATGTTTCCCTCTCTCATAATAACTTTCTGTAGCATCATGAATAAAATTAACAATATAAATATCACATAAAACATTCTTATCATGAGCCACATGCATAAATAATTATTACTCTCCCTATAAGCATTGTCATTCTTATTAATCATAGTGGGAGCAAACTCAACAAAATAGCTATCATTATTATTCTCATCACCATAATCATCAAATATAGGAGGCATATTGTAATCATAATTAATTTTCTCCTCAATAGTAGGTGGACTGAAAATATCATATTCATCATTGTAATCATCATATATTGTAGGTATAGTATCATCAAAGTAAATTTCCTCCTCCATGCTTGGGGTACTAAAAATACCATGCTCATCAAAACCAGCTTCCCCAAACTTAGACTTTTACATAGCATTAGCAATAATCGTGTTCAAAGAATTCATACTAATAACATTGCTATTAGCATGCAAATAAAGTTTCATAGGTTTTTTAATTTTCTCTTCAAACACTTCATGTCCTAACTCAAGATAAATACTATAAAGCTCTCTAATATTTTTGTTGTTTTCAATTAAGCCTAACTAGTGAAAATAAAAACAAGAAACAAAAAGATATAATTGGAGAATCTAAAGGAAATAACTTCGCGCACTCACACACCAGCAACAGCACTAGAAGATAGCTTAGTAGCCAGAGGATGTGAGTACCTTTTACCTTACCTCCTCGGCAACAGCGCCAGAAAATAACTTGATGTCTACGCATGCTTCTATTCTTGAAGACAGTGTTGGGCCTCCAAGTGCAGAGGTTTGTAGAAAAGCAACAAGTTTCCCTTAAGTGGATCACCCAAGGTTTATCAAACTCGGGGAGGAAGTGGTCAAAGGTATCCCTCTCAAGCAACCCTACAATCAAGATACAAGAAGTCTCTTGTGTCCCCAACACACCCAATACACTTGTCAGGTGTATAGGTGCACTAGTTCGGCGAAGAGATAGTGAAATACAAGTAATGTGGATGATTATAAGTGGTAATTGCAATCTGAAATAAGAGTGGCAGCAAGCAAACATGTAACATGACTGATTGTAAATGGTGTTTCAATGCTTAGAAACAAGGCATAGGGATCATACTTTCACTAGTGGACACTCTCATATAAATATCTTCTCTTCATGATGCTACCCTGAACTACTCTCCGGTTGAACAATGTAGGGATATAACAGCACACCTTGAAGTTCGCATTCCCCATCTAGATAACCCCTCACTGTCACCTCGAGCGCTAGATGGTTCCAACAAACACCACAATCTCATAGAGACATCCAACTCAAATTATACTCATGATAAGTATTTCTGTAACCTTAGCCTAAGTGCCACACGGTGTGCACACTGTCAACTTCACACACGTGGGGATAAGCAGAGATTAATTAAAGCACTTGAGTAGCAGAATAGATCTACTTATTCAACTATATTACAAAGCTCATGATCTCAATAAGATCACACATAGAGAGAGAGATGAACACATAGCTACTGGTAGAGCCCTTAGCCTCGAGAGAGAACTACTCCCTCCTCATCATGGGAGTTAGCAACAGCAATGGAGATGGCGGTAGAGTCGATGGAGATGGCTCCGGGGGCACTTCCCTGTCTCAGCAAGGTGCCGGAACAGAGACTTATGTCCCTCGAATCTCCTCTTCGGTGGAGGCGGCGCTGCAGAACTTTTCGTGGAATTCTGATAGGGTGCTTAGGGTTTTCGTCTCGGGGGGTTTATATAGGTGAAAGGAGAGGTCGAGGCGGAGACCGAGGCGGCCACACCACCCCCTAGCATAGCCTGGCCTAGCCCGCACCACCAGGTGGTGTGGGCCCCTTGTGGCCCCACTCGTCTTCTGGCTCCATGAGTCTTCTGGTAAAATAGGAACTTTTGTTTTTGTTTTGTCCAATTCCGAGAATATTTATTTACTAGCTTTTCTGAAACCAAAAATAGCAGAAAACGGGCAACTGGCACTACAACATTTTGTCAATAGGTTAGTTCCATAAAATGTATAAAAATGCCTCAAAGTGTAGACAAAACATAAGATAGTTGATACAAAACAAGCATGGAGCATCAAAAATTATAGATACGTTTACGATGTATCATGCATCTTTCGACTTCATATGCTTTCTCCAAAAATTTGAGTGAATATATCTGTATATTTACTTAATAAGGAAGAAGTATGAAACATTTGAAAATTGTTCAAAGGCTTTCAACATGAAGTGAAAAATCATTGTAATGAGAAAATAAAGAATTTATGATTCGACCATAAAGGATGATATTTGAGTTACATGTTTAGCAAAACACCAAAGATTTGAGAAAAGTTCCATGGATTTGCATTTCCCGATAAACCATAGGAGTATGGTATGTTCGAGAAGTCAAATCGAACCTTGTTTGACATGGTAAGATCAAAGGTGTCATTTATAAAACTCCCATTATGTTTTATAGATTAAAGCTTTAGAGACTACCGCTTTTACACTAAAAATAGCACCATCATGATCCATTGAAATGACACCATAAAGGTTATGGTAGGGATAAAACCAAAGTTCTCTTTTCTTAAATTTTGGTATGCTGTGCATAAGTAAAATGTTTACAACCAAAGTCGGATAAGTACATCTTTGTAGGTTATCCCAAAGAATTTGTTGGGTATTCCTCCATAACACTGAACACAAAAGAGTTTGTCGCTTTGGAACATAAAGTTTCTTAAATAAGGATTTTTCACAAAAGTTAAGTGCGAGGACAATAGAACGTTGATTAGGTTGATTAACCTAAGCAACATGTGCTAAGTAGCGTAGCACAGGAAAGTGTCCTGGAGTCGGCTAAAATGCTCATGGCTCCCGTGATTACAAATGTTGTGATCTCAGATATTAGGGTTCCTATTGAACCGTGTGTGTTAGGTAAGAATCAAATAGTGAGATTTGAAACAGAAGTCGTTATTGTTCTGACAATGATGAACCGACTGCATGGAAAGAAGCGATGATGGGCCCTGACTCCATAAAATGACTAGAATTCATAAAATCCATGATAGTATCCATACACGAGAAATCAAGTTTCTGAACTTGGAAGACCCTCTAGAAAGGCGTGAAGCCTATCGGTCGTATTTGGTTCTATAAAGAAATAGACATGGATGTTTGGCATCTATGAAATAGTTGACATGTTCGAAAGGAGTTTACGACAATGTTCAAGGAGTTGACTATGAAAAGATTTGATCTTTCATAGCGATATTTAGTCTTGACGGATTAATGTAGCAACCACTACATATAATTCGGTATATGGTAGTTGAACAAATAAAAGAATATTCTTCTAATAGAATGGTTACCTAAGACGTGTACATGACATAGTCCAAAGGGTTTTGTTAATTCAAAGGATGCTAAAAAGGCATACAAACTTCAATGGTTGAAGTGAGCATAGCAGAGTTGGAATCTTCACCGTGATGAAAATGTTAAAAGAGTTTAATTTCATCGGAGATGATGAAGATGCTTGCATTTGCAAGAAATTAAGTGGGAGTGTTGAGACATATTTCTAATACATTATGTATACGACATATTGTTGATTGGAAATGATGTATCTTTTATTGACAGGGGTTAAGAATTTCATTAAAATTGGATTTCGATGAAAGACTTGGGCAAAACCGGAATATTTGGCATCAAGGTCTATATGGTTGTGCTAGACGTACATCTATGAGATATTGAAAGGGTTCAATATGGAAACAACAAGAAAGTTTCTTGCTGCATGGAAAAAGTTGAATCAAGATTTGAGTGTAATGACACTTGGTGAATGAAACGAGATTCAAGTATTTTGACACTTCATGAGTGAAATCACATGAATATTTTGATCAATAATGTATACCATGATATGTCCTATGCTCTAAATGTTATGTGCATATACCAGAATGATTCATAAGATGATCATTGGACAATAGTAAGGATATTCTTATGATCTTTGGAAGAACTAAAAGTATATCATGTATAAGTGACAAATAGTCAAAGTAGTTCATTGTAAAGTGTTACACTGATACTAGTTTGTCACAAGATACAAATTAAATTTATCTCAATTTAAACTATGGGTGGAACAATGTAATGAAAAGGAGGCTCCATGATGGATTCGGATGAGTTCCAAAGTTGATGCATTGTGACGGATACTACAACAAAGGCTAAGTAAATAACTGCTATAGTAGCAACAAAGGAAGGAATTTGGTTAAGTAGTTTGTTATCAAACTAGGTGTGGTTCATAGTGGGCTAGTACTATGAAGATATATTGTGTGACAATTATATCAACATGTTTTAACCCAAAGGAACTAAAGGTCTCACCAAAGGACTAAATTTATACAATGCCATCTCATTAGAGAATGAGTGATGCGTGGAGACGCAAAAACATGCAAATACACATGGACCTCAAAATGTCAGATCCGGAGATTATGTTAGCCACTAAAAAACGCGTATATATGTATCATCCCAGCATTAGAGCTTAGAAATAAGCTGAGATGAGGTGTGTGCATTGAATTCATGCATAGAAAATCTAGATAATTTTCGTGCTTTTAAATAAAACTTGTCAAAGTGATGGAAGCTTCTATTAACTTGGTGGAACTGTAGTAGATCATCAAGTTGATTGCGATAAGTTCCAATATGACCTTTGCTAAAATATTATCTTTGGGTAATATAATTTGCTCTATGGGTAGATCAAACAGGACCAAGCTAAAACCACCACACATTTATGAAGGATCTTATAGAGATCACATCAGGGTATTCATTATAACAACTCTTGAATACTCAATTAAGTCTATAACTTAAGCAAAAAACTTAATAACTAAATATTGAAACACTTGCTTGCCATAGTTATTCCTACCATGGGTATCATGGTAGTTCTTAAATATTAATTCTGATCCCGAATAGAGTGGTAAAGAAAGGCTCTTTGTATAGTGTTTGCTATAAATTTAACACGACCTTTAGAAATTGATGAATTTTGGGGAAACAATTTGAATTCAAATTTAAAACGTAAATCATTTGAAAAATATTTGAAAATTAAAAGTTCGTAATATTAAATTGTTTTCCAAAATGACTTAGTAGTATTGCTTGATTATATTAAAGATATATTAAACAATAATGATAATTTAAGATAAGATAACAAAGTAACTTAAATAAGAAATGAATTATCATTTCTTCCCTTCATTCCATTACAATAATACAAAGGGAGATAAATACATCAAATAAAAGTATTACAGAAAACCAATTACAATGAAATGAAACTTTATTAAATAATAAGAATAATGTTACAAAGATTCTTTACAAAAAGGATAAATAGAAGATTACAAGGTAAGAGAAAAATCCTAGTCTATCTATTTATTTCTATACTAAATCTTGATCTTCCAGATCCTTGTTCCTGCAAAATAAAATAAACTCAAAAAGAAATAGGTTGTTAATTGTTTAGTTTTACTCTCAGTGGAGAACAGTGAAGTGCACTGTTCTTATTTACCTCATTGAGTAAGTTAAAGGGCAAATTTCACCAATGTATAATATTTGTTATTTTAAGCAAACAGCTTCAAATACTTGAATAAAAGGGGAAGATCGCAACAAGGACAAGTACAAGATTGCAGGAGCAAGCAGGATTAGGACCAGTACCAGGAGGTGCAAAATAAGATCCAGGGAGAGATTAAGTCACCAAGATCAAGCCATCTAGAGCAATCAGCACAGCAACATCATCAACAAGCAGCTATGTGGTGAGTTCATATAAAACCATCACATGATTGACCTTATCCATTTCATCAAACCATGTGTTGTCCTATATATAGTCTTCTCAAAAAAACATCAAAGTGAGGTGTATCCATCATAGAAGAAAGTAAACAAAGCAAAGAGTAAATCTTTACAAACTATGACCAAGATCTCAGCCTTCGCATCACGGATCTTGCATAGAAATCTCTAGTCTTATAACTAGATACATAAGAATCCTTAAATGAATATTTCTAGGCACATCCTATGGATGGTAGCACCTCAAAAATAATTACGTCTTAAGAATTCATCTTAAACAGTAGGGATCTAACATATTAACCTTACCAAGGCCTATCAAATTAATTTCCCAAGCACTGTAGGAATCATACCTAGAGATTATCCATCAAAGATCATTTAAGAAGGGAAGCAACAGATAAAAACATATGTTTTTTCTTTACATAGCTTTGCCTTAGACTAGCATCACATGCCAAATGAAATTAATAAGTATCATAGGCTAATTTATCCAGTAGAGTTTATCAACTCTTACTAACACAAAGCCACTCTAGAATACAAATAGAAAATATCCCAGTATTAGAATGAAATCTTGTGTACCATTCAAATGAAGGTGTCACGAAGATTCATCCTAACCAAGAAAATTCTACAAAGAGATATCATAATCAAATTCTTTCAAAAAGTTATTCAATCATTTTCCTAATACAGTAATTAGGAATCATTCTGTTTTTCACAAAGAAACTATCAACAGAGTGCATCGATAGTATTTCAATAGGAAGCTAACTACATGTTCTAGTACTGAAACAAATCAACCATCACCAATAACTAGATCTCAATCTAGATCAGAGCCACAACATCACCAAGTTTACAAGTGACAGTAATCAAATATCAAATAAGAATTCATCTAACATAGCCACTATTATCAATTCCAAAGTCCATCAATAAGACAGTAATTCTGCACAGACTAGTCACCACAAGTTACTCATAAATCGTTCATTATCTTTAATAATCACAACACAAAGGGGCGGAACCCTAACACAAAAGATGAACCCTAATTAGGGATTCCTCACTATAAGCACAAAGAGGATAGCAAGAGCGACAGAGAGAGAATAAGAAGGGGAGCAGAAGAACCACCTGAGTTCCTCACTAGGTTATAGAAGAGGAAGCAGGGTGGCCAGCGATGAGGTCCACAGCGGCACGGGGAGCACCCTAAGGTGCTTCAACCCGCGCCAAGCCATGGGCACGGCAGCCCCAACAATATGATCAACGCTGGCGGCATGACATGGCCACCAGAGCCACGGCACAGCATCACAGGAATGGCGGAGTACCATATCACTAGCAATCACCAAACCCTAGGGTTCATGGTGGAGACAGCCTGGCAAGGAGAGGGGCCTAACATCAAATCGAGCAGGACCAGTCGATGGAGCGGCCTTGACTACCTCGTCACACACCATGGTGGCAGCTGGTGAGGCCCGTGGGGGTCGGAATCGCATGCGACGGTGCCGGCAATGCGACGCCACGACGGGTCTAGAGAGAAGGAGAGACGTGAGCATGAGAGAGAGAGAGCGAGGTGTGTACTAGGCTGGTACGGTCCAGTACCACTCAAGAGAGTGGGTTTGACCAGCCCAAGTGGGTCGGGTCAAGGCTGGGCCAGCCCAATGGGCTAGGTCCAGATTTTAAAAGAAATCTAAATAAAATATAAATGACCAAAATACCCTTGAACATAATTTACACAGTAGAAAAATATAAAAAATTCCTAAAAAATATGTATGATATATCAAAATGATCACAAGAATAATATATGCCTAGGAAAAATATAACATTACTTGTTTAAGCTAGTTATAATGCAAATGAATATTAACACTATTAATCCTAAATGAAATTTCATAAAATAAGTAAAAGTCCTAAAAATCAATAAAAACATTTATGTGTAATAATCAATCTACCATTTTATAAAAATATTAAATTAAATTTTCTACAAATGAAACTTGAAGCAAATATTCAAATACATTTAATACTTTCTAGAGTTTTATAAAAATACAAATGATACTTAAAAATAAATAAAAAATCACTTTTAAGATCTTGAGTAAATATATTTTACTAGAAAAATATTAAAAGTGTTTTTCTAAAGGTTTTTAAGATTTTTAAAAAAGAAATAAATCCTTACCTATTTTATAAAAGACCTAGTTTGTAAATTCTTTAAAACACATTTCTTAAATAAGAAATAATCACAATTCTATGTATAAAACCTTAAATCCTTTATAACTAAAAACTAAGTCCAAAGCCATAACTGGGATCTATAATAAAACTTAAGTGTAACTTATTAACTTTATAAAATTCTTTCAAAAATCATAAATCCAAACTACACCCAACAACTTTAAGTAAATGTTAAACATCATTCACTTATAATAGAAGTGAATGCTATTTATCTTTTAACCATTCTTAACATGGTTTCAAATTCTAACAGATTCATAAGATCATCTAAAGTTACTTTTCTTAATAATATAAATTATATTTATAATAACAAACCACATTTAAACTCATCATTCACTAAAATTGGAAGTGAATTAACTCACACTCTTAATCATCCTTATCATAACCCTGGAACTTGATAAGGATTTAAACACATCACACTTAAAACTACTTGTGTTTTCTTATAAAACATCAAGAAGTGAACCAAATATAATATAACACATATTCAAAACATATAAGTCCCCACTACATGTGTTATGATTATTTAATATAATAATGATATCCTCTTTAATAATTATAGTTAATAAGAAACCCTAAAAGTGTAACTTCAAGTTGAAATGCTTTTCCTTTGTAAAGTATGTTTTCTTCAAAGATTATTCTTTTGAAGTAAATAAAAATGAACTCTAAGGATATATTTAAGTCTCTAAGTTTTAATAGAAAGCTTGTAAAGAATAATCCTCTAACCAAATATCAAAACTTTGGGTGTTACATCAATGTGTGATACTTTATTATACCTGTTATTTATTTTACACACATCACACCCTAAATCTACTTATGTTTTAAAATTAACTTTAGTACACCAAGTCATGCTTAATGCCTAAAGAATATTTATGTTTTTATTGTTAACTTTTGTCTGTTCCAAATTAAGTCATAAGGAATTTCAAATCCAAGCTTATTGAATAAGCACAAACGACATTGATCACATTCGATTAACCACAAAGATTGTTTAAACTTTAACAATGAAATCTTTTCTTCAAAAGTTATTCGTTTTGCCACTTCAAACTACAATCTTATAATAAGTCCCTTAACTCTCAACAACTTAGCATAATAAATCCCATCATAATTACCAGATAGCAATTCACCTCAATCTTAGAATATTATTATACTTCACTCTTATACTTTGCATATTAAACACTTAAATACTTTGTAGATAGATTTACTTATGGAGTAAACATTAGAAATAACTAAATCTTAAAATACATCACTTCTATTTAACTCATTCTCATTATTGGGAGTTATCTCGGGATTTTACAAAATGCATTACATTACTTATGCATCAACACATTGCTTCTTTAAATATTAGTCCTTACCGGACCAATAATGTTGTTTACAGATTTTGGATCTTCTAGTATCTTGAAGACCGTGAGTGCATAATCTTGCAATCACAAAAGGCAAGTTCACGCTTGCTCATGTCCTTTGGTTATTTTCTAGCAACCGCTTGTAACTCAAATGTTATCATCACCTGCATTTCAAAAAGGTCAGAAAACACTATTTTGATAATAATATGAATATGGATTATTTACCAATTGGTAATAATCTACTATTACAGTTCTAGTGGTAAAGGAACATAATATCTATGACTTAATCAACCAATGTCGCCAGTGATTCTAGCACCGTATATTAGCGTTAACCATGAGATTTGGAATGGGACAGAGAAGTCAGCTGTATGTTCTTCCTTTCGCATGTAGTTAGGTGCGCGGGTCGTGGCCGTTATCCTTGTAGTGTGCATGAATTGGTAATTCGTAGAGGATATGCAACATATGGGTGGGAACCCTCAACGTCCCATGATAGTTCTAGCATCTGAACGGTCTGTACTAACCATTGATGTAATTCAATATGTCGGCATGGCATACACCAAGGAGACATGCGGGGTCACGAAGGGGGCAGTGATTGGCTTGGATCATCTACTGGGCCCCACATCACAGAATTGTGGACAAGAAAGATCGCTCGGTTGTGCAACAAGTATTTGGTCTCTCATGGGTAAAGCAACGCACCTCTACAGAGTGTAAGAACTATGACATGTTACTCCCTGTTCTAGGAAGGAGCTACGAACGATGTAGTGGTAAACCTGTGAAGGATGACGGGCATAGATTTACGACCTATGGTTTGTGGCTCTAGAGGTAGTGAATCAAACACTCCTTTTTAGTGAACTTGCTGAGTACGCTCGTACTCAACGTACCTTCTTAACCCTTGCTAGATTCTAAGCCGTTGAAGATGACACCAACACCAACTTGTGCTCAAGAAACCATCATCGTCAGCTCAAGCCCTTCAAACATGTCAAGTAAGTCAACATATGCAACAACCAAAGCGAAGATGAAGTTACTGATTATATAGGAGTATAATCTCTAGCCCTAGAACCTTCTTCTATAGAGCATTGCAATAGCAGCAATTGCAAGCCCGATAGTTTAGATACTAGTCTTAGTCACCGGGTAGTTCTGAGATGTTATTTCTGGTTCTTCTTTGTAAGAAGTTTCTTTCTTCATCTTTAACCTAGAGTGTTCTCTAGATCTTTTGTAAAGAGTCAAGTTGTATTATATAGTCATGTCTTGGACCTGCTGTGTTTCTGTTGTACCACTCTAAGGGATGTAATACTAGTGAATGGTATTTCATTGGTGTTATGTTAATGACTATAGTGTACTACATCATTTAGTGGTATGTTGGGTCACCACAATATACAACACCAGAAAGCCATATTTGTTGAATGTGCAAGTTTACAGACTAAATTATTGACTCTAGTGCAAGTGGGAGACTGAAGGGAATATGCCCGAGAGACAATAATAAAGTGGTTATTACCTTATTCCTTGTTTATGATAAATTTTTACTTTGCATGCTATAATTGTATTAATTGGAAACGTTAATACATGTGTGTTTAATAAACAAATAAAGGGTTCCTAGTTATGCCTCTCTTATAAACTAGCTCGTTGATTAACAAGATGATCAAGGTTTCTTGATCATAGACATTGGATGTTGTTAATAATGAGGTCACAACATTGATGGAATGATGTGATGAACATTCATCCGAAGTATAGAATTACGATCAAAGTCATTATATTTATATTTCTATAACATCATACGAAGTAATCCGAGTCCTTAGACCATGAGATCATGTCAATCACTAACACTAGAAGAGTATCTTGGTAACATCAAACGTCACACCATGATAGGGTGACTATAAAGGTGGGTTCAGTGCTACGAAGGTGTTATGTAGAGGCTCATGGATCAAGAGTGGTATTTGTCCGTCCCGATGATGGATAGATATACTTTGGGCCCTCTCGGTGATATTACATTGAGATAGCTTGCTAGTAAGTGATGTGATCACTAGAATGTTATATCACGGGAACAATAAAAGAGTGCATGTTGGTAACGAGATCAAACTAGGTATGGAGATACCGATGATCGAATCTCGGACATGTAATATATCATGAGACAAAGGGATTTAGTTATGACGTTAATGGTTCACAGAATCACTAGAGTCATCATTGAATGTGTGGGAGTCAGTACGGATCTCCAGGTCCCGCTGCTGATTATTGATCGGAGAAGGGTATCGATCATGTCTGCATTATTCGCGAACCGTAGGGTGACACACTTAAGGGATAATGATACCGTTTGGAGAAAATATGTTTCAGATAAGGATTTAAGAAAGTGTTAGAATCATTTCGATGGAAACCGAAATTGTTTCGGGTAAAATTGTAGAAACTGGTTTTGCATGTGATATTGAAATGTTGCAGGGTTTTATGTGAATGTTTGTTAATTAAAGTAATTAACAAAATTCTGAATAAATAAATAAAAGAGTTTTATTAAATGAGAGTTGCATTAAATTTGGTGGAAATTTAATGCATTTTGAGTGGGATTTTGAGTGCAGAAAATGGAGGGGCATTTGTGTGAGTGGGAGCTCCACTCACATGGATGGAGGAAGAGGTTGGGGCACCAACTTGGGCACCGTCCAAGGCTTTGGGGCTTCCCCCTCCTCCTATAATAGGCCCCCTCTCCCTCCTTCTCACTCACCCTCCTCGTGAAGGATCTCTCTCCCCCTCTAGAAATTATTCCCCATGGTCTCGGATTAGCGAGATACATGTTTCCGGTGGCTTTATTTGGAAAGGAGTTGTTGCTTCTGTTTCTTTGCTGGAGCGAGGGACGGAGGTTGTCGGGGTACCGGATGTGTGTGTGATCACGGATGCACCGCTGCTTTGCGGTGTTGGACTTGCTAGTGCTGGACTTGCTGGACGTGATGGTGTTGGACCTGCAGGACTCGCTAGACTTCATCACAATCTTGAGATCGGCAAGTGTACAACTACATCAACAACAAAATCAGTTTCATTAACAATGCTTTGTTGCTCTTCAAGGGTATGTTCTCTATGGATGTATATCCACCCGTTGCTTGTATCTAGGTAGATAGATCTTGGTGCTTAGTAGTTCCCATCATAGGAAACTTTTTGTTTTCTAGGTTCTAAATGGTAATAGGTCATAAGTATGGAATGTAATTGCGAGTTCAAGCTAAACGGTCAGACCTAACTTACCAACTTACCTTTGGAGGAGAGATCATCAGTGGAAGCGAGTATTCAGGTTTCCATATGAGTGGTCTCGCGGCGATATGAATACTCTTGTTTCACCATACATCTTATCACAACCACACTAGGATTTCTAGCCACAAGCGACAAAGGCAGGTAATAACTTTATCATGCTCGTGTTTAGTGATGTTTTCTCTAAACTCGATATGATTGAACTCCTAGTGTGACTTGATCTAAACATGTTCCATGACCTAGGAAAGCCTAGACTAGAATTAACCAACTGTAGTGGCTGCTAAAACCATCCATCAAAATACTCTCCACTTGGCTATCTCTTTAGGAGCAACTCTGGAGTTGTACCAAAGCAAGATATATCAACATGATCATTCATACTACCGAGGCACTCTCTAGCCACCGACTCTTCCTACGGATTTAGTCCTATGACAAAGTGAATCCAACACACGCTTCTCTAGGTGAAGCATTCCTAGCTCCGAAACCTTCACAAGATATAGCCCCGTCGCACAAAGCAATGACTGACTAATCTAACCACGATGTACGGCATCAAGAGAGGCTCCAATAGGTTACATAGGCTAAGGTCCTCCTGAACAAACAAAGATGGTAAAGCGGGGAGTTTGGGAAGTGGCACTAAGTAACTCAACCAAGTCGACGAAGATGATTAATTGATTAGTGAAGATTAATGCAGCTCCATTCATATGAATACAACATGTCAAGTTTAGCTAGAGTTCATAGCAGAATAAAACTATCAATTCCTTCATGGGCATATAACTATCATGGCATTTACAAAGTATGTACGAGGCTATAGTAGGGAGTAGCCACAAGCAACAAAGGCAGGTAATAACTTTATCATGCTCGTCTTTAGTGATGTTTTCTCTGAACTCGACATGATTGAACTCCTAGTGTGACTTGATCTAAACATGTTCCATGACCTAGGAAATCCTAGACTAGAATTAACCAACTGTAGTGGCTGCTAAAACCATCCATCAAAATACCCTCCACTTGGTTGTCTCTTAGGGAGCAAATCTGGAGTTGTACCAAAGCAAGATATATCAAAATGACCGTTCATACTAGCGAGGCACTCTCTAGCCACCGACTCTTCCTACGGATTTAGTCCTATGACAAAGTGAATCCAACACACGCTTCTCCAGGTGAAGCATTCCTAGCTCTGAAACCTTCACAAGATATAGCCCCGGTCGCACAAAGTAGTGACCGACTAATCTAACCACGATGTACGGCATCAATATAGGCTCCAATAGGTTACATAGGCTAAGGTCCTCCCGAACAAACAAAGATGGTAAAGCGGGGAGTCTGGGAAGTGGCACTAAGTAACTCAACCAAGTCGACGGAGATGATAAATTTATTAGTGAAGATTAATGCAGCTCCATTGATATGAATACAACATGTCAAGTTTAGCTAGAGTTCATAGCAGAATAAAACTATCAATTCCTTCGTGAGCATATAACTATCATGGCATTTACAAAGTATGTGAGGCTATAGTCGGGAGTAATCAATTAGCACAGTTGTTAGCAGAGTCTTTGACGCGAATTCTGTTCCCTCACGCACATGTCTGTGATGGCACCTATGTCCAGCCTTTGACAAGGAAGTAGGGAGTAAGGGCATCTTAGTCTTCTACATGCCAAAAATACCACCATAGAGAGAGGACGTCTCATCAGGTAAAAGTATTTGCTAAAAAATCACACAATAAAGCCAAATGGTTTCTAGGCTCCGTGAGGAGGGAGAAACAAGAACCAAATAACTCTTTTGGCAAATGCTCCAACCTCGAGGGTCATCAACCGACATTTGTTCATACCTATCCTCGACGATGAAGAAGAAGAAAATAAATAAAATACCTCTGAGTGACATAGAGAGACCATTTAAACACATCCTCCATTCCAAGGTGGTTCCCCCGGCTTGCGGGAATGGGGAGTAGACAAATGTGAACGATGTGACACCCATCAAGGGAGAAGCAAACAATCATAGGGTCTAGGTTAGCACAAGGAATAGTTAGTTCACTCAAGGTGCTAGTCGCCATGCTGATGACATGTAAAGATGCAACAAACAACCTTTCTTAGCAATATTTTTCCCTATGGGTACTTGATACGTCCAAAACGTATCTACTTTTCCGAACACTTTTGCTATTGTTTTTCCTCTAAACTTGTGTGATTTGGATACAACTAACATGGACTGACGCTGTTTTTAGCAGAATTATCTTGGTGTCTAGTTTTTGTGCAGAAAATCAACTATCAGGAAAAATCCCAGAAAATATGCCAAAAATCCTATTTCACCAGAAGACTCACGGAGCCAGAAGACGAGATGGAGTAGGGCCACGAGGGTCCCACACCACCTGGCCGCGCGGGCCAGGCTAGGCCGCGCCTAGGGGTGGTGTGGCCGCCTCGGTTGCCCCCTCAGCCTCCCTCTTCGCCTATAAGTTGCCTCTTGACCTAAAAACCAAGGGGGGTCGATGTTTTTCTAGAAAGAGTTCCGCTACGCCGCCACCACCAGATTCTGTGATTCGGAACCACAAACTCTGTTCTGGCACCCTGCCAGGACGGGGAATTGGAGGAGATCATCGCCATCATCATCACCATCGCTTCTCCATCGACCATCCATGTTTCCCCCATCTATGAGTGAGTAATCCCCCGCTGTAGGCTATGGGGATGGTAGGAATTAGATGAGATCGTTCATGTAATGGCATCAGATTGTTAGGGCATGGTGCCTAGTATCTATTATTAGTGCTTTTTGACTTTGTTGCAACTTGTTATGCTTAATGCTTGTCACTAGGGCCCGAGTGCCATGATTTCAGATCTGAACATGTTATTGATTCATTATGATAGTATTGTTTATGGTCTTACCTGCAAGTTGTATACACATATTGTTGTCCAGAACCAAAGGCCCCGAAGTGATAGAAATCGGGATAACTGGAGGGAATGGCTTTGATGTGAGGATCACATGTGTTCACGGAGTGTTAATGCTTTGCTCCGGTGCTCTATTGAAAGGAGCACCTTAATTGCCAGTAGTTCCCTTGAGGCCCCGCTGCAAACAGGCTGGCAGGACAAAAGATGTTGTGCAAGTTCTCATTATGAGCATGTATGACTATATATGGAACATGCCTATGATTATTTAGTACTTGGATGCTTTATCTTATTTATGTGCAAACGCCCTACGTCTTGATTGCCATATGAATTTTCTTGTCCATGCAACGCCCGTCCATCCATCCCTATGCCTACCGCGCTTTAATCCTACTATTTACTGCAATTGTTACTACGATACACCCCCTATACTTGTGGGTCATCAAGACTATTTTCTGGCGCCGTTGCCGGGGAGCATAGCTTTATTTATCAAGTTCACTTGGAATCACTATTGTTCGCTGCCATCCATCCATCATGGGTAAGTCTCATGATGGCAAGGTTCATATTTTACCATCCACTACAAGAAGAGGTACGGTTCTAAACACCTCTATTGCTCTTGATTCACCATTTGTTATGAGTAAGCTCCTTACACCACCACATACACATGCTACACACACTTCTACTACTGCTGGATCTGAAACTTCTGATACTTATGATGCTGCTTCTACTGTGCTTGATAAGAGTGGTTCATTAGGTCCTTTCCTAGACGCTATGATTTCTAGAACTATAGCTGGAAATACTGAAAATCCCAATGAAGACACTACTACACCTGTCAGTTCACCTGAGTCTAGAGAAAGCTATGATATTGAAGACGATTATATAGAGATGACCGATGAATTTATTAAAGAATGTCAAAACACCCATGGTCGGAGTGCTATTAAGAGTCTCCTTGAGAGGCGTACAATAAAACCCAAATTGTCTCCTAATGCTAAGTTTGCTGCATCTCCCATAAACATTAAAGATAAGGATTATGATTTCTCTCTTGATTTATCTTACATAACTATTGTTGAGAAAGAACCTTTTTGTGGGACTAAGAATGAAAGTGCGGTAGCACATATGACTGAGCTTTCTACCACGAGTGGCTTATTTTATAATGATATTAAGATGCGCACCTACTTTGTTGCTAAAATTTTCCCTTTTTCATTGAAAGGAGAAGCTAAAACTTGGTTTAATAATTTACCTCCTGGATCTATTGATAGCCCTGATTGCTTGATTAGTACCTTCCTTCAGAAATATTTTCCACCTAGTGCTAGACATGCTATTTAGCAGGAACTTTTTGATTTTAAACAGGGAGAAAAAGAGATATTGCATGAATCATGGGCAAGGTTTTGTGCTTTGATTCATGCACAGGATGGATGTCCATTACCTAAGAATGAGCTTCTTGATATATTTTATAATGGACTAACTAGAGAATCTAGGACATACCTGGATAGTTGTGCTGATTGTGTTTTCAGGAATAGGACTCCCAAGGAAGCTGAGGAATTAATGGCTAAAATAAGCAAGAATTATGAAGATTGGACTCCTCCTGAACCAGCTATACCTAAGACAATTATGTCTGGACCAGCTATTCCTGCGCCTATACCAGCATCAAAGAAGAGGAGAGTTATTGAACTAAATGATGAAGTGATGAAGGAAGCTAAGAAATGTCTTAAGGAGAAGGGAATTAAAGCTGCAGATGTCAAGAATTTACCTCCTATAGAAGAATTATGTAAGCCAATGCCCCACTCATCTACTATTGAGGTACACTCTCTCCAACATTTTGATAAAGGTGATATCCCTTACTCTAAACCTCCTGATCAATGCTTAGAATAATTTGATGTTTTTATTGTTAAGCAAGATAATTTTAATAAAAGGTTGCAAAATCATTTAATGGAAAACTCTAGATCTATTGTTGAGTTAAAAGATATTGTGGAAAGAACCTCTAATGATGTTAAAATGCTTGTTAAACATTTTCAAATGGTTCAAACTCAAATTGATCAGTTTATTAAAGTACAAAAAGACTTGCTAGTGAATGATGCTAAAGAAAAACATGCTTACGAAATTAGAACTAGAAGTGGTGCTGCTACCCAGGATCCTCTATATCCTGAGGGGCATCCTAAAAGAATTGAGCAGGATTCTCAACAAGCTAAAAAATAGTGGTACTACTCCTTAGAAAAGAAAAAAGAAACATAAAACTATTGTAGAACCCTCTGAACCTGCTAAAGATCCTAATAGTATATCTGTCTCTAATGCTGAAACTGAAAGTGGTAATGAAGAAAATGATGCTCCTAATAAAGAAAAAGTTGAAGAAGAACCTAAAAGGCACACTAAGAATACTAAATACACTAAAGAAGATTTTGTTGCTAAGAAACATGGTAGTGAAAGAGAGCCTTGGGTCCAAAAACCTATGCCTTTCCCTGATAAGAAACACAAGTCAAAGGAAGATGAACACTATAACAAGTTTTGCGAGTGGATGAAACCTTTATTCTTGCAAATTCCTTTGACTAATGCTATTAAATTGCCTCCTTATTCAAAGTATATGAAGGATATTGTCTCGAATAAAAGGAAGATCCCTAATGAAGAAATCTCTACTTTGTTTGCCAATTATTCCTTTAATGGTAAGGTTCCTAAGAAACTTGGAGACCCAGGGATTCCAACTATTCCTTGCTCTATTAAAAATAGTTATGTTAGAACTACTTTGTGTGATTTGGGAGCAGGATTTAGTGTTATGCTTTTTTCTCTGTACAAGAGACTTCAATTGGAAAAACTTGTACCAACTGATATATCTTTGCAAATGGCTGATAAATCTACTACTATTCCTATTGGTATATGTGAGGATGTACCTGTTCAAGTGGCTCATAATTGCTTGATATTAACTGATTTTGTTGTGCTTGAAATGCCTGAAGATGATAATATGTCTATTATTCTTGGGAGACCTTTTCTTAACACTACAAGAGCTGTTATTAATTGTAATTAAGGAAAGGTGACTTTTAATGTTAATGACAAGGAACATACTGTCGATTTCCCCAAGAAGATTGATAGGACTTATGGTTTAAATTCAATTGAACATGTTGAGGGCATTCAAGTTGGAGAAATATATTGTCCCATACCACGAGAAAAATATGAAACTATTATGATTGGGACCATTGCTATCAAGGTTGAGGTAACATAATCATTAGTGGAATACAAAGTTTTGTTTCATATAAAATTGTTTTGTTAACAAGACATGATCAACCTTATTAACAAAGGGATTTTAATGAACAAAACAATGTTTTCACCAAGATTATCTCCACTTACTTTTATTTTATCCATTTTAGTTTTTTATTTTGTTTAGTTTACTTTTATGTTGTTAGTTGCTTGCATGTTAGAGTGTCTTAGAACTTCTAAAGTTTTAGCTTTGTTTTGTCATTGCATCATTCCAGAAGCTTTTTTCTATCAGAAAATCATTCTTCTATACCTGAAAATTACTCAAAACTAAGGTGTCTCAAAAAATTCCAGAAAATTCATATTAAATTTTTACGTCAAAAAAGGGGTAGAGAAGTGCCTGGAGAGTACCGGGGGGCCCACCAGGCAGGCACACCACCTGGTGGCGCGGCCAGCCTAGGGGCGCGCCTGGCCATGGTGTGGGCCACCCCTGGCCCTCCACTCACTCTCTCACTTCCCTCTGCTCTCTCTCTCTCTCTCGAGAAAACACAAGTTCATTGCCCGAAATCGCGTTCTTGCTGTTCTTGTCCTCGATTTTTCGATCTCCTTACTCAGCCCATCTTTGTTGCTGAAATTTGGAGCATTTGTTCTCCGGTATGTGACTCCTCCGCTTGTCTAAGTAGATTTGTGTTTAGTGGTTTATATCTTGAGTATTTTGCTGCTGTAGGTGACAGGTTATGAGAGCTGCTTGTTCAATGCTTAGAGATATTGTTTTGATGCATGTTTAGGCCTCTTACAAGTCCCTATGAGTAGTTCCCTTCATTATGTATTCACTTTGCAATCACTTGTATAATGGATGTTTAAATTTCAGAATAGAAGATGAATGAACATCAACTCAACCAACATGAACTGAGGGTGCCTGAGGTTATGAAGGTTCACCGAGAGGAGGAAGTTTTTTCCTTCCATCTATCCATGCTCCGAATTCATGAGGGGTGCAGGAATTTCCCAGGACTTCCATACTTTAGTTGCTAATGCAGGATTGGAGCATTTTGTGGAAGATGAACCTTGTCAATTTGTGAAACTAACTATGTCTGTAGTGCAGGACTTTCGATTTAGTTTCTCTTTGCCTAACCCCATGGTTCACTACAAAATTTACAATATAGCTGTCGACCTTCCTCTTGATGACTTTTGTGCAGCTATTAAGGTACCTCAGTGGAGATCATGTGGAAGGATTAAAGAGCGACCTGCAGGACTCATGGACTTGTATGTAGAGATTTGCCAAGGGAGCAGCTTATCCAAGGAGAGTGGGAAAATACATAACATTCATCTCCCATCTATTCGCTACTTTGCTTACTTTATTGCCAAGTGTGTTCTCGCTAGGAAAACTGCTAATAAGTTATCCTCATATGATCTAGCATTCATCTCAGCTGCTTTAAAATGAGATAGGACTTACAATTTGGGAGCCTTGATAGCTTTCCGTCTTGCTGCTAACCGCGAGAAAGGTGGAATTTGTGGAGGCCTCATTGCCTCTCGTTTATTAGCTTTGCATGGTGTAGTGCCTCATCATCTAGACCTACAGTTTCCCATAGAGAGGCTTGACCTTAATTCCATGATACAGCATAAATTTGTTTCTTCTTGGGCTAATTTGAGTGATTTTTCTTATGAAATAACCTTTCTCAAGGCTGGTTGGAGAAAGAGTAAGTCCGAGCGAGTTGTTCTTTTGCCTGCACCTGTTTTGTTTAACCTGATACCAGGGTAGGATGGTCACTCACCGAGGAAGAACTTGACGCATACTTGGGAGAGCTCTCCCAATAGGAGCAGGATACTGGAAGGGAGGTTACGGATGATTCGGTCCAGCCCTCGAATGAGGGGGGGTCTTCATATCAGCAGCCTATCTATGATTGGGGAGCTTCCTCTTCTTCCCAAGGGCCTAACCACGATCATTCTTACAATGACCCGCCTGCTTGGAACCCTTACCCGCGTTGGGGTTGATACCCACTTAGGCCAAAAGCCTAAGCTTGGGGGGAGGTACACCGACATCACACTCATCTCCATATCATGTTTAGTCGGTACTTTGTATATCCATGCTTCGTTCTCTTTTTAGTTTTCATTCTTTCTTTACTTTTGCTTTCTAAAAACACAAAAAGACCAAAAGTATTTTCGTTGTTTCTCTTTATTTGCTTCTTTTTGCCTTGGTTTGCTTTTCCTTTTGCTTTGTTTGAACTATTCAAAAAACCCAAAAAGATTTTGCTTTGCTTGTTTTTCCTTTTTTGTTCTTGCCTTTAAAAATCAAAAACACCAAAAATATTTGTTGTTCTTCTTTGGTTTTGTGAAATTCGTTGCAGGGTTCAGCAGTCCTCAGTGGAGTTTGGTTTCATGTTATTATTCAAGCCACACAAGTGAAGGGCAATAATGAGGATTAATGACAACTTGAGGTGTGGTAAGAGGCTGGTAACGAACTCTATTTGTTTTCATTTTTGTACATATACTCATCATTGTGGGCATGCTTAGTCTATTCATGTAGGGCGTATGTTATTTATGGATGCTTAGTAGTTCTTGCTTTCTTATGATTAGCTCCAGCTCGCTAATAGTTTGTAGCATGTCTTATGAATGTTTGCTTGCATTGTTCTATTCATAACTTGGTATGACACTATGGTATCCTCCTCTGAATGTTTCACTTGAATTGACTTGGCACATGCTCATGCATGCATATGACTGAAACAATAATCAGTTAAGCCTCGATGAATTATTTTGCCTCAAGGGTCTTGAATCACTTTCATGCCATGATTAGTCATGTTTTGTTGCAAGCATGACTATGACAGTTATTGCTATCTCGTTTGTCGCTCCCTTACTATTGCTAGCCTTCACTTGCACTGAGTATGAGCTCTACTTGTGTTTCCAATTCCCCAAAACCAATATTGCCAAAAGTGTCCACCATACATACCTATTAGCATCATTTGCTATTCCGTGCATATTCAATATTCCTAGTTTTCTTCCAAATAAAATGTTTGCTTGTTATGAGAAAGTTAGTTAGTAAAGCTCTCACAAACTTGATGGCACACTTTATTTCTTGCACTTAATAAACCTGAACCATTGTGACTGTCCATGAAAGTTATATGCTTGCAAATTATAGGCTGGGGATTAGCAGAATTGTGCTATCACGGGGAACGCTTTCAACACCTGTAAATATATACCCCGTTGATATCATGCTCTTTTGTTTGCGGATGTCGTCGGTGTGAAATAAAAGGGGAGCTTGTAAGTCCATGGAGTTATGTATGTGTGTTAGAGAAACGCCTGGGCCACCGGTCTAATCCATGCCTAATCATGGTGGAAACCTGCAGCGTAACCATAATGAGTATCTATGAAGCCTTCTTCTTATAAAAAAAGAATAGAGATAGCTATTGAGAAAAATAAAAAAGGAAGAGATATGAGAAAAGAGGAAAGAGAGAAAAAAGCACCATTTTCCCATGGTAAATAAGGAGATTGCTGAGATACTCGTTGTCTGATTGCCTTGTCATTTTGATATGGGGATTCTTCCGTATCATCGGGCAAGGGGTACCCCGTTGGCGGTTCTCTATGATATGCACGTACTTACTATGACAAGAACTTACCGGTAACTAAAGTTGAGTAGCATGAGGAGCGACCCTCGTACTCAAGGGACATGAGATTTCCAGTTTATAGTCTGTCAAGCATATAACTCAGATTGGGCCTCACTTTCACCTTAACCATTTAAAGATGCTTATGATAGGGGCAATGAGAGCTCAAAGCTAATGAGTACCATACTTTCAGCATTTGGAAGCCTTTCAAACTTTTCAAAACCTTTTCATTCCCTTGTTAAGTCACCACCTATTCTTTGAGCACTTTCTTGAGAGCATAGTTGTCATTCTTAGTGTAATGTGCTTGTCTCAAAACTTGATTAATTGTGTTATGACTTTGATGCTTGTATCTTTTATATCTTTACTTCTAGTCTTCACTTGAACTTCAGAGGTGCCTTGGCATTTATGTTTGCTCCACAATCAAAGGCAAGCAAGATACCACTCTATCATACCTTGTTATGAGCATTGTAATGTTGCTTATGTTTATGTTTCATGCTACTTATTATTTTTGAGTTAGAAGCTCTTTATAGCTTGTAATGACTATCTAGTAAACTTAGTTGCATACTCTTTATTATGAATTGCCTGAGTAGTTGATCATATGCTGAGAATATATACATCTTATGAAGCAAATGTGTTCGTGAAAGTTTCTTTTATCGCACTCAGTTTTCAACTGAATTGCTTGAGGACAAGCAATAAGCTAAGCTTGGGGGAGTTGATACGTCCAAAACGTATCTACTTTCCCGAACACTTTTGCTATTGTTTTTCCTCTAAACTTGTGTTATTTGGATACAACTAACACGGACTGACGCTGTTTTCAGCAGAATTACCTTGGTGTCTAGTTTTTGGGCAGAAAATCAACTATCAGGAAAAATCCTGGAAAATATGCCAAAAATCCTATTTCACCAGAAGACTCACGGAGCCAGATGACGAGACGGAGTAGGGCCACGAGGGGCCCACACCACCTGGCCGCGCGGGCCAGGCCAGGTCGCGCCTGGGGGTGGTGTGGCTGTGTCGGCTGCCCCCTCGGCCTCCCTCTTCCCCTATAAGTTGCCTCTTGACCTAAAAACCAAGGGGGGTCGATGTTTTTCTAGAAAGAGTTCTGCTACGCCGCCACCACCAGATTCTGTGATTCGGAACCAGAAACTCCGTTCTGGCACCCTGCCGGGACGGGGAATTGGAGGAGATCATCGCCATCATCATCACCATCGCTTCTCCATCGACCATCCATGTTTCCCCCATCTATGAGTGAATAATCCCCCGATGTAGGTTATGGGGATGGTAGGGATTTGATGAGATCGTTCATGTAATGGCATCAGATTGTTAGGGCATGGTGCCTAGTATCTATTATTAGTGCTTTTTGACTTTGTTGCAACTTTTTATGCTTAATGCTTGTCACTAGGGCCCGAGTGCCATAATTTTAGATCTGAACATGTTATTGATTCATTATGATAGTATTGTTTATGGTCTTACCGCAAGTTGTATACACATATTGTCGCCTGGAACCAAAGGCCCCAAAGTGACAAAAATCGGGATAACCAGAGGGAATGGCTTTGATGTGAGGATCACATGTGTTTACGGAGTGTTAATGCTTTGCTCTGGTGCTCTATTAAAAGGATCACCTTAATTGCCAATAGTTCCCTTGAGGCCCCGCTGCAAACGGGCTGACAGGACAAAAGATGTTGGCCAAGTTCTCATTGCGAGCCCATATGACTATATATGGAACACATGCCTATGATTATTTAGTACTTGGATGCTTTATCTTATTTATCTACAAATGCCCTACATCTTGATTGCCATATGAATTGTCTTGTCCATTCAACGCCCGTCCATCCATCCCTATGCCTACCGCACTCGAATCCCACTGTTTACTGCTTTTGTTACTACTGTCTTTGCTTTACTACTGCTGCTGCTTTACTATTCCTACTACAAAACTGTTGCTACTGATAAACTGCTGTGAGCAAGATTGTTTCCAGGTGCAGCTGAATTGACAACTCAGTTGTTAAGGCTTATAAATATTCTTTGGCTCCCCTTGTGTCGAATCAATAAATTGGGTTTCACTTCCCTCGAAAATACTGCGATACACCCCCTATACTTGTGGGTCATCAGTACTTAAGTGAAAGAGCATGTGTGCCTCCATGTGTGGTTTTGGTAATTAATGGCAATCACCATGGACTAATGTTTGCATTGAGTTATACTTAAGGATATGTCCATAGTCAATGCTTGAACCATATGATGGTATCAAGGTTGAAAGAAGAATAAAATGAAGAAGATCAAGTGATGACCAATATGTTGAAGGAGTCATCCAAAGATTTGTCATGAGAGAGTTGAGCCTATGATAGGCATGTCTTGAAGACCAAGATGGGGTGATCTCATATGTACCTGCAAGACACCAACATAATAAAGAAAGAAGAAGTGAAGTGCAAGTTCAAGATGAGCCATCTCGAAGAGATCATATGCTTAAATCTTGCCATCCTTACGGTGATCATGGATATGTCAAAATATACCTAAAGGAGAGAGTATCCCATAGTGGAGTATGGGGGAGCAAATTCCAAGTATTCACCAAGCTAGAGCAATCAAGAAAGGTGTTCCATATTGAGGTGTACAATATCGTCATCATAGAGCTCAAGTGGAATAAGCATAAGGCAAAGGTTTGTTCTTGATAGGGTTTCTTTCTTACCGGTCTCATGGTGTTAGTTTGGGAGACTGGTTTATAGGATAGGTAACCGTACTATCAAGCACTAGTAGGGAAAACCTCACCGCCGGTGCACCTAATATGCCTACCGCCGGCGAGCTTGGTCTCGCCGGCGACCATCTCGCCGGAGGTAAGGCCACATCACCGGTGCGTTCCTTTTCCGCCAGAGGTAACATTTATTATCATCGGCAAATATACCTATCCGCTAGGGATACCATTTATTATCATTGGTGAACATGTATTCACCGGGGGTAGTTACTTTGTTCGCCGGTGGTATTATTAACCGGAGTAAAAACCTGCTCGAAATACACTGTATATACACCGGAATATACACAGAAATACTAGAATGACAGCAAAATGTACACATCAGTGACACAATATATACAGGAAGTACCCAAATGTCACATTCATCACCGACAAGCACACAAGAGATTCATAACAGTACAATATTACTAGAGTTCTAAACACACACTATATATATAGATCCATGTCGAGTTCTAAACACTTCCTCTCGGTGCAAAGGACGTGCTCTCATCCCCTTAATTAGCTTCCATGAGACAGCGACGTACCACCTCCTCGGTGGCCGGCTCTCTCTACACCGCTCGTGGCCCACGCGACGGCCACCAACTTATTTGTCCCCTCTCGACTTTGGGGATACATAGTTTATCATTTTATTCTATCACCAAAGACAAAAGGAAAGAAATCATTCCATGATTCATATAACAATGTCGCCAATGTTATGCGAATAGTTAAGTAATGTATTTCCTTTTAACTTTGGGGCTACAATGAGATATTTGAAACTACATAATTCACCATTTCATTTAATTCATCCTATCTAATCTATTCATATCGCCAAACACAAAAGAAGAGAAATACTTCCATGATTCATATAGCATGGGCATGATATGTCCAACAGTAAAGCAAGGAAAGGATTCATTCTCCATAGCAACCACTCATTTCAAGTTTGGTGTGTCAAAAGGAATCGTTGCCATGGACCCAGAATCCTTTCTTTGGCTTACCGTTGAACATATTATGTCTTATGTATATGAATCTCAAAAATATTTGTCCTCTTTCGACTTTGGGACTACAAGATGAAATAGTATTAACTAACACAATGTCGCCATGCTGTACGAATCATGAACTATCTAATATCTTTGTATCGCCAAATACAAAAGAAGAGAAATCCTTCCACGATTCATATAGCATGGGCATGATATGTTCAGTGGTAAACCAAAGAAAGGATTCGGTCTCCACGGCAACGACTCATTCTGAGTTTGGTGTGTCGAAAGGATTCGTTGTCGTGGACCTAGAATCCTTTCCTTGGATTACCACTGAACATATTATTTCTATGTTATACGAATCTCAAAAATATTTGTCCTCTTTCAACTTTGGGGCGACGAGATGAAATAGTATTAACTAACACAATGTCGCCATGCTATACAAATCACGAACTTATTTGTCCCCTCTCGACTTTGGGGCTACATAGTTTATCATTTCATTGTATCGCCAAAGACGAGAGGAAAGAAATCATTCCACGATTCATATAACAAGGCCGCCCGTGCTATACGAATAGTGAAGTAGTGTCTTTCTTTTCGACTTTTGGGGCTACAATGAGATATTTGAAACTACATAATTCACCATTTCATTTAATTCATGTTATCTAATCTCTTCGTATCGCCAAAGACAAAAGAAGGGAAATACTTCCATGATTCATATAGCATGGGCATGGTATGTCCAGTGGTAAACCAAAGAAAGGATTCAGTCTCCACGACAACAACTCATTTTGAGTCGTGGACCCAGAATCCTTTCCTTGGCTTACTACTGGACATATTATGTCTATGTATATGAATCTTAAAAATATTTTTCCACTTTCGACTTTGGGGCTATGAGATGAAATAGTATTAACTAAGACAATGTTACTGGCATTATTGAAATAGTATTAACTAAGACTTTGGTGCTACGATATGACTAGAGTATCTAATAGATCAAGCACATCCACTAGATCCATCTACCCTTCCACTAGATTTTATTAAGTACTAGGACTATAATAGGTAATTATCCACCTTTATGACCTTGCATAAAGATCTAGGAATAATAGGTAAATAATACATATCCACTAGATCCATCTACCCTTCCACTAGATTTATCTAGGAGGATTGGATGGAGAGTTTTCTCTCAGCTTTGCATAGAGATGCTATCCAAATAGCTCATCACAGAGAGTATAACAACCACCAAAGAAGAGAGGGGAGTACAGTTGTGTATACCTGTGGATGGGGGAGGTGGTCGTCGATGAGGTGGCGGCGCGGTGCTACTGTTGCGGATGGGGGAGGTGGTCGATAGCGAGGGGGAAACGGGATGGCGACGATAGTGGCCGGTCAAAGGCGGGGAAGATGGGTTCGGGATTGATTCCGAGTGCGCTAGCTCGATTCCTTCCGAACATGGGTCTCGAGCGAGGAGGCAGTGACGCTGGTCGGGCTTGGGAGTGGCAGGAACGATGGCGCTCGCCGGCGGCCGGGAAATCGCGACAGAGCGTGAGAGGGGCAATGTACGTATCGGTGGTTTCGTTCGCAAAGGGGATCGAGGCAGGGACATATCAGTGGTTAAAAGACGCGTTGTGGGTGGGCTCGCACGTTAGCACTGGCGCCCTTTGCTTCCGTTCACAGGAGGTAATTAAAATATCCCTAGTGAACACCATCCAAGACCGTCGGGGGTATCGGTTCGCGGGCGGTAATGAAATAGCCCTGGCGAATTTATAGTTCGTTCGCTGGTGCTAAGTTGATTATCACCGGCGCATTTACAGACCGTTCGCCGCCGGTAACGCATGACCGGCCTGGAAGGCCTTACCGCCGGCGACCCCGGGGCCACTTCACTGATGCTAAGGTATCCGGCTATAAAGTTTTCTCTACTAGTGAAGACAGGCTCTCGAGTGAGTAACTTGATCATATCCTTCGGAGAGAGCTCAAACCTTTGCATTCTTGGCATCATATTTCTTGGTTCTTATTTTGTTTTTATCCATGAGAGGATTTAGAGATTGTTTTAGTATCCATGACAAGCTTAGGTTCATCGAAAACAGATTTCATGCATTCTCTTTTGCATTTTTCATATTGGAGGTTTTACCGGTTTGCCTTTTATAGATAGGTTAAGCATTTTATCATTTGGGTCTATCCTCCCTTTATGGGCTATTATGGTTCCCTGAATGATCTTGTAGATCTTTTTACTACCTTTGAAATGAGCCCAAGATCATCAAAATCGGAATCCGGATGCAAAAGTTATGTTTATTTCAGTTTTGATGTTTCTGCCAGTTTTGGAAGGGGTGGATTATCCAGGGGCGGAGGTCATTAGCCATATTTTGGCCTAGGGAACCCGGAATATCCGGGGAGGGGTGGATTATCCATCCTGAGAGGTCCCAAACGGTCATATTTCGTTGGGGAGGGGTATAAATAGAACCCTTCCTAGCGTATCTATAATTTTTGATGTTCCATGCTTGTTTTATATCTACTTTCTTATACACACTTTGGAGTATTTCTATACACTTTCTTGGACTAACCTATTAAGAAGATGCCACAGTGCCAGTTGCCTGTTTTCTTCTATTTGTTGTTCTAGAAAAGTTAGAAAATGAATATTCTCGGAATTGGACCGGACAAAAGCCAAAGTCGATATTTTACCAGAAGACTCACGGAGCCAGAAGACGAGACGGAGAGGGGGCACATGGTGGCCACACCATGTGGTGGCGCAGGCTAGCCCTGGCCGCGCCACCAGGTGGTGTGGGCCCCCTGCCCGCCCACCGACCTTGCCTCTTCGCCTATAAGATGTCTCCCGATGCAAAAACCCTAAATCATCAAGCCTCTAGCCACGAAAAGTTCCGCAGCGCCACTGCCACCAAAGGGGAGATTTGGGGGACAGAAAGTCTCTGTTCCGGCACCCTGCCGGGACGGGGAAGTGCCCCAGGAGCCATCTCCATCGATCTCCATCATCGTTGCTGATTCCCATGATGAGGAGGGAGTAGTTCTCTCTCGAGGCTAAGGGTTCTACCGGTAGCTATGTGTTCATCTCTCTCTCTATGCATGATCTTATTGAGATCATGAGCTTGTAATCTATAGATCTACCTTGCTACTCAAGTGATTTAATAGATCTCTGCTCTCCCCATGTGTGTGAAGTTGACAGTGTGCACACCATGGTGGCAGTTAGGCTAGAGATTACAAATACTTGTTATGAGTTATATTTGGAGTTGGATGTCTTTACGAAATTGTGGTGTTTGTTTGAACCATCTAGTGCTCAAGGTGACAGTGTGGGGTTATCTAGATGGGGAAAGCGGACTTTGAGGTGTGTTGTTATAGCCCTACCATGGATTAGAGTGTCCAACCGGAGAGTAGTTAAGAGTAGTATCATAAAGAGATGATATTTATATGAGAGTGTTCACTAGTGAAAGTATGATCCCTAGGCCTTGTTTCTAAGCATTGAAACAACATTTGCAATTAGATCTATTATATGTTTGCTTGCTTCCATCTTTATTTTAGTTTTGCTTTAGTCTTTTCCACGCCATCAAGCTATTTTCTGGTACCGTTACTAGTTATAATTATCTATACCACTTGTATTTCACTATCTCTTCGCCGAACTAGTGCACTTATACACATGACAAGTGTATTGGGTGTGTTGGGGACACAAGAGACTTCTTGTATCTTGATTGCAGGGTTGCTTGAGAGGGGATACCTTTGACCACTTCCTCCCTGAGTTCGATAAACCTTGGGTGATCCACTTAAGGGAAAACTTGTTGCTGTTCTACAAACCTCTGCACTTGGAGGCCCAACAACTCTCTATAAGAATAGAAGTGCGTAGACATCAAGCTATTTTCTGACGCTGTTGCCGGGGAGGTAAGGGAAAAGGTACTCACATCCTCCGGTGTGAGTGCTCGAAGTTATTTCCTTTAGATTCTGCAATTTTGCCTTTTTGTTTCTTGTTTTTATTTTCACTAGTTAGGCTTAATGGAAAACAAAAAAAATTAGAGAGCTTTATAGTATTTATCTTGAGTTAGGACATGAAGTGTTTGAAGAGAAAATTAAAAAACCTATGGAACTATATTTGCATGCTAATAGCAATGTTGTTAGTATGAATTCTTTGTAGACCATTATTGCTAATGCTATGGAAAAGTCTAAGCTTGGGGAAGCTAGTTTTTATGGAAATGATCTTTTTAGTTCCCCAGCTTTGGAAGATAGCTATGTTGTTGCTTATGATGATACCAAACCTCCAATATATGATGATTACAATGATGAGTATGATATTTTCAGTCCACCTACTATTGAGGAGAAAATTAATTATGGTTACAATATGCCTCCTATATTTGATGATTATGGTGATGAGAATAATAATGATAGCTATTTTGTTGAATTTGCTCCCACCACAATTAATAAGAATGACTATGCTTATGTGGAGAGTAATAATTATTATATGCATGTGGCTCATGATAAGAATATTTTATGTGATAGTTATATTGTTAATTTTATTCATGATGTTACTGAAAGTTATTGTGAGAGAGGGAAACATGGTTTTATGCATCTCAATAATATTAGGTTTCCCCTCTTTATGTTGAAAGTCTTGAAGTTGCACTTGTTTTGCTTTCCTATGCTTGTTGCTTTGTGGTTTCATGACTTGTTTCTTTACAAGATTCCTATGCATAGGAAGTGGGTTAGACTTAAATGTGCTTTGGATTTGCTTCTTGATGCTCTCTTTTACATCAATTCATATTTCTTATGTGAGCATCTTCTCAAACTATCATGCCTAACTTAAAGGCGTTAAAGAAAAGTACTTATTGGGAGATAATCCAAAAGTTTTAGATGAGTCTTGGAAGTTATTACTTTAGTAATAACCTCTCCTTATCCTTTTTATTTGCTTTTTGTGCCAATAGTAACCTCTAATGACAGAGAAGTAATGATTGGGAAAGTTGTTGTCCCGAAACAGATTTATGTGCTTCACCGTAAAAATTCGTGTAAAATCTCTATACGTCCTTTTGAGGCGTGAATTTTTGGGCTTCTGCCCCAGGTTGATATCCAACTTTCGTTAGTTCAACACATTTCTATTTGAGCAACAGAAGGTCTTCGAAAAAATCGTCTTTATCTGCTGGTCTATTTTGACAGATTTCTGCCATTATTTGCATTTGCTTCATGTTGGTTCCTTTTTGAGTTCTTTTGGGGAATTGAGATTTTTGAGGGAAGTGCTACAGTAGCTTGTGTTTTAATGGAAGTTTTATTGGTGTTGGAACTGAACCTAAAGACTTATTATCTTGAGTGCACTAATGTTGCTAATAAAGATTGTGTGAAGTTTTGTATGAAGGAAAAATTGCAGGTGTATGGAAGGAATGAGTAAAGAGATGAAAGATGGACTAAAGCTCAAGCTTGGGGATGCCACGTGTGTCACCCCAAGAAATATCCAAGAAGTACAAGCGCCAAAGCTTGGGGATGCCCAAGGCATCCCCTTATTCATCAATAAAAATTCCAGGTTTCTTCCAAACACTTCATTTTTATTGTTTCATGCACAGTTGTGTTGTTCTTGGAGCGTCTTCTTTTTTGTTTTTGTTTTTGTTTTTCGTTTTATTTGTTTTCTTATTTTGCTGAATAAATTGGTTGGACCCCCTCTTTCATACATTGGTTTTCAAATAGTTTGGTTTGGATTGGAAAAAGGGTAGGAAAAGTTCATGCTTAAGTGATAAAGAGAGTTTGTTTTTGACTATGGCCTATGCTTTGTCATGCCATGCTTGATATTGTTTTGGCTTTATGCTTAGTATTATTTGTTGTAGCATTACTTGTTATAAACAATTGAGATTGCTTAACGTGCCTTGGAGGAATCATGCGTTGTTTTAGCATATTAAAGCATAGTATTGTGGTATTCTCCTTTGATGCTTTATTTGGGTTGACTTGGCGCATGGTCACACCATGTTAAGACTATCCCAAGTCACCATATCCTCTATGATCCTTTAGTTTTCGACTTGTAATATCACTTTTTGCTTTAATTAATGATGTTTTGTCGCTTTGCATTATTATGGCCATTATTGCTCTCTTAGTTGGTCGCTCCCAGTCTGCCTCCATAACCAAGTATGAGTTCCACTCATGCATCCAACTCCAAATAAAACCAAGTTATTTCAAAGAGTCCACCATACCTACCTATTAGCATTTGCTATTCCAAGTATATTCATGTTTTTATCTACCTTCCGAATTAAACTTGTTATGTGAAAATTAGTGATTAAAGCTCTCACGAACTTGATGGCACACTTTACTTTTCTTGCCCCTAATAAAGTTGAACCATTGTGTCGTCTATGTTGTATATGCTTGCACTTATATGTTGGGGATTAGCAGAACCATGTTGTCATGGGGAACGCTTTCAACATTGCACTTGTTGATATCATGCTCTTTTGTCTATGGATGTCGTCAGTGTGAAATGAAAGGGGAGCTTGTAAGTCCATGGAGTTATGTATGTGTGTTAGAGAAACGCCTGAGCCGCTGGTCTAATCCATGTCGTCATGGTGGAAACCTGCAGCGTAACCATAATGAGCTGTCTATGAAGCATTCTTCTTATAAAAAACAAGTCAAATATTGAGAAAAAAGAGAAAAGATAAAAAAGAGATATGAGAAAAGAGGAAAGAGAGAAAAAAGCACCATATTCCCATGGTAAATAAGAAGATTGTTGAGATGCTCGTTGTCTGCTTGCCTTGTCATTTTGATATGGGGATTCTTCCGTATCAACGGGCAAGGGGTACCCCGTTGGTGGTTCTCTATGATACACATGTACTTATGATGACAAGAACTTACCGGTGACTAAACTTGAGTAGCATGAGGAGCGGCCCTCATATTCAAGGGACATGAGATTTCCAACTTATACTTTGTCAATCATATACTCCATAGTTTGTTCACTTTAACCTTAATCACTTCAAGATGCTTATGATAGGGGCAATGAGAGCTGAAAGCTAACAAGTACCATAATTTTTGGAAGATCTTTATGAAACTTGAATCTCTACTTCCTTCTATGAAGGCCTTTCTTTTACTTTTATGTTGAGTCTCCACCTTCTATCTTTATGCACTTACTTTGAGAGCATAGTGGCCATTCTTAGTTCTATGTGCATTGTCCCAAGACTTATTGATTGATGTGTAGCTTTGATATTGCTTGTTTTAAACTATTTGTATCTACTGACTCTTATGAACTTTGAAGGTGTCCTATGCATTTATATTTGCTACTCTATGAGGGACAAGCTGAATGCCACTATGCTATGTTTTCTTTATGTGAAACAAACAAACGTCTTGCAAAGCATTGTTATTCATTAATCTTTTGTTTGTGCCTTTTCATGTTGCAACATAGTTTCTTTGCCTTATTGTTAGAACTTTGTCTTTCATGTTATGATTGAAGTACTATGATCCCAGCTATCAATGTTTTACAAATACTTTGATCAAGTTTATGATGGTGCATGTCACCTCAAAAATTATTCTTTCTTTTTATCACTTACCTACTCGAGGACGAGCAGGAGTTAAGCTTGGGGATGTTGATACATTGCTAACGTATCTATATTTTTTGATGTTTCATACTTGTTTTATATCTACTTTCTTATATTTTGTCCACACTTTGGAGTATTTCTATACACTTTCTTGGACTAACCTATTAACAAGATGCCACAGTGCTAGTTGCCTGTTTTCTTCTGTTTTTGGTTCTAGAAAAGTCAGAAAATAAATATTCTCGGAATTGGACTGGACAAAAGCCAAAGTCGATATTTTACCGGAAGACTCACGGAGACAGAAGACGAAATGGGGAGGGGCCACAGGGTGGCCACACCATGTGGTGGCGCGGGCTAGCCCTGGCCGCGCCAACAGGTGGTGTGGGCCCCTTGGCCGCCCACCGAACTTGCCTCTTCGCCTATAAGATGTCTCCCGATGCAAAAACCCTAAATCGTCCAGCCTCCAGCCACGAAAAGTTCTGCAGCGCCGCCGCCACCGAAGGGGATATTCGGGGGACAGAAAGTCTCTGTTCTGGCACCCTGCCGGGATGGGGAAGTGCCCCCAGAGCCATCTCCATCGATCTCCACCGCCATATCCATCGCCGTTGCTGATTCCCATGATGAGGAGGGAGTAGTTCTCTCTCGAGGCTAAGGGTTCTACCAGTAGCTATGTGTTCATCTCTCTCTATGCATGGTCTTATTGAGATCATGAGCTTGTAATCTATAGATCTACCTTGCTACTCAAGTGCTTTAATAGATCTTTGCTCTCCCCATGTGTGTGAAGTTGACAGTGTGCACACCATGGTGGCACTTAGGCTAGAGATTACAAATAATTGTTATGAGTTATATTTGGAGTTGGATGTCTTTATGAAATTGTGGTGTTTGTTTGAACCATCTAGTGCTCAAGGTGACTGTGTGGGGTTATCTAGATGGGGAAAGCGGACTTTGAGGTGTGATGTTATAGCCCTACCATGGATTAGAGTGTCCAACCGGAGAGTAGTTAAGAGTAGTATCATAAAGAAATGATATTTATATGAGAGTGTTCACTAGTGAAAGTATGATCCCTAGGCCTTGTTTCTAAGCATTGAAACACCGTTTGCAATTAGATATGTTACATGTTTGCTTGCTTCCATCTTTATTTCAGTTTTACTTTAGTCTTTTCCACACGATAAAGCTATTTTCTGGTACCGTTACTACTTATAATTATCTATACCACTTGTATTTCACTATCTCTTCGCCGAACTAGTGCACCTATACACCTGACAAGTGTATTGTGTGTGTTGGGGACACAAGAGACTTCTTGTATCTTGATTGCAGGGTTGCTTGAGAGGGTTTCCTTTGACCACTTCCTCGCTGAGTTCGAAAAACCTTGGGTGATCCACTTAAGAGAAAACTTGCTGTTGTTCTACAAACCTCTGCACTTGGAGGCCCAACAACTCTCTACAAGAATAGAAGTGCGTAGACATCAGTGGGTTGCATTCTCTCTCTCCTCCATTGTTTTTAACCTTCAAGAGCTTGCAAATAATTTCAATCCCTCCCATATTTCTTGAATCTTTTGGGGGGATTTGAAAGGGGGATCTAGATCTACAACTCCACCAATCCATCTCTCCTCTATGTGAGGAGAAAATCTTGGGATCTAGATCTTGGGATTTCTTTTGTGGATTTCCTCTTGTGTTCTTCCTCTCTTATTCTCCCACTAGCTTTTGTAGCTTTGGTGTAATTTGGGAGTGACATGGGCATAGCCCTTCAGGTGCCTTTTATTAGTATATGTGGTGCAGCCTAACGGAAGCCTCACCTGAAGATATGCCAAGATCCATGAAGCCCACAATGGTTTGGCTGATATGAAGCCTACAAGGACATAGACTCCTGGCAGAACAAGATGAGCAAAGTGCAAGACTAGAACTAGATACGAACTCTAACTTGTAAACCAACTCGTATTGGTACCCGAGACCTAGCCTCCCCATATATAAAGGCTAGGATGGGCCAACGAGGAGGGCAACCAATCTTACAATACGCACACCTCTCTCTCTCAGTGAGATTGCATCTAGTCGACTCAACGAGTTTGTACTCTCCAATGACAATACGAGAAGACAAGAAGGAAGTAGGGTTTCCTCTACGAGGGCCTGAACCTGGGTAAATCGCCTCCCTTGTTTGTCTATTAAGCCAACAAAATTCCCAGCACTCTCTTCCATGAAACACAAAGTCCATAACCATGGGCATTGCCGAGATCACCCCTCGTCAGGGAGAGAAGGATTTGAGCACTTCTTGTGTTCTTACCATTGTATTTGGTGCATTGGTTTGAGTTCTCAGTGAGGATTCGATTGGGTGAAAGGTGAGAAGATTTTTACTCTTGGGTTCTTGGAACCCTAGACGGTTTAGTTTCTTTTGCGGGTTTGTGGATTACTTGGGGCCTCCAATTAAATTGTGGAGATTTCCCCAAGCTTGTTTGTTGAGAGCCTCCAATTGAGTTGTGGATAAGTGCCCCAACCTTTGTGAGAGGTTATGGATTTCCACCAACAAGTGCACTGATAGTGAAGAAGTGAACCAGGCCTCTTGTGGTGCGGTTCACAGGAGAATAGGGTGAGGCCTTTTGTGGCGTGGTGGTCTTAGTACCATCCACCCCTCCAACAAGATGTACTCCCTTTATGAGAGGCACTTGGTAATAAATCATCGGCTCCACATGCCTCGATTATCTCTATACCCGAGCTATTTACTTATGCACTTTACTTTGTGATAGCCTTCGTGCGTGAAGTCTTATATCTAGCTATCACATAGTTTCTTGTATTGCTTAGCATAAGTTGTTGGTGCACATAGGTGAACCATAGTTTATATAGGTTTTGTGCTTGACAAAGTAAATGCTAGTTTTATTCTGCCTTTGTTAAGCCCATCTCATAAAAGTTTTAAACCTCCTATTCACCCCCCCTCTAGGCGGCATATGTGTTCTTTCAATTGGTATCAGAGCATGGTCTATCATTTTAGGCTTCACCGCCTTGAGAGTAAAGATGTTGACTAGGGGATTAGTGCACAATGACATTTTCATATTCGATGGCGCATATTATGAGATTTGGAAAATTTGTATGCTTAATCATTTTCAGGCCATGGACCCAAATTTGGAGCGAATTGTAGATATAGGTTTTTCTCCTCCAATGGATTTCCTAAATATATCTTGTGAGGATGATAAAAACTTATATATCGATGCTCAGTCTTCTAATGTGCTTGTTAATGCTTTGAGCCATGTAGTTACTTCTTCAATCATACCTTTTTGGAGCGCTCATGAGTTATGGACAAAAATTCAAGAAAAATATGATGTGTCCAATATTATTGAGGATGATGGAATTGCTTTCACTTCCATCCGTGATAAGTTCTCATCTTCATCCACTTCACCAAAGTGTGGCAATACACAAGGTAATGGTATGGTGAGTGGATATTAAAATTGCAATGTTGATAGTAAGCTTATTTTTTATGATACTTCATCTATATCTCATTGGAATGCTTCGTCTTTGGACATAAACACTTCTAGCACTATATATGGTTTACATGCTCGTGTTGATAGTCCTTGCATATCATGTGTAAGTTTCTTGAATGAATGTCATGATGTTATGCTTGCTATACCTTGTTGCCATGATAAAAATGCTTCTATTTCCTCTAGTTGTTTTGTGTCTAACAATGTAGGGGAAACCTAAGATTCTATTGTTCAAGACAAGATCTTGAATGGAGCTTCAAAATCTAATACCTCTTATGATGATGAGGGCGATGATGATGAGGATGAGGATAATGAGGAACAAGAGATTGATGTTGATTCGTTACATGAAAAGGGTGAGATTGTTTATCGTGCTCTTGTTAAGAATAATATTGCTTTCTCTAACTTCATTGAAATCTTGCATTTTGCTATTGAGAGCAAGGAACATACTGATAATTTAGAAGCTCAAGTTAATGAGCATGATAACATCATTGACAAAATGAGTAGTCTTGAGCATGAGTATGCTAATGAAATTTCTAATCTAAATGAAGCTCTTGAAGAGGAACAAACCATTAAAGAATCTCTTGAGGAGGCTTTTGCTCTAGCGTTCTATAGAGTGAAGGAGTCTCATGATAGAGATCTTAAGGTGGCAAGTGATCTCAAAAGTAAAAATGATGAGCTTAAAGTTGCTTATGCTAAACTCCTTAAGGATTTTGAGCACCTAAAAATGGCTCTAGGGTCATCAAGGGTGAGCTCATCAAACTCACCGAGTCACATGAGAAACTTAAAGCTTCATACTCAAAAGAGCTTTCCAAGTTGCCCTCACCTCTTGCAATTAATAATGATGCTTGTGCTACTAACTCTATTTTTTGTATATAATCTATTTTGAAGGATAATGTTGAGCTAAAGGCTCAACTTGCTTTGCTAACTAGCAAGTATGGGATTTTGGAAGAAATTCATGGTAAGCTATCAAGGTCACATGAGGATCTTCTAGCCTCCCATGATAGGCTAAATTAGCTCATGAGGCTATTATGTCAAAGGTAACATCTAATGAGCCCCACGTGGACATTAGCACTATATCCACTACAAATGTCGTATTGTCATGTGCTAGTCCTTGTAATTCATCCACTCATGATATTGATATATCTTGTGATGAATTACATTCATTGCCTTGTTGCTATAACAATGAAGCATCTACTTCCTCTAGTATTTTTGTTGATGCTAACCATGTAGAGGAAATCAATGAGCTCAAGGCTCAAGTCACTTCTTTGAAGAATGACTTGAAAAATATTCATGAAGGAAAGTCTAAAATTGACAAAATATTGAGTATGCAAAAATCCCCCAATGATAAGAGTGGGCTTGGATTAAAATCCAATGTCAAGAACAAGTCCACTAACCAGAAGAAGTTCAAGAGCAACAAGAAGAAGGGCCAAGAACAAGTCAAGAATCGAACCAAAATTATTTACTTCAAGTGCAAAATTGAAGGGCACAATTTTAGCCTTTGAAGAATAAGCCTCTTGGTGAGAGGAAAAAAGGGAAGCGGCCTAAATTTCAAGTTCACGGTCTACCTCAAGTTGAAGAAAGACCACTTCCCAAGAAGAATCAATCTAATACTCCCATGGTGGAGAAATCAAGTGAGAAGAAAGGGAAGAGCATAACTTGCTACATATGTCATGATAAGGGTCACTTCTCTTCTTCATGCACTATTGGTAACTCCTCATCCAACCCTATCATGATTGATGATGTTTATTCTCTTCGTAAGGATGAGGATGGAAATGTGTTTGCCAAATATGTTGGTGCCCAATGTGGTGTCAATAAAATAACCATTTAGGTTGCCAAGCCTATTGTGACTAACTTCTTAGGACCCAACTTGTTTGGGGACCAAGAAGCTAAAACTTGATCAATAGGTGTGGTGGAGGGCATTCGAGACTTGACTACATCATGAAGAATTAAGGGAACTTCATTAATTATATTATGTCAGGCCAAGTCATTTGTATTATCATACCTCTATCATATATCCATTGTTCCTATTTGCGGTAACATTTCCTCAACTCATTTACATTGAAAGTTACTCACCCTTTGTGCATGTGTTGGTTTTGTACCTTGCATGTGTTTGTATAGTTTGTGCTTCCTACTTGCTTAACTTGAGAAATCAAGTTTGTGTAGGTGGTCTTGCACATCATGTATGTGCATTTTGTGTTTGATCCTATTTCATCGTGTTTACATCTTAGTTGGCTCTTGTGACAAATTAATTGACTATTCCATTTTGGGGGAGTGTGATGTCCTTAGGGCACCTCATAATCCTAAAAATGTGTGTACATGAGTAATACCACTTAGTATTGATATTGCAAGTTTATCTAGTCTCTATGTGGTATGACATACTCATGAGAAACTCAAATTCTACAATGTCCATTAGTTGTCTCGTGTTGGTCTTTTTGCCTCGTGTTGAAAAATAATGGTTTATCACATTATGGGGGAGTCATATGCTTTGTGCATATTACAAACCTAGAAAATGTGAACATTTGAGGTATTGCCACATAGAACTAACACTGAAAATTATCTAGTTCCTATGTGCATGTGAGCTCAAACAAGTCCTATTTGCGTTTAATGATGTTAATGCACATCTTTTGGGTCTTGTTTGTGACAGTTTTTCTTGGCAAGGGTTTAATTATATGTGGTCAATTATATCTAAATTGATGGACCTTTTACCTCAAGTTATTCTAATCATTTCTTTACATGATTGTCTAACTAATTTAAACCCTCAAGAATCTTTATCAAGCATGGTGATTAACTCTAATATTTTTCCATATGCTTCTTGTTGTGAATATGATCTTGGATATCTCTGTAAACTACATCAGGAAATTTATACCTTTACTTCTTGTCTTTGGACAATTGGTATTCTATATATGGTAGACTTTTTGATCATATTAAATTTGTCTTTTGTCTATTTTTGCCCTATCTTTTGCCAAGGAAATGTTTGGTGTTGACTCCCACGTCTTCCTTGCCTCCTATGGATCTTTATTTGACTTGAAATCATTTGGTGCTGCTTTTTATGTAGGTAGAGATGATGATCCCATGTGTGTGCATTTTTTTGTATTCAAATTAAAAATCTTAAATAATGCACTAATCATGGGGTAGTTCTCCTATATTATTTAGAACACTCCTTTATGCCTCTTCATAACATGCTTTGATCCATATCGTGTTTTATGTCTTTGGAAGTTATATTTTTTGGTAGTTTGTGCCATATGGAAAAGTGTCGAGAGTTTGGTGTGGTTGTTGAAACCTTTCTATTTTGGGTAGTTGGCTTTGTCTCATTCCTTGTTTTTCTTTTGACATTTTAGAATGATATAAATCCTTGAACATTTGTATTTTTGTCTGTCTCTTGCTCTTTGGTTTTTTCCTAGTTCATTTGTGGAACCATGTGATATTTCATGAGTTGATTTGGTTATTTGATATAATTTTAACAACCTCTTGTCGTGTCACACTTTAGTGTGTCTTCTTGGTTTACTTGGTGTTTTGTTCAAATTGTATCTCCTTCGGTTCTTGAAAGTCGTGTGTATGCATATTCACTAAATGTATATATTATGGCATGTTTGCTTTCCTTGATCCAATATATAGGGGAAAATCCACCAAATTCTAATTGGCTAAGATGTGCATGAAATTCAATTTCATATCAATATGCACATATTTTTGTAGAGTCTCTCCTATTTATTATAGTTGCTCTAACTACTTTGGACCCAATAAGTTTGGGGATCATATTGTACTTGAATTTTGTTTTAGGTACATTGAGATTCATTGGATGCTTATCTCTTTCATAAGGAAGAACTGATGACTCAATGATAATTGCAGACAAGCTAGGATGATCAACGAACTCCTATATACTTCATCACACCAACGATATCTCGGTAACAAGTATCTCTTACTCATGCATACATATGTTGCTTCCAACCTATTGTAGTTTGCATCTTGGCATGAATTTTTGTATTTGCAATTGTTTGTGGTTGAAGTTCATCAATATACAATAAGAGAAAATTGAGCCTTTTGGCCATACTATCAAGCAAAGATCTTATTGGTGTATTGTATGACTTTGTTTTGGATAGCATGCTCTATTTATTGTATCTATTTTGTGTGTACATGTTTATTTGTGGATAAATATCTTTGTGAGATTGTCTACTTATAAACCTATACACATGAGAGAGGTTACTTCTCCTTTTTATATCTTCTTTGATTCGTATGTGTTGTATGGTCATATACTAAGTAATATCATTCATTGAGGACTATGTTGATGCTCAGTGCGCATCCTTGTATTAGTCTTATAATATGCTTTCTATTGCCTCTCACACATCCTTGTGGTTGAGCATGTTTTTATTGTATGTTCCCTATTACTCAACCATTTGTTTATTTGCAAGTTTTATGCTTTGGTATATTCTCTTTTGTACATAGTTTTGTTTTAAATAAAATCTAGGGAGTGGGGATTCCATGTTGTAGACATTGTATTCAAATACAAAATCTAATTTGTACACGTACCTTGGGGAGCTTCCTAATTTTATTTACAACACCACTTTGTGCTCATCACATTTTTACTTGGTATTTTGTTTGGTGTAAATAATATTGAGAGAGTGAGGATGCCATGTTTGTCCATATTGTAATCAAATGCAAATTATAATTTTTGTACAAACCTTGGGAGCCACCTCGTATTATTTAGATCACTCTCTTTTCAAACTTATCATAATATCTATCTTTCATTTGGTATGTTCCTTTTGTCAAGTGATTCTTTGGATCGTTTGATTGCTTGCTTCATTCGTTGATGCTTCTTCACCTTGTTATCTTTTTGCAATCTTTTGATCCTCAATATAGTTTTACCTCCTCCTAAGTATTCATAATTGGATATGTGCAAATGTTTCCAATCATAATATATTTGTTTCAAATGCACACCTTTGGAGGAATTATAACTATATTGGCCATCTAGAACTTTTCACCCATTTTGGCAATCGATGTCAATGGGGGAGAAGTTTTGGAGGGTTTAAGGGAAGTTAGTTTTATGCTTTGAGTTTGTTCTTAAGCATTTGCCTTTCAGCATCTTTGTTGTTGCTTTGCATGTTGAATATATAGAGGAAACTCCACCAACGGTAATTGTTGATAATATATGCAACGAAATTCAAGTTCATCGCACGTGCATATATTGCGGGGGAGCTTGCTCTATATATTGTGGGTATACCAACATCACATACTTGTGTAGTATTTCATGTTCAGGCAACCATTTTTGTTCGTTAAATTCCTTATATAAACCCTCTCAAAGTGATTGTCATCTATTATCAAAATGTGGGATATTGAAAGAGAGTGTGTGCCTCCATGTGTGGTTTTGGTAATTAATAAAAATCACCATGGACTTATGTTTGCATTGATTTATACTTAAGTATACGTCCATAGGCAATGCTTGATCCATATGGTGGTCTCAAGGTTGAAAGAAGAATAAAATGAAGAAGTCAAGTGATGACCAATATGTTGAAGGAGTGATCCAAAGATTTGTCATGAGAGAGTTGAGCATATGGTAGGTGTGTCTTGAAGACCTAGATGGAGTGATCTCATATGTACCTTCAAGACACCAACATAATAAAGAAAGAAGAAATGAAGTGCAAGTTCAAGACGAGCCATCTCGAAGAGATCATATGCTTAAAGCTTGCCATCCTTATGGTGATCATGGATATGTGAAAATATACCTAAAGGAGAGGTTCTCCCATAGTAGAGTATGGGGAAGCAAAATCCAAGTCTTCACCAAGCTAGAGCAATCAAGAAAGGTGTTCCATATTGAGGTGTACAAGATTGTCATCATAAGCTCAAGTGGAATAAGCATAAGGCAAAGGTTTATTCTTGATAGGGTTTCTTTCTTACTGGTCTCGTGGTGTTAGTTTGGGAGACCGGTTTATAGGATAGGTAACCATACTATCAAGAGGGGCTCTCGAGTGAGTAACTTGATCATATCCTTCAGAGAGAGCTCAAACCTTTCCATTCTGGGCATCATATTTATTGGTTCTTATTTGGTTCTTATCCATGAGAAAATTTAGATATTTTGTTAATATCCATGATAATCTTAGGTTCATCAAAAACGGATTTTACATGCATTCTCTTTTGCGTTTTCGATATTAGAGGTTTTACCGGTTTGTCTTTTATAGATAGGTTAAACATTTTATCATTTGGTTCTATCCTCCCTTGATGGACTATGATGTGGTTCCCTGAATGATCTTGTACATCTACCTTTGAAACAAGCCCAAGATCATCAAAATCGAAGTCCGGATGCAAAAGTTATGTTCATTTCAGTTTTGCTATTTCTACCAATTTTTGAAGGGGCGGATTATTCGGCCCAAATATCTGGCCTAAAAATCCACCCCCTACACAGAGGCTCATGCCGCGAGGTCCTTAGCCTTATTTTGGCCCAGGGAACCCGAAATATCCGGGGAGGGGCGGATTATCCGGCCTGGGAGGTCCCGAACGGTCATATTTCATTGGGGAGGGGTATAAATAGAACCATTCTTTCTCCTTGGGCTGGTGGGTTGCATTCTCTTTTTAACCTTCAAGAGCTTGCAAATAATCTCAATCCCTCCCATATTTCTTGAATATTTTGGGGGGATTTGAGAGGGGGATCTAGATCTACAACTCCACCAATTCATCTCTCCTCTATGTGAGGAGAGCATCTTGGGATCTAGATCTTGGGTTTTCTTTTGTGGATTTCCTCCTATGTTCTTCCTCTCTTATTCTCCCACTAGATTTTGTAGCTTTGGTGTAATTTGGGAGAGAAGGACTTGAGCTCTTCTTGTGTTCTTGCAATTGCATTTGGTGCATCGGTTTGAGTTCTCGGTGAGGATTCGATTGGGTGAAAGGTGAGAAGCTTTTTACTCTTGGGTTCTTGGAACCCTAGATGATTTAGTTGTTTTGCAGGTTCAGGTTTACTTGGGGCCTCCAATTAAGTTGTGGGGATTTCCCCGAGCTTGTTTGTTGGGAGCCTCCAATTGAGTTGTGGAGAAGTGCCCAATCTTTGTGAGAGATTTTGGATTGCCACCGACAAGTGCACCAATAGCGAAGAAGTGAACCAGGCCTCTTATGGCGAGGCTCACAGGAGAATAGGGTGAGGCCTTTTGTGGCGTGGTGGTCTTAGTATCGCCCACCCCTCCAACGAGGCGTACTCCCTTTATGGGAGGAACTCGATAATAAATCATCATCTTCGCGTGCCCTGGTTATCTCTATACCCAAGCTATTTCCTTATGCACTTTACTTTGTGATAGCCTTCGTGCTTGAAGTCTTATATCTAGCTATCACATAGTTTATTGTATTGCTTAGCATAAGTTGTTGGTGCACATAGGTGAACCATAGTTTATATAGGTTTTGTGCTTGACAAAGTAAATGCTAGTTTTATTCTGCCTTTGTTAAGCCCATCTCGTAAAAGTTTTAAACCTCCTATTCACCCTCCCCCCCCTCTAGGCGGCATATGTGTTCTTTCAATTGGTAAATAGGGTTACCAATTTAGTCAATTGTCTCCAAAAATTTTAGAGTGTTAAAACCCTATTTAAACCTCCTATTTAGTCAATTGTCTCCAAAAATTATGAAATCAAAGCCATTGGATATATATTTTCAAATATAACCCAATGTAAAAAGATTCAACTTAAAAGTACTATTTTCAAAAAGTTATAGCCATTTTACTATCAGGGGTTTTCCGCAAAATGTACATAAATAACAAAATAGAAAACAAATGTATATTATTTAAATAGCTAACAGGGTGGGGCCTACCACTTCAACCAACCGAAGCGGTATCCCCTCTGTCTCAAACCACCAGCGGCGCAGAGCTCCCGTGAGCAGCTCGACAATGATACGGCGAGAGAGAGAGGGGTGGGGGAGGGTGCAACAAGCTCGAGGTAGTGACATCGAGCATGCCAGTGGGTCGGACGGGGCTGGGAGGTTTCGGGGCGAAAGTGGTCGGAGAGCGCAATGGTAGGGGCTTGCATACCTTGACGAAGTCGAGGCTACCACTCGCGTGCTGGCCCGGCAAGGGTGGCTACAAGAATCTGGTGGTCTAGGGGTGCTTCAGGCTAGCCTAATTGGCAAATGGTGGGTCAGAGGTGGGTAATTGGGTTTAGGTCTGGTGGCGGTTACGAGCTCCTCGGCGGTGAGTCCGATCTCGGCCGCTGCTAGGGCTTAGGTGAGAAAGTTGCTAGGAGGGAGAGAGGTGGTGCGAGGTTTTAAGGTTGTGGTGTGAATCTATTTATAGGGGCGAGGGGGTGCTAGGGTGGCCGACGACGGACGGGGTGCTGGCGCGGCCATGGATAGGCCCGGCGATTGTGGCGCTCACGTGGCGGCTCCAGGAATGTCGAGGGACGGGGTTGGTTGGTTTGGGTCTAAGTGGTTGTGCGACGCGATTGGCTTCTTTTGGCAACATTGGCCTCATCAAGTCAATGTCGCGGCGGTGCCCGACGTGAGGAGTAGCGCTGGGGGGATTGGGTGGAACAGGGGAGTGAGGATGCGAGGGCGACGCGTGGGTGAGGCAAGGGGCGTGGCAGATGGTTGCCGGCGACAACCAAGAACTAGCGACGCTCGCCTCTAACAAAACTATCGAAACTGAATTTTAACGCTGTCAAAATTCAGTGTTCTTCGGGGTGTCAGCTAGGTTCAGAATAAGATTGGGAGGTTGTGATTAATGGATTGGGTTGGGGTTTGCTGCGTTGGATTATTCGTCCTAAGAGCGCTTCAACTTTGGTTTCTAGGAAATTTTGAAATTCCAAACTTTGTCTATGTAAATTTTTGAAATTTCAAATCTGCTGCAAATAAGATTGGAAGCAAATGTTATGGTCTAGAGCTGAAGTAGGGTTCGTTTTGCTGGATAGAGTGAAGCAAGGGCTATAACTATGGTATCCAAAGTTTTTCGAGAATCACAACTTTGCTTATGTAGAATTTTGAAAATACCAATTAAAATTTGAATCTTGAGAAAGCAATTGCAAATCTTTTGCCTATCTTTTTATATGGTGTTAGTATGGACCTAGGGCATCCATATTGGGCGTTATCACATTTTATAAAAATGTTTTGCATTTATTTTAAATTCAAGAGGGTTTATAGGCAGAATCTTGACTGGGGTTTATGAGGGTTTTGGTACAAAGTACTAAGAAAATATTTTTGTATATTTGGGCTATATATGCCCTAGGGATCCTCCCCTAATTTTATTGGATTTTTCAGAAGCTTTTTGATGGTGCTTCCTTTGGAAATATAGCTTTTAGGGTTTTTCTTTTATGAATATAAGAAAGGTCAAGTTGGAGGTTTTATCTTCTAGAAAATAATCCAAGTTTTTCAGAAACACGGCACGCACCAAGTGAAATTTGCGTAACCACGTGAAATCACCGTGGACTTACCGTCTCACTGACAACGTCCGCCCCACCCGTCTCCGATGTTCAACCAGGCCTCGTTTTACTTTTCACTTTGGCCGCGGGTGAATTGGCGGTTACGGCGGTGGGGTCCACCCAGGCGCCAGACTGGCGGCTTGGTATTTAACCAGCGGAGCACCGGGACGCGAGAATCCCGTCCCCGTCCGCCGGAAAAGTTCAGACCCACCGCATCGCAACCGCAGCGTAGAGGAACAACCACCGCGCGCGCGAGAGAGAGAGAGAGAGGAGGAGGAGGAGGAGGAGGGGAGAGAGAGGGATGGCGGAGCTGGCGTGGAAGGCACGGCTCCGGGAGCGCGTGATGCGCGCAGGCTTCCCCGTCCGCGATGCCAACGCGGGGCTCAAGGTCGTGAACATCCTGTTCACGTCGCCGGCCGACCTGGAGACGACGAGGCCGGGGACGATGGCTCGGGTGTCCACCATCCGCGGCTTGTACACCCTCGCCTTGGAGTGGCTCATGGCGGTGACGCAGCACCTCAACCTCGCCATCATCCACATGGAGGCGGCCGAGATCCTGGCGCTCCACGGAGGCAAGCTCATCGACCCGGCGGTGCCGTTCCCCAACGTCGAGTACCTCGCGCAGGCGGAGCCCACGGTGTACGCCGCCATGAGTAGTCTCCAGATGTGCCGCGCGATGGAGGTGGACGCTTACAAGGTCGTCGGGTGGTGCTGCGGCCACCTGTCGACGGCCATCGCCCTGGTCGACGCCCCTGGGATCCCGTATGCGCGCAACATCATCGAGTGGGAGAAGGTAACCGCCATGAACGCCCTCGCAGGCGCGATTGAGCGGACGCAGGCTGCGGCCGGTGATTTCGCCAGCGCCCTGCCGTTCCTTGCTCCTCCTCCTTAGGCCCGTCGTCGCCACGCCACGCCACGCGTTCGCCGCACGTAAGTGTTGATCGATCTCTCCTAGGCGAGTTAGCGTTGGTGGACCGACCTGCTTGGGTTCGAATTCGTGGAGTCAGTTCAATTCCTCGTCCGTCCGCTAGCCATGGTCCTAGTGCTGTCAGATGCGTACTGAAACAATGATCCTTGCAGTACTGTCAGTAGTTTTTCTATGTGCTGAATACGTACTGTTGTTAGCTGTTATCTGGAACTATGATCGATGCAGTAATTCCTCAATTTGGATGTGTGTTGATTGTGGCTAATTAGCATTGCAGCAGCTTATTTCCTGTTGACAGAATGCTTTGGATGGATGATATGCAGCAGCGATTTATTTCTGCAGCTTGTTTTCTGACAGGAAGTTTTGTGACTTGCTGTTGGTTCATCTGACATCCTTGTGCTGAAACTATGATCCTTTTACTGTTATTTGTTACGCTTACCTGCAACTGGAATCGATGCAGCAATTCCTTGATTTGGTTGCGTGCCGATGGTTACTGATTGGCAGTTTATTTCCTATTAACACCATGCTTGGTAGGCCTCGACGCTTTGCGATCCGAAATGATATTCTCAGCCAGAATGAAAGTGCAGACTCAGTACGCGTAGACTCAGTACGCGTACAGTAACACTAGTGTCAACTGTCAAGCCAGCGAATGCAGGCTAGCGCAAGAATATCCAACAGAGGATCGAAATCAAAGTTGCAGCGCGTGTGCCATACTGCCATCGGCAAGGTCTAGTCGACGATCGCACAGCCAATTGCTAGCTGAGGTAGCTACGGATGATCGACAGATCCTCTTCGCCATCACCGACGCCAGGGACGTCGGGATGGCCCGCCGCACAACTCGATGGCCGTGGACGCGTTCCTCGCGTTCGGCCACGCGACGCTGCAGAATTCGGTGCCGCGGCGTTCACACCACACTCGAGGGCGTTCCGTGCCGCGGCGTTGCGGTGGTCGGCGTTGTGCTGGATGGAGCCGAGCGGCTGCGCCGGGTAACGGCTGCCTCCGCGGCGATGCTTCGGTCCAAGGCGGCCGCCCCGAGAGACTCCAGGCTCCAGCGCGTCGTAGAGGTCGGCGCGAGCCGCCTCCGTCGCGTGGACCGGCGCGTCGATGAGCCGGAGCCGCACGCCGGCCATGGCGCAGGGGTCCGCTGCGTACGCCGCGCGGTCCTGGGTCACTTCAATCACGCCTCCCTCCATCCCCTCTCGCGTTCGTTCCAGGTGTTTTTTGTGCGTGCTTGTCTCTGGAACATTTCGGGCGGCCGGCATCTCGATCGCCTCCCGGCGTTCAGTTGGCCACGCTGGTGGCGGCGTGGACCCCACCGCCGTAACACGCCCGGATTAGCTTTGATTCATTAAAGAGATAATATGAAATGCTAATGCACGTTCAATTTGTATATTTTCAGACCGCATTTTACATTTTGTGTACTTCCGGAGCCTCTCTTATTCCTTTTTTTTTCATATAGCCCATGTTATAAACTTCAAGTGTGCTTAATCCGAAATATTTTGTATTCTTTCCCTCAAAAAAAATGTTGTATTCTACACTACATAAAAGACAAAAATATAGATCTATGTGTGAATAATGCATTTTCGAATCTCGTTAGTATTTTTATATACAAAGAGTTACAATAATAATAATAAATTATAAATATGTCCTTAGACCACCTAGCGAGACTACATGCACTACTACGAGCCGAATGCATGTCGCTGTTCTCACCCCTCCATCACCGAAGCCGGACAAGTTGCCGTAGTAGAGCTTTTTTTGCGGTTGTCATGGTAGAGCTTATTGTACACATGAATTATACATGTACATATTTTTTCCGAATATTTTTGAAAAATTAAAAATACCTTTTTTAGATTTTTTTAGACAGTGAGCTCGGGCTCCAATTGATTTTTTGCATCGGGTGTCTTTTTTTTGAAACGAGGCAAAAAAAACTTTTACCTTACATTGATATAAGAGAAGCAAACAAAGTTCTGGCCCGAGCCAAACAAAAGAAAGAGGGGAAGGGGGCACCAGGGTCCCTAAAAAGAAAGGAAAAAACTTAACCTACCAGCTCTGTCAGGTTTTTTGCCCTGGCAAGAATGTCCTTTTCTTCCTCCCTGATCTTGTGCATGATGACCAAAGGTAAAAAAGATTTATTGTTGAAGACTCTTTTATTCTTTTCTTTTTCAGATCTCCCAAGCAATTAAAATGATGGCGGTCCTCGGCCCTTTGGGAGACGAATAAGTGGTCTTGGCGAGGGCATGCCTATTAATCTATTATTCCTAACTACTACTCTAAAGTCGATGGTTTGTGAAACTATGATGCACCTTGAAATAGACCAGAGTATATGTACTACGGTACTAGTCTTGTACATGCAAGAATATATTGGGAGCTTTAAAGGTCTCTCCGATTTAAAAGAGGGAATTGCAAAAAATCAATACGTTTGGGGCTAGGGTTTAAAAGAAGACCACTTTTCAATTTTTCTAACCAAATCATATGTTGACACTTTTTTTCAAAAAAACACTAATTGCTCAATATACCCTGTTTGGCGGTGTTTCTGACTAGATGGCCACTATAAATGTCGACGAGGCATGTATGCAGCAGACAAAGGAAACAAGTTAGACTGGTTTTATATTATGGGGTTTCTCCAAAAATTCGAAGGACCCACTTGTCAGATCCTCTCTCTCTCTCCCTCTCTCTCTCTCTCTCTGAGTGGACAACCCCGTGAGGTAATCTTTGACGAGAGGGGGGAGGTGGCAGTAGTTGACGTGGGGAGCTATACAGGTAGTTGGACGATGCGGCTCCTCCGTTGAGATCAAGGTCCAAGATCAACTTTCAAGGTGGGCCATGGCTTAAAAGATTGAGAAGAGGCAAATGCAATTGAAAATTCATATAGAGGACAAACAAGGGTTTTAGGGTTTTCGAAAGAATTCAAGAGGCCAAAATTTGGTATGTTACAATGCTCATGTTGGTGGGGAGCTCTAGCAGCCAGCTCGTCGGCTCAGCCATCTACTCACTGTCATCCTCTGACGCGAGAAACAGGTGCAGAAGCATCAACTTATGATACAGCAGGTGCTGGCGCTACTGCGTCGCCACCATCGTCGACTCCACCTCCTGCTCGACGTATATCTCTGCCTCATTCTAGAACAACAGCCCTCCACTTTAGGTAAATCGGTGCTCCTCCGTCGCCCCTCCCTACTCGGCCCTATGCGTCGAGCTGCAGGAGAGGACATCACCCCTCCGCATGGATATGCAGGCGAGTACCACCTCCTCGAAGCCAAGCCCCTTAGCGACGAGGTGCGGGAGGGGACCTGGTCGTGATGTCCAACGAGCCCTCCCCCTGATGCGACATCCGCCATCGAGTTGCGGCGACACATGGAGGATTTCAGCGGCACAACGTAGAGCCTGAAGGATTTTTGTCAGCAACTCGACCGCTCGTGTGATGCTAGGGTACGATATGCGGAAAAAACTAGAGAGAATGCACAATTTAAGGGGTCTCTATGCAAATTCTCTTGTCTACCTGGCTGCCACGTGTCGTCACCTGAGAGGTTGGGACTAAAACCGTTTCCTGCGTGCAAGTTTAGGTACTAATTTGTTCGATTTGTGATTTGTAAGAAGTGGGACTAAATCATCTTTTCTTGGGCGTGCAAGTTATGGTACCAAAAGCGTATTTATAGCTCAACAAAGAATGACCGTTAGTGCACCAGTGAAAAAATAATGTTGGGAAATTACCGGCAAAAAGAATTACTCTGGATAATTACCGTAGAAAAATTATGGTTATAATAATGATTTGTATTGCTAAATTATTCTTCATCGCGAAGTCCCAAAACTATATAATCCATCATTATTACGGAGTTAACATAATGAAATTATTGTTGCAAATTACCTTCGAAGAACTACACATCCTCGGAGAATTAATTTCACATAGTTAACGCTCCTCGAAATTACTGTCAGTTAGTTAAACATTGGCAAATTACTGTTGACACTGAAGATTTGTACAGATAAATTACTTAAAAATAGATGATGACCGTCAAATAATTACTGTCAAATAGTTATTGTCGGGAAACTACTGCGGAGATTGAAGATTCCTACCATCGGATTACTGCAACTTTTTGCTAAAGTTAAAGATTTATATAAGATGAATTACATTCAAAAATTACCATCAGTATAAAAAGATACCGTGAAAATTATAAAACAATTACAGAAAGGGCAGCCATGGACATTGTTCATGCGACACTGCTCATTGCGTTTATGAACTGTGATCTCGATGTGGGGCGTGGAGGAGCGGAATCCTTCCTACCTTGAAGAAGTTATATAATATAATAAATTGGTATAAATTGGCATTATTAAAGTGTGTTTTTCAATGCAAAACGAATGATACTAATTTACTATCTCTATTTCAAAGGTTAAGTCTCATATTCTTTTTAAAAAATCAAGCTATATAAAGTTTGACCAAATTTTAAAAAAAAATATCAAAAACTATGATATTATATAGATATCATGTGAAAAAATATTTCATGATATATCCAGGGGTATGGATTTTGTATTATAAATATTAATATTTCTTTAGGTTTGATCAAACTTTACATAGTTTGACTTTTAGAAAAAATAAATAAGTCTTATGCTTTGAAAACGGAGGTAGAGTGTTTAACCTTGGAATCGATCAACTAGGGTACATGTACTAAGACTTGTACTCGGTTGGAGAAAACTACCTGAAGAGTGTGGGAAAAAAATACCGTTTCGTCGCTTCCGCGTCGCCTCCCCAGTGAGGCGACCGGGCGGCCGCCTCCTCCGCCCCGCGCACAGCTCCCCCGTCCTCCTCCTCCCCTGCTGCTGCCGCTGCCAGGCGTTGCCCGCGCGGTGCCGCTAGGCCCGGCGATGGCACCCCCTCCTCTACCCACGCTGGGCAACCTGCTGGGAGGATTGCAATGGCAGCAGAGCTCCTAGGCCGGCGGCGAGTCCTGCGTTTACGGATGGCGGCGGGGCGAGTTGCGTGGCCGGTTGGCGATGCAGGTGGCATGGTACCGAGGTTGGTCGGCGGAGCCCTTCAGGCCCAGATCTAGGCCCTTTTGGGTCCAATCTGGGTCAGGGCGGGGCTGGCCAAGCTTGGTCTCGTCGTTTCCGGGTAGTTTGCTGAGCGGCTCGTGGCGAGGGTGGCGGTGATGATGCCGTGCTTGCTGCAGCATGGTGATGGGACCTTCATGGGCCCGTCTGGGTCCGGCCGGGCCTCTGGCGCCGAACACGAGGGTAACAGTTACGTGGCCTATGTGTTGCAGCGTGGCAGCGGGGACTTTACGTCCCTGTCCGAGGCACGGCCGGGCCTGCTCGGCCTGGTGTGTTCCTGCTGCCGCGTCCGGCCGGCACCCGCCATTAGCGGTGGAGGACGACATGCGGGTAAGGATGAAAACGGAGCGGAAACGGACGGAATTAGGTGGTGTCACATTTATTTTCATATTTTTTACGGAAGGAGAAACGAATACAGAAACCCAGAAACAAAAACAGAAGCAGATATTGTCGGAAGCAGATACAAACCGAATATGGTGCAGACGCGGAACGATGCAGATTTTACCCGGAACAAAGAGAACCCTTAAATCACGCAACAAATCTCAAGAAATCTAGAAAAACAAAAAAAATGTTCCCTATTTATATATAGCACGGTGCTTGGTTTACAAGGGAATAAGGGTATGCTCATTTTGTGGAAGCCTCCACGAATACATCGAGGGATTACATAGTCTCCAGTACTGGGATGAGAAGCTTTTAAATTTGTCTTGACAAGATCATGTTTTATATCGGTTGGATTTGGCCATGCACATCAACCATAAACGGTAATTTCATATTAGACGGAAACAAAAATTCCATTTCCGCGTTGTTCTGCCAGAAAACACTGTTCCATTTTCGTTTCCGTTTTTGTCAAAAAAGTTATGTTTCCGTTTCCATTTCCATATTTTCATTCAATTTCTGTTTTTCCGCGGAAAAGTCGAAAACTTTCTGCTTCATTTTCATCCCTACATGCGGGTGGTTGTGCCGCTGCCGCCCCCGGTTCCAAGTTGGCATGGTGTGCTCTTGTCGTTGTGTCCCGTCGGCTACCGCCTATGGTGGTGGAGATTGTTCCCTCCCGCGCGGCTAAGGTACTATCTTCCCGTATCCACGGTTGTTTCGCGGTTGAACCGGTCTTGCAATGTTTGCCATGGTGAGACAAGGATGGTGCATTCAAGACTGTGGTGGCGCATGTTGGTGGACGGTAAATTTAGTGGAGTGCTAGGATTGGACGGGGTTGTGGTTCTTTGAGAGTCGGGAGAAATCCTTACCGGCTTGACCGGCTCCGACGCGGTGACACCTGCGGGTGCCATCTTCCTTCTTAAAGGGCACCAGGTGTACCCTCTCCCCACTACCCTACGTTAACCGAGAGAAATTCTAGGAGTAGTCCGGGCAGCAGCGTCGACCATCGTCGCACTTCTTCCTTAAGGTGTTGCTTGGTACATGGCAATTCGAAGGCATTGGAGCGTGATGGAACTACTCTAAAGGGCGCAACGGTTGCAAGTCATCGTCGGTTGTCGATCCGGTGCCGTTGTGCATTTGCGTCTCTCTCGTTCTTTTATTTTTTTTATTTTGGGCTTCTTTTGTGCTGTCAGCCCCAACAATGAACTAAAATCTTGTATCGTGTGATTGCTATATTAATATAGCGGGGCGAAAGACTATTTCGAGAGAGTCATGTACTATTTCTTGTTCATAGGAAAAAATATAGTGAGAGCCTTAAATGATGTCTCGATTTATTAGAATGAAAATCCAGAGTAACTGGGAAGTCCATGGGAGCAAGATCCCTGATTAGCACCCGAGAGTCGTGCATGGGCATCCCCAAATATGTAATGGGGAAGCTCGCCGAACGGCAGTTCAAGCGGTCAGCGGTGCACTGCCTCTCATCCTCGGAAAAGCCCAGGATCATAACCTCGCTCTTGTCGAAGTTGATCTTGAGGCCCGATAAGAATTCGAAGCATAGAAGTAGGAACTTGAGGTTAATGATGTCAACCTCCGACCCCTGCACCATGATCATGGTATCATCAGCATACTGGAGGTGGGTGAGACCACCTTCGGGGATTAGATGCTCTACCACACCCGATATGTGGCCAGCGATCTTGGCTTTGTCCAAGATCTCTGCCAGGGCATCCACCGCAGCGTTAAAGAGAAGGGGAGAAATCGGGTCCCCTTGTCTAACTCCGCAGGAGGGTCGAAAATATGGATCCACTTTCCCATTGACATTGATTGTTGTGCTACCACTCGTTCTTTTCTCTTGTTCTTTTGTTTTTTATTTTAGGCTTCTTTTGTGCTGTCAGCCTCAACAATGAACTAAAATTTTGTATCATGTGATTGTTGTATTAATATAACGGGACGAAAGACTATTTCAAGAGAGTCATGTACTCTTTCTTATTCATAGGCAAAAATATGGCGGGAGCCTTAAAAGATATCTTGATTTATTAGAATGAAAATCCAGAGTAAACAGCGTGCCGATGGAGAAAGAAAATCTTGCAGCACAGCAGAGGCCATCACGCGACACACACGGCCGTGAAGCCGTGAGGCGCGCTGTGTGGATAAACACGGCATGCACCAAGTGAAATTTGCGTAACCACGTGAACTCACCGTCTCACTGACAACGTCGTCCCCACCGGTCTCCGATGTTCAACCACGCGTCGTTTCACTTTTCACTTTGGCCTAATGCTACACTTACGGGGGGTTTGCTTACGGATCAGCCTTACGGGATGAGCTGGCAAGGAGTAGTGCACCGTGATTTGTTGAGAAATAACCGAAGAAAAATCACGTCCAACTGCAGCAGTCCGTAGATTTTTTCCGTAAGTTTTTTCTCGTAGGTGTAGGATTACTGGCGGGTGAATTGGCGGTTACGGCGGTGGGGTCCACCCAGGCGCCAGACTGGCGGCTTGGTATTTAACCAGCGGAGCACCGGGACGCGAGAATCCCGTCCGCCGGAAAAGTTCACCGCAACCGCAACGCAGCGTAGAGGAACAATCACCGCAAGAGAGAGAGAGAGAGAGGGGAGGAGGAGGAGGCGAGAGAGAGAGATGGCGGAGCTGGCGTGGAAGGCACGGCTCCGGGAGTGCGTGATGTGCGCAGACTTCCCCGTCCGCGATGCCGACGCGGGGCTCAAGGTCGTGAACATCCTGTTCACGTCGCCGGCCGACCTGGAGGCGACGAGGCCGGGGACGATGGCTCGGGTGTCCACCATCCGCGGCTTGTACACCCTCGCCTTGGAGTGGCTCACGTCGGTGACGCAGCACCTCAACCTCGCCATCATCCACATGGAGGCGGCCGAGATCCTGGCGCTCCACGGAGGCAAGCTCATCGACCCGGCGGTGCCGTTCCCCTCCATCAACCACCTCGCGCAGCCGGAGCCCGCGGTTTTCCTCGCCATCAATAGGCTCCATGTGCCGCAAGATGGCGGTGGATGCTTACAAGGTCGTCGGGTGGTGCCGCGGCCACCTGTCGACGGCCATCGCGCTGGTCGACGCCCCTGGCATCCCGTATGCGCGCAACTTCATCGAATGGGAGAAGGCAACCGCCATGAACGCCCTCGAAGGCGCGATTGAGCGGATGCAGACTGCGGCCGGTGATTTCGCCTGGGCCCTGCCGTTCCTTGCTCCTCCTTAGGCCTTGTCGCCACGCCACGCCACGCGTTCGCCGCACGTAAGTGTTGATCGATCTCTCCTCCTAGGCCAGTTAGCGTTGGTGGACCGACCTGCTTGGGTTCGAATTCGTGGAGTCGCGATTCTGCATCAGTTTAATTCCTCGTCCGTCCGCTAGATGTGGTCCCAGTGCAGTAGTTTTTCTATACGCTGAATACGTACTGTTGTTTTGCGGTTATCTGGAACTGGAATCACGATGCAGTAATTCCTAAATTTGGATGTGTGTTGATTGTGGCTAATTAGCAGCAGCTTATTTCCTGTTGACAGAGTAATATCGATCGATGGATGATGAGCAGCTGCGCTTTCGTCTCTGTAACTTGTGTCATTGGCAGGAAGTTTTGTGACTTGCTGTTGGTTCATCTATCTGACATTCTTGTGCTGAACTTGTTGACAGGATGCTTTCGATGGATGATATGCAGCAGCGCGATTTGTTTCTGCAACTTGATTTTTGACAGGAAGTTTTTGTGACTTGCTGTTGGTTCATCTATCTGACATCCTTGTGCTGAAACTTGTTAAGTGCTGTGATGCTTGTGCTGAAACTATGATCCTTTTCCTGTTGATTGTCACGCTTACCTGGAACTGGAATGATGCAGCGATTCCTTGATTTGGTTGTGTGCCGTTGTTGATTACTGATTAGCAGTTTATTTCCTATTAACACCATGCATGGTTTACAAGAATGTGCAGTAGTACTACTTAGTTTGCGATCCGAAATGATATCTTCAGCCAGAATGAACTCCATCATGTAGGTTCAGTAGGCATACAGTAGTGTCAAGCCAGCGAATGCAATTTTGCACGACAAGCTAGCGCGCAAGAGTATCTAACAGAGGATCGACCAACAGTCGAAATCAAAGTTGCAGCGCGTGTGCCATACTGCCATCGGCAAGGTCTAGTCGACGATCGCACAGCCAATTGCTAGTTAAGGTTGCTACGCATGATGGGCGGGGCCGGACAGATCCTCCCGGCCCCGGGCGTACTTGGCCTCCAGAGCTCATCTTCGCCATCACCAGCGCTTGGTCGAGGTCGGGGAGGGTCCTGGTGCGCTTGCCGTCGACACCAGGGACGTCGGGATCAGCCAGCAGTGTACGGGCCGCGGCACCACTCGATGGCCGGGTACGCGTTCGGGCACACGACGATGCAGAGCCCGGCGAGGGCGTTCCGTGCCGCGACGTTGCGGAGGCCGGCGATGTCCTGGATGGAGCCGAGCGGCTGCGCCGGGTAAGGGCTGCCTCCGCGGCGGCCCCGAGCGACTCCAGGCTCCAGCGCTGTCGTAGAGGTCGGCGCGGGCCGCCTCCGTCGCGTGGATCGGCGCGTCGATGAGCCGCACGCCAGCCATGGCGCAGGGGTCCGCCCCGTGCGCCACGCGACGCGGTCCTGGATCACATCCCCTCTCGCGCCAGGTGTTCTCTGTGCGTGCTTGTCTCTGGAACTTTTCGGGCGGCCGGCATCTCGATCCCCTCCCGGCGATCGGTTGGCCACGCTGGCGGCGTGGACCCCACCGCCGTAACATGCCTAGATCCGCTTTGTGATTCATTAAAGAGATATGATATGAAATGCTAGTCAAACACGTTCCTAAAGAATGCACGTTCAATTTGTATATTTTGAGGCTAATTTTTTTTAAATAATATGTTTTTTTAATCAATTTCACGAATATTACGCAATTAAGGAATTTACGGATTTAGTGCACTGTCGACCCGACCGCGCCGTCTTTTGAGGCACCGAAAGCAGCGCCAGGGCCCCACCCTGCCGGGCTGCGACAGACGCTCCGGCCGTTGCGTGGAAAGACGACACAGTCGCGCGTCGTTTTATGGTGGAACGACGAGCCCGCGTCGTTGTTCGATAGGACGACCTGCCGCGTCGTTTTATGGTGGAACGACGAGCTCACCCATATACACGCGCGCCGCGCCCAGCCCCGCGCCAGACCACCCCGCACGCCTCCTTCTTCCTCTCCCTCAGCCCTGCTGCTAGCTCTTCTCCCTTGCTGCTTCTTCTCCCATGGAGCTGCTCCCATTTGCTGCTACACTTTGCTCCGTTTTCCACTAAATTTGCTGCTGAAGCTAGTAGATTCCCGATCTACTTGTGGGATAGTCTGGTGTAGCGATTTGAGGCGTTTTCGTGGAGGATTTTCTTGGAGTTCTTGAGGTGCAACGGCTATGGTGGAGTCTGGGGCGGGGGCTTGAGGCAGCTGCATGGTGGAGTCTCGGGCTGGGGCTTGAGGCAGCTGCACGGTTGAGTGGAGGCAGCTGCACGGCAGGATTTAGCACGCTTAAAGGGTAAACCCTAATTTTTTGCTAACTACAGTTATTTGTGTTTGTTTATCTTCTCGGTAGTTCTGGATGTTGTATGTTAGCGCTCCGCGATGAACTGCCAGATTATTCGGCTATAGGATTATAAGTATATTTGTGGGCTATGCCAGATTATTCAGCTATAGGATTATAATTATATCTGTGGGCTAGGCAAGATTATTCGGCTATAGGATTATTAGTATATTTGTGGGCTATGCCAGATTATTCGGCTATAGGATTATAATTATATCTGTGGGCTATGCAAGATTATTCGGCTATAGGATTATTAGTATATTTGCGGGCTAAAAGCTTCCATTGTGCGGGCATTTGATAATTTGTGGTATTTTTTTAGGTCTGAAGTTATGTCCAATAATGTAGTGTTTAGGTTCTACTATGGTGACGGTGTCGTCAAAACAAACCAGAATGGAGTTGATTTGAGCGATTTTTATTGTATTGATGAAGTGCTCCAGGATCCCGAAACAATATCCATTATTGAGTTGAAGGATTGATTATGTGCTTGTTTAGGGCTCCCTCCCACCCATACTGTCGGTGTGCATGTATTATGGACTAAGTCAAGGATTAAACCAGATTTTTTTTAAGACCGAAAGAAGAGCAAGCTAAATGGGTCAAATGGGTGAAAGCCTGTCTGCGTAGGGTAATTAACCCCAGTATCTTAGTGCTTCCTATGGCGAAAGAGCCTGGTTATGATCAGAGCCAGAGTAGTCAGACACACCATGCTGGTGGTGGTTATGATCATGAGCAGAGCAGTCAAGCCGAAGACGGAGGTGGTGATGGCTACTATGATGACCAGAGTAGTCAAGGCCAAGATGGCGGTGGTGGTTATGAACCTGGTCAGAGTAGTTATGCACACAACGATGGAGGTAGTTATGAACCTGGTCAGAATAGTTTTGCACACACCGAGGATGGTGGACATGAATCAGCTGAAGGTAGTCAAGGGAAAGAAGAAGATATTTTCAGCTTAAACAACTGCGCGAGGAGGGGTTTTTATAGGGTAACATTCTGGCGGGAAAAAATCTGGCAGGAAGCATTCTGGCGGGAAGCATTTTGGCGGGAGATATTTTGGCGGGAAGCATTCTGGCGGGAAACATTCTGGCGGGAAGCATTCTGGCGGGAAGCATTCTGGCGGGAATGTTTTTTGATGGAAAGCATTTCGGTAGGAAACATTTTAGATACATTGTCTGACATGTTGAATTAAAGATACATCATAACACTATAACTGAAATAAAGATACATCAAGACAGTACAACTGAAAGAAAGTTACATCAAGACACTACAACTGAAATTAAGATACATCAAGACACTACAACAAAAATTAAGATACATCAGGACACTACAACTGAAATGAAGTTACATCAAGACACTACAACAGGAATTAAGATACATCGGTACTGAGACATACGTCTACCTTCCCTGAGTCCGGCGCGGGTACTTCCCGGTCTTGTCCCCACGTTCCTCTGCCGCCCGCGCCTCGGCAGCTCTTTCTCTTAATCTCTTCCTTTCCGCCTCACGGGCCTCCTTGCGCACCTCTTCCTGGCGCTCGCGGTTTGCCTTCTCTTCCTCCCTTATCTTCCTGTTCAGCTCGCGGTTTTGAGCTTGCTCTGCTCGGAAATCTTTTATTTCTCTCTCCCGTTCCTTCTTCTCCTCTTCGGCCATCCTTTCAACATGTTCCTCTTCATGAAAGGCAGCCCACACATCTCGGTTCCTGTCATGACGCTCTTTCTTGGCCCAGGTTGGCTGCTCGGTGTCAATCCAATGGTACCACTTGCAAAGTGGAGGAGGATACTACAAGCAAATCAATGGAATGAATAAAAGAACTCATGATAACATGAATGGTTCATATTAACCATGCTCTGGGAACATACCGGAGGCCTCTCGCACGACGAACTTGCTTGCCGGGGCAGGCTTGCGTCGTAGTTGGGACACATGAAAAACTTCATGCCCATGCAGGTGGAAAAATCGATCGACTCCTTGACCTTCGCGAGATGGCCGCACCAACAGCGCTCATGTGTCACCCCTTGCGGCAACCTGGCATCTTTCGTCTTTGTAGACCTATACTCTGGGTCCAAACATGGCACACTCATAATGGAGAGGGGAAGGAAATGGGAGGAATAACAGGGTGAAGAGATACCATCTAGGTGCCAGTATTTATAGGGGCAACAGCGGGAAGAAGTGGCGGGAGAGAAACGGCGCGAAAAAGTGGCGGGAGAGAAACGGCGCGAAAAAGTGGCGGGAGAGAAACGACGCGAAAAAGTGGCGGGAGAAATACTGGCGGGAAGAGGTGGCGGGAGAGAAACGGCGCGAAAAAGTGGCGGGAGAAATACTGGCGGGAAGAGGTGGCGGGAGAGAAACGGCGCGAAAAAGAACGGCACAAAAAGATTAGCCCAACGTGGAGTGCATGATCCATGCTGCCGTCTTTGTTTGAAAAAACAATCTGGCCAGTCTTTTTCCAAAAAACAACCAACTGGTTGTCAGTCTAGCCGTCGTCCAGTCGTTTTTTCAAAAAACGAAATGGCATGTCGTTTTTTTTAAAACGATCATCTGGCTGCAAATATTCCGACCGACAGATCGTCTTTTCAAATGACGACACGGGCTGGTCGTTTTTTCAAAAAACAACAGTGCGATAGATGTGTAAATTCCTTAATTTGCGTAATATTTGTGAAATTGAATAAAAAATGTATTATTTAATTTTTTTTAGCTATTTTGAGACTGCATTTTACATTTTTTGTACTTCCAGAGCCTCTCTCCATATTATTCATATAGGCCATGCTGTAAACTTCAAGTGTGCAAAGTCTAGATCCCAAATATGTTGTATTCTCTCGCTAAAAAAAAATGATCTGTTCTACACTACATAAAAGACAAAAATATAGATCTGGGTGTGTGAATAGTGCACCTTTGAATCTTGTTAGAATTTTTATGTAAGCAACGATACATCGTACGAGAGTCTCCATGACCAGAGCTAGACGCAGCGGTGCGGAGAGTGAGGTAGATGAATGTGAGAAGAAGGCTTCGACCAGATCTAGGCACGGTGGCGACGGGGAGCTGGGTGGCCGCCCAAAACCCTAGCGCTTAGGACGAAGAGGAGAGGGGAGCAGGAAAGGAGAGAGACGGGAGGGTGGGGGAGTAAGGTAGCGTGGTGCGGGAGCGAGGAAACACACGAGTAGCTCCCTCCCTGGCCCACATACAGGGACGCAAAACGCTCCAGGCCCACGGCTAGCGGCAACATGAGGTCAGGTTGCACGGCAAGTGCCCTCAGATCGCTCCATTCTTAGCAAACTTAAGCTTTTAAATAATTTTAAGTGTGACATTTTCTGCGAAATTCATGTACAAAGAGTTCTAAAGTACTCCCTCCGTCTCAAAATAAATGTTGAAAATTTATTTAAATTTGGATGTATCTATATACAAAATAGTGTCTAGATACTCCAAATTTTGAAAAATCCACGACATCTATTTTAAGACAGAAGGAGTAATAAAAATTACAAATATGTCCTTAAACCACCTAGTGGCGACTACGAACACTATTACGTGCCGAATGTGCGCGATGTCCACGCCCCATCTCTGAAGTCGGCAAAACTTGTCATAGTAAAGTTTTTGTAAACAAAAAATTATACATTATTGCCTCTATGTACATATTTATTTCGAATATTTTGAAAACTTTAAAGTATCATTTTTAGAATTATAAACAGTCAGCTCAGACTCCAATAGATTTTTTCGCATCGGTTACCTATTAATCTTTTTTGCAGGTACCTATTAATCTAGGATTAATTGCAAAGATGTCACTACAATTTCTGCCTATTTGAGAAATCAAACTATAACTTTCATCTTTTAACAAATGCCACTACAATTCTAGATACATTCCATAAACACCATGGTGCCCACTTAAACACATATACCGGACAATATACCCTCGTATTTCTACCGTACATACATATACAGGTGGGGCCCACCCTAATAAGATAAGAAAGATAACCGTAACATATTAAAATTGGAGAAAATAATAATAAACTGTATCACATCTTTTTAATATTTGTACAATAATTTTTTTCATATCATAATCAAACTCGAATATAAAACAACTCATCAGGCAAGTCGCCTGAAACTTTCCGGTTTCATTAACAATTTAACATGCAAACCAATGTAAGTTAGGAAGAAAGTTCATTGCACTAGCAGTGTAATTAGCAGTTAAACAACTATCATATAAATTAACACTGGTTCCTTAATATTCAGAATTAATTAAGTATTAAATAACAATGCACTACAAATTTCCGGCAAGAATACGGATTCACGACCATCATTTGAGGAATTGCACAAAAAACAAACTCAAAATTCATTTGTACAATGCAACACCGGTGGATAGAAGAACACACATTTATACACTACTAGTGCAATGGAATTTTTTTCTAATGTACATTGGTTTGCATGTTAAATTATTAATGAAAACTGGAAAGTTTCGGATGTCCTCCCCCGTGAGTTTTTTATATTTGGGTTTGATTATGATATGAAATTTTTTATTGTACGATATTGCAAACAGATAATAAAATGATGTGATACAATTTACACCAATCTTATTATTTTCTCCAATTTTATTTTATCACGGTTACCTTTCTTAGCTTATTAGGATGGGGCCCACTATGTATACATATGTACGGCAGAATATGTGTGTATATTGGCCGTTATATGTGTTTAAGTCGGCACAATGGCGTTTATGGAATGTACCAAGAATTACAGTGGCTTTTTTCAAAAGATAAAGTTATAGTAGGGTTTCTCAAATATGCAGAAATTGTAGTGACATCTATCCAATTAACCATTAATCTATTGTGTCTGACTATTAGTAGTAGGTGGTTTGTGAAACTGTGATGCACCTTGGAAGAGTATATGTACTACAGTACTAGTCTTCTAGTCTTGTTCACATGCAAAAATATATTGTGAGCTTTAAAGGTCTCTCCAATTTAAAAGAGGAAATTGGAAACAAAATAAAATTGGGACTAGGGTTTCAAAAAAGAATACACCACGTTTCAAAAAAATAAATAAGAAAATGGCAGTTGATCCTTTATTTTATTTTCGAAAAACAGTAGTTGCTGACTATAACCTTGTTTGGCAGTGTTTCTGACTAGATGGCCCAGTGCAAGTATTAACAAGGCAGGTATGAAGCGGACAAGAGGGAAAAAAGTTAGACTGGTATTATATTCTGGAGATTCCTCTAGAAATCTGAAGGACCCACTTGTCCGATCTTGTCTCTCTCTTCCTCTCCGTGCTAAGCGAACAACCCTGTGAGGTAATCCCTAACCTACAACCCCTCGTGCCATGGCCGACCCAAATACTCCTTGTTGCGCCTCCCTCGAGCTGTACTAGTGACCCGGATCCTCCCTACCGCCAGCGCGGGTGGACCCTCCACCTCTGCCTCTCGTAACGTGCGCGAACAGTCGTGCTGGAGCCACGCCCATCATGTTGCCCGGCGTTGGATACTATTGTCGCTTCATGCTCGTCAAGGCCGGGGCAAGATTTTGCGCTACCTCAGCCCATGGGTGCGCGTCGTTGCTATAGAGGTGAAGGCGACAACGGACAACATTGTTGAAGGCGTGTTGGGCCAGCTCATCCTAGGGAGTCGGGAGGATGAGTACGACAGAACGGAGCACCACCTCGCTGTTGACCGAAACCCGCCGCCACATCAATCGGCGTCTGCAACCATTTTGTCAACACCGGTGAACCCCGACCCCCGCGAAACCGTTTCATGGTGCGCGGTATGATGCTCGAGAGGTGGCACACTGGCACCTCGAGAGGTCGTTGCTGGTGACCTAGCCTGACCACGTATACGAGCCGTTGGTGGCGACGTGGGGAGCCATACAGGCAGTTGGACAACGTGGCGGCTCCGACGAGATGCTTCGATGAATTTGAGCGCGCGCGAGAGAGAGAGGAGAGATTTGACCGGGGAACTAGAAGGAGCTAATAGGTGGGTCCTTGGAATAATGAATAGACACGTAGAAATTAGATCCCTCCAACTTTTGCCTCCCTATACCATTTACAACACGTTGCATCGTCCGGTTAGTGGCCCCATCGGTGAGAAGACACTTTGAGACGAGTTAAAGCGAACGATCTATGTAGATCAAAAAAATTAGAAGGTCAACCTGTGGTTTCTGAAAAAAAAGTGATGGTTTTGAAACCGAAGCCTCCAATGTTTGGGTTTTTTCAAATTTCTCCGATATAGAATGTCAATTTAGAGTGAACATGTTGCCTATTGAGAGAAAAACCTTGTACCGCAGCAGAGACATGCACACGGCCGGCACACGCAACACACAACACGCGGAGGTGAAAATTGGTGTGGCTAACGTTAGACTGACAAAGTCGGCCCCACCGGTCTCGCAAGTTCAACCACTCGTCGTTTCACTTTTCACTTTGCCCGCGGGTTAATTGGCAGTTACGGAGGTGGGGTCCACCCAGCCAGTCTGGCCCCTGGAGTAGTATTTAACGAGCGGAGCGCCGGGACGGAGAAACCGCCCGCCGGAAAAGTTCAGACGCACCGCACCGCACAGCGTAGAGGAGCAACCACCGCAAGAGAGAGAGAGAGATCAGAGATGGCGGAGGCGGCGTGGAGGGCACGGGTCCGGCAGCGCGTGGAGAGCGCGCAGGAGCGCCTCCGCGACGCATACGGCGTCCAGGGGCTCGGGATGGTGAAGGGCTCCTTCCTCACGCCGGTCGCCCCGTTTGTCACGGCGCCGGGGCAGGAGGCCTATCTTTCCGCCATGCGCACGAAGCTCCGCCTGATGATGGATTTGATCACGGAGGTGGCGCAGAACCTCGACTCCGCCGTCGTCGACATGGAGGCGGCCGAGATCCTGGCGCTCCGCGGAAGCAACTTGTCCGGCCCGGAGTGGCCGCTCCTCTCCGCCCAGCTCCTCGGCCCGCAGGAGGCCGCACTGCAGACCGCCCTGGGCAGGCTCAGGACCTCCCGCGACATGGCGGAGGTTGCTTACACGTTCGTCAGGTGGTGCCGCGGCCACCTGTCGATGACTATCGCCCTGGTCGACAGCCTTGGCATCCTCATCTATGGCGAGTCCAAGACCGTCTACGCCGCCCTCGATGTCGCGATTAGTCGGACGGAGGAGGCGTTGCGTGATGTCACCAGCGCCCTGCAGTTCCTTACTCCTCCTTAGCCGTTGATTGATTGGCCCGTCGTCGATCGCCTGCGCTTGCCGGACGCACGTAAGTGTTGATCGATCTCAATTCGTGGAACAGCGTTCCTGGACGACCAGCGTTCCTGGACGACCTTCTAATTCGTGGAGTTGCGATTCTGCACCCGTTCCCCTGTCCGCTAGCTAGATCTAAATGCGTACTGAAGAAACTATGATCCCAGTACGTACTGTCAGTTGTTGCGGTTATCTGGAACTGGAATCGTGTACGATGCAGTAATTCCTTGGTTTGGATGTATGTTGATTTCTGCTAATTAGCAGCAGCTTATTTTTCCTGATAATAACAGCAGCGGCAATTCGTATCTGTATTCTCTGTACCTTGCTTTTTGATAATTTGTACTTGCTACAATGATACGCTCAAAGTGCAATATTGCAGTTTTAATCGCGATTAGGGAACCGATGGATTCACCCACGCATTTGTTTCTGATTAGCAGCAGTTTACCTGGAACCTGAATCCCGATGCTGCAGTTGTGTGCCGATGATTACTGGTTGGCAGTTTATTTGCTGTTAACATCATGGTAGTAGGCGGGCCTCGACGCTTTGCGACCCGAATTGATCTGTTCAGCAAGAATAATAAAGTGCATGCTAGTTCTAAAGCAGGAAGTAGTAGATTGATCTGACAAACAGTTACTGTGCCTTCATCCATCCTTTAGATTCAGTACGCTGCACGCGCAGTACAAATACAGTAGTGCCAAGCCAGCGAATGCAGATTTGATTGGCACGACAAGCGCGCAAGACTGTCGATCAGAGGGTCCGTCGACCAACAGTCGGATCAAAGTTTCAGCGCGTGTGCCAGCCATCAGCAAGGTCTAGTGACTCTAGTCCACGATCGCAAAGCCAACTGCTAGTGGCTAGGTACGGACGATCAAGCAAACCAAGACACATCGTACAACGTACGGGGCCGGCGGCCTTGCTCGGTTGCCGCTGATGCTGGACAGATCCTCCCGGGCCGGGCGTACTTCTTGGCCTCCAGATCGAAGCTCATCTTCGGCATCACCAGCACGTTATCGAGGTCGAGCGAGGAGGGCCCTCGTGCGTGCGCTCGCCACGGACGGCGGTGTGGAGATCTAGCAGGGCGCGGCACCACTCGATGGCTGCGGTCGCGTTCCTCACGTTCGGGGCTTCGGGCACGCGACGCTGCAGAACATGGCCAGGGCGTTCCGCGCCGCGGCGTGGCGGGGGTCGACAAAGGCGATAGATATGCTGGATGGAGGCGAGCGGCTGCGCCGGGTCAGGGCTCCCTCCGCGGAGCCCGATGATCTCGGCCGCGCGCATGTAGGCCGAGGTCGAAGGCGGCCGCCCCGATAGGAACTCCAAGCTCCAGCGGGTCGTCGGGGTGGGCGCGCGCCGCCTGCGTCGCGTGGATCGGCGCATCAATGAGCCGCACGCCACGCCGGCCATGGTGCAGGGGTCCGCCGCGTGCGCCACGCGCGGTCCTGGATCACTGCTTACTTCACGCCTCCATCCACCCCCTCACGCTCGCGCGCGCGCCAGCCGCCAGGTAGTTGTTCTGCGTCTCCGGAACTTTTCGGGCGGACGGCATCTCGATCGCCTCCTGGCGTTCGGTTGGCCACGCTGGCGGGGTGGACCCCACCGCTGTAACGGCTTGTTTACCCGGACGCCTAGGTGAATATTGGAGTGGGCGAGGGGGCACTTTGTCAGTGAGACCGTAAAACGGTGTATTCCAAGTGGTGGCGTCTCCCCCAAGCTAGGAAAATTACTTTCACTGAAGAAACTCCGAAAATGGCGGCTAACGAGGTACACGTGCAACTCGTACGTGCCATACACTAAGCACCCAATGCACATGTTTTTCTTTTCTTTTGCACGGTTTTTCTTCCGTGCCGGTGTGACAAAATCGCAAGAGTGCATCTTATGTTAAGTAACTCTATCGGATCCGTAAACCAGCTCAATCCTTAAAATAACATCTCGTTTTATGCTTTCGTCGAAAAAACTGCGAATAAACCCTAGCGACATATTTTTTTTTAAGAGGGGTGGAAAAACTCGCGCCGCAAACTCTACGTACGCGGGCTGCGTGGCCGAACCGAGCGTGCTATACTCGCGGTAAAATATATGGCGCGTTGAAATTTTCCACACCCTCTTGCGCTTACACTCGTGTCGTTGTCGCAGCCTCCTCTCGAGGAAGTTTTACGCTCTCTCCAGTCCATGCTCCGTCGTTGTTAGGAGCTCCAATCTCGCCAGTTCCCCTGGCTTTCTCCACGGCGGAAGGAATAGAGGCGGCGACCGCCATGGATGCGTCGTGGGGGTGCTCCCTCCCCGCGCCGTCGACATAGGCGGCCAGATCCTGTCACACTGGAGCTGTTGAGTGCGCCACGTCCTCCGCCTTCGCGGGAGCAGCCCGAATCGATCGCATCAAGCCCACGGTAAGATTTCGATCCCCATGTCCTCGAGTTCTAGCGTCATTGCTTCGATACTGATTTAGCATTTTTGTAAATGTGTTGCATAGATCCCATCTTGCAACTAAAAAGTCATGAACCATAAGTACACGATGGGTTATTATCTCGGCGATGGCATATATCCTTCGTGGTGAATTTTTGTGAAGACCATTCATGAGCCAAAATCAAGGAAGGATTTTGTTTTTCCCACTGCTCACGAGGCAATGTCGCAAGGACATTGAAAGAGCCATTTATGTTTTGCAAGCATGATTTGCAATTGTTCGATGTCCTCCTCGTTTTTTGGAACAAAAAACCCTCCACGACATCATGACATGTTGTGTGATCCTTCACAACATGATCATCGAGAATGAGAGAGGGTTAAACTTAGTGTTGTCTATGACAATGTTAGCCGAGTGAAACCACAAATGAATCCCGATCAAGTTCAAACATTTATTAAGAGGCATCTGCAAATTGAAGATTCAGCCATACATACCCAGCTCAACAATGATCTCATCGGGCACCACTGGCAGCTCCATGGCCACCAATGATTTACCTCCTTCATTTATTTGATTTCCTATTTATGTATGTGTGAGATGAACAATATTTGCCCTTAGAACCATTCATTATTTTTGCTGAGTTTGATTTTTGAAATAATAAGAACCCTTAGCATCCGTGAGGACTTAAACATAAGTAGTCGGGTCGTACACCCACTCCCCTAACCAAGTGAGCTAGGCTCATGTCTTAACCATTCAATATTTGTTTAATTTGAAAGAGTATGAGTTTGGTGGAATATGATGGATATATTATTGAGTCTCATTAGCGAGTATATATAGACGTACAGGGATCAACTTAGAGTACAAGACGAGTTAGGCTAGAATCCTAACTATCCTAAATTACCACAATAACCATGTACGTATCATACTCTAACATCCCCCGCAGTCGTAGCGGTAGCGTCGTGAACAACCGGAACGTCACAGGCGGTCAAACTAGATATTAACCGAAGTAGCATCTAGTAGGCTGACATCCCCCTGCAGTCGTAGCGGAAACGTCTTGGACGGTGTCGCGTCGCGGTAGCTTGAACTGTAGAGGAAGCTGGTGATGCTCAAGCAAGGTGGTAGCCCTTGTGCCGATGTCGAGGGAGCCGAGAGCGTGAAGCGGTGCCATGGTCGAGGTAGCCGTGCGATGGGTCGCTATGGTCGATATCGTGGTCGGGGATGCCCGTGTCGAGGTAGCCGCACGTGAAGCCGCATGCGCATAGTACGCGAGGAGGATGACGGAGACAGATCGAGGCAGTCGTTGAGGGTGTCGATGCGGAAGTCGATGCAGTCCAAGCCGTCGAGGACGAGGTACGGCCATAGTTTTACCAGAACTAGGCGCACGTCGGGGACGAACGCACACTCTGGTTTTGCCAGAACCGAGTATGCAAAGAAGAACTCGTCGGTGACGCGATTAAGGTAGTCGTAGAGGGGTCGATGCCGAAGAAGACGTTGTCGAAGCCGATGAAGACGAGACACCGATCCGAGTTTGCCAGACTCGAGAACGCGTCGGGAACGAAGGCACTCCCGGTGTTGCCAGTACCAGGCATGCGGGGGCAGGGACCATCATGAACTTGTCGCCATGTCAAAAAGACTAGCAGAGGAAGCCTCCAGAGCGGTTGCGACGCGCAGAGCGGCTAAAGGAGAGATGTCGGCGCTGTCAGTGATTGTCGGAGTAGAGTAGCAGGTGGTGTAGTCGGGGATGAGGCGATGACGCTGGCGGCGAAGTTGTAGTGGACGAAGATGTAGAAGGCAGCGAAACCAGCGGTGACCTGGGTTAGTCATGTTGGATGCCTAGAGTGGCGATGGGGTAGTCGGCGGGACCTGCGACGGCGAGAGGGCGCCCTACATGTTACCTTGTGAAGCGCGGTGGTGGTGCTCGAAGTAGGCGAGGAAGACCCAGCGATGTGACGAAGACCATGTGCAGACGGCGGCGATTCGCGCCGTAGGAGATGGCGCGGTGAAAGTCGAGGCCGTCGATGCACGAGGACGGCGAAGTTGACTGCGTGCAGCCACGCTACGACCCGAGGGGGCGGCATAGCTGCAGGGCGCAAGTCGGTGCAGCAGCTGGAAGACCACCAGTGACGTACACGCCAAGGAAGACGCGTTGGAAGCCGGTAGCGTGGACCAAAGGCGGCGGCGTTGCGGCCCGACTAGGCGACACAGCGGCATCCCGTAGCTCGATCGGTGGTAGACGCATGCTCGGGGACGTGCTTGGCATAAACAGGAACGGGATCGGTTGATTAGACCGACAGTGCACCGTATGCGCCATGGCGTGGACGACGCGTATATCGGATTCGATAGCGACGATGACGGCGAAGAGGATCCGAGGGGGCGGCCGCGGTAGCCTTCCGAGGAAGGCGTAGCAGCCGTCCGTGGTGCGCGACAGCCTGCCGAGGCAGGCACAACAGCGGAGTGGGCAGGCGCATGGACGCGATGTAGATCCTCGATGCCGATGGTCGGAGTAGAGGCGCGGCGATGACGACGGCGGTGGGCGACTCAATCCGATCTAAGATTGGTAAACCAAAAAGAAAGCCAATCAAGAGATTGGATAAAAAGATTTACAGGGCAGCCGATCACGGATCGGCGGACGAACCCTGCATACGGGTTGCGCAGCCCTCGACGGAGATCATGGAGATCAACCTCCCCGGGGGCAGCACGACGGAAGCTAGGGTTTGAGATCGATTTAGGCTGATACCATGAAAGAGTATGAGTTTGGCGAAATATGATAGATATAGTATTGAACCTCATGGATGAGTATATATAGGCGTACAGGGATTAACTTGGAGTACAAGACGAGTTAGGCTAGAATCCTAACTATCCTAAACTATCACAATAACCGTGTGCGTATCATATTCTAACATAATTATTTTATTGGAACTATTGTTCTAATTTGATAATAATAATAATAATAATAATGTAATTTGGATGATTATTTTCTTGACTAAAAGGGATCTCCCCCAGTTCCATTAATGAAAATGAAACTTACAGAGTTCAGAGAGCCAACACAAGTAAACAGAAAACAACTAACCAGAACTACTCTAGCCTAGCAACTGCCCAAAGCTACCATCAAAACACTAAGCCGGGAAACAAAAGCCAACAGCCCAACGTTATTCAGAGAAGCAGTATCCAAAAGACCATGACCAAGTGCAGAACACTAGAATATTACAGACCCTCTGATTTGTCGCAATCGCAACAACACCTATTAGATCACCACATGAATCGAGCCACTCTGCTCAGGGTGTTCCTGGAGTTGTTCCGGCGATGTTTTCTCTCCGTAGCTTGAAGATGTAGTAGTCTTCCAAGAGGAGATCCACCCAAAGTCCACACACTTTAGGGCGCCGGGAGGGTCAGTGGGTTTTTCAGATTTTGCATTATCTTGGTCATGAAGCATTCGATAAACCCCCCTCCAAATCTTTGAAAGGGACCTTCCAATCCCTCAGATATAGCAGCACCAGGCGCCAAACCTGTTTCATATTAATCCAAGAAGTTCTATTAAAAACAATGCTATTTCTACTATTCCACAGTGCCCGGGGGACAGCCGAGGTCACAACATTAAAATGTAAACACCTCTTATTAGCAAGCCATTTTGAAGCTACAGATTCATAGTCAAAGACATGAATAGAAAAAAAAACCCAAAACCTCCTCCCAAAGCTGCCTAGCTACAATGCATTCAAATAGGAGGTGTTTGACAATTTCTATTTCTTTACAAAGCTCACATTCCAGAGGTTTTGGCATACCTCTAGCCCTCAGATTATCTCTGGTCATAATCTTGTTCTGAGAAACAAACCAGAGAAACACCTGAATCCTCGATGGAATTTTTAGGTTCCAGACAGTAGGAAGATATATCGGCCTAATCCCTCTAAATTTCACTAAAGCATACATGGATCTGGATGAGTAGAACCCATTAGTTTCATATTGCCATATTAGTTGATCCTCCTCATTAGAGAAAACAACTGATCTGGAAATATTTTGCAGGTCAAACCATTGAACCATCATATGGCAATCACATTTTAGTTGAGTACCATCCCAGAGATCAGCAATAGTTTTAGTTTGTTGGTTAGAGACCGTGTACAAATCCCAAAATTGTGAGGCTAAAGGTGAGTTCCCAAACCAAATATCCTCCCAAAATCTAATTTTCCTACCATTACCTACATGCCATCTATACCCAAACTTAGTGGCCCTAGTAGCCCACATCACACCTTTCCAGAAGGTGGAAGGATGAGTTTCCTGACAACATAAGATATTTGGGTTTTTTGTGTTGTACTTAGCATCAATAACTCTCCTCCAAAGAGCTCCCTCTCTTTGAATGTATCTCCTAACCCAAGACCCTATTAAGCACAAGTTCAGATCTTGTAGGTTGGGTATTTCCATCCCTCCAAAGTCTTTCTTCATACAGACTGAAGGCCAGTTTGCTAAGTGAACCTTATGATTTGCTTCCTCATCATTCCAAAAGAAATTTGCTAATTGGGTATCAATCAGACTCAAGGCCCATTTTGAAAATTTGAAAAAGAAAAGCAGGTATATAGGTATACTAGCTAGACAAGCTTGAATAAGGATTCTTTTTGCAGCAGAGGATAGCAATTTTCCCCTCCAGCTAGCAACCCTTCTAATTATACTTTTTATCAAAGGTTGTAAATCTTCTCTTCTCAATTTACTATGATGAAGAGGAATTCCTAGATACTTAACAGGGAAGTCACCAGCCACATATTGAAAGATCTCAATGAAAGGCTGGAGTTCCTCCCTTGACATATTAATTGGGATTAACTCACTCTTATGGTAATTGATTCGCATTCCTGAAATTTGTTCAAAGCAGGTTAGAATCCATTTAAGGTTAATAGCTACCCTATCATCATATTCTAGGAATAACAAAGTATCATCTGCATATTGCAACAGGCTACACCACCAGTCAAGAAATTAGGGCATAAACCTCTAATCAGCCCCTGACTAGCCCCTTTAACCAACATCTTAGAGAAGACATCTACAGTAATATTAAAAATAAAGGGAGCAATAAGATCTCCCTGTCTTAACCCTTTCCCTGTCAAAAAGAAGATATCATTCATAAATATTTGCCTATAATTTTATCTTTTTCATTTTGACATGCAAATGATGATGAAACGTGCAAACCTGTTTTGCGGTTGCAATTGTACTAACGACGGGGAGCAGATCTCACGAAACTTTTGAGCTTGCTGGATCTGTTCCGCGTCGGTTCAAATGAAACCGTAAAACATGTTTTTCGTGCCGCACTTTACAGGCCACGCATTTACAGGGTCTGCCGGAGGAAGCTCTAAGCTCACGTTGCGCGGACTCGGTTGATTTAGTAAGAAGATAAAATGCTAGTCAGGCATGCATGTCCCCATAAAATGCACGTTCACTTGTTAATAGTTGAGCAAAATGTTTTCTTCTACTTCCGGAGCCTCATTGCAGAACAAATCTCGATGTTTCCCCCGGAAAAAAAACCACGGAAGGTGAGGAAGAGGCCACGTAGCCATATATCCCCGGAAGAATTTCGTGTCGCGCCTGTACCCCGGGCGAGCGGGACGAAAACATTCCATGTACCCCAAAACGGAAGGAACCCGAGGGGGTAAAAGCGTTTCTGCGTACGCGTCACCACGGGCGCACGCACGCACGTTCCTCCTTCCACTCCCACACAGCCAGCATGGCACGTCTCGCTCCGACTCGAACCGCAGTGACACGCGGCGGGCCGCTTCTCTCCATGTGTGTCACTCTCACGGTCGCCTCGCCTAATTCTTTCGGGAAAACGCTAGGCGTCCCCCGGACGATGGGCTTCCCATCGTCCTCCTCTCCGCGCGCCACGTGTCCCCTTAAATCCCGGTTTTGCTGCAAAATATCCCGTTTTTGCTACATATGTTTTCGCTTTTGCTTTCCAAGCAAAAAAAACGATTCGTTTTAAAAATAGAACGGCCCACCGGAGACCTCGCCGGAGACCATGCAGCAAAAAAATTATGCTAATGAAGCAAAAACGACTTCGCCGGAGACATCGTCGGAAAAAACTCGCTCGTGACTCTCGTCCAAGACTTTGAAGCAAAAACTTGACACTGTTGTAGCAAAACCACAAGACAGTTGTAGCGATAAAGTTCTTCTAATGTAGCAAAAAACCTACTTCGTCGAAGACCTCGTCGGAAGCCATGAAGCAAAAAAATTACGATATTGTAGCAACATAAGAAAACAAATGTAGCAAAAAAAATAACAAAAAATGTAGCAAAAACTGAATTTGCTAGAGACATTGTCGTAAAAACATGCTATGTGGCAAAATAATCTATCATATGTAGCAACGACGACAACCGTATGTAGCAAATTTGACCATAGGTAGCAAAAATTATCATTGTGGCAGGGAGCAACACCATTATTCATTGCAGCAGCGGCCACCTATGAAGGAACCCTAGGCTATGGAGGTAGAGGAGTGGCGGAAGGCTCGTCGCCGGAGAGGTGCAGAGGCGCACACTGGGGGGAAGGGGTTGCTCTGGCCAGCAGCAGGGCAGGCGGCAACGCCGGCGGCGTGTACAAGGAAGAGGCGGTGGCGGCGGTGGTCGCTGGCGATGGGCGGCGAGGTGAGGCCGGGGGTAGGGGAGAGGAGGCGAGGCGGAGGGGAGGCGAGACTGGCGAGAGGAGACGAGGCCGGCAGGGGGTGGTGGTGGTCGCTGGCGGCGAGGCCGAGCGCCCTCTCGATTTGGTCTCCGTCCCGTGAAAGAGATAAGAGATAAGAAAGTTCTATCGGGGTGGGTCCCACAGGAGGGCGATGCGCACGATCCCAACCCGGACGATCATCGTCCGGGGGAAGGGGATCATTTTCCTAATTCTTTGGTCATGGCTGCCGATCCGTGTAAGAAGTAAGAACCGATGAATGATGACCGACGCATATCCTGGGTACTGCTCGACGTCTCTGAACAAGCTAGTCTGGATTTTCCTCAACAAGGTCCAGAGGTTGTCGCCGCAGTACCGAGCTGCAGGCTCTCCGTGCCGTGCCACAGAGGCAGGGTTCGCCTGCACGAAGCGGCGTGGTGGTGGCGACGACGCTGCACGTACGGGCTAGCACAGCAGTGTCCAGCCGGTGTAGCTCAGAGTGACATTGGCTGGTGGTACAGTCCGGGGCTTCTTCCTGAATCCAATGGCACGCAACTCTGTCTCCAGTGCTGAACGATGTGCAATTGCATCTCCCTTCATGGTTTCTAGGGTTAGTCGTCATCTAACGTTATACTGTATATATTCTGCATGTTCTTCAGACATGCTGAACTTGGACATCTAGGCAGGCACTTGTTCAGCACCGGAGGCAATTGCTGACCCGATTGTTGCACCGCATGCATGAAACTGTTGCAAACAGCTGTTGCAGCACATCTGATTTTCCCTCTCTACAAAAACAATGTTGCAACCAAAAACCATAACAATAACCTTGTGTGGTTTCATTTCCCTTGATAGTTTCTTGTCTTGTCAGTCACCTGATCGTTACATTGCATTCTGAATGTTCTTCAGAAATGCAGAACCTGGACTGGGCGGGCAGGCACTTGTTCAACATGGGTTTACCATGGAGCCAGACTGAACACACATGCAGGTAACTGTTCCGTGTCATGTGATTTTTCCCTCTCTACAAACACAAAGTTGCAACCAACCGCCAGAACAAACAACCTCCCTTTCAATCTACTTTGATGCCAGCTCATTCATGGGGGTAGCCAAGCTTCAGCGACGCGACAATGGACTGGTCCGGCACAAGTGAAATGTCGGCGACCGCCGATGCGCAAGGCAAGACGATGGCACCTTCGGCTATCTTCACCTCAACTAGCCTTCGAGTCCTCAAATTCTAGTGTTGTATGCGTGCAGTTATGCATGCAAACAAGGTTGAAGTAGCCAGGAACTATGGTTCATCAACTAGCTGGTTTCCTGTAGGTGTTAAGTCAATGTGAATCTGTAGATGATCAGCTTTGACGCTCACCCCATGCTACATCGATATATCATGCAAATTGCAAACCACACAAGAAATGTCCACCGGGTTAACCAAGTTTGCAGAAACAGCATTTAGTACTAAGTTACAGCAGAGGTGTACGTTATCAACTGTATCTAACTGATCAAGACTTGAAGAGTAGCCTAATCGAGTCCTCCCTCGAGTTCATCATGTACAAACTGAAGAGACTTGCATTCTGTAGTTCATCTACTACAAATTAACTGAACATACAGAGGAGTAGTATCAGATCGACGTAGCGTTTGCAGTACTTGGTTGACATTTGATCGATGGAGGAAAGCCGTCGATTCCTGCAGCAGGGATCGATCATAGGATAGCGATGAACAGAAACAGAAGAGAGATACTATTGGTGATCGTCGTCGGCTGCTTCGGGATGCGGCGCGCGCACTCAGCGGGAGCGGGACAGAAGCATCCAGGCGTCGGAGAACTCGGCGACAACGGCGGGGCGCATCCGCTCCAGCGCGGCCCGCGCCATGGCCAGCTCGTCGGTGGTGCGGCCCAGGAGCAGCTCGTTCGCGGGTGCCCAGGCGTCGCGGAGCGGGGCCGACTCCATCATGATGTAGAGGACGCCACGGGCCGCAGCGCCGTGCACACAGGCGGATCGTAGCCTGAGAAGCGCCGAGTCGGCGTGGGCGGAAGCGTCGGCGTGGTGGCCTTCCCACCTCTGCCACCACCACGGCGCGATGCCCTGGAGGCCGAGCTGCGTGGCGCCGATGGAGAAGACGTTACCGGATGCTGCGTGGTACGAGCCGAGCCGCCTGGTCGAGACGATGGCGACCCTGACGCGCTCCCTGGCGACCCTGACGCGCTCCATGGCGGTGGGTAGGTCGTCGAAGTTGCGGCAGAGCTCGGCGGCCAGGACGAAGTGCGCGTGGGCGGCGTCGATCGCTTGGGATGCTTCGATCGTCACGTTGATGTCGGTGAGGTTCCCAAGCGCCGCCGCCTCCGCCGTCCTCCTCAAACCCTCCATCGCCGGCGTCGGCGTGCGCTGCCGCTCTCTCTCTCTCTCTCTCTCTCTACACTTGGGCGAAGGCGTGCTATGCGTGCGTGCGTGTGAGTGCCTGAGATGCGACGAGATCCAGTCGGAGACGTGAGGCTATTTGTGACTTATGGCCGGGGTAACTTCTGGAGACGGCGGGGGTAAATAGGCCGTTACAGGGTGGGGTCCACCCAGATATCTGGCCCCACTTGTCTGTGAAACTCTCGTAGTCAGGCAGAATCATCTCGTTCCCACGTCAGAATCCATTTCGGGTCCCGCTTGACCAACCACCGAGACCAAAACGCCAATGACAGACGTGTCCCACCGTTGACTGACCCACCTGTCAATGAGAGCGAGTCGCTATGCCCACTGCTAGTTTGCCGAGTTCCGGGCCTGTCGACCCATGCCAGGCTGGCTATTTCGGGGAGAGAGCGAGCGAGCGAGGACAGAGAGAACGCAAACTAGAGCGAGAGAGATGGCGGAGCCGAGGTGGAAGACGGCGTTCCGCGCTTATATCGGCCCGGCGCACGGCGCCATCATCCGCGCCAAGCATCTTCTCGGCGCCGTGCCGTGGGCTCCGGTGTCGCCGCAGCTGCTGCAAGACCGCAACGCCGCGGGGCGGTACGTCCTGCTGGATTTGGCGATCAACAACGTGGAGCAGGCATGGATCTGCCTCACCGATTCCATGGACTTCATGGTGGCGGCCGAGCTCGTCGCGCTCCGGGGATGCGGGCCCGTCCCGATGCAGCCGGCGGCGAGCGTCGACCTACTCCACGGCGGCGCCGACGCCGACGCCCACCACGACGTGTGGCTCGCGCTGGCCAGGCTCCAGAGCGCCAGAGGGTACGGCCAGGACGCGCCCGGCTGGGCGGAGGCGGCCTACCGCCACCTGTCCGCCGCGAGGTTCATGATTGTCCACCTGCCCCCGCCTGCTGGCCCGGACGCCGCCATGGACCAGTTCCACGCCGCCGTCGGCCACATCCGGGCCATGGTGGCCAGCATCGTGAACATGCTCTCGATGACCTCCATCGCCGGCCAGCCTCCCGCCCGCATCCAGTAGAGGAGGTGACTCCTTCTCTTGGTTAGCTCTGCTTCATGACTCTGTCGTTTGCTTGATCGATCGGTCGTTCGTTCACGTTGGCAACTGTGTGTGTTTTCTTGTTCATCTTGTGAATGGATACTGAACTGAAACCATGGATGGATGGTCCGTCGAATTCTAACTACAGTACATCTGTTGTTGTTTCTGCACTGTTAATTGCAAGGATCGATGGTGGATGATATGCAGCAGTGATTCGTCTATGCAATTTGGCTTTTCTTGTCAGGGAATTTCTCCAGCTTGTTGGTTTGTTATCTGACATCCCAGGGTTAATTGTTCTAACCAGCAGTAACCTGATTTGGGTGAACCACGATGATAGATATACGCAGTTTCAAGTTTTGAACTGCATTTGCAATCTGGAATCAGTGTGTACTGCGATCAGGGGGAGAGACAATTGTGTGCATGCACACATTTTTTTGCTGATTAGTAGCAGTTTAACAGCATGCATGGATGATAATGCAGCAGTGATTCGTCTTTTCTTGACGGCAGATTTCTGTAACTAGTTGGTTTATCTGGGATCCCACAGTTAGTAGTTCTAGCAAGCAGTTACTTGATTTCTTACTTACTGGTAGCATGACAGATATACTGTTGATGTACTGTTAATTGCAAGGAACGGTTAATGCTTTCGATGGATGATATAAGCTGTTGCAAGTTGCAACCTAGAATCAGTGTGAAGTAGCAGTCGTCCAGTTTTGACAGGAAGTTTCTCCAGAGTCAACTTGCAGTAGCTTGATTTGGTTAAACCACCATTGATATCAATAGTCTGTTGCAAGTTGCAACCTGGAATCAGCGTGAAGTAGCAGTCGTGCAGCTTTGAACTGGACTTGCAGTTTGCAGTGTTGAACTCCGGTCAGGGAGAGATAGTGTTGTCTCCATGCACACATTTGTTGCTGATTAGTAGCGGTCTATTTCCTGTTAACAGCATGCACGGGTTATAGTGCAAATAGTAGGCGCCGATGCTCTGCGACTCGAAATGTTCTTTTCAGCCACAAGGCAGTGTCGTTAGTACTAAAGCAGGAAGTACTAGATTGATGAGACAAACATTTACTCCGCATCCATCCTATAGATTCAGTACGCAAATCAGGAAGTACTAGATTGATCAGACAAACATTTACTCTGCATTCGTCCCATAGATTCAGTACGCAAATAGACTGATCAAGCTGGTGAAAGCAAACTCCATGGTCACTGCAAGTCTTCAACAATCAGAATTTCAGCGCATATCAATCTGCAAGGTGGAGTCGAAGAACGTAAAGCCATGCACTACAGTAGACAACAATTAGTTACGGATGATCGAATACATAAGTGCATCTCCACCGGTCCGACCCTTTCGGTCACGGTATTTTGGACTCTGTCCGTTTGGGTCGGGGGCTAGCTCGACTCATTCTGGCCGGACACGGCCGACTGACCGTTTTCTCAAATATTAGACTAATTGGCAATATATTTTGCCAATTGGCAACACATTTTGGCAAATTGACAACGAAAATAGGCAAAAGTAGCAACAAATTACCAAGTACCATAGTTCAGAGGACATAGTACCGATCATAGTGCAAAATAACATAAGTTTCATAGAAAATGCGCAAAAGAGGAACATATATACCATGGCGATAGACTGTGGTTGAGATCACACTTGGCGGTAGAGGATATGTTTTTGCCTCTTATCAAACCAACTCCTTTGAGTCGAATCCAAGATGGTCAAGTTCATCATCATGAGCTTCATCTCCTCGACCATGGCCCTTAACCGAGCATTGGCCTCTTTCACCTCAAGAGCTCTCTTTGTAAGATCAACGAAGCAACCAATGGTGGCCTCTTTTTCTAGGCGGCGCCTCTCCTCCTCTCGACATTTGCCTTCTCCTTCTTCGCAAGCAGCCCTTTCAAGGTCTCTTGCAATGCAAGTGTGCTGGCTTGGTGTTGGAGATCTTGCTTGCTGGCCTTGTGGCCTCTTGGCCGAAGGGCACGGCCATTGCGCGGGACGCCCATGCTTGGTTGATCATCGTCAAGGTCGGTGACATCCGACTCACTCCCACGCTTCCTCGAGCCTTCGATACTCTTTTGTAGAGGTCAAAGCTTATTTCCCACTTTGGCCATTTCTTAATCTTCATCTAACAATGGGGCAAGGTTAGTGGCTTGTTGTCGTACTTCTCTTTGAAGTATTCCATGCCTTGGATCACCTACACAAAACCTACAATATATGCAACAATTGTAAATAGGACATATGTACAATGTTGATGCAAGAATGGCCAAGCCATTACCATGTCTCCAACACCGTTGCCGGTCACGGGGCGGCCTACTACATGCTTGTATGCACGACAAAACTTGTTGCACTCGGCATTGATAAAACTCCATCTCTTTTGAAGAGAGGTACCGTTGTGGCCGTTATGGATGCGGTAGGGCTTGAACTTCTTGCACTCGTGGTAGAACTTGAAGATTCGCCGCCAATATGTCGAGACCTTTTGCTCGGTGCCCCCAATTGGATCTTTCCCAATTGCCATTCACGCCTCACAAAGGACATTGTCTTCCTTGACGGTGTACCCGCCGGTCCTCTGGCTCTTTTTTTTAGCGTACCTCCATCGGTAGGCTCGACACCGTCATCATCTTCGTCCTCATCCATGGCGTCGTCACCAAAGATATTCGGCCCCGACTAGGGCCCGAACAATGGATCTGCCCCGACATCGAAGGCGGATATGGGGACTTCCTCATCGTCGGGGTCGTCATCTGCTGCTGTGGCCTCGTATGCTTGAAGAGGCAAAGGATGAACTTTCAATTCCTAGCTTGCCGCAGATTATTTTGAAAGAGTAAGATAGTTTTGTATGCCTATTGCTAGATCGACACTCCCTTTTCCATCAGATGGCAAGAAAGCTCACCAAGGAAACATTGATTTACAGCTCTATTTATTAAGATTGACAACACATCGCCCACAATGTCAAAAAGCAGACAAGAAAGTGGGTTTCCCTGTCGAACCCCCCGGTGTATGGAAAAATAAGGTTTAGCCTCCCCATTTATTTTGATTACCACTTTTCCACCCGAGACTATTTTCATATTAAAAGAAGTTTAGATTGCAACATTCTAAATCCAGCGTCCAGAATTAGTGGCATTAAAGATCTTTGACGTAACTTTTAGTATCAACAAGTATTTTTGTTGTTCGTGTGTGTTTAATTTCATTTTGTTTGGATTCGCAATTTTTTTTTGTCATGTACTCTAGTTAGTTCAACAATATAATCGGATCTTTACGCAAAAAGGAAAGCAAGTAAAATCCATGTATTTGACGTTAGAGATAAGTAAGTAAGATACATTCGCTTCACAAAAACTAAAACATCTTATATTTTAGAAAGGAGAGAGTAATATAGCCCCGATGCATGATTTAACATTCCTACGTTCTTCCCCACACACAAAAAAACCTTGCTTTGTTCCTGCTTGGTACATTCCTATTATTTGTTGGGTTTGGGGAGGGGGAGGGGGAGGTTTAGACCATCTCTAGCAGTAACCCTAAAAGGGGTCAAACTAAACTTTTTCGACGAAATAGGGCCGCGCTCGGTTTTTGGCGCATATCAGAGCCAATATACCTCACCCGGCCTATAAATATTTTTCGGTGGCCCGTTAAACGCACGCTGCGACCAACATATCTAGCGGATGAAGAGAGCGACCCGAGCGAAACCCTATCCCTCTCCGCCGCGTGCCCTCTCCCTCTCCGTCGCTGCCGGCAACTCTCCAGCCATCAAATCTAGCTCGCCCCCGCCACCATTCCCTACGCCATCGCCAACAAACGCTCTGCCTTGACGCCATGCGTCCCGAGAGCTTGTCTAGGAAGCGCCGCATTGGGTCGCGTGGCCAGCTCCTCAAAATCGAGGAGGAGATCGCACGCAGCCGCTCCGTCGGCGCCAAGAAGCGCGCCGCGCTCTGGTATGTGCGTTCTATGCACATGCCGGCGTCGCTCCTCCCATGCGCCCCCGCGTGATACAGGGGAACAGCCTTCGAGGCGGGCTCGTCGCGGCCACGCCCGCCATCTCCGTCGAGCTCAAGCTCCTCTGGGTATCGTGATTATGTGATGCCTGGAGAGAGCGACGGCGGGTCGGTGGTCCTGCGTGATTTCGCGGACTCCGACGAGGCGGAGCAGCGCACGCTGATGCGCCTTCGTCGCCGCTCGGAGCGCGCGCACCTGCACGAGGTCGCCGCGAAGGAGAGGGAGCTCGTCAAAGCGCTCCGGCTCATCTCGCGGATTCAGCGCCCCGTACTCCGACATTTACGGTTTGCTATTTGCGGTTACTGCTAGAGATGCCCTTGCACATACTACAGCACTAGGAACATTTATTTACAGAATAAGAAGTCACCAGGAACATGTGAGCGAGTGATCTGCCGTTCGTGTTCAAATCTCGATCGTCTAGTAGCTTACACGTGCCTCTTCTCGCAAGATAAAAATTATAGGAGTACAAGTACAAGTAAATAGAAACGTGCCGCTAAATCTGCTCGCTCATGTCACGACGAACATATGCGCTATTTGGTTGCCCGCCGAACTCGAAAACGTGTGAGACGTGCTGTACCATCGGAGGAGCATGTCCGATCAGCAGTACGTTGCACAAACACAAGTACGCGCATGCATGATGCTGGATCGCCTCTGTCTTTCCTGCTGCCAAGATTTCCATTTCTGGCATATATATATTACCAGCTCTATCCAGACTCCAGAGAAGCGAATGCGACCTCTCGTACCGAATCGATTAATGATAACCCAAAGGACGCGTACGTGGAAAAGACAGGGCTTGCCAACGCCGATCTAGTCTAGATTTCAGAAAAAAGTGTTTCCGTGTTGTGACTCGTGACATGTCGCGTGTGTTTGACTGGTCACGGTAAATAATTCAGACACGATTCAGGGAAAGTCGACACGCTTTTTTTTTTTATATCGCCATAGTTTGATCATTCTTTTTTTTAATCATATAAATTTTCTGTATTTTTTTACAAAATAAATTTCCGGGGACTGAAAATGTGCTTAGGTTATCTGAACACTCAACATGTTTGTGTAAGCTGAATATACCAAATGTTCGGATCTGAGTAACAAGTTGTTTGATTTCTTCAAGACGTTAATATTATTGCCTTTTACCCGCAAAAAAAAGGTTAATATTATTGCCTTTATCAGAAAAATATATATATGCCCCAACTTTCAGGATAGTAGCACCAAAGAATTTGCTAAACTATCTATATCGATATGTATATTTGTTTTGGCACATTGATCTGGAAAATCAGCATCCCACCCCTGCACATCGTTCAATTCTAGGTTGTACAAGAGTTACAAGAATTCGAAGCGAAAGAAGTGAGAAAAGGAGCGACTTGTTGATGGCACCTCGTTTTTGTTGGACTAAGGTTTTCATGCCTCCGAGAACATAGACATGGCCTTCGGGGCGCACCTGGTCGGCGTGCAGAGGCCGGTGAGGGTTACGACTATAATGTGGGGACCACTTCATCGTTGTTGATTATGTGCCGCGATAGGCCTTCTGTGATCCTTTGAGGTTGACATCAATAGCAAAATATTCGACGGATATGACAATGTCAACACCGATGCCTGATCTAAAATAAAAAGAGCGTCGAATAAGTTGCATCGACGAAACGGGACGAGATGTGTGTGTGTGTGTGTGGGGTGGGGGGGGGGGGGGAGGGGGGCAGAATAAGCTCGAGGGATATGGGGGATAGCTAGGAAGAGCACGCGCAACGTTAATGAACAATCAGGTGATCCCTTTGGTTAGCTTCGTTTGGTGATTGATCATCGTAGCCCCGTTTAATTTTCTTTGAAGATAGTGATTATCTTTGTTTATATGTTGGAAATAAGATGGAGATCATCTAACCATTGTAGTAGAAATAAAAATGGATTGACATCGAAGGGGGGAAAAAGGTTAGAATACGCTCGACTGTTCAAAGCTGGCCTATCAGGACGTTGGGTGGTGAGGAGAAGGCCACGTATCATCCCCGGAAGAATTTCGTCTCGTGCCGAAGTGCCGAACCGTGCTCTGTGTCCTCCCGCCCGGCCGCGCGCGCGCGGCGAAAACGTGCCGTGTGTGTGCCGACTTCCCCCTCGCCGAAAACGGAAAGAACCGGCCGAGAGATAAGCATTTCCCCGTACGCGTTACCACCGTCGCAGTTCGCACGCACGCGCGCACGTTCCGCCCCGCCGCTGGGCTGGGCAGTGGACACGTCGCGGTCGGACCGAAGCCCACGACACGAGGCCCGGCCGGCGCCTTGCAAGCCGGTGGCTGCCTCCGCCTAGCGGCCTATTCCGTGCGGCCTCGCCACTTCCATGCAACCGCCAACTGTACACGCGCTATAATCACTCGCCTAATTCTTAGGCCACCTCGAATGTTCAAGCTCATGGCAGAATCGCCACCGATCCGTGTAAAAACTGACAGGACGACGCACGCATCCATCGTTAACCCAGCAAGCTGTCCACCGAAGTTCAGACCCCAGGCCAAGAAATGGATTTGCAGGACGACGCGGGTTATGTATATATAGACGTACGCGGGTGTCGCGGTAGGTCGGGCATCGAGAGCGACGAGCGGCGGAAGGAGAAGAGGAAGGGAGCTACTACCAGGTGGGCGACCATGTCGGAGAGGGGCGGCGGCGAGGGCTCGTCGTCGTCGTCGCCGGGGAAGAAGGCCAGGAAGCCGTACACCATCACCAGGCCCAGGGAGCGGTGGGGCCCCGAGGAGCACGAGCGCTTCCTCGACGCGCTCCTCAGGTGAGTGCAGTGCACTGACAGCCTGCTCTGTTCCGCTCTGACGTCTCCGAACCAGCTACTCTGAATCCTTGCTGAAGATCTTGTGCGGTTTGCCAGGTTCGGCCGCGACTGGAAGAAGATCGAGGAGCACGTCCGCACCAAGACCGCGGTGCAGGTAATCCGATCCCGTCGATACGGAGTAGTACTGTATTACTTTGCGTCTGGACTAGTATTGGAGAAAATTCAGTGATCGTAATGCTGAGTCCCTGACAGTAGGTGCCTGTGTGGTCTGTGCAGATACGCAGCCACGCTCAGAAGTACTTCCTCAAGGTCCAGAAGCTCGGCCTGCCGCCGCAGTTCCCGATCCGGGCGCGGCCGAGCTCGCCGGCCCGAAGCGGCGCGGTTCTGCACGGGCATCCACAGCAGCGTCCGACCGGTCTCGTCCAGGGCCCCATTGGCTGGAACCTTCCCGCGTCCAATGGCAAGCGCCTCTGTCGCTGCTTGTCTTCTTCCTTTCTGTTCTGAATGTCTAATGTAATCATAAGCCTTCCTGGTAGATTCCTTTGGCTAGACGATCTAACATGATTACCCTTGTGTTCTGAATGTTCTTCAGACGGCATGCAGATGTTGGACTGGGCAGGCGCTTCTTCGGCCTGGGCGAACCAAGGAGGTGCAGGGAGCCTGGCTGAACAAGCTGCTGCGACGCAAGCAGGTAGCTGTCCCTGTCATCTGAACTTCTCTTCCTACACACACACGCGCGCGCGCGCAGCTCCATGCTACCGGAACATCATGATCATAACTTGGAATTTACATAGGTGGCAGCTCGTTCATGAGCTTCAGCGACGCGAGCATGGACTGGGCTGGAACCGGCGGCGGCGGCACAAGCGAGGCGTCCACGGTCGCCGGTGCGGAGGACGAAACGATCCCACTTCCGCTGTCGCCGGGTAACACTTCTGTGCTTACCATCACCATGGCCAATTTTATTCTCTCTGAAAAATGAACTGTAAACTGAATCTCGTTTTCCCCTCTGGTTCTGCTCCTTGCAGACGACATGCACTTCGCGCGGGTGTACAGGTTCATCGGCGACATATTCGACCCGACCACTCCGTGCCAGATCGAAGCCCATCTGCAGAGACTCAAGGACATGGATGGCATCACCGTCAAGACGGTAAGCTTTAGTTTAGTTACTTTCTTCAGAATGACCCCATTCATGCTGTCAAGTCTCCCCTGCTCTGCTCCCTGATTAAGCTGCCACTCCACGTTTGTTTACATGGGCAGATCTTGCTGGTGCTGAGGAACCTCGAGACCAACCTGACAGCCCCGCAGTTTGAGCCTGTCGTGAGTACACCCAGCCTTCTCTAAACTCTCCACCCGTTCTCTGAATATCAGTATTGTACCAAGTCAGTATTTACCATGTGCGACGGTAATTCACTTCCTTTCTTGTTCCCTCATGTTTCGACAGAGGAGGCTGCTGTCGAGGTATGACCCGGGGCGAGGCCTGTCTGGCCAGTTATAGAGCGTGTGTGCACGCGACATGAAAACAAGACCGAATCTAACATGGACGGCAGAACAGAGAATATGAAAAATCCAAGATAGATTCGGGAACTGGAATGGGGACATGGATGGCCAAAGATATGACATACGGATATAGTCTGATGATGAATGATTCTTTTGAAGAGCTAGATACAGACTGGGATTTGTTTGTAGGGGACCTACCCTACCCAGACGTTGTAACATGTGTTCAGAGTTCAGACTGTTTACTACTGAATTTGTGGTGTACTAAGTTGTAACACGTGCTTAATCAATTTGGAGAAATGTCATTTTTTCTTGGAAAGAGGAAATATAAGAAATCCATTAATTTTCTCTGCGAATCTGGGAAGGCTCCGAGATTGAGCTTACTGTGTTTGAAGCTCAGATTTATGGATTCTTGATACCTAAATGGAAATCTGAGTACAATGACTGATTTTTCAGAGAAAAACACAGTTTTTTTTTTTTTTTTTGCAAATGGAATGATGCGACCCTGCCGGACAATTCGACAGTTGTGCTGGCTAGCACATGTGCCAGTACTCCCTCCGTTCAAAATTATCTCGCGTTCTGGGTTTATTTAAAGTCAAATTTTGACCAACAAATATAAGAAAACATACAAACATCTATAATTCCAAATGAATATAATATGAAAGTATAGTTTATGACAATTCTAGAATAGATTTTACGTTATTGATATTGATATTTGTTTTGAAATATATGATCAAATTTTATAAAATTTGACTTTGACTAAACCTAGGACGCGAGATAACCATGAATGGAGGGAGTACAATGTGGAATATGCGCATGACTATCACGTGGAAATTGTGTACCTTGCTTGGGTAGATTTAGCCGTGTACAGCGTGTGCTCGATTTAGGTGACCAGAAGTTCGGAGGCGGCAACTCAGCGACACAAGCATGGACTGGGCTGGAACAGGCGGCGGCACAAGCGAAGCATGGACGATCCCTGACCTGCAGGACGAAACGATCCCACTTCCCCTGTCACCACTTAACAAAATTTCCTTGTCCCCAGAATGATCAAGTGTAAATCCTGTCTAATAAAATGATCAAATGTATTAGTACGTAGTACTTCCTCCGTTCATAAATTAGTGATTTGCATTTGTCTATATTCGCACCGTATGGGTGCATAGATACATGCGAATCTAGACATATCCAAGGCAATTATTTCCGGATCGAGAGAATACTATATATATACTGACTGCAATCGGTTTATGCCACTTCAGAGGATCTCATTTTCTGCTGGTTCTGTTCTTGCACACGATATGCACTTCGCGCAGGTGAACCAGATCGAAGCCCATCTGCGGAAACTCAAGGACATGGATGGCATCACCGTGAAGACGGTAAGGTCACTTCTGTGGTTTCAGTTACTCTTTTCAGAATGATCAATCGCTATATTAATCCACCCCTGCTCTGGTTCATGAACAAATAAATTCAAATTACGAGAGCACTGTGACGTTGTGCAGATCTTGCTGGTGCTGAAGAATCTCGAGACCAACCTGACAGCCCCCCAGTTTGAGCCTATCATGAGTACCCAGCCTTCTCTGAATTTTCTCCCTCCGGTCTCTGAAAATTATACTGCTGAACTAGTAATTACTATAATTATTATCTACATGCTTGTTCCCTGATGTTTCGAGAGCGGAGGCTGCTGTCGAGGTACGATCCGGGGCGAGGCCTGTCTGGCCAGCTATAGAGTGTGCACGCGACCATAAAAAATACACTCTAGCTAACATGGTTGACAAAAGAGAAAAGAAAATCCCCGTGTACCTGGAGGACTGAAGATAGATTGGGAAGTTGGACCAGATATATGGTCGGCCGGAGATATGACATACAGATGTACTCAAATAATGTATGATTCTTTTTGAAGTGCTAGTAGATACGGATTGAGATTTGTCTGTATAGGGGCCCTATGCAGTTTCATAATGTGTGTATTCAGAGTTCAGACTGTCCAGTAGTCCTGAATTTGTGTTGTACGGAGTACAACACTGGAATACGCGCATAACAATCACTTTGAAGTTGTGTGCCTGTACCATGCTTGGCTATAGATAGCCGTGAACGGTATGCAGCTTCGTTCACGCACAGAGTGGGCCTCTTTTCTTTTGTCGCTTTCCCTATTTAGGGATATGGATTTTTTAGCAGATCGGGCTCCGCGTTTCGTACGGGCCCTGGTTTCGGCCCACCGTCCCTCCCGTAGTCCGGCCCATCCATCAGCAAATGGTGGGCTGAGTTAGTTAGGGAACACAGCACACTCACTTTTATCTGTACGACACATGATACTATTTCGTGAGCTAGAGCAACATAACGAGTTGTCGCTTTCCTTACAACACACTCGTTTCAACTTTCCTCTTAGAAGCATGAGGCTTTTATGCTAAAAATTGATCTTGCAGAAGATTTTGATCGAATTGAATGGGACTTTATCACGAGGGCTCTCGCACGTAAAAGGCTGTATAGTTATTTCATTAATCTTGTCCGTACCTGCATATCTTCTGCAACCTTTTCGGTTCAAATTAATGGACAGCTGTTTGGTCGCTTTCGCAGCAGTCGAGGCATCAGACAGGGTTGTCCGTTGTCGTCATTCTTATTTGTCCTCGTAGTTAATGAGTTGTCGCTTTGGATGCAACAATCAATGGAGGCGACAAATATTGAAGGGATAAAGTTGGGACCCACAGGTCCCTCGATACACTCGTTGATGTTTGCGGATGATCTAATTGTTTGTGGCTCAGCATCTACCGACGATGCAAGAAACATTGCCCAAGTACTTAAACATTTCTGCAAACTCTCGGGGCAAACTCCGAATTGGGCTAAATTTGCTATCTTGTTTAGTAAAAAAACAAATCATTTGGCTTCTGCTGCAACTAAAAGTCTTTTTCCTGCTGATAATATGAATGCATCCACCGTTCACCTTGGCCACCCTCTTATTCTGCCTAGGAAAAATAGGGCGTCCGCTTATGTTTTTTTGGTGGACAGGTTTAAGACAAAGCTTACTTGTTATAAGGCAAACAAACTTTCTCACGCTGCTCGGCTTGCCTTAATCAAGTCGGTCTTTGTCTCTATTCCTGTATACTACATGTCCAGCATTTTGCTTAGCAAAAAGATCATTTCCAAGCTTATAGCTATTGTTCGAAAGTTTTGATGGACTGGCATTCAACATGATAATGCTTCCAAACCACTTTGCTTAAGAGCTTGGCACGACATCTGCCAGCCTATCAAGGAGGGTAGGCTAGAAATTAGGAATCTGTTTAGTATGAATAAAGCTTTGGTGGCTATGTCTATTTGGAAGATTCTTAAAGAGCCTGACTCTCTTTTATCGCGTGTTTTAAAATCAAAGTACTTTCCTGGCCGTAACATTTGGAGAGCTAAACCCTCTATTCCTAAATATGCCTTTTGGTCTTCGGTTCTTAATATTTTGCCGTAGATGGAAAACTCCTGTCACCTACAAATTGCAAAAGGCAAATTTGGTCATCTTCATAGTGTCAAGACTGGAAGAAAATTTATGATCATTTTATCACATATACAGGCATAGACTATCCAAGCATAGTCAGTGATCTTTGGCAACAAAATACTAAACGGTGGGATAGCAATAAACTGTCTTTACACTTTGATAATCATATGAAAACAAAAATATTGCAGGTCCCAATCATCAATGCTGAGTTTCAGGACGAGCTTTGTTGGAGGCATACAACTAATGGTGATTGCACTACCAAGAGTGCATATAAAGTTTTTTTACAGGATCATATTTCGGTGACATCAAACCCGAGGCGTTGCTTTACTGATGCTAAGAAAAGCATCCTTTTGCAAGCATGGAAAAATAATCACCTCCCACTAAAAATTAAAACCTTCGCCTGGAGATTGATTCTAAGGGCTTTGGCAACAGGTAAGAGAGCCTCTCGTTTTTCAACGCACATAAAAAAGGAATGCTCTAGATGCGGTTTACCTGAGACAGATGCTCACCTGTTTTTCCATTGCCACTTTTCTAGAGCAGTCTGGTTCTCTTCTCCTTTGGGTTTTAGGACGGATTTCTATGATCAATCTTGTTACCCTTTAAATATTATTGAATGCCTACTTGCTAGTTTGCATCCTGCTGCTTCGGTTCATTGCATTTTTTGCAACTCTCTGGATGCTTTGGAAAGCCCGTAATGATATTCTTTTTAATCAAAAAAGGAATGGTCTATTTCACAAGTAATCTGTGCTGTAAAAGTAGTTCTTTCTACAAGGGATGCTGATGAAATTACAGTGACCAGCGACAATTTGGCAACAACTAGGATTTAGGCACCTTTCTCGCAGCCTCCTAGAGTGGTTGTCTACTGTGACGCAGCATACAACAGGAATGTAGATGCTTCTATTGCAGGCTTGGGTGTCTACCTACATGATCCCGTGAGAAACATTAAACTCTTTGTAAGTGCAATTTCCACAGATGCTTCTTCTGCCTTGCAGGTTGAAGCTCAGGGACTGCTCTTGGCAGTTCGGATGGTGCAGCTGATGGAATGGCGGAGGGTTTGCTTCCTCTCAGATTGCAAGACTCTAGTTGATGTTGTAGTTACAGATGATCTGCTCTCGAGGTCGGGTCACTGGGTGCTCAGACCGTTTCTTGCCGATGTGCAGAATCACAGGAATGCAAATGAAGACCTGGTACAGAAGGTACCTCGCGCTGACAATAAAACGGTGCACGCGCTGGGAAAGCGCGCCTATCGGGATTGTTCTGGTCCCCGCACGACGTCCAGGTATAGATCGAACTTACTTTTCCCCTCCCACTGTGCCTCTACAAACAGGCTATGTAATATTAGGCTTAAGAACATTAGGTTGCAAGCTGTACACTGTCTTGGTTGTAGCTCTAGTCTACCTTTTGGTAGGCATCAGGCACTGAGTTGCCTTGCTGTGTGAAATAAAGGAGATACTTTGAAAAAAAAAAAGACACATGATACTACAGTACGTACGAGCCGAGCATGGTATGCGTATTGTAGACTCGTATAGTACACAGGCCGCACATTTATTTCGTACTAAATCACACAGCACACTCTCAGCACCACATAGGATTATCAGATCACCTGCTCATAAGCAGGCTGAACGCACCACACGGCACGCACGCTCGTGGTACATAGCCCTTTATTTTTACGTAAGTAGACGTACTGTAGACATAAGGAGCGTGGCAGTGGCACGTCTGACACGACCTTGATCACTTCACTTCCACTTCCTGCTGTGCTTGCCGCCGAACATGCCGCCGCCCTTGTGCTTCCCGCCGTAGTGGCCGTGCCCACCGCCGCCGCCGTGGCCGGTCTGGTACGATCCCATTCCCATGTGGCCGCCTGCACGTACGTAAACGTACTCAGAAACGCGATGCGTGGTTCGTTGACGGATCAGATGATTTTCGTTATAGTAGTTACGCTAGCTAGCTTACGTACCGTGGTGCGGCGCCGGCTGCGTGGGGTAAGCCGCCGGCGCGTAGCCGTGCGCCGGGTAGCCGCCGTACGGAGGGCACGCCCCGGCGGCGGGCGGAGGGTACCCGTGCTGCTGCCCGTGGCCGCCGTACCCGTGCCCCTGGCCGCCGTAGTAGCCCTGTCCGTGGCCGTGGCCTTTCCCGCCGCCGACGAGGTTGGACACGAACCCCTTCACGCCGCCGCCGTGACCGCCGTGCATGTCGTGCCCGCCGCCCATGATCGATTAACTACACTCGCTTCGGCAGAGAAGAAACCTGCTACTTCGTGTCTGGTCTGGTCTCGACGGATGATGATCTGCTCGGTGTGCCGAGCCCGCGTCCCCTTTTATAGCTGCGCGGCCGCGCCTTTAGCTTTGCGGCCCGCCCCTTTCGAGTTCGACGTGTGTCCGTCGCGCGAACCTGCACGCATATATGCCGGCCGCCGAAGAATCTGCACAGCTGCGCTGCCCTGACATCGCGAAATGATATTCTTCCTTCCAGCTGCCATTGCAAGCGGTAGCAGGTCATCGATCGGTTCAGTGGTGGTGGATGACAGGGTCGTCAGATTCTGATGCTATCTGTTTGTTCGCCGGGATGTTGAAGGTAATAATCGAGATTCTATTTTGCTAGTACTAGTATGTTTGGCGGTGCGTATGGACGCGCCCGCCGCCCGGTGCCGCAGCGACATCTGACACGTCCAGCGGCCGTTCGCCACTTCGCTGCGTGCACATTTTAACCATCTGATTTTTTTTCTTTGAGCAAACCTCCCCCTTCCCTTCAAAGAGTACTCCAGTTAAACTTAAGTAATCATTGGTAAAAAGAGTTTATAGCCGAATCAAATACATGCATGAGAGCAAAAGACAATAAATTAAGATACAACCTATAAGATACAATGTATTAGAGAGGTTGTTTATTAAGATTTTTTTTTCAATTTTTTTCTTAAACTTTTAAATTGTTTGACTCGTTAATCTCTCGCTTGAAACATTTTTAACACTAATTATACTCGTCCACAACGCGACTCTTAGCCCTTTTCCAATGGACGTTTCTTAGCACGATATCATATGCAAATTGTGCCATACTTAATAAAGAGAGGTCTTATTGTATCTTAGCTTAGATACACTTGCACGGTACCATAGGCAGAATACATGGTTAACCCAATCACATTCATGCATGCACCCAAAATCATTAAATTGTACTACTTGTCTTTTAAGATACACCACTACCTAGGATAACGAGCTAAGAAACGTCCTATTGTGAAAGACACTATTTAGAGGCTTCGAGATAATGTTCCCCGTCGTATGATCTTGGGAGGTTTTCTGTGAACGAGGCCTTGGCCTCGACAGCTTTTCTGATGCTGACAGTGGATTTGGTAATTCTCTGCACTTCTTCATTCCAACTTTGTTAAGTAAATCTAAAGCATATTTATCTTGAGTTAATAATATGCCTTGATTAAACTACTTTACCTCAATTCCTAGGAAAAAGTATAAGTCACCAAGATCCTTTAGAGCAAATGATGAACTGAGGTCTCTCAGGAGTGAAGTAATGGCCTTGTTGGAGGAGCTAGTAATAATAATGTCATCGACATATACTAGCACATAAATGGTAATACAAGACTTATTGTATATGAATAGGGACGTATCTGTCTTGGATGCCAGAAAACCAAGTGAAAGAGCATGTGGGCCCCCATGTGTGGTTTTGGTAATTAATGATAATCTCTATGGACTAATGTTTGCATTAAGTTGCACTTGTAGGAATTGTCCATTGGCATTGCTTGGAGCATGTGTTGGCTTCAAGGTAGAAGAAATGATGAAGAAGAAGCATTGTCCAAGGGCTTTGGGCCTATTGGAATCTTGTAGAAGAATAAGAATAAAGAAAAGAAGATCAAGTGTGTCTTGAAGAAGTAGATGGAGTTCCCCATGTGTATCTTCAAGACATCATCTAATAGGAGTTAGAAGAAATGTTGTGCAAGATCAAGATGCGTCATCTCTAGAAGATCTCATGCTTGAAGCTTGCCATCCTCAGTGATCATGGATCGATGAATACAAGGTCAAAGAAGAGGTTACCCCATGGTGTATGGGGGAGCATGTTTCAAGTCTTCATCATTCGAGCTCAAGGAAGAGCAATCAAGAAAGGTGTGCATCTTGAGAAGGACAAGATCGTCTACATTGAGCTCAAGTGGATTGGTCAAGGCAAAGATATTATCTTGATAGTTTTTCCCTTTTGCCAGTCTCATGTTGTTGTTGGGAGACCGGGTTTAGGATAGATAACCGTACTATCAAGAGGGGCTCTCAAGTGAGTAACTTGATCATATCCTTCAAACAGAGCTCAAACATTTGCATACTTGGCAACATCTTTCTTGGTTCTTATCCATGAGAGGATTTAGAGCTTCTGTTATTCTCCATGACAAGCTCAAGTTCATCGAAAACGGATTTCATATGCATTCTCTATTGCATTTTCGATGCTGGAGGTTTTACCAGTTTATCTTTTATAGATAGGTTAAACCTTTCATCATTAGGTTCTATCCTACATTTCTGGACTATGATGATTCCCTGCATAATCTTGTAGAGCTTATTTTCCTATTCGAAACAATCCCAAGATCATCAAAATCAGAGTCTGGATGAAAAAGTTATGATTGTTTTCGTATCGATGTTTCTGCCAATTTTGTGAGGGTCGGCGACTCCGGCCCAGACTCCAAGGGTGTACAGAGAGCATCTGGAGGCTGCCCGGAGTCCTGGCCAGAGTCTGGACCCCGGAGACTCCGGTCCGAAAGGCCGAAAACTCCGGGATAAGTGGTCTGCAACAGCTAGTTGTCGTGGGGATAGGCCCCCCTTCTTCCCAAGGGGCCGGTTGCTTGCTCTCTCTCCTCCATTGTTTCTACCTTTAAGAGCTTGCAAATACTCTCAATCGCTCCCATATTTCTTGAATCTTGTAGGGGGATTTGAAAGGGGTGATCTGGATCTACAACTCCACCAATCTATCTCTCCTCTATGTGAGGGGGACATCTTGGGATCTAGATCTTGGGGTTTCTTTTGTGGATTTCCTCTTGTGTTCTTCCTATCTTATTTCCCCAATAGCTTTTGTAGCTTTGGTGGAATTTGAGAGTGAAGGACTTGCCATTGCATTAGGTGCATTGGTTTGAGTTCTCCTTGGAGGATTTGGTTGGTGAAATCAAGAAGCTTGTCCATCTTGGGTTCTTGGAGCCCTAGACGGCTGTGTGGCATTTGTGGTGAGTTCTTGGGGCCTTCAATTAAGTTGTGGAGCTCCCCCCAAGATTGTGGCCTTGGTGGTTATTATTGGGAGCCTCCAATTAAGTTGTGGAGATTGCCCCAATCTTGTACGGGTTTGGTGATCGCTCTCAAGTGTCCCATAGTGGAACAGGTGCTTGTTGTGCGGCGGGTGCTCGGGAGAATAGGGTGAGGCCTCTTGTGGCGTTGGTGGTCTTAGTACCGCCCACTCCCTCCAACGAGACGTACTCCCTTGTTGGGAGGAACTCGGTAAAATATCGTCGTCCCCGCATGCCTCGGTTATCTCTATACCCGAGCTCTTTACTTATGCACTTTACATTGTGATAGCCTTCATGCTTGAAGTAATCTATCTTGCTATCTCTTTGTTACTTGTCTTGCTTAGTGATACATTGCAAATGTATCTATAATTTTTGATGTTCCATGCTTGGTTTTATCTACTTTCTTGTGTTTTGTCCACACTTTGGAGTACTTTTCATATGATTTCTTGGACTAACCTATTAACAAGAGCCACAGTGACAGCTGCCTGTTTTCTGTTGTTTTTTGTTCCAGGAAAGTCAGAAAATGAATATTCTCGGAATTGGACGGGACAAAAGCCAAAGTGCCTATTTTTCCGGAAGACACCTGGAGCCAGAATACGAGACGGAGAAGGGCTGGGGGCCGGCCACACCACCTAGCCGCGCGGCTAGGCTTGACCCGCGCCAGGGGGTGGTCTGGCCGACCCTAGCACCCCCTCGGCCTCTCTTTTCACCTATATATTGCCCTCGGGACCAAAACCCTAAGTACCCGATCAAAAATCCACGAAAGAGTCTGTAGTCGCCGTCATCTCCATCCCTAGATCGGGAGGGATCTAAAGCTCTTCCCGGCACCCTGTCGGAGAGGGGAATTCACCCTGGAGGCCTTCTTCATCATCATGCAAGCCTCCGGTGTGATGCGTGAGTAGTTCATCTCTGGACTACAGGTCCATGTAGTAGCTAGATGGCTGGTTCTCCTCCTTTGTGCTTTCATGTTTAGATCTTGTGAGCTCCGTTCATGATCAAGATCATCTATTTGTAATTCTGCATGTTGTGTTTGCGGGGATCCGATGGATATTGAGATGCTATTTCAGATTGATTATTGATTCTATCATGTCTTTGTTATTTGTGATCTTGCATGCTTTCTGTTGTTAGTATCTATCTTGGCCAAGTAGATGCTAGCAACTCCAAGAGTTAGTATTTATGCTCGATAGTGGGTTCATGCCTCTGGTAATCTGGGGAAGTGACAGAAATCTCTAAGGTACTAGATGTGTTGTTGCTACTAGGGAGAAAACAACAATCCTTTGTTCATAGAACAATCGTATTGTTTACATTACACGCAATTCATAAAGCAATAATCTGTTGCTTGCAACTTAATACTGGAGGGGGTTCGGATGATAACCTGATGGTGGATTATTAGTCATAGATGCAGTTGGATGGCGGTCTATGTATAATGTTGTAATGCCCAATCAAGTTCCAAATGAGTCAATATGATTAGTATATGCTTGTATGCTTTCTCGATGTTTGTCAATTGCCCCGCTGTAATTTGTTCACCCAGCATGTTATCTATCTTAAGGAGAGCCACCTCTAGTGAACTATGGACCCCGGTCCTTTCTTTTACATACAATCTACAAACTATTTACTGCTTTGTGTTTACTTTTTGCAAACTATTACTTTCTTCCATTCGATACGTTTAATCATTTGTTTTTAGCAAAACCGGTGAGATTGACAACCTCATCGCAAGTTGGGGGCAAAGTTCTATGGTTGTGTTGTGCGGGTCTCCACGTTGCTGCTGGCACCGGTAGTGCGCCCTGCCAACGTTCAGCTAGCTACACCTTTGGGGTGTTTCCTTGCTCCTACTGGATTGATAACCTTGGTTTCTTACTGAGGGAAAACTTGTTGCTATGCTCATCATACCTTCCTCTTGGGGTTTCCCAACGAGCTCGATATATTTTGGGCCATCACTTAGCATAAGTTATTGGTGCACATAGGTGAACCTTAGTATATCTAGGCTTTGTCTTGACAAAAGAAAACGCTAGTTTTATTCCGCTATTGTTAAGGCCATCTCATAAAAGTTTTAAACCGCCTATTCACCCCCCTCTAGGCGACATCCATGATCTTTCAATTGGTATCAGAGCAAGGTCTCTCGCTTTTAGGCTTCACCGCCTTGAGAGTAAAGATGTCAACTAGGGGAGTAGTGCATGATTCCGTTTATATATTCGATGGCACAAATTATGAAGATTGGAAATCTCGCATGCTTGATTATTTTCGGGACATTCACCCATCCATTGAGGGAATTCTATATATGGGTTTTTCTTCTCCTATGGATCCCTAAAATGAATCTTTAGAGGAGAAGATGAACTCTTATATAGATGCCCAAGGTACTAAAGTGCTTTTACTTGTTGTGAGCAATGTAGTTATTTCTTCAATCATTCCTTATCGGAGTATTCATGAGATATGGACCAAGCTTCAAGATAAATATAGCGAGTCCAACATTATTGAGGATGATTGTTTTCCCTCCACCTCCGGCCGTGATGATTTCTTATCTTCTACCACTTCACCAACATGTGATTTTTCACAAGGTAATGATATGGTGATAGAAATTACAGTGTGGATAGTGAGCTTACTATTGGTAATCCATCTTCTCTATCTAGTTGCAATACTCTATCTTTGGACCTTAACACTACTAGCACTCAAAACTCCTTACATGCTTGTGTTTATAGTCCTTGCATATCATGTAAAAATGGCTTGAATAGATCTCATAATGATATGATTTATTTGTCTTGTGGCCATGTTAAAAAATGCTTATATTTCCTCTAGTGCTTGTGTTGCTAACCATGTAGAAGAAACCGAAGATTCTATGGGTCAAGACAAGTGTTTGATTATAGCTACAAATGCAATCTCATCATCACCTTCTTCCGGTTTTCACATATGCCTCATGGATAAGGGAACAAAGGTAACCTCTTTAGATCCCATTGTATCTCATGATGATTATGTTGATGAGGATAATGAGGAAGTAGAGGACGATATTGCCTCTTTAGATGAAAAGGGTGAGGTTGTTTATCATGCTCCTGTTAAGGATAATATTGCTTGCTCTAACTTTGTTGAAATCTTAACCTTTGCTATGGAGAGCAAGAAAATTATTGAGCAATTGCAAGCTCAAGATGAGGAGCAAGAGCACACCATTGAAAATCTTCATAGTCTCTCTAATGATCTAAGAAAATCTTTCTTAGAGGAACAAACCACCAAGGAATCTCTTGAGGAGACCTTTGCTCTAGAATTATCAGTAAAGGAAAACCATGATAGAGAACTTGTGGTGGCAAGTTCTCTCAAAACTAAAAATGATGAACTTGTTGTTGCCCATGCTAAACTTGTTGAGGATTTTAAGCACCTCGAAAATGGCTCTCGGGTCGTTAAGAGTGAGCTCATCATACTCACCGAGTCGCATGAGCAACTTAAAGCTTCATATTCAAACGAGCTTGCCAAGTTTCCCTCACCTCTTGCAATTAATGATGATGCTTGTGCTACTAACTGTATTTCTTGTAAAGCATCAATGTTGAAGGATAATGTTGAGCTAAAGGCTCAACTTGCTTTGCTATCTAGCAACTATGGGAAATTGGAAGAAAGTCATGTTAAGCTCTCACGCTCACATGAGGATCTTCTAGTCTCCCATGGTAGGCCAAAGTTAGATCATGAGGCCATTATGTCAAAAGTAACATCTAATGGGCCTAATGTGGACATTACCACTACTTTTACTCTTAATGAGATATTGCCATGTGCTAGTCCTTGTAATTTATCTCCGCATAACCATGCTATATCTTGTGATGAATTGCATTCCGTGCCTTTTTGCTCTAACAATGTAGATTCTACTTTCTCTACTACTATTGTTGTTGACACTGACCATGTAGAGGAAATTAAAGAGCTCAAGGCTCAAGTCACTTCTTTGAAGAATGACTTGAAAATGGGTCATAAAGGGAAGGCCACACTCAACCACATCTTCCGCGTGCAAAAATCCCCCAATGATAGAGTGGACTTGGATTCAACTCAAATATCAAGGACAAGTCTACTAACAAGTTGAAGCATAAGGGCAACAAGAAGAATGGCCAAGATAAAGTAAAGAATTCGGAGAGGGGAATTCACCTAAGAAGAAGGGCACACTCAAGGAAGAAGGGCACGCTCAAGGAAGAAGGGCATCATGTTAGATCTTTCCCATTGAAGAAGAAGCCTCTTAGTGTGAAGCAAGAAGGGAAGCAGCCTCAAGATCTTCTTCAAGTTAGATATGGGCCTCTTCCTAAGAGGACTACTCAAGCTCTTCCTCGATATGTGGCATCACCTAAGAAGAAAGATAGCAAGACAAGAACTTGCTACATTTATCGTGAAAAGGGGCACATTTCTTACTCATGCACTATTAGTATCTTCTCATCCAACCCTATCTTGCTTGATGATGCTTATTCTCTTTGTAAGGATGAGGTTGGCAATGTGTTTGTCAAATTTGTTGGTGCTCAATGTGGTGTCAAGAAAAGAACCATTTGGGTTGCCAAGCCTATTGTGACTAACTTCTTAGGACCCAACTTGGTTGGGGACCAACAAGCCAAAACTTGATCAATAGGTGATTTTGGAGGACAATGGGGACTTGGTTTCATCATGAAGAATTGAGGGATATTCATCTATTATATTTGTCAAGCCAAGTCATGTGGATTATATTGTCTCTATTATATTTCCAATGCACCTCCTTGCGGTAACATGTGCTTAACTCATTACATTGAAAGTTACTGGCCCCTTGTGCATGTGGTGGTTTTGTACCTTGCATGTTTTTGTATATGTTGTGCTTACCACTTACTTATTTGTTGGTTTGCACACCATGTATGTGTGTTTCTTGTGTTGGAGACATTATTAAATTCAATTGGTAACTTTGGCTCTTGTGAGAGATTAATGGACTATCCCATTTTAGGGGAGTGTTATGCTTGGGCATTCCACAATCCTAAAAATTTGTGTACATGAGGAATACCACTTAGTAGTGATATTGCAATATTATCCAGTCTCTATGTGGTATGTCATCCTCATGAGAAATTTAAGTTCTATAGTGTCCATTAATTATCTCTATTTTGGATATTGTTGCCTCGTGTTAAAATTTATGGTTACCACATTATGGGGGAGTCATATGCTTAGTGCATATTACAAGCCTATAAAATGTGAAAATTCAAGTTTGTGTCACATAGAATTGATATTGATAATTATCTAGCTCCTATGTGACACATTTTCTCAAACAAGTTCAAATTTGCTTAAATGCCTTTGTTTATCATCTTTTGGATCTTATTTGTGAGAATGTTTCTTGGTATGTGTTTCCTAATATTTGGATCCCTATATCCTCATGGAAACCATTAGCTTCAAGTCACTCTAATCACCAGTGATTGTGTAACTATTGGAAGCTACCAAGAATCTCTTTCGACACATCAAGCTTAATTCTTATACTTTGTTATATGCTTCTTAGTGTGAATATGATCTTATATTTTCTCGCAAGCTACCTTGGGAAAATTATTCCTATAATTCTTGTCATTGGACAATTGGTACTCTATATATGGTAGAATTTATTGATCATATTTACATCGGTTTTGTTTGTTTGTGTTGACTCTCGTGTCTTCCTTGCCTCTTTTGGATCATTTGATTTTATTGGCTTTCTCTTGTGTTTCATTTAATATAGGTAAGTAGTGATGATCCCATTTGTGTGCATTTTGCATCGTTTCGGTATTTTGTGCCATCATTAGAAGCATTGAGAGTTTGGTTTATTTGTTGGAACCTTGCTCTTTTGGGAGTTGGTTTTGTCTCATTCCTTATTTCTTGTTTTAAGTTTTTAGAATGAGACATTTTCTTGAGCATGCGAGTTCTTGTCTATCTTTTGCTCTTTGGCTTTTTCCTAGCTCATCTGTTGAACTTGTGATCCTTCATGTGTTGATTTGGTTCTTTGATACAATTTGGACACCTTTTGTCGTGTCACACTCTTGTGTGTGCCGGCTTGGTTTACTTGATATTTTTGTTCAAATTGTATCTCCTTTTGGTTCTTGGAAGTCTTGTTCATGCATATTTACTAATTGTTTATATTATGGCATGTTTTATTTCATTGTACCAATATATAAGGGAAAGTCCACCAAATCCTATTATCTAAGATGTGCATGAAATTCAATTTCATATCTATATGCACACATTTTTGTGGAGTCTCTCCTATGTATTGTAGTTGCACTAACTACTTTGGACCCAATATGTTTGGGGACCATTTTGTACTTAATATGTGTTAGGTACATTGGTGATATATTGGATGCTTGTCTCTCAAATAAGGAAGAAGTGGTGTCTACCTGTCCAATGGAGACAAGCTAGGATGATCAACGAATTCTTATCCTATACATCTTGCCAATTATATCTCAGTAACAAGTATCCCTTACTCATGAATACACATATTGTTTCCAACCTCTTGTAGGTTGCTTCGTGGCATGATCTCTCTTGTAATTGCAAATGTTGTTGTTTGTGTTTTCGTCTTATTAGAAACTCTTATTGAAAATGTGAGTAAATTGAGATGAGTGCATATTAGAGGGACTATACAAAATCATACATATGATTCACCAATCCCTAATATGTCAATCTAGCAATTTCATTGCCTACTTTTCTTCAAATTCTCTCATGTGCAATAGTGAGACTTTGCAAGTTGTTTTTCCTTTGTGGTTCTTGTTGCCTTTCTTCATATATTCCAACTATCTCCTTTTCCCTTGGTGATAGTTGTAATATATGTAGTGTGTTGGTGTTTGAAGCTCATTAATAAACAATAAGATAATTTTGTGCCTTTGGTCATGCTTTCAAGCAAAAACCTTATTGGTATATGTTGTGACTTCATTTTAGTTTTCATGTGCTTTCTTGTCCATCTTCTTTTTATGTACTTAATTCCTTGTGGGCATATGTCTTTGTGATGTTTTCCACTTAGAAACGTATACACTTAAGAGAAGATCATAGTTTTCAAAACTGTACCGGTGAGTGAACCGGTGAGGCTACTAGTTCACTGGTTTACTGGTTGGACCACTGGTTCATTCAGTTCGATGGCGACAAAAAACCATTCTTTTAATTGATATTTAAGCAAATTTCGGAATAAAATGAATATAAAAGGTATACATAAGTGTATATTTCAACAAGTAATCACAAAACATGGCGTATTCAAGTGGTATTGGGCCTTATGTGGTGTTATTTCTTCCTATCATAGGATCGTGAGTTTGATTCCTCTCGCAACATCTTTTTTGTCCCTTTTTTGTTGTTTGGACCAGTACCTCTTAAACAACAATGAGGCCATTAGTTCAGGTTTTTTCCTGTTAAACCACCGAACCGGCCCGGTTTTTAAAACTATGGACAAGATATTTTTCATTGAGATTTTATTCCTTGGCGACCACCTTTCTAATTCTTTTTGATACTTCGGTGGCTTCCAAATTAATTTGCCAATGAGTGCTTGTCTCTTGTATTTGCATCTTCGGGAACTCATAGTTGTTCTCTCATACCTTGTATTGTTAAATGAATTTGGATAAGTGAGGATTCCATGATTACGCACTTTATTCCCAAATGCAATTATCATAATTGGTGCATAATCCTTAGGGAGCTCCTCCAATTCATTTAATAATGCTCATTTGTCTTCTTTCTCATTTGTTGTGTTTTAAATGCTCATGGGGGAACGAGGATTCCAAATTTGTGCATGATGTATTCAAATGCAACTATTCTATTTGTGCACAAATCTTGGGGAGCTTCTCTATTTTTATTTAAAACACTCTTTTATCGTATCATAATATCTTGTTGTTTCCATTTGATCTCATTTGTTGTTTTCATTTGGTTTGTCGAATCTTGTGATTACTTGCGTCATTTGTTGATGCTTCTTTTATTTTTATTTACTTTGGCAATCTTCGGGTCCTCAATATAGTTCTAGTTCCTCCCAACTATTCATCATTGGATATGTGCAAATGCACACCTTTGGAGTAATTATCACTATATTGACCTTCTAGAACTTTTCACCCATTTTGGCAATCGATGCCAATGGGGACAAGTTTTAGAGGGTTTAAGGGAAGTTGGTTTATTCTTGAGTTTGTTCTTAATCATTTGCTTGTCATGCTCTTGCATATTGTTGTTTCTTAGCATGTGGTTTATATAGAGGAAACTCCACCAATGTTTATGATTGGAAATATATGCAATGAAATTCAAGTTCATCACACATGCATAGATTGTGGGGGGTTTGCTCTATATATGGTGGTGGTACCAATATCACATACTTGTATAGTATTTGATATTGGTGCTACCATTTTATTCATTAAAATTCCTTATATAAACCCTCTCAAAGGGATTTTCATCAATTACCAAAATGGGGGAGATTGAAAGAGCATGTGGGCTCCCATGTGTGGTTTTGGTAATTAATGACAATCAATATGGACTAATGTTTGCATTAAGTTTCACTTGTAGGAATTGTCCATTGGCATTGCTTGGAGCATGCATTGGCTTCAAGGTAGAAGAAATGATGAAGAAGAAGCATTGTCCAAGGGCTTTGGGCCTATTGGAATCTTGTAGAAGAATAAGAATAAAGAAAAGAAGATCAAGTGTGTCTTGAAGAAGTAGATGGAGTTCCCCATGTGTATCTTAAATACATCATCCATTGGAGTTAGAAGAAATGTTGTGCAAGATCAAGATGCGCCATCTATAGAAGATCTCATGCTTGAAGCTTGCCATCCCCGGTGATCATGGATCGATGAATACAAGGTCAAAGAAGAGGTTTCCCCATGGTGTATGGGGGGTCATGTTTCAAGTCTTCATCATTCGAGCTCAAGGAAGAGCAGTCAAGAAAGGTGTCCATCTTGAGAAGGACAAGATCATCTACATCGAGATCAAATGGATTGGTCAAGGCAAAGGTATTATCTTGATAGGTTTTCCCTTTTGCCGGTCTAATGTTGTTGTTGGGAGACCGGGTTTAGGATAGATAACCGTACTATCAAGAGGGGCTCTCGAGTGAGTAACTTGATCATATCCTTCAAAGAGAGCTCAAACATTTGCATACTTTGCATCATCTTTCTTGTTTCTTATTTGGTTGTTATCCATGAGAGGATTTAGAGCTTGTGTTATTCTCCATGACAAGCTCAAGTTCATCGAAAACGGATTTCATATGCATTCTCTATTGCATTTTCGATGTTGGAGGTTTTACCGATTTGTCTTTTATATATAGGTTAAACCTGTAGGGTTTCGTAGCATGGAAAACAAAAATTTTCTATCGCATACAAACAAACAAGCCAAGATCTATCTACTAGATTGCAGCAACGAGTCGATGGAATAACTCACCCTCGAAGATTCCAAAGTGTTTAACGAGAGCAGATTCTCGTGGGTGATGTAGTCGTACTCTTTCCGATCTCAAGATCGCGTAGACGATCCTTCCGGCGCCACGTTCTGGCAGCGCTCCCGCAGTCGGTCACACGTTCGGTACTCGACGAAGACCTTCCTCTCCCTTGTTCCAGCAGGCAGCGGAGGTTGTAGCACTCTCCTCGTGATTCCGGCAGCACAACGGCGTGGTACCGGAGGTAGAGGGGAGATCCCGCAGGGCTTCGCCTTAAGCCGGTGCGAGTATGGTGGAGCTTATGAGAGAGGCTATTAGTGGTCTAGTAATTAGACACACCAATTAGAGGGCTCTAAACCAATTAGAAGGCTCTAAACCGAAATAGCTCTAAACCGGGGTTTAGATCTAGGGTTTAGGTCTAGAGGATAGGAAGTAGTGTTGTGTCTAGAGGAGGAGGCCCTGCCCCTCCTTTTATAGGTGGGAGGGCCGGCGCCATGGGGAGGAGTTCCTCCCCAACTCGGCCTAGGGAGGTGCGCCGGCCTAGGGGAGGAACCCTCCTCCAACTCGGCCTCCACCTCTCCTCCTCTTTCTCCACTTTCCGAAACTGGCAGTTTGACCGAAAACTGGCAGTTTGACTTTTCCAATTAGGATTTGAATTAACCCTTTATTTCGGACAGCGAGAACACTTAGTACATGATGCAATCATTCCAACATGCAATGACACATTCATGCACCCCTTCCCCCTCCGGAGTGCCGGACATTCCGGGACCTTCTAGAATGTTCCCGATGAAAACACCGGAACCATTCCCCAACTCCGAAACGGGACTTTCCTTATATGAATCTTATTCTCCGGACCATTCCGGATCACCTCGTGATATCCCGGATCCCATCCGAGACTCCGAACAACATTCGGTCTCTTTCTCATAATACCATAACTACTCAAACAACGTCGAATCCTTAAGTGTGTCTCCCTACGGTTCGTGAATTATGCGGACATGATCGAGACACTTCTTCGAACAATAACCAATAGAGGAATCTGGAAATTCATATGGCTCCCACATATTTCTACGATTACTTTGCGATCGAATGAACCACTTACATACGATACCAATTTCCCTTTGTCTCACGATATGTTACTTATCCGAGGTTATGATCATTGGTATCTCTGCATACCTAGTTCAACCTCGTTACTGATAAGTACTCTTTTCTCGTTCCCGTGATATGTGATCCCTTGTGACCCAGTCACATGCTTGCAAGCTAATTGGATGACATTTCACCGAGAGGGCCCAGAGAATATCTATCCGTCATCTGGATGGACAAATCCCACTCTTGATCCATGTGTTTCAACCAATACTTTCCGAACACTCAATGCCACCTTTATAGCCACCCTGTTACGGTGTGGTGTTTGATGATATCAAAGCATCCATCTGGTAAAGGTGATATGCATGATCTCATGGTCGAAGGAATTAGGTTACTATGTATCAGAAAGCATATAGCAATTGAACTATTGAAATGACTTGATCTTTATGCTACGCTTGTCTATAGGAGTATGTCCACCATATCATTCTCCTAACGATATGATCTTGTTGTTAACAACATCTCAATGTTCATGATAGGGAAACCACAATCATCTATTAACCAACAAGCTAGTGAAGTATAGAGGCTATACTAGGGACTTCAAATTAAGTTTACAAATCACACAAGTATTAATGGTTTCCTTGTTAATACTATTATAGCATGAATGCAAACATTTATCATAAACACAAAGATATATAATAATAACTATATTTATTATTGCCTCTAGGGCATATCTCCAACAGTCTCCCACTTGCACTAGAGTCATCTAATCTAGATTACATGGTAATATACCGAACACCCATGGCAGTTTGGTGTTGGTCATGTTTTGCCCTCGGGAGAGGTTTAGTCAACGGATCCGCCACATTCATATCTGTGTGTACTTTGCAAATCTTTATATCCCCATCCTGGATATGTTCTCGAATAGCGTGAAAACGCAGCTTGATATGCTTCAGCTTCTTGTGTGACCTTGGTTCTTGCGCATTGGCTATGGCGCCCATGTTATCACAGTAGATAGACATTGGGTCCAGCGCACTAGGAACCACACCCAGCTCTGTAATGAACTCTTTCATCCATATCGCTTCTTGTGAAGCCTCCGAAGCAGCCATGTATTCCGATTCAGTTGAAGATCTCGCCACAACGCTTTGCTTTGCACTCCTCCAGCTAACTGCTGCACCATTCAAAATAAATACGTATCCAGATTGTGATTTAGAATCATCCGGATCGGTGTTCCAACTAGCATCGGTGTAACCATTAACAACGAGCTGTTCATCACCTCCATAAGAAAGAACCATATCCTTAGTTCTTCTCAAGTACTTAAGGATGTTTTTGACCGCTGTCCAATGATCCACTCCTGGATCACTTTGATATCTGCTAGTTAAACTAACAGCATATGCAATGTCGGGTCTAGTACATAGCATGGCATACATTAGAGATCCTATGGCTGAGGCATAGGGAGTCTTACTCATCCTTTCTCTATCTTCTGCCGATGTCGGACTTTGAGTTTTACTCAAGGTCGTATTGGGCAACATGGGCAAGAACCCTTTCTTGCTTTCTTCCATTCCAAACTTCTTTAGAACTTTGTCCAAATATGTACTCTGTGACAATGATATTTGGCGTTTCGATCTATCTCTATAAATCTTTATGCCTAATATGTAAGCTGCTTCGCCAAGATCCTTCATTGAAAAACTATTATTCAAATATTCTTTGACACTATTAAGAAGGTCTACATCATTCCCAATCAACAATATGTCATCCACATATAGTATTAAGAACGCTACAGAGCTCCCACTCACTTTCTTGTAAATACAAGCTTCTCCATAAGTTTGTATAAAACCAAAACTTTTGATTACCTTATCAAAACGTTGATTCCAACTTCGGGATGCTTGCTTCAATCCATAGATGGACCGTTGAAGCTTGCATACCTTGTTAGCATCTTTAGGATCGACAAAACCTTTGGGTTGTATCATATACAACTCTTCATCAATGTCTCCATTGAGGAATGCTGTTTTGACATCCATCTGCCATATCTCATAATCATAATATGCAGCGATTGCTAACATAATCCTCACAGACTTTAGCTTCGCTACCGGTGAGAAAGTCTCATCGTAGTCAACTCCTTGAATTTGTCGAAACCCTTTTGCGACAAGTCGAGCTTTATAGACAGTAATATTACCATCAGCATCTGTTTTCTTCTTGAAAATCCATTTGTTCTCGACAGCCTTCCGGCCATCCGGTAAGTCCACCAAAGTCCATACTTGGTTTTCGTACATGGATCCAATCTCGGATTTCATGGCTTCTTGCCATTTATTGGAATCTGGGTTCATCATCGCTTCCTCATATGTCTCGGGGTCATCGGTGTTGTCTACCAACATGACATTCATAACGGAATCATACCAATCTGGAGTGGTACGAGTTCTCGTTGACCTCCGAGGCTCTGTAGCAACTTCAACCGAAGTTTCATGATCACTATCATTAGCTTCCTCTCTTATTGGTGCAGGCACCACAGGAACTTCTTCCGGTGCTGCGCTACTCGCAATTTCGAGAGAAGGTTCGACAACCTCGTCGAGTTCTACTTTCCTTCCAGTCATTTCTTTCGAGAGAAATTCCTTCTCTAGAAAGGATCCATTCTTGGCAACAAAGATTTTGCCTTCGGATCTATGATAGAAGGTATACCCAATAGTTTCCTTCGGGTATCCTATGAAGACGCATTTTTCCGCTTTGGGTTCAAGCTTGTCCGGCTGTAACTTCTTTACATAGGCTTCGCATCCCCAAACTTTAAGGAACGACAATTTAGGTTTCTTCCCAAACCATAATTCATACGGTGTCGTTTCAACGGATTTAGATGGTGCCCTATTTAAAGTGAATGCGGCTGTTTCTAATGCATAACCCCAAAATGTTAGCGGTAAATCTGTAAGTGACATCATAGAACGAACCATATCTAAGAGAGTTCGATTACGACGTTCAGACACACCATTACGCTGTGGTGTTCCCGGCGGTGTCAACTGCGAAAGTATTCCACATTTCTTTAAATGCTCACCAAACTCGTAACTTAGATATTCACCTCCACGATCAGAACGTAGAAATTTAATCTTCTTGTTACGTTGATTCTCTACCTCACTTTGAAACTCCTTAAACTTCTCGAAAGTTTCGGACTTATGTTTCATGAAATAGATATACCCATATCTACTCAAGTCATCCGTGAAGGTAAGAACATAACGATAACCACTGCGCGATGCTACACTCATTGGACCACACACATCGGTATGTATGATTTCCAATAAGTCTGTAGCTCGCTCCATTATACCAGAAAATGGAGTCTTAGTCATTTTACCCATCAGACATGCCTCGCATCTTTCAAGTGATTCAAAATCAAGTGATTCAAGAAGTCCATCGGAATGGAGTTTCTTCATACGCTTCACTCCAATGTGACCAAGACGACAGTGCCACATATAGGTCGAATTATCGCTTGATTTCAAACGTTTAGCTTCAATGTTATTAAGATGTGTATTTCTACTATCGAGATTCAATAAGAATAGACCATCTATCAAAGGTGCATGTGCGTAAAACATATTACTCATATAAATCGAACAACCATTATTCTCTGATTTAAACAAGTAACCGTCTCGCAATAAACAAGATCCTGATATAATGTTCATGCTCAACGCAGGCACCAAATAACAATTATTTAAGTATAAAACTAATCCCGATGGTAGATGAAGAGGTAGCGTGCCGACCGCGATCACATCAACCTTTGATCCGTTTCCCACACGCATCGACACCTCGTTCTTCGCTAGCTTCCGTTTATTCTGCAGCTCCTGTTTCGAGTTACAAATATGAGCAACCGAACCAGTATCAAATACCCAGGCACTACTACGAATACTAGTGAGATACACATCAATAACATGTATATCAAATATACCTTTCTTCTTGATGTTGCCGTTCTTCAAATCCGCCAAGTACTTTGGGCAATTCCGCTTCCAGTGACCTTCTCCCTTGCAGTAAAAGCACTCAGTTTCAGGCTTAGGTCCAGCCTTGGTCTTCTTCGTTGGCGTGGTAACTTTCTTACCACCCTTCTTGAAGTGTCCCTTTTGCTTAGACTTGCCTTTCTTGAATTTGGTGGTCTTATTGACCATCAACACTTGGTGCTCTTTCTTGATCTCCACTTCTGCAGATTTTAACATAGCAAACAGTTCTGGCAACTCTTTGTTCATGTTCTGCATGTTGTAGTTCATCACAAAGTTCTTGTAACTTGGTGGTAGTGATTGGAGGATGCGGTAAACTCCCAAAGTATTAGGAATCACTATACCCAAGCTTTGAAGTTTATTCGCGTGCCCAGACATTTTAAGCACATGCTCACTGACGGAGCTACCCTCTTCCATCTTGCAGTTAAAGAACTTTTCAGAAGCTTCATAACTTTCAATTGCCGCATGAGTCTCAAAAATTAATTTGAGATCCTCGACAATATCATATGGATCTGACTCTTCAAACCTTTTCTGAAGCTCCGATTCTAAACCATACAAGATAGCACACTGAACTATGGAGTACTGATTCTTCCGAGCAAGGTAAACATTCTTTACTTCATCGGTAGCATCAGCTGCAGGTGGGTCACCTAGCGGTGCATCCAGCACATAGGTCAAATTACCAGCTGTGAGGACAATCCTCAAATTGCGGAACCAATCCGCGAAGTTGCTTCCATTGTTTTTCAACTTTTCTTTCTCTAGGAACGCATTAAAATTGATGGTAGGGGCTGCCATTGATCTACAACATATTTGCAATAGTTTAGACTAAGTTTATGACAAATTGAGTTCAAATTAATTAATGAAATTAAACTAGGTGAACTCCCACTCAAAACAACATCCCTCACATTGTTTTAGTGATCACACGAACCAAATCTACTATATCAACACCGATCATCACGAGAGCCGATATAGTTTTAATGGCGAACAATCATCATGTTCATCATATCTACTATATGATTCATGCTTTGCCTTTCGGCGATCCGTGTTCCTGAGGCCATGTCTGTACATGCTAGGCTCGTCAAGATCAAACCTTAGCTACCGCATAAGCAAATCTGGCTTGCTTACGTTGTATTCACCCGCGGAATCAAAGACACCCGATCATCACGTGGTGCTTCGAAGCAACAAGCTTTGGCAACGGTGCATACTAAGGGTGAACACTTTAGAACTTGAAATTTATGTGCATGAGGGATCATCTTATAATGCTACCGTCGTCTACTAAGCAATACAAGATGCATAAAGGATTAACATCACATGCAATTCATAATATGTGATATGATATGGCCTTTCTTCTTTGTGCTTCCGATCTCCATCTTCAAGCACGAATATGATCTCCATCATCACCGGCATAGCATCAAGGTCAATGACGCTTCTTCATGGTTGTCGTCCACCAGCTTCAACTATTACAACTATTTTGAATAGACACGCAGGTCTTAACAGAAATTAAAGACAACCATATGGCTCCTGCCGGTTGCCAACTTACAATAAGGAACATTGCATACATCAAATATAATCACAATCATGGCCATATCACATCACTGCACACCCCTGCAAAACAAAGTTAGACGCTTCTACTTTCTTTGCATATTTTACGTGGTTTGGGGCTTTCCATAGGTGTCGTTCTAACCTACGAACAAGAACCACAACATTGATACTAGCATTGTTGATTACCCGTTGTAAATTGGATCTTTACTATGCTAGGAGAAACAGGCACCCGCAAAGCCACTTATGCAATACAAGTTGCATGTTAAGCGTGGAGCAAGTCTCATGAACGATGTCATGTAAGGTTAGCCCGGGCCGCTTCATCCCAACATACCGCAAGATGCAAAGTACACGCAAAGCAATCTACAATAAAAGCATCAACGCCCACAATGACCATTGTGTTCTACTCGTGCAACAGATCTACATATAGACACGGCTCTGATACCACTGTAGGGTTTCGTAGCATGGAAAACAAAAATTTTCTATCGCATACAAACAAACAAGCCAAGATCTATCTACTAGATTGCAGCAACGAGTCGATGGAATAACTCACCCTCGAAGATTCCAAAGTGTTTAACGAGAGCAGATTCTCGTGGGTGATGTAGTCGTACTCTTTCCGATCTCAAGATCGCGTAGACGATCCTTCCGGCGCCACGTTCTGGCAGCGCTCCCGCAGTCGGTCACACGTTCGGTACTCGACGAAGACCTTCCTCTCCCTTGTTCCAGCAGGCAGCGGAGGTTGTAGCACTCTCCTCGTGATTCCGGCAGCACAACGGCGTGGTACCGGAGGTAGAGGGGAGATCCCGCAGGGCTTCGCCTTAAGCCGGTGCGAGTATGGTGGAGCTTATGAGAGAGGCTATTAGTGGTCTAGTAATTAGACACACCAATTAGAGGGCTCTAAACCAATTAGAAGGCTCTAAACCGAAATAGCTCTAAACCGGGGTTTAGATCTAGGGTTTAGGTCTAGAGGATAGGAAGTAGTGTTGTGTCTAGAGGAGGAGGCCCTGCCCCTCCTTTTATAGGTGGGAGGGCCGGCGCCATGGGGAGGAGTTCCTCCCCAACTCGGCCTAGGGAGGTGCGCCGGCCTAGGGGAGGAACCCTCCTCCAACTCGGCCTCCACCTCTCCTCCTCTTTCTCCACTTTCCGAAACTGGCAGTTTGACCGAAAACTGGCAGTTTGACTTTTCCAATTAGGATTTGAATTAACCCTTTATTTCGGACAGCGAGAACACTTAGTACATGATGCAATCATTCCAACATGCAATGACACATTCATGCACCCCTTCCCCCTCCGGAGTGCCGGACATTCCGGGACCTTCTAGAATGTTCCCGATGAAAACACCGGAACCATTCCCCAACTCCGAAACGGGACTTTCCTTATATGAATCTTATTCTCCGGACCATTCCGGATCACCTCGTGATATCCCGGATCCCATCCGAGACTCCGAACAACATTCGGTCTCTTTCTCATAATACCATAACTACTCAAACAACGTCGAATCCTTAAGTGTGTCTCCCTACGGTTCGTGAATTATGCGGACATGATCGAGACACTTCTTCGAACAATAACCAATAGAGGAATCTGGAAATTCATATGGCTCCCACATATTTCTACGATTACTTTGCGATCGAATGAACCACTTACATACGATACCAATTTCCCTTTGTCTCACGATATGTTACTTATCCGAGGTTATGATCATTGGTATCTCTGCATACCTAGTTCAACCTCGTTACTGATAAGTACTCTTTTCTCGTTCCCGTGATATGTGATCCCTTGTGACCCAGTCACATGCTTGCAAGCTAATTGGATGACATTTCACCGAGAGGGCCCAGAGAATATCTATCCGTCATCTGGATGGACAAATCCCACTCTTGATCCATGTGTTTCAACCAATACTTTCCGAACACTCAATGCCACCTTTATAGCCACCCTGTTACGGTGTGGTGTTTGATGATATCAAAGCATCCATCTGGTAAAGGTGATATGCATGATCTCATGGTCGAAGGAATTAGGTTACTATGTATCAGAAAGCATATAGCAATTGAACTATTGAAATGACTTGATCTTTATGCTACGCTTGTCTATAGGAGTATGTCCACCATATCATTCTCCTAACGATATGATCTTGTTGTTAACAACATCTCAATGTTCATGATAGGGAAACCACAATCATCTATTAACCAACAAGCTAGTGAAGTATAGAGGCTATACTAGGGACTTCAAATTAAGTTTACAAATCACACAAGTATTAATGGTTTCCTTGTTAATACTATTATAGCATGAATGCAAACATTTATCATAAACACAAAGATATATAATAATAACTATATTTATTATTGCCTCTAGGGCATATCTCCAACAAAACCTTTCATCATTAGGTTCTATCCTACCTTGTTGGACTATGAGGGTTCCCTGCATAATCTTATAGAGCTTGTTTTCCTCTTCAAAACAAGCCCAAGATCATCAAAATCGGAATCTAGATCCAAAAGTTATGATTGTTTTCGTATCGATGTTTCTACTAGTTTTGTGAGTTCCGGCCCAGGCTCTGGGGGGTGTACACAGAGCATCTGGAGGCTGCCCGGAGTCCTGATCGGAGTCTAGACCCCGGAGACTCCGGTCTGGAAAGCCAAAAACTCTAGGATAAGTGGTCTGCAACGGCTAGTTGTCGTGGGGGGGCCTATAAAAGGCCCCCTTCTTCTCCAAGGGGCTGGTTGCTTGCTCTCTCTCCTCCATTGTTTTTACCTTCAAGAGCTTGCAAATACTCTCAATCGCTCTCATATTTCTTGAATCTTGTGGGGAGATTTGAAAGGGGAGATCTGGATCTACAACTCCACCAATTTATCTCTCCTCTATGTGAGGGGAACATCTTAGGATCTAGATCTTGGGGTTTCTTTTGTGAATTTCCTCTTGTGTTCTTTCTCTCTTATTCCCCAATAGATTTTATAGCTTTGGTGGAATTTTAGAGTGAAGGACTTGTCATTGCATTAGGTGCATCCCTTTGAGTTCTCCTTGGAGGATTTGGTTGGTGAAATCGAGAAGTTTGTCCCTCTTGGATTCTTGGAACCCTAGACGGTTGTGTGGCATTTGTGGTGAGTTCTTGGGGCCTTCAATTAAGTTGTGGAGCTTCCCCAAGATTGTGGCCTTGGTGGTGATTATTGGGATCCTCCAATTAAGTTGTGGAGATTTGCCCCAATCTTGTAAGGGTTTGGTGACCGCTCTCAAGTGTCCCATAGTGGAACGGGTGCTTGCCGTGTGGCGGGTGCTCGGGAGAATAGGGTGAGGCCTCTTGTGGAGTTGGTGGTCTTAGTACCGCCCACTCCTCCAACGAGATGTACTCCCTTGTTGGGAGGAACTCGGTAAAATATCGCCGTTTCCGCGTGCCTCAGTTATCTCTATACCTGAGATCTTTACTTATGCACTTTACATTATGATTGCCTTTGTGCTTGAAATAATCTATCTTGACATCTCTTTGTTACTTGTCTTGCTTAACATAAGTTGTTAGTGCACATAGGTGAACCTTAGTATATCTAGGATTTGTGCTTGACAAAAGAAAACGCTAGTTTTATTCCGCCATTGTTAAGTCCATCTTGTAAAAGTTTTAAACCGCCTATTCACCCCCCTCTAGGCGACATATGTGATCTTTCACCAAGCTCTTGTAGCCTTGAGCTCAGCTTAGCAAACCATGCTCTTGGTGCTTGTTTGAGCCCATATAGTGATTTGTCCAGTTTACACACATGAGAAGGTACTCGTGGGTCCTCATAACTAGGTGGTTGCTTCATGTATACCTCTTCTTCCAGAACACCATGAAGAAATGCATTCTTCACATCTAATTGCCTCAATCTCTAACCTTGTGAAACTGAAATAGCTAGAACAAGTCTGATAGTAGCAGCTTTTACAACAGGACTAAAGGCATCCTCATAATCTATACCACATCTTTATTTAAAACCTTTTGCTACTAGTCTAGCTTTGTATCTATCAATAGTTCCATCAGCTTTTCTTTTAATTCTATAGACCCATTTACAATCTATGAGATTTCTACCATGCTGGTATGCTACTAGATGCCATGTTTTATTTTGCATTAGTGCCTTATACTCATCATCCATAGCATTTTTCCATTTTGCATCTTGTAAAGCTACTTGCAAATTCACAGGTTCATTTGTTGCACATGATAAACCGTATCGAATTGTACCATCTGTGTAGATTTTGTCTTTCGAATTACCGATCTTTGACCGTGTCACACGGGCAGTTGATGCAGGTTGGACCTCATGCCGCAAGGATGCAAAGGATCCTGAGGTCCCCGTCTGACTCGTGAGATTAGGCTCTGATCCGAAGGTGGATGTCGTCGTAGCTGTTGTTGTGCATTCCCGCACTGACACTGTCGTCCGTGTGTTCTCGCTGGACACGCGCGACCCGCGGCCTAAGGTGATGGAGGGTGACGTTTTGCCTCGCGCACCACTCGAGTTCAAGCTAGAGCGGGTCGAAGTCGCGAGCCCAGGTGACGTCTCGCCCGGTGCGCCACGCGCGCTTGGACCAGGTCAGGTCGCTGTCGCAAACCCCATGGGCCCAGATGCCACGCGCCAATGTGGTTGGTTTCTGCGTGCCTGAGGCAGATCCTCCCCGGATCTCAGTGCTGATCCACTGCCGTACGAGGTTGCGTCGATCCAGGGCGGATTTTCTTCGCAGTCCGTGTCGGTCATGTCGTCTTGCGAATTTTCTTCGTAACTTGCTTCGTTCTCGTTGGTTTCTGCACCATTTGTCACAAAATTTTCTCCTACATGCTGCTGTACCTGAGGAGCACTTGAACCACTAGGAATTATAGAGTCATTAGATGTTAGCTCAGTGCAATATTTTTCCCCCTCATGAGATAACAGTTGTGGATTTTGGAGAGGCTCACATAGGAGAAGAATTTCACGCCGAATTGGAGATCTAGCGTTGGGATGTAGGTTGGCAAAGGGAAACAAAGTTTCATAAAAAACAATATCGCATGAAATATAGACCCTACCAGATGCAATATCAAGACATTTAACACCCTTGTGCATGGGACTGTACCCAAGAAATAAACATTATTTGGAACGAAAAGCGAGCTTTCTTTTGTTGTATGGTCTAAGAGTTGGCCAGCAGGCACAACCAAAAGCATGAAGGGATGCATAGTTGGGTGTTTTGTGAAGGAGTCGCTCCATAGGAGTATCATGATTACTAATTTTGGAGGGCAACATATTAATGAGATGTGTAGTTGTCAAGAAGGCTTCATCTCAAAATTTTAGTGGCATGGATGCATTAGCAAGGAGAGCAAGCCCTACTTCTACAATGTGACGGTGCTTGCGTACAACTGATCCATTTTGCTGATGAGCATGTGGACAAGATACATAATGCTCAATGCCAATTTTTTGAAGAACGAGTCTAATTTCTCATATTCACCACCCCAATCAAATTGTAAATAAAGTATTTTCCTATAAAATTGACGTTCAACAAATTGCTGGAAATTATGAAAGACTTGAAACACATCAGATTTCTTTTTTGAGAAGGTAGATCCATAAAAACTTGCTAAAATCATCGATGAAGCTTACATAGTATGTGTATCTTCCTACTGAACTAGGCGCAGGTCCCCAAACATCTGAGAACACATGTTGAAGGGGGATAGTGGATACACTAGTGGATCTCATATAGGGTAGTTGATGACTTTTTGCTTGTTGGCAAGAATCACAAATAGACTCAACACTAGATTTATTTGAACATGGTAAATCATGCTTGCTAAGAATTTGTTGAACAACTCGAAAGGAAGGATGGCCTAAACGATCATGCCACCATGAAGCTGAAGGCTTGGTGACGCTAAAAACTTGTTTGTTCTTGTTTGGCGACGAGGATATTAAGGGGTAGAGACCTGGCACACATCTACCTTTAAGAAGAACTTTCTTCATTGCCTGATCCTTGACATAAAAACACCATGGGTGAAATTCAAGAAAGACATTGTTATCAAGGGTAAAATCGATGAATGGAAACAAGATTTTTAGTGGCATTTGGAACATGTAGAACATTTTTTAGATGAAGTTATTGAGAGGGGGTATTCACGATTGCATGACCAACATGACTAATGCTCATACCTTGTCCATTGGCCGCGTGGATTTGCTCACGATCATGATACTTCTCCTTCATGGTGAGCTTGTTGAGCTCACCCGTGATGTAGTCGGTGGCACCGGTATCTCCATACCAGTTGGTGTCCACACCATAGGACACCGCATTGGTGCCCTTTTCCTCCTCCTCTTCTTCATCATCGGAGTAGCGATGCCAGCATTGCTAGGCTTCATGCCCGGGCTTCCCGCAGATTTGGCAAGTGATGTAGTCGTGGTCCTTGCCGCCACCCTTGCCACGTCCTCCTCCATGGCGTGTGTTTCCACCGCCGCGTCGTCCACCACCACGGTAGCCATGCCCACGTGAACCACCACGGCCACGGGAGGCAATGTTGACGAAGGAGCTACCGCCTCCCACGTCCATGAGAAGCTCCATGCGGTGGTCATAGGCCATAACATGGCCGTAGAGGTCATTGGTGGAGAGGTCCTTGCCATCGTTGACCCCGATGGCGACGAAGAGGGGATTGTACTAATCGTCGAGGCTGCAAGGAGGTACTCGACAAGCTCTTCATCCTCAATGGGCCATCCTGCTGCGGCCAGCTCGTCGGCCAGCCCCTTCATCTTGGCGAAGTAGGCAGGCATAGTCATGCCCTCCTTCCTGGTTTTGGCAAGAGCGACGCACAGATTGGAGATCCGTGTCTTGTTCTGGGCGGCGAACTTCGTCTTGATCGCCAACCACACCTCTGCGGCCGGGTTGAGGCCGATCATGGACAGCAAGATCTCTTTGGAGAGGGTGTTGAGGAGGAAGCACGACCTGTGCTGATCCGTGCGCAGCCATGCATCGAAGGCAGGGTTGGGCTCCTTGACGTGGCCCTTGTCGCCGCCTTGATCGACGGAGATCTCCTCCGCCAGCTTCTTCTTGGCGTCCAGGAAGACCATCAGCCTAGCGTCGCGGAGCGGAGGAAGGACTTGCGACAACCATAGCAGATAGTTGTCGCGGGTGAGCTTTTTGCTGACACCCTTACTAGCAAGTGGGTTGGAGGTGGCCATTGCTGAGGAGGAGGAAGAAGCAAGGCATATAGATGTGTTTAGGAAGATTTGCCGGCTCTGATACCATATGATCGTGGGAGGTTTTCTATGAATGATGCCTTGGCCTCGGCTCGGTTCCGTGTTTATATATGGCAATATGCCGAGATTATAGGAGAGGTTACAATCGGAATAGAAGGAAAGAGATAGGATCGATCTGATCTATCAGATCGTATCCCAAACTGTTACAATGATTTTAAATCACTTATATCTCTATCTCTCTATCTAATCCTACCGTGTACAACATGTACAACACGATCGCTAACATGTTGATCAACGGTTCATTATAGTAAGACGGAATCCCAGTCTCGAGTTGATAGCATAAAACTACCAGTTTTCATGTCAATTTTCCCATTTCATACCAGTCGCCTTCCAAATCGCGGAAAACTACCAGATTGAATTCAAGTTGTCGCAAAAAGGACTGATCGCTGTCTGATGGCGAATTGACACGGTTTATGACAAAGGGGCCCACCTGTCAGGGTCACGTGGCGCTCGTTAGGCGCCGCCCCGACACGCCCGTTAACGGCCGTTACCGGCGTCGCTTCAGACACGCTAGGGTATCAGTTAGTACCCGCGCGCGTGGCTGTCCGTCTCTTCCCCCCTCCCCCCTCACTGGCGATGGCGGCGGTGACTCCTGGCGGCGGCGAGCTTGGCGGCGGCAACCTAGGCAGTGACGAGCTCGGCGGCGCCAACGGTTTTGAGGCTAGCTCGCGTGGAGGCGTGGCCAGGCAGTACTCCCCCAATACCTCGCCGCTGCATCGTTCTGCCGCCGCGCTGGCCAAGGCGGTGCTGGCGTTGCCGGCAAAGAGAAGCCATCGCTGGAAGTCATCCTTCGGCGCAGCAGTCGAGTAAGTTCTCCTACCTCGCCTTCTTCTTGTTTTTATCCATTATTTGCTCAGAGATGTGGTGCACATATAGCTCTATTACTGTCAGATTTGGAAGTAATCGTGGTCCATCCTTTAAATTAGATAGGTGAACTTGTTTTTAGTAAATATTAGTTTAGTTGACTGTCAGTTAATTGACCTTATTTAGGAAATTTCATATGTGTTGTCATACATGACTGTAATTCACTATAATTACTTAACTGTAAGGTAATTCACTATAACTACTTGACTGTAATTGACTCTAGTGCTGTTTTTATTTAACTTATGCAGTTTAGATGATGACATATGAGAGATAAGGTTCCATTTCCCTGGGCTAGACAATTTAGAGAGAACATTGGGCCAATCAGACATAACAGTGCTAAATTTGTTAGCACTTGTAGAAGGGCATGGATATGGAACCAACAATAAGATGTATTATGTTGAAGAAAGAGGAAAAGGAAAGACTGGAATGGAGACAATCGACAGTATGGGAAAGGTGTATAAGATGTTGAAGAAATTTGAGGATGACAAGCTGCTCAACATCACTGTACTGGATTCAACTGCCCCATGGCCTGTTGAGTTGAATATTGAAGGCACAGAAGCTCAGTCTTTGCATGAGGATGTTGTGTTTTCAGTTGACAAAGAAGGTGTCACTTATTTGTCAGATGATCAAGTACAAGAACAAGAAATAATCCCTGTTGATGATGATGGTTTTTTCCCAGTAGCTATTGATATTACAGAAGCCTTGTATTTTGGCACACAACAAAGCTCTAATGTACAAAAGGGAAAGGCAATTGATGTTGAATGCATTAGTGATGAAGAAGAGGACTGGTTTCAGTACAACACATGTGAATTTAATCCTGAAGAGCAGAATAAAGGAATTGAAGCTGAGTTGGCCTTAATTAGAAAATTGAGGGAGGAGAGGAAACATAGACAACATAATGATGATGAGCATAATATTGTAGTGGGAGCTGAGGTTGACCTTGTTAGGAAATTAAAGGAGCATCAACAACAAAGAGAAGCAGAGGATAATGAGAAGACAGCAATCTTGGAGCTTCTCAATGAACAGAAGAGGCAGAGAGAAGACCCTCTTCTTCACTATGAAGGAGACACCGAGGTTGAGGAGTTCTTCCAGGATGAAGGAGATAAGGACACAGATGTTGAAGAATTATCTGAACCAGACATATTTGCAAAGAAGCTAGCAAAGAGGCCAGGTCCTACTACTAATTCTCATCATGAGGCTCCTTTTGAAGAACCTTATTATTTTATCCCAAGTGATGATGAGATGTGCAGCCCTGATGAGTTGTGCTCTGATGATGATGATGGATTTGTGTCAAACTTTGCTGTTAGTTGTGGAAGGAAGAGGAAATTGAAGAAACCAGCCAAGAGGATATGGTATGATCCAAACAGAGCTAACCCCCATGAGCAATTTTGTCTCAAACTTTGCTTCAACTCTGTATATGATTTTAGAATTGCTCTTAGGACTTACCATATTGCACAACTGAGGAATTATCACTATCACAGAAATAGTAGTGAAAGGATCATTGTTGATTGTACTGAGAGAGGAACCCCTCAGAAATGTCCTTTCTATATATCTTCTTCCAAGATTGCACATGAGAAGACCTTCACAATTAGGAAATTTAGAGCTTTGCATACATGTATACCTAGTGGAGAGAACACCAAGGTCACTATTAATTGGGTAGCTCATCAATCTGAGCAGGCTATGAGAGTTGATCCTAATAAAACTGTGGATACTCTCATGGACAATGCTAGGCAGAAATGGGGTGTACAAATTCCAAGAAGCAAAGCTTATAGGGCTAGGACTAAAGCATTCAAGTCTGTGATTGGTGATCAAAAGAGTCAGTACACACGTCTAAGGGATTATCTGCAGGCTGTGCTTGATACAAATCTAGGAAGCAGGTGTGTGGTGACAATTAAGGAGCTTGTTGAGCATCCTAGCCCAAATCCTAGATTTCATGGGCTGTTTATTTGCCTAAATGCTTCAAATGAGGGAGTTTTAAATGGATGCAGACCCTTTATAGGTAACCTGAATGCTACCTATTTGTTTGGAATAATGGATGTTTCATAATATCAATCTTAGCTAGCTTTCCTTTTGGCTAATTTTCTTTGTTATGCAATGTAGGTTTGGATGGATGCTTCATAAAGCTCACTACTGGACAACAAATTCTTGCAGCTACTGGAAGGGATGGGAATAACAGTATTTTTCCTATTGACTTTGGTGTAGTTGACAAAGAAGACACTGCTAGTTGGATGTGGTTTTTAACCCAGCTAAAGTATTGCTTAGGAGAGGGTTCTAACTTTGGTAACTATACCATCATCTCTGATAGGCAGAAGGTACTAAACCATTTTCCAAGTGCATTTATTATTGTAGTATTTCATTGCCATGAACTCTGATAGGCAGAAGGTACTAAACCTTGCTAAACATAATTCTATAGGGACTGCTCAAAGCAATATCCAGAATATTCCCAAACTCACCACAGAGATATTGTTTTAGGCATATATATGCAAATTTCCAGACAGCTGGCTTCAGAGGAGAAGAACTTAAGAAACACATGTTTGCAGCTTCATATTCATACACTAAAGCTGGTTTTGACCTTGCAATGCAAGCTTTAAAAGATGACTGTGAAGAAGGTTACAATTGTCTAGTTCAAATCCCACCTAAAACTTGGGCTAGGCATTTGTTTGACACAACATGCAAGATAGACCTAGTAGTGAACAACCTCAGTGAGGTTTTTAATAAGATGATCTTGAATGTTAGAAACAAGCCAATTAGAACAATGCTTGAAGGGATAAGAGACAAATTGATGGTGAGGTGTAGTGGGATCAGGGAAAAGATGGAGAGATCCTATTGGGAAATTACACCTACTTATTCTGAACTCCTGGCAGAATCCAAGAAATATTCTAGGGATTGCATTGCTAAGAACTCTGAGGTTGGTTTATGGCAAGTCACATCTGGGGCTAGAATCCTTGCAGTGGACCTGAGGGAAAAAACATGCTCATGCAGGAAATGGAATGTCACAGGGATTCCCTGCAATCATGCAGTGGCTGCAATAATGAAAATTAAGCAACAGCCTGAGGACTATGCGCATGATTTCTTCAAAAAACAAACTTACCTAGCTGCCTACCAGCACACAATTTACCCTGTACCTAGACCTGATGACTGGACAAGGACAGACACTACAGATATTGATCCTCCAGTCTTTAGAGACAAACCTGGAAGGAAGCAAACAGCAAGGAGGAAAGGAGCATTTGAGGTGCCAGCACCTAGAGATACTTCTAGAATGGGGACAATAACTTGCAGCAATTGCAAGCTCACATGCCATAGGTACACCACCTGCAATGTTCCATTGAAAGCTCACCTGGCAATTAGGAAACAAATCAACATGGTAATGTGTTTCTACATATGGTTTACTAATTCCCCACCCTATTTGCATTTAGACTGTTTATTAATTCCTCACTTTGTTTATTGTTTGCAGTCACAATGTGCATCTACATCTGGTAGTACAGCAGCAGCACCTCCAAGGCAGCCTGGTACTAGTCCAGCAAGAAGTGCACCAGCTCCTCCAACTGCACTAGCACCTCCAAGGGATGGTACTCTAGCAAGAACTACACAAGCCACTCCAAGATCTACAGGCTCAAGACCATTCTCTGCACCTAGGAGTGTTGCTGAAGGTGGTTCCAGTTCTGCACCAACAAGACCTGGCAAAAGGCCAACCAAACTAACAGCAAGGATGTCAGGGTACCTTAATGCTGGGAAACATTCAAGCTACAAGAAGAAGAAATCTGATTATGTCAAGGATGTTTGAAATGTGGGCATGTCCATTTCAAACAATTTGGAACTGACTATGTGTAATACTATGTATTGAATCTTGTTTTAAATGTGGGGAAGAACTTGTTTAAGACTATCCTATTGTCTTCAAAACTATGTATGCATCTTTGTTGTTTAAGACTACCTTTCAATTTGATGGTGATGCTTTCAGTGGTGTTGAATTATGTTTATTAATATGTCAATAGTGTCGTTTTATTGATGCAATTGACAAACAAAGTTGTCTTCTCGACAACTTAGTATACCTTCTATTAAAGGTGGCTACAAAAGTTGTCGAGACCCCTCGAGGGTTCTCGACAACTTAGTATACCTTCTATTAAAGGTGGCTACAAAAGTTGTCGAGACTCCTCGAGGGTTCTCGACAACTTAGTATACCTTCTATTAAAGGTGGCTACAAAAGTTGTCGAGACCCCTAGAGGGTTCTCGACAACTTAGTATACCTTCTATTAAAGGTGCATTTGACAAACTAGGTAGACCCAAATTGCTACTAGTATTACATAGACCCAAATTATCACAATAAGTTCAACATCCATTACTAGCTTGATATCCATTACCACAATAAGTTCAACATCCATTCTAACAATGGATTGCACAAATAGGTTCTTACACAATACATAGAGTAGGTTCTTACACAACATCCATTCTAACAGTGCATTACATAAATGGGCAACAAACTAGGTAGGTACTCCATCACTACTCCATCACTACTCATCACATATTGCTTTGATCCTCTTGATCTTCTCCTTGTTACTGTCAGAGGCATTGAAAAGTTCAAACAGACTGCACTCTAGTTTTTTCTTCTCCTCTTTCAGAGCTTGTTTTTCATCCTCCAACTTCTTCTGTTTCTCCTTATAAACTACTTCTTGGGTTTTCAGCACATTTTTCAATTCTCCATTAGCTTTCTTGTAGACCTCCACTTCATTCTTCAACCCTGCTATGTACTTCTCCATCTGTTCTTCCTGTTCAGCCTCACTGTAAATCCTCTTCCTGTTTTCTTCCATAGCCTTCTTGCCAGTCTCCTCAAAAAACTTGTTACATTCTGCAATAAGGCATGCATGTTTCTTGACAGCTTTTTCCTTCTCTTCAGCAAGATCCTTCAGCATCTTGGAACTCTCATACCTCTCTTCAATTCTTGCACTGTTACTTTCATTGTACATTTCCCACAACCTGGCTAAGGAATTCTTCATAGTGTCAGGCCACTCTGGATCTACCCAACTATGAAATCCACAATTATTGACCTGCTGTGCAAGGATTAAAACCTAGATCAGTCTAGATATATGAGTTCATGTCCTTGCTGTAACAAAAACAACAATTGTAGTGGGCTTATACTACCTACATGTTTAGAGCTAAGATGATGGTTACTATATAATAACAAGAACAGTTATGTCCATTAATGTTCTAAATAAGATGATGGTTCCACGTTAACTGAACTAGATGATGTTCTAAACAAGATGATGGTTCCACATTAACTAAGCATTCCATTTAACTAAGCTAAGAGTCTGGTCATTATATAAGCAGAGATGGTTCCACATTAACTAAGCATTCCATATCAACTGATGTTGGTTCTGGTCACTAAGCATTACATACAAGAAGATGATGATTGCAGCAACAATTTCCATATTACTTAGCTTAAGAAAACTTACATGTCCCACTTGACACAGATAGAACTTTCTGCCTGTGTTGTACCCTTCAAATGCAACACATTTGCGTAGTGACAACTTGTGGCCACTACAGAGCTCAGGGAAATCATGAGCGATTCCATAGAACGTTGGGTCATCAGTAGTAGCAGGAGCATGGTTAAGCGCAGTGAATTCCTAATCGAAGAGGAAATTGAGTTTAATCCATGGGAATCTAGGGAAATCGAAGAAATCCCAAATTGACCGAAACCCTAACCCTAAATCGCTGGAGGAATCGGAGCTCTTACCTCTAAAATGCTCCCGCTGGAGGAGGACCCGTCATGCCAGCTGGGCATGGCGACGACGGCGGTATCGAGGCGCAGGCGGACGGCGGCGGCAGCGACGCAACACCGAGCTCAGGAAGAAGACAGTGGGAGTAGGGCGGAGACTGAGGTCCACGCCGAGGTGGGCCCCACTTAAGAGCGACGCCGGTAACGACCGTTAACGGGCGTGTCGGGGCGGCGCCTAACGAGCGCCACGTGGCCCTGACAGGTGGGCCCCTTTGTCATAAACCGTGTCAATTCGCCATCAGACAGCGATCAGTCTTTTTTGCGACAACTTGAATTCAATCTGGTAGTTTTTCGCGATTTGAAAGGCGACTGGTATGAAATGGGAAAATTGACATAAAAACTGATAATTTTATGCTATCAACTCTCCCAGTCTCACATGAAGAGTCGACACAAAATATTGCGCCTGGCGCTTCTTCTGTCTTGGCCTGCAGAATAATAAGAGGCGTAAGCATCGGTTGGAGGAATTTATTAGCGTCATGCATTGGAAGCACAGGGCGCTTACATGTTTTTTTCTATTTGATCATTTAGAGTAATTTCAATAGTACAGCTGGCTTCCTGGCTATAAGCTGATCTATAGTCAGCTTATAATTAAGTAGTGCAATAGTTACCTTTAAAGATTTACTATTTTATAAGTCATTAGCTCACTCACATACTCTCTCGAAATAGGCTTTCGCCCCGCTATATTAATATAGCAACCACACGATACAACAACGATAGTCTTGCTGGGGCAAACAGCACAAACAAGCCCAAGAGAAAAACAAGAGAAATAACAAAAGGAAGTAATGTCGATAGCGCCAGATCGGCAAAACCGATGATGCCCCGCAACCGCTGCACCCTCTAGAGTAGTCCCACCACGCTCCTATGTCTGAATCATCGTGTACCAAGCAACACCTTCAAGAAGGACTGCGACGACGACGACGCTGTTGCTCGGACATATCCTAGGATTTCTCCTGGTACACGAGTGGGTGGGGAAGGGGTACACCCGACGCCCTTCAGAAGGAATGGCGACGCCCGCGGGCGACACCACGTCGGTGCCAGGTGAGCCGACAAGGATTTCTCCCAACTCCCAAAAAACCACCGCCCGGCCAATCCGAAACACTCCGCCACACTTGCCGCCCACCAACATGCGCCAACACGGTCTTGTCGGCACCATTGTCGTATCACCATGGCAAACGCTGTGAAGTCGGCCGGACCGAAAAGAAACATTCGTAGACACGGGGCGGTAGTACCGCAACCACGCTGGAGGGAATAGCCTCCACCGCCGTAGGCAGTAACCGACCAGACACAACAACAAGAGAACACCGGGCCATTGGGGCTAGAAGGCGACAGCGGCGCAGCCACCTGGAGGACATCCTCCACTGCCAATGGCGGGTGCCGACCGGACGCGGCAGCAGGGACATACCAGGCCAAACTGGCCCGGCCGGACCACGATGTGGTCCGTAAAGTCCCCGCCGCTACGCTGCTGCACGTAGGCTACCTTCGCCACTACCATCTTGTTCGACGCCATAGACCCAGTCGGGTCTAGATCATGCCCATAAATCTTCCGTCGTCGCGCTGCAGTAGAACGTGGCGCCGTCCAACCACCCCCATCACAAACATCTCCTTGTTCCTATCGGAGGTGGCCAGGTTGAGCTCAACCCGGCCTGCACCGACCCAGATTAGCCCCAAAAGGGCCCAGATCTGGGCCAACAGATCCGCCGTCGGCCAGCCCCGCCACACGCCGCCCACGCCACCAAGGGTCGCACCAACCACCCCGCCACCATCCGCGCAGGCGCCGGAACGCCGCCAGCCTAGAAGCTTCGCCGCCTTGCTGACCTCCCAAGCAGGCCACCATGGCTCGGGTAGAGAAAGGGGGGCCACCACCGCTAGTTCTAGCGCACCGCGCGGGCAACGCCCGGCGGCGGCAGCGGCAGGTGGGGAGAGGTGGGTGAAGGGCTCGCTCGAACGAAGTTGGAGATCGTCGCTCGGTCGCCTCGCATGGGGAGGCGACACAGGGGCATGTCGTCTTTCGCGGACGTCGATTTCCGGCTCACTCACATACTCACAAAGCCCAAGAGCACGCGCAAAAACTGGCTATTGTACGAGAGCCCACCCCTTTTCTCTCACCTCTTCTCTCTCATCTAACTAAGCAAAATATACTAGTTAACTAAGTAACTAGGACTTATTGTACTTATTCTAGGCGCCTACTTAAGCACTTTGCACTGTGGATGCTCTTAGAAAGCCGGCTTGTGGAGCATTCCATTCATCCCGATTAACACCAACACCCAAATGGACTGTTAGAAGTTTTCGAGCCACATTATACTCTAGTTAGCTTACGGACCCTCCCTCGGAACTTAACCCACAACGTATATTAAGTGTCTGTACAGTTGATATTGTCCAAGTAAAAGCCAGATAAAGAACTTTTTTTGTATATTGCAATCAGAATTTTATGTACACATGTCTACGGTAGCTATGTTGCTGCCAATACATATCACTTTTGCTTCGGTGCCCCCCCCCTCCCCCCCCACCGCCAGTTCTAGCGCACCGCGCGGGCAACTGCCTGGCGGCGGCAGCGGCAGGTGGGGAGAGGTGGGTGAAGGGCTCGCTCGAACGAAGTTGGAGATCGCCGCTCGGTCGCCTCGCATGGGGAGGCGACATAGGGACAGGTCGTCTTTCGCGGACGCACATACGCACAAAGTGCCTAAGAGCACGCGCAAAAGCTGGCTATTGTATAAGAGCCCACCCCTTTTCTCTCACTTCTTCTCTCTCATCTAACTAAGCAAAACATACTAGTTAACTAAGTGACTAGGACTTATTGTACTTATTCTAGGCGCCTACGTAAGCACTTTGCGCTGTGGATGCTCTTAGAAAGCCGGCTTGTGGGGCATTCCATTCATCCCGATTAACACCAACACCCAAATGGACTGTTAGAAGTTTTCGAGCCACATTATACTCTAGTTAGCTTACGGACCCTCCCTCGGAACTTAACCCACAACGTATATTAAGTGTCTTGATATTGTCCAAGCAAAAGCCAGATAAAGAACTTTTTTTTGTATGTACACATGTCTACGGTAGCTATGTTGCTGCCAATACATATCACTTTTGCTTCGGTGCCCCCTCTCCCCCCCCCCCCCCTCCGCCCTCTTCAAACTTCGACACGACCATTCGTTTCGAATACCGTACGAGCCTACACGAAGCCTGTATTATCCTCTTAGACATATACTCACCGTACACGTATACTCACGTGTCCGCAGGAGACAGAAATCGAGAGGTATATAGCAGCAGCAACAAATTTTCAAAACATGGCATGCAAAGTCGTAGATTACGATAACAGGAGGTGAGATCAGCCGGTGACAATATAGAGTATACTCAGCTTGACCGAGTACACTTATATGGAGGTATACATGGTCGATATGGATTTCAACGGGTCAAAAAAAAAACTTCATGCAAACACCGAAGCACACCTCCATACATATTCAGAGACTCGGCTTCTTAACTAGACTATATAGTGGAACAAGGGATGGAACGTAGGGGATTACGCAGTCAAGGTCAAGGTGGTCATCCACCGAGCGACCATTTTCGCCGACTACGTCCTTGAGAACTTGTCGGACCAACGAATTCTTGCATCGGCCGTACGTGTTGGCTTCAAAGAACGGATATTCTAGTATACAAAAGGTTTTGAAGACGTAACGCCGGTTCCATCGCGGCGGGTCGTCGTCGGGGTCTACGCCGTCGCACATCCAAATCTCGATCGAGTCGTACTTGGGCCCTGCCGCGTGAGCCACGCTCAGCTCCCCACGCAGCACGGCCAAGTAGGATGTTTCGTATGCGAGCCCTTGGCAGTGAGGAGGCGGCGGCGTGACGCCGAAAGACTCGTCCTCCAGCCTGAAGCGGAGGAACCCTGGCGCGGATTCTTCCTCGGGGAGCTTGCTCTCGTCGATGATCCAGAACAGTGAGGCCTCAAAGAAAACGCTGTTTCCCCCAATAATCCTGGCAGGGTAGGGCGGTTGCGTTGTTGTCTGACGCCAATGCTGGTCTGCCCCGACGGTGAACACCTCCATCCCGAAGTTGTGGTGGTAGCCGCCCGTCGGGAGAGGGTCCATAGCGCCGAAGAAGAAGCGGGTGACCTTGTAGGTGTTGCTGCGGGGGTCGTGGCCGATGCCGAAGACCTGGTGTGGGAGGAACTCGTGGAAGAGGGAAGCTGGTGCTACGCTGTTGATGCTCGCGGGCAGCGTCAGGAGGCGCCGCGTGGCTACGTTGAGCACGCGGACCACGGTCTTCGTGGGCACTAGCAGCAGCCCGTCGCAGTGCGAGAGGCTGTGTGGCTCGTGTTCCAGGGACAACTCCATGGTGTCCTCGAGGGCCGCGCTCTCCTCCGACGGCGCGTGCAGGCCGACGGTGGTGACGACCTCGTTCAGGCAGTCGTCTACATGTGTGCTGCTCCACACGAGCAAGCGTGGCGTCTGGGCGCGGAGGTGGACGCGGCGGAACGATGCGTCGTCCGAGATCGTGTCCCGCCAGGCCTTGCAGATGCACCTGAACCGCAGCAGCGACTTGACGGGCAGCCGGACCATGATCTCCCACACGAGCTCCGGAGGCAGGAACGCCGCCGTCGTCTTGCTTCTCTTCCGCGGCCGTCTCTCGTCGTTCATGGCCTGATGCCCCGATAGGTCTGATCTGTCGTGTTGTATTGGGCTCGGTATTGTTCTGACCCGCACGCACGTCTTTCTACTTTACTTGTAACGGAGTATCTCTTTCAGTTTTTTATTTGGTTGCAACGCTGTGTTACCGACGTACTACAACTTCTTACAGGTTCGATTTAAACACGTACTCCTATGTTCAAAAATAAATAACTTGAGTTTGTTTAGATTCGGGTGTATTTATATATAAAAACGTGTCTAGAGACATGCGAATCTAGACGAATACACATGACAATTTCCATGGAGGACAGGCGTTGTCAGCGTCGGGGTCGAAGGTTAGGCTTGCTGAGGAGCTTGTTTTAAAGCACGTAGTATATATCTCGAGACCCGTTGGATCTGACTCTCGGACCCGGTCTTTCGGATGTGCTCATAGGGGTAGATTGTGCGTGCCTACGTTTATTGCACTCCAGGATGCGATCGTTATGCCAAGGGCCAAAAGCCGTTGGTGTAAGCTGTAAAACCGTCGGCGTGCCCTACGCTGACGGCTGCCCAGGCGTAGCCTCCTCGGCGGACCTCTCCCTCGTCGCAGCAAACTCGGTCGTCGGCGTATGGAGTTACCGTCGCGTATGGAGATGCCGACGGCCACGTAGTGCCCGTCGGCGAACAACGACGTTGTCGTTACACGGGCCGGCTAACAGCGCGCTCGGTACGCCGACGGCTAGGCCCTCGGCGTAGCCTGGCTACGTGGCGGGCATTGGGCCGACGGCCCCAGCCCTCGGCATATGCTCGCCACGTGGAAGCCGTTGAAGCACCCAGGCCCGGCCCTATGCCGACGGTCAGGCCCTCGGCGTAGAGGCGACCATTTGGTCACATGCACCACTCTACGCCGACGTCCCAACCTAGATTTTTTTACTTTCGCAGCAGTATTTCATTCAATATTATTTTACAGCAATATTAACTCATTCAAAGCATAAATATTTCACAGCAGTAATTATTAGCATCATTCAAACATGATCACATCCTTCATACATCATCACACATCCATAGACATCGTCCCTACAACTGTGAAGGAGATGGGGTGAACCCCTGATCTCCCATGGTGAGAATAGGCGACCTATGACGAGGTTGTCGTCTAGTAGAAGCAGCAGAATAACCACCAGGCGAGGGAGTTGTCAGCGAAGCACCACCATCAGAAGGATCATCTGGGTGGGTGGGTGTGATCATCTCACGGCTACACCCGGCGAGGCATGACCAAAGTGCTCGTTCTCGGAATATCCTGTTCCCTACATGCTCCCTACAAGTTAGCAACTTGCGAGGCAAAGTAAAGCGGTAACCGGTGGTTTGGCAAAGAACTTACCGGTGACGATGCGTAACATGTCCGACGAAAACTTTCCCTTGATGACAGGAATGGCGTCGACCCCGACATGGGAGGTATGGGCCCTAAATTAATATTGAGTTTCACAAAAAAATGAATATTTCCTGATGATTCTGACAATATTGATTTGATATTAAAAGTCTTGACAATTTTTTACAAATTTGATCAAACTTATGTCATTTGACTTTAAAAAAAACTTATGTTACACTTGTATTTTGGCATGGAGACGGCAAGTGATATCTTGATATATCTTTAAGGTCATTTTTTGACAAACAATATATGGTTCCCGACAGTGGCGGATCTAGGAATTTTGTTTAGCCGGGGCGAACATTTAGGGGGGGGGGATTCACGAACAAATGCAACTCTACTAGATAGAAATCACATGGTAAATGGTACACAAAATATTCAATTGTTATGTCGATGAAATAAAACTACTAAGAACATGAAAACCCATGGAAACGTACTAAGATGGAATTTTGCCACCTGAGACACATTGGCAGCCAAAATAGTACCCTCAAAGTCCAAGATGAGACCTACAACATGTGAATAAAGGAAACATATGACTGTAAATCTCAACATAATTATAAAAGTAGTTGATAAGATTGTATTGTACCATTAAGTTGTAGTAATAGAAGGCGAGCGAACTTGTCGAGGTAGATGTCCTTGACGATTCTTCAAGGCATGAAAATGTAACATAATCTGCTTGTCGGATATCTTTGCAAATATCTCTCGCTCAACAAAGCATATCATCAGATCATTAAGCCAATCATCACCTATCTTATTTCAAAGGGCCGTCTTTACAATATTCATGGTTGAGAAAACCCTCCCATTTGATGCCGTCGCCACGGAAAGTGTCAATGCAAGCCTAATGAGTCGATAAACCAATGGAAAGACCAAATGTTGTCTAGTGTTAACCAACTTGCGAGCAAGATCACTGATACTATCACAAGTCAAGAAATTTGGGCTTCTTCTCATCACATCAACATATATGTAGAATTGATCAATCAAAAGATAGCAATCTTGTGTAGAGAAATCAACAAAATAAATCTTTGCAAGCTCAGGTAGATTCTCATGATCAAAGATACTAAATGAGTCCCTAGGATCAAGGCATGCAATGCACTTCAACAAGCGTGTGGAAGTTTTACTAAATCGATGATTCATCTCAACTATGTTTCTGTCAATCACCTCATTAAATATTTGTACCTTGTAGTGATGGAAGTGTTAGTGATTTTCTTGCGTGAGCTCCTTGGATAACCTCTAGCATAAATGTTATCGTCCATACTTGGCACCAAAATATTTCTTCCAACACAAAAATTAGTAGCAGCTAGTAAGAGAGGCTCCCACCCATCATCTCTCAACTTCTGTAATAGATCTTTCACCGAGACAATCATATTCATGGCACTAACTATGTTCTGGTCTTTTAATTGTAATGATTGTAACAAATCATTTGTTAAACCAAGCACTTGAAGCATCAAATATAAGATAATAACAAATTCAAAGGTTTTCATGTTTATGAGATAACCTGAAGCCACACATCTATCTTCTATATCTCCATCCTGAACAATACCTCCAAGCACTTCAACCACGGAATCCCACATACTATGTAAGAGAGTTAGAGTTTTATGGTGCGTATGACAAGCAACCTTTCCAATACCTCCCCTTTTTGGTTCACAAATTTACAACCAACAACACATGAACTTAGAATCATTATATGAAGGAGAGTAAGTAAATTTACAAATATAATGCCAAATAACTAACCTCACAATCACACCCATTTGCTCTTTAAACGATGCATCACGAGACTCATCAACAAGTAGAGCAAATTTACCATCCCCAAGTTCATACTTGATGACTTGCATAGTCTCTTCCGCACATGCTTGTACTATTTGTTTTTGGATTTTAGGAGAAGTCAATTTAAGATTGCCAGGAGTATTTTCATTCATCACATTGGTTACATCCATATATCTTTCGGCAAACCAATCAACCATCTCAAGAAAATTACCCTTATTCAAGGAAGTACATGTCTCGTCGTGCCCACAAAACGCTAGGCCTTGTGAAACTAGAAACCTTGCAATACCTACAACAGCCCTCAAGCTTTTTTTCATATTCAACATGTGATTTCTCAACATGACAAGTGATTGCGTATGACACACTTTGCTTTTGATTTCGAAAAGCTTTACAATTTCTTCTAGCATTGTTGTGAGCGCTGTTTTGTTTACCTACATGAGTCTTGAAGTATTCCACCGTTTTCTTCCAATTTGTAAACCCCTTCTTTGTGAACACATCATGACCTTTTTTGACCAATGGTTGGAGGCTTGAAGAGAAAACAATAAAAACAATATGCAACATCTTTTTCTACACTATGCTCTGACCATATTCTTCATACCATGCTTCTTTGAATACCCGCCAATCTAGTACAAATTTTGTGCGTGGATAAACATGACCTATCAAACGACATGGACCTTTCGATAAATACGCCCTCCTCACTTCATCTCTAATTTCTGGGGTAGAATACTCTTTAATTTGTCTCCGGATACCCAGGTCGGCAATCACATCATCTAGATTAAATACAACAGGAACACTTTGTAGAATTTCCTACAAGATTAAATGTCCAAATTGAGTACCCTGTCAACATACAAAGGTGAATCGCCACAAGCCCATAGGGAAGAATACCTGCTGTTGCTGGTTGTCATCCCGTGACCGCTTGCGGCTGATTTCGCCTGCGCCATCTCTTGCCGTACGTCGCTAGTGTTGGAGCTGCTGCTGCTACCTCCTCTTCCTCTTCCTCCAGCCATAACGCGACCAGGTAAGCCTCATCTTCCAGATTTTCGTCATCCGCATCCATGAGCGACACCGCGTGACACTGGCCGACAGCGGTGGCCAGGTCCAGTCGGCGTCGGGGCGCAGGTCCCCGGTCAGGGGCGCTAGGGGTTTGGGAACTGGGAGACGGGCGGGAATTGGGAACAGCGGAGGTCTAGGCACTGATCGAACCGAACAGTCGTTCGTGATGGAACCTGATCAATCATGTTTGGCTAGCTGAAACAAACCACAAACGGGCCCTTCCTATTGTCGCTTAAGCCCAATATAGTCTAGGACCAGTTTAGTTTCTTCCTCCTCTACGTACTCCTTTGATGAAATTCAGAAGCATATCTGATGCAGTTACATGGCGTTGCTACCTTCGGTAGAAAACAAAGGGGATGAGCCATGGGGTACCCTGCTCCGCGCCGCGAGACCTCGGGTGGCCGCCCCTGCTCACCCCTATGGTGGGTCCGCCCCTGGTTCCGTTGTTAAGATTCCAAATTTGAAAATAGAGCATAAAAGTATTTTCTAAACATTATGATTTTACTATAGAATTTATAGATATACATAGAGGTACTAGTGGTCAAAGTCAAAGTAAAAATAAAGTCATGTCCTTACTAGGATTTTCTGAACATTATGATTTTCCCTCGGGCCTCCTCTCTCTTCTCCAATTCTTTGCTCCCCTAGCATCGCCCTTCTGCCTCAAAATGTTCCTTGCGTCAAGTACATCAACAACTTCTCGACTTCATCCCTCTATCCATTCCCTCACCTTTGAAACTCCATCGTCACTTACCCTCACCACCCCAGCATCCTCCCCTCTCCACTCCACCCGACCCTCTCCCCCTCTATCTCCTGACGGGGATCAACGACATGTCGGGATGGAACAAGGACAAGGCCGTGACATGACAAAGATCCCGACATGGGAAAATTCATGGTGTGGATGCAAGAGGAGGCATGTAACATTTTTTGCCGATGTCAAGTGACCTGTGGATTCCACATATGTATCCGAGAAGTTACCGCCACCAAGCCGCCGTCGATAGCAAATTCTACGTTGCCGCCTCGAGATTGAGGGATTAAGAGTTAGGGTTAGTCACTGCCTCACAAATTTTGCGAGAGCAGGGCAAAGAACCACTGTTTGGCTCGGATCTAGCCGTGAGCTGCATGTTGCCCTTTCTTCTTAATAAAGATCCATTTTACCACAAAAATGGAGAGATCCAACCACCCGATCTCCCTACTCGGAAATGACTCCAATGATCGATTTGAGTCTATGATGCCGCTACTCGAACTCTAGCTATGGATCTCTCTATGAACTCGTCAGGCGATTTGTGAATCAATTCAACTGGGATGAGCATCTCTTATATTGTTTATGTTAATAGCAACAAAATTTATAGATAATGAAAGCACGAACTATAACCCAGATGTTTTAATATGCGAATGTAGGAATTAGCCCTTTCACAATGCAATGGCTCTCAATACCATATTGTAGCTAACTATGTATTTTAAGAGACTGACTAAGAAAATGTAGTATCTCTTATGTGTTATATCTAATTGAATTGTATTTAATTGATTTGACTGGGATAATATTTTTTTGCCTATGAACATGTGGAAGAGTTGTATGCTACGTAAGATATATCTTTTGGAAAGATATTTGGCTTGGTGATACATTATATAACATTGCGCAACACAAGAATATTTTTGTTACTAATGTTGTTGGACAAACACCACTGAATATTTGTTTCAGGAGGGTGTTAACCAAAAACAAACGGCATCTAGACGATCTAATTATCTGATAATACGTATAAGTTTGTTTGGAAACTGGTTCATTCACAGTTAAACCTATGTACTTAGACTTAGATTCTTACACAAATATCTTTGTAAACTAAAAATTCCACTCAAGATAAATAAAATTATGTTGTTCCTTAATAACAAGGTCCTGTTAACATAAGGGGAACTGGAAGGGGTGTAAAAAGTGTCCCTTCGGTGACTTATTGGAGACCATTGACTATTTGTTTCTCTCATGTCCCTTTGTACCTATGGCACATGATTTATTTTACTTACAATATACCACCACCAACTAGTATCACTGATATTTTTGGTAATTGGCTAAATGTGGTTGACAAGATAAATAATGATAGAACATGTATCATCGTTTCTGCCTTATGCTGGTCCATATGGACATGCCATAATAATATTGTTTCTAATAGGCAAAAGGATAACAATTTTTTCAGGTTATTCGGCTCACTACACATTGGATACACCTTTAGTTTCATTTTCTCCCAGTGGATCAGCGGGAAGATATGGATACTGGATGCAAACCTGTTGCTGATGGTTGCTCAAGACTTCTATTGGTGGGCTACTCAGTGGCTGCACGCTAGGAGAGTTGAAAATGGATGTGTAAGAGTATGAGATTGGCGTAATATGTTGGATGTATTATTGAGCCTCATGGACGAGTATATATAGGAGTACAGGGATCATCTTGGAGTACAAGTCAAGTTAGGCTAGAATCCTAACTTTCCTAAACTACAATACTAGACCTATACATATACTACTCTAACACTCCCACATAGTCGTAGCGGTAGCATCGTGAACAACAGGAACGTCGCAAACGGTCAGACTGGAGTGCCAAAGTAGACCAGTAGGCTGACATCCCCCCGCAGTCGCAGCGGGAGTATTGTAGACGATGTCGTGGCGCGGATGCTTGGACTATAGAAGAGGCTAATGATGCTCAAGCGAGGTGGAAGCCCTTGTGCCGATGTCGAGGGAGCGGAGAGCGTGGAGCGGTGCCGAGGTCGATGTAGCCGTGCGAAGGGTCGCCGTGGTCGATGTCGTGGTTGAGGTTGCCGGTGTCGATGTAGCCACACATGAAGACACAAGCGCATAGTGCGCGAAGAGGATGACGGAGACGTGTTGAGGCAGGTCGAAGGTGTCGATCAATACCGGAGTCGATGCAGTCCCAGCTGTTGGGTACGATCGGCGCCAAAGTTTTGCCAGAACTAGGCGCACGTCGGGGACGAAGGCACATCTTGGTTCTACCAGAACCTAGTATGCTAAGAAGAATGCATCGCTGATGCGGTCGAGGCAGTCGTAGAGGAAGGTGTCGATGCCGAAGAAGACGTTATCATGCCGACAAAGACGAGGCGTCCGACACGAGTTTGCCAAACTCGGGAACGCGTCGGGGATGAAGGCACGCACCGGTGTTGCCAGTACCAGGCATGCAGGGATAGTTGCCATCATGAACCTGTGCGCCAGTATCATATGCTGATGCCGAGGAGTTCGATGTGGAGAAGACATAGAAGGCGGCGAAACCAACAGTGACCTGAAGTGGTCATGATGGACGCCTAGAGAGGCACGGGGGCGGTACTCGAAGTAGGCGAAGAAGAACCTGGCGACGTGACGAAGACCATGCACGGACGACGATGATCTGCGCCTAGGGAGACAACGCGATGTAGCCAGGGATGTCGGTGCGCGGAGATGGCGATGAGGTGACGGCGTGGCTACGGGACGCGAGTTGGTGCAGCGGGCTGATGCCACCGACGCGTTGGCAGCCAGTGGGCGAAGATAAAAGCGGCGACGCTGCGGCAGCCCGTAGCTCGATCGCTGGTAGACTCGTGCTCGAGGACGTGCTTGGCGTAGACGAGTGCGGGATCGGTTGATCAGACCGACGGTGCACCGTATGCGTCATGATGTGGACGACGCATAGATCGGAGTCGATGGCTGATGACCCACAAGTATAGGGGGTGTATCGCAGTATTTTCGAGGGAAGTGAAACCCAATTTATTGATTCGACACAAGGGGAGCCAAAGAATATTTATCAGCCTTAACAACTGAGTTGTCAATTCAGCTGCACCTGGAAACAATCTTGCTCACAGCAGTTTATCAGTAGCAACAGTTTTGTAGTAGGAATAGTAAAGTAACAGCAGTAGTAAAGAAAAGACAGTAGTAACAAAAGCAGTAAACAGTGGGATTCGAGTGCTGTAGGCATAGGGATGGACGGACGGGCGTTGCATGGACAAGACAATTCACATAGCCATCAGAACATAGGGAAATTGCAGATAAATAAGATAAAACATCCAAGTACTAGGCAATCCTAGGCATGTGTTCCATATATAGTCATACGTGCTCGCAATGAGAACTTGGACAACATCTTTTGTCCTGCCAGCCCGTTTGCAGCGGGGCCTCTAGGGAACTACTGACAATTAAGGTGCTCCTTTTAATAGAGCACCGAAGCAAAGCATTAACACTCCGTGAACACATGTGATCCTCACATCAAAGCCATTCCCTTCCGGTTATCCCAATTTCTGTCACTTCGGGGCCATAGGTTCTGGACAACAACGTGTGTATACAACTTGCAGATAAGACCAGAAACAATACTACCATAATGAATCAATAACATGTTCAGATCTGAAATCATGGCACTCGGGCCCTAGTGACAAGCATTAAGCACAACAAGTCGCAACAAAGTCATAAAGCACTAATAAAAGATACTAGGCACCATGCCCTAACAATCTGATGCCATTACATGAATGATCTCATCCAATCCCTACCATCCCCATAGCCTACAGCGGGGGATTACTCACTCATAGATGGGGAAAACATGGATGGTCGATGGAGATGATGGTGGAGATCGATGGAGATGGCTCCGGGGGCACTTCCCTGTCCCAGCAGGGTGCCGGAACAGAGACTTTCTGTCCCTGGAATCTCCCCTTCGGTGGTGGCGGCGCTGCGGAACTTCTTCTGGAAAAACGTCGAACCCCCCAAAGTTTTTAGGTCAGAAGGCTCCTTATAGGCGAAGAGAGAGACCGAGGGGTGCCTAGGGGGGCCCACACCATGCCCTGGCGCGGCCAGGCCTAGCCCGCGCCTGGGGGTGGTGTGGCCAGCCCCTGGCTCTTCTCCGTCTCGTATTCTGGCTCCTGGAGTCTTTTGGAAAAATAGGCACTTTGGCTTTTGTCCCTCCAATTCCGAGAATATTCATTTTCTGACTTTCCTGAAACCAAAAACAGCAAAAAACAGGCAGCTGGCACTATGGCTCTTGTTAATAGGTTAGTCCAAGAAATCATATGAAAAGTACTCCAAAGTGCGGACAAAACACAAGAAAGTGGATAAAACCAAGCATGGAGCATCAAAAATTATAGATACATTTGCAATATATCAACATCCCCAAGCTTAACTCCTGCTCGTCCTCGAGTAGATAAGTGATAAAAAGAAAGAATAATTTTTGAGGTGACATGCACCATCAAAGACTTGATCAAAATATTTAAACATTGAAAGCTAGGATCGTAATACTTCAATCATAACATGAAAGACAAAGTTCTAGCAATAAGACAAAGAAACTATGATGCAACATGAAGGGCACAAACAAAAGATTCATGAATAACAATGCTTTGCAAGACGTTTGTTTGTTTTACATAAAGAAAACATAGCATAGTGGCATTCAGCTTGTCCCTCATAGAGTAGCAAACATAAATGCATAGGACACCTTCATAGTTTACAAGAGTGACTAGATACAAATAGTTTAAAACAAGCAATATCAAGGTATGCATCAATCAACAAGTCTTGGGACAATGCACATAGAACTAACAATGGCCACTATGCTCTCAAGAAAGTGCTCATAAAATGTGTGGAGACTCAATAAGGAAATGAACAGGTTTTGAAAAGTTTGAAAGGCTTCCAAATGCTAAAAGTATGGTACTCATTAGCTTTGAGCTCTCATTGCCCCTATCATAAGCATCTTTAATGTGGTTAAGGTGAAAGTGACACAACTAAGAGGATACGCTTGACAAGTTATAAATCGAAGTCTCATGCTCCTTACTTACGAAGACCGATCCTCATGCTACTCAACTTCAGTCACAAGTAAGCTCTTGTCATTGTAAGTATATACGTATCATAGAGAACCGCCAACGGGGTACCCCTTGCACATGACACGGGAGCTATCCCATAATCAAAATATAAGGCAAGCAGACAATGAGCATCTCGACGATCTTTTTATTTACTATGTGCATAGATTTTTATTGAGGATGCTTCATAGAATGCTCATTATGGTTATGCTGCAAGTTTCCACCATGATTAGGCATGGCTTAGGCTAGCGGTCCAGGCATTTCTCTAACATATATACAAACTCCATGATCTTACAAGTTCCACTTTTATTTCACACCGCCGGGATCCATAAGCAAAAGAACATGATATCAACTAGGTACAAAGTATCTATGAAGTGTTGAAAGCGGTCCCCATGATACATGGTTCTGCTAACTTCAACTCATAAAGCGCAAGCATATGCGCAACAAAGAAGGACGCAATGGTTCAGGTTTATTAAGTGCAGGAAATAAAGTGTGCCATCAAGTTCGTGAGAGCTTTACTAACTAACTTTCTCATAACAAGCAAACATTTTATTTGGAAGAAAACAAGGCATATTGAATATGCACGGAAGTAGCAAATGATGCTAATAGGTAGGTATGGTAGACACTTTGGCAATATTTGGTTTTAGGGAGTTGGAAACATGAGTGAAACATACTCAGTGAAAGTGAAGGCTGGCAATAGTAAGGGAGCGACAAACGAGAGAGCAATAATGGCCATAATCATGCAGAGCGACAAAACATCATTGATCAAAGCATAAAGTGATACTACGAGTTGAAAACTAAAGGATCATAAAGGCTTAAGGTGACTTGAGATAGTCATAACATGGTGTGAGCATGCGCCAAGTCAACCCAAATAAAGCATCAAAGGAGAATACCACTATACTATGCTTTAATATGCTAAAACAACGCATGATTCATCCAAGGCACATTAAGCAATCTCAATTGTTTATAACAAGTCATGCTACAGCAAAGAATACTAAGCATAAAGCCAAAACAATATCAAGCATGGCGTGACAAAGCATAGGCCACAGTCAAAAACAAGCTCTCTTTACCACTTAAGCATGAGCTTTCCTACTCTTTTCCAATCCAAACCAGACTATTTGAACACCAATGTATGAAAGGGGAGGTCCAACCAATTTATTTAGCAAACTAAGCAAACCATGCAAACTAAAAACCAAAACGAAAACGAAAAAGAAGACGCTTCAAGAACAACACAACTGTGCATGAAACAATAAAAATGAAGCGTTTGGAAGAAACCTGAGATTTTTATTGATGAAGAAGGGGATGCCTTGGGCATCCCCAAGCTTTGACGCTTGTACTTCTTGGATATTTTTTTAGGGTGACACACGTGGCATCCCCAAGCTTGAGCTTTAGTCCATCCTTCATCTCATTACTCATTTCTTCCATACACCTAAAATTTTTCCTTCATACAAAACTTCACACAATCTTTATTAGCAACATTAGTGCACTCAAGATAATAGGTCTTAAGGTTCAGTTCTAACACCAAATATACTTCCATTAGAACACTAGCTACTGTATCACTTCCCTCAAAAAGCTCAATTCCCCAAAAGAACTCAAAAAGGAACCAACAAGAAGCAAATGCAGAAAATGGCAGAAATCTGTCAAAACAGATCAGCAGGTAAAGACGAATTTTTTCGAAGACCTTCTGTTGCTCAAATCAAAAAGTGTTAAACTAACGAAAGTTAGATAAGAACCTGGGGCAGAAGCAAAAAAAATTACAAATCAATTTGACATACAGAGCTCTCTCACGAATTTTTACGGTGAAGCACAAAAATCTGTTTCGGGACAGCAACTTTCCCAATCATTACTTCTCTATCATTAGAGGTTACTCTTGGCACAAAAAGCAAACAAAAAGGATAAGGAGCGGTTATTACTGAAGTAATAACTTCCAAGACTCATCTAAAACTTTTGGGTTATCTCCCAATAAGTATTTTTCTTTAACGCCTTTAAGTTAGGCATAAGGAAAAACTAAAATGGATAGAATAGAAGTAAACGGAGATAATCATGGTGAAAACATTGTTTTGTTCAATGAAATCCTTTCGTTAACAAGGTTGATCAGGTCTTGTTACCAAAACAATTTCATATGAGACAAAACTTTGTATTCCACTAATGATTATGTTACCTCAACCTTGATAGCAATGGTCCCAATCATAATAGTTTCAAATTTTTCTCTTAGTATGGGACAATATATTTCTCCAACTTGAATGCCCTCAACATGTTCAATTGAATTCAAACCATAAGTCCTTTCAATCTTTTGGGGAAATAGATAGTATGTTCCTTGTCATTGACATTGAAGTTCACCTTCCCTTGATTACAATTAATAACAGCTCCTACAGTATTTAAGAAAAGGTCTCCCAAGAATAATAGACATATTATCATCTTCAGGCATAATAGTTTGAGAGGATGCTCTCATAAGAAATAAGAGTTGAAGTAAAATAGAGCATCAAGAAGCAAATTCAAAACACATTTAAGTCTAACCCGCTTCCTATGCACAGGAATCATGTATGCAAATAAATTCGCAAAGAACAAACAGGCATAGGAAGATAAAACAAGAGGAACTTCAAAACTTTCAGCACATAGAGAGGTGTTTCAATACCATGAAAACTTCTACAACCATATTTTCCCCTCTCATAATAATTTTCAGTAGCCTCATGAATAAATGATACATTGCAAATGTATCTATAATTTTTGATGCTCCATGCTTGGTTTTATCCACTTTCTTGTGTTTTGTCCACACTTTGGAGTACTTTTCATATGATTTCTTGGACTAACCTATTAACAAGAGCCACAGTGCCAGCTGCCTGTTTTCTGTTGTTTTTGGTTCCAGGAAAGTCAGAAAATGAATATTCTCGGAATTGGACGGGACAAAAGCCAAAGTGCCTATTTTTCCAGAAGACTCTAGGAGCCAGAATACAAGACGGAGGAGGGCCAGGGGCTGGCCACACCCCCCCCAGGCGCGGGCTGGGCCTGGCCGCGCCAGGGCATGGTGTGGTGGCCCCAGATACCCCCTAGGTCTCCCTATACGCCTATAAGAAGCCTTCTGACCTAAAAACTCAGGGGGGTCGATGTTTTTCCAGAAAAAGTTCCACAGCGCCGCCACCACCGAAGGGGAGATTCGGGGGGACAGAAAGTCTCTGTTCCGGCACCCTGCCGGGATGGGGAAGTGCCCCCAGAGCCATCTCCATCGATCTCCACCATCATCTCCATCAACCATCCATGTTTCCTCCATCTATGAGTGAGTAATCCCCCGCTATAGGCTATGGGGATGGTAGGGATTGGATGAGATCATTCATGTAATGACATCAGATTGTTAGGGCATGGTGCCTAGTATCTTTTATTAGTGCTTTATGACTTTGTTGCAACTTGTTGTGCTTAATGCTTGTCACTAGGGCCCGAGTGCCATGATTTCAGATCTGAACATGTTATTGATTCATTATGATAGTATTGTTTTGGGTCTTATCTGCAAGTTGTATATACACGTTGTTGTCTGGAACCTATGACCCCGAAGTGACAGAAATCGGGATAACCAGAAGGGAATGGCTTTGATATGAGGATCACATGTGTTCACGGAGTGTTAATGCTTTGCTCCGGTGCTCTATTAAAAGGAGCACCTTAATTGCCAGTAGTTCCCTAAAGGCCCCGCTGCAAACGGGTTGGCAGGACAAAAGATGTTGTGCAAGTTCTCATTGCGAGCACGTATGACTATATATGGAACACATGCCTAGGATTGTCTAGTACTTGGATGATTTATCTTATTTATCTGCAATTGCCCTATGTTCTGATTGCCATGTGAATTGTCTTGTCCATGCAACGCCCGTCCATCCATCCCTATGCCTACCGCACTCGAATCCCACTGTTTACTGCTTTCGTTACTACTGTCTTTGCTTTGCTACTGCTGTTACTTTATTATTCTTACTACAAAACTGTTGCTACTGATAAACTACTGTGAGCAAGATTGTTTCCAGGAGTAGCTGAATTGATAACTCAGTTGTTAAGGCTGATAAATATTCTTTGGCTCCCCTTGTGTCGAATCAATAAATTGGGTTTCACTTCCCTCGAAAATACTGCGATACACCCCATATACTTGTGGGTCATCAATAAACTCAACAATATAACTATCACATAAAGCATGATTTTCATGATCTACAAGCACTAGAGCTTTATTATAAACACTTTCAAAAGAATCCTCAGGAACATAACATCCATCCTCCTTTAGTAAGTATGGAGGACAATCAAATAATGTAAGGGATAACGAGTTACTCTCATTAGAAGGTAGGCATGGGTAGCTAATCCATTCTTCCTCCTTTTGTTCATCACTCTCCTCCTCAGGTTCATCAAATTCTTCTTCCATAGGATCCTACAAGGCATTAAGTCTCTTCCATTTGTGGAAAGCATCTATTAAAATATTCAAGAATATAGCCATTTTCATCCTTGTAATTATCAAAGCAAAATTTAAGTATACCATAAACCTCATATTTGTAAGGTGAATCATCAATACTTTCAAGCAAACTAGCAAGCTCAAAATCACCCTTCCAAGCAATAAATTCTTCAATTTGTTCCGCATCATAAAAGTCATAAATTCCTTTAGCATAGGAAGATATGGTATCATTATCATTATACTCACATTGAAAAGGGAGGTGTTTATACCTCTTTCTGCAACAAGACTGATGCGCTCGACTTTCAATGTAGAGCTCGTTGGGAACCCCAAGAGGAAGGTATGATGAGCACAACAGTAAGTTTTCCATCAGTTATGAAACCAAGGTTTAATCGAACCAGTAGGAGCAAGAAAACACCCCAAAGGTGTTACTAGCTGAGCTTTGGCAGGGCGCACTACCGGTGCTAGTAGCAACGTGGAGACCTGCACAACACAACCACAGAACTTTGTCCCCAACTTGCGATGAGGTTGTCAATCTCACCGTGTTTTGCGGAAAACAAAGGATTAAACGTATCAAATGGAAAGAAGTAAAAGTTTGCAGAAAGTAAACACAAAGCAACAAAGGATTGTAGATTGTATGTAAAAGACAAGGACCGGGATCCATAGTTCACTAGAGGTGGCTCTCCTTAGATATATAACATGCTGGGTGAACAAATTATAGTGGGGCAATTGACAAACACCGAGAAATCAATACATGCATATACTAATCATCTTGACTCCTTTGAGACTTGATTGGGCATTACAACATAATACATAGACCGCCATCCAACTGCATCTATGACTAATAATCCACCTTCAGGTTATCATCCGAACCCCCTCCAGTATTAAGTTGCAAGCAACAGATTATTGCTTTACGAACTGCGTGTAGAGTAAACAATACGATTGTTCTACGAACAAAGGATTGTTGTTTTCTCCCTAGTAGCAACAAAAACATCTAGTACCTTAGAGATTTCTATCACTTCCCCAGATTACCAGAGGCATGAACCCACTATCGAGCATAAATACTAACTCTTGGAGTTGCTAGCATCTACTTGGCCAAGATAGCTACTAACAACGGAAAGCATGCAAGATCTCAAATAACAAAGACATGATAGAATCAATAATCAATCTGAAATAGCATCTCAATATCCATCGGATCCCCGCAAACACAACACGTATGAATTACAAATAGATGATCTTGATCATGAACGGAGCTCACAAGATCTAAACATGAAAGCACAAAGGAGGAGAACCATCCATCTAGATACTACATGGATCCATAGTCCAAGGATGAACTACTCACGCATCACACCGGAGGCTTGCATGGTGATGAAGAAGGCCTCCAGGGTGAATTCCCCTCTCTGGTAGGGTGCCGGGAAGAGCTTCAGATCCCTCCCGATCTAGGGATGGAGATGACGGCGGTTATAGACTCTTTCGTGGATTTTTGATCGGGTACTTAGGGTTTTCGTCCCGAGGGCAACTTATAGGCGGAAGGAGAGGCCGAGGGGGTGCCAGGGCTGGCCTCACCACCCCCTGGCGCGAGCCAGGCTGGGCCACGCGGCCAGGTGGTGTGGTGGCCCCCTGGTCCCTCTCCGTCTCGTATTCTGGCACTTGATCCCTTCCGGAAAAATAAGCACTTTGGCTTTTGTCCCGTCCAATTCCGAGAATATTCATTTTCTGACTTTCCTGGAACCAAAAATAGGAGAAAACAGGCAGCTGGCACTGTGGCTCTTGTTAATAGGTTAGTCCAAGAAATCATATGAAAAGTACTCCAAAGTTGGAACAAAACACAAGAAAGTGGATAAAACCAAGCATGGAACATCAAAAATTATAGATACATTTGCAATGTATCAACATCCCCAAGCTTAACTCTTGCTCGTCCTCGAGAAGGTAAGTGATAAAAAGAAATAATTTTTGAGGTGACATGCACCATCAAAGACTTGATCAAGGTATTTGCAAAATATTCAAAGCTGGGATCATAGTACTTCAATCATAACATGGAAGACAAAGTTCTAGGAATAAGCAAAGGAACTATGATGCAACATGAAAAGGCACAAACAAAAGATTCATGAATAACAATGCTTTGCAAGACGTTTGTTTGTTTCACATAAAGAAAACATAGCATAATAGTATTCAGCTTGTCCCTCAATAGAGTAGCAAATATAAATGCATAGGACACCTTCAAAGTTCATAAGAGTGACTAGATACAATAGTTTCAAACAAGCAATAACAAGTTATACATCAATCAACTAGTCTTGGGACAATGCACATAGAACTAAGAATGGCCACTATGCTCTCAAAGTAAGTGCATAAAGATAGAAGTTGGAGACTCAATATAATTGTGGAAGAAAGGCCTTTTGTAAAAGGAAGTAGGGATTCAAGTCTCATAAAGAGCTTCCAAAAATTATGGTACTTATAGCTTTCAGCTCTCATTGCCCCTATCATAAGCATCTTGAAGTGATTAAGGTTAAAGTGACACAACTAAGAGGATATGCTTGATAAGTTATAAACTGAAATCTCATGCCCCTTACTTACGAAGACCGATCCTCATGCTACTCAACTTCAGTCACGAGTAAGCTCTTGTCATTGTAAGTATATGTGTATCATTAAGAACCGCCAACAGTATACCCCTTGCACATGATACGGGAGCTTTCCCATAATCAAAATGACAAGGCAAGCAGACAATGAGCATCTCAGCGATCTTTTTATTTGCTATTTGCATAGGTTTTTATTGAGGATGCTTCATAGAGTGCTCATTATGGTGATGCTGCAAGTTTCCACCATGATTAGGCATGGCTTAGGCTAGCGGCCCAGGCGTTTCTCTAACACACATACAAACTCCATGATCTTACAAGTTCCACTTTTATTTCACACCGCCGGAATCCGTAAGCAAAAGAACATGATATCAACGGGGTACAAAGTACAAGTGCAATGTTGAAAGCATTCCCCATGGTACATGGTTCTGCTAATTTCAACTTATAAAGCGCAAGCATATACATAACAAAGAAGGACCCAATGGTTCAAGTTTATTAGAGGCAATAAAGTAAAGTGTGCCATCAAGTTCGTGAGAGCTTTAATCACTAGTTTTCTCATAACAAGTGGAAGGTAAACAAAAGCATGAATATACTTGGAATAGCATAAGCTAGTAGGTAGGTATGGTGGACTCTTTGGAATAACTTGGTTTAGGGAGTTGGATGCATGAGTGGAACTCATACTTGGTTGTGGAGGCTAGCAAAAGACTAGGAGCGACAAACTAAGAGAGCAATAATGGCCATAATCATGCTGAGCGACAAAACATCATTGATCAAAGCATAAAGTGATACTACAAGTTGAAAACTAAAGGATCATAAAGGCTATGGTGACTTGTGACAGTCATAACATGGTGTGAGCATGTGCCAAGTCAACCCAAATAAAGCATCAAAGGAGAATACCACTATACTATGCTTTAATATGCTAAAACAACGCATGATTCATTCAAGGCACATTAAGCAATCTCAATTGTTTATAACAAGTCATGCTATAGTAAAGATTACTAAGCATAAAGCCAAAACAATATCAAGCATGGTATGACAAAGCATATGCCACAGTCAAAAACGAGCTCTTTTGACCACATAAGCATGAACTTTCCTACTCTTTTCCAAACCAAACCAAACCATTTGCAAACCAATGTATGAAAAAGGGGGTCCAACCAACTTATTCAGAAAACTAAGTAAACCAAGCAAACTAAAAACCAAAACAAAAACAAAAAAGAAAAGGAAGACGCTCCAAGAAAAACACAACTGTGCATGAAACGATAAAAATGAAGCGTTTGGAAGAAACCTGGAATTTTTATTGATAAAGAAGGGGATGCCTTGGACATCCCCAAGCTTTGACGCTTTTACTTCTTGGATATTTCTTGGGGTGACACGGGTGGCATCCCCAAGCTTGAGCTTTAGTCCATCCTTTATCTTATTACTCATCCCTTCCATACACCTGAAATTTTTCCTTCATACAAAACTTCACACAATCTCATTAGCAACATTAGTGCACTTAAGATAAATAAGTCTCAAGATTCAGTTCTAACACCAAATAAAATTCCATTAGAACACTAACTACTGTAGAACTTCCCTCAAAAAGCTCAATTCCCTAAAAGAACTCAAGAAGGAACCAACAAGAAGCAAATGCAGAAAATGGCAGAAATCTGTCAAAACAGACCAGCAGGTAAAGATGAATTTTTTCGAAGACCTTCTGTTGCTCAAATCAAAAAGTGTTGAACTAACGAAAGTTAGATAATAACCTGGGTCAGAAGCACAAAATATTACAGCTCAATCCGACATACAGAGCTCTCTCGGGAATTTTTACGGTAAAGCACAAAAAATCTGTTTCGGGACAGCAACTTTCCCAATCATTACTTCACTCTCATTAGAGGTTACTCTTGGCACAAAAAGCAAATAAAAAGGATAAGGATAGGTTATTACAGAGGTAATATTTCCAAGACTCATCTAAAACTCTTGGGTTATCTCCCAACAAGTACTTTTCTCTGGCATGGCGAGGAGCAGCGGCCGGTTACCGGCAGCCTCGGGCGTGAGACTGAAACAACACGGAGAGGAGGCCGACGACGATTGGTGATGAGCAGGGGCGCACACGAGGGTGAGCGAGGCGGCGAGGAACGACGGCGCGTGGGAGGTTGGCGAGCGGGGCAGGGCGCTCCTGTGCCCGTGCCCGTGCGGGATGGCGATCTGTTGGCTTTGGCGGTGGCAGAGGCGTAAATAGCATAGGCTACCAGGGGCAAAAGAGTAAAAACCTGGCAGACGGATTTTGGGGGCGACGAACGTACCACAAGGTAAATTAGTAGATAGATATCTTTTTTTTTTGCAAAGTTATGAGAATATATCTATCTATCTATCTATATCTACTAATTTATGTCGTGGTACGTTGGTCTGTCTGAATATTCCGTCTGCCGTGCTTTGACCTTTTTGCCCCTGCTACCTTAAAGATACTACAACTACTGCCACCGCCAAGTCAAACGAACTGAACGGTTCGACGGTACGTTCGGTACACGATCTCCTCACCCCCAGGCGATCCACACATATTGCCGACGGGACTCATGGTGTCTCCTGCTCGTGGCCGGGAGGCGGGAGCGACACTGGACGTCAGGACTCGTAGGCAGGCAAACGAATTTCCCCCCTGAGCTTCACCTTCTCTGCTGCATCTGGAGCCCCTGCCGACCACCCGCTCGTCTCCTCCCTCAAGGCCCTGCGCTGCCTCGTCTTCTCCCCCGCCGCGGCCGCCTCGCCCTTGCTCCCAGCGGCCACACTGCGGCCCTTCCTCGACGCCGTGTGCTCCGAGGAGGCCAACGCCTCCGTGACCTCTGACTCCCTTACCAAGCTCCACAAGGTCATGGCACTCGCGGGGCACTCCTTCCTAGGATCCGCGCTAAGTTAGGTCGTTGACATCGTCGCTAGCTCCGCTTCGAGACCGGGGCAGAAGACGCCGCCGAGGGGACCGTCCTCATGCGGATTCTGCAGGGGCTGCTCGCTGGCTGCGAGCCCCTGGCGATCCCGCGCTCGGGGACCAGCACGTCTGCACTGCCGTCAAAATGTGCTTCTGTGTCGTCCACCAGGCTGCCGCCAAGGGGGAGCTCCTGCAGCGCTTCTCGCGCCACAAGCATGCACGAGCTCGTCCGATTAGTCTTTGCGCGCCTCCCTCAAAGCTCAGATAGGCGTGGAGAGCACTGATACTCGTGCAGGTCATATGCTGCATCAGAAGCAGCCTCCGCGTGATGGAGTCCGTAAGCTGAGGTGCCGACGACGACTGATTGGAGGAAGTAGATGACGACCATGATGATTACCACTACTACATGCCATGTTATGCTTGCAAGGCGCGGCTATAGAAAATTTGCCCAGCTCACGCTTGATTTTCTTGTTAATGCACTGAAGCCATCGCATAGACTGACTACACTATGCGGCTAAGTTCGGTGCCAGGAAGAACAAATATAGTTGGTATGAAACATAACTTTTTTTTTGCGGGGAGGTATGGAACAGAACTTAGCGAACACCAGAGGTAGCTAATGTGAATGGAACAGAGAACTGAAGTTTACGTGTTTATTTATTTGGTGCTGTTGCCAAAGATGGATGTGAGTATACAGGAGATTTTGTGTATTTTTTGTGCATTTTTATACGAGAAATTGGTGTATTTCTCTGTTATTTTTTTTTGTATTTTTTTTGCATTTCTATAGGACAAATTAGAATGTTTGTGCATTTCCATAAGAGAAATTGATCTATTTTCTTTGCATTTGTATAAGCACAAATATATAAAAGACTGTATTAAAATTTGAAATATGCATTTGTAATTAAAAATAAGTACTTGCCAAAGGTACTTGCAAAGTATTTTTCAGTTCCTAGCTTTGTTACTGCGTCCAACTGCAACTCCTTTACTATTTAGACTGTATTATCGGTGGGGACCAGCAAAACTTGTTCACGCCTGCATTGTTGATAGAAGTGTAACACCGTCTTATCCTCGTATCTAGGTGAAATTTTAATCGTCCGTGGCAACGCACGGACATTCAACTAGTATCTTATAGTTTGACATGTCTTATGGTATATCTATTGATATTTGTTTAGATCGTAATATTTTTGTATAAAAATTCTTGAATCTTGGTTAAATTCACACACCATTTATTTATGGACGGAGCAAGTAAACTAATAAAATGTTGAGTGAATCCTGGTCGTTGAGCGACTATCAGATGCGAGGAGCTAGCGAAGGTACCCGTTCGATAACTGAATCGAACAGAAGACTGAACTTTTGAACACTTCGTCAGATACTTCAGTTCGTCGTGCTGACATCCGGCCACTGACGGCCTCCGCGCCGCCACCAACTTTCTACCAGCTCGGCGCCGCCCCGTTCCCGCCCTACCGAGCCGCTCTCCCGGTCCCGTACCCTGATCTACGCCGCCCCGTTCCCGTCCGCCCACCACCGCCGCCGCTGTCGGAGCTCTCGTAGCGATCTGCCCCGCCCTTCCCGGCACCGACAGCAGCCGCCTCGCCCCGCACGGACGCACCGGACCATCCCGACTCTACCCAAAGGTCTCCATCCAGCTCGCCTGCAACTTCCCTCCATCCCCAACTCAAGGTAATTTTTGTTTCGTGTCCATGCAGGTTGTTTCAGGACTGTCCATGTATGTGTATAGATGTTTACAACATGCCTTAGTTCCTTTTTGATAAATGTATGCTGATAGATAGAGAATGGAAAAAGTATCGGCTAAGCAACATGGGATGCCAACCACTCTGTTGAATTCAAAGAACTATTAATTGTGCCATAAATAGAATTTTGAAGATAAATGAAATTAGATCATTTAAGGACTGACATTGAGGTTATGTTTCATGCTTGTCTAGATATCAGTGTTATGTTTTATCCAATCCCCCTTATATCACAACCATACAGATCCGGCGCCAGGTAGGACCGAGGGGCGAGGCGAAGACTGGAGCGGAAGTCGGCGGCCGCAGTTGGTGTTAGAGGGCTGCAGAGGATGCTTGGCAGCTGTGACATAATGTGAAGACATACCGTTGATCCGCTAATCGCCATTGCCAGAGAAGAGTTGTGATCGTCGAGGTTTGTCACCTTCCTCTCCTGCACGTACCGTGGCCTGTGCCGAACCACCTCTCAAACTCTGAAGTCAACAATGGAGGGTTTCCTCGACAAGCCCCTGAACCCGAACAAACTCCTCAAAGAGCAGTGAGTCCAAACACTCCCCGCCAATTGCCATTACTCTCGCCCATACTGTTGTTTCCCACTAACTTGTAAGTATTCCCTCCTTCATGACACAGATTTGTCAGCAACCTGTCTGGGTCGTCCCTTCTGGAGATTGCGGCGCTCTCCACTATTGTGCCGGTGACTGATTAGCTTAGATTCCCAACATTTCCTTATCTGTGTATGTGCACAGCACGGTTGTGACCTGATTTGGTTTCTTTGGTTCGCAGGCGGTGGTGGTTTTACGGAAATGGAGCAGTGGAGGTCAGTTGGTTAGAGATACTGTAATTATTATTTACGCTTCCTACCTTTGTATTGCAAGGTATAGAATCCTTTTGTGCAACAAATGGGCAAGTGAGAGAAGGTGATATGAGTGGAAACTGGAATCTCAAGTTACCAGTATGGTGCAGTTTTGCGCATTTAGTGTTTTGAACTTTTGATCATAAATGTGTATGCTATGAGATTAAACCATCCAGCCCAAATCCTTTCATGTCCCAGCACCTATATAGATTTTTTTTTTTTACTTCACCATGGTAAACTAGCATGTCATCTACTTCTAAATTTTGCTAGCATCTGATGCTAGCTATGCCATGGCATTCTTTTCAGCTTTTCAATGTTTTTCTTTACTCTGATGGAATTTTGAATTTATTCAGGGTAACACAGGCTTCTTTAACTTTCATGTATGGAGTACGTCTGACAGAGCTCGCTGCTTCCTTGTGTCTATCTTATTTTAGATAATATCAGGAGTGATTTAGTGAAGAAAAATGATGACGCTCTTCGTGGTCATAAATATTGGGTGTATTACTTTTCAGTGTTGGCTGTAGACTATATCACAGTTGTATTGCCAATACTTCTGTTTTTCACGGTAAGTACTCTCTTCGATGCATTTTGATGTGCTTACAATGATGAAATTGTTAAACAACATAAATCGGGGAATGTGCAGAGTGCAAGCTTATGCCGAACTATTCAGTTATCATTTACTAATCTTTGGAAGAATTTTAACAATTTTAACTCGAAGTGAACTAGTGAAGTGAACAAGTGGTTATTCCTTTGGTTTGTTGCAGGCCTTAGCTGAATGGACCTATATCTGTGCAATTTTTCTTGTAATTGTGATATCTATCTACATCATGTTTAAAAGGTATTTGGTATTAGTTATTGCTCCTATTTTTGTTACCATGTTTTTATTTTCCAGTTCTAAAGTTCACTTCTGATTTTCCTTTTTGTGACACACGATCCAAGCTGACCTCAAATAATGTAATACTGCATTTTCAGATCTCAGTGTCATCTCAAGTCTCGACAACATAACCTTCCTTCGCTCAGGACAGACGTATCTTCTTACCGAGTGTCAGTGGTAATGTAAAATTTTATTGATTATAATAATATCACCCTTTCAGAATTACTAGAGATGTAGTAGTACTATTGCGGTATTGCCTTAATGGTGACTGCTCTTTGTAGGTTTTAGTGACATGCTTGTCCATACTGGCTGTGGACTTCAAAATCTTCCCTAGACGGTATGCCAAGGCTGAAACATATGGTTGCGGCATTGTAAGTTGTATCTTCTAGGAAATTTCCTTGGTTATCCTCAGTTTTATAATCACCATGCCAAGTATTGCACATAATCATGAACTGGTTGTGCAAAAAACTGGGAGCAATGCAAATTGTGCTTTAGAGATTCGATATGATCTTATCTCGGTTGCTAATGATTACAGCTTCATTCGGTTGCTTAAATGAATCCATGCTTAGTCATGGACTTATAGTGTTATCTGTTGTTATCTTTGTTGATTGTCAGTCAGTTTTAAATGCCTTTCCCCTGTCATGGTCCCTAACCACTGTTCATTATTGTTTTTTTCTTCAGGAGTTAACAAAAGCTTCCTGTTTACAAAATATCTTGCTTTCATTTTTTAGTCATCAATCTATTATTTGTTAGTTATTAATGTTTTGCCAATCTGTGTCTCCCTTCATGTGATTTGGATTGTGTTCGCCATTTATTTTGACACCCATCTTCTGTTAATTTCAAAGCTCAAAAATCTGATCTGCATCTCATTCCTGCTTAATGATTAAGATATTGCCTCATGGCCTAACAGATGGATCTTGGAGTAGGTTCTTTTGTGGTGGCTAATGCACTGGTATCTAGACAAGCACGAAACATAACCTCAATGTAAGTTCTTAAATGATCTCACTTATCTTACAAAAAATCACATTTATGGGTTAATGTGCTATCTAGTATCAAATGGTTGCTTCATCGTCACCTCCAGTTTCCAGTTACTCCCTCCGTCCCAAAATAAGTGACTTGGGTTTGTCTAGATTCGCATGTATCTAGGCTTAAAACATGTCTAGATACGCTCAAATTTAGACAAACCGAAGTCACTTATTTTGGGATGGAGGGAGCATATTTTTTCGCAAGAGTAACTCACATGAATACTGAAGCCCAAGCTAAAGGGCAAACCCAGTATGAGAAAGTTGATTTCACGTTCTGCAGAAACGAATGTAAGAATTATTCATAGGGTTTGATGCGTCGTCCTGAAGGGGCTTTATCTCAACTAGTATTGTTACCACATAAGTTATGCCCTATTTATAATCTAAAGAACTAATATTGTTACCATTGGATGTAGGGGCTTGTAGGAACCTAGAAGCTTTAGTTACACGCTGACTCAACTTTATCACTTTGGAGTTATTTATTTCCCAAAATAATGTAATTTTACATATTTGCCATTAGTCTGAAGCCTAGCTCAACTTCTCTTATCATTTTCTTTCCATTTTACACATTTGCTACTGTTCAGTTAAGTGGTATTTTACATCTGGCCAATAGGTTGATCGGCTTCACATGTCAATACTTCTCCAAAATGGACTGATTTGCCCTCTTCTTCTCCCACCTCTCTCCCATCTTTCTTTCCTCTGCTTCCTTGCTTGCCAAAGTTGGCCGGAGCCACCTTGGCACCTTGCCAGAGTGGGCTACCATGCTCGGGCTCCCTACAGCGTCCTTGAGCTTCTCCTTCATGGCCCTGGGTGTCTGCATCTCCTACCAGGCTACACCACGCCTCTGGGCTCTCATGCCACTCGCGAGGACATGCACCCAGGCAAACGGTGGTGAACAACGGCTCCCCATGGCCTCCTCTTTCTGCCAGGAGAGTGGCAATGATCGCATGAGCTCAAGCTGCCACAATGCCCCTTGAGATATCCTTGCGCCAGCCAGGCAGACGATCCTGGTGAGTGGTGGCAACAACACGAGCTCCTGACGGCCTACATGCAGTTCAGTGCTGAGTAGAGGGTCAGCATTAGGAGAGTGGGGCAGCGCCACATATGAGTGGTCTGCCAGCCGTTTGGAAGTGGAGTGGGGTGCGCCAGGAGTCGGAGCGTATGAGTCAGCCTAGGTCTATAAGCATAATGGGCATATGTGTAACATCAGAAAACTAGGGGCAAAAGCTGAATTACGCTTCGGACTAATGGCATATGTAAAATTCCCATTTTAGTATTGCGTACTGAGTTCTTTTTTCTTATTCAAACCGTGATATAAAGTATTAGAATTGTGTATGCAAAATCTTAGCTTTGTTAGTTCATTGAGAATGAAGAAAACTATTAACTTTCAAGATAAGATGACGGTCATCTCTCCTTTCTAGTGAGATCTGTTCAGCAACTTTCTGCACCTTCTCTGTTTCCATGTAGGGGGTGTCGGTTTGTTAAGCTCTGCTTGTTAAGTTTTCTTTCCCCAAATATATTTCAGACTTGGTACTATTTCTCATATAGGTGAAATTTATCAATGTACTGACAAAATATCCGTGTTTGTCAAATATTATCACCAGAAAGTACAATTACTCTAACAGACCCAACTGTTTGAATTCTTTCTTTTTCTTTGGAAGATAACTGTAGTTTCTGAATGACACTATTCTACCACATAGTATTCTTTATCTTACAGTAGGCCTTCTATTTCTTAGGAAATGGAAGTCAGCGTTGAAGTCCATAAGTCCTCTAGTATTTCTTGGCTTTGCTCGTCTGATCTCCACATCAGGCGTTGATTATCAGGTATTTTCTTCTCTGTGCCAATTAGTGAAATGACACATTCGTCATAACTTGTCGCCTGCAATGTAATGAAACATTATCATGTAATGCCATTTGTGCGAAGTTAAAATTTCCGTTGTCTTTTCTGGCCCCTGCCAATTACCATGTTTTCATTTCCTTGTTTTCCAGATAGCGATACAACAGTTACTTATAGCATGTTTAACCTTGTGTAGTAACTGAAATGGGGTGATTGGGTTTCAGTTTATAGGGATAATCCAAATTTAATAATGGAAGTCGAGTAATTTGATTGCAGTTTGCAGGGCACTTCAAAGTTATTTAGTCAAATTTTCCATATTACAAGGCTATCTTCCTGAAGATGCATGTTCTGTTTGTTACCTTGTAGGTCCATGTAGGAGAATACGGTGTGCATTGGAACTTCTTTTTCACCCTTGCGGCCATTTCTATCCTTACATCCATTATCAGGATTCATCCTAAATACTGTGGGATTGTTGGTATGCTTGTTCTTGCAGGTACTAACAGCTCTAGTTTGATAGTTTGGTTAGAAGGCTTAAAAAGTGCAATGATCCTTCTTTTCAAGAGTTAATTGCTCTTATCTGTTTTCTACAGGATACCAAGTATGGCTAAATGTTGGATTGAATGAGTACCTCATTTCTAATGAGAGAAGTGCTGATATCATCAGCCAGAATAAGGAAGGCGTGTATAGCATATTTGGTAAAAAAATACTTTTGTGCACATGGTTTCTTTGTCATTTCTTTGCTTAAGGCGGTGAGGAACATAGATCATTTCAAGTTTGTTTTTTTGCTAGTCGGACGAAATACCATTGCTGATACAGGTGTTATGCTGGGTTTACCAGCTCATGATTACAACCAAACTAATAACCTCAGGAATGAGAAGCCACAAAACAAAAATATACGCAGTTTAAATTACAGCCAACTTATCACCAGGATAAAAATAGCTATACATAACACTGCCACTAAGAACAGAACAGACATCTATACAAGATAATCCAATCAGCGCATGCCTGTGCTTCTTGCAATATCCTAATGTTGTGCTTGAAGATCCTGCAGAATGGAAGGGCACACCACTCCAGTTCTCCTTTGTTGTGCCACATTGCCAACTGGCTGAATAAAGGATAGAATTTCAATATGCGTGAGTAAGAGAGCAGCTTAGCTTATTTTATGAAACATAATCATTGCAGCTAAGCCACAAACATGAGAGAGCACTGTTAATTTGATCTCTTGTTTTGCTTTCTCTCACAAGTCTGATAGCCTCAAACAAAAAAACTAAAAGGTAAACTGCTTGAATTTTGGCAGACACATGCACGCGTATGTTGGTATTTTGCATGCATGTCTGGCTAACATAGTTTCTCTTTCTATTCTTTTGTTTATGTATTTTATTTTTTAATATCTCCTCCTTGCATGCCCTTCTGTCGTCATCGCCTCTTTTTGTCTCTTTCTCCCAAGAACTCTTCCGGTGGCAACAGCAGTTAGAGGTTCCTGGGTGAGGGACCACTTCACCTTTCCCACCAATCTATTATCCTGGTTGTAGAGGGTGATCCAGGCACTATCTGGTTTAGCATAGAACCGTATGGGGAGTAGAGAGCTATAGATTGAGCGGGGTTATGGCGGCAGGAGGAGTTTGCTGCGGTTGGTGTGACAAGGCACCACAAGATGCGGAGGCCATGTCAAAGACAGTGGGCGTAGAGTACAGCGCCAAACATGCTTGAGATAACATGCATCCAGTTGGGCAATCATTCTATTATTTTTTATTGCTTTGCTAAGTTTTAATATGCTGATAACCTGTGCTGTCGAGTCATTTTTATATCTGCATTCTCAATATCGCCGGTATGCAATCTAATCAGTTTCCCCCTTTGACAGGATACTGGGGTATGTACTTGATTGGTGTTTCTCTAGGTTACTACTTGTTCCTTGACATTAGTTTAAAAGGCAAAAATAGGAGTACTCAAGTGGTAAAAGTATGGGTTCTTGCGGCATCTTTTTGGTAGGAAACAACAATAACAGAAACACCTATGGTTGGATTTCTAATGTTTCCTCATTGTTAACACTTTTTTTCCATGGCATGTTCATAGGATTTTGGCGATCATTCTTGACAGCTGCGTTGAAAGAGTTTCTCGTCGAATGGTATGGAACTAATGAGCTACTCTGGCAGTAAAAAAACGCAGATTCATCTTTGAACTTTTTTAATGGTAGTATGTGATGTAGTAGCAGTAGGTTTATGCTATATGGAACACTATTGTTCTCATAATATCTGAATGGACACGTTATCCTTGTTAAGTTTAGGATTTTCTTTGTTGTCTTGTGTTGCAAAACAGTTATCCATGTCCCAAGTTGCCAAATGAAGCACACTCCTTTTATGCAAGCTTTGATTCAATTAGATGTCGGTAACTTGATGTATATTGCTTCTGAAATATGTACACAGATTAACTTAGTTCTTTTCATACTGAAACGGTACAAACACTGGTTATACACTCAAACTCATGTGTAATTCGGGCGAGGAGCCTAATTTTGCTCTTTTACCTTCTGGACTAATAATGATTTTACCATTTCATTTTGCAGTGCAATTTCGCTTATGTTATGCTTGTGTTTGGCCAGAATTTCCAGGTATTAGTTTCCTCTTAGTCGCTCTTATGAACTTATAATGTGCATTCGTTGTCAGATTAGGACATCCAGATTACTCATATTAGCTTCTATACCCTTTGGGTGATATACTTTGTATGTGCAGCAGTGATTAACAGTTAAGCCACATGATGAGTCAAAACCACAAGTATAATGTGTAATTTAAATGATAGTACCTTCATATTAATCAATAACACCTCCCAAAACAGCAAGGATAGTGTTTGTTTCATATTTCATCTTCCTAACCGAGGATGACATTCAGACTTTAACTTAAAATAATGTGAGCAGCTGGTCTGAAATTATAATTATACCATTCATATTCTTCATCTAGTTTTAATATTTTGAAGATGTACGCTACTTAATTACATTTGGAGTAAATTGATCCGTTTCATTAAGGGTTTGAGAACAATGAAGCCTGTTTTTTTCAAGATGAACAATGATCCTGTTTTTTAGATGAACAATGAAGCCTGCTAACCTTTATCATTGTATGGTAACTAGGTATAGCGTTTTTTTTGGCTCAGACTCCACTATTGACGATAACTATTATTAATGGTCAGGTTATATCTATTCTCACACTAGTGGGGTCCAACTCAAATGACAAGAACTTGGTTCTTGAGGACGCGTTCAATCAAAATATGCTCGGCTCATTCCTTCTGGTAAGAACATTTGCTGGTATTCTTTGTAGTGATTGCCATAATGAAAACGTCCAGGCTAGTGGAACGGAAATTTGAATCTCTAGCAGAAATATGATTGATTTCTTTAAACAGTCAGTACAAAGGAACTGACATTTACTTCCCTTACAGGCAAATATCCTAACTGGTCTAGTAAATCTCTCGGTTGACACACTTTCTGCCTCTTCCCTCACCGCCTTCATGATTTTGTCAGTATATACCTTCATGTTATGCCTGATTGTTGGCCTTGCTCAGTTTTGTGGTGTTAGGATGAAATTTTGGTGAATTGTGAATTTACCTAGTACTTTGTATGTATTAATTATTTTTTCAGCTTGGAATAAGGCCAAGTTGCTAAGTACTTAGTTATTCCTGTCTGTTGTAAACTCTACCTATGTTCTGGATCTGATTTCTAACATTTTGACTACATGAAAGCATTTCCCGAGAGCTGTGCTAAATTTTCTTTCCATCCCATTTGGAGCCTACATATGTGGTCAATTTCCACAACCATATCCTGGGCAGGCTATATTTACATAGAGGAGGTGGCCATTGCTTAATCACATGGGAATCATTGTGCTGCTGAGATCCAATGTTATAAAGCAAAAGATCACCATTCCTAGTTCTCGATCTCCTTGTGTCAATTTACTTTGAGTGTGCTTGTGTTTGATCTACTACTTGTTGGTCTTTTTTTTTTTCAAAGATAGTTCTATATCACATTATGAGCCTTCAACATGCTCTTGGAGCGGAAGGAATAGGCTAACCTTTAATCGCTCATTGTATTGATGACTGTCAATCAAATCAAGCATGTAGATTGATGTCTTCATATCGAATTGTGCTTATTAAATTAGATTTGCAATCGGTACAATGTGATGACCACATGCTGTTACCGTGCTAAGTAAGGTGAACTTAGCTGATGGATAGCCCGTTTGCCGGTCGTCAACTTCGCGTTGATATCATGTGATCTCCAAGCACCAGCAGCACATACTGCAAATCCAATGTAGAAAGCAGATCTGATTAAAGAGAAGCTATATAAACATTGAATTAGATACGGTTATTATGTCATTTCAGAAATTTTAAAAAAACTTGTAGACTTAAACCAGAGCCAGCTGCACCACAAGCTGCAGTTGGGATGTAAGTGCGTTTCGAATGTAAATTACACTTTGTTCAGAAGCCTGAAGAACATATCAGTGGGATTTCAATGTTTCCTTGCACGTATACATGTCCATGTCAAGAACAAACAAATAACAAATGACCGGTCAAGGTAGTGTTACATATTTGCATCTCATGCAGTGAGAATAAAACAATTGACACAATAAAACAGCACTATGTACATTCAGGTATTCCGTGGCATGCATTGCCCAACATAGTATACATCTCAATGGTGTAGGATTTCATGTGGTTATTTTGTATTGCTCGACTGGGATATGTCTGCTCTCAGCTCCTCTTCGAGCTCATCAAACTCCCACCCACTTATATCTTCAGGGGAGTACCTATTGGACTTGCCAAATTCTAACTCCAACTCTGCAAGCTCCGAATCAGGATGCGGCGTCTGCTCGGATTTCACTGGAGATTTTGGCGAGTCCACATGTGCAGCTTCGGGCGTAGAGGGTGCCTGCGCAGGCGAAGAGCTCGTTTCGGGTCGCTCCTTCGTTGGCACCTTTGCTCTGCGGACTTCGATATCTAGCGTTGGCCTTTCTATAGAATCGAATGCCTTTCTCAGTTTCTCAATCTCAGAAAATAAGCTCCTGACCTCTGGATCATCTCGCCTGAAAAGAAAACAAACGAGATACGTCCAGCTGCAGGGATCAGCAACGATTTGCCACAAAACGAATCATAGGGACGAGATCACGAGAAAGACAAAAAAGTATGCAAAGTTTAATAGTACCTAGAACTGGCCCCTTGTTCGGAATAAAACAGCTTCTTCATGTGATCAGCGATGCTCAAGGCAATTACGATCTGAAAACATTGCAACATCAACAGAAACCCAACTACCCAATGTACTTATTTTAAAAGCAAAGTTGAACTTATTCAAAACCATATTTGTTCATGATGTGATTTTTACTGCACAACTACAATTCTAGGGAATAAACACAGATACGTAGGGATGTTTATTTAAAGAGGTTGATCTTTTTAAGGAATTATTATGTAGCAGTCCAATTATAAAACCAGGTAAGCAACAGTGGATACTCGTTAGGAACCTTTTTTTCAGTTTCCAAATATTCCTCCTCAAGGGATTTCTGTGGGCTTGTCTTTTCCGACACCTCTTCATCTTCAAGTTCTGTTGACTCATCCCTACAACATTTGGTCCAAATCACACAATGGCAAAGTCATTAGGACGTATAATAATTGTATAAAAAAAAATGGTCCATGAGTATATGAAAAGTCTCAAGAAAAACAACTGAACAACCTTGAATTTAAGACTGCCAAATTATCCACGTATGTGTGGATCCGCTCAATTGATGGGCTCAGAACTTCCTGTCCAAGGCAGAAGATGCACACAAGACAGTGAATCAAAGACATACTATAATTGTTTAGTGTGTTTGCTAGATGCAGCAAGGGCTTTCAACATTTATGTCCAACCAAGTACCTTGAATGTAGAAAGGTGGTATTTCGTCAACTTCATAAAATTGTTTGTGCACCTCTCTAACTCATCACTACGGTCATAAACAAAAAATAAAGCTGGATTGATTAAGAAATGCAGTACCAGTTTTAATTACAGATTTACAAAATGGTTGCAGTTCGAGGTCAGTATGTGATAATCACTACATACTTTGCTTTCTTTTCATTCTGTTCATCATATGATGACTGAAGCTGCCAGGTATCCTCAAGGAAATTGATCCAAGTCTTGACTACACCAGCCTCCACATTACATGAGGCAATAGTTTTTGAAAGTTCATTCTCCTGATTTAATGCGAGAGAAGAAAACAACAAGCTCGTCAATACTTCAACAAAAACAATGAAAATTGATCTCGTGAAATATTACAGGAAGAAAACAAAAAATGGGTCAATCAGAAAAGTGACAGCACCTTTGCTTTTAGGCTAAAGATCATCTGGTTGTTTGCTTCATCAAATTGATCCCTCTCTTCTCTCGTTAGCTTCAGCCGTCCAACAGCAGCATTTAGTGAAATATTGACCTATTGGAGAAACAGAGAAAGGACCTCAAAATTAAAATTAAAGTCTTCCAGTGGCAAATTAATAACAGGACTCCATCAGGGGGACACCTGGCATTTACAATCTACTCTATATAGAGATGTAAATAATGAGATTGATAAGGCCCAGAAGGAGTTTAATGAACAAAAGGATCTTCCATTGTGTGGGAAAGTATTCATGTTTTCGGAAATCCTCGTTGATGCATACTCTTCTGAAACTCTTTTATCCATAAGACGAAAGAAAAGTTCATGGGGATACTTTTAAATTAGCAAACCGGTAAAGATAACTGGTAAACACCTCTATTACAACGTTGCAATTCTAAGATAACCTGTATCAGGCCTTTGCCACTATGGGTTAAAGGCAACTAATGAACAATGGATGGTACATCTGTGTCCATGTCAAACCTAGGACTGGACAAAGTCAACATGAAGATAATAATAAACATCTTGATTGAGGAAAAAGTAAGGTACCTTCTTCAACTGAGCCTCGAGTTCATCCCTTTGTTTCTCCAATTCAGAAATCTCAGCAGTCAAGTCCTATATCAGTGACACATTAAACATATGTTTCTCGATTGGAGCATCAGCAGAATATGCGACAAGCAAAAATTATCCATGTATTCATTTTTATGATGTATGTGTGCCATGTATGGCTGCGTGTTGTACATAAATGGCACGAAAAGTGCTTATTCTCCAAGTGAGCGAACATAGGTAGACATCCTAAGCTTTCTTTGTGTTTTCTCTATGTTCTCAATGAAATGAAATGCAAAGCTTTCTTTGCGCTTTCTCAAAAAGTGTGCCATGTATGCATTGGCACGAGAAGTGCTTATTCTCCACAACATAGGTAGACATCCTAATAGCCTTGTAAAAAAAATGTAGGCTCAACAAACTATTCAAGTCCACAGCTAGAACTAGGCTCGGTTCAAGCTTGGCCCAAGCTCAAAATTAACAAGCTATTCCATAAAGCTTGTGTATGCTCAAGTTTAATTTTCTGTTACTTGAATGGTCATTGGTGGCTTGATGCTACCTCACTCCAATAGTCCATCCTATGTGCAAATTTCATTTCTTCTGGCCCATCGCCTGACTCAGCAGTCAGCAGCTCAAACCCAGTCACAAGTGAGCAAACTTTAGCCCTAGCAGCCACGGGACCCCATGAGTCCATCTTTAATTCCCTCCTTATCCTTCTCATTGTCTTCTCCAGTTGATGTGTCTCTTGAGGTACAACAGAGTTGGAGCTGAACCCACATCGAACTGTAGCAGCACAGGCCACAGCAACAAATTGCACACAACACAGTTCATAGGATATATGGATTTCTGAATATCCTTTTAAGGCATTTGTCCAAGAGCTGAAGATTTCTTGAGAAACCTTTTTTTTCCTCTGTCCATTGGTTCGGAGTGAACTTTCTCCATGAAATTGTGGAAATTAAAGGACTGGAACAAGCTGAGCTCAGAGTGGGAAGTCGTTTTCTTCATTTATTATATACATGATCTCCTTGCTGAGCTTTTAAGAGATGAGCTCAACCTCATTCCATTTGCTCCAGCTGAGCTCGAGCCTACCTCTAGCCTCAAACTCCACCGTTGGCTGGTTCGAGCTTGACTTGTTGGAAGCATTTTATCCCAAGGATACTGTGCACATGCATAATGGCTTCCTTACAGAAGGTGTTAAATGCAGTTGTCATGAAATAAGAGAAGTGTCCAAAAAGTGCATAGCTGAAACTAGGTGCTAAAGGGAAATCTATATCTATACCTAATAATAAAGTACGGAGTGTTTCTCCTCGTCCCTACACTTTTTTGGACGGTTTTACCCCTGCAATTTTGGAAATATTACCCACCAATGCCACCCATAAGTCAGGTAACGGTTCGTTCTTTTTTTTTCTTTCGTCGGGCCACCTCAGTGGGTCAAAGGAGCAGGGGCACGCCTAGGAGAACAAGTACCGAATCAATATAGGATGCTCGTTAGGAGTAGTAAGCTAATCGGATTCTTATGGCCGGCCAGGCTCATGCATTATCTATTACCGTTTACATGGACTTTCACGTGGTATCAGTTATTTTCTTAGTATCTTTTTTTAAGCAGCATATGTAAGCACAACTTAGTACATGGCTCTCCGAAGGACAAAATTAGGGGCTGCAACCTGCAAGTTAGGAGTAGTAAACTACTTGGACTCTTAGGTGAGAGCTCATATGCGTTTTTTCTTTCTTTTCTTTGCTTTTTTCTATTTTTTATTCTGCAGAAAAAGAAGAAGGGGTTTGGAAAAAGAAAAAATCTGCAGGCGCCCTCTGCATTAGGCGTCTGCAAAGTGAATACGTCTGTCTTCTTTTACGTAAGTCGGTACGAGTGTTAGGATACTATATTTTGGAATATGATTTGTCTGAAAATCTATAAATCATGTCAATATAGGTAGTGGAAATAATTTCTAAGTTGCGGCATAGCTCCGTAACCGGTGTGAATAGGTTCGGCCAAGATAAGAAAAACGTCTAGCTCGAGACCGGTGTCATGAGGCAAGACAAAAAATTCTCCATGTGAATTGGATCAGTCTTCCCAGTGCAACGCACGGGCACTTTTACTAGTCACAACAAAAGTCCTATGTTCTAATATATGAGTTCATATAGGAGTACAAACATATTATATACCACCATATGAGCTAGGATTCTTACTTTTTCAACTGCACTCACTTCAATCTCCTTTTTGGCACGAAAGTTAAGAGCCTCCTCTTTCTGGCGTCTGGCAGCATGCAAAATAAAATTTGAAGTTCACCTCAAAGTTTTTTGTACAATGAATGGAATAGTTCGAAACAAAAATGCACCAGCAAAATTGAGAAGAACACACAACCATAATAGGGAGCAACATGACAGATACTTCATGGTCTATGAGTTTATGAATTCACCCAGAAAAAACATAAACTTTAAGGGATCATCAATAAAGGAACATGAATTTACAAAGTATGCATCAAATAGCATCAAAAGAATCATATAGAAATAATTGTATGGAAGTTCCACCTGTGATCCACAATACGCTTCTCTGCTTTGGAGGATGAATTAGCAAGGGAAGATGCTAAGACCTTCAGTTTGTCAACCTGCAAAGTTTACCCAATGGATTATTATTGCAATCCATGCTTCCCCAATTGTGCATATATAAACAACGTTGATGCTGAGTACCAAGTCAATATCAGAAGTCTAAATTAATTAAAATGTAACATGAAAGATGACACCATTGCGGTGTCAACAATGCACATTGGTAATTGGTCCTTTGGAACCACACAAAACATGTGTGAAACTTTAGCAGAAGAATCAACTTTTACAGTCGTCACGTCCAAGCGTCCTACAGATATGGGTAATAGTGCATAGTATACAACTATTCATTGGTAAATATATATATCTAAGAAGGAATACAATATAACATAGTCTCATGACTCATCAGATCGATTATTTTAGTAATTAAATTCACAGATGAAGTTCTAGAAAAAAAAAAGTAGAAGTATGTACTTTGCAGCGCATAACATTAAAAGATATCCCTACTGGAGATCTTAAGTACTCCCTCCGATCCATAATAAGTGTCGCTCAATTTGTACTAAGCTAGTACGAACTTTGTACTAGATGAGTGACACTTATTATGGATCGGAGGGAGTACTACTTTCTCCAAAAAATGCATGCGTGTTTTCGTCCATGTGAACTGCATTTGTTTTCATTGTTCAAAACAGGATAGTTAATTTCAAAACACAAAAATGTCTAGCTTAACATTGATACATAGATCACATAAATACATGCCTTTTGGAAATGGACCTCTGGGGAATCCCCAGCATTAAATGATCTTTTCTTCAGTAGAAGGTCTTCCATTCTAGAGCAGAACCGGACTTCAGTGAGTGCTTCCTTGAAAGACTGGCCAGAGGGGAGAACATGTAACATGTCAAAACAAACTGAACATGTAATACTAACTACTGACTTTGTTTAGAAGAGAACTATTGCCTACAGATGCAGTCAGCATATTTAACATGATCAGTGAAACCATGGTTGGCACTTCCGTTCTGTATAGTCAATTAGTCATTTGCATTTGTTTTCAGGGAGAATCTATCTGCCAGGTGTGCTTCCCTGACCAGAATCCGCTCAATAGGGTAGGATGAAATAAGAAACTAATGAAATAGTTCAAGTTCTCAGGCTAAACATGTGCACTGTGCAAATCTGGCGAGTGACAACTCAGGTAAATCAAGAAAACTTCTGTGAATATGTAACACCTCAACGATTGCAACAGCAGTATTTTCCGATACTTTTTCTGGACCTTGAGTTGATTGAACTCGCAATGCCTCCTTCTCACCTAGTTTCTTCCACAATTCTATGGCTTCAGCATCTATCCTGAAGTGAAATTAACATATTAGAGTAACAACAAAAGAAGTGCTACCCATTGCCTGCAAAAGTAGAGGGAAAAACACCATAGGAACAGAAAAAAGAAAAACGAGTGTCCAGATTTATGATTCACATCATTGGCAGCTTAGTTGACATTTATGAAACAATCACTGCAAAAATACATGGTGTACATTCATTATAGCAAACAATATTCAGAAGACGCAAAAAATCAGCAAGAAAATCAGAGTTTGACAGCTGGTTAGTACATAAATGCTCACCTCACAATATCAGCACTCCTCTTTAGTCCTGAAATAGCACTCTGGGTAAACTGAAGCAGCTCTTCACGTTTCACCTATATATGTGAAGGAGCATAATATGTTACAATAAGTCAAATTTCTCAAAACTTCACTAACTTGTGCATCACATCAAATTTCTCCTAACGGAGAGACATACAAAATGGGTAATAGTGAACAATTTATGTCCTCTCTCCATAGAAGAGAATAGCCCTAGTCCAGCGACAGTGGAACAGAAATGCATCATCACATTATCGCTCTAGTTCTTCAAGCAATAAGTCACAGCCTCACAGTCTGACATATCAAATGACTGGCCTCATCATCTATGGTCATTGGTCCGTTTTCATTGTTATTTCGTAAGAAACCAAAAAGGTCTAATCAAATAACAAAGTCATAACACATCATTTACCCCTTTTGTTAGGGGTCTTGTACGGTTATGAAAATAAAAAAGGTGATAACAAATCATGTGTGGTGTAGAACACAGATCACCCAAAAAGGATATTGTGGAAAAAAAGGATGAAGGAGTACTTACAAAGAGAAGGGGGAAGCTATGATATATAATTCTACCATTTCAACAGTAAGCAAGAAATGGAGATAAAATAGACAATGAAACTCAATACAGCGGGGAAGAAGAGATCAAGTATATATATATGTGTGAATGATAGTTGTAGACTGCAAGTTTGTTGTCAGATACATTACATACTCTGAATAACCACATTTCATCTGTACAAAGTATTACTTTGTAACTTTAGCTTCACGCCGATTTAGTAATTTAAATAGATGGCATAATAAGAGTATCAGACATCCAAGAAACATACCAAGACTTCATCATGGTAAATTGAGAATGATTTTGCTAAGTCTTGTATACTGCTCATAATTGCATTATTGATTTCTTTCCCTCCTGTAAGACATAGACTAGAGGAAATGACAAATAGTTAAAATGGAAAGGTTATTGAGATAAAAAAACACTCAGTAAAATGGGAGCAGTAAACTCAATCATGCAACTATGCAAGGCCTTCACAACTGATGCGGTTGTTCAGAATATGTGGGAAACCTATAATAACTAGTTTATATTGTTCCATGATTTCATTACATGAATTATCGAGCAAGCATATTTTCTCAGGGATAGTAACACCACATAAAAACCATAAGAAAGTGTTATCTTAATTGTGCATTTTCAGGAAGAATATACAGTATTTGGACCAAATAAACATATAATAATAAAATAAGAATCATATATCCACACTTTGCAGATGCTATCTCGTAAATAACCATGAAATTCACAGTTAAACACTAAAGTATACAGACAATCCATAAAATTTCAAAGCAGTAAGTTACTCAGTTTTTTCAGAAGATCATATACTGTATGATTCATCTGGACCACGAAACTACTAGCATAATCAATACAACTTCGATGCTCTTTTCCCTGTACTACAGTATTTAAGCAAATAACCATATATTCATATTATGCCAACTAAGCAGAAACGGAAATGAGGTTTAAAAGACATTTAAAACCTATTAGATCAATATATCATAAAATTAGCAACACTAACCACAAAATATAAAGGTAGATCATGTACACAATAAGCTCACCCGAAAATTTCCAAAAGCAGGGAGACCTCTTCTTCATTCGGAGCTTCAAGTACCTGAGCATGAAAAATGCTAGATGAATTACTTACTCGGATGAACATAATGGTAAATTCAAGCTGGTCAGTTAAAAAATGAATCACTTAGTCAGATGAACATAATGGTAAATTCAAGCTGGTCAGTTAAAAAATGAATTACTTAGTCAGATGAAGTACTAGATGTTATCTTCACAGCCAGGATAGCATGGCTGAACCAACTCACCATGGACAATGCAATACCCTCGAGTGCTTGGCTATAGAGGAATACATCTCGGAAGTTCATAGGAGCTCCTCCTATGTCAGCATCATAAAACAGAACCTGTGCACGAGAGTCAACGTCAGAACACACGAAGCATAGCAGACATAGAGCATGGCTATAAGCGGACACACAAAGGGCAATGTGATGGGCGGGTGCATACTCGTGCTAATGGTGATTTCGAGATGGTCGGCGGTTCATTTGAAGAGGCACTCTGCGTGGTGCTCCCATCCAAACCTCCGAGTGCAGCCTCGATCTCTTGGAGCGCCCTGAGCCAGCGCCTTAGCACCTGAACCCTCTCGTCCCCGCGCGCCGAAACCGCCGCCTCCTCCAGGCGCTTCACTGTCTTCTTGACACTTTTGTAGTTCTGCATGCTCTGCAAATCACATTAAAAACACTTGAACAGCTTTGGACAAATTCCACCTAACCATCGCCAGGATTCAAGGCCAGAGCATTTGATATCTTGAGCGCAGCACATACGCACTGCGCCAAGAGCCATATATAAAGTCAAAAGCCTGATAAAAGCCCAAATCCCCAAAACGTGTTAACCTTTCTCCCCCTTTGTGGGACATGAAATCATCCCATTGTTCAGAGATCTCCGCAATCCATACAGATTAAACTAGCACCATGACAACTCAAATGGCGTTTGAGTTAGGTATTCAGCACAGGAATCGTGCGTTTGACTGACTAATTTTCTCAGTTCGCATCGCGCCTCCCCGACAGGCAGCAAGGATTTCGACGAAACCGAAGGGGGCTTCCGGAAGGGGGTGGGGGAGCAGGGGCAGCAGCGAAGCGGAGGGGAAGGGGGCGCTCACCATGCGATCGTTGAGGATCTTGGTGCCCTCGGCGACGGCCTGGCCGGCGTGGTGGGCGACGGCGTCGGCGTAGCCCAGCACGGCGCGGGTGACGCCGCTGCGGCCGCCCGCCTCGACGGCCTTGCTGACCGCGCTCCGCAGCCACGACGACATCGCGGGATCACGGCGGCAACGGGGGGGTTCTGCTGGGGGGAGGGCGAGTAGGTGGGGGGGTTGGACTCTCGTGGTCGCGGCGCCTCTGCGCTATGCTCCTCGCTTGTCTTGTCTTCAGGTAGGGGCTTCAGTTCAGAGTTCAACTGTAGAGGGGGAGTCGGGGAGAGTGCTGGCCTGTGCTTTTTTTTGACGTTTCTCCATCCGTTGCATTTTTCTTTTTTTGTAGAAATTACTCCGGTTCTGTCACCGATTAACAAAAAAAAAACTTCATGTAATTTTTTTTAAGACGCAACGTACCGCTCAGACACGATTTAAAATTTGAAACTTTGAATTGGAAAAGGTGGATGATTCATGTAAAGCTATATATATACCTGCTCTCTTTTTTAATCTGTTTGCCTTGTGGACTGTGGTGGATCATGAATATCATGATGTACCCTTGTTTATCCATTTCTCCACGTCTGTGCCCATTTCGTAGCAAATTATGATAAGTTTGACCAATACGAGTTCAATAATTAGATTGGTCATAGTGTGAGTATGATAGTATTAGTATCATGTACGATGCTAGTGTACGATACCATGTCGCTAGTGCATTATATCATGTAGCAGTATCATAGTAGTAGTATATTATTAATTTGTAGAATCCCTCTGATCCATAATAAGTGCCGCTCATTTTATATTAAACTAATACAAACTTTATACTAGATGGAGTACAAGATTTACTTCCATTAAGATTTCTAGTTTTACGTGATATGATACGGTATCTATCTACGATACTCTAACCATCTCTTTCTTCATCAATTGTTGTGTCACGTCATATTTTTGCCAACATGGCATAATACTCCTACTATGGCTAGTCTTAAGCCTAATTCAATAATTAGACTGAGGTACGGCTATTACTTCTATTATGTTAATAATCACAGATTTGTTTAGATTCACATGTATCTACACGTTATACATGTCTAGATATTGCGACGGTTATTTTCTAGTTCAACCGAACCGGCACGTGCGGCTCCCAGGAGACGAGAGGCGGCCATGAAAAACCCATCTAAGGTTCCTTTCCTCCACCGGTGACGCCATCGGTCCGTTCCATCTGCGATGGTCTTAGGGCCTTGGAGGTGTAGCGGATCATGGCTTCTCGCTGGCGGAAGGTTTTCGTTCTTCGTTTAGGCTATTTTCTCGTGTCTTTTTTGATATGTTGAGACGACGGCTACATCCCGAAGTCAGAATAAAGTCCTCCACGCTCTATCCTTACTCTGGTAGTATGCCTAGCGCTGACGGAGGGCGCGTGGAGTCGTGTGTCCGGCTGATCTCCTGGGATCTAGTCGTTTTTCGTGTTAATTTCAGGTTAGTTTCTTCCAATCTACTGATGTCATTATTGATGATGGTTGCTGCTTTAGTGCGCTGGTTCTTTGGGACCTTAGCACGACGTCTGTCTGTCTACTACAACAAGCTCTATCACGACAAGCTTTGCCCGGATCCGGTGATGGAGGGGCGAGGACGACGGCGCGCCTTCGGCTCGTGCTAATGTTTGTAATCTTCGCTAGGTGGTCCATCGATCTATTTGTATTTTTTTATTACTTTAGGCCTCTTTCTAGTACTGCTGATGATTATTAATAGATCGGTGAAATTTTCGGAAAAAAAAATGTGTATCAATGATAGCTAACGGTTCAAGTAAAAACACACTTAACTCATTCTCATTTCTAAATTATGATGGACAGGAAAAACTACCTCCTCCGTCCTCATATCTATATCTTCTTATAAAGTAGACCTCCACTAAGAGTCATTAAATTTTGTCTATCTCAACATGCAGCCTAGCCACGTCCTCTTTTTTTTCTGAGCCATTAGATTTGAAGCATCTCACCATCCACTAATCAGTGCTCGACCTAAACCAAGTCCGTCCCAGAGATATGCCGTGTCCCTGTCCCGTAACAGAGAATGTCTGTACCCCCTCTGGCCATCTGCCCTCTTCCTACGACCCAGCGGTGAGAGCAAGCGAACAGTCATGTTCTTTGGAATTCTAACAAGCTTCTCTTCTTCAGAGTAACCACACAACTCTTTTTTAAAGACCCCACTGCTGTCCTCTCCTCGCCATCAACGCAAAGCAAAATCACACATGCTTCCTCCTCCAACTTAAACATCCGTGGCCATCAAGAGAGAGACCACGACCGGCGACGCGTCCCTGTTCCGCACACGATCCGCTCGTCAGCGCCTTCACCCGCTTCAGCCGCGACCGGCCATGAACTGGAACCAGTCTTCATCAAGCGTCTTCGACTATTCCTCTTCTTCTCGAGCCATTCCCAACCGTCTTAGCGTCCTTGGGGAAGTTCGTCGTGGATGCAGAAGTCTGATTGATATGCATCTCCCACGACCGGTCGTTCGGCCGTGGCTGCCGGCATCTCCAATGGTAGCTGCTCAAAATTGATGTGACCTCTGCATGCAACTTAACGTTTCTTGTGAATAAGTCTGATTTGATTGAAGAAGTACATTCCGTATTTAATAACAAATCCGAAAATATAAGGTATCATTTGCTTCTCTTTAGCTGTAAATATTCTGATTTTTTGGTCTGCTCCGTAGATTATTGCTCTATATACAGACATGTTCCTTTGTGTTAGGCATAAAAATTCAGGGATTCGTTATCAGCATGTTCCCCTCCTCATGCTACCTCAGTGTCGCCGAATCCATCAGTTCCTTACAGCGTGGGTCAGATATATAACTATTAAAGTGAGGTAATACTCCTACTGATTTTATTGGTTCCTACCGATTTTCCCTAGCTGCAGTAACAATGCCAAAATTACCTTATATGCATTGCTATGCTATGAACAGATGCACAAATTTTATGATTATTATCCCTTCGACTTTCAAGTGAGTGTTACAAGTATTTCCTTAACTGCATTCACTATGGAGTAGCTTGGCATCGAGAAAAAAACTATTGTCCACATCAATTTTTTAATGCTCATATATGCTATATCTTACATAGAAATAATTCTCTATCTATAATGGATTTTCCTTGGTTGATTTGTCTAACTCTGCAAGGAAAATTAGTAAGAACTCTGGCGCTAAAATGTTCCTTTGTACTATATGCTTAGAATATTTTTTGCATATTTATAAAGAAAAGTATATGTTTCATGTGTCAAATATAGTAAGAACTCTGGCGCTAAAATGTTCCTTTGTACTATATGCTTAGAATATTTTTTGCATATTTATAAAGAAAAGTATATGTTTCATGTGTCAAATACTATTTCATTTACACAATAAATTATTTAAAGAGATTTCCGCCGCAACGCGCGGGGTATCCTTCTAGTTATATTATACACGTCTCGACTTTGTCTAGATTAACGACATATACAAAAAAAAATCATTTTGAAAAACCGTGTGCTGCAAATCTGCACTCCTCTATTCGCCACAAGAAAAAGGTCAAATTGAAAAGATCGACCTAACTATTGGTTTGTGACATTTACATCTCGTACGTGTTTATATATGCAACATGAAAAAAACTCCCGAAAAAACAGAAAATAGATCTCGGATACTAGTACTCTACCAACAGAAGAAAAAAAGACTCCCAACAATGCTTTGGTAATTGAAACCATTGAAACTGGAGGGTTTTCTGCAACTTCATCAGCAGCAATATTCGACGACTGCAGAATTCTTTCCTCAGGATTTAGAGAAATAATATTTGAGAAGTGTCAAAGGGAAGCGAACGGAGTTGCATATGAGCTAGCTAGGCATAGTTTTTTAAATCATTCAGATTGTATTTTGGACGATGAGCCCCCTAGCTTTTTTACTTCCTACTAGTATCATAAACGAAGTAACTCTTGTCTAAGTGGCTGCAAGTTTCAGACGCACTCTTTTTCCTTACCAGGATACCTAAGGAGACTGGAAGGTTTTAATAAGGCGGTTTGCATGTCTAATATATAATTGTTCAAAAAAAAAGTACTCTACCAACAATCCTAACCATTGTTTAAAAAAAAGATAAATGCGGCGATCAGTTACCATTAACTACTCGATCGTGTACATATATCCATCGCCCACAACCCAAGCTTACAAGAAATCGAAGCCCCACATCATGGGTAGGCAGAAACCGATGACTGGGATGGACGACGTCGAGAGGCAGGCCATCCATGGAGATCCGGAGGTACTGGGGCAGAAGAACAAGGCCATCCATGGAGATCCGGAGATACTGGAGGAGAAGAACAAGGCCAAGGGAGATTGCTGCTGGTGGTGCGTGGGCGTGACATTTGCCGTCGTCTTCCTGGGCATGACCGTCCCGGCCCTGCTCCTCCACCTCGACATACATTACTACGTCGCCGTAGACTCCGTCTCCGGTCTCGACCCGGCGAGGGGCCTCTCGTTCAACCTCACCCTGGGCGTCTCCTCCTGGAGCTTCTGGCCCAAGGTGTGCGTCAAGCCCGGCACCTACGTGGATGTCTCCTACCGCGGCGTCAGGCTTGCCTCGAGCGAGGCCGAGGCCGAGACGGGGCGGCTCTGTACTGTTCGTCCGTGGAAGAAGGCTGCGCAGCGCGTCGCTGCGATTGGGGTGACCGGCGGCGCGGACGTGGGGCAGGTGCTCGACGGACTCGCGGCGGAGATGAAGCAAGAGGTGGCGGTGTTCGACGTCGCGTTGCACCTCCCGGCGGGGTCGTATGGCATGTCGGGGTTGTCGTACGACGGTGAGAGTTGCGTGTCTGAGTGCGGGGGTCGGCGGGTCGGCGCCGCCGCCGCGTGGTGCGTTGCCCCGAACCAGATGCCTGAGTTAAACATGTAGTAGTAGGATGTTAATTGATTCCCGTGTTTTTTTTTTGTAGAGATATTTGCCTGAGTTAGGCATCCATGTTCTAGGACATTAATTGTGTTCTCGCCTTCTCGTGTACCAGGTGTTGCTTTCGTTTGGAAATTTTCCAAACGAGGGCCAGACTGCCAGTTCATCCATAGAATTCCCGTAGCAGTTCTGATTTGGCCGGTCGCGCGCCTATAATGGCGATCTATCCTTCCGACGACCACTGTCCTGGTCTCTCTCCTTCCTGCTCCAAGAAAAGTCCTCGATCGGTGATCGGAGCAGCGGCATTATCTGTCTCATGTAGCCGACTTTTAGCACGGGGTGAGGTCGCCGAGAGCTAGCTAGCTTATATTAGTTAAATCATCGCGTTCAATTATGCTCTAGCAGTCTTGCTTAGTTGAATCCTGGGGCCGTAGGCCCGAAACCCGGACGCCCCGAAAAAATAGACCGTCGACCCTGCCCGCTCCCGCGAGCGGCAGGGCGAACCCACGTGGGCCGCCGCCTTCCACAACCTCCCCGCTCCTCCTCCTCGCCGCCGCTAGGGTACTGCTCCGGGCGAAACCCCGGGAGCGTCGGCAGCGACGGGGCCTCCTTCCCCTCTCGACGCGGGCGGCTGCTGTCGGCGGGGGCGCGGTGCTGTGCGTGGGGCACGGCTGGTTGACGGTGGTGTGGTGGCGGCGGGTGTTGGGGCGTGCTCGTGGCGGCGGCGGCGACCGAAGCGAGCTGGTGCTCGATCTGGACAGCGGAGGGCGCGATCTGGCCCAGGGCGCGCGACCACGGCTTGGGCTGCCGGCGGATGTGGCTTCAGGTCGGGATCCTGGCTGGGGGTGTGGCAGGGCGGCCGTTCCTGGCCGCCTCGAGGTCGGGCAGGGGCAGGGGCTCCGGGCCCCCTCTCAAGCCCAACCCTCTGCCCTAGATCCAATGGCGTTGGCGGCCATGAGGGGCCGCAGGTCATCGATCTGGAAGGGGATCCCCTCCCCATCATCTCTCCGGTCTGCGGCGACCTCGCAAAGGTGACCCTCGATGTTTCTCCAGTTCTTCAGTGCGCTCAGCTAGGATTCCGAGGCGGCGGCCCTGGTCGGTGGGAGCCTCTTGGTTGGCGGGCGTGCCAGAGGCTCATAGTGCTGGCCGGGGGCCATGGCCGTGTGGATGGCGTGGTGCCTAGCGAGCGACTCCCCATGGCAGTGGTGTGGTCATCGTCTTGGCGGCGTGCTTCTCCCTGTGTAGGAGGAAGAGGGATCTTGCCGAGAGGAGACTCTTGCCTTGGCGGCGGCATCCGTGGATGTCGTTCCCTTCTTGAAGGCACTGGTGTGGCTCCCCACTTTCCTCCTACGGGCTCCGGGTGAAAACCCAAGATCCTCGAATCGAGCAGTGGCGATGCTTGGCGATGCCTTGGAGCTCATGGTGTGTGTCTCTCTAAAGATTGTCCGGCGAACTTGTGATGCCTCTGCGTTGGTTCTTCATAGGGCGTTCTTCGGCAAAGCTTGCATCGTGTCCTGCTTCTTCGGCTGACCTTGGAGCTCTTCAGCGGCACGGGCAGAAGGTGCGCTCCTAGTGGTGGTCTCCGTCCGAGCTGTTCGTGTCTCGGCGGTGTGCAACGTGTGTTGGTGGGCTAGCATGGGCTCTAGGGTGAGCTTCGACCCGACACCTCTGCCCATGTTTACGGTGTGCAGCGTGTGTTGGTGTGCCGGTATGTACGCTAGGGCGAGCTTCGGCCCGATGCCTTTGCTCGCCCTGCTAGTTCTTAGTCTAGCCGAAGTAGTCCGTTAGGCGCTCCTCCTCCCTCGGTTGTAATCTCTCTAGTTTTGTGGGTGTGTGCAGTTCGATGTTGTAAGCTGGGTTCAGCATTTTGTATCCTTGTCGCCGTTCGGGCGTTATTAATTTAACATCGGGCCTTTTGGCCTGTTATCTAAAAAAATACCGGGAGTCGTCTTATCGCAACTTTCTAGCTATTGTTGCTAGAGTAAGAAGGAGATGTCTCTCTCAAGTGATGAAGTTCTTGTTGGATTATTAAGCAATTTTTGCATGAGATTAATTACTGAAATTACAATCATGTAAAAACTAGGAGATCTAAACACATGCAGTCAAACAAGCACATCTAGTAGATATGTACCTCTAGCAAGAACTAGTGCAAACAAAAATAAGAATAGCACGTACACGTTCACCAAGAAGGTCATCATTGCAGCAGAAGCAGCATGACCATTGATGATGTCGCACATGGTGTTGTTGAGACCGTCGGTTGCCAAACCTGTAGAGGAAGAAGAAAACGAACGGAGGAGAGAAGTCGCGCGGAGACGCTCCCCAAAAACCTTATCACGTGTCTCCCGGTGCAGGATTTCGATGGATAGGACTCCGAAGGCCTGCTCTCCCAGACGGTCACGTGCACGCAGTCGCCAGGATGGTGAAGCCTAGAGAGCAGCGCAACAAAAAAACAAGGACGAGAGAGATAGGGAAAGAACAGGTAACCTCTAGATATGTTCTGTCTCTCTTTCTATATATATAGCCTGGGAGGTGAGCCGACCAAGCCACCACGAGGTGGAAGACGAGTACACATGTCAAACATGCAGACGAACACGTACCCAAACAGTTGGTGCACCATTTAACAATTTAGTCTTCCACAAAACAAGTTTCCAACTCGAACTCGATTCACGAAATGTACCGCGTGTGTGGGCAAGGCGAGGTAAGGCGGGCGATAGAAGAGGAGTGTGTGTGGACTCCTTTTCTTCTCACTCATTTAGTGAGAGTGGAACAACTCACCTTATAAGATGATTCAACTCTCTCCCAACTAGCAATGTGGGACTAAACTTTATCTCCCACGCAGCTCTCAAGCTGCCATACTAGATGAGTCTTGAGATTTCAGGATTTAGTAGACTGCATGGGCTACCTACATGGGACATAACCCATATAAATCTAACAGTCCTCCACCATATCTCAGAGGCACATTATTTGACTCATTAATTTCAATCATTCTTCAATATATCTGCAGTTCAGTCAAGACTATTAAGTTGAACTTCCACCTAGACAAAGAGATATGCTTGACTATAACTGAACAATGGACTAGACCTTGAATTATTCTTGTGCAACAAGTTTCACTCAATGTCGTTACCGGTACTTGGCTGCCATAGGCTACCCCTCGGGTGGAGCTTATACGTCATACTCCTCGGACTTTCATGATCTTCCTAGAGATTCACCCAAATATCATACATTATGACCAGCAGTATAGCCCATATAGGTTTGTTCTTTCAAGATCGATCTGTAGGACAAGATTTTTGCTCCCAAAGAGACATACATAACACATTAAGATGTAATCAACCTTCCTAATAGTAGGCTATGAGAGAATTGCATCTATAGTGGAGTGGGAGTAAACCTCTCAACTCAGTTATTTCGGTTTGTTTTCCCAGGTCCTAATTCATGAGATCTCTAATCACATAGGTTGGGTTACCCCCTCGGCAACTCATGTGGCTCTCAAACCCATCTCCCTCATTGCATTTTCTATCAGATTTTTTGACAGTCCTTTCGTAAAAGGATCTACCAGTTTCTTAGCCATTTGGACATAATCCAATGCTATAACTCTGGAGTTTTCAACTTTCTGACAGACTTCGGTCTTCTCTTGATATATCTTGAACTCTTCATATTATCCTTAGAACTGTTTACTTTGACAATCATAGTTTTGTTCTAACAGTTCATAAGGACTATCGGTATTGGTTTTCAACCATGGGCAAATCTGTTAAGAGTTCACGAAGCCATTCTGCTTCGACAGTCACAATATCTAATGTTGTGATTTATGCTTCCATTGTTGACCTCGTTAAGATGGTCTGCTTGGAATACTTCCATGAAACAGATCCACCACCAAGAGTGATTATATGTCCACATGTGGTCTTTATCTTATCAGCATTTGATATCCAATTTGAATCACTATACCCTTCAAGTACTCTTGGATACCTAGTATAATGAATTCCATAGCTTATTATTCCCTTTAGATAGTGCATTACTCTATCAAGAGCATGCCAATGATCATCTCCTGGGTTGGACACAAACCGGCTAAGTTTGCTCACAACAAACAAGATGTCAGGCCTTGTAGTGCAAGCTAAATACATAAGTGAGACAATAATCAAACAATATCTCAATTGATCTCGAGTCACCTTTTGATTCGTTCGAAGCAACACACTAGGATCATAAGGCATGGGAGAGGACTTGCAATCAGCATATCCAAATTTGCTCAACACCATCTCCACATAATATGATTGTACAAGTTTAATCTCATTATTATCAAGTTCTCCTTCATGGATCATCAAGTTCTTCACGAATCCGAAGGCAAAACCTCGAAGACCGAACCCGAACCCTTCCAAACCCAAGATCTTTGACCCTAAACGTGTGACCCCTTTTCTGATGCCCTATTTTGTTGAATATAATATACTTGTTGCATACTAAATCATTCATGCTCATACATATTTAGCGGTTTGAGGGTATTCTGCCGATTCATCTAATAATTATATATGGAGTGTATATGTGGGCTATCTTTTGTCTTATCTTGACTCCATTTAAATTTGTGTAGCTCATCTATGCCATGCCCCTTCCATGTTAACAACATTTACTTATGTGGTAGCTAAATAACTTGAATCTCCCTAGTTAATTGCCAAGATCCCTATTCTGCTTAATATTGCTAAGTGGGCCGTATATTTCCATGTCATGCGTCATATCATGAACATGTCAGATCTTCTGCCATAGTATTAAATATTGCACCCGGTGTTCCTTTCTAGTGTTTGCTTCTTCCTGGATAGGATGTTGAGTGGATGCGAGACATGACAAGTTCCCCGATTATTCCTCTTTGTTGTTTCTCAGGCGGGCATTCTCCCCCTTCTACCTATTTTGCATTTATAGTTTTTACTTCCTTCCTTTTTCTACTTCTATCCTTTATTGTCGATGCTTTAGTACCATTCCTTTATTTACCTGCTCTATTATATTGACTTGGTTATCCTATTCCCTTTGTTTGAGTAGCTAGCTTTTCCCTTGCGAGTCGTAGGAATGCTTAGTACCGCTCTCATACAGGTGAACTGTGATATCGTAATATGGTCGATGCCATGATAATTAAATTGGTGATGTTGGTTAAGGTTATGCTTTCACCTAATGATAAGGCCCCGGTAGGGACCACCTTTAGGAACTGCTTGAGTCGGCCTAGGAGCCGTTTGTTCTACGATACAAGTTTTGAGTTGATTGTGCTAACCAAACGCGGGGGCATCTGGGATCCCCCCTGTTGGAGATATGCCCAAGAGGCAATAATAAAAGTGGTTATTATTATATCTTTGTGTTTATGATGAATGTTTACATCCCATGCTATAATTGTATTATAAGGAAACACTGATACATGTGTGTTTTGTAAACATAAAAGAGTCCCTAGTAAGCCTCTTGTGGAACTAGCTTGTTGATTGAATGATGATCATGGACATTGGATGTCATTAATAACAAGGTTATATCATTAGGAGAATGATGTGATGGACACACACCCATAGTAAGCGTAGCATAAGATCAAGTCATTAAGTTCGTATTGCTGTAAGCTTTCAAATGCATAGTAACCTAATCCTTCGACCATGAGGTTATGTTAATCACCATCACCGGATGGGTACTTTGATGACATCAAACACCGCTTCGTAACTGGGTGGTTATAAAGGTGTCATTGGGTATTCTGAAAGTATGTGTTGAAGCGCATGAACCAAGATTGGGATTTGTCCATCCATATGACAGATAGATATGCTCTGGGCCCTCTCGGTGGAATGTCATCTAGATAGCTTGCAAGCATGTGACTGGGTCACAAGGGATGACATAACGTGGAACGAGTAAAGAGTACTTATCAGTAACGAGGTAGAACTAGGTATAGAGATACCGACGATCAAACCTCGGATAAGTAGAATATCGCGTGACAAAGGGAATTGGTTTCGTATGTTAAATGGTTCTATCGATCACGAAGTCATCGTTGAGTATGTGGGAGCCGTTATGGATCTCCAGATCCCGCTGATGGTTATTGATCGGAGAGGTGTCTTCATCATGTCTGTATATTCACGAACCGTAGGGTGACACACTCAAGGTTCGCAGTTGTTTTAAGTAGGTATGGAATGTGTGTTGGAAACCGAATGTTGTTCGGAGTCTCGGATTGGATCCGGGACATCACGAGGAGATCCGGAATGGTCCGGAGAATAAGATTCATATATTGGGGATCATTTTATAAGTTAGGAAATGTTCCGGAGTGTTTGTATGGAGATTCTAGAAGGTTTCGGAATGTTCTGGAAGGTTCTAGAAGAGTTCTTGGTGTTTGCTTGAAAACCAAGAAAGGGTCAAAGGAAACCTTGTGGGGCGAGACACGGATTCGTGGGGGAGGAGGACTCCTCCCCCCTTCCCAACCCGCCGGCCATAGGAGGGGAGTCCTACTAGGACTCCCCCTCCCCAGGCGCGCCTCCCTCCTTTAAATAGAAGGGAGGGGCGCCCCCTCCTAGCCCTCTCTCATAACAAACCCTAGCCGCCGCCTCTCTCCTCTACCTTCGCTCTGCTCCGGCTTAGGCGAAGCCCTGCAGAATTCTCTACTCCACCACCACCACCACATCGTCGTGCTGCTAGGATTTCGTGGAGAAGATCTACTACCTCCGCTGCTCGCTGGAACGGGGAGAGGAAGGTCTGCTTCGACTCCACACGTGTGACCGATTGTGGAAGCGCTGCCGGAACGCGGCGCCGGAAGGATTGTCCACACGATCTTGAGATCGGCAAGTGATCGACTACATCAACCCCGAGATCTAATCTCGTAACGCTTTCGGTTCTACGAGGATTAGTACAGATCTATCTCGTTGCTCATGTCTAATAGATTAGATCTTGGCTTTTATCTAGATTAGATCTGGGTTTTGTTCGTTCTTGTGGTAGAATTTTTTTGTTTTCCATGCTACGAACCCATCCGTGGTATTAGAGCCTTGTCTATGCGTAGATCTGTTGCACGAGTAGAACACAATGATGTTGTGGGCGTTGGTGCTCGTGCCATCTTTTGTTTTGTGTACTTTGCATCTTGCGGTATGGTGGGATGAAGCGGCTCGGGCTAACCTTACATGTCATCGCACATGAGACTTGCTCCACGCTTGACATGTAACTTGTTTTGCACAAGTGGCTTTGCGGGTGTCTGTCTCTCCCATCATAGTATAGATCCAATCTACACTTTGCACTTGATAGCACTTGTATCAACGTTGTGGTTCAGTTTCGTAGGTAAGATCCGTTCTTATTCGAAAGCCCCAAACCACGTAAAACTTGCAAAGAAATTTAGAGGCGTCTAACTTGTTTTTGCAGGGGTTTTGTGATGTGATATGGCCATCATGTGATTGTGATTATATTTGATGTATGCAATGATCCTTGTTGTAATATGGCAACCGGCAGGAGCCTAATGGTTGTCTTTAATTCTGTTAAGACCTGCGTGTCTATTCATCTTGTAATAGCTTTATTCCAAGTAGTTGTAATAGTTGTTAGTGATGATGGACAACCATGAAGCGGCGCCACTGACCTTGACGCAATGCTGGTGATGATGGAGATCATGTTCGTGCTTTGGAGATGGAGATCAAAGGCATAAGAAGAAAGGGCCATATCATATCACACTAATTATGAATTGCCTGTGATGTTAATCCTTTATGCATCTTGTATTGCTTAGATCACGACGGTAGCATTATAAGATGATCCCTCTCACTAAATATCAAGTAATAAAGTGTTCGTCCTTAGTTGGCACCGTTGCTAAGACTCGTCGTCTCGAAGCATCTCGTGATGATCGGATGTGATAGATTCTACGTGTGCATACAACGGGTGCAAGCCAGATTTGCACATGCGGAAACTAAGGTTAATCTTGACGAGCCTAGCATGTATAAACATGGTCTCGGAACACGGAATACTGAAAGGTAGAGCACGAGTCATATAAGTGATATGATGAACATGAAGATTGTTCGCCGATGAAACTACATCCTCTCTCGTGAAGATCGGACTTGGTGTAGTGGACTTGGTTCGTGTAATCACTAAGACAATGTGAGGGATGTTGTTTTGAGTGGGAGTTCACCTAGTTAATTTAAGAATTAAAGTAGAACTCAATTTATCATAAACTTAGTCTAAACTACTTGCAAATTTGTTGTAGATTATGGCGAATCTCTCCATCAATTTCAATGTGTTCCTAGAGAAAGAAAAACTTAAGAACAATGGAAGCAACTTCATGGACTGGCTCCGTGGTCTGAAGATTGTCCTCAGGGCTGGTCAGATGACCTATGTGCTCGAAGCACCGCTAGGTGACCCACCTGCAGCCGATGCCACCGATGACGTAAAGAATGTTTACGCCACTCGAAAAAATCATTACTCCACAGTTCAGTGTGCCATCCTGTACGGTTTAGAAACGGAGATCTAGAAGCGTTTTGAGCACCACGACCCGTTCGAGATCATTAAGGAGCTCAAGCTCATTTTTGAGACTCACGCGGCCGTGGAGAGCTATGAGGCCTCCGAGAAGTTCTTTACCTGCAAGATGGAAGAGGGAAGCTCCGTTAGCGAGCACGTGCTCACCATGTCTGGGCACGCAAACAAACTCCAAGAGTTGGGGATAACGATTCCTAATGAGTTAGGGATTCACCGTGTCCTCCAATCACTGCCACCGAGTTATAAGAACTTTGTGATGAACTACAATATGCACTGCATGAACAAGACGTTGCCTGAACTATCGTCCATGCTGAAAACTGCTGAAGTGGAGATCAAGAAGGAGCACCAAGTGTTGATGGTCAATAAGACCACCAATTTCAAGAAACAGGGCAAGCCTAAGAAAAAGGGAAACTTCAAGAAGGACGGCAAGAAAGTTGCCGCACCTGCTAAGAAGCCCAAGGCTGGTCCTAAGCCTGAAACTGACTGCTTCTACTGCAAGGGTGCTGGTCATTGGAAGCGTAACTGCCCCAAGTACCTGGCAGATCTGAAGAACGGCAACATCAAGAAGAAAGGTATATTTGATATACTTGTTATTGATGTGTATCTTACTAGTAGTCGTAGTAGTGCCTGGGTATTTGATACTGGTTCGGTTGCTCATATATGTAACTCGAAACAGGAGCTGCGGAATAAACGAAGACTGGCAAGAGACGAGGTGACGATGCGCGTTGGAAATGGCTCCAAGGTTGATGTGATCGTCGTCGGCACGCTCCCTCTACATCTACCTTCGGGATTAGTTTTAAATTTGAATAATTGTTATTTGGTGCCTGCGTTAAGCATGAACATTATATCTGGATCTTGTTTATTATGAGACGGTTACTCTTTTAAGTCTGAGAATAAAGGTTGTTCGATTTATATGAGTAATATCTTTTATGGTAATGCACCTGAGATAAATGGTTTATTCTTATTGAATCTCGATAGTAGTGATACACATGTTCACAACATAGATGCTAAACGAATAAAATTGAATGATAATTCTGCATACATGTGGCACTGTCGTCTTGGTCACATTGGAGTGAAGCGTATGAAGAAACTCCATTCTGATGGACTTCTTGAATCACTTGATTTTGAATCACTTGAAAGATGCGAAGCATGTCTAATGGGAAAAATGACTAAGACTCCATTCTCTGCAATAATGGAGCGAGCTACAGACTTATTGGAAATAATACATACCGATGTGTGCGGTCCAACGAGTGTAGCATCGCGCGGTGGATATCGTTATGTTCTCACTTTCACGGATGACTTAAGTAGATATGGGTATGTCTACTTTATGAAACATAAGTCCGAAACTTTCGAGAAGTTTAAGGAATTTCAAAGTGAAGTGGAAAATCATCGTAACAAGAAGATTAAGTTTCTGCGTTCTGACCGCGGAGGTGAATATCTGAGTTATGAGTTTGGCATGCATTTAAAGAAATGTGGAATACTTTCGCAGTTGACACCGCCGGGAACACCACAGCGTAATGGTGTGTCCGAACGTCATAATCGAACTCTCTTAGATATGGTTCGGTCTATGATGTCTCTTACAGATTTACCGCTATCATTTTGGGGCTATGCATTAGAGACAGCCGCATTCACTTTAAATAGGGCACCATCTAAATCTGTTGAAACGACACCGTACGAATTGTGGTTTGGTAAGAAACCTAAGTTGTCGTTCCTTAAAGTTTGGGGTTGCGAGGCGTATGTAAAGAAGTTACAACCCGATAAGCTTGAATCCAAAGCGGAGAAATGCGTCTTCATAGGATACCCGAAAGAAACAATTGGGTATACCTTCTATCATAGATCCGAAGGCAAAGTTTTCGTTGCCAAGAATGGATCCTTTCTTGAGAAGGAATTTCTCTCGAAAGAAGTGACTGGAAGAAAAGTAGAACTCGACAAGGTTATTGAACCTTCTCTCGGAGTTGAGAGTAGCACAGCACCGGAAGATGTTTTTGTGCCGCCTGCACCAACTGGATAGGAAGCTAATGATGCTGATCATGAAACTTCGAACGAAGTTACTGCTGAACCTCGTAGGTCAACAAGGGTTCGTACCACTCCTGAGTGGTATGACTCTGCGTTGAACGTCATGTTGGTGGACAACACTGATGACCCTGTGACGTATGAAGAAGCTATGGTGAGCCTAGATTCCGACAAATGGCTAGAAGCCATGAAATCCGAAATGGGATCCATGTACGAAAACCAAGTATGGACTTTGGTGGACTTACCGGATGGCCGTAAGGCTGTCGAGAACAAATGGATTTTCAAAAGAAAAACAGATGCTGATGGTAATGTTACCGTCTATAAAGCTCGACTTGTCGCGAAAGGGTTCCGACAAATTCAAGGAGTTGACTATGATGAGACTTTCTCACCAGTAGCGAAGCTAAAGTCTGTGAGGATTTTGTTATCAATCGCTGCATTTTTCGATTATGAGATTTGGCAGATGGATGTCAAAACGGTGTTCCTTAATGGTGACATTGAGGAAGAGTTGTATATGGTACAACCCAAGGGTTTTGTCGATCCTAGTGATGCTGACAAGGTATGCAAACTTCAGCGCTCCATTTATGGACTGAAGCAAGCATCTCGGAGTTGGAATCAATGTTTTGATAAAGTAATCAAAAGCTTTGAATTTATACAAACTTATGGAGAAGCTTGTATTTACAAGAAAGTGAGTGGGAGCTCTATAGCATTCCTAGTACTATATGTAGATGACATATTGTTGATTGGGAATGATATAGAACTTCTTAATAGTGTCAAAACCTATTTGAATAATAGTTTTTCAATGAAGGATCTTGGCGAAGCGGCATATATTCTAGGCATCAAGATTTATAGAGATAGATCAAGACGCCTAATAGCGCTTTCACAAAGTACATACTTAGACAAAGTTCTAAAGAAGTTTAGAATGGAAGAGAGCAAGAAAGGGTTCGTGCCCATGTTGTCAGGTAAGACCTTGAGTAAGACTCAAAGTCCGGCTACGGCAGAAGATAGAGAAAAGATGAATAATATTCCCTATGCCTCGGCCATAGGTTCTATCATGTATGCCATGCTGTGTACAAGGCCGGATATAGCACATGCTGTTAGTTTGACTAGCAGATATCAAAGTGATCCTGGAATGGAACACTGGACAGCGGTCAAGAATATCCTAAAGTACCTGAATAGGACTAAGGATATGGTTCTTTCTTATGGAGGTGATGAACAGCTTGTTGTAAACGGTTACACTGATGCTAGTTGGAACACCGATCCAGATGACTCGAAGTCACAGTCTAGATACATATTTATTTTGAATGGTGCTGCAGTGAGCTGGAGGAGTGCCAAGCAAAGCGTTGTGGCGAAATCTTCAACTGAATCGGAATACATAGCTGCTTCGGAGGCTGCACAAGAAGCCATATGGATGAAGGAGTTCATTACTGAACTTGGCGTGGTTCCCAGCGCATTGGACCCGATGGCCATCTACTGTGACAACACAGGTGCCAAGGTCACATAGCAAGCTAAAGCACATCAAGCTACGTTTCCATGCTATTCGCGAGTATGTCCGAGATGGTGACATAAAGATTTGCAAAGTACATACTGATCTGAATGTGGCAGATTCGTTGACTAAACCTCTCCCTAGAGCAAAGCATGACCAACACCAGAACGCCATGGGTGTTAGGTATATTACCATGTAATCTAGATTATTGACTCTAGTGCAAGTGGGAGACTATTGGAGATATGCCCAAGAGGCAATAATAAAAGTGGTTATTATTATATCTTTGTGTTTATGATGAATGTTTACATCCCATGCTATAATTGTATTATAAGGAAACACTGATACATGTGTGTTTTGTAAACATAAAAGAGTCCCTAGTAAGCCTCTTGTGGAACTAGCTTGTTGATTGAATGATGATCATGGTTTCCTGATCATGGACATTGGATGTCATTAATAACAAGGTTATATCATTAGGAGAATGATGTGATGGACACACACCCATAGTAAGCGTAGCATAAGATCAAGTCATTAAGTTCGTATTGCTGTAAGCTTTCAAATGCATAGTAACCTAATCCTTCGACCATGAGGTTATGTTAATCACCATCACCGGATGGGTACTTTGATGACATCAAACACCGCTTCGTAACTGGGTGGTTATAAAGGTGTCATTGGGTATTCTGAAAGTATGTGTTGAAGCGCATGAACCAAGATTGGGATTTGTCCATCCATATGATGGATAGATATGATCTGGGCCCTCTCGGTGGAATGTCATCTAGATAGCTTGCAAGCATGTGACTGGGTCACAAGGGATGACATAACGTGGAACGAGTAAAGAGTACTTATCAGTAACGAGGTAGAACTAGGTATAGAGATACCGACGATCAAACCTCGGATAAGTAGAATATCGCGTGACAAAGGGAATTGGTTTCGTATGTTAAATGGTTCTATCGATCACGAAGTCATCGTTGAGTATGTGGGAGCCGTTATGGATCTCCAGATCCTACTGATGGTTATTGATCGGAGAGGTGTCTTCATCATGTCTATATATTCACGAACCGTAGGGTGACACACTTAAGGTTCGAAGTTGTTTTAAGTAGGTATGGAATGTGCGTTGGAAACCGAATGTTGTTCGGAGTCTCGGATTGGATCCGGGACATCACGAGGAGATCTGGAATGGTCCGGAGAATAAGATTCATATATTGGGGATCATTTTCTAAGTTAGGAAATGTTCCGGAGTGTTTGTATGGAGATTCTAGAAGGTTTCGGAATGTTCTAGAAGGTTCTAGAAGAGTTCTTGGTGTTTGCTTGAAAACCAAGAAAGGGTCAAAGGAAACCTTGTGGGGCGAGACACGGATTCATGGGGGAGGAGGACTCCTCCCCCCCTTCCCAACCCGCCGGCCATAGGAGGGGAGTCCTACTAGAACTCCCCCTCCCCAGGCGCGCCTCCCTCCTTTAAATAGAAGGGAGGGGGCGCCCCCTCCTAGCCCTCTCTCATAACAAACCCTAGTCGTCGCCTCTCTCCTCTACCTTCGCTCTGCTCCGGCTTAGGCGAAGCCCTGCAGAATTCTCTACTCCACCACCACCACCACACCGTCGTGCTGCTGGGATTCCGTGGAGAAGATCTACTACCTCTGCTGCTCGCTGGAACGGGGAGAGGAAGGTCTGCTTCGACTCCGCACGTGTGACCGACTGCGGAAGCGCTGCCGGAACGCGGCGCCGGAAGGATCGTCCACACAATCTTGAGATCGGCAAGTGATCGACTACATCAACCCCGAGATCTAATCTCGTAACGCTTTCGGTTCTACAAGGGTTAGTACAGATCTATCTCGTTGCTCATGTCTAATAGATTAGATCTTGGCTTTTATCTAGATTAGATCTGGGTTTTGTTCGTTCTTGCGATAGAATTTTTTTGTTTTCCATGCTACGAACCCATCACCCCCTCACTACTAGCGGTATACGTTTATCCAGAGGGTCACAAATTGGTTTTCTATTTGGTGCATACACATAATATATCCTCAGACATGGGAGAGTTGGATATGTCTTCGGACTTGGTGATGATATAATTTTGGTGAACATCCCGGGCATGCATACATAAAAGCAGTACATGTGGCGGTTGGATGGAGCTCTGCAAGTTATCTTCTGAAGACCGATCCATCATAGTAGGCGCAAACGTTGTGCCACCTGGGGAATCAGCTGCATCTCTTTGTTGGGTGATGACCCACAAATATAGGGCGCGTATCGCAGTATTTTCGAGGGAAGTGAAACCCAATTTATTGATTCGACACAAGGGGAGCCAAAGAATATTTATAAGCCTTAACAACTGAGTTGTCAATTCAGCTGCACCTGGAAACAATCTTGCTCACAGCAGTTTATCAGTAGCAACAGTTTTGTTGTAGGAATAGTAAAGTAACAGTAGTAGTAATGTAAAGTCAGAAGTAACAATAGCAGTAAACAGTAAGATTCGAGTGCGGTAGGCATAGGGATGGATATACGAGCGTTGCATGGACAAGACAATTCACATAGCAATCAGAACATATGGCAATTGCAGATAAATAAGATAAAGCATCCAAGTACTAGATAATCCTAGGCATGTGTTCCATATATAGTCATACATGCTCGCAATGAGAACTTGCACAACATCTTTTGTCCTGCCAGCCCGTTTGCAGCGGGGCCTCAAGGGAACTACTGGCAATTAAGGTGCTCCTTTAATAGAGCACCGGAGCAAAGCATTAACACTTCGTGAACACATGTAATCCTCACATCAAAGCCATTCCCTCCGGTTATCCCAATTTTTGTCACTTCGGGGCCATTGGTTCCGGACAACAACGTGTGTATACAACTTGCAGGTAAGACCATAAACAATACTATCATAATGAATCAATAATAAGTTCAGATCTGAAATCATGGCACTCGAGCCCTAGTGACAAGCATTAAGCATAACAAGTCGCAACAAAGTCAAAAAGTACTAATAGAATATACTAGGCACCATGCCCTAACAATCTGATGCCATTACATGAATGATCTCATCCAATCCCTACCATCCCCATAGCCTACAGCGGGGGATTACTCACTCATAGATGGGGGAAACATGGATGGTCGATGGAGAAGCGATGGTGATGATGATGGCGATGATCTCCTCCAATTCTCCGTCCCGGTAGGGTGCCAGAATGGAGTTTCTGGTGCTGTTTCGTGGAATCTGGTGGTGGCGGCGGAGCGGAACTCCTTCTGGAAAAACGTCGACCCCCCCTGAGTTTTTAGGTTAGAAGGCATCTTATAGGCGAAGAGGGAGACCGAGGGGGTGTCTGGGGCGGCTAGACCACCCCTTGGCGCGGCCAGGCCTAGCCCGCGCGGCCAGGTGGTGTGGCTGGGCCCCAACCCCACTCCGTCTCATATTCTGGCTCCGGGAGTCTTCTGGTGAAATTGGATTTTTGGCTTTTGTCTCGTCCAATTCCGAGAATATTCATTTTCTGACTTTCCTAGAACCAAAAACAATAGAAAACAGGCAGCTGGCACTGTGGCTCTTGTTAATAGGTTAGTCCAAGAAATCTTATGAAAACTACTCCAAAGTGTGGACAAAACACAAGAAAGTAGATAAAACCAAGCATGGAACATCAAAAAATATAGATACATTTGCAATTGAAGGAAATATGCCCGAGAGGCAATAATAAAGTTGTTATTATGTATTCCTTGTATATGATAGATGTTTATTTTGCATGCTATAATTGTATTGATAGGAAACATCAATACATGTGTGTTTAATAAACAAAAGGGTTCCTAGTTATGCCTCTCTTATAGACTAGCTTGTTGATTAACAAGATGATCAAGGTTTCCTGATCATGGACATTGGATGTTGTTAATAACAAGGTCACAGCATTTGTGAAATGATGTGATGAACATTCATCCGAAGTATAGCATTACGATCAAGTCATTATGTTTATATTGCTATAACATCATACAAAGTAGTCTTAGTCCTTAGACCATGAGATCATGTTAAGTGCTAACACCGGAAGAGTATCTTGATAACATCAAACGTCACACCGTAACAGGGTGACCATAAAGGTGGGTTCGGTGCTATGAAGGTGTTATGTTGAGGCTCATGGATCAAGAGTGGAATTTGTCAATCCCGATGATGGATAGATATACTCTGGGCCCTCTCGGTGATATCACATTAAGATAGCTTGCAAGCAAGTGATGTGATCACTAGAATGTTATATCACGGGAACGAGAAAAGAGTGCATGTCGGTAACGAGATCAAACTAGGTATTTGGATACCGATGATCAAATCTCAGACATGTATTATATCATGAGACAAAGGGATTAAATTGCTGACGTTAAAGGTTCTCACGATCACAGAAGTCATCGTTGAATATGCAGGAGTCAGTATGGATCTCCAGGTCCCGCTTCTGATTATTGATTTGAGAGGAGTCTCAATCATATCTGCATTATTCACGAACCATAGGGTGACACACTTAAGGGTTGCCGGACACCATTTAGGAGCACATATGTTCCAGACAAAAGGTTTGCAAAGCGCAGGAAATGTTTCGATAGAAACCAGAATTGTTTTGGGTGAAATTGCAGAAAGTGGTTCTGCATGTGATATTGAAATGTTGCAAGGGGTTTTATGTGAATGTTTGTTAATTAAAGTAATTAAAAAAATTCTGAATAAAATAAATAAAAGATTTTTATTAATTGAGAGTTGCATTTAATTTGGTGGAAATTAAATACATGTGAGTGGGATTTTGGGTGGTGGCCATGTTTATGTGAGTGGAGGTTCACCACATGAATGAAGGAGGGGAGGAGTCCCCCCCTCATGCGCCGGCTATGGGAGGGGAGGGGTCTCCCTCCCTCCTATATAAATCCCCCTCTCCCCTCTCACAAACCACACCTCCTCGTGAAGGATCTCTCTCCCCCTCTAGATATTCCCCCATGGTCTCGGATTAGCGAGATACATGTTCCCGGTGGCCTTGTGTATGGAAGGAGTTGTTGCTTCCGCTGATTCGCTGGAGCGAGGATGTGGAGGTTGTCCGGTGGCTTGAACGTGTGTGCGAGGACGGATGCGCTGCTGATTTGCGGCGCTCGGACTTCCACACGATCTTGAGATCGGCAAGCGTACGACTACATCAACCACGAGTTCCTACTCGTTAACAAAACTCATTGTCTTCGAGGGTAAGTTCTCCATGGATGTATGTCCACCCGTTGCTCTGTATCTAGTAGATAGATCTTGGCGTATAGTTCTCATCGTAGGAAATTTTTTGTTTTCTATGTTGCGGACCCAACAGTGGTATCAGATCCTGATCTATGCGTAGGTGCTTTGCACGGGTAGTACACGTATGTTTATATGTGGGCGATGATGATCATGTTATTGCATCTTCTATGTACTTTGGATATTGGTGGCATAGTGGGATGAAGCGGCCCGGACCAACCTTACATGTCATTGTACATGAGACCGGTTCCACGACTGACATGCAACTAGTTTTGCATAAGTGGCTAGCGGGTGTCTGTCTCTCCTACTATAGTCAATATCTGATTTACAACGAGTTGCTAATAACTTGGTTATCCTCGTTGTGGTTCATGTTCGTAGGTAAGACCGGTTCTATCTCTGAAAGCCCTAAGCCACGTAAAACTTGTAATTGATAAATTAGAGGCGTCTAGTTTAGATCGTTTCGAAAACGTTTCGAAAATGGCAATGCTTTTGATACCATGGGAGAATTGAAAATGATTTTCGATACCCATGCTGCCGTAGAGAGTTATAATGCTTCTGAAAAGTTCTTTAGCTGCATGATGGAAGAGAACAGCTCCGTTAGTGAGCACGTACTCAAAATGTCTGGGTACGCCGATAAGCTTGTGTCCTTGGGAATAACGATTCCCATTAACTTAGGCATACATCGTGTTCTCCAATCTCTGCCACCTAGCTACAAGAGCTTCGTGATGAACTATAATATGCAGGGCATGAAGAAGTCTCTTCCCGAGCTTCTATCAATGCTTAAGACTGCAGAAGTGGAGATTAGGAAAGAACATCAAGTGTTGATGATCAATAAGACCACCGGTTTCAAGAAGGACAAGAAAGGCAAGCAGAAGGGAAAGAAGGGCGGCAAATCTGTTGCCGCGCCTGAAAAGAAACCCCGAGCTGGCCCTAAGTCTGATACCGAGTGCTACTATTGCAAGGGGACTGGCCATTGGAAGTGCAACTGCCACAAGTATTTGGCGGACAAGAAGGCCGGCAAGGCAAACAAAGGTATATGTGATATACATGTTATTGATGTGTACTTGACTAGTACTCGCAGTAGCACCTGGGTATTTGATACGGGATCGGTTGCTAATATATGTAACTCGGTTCAGGGGCTGCGGAACAAGCGACAACTAGCAAGGGATGAGGTCACGATGCGGGTCGGCAATGGATCAAGAGTTGATGTGATCGTCGTTGGAACGCTGCCTCTCCATATGCCGTCGGGATTAGTTATAAACCTGAATAATTGTTATTTGGTGCCTGCACTGAGCATGAACATTGTATCCGGATCGTGTTTGATGCAAAGTGGTTATTCGTTTAAGTCTGAAAACAATGGTTGTTCGATTTATATGAATAATATCTTTTATGGTCATGCACTTGTGTTGAATGGTTTATTTCTGTTGGATCTCGATAGTAGTATTACGCATATTCATAATGTTGATGCTAAAAGGATTAAACTTGATAATGATATATCTGCATATATGTGGCACTGCCGTCTAGGTCATATTGGCGTTAAACGCATGAAGAAACTCCATTCTGATGGACTTTTGGAATCACTTGATTTTGAATCATTTGATACATGTGAGCCATGCCTTATGGGCAAGATGACTAGAATGCCGTTTTCCGGTTCAATGGAACGGGCGACAGATTTATTGGAAATCATACATACTGATGTGTGTGGACCAATGAGTGTGTCGGTGCGAGGTGGATATTGTTATTTTGTTACTTTCACGGATGATTTGAGTAGATACGGGTATATCTGTTTGATGAAACATAAGTTTGAAACCTTTGAAAAGTTCAAAGAATTTCAGAATGAAGTGGAAAATCATCGTAACAGAAAGATCAAATTTCTGCGGTCCGACCGTGGAGGAGAGTATCTTAGTTACGAGTTTAACACACATATGAAAGACTGTGGAATAGTTTCACAACTCACGCCTGCCGGAACACCACAACGTAATGGTGTGTCAGAACGTCGTAATCGTACTTTATTGGATATGGTTCGATCTATGATGTCTCTGACTGACTTGCCACTGTCATTTTGGGGTTATGCACTGGAAACTGCTGCATTCACTTTAAATAGGGCACCATCTAAATCCATTGAAAAGACACCGTATGAATTATGGTTTGGAAACAAACCTAAGCTGTCATTTCTTAAAGTTTGGGGATGCGATGTTTATGTGAAGAAACTTCAACCGGATAAACTCGAACCCAAAGAGGAAAAATGCGTCTTCATAGGATACCCTAAGGAAACGATTGGGTATACCTTCTATCACAGATCCGAGGGCAAGGTCTTTGTTGCCAAGAATGGATCCTTTCTTGAGAAGGAGTTTCTCGCGAAAGGTGTGAGTAGTCAGAAGGTAGAACTCGAAGAGGTTATTGAACCTTCTCTTCATGAAATGGTGAGTGGCGCAGCACCGGAAATTGTTTCGGAGTTGACTTCACCTGATGAAGAGAGCTAATGATAATAATCATGAAACTCCGAAAGAGGACACTATCGAACCTCGCAGGTCAAGCAGGACACGTGCAGCTCCTGAACTGTACGGAAATCCTGTTATAAATTTCATGATTGATGAAATAGATGACCCTACGACGTATGAAGAAGCGATGATGAGCCCGGATTCCAACAAATGGCTAGAAGCCATGAAATCCGAGATGGAATCCATGTACGAAAACCAGGTTTGGACCTTGGTGGACTTACCTCACGATCGAAAGGCCGTTGAGAATAAATGGATTTTCAAAAGAAAAACTCATGCTGATGGTAATGTAACCATCTATAAGGCTCGACTTGTCGCAAAGGGGTTTCGACAAATTCAAGGAGTTGACTACGATGAGACATTCTCTCCCGTAGCGATGCTTAAGTCGGTTAGGATTATGTTAGCAATTGCTGCATATTTCGATTATGAAATATGACAGATGGATGTCAAAACTGCGTTCCTCAATGGTAATATTGAATAAGAGTTGTATATGATACAACCTAAGGGTTTTGTCGATCCTAAGGATGCTGATAAGGTGTGCAAACTTCAGCGATCCATCTATGGACTGAAGCAAGCATCCCGGAGTTGGAATCTCCGCTTTGATGAGGTGATCAAAGAGTTTGGATTTGTCCAAACTTATGGAGAGGCTTGTATTTACAAGAAAGTGAGTGGGAGCAATGTGGCATTTCTGATATTATATGTGGATGACATATTATTGATTGGAAATGATATAGATCTTTTAAATAGTGTTAAAAGTTATCTAAACAGCAAATTTTCGATGAAGGACCTTGGTGAAGCTTCATATATATTAGGCATTAAAATCTATAGAGATAGATCAAGACGCCTAATTGGGCTATCGCAGAGTACATACCTTGATAAGATATTAAAGAAGTTTAATATGGACGGAAGTAAGAAGGGGTACTTACCTATGTTGCAAGGCAAGACATTGAATAAGACTCAAAGTTCGTCTACGACGGAAGAAAGAGAGATAATGGATAAGATCCCCTATGCCTCAGCCATAGGCTCTATAATGTATGCCATGCTATGTACAAGACCGGATGTGGCACATGCTATTAGTTTGACTAGTAGGTACCAATCTGATCCTGGTTCGGAACACTGGATAGCGGTCAAGAATATCCTTAAGTACTTGAGAAGAACTAAGGATATGTTTCTTGTATACGGAGGTGAAGAAGAGCTAGTCGCTAAGTGTTATGTCAATGCTAGCTTTGACACTGATCCGGATGACTCTAAATCTCAATCCGGATACGTATTTCTCTTGAACGGAGCAGTAATTAGTTGGAGGAGCTCCAAACAACCTGTGGTGGCTGGATCAACGACGGAGGCGGAATATGTTGCTGCTTCAGAAGCGGCGCAGGAAGAGGTTTGGATGAAGGAGTTCATAACGGAACTAGGTGTGGTTCCTAGTGCGTTGGACCCAATGGTGATCTATTGTGACAATAATGGAGCCATAGCCAACGCCAAGGAACCAAGGTCTCACAAGAATTCCAAGCATATTAAGCGCCGGTTTCACTCCATCCGCGAGCATGTCAAGGATGGAGATATAAAGATTTGTAAAGTGCACACGGACCTGAATGTAGCAGATCCGTTGACTAAAGTATTCCCTAGGGCAAAACATGATCAACACTAGAACTCCATGGGTGTTAGATTTATCACTATATAAACTAGATTATTGTCTCTAGTGCAAGTGGGAGACTGAAGGAAATATGCCCTGAGAGGCAATAATAAAGTTGTTATTATGTATTCCTTGTATATGATAGATGTTTATTCTGCATGCTATAATTGTATTCATAGGAAACATCAATACATGTGTGTTTAATAAACAAAAGGGTTCCTAGTTATGCCTCTCTTATAGACTAGCTTGTTGATTAACAAGATGATCAAGGTTTCCTGATCATGGACATTGGATGTTGTTAATAACAAGGTCACGACATTTGTGAAATGATGTGATGAACATTCATCCGAAGTATAGCATTATGATCAAGTCATTATGTTTATATTGCTATAACATCATACAAAGTAGTCTTAGTCCTTAGACCATGAGATCATGTTAAGTGCTAACACCGGAAGAGTATCTTGATAACATCAAACGTCACACCGTAACAGGGTGACCATAAAGGTGGGTTCAGTGCTATGAAGGTGTTATGTTGAGGCTCATGGATCAAGAGTGGAATTTTTCAATCCCGATGACAGATAGATATACTCTGGGCCCTCTCGGTGATATCACATTAAGATAGCTTGCAAGCAAGTGATGTGATGTGATCACTAGAATGTTATATCACGGAACGAGAAAAGAGTGCATGTCGGTAACGAGATCAAACTAGGTATTTGGATACCGATGATCGAATATTGGACATGTATTATATCATGAGACAAAGGGATTAAATTGCTGACGTTAAAGGTTCTCACGATCACAGAAGTCATCGTTGAATATGCAGGAGTCAGTATGGATCTCCAGGTCCTGCTTCTGATTATTGATCTGAGAGGAGTCTAAATCATGTCTGGATTATTCGCGAACCGTAGGGTGACACACTTAAGGGTTGCCGGACACCATTTAGGAGCACATATGTTCCAGACAAAATGTTTGCAAAGCGCAGAAAATGTTTCGATAGAAACCGGAATTGTTTCGGGTGAAATTGCAGAAAGTGGTTCTGCATGTGATATTGAAATGTTGCAAGGGGTTTTATGTGAATGTTTGTTAATTAAAGTAATTAACAAAATTCTGAATAAAATAAATAAAAGAGTTTTATTAATTGAGAGTTCCATTTAATTTGGTGGAAATTAAATACATGTGAGTGGTATTTTGGGTGGAGGCCATGTTTATGTGAGTGGAGGTTCACCACATGAATGAAGGAGGGGAGGAGTCCCCCCTAATGCGCCAGCTATGGGAGGGGAGGGGTCTCCCTCCCTCCTATATAAAGTCCCCCTCTCCCCTCTCACAAACCACACCTCCTCGTGAAGGATCTCTCTCCCCCTCTAGATATTCCCCCATGGTCTCGGATTAGCGAGATACATGTTCCCGGTGGCCTTGCGTCTAGAAGGAGTTGTTGCTTCTGCTGATTCGCTAGAGCGAGGAGGTGGAGGTTGTCCGGTGGCTTGAACGTGTGTGCGAGGACGGATGCGCTGCTGATTTGTGGCGCTCGGACTTCCACACGATCTTGAGATCGGCAAGCGTACGACTACATCAACCACGAGTTCCTACTCGTTAACAAAACTCGTTGTCTTCAAGGGTAAGTTCTCCATGGATGTATGTCCACCCGTTGCTCTATATCTAGTAGATAGATCTTGGCGTATAGTTCTCATCGTAGGTAAGTGATAAAAAGAAAGAATAATTTTTGAGGTGACATGCACCATCATAAACTTGATCAAAGTATTTGTAAAACATTCGAGGCTAGGATCATAGTACTTCAATCAGAACATGAAAGACAAAGTTCTAGCAATAAGACAAAGAAACTATGATGCAACATGAAAAGGCACAAACAGAAGATTCATGAATAACAATGCTTTGCAAGACGTTTGTTTGTTTCACATAAAGAAAACATAGCATAGTGGTATTTAGCTTGTCCCTCATAGAGTAGCAAATATAAATGCATAGGACACCTTCAAAGTTCATAAGAGTGACTAGATACAAATAGTTTAAAACAAGCAATCTCAAGGTATGCATCAATCAATAAGTCTTGGGACAATGCACATAGAACTAAGAATGGCCACTATGCTCTCAAAGTAGGTGCATAAAGATAGAAGGTGGAGACTCAATATATATGTGGAAGAAAGGCCTTCATAGAATGAAGTAGGGATTCAAGTTTCATAAAGAGCTTCCAAAAATTATGGTACTTATAGCTTTCATCTGTCATTGTCCCTATCATAAGCATCTTGAAGGTGATTAAGGTTAAAGTGACACAACTAAGAGGATATACTTGACAAGTTATAAACCGAAATCTCATGCCCCTTACTTACGAATACCGAACCTCATGCTACTCAACTTTAGTCACGAGTAAGCTCTTGTCATTGTAAGTACAAGTGTATCATAAAGAACCGCCAACGGGGTACCCCTTGCACATGATACAGGAGATATCCCATAATCAAAATGACAAGGCAAGCAGACAATGAGCATCTCAGCGATCTTTTTATTTGCTATTTGCATAGGTTTTTATTGAGGATGCTTCATAGAGTGCTCATTATGGTGATGTTGCAAGTTTCCACCATGATTAGGCATGACTTAGGCTAGCGACCCAGGAGTTTCTATAACACACATACAAACTCCATGATCTTACAAGTTCCACTTTTATTTCACACCACCGGGATCCATAAGCAAAAGAACATGATAGCAACGGGGTACAAAGTACAAGTGCAATGTTGAAAGCGTTCCCCATGATACATGGTTCTGCTAATTTCAACTTATAAAGTGCAAGCATATACGCAAGAAAGAAGGACCCAATGGTTCAAGTGTATTAAGGGCAAAAAAGTAAAGTGTGCCATCAAGTTCATGAGAGCTTTAATCACTAGTTTTCTCATAACAAGTTTAATTCACAAGGTAGATAAAAACATGAATATACTTGGAATAGCATATGCTAATTGGTAGGTATGGTGGACTCTTTGGAATAACTTGGTTTAAGGAGTTGGATGCATGAGTGGAACTCATACTTGGTTGTGGAGGCTAGCAAAAGATTGGGAGCGACAAACTAAGAGAGCAATAATGGCCATAATCATGCAGAGCAACAAAACATCATTGATCAAAGCATAAAGTGATACTACAAGTTGAAAACTAAAGGATCATAAAGTCTATGGTGACTTGAGATAGTCATAACATGGTGTGAGCATGCGCCAAGTCAACCCAAATAAAGCATCAAAGGAGAATACCACAATACTATGCTTTAATATGCTAAAACAACCCATGATTCATTCAAGGCACATTAAGCAATCTAATTTTTTTATAACAAGTCATGCTACAACAAAGAATACTAAGCATAAAGCCAAAACAATATCAAGCATGGCATGACAAAGCATAGGCTACAGTCAAAAGCAAACTCCCTTTACCACTTAAGCATGAGCTTTCCTACTCTTTTCCAAACCAAACCAAACTATTTGAAAACCAATGTATGAAAGAGGAGGTCCAACTAATTTATTCAGCAAACAAAGAAAACCAAGCAAGCGAAAAACCAAAACAAAAACGAAAAAGAAGACGCTCCAAGAACAACACAACTGTGCATGAATCAATAAAAATGAAGTGTTTGGAAGAAACCTGGAATTTTTTATTGATGAAGAAGGGGATGCCTTGGGCATCCCCAAGCTTTGACGCTTGTATTTCGTGGATATTTCTTGGGGTGACACGCGTGGCATCCCCAAGCTTGAGCTTTAGTCCTTCCTTCATCTCATTACTCATTCCTCCCATACACCTGAAATTTTTCCTTCATACAAAACTTCACACAATCTTTATTAGCAACATAAGTGCACTCAAGATAATAAGTCTTTGGGTTCAGTTCCAACACCAATAAAACTTCCATTAAAACACAAGCTACTGTAGCACTTCCCTCAAAGAGCTCAATTCCCCAAAAGAACTCAAAAAGGAACCAGCAAGAAGCAAATGCAAATAATGGCATAAACCTATCAAAACAGACCAGCAGGTAAAGGCGAATTTTTTCGAAGACCTTCTGTTGCTCAAATCAAAAAGTGTTGAACTAATGAAAGTTAGATAACAACCTGGGGCAGAAGCACAAAACTTCACTCCTTAAAAGGACGTACAAAGATTTTACACGAATTTTTACGGTGAAGCACAGAAATCTGTTTTGGGACAACAACTTTCCCAATCATTACTTCTCTCTCCTTAGAGGTTACTGTTGGCACAAAAAGCAAATAAAAAGGATAAGGAGCGGTTATTACTGAAGTAATAACTTCCAAGACTCATCTAAAACTTTTGGGTTATCTCCCAATAAGTACTTTTCTTTAACGCCTTTAAGTTAGGCATGATAGTTTGAGAGGATGCTCACATAAGAAATATGAATTGAAGTAAAAGAGAGCATCAAGAAGCAAATTCAAAACACATTTAAGTCTAACCCACTTACTATGCATAGGAATCTTGCATGCAAATAAATTTGCAAAGAACAAAGTGACAGGCATAGGAAGATAAAACAAGAGTAACTTCAAAACTTTCACCACATAGAGAGGTGTTTCAATACCATGAAAACTTCTACAACCATATTTTCCTCTCTCATAATAATTTGCAGTAGCCTCATGAATAAACTCAACAATATAACTGTCACATAAAGCATGCTTTTCATGATCTACAAACACATAATTTTTATCAAGGTCAAAAATAGTGGGATTAAAACCTTCAATCCCACTTTTAACAATTTTATAACACGATGACTGATCATTCAATATAGGACCATCGTCTAGAGATTTATCATAAACAATTTCTAAGCAAAACTCTTTAGTACCATGCATCTCGAGGTTAGGCACAAATAAAGGATTATCACAGATAGCATGAGCATAACATTTATCCTCCTTTGGTAAGCATGGGGGACAATCAAATAATGTAAGGGATAAAGAGTTACTCTCATTAGAAGGCAGGCATGGGTAGCTAATCCATTCTTCCTCCTTTTGTTCATCACTCTCCTCCTCTTTTTCATCTAATGAGCTTTCAGGTTCATCAATTTCTTCTTCCATAAGATCCTGCAAGGCATTAGTCTCTTCCATTTATGGAAAGCATCTATTAATATATTCAAGAATATAGCCATTTTCTTCCTTGTAATTATCAAAGCAAAATTTAAGTATATCATAAACCTCATATTTATAAGGTGAATCATCAATATTTTCAAGCAAACTAGCAAGTTCAAATGCACCCTTCCAAGCAATAAATTCTTTAATTTGTTCCACATCATAAAAGTCATAATTTCCTTTAACATAAGAAGATATGGTAACATTATCATTATACTCACATTGAAAAGGGAGGTGTTTATACCTCTTACAACAACAAGATTTATCAAAGCAATAAGTAACATTATAAGTAGAGCACACATTTATAGCAATGGTATACAATTTATCAATTTGTTCCCATAAGTGTTTCCCTTTTTGTGACAAGCGGTGTTCCTTATAATAATATTTTTGTTCTTCCGTGAACCCACCTTGCCAATAAGATTCAGTTTCAAAGAAACCAACCATTGATAGAAAGCATGATAAAGCAAGACAATAACAAACCAACAAAAATAACAACTAGAGTAAGAACTATTTTTTTGTATTTTTGATAAAGAAACAAGAAAACAAGACGGAAATAAACTAAGCTTGAACAATAGTGATTCCAAGTGGACTTGATAAATAAAGCTATGCTCCCCGACAATGGCGCCAGAAAATAGTCTTGATGACCCACAAGTATTGGGAGTGTATCGCAGTATTTTCGAGGGAAGCGAAACCCAATTTATTGATTCGACACAAGGGGAGCCAAAGAATATTTATAAGCCTTAACAACTGAGTTGTCAATTCAGCTACACCTGGAAACAATCTTGCTCACAACAGTTTATCAGTAGCAACAGTTTTGTAGTAGGAATAGTAAAGTAACAACAGTAGTAATGTAAAGACAACAGTAACAATAGCAGTAAACAATAGGATTCGAGTGCGGTAGGCATAGGGATGGATGGACGGACGTTGCATGGACAAGACAATTCACATAGCAATCAGAACATAGGGCAATTGCAGATAAATAAGATAAAGCATCCAAGTACTAGATAATCCTAGGCATGTGTTCCATATATAGTCATACGTGCTCGCAATGAGAACTTGCACAACATGTTTTGTCCTGCCAGCCCATTTGCAGCGGGGCCTCAAGGGAATTACTAGAAATTAAGGTGCTCCTTTTAATAGAGCACCGGAGCAAAGCATTAACACTCCGTGAACACATGTAATCCTCACATCAAAGCCATTCCCTCCGGTTATCCCGATTTTTGTCACTTCGGGGCCATTGGTTCTGGACAACAACGTGTGTATACAACTTGCAGGTAAGACCATAAACAATACTATCATAATGAATCAATAACAAGTTCAGATCTGAAATCATGGCACTCGGGCCCTAGTGACAAGCATTAAGCATAACAAGTTGCAACAAAGTCAAAAAGTACTAATAGAAGATACTAGCCACCATGCCCTAACAATCTGATGCCATTACATGAACGATCTCATCCAATCCCTACCATCCCCATAGCCTACAGCAGGGGATTACTTACTCATAGATGGGGGAAACATGGATGGTCGATGGAGAAGCGATGGTGATGATGATGGCGATGATCTCCTCCAATTCTCCATCCCAGCAGGATGCCAGAATGGAGTTTCTAGTGCTGTTTCGTGGAATCTGGTGGTGGCGGCGGAGCGGAACTCCTTGTGGAAAAACGTCGACCCTCCCCTGAGTTTTTAGGTCAGAAGGCATCTTATAGGGAAAGAGGGAGACTGAGGGGGTGTCTAAGGCGGCCAGACCACCCCTGGTGCGGCCAGGCCCAGCCCGTGCAGCCAGGTGGTGTGGCTGGACCCCAGCCCCACTCCGTCTCATATTCTGGCTCCGGGAGTCTTCTGGTGAAATGGGATTTTTGGCTTTTTTCCCGTCCAATTCCGAGAATATTCATTTTCTGACTTTCCTGGAACCAAAAACAGCAGAAAACAGGCAGCTGGCACTGTGGGTCTTGTTAATAGGTTAGTCCAAGAAATCATATGAAAAGTACTCCAAAGTGTGGAAAAAACACAAGAAAGTAGATAAAACCAAGCATGGAACATCAAAAATTATAGATACATTTGCAATGTATCATTGGGTTCGCAGCATAGAAAACAAAAAATTTCCTACGATGGGAACTATACGCCAAGATCTATCTACTAGATACAAGCAACGGGTGGATATACATCCTTAGAGAACTTACCCTCGAAGACAACAAAGCTTTGTTAACGAGCTGGAACTCGTGGATGATGTGGTCGTATGCTTGCTGATCTCAAGATCATGTGGAAGTCCTAGCGCCACAAATCAGCAACGCATCCGTCCTATCACACACGTTCAGGCCACCGAACAACCTCCACCTCCTCGCTCTAGTGAATCAGCGGAAGCAGCAACTCCTTCCAGACGAAATGCCACCGGGAACATGTATCTCGCTAATCCGAGACCATGGGGGAATATATCTAGAGGGGGAGAGAGATCCTTCACGAGGAGGTGTGCTTTGTGAGGGAGGATAGGGGGCCTTTTATAGGAGAGGGGGGCTCCTCCCCTCCCATGGTCGGCGCCCATGGGGGGTGCCCCCACCTCTTCCTCATTCATGTGGTGGAAGCTCCACTCACATCAATTTAGCCTCCACCCAAAGTTCCACTCACATGCATTAAATTTCCACCAAATTTAATGCAACTCTCATTTAATAAAACTCTTTTATTTATTTTATTCAGAATTTTTTTAATTACTTGAATTAACAAACATTCACATAAAACCCCTCATAACATTTCAATATCACATGCAGAACCAGTTTCTGCAATTTCACCCAAAACAATTCTGGTTTCCATCGAAATAATTCCAGCGCTTTGTAATTCTTTCGTCTGAAACATATGTGCTCCAAAATGGTGTTTGGCAACCCTTAAGTGTGTCACCCTATGGTTCGCGAATAATGCAGACATGATTGAGACTCCTCTCAAATCAATAATCAGAAGCGGGACCTAGAGATCCATTCTGACTCCTGCATATTCAACGATGACTTCTGTGATCGTGAGAACCTTTAACGCTAGTAATTTAATCCCTCTGTCTCGCGATATATTACATGTCCGAGATTCATTCGTCGGCATCCAAATACCTTGTTTGATCTCATTACTGACATGCACTCTTTTCTTGTTCCCGTGATATAACATTCTAGTGATCACATCACTAGCTTGCAAGCTATCTTAATGTGATATCACCGAGAGGGCCCAGAGTATATCTATCCGTCATCGGGATTGAAAAATTCCACTCTTGATCCATGAGCCTCAACATAACATCTTCGGAGTATCTGAACCCACCTTTATAGTCACCGTTTATCAGTGTGACGTTTGATGTTATCAAGTTACTCTTCCGATGTTAGCAATTGACATGATCTCATGGTCTAAGGACTAAGATTACTTCGTATGATGTTATAGAAATATAAACATAATGACTTTGATCGTAATGCTATACTTTGGATGAATGTTCATCACATCATTTCACAAATGTTGTGACCTCATTATTAACAACATCCAATGTCCATGATCAGGAAACCTTGATCATCTTGTTAATCAACGAGCTAGTCTATAAGAGAGGCATAACTAGGAACCTTTTATTTGTTTATTAAACACACATGTATTGATGTTTTCAATCAATACAATTATAGCATGCAAAATAAACATCTATCATATACAAGGAATACATAATAACAACTTTATTATTGCCTCTCAGGGCATATTTCCTTCAGTCTCCCACTTCCACTAGAGACAATAATCTAGTTCACACAGTGATAAATCTAACACCCATGGAGTTCTGGTGTTGATCATGTTTTTCCCTAGGCAGAACTTTAGTCAATGGATCTACTACATTTAGGTCCGTGTGTACTTTACAAATCTGTATATCTCCATCCTTGACATGTTCGCGGATGGAGTGAAACCGGCGCTTAATATGCTTGGAATTCTTGTGAGACCTTGGTTACTTGGCGTTGGCTATGGCTCCATTGTTGTCACAATAGATCACCATTGGGTCCAATGCACTAGGAACCACACCTAGTTCCGTTATGAAATCCTTCATCCAAACCGCTTTCTGCGCCGCTTCTAAAGCAGCAACATATTCCGCCTCCGTTGTTGATACAGCCACCACAAGTTGTTTGGAACTCCTCCAACTAACTGTTTCTCCGTTCAAGAGAAATACATATCCGGATTGAGACTTAGAGTCATCCGGATCGGCAACGGATCGACGTCAAAGCTAGCATCAACATAACACTTAGCGACTAGCTCTTCTTCACCTCTGTATACAAGAAACATATCCTTAGTTCTTCTTAAGTACTTAAGGATATTCTTGACCACTATCCAGTGTTCTGGACCTGGATCAGATTGGTACCTACTAGTCAAACTAATAGCATGTGCCACATCCGGTCTTGTACATAGCATGGCGTACATTATAGAGCCTATGGCTGAGGCATAGGGGGTCTTATCCATTATCTCTCTTTCTTCCGCTGTAGGCGGACTTTGAGTCTTACTCAATGTCTTGCCTTGCAACATAGGTAAGAACCCCTTCTTACTTCCGTCCATATTAAACTTCTTTAATATCTTATCAAGGTATGTACTTTGCGATAGCCCAATTAGGCGTCTTGATCTATCTCTATAGATTTTAATACCTAATATATATGAAGCTTCACCAAGGTCCTTCATCAAAAATTTGCTGTTTAGATAACTTTTAACACTATTTAAAAGATCTATATCATTTCTAATCAATAATATGTCATCCACATATAATATCAAAAATGCCACATTGCTCCCACTCACTTTCTTGTAAATACAAGCCTCTCCATAAGTTTGGACAAATCCAAACTCTTTGATCACCTCATCAAAGCAGAGATTCCAACTCCGGGATGCTTGCTTTAGTCCATAGATGGATCACTGAAGCTTGCATACCTTATCGGCATCCTTAGGATCGACAAAACCCTGAGGTTGTATCATATACAACTCTTCTTCAATATTACCATTGAGGAACGCAGTTTTGACATCCATCTGCCATATTTCATAATCAAAATATGCAGCAATTACTAACATAATCCTAACCGACTTTAGCATCGCTATGGGAGAGAATGTATCATCGTAGTTAACTCCTTGAATTTGTCGAAACCCTTTTGCGACAAGTCGATCTTTATAGATGGTCACATTACCATCAACATCAATTTTTCCTTTGAAAATCCATTTATTCTCAACGGCCTTTCGATCGTGAGGTAAGTCCACCAAGGTCCAAACCTAGTTTTTGTACATGGATTCCATCTCGGATTTCATGGCTTCTAGCCATTTGTTGGAATCCGGGCTCATCATCGCTTCTTCATACGTCGTAGGGTCATCTATTTCATCAATCATGAAATTTATAACAGGATTTCCGTACAGTTCAGGAGCTGCACGTGTCCTGCTTGACCTGCGAGGTTCAATAGTGTCCTCTTTCGTAGTTTCATGATTATTATCATTAGCTCTCTTCCTCAGGTGAAGTCAAATCCGAAACAATTTCCGGTGCTGCGCCACTCACCATTTCATGAAGAGAAGGTTCAATAACCTCTTCGAGTTCTACCTTCCGACTACTCACACCTTTCGCGAGAAACTCCTTCTCAAGAAAGGATCCATTCTTGGCAACAAAAATCTTGCCCTCGGATCTTTGATAGAAGGTATACCCAATCGTTTCTTTAGGGTATCCTATGAAGACGCATTTTCCGCTTTGGGTTTGAGTTTGTCCAGCTGAAGTTTCTTCACATAAACATCGCATCCCCAAACTTTAAGAAATGACAACTTAGGTTTGTTTCCAAACCATAATTCATACGGTGTCGATTCAACGGATTTAGATGGTGCCCGATTTAAAGTGAATGCAGCGATTTCTAGTGCATAACCCCAAAATGACAGTGGCAAGTCAGTCAGAGACATCATAGATCGAACCATATCCAATAAAGTACGATTACGACGTTCTGACACACCATTACATTGTGGTGTTCTGGTAGGCGTGAGTTGTGAAACTATTCCATGGTCTTTCATATGTGTGCTAAACTCATAACTAAGATACTCTCCTCCAGGGTCGAACCGCAGAAATTTGATCTTTTTGTTACGATGATTTTCCACTTTGTTCTGAAATTCTTTGAACTTTTCAAAGGTTTCAGACTTATGTTTCATCAAATAGATATACCCGTATCTACTCAAATCATCCGTGAGAGTAACAAAATAACGATATTCACCTCGCGCTGACACACTCATTGGTCCATATACATCAGTATGTATGATTTCCAATAAATCTGTCGCCCGTTCCATTGAACCGGAAAACGGCATTCTAGTCATCTTGCCCATAAGGCATGGCTCACATGTGTCAAATGATTCAAAATCAAGTGATTCCAAAAGTCCATCAGAATGGAGTTTCTTCATGCGTTTAACGCCAGTATGACCTAGACGGCAGTGCCACATATATGCAGATATATCATTATCAAGTTTAATCCTTTTAGCATCAACATTATGAATATGCATAATACTACTATCGAGATCCAACAGAAATAAACCATTCATCACAGGTGCATGACCATAAAAGATATCATTCAACCACTTCGCATCAAAGACGATCCAGATATAATGTTCATGCTCAGTGCAGGCACCAAATAACAATTATTTAGATTTATCACTAATCCCGATGGCATATGGAGAGGCAGCGTTTTGACGGCAATCACATCAACTCTTGATTCATTGCTGACCCGCATCGTGACCTCATCCCTTGCTAGCTATCGCTTGTTCCACAGCCCTTGAATCGAGTTACATATATTGGCAACCGATCCCGTATCAAATACCTAGGTGCTACTGCGAGTACTAGTCAAGTACACATAAATAACATGTATATCACATATACCTTTGTTTGCCTTGCCGACCTTCTTGTCTGCCAAATACTTGGGGCAGTTGCGCTTCCAATGGCTAGTCCCCTTGCAATAGTAGCACTCGGTATCAGACTTAGGGCCAGCTCGGGATTTCTTTTCAGGTGCGGCAACAGATTTGTCGCCCTTCTTTCCCTTTTGTTTGCCTTTCTTGTATTTCTTGAAACCGGTGGTGACATGGGTATACCCTACAGGTACTCAAGCTTGCTATATACGGCCTAAATACAGTGGAAGCCCACGGTGTCGCCAAGGCCAAAATGGAGAACCCGAGTAACCTACGGACTCTCGATTGCTTCCGGAACAAAGAGAAGCTAAAGATAGAAAGTTTAAAGGGAGAACCCTAATCTGTAACCGACTCGATCTGCTACCCGAGACCTAGAATATCTATATAAAGGCTAGGAGGGGGCGGCAAGGAGGACACACGCAACCCTAGTTTCCACAACCCTCGCCAGATTGCATCTGCGCACCATTGTAATCCTCGATTCCTTCAATAATTCCACGAGCAGACAAGCAGGAGTAGGGACCTCTGCGAGGCCTAAACCTGGGTAAATCTTCGAGTCCCCTGTGTGCTTGTTTGCTAGCTAATAGATGTCTCCAGCGCTCCCTCCTTCTCCAAAACCTAAGTCCATAACAATGGGCATTGATGAGTTAAACCCTCGTCAATTGGCACTGTCTGTGGGAATTGGGAGTGTTGATGTTGTGGATTCTTTGGCCCCATCAACTGCGATCTACAACTCCGCAACAGCGGAGATTCGCCAGTTCTTCGGCGCGTTCGACTTCACCGTCCACACGTAGGCCACTCGTTCGGCTTTCGAGTCCGTGGGCGATGGAATCAGCCTGGCGATCGGGAGCTTCCGCTTCCAAGTTGGTTAGATGGGCATGCTTCGCATGCCTGACCAGCCGATGACACCATCGATTGCTCTAGCATCGTGGTTCCCTCCGCCGATTAACACCCTCAGTGAGCTCAATGCCTCGACAATAGTCGAGAATACGGTCAGCGACAATAGTCACGAATCCAATCTAGGCGATCTGGCAACCGAAGATGGAGCCTACGGCTCCAGATCTGAAAGTTGTGGGAGCAGCAGCTTCCCCAACCACTTCATGTGTGTCGTCATCAACGCGGGCGATCCCACCGCCAACCGCGACAACACAGGCAATGGAGGCAATGAAACCAACCCACCAAACGGTGGTATACCCAATGGCGGACCACCGCCAAACGGCAGCCCAACCAACAGCGCCCCCGTCAACAACGGAGCGGTAGTCGAACCTCCAACTATGATAAACAAGCAAACTGGCGAATGCGTCGTGATCAGGCTCAACGACCTTGAGTGGGCTTGTTGCCGAGAAGCCCTACGAGGCCACCCTCTACCCTTCAGCTCCCCGCAAGAACTGCTGATGGATTACCATTGGCTCCTAAAAGAGGAATACAAGCGCCAACTACAAACAATGGCGCAACTCGAGGCGCGAAAAAGGCAGCTGATGAATCAAGCCTCCGACGAGCTGGGCTCTCCTCCCATGGAGGATCCTCCTCTAAGTGCAACGAGTACATCGCCAACAAGAGGCGATCTCGACTCGCCCACCTCACTGAACAAGAACGTGTAGAAGTCGCCAAAGTCCTCGACTTCGGCTCCATGACGGTGGATACACGTGGCAACGTGCTCCCAAAAACACCGCAAGCTGCGGTAACGGTGGCCACCATGTACCTCCTCAACAACCAGCCGCCAGCTGGAGACCCTCGAGCTGTCGTCCACCGATCTACGATCGCAGGCTTGGGGTTAATCGAGGCCGCCCTCTATAAAGAGCCAGCACCAAAACCGAAGAAAGGCAAGGCTCTGGCAAAGCACTACTCCTCGCCTTCATCTAGCGACGATAGTCACGATCTGTCTCGACGTCGCTGCTCCCGGCAACACGACCACGACTATGATGCGCGCGATGACCTCATGCAGCGCAAAATTGACAAATCAAGGGCGCGACGTGCCCGATCGACTGACTCAGAAGACCAAGATGTGGAGCTCTATGGCGCTAGATGCTTCAGCAGAGCCATCAGGCAAAAGCGAATGCCCAAGGGGTTTAAGCTCCCATCAGAGAACCCAAAGTTCGATGGTCTGCAGGACCCGAAAATCTGGTTAGAGGACCATATCTCCTCTGCTAGGCTCCACGGCGGGAGTCGAAGCACGGTCATGCAATGCCTGCAGCTACAGCTGTAGGGCGCTGCCCGAGCATGGCTCAACAACCTCCCATGTGGATCCATTCGCAGTTGGGAAGAGCTGGTCTACAGCTTTGTGTGCAACTTCAAGGGCACCTACAAAAGGCCCGCATCAATCGAAGAGCTGAGATGCTGCCAGCAAAGGTCGGGTGAGTCGCTACGCTCATACATCCAGAGGTGGAAAACCACACAAGTATGGCAGCGCCGCACTCGCGATGAGGCACCTGCAACATCCATCGAAGACAAGCTGGCCGGGCCATGCACTGTGCACTTCTACATCGACAAGCACGATGGAAAAAAGAAGTCCAGCCACCTCCTCAAGGATTGCCGCGAGTTCCTCAAACTACATGAGGGTCTGGCTCGGATGAATCGCAACGCAATCGATAGGGGCTACGGAGCCGCCCCAGGAGCTATGGCACATGGAGCTCCTCCACCACCACCTGGACCACCGCCAAACGCAGCTGCCGCCGACCAACATCACGGAGGCGAGCCGTACCCGCGTGCCATGGGCACCATGATGATCCAAAAGGGTCGCCCCTCCAACGGGGTGCAAAAGGCCATCACTCACCAAGTCAATCTGGCGACAAACTCGCCACCATCTACCACCGAGTACCTCAGTGGAAGTGATTCCTGCATCACCTTCGATAAGCGCGACCACCCGTGTCAAGTACCTCGTCCAGGCCACTGTCCCCTCGTACTCGAGGCACAAATTGGAGGCTTTGACATGAGCCGCGTCTTCATGGACGGCGGAAGCGGCATCAACCTTATATTCGCGAGTACCTTGTGAGCAATGAGGATCCCTCTGACTTGCTTAGAGGCCTTAGACACAACATTCCATGGCATCTTCCTAGGCAAGGGTGTATATCCCCTTGGCAAAATCAACCTCGACGTCATCTTCGGCACGCTGAAAAACTTTCGGCGCGAGCGCATCGACTTCGAAGTCGTCGACTGGCCCTCACAGTACCACTGCATCCTCGGATGTGTCGCGTTCGCTAGGTTCATGGCGGTGCCGCACTATGCCTACCTGCAGATGAAAATGCCAGGCCCTAATGGCATCATCATAATCAACGGGAGCTTCGAGAGGTCTGACAGTTGTGACAGGGAATTCAACAGAATTTCCAAGTCCTTCGGCATGCAGGAAGAACTGGCGAGACTAAAGGAGTCGACAGACAACAGTCTGCCTCCCCTGAGCTGGCCAAGTTCACCCGACCTATCCTTCGACTCATCAGTGCACACGAAGAAAGTTCAGGTCCACCCATCGGATCCCGCCAAGACGGCCCTCATCGCCAACAACTTGAGTCCCACATAGGAACTCGCGCTCGTTGAATTCCTCCGTGAGCACTGGGAAATCTTCGCCTGGTGTCCAGCGGACATGCCAGGAGTTCCCAGGGAATTCACCGAGCACGCACTCAACGTCAACCCAGACGCAAGGCCAGTCAAGCAAACAATTCGGCGACTGTCTGAACAAGGAGCAAAGGCAGTCGGAATGGAGATCAACAGACTCCTCGACACCAAATTCATACGCAAGATCAAGGAAAGCACTTGGCTTGACAACACGGTGCTAGTACCAAAAAAGGATACGGATATCCTGCGGATGTGCGTGGACTTCACCTCTTTGAATAAGCACTGCCCGAAGGACCACTTTCCGCTACCGCGAATCGACCAGATCATCGACTCCACCACGGGATGCGAGCGCCTTTGCTTCCTCGACGCCTACTCAGGCTACAACCAGATTCGAATGAAGGAGGAAGATCAAGAAAAAACGGCGTTTACAACGCCTTTTGGTGTGTTCTGCTACAACACAATGCCCTTCGGGCTGAAGAACGCAGGAGCCACCTACCAGCGGTGCATGCAGGCTTGCCTCAAGAACCAACTTGGTCGCAACATCCAAGTCTATGTTGACGACATAGTAATCAAGACCAAAGAGGAAGCTTCACTAATCGACGATTTGCACGAAACCTTCGCCAACCTCGACCGCTACCGGATCAAGCTCAACCTAGACAAATGCGCCTTCGGCGTACCATCTGGGCAACTACTCGGGTATCTTATCTCCGCAAGAGGATTCAAGGCAAACCCGAAGAAAATAAAAGCCATACTGGCCATGGAGAAGCCGAAAATATAAGAGGTGTCCAGCAGCTGGCTGGGCGAATCGTGGCGCTCAGTCGATTCATCAGTAGAATGGGCGAAAAAGGCACTGCCTTTCTACCAACTCCTCCGCAAAGCTGACAAGTTCGAATGGACCAACGAGGCACAGGAAGCATTTGAAGACCTCAAGCGCCTACTGTCCACCTCACCAGTCCTAGTGACCTCACGCGAAAGGGAACCACTGTTGCTATACATCTCCGCCACCAACCAGGTGGTCAGCACGGTGCTCATGGTGGAACGAGCCGAAGAAAACAAGGTCCACGAAGTACAGCGCCCAGTCTACTACCTCAGCGAGGTGCTTACGCCAACAAAACAACGGTACCCGCACTACCAAAAACTAGCGTACGGCGTCTTCATGATAGCCCGGCGACTGCGCCACTATTTCCAGGAGCACCCAATCGTGGTAGTCAACGACGCCCCATTGGGGCATATCCTCAACAACCCCGACGCCACCGGATGAGTCGCGCTGTGGGAAATCGAACTGTCTCCACGAGACATTACATATGAAAAATGTGACGCAATCAAGTCGCAAGTTCTCCCTGACTTCCTTGTGCACTGGATGAAAAACCAGCTCCCCGAAAAACCAGATATGTCCTACCTCTGGACAATGCACTTCGACGGATCCAAGCGAAAGGATGAAGCTGAAGCAGGTGTCATACTGACATCACCCCAGGGAGACAAGCTAAAATATATCCTGAGAATGCAGTTCACCGCCTCCAAGAATGAAGCCGAATACGATGCCCTACTGCACGGGATGAGGATGGCAAAAGCCTGCGGCGCCAAGAGGCTCATAATATATGGCGACTCCAATCTGGTCGTCAACCAGACAATGCACGAGTGCGACGCACTGAATGACAACATGATCGCCTACCGCGACCTCTATGACACACTCGAAGGGGACTTTGACGGTTGCGAGCTGCGGCACATAGGCCGTGAAAGCAATGAAGAGGCAGACACACTCGCCAACATTGGCTCTACCTGCGCCCCCATACCACCTGGGGTATTTCTCGAGCGCATCTGCGAATGCTCCATCAAGCCAAAAGCCACAGAGAACAAAACAAGCACAACAACGGACTCGGGGGCTACGCCGCCAAATGAGCCAATGGCACTCGACGACTTGGAGCTGGATACAGGACTCGAAGTACAAATGAGCGTCATGATGATCGAGCCGTCCTGGACTCAACCGTACATCACGTACCTTCTAAGCAAGAGGCTACGGGACGATCCGAATGATGCATGGCACATCGCGCGGTGATCCAAGGCATTCGCTGTTATCAACGACGAACTATACAAGCACAACATCACAGGAGTACTCCAGCGATGCGTCTCCACGGCAGATGGAAGAGTTGTTCTCCTCGACATCCATGAGGGGACCTGCAGGCACCACGTCGGCAGTCGCGCCCTCGTTGCCAAAGCTCTGTGAGCTGGATTCTCTGGCCTACGGCCATGCGCGATGCCAAGGACATCGTCCAAAAATGCAATGCTTGCCAGCGATTTACGGACAAGCCACACGCACCTGGCGCAGAACTCCGGCCAATTCCATTGGCCTAGCCCTTCGCGCAATGGGGACTCGACATGGTCGGCAAGCTCCCAAAGTCCTCACGAGGAGGCTACGTCTACCTCCTGGTCGTAGTCGACAAATTCACCAAGTGGATAGAGGCTATGCCACTAACTAATCAATCAGGATATAGTGCAGTCAAGTTCTTCGAATCCATAGTCTATCGCTTCGGAGTACCACACAGCATCATCACGGACAACGGGACGAACTTCACATCCAAGGAGTTCCAAGAATCCTGCGAGAATCTGGGTCAACGTTAGCTATGCCTCCATAGCACACCCACAGACCAACGGTCAAGTCGAAAAAGCCAACGGGCTTGTCTGCGGCGGCATCAAGAAACGACTCCTCAGGCCGCTCGAACAGGCTGCAGGTTGCTGGCCAGACGAGCCGCAATCGGTACTGTAGAGCCTACGCACAACTCCAAACAGCGCCATAGGGTACACCCCGTTCTTCATGGTGCACGGGGTTGAAGCGGTGCTACCCGCAGAAGTACGATACAAGGCACCACGAGTGGTCGCTTACAGCGAGCAGGAGTCAACTCTTGCACTCGAAGACTCCGTCGACCTCCTTGACGAGGCATGGGAAATCGCCACGGAAAGATCAACGATCTACCAGCAGAACCTGCGCAACTACCATAGCAGAAGGCTACGCCCTAGGTCCTTCGTCGAAGGTGACTTGGTCCTGCGACTGAAACAGAAGGGCATCTCAAACTCGAGTCCCCCTGGGAGGGACCTTACGTGATTAAAGAAGTAATCTCAGGTGGTGCCTATCGCCTTAAAGATTTAGAGACTAGAGTCGCATACTCCAACCCCTGGAATGTCGTGCAGCTGCGGCGCTTCTACCCTTAGTCGTTTTTCCTTTTACATTGCAAATAAGGCTACTCAGCCAAGGCTACTTAGCCACACATTGTACCTCGTACCATTCTGCGAATAAATAAAGCTAAGTGCCCCAAAACTCTGTGTTCCTTTTATTTTTGCAATTAACCCACTCGGGGGCTACGCTACCCTATACACATATGTTCTACGAACAAACGTGGTATCCTGAGTAGCTGGCACACCAATCGAAACCCTTGACAAACACCAACCCAGTTGCAACGCACCTGACAGGTTGACAAGGGGCTGAGATAATCACAAGTCAGGCTAATGAAAAGGAATCGCATAGTGCAACACACTCACAAAACATACACGCTAACAAGCTCTTTATACATCCACGTTAATCAATTATACACAGCATATATATGAACTTTACAACACTGGTACAATTATGTGCAGGATACAAACTAAACTACTGTTGCAGCAAAGGAACGTTGGTATGCTCCTCGAAGAAGTCGACGATTTCCTCCACTGGGAGATCCACCGCCTGGTAGTGCGGAACCATGTCCCAAGTCGAACCTGCTGGTGGCGCTAGCAGTCCGGCCGCAATTGCCGCAACGTCCACATCAGACATGTGCAGTCGCACAAGTGAGAGAGCGGCCTTGGCACCAACCACTAACTGTTGCCGTACACACTCGCGGACCGCACTCAAGTCCTAGAATCTAGCAAGAAGGGCCAGCAGGCTCGATGGAACGACGTCCAGCGGGAACATCGTCTGGTAAATATTCTTCAAGCACGACTGCGACTTCTTCGAAAAGTGAAGCACTCGCGACGCACGATCCTGCAGGGTCGCTAGCACGATTGCGCGATCATGATCCACCCAGAAGTATCCACTCGCCTAAAGCTGCTCTTGGGTCAGGTCATTCATGTGAATGGCAATCCTATCCTTCTCATCCTGCGGATGGCGTGCACTGACAACTATACCAAGTAAAGGCAGAAGTATGAAGACAACGAACTAGTGCGAGTGACTACATGGAAAAGATAAGGAAGAAGAAAACTAACATTTGAACTGGTCGCCTAGCTGCGTAACCTCCCCCAGTAGGTATTGTTCTCAGGCGACGGCCTTATCCGCCCTCGATTTCCATACATCCGCATTACCACGGAGTACGGGCAATTCACGCTCCAACTGCTTCACGTGGTCACGGAATCGCGAGAGCAGAGACAGCTCATCCACCCTTGAGCGTGGTGGCGCCAAGGCGTCATCAGGGGGTGGCGAATCCCGAGGTTCCCTCAAAGGATCACTCGATGTGCCCTATCACAAGTCAAGCAAGAGATAATAAGAAGACTAAGGCGAGGCATAGACAAAGGACTCGAGTGCATTCAAGATTAACAAAGTATCAGCAGATACACCCGCCAAAAGGCATGTTTTCGACAAAAGACATAAGCTATTTAACTATTACAAGATGCGACTACTGAGGAGTGATTGGCTTCTTCGACTTCGACTTCGGTTTTGGGGGCCTCATCGAGTCTGTGGTAGTGTCAGACGCCACAGACTTCCCGCCGGCCCCTGACGTCGCAGCCTTCGCCGCCTTCTTGGCTCGCTGAAGCTCCTGCGAAAGGAGCAAAGACTACCTACTGGCCATCCGCGCTGACAGGCATCGCCTTGGAGACCGCTGCAGGATCAACTTCGAATCCGTGGGCTTGAACCATTGCGAGTGACATTGAAGCGCCAGCCGCACGGAGTGAGTTCTTGAAGCATGAAGGAATGCCTCCGGCAAGGGACTCCACCAGCTCATCCATATTCTCGATCAACTCAGCCTTGGGCGCCAGCTCTTCCTGGAGGCGACTGAGCACGCCCTTGGCCTTGGTGAGCGTCCCCTGAACAGCAGCGCTGCGATCTTCGACTGTCAAAACGACACCCACTAGGGCATCATCATGACAGAGTGCCTGGGAATCGAAGCTCAGACCGCTGGCATCTACACAAAACCAAAGCATGGGCAAAAAAGTTAGCACCAACAACAAATCCGAAAGAAGAGAAAAAGCAAAAAATTCAGACAAGGGAGTACCTGAGAGAGCCTTGGCAATTGAGAAAAGTTGTTCCTCGAACAACTTCTCCCTAGTTGTGATGGAGGCGCGCAGATCCTCTTCACGTTTTCGCGAATCGTCATGCGCCGCGATTGCCTCATCACGGCTCTTCACCTCCGCGACAAGCGTTTTCTCAAGGGAAGCAGTGCTACGAAGGAGTACGTTATGCTCAGCTGCGACACAAACAAAGATAAATCGTCAGTCTAATATATCACAAGGATGTAGAAGAAAAGGTAAGGAACATTCACTTTCAACGGCATGATGGCGATTGTCCAGCATTGCATGCTGACGACCCATCGCGAGCACCTGCTCCGCCAGACGAGCGGCTTCCTTCACAATGAGCTGCGACAAAAGACATAGTAAAGGAGCAACAGATGGCATAGATGAAAATTCGACTGCAAAATCAGAAGAAGAGATATTACACATACATGATCCTCCAATGACTCTGAAGTCGATGGATGCGCAGACGTTCGGATGACCATCTGGTGCTCCACATTGTATGGAGAACTTGATGAGTTATGACCGGAGTGGGCCGCCAATGGAGGAGAAGGGGCACGCTCAGCCATTTTCTTGGCTTTGGAGGTCGCGACTCCAGATTCCTTCAAAAATTGTACGTCGCCAGAGGATGACGATGCTGGTTGACTGCAGAATAAAATCAACATCAAGAAAAATCAACTTCAAAAGAAGAACCAGATGGAAGACTCGAACACTTACCAATCAAACTTGTCAAAATCTAAGGTTTGATCCCCCGACTCTGACGACGACTCATTCGGCAGTCGCATCTTCTTGCGAGAAGATAGCACCACGACACTCACAGGAACGGCAGGTATTGGCGACTCTGCGCCAATAGCTGCACCTTCCAGAGTTGAAGGAGACGATGCATCCGAATCCTTGCTGCACAAACGCTTGCGAGTGTCCGGACCACTCGACTCGGGGGCTTCCTCCTCCACATCAGATGGGACGGTCGACTCCACTCATCCTCTTCCAGGGCTTCACGAGGGATAACCCCCTCAGGAATAGGGGGCATACAGGGCGACACCCCCCAATCCTGCATACAGAAAAACAATTTAGCACAAGTCAAGAAAAACAGAAAAGAAGCAGTCGACAAACAAAGCTACTACGTAGCATAACTATACCTCAAGAGGAGGGTTAGCAGCATCGAAGGGAGGTACGTCTGGATCATTGGGAAGCACATCCTTGGCGGTGTACTTGGTGACCAGTCGCACCCTTTTATCTACCTCACTCGTGGAAATGCCATCGGCAGATACGCGAGTGACATCGTCTGCGCCAGCCCACTGGAACATAGGATGGACTCTGGCCTGTAGGGGATGGACATGACGGCACAGCCATGTGCGAATGAGGGTGCAGCCTCCCTCCTCTTTACCCATGCGACTCTCGAGGTCACAAACGCACTCGTATAGCACATCTATCTCCGTGGACTCACCGGGCATCACTATGTTCTTCCAGGAGCGCCTCCTCTTGCACGGCGTCGCGGTATCGAAGGGCGCGAGTTTGAAGTGGTCTCCGTTGGCCTTCAGGTCGCGGATGTAGAACCACTTGTCCCTCCACCCTTGGACGGACACCGTGAGTTTGATGTCGAAGTATGTGGCGGAGGAGTCGATGTGGATACCGCAGCCGCCTACATCATAGACTACGGAGCCAGACACCGATTGGCGCTTCATCTTGAAGAGACGCTTGAAGAGACCGAAGTGCGGCTCGATTCTGAGCCAGCACTCGCAAAGAGTAATGTAGCAAGCTACATGGAGGATGGAGTTGGGGGACAGCTGATGCAGCTGGAGCCCATAGAAACAGAGAAGGCCCCTGAAGAAAGGATGTAGGGGCAACGAGAGACCGCGGATGATGAACGCTAGGAACATCACCCGAAAACCGGCAGGAGGGGAAGGGATTACCTCGTTGCCAGGGACGCGCACGTCAGCGACTAGGGAAGAAAGAACTCCGTCTTGGCGTAGGAGACAGAGCTCAGAGGACTTGATCACGGATGCGCGCCACACGCCATTAGTGACGCGAGTGCCCGTGCCCTTCTTTTTTCTGACGGTGGCGGCACTGGTGCCTGCAGCGACGGAGCTGCCCTTCTTCTTTGCAGTAACCACGGCGGCGGCGGAGTCGGCCGCGACACCTCCTTTCTTCTTCCCCATTCTACGGTGGCGGTGTGACCGGAGAAAGTAACTGGGGAATACGTGTAGCTGGTCCAGCGCCGTGAGAAAGACCAACACAGAGAAGTAGAGGAGCAGCAGCAATGGCGATGGAGGCAAAGGCAGAGAAAAGAAGCAGATGTGAAAAATTACCATCGCAACATCGCTACTTAACCCCCTGGAAGATGCAATCTAACAGCTAGGAAAAACCCTACCAGACACGTGGCATTCATCGTGCTCGAGACGTGGAGGACCCGAAGCATGAACCGTCCCCCACTACCCCCATTACACGCAGAAATCTCAGAGGCACGGTTAAAACAAAGATTTACGCACGCACGGTCAAGTCAGAGTCAGAAAATGGGATCCACCGCTCATCACGTCCCATCAAACCCGCTCACACGGGCAACTGAGCTCATCACATCGCCAGCACTAATGTCATCAAAAATTGAAGAGCAGAAGACTTCGACTAATTTAGTCCTTGCTCGAGTCTTCGACTCCACCAAGCACTCGGGGGCTACTCCCATAGGGAGCACTCGTCGCGCACCCTAAGATTTTTTTCTTTTCTTTTCTACAGGAACATGAACATTCAAAGCATACCCAATCACTCGAATCCGTGATTCGACTATGGACATGGGTTACTCCCATAGGGAGCGCTGGAAATAAATTCGACTGGAACAAGCAAACAAAAGACGACAGCAGTCGCAAAAGTTATTTAGTCCCTGCCTGAGTCTTTGACTCAACCAGGCACTCGGGGGCTACTCCCATAGGGAGCGCTAGTCACGCACCCTGTGATTATTTATACATCGTACTGTGTGTTGATAACATCCACACTCAAAGTTTATGGCGACACCGCCTCATGATTTTTTCATATAAAGAGATTACGTCTCCTGGGTTACCCGAATCATCTCCGCGATGACAAATTTCGAATGCCGCGCTTGCAGCGTGAAGGTAAAACCTGAATAAGGTCTGGCAACGCATTTGCTACGCACTACCAGAAATATATCCGTGCCTACAGGTACGATAAACCTACCTTGACGGACGCGTCGAGTGCTCACACCTATATACTGGAATTCGACTCCTGTAAGACCTCCGCGGCTTGAGTCGAATTACACCAGCACTTTTTCGGATTCAAGTCAGGGGACTCGAGTTCGAGTAGATTGCGTTGTTTTACCCTAAGGTAGTTAACTGATACCGATACATCGGTTAAATTAGGCACGCACATCAACAATCCCTATGACACAAACAGAGCAGTCGAAGAACACACTCAGTCATGCACTCGAAAGGATTCATAAAGTCCCTAGTCGAATCTGCGATTCCACTAGACACTTGGGGGCTACTGACATGGGTATACCCTATAGGTACTCAAGCTTGGTATATACAGCCTGAATACAGTGGAAGCCCACGGTGTCGCCAAGGCCCAAATGGAGAACTCGAGTAACCTACGGACTCTCGATTGCTTGCGGAACAAGGAGAAGCTAAAGATAGAAAGTTTAAAGGGAGAACCCTAATCTGTAACCGACTCGATCTGCTACCCGAGACCTAGCCTATCTATATAAAGGCTAGGAGGGGGCGGCGAGGAGGACACACGCAACCCTAGTTTCCACAACCCTCGCCAGATTGCATTTGTGCACCATTGTAATCCTCGATTCCTTTAATAATTCCACGAGCAGACAAGCAGGAGTAGGGACCTCTGCGAGGCCTGAACCTGGGTAAATCTTCGAGTCCCATGTGTGCTTGTTTGCTAGCCGATAGATGTCTCCAACGCTCCCTCCTTCTCCAAAACCCAAGTCCATAACAATGGGCATTGATGAGTTAAACCCTCGTCAGGTGGTTTTATTGATCATCAATACTTGATGTTCTTTCCTAATCTCCACTTCTGCAGTTTTAAACATTGACAGAAGCTCGGGAAGAGACTTCTTCATGCCCTGCATGTTATAGTTCATCACGAAGCTCTTGTATCTAGATGGCAGAGATTGGAGAACATGATGTATGCCTAGGTCAATGGGAATCGTTATTCCCAAGGACACAAGCTTATCGGTGTACCTAGACATTTCTAGTACGTGCTCACTAACGGAGCTATTCTCCTCCATCATGCAGCTAAAGAACTTTTCAGAAGCATTATAACTCTCTACGGCAGCATGGGTATCGAAAATCATTTTCAATTCTCCCATGGTATCAAAAGCATTGCCATTTTCGAAACGCTTTCGAAGTTCTAGCTCTAGCCCATACAATATGTCACAATGAACTAAGTTGTGGTCCTCCTGACGAGTTATATAGACATTATTTTCCTCGTCAGGAGCATCAGGAGCTGGTGGGGGGCCTAGCGGCGCTTCTATCACATATTGCTTTTGTGCAGCAGTGAGGAGAATCCTCAAATTCATGGCCCAGTTGGTAAAGTTGCTACCATTTGCCGCAAGTTTCTCTTTCTCCACGAAGACATTGAAATTGAAAGCAGGTGGTGCCGTCTACAACAGAATTTGTAAAGTTTATTTAAACTAAGTTTTTGATAGATTGAGTTCAACTAATCCAAATTACTAATGAACTCCCACTCAAAAATGACGTGCCTCGTGTCCTTTTGGTGATTACATGAACCAAATCCACTGCACCAAGTCCGATCATCACGTGAGTCAGTGTAGCTTCAAAGGCGAGCATCTATATGGGCATCATATCAACTATATGACTCATTCTTAACCTTTCGGTCCGTGTGCCAAGGCCATGTCTGTACATGCTAGGCTCGCCAAGTAAGAACCTTAGTACTCGCGTGTGTAAAACTGTCTTACACCCGTTGTATGAAAGCGTAGAATCGAGTACACCCAATCATCACGTGATGCCTTGAAACACGATCCATAGAACGATGCATACTTAAGGAAGAACACATTTTTATCTTGATATTTAAATGAGGGATCATCTTACAATGCTACTAAAAGTGCCAAACTAGCAATATAAGATGTGAACATCATATGTGTAAAGTGGGATGATATGGTCCATGCATTTGATCACCATCATATGCATCGTGGTATGATCTCTATCATTCCTTTGTGTGTAAGGCCAAGGTCTATGGAACTTACACGTTAAGTGTGTTGTAAGGGTATCTACCAAACATCAACTTACAACATTACCATATCATGACACTAGCCCAGCAACAATCTAAACTAGATGCCTCTAATTTATCCATTGCAAGTTTTACGTGGCTTAGGGCTTTCGAAGATAGAACCGGTCTTACCTACGAACATGGAACCACAACGATGATAACTAAGTTATTAGCAACTCGTTGTAAATCACGTATTAACTATAGTAGGAGAGACAGACACCCACCAGCCACTTATGCAAAACTAGTTGCATGTCAGTCGTGGAACCGGTCTCATGTGCGATGACATGTAAGGTTGGTCCGGGCAGCTTCATCCCACTATGCCACCAATATCCAAAATATATGAAAGAATCAATAACATGATCATCATCGCTCACATATAAACATATGTGTACTACCCGTGCAAAGCACCTACGCATAGATCAGGCTCTGATACCACTATTGGGTTTGCAGCATAGAAAACAAAAAATTCCTACGATGGGAACTATACGCCAAGATCTATCTACTAGATACAAGCAACGGGTGGATATACATCCATGGAGAACTTACCCTCGAAGACAACAAAGCTTTGTTAACAAGTTGGAACTCGTGGATGATGAGGTCGTACGCTTGCCGATCTCAAGATCATGTGGAAGTCCTAGCGCCGCAAATCAGCAGCGCATCTGTCCTCGCACACACGTTCAGGCCACCGAACAACCTCCACCTCCTCAGTCTAGCGAATCAGTGGAAGAAGCAACTCCTTCCAGACGAAATGCCACCAGGAACATGTATCTCGCTAATCCGAGACCATGGGGGAATATATCTAGAAGGGGAGAGAGATACTTCACGAGAAGGTGTGGTTTGTGAGGGAGGAGAGGGGGGCCTTTTATAGGAGAGGGGGGCTCATCCCCTCCCATGGCCGGCGCCCATGGGGGGTTCCCCCACCTCTTCCTCATTCATGTGGTGGAAGCTCCACTCACATCAATTTAGCCTCCACCCAAAGTTCCACCCACATGCATTAAATTTCCACCAAATTTAATGCAACTCTCATTTAATAAAACTCTTTTATTTATTTTATTCAGAATTTTGTTAATTACTTTAATTAACAAACATTCACATAAAACCCCTTGTAACATTTCAATATCACATGCAGAACCAGTTTCTGCAATTTCACCCGAAACAATTCCGGTTTCCATCGAAATAATTCTAGCGCTTTGCAATTCTTTTGTCTAAAACATATGTGCTCCAAAATGGTGTTTGGCAACCCTTAAGTGTGTCACCCTACGGTTTGCGAATAATGCAGACATGATTGAGACTCCTCTCAAATCAATAATCAGAAGCGGGACCTGGAGATCCATTCTGACTCCTGCATATTCAACGATGACTTCTGTGATCGTGAGAACCTTTAACGCTAGTAATTTAATCCCTCTGTCTCGCGATACATGTCCGAGATTCGTTCATCGGCATCCAAATACCTAGTTTGATCTCATTACTGACATGCACTCTTTTCTTGTTCCCGTGATATAACATTCTAGTGATCACATCACTAGCTTGCAAGATATCTTAATGTGATATCACCGAGAGGGCCCAGAGTATATCTATCCGTCATCGGGATTGAAAAATTCCACTCTTGATCCATGATCCTCAACATAACATCTTCGGAGTATCTGAACCCACCTTTATAGTCACCGTTTATCAGTGTGACGTTTGATGTTATCAAGTTACTCTTTTGATGTTAGCAGTTAACATGATCTCATGGTCTAAGGACTAAGATTACTTTGTATGATGTTATATAAATATAAACATAATGACTTTTATCGTAATGCTATACTTCAGATGAATGTTCATCACATCATTTCACAAATGTTGTGACCTCGTTATTAACAACATCCAATGTCCATGATCAGGAAACTTTGATCATCTTGTTAATCAACAAGCTAGTCTATAAGAGAGGCATAACTAGGAACCTTTTATTTGTTTATTAAACACACATGTATTGACGTTTCCAATCAATAAAATTATAGCATGCAAAATAAACATCTATCATATACAAGGAATACATAATAACAACTTTATTATTGCCTCTCAGGGCATATTTCCTTCACTCTTGTGTGGGTCAAACACAGTAGGCGATACCTCTGGATGTGGGCGTAGTTATGGGACAGTTTTTATTGTGAGATCTCGAAGGAACGGGTAATATGTTGCCTGAAGGGTTGAGCATGCGTTTGGGTACAGTAGTGCACCCCTGCAGGGTAAATCTTTTGAAGAAGCCGTGTGTCCACGGTTATGGACACCTCAGGAGTATAGTGTCATGATCATAGACAATGCCATTAATGTGTTATCTCTAATAATATGATTAGTAACTAGCCTTATTGTAACATCCCAGCATTAGAGCTTAGAGATAAGCTGAGAAGAGGTGTGTGCAGTGCATTTATGCATAGAAAATCTGGATAATTTTCGCGCTTCTAAATAAAACTTGTCAAAGTGATTGAAGCTTCTCTTAACTTGGTGGAACTGAAGTAGATCATCAAGTTGACTATGATAAGTTTCAATATGACATTTTCTAAAACCTTACCTTTGGGTAATATAATTTGATCTAAGGGTAGATCAAATGTAATAAAACTAAGTCACAACACACTACTTAATAAGGAGTACTAGATCTTCTAGAGATCATTACATGGTATTCCATACAATAACTCAAGGATGAATATTAACATTCTAAAGAAGATATCAAGGTATTATCTACCACAAACCCTGAATACCAAGTTAAGTATATAACTTAAGTAAAGAAACTCTATAACTAAATCTTGAAACACTTGATTGCCATAGTGATTCCTACCATGGGTATCATGGTAGTTCTTAAACATTAACTCTTATCACAAATAGAGTTGAAAGGAAGTTGAGTCAAGACCATTCATCTCATATCTTCAATGTTGAGTGATCAATTCTTGACCTAGCACTTATTAGCTTTGACCTATTATATTAACCTTCCAAAGATCTTAAGTAAATTAATAAGAAGAAGGAGCTAGATATGGTAGAGTGTGCCATCATCAATGGAATGAGATCCTTAGTGGAGATCAAACCATTGGATGTTGGAGGAGTTAACTCACTCATGAGTTAACTAGAAGAAGTATCTAAACCTAAGAATTAACTAATACTTTAGAAGTTATAAGAAAGCTAGTAGTGTTAGAGTATCAAGTAATAACCTTGTTAAGCAAAGTAGGTATAAACCTAAAGTAAGCTTCCTTAACAAGATAAATCCTATAGAGAGACTAGTACAAGCCTACTACTTAGTTGAATATAGATCTTGATTAGACAATTAGAAGCCTAAGCTTTGCATGATCAAAGGTTGGTGGTCATTACACTCAAGTCACTTGAGAATAGATGACCAACTGATGAAGAAGAGTTGTGAGTATACCAAATTAGGCAAACCCTTAGTAAGCTGAATCATCTAGATTGATTATGAGAAGTCAAGCTAGAGTTTGATGAAGTATATAATATGAGATGTATGGAGTAGTGATGACCCACAAGTATAGGGGTGTATCGCAGTATTTTCGATAAGTAAGAGTGTCGAACCCAACGAGGAGCAAAAGGTGTTGACGAGTGGCTTGGAGCAGGAATTCTCCGTAAATACTTAGTAAACAGATTTTAGGGGTTTTTCATAATGTAGATAAATAAAGTGCGAGTAAATAAAAGACAATAATAATAGATGCAGCAAGTGGCCCAATCCTTTCTTTAGCAAAGTATAAGTCGGTTGTATTACTTAAGATGACCAAACGTTCTCGAGGACACATGGGAATATTGTCAAGTGCTTTCGTTTCATATAGTTGATTAATCTTCTTTAGTTTGATAAGTGTTGTGTGGGTGAATGCTAATGTACTAACCTTCCTAGGACTAATACATACTTGTGATTATACCCCTTGCAAGCATACACAAGTACAAGAAAGTAATTAAGATAAAAACCTAACCACAACTTTAAACTCTGAGATACTAACCTCCCTTGTGCAAAGGTTTCCTAACGGGGGTTCAGGTTTCTGTCACTCCACCAACCCCTACGATTAGTAGCCAAATACACAATCCATTCCCCTAGGCCCAAAGAGGTGAAGTGTCATGTAGTCGATGTTCGCATGACACCACTTAAATAACAAACTATTGAATCTTTCTCAACACAATTCCACTACTAACAACATGACTTCTCCCATGTCCTCAAGAACTAAACGAACTACTCACAAGACATCATATGGATCAAGATCAGAGATGATATAATGATAAGTACCAATCTGATCATCACAATAATTCAACGGTTCCACTCAATAGCATCAACTACAACAAGTAATCAACACCGGGAAAGTTTCCCCTAAGAACTATGCAAGACTCAGCCCAATGGTTACAGCGGTATGGAGTGGTGATGATGGTGCTGGTGGAGATGATGATGGAGATGATGATGATGATGATCCCGATGAAGTACAGCTTGATGGTGGTGTTGATGGCAAAGATCTCCCCTCTCCAGGAAGGAATTTCCTCTGGCAGATTTCTGTCTACCGGAGATCTCTTTCTCTCTATATAGTTTTCCACCCTGCAGAGGCGGCGGAATCTTTCTGTGGTCGCTCCCCCAGGCTTAGGGTTTCGTGGGGATAATATACGCCAAAGGGGAGAGCCAGGAGTGGGCCAGGGTGGCCACACCACCTGGTGGCGCAGCCAGGGGTGGCTCGCGCCAGGGGGTGGTGTGGGCCCCCTGTGGCCCAACTCCACTCCCCCTTCTAGCATCCTTCATCTTCAGGAAAAATAGGATTTTCCATCTATTTTCTGGAATTTTCTGATCTTTGCGAATTTCGCCTCCAAACAGCACCTTTTCCATCAGAATCCTGACTTCAGTGATCCATCCTCCAAAAGTCATCAACCATGCAAAAACAGATGAAATAACATAAGTATCGTCTCTTAATATCAAATATATCAATGAATAATAGTAAATTATGATATAGAATAGTGATGCAAAATGGACGTATCAACTCCCCCCAAGCTTAGACTCGCTTGTCCCCAAGCGAAAACTAAGCTCAATAAACATGACCTCGGGTTTATGGAGTGAAGAGTTGATAAAAGAATACGGACAAGAAGCATCACATTCATCAATATGCAAATCATAATAGAAGACAACTCACTATTATATAACTCAACTTGTAATAAGTAACAGAAACACAATAAAGATACATAAAGTAAGTCATAATTGGTAATGGCAAACTTTGCTCGTGGTCAAGGAATAGTTAACAATTTGCTAGAGTTCAAACATAATGGGGTTTTCAATGATATTTTTCAAAATAGTACTCATTAAGAGTAAGAGCAATGTGCAAAACAAGGAACATAAGAAACATGATTGAATAAATCATCATATGAATGAATGAAACACAACAACTCAAAATACTTGTTGAGATAGAAAGGAATAGGTTTACTAACTCAACTAGAAAGTAAAAGATAGGCCCTTCATAGAGGGATGCAGGGATCTCAAGTTTCATAAAGAGCTTCCAAAAATTATGATACTTATTAGCTTTCAGCTCTCATTGCCCCTATCATAAGCATCTTTAGGTGATTAAGGTTAAAGTGAAAAAACTATGGAGTATATGCTTGACAAAGTATAAGTTGGCAATCTATTGTCCCTTGAATACAAGGGCCGCTCCTCATGCTACTCAAGTTTAGTTACCGGTAAGTTCTTGTCATAGTAAGTACATGTGTATCATGGAGAACCGCCAATGGGGTACCCCTTGCCCGATGATACGGAAGAATCCCCTATCAAAATGACAAGGCAAGCAGACAATAAGCATCTTAGCATCTTCTTATTTACCATGGGAAAATTGTGTTTTTCTCTCTTTCCTCTTTTCTCATATTTTTTCTTTTTTTCTCAATCTCTATCTCTTTTTTTATAAGAAGAATGCTTCATAGATTGCTCATTATGGTTACGCTGCAGGTTTCCACCATGATTAGGCATGGATTAGACCAGCCGCCTAGGCGTTTCTCTAACACACATACATAACTCCATGGACTTACAAGCTCCACTTTCATTTCACACCGATGACATCCATAAACAAAAGAGCATGATATCAACTGGGTACAATGTACAAGTGCAATGTTGAAAGCATTCCCCATGACAACATGGTTCTGCTAATCCCAAAGAATAAGTGCAAGCATATACAACATAGACGACACAATGGTTCAAGTTTATTAGGGGCAAGAAAAGAAAAGTGTGTCATCAAGTCCGTGAGAGCTTTAATCACTAATTTTCACATAACAAGTTTAATTCGGAAGGTAGATAAAAACATGAATTTACTTGGAATAGCAATAATGCTAATAGGTAGGTATGGTGGACACAAATGGCATAGGTTTTGGGTTAAGGATTGGATGCACGAGAAGCATTCCCTCTCAGTACAGGTTTTTGTCTAGCAAGGCTGGGTAGCAAGCATAAAAGTTGAAGGAAACAAACAAACATATAGGTGATAAAAACAAACATGCAATCTTCCTTGGTAGAACAAAAGATCTTAACTAGAGAATACTAAGCTTATGAGCCAATCAAGGAAGAAAGATGATGAAATTATATTTCTTAAGAGTACTTTTATCTTTTTCATTCAGTTCTCATAATAGGATTGCTACTGACCGAGCCAAGTTTGCCAAAACCAACTAAATTTACTCAATGATCCCAAAGTGATACCAATACTAACAACAAGATCAATCATATAACAGAAATTGAAAACTAATATAAGATATGCAAAAGAGTAAATGATAGAACTTCTCATTAATAGTCCATAATGGCAACTCACACCATGGGATACATAGATATCTAACTAGAAGAGAGACACTTCCATAATGCAAACCATCCTACATGATAACTTCTCTATTCATGATATGACTCTACTAAAAAGGTAAAAAGATAGAAGATAGTGATATGATACCGCGGCACTCCCCCAAGCTTGGAACAAACCAAGGGGATGCCAAAACCTGATGATGAATTACTCCTTCGGTGGTGGTGGTGTTCTCTCGATGAGCTATTCAATCAATTTCCTCAAGTCCTCAATCTTAAAGGTGAGAGTACGAATCAACTCCGAGTTGTGCTCAATGCGGTTCATGATCATGTCGGGTTGTGAATCCCAGCTCGTATGATTCTTTCCCCACTCTTCCTCCTTGAAGTCTTCTTTTCCTGCATGGTTAGAACAGGGCATATCCCAATTGGAGGGTAGTTTCTCCTTTGGTAAATTCTGAAATTTATGCACATGGACAAGGGTATGGAAGGGATTCTTGGTGCATGGAGAAGGTGACCGCGACGCCAAATAATGATATGGAGTCTTCCCTCCGGTGGACATTTTGAACCTGGCAGGGTTTGCCACCACTCCAATGCTTGCAATGATGGTGCTGGTGTGCGGATGCTGGTCCTCCTTTGCCTCCTCTTCAACTTCACTATCGATCTCCTCCTCCTGCTCAGAGTCTTGGAGATCTTCCTCCGCAGGATCCTTGCCCTTATCGTTGGCAGAGACCATTATGCTTCTAAACTTCAAGAATAGTTCCTGGCAGAAATAGATCAAAATGAAAACACACGATAACATGATATACGAACCTCGGGGGATCCGGGGGATTATATATTACGGATTTTTACAACAAAAGGAAGGTACTGGGAGAAAACGGGTCGGAGACAGGCTCCGGGGTGGCCACACCACCTGGTGGCACGGCCAGGTGGGCCGCGCCACGGGGTGGTGTGAGCCACCCTGGCTCCATTCCGTCCCTCTTTCACTTTGTTGCTTTCCTTGTTAGATAAAAACTGCAAAAATATAACTTGGCAGATTTTTCACGGACCTTTTCTTACCAGAACTGTTACCTATTCGAAAACGGACTCTACAAGTCTCTGAAATTGGTGTTTAATAAATTCTTCCTGAATCACTGCTTGAACAACATCAATATCCTCATTGTAAGAATCTCTAGAAATATAGTGCTTGAGTCTCTGACCATTCACCACTTGTGTAGTATTATCTTTTAAAGAAGAAATTTTTATTGCACCTAAACGATACACTTCTTCAATAACAAAAGGTCCTTCCCATTTTGAGAGTAGTTTCCCTGCAAAAAATCTGAGACGAGACCTATATAATAGAACTTTCTCACCAACATGGAACTCTCTCTTAAGAATTCTCCTGTCATGCCATCTTTTAACTTTTTCTTTAAAAAGTCTACCATTTTCATATGCTTCACTCCTCCATTCATCCAACGAACTTAAGTCAAATAATATTTTCTCACCAGCAAGTTTGAAGTCTCTATTAAGTTCTTTCACTGCCCAATAAGCTTTGTGTTCTAATTCTAAAGGCACATGGCAAGCTTTCCCATAAACCATTTTGTAAGTAGACATTCCCATAGGATTTTTATAAGCAGTTCTATAAGCCCATAAATCATCATTCAACTTTTTAGCTCAATTTTTTCTAGATCTATTGACAGTCTTTTGCAAGATGGATTTAATTTCTCTATTTGATAGTTCTACTTGCCCACTAGTTTGGGGATGATAAGCTGAAGCAATTCTATGATTAACATCATATTTAGCAAGGGTCTTTCTAAAGCCACCATGAATGAAATGAGAGCCTCCATCAGTCATAAGATACCTAGGCACTCCAAACCTAGGAAAGATAATATCCTTAAGCATCTTTAAAGAGGTCTCCCCATCAGCACTTTTCGTAGGTATGGCTTCTACCCACTTAGTAACATAGTCAACAGCAACAAGAATATGAGTATACCCTTTCAAAGGGGGAAAAGGACCCATAAAGTAGAATCCCCAACAATCAAATGGTTCAATAACAAGAGAGTAATTCATAGGCATCTCATTGCGTCTAGAAATATTACCAACTCGTTGATACGTTGCAAACATATCTATAATTTTTGATGTTCCATGCTTGTTTTATATCTACTTTATTATGTTTTGTCCACACTTTGGAGTATTTTTACACATTTTCTGGAACTAACCTATTAACAAGATGCCACAGTGCCAGTTGCCTGTTTTCTGCTATTTTTGGTTCCAGGAAAGCTAGAAAATGAATATTCTCGGAATTGGACGGGACAAAAGCCAAAGTCAATATTTCACCAAGGGGAACATGGAGCCAGAAGACGAGACGGAGAGAGGCCAGGGGCCGGCCACACCCCCTGGCTGCACGGCCTAGCCTGGCCTGTGCCTAGGGGGTGCAGCCGCCTCGGGCACCCCCTCGACCTCCCCTTTCGCCTATAAGAAGCCTCCGATACAGAAACCCTAAGTAGACGATCAAAATTCCACAAAAGAGTCTGTAGCTGCTATCATCTCCATCCCTAGATCGGGAGGGATCTGAAGCTCTTCCCGGCACCCTACCGGAAGGGAGAGATCACCCTGGAGGCGTTCTTCATCACCATGCCTGCCTACGGTGTGATGCGTGAGTAGTGCATCCCTAGACTATGGGTCCATGTAGTAGCTAGATGGTTGGTTCTTCTCCTTTGTGCTACCATGTTTAGATCTTGTGAGCTCCGTTCATGATCAAGATCATCTATTTGTAATCTTACATGTTGTGTTTGCGGGGATCCAGTGGATATTTAGATGCTATTTCAGATTGATTGTTGATTCCATCATGTCTTTGTTATTAGTGATCTTGCATGCTCTCTGTTGTTAGTAGCTATCTTGGCCAAGTAGATGCTAGTAACTCCAAGAGGGAGTATTTATGCTCGATAGTGGATTCATGCCTCTAGGAATATGGGGAAGAGATAGAAATCTCTAAGGTACTAGATGTGATGTTTCTACTTGGGAGAAAACAACAATCCTTTGTTCATAGAACAATCGTATTGTTTACTTTACACACTTTGCTTAATGCAATTATCTGTTGCTTGCAACTTAATACTGGAGGGGGTTCGGATGATAACCTGAAGGTGGATTATTAGTCATAGATGTAGTTGGATTACTATCTATGTATAATGTTGTAATGCCCAATCAAATCTCATAGGAGTCAAGATGATTAGTATATGCATGTATGCTTTCTCGGTGTTTGTCAATCTTAAGGAGAATCACCTCTAGTGAACTATGGATACCGGTCCATTCTTTTACCATCAACCTACAATCTATTTACTATTTTCTATTTACTTTCTACAAGCTATTATTATCTTCCACACAATACGTTTAATCCTTTGTTTTCAGCAAAACCGGTGAGATTGACAACCTCACTGTAAGTTGGGGGCAAAGTTCGGTGGTTGTGTTGTGCAGGATTCCAAGTTGGAAACAACACCTTAGAGGTATTTCCTTGCTCCTACTGGTTTGATAACCTTGGTTTCATAACTGGGGGAAAACTTGCTGTTGTGCTCATCATACCTTCCTCTTGGGGTTCCCCAACAAGATCGAATATATTTTGAGCCATCACTCGTTGACACTCATCACATGTTAAGACAAATTTTCTTGCATCTTTAAAAAGGGTAGGACAGTAAAAACCTGATTATAGCACCTTTTGTGTGGTTCTGTCTCCCGCATGACGTCCTCCATAGGCGCTACCATGATATTTCTGCAATATCTCCTTTCGTTTATGTTCTGGAACACATCTTCGCATAATACCATCCACCCCCTCTTTATATAAATGTGGGTCATCCCAAAAATAATGCCTTAAATCATAAAAGAACTTCCTTCTTTGTTGGGCTGTAAAAGTTGGAGGCAAATACTTGGAGACAATAAAGTTAGCATAATCAGCATACCAAGGGCTCCCTCGCGAGCTTACCCTACAGCAGCCAACTATTCATTTGGGAAACTATAATTAACAGGCATAATATCAAAAGAGTTGTTTTCCAATCGAGATAAATTATCAGCAACAGGATTTTCAGCTCCTTTCCTATCTACAATATGTAGATCAAACTGTTGTAAAAGCAGCACCCATCTAATAAGCCTAGGCTTAGCATCTTTTTTCGTCATAACGTACTTAATAGCAGCATGATCAGTATGAATGGTAACTTTTGAATCAAAAATATAAGGTCTAAACTTATCACAAGCAAAGACAACAGCTAAGAATTTTTTTTCAGTAGTAGCATAATTCTTTTGAGCAACGTCAAGAGTCTTACTAGCATAATGGATAACATTTAACTTTTTATCTATTCGTTACCCAAGAACAGCACCTATAGCAAAATCACTAGCATCACACATGATTTCAAAGGATAAGTTCAAACAGGTGGTTGGACAATAGGAGCAGTAGCTAAAGCATTCTTTAGAGTTTCAAAAGCTTCCTTACAATCATCATCAAAAACAAAGGGTACATTTTTTTGGAGAAGATTAGTGAGGGGTTTTGATATCTTAGAGAAATCTTTAATAAACCTTCTATAGAAACCAGCATGACCAAGGATACTACGAATACCTTTGACATCTCTTGGATAGGGCATTTTCTCAATTGCTTCAACTTTAGCTCTGTCAACTTCAATGCCTCTTTCGGAAATTTTATGTCCAAGGACAATCCCTTCATTAACCATGAAGTGGCATTTCTCCCAATTAAGAACAAGATTGGTTTCTTCACATCTCTGCAAAACTTTATCAAGGTTGTGCAGACTATTATCAAAAGAAGTTCCATAGACGGAAAAATCGTCCATGAATACTTCCACAATTTGCTCATACAAACCATGAAAGATAGCAGACATGCATCTTTGAAAAGTAGCAGGAGCATTACACAAACCAAAAGGCATACACCTATAAGCATAGGTTCCATAAGGGCACGTAAAAGTAGTTTTTTCTTGATCTTGTTGTTTAACGACAATTTGAGAAAACCCAGAGTATCCATCAAGAAAACAAAAATGGGTCTTTTTAGACAACCTTTCTAACATTTGATCAATAAAAGGCAGTGGGTAATGATCTTTCTTAGTAAGTTTGTTAACCTTTCTGAAATCAATGCACATCCTATAACCTACTACTATTCTTTGGGGAATAAGCTCATCATTATCATTAGGCACAACGGTAATTCCCCCTTTCTTAGGGACACAATGAACATGACAAACCCATTCACTATCAGCAATAGGATAAATAATACCAGCATCAAGGAGTTTTAATATCTCATTTCTTACCACTTCCTTCATCTTAGGATTTAAATGACGTTGATGTTCTACCACTATTTTTGCATCGGGTTCTATATTGATAGCATGCTGACATGTAGTAGGATAAATCCCCTTTAAATCATCAAGGGTATAGCCCATAGCTCCTCGATGTTTCTTCAATACTTCCAATAATCTTTCCTCTTAATTCCTTGAAAGTTTAGAACTAATAATAACAGGATATATTTTCTTATTATCAATGTAAGCATATTTAAGATCGTCAGGTAAGGGTTTTAGATCGAAAATCGGATCCTTTTTAGGTGGCAAAGTGGTACCCAAATCTTCCAGAGGCAAGTTATTCTTAAGCATCTTAGGCTGATGATGGAGAATCTCATCAATCTCATTTCTTTCTTCCATGAAGATTTCACTTTCGTGGTCTTCCATAAATTGCTGCAAAGCATTGTTAGGAGCAAGAGAAATAGAAGCAAGTTGTTCAACTCTAAAATCCTCATTAGGAGTTTGATTTTCGCAAGGAACTTTAGTAAATTTCAAAAAATTAAACTCATAAGATTCCCCATCAAATTTAGTTAAGATATTCTCCCTTTTATAGTCTATAATGGCTCCACGCGTGTTCAAGAAAGGTCTACAAAAAATGGTAGGATAGGTTTTACTAGTAGCTGAACCAAGTACTAGAAAATCAGTAGGATATTTAATCTTACCACAAAGAACTTCCACATCTCTTAGAATACCAATTGGAGAGATGGTCTCTCTATTTGCAAGGTGAATGACCACATCAATTTCTTCTAGTTCACATGGACTAATTTCATGCATAATTTCTTTGTAAAGCTCGTAAGGAATAACACTTGAACTTGCACCAATATCACATAAACCATAATAGCAATGATCACCAACTCTAACAGAAAGCACATGGACACTAGCTTTTTTAGTTCTATTAGGATGTGAGACAATATTAGAAGCATCCTCACTAAAGACAATGTGTCCATCTTCTACACTTTTAGTGACAAGGCCTTTCACAATTGCTACTGCAGGTTCAATATTTATTTGTTCATCAGGGTTTATAGCTCTCTTTGTACTTTTATTAACTACACTAGTTATCATAGGATGCTCCTTTACCTTATCCAGGAAAGGCATTTTCTTGATATAAGGTTCAGGTAAGATGTGATCAATAGTGCAAAATTTAGTACTTCTAGCAGGAACACAATCAACAACATCTTTAGATGGTGCACGATACTTGTTCCATTCTTCTTTTGGAATCTCAATGTATGAGGCAAAAGCTTTAAGACAATTTGCAATAACTTGAGAATCAAGACCATAAGCATTACTAATGTTACGAAAGTCATCAGTTCCCATAAAAGATTTAATGCATTCATAATCATAATGTATACCTGACTTTCTTCCTTTATCATTCTCCCATGCTTCAGCATTGTCTTGAATACGGTCTAGAAGATCCCATTTAGCTCCTTCTTCCATGTGTGTAAATGATCCAGCGCAAGAAGCATCCAATAGATCCTTATCATGAAGAGAAAGCCTTGCATAAAAGTTATTGATAATAATATTATTGGGGAGCTCATGAATAGGACATTTGAGCATTAGTCGCTTCAATCTCCCCCAAGCTTGAGCTGTACTCTCTCCATCAAGAGGCCAAAAGTTGTATATTTGATTCCGATCTTTATGAATCTCACTTGGAGGATAAAATTTGGAATAAAAGAGAGGCACTACTTCCTCCCATTCAAGAGATTAGCCATCCTTCAGCAGCTTATACCATTCCCTGGCTCTTCCTTTCAGTGATAATGAGAATAAATTTTTCTTGACTTGATCTGTAGTAATACCTACACACTTGAACAACCCGCATAATTCGTGTATAAAGAGCAAATGATCACCGGGATGGACAGTTCCATCTCCAACATAATAGTTATCCATAACACGATCAATAATTCTTGTAGGTATTTTAAAAGTATCATTTTCAGCAGGTGGTGGTTCATCTACTACCATAGCAGTGGTAGTAACATTATGAAATAAGAAACTAAGTGAATTATCCATATTGAAATAAAGTAACTAACAAAAATAAACAATACTCATAGAAGATTCCTTTACCAGTTCCACTCTCCAATAGCGCTTCACTCCCCAGCAACGGCGCCAGAAAATAGTCTTGATGACCCAGAAGTATAGGGGGTGTATCGCAGTATTTTTGATAACTAAGAGTGTCGAACCCAACGAGGAGCAGGAGGTGTTGACGAGTGGCTTGGAGCAGGAATTCTCTATAAATACTTAGCAAACGGATATTTAGGGTTTTTTGATAATGCAGATAAATAAAGTGCGAGTAAATAAAAGACAATAATAATATATGTAGCAAGTGGCCCAATCCTTTCTTTAGCGAAGGACAAGCCGGTTGTATTACTTAAGATGACCAAACGTTCTCGAGGACACATGGGAATATTGTCAAGTGCTTTCGTTTCATATAGTTGATTAATCTTCTTTCGTTTGATAAGTGTTGTGTGGGTGAACCTGTGCTAATGTACTGACCTTCCTAGGACTAATACATACTTGTGATTATACCCCTTGCAAGCATCCGCAAGTACAAGAAAGTAATTAAGATAAAAACCTAACCACAGCTTTAAACTCTGAGATCCTAACCTCCCTTGTGCAAAGGTTTCCTAACATGGGTTCAGGTTTTTGTCACTCCGGCAACCCCTACGATTAGTATCCAAATACACAATGCATTCCCCTAGGCCCATAAAGGTGAAGTGTCATGTAGTCGACGTTCACATTACACCACTAGAAGAATAACACCACAACTTAAATAACAAACTATTGAATCTTTCTCAACACAATTCCACTACTAACAACATGACTTCTCCCATGTCCTCAAGAACTAAACGAACTACTCACAAGACATCATATGGATCAAGATCAGAGATGATATAATGATAAGTAACAATCTGATCATAACAATAATTCAATGGTTCCACTCAATAGCATCAACTATAACAAGTAATCAACACCGGGAAAGTTTCCCCTAAGAACTATGCAAGATTCAACCCAATTGTTACAGCGGTATGGAGTGGTGATGATGGTGCTAGTGGATATGATGATGATGATGATCCCGATGAAGTCCATCTTGATGGTGGTGTTGATGGCGACGATCTCCCCTCTCTGGGAAGGAATTTCCCTGGCAGATTTCTGCTTACCGGAGAGCTCTTTCTCTCTTTGTAGTTTTCCGCCCCGCAGAGGTGGCGGGATCTTTCTTTTGTCGCTCCCCCAAGCTTAGGGTTTCATGGGTATAATATATGCCAAAGAGGAGAGCCAGGAGTGGGCCAGGGTGGCCACACCACCTGGTGGCGCGACCAGGGGTGGCCCGCGCCAGGGGGTGGTGTGGGCCCCCTGTGGCCCAACTCCACTCCCCCTTCTAGCATCCTTCGTCTTCTAGAAAAATAGGATTTTCCATGTATTTTTTGGAAATTTATGATCTTCGCGAATTCGCCTCCAAACAACACCTTTTCCATCAGAATCCTGACTTCAGCGGTCCATCCTCCAAAAGTCATCAACCATGCAAAAACAGATGAAATAACATAAGTATCGTCTCTTAATATGAAATATATCAATGAATAATAGTAAATTATGATATATAATAGTGATGCAAAATGGACGTATCAAGTAGTTGGGGGCATAGTAGTTTAACCAAGTTAATACAAGAACAACTTGTATTATGGGAGTAGTACCATACCCATCCCAGAGGATTGATATCACATGAGATATAGAGAGAACTATAATCTTGCAAGCCTTGGAAGTAGTTGCAAGATGGATTTAAAGGAGATAATGGACGGAGTTAGAAACAACTACATTAATGGATTAATTAGAGGTAGTTAAGAAATGGAAGTTTCATACTAGAGTACTTATGGAGAATGAGTACTGATGAAGTGGCATGACCCTATCATCATATGATGATGGATATGGTGGAGTCAGGTGATTAGATCAGTTAAACAGAAGAGATCTTAGTGAAATAGATGAGAGATGTAAATAGAGTATATTTAGGAAAGGAATTCTTTAACTATGACCCAAGCTTAGTGAAGTGTGAGGATTTGAATTCTTGAGAAACCTTTAACCAACAGTATATCAAGCCATGACAGACCTATGTTTGCCTCATTGTTCAAAACCCTAGAATTAAGTTAATAGTGGAATCGTTCCTATTTCTAGATAGCCAATGGAAAGGTATCCCTTGGTCAAATAAAGTTTCTAAGAGATAATTAGAATATCAGAGGAGTGTAGTATTGGAGAAAGCCATGTATATCTTAACATCTTAAACCCTAATTAAAAACCTAGTCTCATAAGCTATCAATATCACATGGAGTGGTAATTATTATAGCTCATTCTAAGTGGAGTTATTATCCATGGCCACAAGACATGAAGGCAAATTATACTAGCTCTTAATCTTCATCCATACCCATAATAGAATGTGAGTTCATGCAATCTTCTCAAAATCCATAATAGCTATCTGTAAATGAATGTCTTCATTCCTCCATTAATGAATCTATTAAACCTTCCCAAAACTCATGTCCATTATTTGGAAATGAACATTTTCATTTCCTCATTGATGAGTGATATTCAGGCATAATGACTTAACCAAGATTGTTTTATGATAATCCTAAACACTACAAATCAAGTAGAATTTGAATAAGAGAAATCACCAAATATGGAGAACCATGAAATTCTTCAAATCACCATATCATGAACCACAAGGTTTAACACCTTATAATGTATATATATAAATCCTTTATGAGGATAAGCATGAATAAGATTCTATATACATCATTAACCATTTCAAACCATTACTATTAAAATTATCAAGTGAAAACAAAATCATCTTTAAGTGATCCTTAAATAAGAAGTAATCCCTAAAACCCGAATCTCAAATAATAATTTCTAATAAAACAATCCTTTGTATTTTAAATAGTGAAAATACTAAAAAAGGAATATTAAACTAGTTTGCTACATGAATCCATGCCGAACCCTTCATATAGTTATGGATTTTGTATGCATAATAAGAAATGGAGGTAAGTTGGTCATAATTGTTTTATACAATAACAATCTTGACTTACAAGTTCTCTTGATATTTAAATCTTTGAGGAAATTCATATTTAAAAAGGTTTTACAAAAAAACAGCAAACAGAAAGTAGAATTGGAAAAAGAAAAGGAGTCACCAAGCCACCCAGCCCACATCCCATTTCTTCCTCACTATCTGTCGCTCATGAGCAGCCACAATAATTCACCTCACAAGCTTTGCTGCAGCCCATCTGGACCATGCGCAGCCCGCTACCGGCATGTACCCCTTCGTTGTTTCTTTTCCTTTCTTCCTCCTCTCACTAGAAGGACTGTGCCGGGCAAGCAGCTTGTTGGCGCTTTGCTTGCCGTTTGCCATTGCTGGGATCCTCGCCCGTGTTAAGATGGATGCTACCGACACCGTCATCGTCTATTTAAACCCCTCTGCCGCACTGAAGAACCCTAGCTTCTTCTCTTCCCCATTTTCCCCCTCTAGCTGAAAACCCTAGCTTAAAGGTGTGTCAGTGCCCGTCGATTTTGATCGTCCCTGGACAATCTGAGACCACCACGATGTTCCTCATGCTCTTCTCGGTCGATTGCCCTGGCTATCTCATGCCGGTGAAGCCTCTGAGGTTCTAATCATGACCTCCTTCCCGAAGTCTGGCCATCGCCATCCCCATCGATTTCGGCCATGATTTGTTTCCTCGACCACACCATCATGTTCGTAGTAAGCCATTGAGTCTTCCAGTACCCTCCTCGACTCCCCTTTCGTTTTGTATCACCTTCACGCTGTAGCCCGTCGTCGGTCACCGCAGAAGGTGGTCGCTGGAGTAGCTTTGGTGACCATTTCCGGGCGGCGCTGCCACTACTAGGATCACCACGAACTCCTCTCACCAACACACCCCTTTGCAGCCACGCGCGTTCTATCAATTGATCAATCGATCATCGATCTGAGAGGATTGAGCTTGGGTGATGTCAGCGAGATGTCACGCTTGTGTCACCCTGGCCACGTCAGTGCTCTTTGACTGGTCCACGCCAACGTGGTCTACCAACGTGGCCGTTGGCCCACTAGTCAGTGGCTGGAGCTAGGAATAGCCCCGGTGAGAAAAGCCACCCCACCACATGATGACATAAGCATTATCTCATAAACACATTTATTTATTTTATTTTTAATTTTAGAAAATGTAATAAGCTTATAAATTCAATTTCTTTTGTTTTATAATTCAGAAAAATATATATTATATATCAAAATGTTCAAAAAAATAAATTCTATATTATAACCTATTATCATATTTTATTTTCTAACTTAAATAATATAATAATTATTATTAGTAAATAACCTATTAGGGATAAATCTTAAATAAATATATTATATTATTTAAAATTCATAAAAATAAGTATAATATATCAAAATTCTTAGAAAAACAAAATATACATTTATAAACTTATTTTGTACATTTTTGTGATACTTAACTAAGTATTTATTATTTATGTAGTATTTATAAAGTGATAAAACTTATAAAAATCATATCTTATTAATTAAAAATCATAAAAATACTTATAATATACCAAAATGATCAAAAATAAAATCTACACAATAAAAATATCTTATTGTACATTTGAAGTCAAATAAAGGTAAAGTTTAATAAGTCTTGATTAAAACTATTTTCTAATATCTTAATGGATTAAAATACAAAAATCTTTACTTTACCTTTAACATTAATTATTCAAAGTCTAAAAGTGAATAACAAGTTCCATTAATGTTTAAGTAGAGTTAAAATGGATTTAACTATTTTAAGATGTATTTACTAAAACTATCATCTCAAATTAAATGTATCCTAATTTTCCTAAAAAGATTTTATCAATTATAAAATAAACTAAAATAGTGTATTGTTTATCACAAGGCTTCTGTTCACGTATAAAATCATCAAGATCATATTTACTAATTCTCTACTAGTTTGGAAAACTACTTAAAGATTTAAACCAAGTTTTTAAGTAATTAAAGTAATGCCTTGTTCCATGTTTGTAAAATATAAGCATTACTTCTAAAATAAGTAAGTGATTCTATTCACTTATAAGATTAAGAAGATACCACTTCTATAAAGGCAATAATACTCTTATTCTATCTTTATAAAACATTAAGAAGTCAACCACATATAATTTAATACCTTATCCAAAACATAAAGGTTTCCACTACAAGTGTTATGCTTATTCAAAGTTCAATGGTGATTCCCTCTATTTGAAAATATCAAATAACACTACTCAAGCAAAAGAAATAATACTTTTGTTTCACCTTCATGGATTAATATAAAGTGTCCTCTCATATTACAAAATATATGAGTCTGCACTTGCTAGTGGAATAACTATTCAAAAATGCGAATTGTTTTCTTCTTTAATACTCATAACTGGTAAGAAAACCTTAAGGTGTTAGCTTTATGTTTAAATGATTTTCCTTTATAAAGTAATCTTTTCCTTAAAAGTTATTCTTTTAAGAAATATTAAAAGTAATCCTTAAGTATTTTTGTGAATACTCTAGTGAATTGACAATCCTACTCACGCAGCTTATATGTGCCATTCCACACTTAAGTGCTTTAGTATTGAATGCTACTTGTTGTACTTACATATTGTTTCACGCACTCTCACAAGCCTTAACAAGAGGCACGTGTGTGAAGCTGGTATAAAAGTGCAACACATTCCAAAGAACTCATCACCAAATCCAAACCCTAGATCAGATATGATTATACCAGAGATTCACGTTTATCAAATTGCATTAAATTATTTATGCATAATTGCATCTTGCTTCTTTAAACATTCGTCATTACCGGACCAATGATGCTATTTACAAAATTTGGATCTTCTAGTATCTTGAAGACCGTGAGTGCATAGTCTTGCAATCACAAAAGGCAAGTTCACACTTGCTCATGTCCTTTGATTATTTTCTATCAAATGCTTGTAACTCAAATGTTGTCATCACCTGCATTTCAAAAAAGGTCAGAAAACACTATTTTCATAATAATATGATTATGGATTATTTACCAAATGGTAATAATCCATTGATACAATTCCAGTGGTAAAGGAACATAATATCTAGGACTTAACAACCAATGCCGCCAGTGATTCTAGCGTCGTATATTACGCGTTAACCATGAGATCTGGAAAGGGACGAAGAAGTTAGTTGGATCTTCTTTCTTTTGCATGGATGAATGACCTTATCGTGAAGGTTCAGATTTCTCGTGGAGAATCCAGCACATGGGTGGGACCCCTCAGTGCCCCGCGATATAGGTGTCTAGATTATCTATGCATAGCTGTCTTGGTGGAGGTTCACCATAGCTGATGGTGGCTGCCAGGCAGAGCTGCTTATAGAGTCTTCGAGAAGCTACCCGGACTATACTCGTGGTAGAGCTCTTGGGGGATCGTGTCTTCATGCGGGGTCGTGGAGAAGGGCAGTGATTGGCTTGGATCTTAGACTGGGCCCCATACCAAGGAAGTATGGACAAGCTCGCGACTTGGATGTGCAACAAGGCTAAGGTCTCTTATGGGTAAAGTAACGCACCTCTATAGAGTGTAAGAACTATGACATGTTACTCCCTATTTCGGGAAGGAGCTACAAACACGACAGGAAAGGAACTCCATGAAAGTTCTGGTAAACCTGTGAAGGTTGATGGACATAGTTTTCAGAATAAAAGCAACCTTTGAAGAAATGTTTACAAAAACCTGCATTGTCTACGACCTCTAGTCTATGGTTGTAGAGATAGTGCATCATACACTCCTTTTTAGTGAACTTGCTGAGTACGCTCGTACTCAACCATACCTTCTTAACCCTTGCTAGGTTCTAAGCCATTGAAGACGACGTCAACATCAATTTCTGCTCAAGAAACCATCATCGGCAGCTCAAGTCCCTCAATAAAGTCAATGAACATATACATCAACCAAGTGAAGCCGAAGATCCTGATTAGATAGGAAGTAGATACTCTAGACATAAAACCTACTGCTGTAGAGCATTGCATTAGTAGCAATTGCAAGCCAATTAGTTTGGATGCTAGTCTTAGTCTTCAGTTAGTTCTAGGTTATTATTTTTGATTCTTCTTTGTAAGAAGTTTCTTCCTCTCTCTTTAACCTAGAGTGTTCTCTAGATCTTTTGTAAAGAGTCGAGTTGTAATCTATAGTCATGTCTTGGACCTGCTGTGTTTCTGTGTACCACTCTGAGGGATGTAATACTAGTGAACGGTGTTTCATTGGTGTTATATCAACGACTATAGTGTACTACATCATGCAGTGGTATGCTAGGTCACTGCAGCTATCAACTAAACACCTGATTAATTAAAATTGCCACCGTGTGTGTTCCGCAAGAGGACTTCCTTGACTGGTCTTCAAGGGGAAATCTTCGGACGGGTTATGATTGGAGTTATATTCTTGTTACCATATAGCGTTCTCTTATCTCGCTCTAATAGCCGAAGTTGTAGCATGTTTCTATAAGTTAGATAGTGCAATCTTTGATGCCGCTGAGCCCACCATACCTATGTAGGCAAGGACCACCAAATTCTAAGACTCACCGTGTATTGGCCTTAGTACTGACCGCTCTCTTTCTGTTTTTCTTTGCCCTTTGTCGGCACCCTTTGGCTTTGATAGGTATGTGTTCGACGATGTTAGCAAGGTTACCCTTCCGGCTTGACATGGGCAGGGTTTATGGACACCGCTTGGTTATTCTTCAGGCCTCTTAGTCCCATTTGGTTCTTATCCGTACTCGGATGCTATTTTGCTTTCTTCTTCAATTGTATCATTTGTATTCTTGACTTGTCGAGTCATTGTTGTATATATGTGTTTCTTGTGGGTTCTGTTATGAGCTATTGTGATGTAACTACTTGTAATACAACCCACCCATACGAAAGTGTCTGGTGGTTGAATCGCTTCTATGCGGATTTCGGCGAAAACGCTAAGATCTGCATAGACCCGATTCGGGGGCGTTACACAAACCACCTCTATAAATACAAATATCTCCATCAAGATATCATCACCATCAGACAACAAAGCAAGCACTAGTGGTAGTTCCTTCACATCCAGGTCCTCCTGGAAGTTGCTATAATCCCAGGATAGCTGCTACCTTCGTCTTTGTTGTCTACAAGGAAGTCTAGATCACTAAGCACAAAGTGAAGAGATTGGAGTGTGAACATTCCTAGGCTCATAGATCATCTTCATTTGAGCGTAGTTCACTGTGGGCTTGTTCATGATCTCATCATCCTTCGGGCGGACCTAAGACTAATAAGGCAGTGTGTTAGTTGAGCTTGATATGTAGGCTATGAACAAGTGAAGCAAAATAAATAGTTCTATGTTATTTAACCATGAGGTCTGAAACAAATTTTCATCGTCTATCATAGTGGCTACTGTGTGGTTTCTTCAGGTTCTCTTCCGCTTGCACATCTTCACAGCTTCACTTACTTTTGTCTCCGGTTTCTCATGTGGTTGTAAACCTGACTAGATGTGACCGTAAGCCTAGTGAAATCAAGAACATAATTGCTAACAGACTATAGGTGTCCAGATCTGAAGCCCAAGTCAAACCGGATGCCATTTCTCACGAGCTCACAAATCCTATTCAGGACGAAGACACATAGAGATAATTCCCATGTCATGCTAGGTTAGTGCCGAAATACAACCACTTGAAGTGGGACTGCTTTCTTAGGTAGCATCTAGGACATGTTAGGAAGCACCGAGAGAGTAGACAGGTCGGAAGACCTATCTAGCATGATGTCCTACGGTAGTTTTAAACACCGTAAACATGAAACATGCATCCTACGAACCATGTTTTGCACAAAACGAACTAACTTTCATTGCATGCGGTCACGAATAAGAGAATTGTTGCTTCAAGAAAAAACACTACCCTGTGTAAAACCAATCCACGAACAAGCAATCACCTTTATTCGTGGAGTTAGCAATAAAAAGTAAGAACCATGCAAACAATCTATAGCAGGCAAGCAAACCAATATGTGATTGGGTGGCTACGAGGATGGTTCCAACAGTCCGTCATAGTTAAAATCCCAGATTTGACATTGTGTGTTACATAAAAGACGGAATATTTTTTCAGTGAAAGACGATGTTTCCGTCGACAGCGAGACGCCCGTGATGACTTCGTCAATCTCAAGACCTCATCCGCCGGCTCAGTTTTCCAGAGGTGCTCATAGAGATAGTGTGTGCGTGTATGCGTTTATGGGGTGGGTGCATATACGTGTTGCGAGCGTTTACGTTTACGATTGTACTGTGTTTGAGTCTTCTTCTTTTTTTCAGTCGTTGGTTTTGTTAATTCAAAGTTGAACTCATTTCAAGCATTCCGTCTAACAAAAAGAAAAGTTTTAGATTTAGGCGGTACAAGTTACTCCTTCCGTTTTAAAATATAAGTCTTACTCCTTCGGTTTCAAAATATAAAAAGTCTAGATATATTTGCTCCATAAAGCTAAAACATCTTATATTTTGAAAGGGAGGGAGTACTATAAGGGGGGGCGATTTAGGTTGGTAGCAAGCGAATTTTCCCGCCGTGTTTTCGAGGCAAAATGTGAGCTAACACAAAATCTCGTACCCTGCGTTTCAGGGACTACACGCCGAGAATGGGCAGTTCTTGACGAGGCTGACTGACCAGCGTCGGGTGTCCAATCAACGGAAAATTGCAGTCTCGTTCTGGACTTCATACGGCCTGCCTACCAGTCACCGTCCCTCGAGTTCGACATGCGGACGAAAGGAAACTTCAGGATAAGACCGAACGCGTGCCGATAATCTCAGCAGGGGAGCAAATAGTTGTGCCTCGCGGTCTCATCTCCGGTACTGCTTTCAGTTTCAGACTTTCAGTGCATTTTTTCTCCATACGCGTGCCAGACTGCCATCACTTCTTCCGTAGAATTCCCGGCACTTGGTAGTACTTACTAGCTCTCAGTTCGGCCGGTCGTCTCCGATGGCGGTCGGGTCGTGCTCTCCTTCCTGCTCCAAGTGGAATCATGGGTGCGAGCTAGTAATACTAGTACGCACTGATTACTGACCAAGGACAGAGAAGAGGACTGAGATGTTCCTCTGAACTGCTGAACTCCTCTCTGCTGCTCTGCCATGGCAGCGGCGGCCAGGCTCCGGCCGGCTCGCGGCGTCCTGGAGGTCGTCCTCTCCGTCTCCCTCATCATCAGCGCCTCGGCGTACACGCCCGAGGACAACTACCTCGTCAGCTGCGGCTCGTCAGTGGACACGCCGGTGGGCCAGAGACACTTCCTCGCCGACGGCTCCAACCCCGGCGCAGTCATCCTGACGTCCCCGCATAGCGTCGCGGTGGAGGCCTCGCCGGGCGCCGTGCCGCCGAGCTTCCGCGACGCCGCGCTGTACCAGACCGCCAGGGTGTTCTCGGCGCCCTCGTCCTACGCGTTCGCCATCAGGCGCCAGGGCCGCCACTTCCTCCGCCTCCACTTCTTCCCCTTCGCGAACGGCGCCGGCTACGACCTCGCCGCGGCCGCCAGGACGCTCGAGGTGTCCACGCAGGACGCTGTTTTGCTTGAACGCGGCTTGCCGGTGTCCACGCAGGGGCAGGACGACGCGTCGTCCACGCCGGTGGTCGTCGAGTTCCTGCTGGACGTGACGCGCGACACGCTGGTGGTCACGTTCGTGCCGCTGGTGTGCGCCGATGGGGGCGTCGCCTTCGTCAACGCCGTTGAGGTCGTCTCCGTCCCCGACGACCTCGTCACCGGCGCCGCGACACCGACGAGCCGGCTGCCGCTGCAGACGGCGCACCGCGTCAACGTGGGCGGCCCGGCGGTCGCGCCCGACGAAGACGCGCTCTGGCGAGAGTGGACCACCGATCGTCAGTCCTTCGTCGCCTTCATTTACTCGGCGGTAACTCGGGAGATCAGCTACAACGGGACGCTGCCCCGCGTCCCCGGGCAGGCAACGGAGACCGATGCGCCGGACGCCGTGTACGCCACGGCCAGGGAGCTGGTCCTCACGAGCGGCACCACGGACGGCAAGAAGCAGATGGCGTGGCAGTTCGACGTCGACGCCTTCTCCGCCTACTTCATCAGGTTCCACTTCTGCGACATCCTCGGCAAGGCTCCCCACCAGCTCCGCATCAACGCCTACGTCGACGGCTCCAACGCGCTGGCGGACATCGACCTCGGCGATGGCGTTCTGGCGTTCCCCTTCTACAAGGACTTCGTGCTGCCTGCTAGTGCTGCGTCCGGGAAACTCGCCGTCTATGTGGCCCCGTGGGTAAATGAGATCGTGATGCCCGCCGCCGTGCTCAACGGGATCGAGATCATGAAGATGCACCAGAGCGCCGGTTCCGTGGTCGTCGTCGAGCCGGCGGGGCGGCTAGCGAGGTCGCGTCTGGCCGTCGTGGTCGGCTCGGCGTGTGGAGGCTTCGCTTTCGTGGCCATTGCCGTTGCTCTCGCCATTATTATCCGTAGGAAGAAGAGGAAGAAGGGTACTGAAGAGGAGACGACGAAGCGGACGCAGGCCCAGTCGACCACGCCATGGATGCCGCTCCTCGGCCGCTTCAGCATCCGCGGCGCCATCGAACCTGTAGGACCGCCGAGCTTCACCACCGCCACGAGCACACTGCCAGCGAGCCCCATGGCTGCTGCTGCCACCGCGGTAGTGCCGAGCTACCGCTTCCCGTTCGCCGTGCTGCAAGAAGCGACCCGCAACTTCGACGACGGCCTGGTCGTCGGACAGGGAGGGTTCGGGAAGGTGTACGCGGCGGTGCTCCCGGACGGCACCAAGGTGGCCGTGAAGCGCGCGAGCCCAGAGTCGCGGCAGGGCGCGCGGGAGTTCCGCACCGAGATCGAGCTGCTGTCGGGGCTACGCCACCGGCACCTCGTGTCCCTCGTGGGCTACTGCGACGAGCGCGGCGAGATGATCCTGCTGTACGAGTACATGGAGCACGGCTCGCTGCGGAGCCGCCTCTACGGCCGCGGCCACGCGGCGGCGCCAGCGCCATTGCTCAGCTGGGCGCAGCGGCTGGAGGCGTGCGCGGGCGCGGCGAGGGGCCTGCTGTACCTGCACACGGCGGTGGCGAAGCCGGTGATCCACCGGGACGTGAAGTCGTCCAACATCCTGCTGGACGGCGAGCTGACGGGCAAGGTGGCCGACTTCGGGCTGTCGAGGGGCGGGCCGGAGCAGGACGAGACGCACGTGAGCACGGCGGTGAAGGGGAGCTTCGGGTACGTGGACCCGGAGTACTGCCGGACGAGGAAGCTGACGGCCAAGTCGGACGTGTACTCGCTGGGCGTGGTGCTGCTGGAGGCGCTGTGCGCGCGGCCCGTGGTGGACCCGAGGCTGCCGAGGCCGATGTCGAACCTGGTGGAGTGGGGGCTGCACTGGCAGGGCAGGGGCGAGCTGGAGAAGATCGTGGACCGGCGCATCGCCGCCACGGTGAGGCCCGCCGCGCTGAGGAAGTACGGCGAGACGGTGGCCAGGTGCCTCGCGGAGCGCGGCGCCGGCCGGCCGGACATGGAGGACCTCGTGTGGAGCCTCCAGTTCGTGATGCGGCTGCAGGCGGGCGACGGCCTGGACTTCTCCGACGTGAACAGCCTCAAAATGGTCACCGAGCTCCGGCCGCCTACTCCGCCTCGTCGTCAAAGAAACGATGCTGATTGCGAAACCGGCAGCAGCGTGGATGAAGGAGACGGCCTAACAGACGACGATTACACCGATGCCTCCATGAGAGGGACCTTCTGGCAGATGGTCAATGTGGGCGACAGATGACAAGGTTTTCAAACGATATAAATCAGCAGACAATTCGATCAAATTATACTGTACATGTTTTTTTAGTACTACTTCAATCACATCACACATTAGCAGACTGAGAATGAGTGCAAGATAAGCTCATTGGCAAACTGGGCGGCTGGTGAGCCACATATTGCTACGGCCAAAAGTGTCGCCTCACTTTCAGGATATTATTCAGCAGACAACTCGATTAATTGATGTACCTCCTCCTTTCCAGTATTAAATATATGTGCAGATAATATGGAAGAAGTATTAGTAGAACCAAAACAGAGAACCTTGGGGAGATATAAGCTGTTGAGCACAAGATTATTCAATGGAATACAGAGCAAGCAAAATGGTTCAATGTGCACTTAGTACAACAAGCAGATAGTATGGTCTACCAGGAGTATCAATACCAAAGAGTACACATTAAAACCAAACTCATACAAATACAGACAAGTCTTTGTTCAACATGCTTTGGAGAGCTTCATGAGCATAGGAAGAATTTGATCAATCACTTAACCCGCAGCGGGTTATGCACTTCCACTGGGCGAAGCACGGCCGTGGCCATTGTCTTCGTCGTCCCTTGGGCTCGGGCTGCGACCGTTTGCAGCTGGACTGATGTCACGGCTAGGGCTGTCAGCCCTCATTGGGCTCCTGCTGCTCTCCCTTGGTACAGGGCTCCTGCTGCCATTAGGGGTGGGGCTCCTAGCCCTCCCCTTGGCAGGTGAAGGGCTCCTGCGAGGACTGCGACTGTCACGGGGGCTCTTCATAGGGCTGCGACTGTCACGGGGGCTCCTCCTGGGGCTGAGACTGTCACGGGGGCTCCTCCTGGGGCTGCGACTGTCACGAGGGCTCCTGGATCGCCTTTCATCCCTCCTTGGAGAAACAGAGCGGCTATGTAAAGCAAGAGACATACTGTCAGAGTTTCATAAAGAAAACATGCTAGGAAAAACTGAATCACAGCTAAGATATAACTCTACTAACTAGCTGTTGCAAAATCAAAATGAATCTCGAATTGATATAAAAATTCCTCCATTCAGCAGGTTAGAAAACACAAGTGAAAAACTATGCCCACAGGATAGCAGGAAGCTATACCTTATTTCATAGGCAGCAAAGATTTGCATATCAGGAAAACAATGCGTGCATAAAAGGAATACCATAATAATTGGACAGACTATGTCTTGGAGACTCATTTGGATGAGGAAAAAACATGCCAGTACTGTGTTTACACTTAAGACTCCACACACCGTCACAACAAGCAAATCATGCAATAGAATCTGCAGAAGATAGTAGCCAAATTTTCAAAACAAATTGTACCTGTAGCTCCTACTGCGGCTCCTGCTGTAGCTCCTATCACGAACCCTTCCGCGGCGAGGGGACGGGGATCTGGAGTAACTTTTTCCGCGCCTGTTTCAATCAAGGTGACAAAAATCAGATATGCTCTAACACAAAAGAAATATAACAGAAATGAAACCTCATAGGACATACTTTAGGTTCTTAGGGCTGTTCTGACAATCCCTTTCTATATGGCCGCTATCTCCACAACGATAGCACCTATTTTTCCAGTCGCCAGCTTTGCAGTCACGAGCCCAGTGCCCATCAATTCCACAGTTAAAACAGCGGCCAGAGACAGGAGGAGGTCCCCGACCCATATATTCACGGTCACCACCACGATCACGGTCACGGGAGCTTCCTTGGCCACGCGGAACCTAGAGGAAAATAGAAGATCATAGTTAGAAGGGGCATATTACAGCGATTTTTTTTTAAATAATACACTTTATTTAATGATTTTGACATGTATTGCACGATTTTGAAAATTTACAAAACTAGCACATAGTCGGCTTCGGCCTGGCCGAATAGGCCAATCGGCGTGGCCTGACCGACTGCATGTTGGGTTGTCAGCCGACAGCCCACTCGGTCAGGCCCAGGCCGAATTGGTCCACTCGGCTAGGGCGAAGCCGACAATGTGCTACTTTTGTAAATTTTCAAAATCGTGCAATATATGTCAAAATCATTAAAGTGTATTATTTAAAAAAAAATCGCCATATTACAATGTAATAACTAATAACACATACATCAAAATACACAAATATTACACATTGAGAAATATCAAGATTACCCCTTTAGCGAACTCAACAATCATGCGGCTTCCATCAAAGTCCCGACCATCAAGGTTGTACCTTGCATCATCAGCATCCCTAGCATCACTGAACTCCTGCAATATGATTCAGAGAAGGAAAGGAGTGACCTCATATGTAAACAGTAAATAGATTAAAAAGGCAAACCGAAGTAAACAAAAGAGGTTTCCCTCAACAACAAAAAACGTAAAGAAAAGAGGTTACTTACAACAAATGCAAACTCATGCTTCATATCCACATATCGCACTCTGCGGAAATGGTTTCCAGAAACAGCAACACCATCAAGACGCAAGTAGAGAAATGTATCACCAGGCATGATTGCGGTTTCCATTAAAACATGAAATAGATTTTATGAAAACAATCGCCAAAGTCAGCTAGAAACTTTGCTGACAATAGCCACCAATTCCACCAAGGGCACCCTCCCACCATGGACACCAGGTTGGGTAAGCCCCCAAAACCTTCAACAAGATCATCCAAGTTAAAACATGAAGGGCTCGTGGATATATTTGATTGATGTTAAGAAAAGCAATCGGTGGGAGCAATGATGAGAGAGCAGAAGGTGCTGGCTTAGACAACTTTGTATGGAATGGCATTGCCTAAAAAAAGTGTGTGGGTGACAATTTCTCTGGGTCCGAGAAACTGAAAAAGCCTCAAAATTTTCTGCTCTAATGTGGTTTTAGACACTGACAATCAAAGACATGCCTATTTGACTACAATCTAATCACATGTTCTACAGCAGGGACATAGGATAATCCCTTCAAAATCCATCCACAATACAATAAACCAGTCGAATACTTTTTTCCCGAACCTTGTGTCACTCAAAAGACACTAGCAGGTCTGACTGAAAGGATTCAGTTCTGGTTCTGCTTGGCAAAATACCAAACATTTAGGCCCGAGTTGCTCACCTCCCATATCTGCTGAAGAGGTCTTCAAGGTCCCGTGTTCGGGTCCGCGAGGACAGACGACCCACGTACAGCCTTGTGTTGCCACCGTAACGATCACGCTCATCGTAGCGAGGCATTTCGCACTGCAAAATATATACAAAATGTCACAAATTACTGCCACTAAAACCACGCAAACAAACAGCAACGCAGAGCAAAGCATACAGACAAAGTGCAAAGCAGAGCAGAGCAAGCTACTTCCCACCCAAAAGCAACTGATCCAACACAAACTTAATTAGAGCACGCAGCGACCAGATACTACTGTTTCTACATCCAGCGACGCAAATCTAAAGCACAGAAAGCAGAGTAGTCTAGTTGCGACCGTATTATATCCCCTTTGAATTCAACAGGCGCTGGCGGCGGGTCTAAGCGTACCAGAAAAATAGTTCGAATTCAGCAGGCCATGCAAGCGGATCTACCCGTACGAGCAATAAAATTTGACGAATCAATCGATAAAATCGCTGGTCGCTGAGCACTCTTACCGCGTCGAATCCTAATTGCCACGCACGCGTAGCGACCGAAATTTCCGCGGACAAATCGAGCAGGGATTAGGACCTACGCCGACGCACCGAATCGGGGACAGCGGGAAAATAAGCAGACAAACAAATCGGGCGAAACAGGCGAGATCGGATCGGGTTCGAGGGGTCACCTGCGAGCGAGCGAGCTAGCGAAGCGGAGGAAACCCTAGCCACGGGAGGGGACAAGACTCTAGAGGCAGTGTCCTGATGTGACGGCGGCAGATATATACTCACGCCCCGGTGGGTTTGTACGGTGTGCCCAAATCGGGAGTATTGGCAGTTCTGGACACGAATCAGGACACGGGCCGGTATAGAGAGTGCGACTAATTATGGCCCATTGGGACGTTTAGGCCCGATATGGTCTCTTAATCAGTAGAGGCCTACTATTACGTGTAAACACCGTATTCGCCGAAATAGAACATGATATTCGGCCTGCCCACCAGCGAAAGGGCTCGTATACACCGACCTATACGGTCGGACGCAGAGTAAAATGCATCGGTAGTCCCAGAACTCGACGGCTACGTCCGAAACGGTCCCAGAACTCGCAAAATTGCATCAAAACGGTCCTGGAAGTTGTCACGGACGTCCATATACGGTCCTGGAGACGTATATGACGACGTGGCGCTGGAGTGGGCCCGCGACAGATGTCCCACGAACGGTTGCTCCTCTGTTTCCCCTGTTCCTCTGTTTTTGACATGGAGAGCCCTAGGTGAACAGCGGCGGCGGCGGCGGCGGAAGAACATGATCATCGCGCCATCAAGCTAATCAGAGCGAGGCGCAGGAGGCGATTGAAGTTGGCGAAGGAGGTGACGTATCTGTGCAGAACGGCGATCATCTGGGCTGCCTTAGATGGCGCCCGTCCGTCGGCTGGAAGGCAACCCCGTCCCCGTGTATGGTGAGTTCGGCTCTGTTCAAATTAGCCCCTTTTTCTGCTGTTCCGTAGATAGGTAAGAGTAGAAGTTGGTGTTATAGAGGTTTCTAGAGAGGAATGTAGGGTTTTATTTTGATGGTTTAGGGATTATGAAGAGCGGAAGTTCTGAACTTTGGCCATTTGTTCTTCTTTTTTGGTTCAATTTGTAGAGAACGGAAGTGATGGATTTACTCTGGAGGTGATTCATGGAGGTTTCTTTGTTGGTTGTGGAAACAACAGGGCATATGTAGATGGCAGAAAGGTTTGCTTTGATGATTGCGATTGTGATAGTTGGTCTGCTCCGTGGCTAGAAAAAATTATTGAGGATCTCGGTTTTGAGTATAATGGAAGGATACAGGCGTACTGGCTGTTGCCAGGCATGCAAATCAATGAAGATGGGCTTAGGTTGATTCAGAATGATAGGGATGCCTTGAGCATGGTGTCAAAGGTGAATGAGGGGCACAGGTATCTAATATTGTACCTTGATCATGAGCGTACCAGTAAAGAAAAAGTGTGGGATGATGTAGTTCCTAATCCTGTAGCTAATGTACCACCGGTAATCAGTCCTAGCAAGAAATGCAGTAATGGCAGTTCAGCTATTGTTCCTGTAGTTAATGTCCCAAAGACAGAGATCAGTGTTGTAGTTCAATGTGCACTGAGGAGATCGAGCAGACAGCAAGTTGCACAAGAACAAGATGGGGACAGTGGTAGTGATAATGACTCTGATTATGTTCCAGATATCATTGACAGTGACAATGATGTAGAAGAGGGTGATGATGACTTGTATCTGCAATATGCAGATCATGAAGAAGTGGATGACAAGGTAGTGATTCCTGAAGGAGATATATCTGAGGATGAATTTTTTGAGCATGCAGATTCAGATGATGAAACAATCAGATTCAAGTTTAAGTCATTTGTTCCTGAAGATATGAATGATCCCAAGTTCCACAATGGTCAGCTATTTCAGTCTGTTGATGAGTTGAAGAAGGCTGTTAGAGAGCACAGTTGTTTGCATAGGAAGAACATCAAATTCCCAAAGAATGATAAGACAAGGGTGTTAGCAAGATGTGAAGAAGGATGCCCCTGGGAACTGTATGCTTCTGTTGATAGCAGATCAAAGGCCATCATGGTGAAGAGACACACAAATAAGCACACTTGTGAGTCCAAGTGGCAAGTGAGGGCTTTTACTGCTAGATACATTGGCAATCACTATGTTGAAGAGATTAGGGCGAACGAGAAGATGACATTGAAGGGTCTGGGCCAGCTAGTTCAGAGAGATTGGAAAATGACACCAAAAAGGGGAAAGCTAGGAAGAGCAAGGAAATATGCCTTTGAAATTATCTATGGAGATGAGGCTGCCCAATACAATCAGTTATGGGATTTTGGACAAGAGCTGAGGAGATCCAATCCAGGGAGTACCTTCTTCTTGTTGTTGGATGATGTAGGACATTTCAAGAGATGCTACTTTTCCTTTGATGCTTGTAAGAGAGGATTCCTAGCTGGCTATAGGCCCATAATATTCCTAGATGGATGTCATTTGAAGACCAAATTTGGAGGAATTCTGTTAACTGCAATAGGTATGGATCCTAATGATTGCATCTTTCCTGTGGCATTTGCTATTGTGGAAACTGAAAACACTAGCTCCTGGAAGTGGTTTTTGACTGCTCTAAAACAAGACCTTGGCATTGTCAACACTGCCCCTTGGACCATCATGTCTGACAAACAAAAGGTAAGGTGCTTCTTGTCAATATTCAAAATTTTGTTGAAAAATACTCACTTAATTATGTGATGTTTGCAGGGATTAATCAAAGCTGTTACAGAGTTGTTTCCAGATGCAGGCCATAGATTTTGTGTTAGGCATCTATGGCAGAATTTCAACAAAAATTTCAAAGGTGAGGTGCTCAAGAATCAACTGTGGAAGTGTGCTAGAAGTAGCACTACTGTTAAGTGGCAAGAGAATATGGATGCCATGTTGGTGTTGAGCAAAACAGCACATGATTGGTTGGAGGAGCTAGAACCTGCTACATGGGTAAGGGCATTTCAGTCTGAATTTCCAAAGTGTGATGTTCTTTTGAACAATAATTGTGAGGTTTTCAATAAGTATATTTTGGAAGCAAGGGAGTTTCCTGTTCTTGCTATGATTTTGAGAATCAAGTGTCAGATTACTACTAGATTTTACAACAAACAACTTGAGGCTTAGTCAATGAGTGGTACTATCTGTCCAAAAATTAGGAAGAAGTTGCAAAAACATGTTGAGTGGTCCAATGTTTGTGAAGCAAAGCCATCTGGTAATGGAATATTTGAAATTGATGAAAGGGGTACATCATATGTTGTAGATCTTCAGAGAAGAACCTGCAGTTGCAGAAGGTGGGAACTTTCTGGCATTCCTTGCTGGCATGCAGTGTCAGCCCTTAGGCATGACAAGATTTCACCAGAGAGCTATGTGCATGTCTGCTACTCCATTGAAAGATATTGCAAAACATATGAGCACATCATATGGCCATGTAGAGATGTGAAGGAGTGGGAAAAGGTTGATGGCATGCCAATAAAGGCTCCAAAAATTGTGACAAAGGTTGGCAGGCCCCAGAGAAATAGAAGACAACAACCAGAGGAGAAAGAAGGAAAAAATGGACAGAAGAAAATGAGTAAGCACGGAAATGCAATTCATTGTAGCTACTGTGGACATTCAGGGCACAATAAAGGTGGTTGCATAGATTACAAGTTGGGGTTGGTTCCTAAGAAGAAAGCAAGGGCAGAACCAGATGTGTCAGACTCTGATGTAGAAGAAGTTGCATTTGTAACAAAGGTGAGAGCTAATTTGACTCTGATGTGGAAAAGCAATTAATTTGTATTTGATTTGTCTTGTATTTTGTTCAGAGCTAATTTGACTTGTCATGTCAATTCATAGGAACATCAATTGCATACAATGGCCTTTGTACAACAGGGTACAACAACTTATGAGCCTGAAGTACTTAGTGCTTTAATTAATGAGGTATTATTTCTCTTCTTCTGAATTGAATTGTGTGTATATCATTGCTATCTTTGTATCTTAGTTCACACCATTGCCTGATTGCAGATGGAATCTAGCCAAAGTCAGCAGCCTCAATTCACACCATTGCCTGATTGCACATTGATCCAGCAGAATGTGTTAACTGATATGCCGGTTCAGCATACTACAGTGACCAAAGAAGGAAATGTGTTGAGGAAGAGGCAAGTTCTAGCAGCTGCTAAGTTGAAAGCAGCAGCTCAGAGAAGAGACATAGCTGATCAAGAAAAGTTTGATGCAGCAATGGCGAAGTTGGAACAGGAGGAGCTACAAAGAGCAGAAGCTATTGAGAAAAAGAAAGTACAAGCAGCAACTAAGAAATTAGCTAATGAAGAAAAGAAGAAGGCTGATAAATTAGCAAAGCAACTAGATGCAGAAGAAAAGAAACTTGCACTTGCAGAGAAGAAAAGAAAGGCACAAGAGGAGAAGCTTGCAATTGCAGAGAAGAAAAAAATAGCACAAGAAGCTAGAAAAAGGGAGGCTGAGGAAATTAAAGAGAAGAAAAGGATTGTTCAAGAAGCTAAGAGAAAGGAGGCAGATGAAGCAAGGAGAAGACAAGAAGATGAGGCAAGAGCTAGACTGACTGCTGCCACTGCTAAGAAAATGAAAGATGCAGAGGAATCAAGGCAGAAGGAGTGGGAAGAGCATTTGCACAGATTACAGATGGCAAAACAGCAAACTCAGAGAGATGATCATGACAAATCAGAGGCGGAAAGAATATTGGCATGGAAGGAGAAAAGGAGAGTGGCAGAAGAAGCTAACAAGAAGCAGACAGCTCAGTTCAGAGCTCAACAAGCTGTGAACTTGCAGAAGCAACAGCAGGATGTGAACTTGCAGAAGCAACAACAAGGTTCAGATCCAAATAAAAGAACATGGGAAGATGAAAGCAGCAGCAACACCAGAGCTCCTTTCAAAATATCAAGAAAAGTATCTATGTTTGATTATCTTAGAGGCCCTCCTCCTGGTGTTTAGTGCACTGTTCTTTAGTTATTCCAATTAGCTACTGTACGTGCAACTTGTGTGTTATCCAAGTTCCTTCTATCTATGTACTGTCAACTGAAACTTGTTTTATTTCCTTCTTGGTCACTCATTTGAGTAAAAACTGTGTTGATCTTTGATCTTTATCAATCTGTTGGTATGTGATATGTTGTTTCAATTACTCAGGAAGTTGAAATGTATTCAAATCGGTCAAAATTTCAAAATAGCCAAAATAGACAGTGTTGTCAAGTTTTTATTCAAAGACAGTGTTGTCAAGCTTTTATTCAGAGTACTCTTTTATTCAGTGTTGCCAAAATGACACCAACACACTGATTTCAGCGGGTTCAGTAAGACGAGTGCGGTCGTCGTCGTCTTCAGCTGCGTCTTCTCGAGCACCACGTCGTCATATACGTCTCCAGGACCGTATATGGACGTCCGTGACAACTTCCAGGACCATTTTGATGCAATTTGCAAGTTCTGGGACCGTTTCGGACGTAGCCGTCGAGTTCTGGGACTACCGATGCATTTTACTCTCGGACGCACACCCATGTGTCTGTTCATTTAACACGAGTGGTTTTCTGACCTAAAAAAACACGAGTGGTTTTCTGTTCGGTTTTCTATCTAGTTTTTTACCTTTTCCTGGTTCGTTATTAATTGTTTTGCGGTTTTGCTGGTTCTAAAAAATGTTCGAACATGATTTTTGAAAGGATCGTATGGGCACCTAGAGGGGGGTGAATAGGTGCTACTTCAAATTTTACTCTTTTTCAAATTAGGATTTGACAAGAAAGGTAAATTCTCTAGAATATGTAACTAAGGTGAATTTATCTATATGACAAACAAGCACAAACTAAACAATAACTAGATGAGTAAAGTGCGGTAAAGGATAGAAGGAACCAAAATGGAGCACACGGAGACACAGGGATTTGTTTCCCGTAGTTCTTTCCTTTTGAGGAAAAGTACGTTTACGTTTGGAGAGGGGGTGGTTTCAAACCACCAATGCTACGAGAGGCCTTCCTTGTTCTTCGATGAACCTCACCCCAATGGGTTCAATTCACCTCTTCTACTATACGGCAACCTTCGAGGTGGAAGACGGCACCTTTACAACGAGTTCAGGGCACACATCCACAACTTAATTGGAGGCTCCCAAATACAAGCAAGTTGTCAAACAATCAAAGACAAGCTTGTAAGAACCAAATCAAAACCTAGGGTTTCCAATGAAACACTAGAGCATGGGAGCCCTCAAGTGAATGAGGGGGAAATGAAGATCTCTCTTGGTGAAGCTATAGATCAAGGCCTCCTCCTTCGATTCTCCAAATATCAAAGACTTTGAATGGTTGGATGAAGAGATCTTGTTGATTTGGTTGCTCAAATGGACATGGTGTTCTTGAGGTGGACGAGCAGCTGGAACAAGGGGATAAGGTCCCCTATTTATAGCCCTTCCGTCAGCGAACCGTTTTTCTGACCGTTGGAGAAGAAGCAGACTGGAGACTTCGGTCACCACACCGGAGACTCTGGCCTACACCGGAGACTCCGGTCAACCTATGGACCAGCCTCCGGACCCCTCGACAGAATGACCCAGCCCACTTGGGAGCCAAGTGGACCGGAGACTCCGGTCCCTCTACACCGGAGACTCCGGTCTGAGATAGGGACCAGAGACTCTGGACCAACCTCCGGACCACCTCTCTGGCTGACCCAGGCAAGAAAACAGAGGCCCCTCCGGAGACTCCTGGGGAAACTCTGGACCACACCGGAGACTCCGGTCTGTGTAGACCGGAGACTCCGGTCTAGAATCCCCAAGAGACAAAAAGAAATGCAAGGAATGTTCCGCAGGCTAATGGTCCTTTTCCCTCAGTAGAATATCAACTTGTAGACAATAGCAAACAGTAAAAGGGTCTACTAGTTGTTAACGAACACTAAAAGTGATTATGACAGTAAATGTCCTTTCAATCTCCCTCTTTTTGGTGTTCGATGACAACTAGTGAATTTGCATAAAAAAGGTCGCAGTTACTTATGACAGAGTATGGACAAGAGTATGGACATGCTCCCCCTATCTGTGTGCACAAAGATAAACAAGTAAAGCAGGCAAGGTAGGTAGAACATGGATAAAACACATAGTTCTCACACGAGTTACAATAAAGTTGGGGCACCCATAGAGTCACACACACACACAAATAGTAAACAGTGTCCCACAATAACATAAGGCAAATAGAGACGAGAAGGCAAATACGAATCAAGAAGCCCAAACCCATGCAAATCCCGATGACAATGTCTTCTCCCCCTTTGGCATCGAAACACCGAAAAAGGGAAAAGACCTAAGCAAGCGTCCCGACGGATCAGTAGTCCTCGTCATCCTCCTCCTTGTCCTCCTCATCCATATCCTGATCCTCATCATCATCATCATAGTCCTCATCACCATCTGGAGCTACAGGCCCTTTGCCGTGAGGGCGAGAAGAGGATGTACCTTGATACCCAAACCCAGATGTGACATCAGAGAAGGTCTTCCAATCCACCAAACTATCCTGATGGGCATTCCATGCCCCAAACGAAAGAGTGTGATCTGAGTCGGTGGATGGCTGAGCGCCATGCTCATCAGTGTACTCATCCTCACCTTCCTCATCATACGCTTCACCCTGAGCCTTGATCTCCTTGAGCAGTTTGCGGCGGTTGCTCTTGTAGGAATCATGTCGTTGCTTGCGGATGTCCACATTCATGCAACACAAGGTCCTTTCCCAGAATGAGGCCTTCTTGACCCTCTCATGGACATAGTCATGTGTCATGGATGGAAGAGATGCATTGGAAGCATTCTTCCTCCAAGCCCTAGGAGGAGAGGGGGCCCTGTCAGTCTCTGAAATCTCCTCCTCCACATGTGCAAGGGAGCGTTGATGGCTCAATGCACGGCGCCCAGAAAAGTGTTGATGGCTCGTGGTTGATGTAGAGCTCGTTGGGAACCCCAAGAGGAAGGTATGATGAGCACATCAGCAAGTTTCCCTCAGTTATGAAACCAAGGTTTAATCGAACCAGTAGGAGCAAGGAAACACCTCAAAGGTGTTACTAGCTGAGCTTTGGCAGGGTGCACTACCGGTGCTAGTAGCAACATGGAGACCTGCACAACACAACCACAGAACTTTGTCCCCAACTTGCGATGAGGTTGTCAATCTCACCGTGTTTTGTGGAAAACAAAGGATTAAACGTATCGAATGGAAAGAAGTAAAAAGTTTCCAGAAAGTAAACACAAAGCAGTAAACAGTTGTAGATTGTATGTAAAGAAAAAGGATCGGGATCCATAGTTCACTAGAGGTGGCTCTTCTTAGATAAATAACATGCTGGGTGAACAAATTACAGCGAGGCAATTGACAAACACCGAGAAAGCAATACAAGCATATACTAATCATCTTGACTCCTTTGAGACTTGATTGGGCAATACAACATAATACATAGACCGCCATCCAACTGCATCTATGACTAATAATCCACCTTCAGGTTATCATCCGAACCCCCTCTAGTATTAAGTTGCAAGCAACAGATTATTGCTTTACGAGCTGCGTGTAAAGTAAACAGTACGATTGTTCTATGAACAAAGGATTGTTGTTTTCTCCCTAGTAGCAACAGCACATCTAGTACCTTAGAGATTTCTGTCACTTCCCCAGATTACCAGAGGCATGAACCCACTATCGAGCATAAATACTAACTCTTGGAGTTGCTAGCATCTACTTGGCCAAGATAGCTACTAACAACGGAAAGCATGCAAGATCTCAAATAACAAAGACATGATAGAATCAATAATCAATCTGAAATAGCATCTCAATATCCATCGGATCCCCGCAAACACAACATGTATGAATACAAATAGATGATCTTGATCATGAACGGAGCTCACAAGATCTAACCATGAAAGCACAAAGGAGGAGAACCAGCCATCTAGCTACTACATGGATCCGTAGTCCAAGGATAAAATACTCAATGCATCACACCGGAGGCTTGCATGGTGATGAAGAAGGCCTCCAGGGTGAATTCCCCTCTCTGGCAGGGTGCCGGGAAGAGCTTCAGATCCCTCCCTATCTAGGGATAGAGATGACGACGGCTATAGACTCTTTCGTGGATTTTTGATCGGGTACTTAGGATTTTCGTACCGAGGGCAATATATAGGCGGAAGGAGAGGCCGAGGGGGTGCCTGGGCTGGCCACACCACCCCTTGGCGCGGGCCAGGCCTGGCTGCGTGGCCAGGTGGTGTGGCCGCCCTCTGGCCCTTCTCCGTCTTGTATTCTGGCACTTGATCCCTTCCGGAAAAATAGGCATTTTGGCTTTTGTCCCGTCCAATTCCGAGAATATTCATTTTCTGACTTTCCTGGAACCAAAAACAGCAGAAAACAGGCAGCTGGCACTGTGGCTCTTGTTAATAGGTTAGTCTAAGAAATCATATGAAAAGTACACCAAAGTTGGAACAAAACACAAGAAAGTGGATAAAACCAAGCATGGAACATCAAAAATTATAGATACATTTGCAATGTATCAACATCCCCAAGCTTAACTCCTGCTCGTCCTCGAGTAGGTAAGTCATAAAAGGAAAGAATAATTTTTGAGGTGACATGCACCATCAAAGACTTGATCAAAGTATTTGCAAAACATTCAAAGCTGGGATCATAGTACTTCAATCATAACATGAAAGACAAAGTTCTAGCAATAAGCAAAGAAACTATGATGCAACATGAAAAGGCACAAACAAAAGATTCATGAATAACAATGCTTTGCAAGACGTTTGTTTGTTTCACATAAAAAAACATAGCATAATAGTATTCAGCTTGTCCCTCAATAGAGTAGCAAATATAAATGCATAAGACACCTTCAAAGTTCATAAGAGTGACTAGATACAATAGTTTCAAACAAGCAATATCAAAGTATGCACCGATCAACTAGTCTTGGGACAATGCACATAGAACTAAGAATGGCCACTATGCTCTCAAAGAAGGTGCATAAAGTTAGAAGATGGAGACTCAATATAATGGTGGAAGAAAGGCCTTTGTAAAAGGAAGTAGGGATTCAAGTCTCATAAAGAGCTTCCAAAAAGTATGGTACTTATAGCTTTCAGCTCTCATGGCCCCTATCATAAGCATCTTGAAGTGATTAAGGTTAAAGTGAACAGACTATGGTGTACATGCTTGACGAAGTATAAGTCAGAAATCTCATGTCCCTTGTATACGAGGGCCGCTCCTCATGCTACTCAAGTTAGTCACAGGTAAGTTCTTGTCATCGTAAGTACATGTGTATCATAGAGAACCGCCAACGGGGTACCCCTTGCCCGATGATATGGAAGAATCCCCATATCAAAATGACAAGGCAAGCAGACAACGAGCATCTCAGCATTCTTCTTATTTACCATGGGAATATGGTGCTTTTTTCTCTCTTTCCTCTTTTCATAGTATCTCTTTTTTTCTTTTCTCTTTTTTCTCAATATAGGACTCTTTTTTTATAAGAAGAATGCTTCATAGACAGCTCATTATGGTTACGCTGCAGGTTTCCACCATGTCAGCATGGATTAGACCAGCGGCCCAGGCGTTTCTCTAACACATATACATAACTCCATGGACTTACAAGCTCCCCTTTCATTTCACACCGACGACATCCATATACAAAAGAGCATGATATCAACTAGGTACAAGTACCAAGTGCAATGTTGAAAGCGTTTTCCATGAAAGCATGGTTCTGCAAATTGATGCGCTCGACTTTCGACGTAGAGCTCGTTGGGAACCCCAAGAGGAAGGTACGATGAATATAGCAGCAAGTTTTCCCTCAGTTATGAAACCAAGGTTTAATCGAACCAGTAGGAGCAAGGAAACGCCCCAAAGGTGTTACTAGCTGAGCTTTGGCAGGGCGCACTACCGGTGCTAGTAGCAACGTGGAGACCTGCACAACACAACCATAGAACTTTGTCCCCAACTTGCGATGAGGTTGTCAATCTCACCGTGTTTTGCGGAAAACAAAGGATTAAACGTATCGAATGGAAAGAAGTAAAAGTTTGCAGAAAGTAAACACAAAGCAGTAAAAGATTGTAGATTGTATGTAAAGTAAAAGGACCGGGATCCATAGTTTACTAGAGGTGGCTCTCCTTAGATAGATAACATGCTGGGTGAACAAATTACAGCGGGGCAATTGACAAACACCGAGAAAGCAATACATGCATATACCAATCATCTTGACTCCTCTGAGACTTGATTGGGCATTACAACATAATACATAGACCGCCATCCAACTGCATCTATGACTAATAATCCACCTTCAGGTTATCATCCGAACCCCCTCTAGTATTAAGTTGCAAGCAACAAATTATTGCTTTACGAACTACGTGTAAAGTAAACAATACGATTGTTCTATGAACAAAGGATTGTTGTTTTCTCCCTAGTAGCAACAACACATCTAGTACCTTAGAGATTTCTGTCACTTCCCCAGATTACCAGAGGCATGAACCCACTATCGAGCATAAATACTAACTCTTGGAGTTGCTAGCATCTACTTGGCCAAGATAGCTACTAACAACGGAAAGCATGCAAGATCTCAAATAACAAAGACATGATAGAATCAATAATCAATCTGAAATAGCATCTCAATATCCATCGGATCCCCGCAAACACAACATGTATGAATTACAAATAGATGATCTTGATCATGAACGAAGCTCACAAGATCTAAACATGAAAGCACAAAGGAGGAGAAACCAGCCATCTAGCTACTACATGGATCCGTAGTCCAAGGATGAACTACTCACGCATCACACCGGGGGCTTGCATGGTGATGAAGAAGGCCTCCAGGGTGAATTCCCCTCTCCGGCAGGGTGACGGGAAGAGCTTCAGATCCCTCCCGATCTAGGGATGGAGATGACGGCGGCTATAGACTCTTCCGTGGATTTTTGATCGGGTACTTAGGGTTTTCGTACTGAGGGCAATATATAGGCGGAAGGAGAGGCCGAGGGGGTGCCTGGGCTGGCCACACCACCCCCTGGCGCGGGCCAGGCCTGGCCGCACGGCCAGGTGGTGTGGCCGCCCTCTGGCCCTTCTCCGTCTCGTATTTTGGCACTTGATCCCTTCCGGAAAAATAGGCACTTTGGCTTTTGTCCCGTCCAATTCCGAGAATATTCATTTTCTGACTTTCCTGGAACCAAAAACAGTAGAAAACAGGCAGCTGGCACTGTGGCTCTTGTTAATAGGTTAGTCCAAGAAATCATATGAAAAGTACACCAAAGTTGGAACAAAACACAAGAAAGTGGATAAAACCAAGCATGGAACATCAAAAATTATAGATACATTTGCAATGTATCAACATCCCCAAGCTTAACTCCTGCTCGTCCTCGAGTAGGTAAGTCATAAAAGGAAAGAATAATTTTTGAGGTGACATGCACCATCAAAGACTTGATCAAAGTATTTGCAAAACATTCAAAGCTGGGATCATAGTACTTCAATCATAACATGAAAGACAAAGTTCTAGCAATAAGCAAAGAAACTATGATGCAACATGAAAAGGCACAAACAAAAGATTCATGAATAACAATGCTTTGCAAGACGTTTGTTTGTTTCACATAAAGAAAACATAGCATAATAGTATTCAGCTTGTCCCTCAATAGAGTAACAAATATAAATGCATAGGACACCTTCAAAGTTCATAAGAGTGACTAGATATAATAGTTTCAAACAAGCAATATCAAAGTATGCACCAATCAACTAGTCTTGGGACAATGCACATAGAACTAAGAATGGCCACTATGCTCTCAAAGAAGGTGCATAAAGTTAGAAGATGGAGACTCAATATAATGGTGAAAGAAAGGCCTTTGTAAAAGAAAGTAGGGATTCAAGTCTCATAAAGAGCTTCCAAAAAGTATGGTACTTATAGCTTTCAGCTCTCATTGACCCTATCATAAGCATCTTGAAGTGATTAAGGTTAAAGTGAACAGACTATGGTGTACATGCTTGACGAAGTATAAGTCAGAAATCTCATGTCCCTTGTATACGAGGGCCGCTCCTCATGCTACTCAAGTTTAGTCACATGTAAGTTCTTGTCATCGTAAGTACATGTGTATCATAGAGAACTGCCAACGGGGTACCCCTTGCCCGATGATACGGAAGAATCCCCATATCAAAATTACAAGGCAAGCAGACAACAAGCATCTCAGCATTCTTCTTATTTACCATGGGAATATGGTGCTTTTTTCTCTCTTTCCTCTTTTCATAGTATCTCTTTTTTCTTTTCTTTTCTCTTTTTTTCTCAATATAGGACTCCTTTTTTTATAAGAAGAATGCTTCATAGATAGCTCATTATGGTTACACTGCAGGTTTCCACCATGTCAGCATGGATTAGACCAGTGGCCCAGGCGTTTCTCTAACACATATACATAACTCCATGGACTTACAAGCTCCCCTTTCATTTCACACCGACGACATCCATATACAAAAGAGCATGATATCAACTAGCTACAAGTACCAAGTGCAATGTTGAAAGCGTTCCCCATGAAAGCATGGTTCTGCTAATTCCCAACAAATAAGTGCAAGCATATACAACATAGAAGACACAATGGTTCAAGTTTATTAAAGGCAAGTAAAGTAAGGTGTGCCATCAAGTTCGTGAGAGCTTTAATCACTAGTTTTCTCATAACAAGAGGAAGGTAAACAAAAGCATGAATCAAGTGTTCTCAAATGAAGAAGCATTAAGATCAATACCAGAAATATTTTCAACAAGGCAAGGTATATCATCCAAATAAGTTCTAGAGGATGCTCTCTCAATGCTCTTGGGTTCACTATTCTCATCAAAAGGGTTTGCAGGAACAATCCAATCAAGATTCTTTTCTATGGCATCATGTATTGCTACTAGTTTAAAGGGTATTGGTATCCTAGGTTCCTCCCCATTAGGTTTGGTTTTGTTCAAATTTTTGTTGGGTCCGCAGCATAGAAAACAAAAAAATTCCTACGGTGTGAACTACACGCCAAGATCTATCTACTAGGTACAAAGCAACGGGTGGACATACATCCAACGAGAACTTACCCTCGAAGACAACGAGCTTTGTTAATGAGTAGGAACTCGTGGTTGATGTAGTCGTACACTTGCCGATCTCAAGATCGTGAGGAAGTCCGAGCGCCGCAACTCAGCAGCGCATCCGCACTCGCACACACGTTCAAGCCACCGGACAACCTCCACCTCCTCGCTCCAGCGATCTAGCGGAAGCAACAACTCCTTCCAAACGAAATGCCACCGGGAACATGTATCTTGCTAATCTGAGACCATGGGGGAATAATTCTAGAGGGGGAGAGAGATCCTTCACAAGGAGGTGTGAGGATGAAGGAGGGAATGGGTGGCCTTTTATAGGAGGAGGGGGGGTGCCCCCTCTCTCCATGGCCGACGCATGGGGGGGTGACCCCTCACCTCCCCCATTCATGTGGTGGTAACCCCTCCACATTAAAATGCCTCTTCACATTCCCTTTTAAAGTCTCCACTTTAAATGCATTAAATTTCTCCAAATTTAATGCTCTCTCATTTAATAAAACGCTTTTTATTAAATTTATTCAGAATTTTGTTAATTACTTTAATTAACAAACATTCACATATAACCCCTTGCAATATTTCAATATCACATGCAGAACCACCTTCTGCAATTTCACCCGAAACAATTTCCGGTTTCTATTGAAACAATTTCTGTGCTTTGCAATTCTTTCGTCTGAAACATATGTGCTCCAAAATGGTGTCCGGTAACTCTTAAGTGTGCCACCCTACGGTTCGCGAATAATGCAGACATGATCGAGACCCTTCTCCGATCAATAATCAGCAGCGGGACCTGGATATCCGTACTGACTCCTACACATTCAACGATGACTCCTGTGATCGTGAGAACCTTTAACGCTTGTAACTAAATCCCTTTGTCTCTCGATATATTACATGTCCGAGATTCGATCATCGGTATCTCCATACCTAGTTTGATCTCATTACTGACATGCACTCTTTTCTCGTTCCCGTGATATAACATTCTAGTGATCACATCACTTTCTTGCAAGCTATCCTAATGTGATATCATCGAGAGGGCCTAGAGTATATCTATGTTGGGTCCGCAGCATAGAAAAATAAAATTTTCCTACGATGAGAACTATACGCCAAGATCTATCTACTAAATACAGAGCAACGGGTGGACATACATCCATGGAGAACTTACCCTCGAAGACAACGAGTTTTGTTAACGAGTAGGAACTCGTGGTTGATGTAGTCATACGCTTGCCGATCTCAAGATCGTGTGGAAGTCCGAGCGCCGCAAATTAGCAGCGCATCCGTCCTCGCACACACGTTCAAGCCACCGGACAACCTCCACCTCCTCGCTCCAGCGATCCAGCGGAAGCAGCAACTCCTTCCAGACGAAATGCCACCAGGAACATGTATCTTGCTAATCCGAGGCCATGGGGGAATAATTCTAGAGGGGGAGAGAAATCCTTCACAAGGAGGTGTGAGGATGAAGGAGGGAATGGGTGGCCTTTTATAGGAGGAGGGGGGGGTGCCCCCTCTCTCCATGGCCGGCGCATGGGGGGTGACCCCTCACCTCCCTCATTCATGTGGTGGTAACCCCTCCACATTAAAATGCCTCTTCACATTCCCTTTTAAAGTCTCCACTTTAAATGCATTAAATTTTTCCAAATTTAATGCTCTCTCATTTAATAAAACTCTTTTTATTAAATTTATTCAGAATTTTGTTAATTACTTTAATTAACAAACATTCACACATAGCCCCTTGCAATATTTCAATATCACATGCAGAACCACCTTCTGCAATTTCACCCGAAACAATTTTTGGTTTCTATTGAAACAATTCCTGCGCTTTGCAATTCTTTCTCTGAAACATATGTGCTCCAAAATGGTCTCCGGTAACTCTTAAGTGTGCCACCCTACGGTTCGCGAATAATGCAGACATGATCGAGACCCTTCTCCGATCAATAATCAGCAGCGGGACCTAGAGATCCGTACTGACTCCTACACATTCAACGATGACTCCTGTGATCGTGAGAACCTTTAATGCTTGTAACTAAATCCCTTTGTCTCTCGATATATTACATGTCCGAGATTCGATCATCGGTATCTCCATACCTAGTTTGATCTCGTTACCGACATGCACTCTTTTCTTGTTCCCGTGATATAACATTCTAGTGATCACATCACTTGCTTGCAAGCTATCCTAATGTGATATCACCGAGAGGGCCCAGAGTATATATATCCGTCATCTGGATTGACAAATTCCACTCTTGATCCATGAGCCTGAACATAACATCTTCATAGTACTGAACCCATCTTTATAGTCACCCTGTTACGGTGTGACGTTTGATGTTATCAAGATACTCTTCCGGTGTTAGCAATTAACATGATCTCATGGTCTAAGGATAAAGATTACTTCATATGATGTTATAGCAATATAAACATAATGACTTGATAGTAATGCTATACTTCGGATGAATGTTCATCACATCATTTCACAAATGTTGTGACCTTGTTATTAACAACATCCAATGTCCATGATCAGGAAACCTTGATCATCTTGTTAATCAACAAGCTAGTCTATAAGAGAGGCATAACTAGGAACCCTTTTTGTTTATTAAACACGCATGTATTGATGTTTCCTATCAATACAATTATAGCATGCAAAATAAACATCTATCATATACAAGGAATACATAATAACAACTTTATTATTGCCTCTCAGGGCATATTTCCTTCAGTCTCCCACTTGCACTAGAGACAATAATATAGTTTATATAGTGATAAATCTAACACCCATGGAGTTCTGGTGTTGATCATGTTTTGCCCTAGGGAGTACTTTAGTCAACGGATCTGCTACATTCAGGTCCGTGTGCACTTTACAAATCTTTATATCTCCATCCTTGACATGCTCACGGATGGAGTGAAACCGGCGCTTAATATGCTTGGAATTCTTGTGAGACCTTGGTTCCTTGGCGTTGGCTATGGCTCCATTATTGTCACAATAGATAACCATTGGGTCCAACGCACTAGGAACCACACCTAGTTCCGTTATGAACTCCTTCATCCAAACCGCTTCCTGCGCTGCTTCTGAAGCAACAACATATTCCGCCTTCGTCGTTGATCCAGCCACCACAGGTTGGTTGGAGCTCCTCCAACTAACTGCTGCTCCGTTCAAGAGAAATACGTATCCTGATTGAGACTTAGAGTCATCCGGATCAGTGTCAAAGCTAGCATCGACATAACACTTAGCGACTAGCTCTTCTTCACCTCCGTATACAAGAAACATATCCTTAGTTCTTCTCAAGTACTTAAGGATATCCTTGACCGCTATCCAGTGTTCCGAACTTGGATCAGATTGGTACCTACTAGTCAAACTAATAGCATGTGCCACATCTGGTCTTGTACATAGCATGGCATACATTATAGAGCCTATGGCTGAGGCATAGGGGATCTTATCCATTATCTCTCATTCTTCCGCCGTAGCCGTACTTTGAGTCTTACTCAATGTCTTGCCTTGCAACATAGGTAAGAACCCCTTCTTACTTTCGTCCATATTAAACTTCTTTAATATCTTATCAAGGTATGTACTCTGCGATAGCCCAATTAGACGTCTTGATTTATCTCTATAGATTTTAATGCCTAATATATATGAAGCTTCACCAAGGTCCTCCATCAAAAATTTGTTGTTTAGATAACTTTTAACACTGTTTAAAAGATCTATATCATTTCCAATCAATAATATGTCATCCACATATAATATCAGAAATGCCACATTGCTCCCACTCACTTTCTTGTAAATACAAGCCTCTCCATAAGTTTGGACAAATCAAAACTCTTTGATCACCTCATCAAAGCGGAGATTCCAACTCCGGGATGCTTGCTTCAGTCCATAGATGGATCGCTGAAGTTTGCACACCTTATCAGCATCCTTAGGATTGACAAAACCCTTAGGTTGTATCATATACAACTCTTCTTCAATATTACCATTGAGGAACGTAGTTTTGACATCCATCTGCCATATTTCATAATCGAAATATGCAGCAATTGCTAACATAATCCTAACCGATTTAAGCATCGCTACGGGAGAGAATGTCTCATCGTAGTCAACTCTTTGAATTTGTCGAAACCCCTTTGCGACAAGTCGAGCCTTATAGATGGTTACATTACCATCAGCATCAGTTTTTCTTTTGAAAATCCATTTATTCTCAACGGCCTTTCGGTCGTGAGGTAAGTCCACCAAGGTCCAAACCTGGTTTTCGTACATGGATTCCATCTCGGATTTCATGGCTTCTAGCCATTTGTTGGAATCCGGGCTCATCATCGCTTCTTCATATGTCGCAGGGTCATCCATTTCATCAACCATAAAATTCACAACAGGATTGCCGTACAGTTCAGGAGCTGCACGTGTCCTGCTTGACCTGCGAGGTTCGATAGTGTCCTCTTTCGGAGTTTCATGATCATTATCATTAGCTCTCTCTTCATCAGGTGAAGTCAACTCCGAAACAACTTCCGGTGCTGCGCCACTCGCCATTCCATGAAGAGAAGGTTTAATAACCTCTTCGAGTTCTACCTTCCGACTACTCACACCTTTCGCGAGAAACTCCTTCTCAAGAAAGGATCCATTCTTGGCAACAAAGACCTTGCCCTCGGATCTGTGATAGAAGGTATACCCAATCGTTTCCTTAGGGTATCCTATGAAGACACATTTTTCCGCTTTGGGTTCGAGTTTATCCGGTTGAAGTTTCTTCACATAAACATCGCATCCCCAAACTTTAAGAAATGACAGCTTAGGTTTGTTTCCAAACCATAATTCATACGGTGTCTTTTCAACGGATTTAGATGGTGCCCGATTTAAAGTGAATGCAGCTGTTTCCAGTGCATAACCCCAAAATGACAGTGGCAAGTCAGTCAGAGACATCATAGATCGAACCATATCCAATAAAGTATGATTACGACATTCTGACACATCATTACATTGTGGTGTTCCGGCAGGCGTGAGTTGTGAAACTATTCCACAGTCTTTCATATGTGTTCTAAACTCGTAACTAAGATACTCTCCTCCACGGTCGGACAGCAGAAATTTGATCTTTCTGTTACGATGATTTTCACTTCATTCTGAAATTCTTTGAACCTTTCAAAGGTTTCAGACTTATGTTTCATCAAATAGATATACCAGTATCTACTCAAATCATCCGTGAAAGTAACAAAATAATGATATCTAGCTCGTGCCGACACACTCATTGGTCCACACACATCAGTATGTATGATTTCCAATAAATCTGTCGCCCGTTCCATTGAACCGGAAACGGCGTTCTAGTCATCTTGTCCATAAGGCATGGCTCACATGTATCAAACGATTCAAAATCAAGTGATTCCAAAAGTCCATCAGAATGGAGTTTCTTTATGCGTTTAACGCCAATATGACCTAGAAGGTAGTGCCACATATATGTAGATATATCATTATCAAGTTTAATCCTTTTAGCATCAACATTATGAATATGTGTAATACTACTATCGAGATCCAACAGAAATAAACCATTCAACACAGGTGCATGACCATAAAAGATATTATTCATATAAATCGAACAACCATTGTTTTTAGACTTAAACGAATAACCACTTTGCATCAAACACGATCCGGATACAATGTTCATGCTCAGTGCAGGCACCAAATAATAATTATTCAGGTTTATAACTAATCCCGACGGCATATGGAGAGGCAGCGTTCCGACGGCGATCACATCAACTCTTGATCCATTGCCGACCCGCATCGTGACCTCATCCCTTGCTAGTTGTCGCTTGTTCCGCAGCCCCTGAACCGAGTTACATATATTAGCAACCGATCCCGTATCAAATACCCAGGTGCTACTGCAAGTACTAGTCAAGTACACATCAATAACATGTATATCACATATACCTTTGTTTGCCTTGCCGGCCTTCTTGTCCGCCAAATACTTGGGGCAGTTGCGCTTCCAATGGCCAGTCCCCTTGCAATAGTAGCACTCGGTGTCAGACTTAGGGCCAGCTCGGGATTTCTTTTCAGGTGCGGCAACAGATTTTCCGCCCTTCTTTCCCTTCTGCTTGCCTTTCTTGTCCTTCTTGAAACCGATGGTCTTATTGATCATCAACACTTGATTTTCTTTCCTAATCTTCACTTCTGCAGTCTTAAGCATTGATAGAAGCTCGGGAAGAGACTTCTTCATGCCCTGCATATTATAGTTCATCACGAAGCTCTTGTAGCTAGGTGGCAGAGATTGGAGAACACGATGTATGCCTAAGTCAATGGGAATCGTTATTCCCAAGGACACAAGCTTATCGGCGTACCCAGACATTTTGAGTACGTGCTCACTAACGGAGCTGTTCTCTTCCATCATGCAGCTAAAGAACTTTTCAGAAGCATTATAACTCTCTACGGCAGCATGAGTATCGAAAATCATTTTTAATTCTCCCATGGTATCAAAGGCATTGCCATTTTCGAAACCCCTGCAAAAACATCAAATATAATCACAATCATATGATGGCCATATCACATCACAAAACCCCTGCAAAAACAAGTTAGACGCCTCTAATTTTGTTTGCATGTTTTACGTGGTTTGGGGCTTTCGAATAAGAACGGATCTTACCTATGAAACTGAACCACAACGTTGATACAAGTTCTATCAAGTGCAAAGTGTAGACTGGATCTATACTATTATGGGAGAGACAGACACCCGCAAAGCCACTTATGCAAAGCAAGTTACACGTTAAGCGTGGAGCAAGTCTCATGTGCGATGACATGTAAGGTTAGCCCGAGCCGCTTCATCCCACCATATCGCAAGATGCAAAGTACACAAAGCAAAGACGGCACGAGCACCAACGCCCACAAAACCATTGTGTTCTACTCATGCAACAGATCTACGCATGGACAAGGCTCTGATACCATTGATGGGTTCCTAGCATGGAAAACAAAAAATTTCTACCGCAAGAACGAACAAAAAACCCAGATCTAATCTAGATAAAAGCCAAGATCTAATCTGTTAGACATGTGCAACGAGATAGATCTGTACTAACCCTCGTAGAACCGAAAGCGTTACGAGATTAGATCTCGGGGTTGATGTAGTCGATCACTTGCCGATCTCAAGATCGTGTGGATGATCCTTCCGGCGCCGCGTTCCGGCAGCGCTTCCGCAGTCGGTCACACGTGCGGAGTCGAAGCAGACCTTCCTCTCCCCGTTCCAGCGAGCAGCGGAGGTAGTAGATCTTCTCCACGGAATCCCAGCAGCACGACGGTGTGGTGGTGGTGGTGGTGGAGTAGAGATTTCTACAGGGCTTCGCCTATGCCGGAGCAGAGCGAAGGAGGAGGAGAGAGGCGGCGGCTAGGGTTTGTTATGGTAGAGCTCTAGGGGGTGGCGCCCCCTCCCCTCTATTTAAAGGAGGGAGGCGCCATGGGAGGGGGAGTCCTAGTAGGACTCCCCTCCCTCCTTGGCCGGCGGATTGGGAGGAGGGAAGGAATCCTCCTCCCCCACGAATCCGTGTCTTGCCCCACAAAGACTCCTTGATCCTTTCTTGGTTTTCAAGCAAACTCCAAGAAATCTTCTAGAACCTTCCAAAACATTCCGAAACCTTCTAGAATCTCCATACAAACACTCCGGAACATTTCCTAACTTAGAAAATGATCCCCAATATATGAATCTTATTCTCCGGACAATTCCGGATCTCCTCGTGATGTCCCGGATCCAATCCGAGACTCCGAACAACATTCGGTCTCCAACGCATATTCCATATCTACTTAAAACAACTTCGAACCTTAAGTGTGTCACCCTACGGTTCGTGAATATGCAGACATGATGAAGACACCTCTCCTATCAATAACCATCAGCGGGATCTGGAGATCCATAATGGATCCCGCATATTCAACGATGACTTCGTGATCGATAGAACCATTAACATACGAAACCAATTCCCTTTGTCACGCGATATTCTACTTATCCGAGGTTTGATCGTCGGTATCTCCATACCTAGTTCTACCTCGTTACTGATAAGTACTCTTTACTCGTTCCATGTTATGCCATCCCTTGTGACCTAGTCACATGCTTGCAAGCTAACTAGATGACATTCCACCGAGAGGGCCCAGAGCATATCTATCTGTCATATGGATGGACAAATCCCAATCTTGGTCCATGCGCTTCAACACATACTTTCAGAATACCCAATGACACCTTTATAACCACCCAGTTACGAAGCGGTGTTTGATGTCATCAAAGTACCCATCCGGTGATGGTGATTAACATAACCTCATGGTCGAAGGATTAGGTTACTATGCATTTGAAAGCTTACAGCAATACGAACTTAATGACTTGATCTTATGCTACGCTTACTATGGGTGTGTGTCCATCACATCATTCTCCTAATGATATGATCTTGTTATTAACGACATCCAATGCCCATGATCAGGAAACTATGATCATCCATTAATCAACAAGCTAGTTTAACAAGAGCCTTACTAGGGACTCTTTTATGTTTACAAAACACACAAGTATTAATGTTTCCGGTTAATACAATTATAGCATGGGATGTAAACATTTATCATAAACTTAAAGATATAATAATAACCACTTTATTATTGCCTCTTGGGCATATCTCCAACAGTCTCCCACTTGCACTAGAGTCAATAATCGAGTTAAAAACTTGTGCATTCAACACCTATGGCTTTCTGGTGTTGTATAGACACTATTGCTAGTGGTAAACATAATCTTCGGATCTGACACTTCCAGGTCCGTGTGTATTTGCATGTCCTTGCGTTTCTACGCATTACTCATTCTCCAATGAGATGGCATTGTATAAATTTGGTCCTTTGGTGAGACCTTTAGTTCCTTGGGATTAAATCATGTTGATACAATTGTCAGACAATGTATCTTCATAGTATTATCCCGCTATGAACCACACCTAGTTTGATAACAAACTACTTGACGCAAATGCCCTCATTTGCTGCTACAATAACAATCATATACTTAGCCTTTTGTTGTAGTATCTGTCATAATGTTTTAACTTTGGTACTCAACCAAATCTGTTATGGAACTTCCTTTCCATTACATTGTGCCACCCATAGTTTAAATTGAGATAAACTTAATTTGTGACAAAACTAGTATCAATGCAACAATTTACAATGAATTATTTGTCACCACTATATAAATAATATATTCTTAGTTCTTCCAAAGATCATAGGAATATCCCTACTATTGTCCAATGATCATCTTATGAGTCATTCTGGTATATGCTCATAACATTTAGAGCATAGGACATATCTGGATGTGTACATCTCAAAGAACGATTGATCATAATATTCTTGCGATTTCACCAAGTGTCAAAACACTTGAATCTCGTGTCAACACACTTGAATCTTGATTCAGTCCTTTCCGTGCGTCAAGAACCTTTCTTTTTGTTTCCATATTGAACTCATTCAACATCTTATCTATGTACATTTGGCAAAACCATATTAGCGCCACAATCTATCCATATAGACATTGATGCCTAATTCTTGGGTTATGCCTAAGTCTTTCATCGAAATGAAATTCTTAACCTGTGTCAATAAAAGATACATCATTTCTAATCAAAGATATGTCTTTCACATAATGTATTAGAAATATGTCTTAGCGCTCCCACTTAATTTCTTGCAAAAATGCAAGCATCTTCATCGTCTCTGATGAAATTAAACCTTTTAACGGTTTCATCATGGTGAAGATTCCAACTCCGCGATGCTCACTTCAACCATTGAAGCTTTGCATACTCTTTTAGCATCCTTTGAATTAACAAAACCCTTTGGATCGTGTCATGGACACATCTTAGGTAACCATTCTATTAGAAGAACTTGTTTTGTTTGTTCAACTACCATATACCAAAATATATGTAGTGGTTGCTACATTAATCCGTCCAGACTAAATATCGCTATGAAAGATCAAATCTTATCATAGTCAATTCCTTGAACATTGTCGTAAACTCTTTCCGACATGTCGACTATTTCATAGATGTGAAACATCCATGTCTATTTCTTTATAGATCCATATACGACTGTAAGGTCTTGCACGTTTCCAGAGGGTCTTTCAAATTCAAAGCTTGATTTCTCGTGTATGGAATTATCACGGATTTTATGGCTTCAAGCCACTTAATGAAGTCAGGGCCCATCATTGCTTCTTTGCATGTAGTCGGTTCATCATTGTCAAACAACAATGATTTAACTCTCAAATCTTGGCATTTGATTACTTACCCGACCTACTTGGTTCAATAGGAACTTAGATCCCCGTGACCTCATCCTTTGAGGCACATGAGCCATGAGCATTGTTGCTGCCTCCGGGACACTTACCGACGCTACGCAACTCAGCACATATTAGCCAAGGTTTAACAACCTTGTCAAAGTTCTATTGTCCTCCCACTTAACTTTTCACCAAAAATTCCTTCTCAAGAAACTCGACATTCTAAATGACAAACACTTTTGTTTTCGGTGTTATGGAGGAATACCCAATGGTTATTCGAAATAACCTACAAAGACATGCTCATCCAACTTTGGTTGTAAACATTTTACTTATGCCTAGCATACCAAAAATTTAAGAAAGGACAACCTGGGTTTTATCCCAAACCATAACTTATATGGTGTCATTTCAACGGATCACGATGGAGCTCTTTTCAGTGTAAAAGCGGTAGTCACTAAAGCTTTAATCTTTAAAATATAATGGCAGTTTTATAAATGACACCTTTGATCTTACCATGTCAAACAAGGTTTCATTACATATCTTGAACACTCCATACTCCTATGGTGTTTTGGGAAATGCAAATCCATGGAACGATTCCTCAAATCTTAGGTGTTTTGCTAAACTTGTAACTCAAACATCTTTATGATCCAATCATAAACTTTTTTATTTTCTTGTTACAATAATTTTCCACTTCATCTTGAAAGTCTTTGAACATTTTCAAATGTTTCATACTTCTTCCTCATTGAGTAAGTATATACATATACTCACTCAAATCTTTGAAGAAAGCATATGAAGTTGAAATCCATCGCCCACGACTACACATAATGGACTATATACATCAATATGTACAAATTCCAATCAGTTAGTCGTCCGTTCCTCTTTTGGCCTACGAACGGAGTTTTAATTATCTCTAGGAAAGTATCACAAGCGTCATTTGATCAAAATCAAAGAATCCAAAAATCCATCAACATGGAGTTTCTTCATGTATCCCTAATATAATTTAAACGGTGATGTCACTTCGCAAGTGATCTTTCAATTATTTGTCTTGCGACATTTTAGCATTAGTTTTATGGTCGTTATTTCTCCAACCAGACTTGAATACAATCCATCTATTATGGAATGCGGTAATTATTTGAACAACCTTTTGTCGTCATAATACCTAATCAAAATAACAATTATTGAAACAAATCTTGAAGGCAAGCTTTGATGTTAACGAGCAACACAACAACCTTTTGTTTGTTTTCGATGAACATCATCACATATTCTCTTGCTAGTTACTTAGGCCATTGCAGTTCATGAATTGTGTTGTCCTGTATGACACTTCATACCAACCAATTCGGTATCCAATACCGCAGAACCACATTGTTTAACAACCAAGGAATACAGCCATAACATGTATCTTCTATATACCTAAGTTGGACATCTCCAATCTTTTCTTTTCTGCCAAATATTTTATAGATTCTCTTTCAACAATTCCTTTTCTTTTAAAAGAATCTATCAACATCAATAGTGGTGTCATTCACATGACACATAGTACAAAGTGTGTATAGTCAAATATTAATACCTTTGGTCTTGCACTTTGAAGTGGATCACCTTCATCAAATGTTTGGCATTCTTTCAAAATTCCATTCTTTAGTAATCTCTTAGTGTAGTAAACATTTTACTTACATCTTCTATTCATCCTTATCATGAAAACTTTCATGATCAAGCTGCTATAGCTTATAAAGGTGAATTGCGAGTATAATGTTTCTTTTCCAAAACCTTTAGGAGGATTAGGACGACCAGCGTCTCCAACCTTCATAAATTCTCATCAAATATGAGGACATATACTCTATCATGTTGTAACCAACACATTGTTTTAGATATCACAATACCTTTCACATATGATGGTTTCTGAAACATTGCTTTCAGCTCTTAGATAAACTTGATATTAAAAACAACCTTTTGAGTATCAAGAATCATGGAGGCAAACATGATACATTAGATACTAACACTGGAATTGTTACTCTTGATTTAATACTGTTTATTAAACTTCACAGAGTAAACGGAGTTTGCTGAAAGTTTGCAATATGACTTTTAAACTTTAGATTGACACTCAAAACAATACGATACCAGTTTGTAAAGCAAAGATCCAGAATTTCTATAGTTCTACTATCTCAACTATAACTAAGCGTAAGGTGGTGAACGGATGCCAATGACTACAACAAACTATGCAAATTCACTTTGATTGTGTTTATGATAAATTGAGTTTGACTAATCCAAATTACAAAAGAACTCCCACTCAAAACAACATCCCTCGAGTTGTTTTAGTGATTACACGAACCAAATCCACTACACCAAGTCCGATCATCACGTGAGATGATGTAGCTTTAAAGGCGAACAATCAACATGTTCATCATATCATCCATATGACTCATGCTTTACCTTTCGGTATTCCGTGTTCCGAGACCATGTCTGTACATGCTAGGCTCGTCAAGATTAACCTTAGTATCCGCATGTGCAAATCTGGCTTGCACCCGTCATATGCACACGTAGAATCTATCACACCCGATCATCACGAGATGCTTCGAAACGACGAGTCTTAGCAACGGTGCCTACTAAGGACGAACACTTTATTACTTGATATTTAGTGAGAGGGATCATCTTATAATGCTAACGTCGCGATCTAAGCAATACAAGATGCATAAAGTATTAACATCACAGGCAATTCATAATTAGTGTGATATGATATGGCCCTTTCTTCTTATGCCTTTGATCTCCATCTCCAAAGCACGGACATGATCTCCATCATCACCAGCATTGCGTCAAGGTCAGTGGCGCCGCTTCATGGTTGTCCATCATCACTAGCAACTATTACAACTACTTGGAATAAAGCTATTACAATATGAATAGACACGCATGTCTTAACAGAATTAAAGACAACCATTAGGCTCCTGCCGGTTGCCATATTACAACAAGGATCATTGCATACATCAAATATAATCACAATCATATGATGGCCATATCACATCACAAAACCCCTGCAAAAACAAGTTAGACGCCTCTAATTTTCTTTGCATGTTTTACGTGGTTTGGGGCTTTCGAATAAGAACGGATCTTACCTACGAAACTGAACCACAACGTTGATACAAGTGCTATCAAGTGCAAAGTGTAGATTGGATCTATACTATGATGGGAGAGACAGACACCCGCAAAGCCACTTGTGCAAAGCAAGTTACACGTTAAGCGTCGATCAAGTCTCATGTGCGATGACATGTAAGGTTAGCCCGAGCCGCTTCATCCCACCATACCGCAAGATGCAAAGTACACAAAGCAAAAGACGGCACGAGCACCAACGCCCACAAAACCATTGTGTTCTACTCATGCAACAGATCTACACATAGACAAGGCTCTGATACCACTGATGGGTTCGTAGCATGGAAAACAAAAAAATTCTACCGCAAGAACGAACAAAACCCCCAGATCTAATCTAGATAAAAGCCAAGATCTAATCTATTAGACATGTGCAACAAGATAGATCTGTACTAACCCTCGTAGAACCGAAAGAGTTACGAGATTAGATCTCGGGGTTGATGTAGTCGATCACTTGCCGATCTCAAGATCGTGTGGACGATCCTTCCGCTGCCGCGTTCCGGCAGCGCTTCCGCAGTCGGTCACACGTGCGAAGTCGAAGCAGACCTTCCTCTCCCTGTTCCAGCGAGCAGCGAAGGTAGTAGATCTTCTCCACGGAATCCCAGTAGCACGACGGTGTGGTGGTGGTGGTGGAGTAGAGATTTCTGCAGGGCTTCGCCTATGCCGGAGCAGAGCGAAGGAGGAGGAGAGAGGCGGTGGCTAGGGTTTGTTATGGTAGAGCTCTAGGGGGTGGCGCCCCCTCCCCTCTATTTAAAGGAGGGAGGCGCCATGGGAGGGGGAGTCCTAGTAGGACTCCCCTCCCTCCTTGGCCGGCGGATTGGGAAGGGGGAAGGAATCCTCCTCCCCCACGAATCCGTGTCTTGCCCCACAAAGACTCCTTGATCCTTTCTTGGTTTTCAAGCAAACTCCCAGAAATCTTCTAGAACCTTCCAGAACATTTCGAAACCTTCTAGAATCTCCATACAAACACTCCGGAACATTTTCTAACTTAGAAAATGATCCCCAATATATGAATCTTATTCTCCGGACAATTCCGGATCTCCTCGTGATGTCCCGGATCCAATACGAGACTCCGAACAACATTCGGTCTCCAACGCATATTCCATATCTACTTAAAACAACTTTGAACCTTAAGTGTGTCACCCTACGGTTCGTGAATATGCAGACATGATGAAGACACCTCTCCTATCAATAACCATCAGCGGGATCTGGAGATCCATAATGGCTCCCGCATATTCAACGATGACTTCGTGATCGATAGAACCATTAACATACGAAACCAATTCCCTTTGTCACGCGATATTCTACTTATCCGAGGTTTGATCGTCGGTATCTCCATACCTAGTTCTACCTCGTTACTGATAAGTACTCTTTACTCGTTCCATGTTATGTCATCCCTTGTGACCTAGTCACATGCTTGCAAGCTAACTAGATGACATTCCACCAAGAGGGACCAGAGCATATCTATCCGTCATATGGATGTACAAATCCCAATCTTGGTCCATGCGCTTCAACACATACTTTCAGAATACCCAATGACACCTTTATAACCACCCAGTTACGAAGCGGTGTTTGATGTCATCAAAGTACCCATCCGGTGATGGTGATTAACATAATCTCATGGTCGAAGGATTAGGTTACTATGCATTTGAAAGCTTACAGCAATACGAACTTAATGACTTGATCTTATGCTACGCTTACTATGGGTGTGTGTCCATCACATCATTCTCCTAATGATATGATCTTGTTATTAGCGACATCCAATGCCCATGATCAGGAAACCATGATCATCCATTAATCAACAAGCTAGTTTAACAAGAGCCTTACTAGGGACTCTTTTATGTTTACAAAACACACAAGTATTAATGTTTCCGGTTAATACAATTATAGCATGGGATGTAAACATTTATCATAAACTTAAAGATATAATAATAACCACTTTATTATTGCCTCTTGGGCATATCTCCAACAGTGATATGGTCCATGCATTTGATCTCTATCATTTGCATCATATACAACTCTTCTTCAATCTTACCATTGAGGAACGCAGTTTTGACATCCATCTGCCATATTTCATAATCGAAATATGCAGCAATTGCTAACATAATCCTAACCGATTTAAGCATCACTACGGGAGAGAATGTCTCATCGTAGTCAACTCCTTGAATTTGTCGAAACCCCTTTGCGACAAGTCGAGCCTTATAGATGGTCACGTTACCATCAGCATCAATTTTCCTTTTGAAAATCCATTTATTCTCAACGGCCTTTCGGTCGTGAGGTAAGTCCACCAAGTTCCAAACTTGGTTCTCGTACATGGATTCCATCTCGGATTTCATGGCTTCTAGCCATTTGTTGGAATCCGGGCTCATCATCGCTTCTTCATACGTCGCAAGGTCATCCATTTCATCAACCATGAAATTCACAACAGGATTGCCGTACAGTTCAGGAGCTGCACGTGTCCTGCTTGACCTGCGAGGTTCGGTAGTGTCCTCTTTTGGAGTTTCATGATCATTATCATTAGCTTTCTCTTCATCAGGTGAAGTCAACTCCGAAACAACTTCCGTTGCTGCGCCACTCACCATTCCATGAAGAGAAGGTTCAATAACCTCTTCGAGTTCTACCTTCCAACTACTCACACCTTTTGCGAGAAAATCCTTCTCAAGAAAGGATCCATTCTTGGCAACAAAAACCTTGCCCTCGGATCTGTGATAGAAGGTATACCCAATTGTTTCCTTAGGGTATCCTATGAAGACGCATTTTTTCGCTTTGGGTTCGAGTTTATCCGGTTGAAGTTTCTTCACATAAACATCGCATCCCCAAACCTTAAGAAATGACAGCTTAGGTTTGTTTCCAAACCATAATTCATACGGTGTCGTTTCAACGGATTTAGATGGTGCCCAATTTAAAGTGAATGCAGCTGTTTCCAGTGCATAACCCAAAAATGATAGAGGTAAGTTAGTCAGAGACATCATAGATCGAACCATATCCAATAAGGTACGATTACGACGTTCCGACACACCATTACGTTGTGGTGTTCCGGCAGGCGTGAGTTGTGAAACTATTCCACACTCTTTCATGTGTGTGCTAAACTCGTAACTTAGATACTCTCCTCCACGGTCAAACCGTAGAAACTTGATCTTTCTATTACGATGATTTTCCACTTCATTCTGAAATTCCTTGAACTTTTCAAAAGTTTCAGACTTGTGTTTCATCAAATAGATATACCCGTATCTACTCAAATCATCCGTGAAAGTAACAAAATAACGATATCCACCTCGCGCCGACACACTCATTGGTCCACACACATCAGTATGTATGATCTCCAACAGATTTGTCGCCCGTTCCATTGAACCGGAAAACGGCGTTCTAGTCATCTTGCCCATAAGGCATGGCTCACATGTATCAAATGATTCAAAATCAAGTGATTCCAAAAGTCCATCAGAATGGAGTTTCTTCATGCGTTTAACGCTAATATGACCTAGACGGCAGTGCCACATATATGTAGACATATCGTCATCAAGTTTAATCTTTTTAGCATTAACATTATGAATGTGCGTAATATTACTATCGAGATCCAATAGAAATAAACCATTCAACATAGGTGCATGACCATAAAAGATATCATTCTTATAAATCGAATAACCATTGTTCTCAGATTTAAAGGAATGACCACTTTGCATCAAACACGATCCAGATAAAATGTCCATGCTCAGTGGAGGCACCAAATAACAATTATTTAGGTTTATAACTAATCCCGATGGCAAATGGAGAGGTAGCGTCCTGACGGCGATCACATCAACTCTTGATCCATTGCCGACCCGCATCCTGACCTCATCCCTTGCTAGTTGTCGCTTGTTCCGTAGCCCCTGAACCGAGTTACATATATTAGCAACCGATCCGGTATCAAATACCCAGGTGCTACTGTGAGTACTAGTCAAGTACACATCAATAACATGTATATCACATATACCTTTGTTTGCCTTGCTGGACTTCTTGTCCGCCAAATACTTGGGGCAGTTGCGCTTCCAATGGCCAGTCCCCTTGCAATAGTAGCACTCAGTTTCAGACTTAGGGCCAGCCCGGGGTTTCTTTTCAGGCGTGGCAACAGACTTGCCACCCTTCTTTCCCTTGTGCTTGCCTTTCTTGTCCTTCTTGAAACCGGTGGTCCTATTGATCATCAACACTTGATGTTCTTTCCTAATCTCCACTTCTGCAGTCTTAAGCATTGACAGAAGCTCGGGAAGAGACTTCTTCATGCCCTCCATATTATAGTTCATCACGAAGCTCTTGTAGCTAGGTGGCAGAGATTGGAGAACATGATGTATGCCTAAGTCAATGGGAATCATTATTACCAAGGACACAAGCTTATCGGCGTACCTAGACATTTTGAGTACGTGCTCACTAACGGAGCTGTTTTCCTCCATCATGCAGCTAAAGAACTTTTCTGTAGCATTATAACTCTCTACGGCAGCATGGGTATCGAAAATCATTTTCAATTCTCCCATGGTATCAAGGGCATTGCCATTTTCGAAACGCTTTCGAAGTTCTGGCTCTAGCCCATACAGTATGCCGCAATGAACTAAGTTGTGGTCCTCCAGACGAGTCACATAGACATTGTTTTCCTCGTCAGGGGCATCAGGAGCTGGTGGGGGCCTAGCGGCGCATCTAGCACATATTGCTTTTGTGCAGCAGTGAGGAGAATCCTCAAATTCATAGCCCAGTTGGTGAAGTTGCTACCATTCGCAGCAAGTTTCTCTTTCTCCATGAACACATTGAAATTAAAAGCAGGTGGTGCCATCTACAACAGAATTTGTAAAGTTTATTTAGACTAAGTTTATGATAGATTGAGTTCAACTAATCCAAATTACTAATGAACTCCTACTCAAAAACGACATCCCTTATGTCCTTTTGGTGATTACATGAACCAAATCCACTATACCAAGTCCGATCATCACGTGAGTTGATATAGCTTCAAAGGCGAGCATCTATATGGGCATCATATCAACCATATGACTCATGCTTAACCTTTCGGTCCGTGTTCCAAGGCCATGTCTGTACATGTTAGGCTCGCCAAGTAAGAACCTTAGTATTCGCGTGTGTAAAACTGTCTTACACCCGTTCCTATGAAAGCGTAGATTCGAGTACACCCGATCATCACGTGATGTCTCGAAACACGATCCATAGAACGGTGCATACTCAAGGAAGAACACATTTTTATCTTGATATCTAAAAGAGGGATCATCTTATAATGCCATCAAACGCGCCAAACTAGCAGTATAAGATGCTAACATCTAATGTGTAAAGTGAGATGATATGGTCCATGCATTTGATCTCTATCACTTGCATCGTGGTATGATCTCTATCATTCCTTTGTGTGTAAGGCCAAGGTCTATGGAACTTACACGTTGAGTGTGTTGTAAGAGTATCCACCATACATCTACTTACAACAATACCATATCAATACACTAGCCCAGCAACGATCTAAACTAGACGCCTCTAATTTATCAATTGCAAGTTTTACGTGGCTTAGGGCTTTCGGAGATAGAACCGTTCTTACCTACGAACATGAACCACAACGAGGTTAACTAAGTTATTAGCAACTCGTTGTAAATCAGATATTGACTATAGTAGGAGAGACAGACACCCGCCAACCACTTATGCAAAACAAGTTGCATGTCAGTCGTGGAACCGGTCTCATGTGCGATGACATGTAAGGTTGGTCCGGGCCGCTTCATCCCACTATGCCACCAATATCCAAAATACATAGAAGATGCAATGACATGATCATCATCGCCCACATATCAACCATATGTGTACTAGCCGTGCTAAGCACCTACGCATAGATCAGGCTCTGATACCACTGTTGGGTCCGCAGCATAGAAAACAAAAAAATTCCTACGGTGTGAACTACACGCCAAGATCTATCTACCAGGTACAAAGCAACGGGTGGACATACATCCAACGAGAACTTACCCTCGTAGACAACGAGCTTTGTTAACGAGTAGGAACTCGTGGTTGATGTAGTCGTACACTTGTCGATCTCAAGATCGTGAGGAAGTTCGAGCGCCGCAACTCAGCAGCGCATCCGCACTCGCACACACGTTCAAGCCACCGGACAACCTCCACCTCCTCGCTCCAGCGATCCAGCGGAAGCATCAACTCCTTCCAGACGAAATGCCACCGGGAACATGTATCTCGCTAATCCGAGACCATGGGGGAATAGTTCTAGAGGGAGAGAGAGATCCTTCACAAGGAGGTGTGAGGATGAAGGAGGGAATGGGTGGCCTTTTATATGAGGAGGGGGGAGGGTGCCCCCCTCTCTCCATGGCCGGCGCATGGGGGGGTGACCCCTCACCTCCCCCATTCATGTGGTGGTAACCCCTCCACATTAAAATTCCTCTTCACATTCCCTTTTAAAGTCTCCACTTTAAATGCATTAAATTTCTCCAAATTTAATGCTCTCTCATTTAATAAAACTCTTTTTATTAAATTTATTCAGAATTTTGTTAATTACTTTAATTAACAAACATTCACATATAGCCCCTTGCAATATTTCAATATCACATGCAGAACCACCTTCTGCAATTTCACCCGAAACAATTTCCGGTTTCTATTGAAACAATTCCTGCGCTTTGCAATTCTTTCGTCTGAAACATATGTGCTCCAAAATGGTGTCCGGTAACTCTTAAGTGTGCCACCCTATGGTTCGCGAATAATGCAGACATGATCGAGACCCTTCTCCGATCAATAATCAGCAGCGGGACCTGGAGATCTGTACTGACTCCTACACATTCAACGATGACTCCTGTGATCATGAGAACCTTTAACGCTTGTAACTAAATCCCTTTGTCTCTCGATATATTACATGTCCGAGATTCGATCATCGGTATCTCCATACCTAGTTTGATCTCGTTACCGACATGCACTCTTTTCTCGTTCCCGTGATATAACATTCTAGTGATCACATCACTTGCTTGCAAGATATCCTAATGTGATATCACCGAGAGGGCCTAGAGTATATCTATCCGTCATATGGATTGACAAATTACACTCTTGATCCATGAGCCTCAACATAACACCTTCGTAATACTGAACCCATCTTTATAGTCTTCCGGTGTTAGCAATTAACAAGATACTCATGGTCTAAGGATAAAGATTACTTCGTATGATGTTATAGCAATATAAACATAATGACTTGATCGTAATGCTATACTTCGGATGAATGTTCATCACATCATTCCACCAATGGTGTAACCTTGTTATTAACAACATCCAATGTCCATGATCAGGAAACCTTGATCATCATGTTAATCAACAAGCTAGTCTATAAGAGAGGCATGACTAGGAACCCTTTTTGTTTATTAAACACACATGTATTGATATTTCCGAATCAATACATTTCTAGCATGTAAAATAAAAATCTATCATATATAAGGAATATATAATAACAACTTTATTATTGCCTCTCAGGGCATATTTCCTTCAGATCCATAGTTCACTAGAGGTGGCTCTCCTTAGATAAATAACATGCTGGGTGAACAAATTACAGCGGGGCAATTGACAAACACCAAGAAAGCAATACATGCATATACTAATCGTCTTGACTCCTTTGAGACTTGATTGGGCATTACGACATAATACATAGACCGCCATCCAACTACATCTATGACTAATAATCCACCTTCAGGTTATCATCCGAACCCCCTCCAGTATTAAGTTGCAAGCAACAGATTATTGCTTTACGAACTGTGTGTAAAGTAAACAATACGATTGTTCTATGAACAAAGGATTGTTGTTTTCTCCCTAGTAGCAACAACACATCTAGTACCTTAGAGATTTCTGTCACTTCCCCAGATTACCAGAGGCATGAACCCACTATCGAGCATAAATACTAACTCTTGGAGTTGCTAGCATCTACTTGACCAAGATAGCTACTAACAACAGAAAGCATGCAAGATCTCAAATAACAAAGACATGATAGAATCAATAATCAATCTGAAATAGCATCTCAATATCCATCAGATCCCCGCAAACACAACATGTATGAATACAAATAGATGATCTTGATCATGAACGGAGCTCACAAGATCTAAACATGAAAGCACAAAGGAGGAGAACCAGCCATCTAGCTACTACATGGATCCGTAGTCCAAGGATGAACTACTCACGCATCACACCGGAGGCTTGCACGGTGATGAAGAAGGCCTCCAGGGTAAATTCCCCTCTCTGGCAGGGTGCCGGGAAGAGCTTCAGATCCCTCCCGATCTAGGGATGGATATGACGGCGGCTACAGACTCTTTCATGGATTTTTGATCGAGTACTTAGGGTTTTCGTACCGAGGGCAATATATAGGCGGAAGGAGAGGCCGAGGGGGTGCCTGGGCTGGCCACACCACCCCTTGGCATGGGCCAGGCCTGGCCGCGCGGCCAGGTGGTGTGGCCGCCCTCTGGCCCTTCTCTGTCTCGTATTCTGGCACTTGATCCCTTCCGGAAAAATAGGCACTTTGGCTTTTGTCCTGTCCAATTCCGAGAATATTCATTTTCTGACTTTCCTGGAACCAAAAACAGCAGAAAACAGGCAGCTGGCACTGTGGCTCTTGTTAATAGGTTAGTCCAAGAAATCATATGAAAAGTACTCCAAAGTTGGAACAAAACACAAGAAAGTGGATAAAACCAAGCATGGAACATCAAAAATTATAGATACATTTGCAATGTATCAAGCGTCTAGGAGGAGCCCTCATAGCCCCTTTCTGCTGCAGAGATACGAGAGTGTGCTCGGTAAGGTTGGGAGGCATAGCAAGCGGCGAACCATGTTGCTGAGTGTTGATGAGTCTCATGACCAGGGGTGCATATGGAGGGGCCTTCTTGTATAAGATGGCATGAAACATCTCCTCAAATATGTAATCCATCACATTAATAGGATCAGCATCAGCATCGGGGCCAGCCATGTAAGTCTTGTGGGTATGATACAACAAGTTGACAAAACCACATCTGATGGCATCATCATTCCCAGCACTAGGGGAAATGGTCTGGCGGAAGATCCTCAACATCAAATTGTAGAGAGGCTTGAGTCCCTTGGACCCTCCCACAACACCCTCACTACCATATAAAGGGGCAAGTTTGTTCTTGTTCACCCCAAGAGCTGCTGTGCATGCGAACTCCAACATGAGTAGATACCCCCTGAAAAGTCTCGAGGATGGCCTCAGCAAAGTCATAGAAAGTGGCAGAACAGCGGTGGTTGCCAATCATCCAAGTCATAGTCCTGGCTTGGTCAGTCCCAAACACAACTGTGGCGTAGAACTGCTGCACAAGGGTAATGTTGTAGTCTTCACGGATCTCCATCAAGTTGAACAGCCCCAACTTCTCACTAATCCACAGAGCATCAGAGAAGTAGGGGCTCTTCCTCATCTGCTCAACACTCAAGTACTTCTAGGGGCATACATGAGATCTCTTGAGCACACTGTAAATGTCTTTCATAAAGACAACTTGCTCCTTCCTCCAATAACAGGGGCCATCACTAGTACGAAGCAATTCATAGAAATTGTTATTGCGCAGCTCACGGTACTCCTGCTTAGACATGTGAGCCAAGGACTGAATGTTATCATATTTTTCCCTCTTGGCACGTTTCTCTTCTTCAGCCATTTCCTGCTCCTGCCGCATATAGGCTGCATCACGGGCTTGCTGTCTGCGGTTGGATGGGGGCACAATGTACTGACCCTCAGACTCATCATAGCGAGGATCCCCTCTCTTCATCTTAGCCTTGGTGCGAGGAGGACGACAAGAGCCAGAGCCTGTGAAAAGCAGCGAGGGAGATAGCATGGAGGTAAGTACATATGTCCCAAGGAGGCAGCACAGGATCCTTGAGACCTTCCACAATATGTTAGATATAAACCACACCGGAGTCTCTGTGGTCCATACCAGAGTCTTCGGCTCAGACCGGAGTCTGCGGTCTGGACCGGAGTCTCCAGCCAACGGGCCGGAGTCTCTGGTCAGGAGACTCGGGGGAAGATCATGGAGGCTCAAATGGGGTTGAATCCAACAGATCGGGCAGGGTAACAATGATAAAGTACTCAGGTGCACGCAAACAAGGAATTCCTATGGTCAAAACTAGTACCAATCCTCAAAAAACAAGGTAAGGGAAGAACCCTAGATGAACAAGATGAGGAGAGGTACCAGATCCGTCCATGGAAGGGATTCCACAGGTGCGAATCACCCAATGGTGGAAAGGAGATGATTGGCCGGCGGCACGGCGGATCCCGAGGGCTTCTTGACCTCCAGGGAGAAGATTTGGGAGAGGAGGCGACGGGGGCAGAGAGGAGAGGACGGGGGTAGATGAATGAAACTGCTGTTTCAGTTCACCCCGTCCTCTCTTTAAGTGGACAGAAACCGCCCAGACCGGAGACTCCGGTCCACACCGGAGACTCCGGTGTGAACACACCGGAGACTCCGGTCCTCCTCGACCAAACACTTCCAAGGTGTGTGTATGGGGACATATATTTGATAGAGAGAGTTTTCAAGACTGAGAGAGGGCTTGGGTTAAGATGACATACTGTGAAAAATCAAGAAAACCACGGAAATCTCTTCAAATGTTCATCAAAGCGCCAAATAAATCCGAGCTAAGAACCAACTCTTCGAATGAGGAGAGGGTGGTGGCCGAAGCCACCATGTAGGAGTTTGTGGCCTGAAACCGCGAAGAATTATCCTTGGGTTCATAGCCACTACTCATCAATGATGCTCACATATCACTGAATGATACTAAGAGAATTGAATTTCTTAATGTTGGCATTATGGGGGGAGGGATATTCCAATGAATTAGGACTGCACTCCCCCTATCTCCATGCCTACACCTACACCAAATATGGGTCAAGACATAGGTGAGTATGCAAGGTAATCAAGTCAAGCTCCTAGAATCCACGATATTTAGTTCATTCCTCAAATAACAAAACCTTGCTTCATCAAGTGGCTTCGTGAAAATATCGGCAAGTTGGTCTTTGGTTGACACATATGAAAGCTCAATATCACCTCGGGCAACATGATCTCTAATGAAGTGATGACGAATCTCAATATGCTTTGTTCTTGTATGGTCCACTGGGTTATATGCAATCTTGATAGCACTTTCATTGTCACATAGAAGAGGCACTTTGTCACAATGGACACCGTATTCCTTTAAAGTTTGCCTCATCCGTAGCAATTGTGTACAAGCACTAGCAGCTGCCACATACTCGGCTTCGGCGGTGGAAAGAGATATACAGTTTTGCTTCTTAGAAGACCAACATACCAAGGACCTCCGGAGGAATTGGCAAGCCCCGGAGGTTGATTTTCTATCATCCTTGTCACTAGCCCAATCTGAATCCGTGTACCCACAAAGAGAGAAAGTTGAGCCCCTAGGATACCAAATACCATAGTTTGGGGTATGAACCAAATATCGAAAGATTCTCTTGACTGCCATCAAATGGCTTTCTTTAGGAGCCACTTGATATCTTGCACACACTCCTACACTCAACACAATATCGGGTCTAGATGCACAAAGGTAAAGCAAAGAGCCAATCATGGACCGGTATATCTTTTGGTCCACATCTTTACCATTTGGGTTTAGTTCAAGATGAGTCTTTGTTGCCATGGGAGTGGGAGATCCATTGAGATCTTTCATGTTAAATCTTTTGAGCATATCTTGAGTATACTTGGCTTGGTTGAAGAATGTACCACCTCTCACTTGCTTGATCTCAAAACCAAGAAATACTCTCAATTCTCCCATCATAGACATCCTGAACCTGTCAGTCATTAGCTTAGAGAATTTATCATTAAAAGCTTTGTTAGAAGAGCCAAAGATAATGTCATCTACATAAATTTGGCATATAAAAAGTTCCCCATTGACCCTCTTGGTAAAAAGAGTGGGATCGATTTTCCCAACCTCAAACCCACGATCTAACAACAACTCTCTAAGGTGCTCATACCACGTGCGTGGGGCTTGCTTGATCCCATAGAGTGCCTTATCAAGTTTGTAGACATGGTTTGGAAAGTTAGGATCCTCAAGTTTGTAGACATGCTTGAACTCGGTACCATTGTCACTTCTTATTGTTAATACTGGGACATTGTGTTGACGTTGAGTCATGTTGATGAAATCAATGAAGTTCTCTTGGGTCTCACTTTTTAACTTGAAGAAATATACCCAAGTGTATCTTGAGTAGTCATCAACAATCACCAAACAATATTTCTTCCCACCAAGACTTGCATGAGACGGAGGACCAAAGATATCCACATGAAGAAGCTCCAAGATCCTCTTGGACTTGATGTAGTTCTTTCGCTTGTGGGGAGAATCATGCATCTTTCCTTCAACACATGCCCTGCAAACACGATCTTTGGCAAAGCAAACATTTTCTTTTAGTCCAACAATATGACCATCCTTGTGGAGGCTTTGCAAAGTTCTCATGTTGACATGGGCTAGATGGTGGTGCCATAGCCAACCCACATCGGCCTTTCCGAATAGGCACATCGGACTTGTAGTGGTTTTCCCGGAGAAGTCCACCACATACAAGTCATCCTCGACGTACCCAACAAAATCAACCTTTAGAGTCTTGCTCCACAAGAGGATCACAACATCAACATCAATGAAGACAGCAAAACCCATCTTTCCTAGAGCACGGACTGAAAGTAAATTATAGCCAAGGGTATCAACAAGCATGACGTCCACGAGAGTGATATCGTGTGCCACCATAACTTTGCCGAAACCCATTACCTTAGACTTTGATTTGTCGGCATATGTCATAGATATTTGATCAACATTTGGTCTCAACTCCTTGACACTAGAAGCGCTTCCGGTCATATGACTTGTGCATCCACTATCGAGCACCCATTTTGACCCTCCAGAAGCATAGGTCTACAAAAGATCAAACTAGTTTTTAGGTATCCATTTCTCAATGGGTCCTCTTTTGTTAGCAACAAGGGTCTTGGGAACCCAAATTGACCATGCAATATAACCATCAAATGGGCCAACATAATGTGCATACACATCACCACAGTAATCACACATTGAGACATAGTGAGGGTTAGCACTACCCGCAAAATCATTATGAGACATAGTTTTGCCACTTGTGGTCTTACTTCCCACAATGACCTTGTTCTTTTCTTGAGCGGACTTGGCCTTCTTCTTCTTGTTATTCTTTTTCTTCTTGGCTTTAGAGACAAAGCCTAAGCCCCCTTTTCACCATTTGACCTTTGCTTGTTTAAGAGGTCATCAATAGACTTATTTCCTTTGGGAAAGGAAGTCTTAGCTAGCTCCCCCTTCAACCTAGCATGTTCTTCAAGAGTGTTTGTACAACTAGAAGGAATGAATGTACTAGGTGAGGGAGTATTGATCAATTGAGTTTGAAGCTTTTCACGAGACTTTGTGAGGGACAAGAGTTCACTTTCCAAAAGCCTTGTGAGCCTTGTCAAGTGTCCTAAAGTCCTCAGCAAGTTTTTCATGAACAACATCAAACTCAATCTTATCCTTTTTAGCCTTTTTGTATTTAGCAATAGCATGATCACGTTCCTTGATGAGTTTTCTAATAATGAGGTCATTAGCTTCATCAAGGCCCTCTAGTTTAGTTTCAAGAGATATTCTAGTTTCTTGTTCTTCTTCTAGAGCATTATTAAGAGCTTCTACCTCAATCATGTGCTCTCTTCCTAATTGGCATATCTCATATAGAAGTTCTTGTGTGTGTGAAAGTTGATTTAGGAGGTCCACAACATGTTTCTTGTGTTCCCCTTGCAAGTTATTCATAAACACATCAAAAGCAACTAGTTCCTTTTTGACCTCAAGAGATAACTCAACATCAAAATCATCATTGATTAAGGAAGTGGAGTGTGATGATGATAATACCTCCGTTCCTCTTGCCATAAGGCAAGTGACGTTCTTGTTGGAGATATTCTCATTTGGAGAGTCGAAGAGTGAGAAAGAAGGAGTAGAGGTAGTGGCAAGAGACGCCACACCACTTGGTGTATCCTCTTCTACCTCTTCATCATCATCATCATTGGAGTACTCTTCATGTGTGATCAAGACAATTTCTCTCGGCTTCTTGTTGGTTGGGTTTCTTTTGATGAAGGGTTTCTTGTAGGGAGCTTTGGAGGTCTTCTTCAACACAAGTTTACCCCCATGATCTTCTCTTTTCTCATAGGGACAAGCTGCAACGAAGTGATAGCGGTCACCAAAATTGAAACAAGTTCTCAACTTGGACCCATTGTCTCTTCTCCCATTGGGGTTGCTTCTTCATTGCATTTCCATCTTGGCCTTGGCGGGGTCTTTCCAAAAGTTTCTTGCATAGAAGGCCATGTATTCACCATGAGCAGTCTTGACATCGTCAGGGTGGCTCATTGAAGGTCCCTCATCACTTCCTTCATCTTCATCATACTCCACAACCTTGGCCTTCAAGGCAAGATTGGCACCACTACTCATTCCAATGACACGAGCACGGGCGTCTTTGGCATTCTTGGCAGCAACCTTGAAGGCTGCCATCTCTTGCATCACTTCATTGGAGGTCATGAGATGGTAGTTGTGTCTTCCTTGAAGACTCTTCAAGTCAGTAGGCTCGAAGGGCATGAGAGCACTCACATACTTCCTTTTGATCCAAGCGTCATCAATGTGTGAGGCGCCAACATTCCTGAAAGCGGTGGCTGTGGATTTGAGTCTTTGATACATGTCTTCATGATCCTCACCATCCTTCATGAAGAAACCTTCGGCCTCATTGCTTAAGGCATCATATCTATTTCTCCTCATACTCTCATTGCCAACAAACAAGTCAATGAGAGCATCCCAAGCTTCCTTGGCGGTGTTGTAGTGCTCAATGTGGGGAAAATCCTTTGGCCCCACCCCAAGTTGGATCATGTGCAAGGCAGTCACATTGAGTTGGCTATTGACCACTTCTCTTCTCGTGAAGTTGGTTGGATCCTCAATTTTGAGTCCTTCTTCAATAATATTCCACAAATCAATGCAAGAGCTGCGCACATGAGATTTCATTAACACTTGCCATTGAGCAAAAGTATGTGCAGCTACCTTAGGTGGGTCTCCTCCATTGTTTATATGTGGGTGAGGGATAGGAGGGTCGGGAGAGTACCATCCGGGAACCGTATGGAACTCTTCATCACTCTTTTTGGTGGCGGAGTTAGTGGAATTATGTTCATCCCCTACCACTTCCTCCAAAGGCTTAGCCGGAGCATTAGCCTTTGGGTTTGGTGGTGTTTCCACTGGAGAGGGAGAAGGTGAGGTTTGCTTATCCTTAACAAGTTGCTCAACGAGTTGACGCAACTGTAGGATTTCGTTGCCCAAGGTAGAGCTCAAGCTTGTTTCCAAATTCTTGAGATCTACCATGGTCACCGAATGTCTAGCCTCACTTTCTCCCTCCTCTGGGTTGCCCATAATCTCTTAGGTGGTTAAGCCCGAATAAAGAGCCGAGGCTCTGATACCAATTGAAAGGATCATATGGGCACCTAGAGGGGGGGGTGTGAATAGGTGCTACTTCAAATTTTACTCCTTTTCAAATTAGGGTTTGACAAGAAAGGTAAATTCTCTAGATTATGCAACTAAGGTGAATTTACCTATATGACAAACAAGCACAAACTAAACAATAACTAGATGAGTAAAGTGCGGTAAAGGATAGAAGGAACCAAAGTGGAGCACATGGAGACACAAGGATTTGTTTCCCGTAGTTCGTTCCTTTTGAGGGGAAGTACGTCTACGTTTGGAGAGGGGGTGGTTTCAAACCATCAACGCCACAAGAGGCCTCCCTTGTTCTCCGATGAACCTCACCCCAACGGGTTCGATTCACCTCTTCCACTATACGGCAACCCTCGAGGTGGAAGCCGGCACCTTTACAACGAGTTCGGGGCACACATCCACAACTTAATTGGAGGCTCCCAAATACAAGCAAGCTGTCAAACAATCAAAGACAAGCTTGTAAGAACCAAATCAAAACCTAGGGTTTCCAATGAAACACTAGAGCATGGGGGCCCTCAAGTGAATGAGGGGGAAATGAAGATCTCTCTTGGTGAAGCTGTAGATCAAGGCCTCCTCCTTCGATTCTCCAAAGATCAAAGACTTTGGATGGTTGGATGAAGAGATCTTGTTGATTTGGTGGATCAAATGGACATGGTGTTCTTGAGGTGGACGAGCAGCTGGAACAAGGGGATAAGGTCCCCTATTTATAGCCCTTCTGTCAGCGAACCGTTTTTCTGACCGTTGGAGAAGAAGCAGACCAGAGACTCCAGTCACCACACCGGAGACTCCGGCCTACACCGGAGACTCCGGTCAACCTCCGGATCAGCCTCTGGACCCCTCGACAGATGACCCAGCCCACTTGGGAGCCAAGTGGACCGGAGACTCCGGTCCCTCTACACCGGAGACTCTGGTCTGAGATAGGGACCGGAGACTCCGGACCACCTCTCTGGCTGACCCAAGCAAGAAAACAGAGGCCCCTCCGGAGACTCCTGGGGAAACTTCGGACCACACCGGAGACTCCGGTCTGTGTAGACCGGAGACTCCGGTCTGGAATCCCCAAGAGACAAGAAGAAATGCAGGGAATGTTCTGCAGGCCAATGGTCCTTTTCCCTTAGTAGAATATCAACCTGTAGACAATAGCAAACAGTAAAAGGGTCTACTAGTTGTTAACGAACACCAAAAGTGATTATGACAGTAAATGTCCTTTCAATTTTCAAATTTGAATTTTTTAAAATCTAAACCTTTTTCAACCTGAACAATTTTTAAAGTACATGAGATGTATGGGCATGGCACGAATCTTTGGTGCGAGTGTTGAACACCTGATGATCATATGCTTCTCTTGAGTTTACAATCAATGATCTTCACAGTATAGAGATTTTATAGTGTTTTGGCTACCCGCGATCTATCCGATTGCTCCTGAGCATATCCGGTTCGTTTGATCAAAGATGTAGTTCATTACAATGAGTCTCTCTATAATGAAGAAATATATGCACTTTGTAAACAATATGGGGCAATGTGGATGAGATCCGCATGGGGTTCACACGTACTTGATGGAGTCTAGATAGGGGCTTGCGATTTCTCACGGAGTCTCATGTCTCTATCACCCCGCAAGCAAGTTAATCTAGCGTATGATGGATCATGCTTAGTTTGTTGCGTAGGTAGTATCATGTTCATCATGGAGACACTAGAAGCCATGTAAAACTTGCAAAGAATGAATAGAGGTGTCTAACTTGTTTTTGCAGGGAAAGCATGTGATGTGGTATAATTTCGTCATTCAAAATTGTTGTATGAGATGCTATACATTTGTAATTTAAGACATGATGGCCGGAACCACATGATTGCCATGCGGTATCTTCGTATCCATATTCATGTGATGTAAATGTAATTATTTAGCTATTGAGACAGCAGTAGTTTTATTTATACATCAATATGAAGATGACGATCAAGCATCAAAGGACCTCAATGATCATGCAAGCGCGCAGAGAAATGTGTTCGGTGCGAGGAGGAAGAAGGACTATACCATATCACATGATATTATGAATTGCTTGTGATGTGTTAATCCTTTTTTCATGCACTCTCTTTGGCGCTGATGGCTCGGTGTTGATGTAGAGCTCATTGGGAACCCCAAGAGGAAGGTATGATGAGCACAACAGCAAGTTTCCCTCAGTTATAAAACCAAGGTTTAATCGAACCAGTAGGAGCAAGGAAACACCCCAAAGGTGTTGCTAGCTGAGCCTTGGCAGGGCGCACTACCGGTGCTAGTAGTAACATGGAGACCTGCACACCACAACCACAGAACTCTGTCCCCAACTTGCGATGAGGTTGTCAATCTCACCGTGTTTTGCTGAAAACAAAGGATTAAACGTATCGAATGGAAAGAAGTAATAGTTTGCAGAAAGTAAACACAAAGCAGTAAACAGTTTGTAGATTGTATGTAAAAGAAAGGACCGGGATCCATAGTTCACTAGAGGTGGCTCTCCTTAAGATAGATAACATGTTGGGTGAATAAATTACAGCAGGGCAATTGACAAACATCGAGAAAGCAATACATGCATATACTAATCATCTTGACTCCTTTGAGATTTGATTGGGCATTACAACATTATACATAGACCGCCATCCAACTGCATCTATGACTAATAATCCACCTTCAGATTATCATCCGAACCCCCTCTAGTATTAAGTTGCAAGCAACAAATTATTGTTTTACGAATTGCGTGTAAAGTAAACAATACGATTGTTCTATGAACAAAAGATTGTTGTTTTCTCCCTAGTAGCAACAACACATCTAGTACCTTAGAGATTTCTGCCACTTCCCCAGATTACCAGAGGCATGAACCCACTATCGAGCATAAATACTAACTCTTGGAGTTGCTATCATCTACTTGGCCAAGATAGCTACTAAGAATGGAAAGCATGCAAGATCACAAATAACAAAGACATGATAGAATCAATAATCAATCTGAAATAGCATCTCAATATCCATCGGATCCCCGCAAACACAACATGCAGAATTACAAATAGATGATCTTGATCATGAATGGAGCTCACAAGATCTAAACATGAAAGCACAAAGGAGGATAACCAGCCATCTAGCTACTACATGGATCCGTAGTCCAAAGATGAACTACTCACGCATCACACCGGAGGCTTGCATGGTGATGAAGAAGGCCTCCAGGGTGAATTCCCCTCTCCGGCAGGGTGCCGGGAAGAGCTTCAGATCCCTCCCGATCTAGGGATGGAGATGACGGCGGCTACAGACTCTTTCGTGGATTTTTGATCGGGTACTTAGGGTTTTTGTCCCGAGGGCATCTGATAGGCGGAAGGAGAGGGCGAGGGGGTGCTGGGTCGGCCAGACCACCCCCTGGCGCGGGCCAGGCCTGGCCACGCGGTGTGGCCGGACCGCAGCCCTTCTCAATCTCATATTCTGGCATCTGATGACTTCCGGAAAAATAGGCACATGGATTTCGTCCCGTCCAATTCCGAGAATATTCATTTTATGACTTTCCTGGAACCAAAAATAGCAGAAAACAGGCAGCTGACACTGTGGCTCTTGTTAATAGGTTAGTCCAAGAAATCATATGAAAAGTACTCTAAAGTGTGGATAAAACACAAGAAAGTGGATAAAACCAAGCATGGAACATCAAAAATCATAGATGCATTTGCAATGTATCAGGCGCTAGTCCTTTTAATAGGGTGATACTTCAAAAGAAATATTTAAGTTGTTACTGTGGAGCCGTATAAATATATTGTCATTTCAAAATGCGCCGAGCACACTCGGGTATCATGGATATGTTATTAGTTTACCTTCAGAAAGGAGAGGACGGTGGAGCTAGCTGGCGAGGACGAGTCGGCTTCACTAGCGTTATCACCGACGAAAAAAGCCCCCTGGCGAGGTCATCTGCATTCCGGCGCTGGATGCGCTCCCTGCTAGTCCTTATCCTAAAGAGGGATGGTGGCTATCGACAAGTGAGACAGGATGCATATCCTTATATATAGAAGAAATGTTAGGGTTGCTTCTGTCGATCCGTAATGGGCCCAAACAAAACACATGATTTTAGAAGGGAAAACCGTTAATGCTTATGTTATGTCGCACATGTTTTTGTTAGGTATCATAGTGTGAGTTGTACACAAATCGTCAACACCACACAAACTCAATCTCATCATCTTCTAACCATCACACGTTTTTTACAGAATGGAAACGTTTGCGCCTGATACTTAAAGAACAGTTAATAATATTTGGCCGGAAGGGTATGAACCAATCAAACATGGTTTGCTCTTCCCGTGTTATAAAAACACCGCTAACTTCATATTACATACATGTATATTGGCCTAATCAAACATAGCTAAGTTACTAAACTTCCTCCTCGTCACTAGAGGAGATGTCGATGACATCGTCGTCGGTGCCTGATGCATGTGAATCGTCGGAGCCACCTCCGCACTCTCCAGAACCTGATGCCTCTACATTGTCAGAGCCTCCTCCGTCCTCCCTATAGCTTGATGGCTCAGCGCCATCGATGAAAGGCTTGTTGGTGCCCAACGATGCGCCCAATTTTCAGGCGGCCTTACGCTTTGCGGCGACGACCATCCAAATCGCCGCAATCACATCGAACCTGCTACAGGGAAACTGCGGACATGTCACTGCGCGACTGGCCTTCTTCTTACCATTGTTCCTGGCGCGCAGCCATGCATGCACTCGGTCATCTCAGAGTGTCTCGAAGGACTCCTCCACGACCCGATGCACCGCTTCTTACTTACGCCGCGCCGACGCTAAGGATTCGTCCACCACCATGTGCTCCTGCAAGTCCTCCGCCTACAGCCCGTCCAGCTCATCCGTCTTTTCACCATGATCCCCCTTGATGGGGGAATACCAATTGGGGTATACCCATAAAGCGGAGTCGCCCATGGCAGGTCGACTCGCCGAACATAGTGACTGGCGCGTGCTGGACCCAGATGACTCGCCGGCTGAAGGTCCAAGATGGCGACTCCAATACGAAGCCCATTAGCACAATTGTAAACCCTAACTAGCTGCATATATAAAGTTACCAGGGGCACCTCCACCGAGGAAATCACATTAGATCTCTCCCACGTCATATTAGATCTAGTCTCTCCCACCACCTCCGGCGACTCCATTATAATCCAATCTATGAATATATACTAGATTGACAGCAGGACGTAGAGATCCTCCATCGAGAGGATGTGAACCTGGGTACATCGGGTGCCAATATCGCTTCCAGATTCTCCGTCGCCTTGCCTCCTTTAACTCGTAAGCTACCCCATAGCATCTGCCGTGGTCAATACCACGACAGTTGACGCTCACCGTGTACAAGCGGTGCTTGGATGTGACGATCTGGACGGGATCCCTCGCTGTCGGCGGTGGCCAGGTCGCATCTCGCGTCGGCTGAGAACTGCTATGCAAGGACTCGCAGCTCAGATGCCATCTGGTCCGGTCCGGCTGCCGCGTGATGCACGCAACGCGGTGCAGTCACCTGCAGATATGTAACTTTGGATAAGATCGGTTCCATGATTTTTTGATTACTCTATTTAATCCCGTCTCGTTCATTGATTGTTCCGCCAATCTTCTGATTATTTTATTTAATCCTAATCATGTATGCATCTAATGCATCGTTTGGAGGATCTATCATGGATGCAGGATCAGAAAATTTCTGTAAAGTTCGTTCTGCTAGACGGCAGTTGCACCGAGTCCTACGTTTCGCAGTCTACACGCCATCACAGCCGGCCGTACTCACAACTATCGAGCCTGCTCTATTTTAGCTACAGGAAACATAACCGAGCCGCATTGAGGATTAGACTCTATCAGGTACTATTTTTCTAATTATTTGTTTCGATCATTCGGAAGTCTTAATCTATGAATATTTGTTTCCAGTACCTACTACTTCTTGGATGCAGATTTTTCAATCGGTATAGGCCGAACACGGAAAGCGTGGAGACGTCCCGTCTTGCAAAAGGTCTGATAAAGTCCGCCACGTCGACTCCCGTCCGTCGACCACGATTACATGCCCGCCGTGTTGACTCCATGTCCACTGCGCGAATCCGTCCACGACGCGACTCGCCATTGTGTCGACTCCATCCGCCGCGTGGCTCTGCATCCACTACATCGACCCGTCGTGGAGTCGCCGCACTTGCAAACTTGCTTGTCGCCGACTCACCCGTCGCGAACTCGTCCATGGTGGATTCGCCACACTCGGCGACTCACCCACCGCATAATCACCACGCTCAGGGACTCACCCGCCGCATATTCGCCGTGCTAGGGGACTCGTCCGCCATGAACTCGTCATCAATGGCTCGCCACGTCGGCGACTCGCCTGCCTTATATTCGCCGCACTCGAGGACTCCCCCTCCGCGTCGACTCTGTCCGTATTTGATAGCTAAGTTTCTTTATATTCCTACATGCTATAAGTTCAAAACATATATATTCATCTTTTCGTTCCATCTACAAAAGCATACTTGAGATCGGTTTCAGTTTTGTCTGCTGTTTATTCGCGTCCATCGAAGTAGTGAGGCTGGGTACCAAAAGGCCGACCTTGTCTTCAGGTTCAACAGTCTGGCATCGCGTCCTTGTTACCTGACAAGCGTTTGATGCTGGAGGTCTGCCTACTCATGAAAAGATACGCATAAACCTTTCATACTGCTAACTGATCCATTTAACGACATGTATTTTATTTCAACATCTACGAATCACACTCTTTATAACTGTTCAATATATTTTATAAATACACCTTACTATAGTTGTACATTTTCTCCTTCTCAGCAAAACGCCCGACAACGCCAGTCGCCCGACCTCGCCACTCGCCGCACTCGGGGACTCGGTGCTCTCCAGACAGCAGCACCCGTCGGTTGCACGACCTCGTCGCTCGGCGCGCTCGGGGACTCGGCTCGCTACAGACAGCGCCACTCGCTGGTCGCCCGACCTCGCCACTCGCCGCGCTCAGGGACTCGGCGCGCTCCCGACAACGCCAGTCGACGGTCGTCCGACCTCGCCGCTCACCGCGCTCGAGGACTCGGCGTGCTACAGACAGCTCCACTCGTCGGTCGCCCGACCTCGCCACTCACCGCACTCTGGGACTCGGTACGCTCCAGATAGCGGCACTTGCCGGTCGCCCGACCTCGCCACTCGCCGCGCTCGGGGACTCCGCGCGCTCTAGACAACGGCACTTGCCGGTCGCCGACCTCGCCACTCACCGCGCTCCGGCACTCGGCGCGCTCCAGACAGCAACACTCGACGTCGCTTGACCTCGCCACTCGCCGCACTCTAGACAGAAGCATTCGCCGGTCGCTCGACCTTGCCACTTGCCGGTCGCCCGACCTCGCCACCCTCTATGCTCGGGGACTCGGCACGCTCCACGGTCGGGGACTCGCTGCAACTGGCAGCTTCACCGACTCCCTGCGCCTTTCGCCAGCTGGCCCTTAATGACTGGCTCTCTTCAACTGGCTCTCGCGACTGGCTCTCGCCGACTGGCTCTCGCTGATTGGTTCACACCGACTGGCCCTCGCCAACTGGCTCTCGCCGATTGGTTCTCACCGACTGGTTCTCGCTGACTAGCCCACGCCGACTGGCTATCGCCAACTGGTTATCACCGGCTGGCTCACGCCGACCACCTCCCGCTTCACGGTTCTTTCCTCTGTTCAGGGGAGCTCGTCATCAATTCACCACGATCCTTCGCCAAGACTCTCCGCGCCCTGCCTCAAGGCCGTGTCGAATCCACGACGCGCTCGGGGACTACTGATGGGGGAATACCAATCGGGGTATACCCATGAAGCGGAGTCGCCCATGGCGGGTCGACTCGCAGAACATAGTGACTGGCGCGTGCTGGACCCAGATGACTCGTTGAGTGAAGGCCCAAGATGGCGACTCCAATACAAATCCCATTAGTACAATTGTAAACCCTAACTGGCTGCATATATAAAGTCACCAGGGGCACCTCCACCGAGGACATCACATTAGATCTCTCCCACATCATATTAGATCTAGTCTCTCCCACCGTCTCTGGCGACTCCATTGTAATCCAACCTATAAACATAGACTGGATTGATATCAGGGCGTAGCGATCCTCCATCGAGGAGACGTGAACCTAGGTACATCGTGTGCCAATCTCGCTCCCGGATTCTCCTACGTTGCCTTGCCTCCTCTACGTAAGCTACCCCGTAGCATCTGTCGTGGTCAATACCACGACACCCCTCCTCCTCTAGAGCGTGCTCCTCCTTCGAATCAGACCACGTGAGTCGACCACGCTTTCCCAGCATTGTGTTGTGAGGAATTCTCCTCCTCGCCATTCGGCGACACAAGGTCGATGTACCCTGAGAGTGGATTCGCAGGGAGGCATGGTGTCGATGAGAGAGGCTACCGACAGGAAGATTACGCAATGCATTTTATAGACGAGGGGGAACAACGCTAGCAATTTGAAACTTTGCATTTCGAACAAAAATTGTAAAGCGGTAAGAAATGGAACGATCAAATTATTCGCAAACGATTGTAACAAAGAAACGTTTGCGATACTCATCACAAACCGTGTGTAATCGAGAACATCGGAAACAATTTTTTTATAGATCACCGTCAGTGATAAGAAAACATAGCAAATGGTTTACTAACACAGAACCATGCGCCGAATAATATATGGAAAGTAATCTACTTCTCGTTCTTGTAGTTGGACCCAGAGACTTTGGCTTCGCTGGTAGTAGTGATATTGCCGGCCTTCGCCGTGTGCTCTCTATTTGCATCGCGTTTCGTCTTGGCGAAGTACTATATCAGCCTCGCTTGCTTCTCGAGCATCTTCTCCTCCTCCTCCTCCTCCTCCTCGGCCTTTTGCTTAGCCTTCGCCCAACATTCTAGTTGTGGAGAATCATCTTCGAGGGTCGAAATCGATGTGTCCTCGTCGTCCTCCAAATTAACTTCGAAGTTGTCGTCCGTGGAGGTCCAGCCAAAATACGAGGGGGAGCCTCCGTCGTGGTCCGGCGGAGGGATGGGGTGCTCCTCCTCCCCAACCTCTAGAGCTTGCCTCCTTCACCTTAGGAGAGTACTGCTCATCACGTCGACGCTTCGTCGGTGGGCCCTGCCAGATGCAAGAAAGGCGAGCAGTCTTCTTGCTGCGAGGTATATCGAACCGTATACCACAGAGTTGGTGTGTGTGAATAGACAGCAGCGGCACGACTCTTTATGGAGCTCGTCCGGGATCCGTATCATCCGCAACACGGAGGAAGAAGAAGATGCTATGAACACGTCTTACGGAATTCGAGAAAAACACACTAGAATTTATGACTCGCCATGTAAGAAAGTGCACGGAAAATGCTCGCAACTTGAGAAAATATAGCAAATAAGAGGCATGCGTTTTAAACAAACAAATGGTAGGGGAAACTTCCCACCTAAGCGAACAATTTCGGCCTTTTTCATTGTGTGCTTCACATTTGTTACGGTCTGGAAAAACGTTAGTTTACGGCACTCCCGTGGTGGAACTTGCCTGAGTAGCGAGCATACGTTCGAAATTTTTTGGTGTCACCAATCTAGCGCACCACACGCGTGAAGAGATTTCTGTGTGCGACTGGGGTCCTTAATAGGCTCGGTCTATACTATTGCCTCCATTTGCCACCGGCGGGTGGGCCCTGATGTAGCCCCTCCTATACATGATATCACATGCGAACATGCACTTGCAGTATGTGACATGATATTGGTTCAGTCTTCTGAAGAAATAAGTACAAATAAAGTACATGAAATATTTGAGGAGAACAAAATAAGTTTGTTTTCCTTGGATATGTTGGCTCCGTACCGATGTGTATCAAGACTGCATGTAAGCGCTAGAATTAAGGAGCAATTCTTGTTTCTATTTTTACCACGCAAAGAAAAGGTAGCTGCAAGGAGATGTTTGTGGTGGAAAATCATTTCTTTGATGGCAGTCGGATGGGGGCCACCTCCAGAAGAGATCACGACGCTGGTCAAGCAAAGGTCGATGGATTTTCTATCCCTGTGTGCCTACGGCTGGGGACCACCTCTAGGGGTCCAAGTACAACACGTTGGAAAACGTCCATGTTTATTTTAATTTCTTAAATCAAGTCGGTTTGTTATTTTGTTTGTTTGCTTGTAAGTCAGGTATGCTATGCTCGTATAAATAGCCAGGTACGGTCAATGTAATAGGGGAGTTGAAATTATTTTGAGTTGAGAATACAGAAAAGGTCCCATGTCGGGGAACACCAATATCGTGTGTGAGTTTGCTTGCTGATCCGTTAGGGTCCGTTGCCGTGCGTGAAATTAATAGAATGATCTTCGTTCAACGCTGGTATTTATTTAGGGTTTACGATTTGATCTTAATTAGATCGGATTCCCTCTATTTATCTATTGATCGTCGTGAAAGATCAGGTCTAAACCCTTTTGGATTACGTTGATCCGTATCAGGGCTGGTAGAAGCGTCGAGAGGACGCGGCCGAACGCAGAAGCTATTCGTTCCACCGTATTCCATGTCCATGTCAGGTTTGCGCCAAAACGGACCGGTCTGAGTCATAGCCTCTGTTTCCAGGTGGCCATTGGGCCTTCCCTCGACTTAGTTGGACAGATTCGGATGCGAATGGTGTGTTTGCGGGCCGCTGTTGGAGATGTTGTAAGACGTCGACAAAATGTAAAATCGGACAGTGGCTGGTGAAGCAGGGTGACTCGCATGAAAATGTTTGCGCTCGCATGGGTAGAAGAAGAGCGGAGGTGGGTTGGATGAATTATCAGAAGAGGATCGTTTAACCAGCGGCGAAGCTGAAAACACAGAAAGAGGGGTGCTAACTAATTGCACGAAAAGAACTCAAGTCATAAATTGGCTTTCGAAGCCCCGGATCAACATCAATATCAGCCATATTAAGTTCAATGCGTACTCCTTTTCTCCGTTTATGAACACTTAGTAGAGCTAGATGCATCTACTTTGGATAAAATATCTCCATCTTATAATTGGTAGAATTATTTGAATTATTTGACACAATCTAATTAGAATAAAATTTAAAACATAATTCACTATCTGCCTTGATACATACTAAATATACATTCAAGAATCTAGGGATAGAAAATCATACCTTAGCAGAATAACCGTCTAGGACGAACAAACTAACTGCAGACTACAGATCAATGTTGATGGAAGATTAATGGAGACCGGAGGGAGAAGTAGATCATGGAGAGTTGAAAAGTGATTGCCGCTCTCTTTTTTCACACTGGAACGTCTGCATCGAGGGCTAGGGCTAGAATCGGAGAGAATTTAGAGATGAACCGGCGCCATGCGATCTGTCTCTGTCGTTCTGATCCTGTACTAGCGATCGACTGGGGGCTGGAGCGACCGAATGGGCCAACAAACGATGGGAAGAAGCAGATGGGCCAAGTGGCGCTACACTGGCCGTCTGTACAAAGGAGTGCTGGAACCAACCGCATGGTGCTACTCGTTTTGTTTTTCAAGATTTCCTAATACCTGTTCCCGTCTGTTATTGGACTAGACCGGTGCTACAGCCCGGGTAACACCGGGCCCAGCTCCGCCCCTGCGTTTAACTGTAGCAAGAGCAAGAAAAATAGAGCGTTTCTTATCACAACCGTTCTTTGTGGCAGAAGTTTTTACCGGTTCTCTAGGAAAGTATGTTGGTCTTGCAGAAACTATTAGGGGATTTCAACTAATCCTTTTCGGAGAATTAGACAGCTTAGCCGAACAAACTTTTTATTTGGTGGGTAACATCGATGAAGCTAGCACGAAAGCTATAACCTTAGAAGAGGAGAACAAATCGAAGAAATGAAATGAAATCTTTATGTACTGACTCCTAAACGAATTATTTGGGATTGTGAAGTGAAAGAAATCATTTTATCCACTAATAGTGGCTAAATTGGCGTATTACCAAACCACGCCCCTATTAACACAACAGTAGATATGGGTCCTTTGAGAATACGCCTCCTCAACAACCAATGGTTAACGGCGGTTCTGTGGAGCAGTTTTGCGAGAATAGTTAATAATAAGATCATAATTTTAAGAAATGATGCGGAACTGGGTAGTACGTAGTCGTTAGAAAGAAATGGTGGTGTGGAGAGGTAGAAGAGGAGAGAATAAGAAGTTGCGACGTATTTTTCTTTTTCTTTCGCTAAACAGCTGCAACTTATCTTGAGCACTGCACGGTGATGTGAGTGGGAGACACGATTTTGTTTTAAAAACTCGGTGGGAGACAAAGCCAAAACTGAAGAGAAAAACAGGTACGGAATCAAGTGCCACCCGCACGGCCGCTGGGGCTGCTCGACATGTCAGAACTGGCTTGGGCACCGCACCCATTTCAAACCGTCAAATATAGCAAGAAAGAATCTGCCCTTTCAATTCTGGCGGAAATATCATGGCGCATCGAACATAATCATCAGCCACTGGTCGACCTGCCGGCAGCTGGAAGAATATCACCGCGGCCGACTTGCGTGCTCGCTCGTTCACGCGGGACGCACACCTTCAAAGTGGCCGTGCGTGGGAGCAGAGACGATCGCCGGTATAAAGTGGGACGCAGGCTCATGCCGTTTTGAGCAGACCAAACACGAATCACTCGACTCCACCTGTCCTGCAATCATCTCAGCCCGTGTACTGCTTCCCGTGAGTACAAGCTTCTTTCAACTCGATCGAGCACCTGTTGTTTGTTGGGATAATAATATCTCAACCTACTAGGCGCCAACTTTCAGTATACCCAACGATTCATCGTTAATTTCCTTTTTTTTTTTTGGGTAGTGATTAACCATGGGCGGCGGCCACGACATGAACGGTGGTGTGAAGGGGTTCGTGTCGAACCTCGTCGGCGGCGGGAAAGGCCGCGGCTACGGGTACGGCCAGCAGGGTAGCGGCGGCTACGGCCGCAGCAACGGACAGTGCTACGAGCAGGGATCCGGCGGCCACGGACAGCAGCAGGGGCACGGCGCCTACGAGCACGGGTAGGGCGGCGGGCATGTGCAGCAGCAGCAGCAGCACGGGTACGGCGGCCACGGCCACGAGCAGCACGGCTACGGCGGCGGCCATGAGCAGCACGGCTACGGCGGCCACGTCCAGGCGCAGCACGGGTCGTCGTACCCTCTTGCAGCCGACGCCTACCCTCCTCACGGCGGCTACCAGGCGCACGGCTACGCGCCGGCGGCTTACCCCTCGCACGGAGCGCACAACGGTAACTCATACTCAGGCACCATGCATGCACGATCTTCGGGTTATCGGGTAGTCTAAACTAGTAATGGCGTTCGTGCGTGCGTGCAGGGGGTCACATGGGATCGTACAACACCGTCCACGGCGGCGGGCACGGCCACGGCGGGAAGTACACGGCCGGCAAGCATGGCAGCAAGTGGAAGTGAATTAAACAGTGGATACCCATCGTCGTTTGCGTGCTCTACGTAGTATGCACGTGCGCGCGGCCATGCCTGATTGCCTGGTCACACTCGCCTATATCTCTATGTCATATGCTAGTCGGTAAACCCAGCTTTGATGCATGATGTATCACCTATGTATGCTACCTAAGTAAAATAAAGAGCTACGCCTACGCGTGGTGTGTGATATATGAGAAACCTCTTCCAGCATGCCCCGCTTCCTAACTCTAGAGAATTTGTGTTCGTTCGATTCTCTCTCTTCCACACTACTGTAACTAGTTTTAAAACTTCAAACTTCCATAGATTTTGAACCAAAAATCTAATCTGTGAAACTTTAAAATGTTTGAGTTCCTAGTGAAGGAAGCTTAAATTAAAGACCAATACTGATTTTTTTTTTGATTTTTCTAAATAACTTTTGAAACATGGTATACCTTTGAACAAGTTTTACCAACCAGATGAATTTTTTCTTTGAAACAATTTGTTTCACTCTGATTCAAATGTGGTTCATCAGATCCTTCAGGAGGAGGTGTGCTTTGTGAGGGAGAAGAGGGAGGCCTTTTATAGGGGAGGGGGACACCCCCTCCCAAGGACGGCGGCCATGGAGGAGCCCCTCCACCTCCTCTCATTCATGTGGGTGGGAGCTCCACTCATATAAACATGCCTCCACTCAAAGTTCCACTCACATGCATTAAATTTCCACCAAATTTAATGCAACTCTCATTTAATAAAACTCTTTTATTTATTTTATTCATAATTTTGTTATTTACTTTAATTAACAAACATTCACATAAAACCCTGCAACATTTCAATATCACATGCAGAACCAATTTCAGCAATTTCACCCGAAACAATTATGGTGTCCATTGAAATAATTTCAGTGCTTTGCAATTCTTTAGTCTAGAACATATTTGCTCCAAATGGTGTTTTGCAACCCTTAAGTGTGTCACCCCACGGTTCGCGAATAATGCAGGCATGATGGAGACCCCTCTTGGACCAATATTCAGAAGCGGGACCTGGAGATCCATATTGATTCCCACACATTCAACGATGACTTCTGTGATCGAGAGAACCTCTAATGATAGTAACTAAATCCCTTTGTATCACGATATATTACATGTCCGAGATTCGATCATCAGTATCTCAATACTTAGTTTGATCTCCTTACCGACATGCACTCTTTTTTCGTTCTCGTGATATAATATTATAGTGATCACATCACTTGCTTGCAAGCTATCTTAATGTGATATCACCGAGAGGGTACAGAGTATATCTATCCGTCATCAGGATTGACAAATTCCACTCTTGATCCATGTGCCTCAACATAACACCTTCGGAATACACGAACCCATCTTTGTAGTCACCATGTTACGGTGTGACGTTTGATGTTATCAAAGTATTCTTCTGGTGTTAGAAATTAACATGATCTCATGGTCTAAGGATAAAGATTACTTCGTATGATGTTATAGCAATATAAACATAATGACTTTGATCGTAATACTATACTTCAGATAAATGTTCATCACATCATTTCATAAATGTTGTGACCCTGTTATTAACAATATCTAATGTCCATGATCAGGAAACTTTGATCATCTTGTTAATCAACGAGCTAGTTTATAAGAGAGGCATAACTATGAACCCTTTATTTGTTTATTAAACACACATGTATTAACGTTTCCAATTAATACAATTATAGTATGCAAAATAAACATTTATCATAAACAAGAAATAAGATAATAACCACTTTATTATTGCCTCTCGGACATATTCCCTTCACCTTCCTCATCTTGGTGAGGGCAACGCGCAGGTTTGACACCCGCGTCCTTGATTGAGCGGAGAACATGGCCTTGATCGCCACCCATACTTCCATAGTCGTGTCCATGCCAATCATGGAGACAAGGATATCTAGAGACAAAGAGCTCAATAAAAACGACAGTACCTGCTGGTCTGTCGCCACCCACGTGTGGTACGCGGGGTTCTCCTCCTTGACCGGCTTGCCATCCTTTTCAATGGTGATGGTCTCCGATGGTGGTTCGGTCTTCTCGTCGAGGAAGCTTGTCAACCGAGCGCCGCGAAGGGGAGGCAATACTTGGGACTGCCAAATGAGGTAGTTTGTCCTCGTCAACTTCTCTCCAATGGTGATGCCGGCAAGGGGTTGGTCATGGCAGCAACTGAGGGAGGAGCGAGGGACATAGATGTGTTTTAGGAACAAAGTCGCTCTGATACCATATGATCGTATATGAGGTTTTGGGAATGATGGTTGGCCTCCCATCGATTGTGTGTTATATATGCGTCATAGACGACTTGATAAGTACACGAGAGGTTACACGGTTAACGAGAGAATACCGAGAAGGGAGGGATCGATCGCATCCTCATAATCCATATGTCAATCGTATAAAACAAGGAAACTATCATCTTAACTGATTCTATTCCTATCTCCCTATCTCTTCAACTGTTACCGTGACAAGTCCTGCTGGACCTTGGTTTGTATCGCTAACACTCCACAGTGTACGTCCATTTTGTGATATGAATGATATGCAAAATAAAGGTTTCGCATACAACAAACAAATGGAGGCTGCTTTACGTTTAAAATTCTAAAATCATATTCGCAAGTTTCGAAAAAAAATCTAAAGAATGACTAGTCAATGACGTATTTTAAAATCCTAGAAATATCAATGTAAATTTATTTATATTGAAAAAAATGTCGAAATATGACAAATTTTATGGTTTTGAAATATGCACTATTCACTTTACTAAGATCCACTTTTTTTTGTCATTTTGTGAAGCCTAGAATATAAAGTATTTCACACCGAGATTTGCATTTTGTAATATACATCATAGACCATATCAGGGCTTTTTGTTTAGTTTTTTTTAACTTTGAAATATGATATTTGAATGCTTGAAAATAAAGAGCTCTTTGTAGCTCCGCCTCAATCTGCAGTTTTCCAAGTCTCGCAAATATACCTCGGTTACATCAAGAAGACGATAGTATTTTGATCCAGCGAGTTCCATATCATGGAATGTTATCTAGCCATATTCAACCTAAAAATTTGACGGTTGTATTGGCAATGGTGGTGTTGGTTTTGTTTCAGTGAGTAGTTCTCAATGTTCATCCTATCATTTTTCTCGCGGGTAATCCTTTCATGCTCTTGCTCTTTATTTTCGACGAACCAGTGATGAAGCAATGGTGCATGGTGCGTTGAACAGTCTTACGTTCTCAGTTAGTGCGAGATGCTTATAACCCTTAAGATTAGTCTAGTCCAGTACATGCGCAGGTTAGGCTTTCTTTAGTTTTGTTAACAGGTGGGACTTAGTGTAAAGGCGAGTTGTCAAGGTTGCTTGTGTTGATCCGTTTTTTAGTCCGTGCATTTTTTTAGTTAATCAATAACGTCAAATTGTTGTCCTAAGAGAACATCGACTTGCTCGTGTTTGATGATTGAGACCATCCAAGGAGACACCGTTGCTCGACCATAGGTTGTCAATAAGGGGTCGCGGGATGCAATGTCTGGCATGAAGGGGTGAAAGGATGTGATGAGAAAGGCCGCCGGCCGGACCCTCGAGGAAGAGCGGAGGGAGTGCTACAAAATCGCGGAAGAAATGGTGGTAAAAAAGAGAGAAGGGGATAAGCCCAGAGAAGATGGAACGAAGAAACATGAAGTTAGAGCATATAGTGATGCGAGTGGGAGACAATATTTTGTTTTAAAAACCTTTAGTGGAAGACAAAGCAAAAAAAAAAAAGGGTACGGAATCAGGTGCAACGCGCACGCACTTGCTCGACGTGCCAGATCTGAATTCGCAAAAAAGAAAAAGAACCGTTGTAAGAAATAGCGAAAAGGAATCTGGCCTTTCAACAATCCTGGCGAAGATGGCACAGGCATCGAACCTAATCATCAGCCACTAGCCTGCCCGCACCTGGAAGGTGACGGCAGGAGAATATCGCAAGAGGGGGAGTGCGCGTGTGGAGATGAACAGATTCCCTTGCCGACGTGTACCGGGAGGAGGCGGGCGCGCCGGTATAAAACGGGGCGCAGGCTCGGCCGATTTGAGCAGCACCCAGCAGGCCAAACACGAATAATCACTCGAGTAACTAGCTAGTGATTCACCATGGGTGGCGGCCACGACATGAACGGCGGCGTGAAGGGGTTCGTGTCCAACCTCGTGGGCGGCGGCGGGAAAGGCCACGGCTACGGGTACGGCCAGCAGAGCCACGGCGGCTACGGCGGCGGCAGCTACGGGCACGGCGGCTACGAGCAGGGGTACGGCGGCCACGGCCAGCAGCACGGCGGGTACGGCGGGCATGTGCAGCAGCACGGGCACGGCGCCTACGAGCACGGCTACGGCGGCGGACACGTGCAGCAGCACGGCCACGAGCAGCACGGGTACGGTGGCCACGGATACGGCGGCGGCCATGAGCAGCACGGGTACGGCGGCAGCCACGTGCAGCAAGGGTACGGCCACGCCGCCGGCGGCGCCTACCCTCCGCACGGCGGTTACCAGGCGCACGGCTACGCGCCGGCGGCGTACCCCTCGCACGGCGCGCACCACGGTAACTAATCATCACGATCTATCTACTTCGACACGTGAGCCGAGCTGTATATATATGTGGTAAATAAGTGGCCTTCGCTCATGCAGGAGGTCACGTGGGATCGTACCACACCGGGCACGGCAGCGGCCATGGCTACGGGCACGGCGGGAAGTACAAGGCCGGCAAGCACGGCAGGAAGTGGAAGTGAATTAGATAGCGAGTACCCACGTCGTTCGCGTGCTCTACGTACGTATAGTATATGTACGTGTGCGCTACCGTACCCCGTATGCCCTGTTAAACTTGCCTGTATCTCCAACACGTTACACATAAGCCGAAATTAGTCGATTAACCAGGCTTCCTATTTACTACTGTACTATATATCACGTATGTATACTAAGTTAAATAAAGAGCTACGCGCGCGTGGTGTGTGATATGTAGCTTTGCTACGAGTAAATGATTTGTGTGGAGGTGGTGGCGTGAGGAGAAGAGTTCTAGTGCTACCAGCACCTTGGTGCGCTACCGTGCTACAGTTGCACCGTACCATTCCTGAAAGCTGTAAAGAATTAGAGAGAAAATCGAATGAGTTAGCAATATACGCGTTATCAAACTAGCTCATAAAATTCAGAATCCAATCTCGATATACACACGTAGAGAAGAAACAAAGGCCAAATCCAGCACCGAATAGTGTCAACAAAGGCAAAAGTTCAAACACACTACTCATAGCTGGACTTGTCTTTTTCGTTTTCTCCATATATGTACATCGACTTTGGTTTTCAACTTTCGTGAGAGTGTAGATACACACGTCTTGCCACCTAACCAAAAAGTTATGCGCAAGTTCAGTTTTTCAGGAATGATATTCCGGGATGGTAGCACGGTAGCACCAAAAGTGCTTGTAGACTTGTAGAACTACAACCTTCATGGGTTTGTACAAAAAACTGCATGGCTTCTGTATACCAATAAGAAGTAAGGTATATACTAGGAAAAATGCCGTGCGTTGCACCGGGAGAAAAAAAGGTTGTATCATGAAACGCAAGTGTTTTGTTGAATATTTTCTAGACTCTAGAGTTCGCATTTAAATTCACCTAGAATTTCTAGTGCTGTACAACAATGTAAAATTGTGTCTATAGCATAAGCAATTCCGATCCGTCGCTTGTTCTGATGGATGTACAAAGTACAAAACAGACGAAACAAAACGCCCCAGCACACGTTAGTACATAGGGTGGTAATCAAATTACTTATAAGACTTTGACAGAAACGCATGAACCGTAAAAATCGGGGTCCCTCTTTAGCAGGTCATGCTATAAAATGCTGCAAACCCAGATTAATATTTTTATCTCATAACGAAACAAAAATCAAAGCTACTTTCCGGCAAAAACTTCATATATCAACCAAATTTGCTGCACTTACCGACTGGCGACGACTCCTTCACGTCTGGAGTTGGCTCGAGTTGTAGCGCACCTCCGTGGACGTCCACGGCCACCATCATGTGCGGGTCCCACGTCACCGTCCAGGATGTGTCCATGCAGAACCTGCGAGCTTCGGTTTGTTGTTTAATTTGACACAAAAGAAGGGAAAAGTGACCAATTGAATTATATGTCTATTTATGCTAAATCAGAACGACTAATTAATAGTCTAATACACATGAGGGGATCCATCCTTAGCGGTTTACAACCCAGGCCCTTTTTTGTATTAGAGCCAAAACATTACTTTGCATTACAAATGGTAGTTATCACCAGCTTGTTGTGGTTTCAACTTGGGGTTTGCCTCGGTCACTGAAGTGACACTTCCCATGCTAAATACAGTCACCGGCTTCATCAGAATTAATGCACTCTCCACGAAGAACTTGTGGACTCCCCTCGGAAGCCATAGAAGACAATCTGGTTAATGTGTAACCGCACACAATCAATGCTCATTCCAGAAATTGTTTTTGAGTTTGCCAATGTGCTCATAAGTCTCGTTTGACTATAGATTAGTTAAATCAGTAAGAACTTTAGCTCATCTCAAAGTAAAAGTACATCAAGAACCAATGGTCATCGTGCACACACGTCCATCACTGAGTCGAACCAAAGCACACTTAACCTTTTATGGAGCAGACGTAATAACCAAAGGACCGCCGACATAGCTTCAGAAAAGATTCGATGTTATCCGCATCATAATATCATAGTAACGCACGAGTTCCTTGGAAACACTTCGCCTCTCGTCCAAGTCCAAATCCCCAGTGAAGTAATCCTGCATTAGCTCCTTGGGACTCCTGTTGTGGATAGCATCTTCACAATCATCCATGCCATCCTTAAATAGGAAACATGATAGCTTCCCCAAGCATAGTTGCACGACCCGTGTCTGGCCTCGACAACATTTATATGTGAAATGCTAGCACAAAGCATAGACACCAGAAGCAACCCATTCTCAATTGTGCATTTTTAGTGAACATGTAGAATAAATCTATAGAAAATGATGCACAATTGATTTGAAACCTTGGAGAACTTGGAATATTTTCTAGTGAAAAAGAAAGGGTGGACATCTCCTCAAACCTACTATGCTATTTCCCCCCTCAATCTACTTGAAAAACATAGTATAAAATTGACAGCTTATTTGAAATTTAAATAAAAGAAGCTGACTATTGAGACCAAGGATAATTTGTTTTAACATAATTAGCTAGCATTCTGTTTGTAACTCGCAATGCTGGAATCAATGTAATTCAATGCACATGTGCATTACTGAAATGTAGACCATGTACCTTTCAACATCACGATCACGGCTCCCGCGAGAGCCATGGTCATCGGAACGATACAATGCTCCCTTGTTTCATTTCTTTGACTATGCTCCTGATGATAGCAATCACGGTTCCGGACAGGGTCACCGCGGTCGACCTCGTGCCGCAAAAGAAAAACAGTTCCTCAGTCATCTCTACCAAATAATAATATTTATATACTGAAGAAACTGTAGGGCTTTTCTAGTGTGATAAACTCAAACCCACCAAGGACCAGCATCAATGATTACTCAAACACATCATAAAAATTTAAGGAATCACAATGTGGAATTTAAATCTTGCAGACTGATAAGCGAAGCACACAGTATATAATGGTAAGTGAAAGCTAAATAATGCATGATTCTCCCACAGATTGGTGGGCCATATACTCTAACACAATTCAACGCATGTACCAGTTTTTCTTTAGGAAACAACAGCAGGCAAAGGCCAGCCTGAACCACATTTATTAATAACCAAACATTTATAGGATTAAAACTTACAGGATAGTAGAACGGTTGCCGGAGGAAGAAAATCACAATTCCTCCCCTTCGCTCCCCATAGTCCGTCTGTCCAGCCACCCGCGTGTCCAGATAGTCCGCTAATCGTGACTGCCGCATCATCCTCTACCTCCTCGTCGTAGGAATTGAGCAGAGGCCAGGAGGGGATGCCTGATCCGGTGGGAACTCTGGGTCACGAGCATTGTCGGGTAGGGATTTCCCGCTCCCTCCCGCGGTCCTTGGAGCCGGGCAATCGTCGTCGGAGGCCAGAGCCTACCAAGACGGTCGCTTGCTGCTTGCTCGCTCGGCGCCCGCTGACCTAGGGGGGCGGTGACGGGATCGACGGGCGGGTTTAGGGAATTGTGGGTTGGGAGGGATGTAGAAAAAATCCATGTAGCGTCAAGTGCCGTGGGACGACGAGCATACTTAGCTCGCGAGCGATGCGGATCGTGCTCCCCTTCCACCTAGACAACCTCCCCCAGGCGCGGAGTGGTTCATGGCCTTCCGTGGCCTCCCGCCATGGGTGAGCTACCTGATACGTCCATTTTGCATCACTATTCTATATCATAATTTACTGTTATTCATCAATATATTTCATATTAAGAGATGATACTTATGTTATTTTATCTGTTTTTGCATGGTTGATGAGTTTTGGAGGATGGACCACTGAAGTCAGGATTCTGATGGAAAAGGCACTGTTTGGAGGCGAAATTCACGAAGATCAGAAAATCCCGAAAAATATATGGAAAATTCTATTTTTTCAGAAAATGAAGGATGCCAGAAGGGGGAGCGGAGATGGGCCATAGGGGGCCCACACCACCCCCTGGCGTGGGCCACCCTTGGCTGCTCCACCAGGTGGTGTGGCCACCCTGGCCCACCTCTGACTCTGCTCTTTGGCGTAGATAATCCTCCCAAAACCCTAAGACTCGGGGAGCGACCACAGAAAGATTCCGCCGCCTCTGCGGGGCGGAAAACCGCAGAGAGAGAAAGAGCTCTCCGGCAGGCAGAAATCTGCCGAAAAAATTCCTTCCCGGAGAGGGGAGATCGTCGCCATCAACACCACCATCAAGCTGGACTTCATCGGGATCATCATCATCATATCCATCATCATCTCCACCAACACCATCATCACCACTCTGTACCGCTATAACAATTTGGTTGAATCTTGCATAGTTCTTAGGGGAAACTTTCTCGGTGTTGATTACTTGTTGTAGTTGATGCTATTGAGTGGAACCATTGAATTATCGTTCATGTTCAGATTGTTACTTATCATTATTTCATATCTGATCTTCATCCATATGATGTCTTGCGAGTAGTTCGTTTAGTTCTTAAGGACATGAGAGAAGTCATGTTGTTAGTAGTGGAATTGTGTTGAGAAAGATTCAATTGTTTGATATTTAAGTTGTGGTGTTGTTCTTCTAGTGGTGTCATGTGAACATCGACTACATGATACTTCACCTTTATTGGCCTAGGGGAATGCATTGTGTATTTGGCTACTAATCGTAGGGTTGCCGGAGTGACAGAAACCTAAACCCCTGTTAGGAAACCTTTGCACAAGGGAGTGTAAGATCTCAGAGTTTAAAGCTGTGGTTAGATTTTTATCTTAATTACTTTCTTGTAATTGCGGATGCTTGCAAGGGGTATAATCACAATTATGTATTAGTCCTAGGAAGGTCAGTATATTAGCACAGGTTCATCCACACAACACTTATCAAACTAAAGAAGATTAATCAACTATATGAAGCGAAAGCACTTGACGATATTCCCATGTGTCCTCGAGAACGTTTGGTCATCTTAAGTAATACAACCAGCTTGTCCTTTGCTAAAGAAAGGATTGGGCCACTTGCTGCATCTAATATCATTGTCTTTTATTTACTCGCACTTTATTTATCTGCATTATCAAAAACCCCTAAAAATCCGTTTGCTAAGTATTTACAGAGAAATTCCTGCTCCAAGCCACTCATCAACACCTTCTGCTCCTTGTTGGGTTCGACACTCTTACTTATCAAAAATACTGCGATACACCCGTATACTTGTGGGTCATCAAGACTATTTTCTGGCACCGTTGCCGGGGAGTGAAGCGCTATTGGAGAGTGGAACTGGTAAAAGAAACTTCTACTATGAGTATTGTTTATTTCTGTTAGTTACTTTATTTCAATATGGATAATTCACTTAATTTCTTATTTCGTAATGCTACTACCACTGCTAAGGTAGTAGATGAACCACCACCTGCTGAAAATGATACTTTTAAGATACCTACAAGAATTGTTGATCGTGTTATGAATAACTACTATTTTGGAGATGGAACTGTCCATCCAGGTGATCATTTGCTCTTTATACACGAATTATGCGAGTTGTTCAAGCGTGCAGGTATTACAACAGATCAAGTCAAGAAGAAGGTATTAACATTATCACTAAAAGGAAGAGCTTAGGGATGGTATAAGCTGCTGAAGAATGGTCAAGCTCTTGAATGGGAGGAAATTGTACCCCTCTTTTATTCAAAATTTTATCCTCCTAGTGAGATTCATAAATATCGGAATCAGATATACAACTTTTGGCCTCGTGATGGAGAGAGTACAGCTCAGGCTTGGGGGAGATTGAAGTTACTAATGCTCAAATGTCCTATTCATGAGATCCCTAACAATATTACTATCAATAACTTTTATGCAAGACTTTCTCTTCATGATAAGAATCTATTGGATGCTTCTTGTGCTGGATCATTTACGCGCATGGAAGAAGAAGCTAAATGGGATCTTCTAAACTGTATTCAAGATAATGCTAAAGCATGGGAGAATGATAAAGGAAGAAAGTCAGGTATAGATTATGATTATGAATGCATTAAATCTTTTATAGAAACTGATGACTTTCATAATATTAGTAATGCTTATGGTCTTGATTGTCAAAGTATTGCAAATTATTTTAAGTCTTTTGCGTCTTATATTGAAATTCCTAAAAAGAAATAGAATAAGTATCATGAGCCATATAAAGATATTGTTAATTGTGTTCATGCTAGAGATACTGAAGTTTATACTGCTAATCATATTTTACCTGAACCTTACATTGAGAAAATGCCTTTCCCAGTCAAGGTAAAGGAACATTCTATGATAGCTAGTATGGTTAATGAAAGTACAAATAAAGCTGTTGAACCTGATGAACAAATAGCTGTTGAACCTGTAATAGCAAATGTGGAAGACTTTGTCACTAAATATGTAGAAGATGGACACACTATCCTCTGTAAAGGATACTTCTAATATCATTTCACAAAGTAGAGTTAGGAGAGCTAGTGTCCCTGTCTTTTCTGTTAGAATAAGTGATCATTGCTACAATGGTTCATGTGATAGTTATATCGTTAAATTTATGCATGATACTGAAAGTTATTATGAGAGAGGGAAAATTATTCTTATGCATCTCAATAATATTAAGTTTCCTCGCTTTATGCTAAAAGTCTTTATGTTGCACTTGTTTTGCCTTCCTATGCTAGCAACCTCTAGTTTCAGCAATTTATTTTCTTATAAAATTCCCTTGCATAGGAAGTGGGTTAGACTTAAACATGTGTATTTTTTCTTCTTGATGCTCTCTTTTACTTCAATTCATAATCTTATGTGAGCATCATTGAAATTATCATGCCCATCTTAATGGCTATAAAGAAAGAGCTTCTTGGGAGACAACCTAATGTACATTTTGTTTTTGTTTATTTGAGTCTTGGAAGTTATTTCTTCTGCAATAACCTCTCCTTATCCTTTTGTTTGTTTTTTTGTCAAGATCGACCTATAATGAGAGAGAAGTAATATTTGGGGAAGTTGCTGTCCCGAAACAGATTTTTGTGCTTAAAATCGTTAAAATTCCAGAACATCATACTGATCTGTAAATTTTTGTGCGCATGCCCCAGGTTGTTATTTAACTTTCTTTAGTTTTGCACTTTTTGATTTGAGCAACAGAATATTTTTGAAAAAAAATATCTTTACCTGCTGGTCTGTTTTGACAAATTTCTGCCATTTCTACATTTGCCTCTTAAATCGATTTCCCTTTTGAATTCCTTTTTAGGCTTTCGGAAGGAGTTGCTATAGTAGCTTATGTTTTAATGGATTTCAGTTAAAATTGAACTTAAAGGTTTATTATCTTGCATGCACTAATGTTGCTAATGAGAATTGTGTGAAGTTTTGTGTGAAAGATATTTCCAAGTTGTAGGAGGAAATTGTATAATAAGATGGTGAAGGGTTAAAAGACTCAAGCAATATGTTTATGAAGATGAAGATATTGATGTTATTCAAATGGTGACTTTGGAATAATTTATTAAAGACCAAATTCAGAGACCTGTAGAGATGTGTTCGAATAGGTAACAGTTCTGGTAAGAAAAGGTCCGCAAGAAATCTGTCAATTTATATTTTTGCAGTTTTTATCTAACATGGAAAATAATGAGTCGAAAAAGGGACGAAAACGGATCTCGGGTGGCTCACACCACCCCGTGGCGCGGGCCCACCTGGCCGTGCCACCAGGGGGTGTGGCCACCCCGGAGCCCGTCTCTGACCCGTTTTCTCCGAGTACTTTCCTTTTGTTGTTAAACTTCATGATATATAATCCCTTGGATCCCCCGAGGTCTGTATATCATGTTCTCGTCGTGTTTTCGTTTTGATCTGTTTCTGTCAGGAACTATTCTTAAAGTTTAGAGGCACCATGGTCTCCGCAACGATAAGGGCGAGGAGCCTGCAGAAGATGATCTCCAAAACCTTGAGCATGAGGAGGAGATCGAGAGTGAAGTTGAAGAGGAGGCAAAGTAAGACCAGCATCTGCACACCAGCACCACCATTACAAGCATTGGAGTGGTGGCAAACCCTGCCAGGTTCAAAAGGACTTCACGGATGTCCACTGGAGGGAAGGTTCCGCGTCATTGCTTGGCTTCAAGGTCACCTCCTACACACACCAAGAATCCCTTCCATACCCTTATCCATGAGTAGCAATTCCAAAATATGCCTAAGGAAAAACTACCCTCCAATTGGGATATACCTCATTCTAACCATGTAGGAAAAGAAGACTTCAAGGAGGAAGAGTGGGGAAAGAATTGCAAGAGGTGGGATTCATAGCCCGACATGATCATGAACCGCATTGAGCACAATTTAGAGTTGATTCGTACTCTCACCTTCGAGATTGAGTACTTGAGGGAATTGATTGAAAAGCTCATCGAGAGAACACCACCACCGAAGGAGTAATTCGTCATCAGGTTTTGGCGCCCCCTTGGTTTGTTCCAAGCTTGGGGGAGTGCCGCGGTATCACATCTTTTATCTTTTATCTTTTTACCTTTTCAGTAGAGTCATATCATGAATAGAGAAGTTATCATATAGGATGGTTTGCATTATGGAAGTGTCTCCCCTCTCGTTAGTTATCTATGTATCCCTTGTTGTGTGTTGCCGTTATGGAATATTAATGAGAAGTTCTATCATTTACTTTTTGCACATATTATATGAGTTTTCAGTTTCTGTTATATGATTGGTCTTGTTGTTACTATTGGTATCACTTTGGGATCATTAAGTAAATTTGGTTGGTTTTGGAAAACCTGGCTCGGTCAGTAGCAACACTATTATGAGAATTGAATGAAAAAGAAAAAAGTACTCTTAAGAAATATATTCACCATCTTTCTTTCTTGATTGGCCCACAAGCTTAGTATTCTCTAGTTAAGACCTTTTGTGTTTCCAAGGAAGATTGCATGTTTATTTTTATCACTTGTATGTTTGTTTGTTTCCTTCAACTCTTATGCTTGCTACCCAGCCTTGCTAGCCAAAAACCAGTACTGAGAGGGAATGCTTCTCGTGCATCCAATCCTTAAACCAAAACCTATGCCATTTGTGTCCACCATACCTACCTATTAGCATTATTGCTATTCCAAGTAAATTCATGTTTTTATCTACCTTCCGAATTAAACTTGTTATGTGAAAATTAGTGATTAAAGCTCTCACGAACTTGCTGGCACACTTTACTTTCTTGCACTTAATAAACTTGAACCATTGTGCCCATCTATGTTGCGTATATGCTTGTGTTTTGTAAGTTGTGAAATTAGCAGAACCATGTTATCATGGGGAATGCTCTCAACATTGCACTTTATTCAGTTGATATCATGTTCTTTTGCTTATGGATCCCGGCGGTGTGAAATGAAAGGGGAGCTTGTAAGGATCATGGAGTTCATATATGTGTTAGAGAAATGCCCGGGCGGCTAGTCTAAGCCATGCCTAATCATGGTGGAAACCTGTAGCATAACCATAGTGAGCAATATGTGAAGCATCCTCAATAAAAAAAACCTATGCAAATAGGAAAGAAAATAAAAAGAAAAAAAACCTATGCAAATAGGAAATAAAAGGACCACTGAGATGCTCATTGTCTACTTGCATTGTCATTTTGATATGGGGAATCTTCTGTATCATCGGGCAAGGGGTACCCCGTTGGCGGTTCTCTATGATACACATGTACTTACAATGACAATAACTTACTTGTGACTAAAGTTGAGTAGCATGAGGAACGGTACTCGTAAGTAAGGGGCATGAGATTTTCAGCTTATAACTTGTCAAGCATATCCTCATATTTGATCACTTTAACCTTAATCACCTAAAGATGCTTATGATAGGGGCAATGAGAGATGAAAGCTAATAAGTACCATAATTTTTGGAAGCTCTTTATGAAACGTGAAATCCCTGCTTCCCTCTGCGAAGGGCCTATCTTTTACTTTTTAGTTGAGCCAGTAAACCTATTCCTTTCTATCTCAGCAAGTATTTTGAGTTGTTGTGTTTCATTCATTCATATGATGATTTATTCAATGATGTTCGTTATGTTCTTTGTTTTGCACACTGCTCTTATCTGAATGAATATTACTTTGAAAGCTATCATTGAAAACCCCATTATGTTTGAACTCCTGTAAATTGTTAACTATTGTTTGACCAAGAATAAAGTTTGCCATTACAAATTATGATTTACTTTGTGTATCTTTATTGTGTTTCCTTTACTTATTGCAAGTTAAGTTATATAATAGTGAGTTGTCTTCTATTATGATTTGTGCATTGATGAATGTGATGCTTCTTGTCCGTATTCTTTTATCGACACTTCACTCCATAAACCTGAGGTCATGTTTATTGAGCTCAGTTTTCGGTTGGGGATAAACAAAGTCTAAGCTTGGGGGGAGTGGATACGTCCATTTTGCATCACTATTCTATATCATAATTTACTGTTATTCATCGATATATTTCATATTAAGAGATGATACTAATGTTATTTCATCTGTTTTTGCATGGTTGATGACTTTTGGAGAATGGACCGCTGAAGTCAGGATTCTGATGGAAAAGGCACTGTTTGGAGGCGAAATTCACGAAGATCAGAAAATCCCGGAAAATATATGGAAAATTCTATTTTTCCAGAAGACGAAGGATGCCAGAAGGGGGAACGGAGATGGCCCACAGGGGGGCCACGCCACCCCCTGGTGCGGGCCACCCTTGGCCGCGCCAACAGGTGGTGTGGCCACCCTGGCCCACCTCTGGCTCTGCTCTTTGGCGTATATAATCCCCCGAAACCATAAGACTTGGGGAGCGACCACAGAAAGATTCCGCCGCCTCTGCGGTGCAGAAAACTACAGAGAGAGAAAGAGCTCTTCGGCAGGCAGAAATCTACCAGGGAAATTCCTTCCCAGAGAGGGGAGATCATCGCCATCAACACCACCATCAAGCTAGACTTCATCGGGATCATCATCATCATCATCATCTCCACCAGCACCATCATCACCACTCCGTACCACTATAACAGTTGGGTTGAATCTTGCATAGTTCTTAGGGGAAACTTTCTCGGTGTTGATTACTTGTTGTAGTTGATGCTATTGAGTGGAACCATTGAATTATCGTTCATTTTCAGATTGTTAGTTATCATTATTTCATCTCTAATCTTGATCCATATGATGTCTTGCGAGTAGTTCATTTAGTTCTTGAGGACATGGGAGAAGTCATGTTGTTAGTAGTGGAATTGTGTTGAGAAAGATTCAATGGTTTGATATTTAAGTTGTGGTGTTATTCTTCTAGTGGTGTCATGTGAACGTCGACTACATGATACTTCACCTTTATGGGTCTAGGGGAATACATTGTGTATTTGGCTACTAATCGTAGGGGTTGCCGGAGTGACAGAAACCTAAACCCCTTTAGGAAACCTTTGCACAAGGGAGTGTAGGATCTCAGAGTTTAAAGCTATGGTTAGGTTTCTATCTTAATTACTTTCTTGTACTTGCGGATGCTTGCAAGGGATATAATCACAAGTATGTATTAGTCCTAGAAAGGTCAGTACATTAGCACAGGTTCACCCACACAACACTTATCAAACTAAAGAAGATTAATCAACTATATGTAGCGAAAGCACTTGACTATATTCCTACGTGTCCTCGAGAATGTTTGGTCATCTTAAGTAATACAACCGATTTGTCCTTTGCTAAAGAAAGGATTGGGCCACTTGCTGCATCTATTATCATTGTCTTTTATTTACTCGCACTTTTTTTATCTGCATTATCAAAACCCCCTAAAAATCCGTTTGCTAAGTATTTATAGAGAAATTCCTGCTCCAAGCCACTCGTCAACACCTTCTGCTCCTTGTTGGGTTCGACACTCTTACTTATCAAAAATACTACGATACACCCCTATACTTGTGGGTCATCACTACCCAGCTCGCGGGCGACACGGCTCGTGCTCTGTTGCCGCCTGTAGGACCTCCTACGATCGCATCTCCCTGGTTGGTGGCGATCCTGACCAGGAAGTGGAGTGGTGCTAACGCTGGTAGGATGCTGTACGGCGTTGGGGGAGGAAGACAGAATACGGCATCGGGGGAGGAAGATATAATTATCTCCCAGCTTGACCGCATCCTACCGAAGTGTAACATCCCAGCATTAGAGCTTAGAAATAAGCTGAACACAAGTGTGTGCATTGCATTCATGCATAGAAAATCTGGGGAATTTTCGCGGAAAACTACAGAAGCCAGTGAGGGATCGGGATCTCTCTTGTTTGGATGGAAACATCCGGGCAAGTGCTATAGACTTCGACATGACCTATACTGTATCTTTGTGTTGAGGGGAATCATTTCATATTTGAAAATACAAATGATTAAGTTGAATTCAAAAGAACTCTGAAGTAGATTATAAATAAAGAAATGAGTTATTGAATTCATTAATGTTATATAGATATTACAATGAATAAATAAAATGAATATGTATAAGACTTAATAATGGAAAAGGATAATCTTTATTGTCACATATATACATATAGTATTATTGCTCTTTTACAATAAAAGAATGAAAATAAAGTACATGAAACAAATAAATAGAATAAGGGAATTACAGAAATGAAATGACTAAAAGAATTCTTTATTACACAACAATATATATTACAATGTCCTTTACAAAGGAATAAGTAAGTTACAAAAGAATAAAGTAAAACCTAAAACTAAATTCATCTTCACTTTCTCCATCTTCTAAATCTTTTCTTGATAGTCCTGATCTTATGTCTACAAACAAATCGAAAGAAAAATATAATATGTGAAGGGGTTAGTTTTGACTGCCCTCAGATATCAATAGTGAAGTGCACTGTTTTGTCTCATCATTGAGCTTACTTTGAAGGGGCAAGTTTCACCAAATCATAGTATCTGTTCTTAATCAGATAGTTGCCTCAGTACAACATCATTGGCAGTAAATTATGGGGCAAGTTCACTAGAGTAGTAGAAGTAAAAAAGAGGAGTATGAAGATATTTGGTCTTACACTCATCCAGAACAGTGCAAGCAACACACACACCTAACTACATGGCACAAGCTGTCAACACGGGAAGCAGTCAAGGGATGGATAGATAAGAGGGGGGAACCGTAGCACCCTCTCTCTCTGCTCATTGTTTCATTACAAGCTTACCACACAGCCAAGAGACCATGAGTTTACTACTGAACTGTCCACACAAATCACCAACCAATATCACATGGATTTCTAGATCAAGATTTAGCACAAGAAGCACCAAGAGGATCAGGATAGAGGAGAAGGCCAGCAGATCAGGGAGGAGTAGCTCAAGCAAAGAGAAGATCAAGCATCAGCAACAATCAACTGTCTCAACCACACATCTCTTGCATCCTGGTTGCTCTAAGAAGCCATCCAGGAGGTGAGACAAGTGGAGCTGGATATCAAGATCCAGTCATATCTGATAGCAAGAAGGGTCACAACACAATGGCAGGTAGTTATCTCTCCCAAACCAAACATAGCATCTATTTTTGATCTTTTATTTAAAGAGAGGAGTTTGGAGTGAGAGAGGGCTCTCAGGATGCAAAGATGCTATGCAGTTCTTCATAGAGGCTGTAGGGACAAATAATATCTGTTCTTGTTTTAGAAAAGGATTTGGAAAGGAAAGGAGCTCTCAGTCTAGCACAGGAAAACTATGCCAGCCTCATCATAGAGCTTGTAAGGCAATTGTAGTATCTGTTCTTACTACGGATCCTAACCTCAGCCTTGGCATCATCGGCAGAGCTTATCTATACAAGTACAACATCTGATCTTGTCAAGTCATATTTCACAAAGACTGATAGCCACACAAGTGATTGTGCACAATGGTATAAGCAACCAAATTCCATTGATCTGCAACTAGAGGATTTCTAGGAGATTAGAGGAGGTCACTTGAACCACACACCACATACCTGCTCAAGATCATGCCTATGCATGATCATATAATTGTTTGTCTATTCAAAGGCATCTGCAAAGCTAATATTGAATTTCAGAAGAACAACTACATAAGAGAAAGTTGTAGAGGATATGAGAGGGGTGTTGTACAAAACTTGTGTTGCTGGATAGCAACCTGATTTGTACAGGAGCAAGCAAATCAACCATAGGGCACTAAAACAGTACCAAACCATCTAGAAAAGCATCTACTTGACATGGAGCCATACCACATAGATCTAGGTGATCATATGACCACTAGAAACTCTAGAACACACCATCAGAAATAAATCACAGCAAGTATAACAACAATAGATCGTTTAATTGTACCCACTTGATCCAGAAATTATTCTACCACACATCCAGAAAACTAACAAGTTGATTTACACACAACCCATACCTGTTCTAGGCTTCCCAGCTTTTCACATAACCCTAGTTTGATGAATACTCATATACCTTATTTATGTTCATCACTGCACATCACTTACACTTCTAATTAAATCCAACACCATATACTCCTATCAGCTAATGTAGTAAAGGAGATACAGATTATCAATAAGAAATCAATATAGCATTTGTTCTTATAACAAATCAATGCTTTAGCCTTTGCAACACAGTTAGAGCTAAGAATTTAAGCTATGTATCTGAACTTATCCAAGTTAACCATAAGAAGGAAGCAACAAACAATAAATTTTGTACAAAGGGGTTCAAGCAAGCAACTGGGTTCAAGCAAGCAACTTCCACTAATGTACATCTATAAATTTTCTAGGAGATCAAGGGGTCACTTTGCACACGCATAAACATTAAACTGTCCAAGATCATGCATGTGCATTATCAGATCTCCAATAAACCCTCTATGGATACACTACCAAACTGTTTCTTGGAGCATCACAATAATTGACACTACCAAAGAATTTATTAGGACAAGATCAAGTGTAGCATGTAGCTATTTTTATCAAATTGATACACTATAGTACATGTCTAGGAGGTACACACACCCATAAACCATCTACACAGCTAGCATACCATACCCTCCTGTTTACCAAATCGTGAGGAGCAAGAGCTCATCACCACAACCCAAAATCTGAAATTCCCAAAACCTAAACCTAAATCCTACGCCTAGGGTTGTTCTTCGGCTCGAAGGCCGGTCACAGAAAGCAACTCACCTGACCCGAGGATGTAATTGTGGTGGAATGTCAAAGTAGTAGCAGACCATGGATGCCGGGGTTACAGCCATGCTGCCGTCCCACCGGCATCGACTTGAGGAAGGCATGGCAGAGAATAAGCATGAGAAGGAGCGCGAGAAGGGGTAGTAGTCCGAGAGAAGCCAGGGGGGTGAACTGCATCACCATCGATGCCGAGCCTTGAGGAGGAGCAGGAGGAGCTCGTGGTGAGGAAGGTCACGCGCGACGAGGAGTCGCTAGGGCGCAGGTGCCGAGCCGGCGGCCGAACCCTAGACATGGATAGGGTTCCAGGGGCGCGTGTAGGGGCGCAGGCACAGATAGAGGCGACGGGGATTAGGTGGAGAGCCTAGAGTGGAGCTTAGTCGGCGAGTGGCCACGGCTGATGCGGTCGATGGCGGCCGGAGTGGCAGGCGACAGCGCTGGCGGCGATGCAGTCGCGCGAGAGGAAGAGGCGTGGCTGTGTCGTGTGCGTGCATGTGAGTGAGAGGTAGGAGGTGGGGTTGGGTTGGGGTAGGGTTTGACCCCAGGCCCAACTGGGCCGGGTTGGTCTTAACCAGCCCATGGGCCAGAATAATTGTATAGTAAATAGAAAAAATAAATATTGTAAAAGAAATAATAAACCAAACATAAAATTACCAAAGTACCCCTGAAATTGTTTTAGCCCTACAAAAATATAGGAAAATCCTAAAAATACAAATATCATATTGGAATGATCACAAAAATAATATCTACCTAAGAAAAATGTAACCTTGTTTGTTTGAGTAAAATAAAATGCAAATAAATATTAACACCATTAAAACCTAAGTGAAATTTCACAAAATAATGAAAAAACCTATAAATAAATAAAAATCATTTTTGCATATGAAAATAAATCTACTTTTATATAAAAATACTAACTTTATTGTTTTCAAATAAATCTTGAAGCAAAGATTTAAAGATATATAATCCTTTATGGAATTTTGTAAAGATTAAGATAACACTTAAAATTGAATAAAATTCACGTCTAAGATCTTAAGTAAGTATGTTTTACTAGAAAAATACTAATTATAATATTCCAACACATTTTAAAGTTATTAAGAAATAAATCCTTATTTATTATTTAGATGGTAAATTCTTTAGCAACATTCTTAAATAAGAAATAATCATAATTTTATATAGAACCATAAATCTGGTACATTGAAATACTATTTCCAAAACCATAACTTAAGTCTATAATAATACTTAAAAGTAAAACTATAAACATTTAGAAACTCACTTATACTAAAAGTAAATGATTCTATACCTTCAAACATGCTTGTTATAAGATTTAAAGTTTATTAATACTTTTAAACACATCACACCCTAGATTTAATTATGTTTTATAGTTAACTTTTGTCCATTCCAAATTAAGTCATAAGGCATCACAAATCCAAACTTATCAAACAAATGCAAATGTCATCGATCACATTCTACTAACCATAAAGATTGGTTAAACCTTAACAAAGAAACCTTCTCTTCAAAAGTTATTCGTTTTGCCACTTCAAACAACAATCTCATAGTAAGTTCTTCAACTCTTATCAACCTAAAACATGGACTTCCATAATAGATACATAATATCAAATAACCCTAAGCATGTTTTGTAATATTTACTTTATATCATACATGCTAGTGTTAAGTTCCTTGTATAGGTATTTTGATTTATAAAGTAAACTTATAAACAAACTAAATCTTACAGAAACCACCTAGGTTTAACTCATTCACCATATTGGGGTATTACTTTGGGGTTTTCCAAACTGCATTACATTACTTATGCATAACTGCATCTTGCTTCTTTAAACATTAGTCCTTACCGGACCAATGATGTTGTTTAAAGAATTTGGATCTTCTATTGTCTTGAAGACCGTGAGTGCATAATCCTGCAATCACAAAAGTCAAGTTCACAACTTGCTCATGTCCTTTGATTATTTTCTATGCTTGTAACTCAACTGTGTCATCACCTGCATTTCAAAAAGGTCGAAAACACTATTTTCACAATTAACTAGAAATATTGGTTACTGATCCAGGGTGATCAGTTAATCTATCATAACTGGCAATGGAAACGCCATTGTATAGTAATGTATCATCTAGGACTTAACAACCAATGTCTCCAGTGATTCTAGCGCCGTATATTACGCGTCAACCATGAGATTTGGAATGGGACAGAGAAGTCAGCTGTATCTTCTCGCTTTCATATGGAGGCAAGATGACCTTATCGTGAGGCTGTTGATTTCTCGTGGAGTTCCAGAGAATCCAGCACATGGGTGGGACCCCTTAGTTCCCCACGAGCTAGGTGTCTAGATTATCTGTGCATAGCTGTCTGGGTTGGAGTTCACCATAGTTGATGGTGCCGCCAGTCAGAGCTGCTTACAGAGTCTTCGGGAACTTACCATGGTTATAGCTTGCCCTAGTTGGAGGCTTAACGTAGGTGTAGTCAGCCCCGGAGGATCGTGCAGACATATGGGGTCGCGGAGAGGGCAGTACTGGCTTGGATCTTAGACTGGGCCCCACACCAAGGAAGTGTGGACGAGAATGCAACTCGGTTATGCAACAAAGCTAAGGTATCTTATGGGAAAAGTGACGTACCTCTACAGAGTGTAAGAATTGTGACATGTTACTCCTTGTTCTGGGAAGGAGCTATGAACACGGCAGGAAAGGAACTCCATGAAGTTCTGGTCAACCTGTGAAGGCTGTCGGACATAGTTTTCAGAATAAAAGCAACCTTTGAAGAAATGTTTACGAAAACCTTCATTGCCTACGACCTATGGTCTAGGGCTGTAGAGATAGTGCATCATACACTCCTTTTTAGTGAACTTGCTGAGTACACTCGTACTCAACCGTACCTTCTTAACCCTTGCTAGGTTCTAAGCCATTGAAGACGATGTCAACATCAATTTCTGCTCAAGAAACCATCATCGGCAACTCAAGTTCTTCAATAAAGTCAATGAAGTCAACATATACATCAGCGGAAGTGAAGATAAAGTGTCGGTTTAGATAGGAGTAGATTCTCTAGCCATAAAACCTATTTCTGTAGAGCATTGCACTAGCAGCAAATGGAAGCCAGATGGTTTAGATATTAGTCCTTTTAGCCAGATCGTTCGAAATTATTATTTCTAGTACTTCTTTGTAAGAAGTTCTTTCTCTCTCTTTAACCTAGAGTGTTCTCTAGATCTTTTGTAAAGAGTCGAGTTGTAATCTATAGTAATGTCTTGGACCTGCTGTGTTTCTGTTTTACCACTCCGAGGGATGTAATACTAGTGAACGGTGTTTCATTGGTGTTATGTCAACGACTATAGTGTACTACATCATGGAGTGGTATGCTGGGTCACCGCAGCTGGTATCAGAGCATATGCTTTGACCTTAGGATTAAAACCCTTTTAGGAAGATCTGTAGGTTGGATAGTGACTATAAGAGCGATCTTATCTAAACCAAGATTTGTGATGGATATCCACTTGAGGATAATTTTGTCACACTTAAGTTGGATGTTCTTGTCATCTTTCTTAAGGATTAGTTATATGTATTCTCTAGAGAAATGTCATTTTAGTATTGATCTAAATAGGTATAACACCACTGTGGTATCTTAAGTTAGATGAAATATCAAAGAAGATTAGGACTAAGACCAGGATACCATGTGGAGTAGTATTAGTGATGGAGTCTATATTTAGAATCCATGGGAAGTAGCAGAATCTTATCACTAGTAGATACCACCATACCACTTAAGTTAGACCAACAGAGTATGTATATGTATAAATGGAAGTAAATCATGTGGCATCCACTTGATAATTCCATGTGATGGAGTATAATTTTGGTGAAGAATCATTAAAAGCTCAGAAAAAGAGTCGTCATGGTGAGATTAGCTCTTTAATCGTGATGACTAGGTAAATCTTAACAAGTTCGTGGTGAGAATAGCTCCGAGACCATGATAAGTCTATATTTAGGACAAGTACTTGGTAACTAATCTTGTAGTAACAGTAAGAAAGAACAATGAAGGTCTATGATAGAAGTCATAGGTGTCATACTATTACAATAATTTTTGGGATTAAGGTAGTAACTACAATTTTGTTAGTAGTTTTGAGAGATCATGTGAGGATAGTTTACGATAGAATGGAAATTTGGTAGTATTTAGTAGTCCCGAAAGAAAGGTAAGAGTTTAGTTAGAACCAAAGTGAGATCGCTTTGCTCAAAATTATCCTGTTGCAATTGAGCAATTTGGGTAAATAATGAGACAAAGAGTAGTTTAAACCCTAAGTGCTAAGTATCACAATGTAAACCTATATTAGGAGGTGTCATATACTACACAGCTAAGCCTGAATTCTAGAGGTACTATACTCAACTACTATATTCCGGGCTTAGAATGATGTGTGTTATATGTACCACATTTGGATTTATGTTTTTTCTTGCATCTTCTTGATTGACTAGATCTGTGCATGAAGTTTGACTTGATGTGCAAATGCATGTTGCATCATCAAGTTATTACTTGATGTTATAGACCTAGACAGAAAAGGGAATTCGTGTAAGGTAGTGACGAGTTTCGAAGGTCAAGATGAAGACTTGCACGAAGAAGGAAGCCAAATATAAGGTGTATCAACACTATTTTGAAAGATGGATCAATTCAACTCACTATGAGTTGGCAATAAGGAGTAGTAGTGTTGAAAAGGATGTGGAGCAACATGAAGGAATGAACTTAAGTTCACTTAAGATAGGTGATGTTGCTCAGAAGCTAATGAAGTAGTTGTCCCAAGATCATGGTAGTATCATGAATCAGAGCAAAGGAGAAGTCTTTGAATAAGGGTGGTATTCAAGCTCTGACAACTCGGGAAGAATGCCCGAAAGAAAGTCGAAAACCCATAGGGTAATTCTTACACCGAGGAGGATCCACAATTAGTATTCGCAGCTAGTATCCACAGTTGGTATCCACAGCTGGTATCAGCTGGTATCCGTAGCTGGTATCCTAGCGGTGTAGTGAAGTAAGTCATATTTGTGTAATCTAAAGAGTATAAAACTTGGCCTAAGTTAAGTTAGACCTAAGGAAGTATGAAATTAAAAGATCGTCTTTCGAGACGCTTCGTGAAATCGGGTTTACCAAAGCGAAAATGTCCAAAAGGTTAAAAGTAAGACACAAAGTGTCGAAAGAGTCATTTTGGAGATCCACAACTATGTGGGTATACCACAGATTCTTTCGTGAAACCTTATATAGGTAAGATTTAAGCTAGACACAGACTAATACCTTAACTAGTGAGTATTATACATGAAGTTTAGAGACCATTAGGAAACCCCAAGGGGGAGAGTAAACAATAAACACCGAAGTGTTGTTGTCTAACTTTCCAACTAAATGTTTTAGAAGAAGTACAAAGCTATGATGAGATTAAACCTTATTCTCATAAGGTTATAAGAAATCATCTGTATAAGAGTACTTTCAAGAGTATGTCCGGATGAAAGATCGAAGTAGACATAATGGCTTAACCCTAATGGACTAGTTATAAAGGAGAAATAGCTAGTAAGTTATCCTTTAGTGTAAAGAAAGTATTCCACAATAGACCGGTGTATGGTAGTAGGAAAGCCTGATTGGAATGGACTAAATGTGTCCTAAACCAATCCTAAATAGGAATGTAAGGTCATAATCCAAGAGATTATATTAGAAGAAACTGTAGGATAAGTTAGAACTGATAGTGGATATGGTCGAGTATGAAGAGGATTGAAGGAAAAAGATCTGGATATGGGATACCACAACTATCCCCAATTGTGATCACAATGGAGTTGAGAAATGGTGTGATCAATACAAGTCAACACCTCATTCCGAAATGCAAGAGAGTACGAACTTCAGGGACAAAGTTTATTTTAAGGGGGAGAGTCTGTAACATCCCATCATTAGAGCTTAGAAATAAGCTGAACACAGGTGTGTGCATTGCATTCATGCATAGAAAATCCGGGGAATTTTCGTGCAAAACTACAGAAGCCAGTGAGGGATCGAGATCTCTCTTGTTCGGATGGAAACATCCGGGCAAGTGCTATAGACTTCGACATGACCTATACTGTATATTTGTGTTGAGGGGGATCATTTCATATTTGAAAATACAAATGATTAAGTTGAATTCAAAAGAACTCTAAAGTAGATTATAAATAAAGAAATGAGTTATTGAATTCATTAATGTTATATAGATAAAATGAATATGTATAAGACTTAATAATGGAAAAGGATAATCTTTATTGTCACATATATAGATATCGTATTATTGTTCTTTTATAATAAAAGAATGAAAATAAAGTACAGGAAACAAATAAATAGAATAAGGGAATTACAGAAATGAAATAACTAAAAGAATTCTTTATTACAGAACAATATATATTACAATGTCCTTTACAAAGGAATAAGTAAGTTACAAAAGAATAAAGTAAAACCTAAAACTAAATTCATCTTCACTTTCTCCATCTTCTAAATCTTTTCTTGATAGTCCTGATCTTATGTCTGCAAACAAACAGAAAGAAAAAATTAATATGTGAAGGGGTTAGTTTTGACTGCCCTCAGATATCAATAGTGAAGTGCACTGTTTTGTCTCATCATTGAGCTTACTTTGAAGGGGAAAGTTTCACCAAATCATAGTATCTGTTCTTAATCAGATAGTTGCCTCAGTACAACATCATTGGCAGTAAATTATGGGGCAAGTTCACCAGAGTAGTAGAAGTAAAAAAGAGGAGTATGAAGATATTTGGTCTTGCACTCATCCAGAACAGTGCAAGCAGCACACACACCTAACTACATGGCACAAGCTGTCAACACAGGAAGCAGTCAAGGGATGGATAGATAAGAGGGGGGAACCGTAGCACCCTCTCTCTGCTCATTGTTTCATTACAAGCTTACCACACAGCCAAGAGACCATGAGTTTACTACTGAACTCCCACACAAATCACCAACCAATATCACATGGATTTCTAGATCAAGATTTAGCACAAGAAGCACCAAGAGGATCAGGATAGGATCATAAGCTAGCTTAAGAGGAGGAGAAGGCCAACAGATCAGGGAGGAGTAGCTCAAGCAAAGAGAAGATCAAGCATCAGCAACAATCAACTGTCTCAACCGCACATATCTTGCATCCTGGTTGCTCTAAGAAGCTGATGGCTCAATGCACGGCGCCCAGAAAATTGCTTGATGGCGGTGTTGATGTAGAGCTCGTTGGGAACCCCAAGAGGAAGGTATGATGAGCACAGCAGCAAGTTTCCCTCAGTTATGAAACCAAGGTTTAATCGAACCAGTAGGAGCAAGGAAACACCCCAAAGGTGTTACAAGCTGAGCTTTGGCAGGGCGCACTACCGGTGCTAGTAGCCACGTGGAGACCTGCACAACACAACCACAAAACTTTGTCCCCAACTTGCGATGAGGTTGTCAATCTTACCATGTTTTGCAGAAAACAAAGGATTAAACGTATCGAATGGAAAGAAGTAAAAGTTTGCAGAAAGTAAACACAAAGCAGTAAACAGTTTAAAGATTGTATGTAAAAGACAAAGGACCGATATCCATAGTTCACTAGAGGTGGCTCTCCTTAGATAGATAACATGCTGGGTGAACAAAATACAGCGGGGCAATTGACAAACACCGAGAAAGCAATACATGCATATACTAATCATCTTGACTCCTTTGAGACTTGATTGGGCATTACAACATTGTACATAGACCGCCATCCAACTGCATCTATGACTAATAATCCGCCTTCAGGTTATCATCCGAACCCCCTCCAGTATTAAGTTGCAAGCAACAGATTATTGCTTTACGAACTGCGTGTAAAGTAAACAATACGATTGTTCTATGAACAAAGGATTGTTGTTTTCTCCCTAGTAGCAATAGCACATCTAGTACCTTAGAGATTTCTGTCACTTCCCCAGATTACCAGAGGCATGAACCCACTATCGAGCATAAATACTAACTCTTGGAGTTGCTAGCATCTACTTGGCCAAGATAGCTACTAACAACGGAAAGCATGCAAGATCACAAATAACAAAGACATGATAGAATCAATAATCAATCTGAAATAGCATCTCAATATCCATCAGATCCCCGCAAACACAACATGCAGCATTACAAATAGATGATCTTGATCATGAACGGAGCTCACAAGATCTAGACATGAAAGCACAAAGGAGGAGAACCAGCCATCTAGCTACTACATGGATCCGTAGTCCAAGGATGAACTACTCACGCATCACACCGGAGGCTTGCATGGTGATGAAGAAGGCCTCCAGGGTGAATTCCCCTCTCCAACAGGGTGCCGGGAAGAGCTTCAGATCCCTCCCGATCTAGGGATGGAGATGACAGTGGCTACAGACTCTTTCGTGGATTTTTGATCGGGTACTTAGGGTTTACGTCCTAAGGGCATCTTATAGTCGGAAGGGGAGGCCGAGGGGGTGCCTGGGCTAGCCACACCACCTCCTTGCGCGGGCCAGGCCTGGCCGCGCGGCCAGGTGTTGTGGCCGCCCTCTGGCCCCTCTCGGTCTCGTATTCTGACACTTGATGACATCCAGAAAAATAGGCACTTTGACTTTTGTCTCGTCCAATTCCGAGAATATTCATTTTCTGACTTTCCTGGAACCAAAAATAGCAGAAAACAGGCAGTTGGCACTGTGGCTCTTGTTAATAGGTTAGTCCAAGAAATCATATGAAAAGTACTCCAAAGTTGGAACAAAACACAAGAAAGTGGATAAAACCAAGCATGGAACATCAAAAATTATAGATACATTTGCAATGTATCAACATCCCCAAGCTTAACTCCTGCTCGTCCTCGAGTAGGTAAGTGATAAAAAGAAAGAATAATTTTTGAGGTGACATGCACCATCAAAGACTTGATCAAAGTATTTGCAAAATATTCAAATCTGGGATCATGGTACTTCAATCATAACATGAAAGACAAAGTTCTAGAAATAAGCAAAAGAAACTATGATGCAACATGAAAAGGCACAAACAAAATATTCATGAATAACAATGCTTTGCAAGACGTTTGTTTGTTTCACATAAAGAAAACATAGCATAATAGTATTCAGCTTGTCCCTCAATAGAGTAGCAAATATAAATGCATAGGACACCTTCAAAGATCATAAGAGCGACTAGATACAATAGTTTAAAACAAGCAATATCAAGTTATGCATCAATCAACTAGTCTTGGGACAATGCACATAGAACTAAGAATGGCCACTATTCTCTGAAAGTAGGTGCATAAAGATAGAAGGTGGAGACTCAATATAAAGGTGGAAGAAGGGCCTTTTGTAAAAGGAAGTAGGGATTCAAGTCTCATAAAGAGCTTCCAAAAATTATGGTAATTATAACTTTCATCTCACATTGCCCCTATCATAAGCATCTTTAAGGTGATTAAGGTTAAAGTGACACAACTAAGAGGATATGATTGACAAGTTATAAACCGAAATCTCATGCCCCTTACTTATGAAGACCGATCCTCATGCTACTCAACTTCAGTCACGAGTAAGCTCTTGTCATTGTAAGTATATGTGTATCATTAAGAACCGCCAACGGGGTACCCCTTGCACATGATACGGGAGCTTTCCCATAATCAAAATGACAAGGCAAGCAGACAATGAGCATCTCAGTGATCTTTTTATTTGCTATTTGCATCGGTTTTTATTAAGGATGATTCATAGAGTGCTCATTATGGTGATGCTGCAAGTTTCCACCATGATTAGGCATGGCTTAGGCTAGCGGCCCAGGCGTTTCTCTAACACACATACAAACTCCATGATCTTACAAGTTCCACTTTTATTTCACACCGCCGGGATCCGTAAGCAAAAGAACATGATATCAACGGGGTACAAAGTACAAGTGCAATGTTGAAAGCGTTCCCCATGGTACATGGTTCTGCTAATTTCAACTTATAAAGCGCAAGCATATACGCAACAAAGAAGGACCCAATGGTTCAAGTTTATTAGAGGCAATAAAGTAAAGTGTGCCATCAAGTTCGTGAGAGCTTTAATCACTAGTTTTCTCATAACAAGTTTAATTTGGAAGGTAAACAAAAGCATGAATATACTTGGAATAGCATAAGCTAGTAGGTAGGTATTGTGGACTCTTTGGAATAACTTGGTTTAGGGAGTTGGATGCATGAGTGGAACTCATACTTTGTTGTGGAGGCTAGCAAAGGACTGGGAGCGACAGACTAAGAGAGCAATAATGGCCACAATCATGTAGAGCGACAAAACATCATTGATCAAAGCATAAAGTGATACTACAAGTTGAAAACTAATGGATCATAAAGGCTATGGTGACTTGAGATAGTCATAACATGGTGTGAGCATGCACCAAGTCAACCCAAATAAAGCATTAAAGGAGAATACCACTATACTATGCTTTAATATGCTAAACAACGCATGATTCATCCAAGGCACATTAAGCAATCTCAATTGTTTATAACAAGTCATGCTACAGCAAAGAATACTAAGCATAAAGCCAAAACAATATCAAGCATGGCATGACAAAGCATAGGCCACAGTCAAAAACGAGCTCTTTTTACCACATAAGCATGAACTTTCCTACTCTTTTCCAAACCAAACCAAACTATTTGCAAACCAATGTATGAAAGAGGGGGTACAACCAATTTATTCAGCAAACTAAACAAACAAAGCAAACGAAAAACCAAAACGAAAATGAAAAATAAGACGCTCCAAGAACAACACAACTATGCATGAAACAATAAAAATGAAGCGTTTGGAAGAAACCTAGAATTTTTACGAAGAAGGGGATGCCTTGGGCATCCCCAAGCTTTGACGCTTGTACTTCTTAGATATTTCTTGGGGCGACACGCGTGGCATCCCCAAGCTTGAGCTTTAGTCCATCTTTCATCTCATTACTCATTCCTTCCATACACCTGAAATTTTTCCTTCATACAAAACTTCACACAATCTTTATTAGCAACATTAGTGCACTCAAGATAAAAGGTCTTAAGGTTCAGGTCTAACACCAAATAAACTTCCATTAGAACACTAGCTACTGTAGCACTTCCGTCAAAAATCTCAATTCCCTAAAAGAACTCAAAAAGGAACCCACAAGAAGCAAATGCAGAAAATGGCAGAAATCTGTCAAAACAGACCAGCAGGTAAAGACGAATTTTTTCGAAGACCTTCTGTTACTCAAATCAAAAAGTGTTGAACGAAGGAAAGTTAGATCACAGTCTGGGTCAGAAGCACAAAAAATTACAGCTCAATCAGACATACAGAGCTCTCTCACGAATATTTACGGTGAAGCACAGAAATCTGTTTCGGGACAGCAACTTTCCCAATCATTACTTCTCTCTCATTAGAGGTTACTCTTGGCACAAAAAGCAAATAAAAAGGATAAGGAGAGGTTATTACAGAGGTAATAACTTCCAAGACTCATCTAAAACTTTTGGGTTATCTCCCAATAAGTACTTTTCTTTAACGCCTTTAAGTTAGGCATAAAAAGCAAAGAAAGAATCAAGTGTTCTCAAATGAAGAAGCATTAAGACCAAATTTTGTTTTCATAGGAGAAGCAAAAGAAATCTTTTATCTCTTTTTAGGGAAGTGTTCTATACCTTTCTTGAGTGGGAGTTGATATTTAATGGTGCCTTCTTTCATATCAATGATGGCACCAACAGTTCTAAGAAAAGGTCTTCCCAAAGTAATAGGACAAGAAGCATTGTATTCAACATCCAAAACATAGAAATCAACGGGGACATAGGAATTTTTAACCATAATAAGAACATCATTAAGACTCCCCATGAGTTTCTTTTTAACATTATCATCAAGTGGGATTGACATGGGTATACCCTGCAGGTACTCGAACTTGGTATATACGGTCCAAATACGTATAGGCCCACGGTGTCGCCAAGGCCCAGATAGAAGGACTCGAGTAACCTGCGGACTCTCGATTGCTTGAAGATCAAGAGAAAGCCGAAGATAGAAAGTTTGAAAGGGGAAAACCCTAACTTGTAACCGACTCGACCTGCTACCCGAGACCTAGCCTATCTATATAAGGGCTAGGAGGGGGCGGCGAGGAGGACACACGCAATCCTAGCTTCCACAAACCCTCGCCAGATTGCATCTGCGCACCGTTGTAACTTTCGACTCCCTCAATAATTCCACGAGCAGACAAGCAGGAGTAGGGACCTCTACGAGGCCTGAACCTGGGTAAATCCTTTGTCCCCTGTGTGCTTGTTTGCTAGCCGATAGATGTCTCCAGCGCTCCCTCCTTCTCTAAAACCCAAGTCCATAACAATGGGCATTGATGAGTTAAACCCTCATCAATTGGCGCCGTCTATGGGAACAGGGAGTGCTGATGTTGCGGCTTCTTCGGCCCCATCAAACGCGATCTACAACTCTGCAACAGCGGAGATTCGCCAGCTTTTCAGCGCCTTCAACTTCACCGTCCACACGCCGGCTACTCGCCCGGCCTTCGAGTCCGTGGGCGACGGAATCAGCCTGGTGATTGGGAGCTTCCGCTTCCAAGTTGGTCAGATGGGCACGCTTCACATGTCCGATCAACCGACAGCACCGACGATTTCCCCAGCATCATGGTTCCCTCCATCGATCGGCACCCTCAGTGAGCTCAATGCTCCGGCGGCAGTTGGGAACATGGTCAGCGATAGCAGTCGTGACTCCGATCTAAGCAATCTGGCCACTGAAGATGGAACCTACGGTTCCGGATCTGAAAGTTGTGGAAGCAACAGCTTCCCAAATCACTTCATGTGCGCCGTCATCAACGCGGGTGACACCTCCGCCAACCGCGGTAACGGTGGCAACACCGGCAACGGCACCGATCCACCCAATCGCGACAACGGTGGTAACACCGGCAACGGCACTGACCCACCCAACGCCGGTAACAGCGGTAACGGTGGCAACGGAGGAGCAATCGAACCTCCTAGCATGATCAACGAGCAAACCGGTGAACGCGTCGTGATCAGGCTCAACGAGCAAGAGTGGGATCGCTGCCGCGAAGCCCTACGAGGTGCGCCTCTACCCTTCGGGTCCCTGCAGGAACTACTGATGGGCTACCACTGGCTCCTAAAATAGGAATTCCAGCACCAAAAACAAGCAATCGCGCAACTTGAGGCGCGTAAAAAGGCGGCGGACGAGTCGAGCCTTCGTCGCGATGGGCTCTCCTCCTACGGAGGATCCTCCTCAAGAGGCAACGAGCACCTCGCCAGGAAAAGGCAATCGCGAATGGCTCACCTCACCGAACAAGAACGCATAGACGCCTAAGTCCTTGACTTCGGCTCTATGACAGTCGACACGAGAGGCAACGTGGTTCCCAGGACACAGCAGGCCGCGGTGACAGCGGCCACCATGTACCTTCTCAATAACCAGCCACCAGCTGGAGATCCCGAACGGCCATGCACTGATCTACGATCGTGGGCCTGGGGCTAATCGAGGCTGCCCTCGCCAAGGAACCAGTACCAGACCCGAAAAAGGGCAAAGCGTTAGCAAAGCGCTACTCCTCGCCCTCGCCCAGCGATGACAGTCACGACCTGTCTCAGCGCCGCCGCCCACGGCGACACGATCGCGACTATGATGCACGCGATGAACTCACGCAGCGCAAGGTCGACAAGTCAAGGGAACGACGTGCTCGGTCGACTGACTCAGAATAAGAAGATGGGGAGCTCTGCGGCGCCAGATGCTTCAGCAGATCCATCAGGCAAAAGCGAATGCCTAAAGGGTTCAAACTCCCATCGGAGAACCCGAAATTTGACGGTCTACAGGACCCCAAGATCTGGCTGGAGGATCACATCTCCTCCGTCAGGCTACATGGAGGCAGTCGAAGTACTGCCATGCAATGCTTGCAGCTACAGCTGCAGGGCGCCGCCCGGGCATGGCTCAATAACCTCCCACGTGGATCCATTCGCAGCTGGGATGAGCTGGTCTACAACTTCGTGCGCAACTTCAAGGGCACGTACAAATGCCCCGCCTCAATCAAAGAACTAAGATGCTGCCAGCAAAGATCTGGCGAATCGCTGCGCTCTTACATCCAAAGGTGGTCCATCATCAAGAATTCCGCGGAGAACATCTCGGAAGACCGCGCGATTGATGCATTCAACGGTGGTGTCCGCCGCATGGAACTCAGGGAGGAGCTAGGCCGCTGAAAGCCCCAGACCATCGACCACCTGATGGAGATCGTGAATCGGTGGGTCGATGGAGAAGATTCGGTGAAGAATCGCGTTCACTCTAACGAGGAGGCAGAACTCGAATGAAGACGCGACCGCCGGAGTAAGCGTCGCATGCGCGTCTACGATGATCGCGATGATGTCAACATGGTCACAGCCGGCTACGCCGATAGACGCGGCGATAACCGCAACAGCGGATACCGCAGCGGCGGATACCGCGACTCCGGGAAAACCACGCAAGTGTGGCAACGCCGCACTCGTGATGAAGCACCCGCGACCTCCATCGAGGACAAACTGTCCGGGCCATGCACGGTACACTTCTACATCGACAAGCATGATGGCAAGAGAAAGTCCAGCCACCTCCTCAAGGACTGCCGCGAGTTCCTCAAGCTACATGAGGGATTGGTTCGGATGAACCGCAATGCAGTCGAAAGAGGCTATGGAGCCGCTCCAGGCGCCGTGGCACATGGCGCACCACCACCACCACCTGGGCCACCTCCGAATGGAGCTGCACCAGACCAGCACCACGGAGGCGAACCGTACCCACGGGCCATGGGTACCATGATGATCCAAAAGGGGCGCCCCTCCAATAGGGTGCAGAAGGCCATCACTCGCCAAGTCAACTTGGCCACGCACTCGCCACCATCCACCACTGAGTACCTCAGTGGCAGTGAGTCGTGCATTACCTTCGACAAACGCGACCACCCGCCTCAAGTACCTCGCCCAGTTCATTGCCCCCTCGTACTCGAGGCGCAAATTGGAGGCTTCGACATGAGTCGCGTCTTCATGGATGGCGGAAGCGGCATCAACCTCATATTCGCGAGTACCTTGCGAGCAATGAGGATCCCTCTAACCTGCTTGGAGGCATCGGACACAACGTTCCACGGCATCGTCCCAAGGAAAGGCGTATACCCCCTGGGCAAAATCAACCTCGACGTCATATTCGACACGCCAAGGAACTTCCGGCGCGAGCGCATCGACTTTGAGGTCGTCGACTGGCCCTCACAATACCACTGCATCCTCGGACGCGTCGCGTTCGCTAGGTTCATGGCGGTACCCCACTACGCCTACCTGCAGATGAAAATGCCAGGTCCCAACGGCGTCATCACGATCAACGGGAGCTTCGAGCGATCTGACAGTTGCGACAGGGAATTCAATAGAATCTCCCAGTCCTTTGGCATGTAGGAGGAGCTCGCGCGATTGAAGGAAATGACAGACAACAGTCTGCCCCCCTGAGTAGGCCAAGCTCACCTGACCTCTCCTTCGATTCATCTGTGCACACAAAGAAGGTGCAGGTCCATCCATCAGATCCCGCTAAAACGGCCCTCATCGCCAACAACTTGAGTCCCGCATAGGAACTCGCGCTCATCGAATTCCTCCGTGAGCACTGGGAAATTTTCGCCTGGTGTTCCCAGGGAATTCGCCGAGCACGCACTCAGTGTCAACCCCGACGCAAGGCTAGTCAAGCAAACAATCAGGCGACTGTCCGAGCCACGAGCGCAGGCAGTCAGAATGGAGATCAATAGACTCCTCGAGGCCAAATTCATACGCGAGATCAAGGAAAGCACCTGGCTCGCCAATACGGTGCTGGTACCAAAAAAGGACACGGATATCCTACGGATGTGCGTGGACTTCACTTCTTTAAACAAGCACTGCCCAAAAGACCACTTCCCGCTACCACGGATCGATCAAATCATCGACTCCACCGCTGGATGCGAGCGCCTCTGTTTCCTCGATGCCTACTCAGGCTATAACCAAATTCGAATGAAGGAGGAAGACCAGGAGAAGACCGCGTTTACAACGCCCTTCGGTGTGTTCCGCTACAACACAATGCCCTTCAGGCTAAAAAACGCGGGAGCCACATAACAGCGGTGCATGTAGGCTTGACTCAAGGAGCAACTAGGTCGCAACATCCAAGTCTATGTCGACGACATAGTAATCAAAACCAAGGAAGAAGCCTCTCTAATCGACGACTTGCGCGAAACCTTCGCCAATCTCGATCGCTACCAGATAAAGCTCAATCCGGACAAATGCACCTTCGGCGTACCATCTGGGCAGCTGCTCGGGTATCTCATCTCCGCGAGAGGGATTGAGGCAAACCCGAAAAAGATAAAGGCCATACTGGCCATGGAGAAGCCTAAGAACATAAGAGGCGTCCAGCAACTAGCCGGACGAATCACGACCCTCAGTCTATTTATCAGTCGAATGGGAGAAAAGGCGCTACCCTTCTATCAGCTCCTCCGCAAAGCTGACAAATTCGAGTGGACCAATGAAGCGCAAGAAGCATTCGAAGACCTCAAGCGCCTGCTATCCACCTCGCCAGTATTGGTGACTCCATGAGAAAGGGAACCACTGCTGCTGTACATGTCCGCTACCAACCAAGTGGTGAGCACAGTGCTCGTCGTCGAGCGGGCCGAGGAAAACAAGGTCCACGGCGTACAACGCCCGGTATACTACCTCAACGAGGTCCTCACGCCAACAAAACAGCGGTACCCGCACTACCAGAAGCTGGCGTATGGCGTCTTTATGACCGCCCGGCGACTGCGCCATTACTTCCAGGAACACCCAATCGTGGTAGTCAACGACGCCCCATTGGGACATATCCTCAATAACCCCGACGCCATGGGACGAGTCGCGCTTTGGGGAATCGAACTGTCTCCACGAGACATCACATACGAAAAGCGCGACGCAATCAAGTCACAAGTTCTCCCTGACTTCCTCGTGCATTGGATGAAAAACCAACTCCCGGATAAGCCAGATATGTCCTACCTCTGGACAATGCACTTCGATGGGTCCAAGAGTAAAAGATGGAGCAGGAGCAGGTGTCATACTGACATCACCTCAAGGGGACAAGCTGAAATACATCCTACGAATGCAGTTCATAGCCTCAAACAACGAGGCTGAATACGAGGCCCTGTTGCACGGGATGAGGATGGCAAAAGCCTGCGGCGCAAAGAGGCTAATCATATATGGCGACTCCAAACTGGTCGTCAACCAAACAATGCACGAGTGTGACGCACTGAACGACAATATGATCGCATACCGCAACCTCTACGACACACTTGAAGGAGACTTCGATGGTTGCGAGTTGCGACACATAGGTCGCGAAAGCAATGAGGAGGCGGACGCACTCGCCAACATAGGCTCCACCTACGCACCCATACCACCTGGGGTATTTCTCGAGTGCATATGCGAACGCTCCATCAAGCCAAAGGCCGCAGAGAAGAAAACAAGCGCAGCAACGGACTCGGGGGCTACGCCACCCAATGAGCCAATGGCACTCGATGACTTGGAGCTGGACATAGGACTCGAGGGACCAATGAGCGCCATGATGATCGAACAATCTTGGACGCAACCGGATATTACGTACCTCCTCAGCAAGAGACTACTGGACGATCTGACAGATGCACGGCACATCGCGCGGTGCTCCAAGGCATTCGCCATTCTCAACGGCGAACTGTATAAATGCAGCATCATAGGAGTGCTACAATGATGCGTCTCCATGGCCGATGGAAGAGCAGTCCTCCTCGACATCCATGAAGGGACCTGCGGGCACCACGCCGGCAGTCGCACCCTCGTTGCCAAAGCTCTACGAGCTGGATTTTACTAGCCCACGGCCATGCGCGACGCCAAGGATATAGTCCAAAAGTGCAACGCTTGGCAGCGATTCGCGGACAAGCCACACGCACCAGGCGTAGAACTACGGCCCATTCCATTGGCCTGGCCCTTCGCACAATGGGGGCTTGACATGGTGGGCAAGCTCCCAAGGTCCTCGCAAGGAGGCTACGTCTACCTCTTGGTCGCAGTCGACAAGTTCACCAAATGGATCGAGGCCATGCCAGTGACCAAGCAATCAGGGCACATCGCGGTCAAGTTCTTCGAATCCATTGTCTACCGCTTCGGCGTGCCGCACAACATCATCACTGATAACAGGACGAACTTCACATCCAAGGAGTTCTAAGAATTCCGCGGAAACCTGGGGATCAACATCAGTTACGCCTCAGTCGCTCATCCACAAACCAACGGTCAGGTGGAAAAAGCAAACGGGCTTGTCTGCAGCGGCATCAAGAAGCGATTCCTTTGACCACTCGAGCAAGCCGCGGGTTGCTGGCCAGATGAGCTCCAATTCGTACTCTGGAGTCTACGAACAACTCCAAACAGCGCCACGGGCTACACACCATTCTTTATGGTGCACGGAGCAGAAGCAGTACTACCCGTCGAAGTGCGATACAAGGCGCCGCGTGTAGTCGCTTACAGCGAACAAGAGTCATCTCTTGCACTCGAAGACTCCGTCGATCTCCTCGACGAGGCAAGAGAAATCGCCGCAGCAAGATCCATGATCTACCAGCAGAACCTACGCAACTACCACAGTAGAAGGCTTCGCCCCAGATCCTTCGTCGAAGGTGACCTGGTCCTGCGACTGAAGCAGCAGGGGCATCTCAAGCTCGAATCCCCCTGGGAAGGACCATACGTGATTACAGAAGTAATCCCAGGTGGCGTCTATCGCCTTCAAGATTTAGAGACAGGAGTCGCACACTCCAACCCTTGGAACGTCGCACAACTGCGATGCTTCTACCCTTAGTCATTTTTTCTTTACTTTTACATCGCAAATAAGGCTATTCAGCCAAGGCTACTTAGCCGCACATTGTACCTCGTACTATTCTTCGAATAAATAAAAGCTAAGTGCCCCGAAACTCTGTGCCCTCCTTTACTTTGTCAATTTTCATACTCGGGGGCTACGCCACCCTATACACATATGTTCTTCGAACAAAAACGCGACATCCTGAGTAGCTGGCACATCAATCGAACCCCTTAACACAAACTCAACCCAGCTGCAACGCACCTGGCAGGTTGACAAGGGAACGAGATACAAAGATGGCCAGGCTAACGAAAAGGACTCGCATAAGTGCAACGCACCCCACGCTTATAAAGCTATTTGTACACACTCAACAGTAAATTATCTACAAATATACATGAGCTTTACAACACTAGTACACTTATGTGCAGGACACATATTTGGCTACCCTTGCAACAGAAGAACATTAGTCTGTTCCTCGAAGAAGTCGACGACCTCCTCGGCTGGACGGTCCACCGCCTGATAGTGCGGCACCATGTTCTAGGAAGATCCTGCCGATGCCACCGGTGGCCCAGAGGCAATGGCGGCGACATCCACGTCAGGCCTGTGCAAACGCACCATGGAGAGGGCAGCCTTGGCACCAGCCACCAACTGTTGCCTCACGCACTCGCGAACCACGGACATATCTTGAAATTTGGTCGGGAGAGCCAGCAGGCTTGATGGAGTATCATCCAACGGGAACATCGCCCGATAGATGTTCTTCAAACACGACTGCGACTTCTTCAGAAAGAGCAGCACTCGCGAGGCACGATCCTGCAGGGTTGCCAATGCAGTTGCACGATCATGATCTACCCAGAAGTACCCACTCTCCTGAAGTTGCTCCTGGGTGAGATCATGAAGGCGGATGGCAATCCTGTCCCTCTCCTCCTGCGGATGGCGTGCACTAACAACTACACAAAGAAGCATCAACAGCATGAGTACAACGTACCATTGCGATTAACTACAAAGGAAAAGACGAGGATGAGTAAACTAACACTTAAACTGGTCGCCCAGCTGCGTCACCTCGCCAAGCAGATATTGCTCGCGGGCGGTGGCTTTTTCAGCCTTTGACTTCCACACATCCGCGCTACCGCGGATCACGGGCAACTCACGCTCCAGTTGCTTAACGCGATCACGAAGTCGCGAAAGCAAGGACAACTCCTCTACCCTGGAGCATGGTGGTGCCATTGTATCCTCAAGAGATGGCGAGTCCGAGGTTCCCCCCACAGGACCACTTGATGTACCCTACCAAAAATCAAGCCAGAGGCAAATAAGGCGACCAACTCAAAAGTCAAAAGTAACAGATGCATTCAGGATCAGCATAAAGTATCCACAAACACACTCGCCAACAGGCATGTTCTCCAATCAAAAGGGCAATTCATCAACTATTACAAGAAACTAACTACGAAGCAGCTGGCTTCTTTGACTTTGATGACCTCGGGGGCTTCATCAAGTCTATGGCAGTATCAGATGCCACTGACTTTCCGCCGGCCCCTGAGGCCGAAGCTTTCGCCGCCTTCTTCGCACGATTGAGCTCCTCTGAATACTTGGCAACAGTATTTATCAAGGAATGGCCATATTTGGCACAGGCAGTCGCAAAGGGAGCGAATACTACCTGCTGACCATCCGCGCCAACAGGCATCGTCTTCGACACCGCAGAAGGATCTACTTTGACTCCGTGGGCTTGCACCATGGCAAGTGACATGGTCGCGCCAGCTGCGTGGAGGGAGTTCTTGTACGTGGCAGGCACACCCCCAGCGAACGACTCCACCAGCTCTTCCACATTGTCGACCAGCTCCGCCTTCGGCATCAACTCCTCCCGGAGGCGACTTAGGGTAACCTTAGCCTTGGACAACGTATTTTGGACAGCGGCGCTACGATCCTCGACCGCAGACACCGCGCCCGCCAGAGCTTCATCGCGACAAAGGGCTTGCCGATCAAAACTCAAGTCGCCAGCATCTACACCAAAATAAACACATGGATCAAACTTCCAGTGCCACCGACACTCCAGATGCAGAGAAGAACATCAATAAAATATCTACCAGTAAAGGTACCTGAGAGGGCCTTGGTGACTGAGAATAGTTGCTCTTCGAACAACTTCTCCCTGGCCGCAAAGGAGGCGCGTAGATGCTCTTCGCGCTTCTGGGCATCATCACGAGCCGCGATTGCCTCGTCGCGCCCATTCACAACTGCGGATAGAGTCTTCTCCATCGCGGCGACGTCGCGCAGTAAAGCGTTATGCTCAGCTACATGGCAGTCAATAATTGGCTGTCAGTCGATTATACTAAAACAGAGAGAATACGAAAAGAATAAGTATAGAACACTCACTCTCGACCACGCGGTGGCACGTCTCCAGCATCGCATGCTGGCGACCCATCGCCATCACCTGCTCCACCACCTGCGCGGCTTCCTTTACAAGGAGCTGTCGCACAAAACAAGGAGTCAGCAGAGGGCAGCAGAAGGCGTTGACTACCATATTAAAAAAGAAAGAAAGATATACTTACATGGTCCTCTAGCGACTCCGAAGAAGTTTGCTGAACCATCATCCGAGCAACTACTCGATGCTCCCCTACGTGAGGAGAGCTCGAAGAATTGTGCCCGGAGTGGGCCGCCGCCGAAGGAGAAGGAGCACGCTCGACCTCTACCTTGGCCCTTGAAGTCGCGACTCCCGATTCCTTCAAAAACTCGACGTTGCCAGAAGATGACGACGCCTCTTGACTACAAGACAAAGTCCACATTGAGAAAAGGGCAAACTCCAGGGCGAAAACAAACAAGAAGAAAACAGAAAAGAATGAATGACCCAGCAAACTTACCAGTTAAAATTGTCAAGATCAAACGTGGCAGCCGTTGATTCTGACGAAGACACCTTGGGCAATCGCATCTTCTTGCGAGAAGACGGTGCCACAGCCCTCACAGGAACAGCTGGAATTGGCAACTCCGCGCCAACAGCCGCGCCTCCTGGAGTTGAAGGAGTCGACGCGTTGGAGTCCCCGCTACGCGAACGCTTGCGAGTATCCGGGCTCTCAGACTCGGGGGCTTTTCTTCAACATCAGAAGGGACAGTCGACTCAGACTCGTCCTCTTCCAAAGCTTCACGAGGAATAATCGCCTCAGGAAGGGGAGGCATACAAGGCGACACCGCCCAATCCTGCATACAAACAGTAAAGATCAGCAAACATAACAGGTAAGCAACAGAAAGCGCAATCGCGAAAATAAGCTACAGCGTAGCACAACTATACCTCAGGAGGAGGATTCGAAGCATCGAAAGGAGGAACGACTGGCTTGTTCGGAAGCACATCTTTGAGGGTGTACTTCGTGACCAGTCGCACCCTCTTATCTACCTCACTCGCGGACATGCCATCATCAGACACGCGAGTGGCATCATCAGCACCACCCCATTGAAACATGGGATGGACCCTGGCCTGGAGAGGCTGGACGCGACGACGCAGCCAAGTCCTGAAAGGGCGCAGCCTCCCTCTTCTGCGCCTATGCGACTCTCGAGGTCGCAGACGCGTTGATATAGCACGTATGTCTCCGCGAGTTCGGAAGGCATGATCACGTTCTTCCAAGAACGCATCTTCTTGCAGGGAGTCGCCGGATCGAAAGGCGCGAGTCCAAAGTGCTCGTCCTTGTCCTTCTTGTCGCGAACATAGAACCATTTGTCCCTCCATCCCTGGACGGACTTGGTAAGATTGATGTCGAAGTAGGTGGCGGATGGGTCGACATGGATACCGCAACCACCTACATCGTAAACTAAAGAGCCAGAGGCGGACTGACGCTTCAATTTAAACAGGCGCTTGAAAAGACCAAAGTGTAGCTCGATTCCGAGCCAGCACTCGCAAAGAGTAATGAAACAGGTGATGTGGAGAATCGAATTTGGGGACAGTTGATGGAGCTGGAGCCCGTAGAAGCAAATAAGACCCCTAAGAAAGGGGTGGAGAGGCAAGGAGAGACCACAAATGACGAATGCAAGAAACATCACTCGAAAACCAGCGGGAGGCACAGGAATGGTCTCACCGTTGGGGCACGCGCATCGGCGACTGCCGCAGAGATAACTCCATCTTGGCGAAGAAGACGGAGATCCAACACTTTGATGATAGAGGGGCGCCATGCGCCATTGGTCACACGGGTGCCCGCGACCTTCTTCTTCCCGCCGGCGGCATCACTGGTGCTCGCAGCAGCGGAGACACCCTTCTTCTTCGTCGCGGCGATGGTGGCCGCGGAATCAGCGCCAGCACCTCCTTTCTTTTTCCCCATTGCGCGGCGGCGATGAGAGCGCAGAAAGTAACTTGGAAACGAACGGAGGTGGTCCAGCGCTATGAAGGAGACGAGCGCAGGAAAGCAGAAGAACAACAGCAATGGCAATGGCAGCGAGGACGAAAAAGTGCAGATGAAAATTACCACCGCAGCGCCGCTATTTAACCCCTAGAAGATGCAATCCAACGGTTGACAAAAACCCTATTATACGCGTGGCGCACATCATGTTGGACACATGGAGAAGAGGAAGCGCAAATCGTCCCCCCACTACTACCATTACGCGCGGAAATCGAGGAGGCGCAGTTAAAAATAAGATTACGCACGCCTAGTCAAATCAAAGTCAGAAAGTAGGACCCACCGCTCGTCACGTCCCGTCAAACTCGCTCACGCGGGCAACCAAGGTCATACAAGCGTCAGCACTGACGTCACCAAGGCTACACAGTGGAAAACTTCGACTATTTTTAGTCCTTGCTGGAGTCTTCGACTCCACCAAGCACTCGGGGGCTACTCCCATAGGGAGCGCTGGCCGTGCACCCTACGACTTTTCTTTTTTCTTGTTGCAGGAACATGGAAAATCACGAAAGCAAACCCAACCACTCGAAACACAGTTCGATTATGGACATGGGTTACTCCCATAGGGAGTGCCGGAAACAAATTCGACTGAAACAAGCAGGCAAAAGACGACAACAGTCACGAAAGTTCTTTAGTCCCTGCCTGAGTCATCGACTGAAACAAGTAAGCAAAAAGACGACAGCAGTCGCAAAAGTTTTTTAGTCCCTGCCTGAGTCTTCGACTCAACCAGGCACTCGGGGGCTACTCCCCTAGGGAGCGCTGGTCGCGCACCCTATGATTATTTGTACAAAAACTGTGTATTGATGACATCCGCACTCGCAACCTTTGGCGACACCGCCTCACAAATTTTCCCTACAAAGAGACTACGTCTCCTAGGATGCCCGAATCGTCTCTGCGATGATAAAATTCCGATGCCGCGCCTACGGCGTGAAGGTAAGACCTGAATAAGGCCTGGCAACGCATTTAACTGCGCACTACCAGAAACATATCCGTGCCTACAGGCACGATGAACATGCCTTGACGGACGCGTCAAGTGCTCACACCCATATAACTGGAATTCGACTCCTGTAAGACCTCCGCGGCCTGATTCGAATTACACCAGCACTTTTCTGGATTCGAGTCCGGGGACTTGAAATTGAGTAGATTGCGTTGTTTCACCCTAAGGTGGTTAACTGATACCGATACTTCGGTTATATAAGGCACGTATATCAACAATCCCTATGACATAAATAAAGGCAGTCGAAAATGTGCTCATTCAGGCACTCGAAGACTTCAAAAAAGTCTCCAGTCGAATCTGCGATTCCACTGGACCCTCGGGGGCTACTGACATGGGTATACTCTGCAGGTACTCGAGCTTGGTATATACGGTCCAAATACGTATAGGACCACGGTGTCGCCAAGGCCCAGATAGAAGGACTCGAGTAACCTGTGGACTCTCGATTGCTTGAAGATCAAGAGAAAGCCGAAGATAGAAAGTTTGAAAGGGGAAACCCTAACTTGTAACCGACTCGACCTGCTACCCGAGACCTAGCCTATCTATATAAGGGCTAGGAGGGGGCGGCGAGGAGGACACACGCAATCCTAGCTTCCACAAACCCTCGCCAGATTGCATCTGCGCACCGTTGTAACTTTCGACTCCCTCAATAATTCCACGAGCAGACAAGCAGGAGTAGGGACCTCTATGAGGCCTGAACCTGGGTAAATCCTTTGTCCCCTGTGTGCTTGTTTGCTAGCCGATAGATGTCTCCAGCGCTCCCTCCTTCTCCAAAACCCAAGTCCATAACAATGGGCATTGATGAGTTAAACCCTCGTCAGGGACATTCAAATAGCAATTTTCAAGAGGAGGCAAATCAAGCATATCATAAATCCTTCTAGGCATAATAGAAACACTACTCTCAAAATCACACAAAGCTTTAAAATCAAAGTCATTCACTTTCATATTAATGATGGGTTCCCAACCATCTTCTTGTTTTATAGGAATAGAAGCTTTATGTTTCATCTTTTCTTCTTTAATCTTTATGAGAGCATCAGTAATGTGTTTTGTAAAGGCCATGTTCATAGCACTAGCATTAGGACTTTTAGTAAGATTTTGTAGGAACTTAATAACTTCAGAGATGTTGCAACCATCAAGATCAAAATCAAATTTATCATCTAAAGTAGTAGAACTATTACTAGCCTCAACACTAGTGGTGGTAATAGTAGAAACACTAATGTTTCTAGCAATTTCATCTTCTCTTTCCCACTTAGCATGTAATTCAGCTAATAGTCTAACATTTTCATCAATTCTTACTTGTATGGCATTAGTAGCTGCAAAGGGATTATCATTAGTTTCAGGTCTAGCAGCCATTTTATTCAAAGTAGATTGAGCTTCAGCCAAAGATGCTATATTTCTTTCTGCATTAGAGAGTTTTTCCTCAATAGTTTTATTGAAAACAGTTTGTTTACTAATAAACTCTTTAAGCATAACTTCAAGTCCATAGGGAGCACTCTTATTATTGTTGTAGGAATTTCCATAAGCATTACCATTGTTGGGAGGATATGGCTTATAATTGTTGTTACCAAAATTACTCCTATAAGCATTATTGCCAAAGTTATTAATTCTTATGAAGTTCACATCAACTTGCTCTTCTTGAGCAACCAAAGAGGCTAAAGGAACATTATTTGGAGCAATATGGGCTTTCCCATTAACAAGCATAGACATAATAATATCAATTTTATCACTCAAGGAGGAGGTTTCCTCAACTGAATTTACCTTCCTACCTTGTGGAGCTCTCTCAGTATGCCATTCAGAATAATTAACCATCATATTGTCCAGAAGTTTTGTTGCAGCACCCAAAGTGATGGTCATAAAGGTACCTCTAGCAGTATAGTCCAATAGGTTCCTTGAAGAATAGTTCAATCCTGCATAAAAAGTTTGGATGATCATCCAAGCAGTCAGTCCATGAGTGGGACAATTCTTTACCAAAGATTTCATTCTTTCCCAAGCTTGAGCAACATGCTCATTATCAAGTTGTTTAAACTTCATTATTTCACTTCTCATAGATATAATCTTAGCAGGAGGATAGTATTTTCCAATAAAAGCATCTTTGCATTTAGTCCAAGAATCAATACTATTCCTAGTTAAGGAATTCAACCATTCTTTCGCTTTTCCCCTCAAAGAGAAAGGAAACAATTTCGGCTTAATAATATCACCATCTATATCCCTATGCTTTTGCATCTCACAAAGTTCAACAAAGTTATTTAGATGGGAAGCAGCATCTTCATTACCAATACCAGAAAATTGTTCTCTCATAACAAGATTGAGCAAAGCAGGTTTTATCTCAAAGAAAGTATTTTCAGCCACAGGTGGACCAATAGGTGTGCTCATAAAATCATTGTTGTTGGTGCTAGTGAAGTCACACAACTTAGTGTTTTCAAGAGTAGTCATTTTTTTGGGTTTTCAAATAAGAAAGCAAACTTGTAAAATTAATTTTTTTTGTGTTTTTTGAAATAAGAAAGCAAACTAGTAAAACTATTTTTTTTGTGTTTTTGATAACAAAACAAGCAAACAAAGCAAAAAGAAACTAAGCAAAACAAAAACAACAAAGTAAAGAGATTGAATATGAGGGACTCCCCTTGTGAAGATGTCCTTGACTCCCCAGCAACAGCGCCAGAAAATCACTTGATGGCTCAATGCACGGCGCCCAGAAAATTGCTTGATGGCGGTGTTGATGTAGAGCTCGTTGGGAACCCCAAGAGGAAGGTATGATGAGCACAGCAGCAAGTTTCCCTCAGTTATGAAACCAAGGTTTAATCGAACCAGTAGGAGCAAGGAAACACCCCAAAGGTGTTACTAGCTGAGCTTTGGCAGGGCGGACTACCGGTGCTAGTAGCAACGTGGAGACCTGCACAACACAACCACAGAACTTTGTCCCCAACTTGCGATGAGGTTGTCAATCTCACCGTGTTTTGCGGAAAACAAGGGATTAAACGTATCGAATGGAAAGAAGTAAAAGTTTGCAGAAAGTAAACACAAAGCAGTAAACAGTTTAAAGATTGTATGTAAAAGACAAAGGACCGGGATCCATAGTTCACTAGAGGTGGCTCTCCTTAGATAGATAACATGCTGGGTGAACAAATTACAGCGGGGCAATTGACAAACACCGAGAAAGCAATACATGCATATACTAATCATCTCGACTCCTTTGAGACTTGATTGGGCATTACAACATTATACATAGACCGCCATCCAACTGCATCTATGACTAATAATCCACCTTCAGGTTATCATCCGAACCCCCTCCAGTATTAAGTTGCAAGCAACAGATTATTTCTTTACGAACTGCGTGTAAAGTAAACAATACGATTGTTCTATGAACAAAGGATTGTTGTTTTCTCCCTAGTAGCAACAGCACATCTAGTACCTTAGAGATTTCTGTCACTTCCCCAGATTACCAGAGGCATGAACCCACTATCGAGCATAAATACTAACTCTTGGAGTTGCTAGCATCTACTTGGCCAAGATAGCTACTAACAACGGAAAGCATGCAAGATCACAAATAACAAAGACATGATAGAATCAATAATCAATCTGAAATAGCATCTCAATATCCATCGGAACCCCGCAAACACAACATGTATGAATTACAAATAGATGATCTTGATCATGAACGGAGCTCACAAGATCTAAACATGAAAGCACAAAGGAGGAGAAACCAGCCATCTAGCTACTACATGGATCCGTAGTCCAAGGATGAACTACTCACGCATCACACAGGAGGCTTGCATGGTGATGAAGAAGGCCTCCAGGGTGAATTCCCCTCTCCGGCAGGGTGCCGGGAAGAGCTTCAGATCCCTCCCGATCTAGGGATGGAGATGACGGCGGCTACAGACTCTTTCGTGGATTTTTGATCGGGTACTTAGGGTTTACGTCCCGAGGGCATCTTATAGTCAGAAAGGGAGGCCGAGGGGGTGCGTAGGCTGGCCAAACCACCCCCTCGCGTGGGCCAGGCCTGGCCGCGTGGCCAGGTGGTGTGGCCGCCCTCTGGCCCCTCTCCGTCCCGTATTCTGGCACTTAATGACATCCGGAAAAATAGGCACTTTGGCTTTTGTCCTGTCCAATTCCGAGAATATTCATTTTCTGACTTTCCTGGAACCAAAAACAGCAGAAAACAGGCAGCTGGCACTATGGATCTTGTTAATAGGTTAGTCCAAGAAATCATATGAAAAGTACTCCAAAGTTGGAACAAAACACAAGAAAGTGGATAAAACCAAGCATGGAACATAAAAAATTATAGATAAATTTGCAATGTATCAGAAGCCATCCAGGAGGTGAGACAAGTGGAGCTGGATATCAAGATCCAGTCGTATCTAATAGCAAGAAGGGTCACAACACAATGGTAGGTAGTTATCTCTCCCAAACCAAACATAGCATCTGTTTTTGATCTTTTATTTAAAGAGAGGAGTTTGGAGTGAGAGAGGGCTCTCAGAATGCAAAGATGCTATGCAGTTCTTCATAGAGGCTGTAGGGACAAATAATATATGTTCTTGTTTTAGAAAAGGATTTGGAAAGGAAAGAAGCTCTCAGTCTAGCATAGGAAAACTATGCCAGCCTCATCATAGAGCTTGTAAGGCAATTGTAGTATCTGTTCTTACTACAGATCCTAACCTCAGCCTTGGCATCATTGATGTCTACGCACTTCTATTCTTGTAGACAGTTGTTGGGCCTCCAAGTGCAGAGGTTTGTAGAACAGCAACAAGTTTTCCCTTAAGTGGATCACCCAAGGTTTATCGAACTCAGGGATGAAGTGGTAAAAGGTATTCCCTCTCAAGCAACCCTGCAATCAAGATACAGGAAGTCTCTTGTGTCCCCAACACACCCAATACACTTGTCAGGTGTATAGGTGCACTAGTTCGGCGAAGAGATAGTGAAATACAAGTGGTATGGATAATTATAAGTGGTAACGGTGATAGAAAATAGCTTGAAGGCGTAGAAAAGACTAAAGTAAAACTGGAATAGAGATAGCAGCAAGCAAACATGCAATAGATCTAATAGCAAACGGTGTTTCAATGCTAAGAAACAAGGCCTAGGGATCATACTTTCGCTAGTGAACACTCTCATATAAATATCTTCTCTTTATGATAATACTCTTAACTACTCTTCGGTTGGACACTCTAATCGTTGGTAGGGCTATAACAGTACACCTCAAAGTTCATCTTTCCCATCTAGATAACCCCACACTGTCACCTTAAGTACTAGATCGGTCCAACAAACACCACAATTTCATAGAAACATCCAAATCCAAATATAACTCATAACAAGTATTTGTAATCTCTAGCCTAAGTGCCACCATGGTGTGCACGCTGTCACTTTCACACACATGGGGAGAGCAGAGATCTATTAAAGCACTTGAGTAGCAAGGTAGATCTATAGATTACAAGATCATGATCTCAATAAGATCATGCATAGAGAGAGAGATGAGCACATAGCTACCGGTAGAACCCTTAGCCTCGAGAGAGAACTACTCCCTCCTCATCATGGGAATCAGCAATGGTGATGAAGATGGCGGTGGAGGTCGATGGAGATGGCTCCGGGGGCACTTCCCCGTCCTGGCAGGGTGCCGGAACAGAGACTTTCTGTCCCTCGAATCTCCTTTTCGGTGGTGGCGGCGCTGTGGAACTTTTCGTGGCTGGAGGCTTGATGATCTAGGGTTTACGCATCGGGAGGCTTCTTATAGGCCAGAGGGCAAGGTCGGTGGGCGGCCAGGGGGCCCACACCATGCCTAGGTGGACCCGCGCCTAGGGGTGGTGTGGCCACCCTGTGGCCCCTCTTCGACTCTCCTTCTGGCTCCATGAGTCTCCTGGGAAAATAGTAACTTTGGCTTTTGTCCCGTCTAATTCCGAGAATATTCATTTTCTGACTTCCTGGAACCAAAAACAGCAGAAAAAAGGCAACTCACACTGTGGCATCTTGTTAATAGGTTAGTCCAAGAAATCATATGAAAAGTACTCCAAAGTGTGGACAGCACATAAGAAAGTAGATAAAACCAAGCATGGAACATCAAAAATTATAGATACATTTGCAATGTATCAATCATCGGCAGAGCTTATCTATACAAGTACAACATCTGATCTTGTCAAGTCATATTTCACAAAGACTGATAGCCACACAAGTGATTGTGCACAATGGTATAAGCAACCAAATTCCACTGATCTACAACTAGAGGATTTCTAGGAGATTAGAGGAGGTCACTTGAACCACATACCACATACCTGCTCAAGATCATTGATGCGCTCGACGATCAACGTAGAGCTTGTTGGGAACCCCAAGAGTAAGGTATGATGAGCACAGTAGCAAGTTTCCCTTAGTTATGAAACCAAGGTTTAATCGAACCAGTGGAGCAAGGAAACACCCCAAAGGTGTTACTAGCTGAGCTTTGGCAGGGCGCACTACCGATGCTAGTAGCAACGTGGAGACCTGCACAACACAACCACAGAACTTTGTCCCCAACTTGCGATGAGGTTGCCAATCTCACCGTGTTTTGCGGAAAACAAACGATTAAACGTATCGAATGGAAAGAAGTAAAAGTTTGCAGAAAGTAAACACAAAGCAGTAAACAGTTTAAAGATTGTATGTAAAAGACAAAGGACCGGGATCCATAGTTCACTAGAGGTGGCTCTCCTTAGATAAATAACATGCTGGGTGAACAAACTACAGTGGGGCAATTGACAAACACCGAGAAAGCAATACATGCATATACTAATCATCTTGACTCCTTTGAGACTTGATTGGGCAATACAACATAATACATAGACCGCCATCCAACTGCATCTATGACTAATAATCCACCTTCAGGTTATCATTCGACCCCCCTCCAGTATTAAGTTGCAAGCAACAGATTATTGCTTTACGAACTGCGTGTAAGGTAAACAATACAATTGTTCTATGAACAAAGGATCGTTGTTTTCTCCCTAGTAGCAACAACACATCTAGTACCTTAGAGATTTCTGTCACTTCCCCAGATTACCAGAGGCATGAACCCAGTATCGAGCATAAATACTAACTCTTGGAGTTGCTGGCATCTACTTGGCCAAGATAGGTACTAACAACGGAAAGCATGCAAGATCACAAATAACAAAGACATGATAGAATCAATAATCAATCTGAAATAGCATATCAATATCCATCGGATCCCCGCAAACACAACATGTATGAATTACAAATAGATGATCTTGATCATGAAGGGAGCTCACAAGATCTAAACATGAAAGCACAAAGGAGGAGAAACCAGCCATCTAGCTACTACATGGATCCGTAGTCCAAGGATGAACTACTCACGCATCACATAGGAGGCTTGCATGGTGATGAAGAAGGCCTCCAGGGTGAATTCCCCTCTCCGGCAGGGTGCCGGGAAGAGCTTCAGATCCCTCCTGGTCTAGGGATGGAGATGACGGTGGCTACAGACTCTTTCGTGGATTTTTGATCGGGTACTTAGGGTTTTTGTCCCGAGGGCAACTTATAGGCGGAAGGAGAGGCTGAGGGGGTGCTGGGGTCGGCCAGACCACCCCCTGGCACGGGCCAGGCCTGGCCACACGGCCAGGTGGTGTGGCCGGCCCCCAGCCCTTCTCCGTCTCGTATTCTGGCACTTGATCCCTTCCGGAAAAATAGGCACTTTGGCTTTTGTCCCGTCCAATTCCGAGAATATTCATTTTCTGACTTTCCTGGAACCAAAAACAGCAGAAAACAGGCAGCTAGCACTGTGGCTCTTGTTAATAGGTTAGTCCAAGAAATCAAATGAAAAGTACTACAAAGTTGGAACAAAACACAAGAAAGTGGATAAAACCAAGCATGGAACTTAAAAAATTATAGATACATTTCCAATGTATCAACATCCCCAAGCTTAACTCCTGCTCGTCCTCGAGTAGGTAAGTGATAAAAAGAATAATTTTTGAGGTGACATGCACCATCAAAGACTTGATCAAAGTATTTGCAAAACACTCAAGGCTGGGATCATAGTACTTCAATCATAACATGAAAGACAAAGTTCTAGCAATAAGCAAAGAGACTATGATGCAACATGAAAAGGCACAAACAAAAGAATCACGAATAACATGCTTTGCAAGACGTTTGTTTGTTTCACATAAAGAAAACATAGCATAAAAGTATTCAGCTTGTCCCTCAATAGAGTAGCAAATATAAATGCATGGGACACCTTCAAAGTTCGTAAGAGTGACTAGATACAATAGTTTCAAACAAGCAATAACAAGTTATGCATCAATCAACTAGTCTTGGGACAATGCACATAGAACTAAGAATGGCCACTATGCTCTCAAAGTAGTGCATAAAGATAGAAGGTGGAGACTCAATATAATGGTGGAAGAAAGGCCTTTTGTAAAAGGAAGTAGGGATTCAAGTCTCATAAAGAGCTTCCAAAAATTATGTACTTATAGCTTTCAGCTCTCATTGCCCCTATCATAAGCATCTTTAAGGTGATTAAGGTTAAAGTGACACAACTAAGAGGATATGCTTGACAAGTTATAAACTGAAATCTCATGCCCCTTACTTATAGAGACCGATCCTCATGCTACTCAACTTCAGTCACGAGTAAGCTCTTATCATTGTAAGTATATGTGTATCATTAAGAACCGCCAACGGGGTACCGCTTGCACATGATACGGGAGCTTTCCCATAATCAAAATGACAAGGCAAGCAGACAATGAGCATCTCAGTGATCTTTTTATTTGCTATTTGCATATGTTTTTATTGAGGATGCTTCATAGAGTGCTCATTATGGTGATGCTGCAAGTTTCCACCATGATTAGTCATGGCTTAGGCTAGCGGACCAGGTGTTTCTCTAACACACATACAAACTCCATGATCTTACAAGTTCCACTTTTATTTCACACCGCCGGGATCCGTAAGCAAAAGAACATGATATCAACGGGGTACAAATTACAAGTGCAATGTTGAAAGCGTTCCCCATGGTACATGGTTCTGCTAATTTCAACTTATAAAGCGCAAGCATATACGCAACAAAGAAGGACCCAATGGTTCAAGTTTATTAGAGGCAATAAAGTAAAGTGTGCCATCAAGTTCGTGAGAGCTTTAATCACTAGTTTTCTCATAACAAGTTTAATTTGGAAGGTAAACAAAAGCATGAATATACTTGGAATAGCATAAGATAGTAGGTAGGTATGGTGGACTCTTTGGAATAACTTGGTTTAGGGAGTTGGATGCATGAGTGGAACTCATACTTTGTTGTGGAGGCTAGCAAAGGACTGGGAGCGACGGACTAAGAGAGCAATAATGGCCACAATCATGTAGAGCGACAAAACATCATTGATCAAAGCATAAAGTGATACTACAAGTTGAAAACTAATGGATCATAAAGGCTATGGTGACTTGAGATAGTCATAACATGGTGTGAGCATGCACCATGTCAACCCAAATAAAGCATTAAAGGAGAATACCACTGTACTATGCTTTAATATGCTAAACAACGCATGATTCATCCAAGGCACATTAAGCAATCTCAATTGTTTATAACAAGTCATGCTACATCAAAGAATACTAAGCATAAAGCCAAAACAATATCAAGCATGGCATGACAAAGCATAGGCCACAGTCAAAAACGAGCTCTTTTTACCACATAAGCATGAACTTTCCTACTCTTTTCCAAACCAAACCAAACCAAACTATTTGAAAACCAATGTATGAAAGAGGGGGTACAACCAATTTATTCAGCAAACTAACCAAACAAAGTAAACTAAAAACCAAAACGAAAATGAAAAATAAGACGCTCCAAGAACAACACAACTATGCATGAAACAATAAAAATGAAGCGTTTGGAAGAAACCTAGAATTTTTATTGACGAAGAAGGGAATGCCTTGGGCATCCCCAAGATTTGACGCTTGTACTTCTTAGATATTTCTTGGGGCGACACGCGTGGCATCCCCAAGATTGAGATTTAGTCCATCCTTCATCTCATTACTCATTCCTTCCATACACCTGAAATTTTTCCTTCATACAAAACTTAACACAATCTTTATTAGCAACATTAGTGCACTCAAGATAAAAGGTCTTAAGGTTCAGGTCTAACACCAAATAAACTTCCATTAGAACACTAGATACTGTAGCACTTCCCTCAAAAATCTCAATTCCCTAAAAGAACTCAAAAAGGAACCCACAAGAAGCAAATGCAGAAAATGGCAGAAATCTGTCAAAACAGACCAGCAGGTAAAGACGAATTTTTTCTAAGACCTTCTTTTACTCAAATCAAAAAGTGTTGAACTAAGGAACGTTATATCACAGCCTGGGGCAGAAGCACAAAAAATTACAGCTCAATCCGACATACAGAGCTCTCTCACGAATATTTACGGTGAAGCACAGAAATCTGTTTCGGGACAGCAACTTTCCCAATCATTACTTCTCTCTCATTAGAGGTTACTCTTGGCACAAAAATCAAATAAAAAGGATAAGGAGAGTTTATTACAGAGGTAATAACTTCCAAGACTCATCTAAAACTTTTGGGTTATCTCCCAATAAGTACTTTTCTTTAACGCCTTTAAGTTAGGCATAAGAAGCAAAGAAAGAATCAAGTGTTCTCAAATGAAGAAGCATTAAGACCAAATTTTGTTTTCATAGGAGAAGCAAAAGAAATCTTTTCTCTCTTTTTAGGGAAGTGTTCTATACCTTTCTTGAGTGGGAGTTGATATTTAATGGTGCCTTCTTTCATATCAATGATGGCACCAACAGTTCTAAGAAAAGGTCTTCCCAAAGTAATAGGACAAGAAGCATTGTATTCAATATCCAAAACATAGAAATCAACGGGGACATAGGAATCATTAACCATAATAAGGACATCATTAAGACTCCCCATGAGTTTCTTTTTAGCATTATCATTAAGTGGGACATTCAAATAACAATCTTCAAGAGGAGGCAAATCAAGCATATCATAAATCCTTCTAGGCATAATAGAAACACTACTATCAAGATCACACAAAGCTTTGAAATCAAAGTCATTCACTTTCATATTAATGATGGGTTCCCAACCATATTCTTGCTTTATAGGAATAGAAGCTTTATGTTTCATCTTTTCTTCTTTAATTTTTATGAGAGCATCGGTAATGTGTTTTGTAAAAGCCATGTTCATAGCACTAGCATTAGGACTTTTAGCAAGCTTTTGTAGGAACTTAATAACTTCAGAGATATTGCAACCATCAAGATCAAAATCAACTTTATCATCTAAAGTAGTAGAACTATTACTAGCCTCAACACTAGTGGTGGTAATAGTAGAAACACTAATGTTTCTAGCAATTTCATCTTCTCTTTCCCACTTAGCATGTAATTCAGCTAATAGTCTAACATTTTCATCAATTCTTACTTGTATGGCATTAGTAGCTGCAAAGGATTCTCATTAGTTTCAGGTTTAGCAGCCATTTTATTAATCAATGAAGATTGAGCTTCAGATAGAGATGATATATTTCTTTCAGCATTAGAGAGTTTCAATTGTAAACCATGAATTTCCCTATTTAGACTCTCAAGTTGATGGATAATGTTCTTCAAAATGATAGATTGTTCCTCCATAGTTTTAGTAAATAGCTTATTTTGCTCATATTGCATTTGCATGAAGTTTTTAGTGGCTCTTTCAACTTCTAAAATTCTTCCTTCACTAGGTAATTCAGATTTACCATTATAGCCATAAGTAGTATTAGGAGGATAAGGCTTATAATTGTTGTTACCAAAATTGTTCCTATAAGCATTATTACCATAAGCATTGTTGCCAAAGTTGTTATTTCTTATGAAGTTCACATCAGCTTGCTCTTCTTGAGCAACCAAAGAAGCTAGAGGAACATTATTTGGATCAATATGGGCTTTCCCATTAACAAGCATATGCATAATAATATCAATCTTATCACCCAAGGAGGAGGTTTCTTCAACAGAATTTACCTTCTTACCTTGTGGAGCTCTCTCAGTATGCCATTCAGAATACTTAACCATCATATTATCCAATAGTTTTGTTGCAGCACCGAAAGTGATGGTCATAAAGGTACCTCCAGCAGCTGAATCCAATAGGTTCCTTGAAAAATAGTTCAATCCTGCATAAAAAGTTTGGATGATCATCCAAGCAGTCAGTCCATGAGTGGGACAATTCTTTACCAAAGATTTCATTCTTTCCCAAACTTGAGCAACATGCTCATTATCAAGTTGTTTAAACTTCATTATTTCACTTCTCATGGATATAATCTTAGCAGGAGGATAGTATTTTCCAATAAAAGCATCTTTGCACTTAGTCCAAGAATCAATACTATTCCTAGTTAAGGAATTCAACCACTCTTTAGCTTTTCCTCTCAAAGAGAAAGGAAACAATTTCAGCTTAATAATATCACCATCTATATCCCTATGCTTTTGCATCTCACAAAGTTCAACAAAGTTATTTAGATGGGAAGCAACATCTTCATTACCAATACCAGAAAATTGTTCTCTCATAACAAGATTGAGCAAAGCAGGTTTTATCTCAAAGAAAGTATTTTCAGCCAAGGGTGGAGCAATAGGAGTTCTCATAAAATCATTGTTGTTGGTGCTAGTGAAGTCACACAACTTAGTGTTCTCAAGAGTAGTCATTTTTTTGGGTTTTCAAATAAGAAAGCAAACAAAGTAAAACTAATTTTTTTGTGTTTTTTGAAGAACAAAACAAGCAACCAAAGCAAAAAGAAACTAAGCAAAACAAAAACAACAAAGTAAAGAGATTGGTTATGAGGGACTCCCCTTGTGAAGATGTCCTTGACTCCCCGGCAACGGCGCCAGAAAATAGCTTGATGCGCTCGACGATCGACGTAGAGCTCGTTGGGAACCCCAAGAGGAACGTATGATGAGCACAACAGCAAGTTTCCCTCAGTTATGAAACCAAGGTTTAATCGAACCAGTAGGAGCAAGGAAACACCCCAAAGGTGTTACTAGCTGAGCTTTGGCAGGGCGCACTACCGGTGCTAGTAGCAACGTGGAGACCTGCACAACACAACCACAGAACTTGGTCCCCAACTTGCGATGAGGTTGTCAATCTCACTGTGTTTTGTGGAAAACAAAGGATTAAATGTATCGAATGGAAAGAAGTAAAAGTTTGCAGAAAGTAAACACAAAGCAGTAAACAGTTGTAGATTGTATGTAAAGAAGAAGGACCAGGATCCATAGTTCACTAGAGGTGGCTCTCCTTAGATAAATAACATGCTGGGTGAACAAATTACATCGAGGCAATTGACAAACACCGAGAAAGCAATACATGCATATACTAATCATCTTGACTCCTTTAAGACTTGATTGGGCAATACAACATAATACATAGACCGCCATCCAACTGCATCTATGACTAATAATCCACCTTTAGGTTATCATCCGAACCCCCTCTAGTATTAAGTTGCAAGCAACAGATTATTGCTTTACGAACTACGTGTAAGGTAAACAATACAATTGTTCTATGAACAAAGGATCGTTGTTTTCTCCCTAGTAGCAACAACACATCTAGTACCTTAGAGATTTCTGTCACTTCCCCAGATTACCAGAGGCATGAACCCACTATCGAGCATAAATACTAACTCTTGGAGTTGCTAGCATCTACTTGGCCAAGATAGCTACTAACAACGGAAAGCATGCAAGATCACAAATAACAAAGACATGATAGAATCAATAATCAATCTGAAATAGCATCTCAATATCCATCGGATCCCCGCAAACACAACATGTATGAATTACAAATAGATGATCTTGATCATGAACGGAGCTCACAAGATCTAAACATGAAAGCACAAAGGAGGAGAAACCAGCCATCTAGCTACTACATGGATCCGTAGTCCAAGGATGAACTACTCACGCATCACACAGGAGGCTTGCATGGTGATGAAGAAGGCCTCCAGGGTGAATTCCCCTCTCCGGCAGGGTGCCGGGAAGAGCTTCAGATCCTTCCCGATCTAGGGATGGAGATGACGGCGGCTACAGACTCTTTCGTGGATTTTTGATCGGGTACTTAGGGTTTTCGTCCCGAGGGCAACTTATAGGCAGAAGGAGAGGCCGAGGGGGTGCTGGGGTCGGCCAGACCACCCCCTGGCGCGGGCCAGGCCTGGCCGCGCGGCCAGGTGGTGTGGCCGGCCCCCATCCCTTCTCCGTCTCGTATTCTGGCACTTGATCCCTTCCGGAAAAATAGGCACTTTGGCTTTTGTCCCGTCCAATTCTGAGAATATTCATTTTCTGACTTTCCTGGAACCAAAAACAGCAGAAAACAGGCAGCTGGCACTCTGGCTCTTGTTAATAGGTTAGTCCAAGAAATCATATGAAAAGTACTCCAAAATTGGAACAAAACACAAGAAAGTGGATAAAACCAAGCATGGAACATCAAAAATTATAGATACATTTGCAATGTATCAATCATGCCTATGCATGATCATATAATTGTTTGTCTATTCAAAGGCATCTGCAAAGCTAATATTGAAGTTCAGAAGAACAACTACATAAGAGAAAGTTGTAGAGGATATGAGAGGGGTGTTGTACAAAACTTGTGTTGCTGGATAGCAACCAGATTTGTACAGGAGCAAGCAAATCAACCATAGGGCACTAAAACAGTACCAAACCATCTAGAAAAGCATCTACTTGACAGAGCCATACTACATAGATCTAGGTGATCGTATGACCACTAGAAACTCTAGAACACACCATCAGAAATAAATCATAGCAAGTATAACAGCAATAGATCGTTTAATTGTACCCACTTGATCCAGAAATTATTCTACCACATATCCAGAAAACTAACAAGTTGATTTACACACAACCCATACCTGTTCTAGGCTTCCCAACTTTTCACATAACCCTAGTTTGATAAATACCCATATACCTTATTTATGTTCATCACTTCACATCACTTACACTTCTAATTAAATCCAACACCATATACTCCTATCAGCTAATGTAGTAAAGGAGATACAGATTATCAATAAGAAATCAATATAGCATCTGTTCTTATAACAAATCAATGCTTCAGCCTTTGCAACACAGTTAGAGCTAAGAATTTAAGCTATGTATCTAAACTTATCCAAGTTAACCATAAGAAGGAAGCAACAAACAATAAATTTTGTACAAAGGGGTTCAAGCAAGCAACTTCCACTAGTGTACATCTATAAATTTTCTAGGAGATCAAGGGGTCACTTTGCACACGCATAAACATTAAACTGTCCAAGATCATGCATGTGCATTATCAGATCTCCAATAAACCCTCTATGGATACACTACCAAACTATTTCTTGGAGCATCACAATAATTGACACTACCAAAGAATTTATTAGGACAAGATCAAGTGTAGCATGCAGCTATTTTTATCAAATTGATACACTATAGTACATGTCTAGGAGGTACACACACCCATAAACCATCTACACAGCTAGCATACCATACCCTCCTGTTTATCAAATCGTGAGGAACAAGAGCTCATCACCACAACCCAAAATCTGAAATTCCCAAAATGTAAACCTAAATCCTACGCCTAGGGTTGTTCTTCGGCTCGAAAAAGCAACTTACCTGACCCGAGGATGTAACTGTGGTGGAATGTCAAAGTAGTAGCAGGTCATGGACGCCGGGGTTGCAGCCACGCTGCCGTCCTGCCGACATCGACTTGAGGAAGGCATGGCAGAGAAGAAGCATGAGCAGGAGTCCGAGAAGGGGTAGTAGTCTGAGAGAAGCCATCGATGCCAAGACTTGAGGAGGAGCAGGAGGAGCTCATGGCGAGGAAGGTCACGCGTGACGAGGAGTCGCTGGGGCGCAGGTGCCGAACTGGCGGCCGAACCCTAGACAGGGATAGGGTTCCAGGGGAGCGCGTAGGGGCGCATGCACAGATAGAGGCGGCGGGGATTAGGTGGAGAGCCTGGAGCGGAGCTTAGTCAGAGAGTGGCTACGGCTGATGCGGTTGGTGGCGGCCGGAGTGGCAGGCGGTGGCGCTGGCGGCGATGTAGTCATGCGAGAGGTAGGGGCGTGGCTATGTCGTGTGCGTGCGTGTGAGTGAGAGGTAGGAGGTGGGGTTGGGATGGGGTGGGGTTTGACCCCAGGCCCAACTGGGCCGGGTTGGTCTTAACCAGCCCACGGGCCAGAATAATTGTATAGTAAATAGAAAAAAAATATTGTAAAAGAAATAATAAACCAAATGTAAAATTACTAAAGTACCCCTGAAATTGTTTTAGCCCTAGAAAAATATAGGAAAATCCTAAAAATACAAATATCATATTGGAATGATCACAAAAATAATATCTACCTAAGAAAAATGTAACCTTGTTTGTTTGAGTAAAATAAAATGCAGATAAATATTAACACCATTAAAACCTAAGTGAAATTTCACAAAATAATGAAAAGACCTAAAAATAAATATATATCATTTTTGCATATGAAAATAAATCTACTATTATATAAAAATACTAACTTAATTGTTTTCAAATAAATCTTGAAGCAAAGATTTAAAGATATATAATCCTTTATGGAATTTTGTAAAGATTAAGATAACACATAAAATTGAATAAAATTCACTTCTAAGATCTTAAGTAAGTATGTTTTACTAGAAAAAAATACTAATTATAATATTCCAACACATTTTAAGGTTATTAAGAAATAAATCCTTATTTATTATTTAGATGGTAAATTCTTTAGCAACATTCTTAAATAAGAAATAATCATAATTTTATATAGAACCATAAATCTGGTACATTGAAATACTATTTCCAAAACCATAACTTAAGTCTATAATAATACTTAAAAGTAAAACTATAAACATTTAGCAAACTCACTTAAACTAAAAGTAAATGATTCTATACCTTCAAAAATGTTTTTTATAAGATTTAAAGTTTATTAATACTTTTAAACACATCACACCCTAGATTTAATTATGTTTATAGTTAACTTTTGTCTGTTCCAAATTAAGTCATAAGGTATCACAAATCCAAACTTATCAAACAAACGCAAATGACATCGATCACATTCTACTAACCATAATGATTGGTTAAACCTTAACAAAGAAACGTTCTCTTCAAAAGTTATTCGTTTTGCCACTTCAAACAACAATATCATAATAAGTTCTTCAACTCTTATCAACCTAAAACATGGACTTCCATAATAGATACATAATATCAAATAACCCTAAGCATGTTTTGTAATATTTACTTTATATCATACATGCTAGTGTTAAGTTCCTTGTATAGGTATTTTGATTTATAAAGTAAACTTATAAACAAACTAAATCTTACAGAAACCACCTAGGTTTAACTCATTCACCATATTGGGGTATTACTTTGGGGTTTTCCAAACTGCATTACATTACTTATGCATAACTGCATCTTGCTTCTTTAAACATTAGTCCTTACCGGACCAATGATGCTGTTTAAAGAATTTGGATCTTCTATTGTCTTGAAGACCGTGAGTGCATAATCCTGCAATCACAAAAGTCAAATTCACAACTTGCTCATGTCCTTTGATTATTTTCTATGCTTGTAACTCAACTGTGTCATCACCTACATTTCAAAAAGGTCGAAAACAGTATTTTCACAATTAACTAGAAATATTGGTTACTGATCCAGGGTGATCAGTTAATCTATCATAATTGGCAATGGAAACGCCATTGTATAGTAATGTATCATCTAGGACTTAACAACCAATGTCTCCAGTGATTCTAGCGCCGTATATTACGCGTCAACCATGAGATTTGGAATGGGACAGAGAAGTCAGCTGTATCTTCTCGCTTTCATATGGAGGCAAGATGACCTTATCGTGAGGCTGTTGATTTCTCATGGAGTTCCAGAGAATCCAGCACATGGGTGGGACCCCTTAGTTCGCCACGAGCTAGGTGCCTAGATTATCTGTGCATAGCTGTCTGGGTTGGAGTTCACCATAGTTGATGGTGCCGCCAGTCAGAGCTGCTTACAGAGTCTTCGGGAACTTACCATGGTTATAGCTTGCCCTAGTTGGAGGCTTAACGTACGTGTAGTCAGCCCCGGAGGATCGTGCAGACATATGGGGTCACGGAGAGGGCAGTACTGGCTTGGATCTTAGACTGGGCCCCACACCAAGGAAGTGTGGACGAGAATGCAACTCGGTTATGCAACAAAGCTAAGGTATCTTATGGGAAAAGTGACGTACCTCTACAGAGTGTAAGAATTGTGACATGTTACTCCTTGTTCTGGGAAGGAGCTATGAACGCGGCAGGAAAGGAACTCCATGAAGTTCTGGTCAACCTGTGAAGGCTGTCGGACATAGTTTTCAGAATAAAAGCAACCTTTGAAGAAATGTTTACGAAAACCTTCATTGCCTACGACCTATGGTCTAAGGCTATAGAGATATTGCATCATACACTCCTTTTTAGTGAACTTGCTGAGTACGCTCGTACTCAACCGTACCTTCTTAACCCTTGCTAGGTTCTAAGCCATTGAAGATGATGTCAGCATCAATTTCTGCTCAAGAAACCATCATCGGCAACTCAAGTTCTTCAATAAAGTCAATGAAGTCAACATATACATCAGCGGAAGTGAAGATAAAGTGTCGGTTTAAATAGGAGTAGATTCTCTAGCCATAAAACCTATTTCTGTAGAGCATTGCACTAGCAGCAATTGCAAGCCAGATGGTTTAGATATTAGTCCTTTTAGCCAGATCGTTCAAAATTATTATTTCTAGTTCTTCTTTGTAAGAAGTTCTTTCTCTCTCTTTAACCTAGAGTGTTCTCCGGATCTTTTGTAAAGAGTCGAGTTGTAATCTATAGTCATGTCTTGGACCTGCTGTGTTTCTATTGTACCACTCTTCGGGATGTAATACTAGTGAACGGTGTTTCATTGGTGTTATGTCAACGACTATAGTGTACTACATCATGTAGTTGTATGCTGGGTCACTATAGCCGAAGCCAGCGACCTACAAACTGTTTTTTACTTACCGATGGCACTATCAGTCATATACCCGAATTGAAGGGGTGAAAGGGTCCCCAAAAATTATAGGAACAGTGAGAAATGCTCCTTCCTTTATTATTAGTTACAAATATCTAGCATGCTCGGCCTTGCGTGCACCAGACAATCTTATCTGGGTCTAGATTACACCTAAGTCAAAAACACGTTATATATAAGTCTACGATAAATGCAGGGGCAGATTTACCCTCCGAACACCCTGGGTCCGTGCACTACAGGAACAAGACAAGGTGCCGACAACAAGGGTGTATGCCAGCGACAATTCATCGGGATCACCGCACAGACGACAAGCACTCTTCTTCTTATGAGTCTTCCTTTTAAATTTGATAGACTGTGATGTCTTATTCTTCCCATCAAACTTTTTTTGCCATCAGAATTGTTCTTGTTCTTGAAATTGTGGAACTAGAAGTTTTTTCTGTACCAAGTTGGCACTAGAACCTCTGTCAAGACCTCGAGCACATGTGTCTTTTTCTCTCGCCTTCTCTTTCACAACAAGAGTCCCAATAAAATCCGTGACGGAAAACTCTTACCTCTTGTCTTTCAAAGAAGTAGCAAAATTCCTGCATGAAGAGGGGAGTTTGAAAATTATGCCTCCAGCAACAACTTGTTCGGTAACTGAAGGAAATATGCCCTGAGAGGCAATAATAAAGTTGTTATTATATATTCCTTATACATGATAGATGTTTATTTTACATGCTAGAAATGTATTGATTCGGAAACATCAATACATGTGTGTTTAATAAAAAAAAGGGTTCCTAGTCATGCCTCTCTTATAGACTAGCTTGTTGATTAACAGGATGATCAAGGTTTCCTGATCATGGACATTGGATGTTGTTAATAACAAGGTCACACCATTGGTGGAATGATGTGATGAACATTCATCCGAAGTATAGCATTATGATCAAGTCATTATGTTTATATTGCTATAACATCATACGAAGTAATCTTTATCCTTAGACCATGAGATCATGTTAATTGCTAACACCGGAAGAGTATCTTGATAACATCAAACGTCACACCGTAACAGGGTGACTATAAAGATGGGTTCAGTACTACGAAGGTGTTATGTTGAGGCTCATGGATCAAGAGTGGAATTTGTCAATCCAGATGACGGATAGATATACTCTGGGCCCTCTCGGTGATATCACATTAAGATAGCTTGCAAGCAAGTGATGTGATCACTAGAATGTTATATCACGGGAACAAGAAAAGAGTGCATGTCGATAACGAGATCAAACTAGGTATGGAGATACCGATGATCGAATCTCGGACATGTAATATATCGAGAGACAAAGGGATTTAGTTACAAGCGTTAAGGTTCTCATGATCACAGGAGTCATCGTTGAATGTGTAGGAGTCAGTACGGATCTCCAGGTCTCGCTGCTGATTATTGATCGGAGAAGGGTCTCGATCATGTCTGCATTATTCGCGAACCGTAGGGTGGCACACTTAAGAGTTACCGGACACCATTTTGGAGCACATATGTTTCAGACGAAAGAATTGCAAAGCGCAGGAATTGTTTCAATAGAAACCGGAAATTGTTTCGGGTGAAATTGCAGAAGGTGGTTCTGCATGTGATATTGAAATATTGCAAGGGGCTATATGTGAATGTTTGTAATTTAAAGTAATTAACAAAATTCTGAATAAATTTAATAAAAAGAGTTCTATTAAATGAGAGAGCATTAAATTTGGAGAAATTTAATGCATTTAAAGTGGAGACTTTAAAAGGGAATGTGAAGAGGCATTTTAATGTGGAGGGGTTACCACCACATGAATGGGGGAGGTGAGGGGTCACCCCCCATGCGCCGGCCATGGAGAGAGGGGGCACCCCCCCTCCTCCTATAAAAGGCCACCCATTCCCTCCTTCATCCTCACACCTCCTTGTGAACGATCTCTCTCCCCCTCTAGAATTATTCCCCCATGGTCTCGGATTGGCGAGATACATGTTCCCGATGGCATTTCGTCTGGAAGGAGTTGCTGCTTCCGCTGGATCGCTGGAGCGAGGAGGTGGAGGTTGTCTGGTGGCTTGAACGTGTGTTCGAGTGCGGATGCGCTGCTGAGTTGCGGCGTTCGGACTTCCTCACGATCTTGAGATCGGCAAGTGGACGACTACATCAACCACGAGTTCCTACTCGTTAACAAAGCTCGTTGTCTACGAGGGTAAGTTCTCGTTGGATGTATGTCCACCGGTTGCTTTGTACCTAGTAGATAGATCTTGGCGTGTAGTTCACACCGTAGGAATTTTTTTGTTTTCTATGCTGCGGACCCAACAGTGGTATCAGAGCCTGATCTATGCGTAGGTGCTTAGCACGGGTACTACACATATGGTTGATATGTGGGCGATGATGATCATGTTATTGCATCTTCTATGTATTTTGTATATTGGTGGCATAGTGGGATGAAGCGGCCCGGACCAACCTTACATGTCATCGTACATGAGACCGGTTCCACGACTGACATGCAACTTGTTTTGCATAAGTGGCTGGCGGGTGTCTGTCTCTCCTACTATAGTCAATATCTGATTTACAATGAGTTGCTAATAACTTAGTTATCCTCGTTGTGGTTCATGTTCGTAGGTGAGAACGGTTTTATCTCCGAAAGCCCTAAGCCACGTAAAACTTGCAATTGATAAATTAGAGGCGTCTAGTTTAGATCATTGCTGGGCTAGTGTGTTGATATGGATTGTTGTAAGTAGATGTATGGTGGATACTCTTACAACACACTCAACGTGTAAGTTCCATAGACCTTGGCCTTACACACAAAGGAATGATAGAGATCATACCATGATGCAAGTGATAGAGATCAAATGCATGGACCATATCATCTCACTTTACACATTAGATGTTAGCATCTTATAGTGCTAGTTTGGCACGTTTGATAGCATTATAAGATGATCCATCATTTAGATATCAAGATAAAAATGTGTTCTTCCTTGAGTATGCACCGTTCTATGGATCGTGTTTCGAGACATCACGTGATGATCGGGTGTACTCGAATCTACGCTTTCATAGGAACGGGTGTAAGACAGTTTTACACACGCGAATACTAAGGTTCTTACTTGGCGAGCCTAGCATATACAGACATGGCCTCGGAACACGGACCAAAAGGTTAAGCATGAGTCATATGGTTGATATGATGCCCATATAGATGCTCGCCTTTGAAGCTATATCAACTCACATGATGATTGGACTTGGTATAGTGGATTTGGTTCATGTAATCACCAAAAGGACACAAGGGATGTCGTTTTTGAGTGGGAGTTCATTAGTAATTTGGATTAGTTGAAATCAATCTATCATAAACTTAGTCTAAATAAACTTTACAAATTCTATTGTAGATGGCACCACCTGCTTTTAATTTCAATGTGTTCATGGAGAAAGAGAAACTTGCTGCGAATGGTAGCAACTTCACCAACTGGGCTATGAATTTAAGGATTCTCCTCACTGCTGCACAAAAGCAATATGTGCTAGATGCGCCGCTAGGCCCCCCACCAGCTCCTGATGCCCCTGACGAGGAAAAGAATGTCTATATGACTCGTCAGGAGGACCACAACTTAGTTCATTGCGGCATACTGTATGGGCTAGAGCCAGAACTTCGAAAGCGTTTCGAAAATGGCAATGCCTTTGATACCATGAGGGAATTGAAAATGATTTTCGATACCCATGCTGCCGTAGAGAGTTATAATGCTATATAAAAGTTCTTTAGCTGCATGATGGAGGAAAACAGCTCCGTTAGTGAGCACGTACTCAAAATGTCTGGGTACGCCGATAAGCTTGTGTCCTTGGGAATAACGATTCCCATTGAATTAGGCATACATCATGTTCTCCAATCTCTGCCACCTAGCTACAAGAGCTTCGTGATGAACTATAATATGCAGGGCATGAAGAAGTCTCTTCCTGAGCTTCTGTCAATGCTTAAGACTGCAGAAGTGGAGATTAGGAAAGAACATCAAGTGTTGATGATCAATAGGACCACCGGTTTCAAGAAGGACAAGAAAGGCAAGCACAAGGGAAAGAAGGGTGGCAAGTCTGTTGCCACGCTTAAAAAGAAACCCCGGGCTGGCCCTAAATCTGACACCGAGTGCTACTATTGCAAGGGGACTGGCCATTGGAAGCGCAACTGCCCCAAGTATTTGGCGGACAAGAAGTCCAGCAAGGCAAACAAAGGTATATGTGATATACATGTTATTGATGTGTACTTGACTTGTACTCGTAGTAGCACCTGGGTATTTGATACCGGATCGGTTGCTAATATATGTAACTCGGTTCAGGGGCTACGGAACAAGCGACAACTAGCAAGGGATGAGGTCAGGATGCGGGTCGGCAATGGATCAAGAGTTGATGTGATCGCCGTCGGGACGCTACCTCTCCATTTGCCATCGGGATTAGTTATAAACCTAAATAATTGTTATTTGGTGCCTGCACTGAGCATGAACATTGTATCTGGATCGTGTTTGATGCAAAGTGGTCATTCCTTTAAATCTGAAAACAATGGTTGTTCGATTTATAAGAATGATATCTTTTATGGTCATGCACCTATGTTGAATGGTTTATTTCTATTGGATCTCGATAGTAATATTACGCACATTCATAATTTTAATGCTAAAAAGATTAAACATGATGATGATATGTCTACATATATGTGGCACTGCCATCTAGGTCATATTGGCGTTAAACGCATGAAGAAACTCCATTCTGATGGACTTTTGGAATCACTTGATTTTGAATCATTTGATACATGCGAGCCATGCCTTATGGCAAGATGACTAGAACGCCGTTTTCCGGTTCAATGGAACAGGCGACAAATCTGTTGGAGATCATACATGCTGATGTGTGTGGACCAATGAGTGTGTCGGTGCGAGGTGGATATCGTTATTTTGTTACTTTCACAGATGATTTGAGTAGATACGGGTATATCTATTTGATGAAACACAAGTCTGAAACTTTTGAAAAGTTCAAGGAATTTCAGAATGAAGTGGAAAATCATCGTAATAGAAAGATCAAGTTTCTACGGTCTGACCGTGGAGGAGAGTATCTAAGTTACGAGTTTAGCACACACATGAAAGAGTGTGGAATAGTTTCACAACTCACGTCTGCCGGAACACCACAACGTAATGGTGTGTCGGAACATCGTAATCGTACCTTATTGGATATGGTTCGATCTATGATGTCTCTGACTGACTTACCTCTGTCATTTTGGGGTAATGCACTGGAAACAGCTGCATTCACTTTAAATCAGGCACCATCTAAATCCGTTGAAACGACACCGTATGAATTATGGTTTGGAAACAAACCTAAGCTGTCATTTCTTAAGGTTTGGGGATGCGATGTTTATGTGAAGAAACTTCAACCGGATAAACTCGAACCCAAAGCGGAAAAAATGCGTCTTCATAGGATACCCTAAGGAAACAATTGGGTATACCTTCTATCACAGATCCGAGGGCAAGGTTTTAGTTGCCAATAATGGATCCTTTCTTGAGAAGGAGTTTCTCGCGAAAGGTGTGAGTAGTCGGAAGGTAGAACTCGAAGAGGTTATTGAACATTCTCTTCATGGAATGGCGAGTGGCGCAGCACCGGAAGTTGTTTCGGAGTTGACTTCACCTGATGAAGAGAGAGCTAATAATAATGATTATGAAACTCCGAAAGAGGACACTACGGAACCTCGCAGGTCAAGCAGGACACGTGCAACTCCTGAACTGTACGGCAATCCTGTTGTGAATTTCATGGTTGATGAAATGGATGACCCTGCGACGTATGAAGAAGCGATGATGAGCCCAGATTCCAACAAATGGCTAGAAGCCATGAAATCCGAGATGGAATCCATGTACGAGAACCAAGTTTGGAACTTGGTGGACTTACCTCACGACCGAAAGGCCGTTGAGAATAAATGGATTTTCAAAAGGAAAACTGATGCTGATGGTAATGTGACCATCTATAAGGCTCGACTTGTCGCAAAGGGGTTTCAAAAAATTCAAGGAGTTGACTACGATGAGACATTCTCTCCCGTAGCGATGCTTAAATCGGTTAGGATTATGTTAGCAATTGCTGCATATTTCGATTATGAAATATGGCAGATGGATGTCAAAACTGCGTTCCTCAATGGTAAGATTGAAGAAGAGTTGTATATGATACAACCTAAGGGTTTTGTCAATCCTAAGGATGCTAATAAGGTGTGCAAACTTCAACGATCCATCTATGGACTGAAGCAAGCATCACGAAGTTGGAATCTCCGCTTTGATGAGGTGATCAAAGAGTTTGGATTTGTCCAAACTTATGGAGAGGCTTGTATTTACAAGAAAGTGAGTGGGAGCAATGTGGCATTTCTGATATTATATGTGGATGACATATTATTGATTGGAAATGATATAGATCTTTTAAACAATGTTAAAAGTTATCTAAACAGCAAATTTTCGATGAAAGACCTTGGTGAAGCGTCATATATATTAGGCATTAAAATCTATAGAGATAGATCAAGGCATCTAATTGGGATATCGCAGAGTACATACCTTGATAAGATATTAAAGAAGTTTAATATGGACGAAAGTAAGAAGGGGTTCTTACCTATGTTGCAAGGCAAGACATTGAGTAAGACTCAAAGTCCGGCTACGGCGAAAGAAAGAGAGATGATGGATAAGATCCCCTATGCCTCGGCCATAGGCTCTATTATGTATGCCATGATGTGTACAAGACCGGATGTGGCACATGCTATTAGTTTGACTAGTAGGTACCAATCTGATCCAGGTTCGGAACACTGGATAGCGTTAAAGAACATCCTCAAGTACTTTAGAAGAACTAAGGATATGTTTCTCATATACAGAGGTGAAGAAGAGCTAGTCGCTAAGTGTTATGTCGATGCTAGCTTTGACACCGATCCGGATGACTCTAAGTCTCAATCCGGATACGTATTTCTCTTGAACGGAGCAGCAGTTAGTTGGAGAAGTTCCAAACAACCTGTGGTGGCTGGATCAACAACGGAGGCGGAATATGTTGCTGCTTCAGAAGCGGTGCAGGAGGCAGTTTGGATGAAAGAGTTCATTACAGAACTAGGTGTGGTTCCCAGTGCGTTGGACCCGATGATGATCTATTGTGACAATAATGGAGCCATATCCAATGCAAAGGAACCAAGGTCTCACAAGAATTCCAAACATATTAAGCGCCGGTTTCACTCCATCTGCGAGCATGTCAAGGATGGAGATATAAAGATTTGTAAAGTACACACGAACCTAAATGTAGCAGATCCGTTGACTAAAGTTCTCCCTAGGGCAAAACATGATCAACACCAGAACTCCATGGGTGCTAGATTTATCACTATGTGAACTAGATTATTGTCTCTAGTGCAAGTGGGAGACTGAAGGAAATATGCCCTGAGAGGCAATGATAAAGTTGTTATTATATATTCCTTATACATGATAGATGTTTATTTTACATGCTAGAAATGTATTGATTCGGAAACATCAATACATGTGTGTTTAATAAACAAAAAGGGTTCCTAGTCATGCCTCTCTTATAGACTAGCTTGTTGATTAACAGGATGATCAAGGTTTCCTGATCATGGACATTGGATGTTGTTAATAACAAGGTCACACCATTGGTGGAATGATGTGATGAACATTCATCCGAAGTATAGCATTACGATCAAGTCATTATGTTTATATTGCTATAACATCATACGAAGTAATCTTTATCCTTAGACCATGAGATCATGTTAATTGCTAACACCGGAAGAGTATCTTGATAACATCAAACGTCACACCGTAACAGGGTGACTATAAAGATGGGTTCAGTACTACGAAGGTGTTATGTTGAGGCTCATGGATCAAGAGTGGAATTTGTCAATCCAGATGACAGATAGATATACTATGGGCCCTCTCGATGATATCACATTAGGATAGCTTGCAAGCAAGTGATGTGATCACTAGAATGTTATATCACGGGAACGAGAAAAGAGTGCATGTCGGTAACGAGATCAAACTAGGTATGGAGATACCGATGATCGAATCTCGGACATGTAATATATCGAGAGACAAAGGGATTTAGTTACAAGCGTTAAAGGTTCTCACGATTACAGGAGTCATCGTTGAAAGTATAGGAGTCAGTACGGATCTCCATGTCCCGCTGCTGATTATTGATCGAAGAAGGGTCTCGATCATGTCTGCATTATTCGCGAACCGTAGGGTGGGACACTTAAGAGTTACCGGACACCATTTTGGAGCACATATGTTTCAGACGAAAGAATTGCAAAGCGCAGGAATTGTTTCAATAGAAACCGGAAATTGTTTCGAGTGAAATTGCAGAAGGTGGTTCTGCATGTGATATTGAAATATTGCAAGGGGCTATATGTGAATGTTTGTTAATTAAAGTAATTAACAAAATTATGAATAAATTTAATAAAAAGAGTTTTATTAAATGAGAGAGCACTAAATTTGGAGAAATTTAATGCATTTAAAGTGGAGACTTTAAAAGGGAATGTGAAGAGACATTTTAATGTGGAGGGGTTACCACCACATGAATGGGGGAGGTGAGGGGTCACCCCCCATGCGCCGGCCATGGAGAGAGGGGGCACCCCCCCTCCTCCTATAAAAGGCCACCCATTCCCTCCTTCATCCTCACACCTCCTTGTGAAGGATCTCTCTCCCCCTCTAGAATTATTCCCCCATGGTCTCGGATTAGCGAGATACATGTTCTCGGTGGCATTTCGTCTGGAAGGAGTTGCTGCTTCCGCTGGATCGCTGGAGTGAGGAGGTGGAGGTTGTCCGGTGGCTTGAATGTGTGTGCGAGTGCGGATGCGCTGCTGAGTTGCGGCGCTCGGACTTCCTCACGATCTTGAGATCGGCAAGTGTACGACTACACCAACCACGAGTTCCTACTCGTTAACAAAGCTCGTTGTCTACGAGGGTAAGTTCTCGTTGGATGTATGTCCACCCGTTGCTTTGTACCTAGTAGATAGATCTTGGCGTGTAGTTCACACCGTAGATTTTTTTTGTTTTCTATGCTGCGGACCCAACAGTAACACACAAGTAAAGTGCTCGAGTTCCTTCGCAAATGATTGTATCTCGTGAGCCTGCTCAACCACGAAGCGGTCACCAACCATCTTATAATCATAGAATTGTTCTATGACATACCGTTCACTACCAGCATCAGAGAATCCAAATTTTCTCTCGAGCGCGTCCCACATGTCCTTGCCATTACTGAATGACATGTATGAATTGACAATATTGTCGCCAAGAACGCTGATCAAAGCAGCCTTGAAAAGGGTATCGGTTTTTTGATAGGCCTCTTCCTGAGCAGCATCGATCTCTCCCTCGGGTTTTCCTAGGGTGACGTTATAGCATCTCATAGTTTAAAACCAAAGAACTGCTCTCGTACACCATCTCTTGTAATTTACCCCCTCAAAGACAGGTGGTTCCATGGACGCAGAAAAACCACTTGGGTTAAATTTCCTACAAAACGGTGTAGGATCATAAGGTTTTTAGATTGTTGGAAATATGAGCAGTTTAACACAATATTTAATCCAAATAAACAGTAGAGAAAACATGACTAGAAATATAAGAATAGAAATAGTCATGTAATCTATGGGATAAATGGTAACTAGCAATTCAAAACAGATTGCTACGAATAACATAAGAAGTATGATCTGAACATAGATAAAGGTAACATATGGTCCAACAGAAGGACCAACGTTGATGTTGCGGTTGGCGTTGGAGTTGTCGTCGGCCATGTCATCGAAGAGGTGGACGATGTCGGGGAAGAAGTCGCCGTTTGGGAAGCAGTCGTTCGCGTCCATGATGAAGCCAGTAGTCGCGCGGAGCGCTCCCCAAAAACCTTATCGCCCTTCTCCGGTATAGGACTCGAAGCAACGGGGCTCCGGAGGCCTACTGTCCCAACTCGCGATGCACGCCGCAAGCCGGGATGGGGCAAACTTGGTCGCTTAGAGCTATGGAACTGAAGACAGTAGGTGAGTGTTGGTTTTTCTGAGAGGAGGTGCGATCTCTCTCTCTATTATAGGCACATGTCGAGGAGGTAAACATGCAACACAGGGATACGAAAAGAGTGATAGGAGGCAAAGCAGAAGCCTCAATTGAATTCGGATTAATAAGCCACTCACCCTCACTAAATTCATATTAAAAATCCACTAGTGTAGACTGTACACCTTTCATTCATGCGTGGCAAAATAAAACTTAGCTCGACGAGATTCCTGCAACCTGCAACCCGTGGCACGTGCGTGTTGCGTCGTGACGAGGAGGCGAGGCGAGGCGTGGCGAGGAGGAGGAGTCTAAACTTTTGTCCCATCACTTGCCTTGCAAAAATAGTCCAAGTGGGCCTCTAGGATTTTAGGAATTATTGGCATATGATAAATGGGCTGAGCCTATTTTTAGGCAAAATTCCAATAATCCCCCACCAGATTCTAAAGGCACACAAACTTTGCCTATGGTTTCAAAGCATTGTTTTATATACCGGCACTACAGTGGAGACTGTTAAGTTGAACTTCCACCTAGACTTCATGTTATACTAAATTGCAACTTGTACAATGAACTATGCCTTGAACTGCAAGTTTGCTGTGAATCTGGTTTCACATAAAGCATTGACCGATACTAGACAACCGCAGAACTTCCCCGCAGGTGGAGCTTATGCGTCATACTTCGTGGTCTTTCATGAGTTTATTAGAGATAATCCAACTCTCATATACTACGACGTTAATAGTCGGACTCATATATGTGTGTTCTTCAAAAGATATTCTGCAGGACAACATCTCTTCTTAAGAAATAAGCCACTTAGAACATATTGAGATAAAATCAGCATGTCGTGCATAATAGAAGAGTATTGCATCTTCATAGATTGGTATTATATAAAAGTAAGGATACTCTTCTCTCAGTTGACTAACAACTTGTCTCCCAATTCTACTTTACGGGATTTCTGATAACATAGATTGGGTTACCACTGTGGGAAAATTTAAATAATGGGTCTCATACCCATCTCCCTCGATGCATTATTTATCACATTACGTGATAGACCCTTTGTGAAGAAATCTGCCAAGTTTTTAGATGTTTGGATATAGTCCAACACAATAATTCTAGAATTTCTAATTTTTCTGATAGATTTCAGTCTCTTCTTCACATGTCTTGATGACTTCTCGTTAATCTTAGAACTATTTACTTTGAAAATCAAAGTTTGATTGTCACAATTCATAAGGATTGCGGGTATTGGTTTTTCAACCACAGGTAAATTTATCAAGAGTTCATGAAGCCACTCTTCTTCAACAATGGTTATGTCTAATGCTGTGAGTTCTGCTTTTATAGTTGATCTCGTTAAGATGGTCTACTTACAAGACTTTCAAGAAACAACGCCACCACCAAGTGTAAATATATATCCACTCATAGACTTTATCTCGTCAGCATAAGATATTCAATTTGAATCACTGTAACCCTCTAGTACCCTTGGATACCCGGTATAGCGAATGTCTTAGCTCGCAGTGCCTTTTAGATAGCGCATAACTCTCTCAAGAGCATGCCAGTGATTATCTTCCGGATTTGAAACAAATCGACTGAGTTTTCTTACAATAAAAGTGGTGTCAGGCCTCGTGGCGTTAGCTAAATATATAAGCAAGCCAATAAGTATCTCAGTTGATCTCTAGCATTTCCTTGATTCTTTTGAAGTAACACACTAGTATCATACGGTATAGGAGAAGACCTGCGGCCGCTATACCCGAAATGACTCAAGACCTTTTCCACACAGTGAGACTGAAGCAACATAATCCCACCATCATCATATCTCAATAGCCTGATGTTAAGGATAAGAAAATATCATTTTATAAAAGTGGATTTTTTTAAACGTATTTTTTTTGAAAAGGTGGTGAACATCTATCAAAAAATCATGAGAAAGCTTTCCGAAAATCATGAACCAAATTTTTAAAAAATAATAAACCTATTTTAACAAATTATAAACCATTCTCAAAAATCATGAACCAAATTCAAAAAAAAAATGAAGCAATTTCAAAAACCTTGAAGCAATATCATAAAAATCATAACCAACTTCCAAAATCATGAACAAATTTTTTGAAAACATAATTTTTTCAAACAATAAAAAGAAAAGAAAAAAAGAAAAGCGAAAGAAGGAAATAGAAAAACGAAAAACCAAAAAAAAACACGGCACCAGTGCCTAATGGGCAGGCCCGACAGCCGCTAGCGACGCACTAAGAGGCAATCAACATTTTCGTTCTGCGTCTGACTCCGAGGTATACCACGAGTAGGAAAAAAATCTTATGACATCATGGACAGGACCCACCTCATGTATAATGGCTAGAAAAAAGCTACTTCCTCCTTGACCCATATTAGTTGACTTGGATTTATCTAGATTCGATTGTATCTAGTACTAAAAGATATCTAGATACATCAGAATCTACAAATTCGAGTCAAATAAGTGTTCTATTTATTTCAGCAATAATTGTGAGGAAGTGGTGCAAGAAGCTGTACGGTTGAAACTTAACATCCAGAGAGAACAATTTGAGGATAAATATCTAGGCCTGCCGACCCCGGAAGGCAGGATGAGCCAGGGTAAGTTTCAAAACTTACAAGCTAGGCTGAGTAAACGAATCATGCTATGGGGTGATTTATCCCAAGGAGGCAAGGAGGTTATGATTAAGGCGATTGCTCAAGCTCTGCCAACATATATTATGGGGGTGTTTAAGCTTCCGGTATGTGATGATTTGACATGATTAATTCGGAACTTCTGGTGGGGTGCTGATCGGGGGAAAAGAAAAACTCATTGGATGAGTTGGGAGCACATGGTGCAGCCAAAGAATGAAGGAGGTATTGGATTTCGTGATATGCGAATTTTCAATCAGGCCTTACTAGCGCGTCAAGCTTGGCGCTTAATTGATAGACCTGACAGTCTTTGTGCACGTGTGCTCAAGACAAAATATTACCCTCAAGGCAACATAGTAGATACGGTGTTCACTAGAAATCCTTCATCAACGTGGACAACTATCTCATATGGGCTTGACCTAAAGAGAGGCTTAATCTAGAGAATTGGTAATGGTGAATCGGTACGTATATGGAGAGACAATTGGATTCCCCGTGAGTACATACTTAAGACCTTTGGTCAACGAGGGCGTTCGAGGCTTAACCGTGTCTCTAGTCTGTTGGAGGCAAATGGCGTATGGAAAGAACATCTAGTCAGGAGGTACTTTTCACTTATTGTGCATCAATTATATTACGTATCAAGACCTCTCCGAGTGGTGGCATTGACTTTTTGGCATGGCGACCGGAAAGTACTAGGGTATTCACGGTGAAGAGTGCTTACAAGTTGGGTCTATCCCTTGTGCAGCAAACTCAAGGAGGGGAGTCTACAAGCAGTGCACCAATGGGTGATAAGGCGGTCTGGAAATTAATTTGGAAAAGCAAGGTACCGGAGAAGGTTCGGATATTCGCTTGGAGGGCAGTACACGAAGCTCTTTCTACAGAGGAGAACAAGCGGAGGAGACATATGCATGTTACTGGGATGTGTCTTGTGTGTGGTCAGGAACAAGAAGACACAGCACATATATTGTTCTGCTGCCCACATGCAGTAACACTCTGGCAGGCTATGCAAGAGGTGTGGTCAATTCCGAGAACTGATCTGTTCTGGGGACCAAGGGAGATGTGGTTAGAAGATTTCTTACTATCTCTATCAAAAGATGAGTTTGACAAAGTACTTATGATCATTTGGAGAATATGGTTTATTGTTCGCAACGAGATTACCCATGGATAACCCATGCTGGCTGTAGAGGGTTCGAGGGGGTTCCTGTGCAGCTATTTAACTTCGCTTATCAATATCAGGAATTTCCCAACAGAGGATATTTTGAAAGGCAAACACCCATTATGCCCAGCTGTGCTGGTGGAGAGGGATGGGAGTGCAGCCAGTGACCAAACGGTGATCAAAACGGACCCATGGACGAGGCCTCCAATGGGCTTTGTTAAACTTAATGTTGATGGTTCGTATGTTCAGCGGGATGGCTCGGCAGGTGCAGGGATGATCCTCCGTCGTCACGATGGGTCCATTATTTTTTCATCTTGTAGAGATCTTCGTGCGTGTGCTTCACCTTTGGAGGCAGAGTTACGTGCCTTCATGGAAGGAGTTTCTCTAGCAATGGAGTGGTCTCGGGAGCCTATCTTGATTGCGACGGACTGCACGGAAATTATTCGAATGGTTAGCAGCAAGGAGCGGGATATGTCTGAGCTAGGACATCTTGTTGTGGAAGCAAAAAGCCTCATAAATTCTGATAGAATTGCTGAAATTTCCAAGATCCCTCGTTCACGGAATAAGGCTAGTCATGAGTTGGCTAGTTTTGGTAGATTGAATAGCCATACGGCTGTATGGTTAGGGTCTGGGCCAGAATCTATTCTGGGTGCCCTTTTAAGGAGAGAATTGCACATAGCACCAACCTTTCGTGCTGTTGTTGCAGAGAACACAAAAACAAAACAGAAGTTGCTGCTGACCCAACTTGTTCTCTAATCCATTGCACCCAGCCCAAATCGAGTATATGGTATCTTAAGAACGTATCTGACAAGTTGGACTGTATTTTTATACCGTATACCACAATTACACAGTAAAGTAAGAAAAATATAGTAAATTAAAAGAATGGGCAGCATAGTGGTAGAAAATATATACTCTATATATATTTGCATACGTTTCAAACAAAGCTAGTATAAAAGAAGGGACTGGGACACACATACAAAAGCAGGGCCAAACAAGCTTCTATTTTCAGCCTAATTCAAGTCATTTAAGCCAGCGCAAAACATATAATTCAATCTAATACAGGCCGCTGGAACATACATGCATACAAGAGCTACTACAGGACTACATGCTCTACCTCTTGCATTTCTTCCTCTTGGCGTTGCCCATCACGACCTGCTGTGAAGTAGCCATACAACCTAGAGGTTGGGGAGCCAGGTTGATGTTGTCTTGGTTGTCGTGGTGGTGGTGCGGCTGTTGGAGGTTGTCGCTGTGGTGGTGGAGCTGCTGCAGGATGTTGTCGTGGTGGTGGAGCTGCTGTTGAAGGTTGTCGATGTGGTGGTGGTGCGGCTGTTGGAGGTTGTCGCTGTGGTGGTGGAGCTGCTGCAGGATGTTGTCGTGGTGGTGGAGCTGCTGTTGAAGGTTGTCGATGTGGTGGTGGAGCTGCTGCAGGCTGTCGTGGTGGTGGCATAGCTGTTGTTGGAGGTTGTCGATGTGGTGGTGGAGCTGCTGCAGGATGCTGTCATGGTGGTAGAGCTGATGTAGGTGTTGTAGGATGGTGCCGTGATGTAGGGGCAGCCGCAGCGGGAGTTGGCGCTGTAGGACTGGCATCGGGCCGAGTTCGATTGCTCTGAAACAACAAAACAATGTGGTGATCTTCAACATAATGCAATGCAACAGAGAAAATGAGATAATGTTTGTTAAAAAGAGAGAATTACCTTATGTCCTGCCTTTCTAATTGCGAGGTGAGGTTTCAGAGGTTGGATACACGTGGTGTCCTTTTAGCTTACAGTTTGAGCAAGTAATGGTAACAATTTTGCCACTTCCATCTTGACCTTCGCTTGCACTTGGCCTTCTCTTTTTCTTTTTCTTTTTCCTCCCAGGTTTTGTTGCAAAGTGAGGAGGTTCTATGTCTACCGTGTCTGTTCTAACCCAGTCATGTGGTCCTGGTACGGGATATATCATTGGCCTGTAGGTAGCTTCATACATTGGTTTCTTGAAGAAATCGCTAATATGATCTTCTGGGTACTCTCTCGCCATATAAATAGCTGATATTGCATGTTTGCAGGGCACACCTGTCAAGTCCCATTTGAAGCAGCCACATGTTTTGTTGGGAAGATTCACAGCATATATATTTTTGGCACTCGTCTCCACTCGCCAAACGCCGTTTCCTGCATTGACTACTGTTGGATACCTAACCCATATCTTTTCTGTTTCTAGTCGTTCTACGTAGTGTGGTGTAATTTCCCATTGAGCAAGAGCAAGACCATCTCTTCTAACTTGAAATCTAGACATCACCTTGGTAAATATTTGTTCCAGCATAGTGACTATGGGTTTGTCCCGTTGTTCTAAGATGAAGCTATTGAATATCTCGCTAAGATTGTTCACAACTAGGTCTGTCTTACATGTTGTATCCATAGCATGGCGTGCCCAGTGCTTTGTTGGAATTTTACTAAGCCATGTCCATGCACCTATACTCTCTTCCTTAAGTTTCTTCATTGTAGCCATATGGTTAGAGTATGAGAAGGCATAAGCGGCAGCATCTACAATCTTTTTAAGGTCATCTCCCCTAAACCCAGCTAGTTTGAAATTAGCAAGGATGTGTCTAAGACAAAAGCGATGCTCACATTCTGGAAAAATTTGGTTTACTGCATTCCATAGCCCCTTTTGGCGGTCCGACATGAAAGTAAATGGCCCATACTTACTTGTTCCACCACCTAGAGCAGAAGGCAACGCTCCAGTAGGGCTATGAAGGAGATGTGATCCTCCACTTAGATCTCCGTCGTCGCCGGCGCAGCACCTCCGCCGCTAGCACCGCCGCCGCCGCCATCGCCTTCATCATCAGGGCTCATCTCCCGCCGCCTCGAGTGGAGAAACCGGCTCTGTTTTCTGCCAAGTTCTCTTTTTCTGTCTGGCGTCAAAACAAGAGCGAGCCAAACATACGTATTTTTTTCCCAGCCGCCGCCTCTCCTAGCAAGCCGCCGCAACACCTCCTCCTCCTCCATAGATCGGTTCCCCCTCCTCCGGCCGGCTTTGCCGGGTCGCGAGGGGTGGGGAACCCGATCTATGAGTAGAGTTCGTAGTAAAAATAGTGTTTTCAGAAGATTAGATTAGGGTTTTGGTAGGCATCTTCGTGACGTCTATGTCAATGGAGATGTCATCGTTCGCAATAAGTGATCTTCGGCCCTCCCTTCGACGACGAGATCTTTCCGGCGTTAATGGTGGTGTTGTAAGATTGAAGTTCTATAGGTACGGTCTTTCAGATCTTGTTTCGCCAGATCGATCTTGGATTTTTTCTCATGGTTGCCGCGAGGAGGATTATCCTCGCAATATTTGTCCCGTCTGCTATGTCCTCGACAATGGAGATTCGTATTCTCGACTCCCCTGCGACGTCGACCCTGCTGTTCGGTTTCTTTTCCCTGGAATACTGGTGGTGGTACTCTTGCCGATATTGATGGATTACTCTAATGGCTGCACGCGTGCACGTAGCCTTGGCATTGCGGCTCAAAGTAAAATTATGGGAGAACCATTATTGGTATTTACAGGTCTATGGTTTGATATCTGTGTCATGTTTATTAGGCTGTCTTCAGACAACTACAAGATTGTGTCATCGAAGAAGAAGATTTTCAAGACCTTCGAGATTTACTCGTTTTCTTTTAGACTTTATTTTGTAATCGTGGAAGACAGTTTATATATCTCTGCCATGTACTATTCGTTACTATGAATATATGTGGTATTGATTGTAAAAAAAAAAGAGCAAGCCAAACATACGTACAGGAGACCGCCGGTTTGTGTCTCTACGCTTTGGATTTCTACGCTCGGCCCATATGTGTATACGTGTTAGGGCTTAAATTACCTGTTTGGGCTGGCTCCAACGAATTGAACCAAGACCTGGGGTGGGCTGCAACTTCCGTTTTATTTTTGTGCTCTCTGCAACAACAGCACGAAAGGTTGGTGCTATGTGCATTTCTCTCTTTTAAGGGATTGTAATGCCACTATTATTTAATTAATACAATCCTTTTACCCAGCAAAAGAAATAAAAAATAATATGGGTCAGAGAGAGTAATTAATAGACAAAAAAAAACTAGAAAACTGAATAGACGCACATGTGTGGTAGGATTTATTTCCCCACGAGTATGTCCTCGAGTGGGCTTGCTAGGACGGTACGGGCCTAGGCTGGCTTTGATGTTAGGTCTTCTAGTCAGCCCGTATTAATGTGAACGTGAAGCCCACGGGCCTTTGATGGACAAAATTGAGTGCTCTTGCTCAATAGGACTGCAATATATAGCCCAACCAGTCCATATATTCAGCCAGTTGCAGTGCGGCGGCAGGACCCTCGTCGAGTCGTCGGCTCGTCTCCCTCGTCGATCGCTGAATTGCCTCCTCGAACGCCGGCAGACTCCACCGGCGGGAAGATTGTGAGCGACTTCCTCTCTATCCACCCTCTGCTCTGCTCTGCGCGCGCCACCTTCTTCTCGCTTTTATTTTGCTTTTCAAACCATCGCCCTAGCCATGGTTACAATCTGCCCTATCATATGGTCTAGTCGTCATCAACTAGGATCGCGAGGGTTTCGGGGATCAATTGTGCTTATGGGAGTAGGTAGACATGGATGTTATAAAATAGTGATGTGATTTGCTAGATGACCGTTTCTGTTTATTTGTTTGCAATCTATTACTTCCTCTATTGTGTGAATCTAAACAAATCCGAGACATCCTTTTATGGATGAAGAGAGTAATAAATTGAAACTACGCTACATAAATCCATCGATTATTCAGCACAAGCAACAAGTGGGCAACTTAAACTGAATATTTGCCGATTACCTGCTGATAGCTGCTGTCCAGTGTCCACGGAGTCGCTGATTTGAAGAGAGCCGGGACCAGGATTGGTCGCTATGGCTATGATGCTGCCTCCTGCCTATGCCTTTCAGTGCCCTAGCGCTACTTGGTATATTTGTTAAGGCTGGTCATAGTATGGCTAACTTCAAGTACTAGTAACTAAGAGTCGAACCTACCACTTTTGTTTATGTGACAATGAGTTAATGAAAAAAAAGATAGATAGAGTAACTAACTATGTTACTATAACAACACACATATCAAGACAAAACGTGTCTACAATCTAATTGCATATTATCACAGATAAGTTATTTCATACTATGAAGGTAGTAATCTGAACTTGTAGCATATATATGTTACTAGTCCAAATTATTTTGCACTATGACTAGCCAAAGGGGTTTAATACATCCCTGCGTAATAAGATGTTTTAGCAAACTAACTTTGACTAAATTTGCTAAAACATCTTATATTAGTGAACGAAGGAATTAGTATGTTAGCATTGATACATGTACTAAATTATATCCACAATGTACAGATTAAATTATGTTAGTATGGTTGGAGTTTGAGAATTTCTTTCCATTATAAACGTCTCAGGATATCTGTAAATATTTTTGTTGTGTTTCGATAGAGGATTATTGATGTCATTTATTGAGGCGTGCGGCCCACCACACAAAACCATGAATTATCTCTTATCAAATCGCTCATCCTTAATAATCTTTATTCTTCCACCAGCAATTATCTAAAGCATAAACATGTGATCTTTTACCGATTCACTCATCTAGTCATTGGTTGTTTGCGGCTGATTTTTTAATTAATAGTGCACTGCCTTGTCTCTAGATGCTCGGACGCTTCTTCATCTCTTACCACCCTAATATTCCTTGTGTGTTGATCATATGAACTCAATATAATCATTTGTGTATCTCAACAAAAATTTCTAAAACATCATTAGTCTCGATTTATAAAGCCGTTAGACAAGTTAAATGTCGAGATGCCCTCATCAGAAATATTCGAGGAATGCATATATACATACATCGATCTATATTAAATTATGCATCTATCATTTTTGGAGCCCCTATCGTGTATGTAAGGTACTCCTCGGTCGTATAAAAGATGTCACGAATTTATCAAGATTCACATATATTGCGTCCAGACGCATGTGAAATTAGACAAATGTGATATTCTTTCTAGGACGGATGGAGTACTATAGTGTACTGCATAAAATTGATGAGTCATTTTTTTGTTCGAACCTTGTATGACTCGATTGGTTGTTTGATTTCTTTATTTCCATGATAAAATTGAATCGTGAATTATGCACCCTACTTGAACAATGGAGTAATTGTTTCATATCGAGTGCAAATATGAGATTAGTTTGCATAACCCCTTGTATTTTCTTGTTGATTAGTGGTAAATCTTGCGTGGTAGTATTAGACTTATGATTTTACCCTCGGATGATATTACCCACTAATCTGAAAGTGTCTTCCATATATATCATTCGGTTGTTTTCTTGTCTTCTACAAATCTACAAAATGTGTTGCTCTATCTATATTGAACATCTCTTGTAATATAAATTGCTATCTTATTTTTGGTCTAACTGTTGCCAGTTTACAAGAATCTGAATTACTGAACTACAACAGTTGTAATAAAGCCTTAAAATCTTGCTGGGTTTATCTCACTCGTGGCAGGTAGCAGGATGGCCACCACCAACGAGTTATCGATCAAGCTCCTGATTGACTCCAAGGCAGAGAAGGTCTACTTCGCCGAGGCCGGCAACGACGTGGTGGAGTTCCTCTCCAGCCTCCTCTCCCTGCCGCTGGGCACCGTCACCGACCTGCTCACCAAGGACCGCATGGTGGGCAGCGTCGGCAACGTGCTCGGCAGCATGCAGAAGCTGGACGCAAACTACAAGAGCAAGGGGCCGCAGCTGAGCCCCGCCGTCGGCCCCGCCACGCTCTCCCTCCTGCAGCAGCTGCTGGGCTCGCAGCAGCTGAGCAATGGCAGCGGCAAAAGCAGCAACGACAACGGCAGCAGCAACCACCTAGTACTGTACACGTGTAAAGGTAAAAAACAAACCTGCGCAGATTTCCTCTCGGCGGCCAGCGGCAGCGCCTGTCCCGGTTGCTCGTGCCCGATGAACAAGGCTACGAGGCAGGTGCTTGTCAATGCCGAGGGGGCCGGCTATACTGTCGGGGACGACCTCTCGGTGACTCCTTCGTCAGCCAACGTGGTGTCCGGCGTCATCACCCTGCTCATGCGGCATGGCGTAAAGGATCTCAAGGAGAGGACGGTCAAGATCGGGAAGGAAGAGGTACATAGTGTGGTTTAATTTGTTTTGAGTATATTTGATTTGATCAACCGGCGAGGGCCAGATGGTGATGTGGTTTAATGTAGGCGCTTGGGATACTGGCTGCATCCCTCAAGTCCAAGACAGTGCTGACGGATGTGTTCCTGCGGAAGATGTATGCTGGCTGCAAGAGGAAAGCTGCGGCACAATCCTCGGAGTCAGAGGAGGAGGAGGAGGAGGAGGAGGACGACGACGATGAGGAGGAGGAGGAAGAGGAGGAAGAAGAAAATGGCACGGATGGTGGCCTATCTAGCCCATCCGGCTCGTACAATTCATATAATAATTATAGCCCCTGATCACTTCCTCATCGATGGTAAGCGGCGGAGCGGGCATCAGCGACAAACCGGCAACACTGCAAGAGACTAACTCTTCTGCCACAATCCACATAAATTTTGCCTTTTGGGATGTTTTCTTCCCGTGGATGATAGATTGTAATCTGCCTTACTACATTCTGCCATGTGATCGATGGTTGATGTTTGTCCATGAAACTCCGTCTATTCACGTACGTAGTTCTTCTCATGGTCTAATTGGTGAAGTCGTGATCAGATAGCTATACATGCTTGCCTACTCGTTGCTAAAGCAGCACTAGCTTTATCTCGAGGGTAATAACGTTCTGGAGTTATGTCAATGCATAGCTCTACTTATAATGCAAGTTACACCATCTCGGCAGAAAATAATCAATCTCTATTGCCTGATGATTAGGCAACAAAAAGGTCTGCCATTGGGCCATGTAAGATGATTGATAAGTTGAAGATCAAAAGCACACCAGAACCTGTAAATTTTCTTGATTCTTGGTTATTCATTTTTTTTGTAGTATGCAAGAATCCGTTCGTAGAGCTCATATTTTCGATGCAGGGTGAAGCTATTACTGGCCAAAAAGAAGGTTCATATGACCAAATCTAGGCTCGTTGAGTTGATCACCAATTCACTAAATTCATAATATTGTTGCTCGCAGGTTCAGTCCAGTGAACCAAAGACCAATGCTTCAGAGCAACCAACTGAAACCACAACCACCACAAGAGTGAGAAATATACCATTAGAGTTGAAGAACTTGCACCGAAATACGGGGACGGCGCGAGACCAACAGGCTGGGCAGGAACTAAATAACCGCTGATACCAACCGGGTGAATGTAACATGCAAAGCAGCAAAAATGCATCATAAAGCGGTCAGCAAAAAACAGAAGAGAGCAGAAAGAAAGACAATGTAGTCAGAAAGAGCGTTGCTGACAACAACGTGTTAAGTAACAGTACCTGTTGTATCATCCACTGGGCGCTTACCCAACCCGATCTCCCGTCTCCGTGCAACCTTCTCCGCCGATAAAGAACCAACAGCAAGGTCGTCGGACAAATCATCAGGGAGGCCAGCAGCAAAATTGTCAGATGGATCAGGGCTGGAAGGCAAGACAGAAGGAGAGAAAGAATTGCCGACAAGCCGAGCAGATAGATCATCAGGAATCGAGGTCGAGATAGGAGCAGAGACAATGTCGTGCAAGTCGATGAACGAAAGCATGTCTAGCACGCCCGCGAGAACCGCGACAATGGCGACATGTCATGTCGGCATGGCGAGAAGGCACAACCGGATCAGTGCGGCGACCACAGCTAACAGACAGCTGGTGGACACCTGGAGTAGCACTGGCAAGAGGCGCACCGGAAATGGCGGTCTCGTCTTTGGAAACACAACACCGACACGTCTCCGCTGCTCTGCAATCATCTCTCACCATGTGTCTGCATTAGCAACTGACTTTGACTAAGGATAGTACAAAAATATATTATGCATGATAGTATATCCACAAAAGTGAATGGATAAACACCGCGTGCTACAATATAGAGTTCTTAGAATTGATTATATACTTGCAATTTAGTAGTTAATACACATAGATCTATAGCATTTGAAGCTAATCAAAATCACTATCCTACAAAAAAATTTGACCGCTAAAATCCATATTGCATTTCTCCACTAGAAATTTTAGTTCAAAGGTTCAATACATCTTATCTACGGATCAAAAAATTCTAGTTTGAGAAATTTATCACATAATCATGAAAATTCTTTGAAAAGGGGTAAACATCCTAGATCAGATCAACAATGCATGGACTTACCTGCCTCAGCAAAATGGAGTAGGAGGCTCAAAGGTCAGGAGCGAGTGTAATACATCTTGATGTTCAGCTATGCCGATAGGTTGCAACTGGATGGCCGTGGTGAAAAGCACCTGGCTACCTGCAGCCAAAGCAAGAACAACGCGTTGCAGCGATACCTTGAAGAAACAAATTATTGAACACGTGGCTCTGAAAGTTTATAGAAACATTGTACATTTTTTATATAATAATGTGGTGAACATCAACCTGTAATAAGTAACCTTAAATGAGTTGATCATCCCTAATAGAAACTCATCTTGGGATGTCATCTCTTGAGCACATAGTCACAACTATGTGCCTAATGACCAGAATTGCGAACCAGGCACCGCAACATAAGGTAATCGAGATGGAACTGTTATGTGATTAGGGAGAGGTACCTAGCATGGAGGGGAGATCAAATACTATGGGCATATGAATGGACGCAGTGGCAGAGCTACGTGAAGGCCAAACTGGGCCACAACCCACCCAGGATTTTGGCCAATTAAAAACTAACTACTAGTTATCAAGCCCAACTCACTAGAGCTTCCACGAGTCATCACGTTCCTCTGCCTCACATGAGTACAGGAGCGACCTTGCGTTCTTTCTAGACATACAAGAAGCCACGGGAGGCCATGAGCACTAGGTTAGTAAAGGAGATATGTCCTAGAGGCAAATAATAAAAATGTTTATTGTCATATCTCATTAGTTCATAATAGTTTTATATCACGCTATAACTATATCAAGTGGAAACATTGATACATGTGTGGTATATAAACAAACCCATATCCCTAGTAGCCTCTATTCAACTAGTTCATTGGGCAGCTAATGATCAAGGTTTCATGATCATGGTGCTATAGAAGCAAACTGACAATGAAGTCATATCATCTGGAATGATGTGATAGACATTTCCCACCAACGATTGTTGCAACACGATCATGTCACACAGTTCAAAGTTGCAATTGTTAGAAAAGGAGTGTCCTAATCCTTCGACCATGAGATCATATTAATCACTGTTACCGGAGGATTGCTTTGACATCATCAACCGTCATTTCCGTAACTGGGTGACTATAAAGGTGCATGTCGGGTATCCGAAGGAGCATGTAGACTCCTATGAATAAAGATCGGTGTTTGTTCTCCTGTGTGACGGGAAGATACACCGGACCCACTCGGTGAATTACATCCATAAGTTGTGCAACGTATCACTAGTTCACGGGGATGGAATTTCATGAGAACGAGTAAAACAATACTTGTTGGAAATGAGATTGAACAAGGTATCATGATACCGATGATCAGATCTCAGACAAGTCTTGTATCACGTAACAAAGGTAATTGGACACATATCGTTTAAGGTTCGACACGATGGAGATTCATGGAGTGCATAGGGGTCAACATGGGCAACCCGGTCCTGCTGTTGATCATCGATAGAGATCATGTCTATGATATTCCAGAACCGTAGGGAAACACATTTAAGGGCGATATGACGCTTGCAGATCATCCTGTGCGATGGAATCACAGAAGAGAGAAAAATCAGAATCGTTCCAAAGAGATCCAAAGCAGTTCAGAGAAAGAAGGAAAGGAAAAGGCCGAAAGGAGTTTTGGATAAATGGCAATTTATAATATGCATTTATTATATGCTAATTGTGAATAACTTATACTAAATAAATATTTAAGTTGAAATTTATAAAGCGACTTTCTCATTAGGCCAAACCCCAGAGGGAATTGACCTAAGAGAAAACCGTGGGCAAAAAGGTAGAAAACAACCACTATTGTGCTGCATTGAATCAGCCCACACGGGCGGCAGATAGTGCACGCCGTGCGGGGTAGCGAGCAGCCACCAGCCGCTGCCTGCTCAAACTCGGCCCACGTGGGGGCGTGGGGGAGCAAGGCGGGCTAGCGAGTGTGGCTGGCTAACGGGCCGCGAGCGTGTGCCCAGCCCACCCGGGTGGAGGCGCTGGCGCTGGGCGCCGTGGTTGCTGGGCCACCGGGGCTGCACTGACCCACCCGGGAGCCACCTAGCCGCCGCGCAGGCGCGCGCTGGGCCTCAGGAGCCGACACGTCTCCCTGGCTGCCCAGGCCGCTGCAAGCTGATGCGCCGAGCTGGGCCTTGGCCAGGGTGGCCTAGCTGGCTATCCCATTGGCCCAGCCAGCCAGCACCTAGTTTTTGCCTATTTCTTTCTTATTTTTAGTCCCAAATGGGGCACCTAAAGGGGAGGGCGCACCTCCCTTCCCCTATATAAAGGGATGCCCATGGGTGAGATAAAAAAATAAGATATTCTCTAAGGATTTTTTCCTTAGAGAAAATCCCCTGCTCTCTCTAGTTGCCTCTGCCGTGGCACGGTTCCAAGAAAGGACTATACGCACAAAGTCAACGCATCTGCGACACGCTGTTGTGCTATAGGGATTCCGCCAGGATGTTTACTTCCGCAACCTCGGCAGGGATAAGAAGTTCGTGAGTCGTTGCATTGCACCGTATGCATGTGATCCATCGGGGAATGTGCACTTGTGGCGACCGGCCATCATACAAGGACCTGGACAAGGGGTGACAAGCAAGGAGCTTCATGGCCTTGAGGTTGGACGGGTATGAGTACATCATCCATGCCCCTGCATGAGCGTAACACTCTCTCGGTTTTCAAGGGTACATTACCATTGTCATCCTCCATTACTGCATTACTTTTAGATAGATCTTTGAGCATTCAGGGCATTCCGCGTAGTAATTTTTTTGTTATCTGCCACGGAAAACCTACAGCGGTATCAGAGCCTGATCTATGGTTAGTATGCTAGTATAGATAGACACGTGCAAAGTGTGGGAATAGATACCCTAGTTGTTACCTTCCCACGTGTATTTGTCTATATCGCGGTACTAAGAGATGAAGCAGCTCGAACCGACCTTGCACGTAATCCTACGCAAGATTGGTTCCACGCTCGACATATGGCTTGTACCATATAAGTGGCTAGCAGGTGTCTATCTCTCTTAGAGTAGTTGATATAAAATCTACAATGGAAGGCCCCGAAAGGGGTGTAGTAGAGACAACTATTGTATCCGTGTTGTGATTGGAAGTTCGTAGGTAGAAACGTTCTAGTGCGAAAGCCTAAACAATCACGTAAAATCTGCAATAGATAGAGTAGAGGCTTTGTGATGTGATATGGTTGAAATCGTGAAAAGGTAAGATAGTTTACTTTTCCTATTACCAAGTCGTGTAGTAGTAGTCATCACGAAGATGAACGACAAGACCGGTGACGTCGTAGACTTGGCGCCAAACCGGAGCACCTGATGGAGATCATGGAGCGCGGAAACAACCATGTCACGTCACATTTGATTAGATATGATTTAATCTTTTGTGTGCATCTTGTTTGAGTGCAAGTATTAAGATACCCAACGGTAGCATTTAAATAGGATGATCCCTAATTAATACCAACATAGTGTTCTCCCATTAGTGTGCACCACCAAGAAAGTTCTCCGTTACGAGGCACGTCATGACGATCGGGTGTCATACATATCTGCATTCGCATACGGTGGGTGCAAGCCATGTATGCACAGCAGATACAATATGCTTGGATTGGCGAGCCTAGCATGTACAAGCATGGCCTTGGAACACGGTGATTGAAAGATCAAGCACGAGTCACATGGATGATATGATCGACGGATATAGTCCACCCTGGCAGCCGCATTAAAGGTCATGACGATCAGGGATGATGTGGTGTAAAGGGTGATGAGTGCATATTTACATCATGTTTTATATTATTATTTTGCATTGTAGATGTAGGATCTTGGTATTTTACAGCGCCCGCGCGCACATTTTATGTCTGTTTTCACCAGGATCAGGACATATGATGGATCCAATGGATACAATCCTTGGAGCAGTTGTACTATGGAGAAAAGGTGTCAAAAACAACGTAAATCACTTATTTGGAGAATATTAATAATAGCAAAAGAAAACCAGAAGCGAACAAGGGGGCAGAAGGTCCAATGATCAACTATACGACCGGAGCAAATATTCCGGCCGTATAGCTCTGGCCGTATAGTTGGCGTTGCCTCCGCCTCGTCAAATAGTTTCATCCTGTGCAATTGGTTCAGAGAGACGACATACAGAACACCCAAAAATCGCAGAAACCTCACCTCCGGAAGGCACCTGGAGGGGAAACTCATCCGCCGGGGGATCCATCTTCGCCTTGCACAGATCCGCGAGGCTAAGGCATCGAACTTAATCATCCACCGCTGCATTGCCACCATTTTTATCCATCCCATCTACATAGATCTTGTTGTAATTCTCGTACTCGTTGTGGATTTATACAAGTACTATTTATCTATGATTGTTTCCATTACCATTTCCATGATGTTGATTGCCTCCATGTCTGAGTAGATCTCTAGTTCTTTGGGAGATGGAGAAACACTAGTATGAGATTAAAATAAGATAAATTCTGTTATGATATTCATCGCTGTGACCATGTGTTAGATTTTCTACATCTTGATGTTGAGAGAAGTCGACCTCTCAATATTTTCCTCTCATTGGGACTTGATGGAGGGAACTACTAGTTGATAGACAGAGGCGTGCTAGCACTTACAGTGACTATAAAGCTGTTGGCACCCCTTACGTATCAAATTGGAAAACCGAGGAAACTCACGGAACACTATCCATGCCATGGGATACGTCCTACAGGATTATGTCCTTTAATAGCGCAGTAACTCGATTGATGTCGATTGCTGACTGATGTGGTTATGAGGATGATGTGAGCAGCGGTTGCTGCCTAATTCTCTAAATACGGAGTTCCTCCCACACATACATAGTTGAGAATATTCATAATGATAATCTTTATCTTAGATTCTTATAATACTAGTGGTGTATCCACTACTCCCTGAGAATGCTTTTTCCCTACTGTAGTTCCAATCTCTTTTACATACGCGATACTAAATTTCTGTATTAAGTTATTTGCTTTACTTTATTATTGCTCTTATACCTAAAACTCCAAAACACCTTTTTACACAATACTCACATTTTATCTTGTCACTTAGAACTTTATCTAGCATTTCTATCGTAATATTTATTTCAAGAGTCATTAGACTTCAGACTCCTGCTCCCTGTGGGATTGATATCTTTATTTCGAAACTAGCTACAAATGATCTGCGCACTTGCAGTCATCAAAGGGGTCGTGTAATCACTAAACTATCTTTAGGGATGATAGTCTAAGTGTGAGCTTGTTTGTTAATAAGATTACAAATTTGAAATCCATATTATGAACTTTGTCTAAGTCCATTATGCAAATGTCTTGTAGATTATGGCCATTCCCTTAGTTCAGGACATCCTCGGTCCACTAATGAATGGGGAGAAACTTAACTTAGATGGGTTGAATTTCATCAACTATTACCAACACCTAAATAGGATCCTCATAGAAAACCATATCCTCTATATCCTTTGTGAACCCCTAGAAGATTTCCCTGATGAATCTAACGGTAGAGAAGATGCGACTCTTCGTGACCGCCGTGACACCTTCACCAAGGTCGAACCCAAAAGCTGGGATCGTCGTCAACAGAAAGTGTATATGTGGTATAAAAGTAATAAACTTTTCCATGAAACGCTTATGCAGGTTTCAAGTATTGGATACTTAATATTGTTTTGTTGAAAACGGGACCATCTCCATTAGAGTTACAGAATGGAACGAGGCACTGATGGCGTGATGACGGCAAACAAGCTAGTTGATGGCCGACGACACTCCTTCCCTCGAAGTTTATCATTAGTATTTGTAGATTTGAATAAAAAAATTGCAATCAAGTTTGTGAAACTTATAGTGTGTCTTGCTTATTGCAAGACGATTATTCATATTAATAAGAAACAATTTAGTTGTTCTGTTTTTATGAATAATTTCTTTTATGATTCACATTGGGATTATAAACAAGTATTATAGTCTTTATCAGTATGATAAAAGGACGTTTATGAAAATTGCCAAAAGATATTCAAGTTTAAATATTTTATATAACACTATTATTTAAGTCATTGTGGTTACTGCATGTTTTTCATGTTTATAAAAATCGGGGTCATAGATATTTGATCTAGAGACTGCAAAACCATGCCTCTTTGGGTAGAATGACTAAAAATCCGCATTCTGGTAAAACGGTGATATGCGAAGAATTGTTGAATTTTATACATATGATGTCTTGTATTTTCAACAAATAGTGGAAATCATTGTTTTTGGTGAGTTTAAGTAAATATGTGTATTTACTTAATGAAACACAAGTTTGATACTATTTGAATTGTTCAAATGATTTCAAAATGAAGTGGATATAAGATTAACTAGAATTCAAAATCCGTGTGATTTGATCAACATGATTATGAATTCAAGTTAATAGCAAATTGGCATATAAGGGACTTGTGAAAACAGTTTCACGAATTATGGTGATTGGACTAATCAAATAGTATTGATATGTATAATACATCACAATCATAGTGTATAAGATACATATGGTCCAAATGATCTTCAGATGGATTAACAATAGGAATTAGAGTTTAGAGATTGAATTAGTAAACACTCAAAAGTATTAGGAACATCGAAAGACTCGTGGAAACAGCACCATATGAGATATGGCAAGCTCGAGTTTCTGTAGATTTCAATAGTTCGAGAACATTGCAAATAGTATATCTTTGTTGTACATTCTTAGTGAGACTATGAATGCAAATCCCAAACTAATACTCGAAGAAGACAAAGTTTGTATTGTCTCAGCGAAGTACTTCTTTGAGAAATTGTTTTCTTATAGAAGTGTTAGTGGAAGGTAATAAGTGTAAGCTGAAGTTTCAGCTGATACTTTATAAAAGTAGGATTCAAGAATTTGTTCTGCCATTTGCAGAATTTCATTATTGATTCACTCGTCCTATTATTGGAATAAGACATACCTACGAACTACAAAGAACAATTAATGGACCCAAGTACAAGAAAGGACTTAGATTCATGAAATTGGCAAAGGACTGATCAAAACTACAAAGTTTTCAAAAGTTTTAAGAAAAGGTTGTAACTAGTACAACACGTAGTTTTGACCAATCTAGAATTGCCAATTCTTGTAGCACAAAATTCTCGATTTGATATAAGGTCAAAGAATTTTGGATTTGCCAGGATTATCGAGAAAAGTCTGCAAGTTGAGTGGGAGCTAAGAAGTTTTCCAAATAGAATATGTGGAAGACATATTTGAGTGGGAGATAAGTGATATCCTAGAATATCAAATATTAATGAAATATTTGAGTGGGAGCGTGACAATGTTCTTGAATATGTAATTGGCATATTTGCGAATATTGTGTTTGGTATTAGGAATGATTAGATCATTAGATGGATGAAATTTAACATATATTAAATATAGTGGATCTATGTGATTAGATTAGGGTGTTTAACGAACATTAAATGTCAAAATGCTTGGAGAATTTTGAAAGTACTCAGAAGGACATGGTTCAGATTGTAAAAGTAGTTTAGAATGGAAAACATGCAAAGAATAAAAGATTCTAAATTGTGAAACTAGGAGTAGCATATGAGTAAAGACTCGGTATTTACGACATTGGTTAAAACCGAGAAAAAGGAGGCACTACATCAACTATGCCTTGGCCATAGTTTTCAAGGTAAAACCCATGTTGTTTATACTTGACATAATGTGACCCATGTTCTTAGTTGTAAATAGCAAAATATTCTAGAGTGACTTCTGAGTCAATCACTGAATCAGGGTTAAGTTTGAACGCAGTGAAAGCGTGGCTGGACGTCAAAGTGAAAGTATTGCACTTTGATTAAAATTGACATAGATATAGAAGTATTAGAACACTTTAGTGTTAGCAAGTATAATTTTTGATTGAAGAAAGTTCGACTTTCGACTAAGTGTGTTTATAGTTATACATGACATCTTGAAAGTTCTATTGATTGATAGATTGTCATTGTATATACTAGAAAATAGAAGTCTCACTTTGTCACCAAAATGCTATAACACATTATATGATAATGGTGTGAATGTCAAAACAATTGACATAATGATTTGCAAAATAATACCTTATGAATCTGGTGAAACAGATTTAGGACAGGAAGTCTTCCATGAGAAAGCATGATCAATAAACACATATGAGATATGGTTTATGATTAGTAGCAATGCAACTAGATTATTTGTACTCTAGTGCAAGCGGGAGACTAAAGGATATATGCCCTAGAGGCAAATAATAAAAGGGTTTTATTGTCATATCTCATTAGTTCATAATAGTTTTATATCACACTATAACTGTATCAAGTGGAAACATTGATACATGTGTGGTATATAAAGAAACCAAGGTCCCTAGTAGCCTCTATTCAACTAGTTCATTGGGCAGCTAATGATCAAGGTTTCATGATCATGGTGCTATAGAAGCAAACTGACAATGAAGTCATATCATCTGGAATGATGTGATGGACATTTCCCACCAACGATTGTTGCAACACGATCATGTCACACAGTTCACGGTTGCAATTGTTAGAAAAGGAGTGTCCTAATCCTTAGACCGTGAGATCATATTAATCACTGTTACCAGAGGATTGCTTTGACATCAGCAACCGTCATTTCCGTAACTGGGTGACTATAAAGGTGCATGTCGGGTATCCGAAGGAGCATGTAGAGTCCTATGCATCAAATATCGGGATTTGTTCTCCTGTGTGACAGGAAGATACATTGGGCCCACTCGATGAATTACATCCATAAGTTGCGAAACGTATGGCTAGGTCATGGGGATGGAATTTCATGAGAACGAGTAAAACAGTACTTGTTGGAAACGATATTGAACAAGGTGTCATGATACCGATGATCAGATCTGGGACGAGTCTTCTATCACGTAACAAAGGGACTTGGACACATATCGTTTATGGTTCGACACGATGGAGATTCGAAGAGTGCATATGGGTCAACATGGGCATCCTAGTTCTGTTGTTGATCATATGATCTCTATCGTTCCAGAGTGATCTGAAGTTGTTTGGAGAAAGAAGGAGAGGAAAAGGCCGAAAGGAGTTTTGGATAAATAGAAATTTATAATATGCATTTATTATATGTTAACTGTGAATTAACTTATACTAATATTTAAGCTGAAATTTATAAAGAGACTTTCTCATTAGGCCAAATCCCTGGAGGGAATTGACCTAAGAGGAAACTGATGACCCACAAGTATATGGGGGTGTATCGCAGTATTTTCGAGGGAAGTGAAACCCAATTTATTGATTCGACACAAGGGGAGCCAAAGAATATTTATAAGCCTTAACAACTGAGTTGTCAATTCAGCTACACCTGGAAACAATCTTGCTCACATCAGTTTATCAGTAGCAACAGTTTTGTAGTAGGAATAGCAAAGTAACAGCAGTAATAAAGTAAAGACAACAGTAACAATAGCAGTAAACAGTAGGATTCGAGTGCGGTAGGCATAGGGATGGATGGACGGGCGTTGCATGGACAAGACAATTTACATAGCAATCAGAACATAGGGAAATTGCAGATAAATAAGATAAAGCATCCAAGTACTAGATAATCCTAGGCATGTGTTTCATATATAGTCATACGTGCTCGCAATGAGAACTTGCACAACATCTTTTGTCCTGTCAGCCCGTTTGTAGCGGGGCCTCAAGGGAACTACTGGCAATTAAGGTGCTCCTTTTAATAGAGCACCGGAGCAAAGCATTAACACTCTGTGAACACCTGTGATCCTCACATCAAAGCCATTCCCTCCGGTTATCCCGATTTCTGTCACTTCGGGGCCATTGGTTCCAGACAACAACGTGTGTATACAACTTGCAGGTAAGACCATAAACAATACTATCATAATGAATCAATAACATGTTCAGATCTGAAATCATGGCACTCGGGCCCTAGTGACAAGCATTAAGCATAACTAGTCGCAACAAAGTCATAAAGCACTAATAGAAGATACTAGGCACCATGTCCTAACAATCCGATGCCATTACATGAACGATCTCATCCAATCCCTACCATCCCCATAGCCTATAGCGGGGGATTACTCATAGATGGGGGAAACATGGATGGTCGATGGAAAAGCGATGATGATGATGATGATGGCGATGGTCTCCTCCAATTCCCCGTCCCGGCAGGGTGCCAGAACGGAGTTTCTGGTGCTGTTTCGTGGAATCTAGTGGTGACGGTGGAGCGGAACTCCTTCTGGAAAAAAGTCGACCCCCCCTGAGGTTTTAGGTCAGAAGACAACTTATAGGCGAAGAGAGAGACCGAGGGGGAGTCTGGGGTGGCCAGACCACCCCCTGGCGCGGCCTAGGCTAGCCCGCGCGGCCAGGTGGTGTGGCCTGGGCCCAGCCCCCCTCCGTCTCGTATTCTGGCTCCGGGAGTCTTCTGGTGAAATAGGATTTTTGGCATATTTTCCGAAATTTTTCTTGATAGTTGATTTTCTGCACAAAAAGTAGACACCAAGGCAATTCTACTAAAAACAGCGCCAGTCCGCGTTAGTTGCATCCAAATCACACAATTTTAGAGGAGAAACAATAGCAAAAGTGTCCGGGAAAGTAGATACGTTTTGGACATATCAACTCCCCCCAAGCTTAGCTTATTGCTTGTCCTCAAGCAATTCAGTTGAAAACTGAGTGCGATAAAAGAACTTTCACGAACAAATTTGCTTCATATGATGTATATATTCTCAGCATGTGATCAACTACTTAGACAATTCATAATAAGGAGTATGCAACTAAGTTTACTTAATAGGCATTGCAAGCTATGAAGAGATTCCAACTCAAAAATAATAAGTAGCATGAAACATAAACATAAGCAACATTACAATGCTCATAACAAGGTATGATAGAGTGGTATCTCGCTTGCCTTTGATTGTGAATGCAAAGGCACCTCTGAAGTTCAGGTGAAGACTAGAAGTAAAGATATCAAAGATACAAGCATCAAAATCATAACACAGATAATCAAGTTTTGAGACAAGCACATTATACTAAGAATGACAACTATGCTCTCAAGAAAGTGCTCATAGAATATGTGGAGACTCAACAAGTAAAAGAAAAGGATTTAAATAATTTGAAAAGCTTCCAAATGCTGAAAGTATGGTACTCATTAGCTTTGAGCTCTCATTGCCCCTATCATAAGCATATTTAATGTGGTTAAGGTGAAAGTGAGGTCTAATTTGAGTTATATGCTTGACAGACTATAGACTGAAAATCCCATGTCCCTTGAGTACGAGGGCCGCTCCTCATGCTACTCAACTTTAGTTACCGATAAGTGATGACCCACAAGTATATGGGGTGTATCGCAGTATTTTCGAGGGAAGTGAAACCCAATTTATTGATTTGACACAAGGGGAGCCAAAGAATACTTATCAGTCTTAACAACTGAGTTGTCAATTCAGCTGCACCTGGAAACAATCTTGCTCACAGCAGTTTATCAGTAGCAACAGTTTTGTAGTAGGAATAGTAAAGTAACGGCAGTAGCAAAATAAAGACAGTAGTAACAAAAGCAGTAAACAGTGGGATTCGAGTGCGGTAGGCATAGGGATGGATGGACGGGCGTTGCATGGACAAGACAATTCACATAGCAATCAGAACATAGGGCAATTGCAGATAAATAAGGTAAAGCATCCAAGTACTAGACAATCCTAGGCATGTGTTCCATATATAGTTATACGTGCTCGCAATGAGAACTTGCACAACATCTTTTGTCCTGCCAGCCCGTTTGCAGCGGGGCCTCTAGAGAACTACTGGCAATTAAGGTGCTCCTTTTAATAGAGCACCGGAGCAAAGCATTAACACTCCGTGAACACATGTGATCCTCACATCAAAGCCTTTCCCTTCCGGCTACCCCGATTTCTGTCACTTCGGGACCATAGGTTCCAGACAACAACGTGTGTACACAACTTGTAGATAAGACCAGAAACAATACTATCATAATGAATCAATAATAAGTTCAGATCTGAAATCATGGCACTCGGGCCCTAGTGACAAGCATTAAGCACAACAAAGTTGCAACAAAGTCATAAAGCACTAATAGAGATACTAGGCACTATGCCCTAACAATCTGATGCCATTACATGAACGATCTCATCCAATCCCTACCATTCCCATAGCCTACAGCGGGGGATTACTCACTCATAGATGGAAGAAACATGGATGGTCGATGAAGATGATGGTGGGGATCGATGGAGATGGCTCCGGGGGCACTTCCCCGTCCCGGCAGGGTGCTGAAACAGAGACTTTCTGTCCCCCGAATCTCCCCTTCGGTGGCGGCGGCGCTGCAGAACTTTTCATGGAAAAACGTTGAACCCCCCGAAGTTTTTAGGTCAGAAGGCTTCTTATAGGCGAAGAGGGAGACCGATGGGGTGCTTGGGGCCACCACACTAGGCCCTGGCGCGGCCAGGCCCATCCCACGCCTGGGGGGGGGGCAGCCCTTGGCCCTCCTCCGTCTCGTATTCTGGCTCCTGGAGTCTTCTGGAAAAATAGGCACTTTGGCTTTTGTCCCGTCCAATTCCGAGAATATTCATTTTCTGACTTTCCTGGAACCAAAAACAGCAGAAAGCAGGCAGCTGGCACTGTGGCTCTTGTTAATAGGTTATTCCAAGAAATCATATGAAAAGTACTCCAAAGTGTGGACAAAACACAAGAAGGTGGATAAAACCAAGCATGGAGCATCAAAAATTATAGATACATTTGCAATGTATCAGTAAGTTCTTATCATTGTAAATACGTACGTATCATAGAGAACCGCCAACGGGGTACCCCTTGCCCGATGATATGAAAGAATCCCCATATCAAAATGACAAGGCAAGCAGACAATGAGTATCTCAGCAATCTTCTTATTTACCATGGGAAAATGGTGCTTTTTCTCTCTTTCATCTTTTCATAAATCTCTTTTTTTTCTTTTTCTCAATAGCTAGCTCTCTTTTGTTATAAGAAGAATGCTTCATAGATATCATTATGGTTATGCTGCAGGTTTCCACCATGATGGCATGGATTAGACCAGTGGCCTAGGCGTTTCTCTAACACACATACATAAATCCATGGACTTACAAGCTCCCCTTTTATTTCACACCGACGACATTCGCAAACAAAAGAGCAAGGTATCAACTGGGTATATATTTACAAGTGTTGAAAGCGTTCCCCTGACAGCATGGTTCTGCTAATCCCCAGCCTATAATTTGCAAGCATATAACTTTCATGGACAGTCACAATGGTTCAGGTTTATTAAGTGCAGAAAATAAAGTGTGCCATCAAGTTCGTGAGAGCTTTACTAACTAACTTTCTCATAACAAGCAAACATTTTATTCGGAAGAAAACAAGGCATATTGAATATGCACGAAAATAGCAAATGATGCTAATAGGTAGGTATGGTGGACACTTTGGCAATATTTGGTTTTAGGGACTTGGAAACATGAGTAAAATACTCAGTGAAAGTGAAGGCTAGCAATAGTAAGAGAGCGACAAACGAGTGAGCGATAGCTATCATAATCATGCTTGCAACAAAACAGGACTAATCATGGCATGAAAGTGATTCAAGATCCTCAAGGCAAAATAATTCATCGAGGCTTAACTGATTATTTCAGTCATATGCATGCGTGAGCATGTGCCAAGTCAATTCAAATGAAGCATTCAGAGGAGGATACCACTATGTCATACCAAGTTCTGAATAGAGTAATGCAAGCAAACATTCATAAGACAAGCTACAAACTATTAGCAAGCTGGAACTAATCATACGAAAGCAAAAACTACTAAGCATCCAAAGATAACATACACCCTACACGAACGGACTAAGCATGCCCACAATGATAAGTATATGTACAAAAATGAAAACAAATAGAGTTCGTTACCAGCCTCTTACCACACCTCAAGTTGTCATTAATCCTCATTATTGCTCTTCACTTGTGTGGCTTGAATAATAATATGAAACCAATATCCACTGAGGACTGCTGAACCCTGTAGCAAACTCACAAAACCAAAGAAGAACGACAAATATTTTTGTTGTTTTCGAGTTTTTTTAAATAAGAACCAAAAAGGGAAAACAAGCGAAGCAAAATCTTTTTGGGTTTTTCGAATAGTTCAAACAAGGCAAAAAGGGAAAAGCAAACCAAGGCAAAAAGAAGAAGTAGCAAACCAAAGAGAAACAACAGATATATTTTTGGTCTTTTTGTGTTTTAGAAAGCAAAAGCAAAGAAAGAACGAAAACTAAAAGGAGAACGAAACATGAATATACAAAGTACCGACGCAACATGATAAGGAGATGAGTGGGATGCCGGCGTACCTTCCCCCAAGCTTAGGCTTTTGGCCTAAGTAGGTGTCAATCCCAAGCTGGCCAGGATGAGGTGTCACCGTGGTATGACGAGGAGGTACCCTCTTCCTGGTGCGAGCTCGAGTACGTCCCTCCGTAGTGCATGGGGTAATCGTAATAGGGTACATCCTCCTGATGCTGCTCGTGGAAACCCAGCAAGCGGAGCTGCTCGTCTTCCTCCTCCTTGGAGCGCGACCACGGTCTCCTGTGAACACTAAACAAAGAAGACTGTGGCAAGGGGATCTCCCTCTCATCCCCGTCAGTAAACAACATCCTATATACTAGACTGTCCAAATCAGAATCAGCAGTGACAAAGTGATGAGTTTTCATAGCAACAAGGTCAAGCCTTTGTGGTACCAATACAGTATCATTGGGGTCCACTGAAAGTCCTAATGCATTGACCATACACGAGGCAATGATGCCCCCATAGATAGGCCCCCTAGCAGCTAGGCGGCAAGCAATAAGCGATCCAAGGTTGTACCGAGTATCATTGTTAAGCGCAAAAGCAAGGAAGGCTAAATGATAGTTGGAGATATTAATTGTGTTCTCCCTACCAAGTACGCTAGTAACAAAATAATATGCAAAGTATCTAAGAGCAGGGAGTTGGATGTTTCTTATCTTTCCGCGTTGTGCCACACGGTCATCATCATTGGTCACCCCTCAGTAAAGCTCCAGCAAATCAGCGGGTCGCCCTTGAATTTTCTTCACAGTCCCTGTCATGCTTACACCTACAATACTGCAAAATCTTTCCAATGGCATGGTAAAGGGTAGATTATAAATTTTTAAAGAGACAGTTGACTGATAGGGCGTGTTAGTAAACGCGAAGCTCTCAACAAAGGTTTTGGTGAGCATAGCGTATTGCTCACTCTCATCTTGCATATATGAGGTCAAACCAACCCTCTCAATCAGTAGCAAGAAATCATCAAGAATCCCTGCAGCTTGTAAGAAAGTAAAACAAGGAAAGGTAGATGGGTGAGCATCCCCATCATCCCTTTCATTACCAATACGAGTTGCAATGAGATCTTTGTTGTATGATGGCCTAAACTGAGAGGCTGATCTTGAGGGCCTCGACCTCCTAGGTGCATCCCTCTCAAATATCTCTCCAAAGGTATGGTTGTTCATGCTTGATATTCTGAAATTTAAACACCTATTAAACAAGTGATTGCAAAGTGAATATAATAAAGGATACTACTCATAGGGACTTGTAAGAGGCCTAAACATGCATCAAAACTATATCTCTAAGCATCAAACAAGCTTACAAGCTCTCATAACCTGTCACCTATAGCAGCAAAATACTCAAGATATAATCCACTAAACACAAATCTACTTGGACAAGGGGAGGAGTCACATACCAGAGAACAAGTGCTCCAAATTTCAGCAACAAAGATGGGCTGAGCAAGGAGATTGAAAAAATCGAGAGCAAGCACAGCAAGAACGTGATTTTGAGCAATGAACTGGAGCTTACTCGGGAGAGAGAAGAAAGTGGCAGGTGAGAGAGTTAGTGGAGCCAGGGGTGGCCCACACCATGGCATGGCACCACCCAGGGCAGGCCGCGCCACCAGGTGGTGTGCCTGCCTGGTGGGTCCCCCTGGTACCTTCCAGGCACTCTTCTGCCCCTTTTTTCATGCAAAAATTTAATATGAATTTTCTGGAATTTTTCGAGACACTTTATTTTGGGCATTTTTTAGGTATAGAAAAATGATTTTCTGACAGACAGATTTTTTTTGGAAATGATGCAATGACAAAACAAGGCTAGAACTATAGGAGTTCTAAGACACTCTAACATGCAAGCAACTAACAACAAAAAGAAAACTAAACGAAAGCAGAAACTAAACTGGATAGAATAAAATTAAACGAAGATAATCATGGTAAAAACATTGTTTTGTTCAATGAAATCCTTTTGTTAACAAGGTTGATCAGGTCCTGCTACCAAATCAATTTCATATGAGAAAAAACTTTGTATTTCACTAGTGATTATGTTACCTCAATTTTGATAGCAATGGTCCCAATCATAATATTTTCAAATATTTCTCTTGGTATGGGACAATATATTTCTCCAACTTGAATGCCCTCAACATGTTCAATTGAATTCAAACCATAAGTCCTTTCAATCTTCTTGGGGAAATAGACAGTATGTTCCTTGTCATTAACATTAAAGGTCACCTTTCCTTGATTACAATTAATAACAGCTCCTGCAGTATTAAGAAAAGGTCTTCCAAGAATAATAGACATATTATCATCTTCAGGCATTTCAAGCACAACAAAATCAGTTAATATCAAGGAATTATGAGCCACTTGAACAGGTACATCCTCACATATACCAACAGGAATAGTGGTAGATTTATCAGCCATTTGCAAAGATATATCAGTTGGTATAAGTTTTTCAAGTTGAAGTCTCTTAAAGAGAGAAAAAGGCATAACACTAACTCCAGCTCCCAAATCACACAAAGCAGTTCTAACATAACTGTTCTTAATAGAGCAAGGGATAGTTGGAATCCCTGGGTCTCCAAGTTTCTTTAGAACCTTACCATTAAAGGAATAATTAGCAAGCAAAGTAGAGATTTCTTCATTAGGGATCTTCCTTTTATTCGAGACAATATCCTTCATATACTTTGAATAAGGAGGCAATTTAATAGCATCAGTCAAAGGAATTTGCAGGAATAAATGTTTCATCCACTCACAAAACTTATTACAGTGTTCATCTTCCTTTGACTTGTGTTTCTTATCAGGGAAAGGCATAGGTTTTTGGACCCAAGGCTCTCTTTCACTACCATGTTTCTTAGCAATAAAATCTTCTTTAGTGTATTTAGTATTCTTAGTTTGCTTCTCAGGTTCTTCTTCAACTTTTTCTTCATTAGGAACTTCATTTTCTTCATTACCACTTTCAGTTTTAGCATTAGAGATAGATATACTATTAGGATCTATAGCAGGTTCAGAGGGTTCTACAACAGTTTTATGTTTATTTTTTCCTTTTCTTACGAGTAGAGCCACTATTTTCAGCTTCTTGAGAATCCTGCTCAATTATTTTGGGATGCCCCTCAGGATATAGAGGATCATGGGTAGCAGCACCACTTCTAGTTCTAATTTCATAAGCATGTTTTTCTTTAGCAGCATTAACTAGCAAGTCTTTTTGCACTTTAATGAGTTGATCTATTTGAGTTTGAACCATTTGAAAGTGTTTAACAATCATTTTAACATCATTAGAGGTTCTTTCCACAATATCTTTCAACTCAACAATAGCTCTAGTGTTTTCCATTAGATGATTTTGCACCCTTTTATTAAAATTATCTTGCTTAACAATAAAGATATCGAATTCTTCTAAGCATTGATCAGGAGGTTTAGAGTAAGGGATATCACCTTCATCAAAGTGTTGGAGAGAGTGTACCTCAATAGTGGATGAGTAGGGGATAGGCTTACATAATTCTTCTATAGGAGGTAAATTCTTGACATCTGCACCTTTAATTCCCTTCTCCTTAAGACATTTCTTAGATTCCTTCATCACTTCATCATTTAATTCAATAACTCCCCTCTTCTTTGATGTTGGAATAGGCACTGGTATAGTAGGTTCAGGTACAATTACTTCAGGTATAGCTTGTTCAGGAGGAGTCCAATCTTCAATGTTCTTACTTATTTTAGCCATTAATTTCTCAGCTTCCTTAGGAGTCCTATTCCTAAAAACACAATCAGCACAACTATCTAGGTATGTCCTAGATTCTTCAGTTAGTCCATTATAAAATATATCAAGAAGCTCATTCTTAGGTAATGGACTTCCAGCCTGTGCATGAATCAAAGCACAAAACCTTGCCCAAGATTCGGGCAATATCTCTTTTTCTCCCTATTTAAAATCAAAAAGTTCCTGCAAAATAGCATGTCTAGCACTAGGAGGAAAATATTTCTGCAGGAAAGTACTAATCAAGCAATCAAGGCTATCAATAGATCTAGGAGGTAAATTACTAAACCAAGTTTTAACTTCTCCTTTCAGTGAAAAGGGGAAAATCTTAGCAACAAAGTAAGTACGCATCTTAATATCATCAGAAAACAAGCCACTCATGGTAGAAAGCTCATTCATATGTGCTACCACACTTTCATTCTTAGTCCCACAAAAAGGTTCTTTCTCAACAATAGCTATGTAAGATAGATCGAGAGAGAAATCATAATCTTCATCTATAATGTTTATGGGAGAAGCAGCAAACTTAGCAATAGGAGACAATTTGGGTCTAATAGTACACCTCTCAAGGAGACTCTTAGCAACGCTCCTATCATGGATGTTTTTTCATTCTTTAATAAATTCATCGGTCATCTCAACATAACCATCTTCAATAGCATAGCTCACTAGACTCAGGTGAACTAACATGTGTAGTAGTGTCTTCATTAGGAGTTTCAGTATTTCTAGCTATAGTTCTAGCAATCGTAGCATATAGGAAAGGAACTAATGAACCACTCTTATCAAGCACAGTAGAAGCAACATCATAAGCATTAGAAGTTTTAGATTCAGAAGTAGTAGGAGTGTGTGTAGCATGTGTATGTGGTGGTGTAACGAGCTTACTCATAACAGATGGTGAATCAAGAGCAACAGAGGTGTTCAGAACCGTACCTCTTCTTGTAGTGGATGGTAAAATAGGAACCTTGCCATCACGAGACTTACCCATGATGGATGGATAGCAGCGAACAATAGAGAATCCAAGTGAACTTAATAAACAAAGCTATGCTCCCCGGCAACGACGCCAGAAAATAGTCTTGATGACCCACAAGTATAGGGGGTGTATCACAGTATTTTCGAGGGAAGTGAAACCCAATTTATTGATTCGATACAAGGGGAGCCAAAGAATATTTATAAGCCTTAACAACTGAGTTGTCAATTCAGCTACACCTGGAAACAATCTTGCTCACAGCAGTTTATCAGTAGCAATAGTTTTGTAGTAGGAATAGCAAAGTAACAGCAGTAATAAAGTAAAGACAGCAGTAACAATAGCAGTAAACAGTAGGATTCGAGTGCTGTAGGCATAGGGATGGATGGACGGGCGTTGCATGGACAAGAAAATTTACATAGCAATCATAACATAGGGAAATTGCAGATAAATAAGATAAAGCATCCAAGTACAAGATAATCCTAGGCATGTGTTCCATATATAGTCATACGTGCTCGCAATGAGAACTTGCACAACATCTTTTGTCCTGCTAGCCTGTTTGTAGCGGGGCCTCAAGGGAACTACTGGCAATTAAGGTGCTCCTTTTAATAGAGCACCGGAGCAAAGCATTAACACTCCGTGAGCACATGTGATCCTCACATCAAAGCCATTCCCTCCGGTTATCCTGATTTCAGTCACTTCGGGGCCATTGGTTCCGGACAACAACGTGTGTATACAACTTGCAGGTAAGACCATAAACAATACTATCATAATGAATCAATAACATGTTCAGATCTGAAATCATGGCACTCGGGCCCTAGTGACAAGCATTAAGCATAACTAGTCGCAACAAAGTCATAAAGCACTAATAGAAGATACTAGGCACCATGCCCTAACAATCCGATGCCATTACATGAACGATCTCATCCAATCCCTACCATCCCCATAGCCTACAGCGGGGGATTACTCACTCATAGATGGGGGAAATATGGATGGTCGATGGAGAAGCGATGGTGATGATGATGGCGATGATCTCCTCCAATTCCCCGTCCCGGCAGGGTGCCGGAACGGAGTTTCTGGTGTTGTTTCGTGGAATCTAGTGGTGACGGCAGAGCGGAACTCCTTCTGGAAAAACGTCGACCCCCCTGAGTTTTTAGGTCAGAAGACAACTTATAGGCGAAGACAGAGACCGAGAGGGAGTCTGGGGCGGCCAGACCACCCCCTGGCGCGGCCTAGGCTAGCCCGCGCGGCCAGGTGGTGTGGCCTGGGCCCAGCCCCCCTCCATGTCGTATTCTGGCTCCGGGAGTCTTCTGGTGAAATAGGATTTTTGGCATATTTTCCGGAATTTTTCCTGATAGTTGATTTTCTGCATAAAAAGTAGACACCAAGGCAATTCTACTGAAAACAGCGTCAGTCCGTGTTAGTTGCATCCAAATCACACAAGTTTAGAGGAGAAACAATAGCAAAAGTGTTCGGAAAAGTAGATACGTTTTGGACGTATCAGAAACCGCAGGCAAAAAGGTAGAAAACAAACACTATTGTGATGCATTGAATCAACCCACGCATGCGGGTGCTAGAGCACGCCGCACGGGGCAACGAGCAGCCACCAGCTGCCACCGCTACAGCCTACTCAACTCCAGCCCACATTGGTGCGCGGGGGAGCAAGGCGGGCTAGCGAGAATGGCTAGCTAACGGGCCGCAGGCGAGTGGCCAGCCCACCCGGGCGGAGGCACTAGCGCTAGGCGCCGTGCTTGCTAGGCCGCTGGGGCTGCACTGGCCCACCCGGGAGAGAGCCTGGCCGCCGTGTTGGAGCGCGTTGGGCCACATGAGCCGGTCCGTCTGGCTAGCTGCCCAGGCCACTGCAAGCTGTTGCGCCGAGCTGGGCCTTGGCCGAGGTGGCCCACTCGGCTGCCCCATTGGCCCAGCTGGCCAACGCCTAGCTTTTGCCTATTTGTGGTAGCCCTCATAATCATCCCACAGACAGTGTGACATATGTGAGTTAATGATGGCAAAGGCCCACTTGGAAAACTTAATCACACTGAGCAGGCACAGGGGAATGCTTGCTAAAACACTTCTAACAAACTCCAACCTAGCAGGATGATTTAATAGTCTATCTCTCCACCCTGCAGCTTTCTTAAGAATTTTATCTACTATGGGCTGAAGATCCTCCTTTCTGAGCTTGGTATAATGTAGTGGAACTCCTAGATACTTTAAGGGAAACTTCCCTAGCCTACAACTTAAGGTTTGAGCGGCTGACTGGGCCACATCATCATCAACATTAATGGGAATAAGATCACATTTATGGAAATTGATGCGCATTCCAGACATTTGCTCAAAACAAGACAGCAACCACTTCAGATTAATAGAAGTTGCAGGATTATCATCTAAAAAGAGCAGGATATCATCTGCATACTACATATTGATCAACCTAGTTCGATTTAAGCTTTGCATGAGGCCAGTAATGTGACCCTGATCAGCAGCTTTAATAAGCATTTTTGTGAAAACATCAGCCACATAGTTGGAAAAAGGGGAGAAATGGGGTCACCCTATCTCACCCCACGCCCAGACACAAAAAACTCACTATTAGCATCATTGATACGAACACCAATAGATCCATAATCCAATAGTGATTTAAAAGTTCTGATACATTTTGGACTAAACCCCCTTTTACCCAACATTCCTAATAAGAATTCTCTATTAACCATATCATAAGCTTTTTCATAATCTAACTTAAAAATAAACCCAGACTATTTTTTCTGGACTACATCATGAATAATTTCATGTGCAGAGACCACACTTTCCAGTATATATCTACCCTTAATAAAGGCAGTTTGGTGTGGTGAGTTTAGGTTTTCACTCACCACCCCTAACCTATTGGTAGCACATTTAGAGAAATTCTTAAAGCTGCAATTAGTCAAAGCAATTGGTCTGAATTTCTATATATTTACAACATCGGGCTCTTTGGAATCAAAGTCAACAAAGAAAAATTCAACCTATAAAGATCAAGTTGACCATTATTCCAGTCATTCACCATGGACATTAAATCATGTTTGATTAAATCCCAGAAATGCTGATAAAACAGAAAAGGAAAACCATCTGGTCCAGGGGCCCCTTCAGCATAAGAGCCAAAGACAGCCACCCTGACCTCCTCGTCAGTGAAATCATTTTCAAGGAAAAGTTTTTGTTGTAAAGTTACTTTATTACTTGTATCCCAAAAATCATCAGTCAATTCAATGTTTGGCTTAGATTCAAAGCCAAACAATTTTCTATAATACTCAACAACAATATCCATCATACCTTTGTTGTCTTCCACAACACCACCGGGCCCTTCTAAAGCAACAATTAGCTTCTTCCTTCTACGCTGGTTAGCTACAGAATGAAAATAAGCAGTATTACGATCCCCTTCTAAAATATACCTCTCCCTAGATCTCTCTCTAGCTTTAATTTCCTATTTTCTCCAAATCTCAGTCAACTCATTTGAAATAGTTTTCATCCTTGTACTAGAGACAGGAGAAAGAGGTTGACTTTTAGCCAAGATATCTAATAAATCATACTCTGCTATAAGAACCTGTTTAGCTTTATGCTGACTAGCCTCTAGGTTAACACTCCACCCTTTTAGGGCCTTCCTAAGCTTCCTAATCTTAAATTGCCATCTATCCAGAGCCCTACCCAGGTGACAAGGGGCAGACCAAATCTCACCAAAACCAACTGATCAAACTCCCCCACTTCCAGCCACCATTTCTCAAACCTAAATTGCTTTATCTTTGGGTGCACAATAGCCCCAGTATCAACAATCAGAGGAGTATGATCACTCCCTACTCTGGGTTTTGCAACAACATTGCTACATGGGAATAGGGCATCCCAGCAAGTAGTTACAAAAACCCTATCAAGCAGAGCCATAATCATAACCTCCTGATTATTGGCCCAAGTAAACTTCCTACCCACATTTTTAATTTTCGTAAGACTAAACTTATTAATCCAGTCATTGAATAAATCTGCCCAATGCTGATTAATATTGCCAGTATTTTTCTCACAACTTTCTCTAATAAGGTTGAAATCTCCACCCACTAAAGTGGGACCATCCCAGGTTTGCAGGACATTATGGAGCTCATTAATAAAATCAAGTTTAAACTCTAAGTAAGATGACCCATATACAGATATAAACCTCCACATCACACCACCTTTTTTATTTTTAAGCAAAGTAGAAATAATATAAGTATGGATACCACAAGATACAATCTCAAACATGTCATCATTTATACCCACAAGGATACCCCAGCAGTATCTTTAGCAGGAAGCCAGTTGCAGGAATATTTTCCAAATGGATATAGCTGACTAAGCTGATAAGTAGTGAAATCCATCTTCTTAGTTTCAGAAAAGCTAATGATATCAGGGCATGTCTCTCTAATGAGGTCATGCACTCTGGTCAATTTATCATCAGGTCTGTTAAGACCTCTAGGATTCCAAATTAATGCAACTACCATGATCAAAATTCAGTATCTTTCTATTTTGTCTCTTAGAAGAAACCTCAATCCAAGATTCCTTTTCAGACTGAACTTCACTACTATGATCTCCAGTCCTCACACCCTGTTCACCATAATTGGTAGAGCAAGATCCTAACATATATCCACAGCAGTAATATCTATATTACCAGGCAAGAACATGTCAGGGTGATCACTATGGAAATTAACTAATCTACTAGTTTCAACAGCTTTAATAATGTTGATATTATTATCAACTTCCTCATCAAAGGACCCCAGTCCCAGCAGCCTTAGCTCTACTTAATAGTAAAATATTATCTAAAGCAACACATGAATTTTCAAAACCAGGGACTTTAGATTTACCTTTAGGTAATTCCAGATTTTGAGCCTTCTTAAGATCTTGAGCTTTCTCAGTAACAGTTTTGCCATCTCTAATAATTCTACTACTCATTCTAGTAGCCACCACAGGGCCCCACTTTTTCTTTTTGTCTTTGGCATCCACAGGTGCCAACTGGGTCAGCTCCCCCTGTTGAGGACTCACAATTCCTTCTTCAACCTCTCTCCCAGCTTGATCCAACCTCTCCAGCAAATGTACACCAATATTCTCTTATGGCTTATTAAAGTCAAAGCTTGGTATTGTAGTAGACCTCTCACTAGCAACCCCCCTAATTTTTTCCATCACAGAGCCCTCTAGAGATTTGCATCCACCAGCTGCAACTATCATAGTCCTACTCCCAATTCTACTATCAGGAGTTTTCTGCCTAGGCTCAGTACCCATTCCATTACCACCCTCTTTATTCTGTTTCAGATGGTCCTGGAAATCATATCCTAGTTCATTCGATTTATTGTTCTTATCAATATCATGCCCATCTTCATCTCCCCCAGAATTATTTTCACTCTCACCATTTTCAACCTCAAAGTATATCAGGTAGAAACCCTGCTCCATCTCAAATAGCTTGTTAGCAGGGATTTTTGCAATATCTCTTATAGCAACCTTCACCCTTATGTTCTTGTAGAAGGTTTTAAAGATTTCATGCCAATCTACATTGACAAGTACTCTAAGAGCAGAAGCAACTTGACAAATTACCTTCCAAGACATCCACTAAGGAGGGATGCCCTCAATTTTGAACCATACTTCCTGAAAGACCTCAAAAGGATCGTCCTCTCCATTCGAGTTCTCAAAGGAGACATTGACTCCTTTTTTCTTCAGATTGATAGAGGGATATTCTACCAAATCTCTGATCTTTTTAGAAGGGGGAAACCTTACTAAGAACCTATTAGCATATAGTTGTCTAATCTGCCAAACCCACTTAATTTTCCACATTTCAATAAAATTCTGCTCAAGCTCCTTCTCTTCTAATTCCCCCTCATTAACAACCACAACACCAACATTGTCCATATTAAGCCATTTAACTATAGTTGGCCCTTCAACATCAACATGAAAGAAACCAAGGCCTGGATTAGCACTCCCCTAGTATTGAGCCATGGGCAATACCTTGTACCATTCTGAGCAAGAATCCATATGGTGTCCTGCTTTACCACATATGAAACATAGCTTCTGCCTTGTACAGATCCCCACATAGTGTCCTGGATCCCCACAGTTAAAGCAAATCAAATTTCTATATTTTGGATCAAATCCAGAACTGATTTCTGCACCAGCACCACCACCTCCACTCCCAGAGTTGGCATGCTGCAGACTATTGCCTCCCTCATGACCAGTTCTAGCACTCCCACTTTTTTGCTGCTTCTTCCTAGCTTGAGATTGAACTGGTTGTTGTTGACTATTTCCATGTATCCCTACACTGCTTGTCTAGCTCTTGGATAGACCCTGTTGAACATTTTCAAACTGATTCGGCCTAGCCAAGCTCATCATCTGATTCTGCAACATAGCTTGCTGCGGGAAGAACTGCTGTCATGGACCCATTCGAAAATTGTACATCCCAAGGCGGCATCACAGGGAACATCTGCTGATTTTGAGGCATACCTTGAACAAAGTTCCCCGGCGACGGCAACCGCTGTCCAGAATTCTCAGACCCTCCCTGAGCACCATATGAAGTGGGCGAGGCAGCTACCTGGGGAGCACAGCCGCCGTTGCCATATCGGCCCTGGCCGACACCGTATCTACCCCCACCTCATGCACCTCCCTATATCTAAACATTATTATTTCCCCCGTTACAACCCATAACATGTTTATTAATAAAGTAGCATCTGGTCCATGTTGCCTGTTAGGTACTTCTGGATCTGCTCAGAGGAGACCTCTCTCCTTTCGTTCTCGCGGTACGGAAGTGCCAAACCTGTCGAGAACGGCTTGAGAACCCCCTTCACATACTATGGGATCCATGATAGCTCTAACCAATGGGCCCTGAGGGCGTACACATAAAGTAGGATTTGGATGATGAGGAAGGTGACCACCACGGCCACGAGTGCAAAGACATAGATGGAGGTGCGCAGCTTCCGGCAGCTCCCGGTGGTGTAGGCACCCATGACGCCTAGCAGCATGACCAAGATGCAGACGCGGACCACGATTCTGCGAATGCCTTGACTATACAACATCTTGTTCGCCAGAAGCTGAATGAGGGTGATGGACGCCATGAACCCAATAGCATTGCAGTAGAAGAATACATGGTACCTACTAGAGTAGTAATCGAGTAGGGCTGGGTCACCGGCATTGAGCCTTTTGTCCTCCTTGCTCTCTAGCCAGAACCCGCCTGGCAGATTCAGCCCGGTTTTGTATGTGAGGGTGGCGATGAGCATGGCGAGTTGCAACAAGAAGTTGCACTTCCTTTCAAGGAACTCCAGGAGATACTCATCCAAGTGGATCCTCAACACTGCCCCTGCAAGCTTCTTGTTCATCCATTGCATAGAATTTATCAACTTGTACCTTCCATGTTCCATGCATGGCACATTGGCGATGGAGTAGACAAAGAGGGCGACCGCTAGGGATAAAACGTAGATTGTTGCGGTGGCATCCCGGCAACTCCCGACGACGTAGGATCCCATGAGTCCAAACAGGTCGAGTATAATGACCGTGTGGAGCGCGGCCGTCCTAATGGATCCACGCGAGCTCAGCTCTGTTCTTTGGACAATGATGGTAACGAACAAAGATGCCACGAATGTTGCCGTATTGCAGTGGTAGAATGCCTTATACCTCTTCAGGTACATGTCCAGGAGAACCGGATTCCCTGGGATGTGACCTGGATGCCCTTTAGGCCAGACACCGCCCGACGTGCTCATCCCTGCCTGGTGGGTCACCGTCGTAGACAGCATGGCCAGCAGTAGCAGAAGCGACCGCGAGTCCTCGTCCTCCACCTTCTCTCCAGCATCTTCATTGTCGTTGTAGATGAGCGGCGACGTCGTTGCACCTGCATCTTCATTTTCTTCTTTCGGTGCATTAGCTATAGCATTGTCCGGTTCCAGCATCGCCTGCTTCACTTTCCTGTATGTAGATCCAATCCAAGTGACATTGCTTAGCTCACTCATGTAATAGGGAAAACGAGCAACATGCAAATTAATCAACATATATAGTGTGTGGTCTAGGATCGTGATTACGTGTTAGGCAAGTTGGCACGCGCCATCACGTGGCGGACGGCTACACGCCATTTCTTGAACGTGTCCATGGAAAACACGGCAATGACGACCTGCAGCACAACGTACAGGAGCACATCACCGAAGAGGCAGCCAACGTACATGGTCATGGTGACCCATCTGCTGCTCCCTGCGGCGAAGGCGGCGATGAGGCCGAGCAGCTCTACCAGGACGCATACCAGCAGCGCGTATGACCCGGCGAGGTGGCGGCTCAGCGACCTGCTCATGAGCAACATGATGATGGCCAAGGACGCGGTGAAGGAACAGGCGTTGGCGTAGAAGAAGGCATCGTAGCGGATCTTGTTGGGTCCGTCACGTAGCAGCGGGGCGTCGGCGCAGTGGTCATCCTTGGTCTTGCGCCAGAAGCCTCCCGGCGGTGCCAGCCCCGCGCCATATGTCAGCGGCGTGGCGAAGGTGGCAAGCAGCATGAGGAACTTTCGCCACTCCTCGTCGAGGTGGATATCCTTCGTGTTATATGTTGATCCAAATTCTATAAAGTAAAGGCCAACTTCTGATAGAGCGGAGCTTGCCTAAACAGAAGAAGGCCGTCCGCTGTAAGTGAATATATAAGAGGAGGGAAGGTTTGTCTCCTAATGAGCCTCCAAGGTTTAAGGCAAGGTTAGTAGCAAAAGGTTTCAGCCAGATTCCAGGTATTGACTATAATGATGTTTTCTCTTAGGTTGTGAAGCATAGTTCTATTCGTGCTTTCTTTGGTATTGTTGCTATGCATGATCTTGAGCTTGAGTAGCTAGATGTAAAGACTTCTTTTCTGCATGGTGAACTGGAGGAGGAGATTTACATGGATCAACCTGAAGGGTTCATAGTTCTTGGAAAAGAGGATTTTGTGTGCAAATTGAAGAGGTCGCTTTATGGTTTGAAGCAATCTCTAAGACAGTGGTACAAAATGTTTGATTCATTTATGATCTCACAAGGTTTTAAGAGGTCTCAGTTTGATAGTTGTGTTTACATAAAATTTGTTAATGGATCACCTATATACTTGCAGTTATATATTGATGATATGTTAATTGCTGCCAAGAGCATGAAAGAAATCACTACTTTGAAGGCACACCTAAGTAGTGAATTTGAGATGAAAGTTCTTGGTGCTGCTAAGAAAATCCTAGGTATGGAAATTAAATGGGATAGAAAATCTAGGTTGCTATTTCTTAGTCAGCAAAGTTACATTGAGAAAGTTTTTCAGTACTCCTGTTGCTCCTCACTTTAAATTGTCAGCATTGCAATGTCCTAGTTCTGATGAAGATATTAAGTACATGTCTCGAGTTCCTTATTCTAGTGCTGTTGGTTCCTTGATGTATGCCATGGTTTGTTCTTGCCCTGATCTATCGTATGCTATAAGTTTGGTGAGTCGTTACATGGCTAATCCTGGTAAAGAATATTGGAAAGTTGTTCAGTGGATTTTCAGGTACCTCCGTGGCACATCAAATGCTTGCTTGAAGTTTGGCAAGATTGATGAGGGACTCGTAGGCTATGTGGATTCAGATTTTGCTGCCGACTTGGATAAGAGGAGGTCCCTCACAGGTTATGTGTTCATGGTAGGTGGATGTGCTGTGAGTTGGAAGGCAACACTGCAACCAGTTGTCGCTCTATCTACAACCGAAGCAGAATTATGGCTGTTGCTGAAGTTTGCAAAGATCTGTTTGGTTGAAAGATTTGTATGCTGGACTCTGTCAGGATGATTCTTGCATTAACCTATTCTGTGATAGTTAAAGTGCTATTTATCTTACTAAGGATCAAATATTTCATGAGAGAACAACGCACATTGATATCAAGTACCATTATGTTCGTGACGTTGTTGCACAAGGTACACTAAATGTATACAAGATAAGCACTCAAGATAATCCTGCTGATATGATGACAAAACCCGTTCATGTTACTAAGTTTGAGCTATGCTCAAGCTTAGTGGATATAACTGTTTAGTCCAAGTGGCAGTTGGCGCCGAAAGTGTTTTCTTTGTTTGTTCAGGGAGATGATTACTATTGATGCTACAAGAAGGAATTTGTCTCAAGGTGGAGTTTGTTATATGTTGATCCAAATTCTATAAAGTAAAAGGCAACTTCTGACGGAGCGGAGCGAGGGCCGTCGCTGGAGGTTACCACCGCTATATCGTTGATGACCTAGGTTACCACCGCTATTTAAACCTCTTGTAAGCCGCCAACTAGGATAAGTTGCATCTGTGAAATCCCCGGTGTTGTGTAAACACTCCCCGTATAGTGAAGTTCTGCTGGATGGCGCCCGTGGTTTTTCCCTCTCTTTGTTGGAGAGGGTTTTCCACGTTAAATCTGTGTCCTCCTTGCTGTGATTTTATTTCCGTTCTTCGTTATTTGATTGTCGCAAAGCTAACACTTCGCGCGTAGGCATGGCCAGGAGTCCGCGGATTCCGTTTGTAGTCTTGCTAGGCTGAGGTGGACGGGAGGTAGGCAAAGACAAGGGAGAATAGCCTAGAGACATAGATGGATGCGATCATGTCGCGGCAGCCTCCGGTGGCGAAGGCGGCCATGAGGGCGAGCAGGTCGAGCAGCATGGCAGTGCGGAGCACCGAGAGGCCAATGGCGTTGCTGCTTATTCGTCGGTCCAACAAGAACATGATGACGACCAAGGATGCCACGAAGGCGACGGCGTTGTAGTAGTTGTAGTAGAAGAAGGCGGTGTACCAGGGTGCGTAGGTGGGCTCAATCGCTGAACCTTCGATGCCCGGCAGGTTGAGGCCGGCCACGTAGGTGATGCTAGCGAGCAGCGTGGCGAGCAGCACTAGGTAGTCGCGCCACTCGGTTTCTCCATCCTGGTCCACCGTCGCCATGATTCCGGCAGCGGAGCTGCTCCGGTTTATTTGGCCGGCGGCAGCCGTGTGCAATGGTATATATGTATATGTATTAGGCATCTACTTTTGGAATCAGCAAAGGCACACGTTGCTTAAACATGGCATCTAATAATATTATTCTTTGCTCCCCTCCCCTCTAAAGTATTCGCTCTGCACGGATGCTACCCCGCCACGCACAAGCAGGGAATGGGATACTCAGCTCTGGTGGCTTTTCATTTTGGACCCTTTCCTTCCTACCGGTCCTCCTTCTATCTGTCGCATCTCTCAGAGTTGTTAGCATAAAACTATCATTTTTGTGGCAAAATTCTGAAAAACTACCACTTTACGTTTTCATATAAAAAATCTATTAGTTTTTTCAAATTGCATTAAACTTGTTCTGATCGCGAATTGACACGAGACTGACAAGGCTGGCCCCACCTGCAGTGCTGATGTGGTGACGAGAGACGATGTCGTTAACGGCAATTAACGGCAGCTGCGACTAAATTTCAAAAAACTACCACTTTTCTGCTCAATATTCGAAAAACTACCACTTTTCAAAAAATATTCTTTTTATCTGCGAACGTCCGTAACTTTTGAATACAAATTTAAATGGAAAAACTTTTAATATAAAAAGTTCTTAGAAATGTTTGAATATTTCGAATTCAAACTTAGTTCACTATTTCGAATAATTAAAATATGCAAATAATTAAAATTTCTTATATTACTAATGGAAACTTTGAAAATTCATAACTTTAATTATATAGCTCCAAATAATATAAATAATATGTCTAAATTTATTAGAAAATTTCAAGTAATCCATTTTTAGTATATATTATACGTAAATCATATATGTTCTTCTCTCATATGTTTATTACGTAATTCTGACGGTGACAGTCCATCTACGTTGTCGCATGTGTCATGTTTCTCAACACGTTTGCGGTGAAAGACATCGACGCCCTCAAATGAGAAGCACGTGCAGCTCGCCTACAAGAAGGTGAGTGTGATTGATTGACTATCTCTTTTTTTCTTGTCGCGTGCAGTGGATGCATATATTAATTGATTGTCGACACGTAGCACTTGACCCGACACACGTCTTCCAGCTCCTATCATTTTTTTCCTTCCTCTTTTTCTATATTTTTTAACACATTTTTTTTATCTTGAAAGAAAGAAAGAAACGTACATACGTATGTCTACATGCACATATGTACAACGACGAGACAAAATCTAGCGATCGACCTAGCAAGGTTCCATTCCTTCATTTTGATCATTACGCATGCGTACATGGGCCGAAAACACATAACTAATTTATCCGGCTTCAATGACTCTACGATATATTAACATGCAAGAAATAATTAAAATAGCACACATTTATTATTAAGTTTGCATCCATAATCAAAATATCTGAGAGGAACATAAGTAATTCATCCATAATAGATGCCAGAAAGGAACTCCTTGTAATTTTCTAATAAATTTAGACATATTATTTATATTATTTGGAGCTATATAATTAGTTATGAATTTCTAAAGTTTCTATTAGTAATAGAAGAAATTTTAATTGTTTGCATATTTTAATTATCCGAAATAGTGAACTAAGTTTGAATTCGAAATATTCAAGCATTTCTAAGCACTTTTTGTATTAAATTTTTTCCATTTGAATTTGTATTCAAAAGTTATGGACGTTCGCAGATAAAAAGAATATTTTTTAAAAAGTGGTAGTTTTTCGAATATTGAGCAGAATAGTGGTAGTTTTTTGAAATTTAGTCGCAGCTGCCGTTAACGGCGTCATCTCCCGTCGCCACGTCAGCACTGCAGGTGGACCAGCCTTGTCAGTCCCGTGTCAATTCGCGATCAAAACGAGTTTAGTACGATTTGAGAAAACTGCCTCAAAATGTGATAGATTTTTGCTACGAAAACATAAAGTGGTAGTTTTTTAAAATTTTACCATAAAAGTGATAGTTTTATCACTTTTATGCTAACAACTCCATCTCTCATGAACCATGGCTGCTACCAACCGAGCTGGATATTGGCCGACGGCGCACGGCAACCAGCGGCGCCGACGGCCCATGCGGCTCTCAAGATGTTTTGAGCTTAATCTATATCTATATCTAAACTGTTTATAAAATAGAAAATATCTTTTTTCTTAGAGACACCCTGGTAAATGTACCGAACCTGATTTACACTATCGGATTATGGCACTTAATTAGATCTACGGACTGGATTAATTTATATGATGTCTCTAGGTGCACTCAACAATTAGTAGCGTCGGACGATACTCTGCATCGGAAGAAAATTCCGCGACCCACGCAATCAGGAAGTAGAAAAGAACATAACTGCGCAATCCGCTCGCGTCTTCCCAGCGCGTCCCAGATCTGATCTCCCCGTCCTTTCCTTTCCACGCGATGCCGCTCCATGTAACCCCACCGAGCCCTCTACAGCTGCCTCCCATCCACTACGTGGAGGATGCCCCTAAAGCTGTGCCCTGAAGCTGCTGGCTGCCGGGTGTGGTTAATTTGGTCGATTCTTTTCTCTTTGGAGAGTGCTGCGCGTTTTCTGGAGGATATTTTCCCTGGATCTCCCTCCCCTCTAATACGTGTCCCCTAAACAGCTCATAAATCCCGCTTCTACAAGATCTCTACTTTTGCTACAAAATATCCTGCTTTTGCTACATGTAGCAAAAACCAGCTCACGTTAAAAAATAGAACAAGAAGACTGTTTCGCCGTGGACCTCGCCGGAGACTTTGTAGCAAAAAAAAAATATGCTAATATAGCAAATCCGACCTCACCGGAGATTTTCGCTAGAAGACCTCATCGGAAACCTCGTAGAAAAAGCTTTGCACTATTGTAGCAAAATGCAGAATGAGTTGTAGCAAAAACATTATGATAATGTAGCAAAATTGTGTAGCAAAAAAAATTATGGCGAACTATTGTAGCAGGGTCACCCTGCCTTTGTGGGAACGACATCGAGATATGGTAGCAGTGCCACTCAGCCCTTGTAGAAGCACCTTCCATACGTTGTAGCAACATCGGCGTGATGTTGTAGCAACATTGTCGTGATGTTGTAGCAGCAATGTCATGCTATGGGAGCATCCATGGCGGAGCTCAACGCAGATGTGGCCGCAAGGGAGGAGGGTCGAGGGTGGGGGAGGGCGGCAGTGCAGGGAGGCGACTCGGGTGAGCATGCTTGTAGGGGTGGAGGCTGGTGGAGGCCAAAAGGGCGACCTCACGTCTGGGTAGAGGAGGCCAGCGGTAGCCACGGGGAGTCGAGGATACGGCATCTTCCCTATGCGGTGGAGGAAGGCCCATGGCAGCATCCATTGGAGACCTTGCTGGAGATGGGAGGGGAGGCGGTGTGCGAGGGAGTGGGCGGCGATGGAGATCTGGTGGCAGAGATCCGGTGGTGCCACAGAGGAGCTTGTCGGTGGATTTTCCCGACTCCATGGTGCAGTCGCGGCCGAGGCGGCGGCGCAAGGACACGAGCTCTGGTGGGCCAGGTCTGGCGGTGGAGGATGCCTGCTCCCACGGGACTGGTATGATGGCGGAGTGTGGGTGTGTTTCTCTAGGACACGGGCGGCGTAAGGAAACACGAGGAAGGAGCGTGCACGGGGTGGGCCTCTCTCGGAGCGACAACGACCGAGGGGATCGTTTCATTCGATCCCCCAGGGTAACAGTATCATTTTGCTTTCTCTTTTTTACATTTGTGGCGATGCCGGGTTGCTACTGTCAAACATGGTGGCGGACATCGCTGCAGGAATTAACTGGTGATTCTGACTCTAATTTGTGCGACTTTCTTCCAATTATTCTACTGAATTTGTGTACAACCCAACTCGAGTACATGGGTGAGAATCACATAATTATGCCTAACACATTCATAAGTAATATTGAGAGGCAACATACTCAATTACATTGGCAGACCCGAAGCTAACTATAGAAACTTTGTACGGAGATCTTTAGAATTTACCTCTGTCTAATATTATAAATCCATCTTTTTTGGGGGGGGGGGGCTTACCAAATGACAAGGTTCTTTTCAGCATTTGGAAATCAAAGTGTTTGCCCAAGCTAAAGCTCTTTGCCCTGGATGTTCTTTATGTAGGGGTTCGCGTATGAAAATAATAAATTTTACCCTACGCCCTTGAACCCCTGTTATCAGGACCTATCTATTAGTAATGCAATAACGGGAGGGGCTTTTCACGAACTTACCCTTGAAGACCGAAAAGCATTGTCAACGCTCGGGAGAGCGTGGTTGATGTAGACGAACCGAAGCTGTCCTCAAGGTCGTGTTGAAGTCCCGGCAGCTCCTGTGGCTCCAACGACTCCAAGTGCCTCAAATGTTGCACCTCGCAGGGAGTTACATGCATCCGGTGCCTGACGATGACTCCCGCTTCCCCGATCTAGCAGCAGTTGTGAAAGTAGAGCTCTTGGATCCGAATCCCGCAGCGCATTGGCGCTCCATGGTGAAGAAGCCTCCTACTCGTGCGATCTGAACTTGGGACCACAGTCATGGGAGAGAGAGAGAGAATCAACTAGAGGTCTCTCCAAAAGAGAGGAAACCTTTTTTGAATATTGTTGTATTTATTTGATCAAAATACCCCACTATATATAGGGGAAATCCCACCCCTAGGCTAACTAGCTTAGCCATGTGGGACTAAACAGAGAGAGGGGAGAGGGGGGGGGGCAGTCGCTGGCCGGCCAAGGAGGCCCAAGTGGGCCCCACACGGGTGGCCAAGGCCCAGCTGGCCATCCCCCTTCCTCCTTTGGTCTTTCTCTTTTGGGCCTTCACTACAAGAAAAGTTCGCTTTTACAACAGACAATTTTCGTGGTTGAAGGCCCGTTTTTCGTGGCCAAAGAGTCATCCGCGACGGATGGCCTTCGTGGTAAAAGCCCTATCACAAATAAATTAACCACGGTTTTTTTCTTCGACTGTGGTGAATGACAACCTTCAACCACAAAAACTTGTTCCGTCGTAGATCTGTTCGCCAGCCGCATTGACTACTGACGTCATGCAAACTGCAACGTGGAAGCCACCGTCAGCGGCTGGTTACCGCCGTTAACAGTCATAGAAACCGTGACAGAAGCCAGGCCCAACCTAGGCCTACTAAATACTAACTAGGCCGGCCCATCAGGAGAGCCCAATAAGAAGATGGCTAGTTACTATTTTGTCCTACACTGTATGAAATGGGTCCAGAAATGCAGCCAGCTGTGGCCCGCGAACTTTCACGCCCGGTTCTGTTTCGGCCTATAGAAGGCCCATGTTGGTCCAACACTGTGCGACCCATTAGCAGCCTGCGCCAAGTCGCTCCTGTACACTTAAGGCCTGTGGTTAGCCCATCACTGCCGCCTACTCATGGCCCTTCTCTAAGATGGTCCGTTACTGTTCTGGCATGTTACTGTTCCGGCATTTTACTGTTCTGGCCTTTTACTGTTCTAGTCTTTAGCTATCCATGCCCACAAATGGCCCTTTACTGTTCTAGCCTGGTAAATTTGTTGGCATTTTACTGCCCTCATCTGGAATTTTCTCGGCCCGTACCGTTCGGGCTCATCACTGTTCTGTCCTTTTACTGTTGACATCCTTTACTGTTGAGGACCGCTACTGTTTTTTGGTTGTTACCGTTCTACGATTTTTTCCAGTTTCTTACCTGTTACTATAATGGGTTTTTTCTGTTCTGGCCTGCTACTGCTCTGGCATGTTACTTTTACGACCCGTTACTGTTACGGCCTATTACTTTTACGGCCTGTTACCACATGCGGGTCGGCCCATTACGTTTATGGACTTTTACAGTTTCGACAAATTTACATCCAATATTTTTTACTGTTTATCATTGGCCGAATACACGACGGGCTAATAACAAAGCACGGTATTGTTCCCTAATCGACCTGTCTGGCATAGTTACCGTAACAACTATCGTAATGTGTGGACGGCGTCAACTAAATGCCTACATGACCTACTCAAGTTATCTAGATATTATATCAGCTGCAAACTTCTTAAATTATTACATATTATCAACTCAAGGGAAAGAAAAATCGGTATTTCAGTTGACAATCAAGTTGATAGAAGAGTCCTCAATTTGCTTTCTCAATCGAGCACCTACATCTTCCATTGAGTGTGACAGCTACATTGGAGGAGACATGATCTTGCAGCCCCATCTTTGGTGGCGATAGCAATAATTACAGTCTGAAACTAAGTAATAACAAGTTAATACATCAAACAAGACAAACTACTCATTTGACTGATATGACAGTAGCTATGAACTGGAGTTTACAACTGGTCAATGGTTCAATTATTGACCAACACGTCAAACAAACATGACAATCAAGCACGCATTAAACAAGTGTGACTACCATAAAACGAGCAATCAAAAAATGTGTGTGTGTGGCTTAGAATTTTAGCAGATATAAACTAGCCAGGTCATTTTGAACAAATATATATGGAAGCAGTTCTATACCCTAAAATGCAAGAGAAGTTGGGTGACTTGGCATTTGCGCTGAGCCATAAAATGGCATGCAGTTACTATCATAGCGAAGAATGAATCAGATAGAAATTATAACCGCATCATATGAGAACTTGTAGAGTAGGAATGCAAACCACAAATGAACTATATATTGTAGAGGATAGTTATGTCGTGACTTAGGACAAACTAGACCTAGAACTAGATGTGAAATATAATAGCGTCGCTCGTGAACCTATAGAATATGACAAACAAGCATTAGACAAGCATGCCTAGAATGAAATGAGCAATCATACAAAGTGTTTCTGATAATTTTAGCAAATATAAACTAGTGAGGTCATTTTAGCAAATTCATATGAAAGCAGTGTCATCTCCTAGAATGCATAGAGTCGTTGGGTGACTCAGAATTTGCGGTGAGCTACACAATGGCATGTAGTTACTGTCATAGCTAAGAATCAACCATATAGAAATTATAATGGCATCATAAGAGAAATTCTAGAGCAGGAATGCAAACCACGAGTGAACTACATAGTAGAGGACAGTTATGTCATTGCTCAGGACGAACCAACACCAGATAAGGAAGTAATGGCATCCCTTGTGAACCTGTAGAATAGGCTATGCACACCAACATGTTCATTGTTCCATTTTGAGCACTATGCAAGAAAAAGTAAATAGTTAGTGATACAACTTTTGAAGAACCAGATGGTATTATGGCAACAGCAAAATTATAATCGAATTAGTATGAAGAGTTTAAACGGCTACTACAGGATACTAGAACGATGGCAAGGAGGAAATAATAGCAGGGACTAATCTCAGGACGAACCAGTGATGGCTCAAGATATCTCGAGCTCGTTGGGAACCCCAAGATGAAGGTATGATGAGCACAACAGCAAGTTTTTCTTAGTTATGAAACCAAGGTTATCGAACCAGTAGGAGCAAGGAAACAACTCCAAGGTGTTGCTAACAACCTGGAATCCTACACAACACAACCACATAACTTTGCCCCAACTTACAGTGAGGTTGTCAATCTCACTGGTTTTGCTAATAACAAAGGATGAAACGTATTGTGTGGAATATAGTAATTGCTTGCAGAAAGTAAACAGTAAACAGTAAATAGTAAACAGTAGATGGTATACCAATGATAAAAGAATGAACTAGGGTCCATAGTTCACTAGAGGTGTTTCTCCTTAAGATAAAAAGCATGTTGGGTGAACAAATTAAAGCGGGGCAATTAAAAGATTTGAGAAAGATATAATGCATATACTAAACATCTTGATTCCTATGAGATTTGATTAGGCATTACAACATTATATATAGACCGTAATCGAACTGCATCTATGACTAATAATCCACCTTCAGGTTATGATTCGAACCCCTTCCAGTATTAAGTTGCAAGCAACAGATAATTGCATTAAGCAAAGTGTGTAAAGTAAACAATACGATTGCCTCATGGACAAAGGATTGTTGTTTTCTCCCTAGTAGAAACAACACATCTACAACCTTAGAGATTTCTGTCACTTCCCTAGATTACTAGAGGCATGAACCCACTATCGAGCATAAATACTCCCTCTTGGAGTTGCAAGCATCTACTTGGCCAAGATAGCTACTAACAACAGAGAGCATGCAAGACACAAATAACATAGACATGGTAGAATCAATAATCAATCTGAAATAGAATCTCAATATCCATGGAATCCCCGCAAACACAACATGTAAGATTACAAATAGATGATCTTGATCATGAACGGAGCTCACAAAAGTTAAACATGATAACACAAAGGAGGAGAACCAACCATCTAGCTACTACATGGACCCATAGTCCAAAGATGAACTACTCATGCATCACACCGGAGGCAGGCATGGTGATGAAGAAGGCCTCCAGGATGATCTCTCCCCTCCGGCAGGGTGCCGGGAAGAGCTTTAGATCTCCCCGATCTAGGGATGGAGATGGCGGTGGCTACAGACTCTTTCGTGGATTTCTGATCGGGTACTTAGGGTTTTCGTCCCGGGAGGCTTTTATAGGCGAAGGGGCAAGGTCGATGGAGTACCAGGGGGCCCACACCCCTGGTGGCGGGCCTAGGGTTGGCCGCGCCGCCACCAGGTGTGGCCGCCCTGGTGCGCCACTTCGTCTCCCCTCTGGACTCCGTGTTGCTTCGGGTAAAATATTGACTTTGGCTTTTGTTCCGTCCAATTCTAAGAATATTTCCTTACTAGCTTTTCTAAAACCAAAAACAGCAGAAAACATGCAACTGGCACTATGCCATCTTGTTAATAGGTTAGTTCCAGAAAATGTATAAAAATACCCCAAAGTGTTAACAAAACATAAGAAAGTAGATATAAAACAAGCATGGAACATCAAAAATTATAGATATGTTTACGACGTATCAAGCATCCCCAAGCTTAACTTCTGCTCGTCCTCGAGTAGGTAAGTGATAAAAAGAATAATTTTTGAGGTGACATGCACCATCACAATCTTGATCAAGGTATTTGTAAAACATTGATATAGCAACTCTGGGATCATAGTACTCTAAACATGAACATCAAAGATATTGTTCTAACAATAAGACATAGCAACTATGTTGTAACATGAAAAGGTACAAACAAAAGATAATGAATAACAATGCATTGAAAGACGTTTGTTTGTTTCACATATAGAAAACATAATAAGAATGGTATTCAGCTTCTCGCTCATGGTATAGCAAAACATAAATGCATAGGACACCTTTAAAGTTCATAAGGGTGACTAGATACAAATAATTTAAGAACAAGCAATATCAAAGTTATGAATCAATCAACAAGTTTTGGGACAATGCACATTAAACTAAGAATGACCACTATGCTCTCTCAATAGGTGCATAAAAATAGAAGATGGAGACTCAACATAAAAGTAAAAAGAAAGGCCCTTCATAGAAGGAAGCAGGGATTCAAGTCTCGTAAAGAGCTTCCAAAAATTATGGTACTTATTAGATTTCAGCTCTCATTGCCCCTATCATAAGCATCTTGAGGTGATTAAGGTTAAAGTGACACAAATATGAGGATATGTTTGACAAGTTATAAGTTGAAAATATCATGCCCCTTTCTTACGAGTACCGAACCTCATGCTACTCAACTTTAGTCACAAGTAAGTTCTTGTCATTGTAAATACATGTGTATCATAGAGAACTGCCAACGGGGTACCCCTTGCCCCATGATACAGGAGCTATCCCATATCAAAATGACAAGGCAACAGACAATGAGCATCTTAGTGATCTTTTTATTTGCTATTTGCATAGGTTTTTATGGAGGATGCTTCACAGAATGCTCACTATGGTTATGCTACAAGTTTCCACCATGATTAGGCATGGCTTAGGCTAGCAGCCCAGGCGTTTCTCTAGCACACATACAAACTCCATGAGCTTACAAGCTCCCCTTTTATTTCACACCACCGGGATCCATAAACAAAATAACATGGTATCAACTGAATAATAAGTGCAATGTTGAAAGCATTCCCCATGGTACATGGTTCTGCTAATTCACAACTTATAAAGCGCAATCATATATGCAACATAGATGGACACAATAGTTCAAGTTTATTAAGTGCAAGAAAGTAAAGTGTGCCATCAAGTTTGTGAGAGCTTTAATCACTAATTTTCACATAACAAGTTTAATTTGGAAGGTAGATAAAAACACGAATATACTTGGAATGGTGTAACACACCATGCATAGGAATTTATAGTGGACTCTTTGGAATAACTTGGTTTTATTTGGAGTTGGATGCATGAGTGGAACTCATACTTGTGAAGGAATTATGCCCTGAGAGGCAATAATAAAGTTGTTATTATACATATTCCAAGTATATGATAGATGTTTATTTTGCATGCTATAATTGTATTAATAGGAAACATCAATACATGTGTGTTTAATAAACAAAAAGGTTCCTAGTTATGCCTCTCTTATAGACTAGCTCGTTGATTAACAAGATGATCAAAGTTTCCTGATCATGGACATTGGATGTTGTTAATAACGAGGTCACAACATTTGTAAAATGATGTGATGAACATTCATCCGAAGTATAACATTACGATCAAAGTCATTATGTTTATATTGCTATAACATCGTATGAAGTAATCTTAGTCCTTAGACCATGAGATCATGTTAATTGCTAACACCAGAAGAGTATCTTGATAACATCAAACGTCACACCGTAACAAGGTGACTATAAAGGTGGGTTCAGTGCTACAAAGGTGTTATGTTGAGGCTCATGGATCAAGAGTGGAATTTTTCAATCCTGATGATGGATAGATATACTCTAGGCCCTCTCGGTGATATCACATTAAGATAGCTTGCAAGCAAGTGATGTGATCACTAGAATGTTATATCACGGGAACGAGAAAAGAGTGCATGTTGGTAACGAGATCAAACTAGGTATTTAGATACCGATGATCGAATCTCGGACATGTATTATATCATGAGACAAAGAGATTAAGTAACTAGCGTTAAAGGTTCTCACGATCATAGAAGTCATCATTGAATGTGCAGGAGTTAGTATGGATCTCTAGGTCCCGCTTCTGATTATTGATTTGAGAGGTGTCTCAATCATGTCTGTATTATTCGCGAACCGTAGGGTGACACACTTAAGGGTTGCCGAACACCATTTTGGAGCACATATGTTTCAGACAAAAGAACTGCAAAGCGCTGGAATTATTTCAATAGACATCAAAACTGTTTCAGGTGAAATTGCAAAAATCGGTTCTGCATGTAATATTGAAATGTTGTAGGGGGTTTTATGTGAATGTTTGTTAACTAAAGTAATTAACAAAATTTTGAATAAATTTAATAAAAGAGTTTTATTAAATGAGAGAGTTAAAGTGGAGACTTTAAAAGAGAATGTGAAGGGGCATTTTAATGTGGAGGGAGTTACCACCACATGAATGGGGGAGGTGAGGAGTCACCCCCCATGAGGCGCCGACCATGGGGAGGGGCACCCCCTCCTCCTACAAAAGGCCCCCCTCTCACTCCTTCTTCCACACACCTCCTCGTGAAGGATCTCTCTCCCCCTCTAGATATATTCCCCAATGGTCTCGGATTAGCGAGATACATGTTCCTGGTGGCCTTGCGTCTGGAAGGAGTTGTTGCTTCCGCTGATTCACTAGAGCGAGGAGGTGGAGGTTGTTCGGTGGCTTGAACGTGTGTGCGAGGACAGATGCGCTGCTGATTTGCGGCGCTCAGACTTCCACACGATCTTGAGATCGACAAGTGTACGACTACATCATCCACGAGTTCCAACTCGTTAACAAAACTCTGTTGTCTTTGAGGGTAAGTTCTCTATGGATGTTTATCCACCCGGTGCTTTGTATCTAGTAGATAGATCTTGGCGTATAGTTCTCATTGTAGGATTTTTTTTGTTTTCTATGCTGCAGACCCAACAGTGGTATCAGAGCCAGATCTATGCGTAGGTGCTTTGCACGGGTAGTACACATATGTTTATATGTGGGCGATGATGATCATGTTATTGCATCTTCTATGTATTTTGGATATTGGTGGCATAGTGGGATGAAGCGGCCCAGACCAACCTTACATGTCATCGCACATGAGACCAGTTCCACGACTGACACACAACTAGTTTTGCATAAGTGGCTGGCGGGTGTCTGTCTCTCCTACTATAGTCAATATCTGATTTACAACGAGTTGCTAATAACTTGGTTATCCTCGTTGTGGTTCCATGTTTGTAGGTAAGACCGGTTCTACCTTCGAAAGCCCTAAGCCACGGAAAACTTGCAATTGATAAATTAGAGGCGTCTAGTTTAGATCGTTGCTGGGCTAGTGTCTTGATATGGTATTGTTGTAAGTAGATGTATGATAGATACTCTTACAACACACTCAACGTGTAAGTTCCATAGACCTTGGCCTTACACACAAAGGAATGATAGAGATCATGCCACAATGCATATGATAGAGATCAAATGCATGGACCATATCATCTCACTTTACACATTAGATGTTTGCATCTTATATTGCTAGTTTGGCGCTTTTAGTAGCATTGTAAGATGATCCCTCATTCAAATATCAAGATAAAATGTATTCTTCCTTAAGTATGCACCATTCTATGGATCGTGTTTCGAGACATCATATGATGATCGGGTGTACTCGACTCTACGCTTTCATACAACGGGTGTAAGACAGTTTTACACACACGAATACTAAGGTTCTCACTTGGCGAGCCTAGCATGTACATACATGGCCTCAGAACACGGACCGAAAGGTTAAGCATGAGTCATATAGTTGATATGATGCCCATATAGATGCTCGCCTTTGAAGCTACACCGACTCACGTGATGATCGGACTTGGTGTAGTGGATTTGGTTCATGTAATCACCAAAAAGACACGAGGGATGTCGTTTTTGAGTGGGAGTTCATTAGTAATTTCGATTAGTTGAACTCAATCTATCATAAACTTAGTCTAAATAAACTTTACAAATTCTGTTGTAGATGGCACCACCTGCTTTTAATTTCATTATGTTCATGGAGAAAGAGAAACTTGCTACGAATGGTAGCAACTTCACCAACTGGGCTATGAATTTGTGGATTCTCCTCACTGCTGCACAAAAGCAATATGTGCTAGAGGTGCCGCTAGGCCCCCCATCAGCTCCTGATGCCTCTGACAAGGAAAGTCTATATAACTCATCAGGAGGACCATAACTTAGTTCATTGCGGCATACTGTATGGGCTAGAGCCAGAACTTAGAAAGCGTTTCGAAAATGGAAATGCCTTTGATATCATGGGAGAATCGAAAATGATTTTCAATACCCATGCTGCCGTAGAGAGCTATAATGCTTCTGAAAAGTTCTTTAGCTGCATGATGGAGGAGAACAGCTCCGTTAGTGAGCACGTACTCAAAATGTCTGGGTACGCCGATAAGCTTGCGTCCTTGGAAATAACGATTCCCATTGACTTAGGCATACATCGTGTTCTCCAATCTCGGCCACCTAGCTACAAGAGCTTCGTGATGAACTATAACATGCAGGGCATAAAGAAGTATCTTCTGAGCTTCTGTCAATGCTTAAGACTGCAGAAGTGGAGATTAGGAAAGAACATCAAGTGTTGATGATCAATAAGACCACTGGTTTCAAGAAGGACAAGAAAGGAAAGCAGAAGGGAAAGAAGGGCAGCAAATCTGTTGCCGCACCTGAAAAGAAATCCCGAGCTGGCCCTAAGTCTGATACCGAGTGCTAATATTGCAAGGGGACTGGCCATTGGAAGCACAACTGCCTCAAGTATTTGGCAGATAAGAAGGTCAGCAAGGCAAACAAAGGTATATGTGATGTACATGTTATTGATGTGTACTTGACTAGTACTCACAGTAGCACCTGGGTATTTGATACGGGATCGGTTGCTAATATATGTAACTCAATTCAGGGGCTGCGGAACAAGCGACAGCTAGCAAGGGATGAGGTTACGATGCGGGTCGGCAATGGATCAAGAGTTGATGTGATCTCCATTGGAATGCTGCCTCTCCATATGCCGTTGGGATTAGTGATAAATCTGAATAATTGATATTTGGTGCCTGCACTAAGCATGAACATTGTATCCGGATCGTGTTTGATGCGAAGTGGTTATTCCTTTAAATCTGAAAAACATGGTTGTTTGATTTATATGAATGATATCTTTTATGGTTATGCACCTGTGATGAATTGTTTATTTCTGTTGGATATCAATAATAGTATTACACATATTCATAATGTTGATGCTAAAACGATTAAACTTGATAATGATATATCTGCATATATGTGGCACTGCCATCTAGGTCATATTGGCGTTAAACGCATGAAGAAACTCCATTCTGATGGACTTTTGGAACCACTTGATTTTGAATCATTTGATACATGTGAGCCATGCCTTATGGGCAAGATGACTAGAACGCTGTTTTCCGGTTCAATGGAACGGGCGATAGATTTTGTTGGAAATTATACATACTGATGTGTGTGGACCAATGAGTGTGTCGGCGCGAGGTGGATATCGTTATTTTGTTACTTTCACGGACGATTTGAGTAGATACGGGTATATCTATTTGATGAAACATAAGTCTGAAACCTTTGAAAAGTTCAGAATGAAGTGGAAAATCATCATAACAGACAGATCAAATTTCTGCGGTCCGACTGTTGAGGAGAGTATCTTAGTTACGAGTTTAGCACACATATGAAAGACTATGGAATAGTTTCACAACTCACGCCTGCCGGAACACCACAACGTAATGGTGTGTCGGAACGTCGTAATCATACTTTATTGGATATGGTTCGATCTATGATGTCTCTGACTGACTTATCACTGTCATTTTGGGGTTATGCACTGGAAACCTCTGCATTCACTTTAAATTAGGCACCATCTAAATCCATTGAAACGACACCGTATGAATTATGGTTTGGAAACAAACCTAAGCTGTCATTTCTTAAAGTTTGGGGATGCGATGTTTATGTGAAGAAACTTCAGCCGGATAAACTCGAACCCAAAGCGGAAAAATGCGTCTTCATAGGATACCCTAAGGAAATGATTGGGTATACCTTCTATCACAGATCCGAGGGCAAGGTTTTTGTTGCCAAGAATGGATCCTTTCTTGAGAAGGAGTTTCTCGCGAAAGGTGTGAGTAGTCGGAAGGTAGAACTCGAATAGGTTATTGGACCTTCTCTTCATGAAATGGCGAGTGGTGCAGCACCGGAAGTTGTTTCGGAGTTGACTTCACCTGATGAAGAGAGAGCTAATGATAATGATCGTGAAACTCCGAAAGAGGACACTACCAAACCTCGCAGGTCAAGCAGGACACGTGCAGCTCCTGAACTGTATGGTAATCCTGTTATGAATTTCATGATTGATGAAATAGATGACCCTCCAACGTATGAAGAAGCGATTATGAGCCCTGATTCCAACAAATGGCTAGAAGCCATGAAATCCGAGATGGAATCCATGTACGAAAACCAAGTTTGGACCTTGGTGGACTTACCTCACGATCGAAAGGCCGTTGAGAATAAATGGATTTTCAAAAGAAAAACTGGTGTTGATGGTAATGTGACCATCTATAAAGCTCGACTTGTCACAAAGGGGTTTAGAAAAATTCAAGGAGTTGACTACGATGAGACATTCTCTCTCGTAGCGATGCTAAAGTCGGTTAGGATTATGTTAGCAATTGCTGCATATTGCGATTATGAAATATGATAGATGGATGTCAAAACTGTGTTCCTCAATGGTAATATTGAAGAAGAGTTGTATATGATACAACCTAAGGGTTTTGTCGATCCTAAGGATGCTGATAAGGTATGCAAGCTTCAGCGATCCATCTATGGACTGAAGCAAGCATCCCGGAGTTGGAATCTCCACTTTGATGAGGTGATCAAAGAGTTTGGATTTGACCAAACTTATGGAGAGGCTTTTATTTACAAGAAAGTGAGTGGGAGCAATGTGGCATTTCTGATATTATATGTGGATGACATATTATTGATTGGAAATGATATAGATCTTTTAAACAGTGTTAAAAGTTATCTACACAACAAATTTTCGATGAAGGACCTTAGTGAAGCTTCATATATATTAGGCATTAAAATCTATAGAGATAGATCAAGGCGCCTAATTGGGCTATCACAAAGTACATACCTTGATAAGATATTAAAGAAGTTTAATATGGACGAAAGTAAGAAGGGGTTCTTACCTATGTTGCAAGGCAAGACATTGAGTAAGACTCAAAGTCTGGCTACGACAAAAGAAAGAGAGATAATGGATAAGATCCCCTATGCCTCAGCCATAGGCTCTATAATGTACACCATGCTATGTACAAGACCGGATGTGGCACATGCTATTAGTTTGACTAGTAGGTACCAATCTGATCCAGGTTTGGAACACTGGATAGCGGTCAAGAATATCCTTAAGTACTTAAGAAGAACTAAGGATATGTTTCTGTCAACACCCGGATTTTTAATCCCAGATGCCTGTTATGTCATACATCGCAATCCCAGGATTACCATTTTTGCGAGACATAACAGATTGGATATCATAGTACATCATCCATTAGAAACTATAAATAAGGTCTTACACAAATAAGGATCTCATGATCCAGTCTTAATACAACAAGCAGCGGAATAAATAATAAGCGTAGCGGTGGAGTCCATCTTCAGGGGCACAGGCAATGCTGACGAAGGCAGATAGTCCTAGTTATCATAGCCGTCCTGCTATCCGTCATCTTGGTAGTCTCTTTCATAGTCTGGCCATGAGAATAGCCAGGGACAAAAGCCATGAGTACTCTTTAAGTACTCGCAAACTACCACTAACAAGTAAGATAGTACTAGTGGGAAATGCTAACTCTAGGTTCATTTGTAAAGTTAAGTTTGAAACCTAAGCTAAGTTCAGAAACAAAGAAAGATAAAACAAAGTTCTAGAATCACTTAAGTTGGGAAGATAGTGTCATAGTCACAACCCTGTTGTGGTCAAGTCAAGATTCATCATTCATTTCATAAGTCATTTTGAAAATATCTGACAACGAAACAGTATGGCCACTCCAATTGTCCATAACCGCGGACGCGGCTATTCGAATAGTTTGACACTCTAGAGAGGTGGTACACTTTCACCACAAGATTCGATACATCTGTCAGGGATAACCCTGAATCATCATACTTAGTATGCAGATAATCAAACATAACCTTTCCTTTACACACCCTAGTATAAGCACCTCTCCTATGAGCATGGCCTCCCAATCATGACCATTTTTCATCTTGCGCACTTCATAGGTGGAAAACATTGAGAGGTAGCCTTAGCTCAAACCTCTCCCGCGAGGGAACTAATACTAATGCATATAAACTTCCGGCTAAGCCTTACCCAATTTAGGTATTGTGGTTGTAGGTAAAATTGGAATGTATCGCATCCGAATCCAACCATCAGTTTTTGTAAAAGGGCTAAGACTCATGCCTCAACATTTTCATCATCATAAACCATTTGTGTTTATCAACACATGTCAAAACATCTCAATAGAATGACTCATAATTCCAAGGTTTTCATAATTCATTTTCACCAAGTATTCCCATCTAAAGTGACTCAAGTTTTGATTTAGCTCTAAGCTACTAAGTTAAGAGTGTTCACTAAGGTGGGATGCTAATATCAATCTCATGCCATAGAATGACATCTAAGGTTATCTAGATAGGTCAAGTTTTATACTCTTTATGCTACCTTCAAAACAAGTAAAGGACTTTAATAAAGTAAAGAAGTAAAAGCTTGGAAATAAAACTTGGGGTAGGTAATAGTCAAAGTGGTATAACCAAAGCATGTCTAATGTCTTTGCTTGGGTTATCTAGATTGCAAGGGTTAGCTTGCATTGTTAATAATGGCTTGCTAAGTATTATACTTGCAAGTGTTAGCTTGCCAATAATAGCTTGCCTTGGTTGGTGCAGTGGTTGAAGTTTTCTTCCTCCTCCTCTTGGTAGAACTCCTCCGCCACGAAAGCTTGGTTGGTACTATCGTCTATAAATACATACGGAGTACACAATCACCAAACAGTACTTCACTAGTCTACTTAGTACTCTAAGGCACATATTTGATGATCTAATATCATCACAAGCATCACAAGGTTTAGTTAACTAGCTTTATTCTTTTTTTAAAGAAAAGTAATTTCTACTCATTGCAATTAACTAACATTTAATATTCTCCAATTAAAATATGGGATCATGTGGACACATGTCATCACCACATATTCTAACATATGGGAATGTGATTTAAAGGTTGGATCTCATTTACTTAAGTTTAAGTTTAATATTTAATGATTTAAAGTGACTAGAAATGCCTATATAGCATTATTTTGGTACTAGTCCAAAGTCACTGCATGTAAACCTTAATATTATTACATAATTAGATAGGTATGGTTAAATGTGATTTTTGAGAGTGCAAAAGCTTCTGTCTTGTTATTAGTCCAAAGTCACTGCATGTAAACCTCAAAAGTTATTATGGTTGATTTTATAAAAATGTTTGAATGTGCAAAAGCTTCTGTCTTGTTATTTTTACTAGGAGAGATCTCTACCTATAAATGAATTAAATCCAACGAGCTTGGATAGATCTTTTCAGAAGCTTTACAACAAAATTCGAATCACTCAATTTGGTGCAGTAAATCTTCCTGAATTGATTTTTAAGCTAAGGGACAGAAGTGAGTTCAAACTAAAATAGAAAAATCTATATTTGAACTAACTGGGTCGCGCGGGAAAGGAAATGGGCCGGCCAGTGACGCTCCGCGGCACAGAGGGCGGCTGACAGGTTGGTCCCGCTTGTCAGCGAGACTTAAAACCCGAAACGGTATGGGACGATCTGGGCGCTACGATTAGAAGGTAGATCAACGATCCACAGTCGTAATCAACGACGGACTCGTCGCCGGCGAGACCGAACCCTAAACGGCCAGTGGGGGTCTACCGGGGACGTACCAGGGCTCCAGCTACTGCAGCGAGGCAGGAAAACGAACTGGTGGACGACGACGAACTCAGGCGAGGTCGCAGCAGGGGCTGCGGTGGACGAAATCAACGGCAGCGTCTCCTCCTCTATAGCGGGCTCCTCCGGTGCAATTCCAGCGAACTAAGGCTCGAGAGGCTCCAGCGAGGGGTGGGGAAGGATTAGTGGTGAGAGGGGAGTTGAGTGGTGTGCAGAAATGGTGTTGGGGAGGGATCCTTATATAGGCTCGACGAGGGGACCGAGAGGACGACGGCGAGCTCGTTGGTGACGTTGATATAGGCTGCTAGAGGCATGGGCTGGGTAGGCGGATGGTGGGCTACCTCCTGGCGGTCAGCTACGGCACAATGGTGCAGCTAGGGGCGGTGGCATTTGGTCGGGAGCATAGCGTGCTCTAGGAGACAGAGGCAGTGCTCGACGCGGTGCACGGTGACTATTGGGGGGATACCCCCGGGTAGGGTCACTCCGGGGTATAAGGGCCCAGTTAGCCGAGGGTCGGCAAGGTCAAAGCGGATGCAGGCTGAGTCACCTCAAGGCAGGCCGGATCACGGAGTAACCTGGACCAGGGCAGGGTCGCCTAACATTGTCTCGTCCGACTTAAGGAGTAAGTCGGAAATGCTTGTCGAACTTATATGCAGGAACATGTGTGGCCGGATCTGCTGTGATCCGGATCCTCGCTTGGCTTCTAGGAGAAGGAAGGAATCTCTCTGGTCAAAAAAGAAGGTCCGGTACATACTGGATGAGCGAATAAAGCAAGGGCAGGACCACCGGATCGTGGCCGACAAGGATGACGACGCTCACGTCGGCTGACGTCGCTAAAGCAACTATGACGCGGGGGAAAAGCGCCCCTGTCGGGTTACTACTTTGGGAGGGGCATATTCTTAGGAATATGCCTCCACGTATGCCCTAGGCCAGGACCGAACCACCTCTATATAAGGGGGGTTAGGGTTCTGGTAGAGGGTTGGCAGAATTCTAGTTGGTTGAGCACTAGTAGATCTAGGGTTCTAGGGCAAGTTAGAAGGCTAGAGTAAGAGAGCACCTTCTTCCTCCTCTCGCCAATACAGCTCAAGGAGCACTTGTAATCTTGGAGATATCGAGCAATACAAACTTCCATGTAGAGAATAACTCTACTATCCCTCCCTGGATTCCCCTAGCGCATATTAGTCCCCACCTTTAGCCTATCCATGGCATCTGCCGTGACACCACCACGACAGTTGGCACCCACCGTGGGGCTAGCGGCGCTAGCTGGGGTGAAGATCCGGACGGGAAACTTCATCGGCACCGGCGAACGCATCGTCTCCGGGCTCGTTCAGCACTTTGGAGCGCTGGATTTCGTCAGCGACAACGCTGGCTGCTTCGGCACGCGCCCGCTTCCGCGCAACGGCCTCTTCGTCAAGCTCGGCGTGCACAAGGTCTACGTTGCTGTGGATGTCTCGTGCGTTCATCCGCGTCGCATCGTCGATGCGGGAGAACCACCCCTCACTGTGGCTCGCGGGGCGCATATCGCTCGCTCCCTGGACCGCGCGGAAGTGATGATGACTGCACCAGGTGCAGGCGCAAGCAAAGACCCGGCACCTGACCCAGAGGTAACACCTAAGGCACCGAGGAAAGGCAGAGGACCTCCACTAGAGAGGCCTGAGAACATACTGAGGGAAGCTATGGATAGCTTGGCTAACCCGGTTGCGGCGGTGGTAGATCCGGCTCAAGCACAAGCCGAACTAGAGGAAACTCGGCAGAAGATACTTGAGGGTGCAAAGAAAATAGCCACGGCTCAACAGTCACTGAACATGACGCTGCGTGAGTACGCAAAGGCAAACAAGGTTGATGCAGTGAGGGTAAAAGGGAAAATCTCATAAGTGAGATGAACAGAGAAGGTGATGATGGAGCAGAAGGGTCGGAAAACTATCTGTTTGTGGGGTTGCCGAGGTATAGTACCCCGGCGAAGAACCTCAGAGCAGTAGATGCGGCTGCGTCCGAGTTAGAGGGTCTGACGGGTGAGGCCCATCAAAGACAGCAAGATCGGGTTAACGAGCTGGTTTGGATCGCGAACAGGCAGAATGAGGAGCTGCTGAGAAATAACCCGGAGAGAGCTGGGGCTTCTAAGATCGTTCATTCGGTGATGGGTAACCCGGAGAAATCCGCTGGAGCCGCATCATCGCCTCATGGCGGCCCGAGGAGAGAAGAGGTAGTAACCTCGGCCAGACGGAACAAACAGATTGTCCCATACGACCCTACGCGTGCGGGAAAAGAGAAAGAAATGTGAAAGAATGATGATCGACGAAGTGTGAGCCGAGGTAATCACGAACAAGGCAATGCCGGTCAAGGGATTGCTGCCAACAGCAATGCCGGACAGCGCAACTCCGTAGGAGCAGGACAATCGCAGCAGCGGAATATACCGAGGCAAGAGCAAAGCGCCGGCCGAGGTATGCAGCAGAAAGACGTGCGACGAGAGCAAAACCGATACAACGACGGTGATTCGGAGATGGTGAACACAGGATATCCCAGACCGGACTACCATGTAATAGGGTCAAGATTGGGGAGCTGGGATTTGATGCCGGATGACGCCAGGTTAAAACTGGATCGCCTGTATAGGTCGGAACAGATCGAATGTCAAGGTCCTCCGGGTCCAGCGTGCTTTGGACCCCGGATCATGAAGGAACCTCCGGTACCAAACTTCCAGTTACCAAGGGGGACGAAGACGTATGACGGCAGCACCAAGCCAAAGGATTGGCTGATAAACTATGCTACGGCGTTGAAAATTGTGACAGGCAACTTGAGATGGGCTGTGCGTTACGTGCGCCAGATGTTGGAAGGTCCGGCCAGAGTATGGCTGAATAACTTGCCACCCAGAAGCATCAACTGCTAGATAGATTTTGAAGAAATGTTTATCAGCAACTTCTGAAGTACGTACCAGAGGCCAAATAGACCGCAGACCCTGGCAATGTGCAAGCAAAGACCCAACAAGACGGATCGTGAATTCTTAACCCGGTGGTGTACCGTGAGAAACTCGTGTGAGGGCGTCATAGAGTCATAGGCCATAGCGTGGTTTGCGCAAGGGTGCAGATACGGCAGCGAGCTGTGGATGAAACTGCAAAGGAAAATGCCAGTTACGCTGGTAGAGATGATCCGGATCGCTGATTCGTATGCATTGGGCGACCCGACCCAACCTAGGCTCGCGGCAAGTGAGTCAAACGAGGAATACTATCCGAGAGATGGAGCCGGATCATCCCAGAGGAACGATTACAGAGGAAAAAGGAGAGATGACAGACCAGACCATCGCTATGGCTCGCAACAAGTTGCAGCAGTGAATCAGGATCATCCCAGAGGAGGAAGCAACCAACGCTAGAGAACTGGAGGGCAATGGACTCCAAGAAATGATGGCAAGAAAACATGGACTCCGGAGCAGAAGAAACAGTGGCAGGAAAAGAAAGACCGTCCGAGGTATACCTATGAGTCGATGCTGGACCAGCCGTGTAAGTTTCACACGCCAAATCCGAATAGCCCGGCGGGTCACACGACGAGGCAATGTGAGTGGATGCGAAAGATAGAGCAAGGTGGCTCGAGGAATGCTCAGGCACCCCGGAATGATCAACCTCGGCAGGAGTTACCCCGGCAGCAATTGCTTTCCGGAGCAAACACGCAGCAGTTAATGCTGCCTCCCCCTCCGCCGAGGTATGATAACAATGAAAGAAGGGATGCAGTGCATCAAGTGGAAAATCAGCAACAATCGGATCAGAGATACCCCGGAAACGAGGGAAGAAACGAGTACAGGGAACATCACCAGAGTTATTGTGTGTTCACGACCGAGGAAACAGATAGAAAGAGCATGCAACGCCGACATATGGAGGTCAATGCGGTCATGCCAGCGGTGACGAGGTACATGCCTTGGTTGGACCAGGAAATCACCTGGAACGTCAAAGATCATCCTAAACTTATGCTGAGCCCAGGTTCGTACGCGCTAGTGCTAGATCTGACATTCATTGGACCGAACATCAACATGAGGTTCTCCAAGGTTTTGATTTATAATGGCAGTAACATTAACATCATGTATGCGGATACGATGCGCAAGTTGGGGATCTCGGAGAACATGCTCCAAGCTATGAGAACAACTTTCCATGGCATAGTACCAGGCATTTCTTGTGAACCCATAGGCAAAGTCCGGGTCGACATGTTATTCGGCACAAGGGACAACTGCCGAACCGAAAATCTGGAATTTGAGGTGGTGATCTTGGAAAGTGCATATCATGCGTTACTCGGAAGACCAGCATTGAACACATTTATGGCGAGCTGTCACATCAGTTATCTGAAGATGAAGTTGCCCGGGCCAAATGGAGTGATTACCATTGCTGGAGATTTCCGACGTTCCATGGAGTGTGCTTCAGCCGGGTCCAACCTAGCCGAGTCACTCGTGATCGTGCAAGAGAAAAGAAAAATCCAAGAGGTGGCAGCGTTAGCTCAGTCCGCGCAGCAATATATGCCGGCATTAAGTAACCCACATGGCAGTGTTTCATTTCAAGCCGCAAAGGACACCAAGAAGATCCCGGTTGATAACATGTTCCCGGAGCGCACCGTAACGATTGGTGCCGGGTTGACTGACAAATAGGAAAGCGAGCTCGTCAACTTCCTCCGTGAGAATCGGGATATTTTTGCTTGGTCTACACAGGACTTGCAAGGTGTTCCGAGGGAGTTGGCCGAGCACTCTTTGAACGTAAGACCCGGAGCAAGGCCAATGAAGCAACCTCTCCGCCGCTTCGCCGAGGATAGGAGAAAGGTCATTGGAGACGAGATAGCTCGGTTACTAGCAGCAGGATTCATCATGGAGGTACTATATCCAGATTGGCTCTCTAATCCGATGCTAGTGGAAAAGAAGAAGGACGATCCGAACGTAGCAGTGGTTTGGCACATGTGTATCGATTACACGAACTTGAACAAGGCGTGTCCAAAAGATCCATTTCCACTGCCGAGGATAGATCAGGTCATAGACTTAACCACGGGATGTGAACTGCTGTCATTCATTGATGCATATTCTGGCTTCCACCAGATACCTCTGTACCCGGATGATCAAATAAAAACGGCATTTATTACCCCGTACGGGGCTTACTGCTATCGCACTATGCCGTTCGGTTTACGCAATGCAGGTGCAATGTACCAAAGATGTATGCAAAAATGTTTGCATGACCAAATAGGTCAAAATGTACAAGTATACGTGGATGATGTGGTTATCAAGACCAAGGAAAGCGCAACACTCCTTGACGACATAAGACAAACATTCGCGAACTTGAGAAGGTTCCGGATGAAGCTTAACCCGGAAAAATGTACCTTCGGTGTCCCGGTTGGAAATTTACTCGGATTTCTCGTCTCCAGCCGAGGTATCGAGGTTAATCCAACTAAGATCCGAGCCATCAAACAAATGGAGCTGCCGAAGTGTCTTAACGATGTCCAGAAGTTCACTAGATGACTGGCGTCGTTGAGTCGGTTTGTATGTCGGTTGGGAGAAAAGGCACTGCCTCTCTACCAACTCATGAAAAAGTCGGATAAATTCATTTGGACGCCACAAGCCGATGAAGCTTTTGCCCACTTGAAAAAGATGTTGGCCACTGCGCCAGTGTTAGCCTCTCCACTATCAAAGGAGCCAATGTTGCTCTACGTAGCCGCAACCAACCGAGTTGTAAGTGCAGTGATCGTAGTGGAACGCAATGAAGAGGGTAAGTCAGTGCAGAGGCCAGTGTATTACCTGAGCGAGGTATTGTCTGCCTCAAAACAGAACTACCCGCACTTTCAAAAGGTGGCTTACGGTGTCTATATGGCCGCGAAGAAGTTAAAGCATTACTTTGAGGAGCACCCCATCAAAGTAATATGTGAAGCTCCCATATCCGAGATAATGGGTAACAAGGATGCGAGCGGCAGAATCGCAAAATGGGCAATTGAGCTAGCCCCTTATGCGCCCCAATACGACAGAAGAGAAGCGATCAAATCTCAGGCTATGGCGGACTTTTTCGTGGATTGGGCCGAGGTACAATATGAACCACCGCCACCAGATCCGAATTACTGGAGGATGCACTTTGACGGGTCGAAAACCAAAACCGGATTAGGTGCTGGGGTCGTGCTTACCTCGCCAAAGAAGGATCAGCTCAAGTACGTATTGCAGATCCATTTCGCGGCATCGAACAATGTCGTTGAGTATGAGGCTCTTGTGCATGGTCTCAAAGTGGCAAAGGAGATTGGCATATGTCGGATAATATGCTTCGGCGACTCGGACCTGGTGGTGCAGCAGGTGTCCGGAGTGTGGGACGCCCTGGATCCAAACATGGCGCTATACAAATTTCACGTGCAGAAGATATCTGGTTACTTCGAGGGGTGTGAATTTCACCAAGTACCCCGGGCGGAAAACGAGGCTGCCGACATGTTGTCAAAGCTCGGATCGACCAGACAGGCAATTCCACCGGGCGTAGCATTAGAACACCTCAGAAAACCATCTATCAGGCCGTCCCCAGGAACCGACTCGATCTATGTCCCGGAAAATACGGAATCCGGAGCTGAGCCCATGGACATTGACATGGGAGGTGGTCCGCGAGACCCGGGGACTGCTTCGGCAAACCTGGGGACTACCTCGCTAGACCCGGGGACTGTTCAGCGTGATCCGGTTGAAGTTATGCCGGTGGATCAGATGGAAATTGATGAGGAGATATTCCCTACGCGAGCGATACCAGCTTGGGCACTGCCTATATACCAATTCCTGAAAGATGGAATGTTACCCGCTGAGGAAGTGCTAGCCAGGCAAATGCATAGGAGAGCAAAAGCGTACACAATCATCAATTCCGAGTTATACAAACACAGTGTAACTAATGTCCTCCAACGATGCATTCACCCGGAAGAAGGGCTTGACATCCTCCGAGATATACACCAAGGGGAATGTGGGCATCATGCCTCATCCCGAGCCTTGGTGGCAAAGGCGTTCCGGCATGGATTCTACTGGCCAAGTGCCTTGGAACAAGCAGAAGATCTGGTAAGAAAATGTAATGGTTGTTAGAGGTACGCCACCAAGACACATATGCCTACGTCGGAACTCAAGACCATACCAATTACGTGGCCATTTGTTGTATGGTGCTTGGATATGGGTGGTCCGTTCAAACCTGCGAGAGGAAACATGACACATATTTTGGTCATGGTGGACAAGTTCATGAAATGGATTGAAGTGAAACCTATAAGAAAGTGTGATGGAGCTACGGCCGTGACATTTCTCAAAGACATTATCTTGAGATACGGTTATCCACATAGTATTATCACTGATAATGGAACAAATTTTGCGGAAGGAGCATTTGCGCGCTTCTGCCAAGATAAGAAGATCCGACTCGACATCGCCTCAGTAGCCCACCCCGCATCGAACGGACAAGTGGAAAGATCCAACGGATTAGTATTATCCGGGATAAAACCTCGGCTCATTGAGCCGCTGCAAAGATCAGCGGGGTGCTGGATAGAAGAACTACCAGCGGTACTGTGGAGTTTAAGAACAACTCCGAATCGATCAACAGGCTATACGCCATTCTTTCTGGTATATGGGGCAGAAGCTGTATTACTAGCCGACATAGAGCATGATTCGCCTAGGGTCACCCAATACACAGAAGCCGAAGTGCAAGAAGCCCGGCAAAATGATGTTGATCTGCTGGAAGAAGCGAGAGAACTGGCACTATCCAGATCCGCCATATATCAGCAAAACCTCCGACGCTATCATAGCCGGAAAGTGTGCCCCCGGGTCTTCCGGGAAGGCGATCTGGTGCTCCGGTTGGTACAACGTACTGCTGGCATGCATAAACTATCCCCCCCATGGGAAGGGCCGTTCATTGTGAGCAAAGCATTGCACAATGATTCCTACTATCTTATAGATGCAAAGCCACAGGAAAAAAACAAGGCGGACAGGTCCGGAGAGGAATCGAAGCGACCGTGGAATGTAGCACTACTTCGTCCCTTCTACACTTAGCTAAGAAGTGTATGTATCCGAGTCGTCTCATATGTCGGTATGTATGTCGGCGATGAGCTTATCAATGAAATAGCAGTGCCTCGAGCAGTAACTCGGGGACTGCCTTAATAAATGGTTGTTGTTACTTTTTATGCGCTAGCTGGAATGACTCATTTCACTTAACCCGGATTAGTAATGTGTGAGCACCAAAAACCCAACCCTTCGACTTGCTGCTGTCCAACAAGAATTGGCTTCATGGCAAGCAAGGGAACAAGTTTGGAATTGCGTAGCACATGAAAAACGGCTAAGGAAACAAAGTTATTCGAGTTAACGTTTGTTTTTTCGGACTAACCCTATTTTTATTTTCAAGTTGTTATGCTGAATTATTTTGAGCCAAACCTCAAAAGTTTCTAAGTATTGTTAAGAGAATTTTTAAAGCTCGGATTCGTAAGTCGTAAAACCGAATCAAGGTAGACGCAGACCGAGCCAAGGAATTGGACGAACAAGAAAATGAAACTCGGGGACTACACCCAAGTCAATCCGGCATAAAAACGTAGTAGCAAGATATCACTTATCCAGCATACAATTGCACCCGGCATACCGGGGATCTGATAAATTTTCAAGTTTTTTAGAACTAAGGAGCAGCAGGAGGAGTAGGTTCGGCATCGTCGTCAATGTCTTCAATATCTGAAGCATCATCTTCCCCGTCCTCATCCGAACCATCTTTGACATTCTCATTAGGCTCATCCCCACCGGACTCCAGAAAGCTCGGTCCCTCAACCTAGTCATGGATCGGAGAATATTCGACGAGGCTGTAGGCGCAAGCCTGGCGCCGAGCTACCCACTCCGGATCATCGGTCCATCTAGATCCGGTGCGCCGACGTGTGAGGAGGCTCAGGTCGATCTTCTCGTACCATGTAAGAATATGATGAAGGAGGGTATCTACTGCGGACGCCCGGCGGACTCCCTCCAGAGGTCAAGCTGAGTCTCAACTTCCAATAGCTTTTCGGCAAGGAGTGTGATCCTCTCCGGAGCGCTTTCGCTTGGCCAGAAGGTGTTGTAGATCCGGACCGCAACGTCGAGGAGATCTTTCCCATAGTTCTTGATGGTTTCCACGCGAGCTGACACGCTGACCAATAGGTCTTCCATGTCTAAGGGGATGCTCTCACCATCAGAAACGATGGGAGTCCCCCTTTCTTGGCGGAATTTGGCAACAGCAGCACTGGCAATGGGAGTACCCTCTGGAAAATGGTCTGGTAACATGGCAAAAGAAAAAAGTAAAGAAAAGACGTATGAGGCTAACCCGGAGAACTATGTCGGATAAGGGAAAGAAACTTACGTGAGATATGGCGGTGGATCCGGGTCAACTCCTTGATGCAATTGTCGCGTCTCTAGCGAAGTTGTTCAAGCTCGGCGAGCACCGACCCAAGCTAGAACTCGGATTCTTTAAGCAGGTCCTGGTCCTTGGAGATTTGGAGAGTAAAGCGCTCACGCTCTTCGGTGAAGTTCTGGCCAACTTTTTGGAGCTCGGTTTTATGTTGGGCCTTCATCTTCTCCATCTCAGCCTTGAGCTTGGCTATCTCGTCGTCCTTGGTCCAGAGGAGGGCAAGCTCGTCATTCTTCTTCTTCATCTCAGCTTGATGCTGTCCTGCTTGTTCAAGAAAATGCAGCATCATATTAGGCACGGGCACACTATCCTCAAGCGATGCTGAAATAGTATGTTGACCCGGCAAAGCCGAGGAGTGAATGTTTGCCGAGCCAAGGAGAAGAGGAAATGGAGAACACAACAAGGTCGAACAAAAAAGGACATACCTCGGATTTCCTTCAGGTTCTTCCGCATAATTTTGTTCTCAGCCTCCACCCCAGCTGCAAAAACCGAATGAGGAGATTATTCCGGTGGAAACAAATGAAGAAAAATGGAGAAGTGCTGAGGGAGAAAATTACCCCTCTTTTCGTGCTCTGCGCCAAGTGCAACATGCTTTGCGCGCAGGATCTTGTGGGTATCAAGCAGGCGTTGAAATTTGGCGGTCCGGTGATTCGTAGTTACCTAAAAGAAGTACAGAAGTGTAACGTTAGTTTGGTGCATATTTGAAGTGTACAAGATCCGGGCCAAGTGGGACTTAACCCGGCTCTAGGTGTGTGCATATTCAAAGTGTGCGAGATCCGGGCCAAGTGGAACTTAACCCGGCTCTAGGTGTGTGCATATTCGAAGTGTGCAAAATCCGGGCCAAGTGGAACTTAACCCGGCTCTAGGTGTGTGTGCATATTCGAAGTGTGCAAGATCCGGGCCAAGTGGGACTTAACCCGGCTCTAGGTGTGTGCATATCCAAAGTGTGCAAAATCCGGGCCAAGTGGAACTTAACCCGGCTCTAGGTGTGTGCATATTCGAAGTGTGCAAGATCCAGGCCAAGTGGGACTTAACCCGGCTCTAGATGTGTGCATATTTGAAGTTTACATGCAGCTACTTTGATTTTTCTAATGAGCATCCGACCGAGTAACAATTTACTCCGCCGAAGGCTCGGGGACTAATGGTTATTTCCTACAGCATGTAAAGGAGAAATGACATACCTCCATCATTCGCCCCGCGAGGTTAATTGCCTTGGCGGCAGTATTCATCTGGGCAGAAAATTCTGCGGGGCCGAACTTTTCCGGGAGATCGTCGTTGTAGACGAACTCCGCCTTATTCCAGTTCATGACGAACTCGATAAGGCTCGGAGGGTACCGTTCGCTAGTGGGCATGTGGGGTGCCACCAAGCCCTTTGCATGAGCTTCCTTCCTCTCAATTAGGGCAAGAGCTGGGCTGGTGTGCAGAACCATCTGCTGCGCATCGGTTGGCTCGGCAGGAGGATCCGTCGCTGCTGGTGATTTCTTCGGAAGCATTGACGACAAGGTTCGCTGCCCGGCCTCGACGGGTGTAGGCTTGGCAGTTTCCGGAGCCTTCTTGCCTTTAGCTTGCTGGGAAGAAGTAACCACGACGGATTTCCCTTTGGAAGCTGCTGGAATGGTTCCTCGCCGGGGCTGAGATGACTCGGAAGAGGCGGAGGAACTTGGTACTAGAGCTGCTGTGGGTCTCCTGGCTGACGGGACAGGTGCTGGTTCGGAAGCTGGTGCTGGAGCAGCTGCCGATGCTGGAGTTGCGGTAGACTTGGTGGTTGCTGGTTGCGGCAATGCCAAAGTGGCGGACGCCGTTGCCTCGGTCAACTGACCCCTCCTAATCCGAGGTCGCGTTCCTCTTGACGAGGTACTGCGAAACCCGGAGCAGCCGCAGAGCCCTCCAGAATAGGGCTCAGCGGACATGACTCATCGTCACGAGGAGGGGAAGGGCCGGACCGAAGGGGGGAAGAGATGCTCGATCCGCTCTGAGGGACCTCCACGGGAGGCCTGCAAAAGAGAATGATGTCAGGAGCAAAATTACTCCGGTGCAAGGAGAAGTAAGTTGCGCAGTGAAAAATAACTTACGCGTCCGAGGTCTCGGCCTCCTTGGGTTTCCGGGCCCTCCGTGCCGGGGCATTGCCTGCGCGCTTGGAGGCAGTCTTGTCTCCGGCCTTCTTTTGCCTTTTGGTAGGCTGAGAAGGTTCGGAGGAAGAACTTGACGCGGATCCGTGCTTCTTCTTCGACGCCACCAGAACCGGCTCGCCCGAGGCAAGTGGAGGATCCTCTTGGATATGCCCACCGGGGTTAGCTGATGCCGGAAAGGCAAAAGAAAGAGGGATAGACTCAACGGGTTCAATCACGTCGATATCCGAGTCATCCTCATCATTGGGCCAATCTCTAAGAGAAGAGAATTTACCACTGGGTCGTTTGGTGGCGTCGGTCATGGGGAGGAACATCTCCTGATCCGGCTCCTCCTCATCCGGGATATATCGGTCCGGGGCCCACTTAAGGGTCGGATCCGTGCCGTCCTCGAGAGTTTGCTGGAGAAACAGCTGAGAAAAAGCACAAAGAGCAGAGTAAAAATATGATAAAAACCGACACGTAATTGATCTGAGATAAGTTTATCCCGTGGAGCTTACCGCGGGAGGGAGCCTGTCACGACAGTAATGCTTGATTCCCCACGTCCATGCGGCGGAGAAATCCTTATGGGTGGTAAAAAGAGCCTTGACCCGGCGGAAGATCTCCATGTTGCTCAACTCGAACGAGGAGGTTCGGTTGGGGTCGCGGCTGAAGCTCATGTGGCACAACTTGTGAGTGCGCCTCTAGAGGGGAGAGATTCAGTTGCGCACGAATGTGATCATGGCATCCTCGTTGTGCAATCCGAGCTTCTTCAACTCCGCGAACCTTTTGTTGACTTGGTTGGCCAGAGCTGTAGGTTTCTTGGCGACCTCCTCCCAGAAATCCGTGTCAGGGGGACCCGGAGCGTAGGGCAGCAACCGAATCAGGTCTTCGGTACCCTTGTTCCGGACGTAGAAGAAGGTTCGGGCCCATCCTTTGCAGGAGTCAAGCCCGGTGACCCGGGGAAATATTGAGAATCTCCGGGGCGAGATCGAGGCAGCTCCGAACTGGGTGAGCTGCTTGTCCTCCGACTCAACATGGATGTTGGGGACAATGTTGCGACGGAGGCCGAAGAACCGGATCCACAGCTACTTCGTGGGCCATAGTCCGGTGTAGCCCTCGATCGTAGAGGCGAAAGCGGATAGAGAGGTGATGGCGTTCGCTGGGAGATGATGTGGTTGCAAGTGATAGGTCTGGACCCAGTCCCGGAAGAAATCGCTCACCGGAAGACCAAATCCCCGTTGGAAATGGGATAGGAAAACAACAAACTCACCCGGATTGGGTGAGGGGGCCAATTCCGAGGAAGGGAGACGAGCGGCAACGCCGGCGGGAATACGCCTGGTCCGGTAGAGCCAGTCGATGTCATCTTGGCAAACCCACGAACCGGCCCACGCGCCACGGTCCGCCGCGCCGGCATCCTCCTCCATCTCCTGCTCGACAACGACGAGCTCCTCTTCAGTCATTTTGTATCCGCTGTCCTCACTGGAGCTAGCGGCTGCGGTGGTCTATGGTCTAGACTGACGAGGACTCGTGGTTAAGCAGCTGCGCAGCGGTGGCTGCGGTGCGGAGGCACGGGGAGGTGCGGCGGCGGTGTTGCAGATGGAAAGCACTGGCAGCGGCGCAGTCGCGAGGAAGACGAAGGAGAAGAAGAGGAATGGGCAGAGGGGCGCAAAGGTGAAAAATGCTAAGGGACGCGCCCCTCCCCTATTTAACTGCCCCAGAGATGGGTGAGTGGGATCGCGTTGTGTGCACGAGCCGCATGGTGTGGCCGTGTATCATCGGCATCAACCAATCAGAGAGAAGCCACACCAGGGGCCACAGAGTAAATGTGATCCCATGACGCGACGTGCAGTTGCGATAAACGAGGAGACAGGCATGACGTAACCCGCAGACAGTGATAACTGACAGTTACTGCGGTGGTTACTGTGCAGGCCCTTAAAATGAGGCAACGTAATGATTAGCCTCTACGTGGGCTGGCGTATGGGAGAAGGAAGCAAGGCCCGGATCCGAGCCGAAATGGTAACCCGGCCGGCAAGTGAAAACTTGAAATGTGCAGAGGGAAAGTAAAACCATAGGATCCGAGCCAAATTGGTGACCCGGTCGGCAAGTGAAAGCTTGGAACGTATGAAGGGAACGTAAATCCATGTAGTCCGAGATAAGAAGCTAACCCGGAACTAAACGCCCGAGGCTCGAACATGAATGAACCTGATGTGGCCTTAGCGACCAAGGCCGCTAAGACCGCACCAGCTTCGGGGACTAATGTTGGGGGGATACCCCCGGGTAGGGTCACTCCGGGGTATAAGGGCCGAGTTAGCCGAGGGTCGGCAAGGTCAAAGCGGATGCAGGCCAAGTCACCTCAAGGCAGGCCGGATCACGGAGTAACCCGGACCAGGGGGGTCGCCTAACGTTGTCTCGTCCGACTTAAGGAGTAAGTCGGAAATGCTTGTCTAACTTATATGCAGGAACAGGTGTGGCCAGATCTGCTGTGATCCGGATCCTCGCTTGGCTTCTAGGAGAAGGAAGGAATCTCTCTGGTCAAAAAAGAAGGTCCGGTACGTACTGGATGAGCGAATAAAGCAAGGGCAAGACCACCGGATCGTGGCCGACAAGGATGACGACACTCACGTCGGCTGACGTCGCTAAAGCAACTGTGACGCGGGGGAAAAGCGCCCCTGTCGGGTTACTACTTTGGGAGGGGGCATATTCTTAGGAATATGCCTCCATGTATGCCCTAGGCCAGGACTGAACCACCTCTATATAAGGGGGGTTAGGGTTCTGGTAGAGGGGTTGGCAGAATTCTAGTTGGTTGAGCACTAGTAGATCTAGGGTTCTAGGGCAAGTTAGAAGGCTAGAGTAAGAGAGAACCTTCTTCCTCCTCTCGCCAATACAGCTCAAGGAGCACTTGTAATCTTGGAGATATCGAGCAATACAAACTTCCGTGTAGAGAATCACTCTACTATCCCTCCCTGGATTCCCCTAGCGCATATTAGTCCCCACCTTTAGCCTATCCATGGCATCTGTCGTGACACCACCACGACAGCGACTGTGGGTCGCGCGGCGGTGCACGGCCGTGCGTGGCGGGTTGCTGGGGTCGAGGCGGAGCAGCGTGCGCGGTATTGGGTTGAGGGGCGGTCTATGGCGCGCTGGCGGCTATCGCGCTCTGGCGCGCTCTAGCAAGCTCGTAGAGAGAATGGGCGGCACTGCTGTGGAGTGGTCCAGGGGCTGTGGGTGATCGAGGGGTGGACAAGGAGGTGCGTTAGGGTTGGGCGGAGCTAGAGGACTTGCTGTAACGGCGCGACGCGGTCTGTGGAGCTTTTCCCACGTTCGGCCGGCGGTGACCAAAATGTGGCGGCGCTCCACTGCTGCTGTGGCATAGCTTTGCAAATTTTTCTAGCTTTTGTAGTTGATCTAGGAATTTGAACTATCATGACATGCTTCAAGTTGGTTGGGTGGATCTTAATAGTGCATGCAAATTCTTCGGTGACAATGAATGCGATGCTCCCGAATCAAACAATACTCTTGCTAAAACTGAGTTGACAGAAAACATACCCAACACTACATCTGGCGCTTCTTGGGCTTCTTCGGCGTTCCTGTGGAAGAGACGGCCGTTGCGGTTGTGAGGGTTCCCGGGGGCGAATCTTCTCCCTGGTTGAACACGACGCTACTGTTGCGCTGGGGCATTCACATTGGTAGTGGCGGCAATCTTCTTGGGGCACTCATTGGAATAGTGACCCTTTACTCCACACTCGAAACAAGTGATCTGAGACTTGTCTTTAGCTACGACCGGCATAGCATTGCTTCTAGTTCTGGGTGCAGTGTTGTTGTTGTTGCTCTTGGGAGGGGCACGGTTGAAATTGCTGGTGTTGCCGGAGTGATTGTTGTTTCCTCCGGACTTCACATTGCCTCCGCTACGGTTGGGGTAGCTTGGGCGAGACATTGGGGGTCGGTTGTTCCTCGGTGCATATCCTGGTGAGGGGTTGGGACGGTACTTCTGGTGACTGTTGGATCCAGATTACTGCATCATACGATGTTTGCAGTTGTCGTTTGCCTGGTTAATCTTCCCTTGCATCTGAATGGCAGAGTCGACTAGCTCTTCGAGATCTTGGAAACGGATGTTGATAAGGACATTCTGCATCTCATCAGGTGGGACATTAGCAGTCCGTTCAAGAATCTCTCCTTCTTCTTGGCCTCCGTGTTGATCTCATCAGGTGCATATCTGGCAAGTGACAGGAATCTGTCACGGTACTCTACCACAGTCATTCTGCCTTGCTTCAACTCTCTGAATTCATCCCTCATGCTGGTGACTAGACCCTGCGGCACGTGGGTGCGACTGAACTTGATTTTGAAGGCTTCCCATGTCATCACTTAACCATGGTTCATCAGGCGGATGCTGTTCCACCATGCTCTTGCATCTCCTACCAAGTAGTGGGTGGCAAAGAGAACCTTCTCGTTATCATCAACTCTGGCTACTTCCAAATTGTTCTCCATCATCTGCAACCAGTCATCTGCATCTAATGGGTTCTCCGAAGTGCTAAAGATTGGGGGATTGGTATTCTAGAAGTTTTTCAACTTGGATCCTTGATGATCCTGATTTCCATGGTTCTGATTGTTGAGAGCCATCTGGGCGATCTGTTGCAGTGTTGCTAGATTAGCTTGGTGTTCTGTCTTGCTTGCTGACTGTCTGCGATGAGATTCTGCAGGATCTGTAGCATTGGGTCTTGTGATGAGCTGCTCCCTCTTGGTTTCCACGAGTCATCTGAAGATTGAGGTAGATAAAGGGGTAAGAGGGAAAGTTCTAAGGTTCAAGGTTTTGATTTCAAAGCTAAATTTTGAGTTTGACTCAGGTTTTGCAACTAACTTCTTTTCATTCATTCAAGCAAAGAACCATTCTGCAAGCTACGATATTGTGGGACCGATACATCTCATGCTACGACAGTGCTCTAGTGCATCTACTCATCGTCGATGAAGTCGGAGTCCTCATCATCAATGTAGAAGTCCATGACATCCTCCTCTAGAAAGTCATCATCATTGTTGAGGTAAGAATCCATATCTCCCTGGATGTCTTCACCTTCCTCTTCTTCTTCCTTTGCTATAAGCTAAGCTTCTTGCTCCTTGATGGTCTTCTCGAGGTCGGCCACCTTCTTGCAAAGACGGGCGATGGTGCGATCCTTCTTTTCGCGCTGGAGGCGAAGAGACTGACGGTCCTTGACAAGCAGTGAGAAAGTCTGGGCCTTCTGGTCGGCAATGGCAGGGTTGTGGTTGGCAAACTCCCTAGCATTGTCCAATTCCTTCTGGCGGTCGTACAGCAGGAAGTCAAGGTTCTCCACTTGACGCTTCAACTCTGGGTGACCCGGCATCTCCATTGGCATTCCCATGAAGTCACGCCTTGCATAGTGAGCAAAGCGGGTTCCTTGGATTTGGTTGACACTAAGGGCACATAGACGTGCGAGAGCTTCATGCATTGCCCTGGCTAATCCATCTAGCCAGTTGTTCTCTCTTACGGAGAACTAGATTCTCCCAGACATTGGTGCTTCTATGCTTCCTCGAAGATCAGCGGTGACTAGCCATTGTAAATATCCTCCTGAGGGTCCAGGAAGTTGAGCTCCAAGAAACTCCAGATGTGGGCGTCCCAATAACTCAGACAGTGAATCTAGATCCCTCTCGAAGATCAGTTGGCCTCCATTTCCCAACTAGTAGAACTTGCTGAACTGAGTCTCCATCTACAAGAATTAAGGATGAGGAAGTTAGTGAAGTGATCAAGTGTGTCAAATTTTAGGTAGTAATGTAAGAATTGGAGGAACATGAATTTTTGAGAAAGAATGAATTCCCAAGGGTAAGAGAGGAAATAGTTTTTCATAAATACTCACTTTGGTTTTGAAATTAAGTTTTTGTTCGGACGTCCATTCTAACTAGGGTCTCCTATGGTCAGGATGGCTCTAATACCAACTTGTCAACACCCAGATTTTTAATCCTAGATGCCTGTTATGTCATACATCGCAATCCCAGGATTACCATTTTTGCGAGACATAACAGATTGGATATCACAGTACATCATCCATTACAAACCATAAATAAGGTCTTACACAAATAAGGATCTCATGATCCAGTCTTAATACAACAAGCAGCGGAATAAATAATAAGTGTAGCGGTGGGGTCCATCTTCAAGGGCACAGGCAATGCTGACGAAGGCAGATAGTCCTAGTTATCATAGTCGTCCTGATGTTCGTCATCTTGATAGTCTCCTTAATAGTTTGGCCATGAGAATAGCCAGGGACAAAAGCCATGAGTACTCTTTAAGTACTCGCAAACTACCACGAACAAGTAAGATAGTACTAGTGGGAAATGATAACTCTAGGTTGATTTGTAAAGTTAAGTTTGAAACCTAAGCTGAGTTCAGAAACAAAGAAAGATAAAACAAAGTTCTAGAATCACTTAAGTTGGGAAGATAGTGTCATAGTCACAACCATGTTGTGGTCAAGTCAAGATTCATCATTCATTTCATAAGTCGTTTTGAAAATATCTGACAACAAAACAGTATGGCCACTCCAATTGTCCTAACCACGGATGCGGCTATTTGAATAGTTTGACACTCTGTAGAGGTGGTACACTTTCACCATAAGATTCAATACATCTGTCAGGGATAACCCTGAATCATCATACTTAGTATGCAGATAATCAAACATAACCTTTCCTTTACACACCCTAGTATAAGCACCTCTCCTATGAGCATGGCCTCTCAACCATGACCATCTGTCATCTTGGGCACTGCATAGGTGGACAACATTGAGAGGTAGCCTCAGCTCAAACCTCTCCCACGAGGGAACTAATACTAATGCATATAAACTTTTGGCTAAGCCTTACCCAATTTAGGTATTGTGGTTATACGGTAAAATTGGAACGTTATCGCATCTGAATCCAACCATTAGTTTTTGTAAAAGGGCTAAGACTCATGCCTCAACATTTTCATCATCATATACCATTTGTGTGTATCAACACATGTCAAACATCTCAATAGAATGACTCATCATTCCAAGGTTTTCATAATTCATTTTCCCATTTAAAGTGACTCAAGTTTTGATTTAGCTCTAAGCTACTAAGTTAAGAGTGTTCACTAAGGTGGGATGCTAATATCAATCTCATGCCATAGAATGACATCTAAGGTTATCTAGATAGGCCAAGTTTTATACTCTTTATGCTACCTTCAAAACAAGTAAAGGACTTTAATAAAGTAAAGAAGTAAAAGCTTGGAAATAAAACTTGGGGTAGGTAATAGTCAAAGTGGTATAACCAAAGCATGTCTAATGTCTTTGCTTGGGTTATCTAGATTGTAAGGGTTAGCTTGCATTGTTAATGATGGCTTGCTAAGTATTATACTTGCAAGTGTTAGATTGCCAATAATAGCTTGCCTTGGTTGGTGCAGTGGTTGAAGTTTTCTTCCTCCTCCTCTTGGTAGAACTCCTCCTCCTTGAAAGCTTGGTCGGTACTATCGTCTATAAATACATAAGGAGTACACCATCACCAAACAATACTTAACTAGTCTACTTAGCACTCTAAGCTACATATTTGATGATCTAATATCATCACAAGCATCACAAGGTTTAGTTAACTAGCTTTATTCTTTTTATTTAAGAAAAGTAATTTCTACTCATTGAAATTAACTAAGATTTAATATTCTCTAATTAAATATGGGATCATGTGGACACATGTCATCACCACATATTCTAACATATGGGAATGTGATTTAAAGGTTGGATCACATTTACTTAAGCTTAAGTTTAATATTTAATGATTTAAAGTGACTAGAAATGCCTATATAGCATTATTTTGGTATTAGTCCAAAGTCACTCCATGTAAATCTTAATATTATTACATAATAAGATAGGTATGCTTAAATGTGATTTTTGAGAGTTGGAATCAACTCAAAAGTTATTATGGTTGATTTTATAAAAATGTTTGAATGTGCAAAAGCTTCTATCTTGTTATTTTTACTAGGAGATATCTCTAACTCTAAATGAATTAAATCCAACGGGCTTGGATAGATCTTTCCAGAAGCTTTCCAACAAAATTCGAACCACTCAGTTTGGTTCAGTAAATCTTTCCGAATTGATTTTTAAGCTAAGGGATAGAAGTGAGTTCAAACTAAAATAGAAAAATCTATATTTGAACTAACTAGGTCGTGCGGGAAAGGAAATGGGCCGGCCCAGTGACGCTCAGCGGCGCAGAGGGCGGCTGACAGGTTGGTCCCGCTTGTCAGCGAGACTTAAAACTCGAAACGGTATGGGACGATCTGGGTGCTACGATTAGGAGGTAGATCAGCGGTCCATAGTCGTCGTCGACGACGGACTCGTCGCCGGCGCGACCGAACCCTAAACGGCCAGTGGGGGTCTACCGGGGACGTACCAGGGCTCCAGCTACTGCGGCGAGGCGGGCAAACGAACTGGTGGACGGCGGAGAGCTCAGGCGAGGTCGCGGCAGGGGCTGTGGTGGACGAAATCAATGGCAACGTCTCCTCCTCTGCAGCAGGCTCCTCCGGTGCAATTCCGGCGAACTAAGGCTCGAGCGGCTCCGGCGAGGGGTGGGGAAGGATCAGTGGTGAGAGGGGAGTTGAGTGGTGTGCAGAAATGGTGCTGGGGAGGGCTCCTTATATAGGCTCGACGAGGGGACCGAGAGGGCGACGACGAGCTCGTCGGTGACATTGATATAGGTGTTGGAATTATGCCCTAGAGGAAATAATAAAGATGTTATTATTATAATTCTTGTTCATGATAAAGTTTATATTCCATGCTAGAATTGTATTAAGCGGAAACATTAATACTTGTGTGGTTTGTGAACAACACCGTGTCCCTAGTACGCCTCTATGGACTAGCTCATTGATCAATGATGGTTAAGGTTTCCTAACCATAGACATGAGTTGTCAATTGATAATGAGATCATATCATTGGGAGAATGATATGGTGGACAGACCCAAACTAAGCGAAGCAATTAGATCGTGTCATCGTGTTCGTCTTTGCAAAGCTTTACTTATGTCAAATATTGTATTCCTTAGACCATGAGATAATACAACTCCCTGGTATCGGAAGAAAGCTTTGAGGTCATCAAACGTCATCCTATGAGAGGGTGATCATAAAGGTGTCTCTCAGGTGATCGGAAAGTATCTGTTGGGTTGTATGTATCGAGATGGGATTTGTCCCTCCCAAGTCGGAGAGATATGCTTCGGGCCCACTCGGTAATCGATATCAACACCGCTTGCAAGCATGTGGTTAAGGAGTTAATCACAAAGTGATATCGGATTACGGAACGAGTAAAGTATTTGCTGTGAACGAGATTGAACTAGGTATGACGATACCGACGATCGAATCTCGAGCAAGTAAAATATCGCGAGACGAAGGGAATATATATATGGGATTGATTGAATCCTGGCATCGTGGTTCATCCGATATGATCATCGATGAATGTGTGGGAATCAATATGGGTGCCCAGACCCCGCTGTTGATTATTGATAGAAGATCATGTCTGCATATTCTCGAACCCGCAGGGTCACACACTTAACGTGTCTCGACGCTAGGATAGATTGGATACTTGGTTTATGAATTTTTGTTCGGAGTCTCGGATGGGATCCGGGATATCACGAGAGGTTCCGGAATGGTCCGGAGAATAAGATTCATATAAGGCAGTGCAGTTTTTGGAGTTCGGAATTGTTCCGGGTTAATCGGTATTGTACCGGAAGCTTCTAGAACCTTCCGGAAGGGGGCCAACGTGGTCCCACCTTCCGGGAGGGGGCATGGGCCTATGAGGGAGTGTCCTGGCCGCATTGGGCCAGGGGCACAAGGCCCCATAGGGCCCAGCCGATCCTAGAGAGTTTAAATCGTTTAAACTAGAGATAAGATAAGATAGGATTTCTAGATAAGGGAGAGTTTAAATTGTTTAAACTAGAGATAGGCTTGGAGGAGAGGCTAGGGCTGGCCGCACCCCCCTTTATATATAGAGGGCTGGTGCGCCCCCACTCACACCCCCCTTACACCTTCCTCCAAACCCAGTTGCCCTGCTGCCCTTCCTCTCTCCCTCCCGACTGTTTGTAGGCGAAGCCCTGCGGCAGAAATTCTCCACCATATACACCACGCCGTCGTGCTATAGATCCAATCTATCTCTCCACCATACTTGCTGGTCCGAGGAAGGAGGAGACGTCGAGGTGCCGCACGTGTGCATCTCACGGAGGCACCGCCACTTGTGGTGCTAGATCGGATCGGATCGCGAGGAGGAGAAGCGAGTACGACTACATCACCCACGTTCCGACGAACGTTCCGCTGTGCGAATCTTCAAGGGTATGAAGATCTAATCCAATCTCTCTCGTTGTTTGCATCTCCTAGATTAGATCTTGGCTTTCCCTCTGTTCGCTTCCGTAGAAAATTTTGATTTAATATGCTGCGAAACCCTTTCAGTGGTATCAGAGCTAGATCTATGCGTAGATGTGATTCACGAGTAGAACGCAACATGGTTGTTGCAGGCGTTGATGTTTTCTGTTGCAAGCCTCTTGTTCGTGTTCTTCTTATGACGCGGGATAGTGAGATTGAAGCGGTCCAGGCCAACCTTACGCGACGTCGTTCGCGAGACCGGCTCCGCACTTGACGTGTGGCTTGTACCACACATGCGGCTGGTGGATGTCAGTTTCTCTCACTATAGTTGTCATGGGATTAACACCGGAGTTTGGCAACCATAATATCACCGTTGTGGCTTTCCGTAGGTAAGAATCGTTCTTAGCATCTACTCCCATGAGCCACGTAAAACATGCAACAACAAAGTAGAGGCGTCTAACTTGTTTTTGCAGGGAGTGTTTTCTGTGATATGGTATGGCCCAAGATGTGATGTATATATTGTATGCGATGATCATGTTTTGTAATGTTTCACGACTTGCATGTCGATGAGTACACAACCGGCAGGAGCCATATGGTTGTCTTTATAATTGTGTATGACCTGCGAGTCAACTTCTTATACGCCATGTAATAGCTTTACTTTATCGCTAAGTAGTTAGCAATAGTTGTAGTTGCTATTCGTGGTGGAGGCAATCATGGTGGAGTGATGGAGATCATGCCGGAACGCACAAGATGGAGATCATTGCGCGAAGATTGGCTATACCATGTCACATAAAGTTATATGCATGTGATGTTTATCCTTTTATGTATCTTATTATGCTTAGATCGCGAAGGTAGCATTATAAGATGATTCCTCACTTAAAGATCAAGATAAAACTGTGTTCTCCCCATGTATGCACCGTTGCGAAAGTTCGTCGTGTCCAAGCATCACGTGATGATTGGGTGCTATAGACTCTACGCTCACATACAACGGGTGCAAGCCAGTTTTGCACACGCGGAAATACTTGGGTCTAACTTGACGAGCCTAGCATGTACAGACATGGCCTCGGAACACATGAACCGAAAGGTTAAGCATGAGTCATATGAATGATATGATCGACACTTTGTTGTCCACCATTGAAGCCACATCTCTTCTCGTGAAGATCGGATTAGGTGTGGTGAATTTGGATCGTGTTCACTAAACAACTTGAGGGATGTTGAATTTAGTGGGAGTTCATCTAGTAATTTGATTAAGTTGAACTATTTATCATGAACATAGTCTAAATTGTACTTGCAAATACTGTAGATCACATGGCCAAGTCCAACTTCAACTTCAACGTTTTTGCTGAGAAAGAAAAGCTTAGAAACAATGGGTCTAACTTCACCAACTGGTTCCGCAATCTAAGAATCATTATGTCTGGCGGTCAAAAGGACTATGTCCTTGAGAAAGCGTTAGGTAACCCCCCTGCTGCAACTGCGCCGGCTGATGAGAAAGCCGTCTATCAGTCGCGCAAAGATGATTATGGTGTGATTAAGAGCACCATGTTGTTTGCTATGGAACCGGAACTTCAAAATCGTTTTGAAAACTATCCCGGGCCCTTTGAGATTCTCGAGGAGCTGAAAACCATGTTTCAGACTCAGGCCCGTTCTGAGAGATATGAGATCTCTGAGAAGTTCTTTAACTGCAAGATGGAGGAAGGGAGTTCCGTTAGTGAGCACGCCATTAAGATGTCGGGCTACACTCAACGCCTTGAGCAACTGGACTGCAAGATTCCAGAGGAGCTCAAGATTGACAAGGTTCTGCAATCACTCCCTCCCAGCTACAAAAGTTTTGTAGTGACTCATAATCAGATTGGTTCCACTGATACGATCACCGAGCTCTTCGCAAAGCTGAAGGCTGCGGAGGTGGACATCAAAAAGGATAATCATGTGTTGATGGTCAACAAGCCCTCCTTTAAGAAAGGTAAGGGTGCAAAGAAGCCCTTCAAGAAAGGCGGCGGCAAGCGCGTTGCCCCTGCTGAGAAGAAGCTCAAGTCTGGTCCTAAGCCGGACACTGAGTGCTTCTATTGCAAGGACAAGGGTCACTGGAAGCGCAACTGTCCGAAGTACTTAGCGGACAAGAAGGCTGGCACCATCAAAGGTATATTTGATATACATGTTATTGATGTTTTCCTTACTAGCCCTCGTTGTAGTGCCTGGGTATTTGATACCGGTTCAATTGCTAATATTTGTAACTCGAAACAGGAGCTACGGAATAGACGGCGGCTTGCGAGGGATGAGGTGACGATGCACGTTGGCAACGGATCAAGAGTTGATGTGATGGCCGTCGGCACGCTCTCCTTAGTTTTACCTTTGGGATTAGTTTTAAACCTTAATAAATGTTATTATGTGCCTGCGTTGAGCATGAACATTATTTCTGGATCGTGTTTATTGCAAGACGGTTATTCATTTAAATCGGAGAATAATGGTTGTTCTATTTATATGAGTAACATCTTTTATGGTCATGCACCTCTTGTGAATGGTTTATTTCTTCTAAATCTCGAAAGGGATGAAACACACATCCATAACATTGAGGCTAAAAAAATGCAAAGTAGATAGTGATAATACTACTTATTTGTGGCACTGTCGTCTAGGTCATATTGGTGTAAAGCGCATGAAGAAACTCCATTCTGATGGACTTTTGGAGTCTCTTGATTTTGAATCATTTGACACATGCGAACCATGCCTCATGGGCAAGATGATCAAAATCCCGTTCTCCGGTATGATGGAGCGAGCAACGGACTTGTTGGAAATCATACATACCGATGTATGCGGACCGATGAGTGTTTCGACGCGCGGTGGATATCGCTATTTTCTCACTTTTACCGATGACTTAAGTAGATATGGGTATATCTATTTAATGAAACATAAATCTGAAACGTTTGAAAAGTTCAAAGAATTTCAGAATGAAGTGGAGAACCATCGTAACAGAAAGATTAAGTTTCTACGATCCGATCGTGGGGGCGAATATTTGAGTTATGATTTTCTCACGCATCTCAAAGCAAGTGGAATCGTTTCACAACTCACGCCACCCGGAACACCACAGCGCAATGGTGTGTCTGAACGCCGGAATCGAACCCTATTAGACATGGTCCGATCGATGATGTCTCTTACTGATTTGCCGTTATCATTTTGGGGTTATGCATTAGAAACCGCTGCATTCACTTTAAATAGGGCTCCATCTAAATCCGTTGAGACGACACCGTATGAACTGTGGTTTGGTGCTAAACCTAAGTTGTCGTTTCTTAAAGTTTGGGGATGCGAAGCTTACGTCAAGAAGTTGATGCCGGACAAGCTCGAACCCAAAGCGGAGAAATGCGTCTTCATAGGATACCCTAAGGAAACTATTGGGTATACCTTCTATCACAGAACCGAAGGCAAAGTGTTTGTCGCAAAGAACGGTTCCTTTCTTGAGAAGGAGTTTCTCTCGAAAGAAGTGAGTGGGAGGAAAGTAGAGCTAGACGAGGTTATTGAACCTTCTCTTGAATTGGAGAGTAGCGCAGCACCTGAAATTGTTCCAGTGCCGCCTGCACCAACAATAGAGGAAGCTAATGACAAGGATCATGAAGCTTCGGACGATGCTGCTACTGAACGTCGCAGGTCGACAAGGTCGCGTGCCCCTCCTGAGTGGTACGGCAACCCCGTCTTGACTGTCTTGTTAGTAGAAGACAGCGAACCTACGAACTATGAGGAAGCGATGATGAGCCCAGACTCTGAGAAATGGCTAGAAGCCATGAAATCCGAATTGAGATCCATGAGCGAAAACCAAGTATGGACTTTGGTGGACCCTCCTAGCGACCGAAAGGCTGTTGAGTGCAAATGGATCTTCAAGAAGAAAAACGGACGCGGATGGTAATGTTACCGTCTATAAAGCACGGCTTGTTGCGAAAGGTTTTCGACAAGTTCAAGGTGTTGACTACGATGAGACTTTCTCTCCCGTAGCGATGTTTAAGTCCATTCGGATTTTATTAGAAATTGCTGCGTTTCATGATTATGAAATATGGCAAATGGATGTCAAGACTGCTTTCCTCAATGGCAACATTGATGAAGAGTTGTATATGATGCAACCCGAAGGTTTTGTCGATCCTAAGGATGCTGATAAAGTATGCAAACTTCAGCGTTCCATTTATGGACTGAAGCAAGCATCTCGGAGTTGGAACCTTCGTTTTGATCAAGTGATCAAGAGCTTTGGATTTGTTCCAAATTGCTATGAAGCTTGCATCTACAAGAAAGTGAGTGGGAGCTCGGTGACGTTTCTGGTACTATATGTGGATGGCATATTGATTATTGGAAATGACATCAACATGCTTAACGATGTGAAGAGTTATTTGAACAAGTGTTTTTTAATGAAAGACCTAGATGAAGCTGCTTATATATTGGGCATCAAAATCTATAGAGATAGACAAAGACGCCTGATAGCTTTAAGCCAGAGTACATACCTAGACAAAGTTCTGAAAAGGTTCAGAATGGATAAGGCATTGAAAGGTTCAGTGCCTATGTTGTCAGGTAAGATATTGAGCAAGGCTCAGTGTCCAGCTACGGTAAATGATAGGGAAGCTATGAGCAAAGTGCCTTATGCCTCGGCCATAGGTTCCATCATGTATGTCATGCTGTGTACTAGACCGGATGTGTCCAATGCTCTTAGTTTGACGAGCAGATATCAAAGTGATCCAGGAGTGGAACACTGGACAGCCGTGAAGAACATCCTAAGGTACCTAAATAGGACTAAAGAAATGTTCTTAGTCTATGGGGGTGATGAACAGCTCGTCGTAAAAGGTTACGTCGATGCTAGTTTCGACACCGACAGGGATGATGCTAAATCTCAGACAGGATACGTGTATATTTTGAATGGAGGAGCTGTGAGCTAGAGAAGCTGCAAGCAAAGCGTGGTCGCGGGATCTACAGTAGAAGCGGAATACATGGCTGCTGCAGAAGCGTCAAGTGAAGGAGTTTGGATCAGAAACTTCATCACTGAGCTTGGCGTGGTTCCAAGTGCATTGGACCCACTGGAGATATTGTGTGACAACACTGGCGCCATAGCACTCGCTAAGGAACCAAGATATCATCCAAAGACCAAGCATATCAACCGCAAGTTTCATATAATCCGAGATTATATAGCAGATGGAGATCTGAAGATCAGCAAAGTACATACAGATCTGAATGTCGCAGATCCATTGACTAAACCTCTTCCACGTGTAAAACATGATCAGCACCTCAGTGCCATGGGTGTGAGATTGTTGCCAAATGTAAACTAGATTATTGACTCTAGTGCAAGTGGGAGACTGTTGGAATTATGCCCTAGAGGCAATAATAAAGATGTTATTATTATAATTCTTGTTCATGATAAAGTTTATATTCCATGCTAGAATTGTATTAAGCGGAAACATTAATACTTGTGTGGTTTGTGAACAACACCGTGTCCCTAGTACGCCTCTATGGACTAGCTCATTGATCAATGATGGTTAAGGTTTCCTAACCATAGACATGAGTTGTCAATTGATAATGAGATCATATCATTGGGAGAATGATATGGTGGACAGACCCAAACTAAGCGAAGCAATTAGATCGTGTCATCGTGTTCGTCTTTGCAAAGCTTTACTTATGTCAAATATTGTATTCCTTAGACCATGAGATAATACAACTCCCTGGTATCGGAAGAAAGCTTTGAGGTCATCAAACGTCATCCTATGAGAGGGTGATCATAAAGGTGTCTCTCAGGTGATCGGAAAGTATCTGTTGGGTTGTATGTATCGAGATGGGATTTGTCCCTCCCAAGTCGGAGAGATATGCTTCGGGCCCACTCGGTAATCGATATCAACACCGCTTGCAAGCATGTGGTTAAGGAGTTAATCACAAAGTGATATCGGATTACGGAACGAGTAAAGTACTTGCTGTGAACGAGATTGAACTAGGTATGACGATACCGACGATCGAATCTCGAGCAAGTAAAATATCGCGAGACGAAGGGAATATATATATGGGATTGATTGAATCCTGGCATCGTGGTTCATCCGATATGATCATCGATGAATGTGTGGGAATCAATATGGGTGCCCAGACCCCGCTGTTGATTATTGATAGAAGATCATGTCTGCATATTCTCGAACCCGCGGGGTCACACACTTAACGTGTCTCGACGCTAGGATAGATTGGATACTTGGTTTATGAATTTTTGTTCAGAATCTCGGATGGGATCCGGGATATCACGAGAGGTTCCGGAATGGTCCGGAGAATAAGATTCATACAAGGTAGTGCAGTTTTTGGAGTTCGGAATTGTTCCGGGTTAATCGGTATTGTACCGGAAGCTTCTAGAACCTTCCGGAAGGGGGCCAACGTGGTCCCACCTTCCGGGAGGGGGCATGGGCCTATGAGGGAGTGTCCTGGCCGCATTGGGCCAGGGGCACAAGGCCCCATAGGGCCCAGCCGATCCTAGAGAGTTTAAATCGTTTAAACTAGAGATAAGATAAGATAGGATTTCTAGATAAGGGAGAGTTTAAATTGTTTAAACTAGAGATAGGCTTGGAGGAGAGGCTAGGGATGGCCGCACCCCCCTCTATATATAGAGGGCTGGTGCGCCCCCTCTCACACCCCCCTTACACCTTGCTCCAAACCCAGTTGCCCTGCTGCCCTTCCTCTCTCCCTCCCGACTGTTTGTAGGCGAAGCCCTGCGGCAGAAATTCTCCACCATATACACCACGCCGTCGTGCTATAGATCCAATCTATCTCTCCACCATACTTGCTGGTCCGAGGAAGGAGGAGACGTCGAGGTGCCGCACGTGTGCATCTCACGGAGGCACCGCCACTTGTGGTACTAGATCGGATCAGATCGCGAGGAGGAGAAGCGAGTACGACTACATCACCCACGTTCCGACGAACGTTCCGCTGTGCGAATCTTCAAGGGTATGAAGATCTAATCCAATCTCTCTCGTTGTTTGCATCTCCTAGATTAGATCTTGGCTTTCCCTCTGTTCGCTTCCGTAGAAAATTTTGATTTACTATGTTGCGAAACCCTTCAATAGGCTGCTAGAGGCATGGGCTGGGTAGGCGGACGGTGGGCTGCCTCCTGGCGGACAACTACGGCGCAATGGCGCGGTGGCATTTGGTCGGGAGCGTCACGTGCTCTAGGAGACAGAGGCGATGCTCGATATGGCGCACAGCGACTGTGGGTCGCGCGGCGGCACACGGCCGTTTCTGGCGGGTTGCTGGGGTCGAGGCGGAGCGGCGTGCACGGTATTGGGTCGAGGGGCGGTTTGTGGCGTGCTCGCGGCTATCGCGCTCTAGCGAGCTCGCAGAGAGAATGGGCGGCACTGCTGGGGAGTGGTCCAGGGGCTATGGGTGATCGAGGGGTGGACAGGGAGGTGCGTTATGGTTGGGCGGAGCTAGAGGGATTGCTGGAACGGCGCGGCGCGGTCTGTGGAGCTTTGCCCATGTTCGGCCGGTGGTGACCAAAATGTGGCGGCGCTCCACTGCTGCTGTGGCTAAGGGGTAGGCCGGGGAGGGTCTGGTTGGACTCAGGAGGGACAAGGGTGGTCAATGCAACTCAATTTGCTCGACAAGATTTCATCAAAAATAGTAATAGTTAGGCTAATTTGATTCTTCCTGCCAGGTGTTCGACACAATGGCCACAAGAAATTTAAATTCGAATTTTGAAAAGATTTTTGGTGTGTGATCTGATCTTATGCTTGGTAGTCTCTGGCTGCTGGGAAATGTCAAGGTGAATTGGTTTGGTTGGTTTTTGCATAAGTGGGATCTTCTCACATGATTTGGATTCCATTTTCAACTGCCATTTAAATTTAGTGTTTGAAAATTTTTGGGGTGAAACAAAGTGGGTCTTGGTACATCACTACTTGTACTAGCAAGGGGTGCAAAGATCCACATTTGTTTCTGTTAAGATTTGAGTTCTACGAACAACCAAAATAGGCATGGTGATTAAAATGGCACAAATGACCATTTTCTTAGTTTATTATTTTTGATTTGTTTTTCTTTGGGATTTGTTTGGGAATGATCTAGATGATGTTTATTTCACCTTAGAATCATTTTACAATCAATGGATCACTCAAACATGGCAATTCAAATCAACTCCTAATTTAAATGCACACACATATGAATGCTTAAATATTTTTAAATGGAAAAGTTTTTGTTAACTCTAAATTTGATGACTTCGATCTTAATAACCTTGGATTAGAGTTTTAGGATGTTACAGTTTCTTATATACGGAGGTGAAGAAGAGCTAGTCGCTAAGTGTTATGTCGATGCTAGCTTTGACACCAATCCGGATGACTAAGTCTCAATCCGGATATGTATTTCTCTTGATTGGAGCAGCAGTTAGTTGGAGGAGTTCCAAACAACCTGTGGTGGCTGGATCAACGATGGAGGCGGAATATGTTGCTACTTCGGAAGCGGTTTGGATGAAGGAGTTCATAACTGAACCAGGTGTGGTTCCGAGTGCATTGGACCCAATGGTGATCTATTGTGACAACAATGGAGCCATAGCCAACGCCAAGGAACCAAGGTCTCACAAGAATTCTAAGCATATTAAGCGCCGGTTTCACTCCATCCACGAGCATGTCAAGGATGGAGATATAAAGATTTGTAAAGTACACACGGATCTAATGAAAACACAGAATGAAAAATAATTGAACACAAAACACAAAATGAAAAGAAAAACACAAAACCCTAAAACCCCATCCCGTGCCGCGGCAGCCAAATGGTCCAAAATGCTGCCGCGGCAGGGAACCTTTAGTCCCGGTTCGTAACACGACCCGGGGCTAAATGTCCTGCCGCCCAGCGCGCCTAGCAGGCCACGTGGTTGGACCTCTAGCCCGAGTTCGTAACTGAACCGGGGCTAAAGCTTGGACCTTTAGTCCCGCTTTCACAGTCCCGGTTCGAAATCCGGGGGTAAAGGCCCTTACCAACCGGGGCAAATGGCCCGGTTTCTACTAGTGAAAGTTCTCCCTAGGGCAAAACATGATCAACACCAGAATTCCATGGGTGTTAAATTTATCATTATGTGAACTAGATTATTGTCTCTAGTGCAAGTGGGAGACTGAAGGAATTATGCCCTAAGAGGCAATAATAAAGTTGTTATTATACATATTTCAAGTATATGATAGATGTTTATTTTGCATGCTATAATTGCATTGATAGGAAACGTCAATACATGTGTGTTTAATAAACAAAAAGGTTCCTAGTTATGCCTCTCTTATAGACTAGCTCGTTGATTAACAAGATGATCAAAGTTTCCTGATCATGGACATTGGATGTTGTTAATAACGAGGTCACAACATTTGTGAAATGATGTGATGAACATTCATCTGAAGTATAGCATTACGATCAAAGTCATTATGTTTATATTTCTATAACATCGTACGAAGTAATCTTAGTCCTTAGACCATGAGATCATGTTAATTGCTAACACTAGAAGAGTATCTTGATAACATCAAACGTCACACCGTAACAGGGTGACTATAAAGGTGGGTTCAGTGCTACGAAGGTGTTATGTTGAGGCTCATGGATCAAGAGTGGAATTTGTCAATCCCGATGATGGATAGATATACTTTGAGCCCTCTCGGTGATATCACATTAAGATAGCTTGCAAGCAAGTGATGTGATCACTAGAATGTTATATCACGGGAACGAGAAAAGAGTGCATGTCGGTATTTAGATAACGAGGATCGAATCTCGGACATGTATTATATCATGAGACAAAGAGATTAAGTTACTAGCGTTAAAGGTTCTCATGATCACAGAAGTCATCGTTGAATGTGCAGGAGTCAGTATGGATCTTCAGGCCCCGCTTCTGATTATTGATTTAAGAGGGGTCTCAATCATGTTTGCATTATTCGCGAACCGTAGGGTGATACATTTAAGGGTTGTCGAACACCATTTTGGAGCGCATATGTTTTAAACGAAAGAACTGCAAAGCGCTGGAATTATTTTAATAGACATCAAAACTGTTTCGGGTGAAATTGCAGAAATTGGTCCTGCATGTAATATTGAAATATTGCAGGGGGTTTTATGTGAATGTTTGTTAATTAAACTAATTAACAAAATTCTGAATAAATTTAATAAAAGAGTTTTATTAAATGAGAGAGCATTAAATTTGGAGTGGAGACTTTAAAAGAGAATGTAAAGGGGCATTTTAATGTGGAGGGAGTTACCACCACATGAATGGGGGAGGTGAGGGGTCACCTCCATGAGGCGCCGGCCATGGAGGGGGTACCCCCCTCCTCCTATAAAATGCTCCCCTCTCACTCCTTCCTCACACCTCCTCGTGAAGGATCTCTCTCCCCCTCTAGATATATTTCCCCATGGTCTCGGATTAGCGAGATACATGTTCCTGGTGGCCTTGCGTCTGGAAGGAGTTGGTGCTTTCGCTGATTCGCTGGAGCGAGGAGGTGGAGGTTGTTTGGTGGTTTGAACGTGTGTGCGAGGAAGGATGCGCTGCTGCTGATTTGCGGCGCTCGGACTTCCACACGATCATGAGATCGACAAGTGTACGACTACATCATCTATGAGTTCCAACTCGTTAACAAAACTCTGTTGTCTTCGAGGGTAAGTTCTCTATGGATATATATCCACCCGTTGCTTTGTATCTAGTAGATAGATCTTGACGTATAGTTCTCATCATAGGAATTTTTTTGTTTTCTATGCTGCGGACCGAACATGACGAATCAATCACCACGCTTATTTATTTTTGTTTGTCAATGTGATTCCTGTACCGTTTTATACGAGAGGCCCACTCGTCAGCGGTGGAATAAGTATTCAAAAGTAGTTCGAGCACGGGAGATTTGAACTGTTTTTTTTTTTGAACTTAGAGGGCTTTATTCAGCTAAACCCAATCTCGACTGATCAACCTGAATACTGACGAGCAGTATGTCTGGAATACAATCTAACCAGCTGCTAGAAACTGGAATAATTATTATCATGCGGCCGATTAGGTTTAGCGCAAATATTTATATAGCGCAAGTCAGGAATATTTAATTCGGATTAAATTATATAAGTTATTGTTTATATTTTCAAACAGAAGGGAGGGGACAAAAAAAAGAAAAGCCACCTTAACTGAGCCTGAGCATGACATTCTCTGCTTGTGCGTGGCGAGGTAGCATCCAAATACTTTAGAGGGGAGGGGAGCAAAGAATAATATTATTAGCTGCCATGTGTAAGCAACGTGTGCCTTTGATGATTCCTTCCTTTCCAAAAGTAGATGCCTAATACATATACATATATACCATTGCACACGACGCGGCCGGCGGCCAGACCGGAGCTGTACTTCTCCGCTGCCGGAATATCATGGCGACGGTGGGCCAAGATGGAGAAATCGAATGGCGCGACTACCTAGTGCTGCTCGCCACGCTGGTCGCTAGTGTCACCTACGTGGCCGGCCTCAACCCGCCGGGCGTCGAAGGTTCGGCGATTGAGCCCACCTACGCACACCGGTACACCGCCTTCTTCTACTGCAACGCCATCGCCTTCGTGGCATCCCTGGTCGTCATCATGTTCTTGTTGGACCGACGAATAAGCAGCAACGGCGTCGGCCTCGCGGTGCTCCGCACCGCCATGCTGCTCGACCTGCTCGCCCTCATGGCCGCCTTCGCCACCGGAGGCTGCCGCGACATGATCGCATCCATCTATGTCTCTGCGCTATTCGTCCTTGTCTTTGCCTACCTCGCCGTCCACCTCAGCCTAGCAAGACTACGAACGGAATCGGAGGAGAGCCACCTCGACGAGGAGTGGCGAAAGTTCCTCATGCTTCTTGCCACCTTCGCCACGCCGCTAACATATGGCGCGGGGCTGGCGCCGCCGGGAGGCTTCTGGAGCAAGACCAAGGGCGACCACCGCGCCGGCGCCCCGCTGCTACACGACGGACCCAACAAGATCCGCTACGACGCCTTCTTCTACGCCAACGCATGTTCTTTCGTCGCGTCCCTGGCCATCATCATGTTGCTCATGAGCAGGTCGCTGAGCCGCCACCTCGCCCGGTCATACGCGCTGCCGGTGTGCGTCCTGGTGGAGCTGCTCGGCCTCATTGCCGCCTTCGCCGCAGGGAGCAGCAGATGGGTCACCATGACCATGTACGTTGGCTGCCTCTTCGGTGCCGTGCTCCTGTACATTGTGATACAGGTCGTCGTTGCCGTGTTCGCCATGGAGACATTCAAGCAATGGCGTGCAGCCGTCCGCCGCGTGATGACGTGCGCAAACTTGCCTAACACGTACGTAATCAAGCTCGCTCCTAGACCACACACTATATATTTGCATGCTGCTCGTTTTCCCTATTGCATGAGTGAGCTAAGCAATGTCACTTAATTGGATTGGATCTACATGCAGGGAAGTGAAGCAGGCGATGCCGGAGCCGGACAATGCTATAGCTAATGCCCCGAAAGAAGAAAATGAAGATGCAGGTGCAACGACGTCGACACTCAACTACGGCAACAATGGCGAGGCTGGAGAGAAGGTGGACGACAAGGAGAAGTCGCAGTCGCCTCTGCTGCTGCTGGCTACGTTGTCTGCGACGGTGACCTACCAGGCAGGGCTGAGCCCGCCGGGCGGTGTCTGGCCGGAAGGGCATCCAGGTCACATCCCAGGGAATCCGGTTCTCCTGGACATGCACCCGAACAGGTATAAGGCATTCTACCATTGCAATACGGCAGCGTTCGTGGCATCGCTGTTCGTTATCATCATTGTCCAAAGAACAGAGCGGAGCTCGCGTGGATCCATTAGGTCGGTCGCGCTCCACACGGTCGTTATACTGGACCTGTTTGGACTCATGGGCGCCTACGTCGCCGGGAGTTGCCGGGACACCACCGCAACAATCTACGTTTTATTCCTGGCGGTCGCCCTCTTCGTCTACTCCATCGCCAATGTGCCATGCATGGAATGTGGAAGGTCGTACAAGTTGATAAATTGGGTGCAACGGATGAACAAGAAGCTTGGAGGGGCACTGCTAGGGATCAACTTGGACGAGTACCTCCTGGAGTACCTCCAAAGGAAGCGTGAATTCTTGTTGCAACTCTCCATGCTCATCGCCACCCTCACATACCAAACCAGGCTGAACCCGCCAGGCGGGTTCTGGCTAGAGAGCAAGGAGGACAAAAGGCTCAATGCCGGTGACCCAACCCTAATCGATTACTACTCTACTAGGTACCATGTGTTCTTCTACTGCAATGCTACTGGGTTCATGGCGTCCATCACCCTCATTCAGCTTCTGGTGAACAAGATGTTATATAGTCAAGGCATCCGCGGAATCGTGGTCCACGTCTGTATCTTGGTCATGCTGCTAGGCGTCATGGGTGCCTACGCCGCCGGCAGCTGCCGGAAGCTGCGCACCTCCATCTATGTCTTTGCACTCGTGGCCGTGGTGGTCACCTTCCTCATCCTTCAGATCCTACTTTATGTGTCCGCCATCAGGGACCATTGGTTAGAGCTGTCATGGATCCCACGGTGTGTGAAGCCGTTCTCGACAGGTCCGGCACTTCCGTACCGCGAGAACGAAAGCAGAGAGGTCGTCTCCTCTGAGCAGAGCCAAAAGTACCTGACAGGCAACATGGACCTAATGCTACTCGGCATGCTTGGAGCGACCGTCACCTACCAGGCGGGTCTCACGCCACCTGGCGGCACAGTTGGCGACAACGATACCATATCCTTGTCGTCCCCTTTGGTAGTCGCCGGAGACCCGGTCATGTTTGATTCGAATGCATCACGGTTCCAGGCCTTCTTCTACTGCAACGCGACATCGTTTGTGGCCTCCGTCATCGTCATCATGTTGCTGCTACAGCGCACCATAAGGAAGCGGCACGCTCCGATGTGGATGGTGAAGACCGCCGTGGTGCTTGATCAGCTTGGCCTGCTGGGTGCATACACTGCTGGAAGCTGCAGGGACTGTGAGACGTCTATCTACGTCATAGTTTAGCTGGTCGCCGTCGTCGTTGTATTCATCACGCTGTACGTGCTCCAATCGTTCGACAACATGGTGAATAAGGTCATGAAGCTCAAGGCATGGAAGTGTTGCGGGGGAGGCAATGAAGATCAGCCTGGCCGCAACTGTGTCAATGTGTAATTAATAGTACTACTCTTCTTGTTTCCGGTCTCTTCACTGATAGTAGAAAACTTGTGTTGGATTTTAGTGGTAGCGTCTCCCGTGTCATCTGACTTTTGCGTCGGATTTCGATTATGTGGACTACAGATTCTGTCTAATGTGATTTGAATATGAACTACCTGTAATTTTATTTGATTAGAAAACATGTTATGCCTTGTAACAGGAGAAAATAATAATAATGTTTGTGTAGATTTGCATTTTCGAATTTTTGTCATACTATTTAATTTTTATTACTCCCCCGTCCAAAAAGTATGTCGAAAATTTGCATGTATCTATGGACTAAAACATCTATTTTCGGACCGAGGGGATATATTGCCATTACCACTGTCTTCTTGTGTGCAGGTATTAGAGCCCAAACATAGTCTTGTTTAATGCATAATGCCTCTTCTTGCCCATCATCAGCACATGGTGAATTTTATCCCCTCCCGGTCATTAGATGTCAGCTAATCGACTTTTGATGTTGCCGTGCTTGGTTTCCGAGGAAGCTTGCTTTCAAGAAACTTGTATACCTCTATAAACTGGTGAGACTCGGTGTAAGGAAACTACATGGGACTACTCAACCCAAAATATACGTCTTGTCTCTTTTCTACTAAGAACACCTCTTCGTGCACAGTACGACCTACAGCCTGTATGGTGTTTTTGCTCAAGTAGTCTGATTCCGTGGTGGCTTAATTGGTCCTCGAAACTTATGGCAATACGTGTATTGAAAGTGAAAAAAGAACGAAGAGACGTTGTAACGTACGTCACGTTGGACCTGGGTTAGTACCGACTAGGTGGTTCGCATTGCATGTAGGGATGTAAACGGATCGGATCGGAAGGAGCGGAAGGCGGCTAGCGAGTACTGGCCCCGGCTGTTTAAGAAGAAGCGGAAGGCTAAGCTTGGCAACCGCATTGTGGACGGGCGCGTGGTGCATCCGGATCTCCGCAACCGAGAATGGCGGGAGATGTTCTGGTCCGTCCAGGTCCGTCCCTGAACGGACCATCTACACCGCCATCGACGCCGCTAGCCGCGCAGAGTAGCTCCGTCTCCCGAACAACGCCGAAATCGTGGAGATTTCGTCCGACGACGACGAGGAAGCCGGCGGCTCGGAGGACAGCGGCAACGGAAGTGTTGTCGACTAGGAAAATTTGTAAAGTCGCATCTTTGTTTGGAAAAAATTGTGGTCGAATAATAAAATGTCTCAATTTAGATCTTTGTCTCGATTAATTTGTGGAAGATTTTTTCAAAAATACTGATCAATTCAATTTCTACCTCGAATTAATTTCTGCTTCGAATTAATTTCTGCCCCGAATTAATTTACATTAATTGTCCCGGATTGCGGACCGTCGCGGGGTTTTTGGTCCCGGTTTGTGGCATAAACCAGGACCAATGCCCCGCAGAGCGCCACGTGTGCGTCGCGGGGGCATTGGTCCCGGTTCATGCCATGAACCGGGATCAATGCTTAGAGATGAACCGGAACCAATGCCCATGCGGCATGAACCGGGACCTGTGCCTGGCATTGTTTCCGATTATGGAAACGAACCAGGACCAATAGAATTTGGGCGCTGGACCAAAGACCCTCTTTCTACCAGTGACCGGTGTGCGTAGGTGGGCTCAATCGCTGAACCTTCGACGCCCGGCGGGTTGAGGCCGGCCACGTAGGTGACGCTAGCGACCAGCGTGGCGAGCAGCACTAGGTAGTCGCGCCATTCAATTTCTCCATCCTGGCCCACCGTCGCCATGATATTCCGGCAGCGGAGAAGTACAGCTCCGGTCTAGCCACCGGCCGCGTCGTGTGCAATGGTATATATGTATATGTATTAGGCATCTACTTTTGGAAAGGAAGGAAACATCAAAGGCACACGTTGCTTACACATGGCAGCTACTAATATTATTCTTTGCTCCCCTCCCCTCTAAAGTATTTGGATGCTACCTTGCCACGCACAAGCAGGGAATATGATGCTAACACTGGTGGAAAAATAGCCTCTAGTCCCGATTCATAAGGGCCATTGGTCCCGGTTCTGGAACCGGGACCAATCACTCGGGACTAATGCTAGCCCCGGTTCGCACACGAATCGGGACCAATGGGTCTTCACGTGGGCGGGCGAGCAACGAGGGAGGGGTGGTGGATCATTGGTCCCGGTTCGTGGGAAAAACCGGGACCAATGGGTCCCCACGTGGCAGCGCCAGAGACGGGCGGGGGTGGATCATTGGTCCCGATTCTTGGCACGAACTGGGATCGTTGGTCTCTGTGCCGCGGCAGGATTTTCGGGCTATTTTTCTGCCGCGGCAGGATTTCGGGCTATTTTTCTGCCGCGGCAGGATTTTTTTATAAATTTAATGGTACTACATATATACAACAATAATGAAACCACGATATATATATTACACATCATGCATGATCACAAATATATACACCGTCTCATCCGTCTTTTTGGTCGAAACAAATTATAATTACAAACGATACTCTCACACGAATTTGATCTAATTTACATCTTCTTTTATACACTTCACCCTTCCAAATGAAGTGGGTAATACTATTCTCCTTTCGGATCTATGACTTGTTCTAACAAGAATCCAGCAATTTTCTCTTCAATTGCTTGCACGCGTTCTTGTGATAGAAGACCGTCCCGCATCCGTTCGATCTAATATAAAGAAGGGGATCAATATATATGAATGAAACTAAACACAATTGGTGGTAATAAAATAAAGTTGTGATTATTGTTTATCGTACTTCAATTATTTTGATGTTCCGGTCTGCCCCCTTCTTTTTGGTCGTCTGGCGAATGAACTCGCAGACATAGTATCCACATAAGTTATTTCCGGCTTCCTGCCTCAAGCACTTTACGAGAACGGAGTTCAATCAAAATAATAATCAAGCATAATAATGGTGGTATTGAAACTAGAATCAAAGAGATGCATGGATCTAGCAAGTAGTACTTACAGTCAATGGTTGAAATGTAAGGTCTGGCTTCCAAACACCCCTAGTTTTGGCGGTAGACCGTTTCCAAGCCTTTTGGAGGCATTCCTGCATATCCGCTCACTTTTCTAATGGTGTGCGTTTCGAGTCCGGGACTTTTACTACTCCGGTGTCAACAGAAAAGATTAAGAGAATATAGTACAAGCTTGACACACTAACAAAATATAACACGAGTCAATTATATGCTTAACATCGAGTAATCGAAAATAGAATGTGTACAAGACAGTAGCACTCACGCAGCGTTGAAAGGAAATAGTATTTCCCTTCTGTTGCTGAAATACTTCAACGCTTGGAACAAGTTATCCTCTGTCTCTTTGGGATTTGTTTTTAGAGTAACTTCATGAACGAAATTACAGTCAACAAACCCAAGGTCATAGATTTGTCCTTTGTTGCATTCTTGAATCTTCATTCTGCATATATAATTAGTATAGTGATTAGTAAGATTATACAAGCAACGAATGAGCTGAGCTAGAAAGACTTAATTACAGAAATTAATAATACTTACAAACAATAGGCACTGATGATAGTTTTTTCGAGGGCGTCTTGTTGGTAAAACTGAAATAATTCTAGAAATTCGATCAGTAGGAAGCCATCTCCATGACCGTAATGGTGGTGTTTATATGCAGCATAGATCCAGTTTTTGGAATCAGCACAGGCTTGGATGTACCAGTTATGCAATCTTCGCATTTTTATTGGTAGATCTTTGACTAACTCGGATTTGACGAGAGGAGCCCCGTATTGGTACACGTATGCTGTTTCTTGGTATCCCTCGAACTCATGCATACGGCTCATGTACTCAGTAATAGACAGTCCATAAAATTGGGCTTTTTCTCCGTACAGTCGAACAAACTCCGAATCAATGTTCGGATCATGCCGCTCCTGGATCATCCATTCATTGGTATCGTACACTTTGAGCGGTTTGATCGATTGATTTTTCTGTTGTCTGAGCTGGGCAACTTCTTTCCCGACTCTCCGCTCTTTTGCCTCAGCCGACTTGGTAATAGAGCGATTATAGTCTGATGTGAGCGCTATGGGTTGGTGAAGCTGAATCTTAAGCGCGGCTACTTTGGCTTTATCTTCTGCGGTGACCGGGAAAAATGCCTCTATCGGCTTTTTCTTGTTAGCCATGTCAATCTTCCACTTTTCATAATGGGCAGCTGCGGCCGCATCAGTTTCCTCATCTGTCTTCTCGCAAGGTAGCTTCTTCATATTCTGATGAGGTACTCTTGGGAGAGGCGATAGCTTACGTTTCGGTGATCGGAACGTGCTCTTGCTGCTGCTGGTGGTGCTGCCCCCCCTTAGTATACTTCCACTTTTGTCTCTGAGGCTCAAGGGACGGAGACGGCTGAGGCGGCGGTGGAGACGGCTGAGGCGGCGATGGAGACGGTTGCACTGAGTGGTGAGGCGGTGAAGGCGATGGTTGCGCTGGAGAATGGTGAGGTGGCGGCGAAGGTGGATTGCTGCTCTGAGGAGTGGGTGGCCTTGGTGAAGGAAATATGCCCTGAGAGGCAATAATAAAGTTGTTATTATGTATTACTTGTATATGATAGATGTTTATTTTGCATGCTATAATTGTATTGATAGGAAACATCAATACATGTGTGTTTAATAAACAAAAAGGGTTCCTAGTTATGCCTCTCTTATATACTAGCTTGTTGATTAACAAGATGATCAAGGTTTCCTGATCATGGACATTGAATGTTGTTAATAACAAGGTCACAACATTTGTGAAATGATGTGATGAACATTCATCCGAAGTATAGCATTATGATCAAGTCATTATGTTTATATTGCTATAACATCATACAAAGTAGTCTTAGTCCTTAGACCATGAGATCATGTTAATTGCTAACACCGGAAGAGTATCTTGATAACATCAAACGTCACCCCGTAACAGGGTGACCATAAAGGTGGGTTCAGTGCTATGAAGGTGTTATGTTGAGGCTCATGGATCAAGAGTGGAATTTGTCAATCCCGATGACGGATAGATATACTCTGGGCCCTCTCGGTGATATCACATTAAGATAGCTTGCAAGCAAGTGATGTGATCACTAGAATGTTATATCACGGGAACGAGAAAAGAGTGCATGTCGGTAACGAGATCAAACTAGGTATTTGGATACCGATGATCGAATCTCGGACATGTATTATATCATGAGACAAAGGGATTAAATTGCTGATGTTAAAGGTTCTCACGATCACAGAAGTCATCGTTGAATATGCAGGAGTCAGTATGGATCTCCAGGTCCCGCTTCTGATTATTGATCTAAGAGGAGTCTCAATCATGTCTGCATTATTCGCGAACCGTAGGGTGACACACTTAAGGGTTGCCGGACACCATTTAGGAGCACATATGTTCTAGACAAAAGGTTTGCAAAGCGCAGGAAATGTTTCGATAGAAACAGGATTTGTTTCGATAGAAACCGGAATTATTTCGGGTGAAATTGGAGAAAGTGGTTCTGCATGTGATATTGAAATGTTGCAAGGAGTTTTATGTGAATTTTTGTTAATTAAAGTAATTAACAAAATTCTGAATAAAATAAATAAAAGAGTTTTATTAATTGAGAGTTGCATTTAATTTGGTGGAAATTAAATACATGTGAATGGGATTTTGGGTGGAGGCCATGTTTATGTGAGTGGAGGTTCACCACATGAATGAAGGAGGGGAGGAGTCCCCCCCCCTCAAGCGCCGGCTATGGGAGGGGAGGGGTCTCCCTCCCTCCTATATAAAGCCCCCCTCTCCCCTCTCACAAACTACACCTCCTCGTGAAGGATCTCTCTCCCCCTCTAGATATTCCCCCATGGTCTCGGATTAGCGAGATACATGTTCCCGGTGGCCTTGCGTCTGGAAGGAGTTGCTGCTTCCGCTGATTCGCTGGAGCGAGGAGGTGGAGGTTGTCCGGTGGCTTGAACGTGTGTGCGAGGATGGATGCGCTGCTGATTTGCGGCGCTCGGACTTCCACACGATCTTGAGATCGGCAAGCGTACGACTACATCAACCACGAGTTCCTACTCGTTAACAAAACTCGTTGTCTTCGAGGGTAAGTTCTCCATGGATGTATTTCCACCCGTTGCTCTGTATCTAGTAGATAGATCTTGGCGTATAGTTCTCATCATAGGAAATTTTTTGTTTTCGATGTTGCGGACCCAACAGTGGTATCAGAGCCTGATCTATGCGTAGGTGCTTTGCACGGGTAGTACACATATGTTTATATGTGGGCGATGATGATCATGTTATTGCATCTTCTATGTACTTTGGATATTGGTGGCATAGTGGGATGAAGCGGCCAGAACCAACCTTACATGTCATCGTACATGAGACCGGTTCCACGACTGACATGCAACTAGTTTTGCATAAGTGGCTAGCGGGTGTCTGTCTCTCCTACTATAGTCAATATCTTATTTACAACGAGTTGCTAATAACTTGGTTATCCTCGTTGTGGTTCATGTTCGTAGGTAAGACCGGTTCTATCTCCGAAAGCCCTAAGCCACGTAAAACTTGCAATTGATAAATTAGAGGCGTCTAGTTTAGATCGTTGCTAGGCTAGTGTCTTGATATGGTATTGTTGTAAGTAGATGTATGATAGATACTCTTACAACTCACTTAACGTGTAAGTTCCATAGACCTTGGCCTTACACACAAAGGAATGATAGAGATCATACCACGATGCAAATGATAGAGATCAAATGCATGGACCATATCACCTCACTTCACACATTAGAGTAGCATCTTATATTGCTAGTTTGGCGCTTTTGGTAGCATTATAAGATGATCCCTCATTTAGATATCAAGATAAAATGTGTTCTTCCTTAAGTATGCACCGTTTTGTGGATCGTGTTTTGAGGCATCACATGATGATCGAGTGTTCTCGACTCTACGCTTTCATACAACGGGTGTAAGACAGTTTTACACACGCGAATACTAAGGTTCTTACTTGACGAGCCTAGCATGTACAGATATGGCCTCGGAACACGGACTGAAAGGTTAAGAATGAGTCATATAGTTGATATGATGCCCATATAGATGCTCGCCTTTGAAGCTACACCGACTCACGTGATGATCGGACTTGGTGTAGTGGATTTGGTTCATGTAATCACCAAAAGGACACGAGGGATGTCGTTTTTGAGTGGGAGTTCATTAGTAATTTGGATTATTTGAACTCAATCTATCATAAACTTAGTCTAAATATATTTTACAAATTATGTTGTAGATGGCACCACCTGCTTTTAATTTCAATGTGTTCATGGAGAAAGAGAAACTTGCTGCGAATGGTAGCAACTTCACCAACTGGGCTATGAATTTGAGGATTCTCCTCACTGCTGCACAAAAGTAATATGTGCTAGATGCGCCGCTAGGCCCCCCACCAGCTCCTGATGCCCCTGACGAGGAAAAGAACGTCTATATAACCCGTCAGGAGGACCACAACTTAGTTCATTGCGGCATACTGTATGGGCTAGAGCTAGAACTTCGGAAACGTTTCGAAAATGGAAATGCCTTTGATACCATGGGAGAATTAAAAATGATTTTCGATACCCATGCTGCCGTAGAGAGTTATAATGCTTCTGAAAAGTTCTTTAGCTGCATGATGGAAGAGAACAACTCCGTTAGTGAGCACGTACTCAAAATGTCTAGGTATGCCGATAAGCTTGTGTCCTTGGGAATAACGATTCCCATTGACTTAGGCATACATCTTGTTCTCCAATCTCTGCCACCTAGCTACAAGAGCTTCGTGATGAACTATAATATGTAGGGCATGAAGAAGTCTCTTCCCGAGCTTCTGTCAATGCTTAAGACTGCAGAAGTGGAGATTAGGAAAGAACATCAAGTGTTGATGATCAATAAGACCACCGGTTTCAAGAAGGACAAGAAAGGCAAGCAGAAGGGAAAGAAGGGTGGCAAATCTGTTGCCGCGCCTGAAAAGAAACCCCGAGCTGGCCCTAAGTCTGACACCGGGTGCTACTATTGCAAGGGGACTGGCCTTTGGAAGCGCAACTACCCCAAGTATTTGGTGGACAAGAAGGTCGGCAAGGCAAACAAAGGTATATGTGATATACATGTTATTGATGTGTACTTGACTAGTACTCGCAGTAGCACCTGGGTATTTGATACGGGATCGGTTGCTAATATATGTAACTCGGTTCAGGGGCTGCGGAACAAGCGACAACTAGCAAGGGATGAGGTCACGATGCGGATCGGCAATGGATCAAGAGTTGATGTGATCGCCGTCGGAACGCTGCCTCTCTATATGCCGTCGGGATTAGTTATAAACCTGAATAATTGTTATTTGGTGCCTGCACTGAGCATGAACATTGTATCCGGATCGTGTTTGATGCAAAGTGGTTATTCGTTTAAGTCTGAAAACAATGGTTGTTCGATTTATATGAATAGTATCTTTTATGGTCATACACCTGTGTTGAATGGTTTATTTTTGTTGGATCTCGATAGTAGTATTACGCATATTCATAATGTTGATGCTAAAAGGATTAAACTTGATAATGATATATCTGCATATATGTGGCACTGCCGTCTAGGTCATATTGGCGTTAAACGCATGAAGAAACTCCATTCTGATGGACTTTTGGAATCACTTGATTTTGAATCATTTGATACATGTGAGCCATGCCTTATGGGCAAGATGACTAGAACGCCGTTTTCCGGTTCAATGGAACGAGCGACAGATTTATTGGAAATCATACATACTGATGTGTGTGGACCAATGAGTGTGTCGGCGCGAGGTGGATATCGTTATTTTGTTACTTTCACGGATGATTTGAGTAGATACGGGTATATCTATTTAATGAAACATAAGTCTGAAACCTTTGAAAAGTTCAAAGAATTTCAGAATGAAGTGGAAAATCATTGTAACAGAAAGATCAAATTTCTGCGGTCCGACCATGGAGGAGAGTATCTTAGTTACGAGTTTAGCACACATATGAAAGACTGTGGAATAGTTTCACAACTCACGCCTGCCGGAACACCACAACGTAATGGTGTGTCAGAACGTCGTAATCGTACTTTATTGGATATGGTTCGATCTATGATGTCTCTGACTGACTTGCCACTGTCATTTTGGGGTTATGCACTGGAAACCGCTGCATTCACTTTAAATAGGGCACCATCTAAATCCATTGAAATGACACCGTATGAATTATGGTTTGGAAACAAACCTAAGCTGTCATTTCTTAAAGTTTGGGGATGCGATGTTTATGTGAAGAAACTTCAACCGGATAAACTCGAACCCAAAGCGGAAAAATGCGTCTTCATAGGATACCCTAAGGAAACGATTGGGTATACCTTCTATCACAGATCCGAGGGCAAGGTCTTTGAAGAATGGATCCTTTCTTGAGAATTAGTTTCTCGTGAAAGTTGTGAGTAGTCAAAAGGTAGAACTCGAAGAGGTTATTGAACCTTCTCTTCATGAAATGGCAAGTAGCGCAGCACCAGAAGTTGTTTCGGAGTTGACTTCACCTAATGAAGAGATAGCTAATGATATTGATCATGAAACTCCGAAAGAGGACACTACCGAACCTCACAGGTCAAGCAGGACACGTGCAGCTCCAGAACTGTACGGCAATCTTGTTATGAATTTCATGATTGATGAAATAGATGACCCTGCGACGTATGAAGAAGCGATGATGAGCCCTGATTCCAACAAATGGCTAGAAGCCATGAAATCCGATATGGAATCCATGTACGAAAACCAGGTTTGGACCTTGGTGGACTTACCTCACGATCGAAAGGCTGTTGAGAATAAATGGATTTTCAAAAGAAAAACTGATGCTGATGGTAATGTAACCATCTATAAGTCTCGACTTGTCGCAAATGGGTTTCGACAAATTCAAGGAGTTGACTACGATGAGACATTCTCTCCCGTAGCGATGCTTAAGTCGGTTAGGATTATGTTAGCAATTGCTGCATATTTCGATTATGAAATATGGCAGATGGATGTCAAAACTGCGTTCCTCAATGGTAATATTGAAGAAGAGTTGTATATGATACAACCTAAGGGTTTTGTCGATCCTAAGGATGTTGATAAGGTGTGCAAACTTCAGCGATCCATCTATGGACTGAAGCAAGCATCCCGGAGTTGGAATCTACGCTTTGATGAGGTGATCAAAGAGTTTGGATTTGTCCAAACTTATGGAGAGACTTGTATTTACAAGAAAGTGAGTGGGAGCAATGTGGCATTTCTGATATTATATGTGGATGACATATTATTGATTGGAAATGATATAGATCTTTTAAACAGTGTTAAAAGTTATCTAAACAGCAAATTTTCGATGAAGGACCTTGGTGAAGCTTCATATATATATTAGGCATTAAAATCTATAGAGATAGATCAAGACGCCTAATTGGGCTATCACAGAGTACATACCTTGATAAGATATTAAAGAAGTTTAATATGGACGGAAGTAAGAAGGGGTACTTACCTATGTTGCAAGGCAAGACATTGAGTAAGACTCAAAGTCCGGCTACGGCGGAAGAAAGAGAGATAATGGATAAGATCCCCTGTGCCTCAGCCATAGGCTCTATAATGTATGCCATGCTATGTACAAGACCGGATGTGGCACATGCTATTAGTTTGACTAGTAGGTACCAATCTGATCCAGGTTCGGAACACTGGATAGCGGTCAAGAATATCCTTAAGTACTTGAGAAGAACTGAGGATATGTTTCTTGTATACAGAGGTGAAGAAGAGCTAGTCGCTAAGTGTTATGTGGATGCTAGCTTTGACACTGATCCGGATGACTCTAAGTCTCAATCCGGATACGTATTTCTCTTGAACGGAGCAGCAGTTAGTTGGAGGAGCTCCAAACAACCTGTGGTGGCTGGATCAACGACGGAGGCGGAATATGTTGCTGCTTCAGAAGCAGCGCAGGAAGCGGTTTGGATGAAGGAGTTCATAACGGAACTAGGTGTGGTTCCTAGTGCGTTGGACCCAATGGTGATCTACTGTGACAATAATGGAGCCATAGCCAACGCCAAGGAACCAAGGTCTCACAAGAATTCCAAGCATATTAAGGGCCGGTTTCACTCCATCCGCGAGCATGTCAAGGATGGAGATATAAAGATTTATAAAGTGCACACGGACCTGAATGTAGCAGATCCTTTGACTAAAGTACTCCCTAGGGCAAAACATGATCAACACCAGAACTCCATGGGTGTTAGATTTATCACTATATAAACTAGATTATTGTCTCTAGTGCAAGTGGGAGACTGAAGGAAATATGCCCTGAGAGGCAATAATAAAGTTGTTATTATGTATTCCTTGTATATGATAGATGTTTATTTTGCATGCTATAATTGTATTGATAGGAAACATCAATACATGTGTGTTTAACAAACAAAAAGGGTTCCTAGTTATGCCTCTCTTATAGACTAGCTTGTTGATTAACAAGATGATCAAGGTTTCCTGATCATGGACATTGGATGTTGTTAATAACAAGGTCACAGCATTTGTGAAATGATGTGATGAACATTCATCCGAAGTATAGCATTACGATCAAGTCATTATGTTTATATTGCTATAACATCATACAAAGTAGTCTTAGTCCTTAGACCATGAGATCATGTTAATTGCTAACACCGGAAGAGTATCTTGATAACATCAAACGTCACACCGTAACAGGGTGACCATAAAGGTGGGTTCAGTGCTATGAAGGTGTTATGTTGAGGCTCATGGATCACGAGTAGAATTTGTCAATCCCGATGACGGATAGATATACTCTGGGCCCTCTCGGTGATATCACATTAAGATAGCTTGCAAGCAAGTGATGTGATCACTAGAATGTTATATCACGGGAACGAGAAAAGAGTGCATGTCGGTAACGAGATCAAACTAGGTATTTGGATACCGATGATCGAATCTCGTACATGTATTATATCATGAGACAAAGGGATTAAATTGCTGATGTTAAAGGTTCTCACGATCACAGAAGTCATCGTTGAATATGCAGGAGTCAGTATGGATCTCCAGGTCCCGCTTCTGATTATTAATCTGAGAGGAGTCTCAATCATGTCTGCATTATTCGCGAACCATAGGGTGACACACTTAAGGGTTGCCGGACACCATTTAGGAGCACATATGTTCCAAACAAAAGGTTTGCAAAGCGCAGGAAATGTTTCGATAGAAACCGGAATTGTTTCGGGTGAAATTGCAAAAAGTGGTTCTGCATGTGATATTGAAATGTTGCAAGGGTTTTATGTGAATGTTTGTTAATTAAAGTAATTAACAAAATTCTGAATAAAATAAATAAAAGAGTTTTATTAATTGAGAGTTGCATTTAATTTGGTGGAAATTAAATACATGTGAGTGGGATTTTGGGTAGAGGCCATGTTTATGTGAGTGGAGGTTGTTGGAGATATGCCCAAGAGGCAATAATAAAAGTGGTTATTATTATATCTGTGTGTTTATGATGAATGTTTACATCCCATGCTATAATTGTATTATAAGGAAACACTAATACATGTGTGATTTGTAATCATAAAAGAGTCCCTAGTAAGCCTCTTGTGGAACTAGCTTGTTGATTAATTGATGATCATGGTTTCCTGATCATGGACATTGGATGTCATTAATAACAAGGTTATATCATTAGGAGAATGATGTGATGGGCACACACCCATAGTAAGCGTAGCATAAGATCAAGTCATTAAGTTCGTATTGCTACAAGCTTTCAAATGCATAGTAACCTAATCCTTCGACCATGAGGTTATGTTAATCACCATCACCGGATGGGTGCTTTGATGACATCAAACATCGCTTCGTAACTAGGTGGTTATAAAGGTGTCATTGGGTATTCTGAAAGTATGTGTTGAAGCGCATGGACCAAGATTGGGATTTGTCCATCCATATGACGGATAGATATGTTCTGGGCCCTCTCGGTGGAATGTCATCTAGTTAGCTTGCAAGCATGTGACTAGGTCACAAGGGATGACATAACATGAAATGAGTAAAGAGTACTTATCAGTAACGATGTAGAACTAGGTATGGAGATACCGACGATCAAACCTCGGATAAGTAGAATATCGCGTGACAAAGGGAATTGGTTTCGTATGTTAATGGTTCTATCGATCACGAAGTCATCGTTGAGTATGTGGGAGCCGTTATGGATCTCCAGATCCCGATGATGGTTATTGATCGGAGAGGTGTCTCCATCATGTCTGCATATTCACGAACCGTAGGGTGACACACTTAAGGTTCGAAGTTGTTTTAAGTAGATATGGAATGTGCGTTGGAGACCGAATGTTGTTCGGAGTCTCGGATTGGATCCGGGACATCACGAGGAGATCCGGAATTGTCGGGAGAATAAGATTCATATATTGGGGATCATTTTCTGAGTTAGAAAATGTTCCGGAGTATTTGTATGGGGATTCTAGAAGGTTTCGGAATGTTCCGGAAGGTTCTAGAAGATTTCTTGGAGTTTGCTTGAAAACCAAGAAAGGATCAAGGAATCCTTGTGGGGCAAGACAAGGATTCGTGGGGGAGTAGGACTCTCCCCCCACCTCCTTGATCCGCCGGCCAAGGGAGAGGGGAGTCCTACAAGGACTCCACCTCCCCATGGCGCCTCCCTCCTTTAAATAGAGGGGTGGGGGCGCCACCCCCTTGCCCCCCACCAATCCTCAAACCCTAGCCGCCTCTCTCCTCCTCCTTCCCTCTGCTCTGGCTTAGGCGAAGCCCTGCAGAATTCTCTACTCCACCACCACCACCACCACCACCACCACGCCGTCGTGCTGCTGGGATTCCCTGGAGAGATCTACTACCTCTACTCGCTGGAACAGGGAGAGGAAGGTCTGCTTTGACTCCGCACGTGTGACCGACTGGGGAAGCGCTGCCGGAAGGATCGTCTACTCGATCTTGAGATCGGCAAGTGATCGACTACATCAACCACGAGATCCGATCTCGTAACACTTTCGGATCTACAAGGGTTAGTACAGATCTATCTCGTTGCACATGTCTAATAGATTAAATCTTGGCTTTTATCTACATTAGATCTGGGTTTTATTCGTTCTTGCGGTAGAATTTTTTTTGTTTTCCATGCTATGAACCCATCAATGGTATCAGAGCCGTGTCTATGCATAGATATGTTGCACGAGTAGAACACAATGGTTTTGTGGGCGTTGGTGCTCGTGCCGTCTTTTGCATTGTGTACTTTGCATCTTGCGGTATGGTGGGATGAAGCGGCTCGGGCTAACCTTACATGTCATCGCACATGAGACTTGCTCCACGCTTGACATGTAACTTGCTTTGCACAAGTGGCTTTGCGGGTGTCTGTCTCTCCCACCATAGTATAGATCCAATTTACACTTTGCACTTTATAGCACTTGTATCAACGTTGTGGTTCAGTTTCATAGGTAAGATCCGTTCTTATTCGAAAGCCCCAAACCACGTAAAACATGCAAAGAAAATTAGAGGCGTCTAACTTGTTTTTGCAGGGGTTTTGTGATGTGATATGGCCATCATGTGATTGTGATTATATTTGATGTATGCAATGATCCTTGTTGTAATATGGCAACCGGCAGGAGCCTAATGGTTGTCTTTAATTCTGTTAAGACCTGCATGTCTATTCATCTTGTAATAGCTTTATTCCAAGTAGTTGTAATAGTTGCTAGTGGTGATGGACAACCATGAAGCGACGCCACTGACCTTGACGCAATGCTGGTGATGATGGAGATCATGTCCGTGCTTTGGAGATGGAGATCAAAGGCATAAGAAGAAAGGGCCATATCATATCACACTAATTATGAATTGCCTGTGATGTTAATCCTTTATGCATCTTGTATTGCTTAGATCGCGACGGTAGCATTATAAGATGATCCCTCTCACTAAATTTCAAGTAATAAAGTGTTCGTCCTTAGTTGGCACCGTTGCTAAGATTCGTTGTTTCGAAGCATCTCGTGATGATCGGATGTGATAGATTCTACGTGTGCATACAACGGGTGCAAGCCAGATTTGCACATGCGGAAATTAAGGTTAATCCTGATGAGCCTAGCATGTACAGACATGGTCTCGGAACACGGAATACCTAGAGGTAGAGCATGAATCATATGAGTGATATGATGAACATGAAGATTGTTCGCCGACAAAACTACATCTTCTCTCGTGAAGATCGGACTTGGTGTAGTGGACTTGGTTCGTGTAATCACTAAGACAATGTGAGGGATGTTGTTTTGAGTGGGAGTTCACCTAGTTAATTTAAGAATTAAAATTGAACTCAATTTATCATAAACTTAGTCTAAACTACTTGCAAATTTGTTGTAGATTATGGCGAACCTCTCCATCAATTTCAATGCGTTCCTAGAGAAAGAAAAGCTTAAGAACAATGGAAGCTACTTCACGGACTGGCTCCGTGGTCTGAAGATTGTCCTCAGGGCTGGTCAGATGACCTATGTGCTTGAAGCACCGCTAGGTGACCCACCTGCAGAAGATGCCACCGATGACGTAAAGAATGTTTACGCCACTCAGAAAAATCATTACTCCACAGTTCAGTGTGCCATCCTGTACGGTTTAGAAACGGAGCTTCAGAAGCGTTTGAACACCACGACCCATTCGAGATCATTAAGGAGCTCAAGCTAATTTTTGAGACTCACGCGGCCGTGGAGAGCTATGAGGCCTCCGAAAAGTTCTTTAACTGTAAGATGGAAGAGGGAAGCTCCATCAGCAAGCACGTTCTCACCATGTCTGGGCACGCAAAGAAGCTCCAAGAGTTGGGGATAACGATTCCTAATGAGTTAGGGATTCACCGTGTCCTCCAATCACTGTCACCGAGTTATAAGAACTTTGTGATGAACTACAATATGCACTGCATGAACAAGACGTTGCCTGAACTATCGTCCATGCTGAAAACTGCTGAAGTGGAGATCAAGAAGGAGCACCAAGTGTTGATGGTCAATAAGACCACCAATTTCAAGAAACAGGGCAAGCCTAAGAAAAAGGGCAACTTCAAGAAGGACGGCAAGAAAGCTGCCGCACCTGCTAAGAAGCCCAAGGCTGGTCCTAAGCCTGAAACTGAATGCTTCTACTGCAAGGGTGCTGGTCACTGGAAGCGTAACTGCCCCAAGTACCTGGCGGATCTGAAGAACAGCAACATCAAGAAGAAAGGTATATTCGATATAGATGTTATTGATGTGTATCTTACTAGTAATCGTAGTAGTGCCTGGGTATTTGATACTGGTTCGGTTGCTCATATTTGTAACTCGAAACAGGAGCTGCGGAATAAACGAAGACTGGTGAGAGATGAGGTGACGATGTGCGTTGGAAATGGCTCCAAGGTTGATGCGATCGCCATCGACACACTCCCTCTACATCTACCATCGGGATTAGTTTTAAATTTAAATAATTGTTATTTGGTGCCTGCGTTAAGCATGAACATTATATCTGGATCTTGTTTATTGCGAGACGGTTACTCTTTTAAGTCTGAGAATAAAGGTTGTTCGATTTATATGAGTAATATCTTTTATGGTAATGCACCTGAGATGAATGGTTTATTCTTATTAAATCTCGATAGTAGTGATACACATGTTCACAACATAGATGCTAAACGAATAAAATTGAATGATAATTCTACATACATGTGGCACTGTCGTCTTGGTCACATTGGAGTGAAGCGTATGAAGAAACTCCATTCTAATGGACTTCTTGAATCACTTGATTTTGAATCACTTGAAAGATGCGAAGCATGTCTAATGGGAAAACTGACTAAGACTCCATTCTCTGGAATAATGGAGCGAGCTATAGACTTATTGGAAATAATACATACCGATGTGTGCGGTCCAATGAGTGTAGCATCGCGTGGTGGATATCGTTATGTTCTCACTTTCACGGATGACTTAAGTAGATATGGGTATGTCTACTTTATGAAACATAGGTCCGAAACTTTCGAGAAGTTTAAGGAATTTCAAAGTGAAGTGGAAAATCATCGTAACAAGAAGATTAAGTTTCTGCGTTCTGACCGCGGAGGTGAATATCTAAGTTATGAGTTTGGCATGCATTTAAAGAAATGTGGAATACTTTCGCAGTTGACATCGCCGGGAACACCACAACGTAATGGTGTGTCCGAATGTCGTAATCGAACTCTCTTAGATATGGTTCGGTCTATGATGTCTCTTACAGATTTACCGCTATCATTTTAAGGCTATGCATTAGAGACAGCCGCATTCACTTTAGATAGGGCACCATCTAAATCCGTTGAAACGACACCGTATGAATTGTGGTTTGGTAAGAAACCTAAATTGTCGTTCCTTAAAGTTTGGGGTTGCGAAGCGTATGTAAAGAAGTTACAACCTGATAAGCTTGAACCCAAAGCGGAGAAATGTGTCTTCATAGGATACCCTAAAGAAACAATTGGGTATACCTTCTATCATAGATCCGAAGGCAAAGTTTTCGTTGCCAAGAATGGATCCTTTCTTGAGAAGGAGTTTCTCTCGAAGGAAGTGACTGGAAGGAAAGTAGAACTCGACGAGGTTATTGAACCTTCTCTCGGAGTTGAGAGTAGCGCAGCACCGGAAGATGTTTTTGTGCCGCCTGCACCAATTGGAGAGGTAGCTCGTGATGGTGATCATGAAACTTCGAACGAAGTTACTGCTGAACCTCGCAGGTCAACGAGAGTTCGTACCACTCCTGATTGGTATGACTCTGCCTTGAACGTCATGTTGGTGGACAACACTGATGACCCTGCGACGTATGAAGAAGCTATGGTGAGCCTAGATTCCGACAAATGGCTAGAACCCATGAAATCCGAAATGGGATCCATGTACGAGAACCAAGTATGGACTTTGGTGGACTTATCGGATGGCCGTAAGGCTGTCGAGAACAAATGGATTTTCAAAAGAAAAACAGATGTTGATGGTAATGTTACTGTCTATAAAGCTCGACTTGTCGCGAAAGGGTTCCGACAAATTCAAGGAGTTGACTACGATGAGACTTTCTCACCAGTAGCGAAGCTAAAGTCTGTGAGGATTTTGTTAGCAATTGCTGCATATTTCGATTATGAGATTTGGCAGATGGATGTCAAAACGGCGTTCCTTAATGGTGACATTGAGGAAGAGTTGTATATGGTACAACCCAAGGGTTTTGTCGATCCTAAAGATGCTGACAAGGTATGCAAACTTCAGCGCTCCATTTATGGACTGAAGCAAGCATCCCGGAGTTGGAATCAACGTTTTGATAAAGTAATCAAAAACTTTGGATTTATACAAACTTATGGAGAAGCTTATATTTACAAGAAAGTGAGTGGGAGCTCTGTAGCATTCCTAGTACTATATGTAGATGACATATTGTTGATTGGGAATGATATAGAACTTCTTAATAGCGTCAAAACCTATTTGAATAATAGTTTTTCAATGAAGGATCTTGGCGAAGCGGCATATATTCTAGGCATCAAGATTTATAGAGATAGATCAAGACGCCTAATAGCGCTTTCACAAAGTACATACTTAGACAAAGTTCTAAAGAAGTTTAGAATGGAAGAGAGCAAGAAAGGGTTCGTGCCCATGTTGTCAGGTAAGACCTTGAGTAAGACTCAAAGTCCAGCTTCGGCAGAAGATAGAGAGAAGATGAATAATATTCCCTATGCCTCGGCCATAGGTTCTATCATGTATGCCATGCTGTGTACAAGACCGGATATAGCACATGCTGTTAGTTTGACTAGCAGATATCAAAGTGATCCTGGAATGGAGCACTGGACAGCGGTCAAGAATATCCTAAAGTACCTGAATGGGACTATGGATATGGTTCTTTCTTATGGAGGTGATGAATAGCTTGTTGTAAACGGTTACACTGATGCTAGTTGGAACACCGATCCAGATGACTTGAAATCACAGTCTGGATACGTATTTATTTTGAATGGTGCTGCAGTGAGCTGGAGAAATGCCAAGCAAAGCGTTGTGGCGAAATCTTCAACTGAATCGGAATACATAGCTGCTTCGGAGGCTGCACAAGAAGCCATATGGATGAAGGAGTTCATTACTGAACTTGGCGTGGTTCCCAATGCGTTGGACCCGATGGCCATCTACTGTGACAACACAGGTGCCATAGCTAATGCACAGGAGCCAAGGTCACATAGCAAGCTGAAGCACATCAAGCTACGTTTCCATGCTATTCGTGAGTATGTCCGAGATGGTGACATAAAGATTTGCAAAGTACACACTGATCTGAATGTGGTAGATCCATTGACTAAACCTCTCCCTAGAGCAAAGCATGAACAACACCAGAACGCCATGGGTGTTAGGTATATTACCATGTAATCTAGATTATTGACTCTAGTGCAAGTGGGAGACTGTTGGAGATATGCCCAAGAGGCAATAATAAAAGTGGTTATTATTATATCTTTGTGTTTATGATGAATGTTTACATCCCATGCTATAATTGTATTATAAGGAAAGACTAATACATGTGTGATTTGTAAACATAAAAGAGTCCCTAGTAAGCCTCTTGTGGAACTAGCTTGTTGATTAATTGATGATCATGGTTTCCTGATCATGGACATTGGATGTCATTAATAACAAGGTTATATCATTAGGAGAATGATATGATGGACACACACCCATAGTAAGCGTAGCGTAAGATCAAGTCATTAAGTTCGTATTGCTATAAGCTTTCAAATGCATAGTAACCTAATCCTTCGACCATGAGGTTATGTTAATCACCATCACCGGATGGGTACTTTGATGACATCAAACACCGCTTCGTAACTGGGTGGTTATAAAGGTGTCATTGGGTATTCTGAAAGTATGTGTTGAAGCGCATGGACCAAGATTGGGATTTGTCCATCCATATGACGGATAGATATGCTCTGGGCCCTCTCGGTGGAATGTCATCTAGTTAGCTTGCAAGCATGTGACTAGGTCACAAGGGATGACATAACATGAAACGAGTAAAGAGTACTTATCAGTAACGAGGTAGAACTAGGTATGGAGATACCGACGATCAAACCTCGGATAAGTAGAATATCGCGTGACAAAGGGAATTGGTTTTGTATGTTAATGGTTCTATCGATCACGAAGTCATCGTTGAGTATGTGGGAGCCGTTATGGATCTCCAGATCCCGATGATGGTTATTGATCAGAGAGGTGTCTCCATCATGTCTGCATATTCACAAACCGTAGGGTGACACACTTAAGGTTCGAAGTTGTTTTAAGTAGATATGGAATGTGCGTTGGAGACCGAATGTTGTTTGGAGTCTCGGATTAGATCCGGGACATCACGAGGAGATCCGGAATTGTCCAGAGAATAAGATTCATATATTGGGGATCATTTTCTAAGTTAGGAAATGTTCCGGAGTATTTGTATGGGGATTCTAGAAGGTTTTAGAATGTTCCGGAAGGTTCTAGAAGATTTCTTGGAGTTTGCTTGAAAACCAAGAAAGGATCAAGGAATCCTTGTGGGGCAAGACAAGGATTCATGGGGGAGTAGGACTCTCCCCCCACCTCCTTGATCCGCCGGCCAAGGGAGAGGGGAGTCCTACAAGGACTCCACCTCCCCATGGCGCCTCCCTCCTTTAAATAGAGGGGTGGGGGCGCCACCCCCTTACCCCCCACCAATCCTCAAACCCTAGCCGCCTCTCTCCTCCTCCTTCCCTCTGCTCTGGCTTAGGCGAAGCCCTGCAGAATTCTCTACTCCACCACCACCACCACCACCACGCCGTCGTGCTGCTGGGATTCCGTGGAGAGATCTACTACCTCCGCTGCTCGCTGGAACGGGGAGAGGAAGGTCTGCTTCGACTCCGCACGTGTGACCGACTGCGGAAGCGCTGCCGGAACGCGGCGCCGGAAGGATCGTCTGCTCGATCTTGAGATCGGCAAGTGATCGACTACATCAACCACGAGATCCGATCTCGTAACGCTTTTGGATCTACAAGGGTTAGTACAGATCTATCTTGTTGCACATGTCTAATAGATTAGATCTTGGCTTTTATCTAGATTAGATCTGGGTTTTGTTCGTTCTTGCGGTAGAAATTTTTTGTTTTCCATGCTACGAACCCATCAGAGGTTCACCACATGAATGAAGGAGGGGAGGAGTCCCCCCTCATGCGGCGGCTATGGGAGGGTAGGGGTCTCCCTCCCTCCTACATAAAGCCCCCCTTTCCCCTCTCACAAACTACACCTCCTCGTGAAGGATCTCTCTCCCCTCTAGATATTGCCCCATGGTCTCGAATTAGCGAGATACATGTTCCCAATGGCCTTGCGTCTGGAAGGAGTTGCTGCTTCCGCTGATTCGCTGGAGCGAGGAGGTGGAGGTTGTCCGGTGGCTTGAACGTGTGTGCGAGGACGGATGCGCTGTTGATTTGCGGCGCTCGGACTTCCACACGATCTTGAGATCGGCAAGCGTACGACTACATCAACCACGAGTTCCTACTCGTTAACAAAACTCGTTGTCTTCGAGGGTAAGTTCTCCATGGATGTATGTCCACCCGTTGCTCTGTATCTAGTAGATAGATCTTGGCGTATAGTTCTCATCGTAGGAAATTTTTTGTTTTCTATGCTGCGGACCCAACACTTGGCGGCACATAATGTGGAAGCATGATGCGCTCCTTTAGCCATAGAATAGTCCCCCTTTGGCTTCTCCTAGTTGAGTTAGCTCCATATCTTCCCCTGCAGGGTGGTCTAGCTTCAGCTCCTCAAAATATTCCTTCACCTCATCCACCGTGACGACAGCGTACCCTTTTGGAACCGGTCTACAATGCCAAGTTGGGTTAGGCGCAATTGGTACCGCCATGCCGACCGCCGCCATCACCCTTAAGTTCATAACATGCACCTTTAGCTCACAAGCTGTTGTCTCCGTGATATCATCCACTGGGTAGCGTTTAGGAGGAGATGTCGTCAGTGCATCCTCATCAACATCATGGAGCTGCGTGGAAGCGACGCTGCTTTTCTTATTCGATAGGGCGCCGGTACCCTCGAATGCAGCTTCTACCACGTGCCGCTGAGATTGGCCGCTGGTACCTTGCTGGCTAAGTCTGTCGAGTTGATCCTGGTGCTGCTTTAATGCTTCTTCTACATTACGCAGCCGGTCTGAGTGGCCGCTTTCTCAGCTGCCTCCCTTTCCTTTCTCCTCTGATGGCTTTTATCGGGATATCTCTTCATTTCCGGGGGAAGGCAACCTTCCATGGCTTGGAGCCTGGTGTGCCTCGTGCTCGTCCGTCGTGTTCAGGATTTTTAAGGGACCGTGTGAGCTTGTCGTTCTCTCTATCGGGAATGAACCGTCCCGCTGCAACATCATTTACTGCATTTCTAATATCGTCGATGGGCAGTAGGGGATCATCTTTGTGTTTCTGATTATATATTGTCCTCCCTTCTTTGTCCAATGTGCCCACATGGCCGTAAAACCAGTTTCTCGCCCGTGGTGTCCATGTTGTGGGCTCTGGTCAGATCCCGGCAACTATGTAATTGACCTCAAGTGCATCCCACTTAGGCATGCAACCGGCGTAGCCAGCAGGCCCCATGTTATTGAAGGAAATATGCCCTGAGAGGCAATAATAAAGTTGTTATTATGTATTCCTTGTATATGATAGATGTTTATTTTGCATGCTATAATTGTATTGAAAGGAAACATCAATACATGTGTGTTTAATAAACAAAAAGGGTTCCTAGTTATGCCTCTCTTATAGACTAGCTTGTTGATTAACAAGATGATCAAGGTTTCCTGATCATGGACATTGGATGTTGTTAATAACAAGGTCACAACATTTGTGAAATGATCTGATGAACATTCATCCGAAGTATAACATTACGATCAAGTCATTATGTTTATATTGCTATAACCTCATACGAAGTAATCTTTATCCTTAGACCATGAGATCATGTTAATTGCTAACACCGGAAGAGTATCTTGATAACATCAAACATCACACCGTAATAGGGTGACTATAAAGATGGGTTCAGTACTACGAAGGTGTTATGTTGAGGCTCATGGATCAAGAGTGGAATTTGTCAATCCAGATGACGGATAGATATACTCTGGGCCCTCTCGGTGATATCACATTAGGATAGCTTGCAAGCAAGTGATGTGATCACTAGAATGTTATATCACGGGAACGAGAAAAGAGTGCATGTCGGTAACGAGATCAAACTAGGTATGGAGATACCGATGATCGAATCTCGGACATGTAATATATCGAGAGACAAAGGGATTTAGTTACAAGGATTAAAGGTTCTCACGATCACAGGAGTCATCGTTGAATGTGTAGGAGTCAGTACGGATCTCCAGGTCCCGCTGCTGATTATTGATCAGAGAAGGGTCTCGATCATGTCTGCATTATTCGCGAACCGTAGGGTGGCACACTTAAGAGTTACCGGACACCATTTTGGAGCACATATGTTTCAGACGAAAGAATTGCAAAGCGCGGGAATTGTTTCAATAGAAACCGGAAATTGTTTCGGGTGAAATTGTAGAAGGTGTTTCTGCATGTGATATTGAAATATTGCAAGGGGCTATATGTGAATGTTTGTTAATTAAAGTAATTAACAAAATTCTGAATAAATTTAATAAAAAGAGTTCTATTAAATGAGAGAGCATTAAATTTGGAGAAATTTAATGCATTTAAAGTGGAGACTTTAAAAGGGAATGTGAAGAGGCATTTTAATGTGGAGGAGTTACCACCACATGAATGGGGGAGGTGAGGGGTCACCCCCCCCATGCGCCGGCCATGGAGAGAGGGGGCACCCCCTCCTCCTATAAAAGGCCACCCATTCCCTCCTTCATCCTCACACCTCCTTGTGAAGGATCTCTCTCCCCCTCTAGAATTATTCCCCCATGGTCTAGGATTAGCGAGATACATGTTCCCGGTGGCATTTCGTTTGGAAGGAGTTGCTGCTTCCGCTGGATCGCTGGAGCGAGGAGGTGGAGGTTGTCCGGTGGCTTGAACGTGTGTGCGAGTGTGGATGCGTTGCTGAGTTGCGGCGCTCGGACTTCCTCACGATCTTGAGATCGGCAAGTGTACGACTACATCAACCACGAGTTCCTACTCGTTAACAAAGCTCGTTGTCTTCGAGGGTAAGTTCTCCATGGATGTATGTCCACCCGTTGCTCTGTATCTAGTAGATAGATCTTGGCGTATAGTTCTTTTCGTAGGAAATTTTTTGTTTTCTATGCTGCGGACCCAACAGTTATGATGGTACAGTTTCTTAGCAGCGTTCTCCGTATTTATTCTAGACCTTTCCTTAGCTTTCTCCGATGTCTTGTACTTCACAAAATCCTCCCACTAGTGTCTTAACTTAGCATAGCCGGCTTCATTGAAATTCGGAGTCTTCTCTACCTTGACAAAGTTATTGTACAGTTTCTTCTTCCAGTTCTTGAATGCATCGGCCATCTTGCTGAGAGAAAACTTCTTGACACTTTGCACAAGCTCCCTTCTTGCTCTCTCCTCCTCATCTGGAGTCACCTCTGGTACCGGTAGGAGGAAATTAGTCATGAGCTTGTCAAAAAGCTTATCTTTGGCGTTGTCGCCGACATACGGGACTCCACTGCCGCTTGGCCGATTCCATTCTTGAACGGCGATCGGGATGTAGTCCCTCACAAGAACTCCGCATTGCTTGACAAATTTTCTTGCGACATCGACGGGAGCTTGCGGTTCGCCATCTACACCGACCACGTCGATCCTATACCTCACAGTGTCATCCAACTTTTTTGTTGGTCCTCGTTTCGTTCTTACGGAAGAAGTTCTCGATCCGAAGGGCTAAAAGAAGAAAGAGTGTTAATATATGCATGTATATATATAGACAACAACATTTTAATTACAAAAATACATATATACACCTCGCCGGTGTTTGCGAGATTTAAGGTTCCGCCGGAGCCGTCGCCTTCTTCCTTATCAGCTTCTCCCCTGTCCCAGGCTTCGGCTTCTACCTCAACGGAGCCGTCTCCTCGGTTGAGAGACTCATCTCCCTAACCGGAATCGTTCAGAAACTCACTCGTGACGTCGATATTGATATCTTCATTTTCGTAGATCATCCCTTGGAGGATGTTTTCCTGATGTGTTGGATCCATAGTATCTGCAAGTTAAACAATCAACACATGGCATCGATAATGATATAACACTATGCACTTATTTTCTAAATCAGTTTGGAATGCCCTAGGTGGACAAACAATTGAACCTATGGTACTTAGAGCTCATTTTTCTGAACATTTTGATATATTATACACATTTTTCAGATTTAAAATAAATTAGTTATGATTTTTCCCAATTTTAATCCTTTTTTAAATTATTTTTAAATAAATAAACATTTTTACAATTACTAAAACCTAACTAAAAATCTAACTAAAAACCTAACTAAAAACTAACTAAAAACCTAACTAAAACCTAATTAAAAACCTAACTAAAAACCAAACTAATAATAAAACCTAATTAATATAAAATTAATTAGGTGGCCGGGGGAGTCTTACCGGCCGGCGGTGGCCGGCGGCATGCAGGGGTGGAGAGAGATCAACGACGCGGGCTCGAGCGGCGTGGGCTCGGGCGGCGCAGGCTTCGGTGGGGGGCGGCATGGGCAGGGGTTCGGCCGGCGGCAGGTGCAGGGCTCGGGCGGCGCGGGCTTCGGCGGGGGGCGGCGCAGGAAGGGGCTCGGACGGCAGCGCGGTCGGAGGCGAAGCGACGTGGGCTTGGGCGGCGCGGTCGATGATGGCTCAAAAATCCGGCAGCCTGACGGCGTCGTTTTGCTCCACGCGTGATTTTCCTTAGGCGTTTTGCGAGTGAAGTGAATGGGGAAGAAGAAGGAGGGGAACAGTTATCTAGTACATGCCTTTGGTCCCGGTTGGTACCAACAACCGGGATCGTTGATCCTTTGGTCCCGATTGTTGGGATGAACCGGGACCAATGGTCTGGGCACGTGACCAAAGGATGAACCGGGATCCTTTGGTCCCGGTTGTTGGGACGAACCGGGACCAATGGTTTGGGCAGGAGCGTTGCTGCGCTACCACGTGCCCAGACCATTGGTGTTGGTTCATCCCAACAATCGGGACCAAAGGATCAACGGTCCCGGTTGTTGGTACCAACCGGGACCAAAGGCATGTTGATGGCAGCGCGTGCACCCAGGATCATTGGTCCCGGTTGGTGGGACAAACCAGAATCGTTGACCCGTTTTTCAGATTTTGGCAAACCTTTTGGTCTTACCGCCATTTTCAAATTTGTTTTCTTCTTTAATTAATAAGATGTTTCAATTTAAGATGATCATTTATTTGGAATTTCAAAAAACTTTTAACAGGAAAAGTGCTTCAATTTAAATAACTAATCAAAAACCATTTTCTATTTTCAAATATTTTTATTTGGACTATACAATTTTACTATTTTCAATTAAAATTGCATTAACAAAATATTTATTGCATAATTTGGAATTTTAAAAAACTTTTAACAGGAAAAGTGCTTCAATTTAAATAACTAATCAAAAACCATTTTCTGTTTTCAAATATTTTTATTTGGACTATACATTTGTACTATTTTCAATTAAAATTGCATTAACAAAATATTTATTGCATAATTTGGAATTTCAAAAAACTTTTAACAGGAAAAGTGCTTCAATTTAAATAACTAATCAAAAACCATTTTCTATTTTCAAATATTTTTATTTGGACTATACAATTTTACTATTTTCAATTAAAATTGCCTTAACAAAATATTTATTGCATAATTTGGAATTTTAAAAAACTTTTAACAGGAAAAGTGCTTCAATTTAAATAACTAATCAAAAACCATTTTCTGTTTTCAAATATTTTTATTTGGACTATACAATTGTACTATTTTCAATTAAAATTGCATTAACAAAATATTTATTGCATAATTTGGAATTTCAAAAACTTTTAACAGGAAAAGTGCTTCAATTTAAATAACTAATCAAAAACCATTTTCTGTTTTCAAATATTTTTATTTGGACTATACAATTTTACTATTTTCAATTAAAATTGCATTAACAAAATATTTATTGCATAATTTGGAATTTTAAAAAACTTTTCACAGGAAAAGTGCTTCCATTTAAATAACTAATCAAAAACCATTTTCTGTTTTCAAATATTTTTATTTGAACTATACAATTATACTATTTACAATTAAAATTGCATTAACAAAATATTTATTGCATAATTTGGAATCTTAAAAAACTTTTCAAGATTTGAACTACAAGTACATGATATAATGCTTGTGAATTTTTAAAAAAATCATTTATAGGTTCACAACATGCTATTTCATTAGAGATCCACTTCAAGTTCAGCGAGGCTCAGCCCCGGGCTAAAAAGCTTCATGCCCGCCGTTTTGAATATAGTTTGAAACGGGCATAAGAAATTGAAAAATGATCCAAACAATGTGAAACATTCGCGTGGTGTCATATTATGTGTCACAGTTGCAAGGAAAAATATTGAACTTGAAAAATTGCAAACATCATAAAAAATCCTTCACAAAATGACCTATCATGTTCGAGATTTCATGGCATTTAGGTCAAACCACCAATGTTATGGCTAGAATCGGGGCATAGTTTGTGATAATGTTCCCATATTATGCACACATGTGCATCTTGGGATGGCTTACGATGTTGCAGGAGGAAGTTTTCCCTTTCGATGCACAAAAAAGCTAATTTCCATTTTTGAGGTGCCGAAATCGGGGTGTTCTGTGAAGCAACCACCAAATTAAAGTTCGGCATTGGTACCAAACCATTTTTTCAAAAATACTATACCACCTTAGATGGAAAATTTCCCAACCGGTGTATCTGGAACCTTTCTGTCCATCCCTCATGAAAAAGACAAATTCCTGCCGAATCGGTAGGAGGTTGCCAAGATTTGAACTACAAGTACATGATATAATGCTTGTTAATTTTTAAAAAGATCATTTATAGGTTCACAACATGCTATTTCATCAGAGATCCGCTTCAAGTTCAGCGAGGCTTAACCCTGGGCTAAGAAGCTTCATGCCCGCCGTTTAGAATATAGTTTGAAACGGGCATAAGAAATTCAAAAATAATCCAAACAATGTGAAACCTTCGCGTGGTGTCATATTATGTGTCACAGTTGCAAGGAAAAATATTGAACTTGAAAAATTGCAAACATCATAAAAAATCCTTCACAAAATGACCTATCATGTTCGAGGTTTCATGGCATTTGGGTCAAACCACCAATGTTATGGCTAGAATCGGGGGATAGTTTGTGATAATGTGCCCATATTGTGCACACATGTGCATCTTGGATGGCTTACGATGTTGCAGGAGGAAGTTTTCTCTTTCGACGCACGAAAAAGCCAATTTCCATTTTTGAGGTGCCGAAATCGGGGTGTTCTGTGAAGCAACCACCAAATTAAAGTTTGGAATTGGTACCAAACCATTTTTCAAAATACTATACCACCTTATATGGACAATTTCCCAACCGGTGTATCTGGAACCTTTCTGTCCATCCCTCTGACAAAGACAAATTCCTGCCGAATCAGTAGGAGGTTGCCAAGATTTGAACTACAAGTACATGATATAATGCTTGTGAATTTTTAAAAAATCATTTATAGGTTCACAACATGCTATTTCATCAGAGATCCACTTCAAGTTCAGCGAGGCTCAGCCCCGGGCTAAGAAGCTTCATGCCCGCCGTTTTGAATATAGTTTGAAACGGGCATAAGAAATTGAAAAATGATCCAAACAATGTGAAACCTTCACGTGGTGTCATATTATGTGTCACAGTTGCAAGGAAAAATATTGAACTTGAAAAATTGCAAACATCATAAAAAATCCTTCACAAAATAACCTATCATGTTCGAGGTTTCATGGCATTTAGGTCAAACCACCAATGTTATGGCTAGAATCAAGGCATAGTTTGTGATAATGTGCCCATATTGTGCACACATGTGCATATTGGGATGGCTTACGATGTTGCAGAAGGAAGTTTTCCCTTTCGACGCACGAAAAAGCCAATTTCCATTTTTGAGGTGCCGAAATCGGGGTGTTCTGTGAAGCAACCACCAAATTAAAGTTTGGCATTGGTAAAAAACCATTTTTCAAAAATACTATACCACCTTGTATGGACAATTTCCCAACCGGTGTATCTGGAACCTTTCTGTCCATCCCTCATGAAAAAGACAAATTCCTGCCGAATCGGTAGAAGGTTGCCAAGATTTGAACTACAAGTACATGATATAATGCTTGTGAATTTTTAAAAAAATCATTTATAGGTTCAAAACATGCTATTTCATCAGAGATCCACTTCAAGTTCAGCGAGGCTCAGCCCCGGGCTAAGAAGCTTCATGCCCGCCGTTTTGAATATAGTTTGAAACGGGAATAAGAAATTCAAAGATGATCCAAACAATGTGAAACCTTCGCGTGGTGTCATATTATGTTTCACAGTTGCAAGGAAAAATATTGAACTTGAAAAATTGCAAACATCATAAAAAATCCTTAACAAAATGACCTATCATGTTCGAGGTTTCATGGCATTTAGGTCAAACCACCAATGCTATGGCTAGAATCAGGGCATAGTTTGTGATAATGTGCCCATATTGTGCACACATGTGCATCTTGGGATGGCTTATGATGTTGCAAGAGGAAGTTTTCCCTTTCGACGCACGAAAAAGCTAATTTCCATTTTTGAGGTGCCGAAATCGGGGTGTTCTGTGAAGCAACCACCAAATTAAAGTTTGGCATTGGTACCAAACCATTTTTCAAAAATACTATACCACCTTATATGGACAATTTCCCAACCGGTGTATCTGGAACCTTTCTGTCCATCCCTCATGAAAAAGACAAATTCCTACCGAATCAGTAGGAGGTTGCCAAGATTTGAACTACAAGTACATGATATAATGCTTGTGAATTTTTAAATAATCATTTATAGGTTCCCAACATGCTATTTCATCAGAGATCCACTTCAAGTTCAGCGAGGCTCAGCCCCGGGCTAAGAAGCTTCATGCCCGCCGTTTTGAATATAGTTTGAAACGGGCATAAGAAATTGAAAAATGATCCAAACAATGTGAAACCTTCACGTGGTGTCATATTATGTGTCACAGTTGCAAGGAAAAATATTGAACTTGAAAAATTGCAAACATCATAAAAAAATCCTTCACAAAATGACCTATCATGTTCGAGGTTACATAGCATTTAGGTCAAACCACCAATGTTATGGCTAGAATCAGGGCATAGTTTGTGATAATGTGCCCATATTGTGCACACATGTGCATCTTGGGATGGCTTACAATGCTGCAGGAGGAAGTTTTCCCTTTCGATGCACGAAAAAGCTAATTTCCATTTTTGAGGTGCCGAAATCGGGGTGTTCTGTGAAGCAACCACCAAATTAAAGTTTGGCATTGGTACCAAACCAATTTTCAAAAATACTATACCACCTTATATGGACAATTTCCCAACCGGTGTATCTGGAACCTTTCTGTCCATCCCTCATGAAAAAGACAAATTCCTGCCGAATCGATAGGAGGTTGCCAAGATTTGAACTACAAGTACATGATATAATGCTTGTGAATTTTTAAAAAAATCATTTATAGGTTCACAACATGCTATTTCATCAGAGATCCACTTCAAGTTCAGCGAGGCTCAGCCCCGGGCTAAGAAGCTTCATGCCCGCCGTTTTGAATATAGTTTGAAACGGGCATAAGAAATTCAAAAATGATCCAAACAATGTGAAACCTTCGCGTGGTGTCATATTATATGTCATAGTTGCAAGGAAAAATATTGAACTTGAAAAATTGCAAACATCATAAAAAATCCTTCACAAAATGACCTATCATGTTCGAGGTTTCATGGCATTTAGGTCAAACCACCAATGTTATGGCTAGAATCAGGGCATAGTTTGTGATAATGTGCCCATATTGTGCATACATGTGCATCTTGGGATGGCTTACGATGTTGCAGGTGGGATAAGGACATGGGTAACCTTTGGTCCCGGCTGTTGGGTGCAACCGAGACTAAAGATGACGGTGGGATAAGGGCGCGTGGGTAACCTTTAGTCCCGGCTGGTGGGTGCAACCGAGACTAAAGCTGTCGGTGGGATTAGGACGCGTGGGTAACCTTTAGTCCCGGCTGGTGGGTGCAACCGAGACTAAAGTTGTCGGCGGGATAAGGATGTGTGGGTGGACGCACTGCTCGATGAGATAAAGCATGTAGCGCACGATGCCCTGTCGGAGGAACAAGACAAAGTAGAATCGGCGCCGTGCCTATAAAAGGACCATTGATACGCCATGGCAAGCAGCTCAACAAGACAACATAGGTAGAGAGAGTTTCATCCCCATGGATGGAGGGTTGGGAAATCTCCCGTGGCAGAGCTTCTCGAAGATGTCGTTGGTGCACACGCCCTACGGCATCTTCGGAAGCTCCGCCTCAGAAAAATTTCCCTGCAAGCCCGTGAAAGACTCCATCTCCTCTAACAGTGTTGGGGAAAGGGTTGAGAAATCTCCCGTGGCGGAGCTTCTCGAAGATGTCGTTGGTGCGCATGCCCTACGGCATCTTCGGAAGCTCCGCCTCGGAAAAATTTCCCTGCAAGCCCGTGAAAGACTCCATCTCCTCTAACAGTGTTGGGAAAAGGGTTGAGAAATCTCCCATGGCGGAGCTTCTCGAAGATGTCATTGGTGCACACGCCCTACGGCATCTTCGGAAGCTCCGCCTCGGAAAAATTTCCCTGCAAGCCCGTGAAAGACTCCATTACATAAAGTTTCGATACATCACATAAAGTTTCTATACATTACATAGATTTACATAGGGTTTAGGGTTTAGGATATGAATCCTTCGTCGCGTATGTTGATCCCTTGCCTATGATCGCTTCTTAGGCCGTAACCATGGAGCATATTCTTTGCCTAATGGGATGCTTGGGTCGGTTTTCACGGTGAAGGGCGGAATTTCATCAAACTTATCATAATCTGCTAACATGTCTGTCTTATCCTCGACTCTTGCGATGTTTATTTTCCCTGAAAGAACTATGTGACGCCTGGGCTCATTGTCTGATGTATTCGTTTCCTTATTTTTTCTTTTTTTGGTCTAGAGGACATGTCCTTCACATAAAAAACCTGAGCCACATCATTGGCTAGGACGAATGGTTCGTCTCTGTAACCAAGATTCTTGAGATCCACTATTGTCATTCCGTACAGCTGGTCTACCTTTACCCCTTCTCCATTCATGTTGACCCAACTGCACCGAAACAATGGGACCTTAAAAGTAGGTCCATAGTCAAGTTCCCGTATCTCCTCTATGTAACCATAGTATGTGTCCTTTTTCCCATTCTCGCATGTTGCATCAAAGCGGACACCACTGTTTTGGTTGGTGCTCTTTTTATCTTGGGCAATCGTGTAAAATGTATTGCCATTTATCTCGTACCCTTGGAAAGTCAATACAGTCGCAGATGGTGTCGCGGCCAACAAGTAGAGCTGATCTCCAATAGTGGTGTCATTCATGAGATGTAATTGCAACCAAGTGCCGAAAGTCTCCATGTGATTTTTTTTAATCCAGTAGTCATCCTTCCCCGGGAACTTGGAGCATACAACATTCATGTGTTCCTCGATATACGGAGCCACGAAGGTAGAACTTTGGAGAACTATGTAGTGTGCTTGATTCAAAGAATGTCCGTCCCTAAATATCATTGCTTTCTTTCCTAGCGTGCCTTTTCCACTCAGTCTCCCCTCATACCGTGATTCAGGAACACCAAATCGGCTTAAGGTCAGGAAGAAAGTCTACACAGAACCCAATGACCTCCTCTGTTCCATAGCCCTTGGAGATGCTTCCTTCTGGACTAGCACGGTTACGAACATATTTCTTTAAGACTCCCATGAACCTCTCGAAGGGGAACATATTATGCAGAAATACAGGACCGAGAACGTAAATCTCTTCGACTAGGTGAACTAAGAGATGCGTCATAATATCGAAGAAGGACGGGGGAACACCAACTCAAAACTGACAAGACATTGGACCACATCCTTCTGTAGCCTTTCCATACTTTCTCGATCGATTACCTTCTGAGATATTGCATTGAGGAATGCACATAGCTTCACAATGGCTAATCGAACATTTTCCGGTAGAAGCCCTCTCAATGCAACCGGAAGCAACTGTGTCATAATCACATGGCAATCATGAGACTTCAGGTTCTGAAATTTTTTCTCTGCCATATTTATTATTCCCTTTGTATTTGACGAGAAGCCAGCCGGGACCTTGATACTGTAAAGGACTTCAAAAAAGATTTCCTTCTCTGCTTTGGTAAGAGCGTAGCTACTTAAGTATTTACGTCCTTTATCAGTATGCTTGTTGTGTGGGTCTTTGATACGTTGCTGGTCCTCCTGTGCTTCTGGTGTATCTTTTGTATTCCCATACACGCCCAGGAAGCCTAGCAGGTTCACGCAAAGATTCTTCGTCACGTGCATCACGTCGATTGAAGAACGGACCTCTAGGTCTTTCCAATACTCAAGCTCCCAAAATATAGATTTCTTTTTCCACATGGTCGTGTGTCCGGTAATGGGGTCTTTCAGAACAGATTGACCGCCAGGACCCTTTCCAAAGATTACATCTAGGTCCTTCACCATACCAAATACATCAGCACCTTTAGGGAGCTTAGGCTTCTTCTGGTAATCTGCCTCACCGTTGAAATTCTTGCCTTTCTTTCTTACTTGATGATTGGTCGGAAGAAATTTACGACACCCCAGGTACACAAACTTCTTACATTTATCCAAATATGTACCTTTAGTATTATCTAAACAGTGCGTGCATGCATTGTATCCCTTGTTTGACTGTCCTGAAATGTTACTAAGAGCAGGCCAATCATTGATGGTTACAAACAACAATGCTCGTAGGTCAAATGGCTCCGGTTTGTGCTCATCCCACACCTTTACACCTGGTTCTGCCCACAACTGCAAAAGATCATCGACTAATGGCCTTAGGTACACATCAATGTCGTTGCCGGGTTGCTTCAGTCCTTGGATGAGCACTGGCATCATAATGAACTTCTGCTTCATGCACAACTGATACATTGCAAATGTATCTATAATTTTTGATGTTCCATGCTTGGTTTTATCCACTTTCTTGTGTTTTGTTCCAACTTTGGAGTACTTTTCATACGATTTCTTGGACTAACCTATTAACAAGAGCCACAGTGCCATCTGCTTGTTTTCTGCTGTTTTTGGTTCCAGGAAAGTTAGAAAATGAATATTCTCGGAATTAGACGGGACAAAAGCCAAAGTGCCTATTTTCCCCGAAGATTCACGGAGCCAGAAGGAGAGCCGGAGGGGGGCCACAGGGTGGCCATACCACCCCTAGGCGCGGGTCCACCTAGGTCGCGCCAGGGCATGGTGTGGGCCCCCTGGCCGCCCACCGACCTTGCGCTCTGGCCTAGAAGAAGCCTCCCGATGCGAAAACCCTAAATCATCAATCAGAAATCCACGAAAAGTTCTGCAGCGCCGTCGCCACCAAAGGGGAGATTCGGGGGATAGAAAGTCTCTGTTCCGGCACCCTGCCGGGACGGGGAAGTGCCCCCGGAGCCATCTCCATCGATCTCCACCACCATCTCCATCACCATTGATTATTCCCATGATGAGGAGGGAGTAGTTCTCTCTCGAGGCTAAGGGTTCTACCGGTAGCTATGTGTTCATCTCTCTCTCTATGCATGATCTTATTGAGATCATGAGCTTGTAATCTATAGATCTACCTTGCTACTCAAGTGCTTTAATAGATCTCTGCTCTCCCTATGTGTGTGAAAGTGACAGCGTGCTCACCATGGTGGCACTTAGGCTAGAGATTACAAATACTTGTTATGAGTTATATTTGGAGTTGGATGTTTCTATGAAATTGTGGTGTTTGTTGGACTCATCTAGTACTCAAGGTGATAGTGTGGGGTTTTCTAGATGGGAAAGATGAACTTTGAGGTGTGTTGTTATAGCCCTACCGTTGATTAGAGTGTCCAACCGGAGAGTAGTTCAGCGTAGTATCATAAAGAAAAATATATTTATATGAGAGTGTTCACTAGTGAAAGTATGATCCCTAGGCCTTGTTTCTAAGCATTGAAACACTGTTTGCAACTAGATCTGTTACATGTCTGCTTGCTGCCATCTTTATTTCAGTTTGCTTTTAGTCTCTTCCATGCCATCAAGTTATCTTCTATCACCATTACCACTTATAATTATTCATACCACTTGTATTTCACTATCTCTTCGCTGAACTAGTGCACCTATACACCTAACAAGTGTATTGGGTGTGTTGGGGACACAAGAGACTTCTTGTATCTTGATTGCAGGGTTGCTTGAGAGGGGATACCTTTGACCACTCCCTCCCTCAGTTCGATAAACCTTGGGTGATCCACTTAAGGGAAAACTTGCTGCTGTTCTACAAACCTCTGCACTTGGAGGCCCAACAACTGTCTACAAGAATAGAAGTGCGTAGACATCAAGCTATTTTCTGGCGCCGCTGCCGAGGAGGTAAGGTAAAAGGTACTCACATCCTCTGGTGTGAGTGCTCAAAGTTATTTCCTTTAGATTCTGCAATTTTGTCGTTTTGTTTCTTGTTTTCACTAGTTAGGCTTAATGGAAAACAACAAAAAAATTAGAGAGCTTTATAGTATCTATCTTGAGTTAGGACATGAAGTGTTTGAAGAGAAAATTAAAAAACCTATGGAACTTTATTTGCATGCTAATAGCAATGTTGTTAGTATGAATTCTTTGGACACCATTATTGCTAATGCTATGGAAAAGTCTAAGCTTGGGGAAGCTAGTTTTTATGAAAATGATCTTTTTAGTTCCCCAGCTTTAGAAGATAGCTATTCTATTGCTTATGATGATACCAAACCTCCAATATATGATGATTACAATGATGAGTATGATATTTTCAGTCCACCTACTATTGAGGAGAAAATTAATTATGATTACAATATGCCTCCTATATTTGATGATTATGGTGATGAAAATAATAATGATAGCTATTTTGTTGAATTTGCTCCCACTACAATCAATAAGAATGACTATGTTTATGTGGGGAGTATTAATTCTTTTATGCATGTGGCTCATGATAAGAATGTTTCTTGTGATAGTTATATTGTTACTTTTATTCATGATGCTACTGAAAGTTATTATGAGAGAGGGAAACATGGTTTTATGTGTTTCAATAATATTAAGTTTCCCCTCTTTATGTTGAAAATTTTGAAGTTGCACTTGTTTTGCTTTCCTATGCTTATTGCTTTGTGCTTTCATGACTTGTTTCTTTACAAGATTCCTATGCATAGGAAGTGGGTTAGACTTAAATGTGCTTTGAATTTGCTTCTTGATGCTCTCTTTTACTTCAATTCATATTTCTTATGTGAGCATCTTCTCAAACTATCATGCCTAACTTAAAGGCCCTAAAGAAAAGTACTTATTGGGAGATAACCCAAAAGTTTTAGATGAGTATTGGAAGTTATTACCGCAGTAATAACCGCTCCTTATCCTTTTTATTTGCTTTTTGTGCCAAGAGTAACCTCTAATGAGAGAGAAGTAATGATTGGGAAAGTTGCTGTCCCGAAACAGATTTCTGTGCTTCACCGTAAAAATTCGTGTAAAATCTCTGAACGTCTTTTTGAGGCGGGAATTTTTGTGCTTCTGCCCCAGGTTGTTATCTAACTTTAGTTGGTTCAACACTTTTTGATTTGAGCAACATAAGGTCTTCGAAAAACTTCGTCTTTACCTGCTGGTCTGTTTTGACAGATTTCTGCCATTATTTGCATTTGCTTCTTGTTGGTTCCTTTTTGAGTTCTTTTGCGGAATTGAGCTTTTTGAGGGAAGTTCTTCAGTAGCTAGTGTTCTAATGGAAGTTTATTGGTGTTAGAAATGAACCTTAAGACTTATTTATCTTGAGTGCACTAATGTTGCTAATAAAGATTGTGTGAAGTTTTGTATGAAGGAAAAAAATTCAGGTGTATGGAAGGAATGAGTAATGAGATGAAGGATGGACTAAAGCTCAAGCTTGGGGATGCCACGAGTGTTACCCCAAGAAATATCCAAGAAGTACAAGCGTCAAAGCTTGGGGATGCCCAAGGCATCTCCTTCTTCATCAATAAAAATCCCAGGTTTCTTCCAAACGCTTCATTTTTATTGTTTCATGCACAGTTGTGTTTTTCTTGGAGCGTCTTATTTTTCGTTTTCGTTTTGGTTTTTCGTTTGCTTGGTTTGCATAGTTTTCTGAATAAATTGGTTGGACCCCCTCTTTCATGCATTGGTTTTCAAATAGTTTGGTTTGGTTTGGAAAAGAGTAGGAAAGTTCATGCTTATGTGGTAAAAAGAGCTTGTTTTTGACTGTGGCCTATGCTTTGTCATGCCATGCTTGATACTGTTTTGGCTTTATTCTTAGTATTATTTGTTGTAGCATGACTTGTTATAAACAATTGAGATTGCTTAATGTGCCTTGGATGAATCATGCGTTGTTTTAGCATATTAAAGCATAGTATAGTGGTATTCTCCTTTGATGCTTTATTTGGGTTGACTTGGCACATGCTCACACCATGTTATGACTATCACAAGTCACCATAAGCCTTTATGATACTTTAGTCTTCAACTTGTAGTATCACTTTATGCTTTGATCAATGATGTTTTGTCGCTCTGCATGATTATGGCCATTATTGCTCTCTTAGTTTATCGCCCCAGTCTTTTGCTAGCCTGCACAACCAAGTATGAGTTCCACTCATGCATCCAACTCCCTAAACCAAGTTATTCCAAAGAGTCAACCATACATACCTACTATCTAATGCTATTCCAAGTATATTCATGATTTTGTTTACCTTCCACTTGTTATGAGAAAACTAGTGATTAAAGCTCTCACGAACTTGATGGCACACTTTACTTTACTTGCCCTTAATAAACTTGAACCATTGTGTCGTCTACGTTGTATATGCTTGCACTTATTTGTTGGGAATTAGCAGAACCATGCTTTCATGGGGAACGCTTTCAACATTGCACTTGGTACTTGTACCTAGTTGATATCATGCTCGTTTGTATATGGATGTCGTCAGTGTGAAATGAAAGGGGAGCTTGTAAGTCCATGGAGTTATGTATATGTGTTAGAGAAACGCCTGGGCCGCTGGTCTAATCCATTCTGACATGGTGGAAACCTACAGCGTAACCATAATGAGCTGTCTATGAAGCATTCTTCTTATAAAAAAAAGAGTCCTATATTGAGAGAAAAAAGAGAAAAGAAAAAAAAGAGATACTATGAAAAGAGGAAAGAGAGAAAAAAGCACCATATTCCCATGGTAAATAAGAAGAATGCTGAGATGCTCGTTGTCTGCTTGCCTTGTCATTTTGATATGGGGATTCTTCCGTATCATCGGGCAAGGGGTACCCCGTTGGCGGTTCTCAATGATACACATGTACTTACAATGACAAGAACTTACCGGTGATTAAACTTGAGTAGCATGAGGAGCGGCCCTCCTATACAAGGGACATGAGATTTCTGACTTATACTTCGTCAAGCATATACACCATAGTTTGTTCACTTTAACCTTAATCACTTCAAGATGCTTATGATAGGGGCAATGAGAGCTGAAAGCTGTAAGTACCATAATTTTTGGAAGCTCTTTATGAGACTTGAATCCCTACTTCCTTTTACAAAAGGCCTTTCTTCCACCATTATATTGAGTCTCCACCTTCTATCTTTATGCACCTACTTTGAGAGCATAGTGGCCATTCTTAGTTCTATGTGCATTGTCCCAAGACTAGTTGATTGATGCATAACTTGTTATTGCTTGTTTTAAACTATTGTATCTAGTCACTCTTATGAACTTTGAAGGTGTCCTATGCATTTATATTTGCTACTCTATTGAGGGACAAGCTGAATACTATTATGCTATGTTTTCTTTATGTGAAACAAACAAATGTCTTGCAAAGCATGTTATTCATGAATCTTTTGTTTGTGCTTTTTCATGTTGCATCATAGTTTCTTTGTCTTATTGCTAGAACTTTGTCTTTCATATTATGATTGAAGTACTATGATCCCAGCCTTGAATGTTTTGCAAATACTTTGATCAAGTCTTTGATGGTGCATGTCACCTCAAAAATTATTTCTTTTTATCACTTACCTACTCGAGGACGAGCAGGAGTTAAGCTTGGGGATGTTGATACATTGCAAATGTATCTATAATTTTTGATGTTCCATGCTTGGTTTTATCCACTTTCTTGTGTTTTGTTCCAACTTTGGAGTACTTTTCATATGATTTCTTGGACTAACCTATTAACAAGAGCCACAATGCCAGCTGCCTGTTTTCTGCTGTTTTTGGTTAGAAAGTCAGAAAATGAATATTCTCGGAATTGGACGGGACAAAAGCCAAAGTGCCTATTTTTCCGGAAGGGATCAAGTGCCAGAATACGAGACGGAGAGGGACCAGGGGGCCACCACACCACCTGGCCACGCGGCCCAGCCTGGTTCGCGCCAGGGGGTGGTAAGGCCAGCCCTGGCACCCCCTCGGCCTCTCCTTCCTCCTATAAGTTGCCCTCGGGATGAAACCCTAAGTACCCGATCAAAAATCCACGAAAGAGTCTGTAGCCACCGTCATCTCCATCCCTAGACCGGGAGGGATCTGAAGCTCTTCCCGGCACCCTGCCGGAGAGGGGAATTCACCCTAGAGGCCTTCTTCATCACCATGCAAGCCTCCGGTGTGATGCGTGAGTAGTTCATCCTTGGACTACGGATCCATGTAGTAGCTAGATGGCTGGTTTCTCCTCCTTTGTGCTTTCATGTTTAGATCTTGTGAGCTCTGTTCATGATCAAGATCATCTATTTGTAATTCATACATGTTGTGTTTGCGGGGATCTGATGGATATTGAGATGCTATTTCAGATTGATTATTGATTCTATCATGTCTTTGTTATTTGAGATCTTGCATGCTTTCCGTTGTTAGTAGCTATCTTGGCCAAGTAGATGCTAGCAACTCCAAGAGTTAGTATTTATGCTCGATAGTGAGTTCATGCCTCTGTAATCTGGGGAAGTGACAGAAATCTCTAAGGTACTAGATGTGCTGTTGCTACTAGGGAGAAAACAACGATCCTTTGTTCATAGAACAATCGTATTGTTTACTTTACACGCAGTTTGTAAAGCAATAATCTGTTGCTTGCAACTTAATACTGGAGGGGGTTCGGATGATAACCTGAAGGTGGATTATTAGTCATAGATGCAGTTGGATGGCGGTCTATGTATTATGTTGTAATGCCCAATCAAGTCTCAAAGGAGTCAAGATGATTAGTATATACATGTATTGCTTTCTCGGTGTTTGTCAATTGCCCCGCTGTAATTTGTTTACCCAGCATGTTATCTATCTAAGGAGAGCCACCTCTAGTGAACTATGGATCCCGTTCCTTTTCTTTACATACAATCTACAATCTTTTACTGCTTTGTGTTTACTTTCTGCAAACTTTTACTTCTTTCCATTCGATACGTTTAATCCTTTGTTTTCCGCAAAACACGGTGAGATTGACAACCTCATCGCAAGTTGGGGACAAAGTTCTGTGGTTGTGTTGTGCAGGTCTCCACGTTGCTACTAGCACCGATAGTGCGCCCTGCCAAAGCTCAGCTAGTAACATCTTTGGGGTGTTTCCTTGCTCCTACTGGTTCGATTAAACCTTGGTTCCATAACTGAGGGAAACTTGCTGCTGTGCTCATCATACCTTCCTCTTGGGGTTCCCAACGAGCTCTATATCAACCACGAGCCATCAACACTTTTCTGGGCGCCGTGCATTGAGCCATCAACAACCAAGGAGGAAGGTTGTAGATACATAGAGTCACTGGCCAGGTGTTGTGACTACAACTCTGCTCCCCAAAAGGATTCATGCCGTCTGTACTTAGACCAAACCATAAGTTCCTCGCGTCACCTGCAAAGTTCGAGTAATTTCTCTTGATGTTTCTCCACTGCGACCCATCGGCAGGGTGTCTCAGTTTCCCGTCTTTCTTACGCTCTTCTTTGTGTCATCGCAACAACCTGGCATGCTCTTTATTTCTGAACAGACGTTTCAACCGTGGTATTATAGGAGCATACCACATAACCTTAGCAGGAACCCTCTTCCTGAAGGGCTCGTCATCGCCCTCAACATCACCAGGGTCATCTTGTTTGATCTTGTATCGACATGCATTGCATACCGGGCATTTATCCATATTCTTGTACTTCTCACCGCGGTACAGGATGCAGTCATTAATGCATGCATGTGTCTTCTCCACATCTCATCCTAGAGGGCAGATAGTCTTCTTTGCTTCGTACGTTGTCTCGGGCAGCTCGTTATCCTTTGGAAGCTTCGGCTTCATTATTTTCAGTAACTTCTCAAATCCCTTGTCAGATAAGCCAGTCTCTGCCTTCCATTTCAGCAGTTCAAGTGTGGTACCGAGCTTTGTGCTGCCATCTTTGCAATTTGGGTACAACAACTTTTTGTGATCCTTTTGCATGGCCTCCAACTTAAGCTTCTCCATTTCTGTATCACATTGTTGCTTTGCATCAGAAATGACCCGACCAAGACCATCAGCGGGCTCATCCAATGCCCGTTGTTATTCTTCATTGCCGCCTCCCTCTTCTTCATTGTCTTTCATTGCAGTATCACCGTATTCTTCAGGGGACATAGGATAGCTGTCATCATCCTCCTCTTCTTCATTTTCTTCCAGCCTAACCCCTCTTTCTCCGTGCATGGCCCAACAATAATATCCGGGCATGAAACCTCTCCAAAGCAGATGGCTTTGAAGGATTCTCGGGGCAGAGTACTCCGCCACGTTTCGACAGTCGACGCAGGGACAGGGCATAAAATTATCCACTTTGTTTGCCTTAGCCAAATCGATAAATTTATGGAGGCCTGCAATAAAATCGGAATGGCGTCGGTCGCCATACATCCATCGCATCCGTGCATCGATCTGCGTCATAATAATTAACCATTACAATAACATCGTGAATAGTAAAATGACCACCCTATATGGACAAATGCAATATTTTTGTATCAGTTACAGATAAAGAAGATAAGGTTGCTAACCTCAGCCGAGGATACCGTGTTGTGCGAACTAAAGTGTGGCTCGGACATTTCGTCGAACACCTTGTGTGCGATCAAAGAAAAAAAAAGCTAGCACCCACACCTCACACACAATCCAGCAAAACTTGGTGGGAAAAGGGCTGGGCTTATATATAGCCAGGGGGTTTTTGGTCCCGGTTATTGCCAAGAATCGGGACCAAAGCCCCTCCCGCGCAACACGTGGCGGCCTAGCAGCTCGCACCCCACCCAGGTCATTGGTCCCGGTTAATGGCACGACCCGAGACCAATGACCTCGATGGAGGGGCGAGCTGCTAGGCCTCCACGTGTCGCGCGGGAGGGGCTTTGGTCCCGGTTCGTGGCAATAACCAGGACCAATGCCCCCGTTGCTTTGTCGTCCCCGTGCATAAATATGAGGCCACAACGCTCGCTTTCGCCATCGCCTTTGCCTCTCTGCAGTCCCTCTCCACCCACACCACTTTAGCAATCGCCTCTCCACCGCGCCGTCGTCTCGCCTCCCCTCCCTCTCCAATCTCCACTGCGCCGTCATGGAGGTGCCCACGCTCAACCACTACGAGGCGGCGCAGTTTGCGATCTATGGCATCCTCGCCCGCCGCGCGCGACCCTTCCCGTCGGATTTCGCATCAGCGAGGGGGGTGTGCCGGTGGCTCCGCTCCTCAACCCCCGCAGATACGAGATGGAGTACGTCATCGCGGAGCGTCGCCGCCAACTGCCCGCGTGCATTAGGGCGTTGCCCCGGTACGCGGCGGCCAGCGAGTATTGGCCCCGACTGTTCAAGAAGGAGCGGAAGGCCAAGCTTGGCAACCGTTTCGTGGACGGGCGCCTGGTGCACCCGGATCGCCGCAACCAAGAAGGGCGAGAGATGTTCTGGTCCGTCCCTGTATGGACCATCTACACCGCCATCGACGCCGCTAGGCGCGCAGACGAGCTCCGTCTCCCGAACAACGCCGAAATCATGGAGATTTCGTCCGACGACGACGAGGAAGCCGGCGGCTCGGAGGACAATGGCTCGGAGGACAGCGGCAACGGAAGTGTTGTCGACTAGGAATTTATAAAGTCGCATCTTTATTTGTATGGAAAAATTTGTGGTCGAATAATAAAATGTCTCAATTTAGACCTTTGTCTCGATTAATCCGTGAAAGATTTGTTCAAAAATAGTGATCAATTCAATTTCTACCTCGAATTAATTTCTGCCTCGAATTAATTTCCACCCCGAATTAATTTACATTAATTGTCTTGGACTGCTGACTGTCGCGGGGTTTTTGGTCCCGGTTGGTGGCATGAACCGGGACCAATGCCCCGCAGAGCGCCACGTGTGCGTCGCGGGGGCATTGGTCTCGGTTCGTGCCACCAACCGGGACCAATGCTTACAGATGAACTGGGACCAATGCCCTAGCGGCATGAACCAGGACCGGTGCCTGACATTGGTCCCGATTATAGAAACGAACCGGGACCAATGGAATTTGGGCGCTGGACCAAAGGCCCTCTTTCTACTAGTGTAAGGTGGCTTTTCTTTTTTGTGTACCCTCCCTTCTGTTTGAAAATATAAGCAATAATTTATATAATTTAATCCGAATTATAAACTGGTAAAGCTCCATGATCTTCCTGACTTACGCTATATAAGCATTTGTGCTAAATCTAATCGGCCCCATGATTCGAAAAATAATTATTCCAGTTTCTAGCAGCTGGTAGATTGTATTCCTGACTTCCTGCTCGTCAGTATTCAGGCTGATCAGTCAAGCTTAGGTTTAGCTGAATAAAGCTCTCTAAGTTCCAAAAAAGAAAAACAGTTCGAATCTCCCGTGCTCGATCTACTTTTGAATACTTATTTCACCGCTGACGAGTGGGCCTCTCGTATAAAATGGTACAGGAATCACATTGACAAACAAAAATATTGATGGTTTTTTTTTGAAAAAAAAGGGGTGAATAAGCGTGGTGATTGAATCGTCATGTAACATGATAGAAATATAGGGTGGCTTTTGCAAAAGTTTGTCCACTCTTACCCTCACGTGTTGGACACCTATCCGGTTTTTGTCAAAAAACCGGCCAGCATACTGGTTTGTGAGCACGAGTGCACATGATTGCAAGTTATGTGACATGTTAATTCAGTTTCTAAGATGTGTGACTTAAGTACATATGCGGAACAAGTTTAGTGACTCACAGTGTCATTTACTCCACCACATGACCCACCACGCAACTAGAGATACATAACTTCGCGTAACAAGCAACACCTTCAAGAAGGTAAGCGACGGTGACGACCCTGTCGTCCGGACTGACCTAGGGTTCCCCCGTATATGGAGATAAGAGGGAAAGGGGTACACCCGGCGCCCTTTAAGAAGGAATGGCGACACCCGCAGGCGTCACCTCGTTAGTGTCGAAAGATCGACATGGATTTCTCCAGACCCCTAAAGAACCACTACCTCGAACGCTTCGTAGTATTCCACCCCATCGGCACCGCCCGCTAGCACGCGCCATCACGATCGTGATGCCATCTTCGTCGTCTCGCTGTGAACCGAACCGAGGCCTAGATGACGGAAAACGGACCACCGGTTCGGGGATCGGCAGTGATGCAGCAGCGCGGGAGGGAACTACCTCTACCACTAGCCTGGTAGCCGGCCATACACGGTTGCAGGAGCACGCCAGGCGACCCTTGGCACCGGAGGGCGGCAGTAGCACAGCCACATGGAGGGTGTCCTCCACCGCCAAAGGCGGGTGCCCACCGGACGTGGCAGCGAGGACAAAGCAGGTCGTGTAGGCCCGGCCGGACCCAGGACGAGTCCGTAAAGTCCCCACCGCCACGCTGCAACACGTAAGCCATCACCGTTACCCTCGGCTTCAGCACCATAGGTCCGGCCGGGCCCAGATCGGGCATGTAAAACCTCCGCCGCTACGCTGCAGCACACCAGCTCCATCATTACCATCTAGTCAAGGTCGCCTCCGTACCGCACTCTAGGAAGAGTGGCCAGCGCACGCACAGACAAGCCCACGCGGACCCAGATTTGCCCCAAAGGGCCCAGATCTGGGCCGATCGGATTACGACAGAAGAAACCGCACACCCGTCGCTCTCCGCCGCCGACTAGCGCAGCCTCACGTAGCAGAGGGTAGACCGGCGCGCCGCCGCATCCCACCGCCTGCATCGGAGCCACCGCGCGCCAAGGAGTTTGCCTGCCCGCTCTAACCACCATGCGCCAGCGAGAGAAGGGCCCGCCGTCGCCGGCCCCGCATGGGCTAGCCCGACGGTGTACCCTGGTAGCGGCGGCGGAGGTAGGGAAGGAAAGGTGGGGCGAGATCAGGGCTGGGGAGGGTAGGGAAGGAAAGGTGGGGCGAGAGGGGCGACGCGAAGCGGTCAGTTTCCGTCGCAGAGGATGCTTCATACATGCACGCACAAGGATCGATAAGTCTAGGATGCCAATCGCCGAAAACAGAAAGAACACATGAGGGAAACTAGCCATGACACATTATTACAAGAACATGCCTTACATGCGGCTGAAATAGCCTGTCACATACACCTAATCAAACCGTCACATAAGGCTAATCACACGTATGGTCACCAAATAAACAGAGATAAACATGCGTGTCACACAACTTTGCACAAATTACCGCAAGTAGAAAAATTATAATTTCACCTTTGGAGCAAGATGCGCCTCATCTCTCATCCAGCATCGTCCTCCGCCGTCACCATGATAACGCTGGAAAAGGAGGCGGACAGCCATCGTACCGAGATCTGGAGAAAACCTTCGCATAGGATGGCGTCTCATTTTGTGATGGAGACTGCTGTTCAAATGGGTCAGTCAGGCTGACGACAGCTTGGGTCAACAATTTCGGTCCTTTTTTACAGTTGAAAGAAAAAAGGCCCGGCCCAAGTGCTTCTAGTCCACGTATGGCATATATATGACGGGCCGGCTCACCAATGGTGAGTGTGGCGCACCGAGAAAACCCTTGATCGTGTGGAGCCGTCGGCTCGCCGCCCCGATCGCTTCTTCGTCGGCGGCCAGCGGCATCAGCAGCTAGCCCGGCAACACGGTGAGAGATTTGCTATCTGCAAACTCTTTACTTCCTTCTTAACAGTTGCCTCAGCGATGTGTTTCTTCCTCACTGATTGAACTCGTGAGTCGTGACGAATGAAATCTGACTTACTAGATTTTACCCGTGTGATCGATGGTTGCTGTTGTTGATGTATATCCGCATGTTCAGGTGGTACTTTCCATGGTACTATTGGCTCGTTCGTCATCAGCTAGTTAGGTCCATTAGGGTTTGTCGGTTTAATTTTGGAGATAAGTGGCCGAAGAGGTTGGTTGGGTTTGGGGCATTGCTACCACAAGTGGATAGCTTCGCTGCGACTAGGCCCTCGCTGGAGATGTATGGCGGGGTTGCTACCATGGGTGTGCTGAGTTGCTATCGACGGCGAGCGGCACTGCTACCATAGGTATACGGCTTTGCTACCACGGGGGGACGACGCTTCTACCAGCATCATGGCGATTTGCTACCTTGGACGGCCGGAGTTGCTACAGGCGTTCCGACGGTCAGCTACATTGGGTGTTCGGCATTGCTACAAGCCTTCCGCTGGCCTGCTACATTGGATGTTCGGCGTTGCTACCAGCGGCGAGTGCTCCGCCGACGGGGCGCCACCGCGATGCTGCAGGCCGGCCGTTGTGGGGCCGCCTGCAAGTTTGCCATAGAGGACTTGCCACGCTGCAACAAGCCAAAGCTACAAGTGGGTGTTGCTACCATCGTGATGATGCAGGTCAACTATTTTTGTGGGCACATCGTGGTGCTTGAAGCCGGCCGTCGGGGCACCACCGTGATGCTGCAAGTCGGCGTTCAAGGCGCCGCCGTGGTGCTGCAATTCCGGGGTCAGGGCGCCACCGCGGTGCTGCAGTTTCTGCTGCGTCGTGCGCGGTTAGGACTGGGAATCTGGGATGGAGCTAGCATGGGGAAAGGGCAAGAAGCAGATCGTATGGTCGTCATGATCTAATCGGATGGCTAGGGACCCAGGATGGTGTTTGATCTCCAGGGGACTCTCAGCGTTGTCTTTCATTATTTTGTCATGTAAAAATAAGTCGTCTGCCCATATTCCGTTCACTTTGGTAACCATATTGTCGGAAGTTTGGTTACAATCTAAAAAATTATATTGCTCTATCCGCTTTAAACATATTGTCGGAAAATGAATACTTTTCTTGAGATACAGATATGCATAATTTCTGCCAAGTACTCTCTCTGTTTCATAATATAAGATGTTTTACCTTTTGTGAAACGAATATATTTAGACATCTTTTAGTGTATAGATTCAGATTAAACATATACACTAAAAGATGTTTAGATACATTGGCTTCACAAACTGAAACATCTTATAAAAAGATATTCATCAGCACCGGTTCTCTCCTCCCGTGAGAAAAAAGAGGCGGCGGCTAGGGTAAAAACCCTAGCAGCTGCCACGATCTACTTCGTCCTCGCCGTCTGCGACCGAGCATCGACGGGTCTCCACCTCCTCTGCTTGCCGCTCCGGCGGCGGGAGGAGGTGGGGACCTCAGACCTGCGCTCGGCGGTGTAGAAGGGTCCCTAAAGTTAGAGTTTGGTCATCCGGCATCGTCGTTATGGTGGCTATGGCGGCGTTGTGCGGGACAAGAATAAGGTATACCCGTCTCCTCTTCCACCTTATCGGCGACGATCCTGCTGCTGGCGTTGAGGAGGGTGGGGATTCGTCTGGTCGCCGCTTCCATGGAGTGGTGAATCTCGTCCAGTCTACGTGTGTTCTGGATCTCGTCCAGTCAACATGTTTGGTGTTACAAGTTTCGGATCAATTCAAGGGTTTAATGGCGACAACTTCATCTCTAGGGCGCTGGTCCTTAGGGGCACGTGCACGAAGACTTCCCGACTATCATCAACAATGGCATGCCGGCTCCGGTAATGGAGCGGCGACAGCGGCGCGTCGGCGGCTCGCTCTGACGGCAGTAGTGGTCGTTAGGTGGTCCAAAAACCTCGATGTAATTTTATTATGTTTAGGATACTTTGTACTTCTTATGAACTCATGAAATAGATCCGGATCTTTTCCCGCAAAAAAAAAAACTGAAACATCTTATATTTTAAAACGGCTGAAATATTGCTCAGTCCTGAGGTTAACAGTGGCTGATTGCGATGTACATCTGATCTGACTTCATCTTACTAGTGGCAGGTAGTAGGAACCGAACAATTCACTAGAAACCAGATCCAGCATGGCGACCAACGAGTTATCGATCAAGCTCCTGATTAACACCAAGACAAACAAACTCTGCTTCGCCGAGGCTGGCAGCGACGTCGTCGAGTTCCTCATGGGCCTTCTGTCCCAGCCGCTGGCCACCGGCGATTTTTTTTTTAAATAGCACACTTTTTTTAATTAATTTCACAAATATCGTGCGAATTTAGCATTTTGCAGATATAGGCATTTGTCGGCAACGGCGATGCCGAATGCAACAAATCGGCGACAGCCAGACCGAGAGGTCCACTCGGCTGACACCAGCTGCAATCGGCGAGGGCGTGACCGATTAGCCCAGTCGGTCAGGGCCAAGCCGAATGGGGCTGGACCAATCGGCCAGGGCCTAGCCGAGTGCACCTCTCGGTCAGAGGCAGGACGAATGACCCAATCGGCGTGGCCCTCACCGATTGGACTAATCGGCCAGGCCCTGGCCAAATCCTGCATGATCAATGCAACCAACACATGCTTAAATACTGCAAGCAGCGCTAAACGTCTAGATTAGTTTTCGGTTCCCGCCAGCCGATTCCCGCCACTATTTCCCGCCAACCTATTCTCGCCATTATTTCCCGCCAGCCGATTCCCGCCATGTTTTCCCGCCGTTTTTTCCCGCCAACTCTTCCTATTGCCTCTATAAATTCAGGAACCGAGATGTTCTCTCTTCACCCAGTTCAGTTGTTCCTTCTCCTTCTCTCGCATTTTTTCTCCTCTATATCATGAGTGTGTCTTGTTCCCATCCAGAGTATAGGCCTAGGAAGATGAAAGATGCTAGGTTGCCACAAGGGGTGACACACGAGCGTTGTTGGTGCGGCCATCTCGCCAAGGTTAAGGAGTCGATCAATTTCTCCACTTGCATGGGCATGAAGTTTTTCATATGTCCCAACTACGACGCAAGCCCGCCCCAACAAGCAAGTTCGTCGTACGAGAGGCCTCCGGTATGTTCTCAGAGCATGCTTAATATCAACCATTCATGTTATCATGTGTTCTTTTATTCATTTCATTGATTTGCTTGCAGTCTCCTCCTCCACTTTGCAAGTGGTACCATTGGATTGACACGGAGCAGCCAGCCTGGGCCAAGAAAGAGTGTCATGACAGGAACCGAGCTGCGTGGGCTGCCTTTCATGAAGAGGAACATGCTGAAAGGATGGCCGAAAAGGCGAAGAAGGAACGAGAGAGAGAAATGAAAGAATTCTAAGCAGAGCAAGCTCGAAACCGCGAGCTGAACAGGAAGAGAAGAGAGGAAGAGGAGCGGCAGGAATAGGTGCGCAAGGAGGCCCGTGAGGCGGAAAGGAAGAGATTAAGAGAAAGGGCTGCCGAGGCGCGGGCTGCAGAGGAACGTGGGGACAAGACCGGGAAGTACCGGCGCTGGACTCAGGGCAGGTAGACGTATGTATCAGTACCGATGTATCTTAATTTTGGTTGTAGTGTCGTAATGTAACTTCATTTCAGTTGTAGTGTCTTGATGTATCTTAATTTCAGTTGTAGTGTCTTGATGTAACTTCATTTCAGTTATAGTATTGTGATGTATCTTAAATTCAACATGTCATTTAATTTTGGAGTAAATGTAGCCAAAATATCTCCCGCCAAAATATCTCCCGTCATAATGTTTCTCGCCATAATGTTTCCCGCCATTTTTTGTTCCTTTACCCTATAAAACCCCCTCCTCACGCAGCTGTTTAAGCAAACCCTTATAGCCAGTATGTTTCCCGGTTTTCCCTACTATCGTAGTTTCGTGACAGACATGTCTGTCGATCTTTTTCATTTAGCTAGGAACTTTAGGATAGACAACAATCCAGCCCCATTAGAGGAACTAATTGGTAGTAATTGTCTCCTCAGTGAGTTGGGTGAGGGATTGCGTCGAAAAGGCTGGCCGAAGAGGACTCCAGAGGAGATACGTCAAGAGCTACTTCGGATCAATGCTAGGTGGAGAAAGCAAAGATTCTCTAATGAAGGGGCAAGGCAGCAGAACATCACGCTCCCTTGGATTTGGATAGAAGAGAGTGAAGATGAAGATGATATATTCATGACGCCTGTCATTGGGACTAAGTGGAGAGCTGAGTGGGACAAAAGGCAGGCCAAGAAGAAGGGTAAAGGCGAGGCATCGTCGAAGGTTAAGGGCAAGCCATCATCGGTCGAGGCATCGTTGAAGGGTAAGGGCAAGAAGAGCAATGACAAGCTAGAAGAGAGTAAAGATGAAGATGATATATTCATGACGCCTGCCGTTGGGACTAAGTGGAGAGCTAAGTGGGACAAAAGGCAGGCCAAGAAGAAGGGTAAAGACGAGGCATCGTCGAAGGTTAAGGGCAAGCCATCATCGGTCGAGGCATCGTCGAAGGGTAAGGGCAAGAAGAGCAGACCGTTTCTCCCCAACGGTCGAGGCATCGTCGAAGACACATCCTGGAGAGTAGGAGCCATTTCTCCCCAACGGAAGTGAAAAGTGTGTGTCTCGGGCCTCCATCGGTCAATCAAGCAGCTCAGCAACGACTGGTCATATAATAGACATGTAGAGTCTCCAGTGTCCTCAACCAGACGAGCAAAAGGTAAAAGCCCGGCCCACTGCAACCTGCATATCGAAATAGAGTTGACAAAAGACTTAGTGCGTCAAAGCATAATTGTTGTAATGGATGACTAAAATAAAATCGTACCTAGGAACCCAAGCCGGGTGTATCCTCCAGTTTACGTTAGGAGTGCGAGTGACCAAGGGCTCGAGGGAGTTAGGTTCATCCTCCAAGATTCTAGCACGATGTTTCTTCTCAATATCTTCACTGGGCAAACTATATCTTCTCGCCATTTCTACACATATTACAAATTAAAACATAGTTCACCGCGTATTACAAATTAAACATAGTTCATCACATATTACAAATTAAAACATAGTTCATCACGTATTACAAATTAAACATAGTTCATCACATATTACAAATTAAAATATAGTTCATCACGTATTACAAATTAAGCATAGTTCCTCACATATTACAAATTAACACATAGTTCATCACATATTACAAACTAAAACATAGTTCATCACATATTACAAACTAAAACATAGTTCATCACATATTACACATGGAACATAGTTCATCAGAACCTAAGTTCGCCCCGACCTCTACCTCTTCGAGCCCGGTTACCACGGCCTCGCGTAGGTACTACGCCTGTTCCGAACTTGGGACAACACCTTGCCCTATGGCCAAAATCATTGCATAGAAAACACTGTCGCATTGGGCCTCCAGCTTCTGATTTATCCATGTCATTCCGGATGCGCCTACACTGGCGTCTTCCTCTGCATGTTCGCATTAGAGCAGGGTGGGGGATGTACTGCCTTTCACCAGGGTTTACCTTGTTGAAATTACCAACTACTCGAAATCCTGACATCTCACCTGTCCAGGTATTAATCACAATTTCTTTTAGATACTACGGAGACACGAACGAGATTGCGTCCAACTCCAGCTGCCCACACGTAGCAAGCACATGCGAACAAGGGAGATGAAGCAATTTTGGTTTGTTGCATGTGCACTCACAGGTTCGCCATTGCTCATTTCCAATCTTCACCTCGTGTGTCCTTAGCTCATTACCACACCCAAACTTATCGATAGGTAACCGCACCTCAAACCTTCTCTCTGCATTACCAACAGCCACGACAGTGTGTGTCCGAGCTTTTGCCATCTTTTTATCCATGTACTCCATAATTTGTTTGCAGAAGCGTGTGTTCGGATTGTTTAATATATGCAACTGAGCTTTCTGTCGTCTGTCTCTGAAATATTGGATCGTGCCATACAAAATACCCTCGACAATGGCTGTAAGTGGCAGAGCCCTATTACCTCTAAGGACAAGGTTATATGACTCAGCAAAGTTTGTAGTCATGACACCATACCTAGCTCCATGGGTGTCGTGTAGCAAAGACCACCTCTCCAAAGGTTCATGCTCTATCCACTGTTGAAATTTTTTAATCTGTCTCCCGGACCTTCTCCTAGTACCAGGCAGATCAAATCCAGGCAAGTCACAAAGCCCTACAGGCTCTTCTTCCAGATGCGCTTCTCCAGTAGCAACCTGGGCAGCAACTGCTGCTTGATGTGCAGCTATAGTTGCCGTTTGGGCCGCTTTCCTAGCCCTGACATGTTTCTGAGTGAAGTCATCAAGATCTGCACGTATGAAATCATACTTCCATTCTTGGTTCTGCTTGCATAGTTTTTTGAAAAGATTCATCAGATTCTTGTTCCTGAACTGTGAGAAAAAATTAGCTCCTAAATGACGCATGCACCAACGGCTCTGCATGTCGAGCCAAGGGGTTTGTTCTTCGGGTCCAGACGGTGTCAAACGTTTAACCGCATTTAGTATACCTGCATGCCTATCATGAATAATGCACACATTGGGCTTATCTTTGACAACTGCTATCTTGAGCTGCCTAAAGAACCATGTCCAGCTTTCAGTGTTTTCTCCCTCAACAAAAGCAAAGGCGAGTGGGAAAATTTTATGTTGCCGTCTTGACCAATGGTGGTAAGGATCTGTCCCTTTATACTTGCCAGTGAGAAACGTGCCGTCCATACATATAACTGATCGGCAATAAGTGAAAGCTTGGATGCACACAGAGAAAGATAAGAACACTCGATGAAGCACATTTACGGATGGATCCTCAGGTATCACATAGTGTTGGATGTCGACATAGGTGTCTGGATTCCTTGCCTGCAGTGTAAGGAGCTGTCTCACCACAGAGTCATACGCGTCTCTGAAAGAACCAAACCTGTCCTCAAGAGCCCTCTGCTTTGCCCTCCAAGCCTTGCCGTACGAAATGTCGTAATTAAACCTGACCCTTACTTTATTTTTTATAGCTTTCACTTCCACCGCTTTGCTCTTCACTATCTCCGTGTAAAACAATCGTGCCAGAAGCGTGGACAAGAGGTTACGATGATCTGTAGGGATAGATGAAAGCTGACATGTGTGCATCACCATGTCACTCACCAACCAACTTGTGTCATATTTAGAAAGATATCCATGCACCCTGGCTGGACAATTAATATCCACGCATTCTATTGTCAAGTATCTCTTACTTCACACAGTTGTACCGAGAACCCTCCGTGTAGACAATGTTCAAGCAATGACTGCATCTTTCAAATGTTTCTTGTCTTGATATCTGGCGCCCTGCGCAATTTTATTTTTGTGATATTCCCAGGCAGAATCATGACAGTCGTTAACGGTCATGACGCCGGAGATGTCTTGATTCCAGGATGTAGGAATCGATACGTCCTCTCCATTGCCTTCTTCATCCGAACTATCTGAATCATCAGAATCACCACTTTCACCATCCATGGAATCCTCATCCTCCATCGTGTCCTGCATGTGCTCACTTTCCTCGTCCCCATCTACCTCTCCACTTTCGTATCCCCCACCTACATCATAACTGCTCTGCTCTGGTTCGTAACCACCACCATCACCTCCTCCTATCTGACTGCTCTGCTCTGATTCATAACCACCACCTCCAGCATTGGACATAAAGTACGTTCCGCCACTAGATTCAACACTATGGCCAGGACCGTGTCCACCTTCAGATGCTTGCGGATTGATCTCCTTCAAGACAGGAAGCACTAGTACAACAGGGTGTATCTGCCTGTCCTGGCAACCTTTTAACCATTTAAACTAATCTCGGTTATGATCTACATCCTTCAAAATCCAGAAAATTTTCTTGGTAGACTTTGTCCACAATGCTTGGACACTGACGGTGTATGTTTCGAGATTATATCCTAAATAGTTCGTCAACCATTCCTTCAACTAACTAACACTCCTGGTTTGAGGGGCAGTCAAATCCAACTCCGTAAAATGAAACTTACGCAAATCTGCTCCATATTCATAGTATTGGATATTACCAGGACCATAGTAAAACACGAACTTCACTACATTCGACATCTCTGCTGACATAAAAAAATCAATCTAAATAATTAATTATTGGTAGTGCGTAAATACTCTAAATAATATACTAATAGTCTGGCTAATTTTCCTATAAATCCACCTGCCAAATCGTTTTACAAATCCACCTATTCTAAATAAAACTATGTACAACTATCCGCAAATATTCTAAATAATAGTCTGACTAATATTTCTATAAATCCACCTACCAATTTTTTCTACAAACCCACCTATTCTAAATAAAACTATATACAACTATCCGCAAATATTCTAAATAATATACTAAAACCCTCCTAACTATTCTAATAGCCTGCTAACCACAGCCCGCGTAGCCGTATAACCATATACAATAACTGTGATTAACGAGTGATTAGAGTTTACCCTTGAAGCGTGAGAAGCTACTCGGTACAGCAGGCTCAGTTCACCAAAGAAGCAGTATGGTGCAGCTCACAAACGCCCCAGCTCCAAGCTCCACCGCAGCATCACCATTGCCATTGCTCCACCCCTAGCACCACCACCATTTCTCCAAAAATCCACCACCAAATCGAGTCCTGAGCTAACCCATCAGTAGATCGGGGTTCCCCTATCTGTATAGTGGTTTTAGACAGAATTTTTAGTGACTAAACTAGGCTGAATCTGAGAAATATGGTGAAAAAAGAGGTTGTTCGTCGCGGTGGAGAGTGAGAGGCGCAGGGAGCAGCAACGCGCGAGGAAGAAGGCGAGCGAGACGGGCTCGCGCGGCGGCGTGGTCCTCTTTTGGATCCACTCGGCTACGCTGTCGCCGAATGCCTCATTCGGCCACGGTCTCGCTGAATGGTGCTATCGGTCAGAGCGGGCCCGCCACCGCCCGCGCTCGGCCAGGCTGTCGCCGAATGAGATTTTGTTCGGCTTGGCCCACGCCGAGTGGACCGCTCGGTCTGGCCCACGCCGACAAATGCCTACATCTGTAAAATGTTTAATTCACGCGACATTTGTAAAATTAATTTAAAAAATGTGCTATTTAAAAAAAATTCGCTGGGCACCGTCACCAGCCTGCTCGCGAAGGAGAACATGGCTGGCAGCGTCGGGACCCTGCTCGGCAGCGCGGAGAAGCTGGACGCGAACTTCAATAGCAAGGAGCAACAGCTGAGCCCGGCCGTCCCCCCAGCCATACTCGCCCGCGCCTGCAGCAGCTGCTGGGCGTCCAGGTCGATGGGAACGTAAGACTCTTCATGTGTGAAGGTAGGGCTGCTGGTAACTGTGGATACCTCTCGGCGATCAGTGGCAGTGCTTGCCCCGTTTGTCGCGATGCTATGAAAAGGGGTATGACGCTCGCTGGCGCCGGAACCAACAGGTCCGTCGTCGTCAAGGCAGCAGCCACGACACCACCCACGGCCACGTACGCCCTCCAGGACGATCTTTCCATGACACCGGCTGCGTCACTGTCGGTGATCACCCTACTCGCTCAGTGCGGCGTCAAGGACCTCAGCGTGCTGCAGGAGAAGATCGTCAAGATCGGCAAGAAAGAGGTACAGTACTACTAGAAGTTTTGAATATAATGTTTGGAAGTGGCTTCGATTAACTCGCGTGGCTATTGATTGATTTTTTCCCTTTCTCTCTTTACGGTTTTGTTGGGATTTACTCTTTTCCGTTTTAAAATATAAGATGTTTTAGCTTTGTGAATGAAGTGTATCTAGTCATCTTTTAGTGTCTAGGTTCACTCTAAACCATCTTTTAGTGTCTAGGTTCATCTAGGTTTAGAGTGAACCTAGACACTAAAATGGGTCTAGATACACCTTTTTCACAAAGTTAAAACATCTTATATTTTAAAACGGAGGGAGTAAGCGTTGGAGATTCTTGCCGCCGTCTTCAAATCCAAGACCGTACTGACGGATGTCTTCCTGCCGAAGAAGAATGCTCGGTGTAAGAGGGAACCTCCAGAGGACGTCGTTCACATATGATCGGAATTTCAGATACGGCCTTCCTGATATTGTTATGGGTTGAAGGAGATTTTTTTCCATGTGGCTTACTTACTGGAATTAGTCGTGATGAGTTGATCAAATATTCTGCACAAGTTGCTTGTCCCTGTCGGTTTAAGCGTTGCAGCCGAACATATTTATTTTGACGATGGGTTTTTGTTAGAACTGCAGTTTAGTATTGACCAGGTAGGAGCTCTGCATTTTCATTTATAAAAGACGAGAAATTATGCTGTACGGCGTCGGTGACGGGAGGTGGGGAACTTCAGTTCTCCGCATTGAGCGCGTAGTTAGGGTTAGGTTTTCGTGTCGTGGTGGTGTCATTCAGATGACGGTGGCGGCGATACGTCGAATATGTGGCTTCAACCCCATCTCGGAGACGTGGTTGACGATGTCGAGGAGCTAGTGTTGTCTTAGTCGCCAGCTGGTGCTTCGGTTCCGTGTGTTGTTGGTCTGGTCGTCGGCCTGTTGATCTTGTCCGAAGCATTTTCATCCTGTATGCATTGTTTGTGTGCAGGTTGTTCCCGCATGTGAGCATACACGGGTTGACCCATCAGCTCCCACCAGCGAGTCTAGCCCGACCGTCGGCAAAGATCAGGGCGTGACCCCCATCAATTTGGTTCCCCCTAGATCCCGTCGTGCGCAAGGGTTGGCTACTGCAGCAACTTCTACGAGGAATATCCCTCTACAGGTTTGGATGGATTTATTGAAGTGTTGTTGTTGTTGTATGGAATCTCATGGGATTGAATAACCCTGAAAGGAGGACTTATGTATGTCTGTTTCCTTTATTGTCCCTCTCATATGTGTCCAAGAATATCCAAGCTCAAGGTGGTTCATTCTGATGTCGTCTCTCAAACCTTTGGCCCTATGTTTGATGGTTTCAATTTCCTTCTGGCCGATGGAACTCGTGGTGTGATCATTCTAGCTTGGCGTCGTGGCAATCAGACATTCTCTGTGTCACTATGAGGCATAAAAAGGGGAATTCTCAATAATTGTTGATCATGTTTCCAAAGGATGCAAAACAATGGGTGGTAACCTCTGTGTACGACCCTCGGGAACAGCCTGACAAGGAACGATTCCTTCTTGAGCTCTCTAAGATTGGTGCAAACATGAAACTTCCCTGTTTAATTTAAGCTGGTGTGGCACAGAACCAAGAAAAGCAATGGGAGAGTAAGCCGAAGGCTGATGAACAAATTCAGGCACACCATTAATTTGATGGCATTATAGCCTATGCCACTTTAATTTAAGGAGGTAACGAGGGTGCGTACCAATAATTTATTAACCAGGTTACAGTCAAGATACGTGAGCTTGAGATGTATTATAGAAAGTTATCTAAGAAATTTCCTGCTAAGTTAGAACACACTTGATCCCACTGTTTTAGTTCCCCTGCCCCCACGCGCGTCGGCCTCCCTCCACTCTGTCTCCACCCACACTCAATGGCGGCGGCGATTCCCGGTGAGGCCTTGTTCGGTTGCTATGGAATTAACTCCACATGGAACCAGCCCCCGCAGGGATTCGGGTGATCCACGTCCCTCCACCCAAACCCTCCTGGGGATTGAAACACTCCAACAACCCAATCCCCTGCGTTGTTGTTCGTTCGGTTATTCCACTTGGTGCAACATGCAGTTTTTTATGCAACCAATACCAGTATCCAGTAGTATAAATAAATAAAACATGTAGCCATCTATATCACGCTTACACATAAAAGGTCCATCATGTCTAAAGATTACAAATACAAGCTACTATATGCTCTCTAGTCTCTACTCTATGCAGTTACTACATGAACTTACAGTCTGTAATTCAGGTTCAAGATAAATAAACTTAAGTAAAACAAAAACAACTTGGTCTACTTTACTAGAAAACAGGCTCTGGATCTGTGGTGGGTCATGGAATCCGCCGGCGTCAAGGCCATCGCCCTCGCCAACGGCGGAAAGCCCCTGAAATGGCAAGACTTCATAGGCATCATCACCCTCCTCTTCATCAACTACACCATTAGCTTCATCAAGGAGAACAATGCCGGCAACACCGCAACGGCGAATCATCAGCATCAAGCTCCAGGACAGCAAGTGGTCAAAGCAGGGCGCCTCTATTCTCATCCTCGAAGACATCATCAGCGTCAAGGCAGGGCGCCTCTATTCTCATCCTCGGCGACATCATCGGCATCAAGCTTGACGGCATCAACCCCGCTGATGCGCGGCTTCTGGAGGGCGACCTGCTCAAGATCGACCAGTCGGCGCTCACCCGCGAGTCCTTCACAGTGACCAAGATCCTGGCGACAGTGTCTTCTCTATCAGGTCGTTGGTAGCTATGCAAGCCCGAGAGACCGTTGATCTGCAGCGAGTGAGAAGATTAGGATATGGAGCGCATAACATCCTGATGAAAAATTGATGCACATCCATAAGCCAAAGTGAAACAAACTGGGCTTTCTAGAATCAATATCTCATCTTAAAACAGAAAGGAATGACTCGTGCAAATTAAGTAGAAGTGGAATTGTTAACCACTTATCTAGTTGTACTAGCAGTCAAAAGTTCAAAAGAAAAAATGCTCTACTGAGAGTGTATGGTGCTCAACCGAAGCTCGTTTCTTCCATCTTTTTGCCAAGCTTGCAATATGATTCGAATTAGAAGCTACAAATTGCTATAACTATAATTAAAACTACGTTACGAAAATATACAATAAAAGGACATTGCCACTGTTCAAATAAAAACATAACAAGTGGTTGATTTCACTAACAACTAGCAGATTACATGAGAGCAAATAAGAAACTGATAGACTGAAAAATATTCTGCAGATGATCAGATCAAAGGTTGTTTCGATGGTGACGCTAACTGAAGAACAGAAATATTCAGATGCATTGGACTACTGTAGGATCTATGCAGTCACTTAGAATGAACTGTTCAAAGAAGATACACAATATACTACCAAAAAATGGATAGCTCGAAAGAAGTGGTAGTGTCAAGATCTGCATATTAGAATTTCTAATGAGTTGAGACATACAATATAATTACCCATATAATTATAGCTAATCAAGTAATGTCAGTATGTTAACAGGCTCTACAACTTCAGAACTCAGCAGATCTACTACCAAATCGACCAAGAAAATGTTAGCAGAACAAAGAGACGAGATAACAAGGAAAAAATTAAATGGCCCTAGCTTGCAAGAAAAGGGAGGCTTGTCCGCGGCAGCCGGCAGGTGGTAGATCGACATCGACCGGGACTGACTTGTCGCCGGACGGGATGAAGAGGAGGAGGAAGGGGAGTTTTACCGGAGAGAAAGAAGATGACGCTGCCATCTTCATCATTGTCGGAGGTCACAAAACTGGAATCTCGCCGGCCACCCTCGTGTCCGTCGCCACCCGAGGAGGGGAAGGGAGGGACCTTCCGCCGGTGCTAGGTAGGGCGAGAGAGGTGCCCTACATCGTGTGGTCGCGGTACAGAGACAACCTGCCCCCGGCCGCCGCCAGACGAAACGATGCCGTCGAGTTCCTGCCGCCAATCCCATCTCGGTTCGCTCGCTTCTCTCGGGATTGAGAGACTCGATTGTTTTTTCCCCCTTGGAATTGACGGGGTGGGCAGGGTTTGGGGCGGGGGTTCAGCCCAGCCGGGTATAACCGAACGCAAAATTTCAACTGGCCAGGATTTTGCCCCCGCCGAGTTGACATGCGTGAAACCCGGCCAAACTCCCCGGGGGTGGGCTTAACCGAACAAGGCCTGACAGTACACGTGACCTCGGCGGAGACGACCTTCCCCGTGTATACACCAACTTCGATTCGTCGAGCGGTGGCTAGCGGCGTGGATGGCACGTCGAGTTCCTTCTACCCCTGGCCATAGCTGCAGGCGGTGCATCCCTCGCCACAGCAGAAAACGGTGGCAACTTTCGCCAAGCAAGTACTTGCCTCACCGACGCACGACATCCACCGGTGGGGATCCTCTTGGGGCGGCATTGAGTAAGGCTAGCTCTGTGTTCTCTATCTATACCTAGCTCTTAATTCTTGTGTCAACTAGATCTAGAACAGGTTTTATTCAAATTTGCACTTTTGGACTGTCATATGAATGAAATTAGTACTGTTTGTTACCAAGTTTATGATTATTATAGCATAAAACTATCAGATTTAGAAATTACAAGCTAGGAATATGCACGGATAACTAGAGCACGGATAATTAGAGCAAGATTGGAGCATATAACTGTCACGTTTAGAAATTATAAGCTAGGAATATGCACTGATAATTGCATTTTTTTTAGCTTGGATGATGAGATTTGGTAGGTTAGATTTCATTTTACCGGTGAAGATAAGTTCGAGTAGACATTGAGCATGTCTGATATAATAGTTTTGAATATGTTAGCATTGATAGAAGGCCATCATGGCTATGGAATTAATTAGGGACTACATGTATTATGTTAGAGAAAAAGGAAAAGGGAAGGAAGGAATGTAAGTAGTAGACAACATGGCTAAGGTTTGCAAGATGTTTGTGTGTTTAAAAATGAGAAGGTTTTGAATTTCTAACAATAGTAAAGGACAAAGCTCAATGGCTAGTTGGACTGAATAAGGAGTATTTAGAAGCCCCAACAACTATCAATGTCCCAATTGTTCTCTCAGTTTACAAAGAGGGTGTAACATTCATTTTAGAGGAAGAAGAGTTGGTTCATGTGGAAGTGGACTTCTATGCTGTGCTTTTTCTTGGCACGTAGCAGAGCTACAACATGAAAAGGGAAAGGAATTAATTTTACTTGATAATAACTCTGAAGAAGATGAACAACAAGGATTTTCTGGTGCTTTCAACTGGGGTGAATACAGACATGAAGAGCATGACATGGTTGTAGTTTAAGAGTTGAAATATATTTAGAAGTTGAAGAAGGAGATAAATGAAACTGAAAATCTAGAGGGTCATGCAATACTGGAGAAGCTGAAGCATGGGTTCGGATATGAGTGGACGTGTCCGGAACTCATTCCACAACAATGATCAACATAGGTATATTGATCTTTACTTATTGATCCCCACCTCATAAAACAATAACCTTTTATATTATTTAACGGTATACGTCATATTTCTTCTCGATACTTGACATAGCCCGAGGTGAAACACTAGGATCTCCTCATTTGCCCGTATGTACTCTTTTATTCATCCCGTGTTATTGATGTTCTTGTAATCAACACTTTGATCACTTGTCCAGCCGACGATAACTACAGCATACATAACACTGGCATATTATCCGGTAAGGATGAAGACCGATGTTATGATTACCCAATCACGAAGTAACGTTAGAAGGGCTCCAGCACATCCATATCGTATCTAAGTCTATATTATGATCTTAAGATCTTATAGTAACGGTAATACATTTATGAGAACTACCGATAACAATATTGATGATGCATTTCACGGTATATTGATGACACCAATCTATTGTGTGCCAAATCGTTGAGACTTGAAGTGAAGAGTGATATAGCAGGCGTCTTTTTCCCACAAAGGTGACTCAGGATTTATATCGAACTCTTAGGATCTACTCATAGTTCTTCTCCTTATCCTCTTAGAGCAATCTATAAAACAAAAACAAATGTCTTCTGTCCCAACTCAATTGTGTGCTTGTCAAGCACAAGGTTTAGTGAAAGTAAAATAAAACTAGAATTAATTAGACTAGAAAAGTAAAAACAAATCAAGAAAGCAGATCTAATTATGGAAAGAAATCTAAAATAAACAAGGAAAGTAAAATAAATTAAGGGAAATATGTTATTGGGTTTTTGGTATGGTTTGCAAGTAATAAATATTTTTGTATTTTCGTATTTAATAAGGCAACAACTATAACGGCAAGTAAAGGTGTTTCTTATGATTAAAAACAAGCCAGGGTTCATAGTTTCACTTGTCTACTCCCTCTTAAATTATAGTGGACGTAATGATATATATGTGATTGAAAATTAGTGTTTGATTTGCATTCAGATGGGCATCAAGTTCTAATTTAAAAACAATACAACATATCTGACTTATACTCCTCCAGAAAGGGAAAACTTCAGGCTATCTAGATTTAATTATAAGAGTATAGATTTAGGTACTTTGACATGATGTTTAGATATCAAATATACTACATTGAACAAATAAGAATCATCTATTGCTGTCACTATATGGTTGTAGCACATGCATATCCTTTCTCCATGGTGAGGTAAGAAGATAAAGGTAAAAACAAATAATGCATCTCAGATTTGTTGTCACTACCCAATCACCCACTACCATGTTACTCCATCTACTGCACACGTTCTCTCACACACGCTCTCGCATACAAGTATGATCAAAACAAATAATTAAGAACATGATAGTAATATGCATCTACTCATACATCAAACTCAGAATAAGAATTGCAATCTCAAATATCATATCATGAGATCAAGATCCACCACATAGAAATCACACATAGATGTCCATGATCATGTTGTGTAGCTCACATGGATCTAATACAATGATAGCACAAGAGAGAGAGAGAGAGAGAGATCAAGCTACTCCCATAAACCTGTAGTCTGGGGGTGGACTACTTCCTTCTCATCATGGAAGAGCTGGTGGAGATGTTGGAGAGGACGTAGAAGCAACCGGAGATTGGTTTTAGTGGCGTTCCCTCTTAAATCTTCATTGGTTTTGGCTCTGTTTCGTGGTTTTGTGTTTTTGCTTCCTATTTCACGAACTCCCTAGGGGGTCTTTTGATAGGTAATTTTAGGCGAAGGCAGGGATCCCGAGATGAAGACAGACGGCTGCATGTGCTCGAAGCCCCAGATGACCTAGGTGGCGCGACCAAGGGTAGGCCCGCACCACCGGGGCCATCCTGGCCCTCATAGCTCTGCTTTTCCACTTCAAAAGCCCAGGTAGGTTCACTTCAATAAAAAAATCATCTGGTCAAAATTCTCGTGGAATTTGACTCCGTATAGATCTCTAGAACATAAAAAAAATACAAAAACAGGGTTTTCTACCCTGTAGTGTTATAAACCAAATAAAGGGGATCATTGGGATATCCCCGTAAATCAATGCAATACATGTTTATAATAGTAAATAACATGAACATATGCTAGAATATGATGAAATAAGTGACAATAAACTATAAAGTTTATGTATGCATTTTACATGCACCATATATCATGTAGGGTCTGTTCATCGTTGTTGTTCTCTCAATAACTTTGATCTCATATGTCATTGGAAAATCCTCAACACTTTATATAATAGTCAGGAAACTAAGATCATCAATAATATATGAACTAGTCTTAGAGGCAAGACTAGAAATATCTAATTGGCATTTATTGTCGTGGTGGTGTCACGACAGATGCCATAGGATGGATAAAGATGGGGCCGGATAGACGCTAATGGAATCCTAGGAGGGATAGTATGGTGGATATATACCACACACGAAGAACACACTGAGAGACACAATATACCCAGGTTCAAGGCTCTCTTATAGAGATAAAACCTCTACTCCTGCCTCTAGATCTTATATTATGATCAATGGACTAGTACAGTTTCTCCTTGAGCTGTATCGAGAGGAGGAAGATGATCTCTCTGTCTCTCTACTACTTGCTTGTATCTCAAATTAACCAACCCCTCCTATGGGGTGGCTAGGTTATACATTAGGGCGTATATGGCCCGAATATTCCATGAATATGCTGGTACAAAAGTCCTTGGCTGGGCCCAGATCCTCTTCCCATCATGGGGTCCTTCGATGGGACTTGACCCGTGTCCATCCTCTCAGACCGTTCGCGGTCTGACATTGTTCTCTCCGGGAATCCTGCGTACAGACCTCGTTTCAGGTTTCAGGGGCATGCTTATCTCCTCCAGGAATTCTGGAAGAGAGAGAAGCGTTGGCTCTCCGGCCGGCTCACACCCTTCTAGTGCACACCAACCCCTGAGCCGCTCCTGCCCAGATGACTCGGGCAGGAATGTACCTACAAGAGAGATAACAAACACATCGTCCCGACATACAATATATTGTTGGAAATATGCCCTAGAGACAAATAGTAATAAGGACTATTATCATATTTCATATAGTTTATGATTAAGTTTTATATCATGCTATAACTGTATTGAGTGGAAACATCAATACACGTGTGATATACAAACAACCAGGGGTTCCCAGTGAAACTCTAGTCACTGGTTCATTGGTCAATAGATGATCATGTTTCCTGATCATGTGGCATTTATGCCAGTTGGAAATGGAGTCATCTCATTCGGAGAATGAGATGATGAACCAATACCCAACCTAAAAATCGTGACCCGATCATGTCACGAAGTTCAAGTTACGATGATTAGAAATGGATCCTCGTAGACTATTCCTTAAACCGTGAGGCTATATCAATCACTGTCTCCCGAGAGTGCTTAGATAGCATCAAGTGCCACTTGGTAATACAGTGGTTATAAAGGTGTGTTCAGGTATTCAGAGGAAACCGTAGAGACAATATATGTCAAGAGCGGGATTTGTCCGTCCATGTGACGCGAAGATACTTAAAGGGCCCACTTGGAGAAGTTATATCCAATAGCTACGCAGCGTGTGATTTGATCACGAGGATATCACTTGTCGGAACGAGTCAAGTAGCATTGTTCAGTAACGAGATTACACACGACATGGTGATGTCATTGATCAGATCTCGGACAATGCAAGTATCGAGTGACAAAGGGAATAAGACACGACTGTCCCGGTTCAAACGACAAAAGATCTTCGTGGAACGCACAGGGGTCACAAGGCCATCTAGGTCCCTCTGTCGATCATTGGTGCGGGTGTGTCCCGACCATGTCTAGAGTGTTCCCGAATCATGGGGTATCACGCTTAAGGGCTTGATGATGCTTAGAGAGTGTTTATAGGATCGGTAGAATCGCCGAAGAATAGTAGAGAGAAAACTGGAAGGGTTTCGGTAAGTCCGGAGGATGTCCGGAGTGGAGGTGGAAGGTGTTACTTAGCCATGGAGGTTGAATAATATGTGAATGAATGTTAAATATTTATTTAATCATTTATTCATAATTATTTAATAAAGATAAAAATCAAATGGTCAAAGGGTTAATGGGCCAATTCCCGGAGGGGAGAGGGCCTATTAGGGAAAGGAGAGAGGGAGAAGGGGCCAAGGGGGTGGCCGGCGGTGCCACCCCTCCCCCCTCCTCTCCTTTAGTCCCACCCCGGGACTTTGAGGGAGGTAGTACCTCCCCTCCCCCTATATATAGTGGGGGTATTTGGCCAAATAAAATACACCAATAATCAATAAAGGTCTTCTCACTTTTGGGAGGACCTCTAATTGATATTTTCTCCCTCCCCCTCTCTCTCTCTCGTGACCATGGTCCCAAGTTTGGACTGCGTGAACGAGAGACATCTTCACCTCGGAGCGCCGTCGTGCTGCGGGATTCGGATCCGGGAGCTCTACTTCCACAACTGTTGCTGGATCGGGGAAGCGGGAGTCATCGTCAGGCATCGGACGTGTGTAACTCCCCACGAGGTGTCGTACTTGAGGCACTCAATTCGTTGGATCCAAACAAGCGCAAGGACTTCATCACGACCTTGAGGTCGGCTTCGGCTCGTCTACATCAACCACGCTCTCCTGAGTGTTGACAACGCTTTTCGGTCTTCAAGGCTAAGTTCGCGAAAAGCTCCTCCCGTTACTGTATTACTAATAGATAGGTCCTGGCAGCTTCAGGGGTTCAGGGGCGTAGAGTAAAATTTATTGTTTTCATACGCGGAACCCCAACAGTGGTAGCAGAGCCAGATCTATGCGTAGTAATGCTAGTACGTATCAGAGCCAGATCTATGCGTAGTAATGCTAGTACGGGTAGAACACACGAGATGTAGCGTGTGGGTGTTGATCTTTTAGTTGTTACCCTCCCACGTGTACTTGTGTATACCGCAGTAATGCTTGATGAAGCGGCCCCCAATCGACTTTACGCGTTCATTCGCGAGACTGGTCCACGTTTGACATACGGCTTGTACCGTATAAAGTGGCTTAGGGGGGTGTCTGTCTCTCTCGCATTAGTTGGTATACCATTTGCAATGGAGGGCCTCGAAAGGGGTGTAGTAGAGACAACTACTTGATCAGCGTTATGCTAAAAGTTTGTAGGTAAGAACGGTTCTTGTGCGAAAGCCCATTCATCCACGTAAAACATGCAAAGATAAAGTAGAGGCGTCTAACTTTGTTTTGCAGGGAGGCATTGCTTTGTGATATGGTTGTGGCAAAGGTAAAGTGATTACCTTTTTTACGTAGTAGTAGGACTACCATGCCGGAGTGACACCGGTACCCTGGGTCTACGGCGCCGGAATCCGGTGACGATTGATGGAGATCACGACGTGAAGGACCATATCACATCGCATTTACATTCAATGTTATTGTTTGTATATCTTATTGTGTGCTAGTATTAGATACTCGACGATAGCCTAATAAGATGATCCCTGTTAAAATTACCAACGATTGTGTTCCCCCTTAGTGTGGACCACCAAGAAAGTTCTTCGGTATGAGGCGATCCAGGGTACAGGCCTGGGTGTTATACATATCTACGTTCGCATACAGTGGGTGTAAGCCATGTTGCACAACGAATACACTAAGGTTGAGTTGGCGAGCCTAGCACGCCATAGAAGCGTGGCCTCGGAACACAGATGGTCGAAAGATCGAGCAGGAGTCGCATGAATGATGTGACCGACGTTTAGCGTCCACCTTTGAATCCACATCGATGGCCGTGTCAATCGGGGGAGATGTGGCTGATAGGGGTCGTGTTATCACTAGGAACCCTTTTGGGATAGGTGTTTCTGAATGGAGTTATTATTAACTCATTTAATTATAAACTTAGTCTAAATTCCTTTTGCAATTATAAATGTAGATGGCACCTTTCCTGTTGACGATTGATTGGTTAGAAGGAGAGAAGCTCAGATTAGATGGATCAACTTCTCCATATGGGATGCATGTCTCCACGTTCTCCTTAGCGAGAATGATGTGGTCGACTACATACTCGACGGGATGGATTTGGATCAGCCCACTGACCTAGAGACCCCAGAGCAGCGAAAAGACCGCTATCTCCGTCGTGAGATGGACTCCTTCATTTCAGTTACCATGCGTTTCAGAAGGGTGGATGAGTTGTGGCCTTTCATGGGTGATGTCAACCCTCGTTTGGTGATGCTACAGCTTAGGACACATTTCGTGGAACAAGCACGCATATGGGAGCATGAGCTGATGGGAGACTTCCTCTCCATTAAGATGGAGGAGAAATCATCACTGGACGACCACTTGGAGCGCATGCATGATGTGTACATGAGGCCTACATACTTCCTGGATAGCTGGATGACGGGGTCTTTTGAAAACGGTGTTGTGCTGCGGTCGCTGCCACCAAGCTACCAAGCACAAGTCAGGACTTGCGTAATGAGGGGCGACGCGGAATCAATGGAGTTCCACCGGTTCGTGACACATCTCAGAAATGTGTTGGTTGAACCAGATGTCGCTCAGGTCATCAATGGAAAATGTATATATTTGATATACAGTTTTATAAATGTTATAATCTTACAAACACATTTACAGTGTTAAGTATATCTGATACTTGTTCTGTTTTGCTGAAAACAGGTCCTTCTGCATGAGAGGTGCTTGCTGGAGAGGAGGTGACGTTGCGTGCTGATGGCGAGCATGATGATGATGGCCAACGGCGCTCTCCCTCGACATTTATCATTTAGTTTATGTTTTAGGATGATTATTGTAATCAAAAGATTGTGAACTTTTTTAGTGTGCCTCACATTTTGTGAGATGTTTATTCATATGAGCTTGTAACAAATAGTTGTTCCACTTTTATGAATGATTTCTATTCGTGTTCATATATTGTTTGATTATGTGTGAATTATCCTTGTTGTTTGAAACTAACTAATAATACATGAACATTTGTAAAAAATATAAAATGCCTTAAAATACCCAACTTAATTGATATTTTATTACGAAATGAAAGCCATTGTTTAAATTCAAAGTTATGTGATAATATGTGAAAGGCATTTGATTTCTTATCACATAGAAATCATGCCCAAGCTCGACAAAAATAACTTGAACACCGTGTATTACTTGAATACAAAGTGTTTAATGAATTGTAAAAGTAAATACATATTCGATGTATTGTGTTTTAACGAAAATGGTAATTATTATTATATGATTGTTTAAATGTGTAAAGAAGTTTACCAAAGGAAACATGAATATGAAACTATTTGATTTGATCAAAGAGTTTCATCAATAAAAGGGTGTAAATATAAAAGAGAATCTAATTACTATGATTTGATCAATAGTAATGAAATTCAACTTTATAAGTATGGCCTAAAAGAAATTGTGGAATGCAAAGCGTTTTGAAACGTCAAAATGCAAAGCATCACAATGTGATATTAGATATCAAAGTGGGTGAACAGAAGGCACCAAATAAATCATTATAGTGTAGATGTAGAGACCATTAGTTAGAAATAGTTAGCACTCAATTAGAATGTAGTGAACCATTTGAATTCGTGAAAGTTTTCAGGTTATTCGATATAACCAAACCAATAGTGAATAAGTCCTTATAGAGTATTCATTGGAAACTTTGAATATGAAATCCATAGCTGAAACCAAAAGAGAAGCAAAATTCGTATTGCTTGGATTTTGGTGCATTACTGAGAAAGCTCACTTTTAGTGATATTTCTCGATTATGGAGCAAATGGAAATTAGTGAAAAACATGATGATGATTCATATCCCTGCATCAAAGTGTTGAGAAGCGCAACGGACAACGTTCCTGAATGTTTCTCTTCACAGAAGGAAACAATCAATGATATTGATCATTGTATTTTCCTCGTTAGTGTTTTCTACATGAAGTAGGATTCAAAAATGTAACCCATATCTTGTATGGAGACATTTGTGAATCATTTTTCATGATTATTGGAATATGACATACCTACGAACTACTAAGGAAATAATAGTAAACTAGAATTATGAGAAATCCTAAAAGCAAAATTCCCTTGAGATTAGAAAGCAATTCGTTGCTGAATCTCACAAGTAAAAGGAGTTGCTTGAATTTTTCCAAATGACTGCAAATCCATAGTGGAAAAGGGGGTGAATGACAAAAGTACAATTTGTCAAGTTTTTGACAAATTCAAATAAATTTGATTCATGTGTGCTAAATGTCTAGAGGATTTAAAACTAGTAACAGTACTAGTATCTCATAATAAATCTCCAAGTTTGATATTTGATCAAAGGATTTTGAAGCTGTTCAAAATAGTGAGTGGACATGCAATTAGCATAAAATTGAGTGAGAGCTATGAAAGTCTTCCTAAAACAATATGTGATTGACATATTTTTGAGTGGGAGCAATATAAGTCTCAAATTCAAATATGTAGGAACATATTTTGAGTGGGAGCTTATAGGAGTAATTCTTAAGTATGTTAAGAATGAAAGCGCAAATACTTATAAATAATGATTTATAAGATGTAGAAGTTGATAATGAGTATATTATGATATTATGTAGTATTCCTTAAGGGATACTGAAAAGGGTTTCAGAATAGAAGTTAATTAAGGAACTGGTCCTTAATAACTCAAATTAGGAATAGTATTAAGTTTAACATCAATGGTTGATAGAAAGAAAAGGATGATCATCGTCCACTATGTTGAGACATAGGTTCTATCTTAGTAAACCATGATGATAACTTAACATAATATGTGATCCAATAAGGAACGTTTAAAAGTGATTAAGTTTGAATCACGGAACGTTGAGCTAAATTTGTCCATAGTGTCTAGTAGAGAACTATCTATATATTTTCTAAATCCATAAAGGATGACATATCTTAACACATAAGGGGTTATCTTATAAGGGAATATGTTGGAAACTCCTGTAAATACCGATTAAAGTCAAGTAGGAAGCCAGGTGAACAGAACATCAAAAGTTGCACAGAGTGCACTAGTGTTTCGATGAATACATTTATAATAATAGATAAGGGTACCATCTAAAGTGTTGTATAATGTTATGGCAGGGCTAGTTCGCTTTTAACGTAGAATGATGTGTCCTAGGGCACAGTGCCCATGAGAAAGCCCTTGAGGTTGATCTAAAGTCACTGTAGGCTCCTGGAATCAGGCCTCGTTCTGCTGCCATAGCGAGGATGCATACACACAGATGCTATCATGTGATGATAAAGTATTAATTTCAATCAAGGTGACATTAGTAAGTTGCAAAGGATTTGGGACTTTAAAGTACAGACCAAAGACTCAACCTCTTCCATGAGCAAGCATATTCAGGGTACCAGATTGGTGCCAATGATTGAGAACAAATGCAGCTAGTGTATTTGTACTCTAGTGCAAGTGGGAGACTGTTGAAAATATGCCCTAGAGACAAATAGTAATAAGGACTATTATCATATTTTATATAGTTTATGATTAAGTTTTATATCATGCTATAACTGTATTGAGTGGAAACATCAATACACGTGTGATATACAAACAACCAGGGGTTCTCAGTGAAACTCTAGTCACTGGTTCATTGGTCAATAGATGATCATGTTTCCTGATCATGTGGCATTTATGCTAGATGGAAATGGAGTCATCGCATTCGGAGAATGAGATGATGAACCAATACCCAACCTAAACATCATGACCCGATCATGTCACGAAGTTCAAGTTACGATGATTAGAAATGGATCCTCGTAGACTATTCCTTAAACCGTGAGGCTATATCAATCACTGTCTTCCGAGAGTGCTTAGATAGCATCAAGCGCCACTTGGTAATACAGTGGTTATAAAGGTGTGTTTAGGTACTCGGAGGAAACCGTAGAGGAAATATATGTCAAGAGAGGGATTTGTCCGTCCATGTGACGCAAAGATACTTAAAGGGCCCACTCGGAGAGGTTATATCCAATAGTTGCGCAGCGTGTGATTTGATCACGGGGATATCACTTGTCGGAACGAGTCAAGTAGCATTGTTCAGTAAAGATATTGAACACGACATGGTGATGTCATTGATCAGATCTCGGATAATGCAAGTATCGAGTGACAAAGGTAATAAGACACGACTTTCCTAGTTCAAACGACGAAAGATCTTCATGGAACGCACAGGGGTCACATGGCCATCCAGGTCCCTCTATCGATCATTGGTGCGGGAGTGTCCCGACCATGTCTGGAGTGTTCCCGAACTGTGGGGCATCACGCTTAAGGGCTTGATGATGCTTAGAGAGTGTTTATAGGATCGGTAGAATCACCGAAGAATAGTAGAGAGAAAACCGGAAGGGTTTCGGTAAGTCCGAAGGATGTCCAGAGTGGAGGTGGAAGGTGTTACATAGCCATGGAGGTTGAATAATATGTGAATGAATGTTAAATATTTATTTAATCATTTATTCATAATTATTTAATAAAGAGAAAAATCAATTAAATGGTCAAAGGCTTAATGGGCCAATTCCCGGAGGGGAGAGGGACCATTAGGGAAAGAAGAGAGGGAGAAGGGGCCAAGGGGGTGGCCGGCGCCCTAGTAGGCCAGCCCCCGCGCGGGGTCCATGGGGGTGGCTGGCGGTGCCACCCCTCCCCCCTCCTCTCCTTTAGTCCCACCCCGGGACTTTGAGGGAGGTAGTACCTCCCCTCCCCCTATATATCATGGGGGTATTTGGCCAAATAAAATACACCAATAATCCATAAAAGTATTCTCACTTTTGGGAGGACCTCTAATTGATATTTTCTCCCTCCCCCTCTCTCTCTCTCTCTCTCTCTCTCTCTCTCTCTCGTGACCGTGGTCCCAAGTTTGGACTGCGCGAACGAGAGACATCTTCACCGTGGAGCGCCGTCGCGCTGCGGGATTCGAATCTGGGAGCTCTACTTCCGCAACTGCTGCTGGATCGGGGAAGCAGGAGTCATCGTCAGGCATCGGACGTGTGTAACTCCCCACGAGGTGTAGCACTTGAGGCACTCAAGTCGTTGGACCCAAACGAGCGCAAGGACTTCATCACAACCTTGAGGTCGGCTTCGGCTCGTCTATATCAACCACGCTCTCCTGAGCGTTGACAACGCTTTTCGGTCTTCAAGGGTAAGTTCGTGAAAAGCCCTTCTTACTGTATTACTAATAGATAGGTCCTGGCAGCTTCAGGGGTTCAGGGACGTAGAGTAAAATTTATTGTTTTCATACGCGGAACCCCTACATTTATGTCAGTCGGGTCTTGCCAGGTTAATCCGGCTTTGGTAACTCGGTCTTGATTCGGTCGACCCACTTAAGTCAACTTATACCTCGGTCAACCTAGTCTTTATACCTTAGCTTGACCATACCTGGGGTCATCCCCTAATATTTATGATTCCGCACATGTATTGGTTTTTTCCTACAAATACTCATTATCCAGAAATAATATAATTATATCATAGAACAATAAACTTTAATTAATAATATAAATAATAATCCATTTATTTTTGCCTCTAGGGCATACTTCCATCAGAAGGAGAACTGGTGTCTACTAGAGGGCAGCGGCATCGTTGCTAGCCTATTGCAGCGTGGCAGCAGGGACTTCGCGGGGATGATCTAGGCCCGGCCCGCCCCACGAGGCTGGTGTGTCTTTGCTGCTACGTCCGGTCGACTACCGTTGTTGGTGGCGGAGGACGTTCCGTCCTATGTGCTTGTGGTGTTGCCGCCCCTGGTTCCTATTATGCCTTACTCCTCTATTGTGTAGATCGCGCAACGATGTTCTCACGGATACGACGCTGGTGGCCGCTAGATCGTGGTGGCATGTGCTGGTGGGCTGCAAGTTTGGTGGTATGCAATGGAACATCTTTGGTAGTGTTTGGGGATTAGGGGAAATCCTTGTCGGCACGACCAGCACCGATGTGGTGGTATCTACGGAATCGTCGTTTCTTCCTTAAGGGCATCATATACCCCCTATCCACTCTCCTTCACATATCAGGGGAAACCCTATGATCAGTCCAGGCATCAGCGTCGTTGGTGTATTTCTTCTGAAAGATGTTGCTTGGTATGCGACGCTCCGGAGTGCTAGAAGTGTAGTGGGACATATCCGGAGAGCACATTGGTTGCGGGTCATCTTTGTTCTGTCAATTTGCCATAGTCGACATTTGTTTCTTTTGTATTTTCTCTATCGTTTTCTTTTGGGTATGATTGTGTTGTTGCCACAGTATTATCGTTGTATCGTGTGGTAGTTATATTAATATAGCACGGACGCGCAAGTCTGTTTCGAAGAGGAGAAGTCATCTCCACTATTTGTTCAATTAGTATTGCGCCCTAAAATCTTGAGCTCGACTATCCATGAATTTTGCAGATTTTGTAGATTCTAACATTCTTTCGATGCGTGGCCCCCAAAATCAATTTGTAACATGCATTTTTGGGTAAAGGGGCAAATGCTCCCGGGAGACAAAGTGAATTTCCGCGTATATGTAGCTTAAACATAGCTACTCCTACATACAACCCAACAGACTCGGACTCAACGCATCAATTCATAGGTTATTAAATCATTGAGCCGCCAAACCCCCTGTCACGCGACCGTCCTGGTCGATCGCGTTCCTTCTTGCCGGCAGGCGGCAGTGGCAAGCATCAGCGAGAAGCCTGGAACACCACTGTGAGCGACACTTCCTCCTTCAGCCACCGTGCCCGAGGACACTCCCATCTCCTTGTACCTTTTCCTAGCCGATTTTGTGAGGTTTTCCTTCTTTATACTCCACTAGCTAGGGGGGGACTCGAATCTGCCTAACCCCGATTGTCCGGGTTAGTTAGGGCGCGTTTGGTATCCTGCATGGGTTTCTCGGCCCAGTCCGATAGTGCTGAGATGGGCAGTGCCAGGCTGAGACAGCCTCTGGGCCAGCTTTTGTAGCCCGTTTAGTAGCCTGCATATACTTTTTTGCATGAGTGGAGAACATATGCCCAACTGTTTGGTTGGATGCATTGGCCCAATAAGAACAGAAACACATCTATTGGGTTGCAGCCTGTGCACTCGTTGTGATAACCTCCCACACTAGAGTGGTGAACATACCCACAAGTAGTTCATCACAATCACAACACACACACACAAGCAGTTCATCACAATCATAGTCACAACGCACAGATGACAGACAAGCGAGTGTAGCACAAAAGTAGTTCATCACCAAGTTCATCATTGGAGGTGCTACTATGTAGCACCTCTGACCATAGTTTCATCAACCCTAGCTAATGGAGGGGATGTTTCACCACCTTCCTAGCTAAAGGTTTATTAAAAAGAAAAGGGAAATCCGCAGCCGGGCCGGATCAAGACGCAACTGAGCTTCACAAAGAACCACCGGCCCAACTGGCACCGCAGAGAGCACGCGGTGTCGATTTGAACTCACGGGGCGGGATCCTCTCCTTAGTGAGCGCGACACGCTGAAGGTTTATCAGCGGATCTGGGCCACCGGATCAAGTGGGATCAGACAGCGCCATGTGGTCGTTGACCTCGGGACAGAACCGATGGAGGGTGAAACCCTAGCAAGGATCTGGTGGCGCGGGGGAGCTCACCTGCGGGATGGGAGGCGACAGGGAGTCCACGAGGAGATGCAGCAGTCGGTGACGAGCCTAGAGAGGGGCAGCATGGCTAGGTTCTGTGACTGGATCTTGCTCGTGTGAGGACGCCTGAGAGGAGTGCGGCAGAGCTTGACGGCGGCGATGGTAGGGACTGTCCTGGGAAAAAAGAAGACTAAGGTTAGGTAGCCTATGATCGGGCGAGTTCAGGAAGATGACATGCAGGAGGGGAAGAGTAGAGGAGGGAGCACCACGAGCAGATCTTGAAGAAGGACGAGAAGCTTTCCTTTGATCTTCTTGGCTAGGACAGAGCATGAGGGAGGGAGTGGTGCTCGGGGGTGGTAGGTGAGAGGGAGAGGAAGAAAATCAGGGGCATAGGGGAGGCTGGCTGGCCTCTAGCCCTCTTAAAGACAATAGAGAGGCTCATGGTGGAAATGTCCATTTTGGACATGGAGGAGGGGTAGGGCTAGCTGGCCTGCTTCCAGGTGGAGTAGGGGTGGTGATGTTAGTGCTCTAGTCGTGCAGTAAGGTAGAGGGGCAGGGGTGCAGTAGTTGCAAAGATTTTTAAGGCAAGAAAAGAGGTGTCCCTTGTCTCTCTCAAACAAACACAAAGGACAAAGGAGTGAGGGAGCTGGGTACTATAGAGCTACAATGGTTCCACCAGAGAAAAGTGGGGTTACCGTGGAGAAGTGCTTTGAAAGATTTGATGGAGTTTAGAGGGGGTTTCACTAGTGGAAAAAGGCCTATCCGTGGCGCACCAAAAAAAGGGGTCAGTGGCGCACGCCTAGTGCACCACAGATGTTACGCCACTAATATTTTTTAACCGTGGTGCACTTGGGCGTGCGCCACAGATAAGCCACTTATCTGTGGTGTATGTGGATATGGTACGCCACCGATATCGATTTCAAAATTTAAAAAGGCGGGATATCTCAAAATTATCCATGACGTACGGGGATATGATGCGCCACTGATAAAATTTTCAATTTTTTTTAAAAAAGTGGATCTAGATCTGCCGCGCCGTCGCCTCTTCGTCGTCGCATCGTGCCGTGTCGCCTGGGGGGAGCTCGAGGACGGCGCAACAAGAGGTGGCACCGCCTGTGGGCTGCCGGAGGAGAGGAGAAGAGGAGAGAATTCAGAGGAGGAGACACTACTAGGCAAATAACTATAGATAGACAAGTTATTCTGTGGCGCATATACAGAACCATGCGCCACAGAAATTTTTCTGTGGCGCATATAGAAAAAACCCCACTGAAATTTGGCAATTCAGTGGCGCACGGAACCCATATGCGCCACAGAAATGTGGATTTCTGTGGCGCATATTTTCTCGTGCGCCACTGAAAGTGATGATTTTGCGATCATATATACATATGCGCCACAGAAAGTTGATGGAACCCAGAACCAAAAAAGGAGGGGAGACAATTATGTGACGCATATGTATATATGTGCCACAGAAAGTGATTATTCCGTGGCGCATATAGACATATGCGCCATAGGAAGTGGAAAATAGATCCCACCCCCTGTTGATCGCCTTTTCAGTTTTGTAAAAAATAAATAAAAATGATAAAAACTTTAAAATAATAATTTCTTTGAGATGTAGTTACATTTTGGGGTGTAGTTGTAGGGAAAATTGAAAAACATGAATTTCGATGTATTTTGCAAAAAAGGTCATATCACGCTAAAACGGCTATAACTTTTGCATACGATGTCGGAAAAAAAATATTTAACCTATCAAAATGATCGTCTCGAAATTTTCTACTCGATTTCAACCGCTGGAAGCCCATTCAAGATTTTACAGATTCCCCAAATTCGAAAAGAGTGTTATAGCAGAATAAAGATTTTTTCTGCAAAAAATAAAAAAAGGGAGACATTTATGTGGCACACAGAATTTTTGGGTGGGATTCAAATTTTGAATCCCACTGGCATCCTTCTCCCTCTCTTTTTTCCTTTTTCACCCCCCACTTCTTCTCCCCTCCAAACTTTTCCCCTTCTCCTCCCTCCTCCTTCTCCAAGTAGGTCAAATTTCTCCCCTTAACAAAATGTGTAGTGGAAACATATCTAAGAGCATCATAGGTACTAGCGAATAATGGAGTATAAATTGCTCGAAGATCAACGTACAGCTAGCCCAAGGTGAGAGGTTTCTTACTGCAGCTTCTAGAGGATGCATCATAGAGGTAGGGGACGAATGTGATGCCGATATGCGGACCGTTGCCGCGGTCCATGGAGTTGCCACCAATCCGACCGTCGCATCGGTCGACTTTGTTGACGGCAAGCTCACCGTGGCCGCCTTCGCTAGAGTAGACAAAAGGCTAGCTGAAGACTAGCTCCAGGCTGAAGCAGGACGACCAACTGACGCCGTGCTCGACGGCGAAGATGGCCGGACTAACGTCTTCGTGCTGGACGTTTAATAGTCGAACGACATCGATCTAGATCTGATGGGGAAAAATCGACCGGGAGGTGGAATGGTGGATTTGGATTTTGGGGGCGGAACACCGCCGTCTCTAAATAGGGAGGGGAGCAGGAGCACGGTGAGCGAATTCCTTCCGCCAGAATTTTCCGGTCGCGCGCGGCCTCCCGCCATCTCCCTGCCTACACGAGCTCCGACGCCGTGTTCCCCCATTTGCATGCAGCGAGGTTGGCTCTAGGTAAATGGCCGAATCGAGCGTTGTCCCCTGGCCTGGCTGAGGGGTGCTTTGAGGTTCGGACTGATGCGGGCCAAAAGGGCATGCGGACAACCAATCGGCCCATTTTCGTCGCCCCCGTCCTGGTTGCACCATCTGCAGGCTACCAAACACGCACTTAGCGCTTCACATGCATGCTCCTACGGTTCTAGTCGTCCTTAGCCAGCAACGTGATCGAGGGAGTGGGGGATTTGTGGATTGTTAGATATAGGAACATGACAAGATTGAATTTTGAACATATTTTATCACATAAACACGTGCGATTAATCCAGAATAATACTGTAATTTTCTGTGGGAATGTTCTTGAGTAAATTATTTCTATTTACAGTACTTCTTTTGATCTGATTTAATTGGTGCAGGGTTCGGAGGTTGTATGTTTGTTTTGAGGTTTGTTTGTTTGGTTCTAGAAAGGTAGCTCTCCTGAAATACATGATGTTGGCAATTTAAAAGTCCATTTCGAGATTTTGAAATGTCTCTTCTTTCAAACGAGCATGCAAAAAATATTTTCACCATTGTCCTTTTTTCAACGGCGTCTTTAAACCTAAACCACGACATTGATATGTTTTAGCAATGTTTTTCTCTATCTTTTGTATAGTAATTTATTACTACTGTTTATCTACTATACATTTATACTAGTTCAACTGTGTTTTTTGTACCATACTTTCTCTACTATTATAAATCTATTTTACTTTGTTTTACTCTACTGTGTGTTGTGTTTTATGTTTGCATCTCCATCATTCTACCGTTTTTCTATTTTTTATTTCAACTACTAGTAGAAAAGAGGAAAAAAAGTTATTAGTAATAACTAGTAAGCATTCTCGTGCTTACTCTTAATCAGAGAGTGTTGTAGGCAAGCCTATGACAAAAATGCTTTGTTCTAGCCTAGGTGGCTAGTCCCACCTATTATCCCAATTGTAGTGTTGTAGATGGCATGCAAACCTGATCAAAGGTTGCTCTGAGATCTTAATCAATTTAGTATTACATTTATGTATTTGTATCGCGACCTTGCTTTTTCTAATAAATAAAGTTTTTGGTATTGCGATTTCTGATTTTTTTTATAATGCTCTCCTAGGGGCCTCCAATGGCTTAAATCAAGATTTGAGTCTTTTAGGGAAGTAGTTAAATAACTCTAAACACTCACTCATACTCCTTAACTATGTAATTTTTGTTGCAACTGAGTTCCAAACTTATGTGAATAAATGTTTTGCAATGTGCTTCAAACACAAAATATATAGTTGATCTGGTCAATTTCAATCATTTATTCTGTATCTTCCAATGCATTGCATAGAGCATTCAAAAAGTTGTGAGTGAGCACCAGGACACCTACGCCCACACTAATTTTTTATTTAAAAATAAGTAAATCACAAAATTAAAATCTACAAACAAGGATGATGTAGTTCAATATTAGACTATGTCACACAAAAGTTTTCAGAAGAAAAACTTATAGTATGTCTACATAAAAATTAACAAATGCTAGCAAATATATGTGAATATAAAATTTGTCAATTTATCTTTTTTATTTCTCTCAAATAGTACAACATATTAACCTCAAACTTTTCATGCCAATATAACTTTTGTACTACATTGGGCAATTTTTTTTAAAAAAATATTCACCAAAACTCTCTAAAAGTTGTGGGGATGTAAGTATCATAGTACTTAGAAAAATGCTACACTACAGCTTTACATAAATTTTCGATGAAAAATCATACTACTATAAAATGTTAGTTTTGTGGTTTGCACCTAGCTTGTGGTTTACATTTGATGTTGTCCATCAATGGGAAGTTGTCTGCTCACACGGAGTTCTCTTTGGGTTACATACAGTTAGGGTGTCAAGTGGGATCTCACCCGAGTTCCACTTATAGTTCATTTGTCAAAATCTAGTGTAAATTTTGATCTAAAATTTGGCAAATGAACTATAACTCTTGGTACTTTGGTTGAATCCCACTTGATACCTTACATACAGTTTTGAAAATGTTAATGCTCTATTAACTCTTGGAAAATCAACTTCTCCTTGCAATACAGAAATGCATGTTTTTCTGCTATAATTACGGTTGCTCATTTAGAAGGTTTGAACTGAACTGTAACAGGATAGTATGGCGACTGACGAGCTGTCGATCAAGCTTGTGATCAACAAGAAGACGGGGAAGCTCTGCTTCGCCGAGGCCGGCGGCGACGTCGTCGAGTTCCTCACGGGCCTGCTCTCCCTGCCGCTGGGCACCATCACCAGCCTGCTCGCCAAGGCGGGGATGGTCGGCAGCATCGGGACCTTGCTCGGCAGCGCGGAGACGCTGGGCGCAAGCTACAATATCAAGGAGCTACAGCTGAGCCCGGCTGTTACCCCGGACACGCTCGCCCGCCTACAGCCAATGGAACAGAAAATTCTTCGCGTGTGCAGGTAAGGCTGGTGTCACCAACTGTGGACAGCTCTCGGCGATCATTTACAGCGTCTGCCCTGGTTGCCGGATCTAGCGGTGCCAGAGCTCATGGAGATCTGGGAGTGTGGGGCGGCTGGAGCACGGGACGAACGGGGGTGGGTGTGGAGAGTAGATCGCCGGCCCATCGCCTTGCAGGAGGAAGCCCTGGCCGCCACGAGCGGGATGTTGGAGGAGGCCTCGCCATGTCGATGGTGGTGGGGTGAGGTGTGTGCGGGAGGTGGATTGGAGGGAGAGGGGACCAGAGTCATGAGACGGGGTGCGGGACAGGAACGAGATGCACATGTCCACTTTCTGGTCTATAGGGGCGCGATTGTGTACTAGGTCCAGGTTTAACTTGCAAAATTCATCGGCATGAATTTTCTAGAAATGCTGCTGGCTGTTGGATAAGCCCAGGACGTCCACGACTATGTGGATTCGCTGCGTCCCTATGAGTTGTGAATGATAGTGTATTTGATTAACTGCTGATTTGTTTTATTTAATCGTCGGCGGTCAACCTTCAAACGTGAATAGTCGTGACTGGCACAAGAGAACTCGTTGCAATGTTGTTCGAGGCGGTGGTTGCTCGCGCTGGCCGCACTTCTCGTCGCGGGCATGCAAGGGTGCGCATCCGGCCGCCGGCAACGGCTGTAAAATTTTACTTGGGCAATCCATATGAACGTGTACGTGGGTCGTGGCCTCGTGGGTAGTTGCGCACCTGCAGTTTACGTCTCACTCTCGCAAGTAAGGGCCCCTAATAAAAGCAGGTGGATTAGTTCTTCTAATCACAGCCTTTGCTATTTGCTTTATAAGTCGTGCAAAAAAACTTTAGGAAAAGCATCGGAGCACTGGGCATACTTGGTGCTGCCTTTAAGTCCAAGACCGTCCTGACGGATGTGTTCATGCCGCAGAAGAATGCTCGTGGCAAGAGGGAAGCTCCATAGGAAGTCGTGCCGAAGAAAAATGCTCGCTGCAAGAAAGAACCTTCTGAAGAAGTCATTCAGATATGACTTGCAGGCCTGATGAGTTGGCTGCTATTTGGTCAGAATTTCTGATACGACCTTTCTGATATTGTTACGAGACGAACGAGATTTTTGTTAGGTACTGGAAATTTGCGGTGATAAATTAGCTTAATCAGAAGGCATCGCCATGCCGTGATGAATCAAAGTTTCTGCCAAATTTACGGTTCTACTCTCTTTATTACTATTTTGAGAAGCACCAAAATCTAAACAAGCAGCCACATAGAGCATCAGGAAAACACAACAGATCACCTCTCAGTCGCTCTGACCTGCATACACGAACCGCCTGAGGACCCGGTGCAACTCGGCTGTCGCCTCGCCGAACGGCATGAGCACAGAGAAGCCGTGCTGCTCTCGCCATGAAGATAGAGCGACCGAGCGGGACGGAATAACGAAGGCACACGGGTAGCTGGGTAGCGCGGTGGTGCCGGGAAGCGGTGTCGTATGGACCAAGGCTGCATCTCGGATTTCCGGGCAGGGGATGTATGGACGGCACAGCCGGGCGGCCACGGAGGCGGGGCTTGGCCTAGGTGCTACGCGCTCACGCGCTCGGGTAATTTCTAGGGTTTGTCGATGCCGTCCACATGGAAAAAAAAATTTACTGGACCTCGTCCACAAATTTACCATGTGGACTAACTTCTGCAATTGACATGTGTCAAGAAGAGAGATAAATCACATCATTTTTTGTCTATTTTTAGATCTGAACTGTCACTCTTGTTAGAAATTCTACGGGATTGTAGTACAGGAAAGAAATCCATAGGAATTTTGAAGGGTTCAATCCTTTGAATCAAATGGCTTCTATAGATAGAAATAATTCTATGAGTAAGAATCTTACAAAATTCCTTTGTAAATCCTTTGAATCGAACATGCCCTCAAGGTCCAGATATATTTTGCATTGTCGCTTGTCGAGCTGATCCCTGCCAGGTGGTCGTACGAATGGCGTCTAGGCCGATGCATAACCGGAGGAGAAAAAATCGATAGGGTTGTGCATCGAAATAAATCTCGCTAAGGCTTCGAGCTAGGTGACATGCAAGGTAGTTCAGGGCAGTGAGGGGGCCGCGTCTATAGGTGAATCAAGGAGGAAGGGGGGTGGGGGTGGGGGGGGGGTGCTCAAGGGAAGCTGAAGTTTGCGCCCACCGGTGCAGTGGAAGGAGGCATGGAAAGGGGATTTTTCGCAATGGTGGGAAGATTCGCTGGTCCGAATACCATACATTACTTTCACTTACCAGTGGTATGGTGGGTAGTTTTTTCCCAACCAGCAACGGTAAGACCGTAAAAAAAAGGAATCTAAGGAACATTTCTTATTTAAATGAGGAGCCTTGCTAGATCCCTGACACGATGATAGTATCTAGTGGAAAGAAAATTGTTACTTTATGTATGTTATGTAGGACTTTTATCGTGGAATCACGGGCTTGGGCACGATCCACATGTACACTCGGTCAAGCGCGCGATTAGCAAGCACGCTCGGTCAGGGATGAAAATAGTGTAGGCCGAGGCCCGAGACTCGTCTGCGGCCACCGCACGACCGGCAAAATATGTGGCACCGCCAGGTAGCATATCCCTTGAATATTTTGGTGTGTTTTTTTTTTGGCTAAAAATGGCTAATAAGGACCACTAAAATGTCTTATCTAGATTATTGAATTAATTAAGTTGCTAGTACAACGATTTGTTGGAAAGAAACTAATGTCAAGCCCAAACCCAATTGCTACAGCTGGTCGCTGTCGGTAAACACTACGAGGAAAAGCAAAAAACAACAACATAACATTAGAGAAGGGTCGCATTTTTCTTAACTCAGTCGCACGGGTCGTATTTTTCGTAGTTTTGTCAACAACCAGAAAAGCAAGAACGCCATGCTTGACTCGATCAGTGTGTGAGAGATTGACACCTGGTTGCGTGACATAGCGCGAACCATCACGGAACGTTCTCTCCCACGCCACGGATCACCTGCTGGCTGCTAGCATAAATCTAATTATCTGACGCATCCACGAATCAGATTCAGAGGTCTCAACACAAGGCGACGATAGCACAACCACCGATCGATCCATCACACACGATGGCAGGCGACGCGGCACCGCACGTCGTCGAGGACGTGCCGGGCGTCCTCCAGCTGCTCAGCGACGGCTCCGTCGTCCGCGGCGACGAGTCCGTGCTCTGGCCAAAGGACCCGTTGCCGGACGTCCACGGCGTGCAGTGGAAGGACGTCCTGTACCACGCGGCGCACGCCCTCAGCGTCCGCGTGTACAGGCCGGAGTCGTCGTCGTCGTCGGTGACCGGCAGCAGCAAGCTCCCGGTGCTCGTGTACTTCCACGGCGGCGGCTACTGCCTCGGCTCCTACACGCAGCCACACTTCCACACGTACTGCCTCCGCGTCGCCGCCGAGCTCCCGGCCGTCGTGCTGTCCGTCCAGTACCGCCTGGCCCCCGAGCACCGTCTCCCCGCGGCCATCGAGGACGGGGCAGCCTTCCTATCTTGGCTGCGCCGCCAGGCCGAGCTGGGCGCGGGCGGCGGCGCTGACCTGTGGCTCGCGGAGTCGGCCGACTTCGCACGGACCTTCATCTCCGGCGCCTCGGCGGGCGCAAATCTGGCACACCACGTCACCGTCCAGGCAGCCTCGACGCAGACGCAGCTCGCAGCCCACCCGTTGCGCGTCGCCGGGTACGTCCTCATGTCCGCGTTCTTTGGTGGCGCAGATCGCACGGCGGCGGAGGTCAACCCGCCTTTGGACGTGACCCTGACGGTCGACGGAGCGGACAAGCTGTGGCGCATGTCCCTGCCGGTGGGAGCGAGCAGGGACCACCCGGTGGCCAACCCGTTCGGCCCCGAGAGCCCCAGCCTCGCGCCCGTGGACCTCCCGCCGGTGCTCCTGGTGGCGCCGGAGAACGACGTGCTCCGGGACCACGTGCTGGGGTACGCTGCGAGGTTGAGGGAGATGGGGAAGGCTGTCGAGGTCGCCGAGTTCGTGGGAGAGCGGCATGGCTTCTCCGTCCTCCAGCCGTTCAGCGAGCCGGCCAACGAGCTGATGCGAGTCCTCAGACGGTTCGTCTACGCAGGCTTTGCGCACCCAACTGCGCTCTGATGTCTCCTGGAAGCATCTCAAGTCGTTTGGAATTTACTTTTGTCCATCACCTCGACCTTAGAAAACTAGTACTCCTACACAGAGCATCTCCACTCGTTCGCGCTTTTCAGACTAAAATCCAAACCTAAATAGTATTGGACGAACGAAGGTTTTGATCTGGAAACGGCCGATTTCTCACTCGCATTTCCATGCCGAGTTCTCAGGACGGCGTGTTTTCGCCCAAATTTGGCTCAAGTTCATCCAGTTTTCGGCATATTTCGGTATAATACGAATACAAATCAACTTTCGGCATAGTTCTGGACGAAATTAACCACAGTTCAGCATAAAATTAAACATAGTTCGACGAACAATGAAAATACAATATATTTCGGCCTAGTTCGGCCAGATTCATGCTAGGCATCTATGTGTTTCCCCTACGTATCCATAGGTGCTCAACCAGATCATCTTGCAGCTGTTGATGCACTACCGGGTCTCGAATCTCCTGACGCATGGCAATGAAGGCAACCCAGGTTGGCAGCACCTGGTGATCAAGCTGTCCAAGAGGTCCCTGTCTGTAGTATGGCTTGTTCTGCTCGATCAAACTCACATGGCGAACAACTCTTCATCGTCGGAGTCCATGGCCAAACGGGCCAATCGTCGAACACTTGGTGGGCGAGGTGGTGGGAGCTAGAAGCGTGGCCGAGCTACGGCGAAGAAAGGGCGGCGAAAGTGGCCTAGGCTGCAGGGGAACTTGCGGCGGTGGCGGCGGACCTATCTACAAGCGCGAGTTCGGCTTGAATCGGCGGAGCTTCGCCGGCACAAGCATGGCGGCGAGGCAGCTGGGGGGAATCCTTCGCCGCGCGGGAAGCGACTGGTGATGGGAAATGGGATGTCTCGCCGACAGGGCTGGCCCACCCTCGTTTTCTCTCCATCCGGCGTTCCCAGACCGTTCCCAACGCCTCGGGTTCGGCCTGGAAACGCCGGACCAATTTTGGGACAAATCTGGACGAAAACGGCGTCCTGGAAACGCGACTGGGCGAAATTTTGAGTTACTATCTAGCTGACGATATCTATCCCTCCTGGGCTACCTTTGTGAAGACAATCCGCAACCCTAAAGATGAAAAATGCAATAGGTTTACGAAAAAGCAAGAGGCCGCTAGGAAGGGTATGGAGCGAGCATTTGGTGTGCTTCAGTCAAGGTGGGCTATTGTTTGATACCCTGCTAGAACCTAGAGCACGGAGATGATGTGAGATGTGATGACTGCTTGTATCATCATGTACAACATGATCGTCGAGGACGAGCCTGATGACAGCATATTAGACCAAGCCTGGAATTTTCAGGTTCAATTGGTGAGCCAGAGACAGGTATAGCGTCTTAGTAAGAAGTCACATACACACCCATAACCAGTTTTAACAATATTTGGTTGAGCCTATATGGCGTCATGCGGGAAACCAAAACAGTTAATCCTTATTTATTTTCTGTAATTTGACGTTTGGTTAATTTTTATCGAACCGAGTGTGAACTATTTATACGTAAGCACTATTTTAATTAGATTACCTAATCTAGTTTATTTATTTATCAAAATATATATCGTCTATGTACTCTGTGTTTAAATATGCAAAAAGATGAAAATTTTAGCCAGCTTCGCCTCCGCTAGAGGGTTGGCCGGACAGACCAGACCACGAGGCAAAAACGGACAAGACCGGACCGTTTTGATCGGCCATTTGGTCGATGCGCTCGGTGCTCCCCTAATCAGAAGGCATCTCCATTCCGTGATGAATCAAAAGTCTCTGCCAATGTTGCGGTTCCACTCTTTTTATTTAAGCACTACCAAAATGGTTCAGTAGCTGGATTTCCATGTGAAATCGAAACAAGCCGCCACAGAAAGCATCAGGAAATCGCCGCTCAGTCGCTGTCGCTGTGACCTGTGTACACGAATCGCCTGAGGATTCGCAGCAACTCATTGGCCGCTTCGCCGAACGGCTGGCGCACAGAGAAGCCATGCTGCTCTCCGTCGAACTCCACGACCTCGACGGCCTTTCCCATTTCTTTCAGCCTCGCCGCGTACCCGTGCACGTGGTCGCGGAGCACGTCGCTCCCTGGCGCCACGACGAGCGCCGGCGGGAGATCCACCTCCGCGAGGCTCGGGCTGTCCGGGCCGAACGGGTTGGCCACAGGGTGGTCCCTTGTCGCCCCCACCGGCAGCGCCATGTGCCAGAGCTGGTCGGACATCTCCACCGTCAGCGACACGTCCGCCGGCGGGTCGCTCTCCGCCGCCGTGCGCTCAACGCTGCCGAAGAACGCGGAGAGGAGGACGTACCCGACGACGCGCACCGGGCTGACCGCGAGGTCACCGGAGGCGACCTGGACGGTGACGTGGTGGGCCAGGTTGGCGCCGGCTGATACGCCGGAGACGAACGTCCGTGCGAAGTCGGCGGATTCCGCGAGCCACGCGTCGGTGCCGCCGGTTCCGGCGTGCTCGGAGCCTCGGACTCGGCCTGGGCGCGCAGCCAGGTGAGGAAGTCCGCGCCGTCCTCGATGGCGGCGGGGAGGCGGTTCTCGGGGGCGAGGCGGTACTGGACGGAGAGCACGACGGCCGGGAGCTCGGCGGCGGCGCGGAGGCAGAACGAGTGGAAGGTTAGCTGCGCCAAGGAGCCGATGCAGTAGCCCCCGCCGTGGAAGTACACCAGCACCGGGAGCTTGCCGCTGCCGCCAGCCGGCGATGCAGGCCTGTACACGCGGGCGCGAAGGCCGCGCGCCGCGTGGTAGAGGACGTCCTTCCACTGCACGCCGGGGACGTCGGGGTACGTCTCCTTTGGCTGGAGGGCGGCCTCGTCGCCGCGGATGACGGTGCCGTCGCTGAGGATCTGGACGACGCCGAAGAAGTCCTCCACGACGCGCGGTGCCGTGTCGCCGCCGGACATGGTGTGTTGGCGTGCTCGACCGATGCCGTCCGTACGTGCAGGTCGTCGCGGTCTGAGGTCTCTGAACCGGATGGATGAGCCAGATTTGTAGCAGCTGGCGGTCCAGTATGTTGTTCTCGAAGGCGGGAAGAAGGATCCAGGAAGGCTGGTAGCGTGCTAACAAGTCCAATATGCTAACTGCTCAGATCCCGAGGAAGGTCAATTGTGGCGCGCGATCCGATGGCTCGTTAAACCTTTCGCAGACGCCGGATTGACAACGGACTCTCTTTCGAGAAAGGAAGAGCTGCCGGGCTGAGGTTGCCTCGTCAGTCTCGCACACACGTCCGGTGGAGCAGAGTCAGCCAAAGTGTACCCCCCACCAAAAATCTGACCATTTTCCACAACAAATTCCACGTTATATCCGCACGCAAACTATTTTGAAATCTGAATTTTGCCCCTCTGTTTGCACTAGCTAGAGTGGAGCCGAACCTATACTGGTTGGTGCCGAACACCATTGGCGCCAAAGTCCTTGGCCACGTGTCCAAAAAATCCAATGCGGCAAGTTCTAGTCCACTTAGAATGGAGCGAACTAGGTGTGTTTCTGAATTTAGTTTACATGTTAGTGTGGCGCCGATTTCACATGTAAAAAGCTATAGCAGATTTCTCCCCACTTCATTCCTTCTACTCTCCACTCGAGTGTCGCCCGGGCTTTCTCTCACTTTTTTTGGCTGTACTCTTCAAATCCACTCAAAACTCAAGCATTTCTTCAATCAAGACCATGGAAAATCTTCTTCCAAGCAATCTCTCTCAAATCACTTTATTTTTAGCAATTTTAGTGCCAATTTGCACTTCATTTATCCATTTTTGACCCCTAGATATGATGATTTTGAATTATTTGCAAGTCATGGTATTTAGAAGTAAATTAATGGTATTTTTGTTGAACCCTAGATATGTATGTCTGCTTTGACTGTGTTTGGCTTAGGGTTTGATAAGTTTTTTGTTGGTAAATAGGAAAACCATAGATATATGGATATAGTATTGAATATGTGTGCCTATTGTTTTGGAGATTTATTTCAAGCTAGGTTTATTCATGTATTAGTTGGATTGTACATGTATGTGCATCAAATTTTATGGAATGCCAATTAGCCAGTTGTAGAATATGGTTTGGAGAATTTTACACTTAGGTCATAGTTGTAAGTGCTTATGTTACCTCTATCTTTTGTGCATTTTCCGGACATGTGGATGGCAGTTGTATATCTGATGAAATTTGCAGCAACAACGAAAGACAAGTATCCCAATGTATCATGCAAAGATGCACCGGTGCGACTAAGATATCCGGTACAAAAGCTATGGCGGGCCATGCATAATAGTGGTTGTCACGATCACCATGTGAGTTTTGTTAGCTTATCATATAGTTACATTCATACTTCATGCATCGTTGATTGCTTATTTGGTAAAGTTTATTTGACAACAATATTATAGTTGTTACTTTTTTTTCCAAAGGATCGGTAGCCCTATGTATTAGGATGACTATCTTTTTTTGGAATATGTCAGTACTATTTTTGGGGGGGGGGGGGTAGTGGAGACATGGATACGCGCTGTGAATCCTCCTCCTTCTCCAACTAATTTTGGAGATTACACCAAACCACACCCAAGGCTCCTTTGCTGGTTTGGTGTGAGCATTGTCAAGATATGACATGGTTGTGCCCCCTTTAGACGGCCGACACTTTGGACAAGTCTTGGAAGGTTTTTGATGAAGAAACAAGGTAGATAAATTTAAGTTTGTATAGGGAGCACTAGAACAGGGATGATGAAGAAAAAGGGAGAAGACAAGAGATTGAAGAAATGATAAAGGAAACACAAAAGAAAAAGGAAGTAGAAGCCAAAAGGAAGAAACAATAAGAAGCAAGGGAACGGCAAGAGAAGAAGAGTAGAGAGTTTTATAATAGAAAGGAGTGGTTGAATAAACAAAACACAAAGTGAAAGTCGTGGAAATGATGAGCACTTGAAGTTGAATCTCCAAGTTCATTTTGATATCATGTTGTAGGTTTCTTTGTAATGTGGACTTTGGTGTTGAACCACGATGCTTTATTTTGGCACCGTTTTTATTAAGTCTGTATGGAGTACTTGATGATGTAGTGGATGAAATATTTTCACCTCAAAATGTTTGCTACAAACTAGTACACTGCATTCCATAGTTGCTTGGACAAACTAGTACTTCATGATGTAGTGGATGAAATGTTTGGAGAATTTTACACTTAGGTCATAGTTGTAAGTGCTTATGTTACCTCTATCTTTTGTGCATTTTCCGGACATGTGGATGGCAGCTGTACATCTGATGAAATTTGCAGCAACAACGAAAGACAAGTATCCCAATGTATCATGCAAAGATGCACCGGTGCTACTAAGATATCTGGTACAAAAGCTATGGCGGTCCATGCATAATAGTGTTGTCACGATCACCATGTGAGTTTTGTTAGCTTATCATATAGTTACATTCATACTTCATGCATCGTTGATTGCTTATTTGGTAAAGTTTATTTGACAACAATATTATAGTTGTTACTTTTTTCCAAAGGGTCGGTAGCCCTATGTATTAGGATGACTATCTTTTTTTTTGGAATATGTCGGTACTATTTTTTTTGGAGGGGGGGGGGGATAGTGGAGACATGGATACGCGCTGTGAATCCTCCTCCTTCTCCAACTAATTTTGGAGATTACACCAAACCACACCCAAGGCTCCTTTGCTGGTTTGGTGTGCATTGTCAAGATATGACACGGTTGTGCCCCCTTTAGACGGCCGACACTTTGGACAAGTCTTGGAAGGTTTTCGATGAAGAAACAAGGTAGATAAATTTATGTTTGTATAGGGAGCACTAGAACAGGGATGATGAAGAAAAAGGGAGAAGACAAGAGATTGAAGAAATGATAAAGGAAACACAAAAGAAAAAGGAAGTAGAAGCCAAAAGGAAGAAAGAATAAGAAGCAAGGGAACGGCAAGAGAAGAAGAGTAGAGAGTTTTATAATAGAAAGGAGTGGTTGAATAAACAAAACACAAAGTGAAAGTCATGGAAATGATGAGCACTTGAAGTTGAATCTCCAAGTTCATTTTGATATCATGTTGTAGGTTTCTTTGTAATGTGGACTTTGGTGTTGAACCACGATGCTTTATTTTGGCACCGTTTTTATTAAGTCTGTATGGAGTACTTGATGATGTAGTGGATGAAATATTTTCACCTCATAATGTTTGCTACAAACTAGTACACTGCATTCCATGAAAATATAAAAACTTGCAAGATAGATACAATAATTTGTTGAAATTGAAAAAAGGACAGTGCTAGTGCTCAGGCAATAGAAACCACTGACCCCTCTAAGTCGATGATACAAGAGCACCTTTTGGAAATAAACTTGATTAGGAACAGAGCATGCTATAAACCTATGACTGTGATGACGAGAAGCTGTGAAGAAAACTAGCGATGAGGAAATGAGCTCGACGACGTCCAAGAGGCCGAGTCCAGGTGGCGGCACAGGAATCCGGCAAGCGGGAAGTGGCAGAGTGGGCACCGTCAGCACGGCTGCCGTCGTGACCAGAGGGAGATGGTGACATGTGCTGACGGAGAAGCGGGTAAGAACTGGGTCTGGGTGAAGTGAATCTGGATCAAGGTAACTTGCATACGTCTATTAGCCCTAGAGGTTTGGTGCCAACCTCCCAGGCGCCGACCATGCGAATACATAATTCAGTTTTGGTTCTTTTAGCACCGAGAGTTTTGGCGCCAAACTTGTGGCATTAGGTTCTCTGGCCAAGCACGTTTAATCCTAGAGTTCTTTTCAGATGAATTTCTAGGAAAGAAGTTTTAACTTGCTGATATGAATATCTTGTTGATCCTATTAAGCCCTAGGCCAGGACGTTACACATGGCCAAGGACTTCAACATCAATAGCATTTTCCAATGATCTTCATAGGTTTTGCTTCATTCTAGTTGGCACCAAATGGAGGGGTCAAATTATGAAATAGTTTGCAGGACGGGTTAGCCGTGGGATTGTAGAAAAGGGCTAGATTTTTCAATAAATACCGAAGCCGGAGTTCTTGGCCCAATGTATTATCGTGTAATGTTAGCTTTAGATTTGAAATCAAGAACTCATGTTGTCTTTTAGTTTTTCATCTCTCATGCGTTGTCACAGCAAAGCACCGCCAAATCCGCCCCCTCCCTTTAGGGAAAGGCATTTCGACGAGATTTCTTTATAATTAAACAAGCTTACATCGTTTATAAGTTTGAGAAATAAAAAGGGAGGGGCTCATCGTCCCAAAAACAATGTATATGACTGGATGAACTATGCCTACCTAGGATATTTCACAATTATTTACTCCCTCCGTCTAGGAATAACTGACTTGGGTTTGTTTAGATTCAAATGTATCTAGACGCATTTTAGTGTATAGATACATTCAAGTTTAGACAAACTCAAGTCAGTTATTTCTAGACGGAGGGAGTAGATAAATATGCAACATTTAGTGGAAGTTCAAAGGATGACTTATATTATCTCTTCCCATTTCTATATTTCGCACTTATTTGAACTAGCATGAGCCACCCATGTGATTGTGTTTAGGGAACCAAAACACCACGGTTGTCATTTCATTATGGTCTTTATTTTAGTGTTGTTTTCTATTGGTATTAAAATATTTTAAAATATACAGTTATTCTAAAAAAGTGATGTGTCCCAGGAACATCTCACGTCCGGAGCCATGTCGTTAGCATCTCATCCTACAAGGAAGGAGGAGTTGATGACATTATGCATGCAAAGAATCTTTTTCAAATCCGAAAATTTAAAATGATTTATCTTCTAAATCGTTAATCCGATTGATGATCCGTCTTCACCGATGGATTCGTCTCGACGAGTAATTCAAAATAAGATCCCATCTTAATATGTTTTGACGATATTTTTTTCCATCGCAGTTACCATATTACTATACTATAGGTACCTGATTGATAGTTAACAGTTACCAGCTGATGAGGGGTTACATCGGCAATGCCCATGGTTATGGACTTAGGGTTTCGAGGAAAAGAGAACACTGGGGATTTAGTTGGATGATCAGACAAAGAATCGAAGTCGTCTGATTATTTATGGTCAAATCGATTACAGATCGCTCAAGGATTTTTTGGTACCTTTTCGTTGGCTCCTCCTAGCCTATATATAATAGGCTGGGTTCCGAAGCCGTATGTGGATATGTTACAGACTACAATTACAACAGCGGTATAATGCCGGTTTCTATTTCCAAACTATATCTTCCGTCGGATGCTTCCTAGGCCTTATTTGTGGGCTTCATGGGCTTGTGATCCTTTATGCAGCCAGGATAACTAATCATAAGAATCCGAATAGTTATATCTATGTTAGTAGCCCCCGAGATGCCATCTGAATCGTAGATTCGGGTTAAGTCTCAAAGATATTTTTAGTATTTATGATCCGAAGTTTTACGAGATATTTTATATTTTTTTTATCTTTGTATGAATTTGGTACAACAGGCTTGATGCATCCGATGGATCGGAAATCAGTTAATTGCTCCTAGGGAAAAACACTACAGGCCTACATCAAATTCAAGTCCCCATGCTTGAATTCAGAAATTTGCTGGTGTAATTCAGTTCGAGTTGTTGAGGTATTGTCGAATACTGACTTCCAGTTCTATTATATCAGGTACCCAACGCGTCCGTTGGGATTTTTTATCGTATCATCGATACGGATAATTTACTGGCAGAGCGTATTTTTGTGTGATTACCAGGCCAAACAGGACGAATCCCAGGATCTTATCTTCATGTCATGGACATAACATTCGGAGTTTTATCACGTCAGGCGTGATTCGAGATTTTTTATGATTTTATCGATTGCGTTGATTGGCTGCTGAAATTACTGAAGTTTACCAGCTTTTTATTTTCTCAGATGATATTTTGTAGACACTCCCGGTGGGAGTAACCTTTTGAGGGTACACTGATGTAATACTCATAAGCGAGGATAGTATTTCTTTTGGTCATATTTTTAACCTGATATGCATAACATAGTTTTCTATCGGGTGCACGGCAACGCTCCCGGTGGGAGTAGCCTCGAGACTATGTTCAGATGCCTGTATCGGGACATAGACTCATAACTTTTTGTTAGTTTAACTAGAGCAATGTATGCAAATTTTTTGAATATTTTTCTTATGATAGTAAACTTTTAACAATAAAGCCCCCAACTGTGGGCGAAGAGATAATGTGAAAGAAAGAAATCTGAGTTTGGCGAACTTATCTTTTATTTAAAGCTTGAAGACGAAGATACATGTTTTTGCGTACCCTTCTGGCCGTTGGCTTATTGAATAATATCATGGCTAATAAGTCAGGCCGTAGGCCGTATTTTAATTTAAATTGCAAGAAAAATAAATTCTAAGCGTAAAAATATCGTAGTTGTGCGACGTTCCATAGATTGGAGTATTTGACTCATGTCTTCTTATCTTGAAGCCGGTATGCTCTACCAGGTATTACTTATCTGACGATGTAAGGCCCTTCCCAGGGCGACTCCAGTTTACGGTGACCATCTTACCTGAGGGGAAGGACTAGGTCCCCTACGATGAAGGACCTAGGACGCAATCGTTGTGGTAGTTGCGTCGGTGGCCTCTTGTAGAGCAACATCACGAGCTTCATCAAGTGCGTCAACGTCATCTTCGAGTGCTTTCCTGGATACTTCCTCGTCATATTCAGTGACTCGTCGAAACTCGTGAGTTATTTTGACTAGAAGGACAACTTCAGTGCCGCGGACCATAAAGAAAGGTATTTCTTGCATCGAATTATTTGGAGTGGTACGTAGGCTCTACAAAATAGAGGGTAACTCATCAACCCACGCTCCTTTTACTCGGTGCTAGCAGTCTTTTCTTAATACCAGCGGTTATGAGACCATTTGATTTTTCCACTTGGCCATTGGTTTGCGGATGGGAAACTGAGGCATAACTTACTTTTATGTCCATCTCTTTGCAATACTCCTCGAACTCACTGGAGGTGAAGTTAGTTCCGTTGCAGTAATGATGATATTTGGTACGCCAAATCGAAACACTATTGATTTGATGAAATTCATAGCCAAAGTTCCATCCTGGCTGGTAACAGGCATTGCTTCAATCCACTTCGTGAATTTGTTGACTGCTACTAGCAGAAAGACGTGTCCTCCTGGTGATGACTTGTGAATTTTACCCACCATATCAAGTCCTCATTGAGCGAAAGGCCAAGCAAGAGGTATGGGGTTTAATTCGGCGGCAGGTGCACCGGGCTTTGCTGCGAATCGCTGACATGCTTCACACATTCGTATAATATCTTTTGCATCCTGCAGGATTACCCACCATATCCTGTCATGAATGGTTTGGCAGCAATTTCTTGGTTGTTGGCGTGATGACCACATACTCCTTCATGTATGTCTTTGAGTATAATCTTTCTTTCATCGGGTGTAACACGCCGCTGTAATACACCCTAAATACTTATTTTATACAGTTCTCCCTTGATGATCCTAAAGGCTTTGGATCGACGAGTGATTCGTCGTACTTCTATCACGTCTTCAGGGAGTTCTCCCCTTAGCATGTATGCTATGTATGGTTGCATCCATGTAGGTTCCAGTATCATGACTTCATCAACTTCTGGCTCTTCCTCAAGGACTTCTTCTATGTTTTCATGTGTTGGCGTAGTCCCCGAGACTTTTGCGGCTTGATCTTTTTCCGTGCTTTTGGCACTATAACTTCAGAGACCCTTTTGTCTTTGATGGAGCGCTCTGTTATTCCCTCCTAGAAAACTTCGGGTGGTCCTGGTAGGCATAAGGATCTGATGTTTCCCAAATTCTCGGCCTCTTTATTACTTGCCTTTCCAATGTGTGAAACTTCACACCCATCGAATTGAGCTTCCATGATGCTATACGGATCGCGGTAGGCGATCATGTTGTCGCTGACAGCGTCGCACTTGTTTATTGCTTGTTGTGCCACAAGGTTAGAATCACCGAATATTTTAAAGCGAGTTGCACCGCAGGCTTTAGCCATACGCATACCGTGCAACAGGGATTCATACTCGGATTTGTTATTTGACGCATTTGCAAAGCTCATTCGAAGTATGTATCGTATTTTATCTCCTTGAGGTGACAGGCTCCTGCTCCTTCCGTTCTTTTTGTCCCATCAAAATACATTGTCCATGCACTAGAGAGGTCTGGCGGGCCCGCGCACTGTAGTTCTATCCATTCAGTAATAAAGCCGACAAAACCTGTGATTTAATTGTTTTGCGTTTCTCGTACATGATATCTCGAGGGGATAGCTCAATGCTCCATAGAGAGATGCGTTCGATAGCTTCTGGATTGTTGAGAATATTGGAGAGAGGTGCTTCATTTACCACTATGATCGGGTGTTTCGAAAAATAATGGCGCAACTTTCGTGTTGTCATGAAGACTCCGTATGCTAGTTTTTGATAGTGCGGATATCTTTACTTGGATGGATAGAGGACCTCACTTAGAAAATAGACTGGTCTCTGAATGTCGTGGGGTTTCCCTTCTTCGGGTCGCTCGATGACCAAAACTATGTTGATCACCTGATTAGTAGTAGCAATATATAGAAGTAGGGGTTCTTTTTCTCATGGATACACAACGATGGAAGATGTCAAAAGTGTTTTCTTGAGGTCTTTGAAAACACACTAAGCCTCGTCCGTCCATTCAAATTTATCCGATTTCCTTATAAGGGCATAGAATGGCAGTGCCTTTTCGTCTAGACGGGCGATAAAACGACAGAGTGCCACAACTCGCCCAGCCAGTTGCTGCATGCCCCGAAGAATTTTTGGATTTTTCATTATGAGGATTGCTTGTATTTTTCAGGATTGGCCTCTATTCCCCTTGCCGATACAAGGTATCTGTGGAGTTGCCCCGCAGGGATTCCAAAGGAACACTTTGTCGGGTTGAGCTTGATGCAATATTTGTCGAGGTTCTCGAATGTCTCTCGGAGGTCATTGATCAGGGCCGACCCTTGTTTTTTTGTAACTATGACATCATTGATGTAAATTTGTACATTTTTTTCAATTTGACTTCCCAAGCAGTTTTGCATCATCTGCTGATATGTTGCACCCGCATTTTTGAGTCCAAAGGGCATTGTTGTGTAGCAGAATACACCATAGGGTGTGATAAATGCTATTATATCATGGTATGTCTCCTTCATCTGAATTTGATGGTATCTTGAGTATGCGTCTAGAAAGGAAAGACGTTCACACCCCGTAGTCGCATCGATTATTTGATTGATTCGTGGTAGTGGGAAGTGATTCTTTGGACAGTGTTTGTTTAACACAGTGAAATCAATGCACATATGTAGTTCTTTTGTGTTTTTATTTGGGACACATACTGGGTTTGCGATCCACTCTGCTTTCTTCAATTCTTTGATAAATTTAGCGCCAGTTAGGCAATGGAGCTCCTTTCAAATGGCCTTTCGTTTTGGTTCTGCAAAGCGGCGAAGTGTCTGTTTTACTAATTTTTCCTTCGGATCCAAGTTTAGTGCGTGCTCAACGAGTTCCCTGGTAATTCCCGGCATGTCGGCCAGTAACCATGCGAAAATTTCCAAGTGCACATGGGGGACTCTATGAGCACGCTTTCCTATGCGGGACCAAGATTGGAGGCCACAAAGGTCGTCTTCTTTGGGTCGGTAGGGTGGATCTGTACTTCCTTTATATCTTTTGCGGTATCAAAAGCCTGATCGAGATTGACACGTGCTACTGCTAGAGGTTCTGCATTTGCTGACATTTTTAGTTGCTCAACCTCGGTCGACATCCTGAAGGATTCTGATATTTTGTTGAGTTCTTGATCGCAATTGTTGGAATGTGTAAAACTGCCCTTTACTATTATGACCCCTTTGGAGGCTGACATTTTCATAACCAGGTACGCATAATGTGGTACTGCCATGAATCGTGCGAAGGTTGGGCGACCCAGGATCACATGATACTATGACGGCCAGTCCATGACTTTGAACTCGAGCTTTTTAAGACTCGAGGCCGGTGACTCGGGGGAATGCGGAGTTCTTGCGGGGAGAGATAGAGCCTCCATTGCACTAGGTTAAGGATTTGCCGACAGGGGCAAGAAAAGGATCGGGGATAACATTTTTGCGGAGGCCAAAGAACTTGATCCAGAGCTTGTTGGAGGGCTAGATGGACATACCCCTCTATGCCGGATGCAAAGGAGGAAAGCGAGGTGATGGCATTCGCCGGAAAATGATGCGTTTGGAGTTCATATGCATTGATGAAATCGTGGAAGAAACCGCTGACTGGGAGACCAAAACCGCGTTGGAAGTCAGAGAGGAAGACCGCAAACTCACCTGGATTGGGAGAGGGAGCGATCTCCTAGGCAGCGAGGCGGCAGGTAACTGATACGTCCATTTTGCATCAGTATTGTATATACTATTATTCATTGATATATTTCATATTAAGAGATGATACTTATGTTATTTTATCTATTTTTGCATGGTTGATGAGTTTTGGAGGATGGACCGCTGAAGTCAGGATTCTGATGGAAAAGGCACCGTTTGGAGGCGAAATTCATGAAGATCAGAAAATTCTAGAAAATACATGGAAAATCTTATTTTTCCAGAAGACGAAGGATTCCAGAAGGGTGAGCGGAGATGGGCCACAGGAGGGCCACACCAGCCCCTGGCGTGGGCCAACCTTGGTCACACCACAAGGTGGTGTGGCCACCCTGTCCCATCTCTGGCTCTGCCCTTTGGCGTATATTATCCCCACAAAACCCTAAGACCCGGAGAGCGACCACAGAAAGATTCCACTGCCTCTACATGGCGGAAAACTGCAGAGAGAGAAAGATCTCTCCGGCAGGCAGAAATCTGCCAGGGAAATTCCTTCGCGGAGAGGGGAGATCGTCGCCATCAACACCACCATCAAGCTGGACTTCATCAAGATCATCATCATCATCTCCACCAGCAGCATCACCACCACTTCATACCGCTGTAACAATTAGGTTGAATCTTCCATAGTTCTTAGGGGAAACTTTCCCGGTATTGATTACTTGTTGTAGTTGATGCTATTGAGTGGAACCATTGAATTATTGTTATGTTCAGATTGTTACTTATCATTATTTCATCGCTAATCTTGATCCATATGATGTCTCGTGAGTAGTTCATTTATTTCTTGAGGACATGGGAGAAGTCATGTTGTTAGTAGTGGAAATGTGTTGAGAAAGATTTAATAGTTTGTTATTTAAGTTGTGGTGTTATTCTTCTAGTGGTGTCATGTGAATGTCGACTACATGACAATTCACCTTTATGGGCCTAGGGGAATGCATTGTGTATTTGGCTACTAATCGTAGGGGTTGCCGGAGTGACAGAAACTTGAACCCCGTTAGGAAACCTTTCCACAAGGGAGTATAGGATCTTAGAGTTTAAAGCTGTGGTTAGGTTTCTATCTTAATTACTTTCTTGTACTTGCGGATGCTTGCAAGGGGTATAATCACAAGTATGTATTAGTCCTAGGAAGGTCGGTACATTAGCACAGGTTCACCCACACAACACTTATCAAACTAAAGAAGATTAATCAACTATATGAAACGAAAGAACTTGACAATATTCCCATGTGTCCTCGAGAACGTTTGGTCATCTTAAGTAATACAACCGTCTTGTCCTTTTCTAAAGAAAGGATTGGGCCACTTGCTGCAATTATTATTATTGTCTTTTACTTACTCGCACTTTATTTATCTGCATTATCAAAAACCCCTAAAAATCCGTTTGTTAAGTATTTACAGAGAATTCCTGCTCCAAGCCACTCATCAACACCTTCTGCTTCTCGTTTGGTTCGACACTCTTACTTATCAAAAATACTGCGATACACCCCCTATACTTGTGGGTCATCAGTAACCCCTTCAGGGATCCGGCGGGTCGGATAGAGCCAGTCAAGATCATCTTGACAGACCCAGGAGCCGTCCCAGCTGCCGCGTTCATGCGCTTCGCTTTCCTCCTCCTCCTCCCCGACAATGGCGATTTCTTCTTTTGTCATCTCCAAGTCACTATCCTCACAAAACCAATCTGGGATGGGGGACAGTGGCCTAGACTGGTGAGGCCCCATAGCGGAGAGGTTGAGCGGGAGCGGCAACACAACTACAACAGAAAAGCAACAAGGCGTAGCGGTGGCGGCACCACGAGGAGCAGAGGCAGCAGCGACGGCGGCGCTATTGTGGGAAAGAAGGAAGAAGAAGAATAGACGCGAGTGGGAAGTGGGGGAAGGGAAACCAAGGGGCGCCCCCTTCCCTATTTAACCACACCCCTAATAAGGGGGAAGTGGGATCCCTCGATGTGTCCATGTATTTGACGGGTCAGCCAATCAGAGGCAGGCCACACGAAGGGCCACAGGGAGTAGCAGATCCCATGACGCGACGTGGTGATATAGTTAACGAGGAGGCAGCCACGATCTGACGTTTGCAGATGTTATCCCTGACAGTGAACACAGTAACCGGCACAGTAACTGGCGCAGGCTCTTAAAATGAGGCAAAGCAATGATTACCCTCCACGTAGGATGTGGGAAAGCGTACGAGAGAAGGAAGGATGACTCGGATAAATAGAAAGTAACCCCGCTAGCGAGTAATATCTCGGAATAAGACAAGGGAATGTCAAGTCATGACAGCCGAGTTATAGGATAACTCGGTCAAGAGAGCATGAAATTTGGTGAGTTGAACCTATTGTGGCCTTATCAGCTGAAGTTGCTAAGGTACGGCAAGGTCAAAGCGTAAGCTGACCGAGTCGCCTCAAGGCAGGCCGACTTACGAAGTGACCCGGCCCGAAGGATATTCGCCTGACCCAGTCCCCGCCGACATACAATGTATGTCGGCTGGCCTTTTGTAACTTGTTTGCAGGTATCCTCGTGGCCGAGTTAGCCAGGCGCTAGCCGGATTATCACTTGGCTTACAAGAGAAGGAAGGAATCTCGCTGGTCAAAAGGTGGTCTGTGTCCACTATAGCGTTAGCGAAGCGGACAGAGAGAATGACCAGCGGGAGGTGGCCGACAAGGGTGACGTAGCCAATGTCGGCTGACGCAACCAGTGTTGGATAATGCCACACCGCAGAGGGGCTGAGAGAGGCTTACACCTAGAGTCTAGACCAGCCTGTTAAAGTGTAAAAGAGGCATCTTACTTTTCTGAGGAGCATATTTGGGAAATATACCTCCATGTATGCCCTAAGTTGTAACCTAGTCCCCTATATAAGGAGGGGTAGGAACTCCATAGAGAGGGTCGGCCATTTTTACTAAGGGAGAACCCTAGAGTATAGCTGTGGGTAGTAAGAGAACTAGTCTCATTCCCACGAACAGCTCGAGGTGCCCTTATCGGCTCACTAGATTAAAATGAGAAAAAAGAAGATACAATCTTCTAATCTGCATATTTAACAAATCCTTTTTATCAAGTTGTGTGCCTCGGCAAAGCGCTGCCTAATCTGATTTTGGTTGAAAGGATCAATTAAATTTGCCTTATCCTAATTTTCCATGCACCAAATTCCGTCATCCTCAAATATGGCAATATACCAATGCGGTAATCAGATCAGCACAAAGCTATGCAAGGTGATCTACGACTGAGGTATATGGAATTATGTATGTGGGATAGCTTTACTCTTCTAGACATATGTATACCATACAACATGAACCGAAAATTATGGGCTACATATTTCAAGAATTGTATATGTTCAGTAAAAAATATTATCGGTTACACTTACATATACTCCAATTTTTCTTTTGTTTCTCTAACTTCGACTAACAAAAAATAGTTAATTTGGTAAAATAAAAATATGAACTCAAATAATATCACTAGATGCCGAATGTGATTTTATTTAAAAATGTAATAATGCATTATAACATATTAATATGAAAATTAATAGCGAAATCCCTACCAGAAATCTTATTCTTAGATATGGATTGTTCTCCTTAATACGAGTATGTGTATGAATAGGGTCATTCTAAATCAATTTTGCATATATGATCCACATGTTTTAAACAATGTACAAATTGGGTGCAATTTTACATACGCAACTTTTTAGTTTGACAAAAATACAAATATCAGCACCGAATAGTATCTTCATAATCTCAGAAGCTTACATGCTTCTATAACATGTTCACATGAAAGTTTGATCTAATTTGCACGTATAAAATAACGTATTTTATACGCTTGGAAAGGTTGTATGGCAAATGTCTGATATATATCGAGGTTTGCCACATACACTATTGGAAATGTTAAAACTATGATCCTTTGGATTGACATATGGATGGAAAATACTCAAACTTAAGTACCCATATCTTCACTCGTTTCCCAAAAATGAGAATATCAACATGGAGAAGTATCTAGATGCATCAACAAATATTCTCTTTGAGCTTTTCCATCTGCCAGTTTTGATTATTGCACATAGTGATCTCTAAGATCTCCAGAATAATATCAATTCCATTCATGGAAAATCTTATGGGCTAATGCTCAATTCAGCACTAAAAATGTATCACATCTATGATTAGATATCATCCTACTCCAAAACACATTTGGATATTTGGAAAACATGTAACTTAACGAAGAACAAAATATTTACACGGCTCATGCTTCACAAGAGGCTAAACACTAAGGACTTGATTATGCAAAAGAATTTCTTCGTGGAATTCCAAGACTGTATATGATGTGATGCATGAGAACTCCATGTATTCTTCTAGTGCAGCTTCAGTCAGAGTTTTCTGGTGGGTGTTGCAATGGAGTGGAATACTGAGATGGACATATAGAGCATGACTCTTGATGCAAAGGAAATATAGTCCTATGATTTGCTTATGGAGATACTCATTGTAAGACATTTGATCATATTGGACCAAAGGAAAAACTATAAATTCAATGAATAAATTCCAGCGGTTCCTAGATGCATTGTATCTTTTAAGAATTATTTTTCTTAATAAGGGTGTGGATTTGCTGCCAAGGAGGATAGCTGTCCCCCATCCAACATTGTACGATGTGTGCTGAGATCTATACTGCCAGCTTGCTGTCAGTTTATTGTTTACCAGCGGTGCCATAGTAATCAGTGATTAGTGAACACATTAAGTGATGTGACATGTCAGAAGCCCACATGGATCCAAAATAGACGCTGGCCACTATTTGGGGCAGGCACGAAACACAGTGTACTTTGTATTGACGTGTGCAGATTTTTTTCGTCCATGCTACTTGGTGGTAGGCATGCTGTTTTTTGTGTCAGAGCCAAATAGTATCATTCTTACTTTTATCCGCATGTGTAGCTAGCATAGCGTATATCGCATTGTGCAATGCAACACATAGCGCATGTCTCCGGAGACGGTGTCTTGGCTCATGGGTGCAAATAAACCTATTACGAAAAATACATAAAAAATAAAATTTAAAATGTTAAAAAAAATTGAGCAAAAATTTTGCACGTACATTTAAACATTCTATGTTGATACACAACTTTTTTAGAAAAAATGAACATTTTATGTGGCTTGTGTAAAAAAAGATAAAAAAAAATCCATGAATGTCCGTTTTATGTGACATGAATAGTCATATTGCTGCACCGAATTTTTTCTTTTTTACGTGGAACACAAAAAATATATTTTTTCCAAAAACTTGTGTACGAACATAGTTTGTGCATGCCGTACATTTATAATTTTTGTGCAGACGTAGGGTGTTTAACAAATATCGCTAGTTTCACTTGTGCCTATTATAATCTCATATATGTGCACCCTATGCTTCAGTCTCCATCTGTATCACTACCATATTCGTCGTGTTTTGTCATGCGACACAGTTCACTACGACTAGGTACCTGAAGCAATGTCACCCTGTACGTTGAACCAGCGTGCGAATTACACATGAGTCGTCATATTTTCTTGCTTTCTGCTATTGGGCAAAGCCATCTAGATTTTCTCGGACTACAGCTAACAAACTTGAGATATTTGTGCCACGCATGACCTTGTTTATAGTACTCATGTGTGCACATGTGGCTTAACGCGCCCTCGCAGACAGAATAACAAACAAACAAAATGGTTGCTTGGACTATTATGCCATGCATAAAGTCTATCCGTGCTTGGAACTCAATACTGTTGTATTCTGACATAGTCTCGCTAGTCTGCATCTCGTAAGCTTATTTTGCACGTATCTAGTGTAACAGACGACATGCGCATGTGGGGGTGGGGGTGGGGGCAGTATCCCCTTGGCAGGAGACTATTAGTTTTCTTAATAATACATAGGGATAAACCTACCTAGCTTGAGAGAGGGAATGCAATTGTGGTTATAGACTTTATGAACTCATGGAGTATGATCAATCATTCTTTGTAAATCCATTTAAAGAATATAAAATGACACAATAGAGGCCTTCCCTACTGTTTTTCGTAAAAGAAGGTGAGATAAAGCCATAGAATGTTATTGGATTAATAACGTCGAATTTTGTGGTCACTATTTATTTAGCATGCAAAACCTTTAGTCAATCGACAAGTATCTCCATAAAAAATTGTTTCTTATAGAAACACGACTACACTGACACATTCACACGGATATGTACATGGAACACTACTGAATGCTAGAGTTCAAAGTGTCGAGATTAACGAAGTCACAACTTGTGCCTCTAGACATGATTGATAATCTATTTTTATGCGATTAACAAGGCATCATGTCTGAGGTTTGATCCTTGGTGGTCTGGAGGTGCAACTGCCCTCCTAGCAATCGAACACCGTGTTGGTTCTTTCATGATAGTATGCACTAAAAACATCACATTTGGTTGTAGCCCATGGTTTAAGAAATGTAACAATAACACGTTCTCTTGGGAGGTTAAAATCTTAAAGATGTTTCCCATGCAAATATGTGGAAAACTATTTTTCTTTTGATCACTATGCATTTGAAAGGATTAAAGTTGGCTCATAGTTCTATGCTTGAGTAAGAGGTAGCTTCATGCGCACTTATGATAGTCTATGGTGAGTGGAATCATAGAACCACTAGATTGGAGAGCAGGGATAGCACACGGAGAGAGGGGGAGGTGAGGAGACGAAGAGTGAAGAAATAGGTAAATTATTAATCTTTTCCTTTTTATATAGAGGTATTCATGAAAGTTGGCTTTCCAAATAATCTAAAATTATAAATAGAACGAAATATATAAAAATAAGTTTAGGTTATTTTTATTCTATTTGTTTATTATTCTTATTTTAATCAAAATATTTGTATACAAAATAGTCCACTAATTGGAAGTTGGTGTGTGCATTCATATTATGAACGCACCATATTTTTGAAGATTGTCATGCATTTTAAATGGTAGAGCTAATAAGAGGAAGAAAAAAATCTACACAAAGCAATATAATTCTCATTAGTTAGTTGGATTACCTTTCAACAAATGATACATTATGTTTTATTAACTAAGATCATGAAAAACATTATTTTTCTGTTCTCTTAGAAAATTATTTCTCTCTAAAACAAACTTTACAAATTAAAGATGTACCTAAAACATAAGTTTTCTCAAAAACCACTTAGATGATGCCCTCGCAAATTGTTATGATGCCATCTTTCTAGTTATTCATTAATAATAATTGTTATTAATATCACAAAATTAATCCTTGTTTCAAATATATTCTCAAAATTTTGATTTTATTGGAGTTGCAAGACAATTTCACTAGGATTTTATTTTTTATATAAAATAATTAACTAATTAAATTCGCACATGATATGACTCCTATATAGTTCAATTCAGATTCATGAAATGTATTACAAATTTGCATCATGGTTCCATGTGTGTATATTTGTGGCTTCATCTAATACAAAATAGATTTCAAAAAGGATCCCTAAACACATGATGAAACTCTATGAAACATGCGTGACATAAAAATAATAATGGAATGTGACCTGAACGTTTAGAAACAAGTCAAATATGGTAAATTAGTTTCATTATATTTTCTGAATTGAAAATTTTGAAACAAGTCCAAGAATGATCTTGTTTAGGAAGATTTAGTGTCTAGGAACTCGAATATCAAATCAGATAAACAATCTGAAACTTTGGTTCAAAACATAAGTACAAGAGTGACTACAAAAGGATGGGTGTGTAGAAAGCATAATTGCACTTTTCAATGCAAGCATGTCATAAATTCACGATGTAGCTGGGTAGAGGGGTGCAAAGATAAGGTACTTGGTTGTGCTTTTGCAGGTCGAAGATACACCTCTAAACTTGCCTAAGGTAATACATATAATACACCGTATAACATGCATCATGAAGCATGAACGTGTTAAACATGACCAGCAGCTACCGGCATAGTTAGAAAATTGTGTTCCTCGTTATTTGCCTGTTGTATTATCTACATCGAGTTTTAATCTGAATATTTTTTCGCTATGGTAGCATTTGTGCGTAAATGGTTTTTAGAGCACCATTTTTCCTTTGGGGGCACACAAATACCATTTTGTTTTAAAAAAGGCACAACCACATAATATACAGGGAACTTTGATGTGTCTAATTTTTCTCAGATTTGTTTTTGGATATGGTTGACAATTTAGAACCAATTTACTATTTGACTTGAAAGGAAGCACATGCCCTCGAGATACCCCTCTCTCGGCGTACATGTGTATTTTTAGTTAAATTACAGCTCTGTGTGTGAACTTAACAAGCTTGTTTAAGAACATTGTAATTTGTGTTACTTTCTAATGCACGTATAATTTTCATAAACTTATGTTATGTTTCTTCTACAATACAACAAAAGTTGCTTTCACATCAGCTACTACTAGTAGTGTAAAAGTAGTAAGTTGTTGCCATCATAAACGGACGTGTAGAAAACGATCTTTTCCCCTAAAAAACAGAAAATAGACGTGGTAGTGGATTGTGAACATAAATTTCTATTCTCTACGCAAGCTTTTCTCAAAACAAGATGGTCCGACAACCATAAATATATGACTACTGCTATCACATGGTGATGGAGCTCGCACATATTGCGATTGAGCATGAAAGCAAATGTGACAGCGGAAATGCAAAATGCCTCCCAAGCACACATACCCAAATTGCAAATAAACTAGTTGCAAATAAGACACTTCGTATTTTGGTTCTCTTTATTTAGACTCAAGCATGGAGTTTGTTTAAACAAAGCCAAATCTTTTGCCAAAAATGGAAAAAACTAGAAATGTGAGGGTCACATGTATTGGTATCTTCTTCCCTTTTAAAAATAAATTCTGGTTTATATTGGATAAAGGAACAACTTTACAACCGGGTCATGGTATATCCAAACCCACAAACGCTTAAAAACCTCTAAACATAGAGGAAAATGCACACACAAACTTCCTATCAAAACCGTAGCCAAACTTGTCGTTATTGTGCCACCATAACTCTTTCTTGGGATGGACACCACAAAAAAAATTATCCATTGAAATACGTACAAAGACCTGTAGAGAATAATGTGAACTGTCACAGTAGTAGATCACCTCGTATGATGGATATTGCCAATCCACTTAGGATATAGGCGGGGGCACCGCCTTGATCTAGGGAAGCAGTCATGCTGGCATCGTCAAACTAGATCGACGATCTTGCTCCCAATGGCCCAAGTATGCAGGTTAACTGACGCTTTGCCGTGTAACATGTAGTGCACGGCAAAGCCCAAAATAAATACGGCAAAGGCTTTGTCGTGTACCACTACATGGCCAAGGCTGCACGACCACTAGTAGAAAAACTAGCTTTCGTTCGGAGCGGTCCAGACCTTTTTTCTCGGTTTAACCATGAACCGGGACTAATGTTCGTATTTGTCCCGGTTCGAGCGGCCCGAGCGTCACATGGCAGCCGGGGGGCATACATCCCGGTTCGTAAGGGACTATTCGTCCCGGTTGGTATTATGAACCAGGACTAAAGGTCGTGCGCCAGACACGTGGCCCACCGCACACCTTTAGTCCTGATTCGTAATACGAACCGGGACAAATAATCTGCCTTATAAATACGTCACCCCAGCCAGCCTCTTTTCTCCGATTTTTCTTGGTGGAAAGTGTGAGGTGTGTGCTAATTTTTTTTCCTATGCACATTAGGTGTTCGATGAAATGTCTGAGAGAATGATGCCGCTTGATTTCCCACAAAACAAAAATGATATGAGGTGCTCGAGCCATACTTAAGTTTTCTCCTCTTTCTTTTCCCCCACGATCGAGGTGAGTAAACTTATCCGTTCATTTGTCATTGGTACAATGCATGTGGCGATGTAAAGTGGTCATTTCACTATTCATGGTGTCCTGTAATAATGGTAAACTTAATTATATGATATAGATGAACCGACGGGGATGGATGTACGGTGACCGACGTGAATTCGTGTACATTCAAGGCATGGATAAATTTATCGATGTGGCTAAGGCAAACAAAGAGAATGGTTTTATGTGTTATCCATGTGTTCAATGTCGGAACATCAAGGAGTACTCTTCCTCGAAAATCATTCGCGGCCACCTGGTTCAGAGAGGTTTCATGCCCAGCTATAATTGCTAGACCAATCATGGAGAAAGAATGATTATGATGGAAGACGATGAAGAAGAAGAGGATGATGACAACTATTGTTCTATGTTCCCTAAATACGGTGATACTGCAATGGAAGACAATGAAGAAGGAGGTGAAGAACGGGCATCAGATGAGCCCGCTGGTGATCTTGGTCGGGTCATTTCTGATGCAAAGCGAGACTATAAAACAAAAAAGAAGTTGAAGTTGGAGGGTATGTTAGAGGATCACAAAAAATTGTTGTACCCAAATTGCGAAAATGGCAGCACAAATCTCGGTACCACACTGGAATTGCTGAAATGGAAGGCAGAGACTGGTTTATCTGACAAGAGATTTGAGAAGTTACTGAAAATAATGAAGCCGAAGCTTCCAAAGGATAACGAATTGCCTGAGAGTTTGTACAAAGCAAAGAAGACTCTCTGCCCTCTAGGATTAGATGTGTAGAAGATACATGCATGCATTAATGACTGCATCCTCTACCGCAGTGAGGAGTACGAGAATTTAGATAAATATCCGGTATGCACTCCACCGCGGTATAAGATTAGACGAGATGATCCTGGTGATGTTGATGGCGATGACGAGCCCCACAGGAAGATGGTTTCTGCTAAGGTTATGTTTTATGCTCCTATAATACTAAGGTTGAAACGTCTGTTCAGAAATAAAGAACATGTCAGGTTGTTGCGATGGCACAATGAAGACCATAAGAAAGACGGGAAGTTGAGACACCCCACTGATGGGTCGCAGTGGAGAAAAATCGAGAGAGAGTTTCCAGACTTTGCAGGTGACGCAAACTTATGGTTTGGTCTAAGTACAGATGGCATGAATCCTTTTGGGGAGCAGAGCTGCAGTCATAGCACCTGGCTTATGCCTCTATGTATCTACAACCTTCCTCCTTGGTTGTGCATGAGCGTAAGTTTATTATGATGTCAGTGCTCATCCAAGGCCCGGAGCAACCCGGCAACGATATTGATGTGTACATAAGGCTATTAGTTGAAGAACTCTTACAGTTGTGGGCAAAACCAAATGTATGTGTGTGGGATGAGGACAAACAGGAGCCATTTGACCTATGAGCGCTGCTTTTCATAACCATCAATGATTGGCCTGCTCTTAGTAACCTTTCATGACAGACAGACAAGGGATACAAGGCATGCACACACTATTTAGATGATACTGAAGCTATATATTCGCATAAATGTAAGAATGTTGTGTACCTAGGGAATCATCGATTTCTTCTGACCAATCATCAAGTAAGTAAGAAAGGCAAGCATTTTAAAGGTGAGGCAGATCACTGGAAGAAGCCTGACCTCCCTACTAGTGATGATGTATTTGGTATGGTCAAGGACATAGAAGTAATCTTTGGAAAGAGTCCTGGCAGTCAATCTGTTCCGAACGACATTGCTACCGGACACGCACCCATGTGGAAGAAGAAATCTATATTTTGGGAGCTATCCTATTGGAAAGTCCTACGTGTCCACTCTTCAATTGACGTGATGCACATGACAAAGAATCTTTACGTAAACCTGCTAGGCTTCCTGGACGTGTATGGGAAGACAAAAGATACACTAGAAGCACGGGAGGACCAACAATGTATGAGATACCCATAGAACATGCATCCACAAAACAAGACGGATAAAGAGCGTCACTTAAGTCCTGCCAGCTATGCTCTTACGAAAGCAGAGAAGGAAATCTTTTTTGAAGTCCTTTACAGTATCAAGGTGCCATCTGACTTCTCGTCTAATATAAAGGGGATAATAAATATGGCAGAGAAAAATTTCAAAACCTAAAGTCTCATGACTGTCACATGATTATGACGCATTTGCTTCTGATTGCATTGAGGCGGCTTCTATCAAAAAATGTTCGAGTACCCATTGTGAAGCTATGTGCATTCCTCAATACAATATCTCAGAAGGTGATCAATCAAGATATTCTGACAAGGTTACAGAAGGATGTGATCCAATGTCTTCTTAGTTTTGAGTTTGTGTTCCCACCATCCTTCTTCAATATTATGACGCATCTTGTGGTTCATCTAGTCGAAGAGATTTCCATTCTCGGACCTGTATTTCTACACAATATGTTCCCCTTTGAGAGGTTCATGGGAGTGTTAAAGAAATATGTTTATAACCGTGCTAGGCCATAAGGAAGCATCTCCAAGGGCTATGGAACAGAGGAGGTCATTGAGTTTTGTGTTGACTTTATTCCTCACCTTAAGCTGATTGGTGTTCCTGAATCGCGGCATGAGGGGAGACTGAGTGGAAACGGCACGCTAGGAAAGAAATCAATGATATGTAGGGATAGACAATCTTTCACTCAAGCACACTACAAGGTTCTACAAAATTCCACCTTGGCAGCTCCGTATATCGAGGAACACAAGAATAATGTACGATCCAACAACCCGGGAAAGCCTGACTCCTGGATTAGAGACGAACACATGAAGACTTTCGGCAGTTGGTTGAGAACACATCTCATGAATGACACCACTGTTGGAGATCAGCTCTACTTATTGGCCGGGTCACCATCTTCTACTATATTGAATTTCCACGGGTATGAGATAAATGTGAATACATTTTACACGATCGCCCAAGATAAGAAGAGCACCAACCAAAACAGTGGTGTCCGCTTTGATGCAACCGACGCGAATGGGCAAAAGGACACATATTATGGTTACATAGAGGAGATATGGGAAGTTGACTATGGAGTTTCTTTTAAGGTCCCTTTGTTTCGGTGCAAATGGATCAACCTGAATGGAGAAGGGGTAAAGGTAGACCAGTTGTACAGAATGACAACTGTGGATCTCAACAATCTTGGTTACAGAGACGAACCATTCGTCCTAGCCAATGATGTGGCTCAGGTTTTCTATGTGAAGGACATGTTCTCCATACCAAAAAAAAGGAAACGAATACATCACACGATGAACCAAAGCATCACATAGTTCTTTCAGGGAAAAGAAACATCGTGGGAGTCGAGGACAAGACAGACATGTCAGAACATTATAATAAGTTTGATGAAATTCCACCCTTTATAATGAAAACTGACCCAAGGATACCGTTAAGTAAATAAGATGCTCCATGGTTACGGCCGAAGCGATCATAAGCAAGGGACATACGCCAAGATGGGTTCATGGCCTCATATTGTGTACCTCTAGTACAAATCTTTCCGGCCTCAATTTGTGTACCTGTAGTTTGAAACGGGTAAACTTTGAAATGGGCATACGAAATTCAAAAACGGTCGAACAATGTAAATCCTCCGCGTGGTGTCATATTATGTGACATAGTTGCAAGGAAGAATACCAAACTCGGTATATTGATTATGTCTCAAAAAAACCTTCACATAGAAAAGCCATTTTCTATTTTCCAAGTGCCAAAATCGGGTTGTTTTGTGAAGCAACACCAAACATTAAATAAAAAATACTACCACCCCATTTTTCAAAAATACTAGACCACCTTACATGAATAATGTCCCAGTCGAGGATTTTAAAACCTTTCCGTCCATCCTTGGAGAAAAAGACAAATGTCTGCCGAATCGGTAGGAAGTGGGTTCGGTTTGAACTACAGGTACATGATCTAATACTCATAATTTTTTGAAAAATCATTTTTAGACTCATAATGTGATGTTTCTTCAGAGATCCAATGGAAGTTTTAACGAGGCTCATCCACTATCTTCATGCCCACCGTTTTAACCATAGTTGGAAACGGGTAAACTAATTTCACATATTAGGGAGTGCATCTATGGCCAACTTGTTGGATATGATGGAGGACTGGGCTCCACCGGCATCTCACTCAAGTTGTCCATAGTGTTTTCCCTGCTCTCGCACACCATCTTGCAATTTATAACTTCTCTAACTAGATCAATACACCGAGAGCTAACTAATTTCACATATTAGGGAATACATCTATGGCCAGCTTGTTGGAGATGCTGGAGGACTGGGCTCCATCGGCATCTCCCTCAAGCTGGCAGTAGTGGTGTTCCTGCTCTCGCACACCATCATGTTTGCAGTTGATAACTTCACATGTATGCCTATTTATAGATTAAACAGCACACCATAGTGTCGACACTCTTGTCGAGGTGTTTTAGTCTTGGTTGGAGCCACTAACCGGGACTAAAGATATTTTCAGCCATTTCCCACCTCTTCCTGCTATGTTTTCCCGCCCTTTCCCTCTAACCGGGCCTTTTAGACCTAGTTGGAGCCACTAACCGGGACTGAAGATATTTTCAGCCATTTCCCACCGCTTCCCGCTATGTTTTCCGCCTTTTCCTCTAACCGGGCCTTTTATTCTCAGTTGGAGCCACTAACCGGGACTAAAAATATTTCTCGCCATTTCCCACCACTTCCCACCATGTTTTCCCGCTCTTTCCCTCTATATCTAGACTGACCACGCCATGGATATCCACATATCCACACCTTCCTCTTTCAGAACAATGGACACCACATACTGGGCCATTCTGACACTCGAGGAGACCGAGGCGCTGTGCGCCTCCAGCTACCCATGCCTATCGGGCTTCCAGCTGCCCACTGACTGGATGCTGAGCGTTGGAGGAGTTCCTTTCCCTCATGTGCCTCAAGGTTCCGCCCGCCAGGCGGCTACCACGAACCACTTCTACCTAGAGCTCACGCCGGAGCAGCGAATGGATCCCAATTGGGATCCCGAAAACTACGACACCTGCAATGCCTTCTTTACTAACCGGCGGGAAAGGGAGCTCGCCCGGTACGAGGGTGACGGCCCGTCCCTGGTGAACCACAATGCAGCCGGTCGTCACCTGTGGTGGGCAAACCGAACTATCGCCGGTGTGATGCGCTACATCGCCGAGGGAGATCATCCTCGCCTGCGGTACCCGCACTTGCACCTGCTGCAAAGCCACAAGAAGGGTGGCGGTGGTGAAGGCCGCGGGCGCAGTGACGTCGTAATTCGGGAGCCCCCTCCCCCGCGCGTCGTGAATCCGAGAGAGGAGTGGAAGGTGCCCCCAGAATATGCCATGGTTGACGGTCCCCGGTTCCCCCGTGCACAAGCCGAGGAAGCGCTGAGGATCCTCGGAATATGCCATAGCAACGACGACGAAGATGCTTCGGAAGATGACCCTGAAGCTGTGTACTATAGGGCTAGACATGATTATGACTAATCCATTGGCTAGGACGAATGGTTTGTCTGTGTACCCAATATTGTCGAGAGATCCACTATTTTTATTCTGTAATGCATTTTTATTTAAAAATGGTAAAATAGTTAATAGTTTGAACAATTATTTTAGAAAACAGAAAATGATTCTGGATTAGTTATTCAAATTCAAACACTTTTCATGTTGAAAGTTTTTTCAAATTCAAATTTAAACTATTTCAGAAATTTTAAATTTAAACCATTTCAAATTTAATTTTGAATAGTTAGAATAATTATTTTATAAGACAGAAAGTTTTTCCAAATTTAAACCATTTCAAATTTAAACACCTAAATAAGAAATAAGGTGGGAACATCTAAAAAGTTTGAAAAACTTTTGAAAAAAAGACTTTTAGATCATACGTCCCGGTTGGTGGCTCCAACCGGGACGTATGCTCTGGTCTTTCGTCCCTGTTCGTGCCACCAACCGGGACTAAAGGTCCTCCCATTTATAACCACGCGTCGTTCCTTCTCCTTCCCCTATCTCGCATTCGGCTAAGTCCCGTCGTCGCCGCCCCGAGGATCCCCACGATGCTGGCAGGCTGTCAGCGCGTGCCACCGCCGGACCATCGCTGTTGTCTCCCGCGCGTCGTCCGCGCCGTCGTCCGCAGCCGCCGTCGATCACCGCCACGTCATCCAGCCGCCCGGTGCCGCCGCCACACCGGACCGCCCCGCCTGGCCACGCCACGCCGGTAGATTGCCGCCGCCGTCGTCGCCCGACCGCCACTACCACCACCAGGTGCACCCGCGCCGCCGATCCCGGCCCCTCTCGCTCTCGGTTCTTCTGTTTAGCTAGCTATATTAGTTAGTTTAACTATATTACCTATATTAGTTAGTTTAATTATATATGTAATACCAGCCACAGTGTAGGCAAAAAGCGATTCAAATCGTGCTATGAATCAATTCGATACACTGCGCTGCATTTACTCAAGCGGTTCCAAGAAAAAAGCGGTACCAAAACTTGGTTCGCTTATATCCTGACACAAGCAATAAAGGGGAGAGAGTCACGTCTAGATGGGAAGAATATAGGCCAGAAAAAAAAATATTACAGCAACTGGGTCCCACGCTACAATACGAACCGATTCAATACAGTGCAGCAAAACGGGATCGGTTTGATCTTTTTCATGTGTCGCACCACCAGTGTAGCTGGTCTAAGCGGTAATACTCTTGGCTATTTTAATACAATGTTATGTGCAATGATTGATCCATATGCCACTACCGCGATAATACCCTATTTTAAGAAAGCCGCATAACATGACCGATAATCAGTTCTCGATATGCCCACAATGGTTGGATGGAAGAACTGAGGTCTTGCTTGTGGTTCGCATTTGGAAACAATACTTTGCAGAACCATTGTGTTGTCGGGATGTTTGTCAAAGGAGGTGGTTTACGTTGAAGATCTTTGATTCATGCCGATGCTCTCTAGGAAAATGTACAGCTGGTTGTCATTCTTTCCTTTTTTAACTAATTGGTTGTGTGCATACTTTAATTTCTTATTAGTTGATCTTATGTATAAAAAAGTAGTGTACATGGTTATGTGCATACTGGAATTTGTAACACTCGGTGAATAAAAATCCCTAATCCGAGCGCGGGGGAGTAATGTCTTTAGGTGCGGGAATACGCGTCATATAGGGACGATGAACGGGTGCAGCAACGTGTGTCATATAGGGACGATAGACGGGTGCGGCAACACGCGCCATATATTAGGGTTTCTTCGAATTACGGTTTATATCACTCGGACCCCGTTTTAAATTTTCAACCATGTATTAGGGTTACATTTAAGGTGATCTTGTTGTCAAACCACGGCACTCTAACCCCTCAAATCTCGCCTACCTAACCTTCTCGCTTGGCCGCTTCGACTCATCCACTTTTCCCCTTCTACAGAAACTATGGAACCAAGAGACGAAGAAAAGGAAATGGTGTTGCAGGATATGATCAACGAGGGAGGACATATCGATAACGATGTCACCTCGTTGTATCTAAACAACTCCGGTGAGGGAGATATGGATTTCGACCGAAGAGACGACTCCGATGAGGGATAAGCCGACGACTCCAGTGAGGGAGAAGCCGATGGCTCGGGTCGAACATTAAATAATACAAACTCCGGCGAGGTGCACATATATATATTAATTAATTAAGCCTCCACTATCTATATACATATATTAACACTCTTTTCTTCTTTTAGCCTCCGGATCGAGCAAATCTGCAAAGAATAAACAAGGCCCAGCAAGAAACTTGGGAGATTGAAAGGTACCGGATCGAAGACGTCGCTCTAGAAGGAAAACCGATGGCTCCAATTGATGCTGCAAATAAATTTGTGAGGCAATGCAGATTTATTGTTAGGGACAACATCCCGATCACCGTCCAGGAATGGAATAAGCCAAAGGAGAGGGGAGTTCAATATGTCTCCGACTTAGTCACAGATATGCTTTGGAAAAAGCTCATGGTTAATTTCACCCTACCGACGCTAGAGGTGGATCCAGATGAGGTGGATCCAAATGAGGAGATTCCAAGTGAGGAGGAACTAAAGAAACTCGTGGAGCAAAAAGTCAAGGAGTGGGCTCTTAAGAAGATGGCCCAGCAATTCAACAACTGGAAGAAAATATTGCACCTTGACTATGTCATGCAAGAGAAGACCCCGAAATTCACTAGAGCGTATGAGAAGCTCAAAAACTACTGGGCTGAATTTGTGGCGTACAAGACAACAGAGCCAGGTAAGAAAAGGTCTGAAACGAATAAGAAGAATGGTGCTAAAAAGCAGTATCACCATACTACGGGGCAAGGTGGCTACAAGGCTAGCATCCCTAAGTGGGAGAAACTCGAGGCCGACCTTCTTGCTAAGGGGGTCACTCCAGAGCCCTATAATTGGATCGAACGGGTCAGGAATTTGTTTTATGGGCATGGGGCATGTTGGACTTGGAAGGGAAGTGCATATATAGCATAAGACATAAAGAAACCCCCATACCCATCGAAGACATTAGAAATGCAGTAAAGGTTGTTGAAGAGGGGGCGTTCATTCCCGATAGAGAGAATGACGAGCTCACACACACTCGCCCTTGGGAACAAGGAACACGAGGGACAAACACGAGGCACATAAGGCTCCAAACCATGGAAACTTGGGTTTCCCGTTGATAGGAAGAAATATCCCGATAGAAGCCGTCAGAGGAGAAAGGAAAGGGAGGAAATTGAAGTTATGAAGCAGGCAGACCGGATGCACAACATCGAAGAACAATTAAAGCGGTAGCAGGATCAACTTGATGCACTTAGCCAGCAAGGTACCGCCGGCCCATCTCAGCAGCACATGGTAGACGAAGTTGCCTTTGATGCAACCGGCCCATCCACTAATCGAAAAAGCAGCATGGCTTCCACGGAGCTCCCGAGTGATGATGTTGATGATGCACCGGTGATGGCTCCTCTTCGCTACCCAATGGATGATATCACAGAGATGACACATCGTGATCTACATGTGAAAGTTGTGAACATAACCATGAAGGTGGCGGTCGGCTATGCCTTGCCATTAGTTGGACCGACCAACTTACCATTATTATCCGGTTCCATAGGGATACGTTATTGCTGGGGTGGATGAAGTTATGAACAGATTCGTGCATCTCAAGCTTGACTACCCTGCAGGTGAAGGGGATGCGACTGAACTGGAAGAAGCAAAAAACATCACCATTCTATGGCAAAAGGAACATATCGTGCTTCCAAATCGGATGCGAAGGCCATCGACTCCTCAAAACACTCCATCTTCGTCGCAACCTCACCCGTCTCTAGCGCATCAGTCATCTTTGCTGTCGCCTCGTCAGGCACCGTCTCCACCACAACATACCCTTTCTCCGGTGCAGCCGTCTCTGCCACAAGAGGCCCTTTCTCTAGTGAAGCCGTCTTCGCCCCCGTGTCAGCCGTCTAAGCCCACTAAGGCTCAGGGCCAAAAGAAGAAGAGTAACCGATCACCGAAAGATCGACTAGAGCCCCTCCCAAATGTACCAAAGGTTCCTCCCATGAGACCTTATGACTATACTGAAGAGGAGAATACGGTGATCGCAAAGGCAGAAAAGCAACAGTGGTTTGATAACCTCAAGCGGCCAAAAAACCAAGAGTTCTGATGACCCACAAGTATAGGGGGTGTATCATAGTATTTTTGATAAATAAGAGTGTTGAACCTAATGAGGAGAAGAAGGTGTTGACAAGTGGTTTGGATCAGGAATTCTCTGTAAATACTTAGCAAACAGATTTTTAGGGTTTTTTGATAATGCATATAAATAAACTGTGAGTAAATAAAAGACAATAATAATAACTGCAGTAAGTGGCTCAATCCTTTCTTTAGCAAAGCACAAGCCGGTTGTATTACTTAAGATAACCAAACGTTCTCGGGGACACATGGGAATATTGTCAAGTGCTTTCGCTTCATATAGTTGATTAATCTTCTCTGGTTGGATAAGTGTTGTGTGGGTGAACCTATGCTAATGTACTGACCATCCTAGGACTAATACATACCTATGAATATACCCCTTGCAAGCATCCGCAACTACAAGAAAGTAATTAAGATAAAAACCTAACCACATCCTTAAACTTTGAGATCCTACACTCCCTTATGCAAAGGTTTCCTAACGGGGGTTCATGTTTCTGTCACTCCGGCAACCCCATGGTTAGTAGCCAAATACACAATGCATTCCCCTAGGCCCATGAAGGTGAAGTATCATGTAGTCGATGTTCACATGACACCACTAGAAGAACAACACCACAACTTAAATATCAAACCATTAAATATTTCTCAACACAATTCCACTACTAACAACATGTATTCTCCCATGTCCTCAAGAACTAAACGAACTACTCATGAGACATCATATGGATCAAGATCAGAGATGAAATAATGATAAGTAACAATCTGAACGTGAACAATAATTCAATGGTTCCACTCAATAGCATCAACTACAACAAGTAATCAACACCGAGAAAGTTTCCCCTAAGAACTATGCAAGATTCAACCCAATTGTTACATCGGTACGGAGTGGTGGTGATGGTGCTGGTGGAGATGATGATGATCCCGATAAAGTCTAGCTTGATGATGGTGTTGATGATGACGATCTCCCCTCTCTAAGAACCTACACTCCCTTGTGCAAAGGTTTCCTAACGGGGGTTCAGGTTTCTGTCACTCCGGCAACCCCTATGATTAGTAGCCAAATACACAATGCATTCCCCTAGGCCCATAAAGGTGAAGTATCATGTAGTCAATGTTCACATGACACCACTAGAAGAATAACATCACAACTTAAATAACAAACTATTGAATCTTTCTCAACACAATTCCACTACTAACAACATGACTTCTCCCATGTCCTCATGAACAAAGCGAACTACTCACAAGACATCATATGGATCATGATCAGATATGGAATAATGATGTATAACAATCTGAACATAAACAATAATTCAATGGTTCCACTCAATAGCATCAACTACAACAAGTAATCAACACCGGGAAAGTTTCCCCTAAGAACTATGCAAGATTTAACCCAATTGTTACAGCGGTACGGAGTAGTGGTGATGGTGCTGGTGGAGATGATGGTGGAGATGATGATGATGATCCCGATGAAGTCTAGCTTGATGACGGTGTTGATGGCAACGATCTCCCCTCTCCGGGAAGGAATTTCCCTGGCAGATTTCTGCCTATCGGAGACCTCTTTATCTCTCTATAGTTTCCGCCCTACAGAGGCGGCAAAATCTTTTTGTGGTCGCTCCCTCGAGTCTTAGGGTTTCGAGGGGAATATATACGCGGAAGGGCGATACTAGAGGTGGGGCAGGGTGGCCACACCACCTGGTGGCGTGGCCAGGGGGACCCGCGCCAGGGGGTGGTGTGGTCCCCCTGTGGCCCATTTCCACTCCTCCTTCGTCTTCTGGAAAAATAGGAATTTTCGTATATTTTCTAGGATTTTCTGATCTTCATGAATTTTGCATCTGGACAGTGTTTTTTTCCATCAGAATCCTGACTCTAGTGGTTCATCCTCCAAAAATCATCAATTATGCAAAAATAGATGAAATAACATAAGTATCATCTCTTAATATGAAATATATCAATGAATAATAGTAAATTATGGTATAAAATAGTGGTGCAAAATGGACGTATCAACTCCCCCCAAGCTTAGACCTCGCTTGTCCCCAAGCGAAAACTGAGCTCAATAACCATGACCACTGGTTTATGGAGTGAAGTGTTGATAAAGAGAATACGGACAAGAAGCATCACATTCATCAATACACAAATCATAATAGAAAACAACTCACTATTATATAACTTAACTTGCAATGAGTAAGGGAAACACAATAAAGATACACAAAGTAAATCATAATTGGTAATGGCAAACTTTGTTCTTGATCAGAGAACGGTTAACAAATTGCAGGAGTCAAATTTAATGGGGTTTTCAATGATAGCTTTCAAAGTAATATTCACTCAGATAATAGTAGTGTGCAAAACAAGGAACATAAGAAACATGATTGAATAAATCATCATATGGATGATTGAATCACAACAACTCAAATGCTTGCTTGAGATAGAAAGGAATAGGTTTACTGACTCAACTAAAAAGTAAAAGATAGGCCCTTCGCAAAGGAAAGCAGGGATTTCAAGTTTCATAAAGAGCCTCCAAAAATTATGGTACTTACTAGCTTTGAGCTCTCATTGCCCCTATCATAAGCATCTTGAAGTGATTAAGGTTAATGTGAGGGAAAATATGAGTTATATGCTTGACAAATTATAAGTTAAAAGTCTCGTGCCCCTTGAGTACGAGTACCAGACCTCATGCTACTCAACTTTGGTCTCCTATAAGTTCTTGTCATTGTAAGTGTATGTGTATCATAGAGAACCGCCAACGGGGTACCCCTTGCCCCACGACACATGAGCTATCCCATATCAAAATGATAAGGCAACAGACAGTGAGCATCTCAGCGATCCTTTTATTTGCTATTTGCACAGGTTTTTATTGAGGATGCTTCATAGAATGCCACTATGGTTATGCTGCAAGTTTCTACCATGATTAGGCATGGCTTAGGCTAGCCGCCCAGGCGTTTCTCTAACACATATACAAACTCCATGAGCTTACAAGATCCCCTTTTATTTCACACCACTGGCATCCATAAACAAAAGAGCATGATATCAACTAAATAATAAGTGCAATGTCAAAAGCGGACCCCATGATAACATGGTTTTGCTAACTCCCAACTTATAATTTGCAAGCATACAAGCTTCATAAGATAGTCACAATGGTTCAAATTTATTGAGTACAAGAAAATAACGTGTGCCGTCAAGTTTGTGAGAGATTTAATCACTAGTTTTCACATAACAAGTTTAATTTGGAAGATAGATAAAAATCGAGAATTTACTTGGAGTAGCAATAATGCTAATAGGTAGATATGGTGGACACAAATTGTATAGGTTTTGGTTCAAGGATTGGATGCACGATAAGCATACCCTATCAGTACAGGTTTTTGGCTAGCAAGGCTAGGTAGCAAGCATAAGAGTTGAAGGAAACAAACAAACATACAAGTGATAGAAACAATCATGCAATCTTCCTTGGAAACATAAAAGATCTTAACTAGAGAATACTAAGCTTATGAGCCAATCAAGAAAGAAAGATAATGAAATTATATTTCTAAAAGTACTTTTCTCTTTTCCATTCAATCCTCAAATAGTGTTGCTACCGACTAGAGCTAGGTTTTCCAAAACCAACTAAATTTACTTAATGATCCCAAAGTGATACCAATACTAACAACAAGATCAATCATATAATAGAAATTGCAACCTAAATAAGATGTGCAAAAAGTAAATGATAAAACTTCTCATTAATATTCCATAACGGCAACTCACACCAAGGGATACATAGATGACTAACTAGAGGAGAGATACTTCCACAATGCAGACCATCCTATATGATAACTTCTCTATTCATGATATGACTCTACTAAAAAGGTAAAAAGATGAAAGATAATGATATGATACCATGGCACTCCCCCAAGCTTGGAACAAACCAAGGGGATGCCAAAACCTGATGATGAATTACTCCTTTGGTGGTGGTGTTCTCTCGATAAGATTTTCAATCAATTTCTTCAAATCCTCAATCTCGAAGGTGAAAGTACGAATCAACTCCGAATTGTGCTCAATGTGATTCATTATCATGTCGGACTGTGAATCCCAGCCCTTGTGATTCTTTCCCCACTCTTCCTCTTTAAAGTGTTCTTTTCCTGCATGGTTGGAACGAGGCATGTCCCAATTGGATGGTAATTTTTCCTTTGGCATCTTTTGGAATTGCTGCTCATGTATAAGGGTATGGAAGGGATTCTTGGTGCGTGGAGGAGGTGACCGTGAAGCCAAGCAAAGGCGCGGAACCATCCCTCAAGTGGACATCTGTGCAGTCCTTTTGAGCTTGACAGGACGTGCCACCACTCCAATGCTTGCAATGGTGGTGCTGGTGCACGGATGCTGGTATTCCTTCACTTCCTCTTCAACTTCACCCTTGATTTCCTCCTCTTGCTTGGGGTCTTGGAGATCATCTTCCACGGGCTTCTTGCCCTTATCGTTGGTGGAGAACATCGTGCTTCTAAACTTGAGAATAGTTCCTGACAAAAATAGATCGAAACAAAAACACGACGAGAACACGATATATGGACCTCAGGGGATCCAGGGGATTATATATTACAAAGTTTAACAATAAAAGGAAGGTACTGGGAGAAAACGGGTCGGAGACGGGCTCCGGGGTGGCCACACCCCCTGGTGGCGTGGCCAGGTAGGCCCGCGCCACGGGGTGGTGTGAGACCCCCCGGGCTCCGTTCCCGTCCCTTTTTCGACTCATTATTTTCCATGTTAGATAAAAACTACAAAAATATAAATTGAAAAGTTTTTCGTGGACCTTTTCTTACCAGAACTATTACCTATTCAAAAACGGACTCTGCAGGTTTCTGAATTTGGTCTTTGATAAATTATACCGGAGTCACCACTTGAATAATATCAATTTCTTCATTGTAAGAATTTTCAAAAATATAGTGCTTGAGTCTTTTGACCATTGTCCATCTCATTACGTCATTCTCTCCTACCACTTGAAAATTTCTTTCATACAAAACTTCACACAATCTTCATTAATAACATTAGTGCATGCAAGATAATAAACCTTTAGGTTCAATTTCAACTGAAATCCATCAAAACATAAGCTACTGAAGCAACTCATTTTGAAAGCCCAAAAAGAATTCAAAAAGGAAATCGATTTAAGAGGCAAATGCAAAAATGGCACAAATCTGTCAAAACAGACCAGCAATTAAATATCAATTTTTTCAAAAATCTTTGGTTGCTCAAATCAAAAAGTGCGGAACTAACAAAAGTTAAATAATAACCTGGGGCATGCACACAAACAATTACAGATCAATACGACGTTCTGAGATTTTTCACGATTTTTTATGGTGAAGCACAAAAATCTATTTTAGGACAACAACTTCTCCAAATCTTACTTCTCTTTCATTAGAGGCTGATCTTGATACAAAAACCAAACAAAAAGGATAAGGAGAGGTTATTACAGAAGCAATAACTTCGAGGACTCAAATAAACAAAAATAAACTGAAAGCAAAAATATAATGGGTTGTCTCCCAAAAAGCTCTTTCTTTATAGTCATTAAGATAGGCATGATAAATTCCAATGATGCTCACATAAGAATATGAATTGAAGTAGAAGAGAGCATCAATGAGCAAATATACACATATTTAATTCTAACCCACTTCCTATGCAAGGGATTTTTGTAAGGAAATAAATTATTGAAACCAGAGGCTACTAGCATAGGAAGGGAAAATAAGTGCAACATAAAGACTTTCAGCATAAAGCAAGGAAACTTAATATTATTGAGATGCATAGAAACATTTTCCCCTCTCTCATAATAACCTTCAGTATCATGAATAAATTTAACGATATAACTATCATATGAACCATAGTAGCAATGATCACTTATTCTGACAGAAAACACAGGGACACTAGCCTTCCTAGTTCGACTAAGATGTGAAACAATATTAGAAGTATCCTTACAAAGGATAATGTGTCCATCTTCTACATTTTTAGAGAAAAAGTCTTTCATATTTGCTACTGCAGGTTCAACATCTATTTGTTCATCAGGTTCTATAGCTTTCTTTGTACTTTTGTTAACCATACTAGTTATCATAGAATGCTCCTTTACCTTAATAGGGAAAGGTATTTTCTCGATGTAAGGTTCAGGTAAAATATGATCAACAATATAAACTTCAGTATTTCTAGCAGGAACACAATTAACAATATATTTATATGGCTCATGATACTTGTTCCATTTCTTTTTAGGAATTTCAATATAAGAGGCAAAGGCCTTAAGACAATTTGCAATGCTTTGAGAATCAAGACCAAAAGCAACACTAATATTATGAAATTTATCAGTTCCCATAAAAGATTTAATGCATTCATAATCATAATTTATACTTGACTTTATTCTTTTATCATTCTCCCATGCTTCAACATTGTCTTGAATACGGTCTAAAAGATCCCATTTAGCTTCTTCTTTCATACGTGTAAATGATCCAGCACAAGAAGCATCCAATAGATCCTTATCATGAAGAGAAAGCCTTGCATAAAAGTTATTGATAATAATATTATTAGGTAGCTCATGAATAGGACATTTGAGCATTAGTGACTTCAATCTCCCCCGAGCTTGGGCAGTACTCTCTCCATCACAAGGCCAAAAGTTATATATTTGATTCTGATCTTTATGAATCTCACTAGAAGGATAAAATTTGGAATAAAAGATAGGTACAATTTCCTCCCATTCAAGAGATTGGCCATTCTTTAGCATCTTATACCATTCCTCAGCTCTTCCTTTCAGTGATAATGAGAATAACTTCTTCTTAACTTGATCTGTAGTAATACCTGCACACTTGAACAACCCACATAATTCGTGTATAAAGAGCAACTGATCACCGGGATGGACAGTTCCATCCCCAACATAGTAGTTATCCATAACACGATCAATAATTCTTATGGGTATTTTAAAAACATCATTCTCAGCAGGTGGTGGCTTATCTACTACCTTAGCAGTGGTAGTAGCATTACCAAATAAGAAACTCAGTGAATTATCCATAACGAAAATAAAGCAACTAACAGTAGTAAACAATACTCACAGTAGAAGTTTCCTTTACCAGTTCCACTCTCCAATAGCGCTTCACTCCCCGGCAACGACGCCAGAAAATAGTCTTGATGACCCACAAGTATAGGGGGTGTATCGCAGTATTTTCGATAAGTAAGAGTGTCGAACCCAATGAGGAGCAGAAGGTGCTGGCTAGTGGTATGGATCAGAAATTCTTAGCAAATGGATTTTTAGGGGTTTTTGATAAAGCAAGTAAATAAAGTACGAGTAAACAAAAGATAGTAGGAATAAATGCAGCAAGTGGCCCAATCCTTTATGCAGCAAAGGACAAGCCGGTTGTATTACTTAAGATGACCAAACATTCTCGAGGACAATGATTTGCAGAGATGATACAGAGATTAACTTTTTATTAACATGATCAGTTATAATACCTACACACTTAAACAATCCGCATAATTCATGTATAAAAAGCAAATGATCACCGGGATGGACAGTTCCATCTCCAAAATAGTAGTTATCCATAACACGATCAACAATTTTTGTAGGTATTTTAAAAGGATCAATTTCAGCAGGTGGTGGTTCATCTACTACCTTAGCAGTGGTAGTAGCATTCTGAAATAAGAAACTAAGTGAATTATCCATATTGAGAGTAAAGTAACAAATAGAAATAAACAATACTCATAGTAGAAATTTCCTTTACCAGTTCTACTCTTCAAAAGCGCTTCACTCCCCAGCAACGACGCTAGAAAATAGTCTTGATGACCCACAAATATAGGGGGTGTATCATAGTATTTTTGATAAATAAGAGTGTCGAACCCAACAAGGAGCAGAAGGTGTTGACAAGTCGTTTGGATCAGGAATTCTGTAAATACTTAGCAAACGGATTTTTAGGGGTTTTTGATAATGCAGGTAAATAAAGTGCAAATAAATAAAAGATAATAATAATTGCAGCAAGTGGCCCAATCCTTTCTTTAGCAAAGGACAATCCGGTTGTATTACTTAAGATAACCAAACGTTCTCGAGGACACATGGGAATATTGTCAAGTTCTTTCGCTTCATATAGTTGATTAATCTTTTCTAGTTGGCTAAGTGTTGTGTGGGTGAACCTATGCTAATGTACTGACCTTCCTAGGACTAATACATACTTGTGATTATACCCCTTGCAAGCATCCACAACTACAAGAAACTAATTAAGATAAAAACCTAACCAAAGCCTTAAACTTTGAGATCCTACACTCTCTTATGCAAAGGTTTCCTAACGGGGGTTCAGGTTTCTGTCACTCCGGCAACCCTGCGATTAGTAGCCAAATACACAATGCATTCTCCTAGGCCCATAAAGGTGAAGTATCATGTAGTCAAAATTCACATGATACCACTAGAAGAATAACACCATAACTTAAATATCAAACCATTAAATCTTTCTCAACACAATTCCACTACTAACAACATGACTTCTTCCATGTTCTCAAGAACTAAATGAACTACTCACGAGACATCATATGGATCAAGATCAGAGATTAAATAATGATAACTAACAATCTAAACATGAACAATAATTCAATGGTTCCACTCAATAGCATCAACTACAACAAGTAATCAACACCGGGAAAGTTTCCCCTAAGAACTATGCAAGATTCAACCCAGTTGTTATAGCGGTACGGAGTGGTGGTGATGGTGCTAGTGGAGATGATGATGATGATCCCGATAAAGTCTAGCTTGATGATGGTGTTGATGGCGACGATCTCCCCTCTCCGGGAAGGAATTTCCCGGGCAGATTTCTGCCTGCCGGAGAGCTCTTTCTCTCTCTGTAGTTTCTGCCCTGTAGAGGCGGCGAAATATTTCTGTGGTCATGCCCTCGAGTCTTAGGGTTTCGAGGGTAATATATATGCGGAAGGGCGATGCTGGAGGTGGGCCAGGGTGGACACACCACCTGGTGGCACGGCCACGGGGGACCCACGCTAGGGGGTGGTGTGGGCCCCCTGTGGCCCATCTCCACTCCTCCTTCTGGCCTCCTTCATCTTCTAGAAAATAGTAATTTCCGTATATTTTTTAGGATTTTCTGATCTTCGAGAATTTTGCATCTGGATAGTGCTTTTTTCCATCAGAAGCCTAACTTCGGTGGTTCATCCTCCAAAAATCATCAACCATGCAAAAATAGATGAAATAACATAAGTATCATCTCTTAATATGAAATATATCAATGAATAACAGTAAATTATGATATAAAATAGTGATGCAAAATGGACGTATCAAGTTCCGCAGCACCAAATAGGAAAAAGCCAAAGGCCAGAAAATGTTGAAGATCCTTCATCAACCCAAGCCAAAGCTGTCATCAGACTATGACCGCTCTATTCTCAAGTCACATCAGTCAATGGTGCGGTCAAAGAGCAGTAGTGCAAGCAGGAATTAAGTTTCCTAGCTCGGTTTACAGAAAAACCAATCGTGCCCCCTGCTCAACGTGATTTCCGATACAAGGGTGGAGTCGAGCAAAGGTGCGGACGAGCAGTATGATCCAGAAATTGTTGCACTGTATGGAGATGCGGCTTCTTCTCATGGTTTGACTATTGCTGAGTACGTAGACCAGTTAGAGTTCCCCGTGGTTTAGGAAGCATACAAATACCAGTATGGAAAACCTCTCGTCAGACCCGAGGACGTCAAATATCTACCAAAAAATGCGAAGATTGCATAATTGGTACTTGAAAGCCACAAAGGAAGGGGCAAACTAGATAGTGCTGGGAGTTCGAAAAGAGCATTACGGGTATGGAGATGCCCATATACTGATTTAATTTTCTGAACTACATCAGTTCTACAATCAAGACGCCCTCGACAAATCGATCGTCAGTGCCTATTGTCTATAAGTATTATTTCTGTAATTAAGTCTCTAGTTAGCTCACCTCGTTTATCGCATGTATAATCATACTCACTATATTATGCAAATTGAAGATTCTTGAATGTAAAACAGGACATATCTATGACATTGGGTTCATTGACCCATATTGGGTTCATGAACTTACTGTGAAACTTAATCCCAAGAAAACAGAGGATAAAATTGTAATGGCGTTAAGGTTTCAAGAAACCAAAAGGGAAATACTGTTACCTTATAACTTCGAGTGAGTGTTATTGTCTTGTACACATTCTATTTTGCTTACTCGATGTTAAGTGTATAATTGATGAGTTATGCATGCGTAGATTCCATTTTATTCTACAAATCATTCAACCTGACAAAGGAGTAGTACAAGTCATGAACTCGAAACGTAAACCCCTTTAGAAGTGGGCGAACATGTAGTAAATGCTCCAGCGGTAATTTCAGTCATTATGACACTATATTGACAACTTTTGTTCATTTACTGATATCAAGTAATTAATAACTCCTATTATTCATTTGTCGGGCAATGCTTGAAAACGATTCACTAACAAGGCTAAGGGTGCCTGGAAAGATGAGCTTACATATAAACCACCAAATGTAAGTACTACTAGCTAGATCCGTGCATCTCTTTGATTCTAGTTTCGATGCCATTATCATGCTTAATTATTATTATTTTGATTAGATTTTGTTCTCGTAAAGTGTCTGAGGCAGGCATACAGAAATACTTTATATGGATACTATGTTTGCGAGTTCATTCGTCAGACGACCTGTGAGAAGGGCCGAAAACAACTTCGAGTATGCAAACAATATTCATAATTTTGTTTTATTACCATCAATTGTGTTTAGTTTCATTCATTATGTTGACTCCTTTTTTAAATTAGATCGAACGGTTGCGGGAACATATTCTACCAAAGGATCGTGTACAAGCAATCCAAGAGGAAATTGCCAGATTCTTAGATGCAGAGGTCCTAGATCCAAAAGGAAAATACTATCGGAAGATGATGATAATGTAATAGGGATCGTAAAAGACTTTATATTGTATATATGAATGAATGTAATATATTCTATACTTGTTGTGTAATATAATCGGTAGATGTTGTGTAATATAATGGTTCCTTCATTGCTCAGTACAAAACACAAGAAAAAGGAAATAGATAAAGGGGGAATAAAATAAATGAAAATATATAAAATGAATTCTCTGCCGCGCGGCACAAAAAGTGCCAAAAATCCTGCCGCGACAGAGACACATAAATGAAAATATAAAAAATAATTATCTACCGCGGCACAAAAAGTGTCCAAAATATTGTCGCGGTAGAGACCCATATATCCTGGTTCGTAATACGAACTGGGACGAATTCCCCTCCCCTTGCAACAGCCAGCGGCCACGTGGACTGCCCTTTTGTCCCGGTTCGTAGCCCAACCGGGTCTAAAGGGTTGGGGCTTTAGTCCCGATTTCCCCGTCCCGGTTGGGCAACCGGGACTAAAGCCCCTTACGAATCATGACAAAATGCCCTGTTTCCACCAGTGGGCAAAGATTGGGCCGACCAAGTAGTCTTTGCACACAAGTCTTATGTCCTATGTCGGGAGTGATTCTACGATGTGAAATTCTACTGGTCACTAGAACGAGAGTACAAACCTAGAAGAGTGAGCGATGGAGCGGGTTGTCGATGTGTCCCCCCGTAGGAGGTGTCTGCATGTTCTCGTCCTAAGATGATTGTATCCCGAACTCCACATTGTTGGATCCACCCGAGGCATGTAGCTACATGATGGAAAATTGTGAGCCTTAGTCAATATGCACTACACATGTGGTATTTTGATAATACATAAGACAACTTACCCATGTGTTTATGTCAAAAGGAGGTGGATCAACCATAGGAAGAGTGGAGCCACTCGGTAGAACAGTATGCAAATCAAGCATGTATGGGTAAGGTGTATGGAATTAGGAATCGTCTTAGGTCCTATGAGAAAGAACTTACCGATAAATGGGTCTCGTAGGTTGTCATCTTCTGTGTAATCCACACCATCATCTGATTCTGCTGCATCATCTACTGTTGCTGCTGAGCAATGAGGGCCTGGGCATGCTCCCTCTGTTTCCTCTCGTTCCCCAAGTCCTCCTACGTTGTGTCATTGGAAGGTCATGGATGTTGCAAATGGAAAACATGGAATGAAGTGTGGATGACCAAAGAAGAAGTTAATACCCGCATCTTGTCGATGGCTCTAGACGATGTCGTCTAGCGGGCATAAAAAAGTTTCACGATAGTTAAGAATCTTCATGCCCACCGTTCGAGAAAGTTTGACGATAGTTTGAAACGTCCATAAAAAATTCAAAAACGATTCAAACAATGCGAAAATTTCGCGTGGTGTCATATTATGTGACATAATTGGAAGAAAAAATATCAAACTTGGTATATTGATTATGTCTTAAAAAAACCTTCACAAAATGACCTATCTCATTCGAGGTTTCCTGGCTTTCAGGTTAAACGACCAATGTTATGGTTAGAATCGTGACATAGTTTGTGATAATGTGCCCATATTGTGCATGCATGTGCATATTAGATGGCAAACAATGTTGCAGGAGGAAGTTTTCCTTTTCGTGGCACGGAAAAGCTATTTTCTATTTTTTGAGTGCTAAAATCGGGGCGTTTTGTGAAGCAACACCAAATGGTGAATACAAAAATGGTACCACCCCATTTTTCAAAAATACTAGACCACCTTACATGAACAATATCCCAACCAGGGATTCGAAAACCTTTCCGTCCATCCATGGTGAAAAAGAAAAATGTCTGTCGAATCGGTAGGAAGGGGGGCCTGGAGACTATGGTTTCGATGGGAGACGGACACTGGAGCACCGAAATCCCACCAAAACTTGCATGTAGACATGCCATGTGTACACAAGTGTGGTAGATGATCCATAGATGCAATGGCTAGCTCTCGGGTGTAACCGTCTTCACGCGTATGTTATAACACTTAGAGAAGTGATGGATGTGTCGCTGGGAAACTCCCGCGACGGGTCTAACGGGGGGCAACTGGTGGAACATTGGGTCCAACCTTGTTTTTCTATGTAGATATGGCCTAAACATGCCTAAACAAACAAAAAAATTACATTGGTGGAACCTCGTACGGAGATAGCTAGGGGTAGATCCCCCGGGCCCACCGACTAGGTTTTCGATGGGAGACGGTCGCCAGAGCGCCGAAATCCCACCAAAACACATAATTATAGTGTTATAACCAAACCACATAATAAAAGTGTCCATAGATGCAATACGGGTGATATTTGAGATAAAATATGTGCTAAAAGTAAATGAAAGACAAAAGGGGGATGGGAAAAAACAGGGCTTTGCGGTGCGTGGTGCACGTCAAAGACTCCTTTGCCGTGTAGGGTACTGTCGTGCGTCCCTTCTTTGTCGTGTATGTTGTATGGTGTTGCCATGCGTCCCTTCTTTGTCGTGTATCGTGCTATGGTGTTGCACGGCAAAGAGGTCTTTGCCTTGCATTGTCGCACGGCAAAGCCCCAGTGCACGGCAGCGCCAAATTTCCCCGTAGTGATTTGAGCAGCGCCACGATGACACCAAAACTTTAGAAAAATTCTTACTACTCTCTCTGTTTCAGAATATAAGATGTTTTAGAAGCTAATGTTTCTAGACTTTTTTAGAGTGAACCTACACGCTAAGAAAAAGTCTAAATACATTTTAAAACATCTTATATTTTGAAACGGAGGGAGTACTTTTTAAGAACCCTAGCGGTGGCCGAAGGTGAAGGGAAGCAGAGTTTTGATTTTGAGATGGGCGCTAGGGTTCTTAAAAAGTCTCAGAGATTAGTTTGAGTTCAGTTTGTACACGTAGCTTCTTTATTTGAACAAATCAAGATTGCTAAAAATACAATCCTGGCACGCTTGAGGGTCACACTTTTCTTAGTTTTGTCAACAACCAAGAAAAGCAAGGGACGCCATGCTTGACTTCGACCAGTGTGTGAGATTGACACCTGATTGCGTGGCATAGCATGAACCAACCAGGAACGTTCTCTCCCACGGATCACCTGCTAGCATAAATCAGATTCAGAGGTCGCAACGCAACGGTTTGCTAGCGTCCGTTCGTCGATAGCACAACCACCGATCCGATCGATCCATCACACAAGAATTCAAGATATGAAAGGCGACACGGCACCGCACGTCGTCGAGGATGTGCCGGGCGTCCTCCAGCTGCTCAGCGACGGCTCCGTCGTCCGCGGCGATGAAGCCGTGCTCTGGCCAAAGGAGCCGTTGCCGGACGTCCACGGCGTGCAGTGGAAGGACGTCCTGTACCACGCGGCGCACGCCCTAAGCGTCCGCGTGTACAGGCCGGAGTCGTCGTCGGTGACCGGCAGCAGCAAGCTCCCGGTGCTCGTGTTCTTCCACGGCGGCGGCTACTGCATGGGTTCCTATACGCAGCCACACTCCCACACGTACTGCCTCCGCGTCGCCTCCGAGCTCCCAGCCATCGTGCTGTCCGTCCAATACCGCCTGGCCCCGGAGCACCGCCTCCCCGCGGCCATAGAGGACGGCGTGGATTTCCTCTCCTGGCTGCGGGGCCAGGCCGAGCACGGTGCGGGCGGCGCCGCTGACCCGTGGCTCGCGGAGTCGGTTGACTTCGGCCGGACGTTCATCTCCGGCTCCTCGGCTGGCGCTAACCTCGCCCACCACGTCACCGTCCATGCCGCCTCGACGCAGACGCAGCTCGCGGTCCACCCGGTGCGCATAGCCGGGTACGTCCTCATATCCGCGTTCTTCGGTGGTGCAGATCGCACGGCGGCGGAGGCCGACCCCCCGGCAGACGTGACCCTGACGGTCGAGGGATCGGACATGCTGTGGCGCTTGTCGCTGCCGGTGGGGGCGAGCAGGGACCACCCGGTGGCCAACCCGTTTGGCCCCGAGAGCCCCAGCCTCGCGCCCGTGGACCTCCCACCGGTGCTCGTGGTGGCGCCGGAGAGCGACGTCCTCCGGGACCACGTGCTGGGGTACGCTGCGAGGCTGAGGGAGATGGGAAAAGCCGTCGAGCTCGCCCAGTTCCCAGGAGAGCGGCATGGCTTCTCCGGCCTCCAGCCGTTCGGCGCGGCGGCCAACGAGCTGATCCGAATCCTCAGGCGGTTCGTCTACGGTGGCTTTGCGCGCACAACTGCACTCTGATGTCTTCTGATAGCATCTCTGGTCCTTTGGAATTTACTTTTAATTCCATCAACTCAACCTAACAAAACTACTACTCCCCTCTGATCCGAATTAGCAATATCGATATATAAACTTGATTAGTTATGTACTTGTGTACTTGCGTTCAAAATCAAGACCCTGATCCGAACAAAACATCCTTAGAGCATCTCCACTCGGGGTCCTCAAAGGCCCTGGCCTACGAGGGCTGCCGGCGCCAAAAAACACGCCTAGCCGCGGCCCTCATTTTAGAATTTCCGCCGGTGTGGCCTAATTATTAACCCGGCGGTCCCAGGCGAAAGCCTATCTACAAGGAGGCAAGCGGAGGCGCCGGAGGGGAATAAAATATTGCCCTGTCAAGCCACGCGTCCTTCGGCGGCCACGCGGCGGCCGGAAGTGGCTGCCACCGCGTTCCCGCCAGTTCCTTCCCGCAAGTTCCACCGCTTCCTGCCAGTTCCTTCCCGTCAGATCCACCGCTTCCCGCCTCAACTTCCCGCCATTTCCGGCTACATAGGCCACGGCCGCCATTGCCATAGCTCAGATCTAGACGCAATGTCATCCTCCAACTTTCCCACACTAACATACGCCGAGGCGGAGGCGCTGTGCGCCTCCCTCTACCCTTGTTCGCCGGGGTAAGGGTGCCCTCCGGGCTGGAGGTTGAGCGCCGGTGGCGTGCCGGTCTCGCCCGTCCCTCAAGGTGTTGCCCGCCGGTTGGCCATCACCAACCACTACTACGGCGAGCTCACGCCGGAGCAGCGGTTGGACACCAACTGGGACCCCGACAACGCCGCCACCTGGAGCGCCTTGTTCGCGAACCGTCGCGAGCGGCTGCTCGCCATGTACGATGGGGACGGTCCGCCGCCCGTCAACAACAACGAGGAGGGCCGCAGGCTGTGGTGGGGCGCCCGGACTCTTGCCGGCGTGATGGCCTACATAATGGCGAGCGACTATCCCTGCCTCTGGTACCCGCACTTCCAGCGGAAAAAGGGCGCGTGTGGTGTTCTAGGATCCTTTTGCCCCGCGCGCGATGCTACGTCTCGATCGGATGTTGGAGGCTCGGCCGGAGCCTTAGCCGGAGTGGGTGGTCCCTCCAGAATACGCCGTGGCGGCGCGCCAGCAGAGGCGTCCCGGCGACCCAGAAGAATTTCCGAGCCAGCGTGCGGCCATTCGCGCGTCGCTCGAACCGACGCCGCCGGGGGACATCTGGTGGCGGAAGGAGGAGGAAGCCTATCGTGCGTGCGGCAGAGGCGACGACGAAGGCTGCAGCCATTGCGGGCACCGGTCCCCAAAGCGATGATCGCTCTTCAGCGATCGTTCAATGTGGTGCGATCGTGGCCGGCCAACGCCGCCGAGGCTGGAGCGCGCGCCGACCGACGACGAAGACGACGGCTCCTACGATGACCACGAGGACGAGTACTAGAAGGCTAGGCACGATTATGACTAGTTTTCTATTTTTATTATGTAATAAAATTAGGTTTTCCCTATTTAAATATTATTTTATTAAAATATGTGTATACTTTGGGGGCACGGCTAGGAAGTCGGCGCCTCCCATTTCCGATTTCGCGCTTATGACCTCTTATACGGGCCAAAAACGGGCCCCGCCAGAGCTCTTATGGGGATTACGAGTGGATGCTCTTAGTAATTTCATATGCGCAGCGTGAAAAGAGCTGCATGTCCCACATCCTTTCTCTTCCACATTTAAGTAATACTCCTTTCACACATTCTCTCTCCTTTCACACATAACTCTGAAACTTAAAACTTGGATAACTTTTGAATAAACACTCCAATTTATGAACCGTTTGAATATTTAGGTTCCTCGTGAAGAGAGATTCAAAATTAGACTAATAATGAATATATTTTAAGAATATTTAAAATGGCCTTGTAAAACTTATTGATACTTTTAAAGCGTTTATGAAACATGGTGAAATATATTTGAACAACATGCGCAAAGTAAAATAGTAGAACGTAACAATAATGAATTATGTTGTATATTTAGTATTCTACTGAGTGTCGATGAGCTTCAACAATTTCATATATACACAGGTTTGTACATAATGATAGGTTTTATCTTTTTTCACTGTGATTCGTCAAGGTTTACTGTGGATTTTGTTTTTTCAAACTTGGTTGATCATAGTTCAAAAATAATTGGTAATTTCCTTAAAGTTCAAAACAGACATATATTCATGAAAAATAAGATAAAGAACGTCCAAAATTGAGATTTAAATTCAAAGGGAAACACATAATAGGTTTTTATCTACTTTAATGCCAATATGCTACAGACATGTGTCTCATACTGGCACACAAGAATTTGCCGCGAAAGTTTATTTTGCATGCATACATGGAGTTTCACTAAATTTCATAGAGTTTCATCATGCTTCAATTTTTAAAACTTGTCAAAACATATTAAAAAATGTTCCTGTTTCAAAGTCCTCGCCTTTTGGAACACAAATATGCAATTAGAACATAAATCAAACATTTGGTTCAAAAGATAAAATATAAACGAACTTGGAAATCTTATGAAAAAAGCATGGGTGGATGAGAGGAGAGAGGATGCTTGTCCTAGCAAAGAAGTGGTCACGAGATATGCTTGATGTGACATAAATAGAGAGGAGAGCATATAATGAGATGGCTCGATCGTATCTCAATCACAAAGTCGTGTGGTGCATGCATGTTCCTCACGGCTCCATCAGAATTCCAATCTAACGACTCCAAACCAGTTGTAACGGCTCCATCAGAATTCCAATCCATACGGAAATCTATCTCATTTATATCATAGCACTGGCAGCCATGTCTAAATGACCTCTTCAGGAGGTTCCCTCTTGCAGCGAGCATTCTTCTTCGGCATGAATACATCCGTCAGGACAGTGTTGGACTTGAGGGAAGCAGCGAGTATCGCCAGGGCCTACATCCCAACACTCAGTGAAATTCATCCAGCACCGACCTAATTTAAATTCAAAAAAACTCGAACGAAACCAAAGAACACCACCCTACCTCTTCCTTGCCGATATTGACGGTCTTCTCCTGCAGCCCGCTGATGTCCTTGACGCCGCACTGCGCGAGCAGGGTGAGGCCGGACACCACGTTGGACGCTGGAGTCACCGGCGTTGTGGACTGTCATAGACTTGTCCATCGGACCTTTGCAGACGAGGCAGGCCATGCCACTGGTAGCCGAGAGGCATCCCCAATAGGAACTAGTACATGTGAGTCTATGGTTGCTATCTCCGGTGTTGTAAAGAAAACCTAGGTCAAATAATGTAAAATTTGATCAGATTCATAGAAAAAACACGAGTAATACAACATTTAATATCATTAGATACATCAACAAATATATTTTCATACCATATTTATAAAGAAACTTATAGGTATTTCTTTAGAAATGGACAGAGTATGACCTTTACATGTGAAGAACCTGTTGTTGTTGTTGTTGTTGTTTCCATTGCTCAGGTGTGAGCCCAGCAGCTGTTGCAGTCGGGAGAGCATGGCAGGGGCCACGGCCGGGCTCAGGCGCCCCTCCTTGCTCTTGTAGTTCGCGTCCAGCTTCTCCATATTCCCCAGCACATTGCCGATGCTGCTAGCCGTGCGCTCCTTTGTCAGAAGGTTGGCGACGGTACCCAGCGGCAGGGAGAGGAGGCCGGAGAGGAAATCCACCACGTCGCTGCCAGCCTCGGCGAAGCATAGTTTATCTGTCTTTGTGTCGATCAGGAGCTTGATTGATAGCTCATTGGTCGCCATACTATCCTGTTATACTTTAATTCAAACCTTGTAAATGATCAACATTAATTGGCAGAAAAAACATGCATTCCTGTATGGCAAGGAAACATTGATTTTCCGGGAGTCAATAGAATAGTAAAATATTTCTATACTGTAACGCAAAACAGATGTTCGTGTGAGCAGACAACTTCAGATTCGTGGACAAGATCAACTCTAAACGGAAAACTAGGTGCAAACCACGCAACCTATACCACTAAAATAACATCTTCTAGTACAAGTTTTGATCAAAATTTTAGATTGGAAATATTGCATGCAATAAAGCTTTATATAACGCGTTGAAAGATAAATTAAGAATTGTTGAGTTCGACCGGATCAACTTTAAATTTCTCTTGGTGATGCATATTGCAAGGGTTTATTCTAAAGTTTTAAATAGCCGACTATATGCTGGCTATAGCCTTTCGAGAAGCCTCCTGCTCCGGCTAGGACCTTCATAGTCTAAATGGAGAATAGCCGCTAATAGCCAGCTATAGCCTGATTTAACCCTAAATTAGTCTCCAATTGCCGCTAAATTTCTGCTTTCTGAATTTCTCTTCTTTTCTCCTTTTTGTTTCCCTTTTTTGAATTTATGTTCAATCTGATTCAATAAAATTTGTGAGTTAATTGGTTGAATACTTGCGTTAAATAGTTGCATGAGTTTTAGCTTGAATCTTGTTTGAGTCATAGTTTTTTCCTTCTTTTGACAATATTTGACTGAAGTTTCCTCAGTTTTTGAAAATACGCTAAAACGGAATATCCCATTATAGGTGCCTTTTAATAGCCTCTAAATAAGCCGCCGCTAGCCGGCTATTTTAAACTATGGTTTATTCACATACTTTCAAAACTCAGTTGCAACAAAATCAACATAATTAATTGAGGAGAAAATCATGTGTAAGTGAAGTGTTTAGAGTTATGTATATGTGTCCCTAAAAGACTGAACTTCCGATTGAAGTCTTTGGAGGCCCTAGGAGAGCATAAAAAAATTAGAAACCGAGGAAAAAATCTATTTGAAAAAGTAAGAGTATGCTACAAATATATAAATCTAATAATACATTGATTAAGAGCTAAGAATAACCTTTGGGTCATGTTTTCATGCCATCTCTAACACTACATTGGGTATAAATTGGCGGGACTACCTACCAAGGCTAGAACACCCTCTAATAGCAAGCATGAGTGTGCTTACTAATTATTACTAATAGTTTGTTTCTTTGTTTTGTTCATTTCTTCTACTAATAGTTGAAGTATACAATAAAAAACAATAAAAAGATGGAGTATAAAATATGCAGTAGAAAGATATAAGATAATCAAGATGCTATGGAAAAACACAATACAAAGTATAATAAAAAACAAAAGTACAACAAGAAAATTGTGGCACAAAAACAGAGTAGTAACTAGTTTAATATATACTTATACATATGGTACAAAAAATATAGTAGTAAACAAAAACAATGCATAAAATATATAAAAGAGTCGCTAAAACATAGCAAACCATGGTTTAGGTTCAGCGATATTGTCGAAAAATAACAATGGCCATAACTCGAAATAGACATTTAAACAGCTAACATTATCTATTATAGAAGCAAGCCTCTTTTAAACCAAACGAACCACCGTTGGTGAGGATGTTAGGACGTAAGAAGCCCCAAAACTATGGATGGCGATAGGTACCCGTTGCCCGCTTATCCTTTGGGTTTTTACTCATTATGGTAAGGGTATGGTATAAAAACTTTACCCATGGTTAAGTAAATGGTACAAAATCTCTACCCGTTGGGTAATGTGAAACCCACACCCGCACATCCACTTACCTGATATCTTAGGACATGACATCTGGGCCTGAGTACATACAGGATATTTTCAAAAACATCACAACGCGTAGTACTAATCGCCCTCCTCGCTGCTTAAATCCTGAAAATTCCTTTAATCCGATGCCTACCGCCCAAATCATATAGGATATTTCTACAAAAATATCTCTACGTGTTGAATATCATATAGGAGACTTTAAAGTTTGAACTATATAGTGTAATGTCTTATGCAACTTATTGGGCTATAATGTTGTTTTTTCTTTCACATATGACTCATGGTTGGGTTTTACCCGCGGTTTTTTACCCTGGCGGGTGTAGACATAGGACAAAATCTATACCCAGATGTGGGTGCGGGTACTGGTGGCGGGAAAGCTCTCAGTATACGGGTGCAGGTTTGGTTAAGATCCACACGCACCCACCAACTGCGGGTGCCATCCGTATCCAAAGCAAACATATTATACTTTCTCCGATCCAAATTAATTAACTTAGATTTGTCTAGATTTGAATATATCTAGCACTAAAACATGTCTAGATACATCTGAATATAGAATTCGAGTCAATTAATTTGGATCGGGGGGAGTAAATAGAAATCATTTAGTTAAATCCTAGTAAGAGTTAGTGTGATCTATTCATAAAATATCTTATTTTGTTTTAAGCTACACGCCCGTCTTTGCTACTCCTTCCGTCTCAAAATAGATGTCGAAAATTTGTTAAAATTTCTATCTATATACTAAATAGTGTCTAGATTTATCTAAATTTTAACAATTTGCGATATCTATTTTGAGATGGAGGGAGAAGATAACATACCCACTGGGTGCAAATTAGAAAATTTTAAAAGTTAAGAAGCTAGTAGAATTTCCTGCACATAATTATGTGATAAAATCTGTGCAAATTAACTAAATTTGGTTACATGTTTCTATCTCACAGTTCACAGACCCCCTATTTCCTCACGCTGCTGGCACTGAGAAGGCGGAGATAGCACGTCAAAATTGTCGATGATGCGAACTAGAATCGGGGGGTTAGGGCAGATCGTAGTGCGTCGCTAGTACAACGAAGGAAAATTCCCCAAAAGCGGCTAGGAAAAGGTACAAGGAGACGGAGGTGTCCCGAAGCATGGTGGCTAGAGAAAGGCGCTCACAGTGGTGTTGCCGGCTTCCCGCTGATGCCCTCGGCTGAGGAGGAAGGCGACCACGCCGGCGGCTAGACAATGGGTTCGGCCGGCGGCTCGATGATACTGCCCAGGTGAACGGGGTATCCGGTCCGGGCCTGTTGGACCATTTATTATATTGGCTCTTCCATGGAGCTAATTGTGATCCATTAATGTCATTTTCTGGTCCAATAAAGGACCGGACAGTTTGACCCGATCGAATTTCACTGGCCCGTTAGCTGGAACCTAGCTATTGCCGTTTCCCCAAGGGCTTTTCCAGTCACAAAGCTGAGGTGAAAAAGGAAGGCCCGGTAGACCTCGATTTTTTATCTGTGTGCTTGTATTTCTTCATTTGAGGTGAAAGTGCATAATAAAACTCGATTAAGGGAATATATTAATATTGTGAATCTATACTTTCTTATAAAACAAAACTCCACTAACTAGCAATTATGATAGTCTATCTTAACATGCAAAATATCCCAATCAATTGACCATATCATCTTAATAGTGTTCATTTATGGTACATGCAAGCTATCCATGTCACTATACTTTTCTGCCATATAATTGTCCATGCCACCAATGTCAAATACTACCTTTGTTTGGATTATAGGTCCGGAGAGCTTTTTTATATTGTTTGAGATTATAAGGGTTATCTCATTTATTAGTATCTCTCGTCCAATGCATGCTTTCCTTTTCTTCTCACTTTCTCTCATGCATGTAAGTCTATTGGTGCATGCCTAGATTAATGAGAGAGAGTTATGCAGTGTCTTGGTATTAGCAACTTGGCTCTTAGGACTAATAATCCCAAACAGAGGTAGTATACAAGATCCTTGCTAGGTACATAAACCAAATAAAGGTCATACCTTAGGTTTTCACCCTAAAAATCTCGACTCCATACTCAAAGAGCACCACAAGAAAATGCAGTCCTCTCAGCGAAGCCACCCAGCTTGCTGAGGCCGCTGCTACAAGTCACCAAATACCTGACACATGATCTTCATCACATCGGATATATTCCCTCCGTCCTAAAAAGGATGTTGCGGATTTGTTTAAATTTGAATGTATCTAGACACTATTTAGTATATAGATACATCCAAATTTTCACAAATTTGTGAAATCCTTTCTAGAATGGAGGGAGTACTACTTCGAGACCTCTGATTGAAACTTCCATGACTTCTCCACCTCTATCACTACAATGGGAATCTAGATTTAGACATGTCCCATGAAATTGACAAGAAAACGAAGCTTCGCACCACACCTCGTTGAAGCTGTGGTAGCTGATATTATGGGCGTGCACTAACATATCCTTTCTAAACAAGATATCGAGGGGCGCCATGCACCAAACTGCGAAGATCTCTGACATGGGAAGACCAAATGTCGTTGCCGACCAGATCGGGGGGCCGACTTCAAGCAAATAGGAAATTTGACGGAAGAAGAACACTAGGGCCAACCACCATTATTTTCAAGCAACCAACCCACACGCCTCCAACCATCTCCCTTCGGGGCCATCCGTCCTAATCCCCACCACCACTAACTCGTAAGCTATGCCGGCAGTGAAGAAGCGACCTGTGTCGCCCAAATCTTGGGCCAGATGGTCGCCAGCTTCGAGCACGACAGGGAAAGGCCACCACCACGTCGCCAATACGGGGTCACGCGTCCACGTCACCGCCGCAGGCCGCCCCATCCCGCATGGGAGGGCCACCAACAACTCCCGGAGTCACCGCCCCTACTCCTGATCTTCGTTGCCTACAGCATGATGTCCAGGGCAATGCGCCGCTGAGACCCAAGTGCACAGTGACTAGTGGATTACTCACAGGCATCCTATACCCCGGTACGAGTTAAGAGAACTTGCCAATAACGAGATTGAACTAGGTATAGTGATACCAACTATCGAATCTCGAGCAATTGATATACCGCGATATAGAAGGATTCGTATATTCGGATTGTTTGAATCTTTGACATTGTGGTTCAACCGAAAAGAACTCTGTTGAATGTGTGAGAACCACAATGGGCATCCCAGTCCCGCTAATGGTTATTGATCGGAGAAGTGTCTCGGTCATGTCTACATATCCTCGAACCCGTCAGGACAGACACTTAACCTACAGTGATGTTGGATCTCCATGGCAATGTCCATGGTTGATGTACTTGGGTTTTCGGGAAGAAAGAGTGTGTAGGTGCCTTCGTCGGCTAAAAAACAACACGAGGACACGATTTACCTAGGTTCAGGCCCCCCGAAGGGTAATACCCTACTTCTTGCTTGTCTACTCTTGATTGATGATGATGAAAGTTACAATGTCGCCAAGATGGCAAGGGGAGCACAGATTAGATCTGGTGTAAGCTACATGTATTATGTTCTTTCCTCCTCGGTGGTCCCTCCTAGGTTTTATATATGGAGGAGTCTAGGCCTCAGGTACCATCCGAGGTTGGTACAAGTTGATTGCTATCTCTAGAGTTTCCTAATTAGGATCTTCTTCTTGATAGACATGCAAGGAGTAGGTGTCCTTATGGGTCTTGTAGTTGTCGAATTGTCATGGGCTTCGTGAACTTTAGTAGATCGTCATATGGGCCTCCTATTGGGCCGAGCCAGGTAGGATAGAGGCAGGTGATCATTGGGGCATATTTATATCAGTGTCCTCTGAGTGTCTAGTCGAATCGTAGATTCGGGTGGAGACTTAAATGTCGCAAGTCTTGAATGCATGGTCGAACTCAATGATCTCATAAGGTGAAGTACTGACATGTAAGTACATCAGGTTAACATTCTATATATTCTCGAACCCGTTGGGTCACATAATTAACCTATGGTGTCACTAGTCTTCATTAATAACATGTATGGTGTAAATCATTTGTTGTTTCAAAGTCTCGGATCAGATCCTCGATATCATGAGGAGCTTCTGAATAGTCCGAAGGTAGATAAAGATATATGCCACATCCTATTTTAGGGTTTCGTGAAAGTCCAGAATATTTCTATGTGATAGAATCTTCTAGTAGGTTCCCGGAGGGTCCATGGTCGGGCCCACCTGCAAGGTGGGGCCACATGGGCCCATGTGGGGCACCCCTTCCCTAGTGGGCCAGGGATCCACAACCATAAGTCCCAAGTGGCCGCCAGCCATAGGGCCAACCCTAATTATGGAAGGGCATGTTGGGAGGGACTCCCCCTCTCCCCTTGGCTGCCGACCCTAGGAGGGCTTGGAGGAGGGGAAAGCCCCCTTCCCACCGCCTATATAAGGAGGGGCAGGGCAGGGGTCAGCGCACCCTTGTCCTCCTGGCCACCTCTCCCTCGCTCTCTCCCTCCCTCTCTCTCTCCCTCCCTCACTCACTCACTCTCTCTCCCCTCCCTCCCTCCCTCCCTCTCTCTCTCTCTCCCTCCCTCCTCCCTCTCTCGCTCTCTCTCTCTCGTGAAGTGCTCTACTCCACCCCACCCCTGCAGAAATCCATCTACACCATAGTTGAGATGATGTTGTGCTGCCGGATTTTCGCGGAGTTCTTCTACCTCTCTTGTGGGATCAATAAGGAGGAGACATAACAGCGGCAGAATGTGTGGATACCGCGGAGGTGCCGTCCATTCAGCACACATATCTCGAATGTCAAGATCAACATAAGTTTGAATCGACGCAAGTGATCGACTACAGTATTCACGATATCTATATTGTTAATGCTCGTGTTCTTCAAGTGTAAGTAGATTAGTTCTATTCTACTTGTTACTTGTATCTAGTAGATTAGATTTTGCGAGGTTCTATCTTGCTATTTTGTAGGAATTTTTTTGTTTTTTATGCAACGAAACCCATCAATTTTCTTCTACCCGCCTAAGTGGCATGCTGCACGAGACGGTTATGGTCAGGGCGGTGCACTGTTGTGATGAGACAGGCTTGGCCCTGCGGCTGCCAGTGATGCGCGATGGTGGCGGCGTCCCTAGAGTCAGTGATGGTGAGGCGGAGCGAGACACGAGGTGGAAGCTGCCAGAGGTGAGCCATGGGGGAGAGGTGGCTCGACTAAACCCGACCCGACTCGACCCGAAAAAAGCCCGATGGGCCAGGCTTTACAGGCCCGCGGGCCGGGCCTGGGCTGCAGATATGAGGCCTGGCGACCTCACGAGCCGGGTTCGGGCCATAGAAAATGGCAAAATAGGGAAGGGCCCTGCCCGAGACCCGACGGTCCGAAGGAATACGCTCATGGAGGTCGCTTTGTTTTTCAAGGCAAACTTTAACCAATAAATTAGTCAACCGAATATGAGATAGGTATCATCCAAACTTATATCAACGGATGCACACTTCAAAGAACTTTTCAATGATATACTAGCACAAAACCTGTGCGGTTGTTACTGCGTCACGGGACAATTTAAGTCGTTTGTCAGCCAATTGAAACATTAGAACCAGCATGGGGCGTCCACGTTCTTAGATGGACGATGCCTATAATCCCTTCTCTCTGATCTTCTCACGCCTACACAAACAATTGAACGAAACTAAATATCAAATCGATTGTCCATGGGCTATGCCATGATTTAGCTAGGAACCTAATCAAATCTATAGCAAGCACTTGGAAACATGAATTAAAAAATCAAAAAGGAAAACAATTTGCTTTTCTACTTATATACTACCTCTGTTTAAGATTATTAGTCCTATGGACCAAGTTGCTAATACCAAAACATTTCATAATTCTCTCTTATTAATCTATGCATGCACCAATAGTTTTACATGCATGAGAGAAGTGAGAGAAAAAGAAAACATACATTAGACGAGAGGCTAATAAATAAGATAACCCTTATAATTTTAAACAATAAAAAACGCTCTCTAGCCTATAATCCCGAACGAGGTAGTAGCAACTAGCGACAATAGTCTGCCGCAGTATGCGGTCCAACAAGACGACGGATCTCTCAAACGCACGGAGACAAAACAGCTCTCAGCGGCACGCGACAGAGGCCATCAGGGCCAAGCGATGCCGCTTAACTCCGGCCGGCAGCGGAAGCAGCGCCCGATACGGCCATGGACTTTGGCTTTGAGCAAGTCCTCGCGTCGCAGGCGCCACTACTACCAGAGATAACTCACTACGCTCATGGTAGCACCATCCATGGCGCTCTCGCCCTCAATACAAAGGCGCAGCCCTCTGCCCTTTGAGCGGCATTGCCAGCCGTTGCTCGTCAGCGTCCTCCAACACAATGCGGCGGTGGTTCAAGGGCATGGCAATCCCGGACGGTGTGGCAACGAAACCCCTGGTAAGAGACCTCCAGCACTACGCCTCTTGGCATGGTGCGTCCAGGCGTTGCTCGTCGGCGTCCTCCAACGCAAGACGGCAGTGGTTCAGGAGCACGGCAAACCTTGCCGGCGGTGCGCTCACGCTCAGGCGCGTGGCAAGGAAAACCCCGGTCCGGTTGAAAGACTTCCGACACTACGCCTCCTGGCATGGCGCGCCGTGCGGCGTGCAAGCGGCGCCCAATCCGGCGCTCGTTTGTTGGCCGCGGACCTGTAGGTGCTCGGTTTAGGCCCCGCTTGGTTCCCTGGATTTTAGCCAGAAACGGGTGTAAATATTACTCACTAATGGAGGTCCCGCTAAACTCTCCCGCATGATTCGTAATATTCGGATTTGATTGTAACTGAAACAATAAAACAAGCGGGACCTTACTGGTTTCAAGTTTTTTTCACAGTACATAATCGGGGAGATTGGAACTTCTTCTGGATTTCATTTATGGATAGGTTTGCTGGTTTCCGTTTTTTTTTCACAGTACACGATCCGGGAGATTGGAAGGCATAAGCTGCTGTTGGATTTCCTTCACGGGAGATCGGAAGACATACGACGATGTCAAACTTTTTTTCGCTTCTTCTGACGGATCGGGAGATCGGAAGGCATACAATGTCAAATTATTTTTCCGCACGAGGGAAATCAGAGGGCACGCACGAGACGGACGAAAATCTCTACGAAAACCACCTTAACACTTTTTATATAGTAGAGATTTTTGGTTGATATATAACTTGTATTTGATTGACTAAATTCTTAGTCAAAATTTGACACGAAAGACGAAGTGGTCTTATATTGAAGGAGTATCATTTATCTCATAACACTATCCGAAAAGTTGTGGACTCCTATCTGAATAACTAGCCAGCTAGCACTGCCAGTCATATCTAAATGACTTCTTCAGGAGGTTCCCTCTTGCAGCGAGCATTCTTTTTGGGCATGAATACATCAGTCAGCACGGTCTTGGAGTTGAGGGATGCACCGAGTATCGCCAGCGCCTACATCTCAACACCCGAAAATTTATATATGAATGCAAAATATTCATTAATTTAAGTATGCCCTCGATTTTAAAATTTATCAACGGAACCACGTACTTCCTCCGGTCCATATTAATGACATAAACTTTATCTAGATACGTATATGTGTAGTTAAGTATTTAGACTATATATGCATTCGTATCTAAACAAAGTTGAGACCATCAATATGGACTTGAGAGAGTAATTAAAATTCAAAGACGAAACCACCGTACCTCTTCCTTGCCGATCTTGACAGTCTTCTCCTGCAGCGCGCTGATGTCCTTGACGCCGCACTGCGCGAGCAGGGTGATACCGGACAGCACGTTGGACGCTGGAGAGACTGAGAGGTCGTCTTTTACGGTGTACGTCGTGGGCGTCACCGCGACCAAACTGGCTCCGGCGTAGGGGGGCATCATCATAGGCTTGTCCATCGGACCTTTGCAGAGGTGGCAGACCGTGCCACTGGTAACAGAGAAGTATCCACAGCTGGTGCGTGGGCAGTTGCATAAGTAACCACTACTACATCCGAATAGATGGTTACTATCTCCTGTCATGGAAAGAAGGCCTACATTTTTTTAATGCCAAATAAAGTAAAATTTAATCAAATCGATAAAAAGACTACCAAAATTAAATATTATTAGATACATCAACAATTATATTTCATATGATATCGATATATATGTTGACAATGTTCCTATGAACTTCATCAGACTATACATTGTATATTTATAAAAAAAGGTAAAATTTCTTCTTTTCAGAAATGGATGGAGTATGACCTTTACATGTGAAGGTCCGGTTGCCGTTGCTGAGATTGGGGCCCAGTAGCTGCTGCAGGCGGGACAGTGTGGCGGGGGCGATCGGCGGGCTAAGGCGCCCCTCCTTGCTCTTGTACTTGGCATCCAGCTTCTCCAAGCTGCCGAGCACGTTGCCGATGCTGCCGGCCATGCGCTCCTTCCTCAGCAGGTTGGCCACGGTGCCCAGCGGCAGAGAGAGGAGTCCAGAGAGGAAATCCACGACATCACTGCCAGCCTCGGCAAAGCAGAGTGTATCTGTCTTGGTGTCGATCAGGAGCTTGATCGATAGCTCCTTGGTCGCCATACTATACTGTTACAGTTCAACTCAAATCATGTACTCTAGGGTTTGGGATAAAATTCAAATCATGTACTATAACCCCGCAAAAAAAAATTCAAATCATGTACTTGTAAATGAGCAACGAAAATTGGCAGAAAAAATGCATTTGTGCAAGCAAAAGTTGATTTTCCAAGAGTTAATAGAGCAGTATCATTTTCTAGACTAGGCTGCAATCAAAAGAGATCCTAGTATGAGCAGGCAACATCAGATTCGTGGACAACATCAACTGTAAACCACAAGCTAGGTGCAAATGACGTAAGCAATACCACTACAACAATTTGTAGTACGGAGTACAATTTTTGATTGAAAATTTAGAGTTAAAAGGTACAGTAGAACTTTTATGGTGTCCTAATATTACTTGTAAAACTTTTATGTTAGGAGTTAAAAGGTACAGTAGAAACGGTAGAGATCGACCATATTAACTTTACTTTTTTATATAGTGATCATCATTTAAGCTCTGGATGCCCAAGGAGACAAAGAAGATCAGAATTAATCACGAGACCAAAAAAGTAAAAAAAAATAGAAAAAGCAAGAGTAAGTTACAACCTAATAAATCTAACATTATACTGATTAGGATCTCGGAGCACCATTAATTCAGATTTTCATGCTATCTCTAACCGTGAATTGGGAATAATTCGTGAGACTAGCTACATAGGCTAGGACTAACTCCTCTAGTTAGAAAACCGTACAATATCCTCTTGGAGGAAGCACGAGCAATTTTGTTCCTTTTTATGTTCTCTTTTTCACCTAGTAGTTGGAATATACAGTAGAAAAATATAATCGAAAGATACAGCGAAAAGATGAAGTAGTAGAAAATATGGAGTTGAAAGAAACAACAAAAACTAAGATGCCTTGAAAACCCCAATATGGTCGAAAACATCTCAAACTAGGGTTTAGACTTAAATATCCTGTCGAAACAAGAATAATGGTGAAAATTTACTTTTTAGGTCCTTCTACAAGAAGATGCTTTTTAAAATATCGTCATGGAGTTTTAAATAGTCAACAATCTACATGACCTATTATTAAGATCTAGTCTTCTCGAACTGAATAGAACATTGTGGGAGGATGATGAAACACAATATACAAGCATACTGAAGACAGAAATAATTAACTCAAGATCTAGAAGTTAGCATGCACCGATTAGCAAAGCGCTAGTTATGTTACTGACAACCGGCCACATATTATTTTGTTTTGTTCTAAGCCTAGATGCCTGTCTTCCGAAAAGAACATGCCCCCCCGCAGAATTTATAGTATTCGGTGCGATTTGGAAAATTTTAAAACATATACAATGCTAGGATTAATTGCACATTTTATGTGATCATAGAATTTGTGCTAAAGTTAATTTTGTTATGTTCCTATCTCACCGTTCACAAATCCCCTATTCGCCCACGCTGCTGCCTGAATACGACTATAACAGTAAGATCACCCATGCGAAGTGACAATTGAGGAGGCGAAGATACCTTGTCAAAATCATGAATGATAACATATTGGAATCGGGGTTAGCTAGGGCAGGTCTTAGTTCATCGCTAGTACAAGGAAGGAGAATGTCACAAAGCCGCTAGGAAAAGGTAGAAGGAGACGGAGGTGTCCCAAAGCACGGTGGCTGGAGAAAGTCACTCACAGTGCACAGTGGTGTTGCCATTTCCCCGCTGATGCTCACCGCCTGCCCGCGAGGAGGAAGGCTACCACGACGGCGGCTCAATGATACTGCGCACGTTAATGGAATCTAGGCCTGGTTGACCATATATGGCTCTTCCTTGGAGTCAATTTTGATATTTTATTACTTTTCTGTATTTTCTGGTCCAATAAAGGACTAGACAGTTTGACCAGAATTTTCCTGTCCCGCTAGCCGGACCTAGCTATTTTCCCCTGTGTTTGGATATACGAATTTTAGCTCGGAATTGAATTGGACTGAAAATTTCAAATCCAAGATGGAAAGGAAACAGTCTCCATTTTCTATTCTGTTGTTTGGATGTGCATAAAATTTGCTGTTGGAATCAAAGGGTATGACCCAATTCCGAATCATGTTTGGATGTACAAAATCATGGAATTGAATATCTTCGAGTTTTGATATCAGTATTATGTTTCACAAACAACACAGATTAGCAACACAGATTAATTCTCCAGTGACCTTGCTGTTGACAAACGACATAGACTAGCAAGGAACACGTATTATTTTTCAGTTGGACTCAGCTACTAATTCTCCAAGGACCTGCAGTTCACAAACAGCACGGACTAGCAACAGAATGTGTTCAGAACATTAGCAATCGGGAGCCATCGGGAGCAGGAGGCACAGGTAGTGCAATGGGCAGTGGAGGGCCATGGAAGAGGTCAGATTGGGGAGGCCAGGGAGAGCTTCCGTTCCCCTACAACAGCCAGTTACCCCTCAAGCCGCCGTTCCTCCTCCAGCCTGGTCGCATCTAGGGTTAGCGGCCGCCGGAGTTGCAGGATTCGGAGGAGGTTGGGGATGGTGAGAGGAGGGCGCGGGGAGGGAAGAAGAAGATGAGGGCAGGGAGGGGCTCACCAGTTGCGGCGCCGCCGGGTACCTCCAGTTCGCAGGTCGTCTCCCGTCGGCAGGAGCGGACGCGTTCCTGTTTTCCTCGCGCGACGAAGGGGTACGCGGTTCGCGGGGAATTCTTTGCATCCAAACACTGCCTCAAAGTTGAGGTGAAAAGTGAAGGCCCGGTATACCCCCAGTTTTGATCGATGGTGTGCTTGTATTTTTTTTTTTTAACGAGTTACGAGTGCTTGTATTTCTTCAGCAATGTTGGTCGATTCATCGGTTGCGTGGTACCAACACTAGAGAAACTCCAGCATATATGGCCTCTAAAATAATTTGGGAGAACTTCTACTTCCTCCTATTACTGTTGGAGATTTAGAGTCCGAAGCACAAAAAAAGTTATATCCTATTACTGAGCCGCTTCATATCTCTGCCGTCATATGCCACCATTTGTCACACCACCGCAAGCATTGCTTAGCCAGCACGATTTCCACACGCTGTAGCGCCGGCCGCGCAAGGCTAATAAAATATACGGCCGGAATATAAGAGCATCTCCACTCGGGGGTCACTGCAATCCACAGTTTTACACCTCTCTTTCTCACCATGAACAACCCGCACTAGGCCTTTCTCACCCTCGAGGAGACGGGGGCGTTGTGCGCCTCCAGCTACCCTTGTCCACCGGGCTACCGGCTGCCCCTCGACTGGACGCTGAGCGCCGGAGGGGTGCTCGTCCCTCCTGTGCCTCGCGGTTCCGCCCGTCAGGCAGCCATCACGAGCCACTACTATCTCGAACTCACGCCGGAGCGACGAATGGATCCCAATTGGTGCTCCGACCACACCGTAACCTGGACCGTCTTCTTCGCCAATCGGCAGGAAAGAGAGCTTGCCAGGTACGAGGGCGACGGCCCTCCTCCGGTCAACCACAACGAAGTCGGCTGACAGTTGTGGTGGTCGAACCGGACGCTCGTCGGTGTGATACGCCACATCATGCTATTAACAACGTTGGTAAAATAATATGAACATAATTAGAATAAACACTTTAACATGCTCTTAGAATTTAATTGTCAATTTTGTTCTATTTAAATTTAAAAGAGCACTTTTAAACTTTTCGCAGCGGAAAAAAATGAATGAAATTCATTGACTTTATATTTTTCAGAAGCATCACTTTACATTTTTCTATTTCCTAAAATAAACATCCCGTTGGTTCAGTTTGAATAGGAGGAAACTAGGCAAAAAACGAGTAAAACTGAATAAAAACTGTCAAAAATGCTCCTATAATAAAAGAAAAACGGACACGTGCAACGCCCTTCCTGGGCTAGGAAACGGCCCATGGACGGTCACGGCCTGCCACTGCGTGCTGCACCACTCTCTGTACCGCGCGCGCAGCTGCCCTCAGCCTGCCATCGGCCCATGGCTCAGCGCCGCACCGTGCCGTGTAGTGTTGACAGAAAGAACCAGCCCGCGGCCCGCTAACGAAGTGCCAGTGGCGCTCCACGCCATCGTGGCCGTACAACGCCATCTGACGGTCGGGAGCCCTTATCGCGGGATCAAAACTGTGGCCCCTGACCCCCTCGCTAACCCTAGTCCCAGATTGGTTTCTCTCCCCCCGCGTCTGTCTCGTTGCATTGTAGCGGCGGCGGAGCCGTCCGTGGCCGGCGCATCCCGACCCAGGGAGAAGCAACGCCGCCCGGCACGAGGCTTGCGACGATCTCCCTCCATCCTCCTTTTTTGTTCTATGTCCTCCTCCCTAGAACCTCACGCCTTAGCGAGATCGAGAGGTGGCAGAGGTGCTGGCGGCGCCCCCTGGCCCCATTGCCGGCGTGCGCGTCCACCCGAGGGTGGTCACACCGCCGTCAAGCGGCTCAGCGGCGGCGCCTCTGCCGGCGATGGCCGGAGTGGAATACTTTTTGCAAAAAAAATACGAACTTTTTCTGTTTGAATTGTACCCATCCATCCAACTAAGAAATGTATAATTGTAATCTAATGGAGGTCAGAAACTCTATTTTGTGTATTCTGTATCCATAGAAATGTGTTTCAGATGCTTTAATAAAACAAATCCAAGCATTAACAAAGAAAATTTTCGATGTGTTTTTCACATTTTGAATGAAACTATTTTTCAGTCAGAAATGTGTGTGGTAAACAATTTTTGGATCTATTAATGATAAATAAAGCATAATTGATGAAGATTTATGTGAAAATCAAACATAAATGTGTGTGGTAAAACATATATTATTTGGATCCAACAACCATGAGCAAGAAATTTCAAACTCTAGGACCATGAACATCATCATATATAGTGGAGGACCTTGAACAAAATCTTGGGAGTAGCCAAATTACCAGACCCATATGCAAAATATTGGAGTAATTAATTGTACAGCTAGAATAAAATATAATTTGTAGCATTTACAGAAGCTTGAGTGAACTTGTCTAAATTCGCTTACAAAATACATGTTTGACATGAATAAATTCGTGAAAGTTACTCTAAAATTTAAAAAGAATCTTTACTAAAATATAACTTTTCCATGGTGTGAAACGCTTGGATTAATTACTATTTTTGGTTGAAAATTGAAACACTAACTTGTTAATTAGCTTTCACATTCATCTTTTTTTTTTAAAGAAGACTCGATGTTTTCGCCTTAATCATTGACACTAACCTACCTGACCACATAGAAACATATAAGACTAGTAATAGTGAGAGTAACTCCGTTAATAACATACATGTTCCATGCAATACCAACTAAGTAAATTGGTGACATGACATGATAATTAATAAAAAAAAAAAAGGTAGTAACTTAATTAGCTATTTACCATAACACACTTATCAAGACTCTATGAGTCTACTTGCTAATTAAATAGTCTTGCATGGAAGTACACATATGTTAGTACCAACTACGAAGGTAGTAACATAAACTAGCGAGTGCCTCTATTTGGACACGAGCTACACTTAGCTCTATAACATGGCCACCCAATTCCACTTTTGTTGATTTTCGCCTTTTTGAAAAAGCTTCAAAAAATGCGAAAAAATATGACATGTAGCCAAGGACTCTCACCACACATCTGAAAAGTTTGAATCCCAAATTCATTAAATTTCGGGGGCAGCAAAAAGGGCAAATTTCGATGCATTTCGTATGTGTACTGTTTACGCTCCAGATCTGAAAATTTTCCTTTTTTCAGAGCCCAAAATACAATGTATTTTCACACGATTTTCGGCACGCGTGTAGTGTATATCATGATCTACATGCGCGTATTTTTTTTTGTATTTTTCTGAATCAAATTTGAAATTTTCAAAGTTTCAAAAGAAAAGAAAAAAACGGGCTCAGTGTCGCCCTGTCTCCATTACGCCGCGCTCCATGAACTAGTAACATATGCAAGATAGTAGTCTAAATTATTTAGCAGTATGACCAGTATAAACAAAATCATTTATGCAAAATATGGTACTACCTCCGATCCATATTAGGTGTCGGTGATTTAGTACTGCTTCAGTATAAAGTTTGTACTAAATCTCCGGTATTTATTTTGAATTTACCTTATTAAGAGGTAAGTAACAGTAGAACTTGTAGATCGAGGAGCTGAGGAAATAGGAATAATGAGCGCACACGGGAACGCTGAGATAAACCGAAATGCATTTGTTGCCTGCTGCCGCTAGCTTGCCCAATTCTTAGAAACTTGCTGATTTCAGTGCTACTATGAAAACCTACTATAATATATTATATTATACCGTTAACGGCTATCAGAAAATGGACGTGTTCTCCGAGCTCACGGGCCTCATGAAGATGTTCTCAAGTAACCTAGGCAGAGGAGGCAGGTTGTCGAGGTCAAGCACGCCCTCGAGAATCTGCACCACCTGCCCCATGGCCGGCCGGTCTGCTTCGGCGTCCTGGATGCACCAGAAGGCAACTTTGCAAGTTCGCTCTACCTCCTTTAGATCAGCCTCGCCGCGCAACCTCTCGTCCAGCAAGCTCCTCACGTCTCCCTCCAGGAGCTTCCTCGACGCCCGCACGGGGAAATATTCGGCGTGGCCGCCGCTGCCGCTGTCAGTGGAAGTGTCTGTCCACGACCCTCCACCCGCGTTCCTCGTCCCCGAGACGAGCTCCAGCAGCACCATGCCGTAGCTATACACGTCCACCTTCGGCGTGATGGGCGTCCCGCTGATCCACTCCGGCGCGAGGTACCCTATTGTTCCCCTCATCGTGGTGAGGACGCGGCTGAAGTCCCTCCCGACGAACTTGGCCATGCCGAAGTCGGCGATCTTGGGGCGGAGCGACGCGTCCAGGAGGATGTTCTGCGGCTTCACGTCGCAGTGGATGATGCGGTCGCGGCAGCCCTCGTGCAGGTACGCCAGGCCTCTCGCGACTCCCACGGCGATCCGGTACCGGGCGCTCCAGTCCAGGAATAGCACGTTGGCATCGTGGCTGCTGCGGGGGAAGAGGTGGATGTCGAGGGAGCGGTTCGGCACGTGCTCGTAGATGAGGAACCGGCCATCGCCGTCGCAGCAGAAGCCGACCAGCTTCACCAGGTTGACGTGCCGGACGACACCGATCGAGCTCACCTCCGCCCTGAACTGCTTCTCGCCCTGGAAGCTGCCGTCTAGTCTCTTCACGGCGATGTCGATGGCGGCGGCGGTGCCACGCTCTCCCAATTGTCCCTTGAAGACGGAGCCGAAGCCGCCTTGTCCTATTTTCTCGGAGAAGTTCTTGGTCGCGGAGCGCAGATCTCTGTATCTGAATGCCATGAGCCCACCGCCAGCACCGCCTTGGACGCCGTACTTGGCTTTGGTCCTCCTCCGACTGTTCCTCACCATCAACGCTGCTATGACGAGCACGGCAGCAGCAACAATGGCTCCACCAATGGCGGCCCCAAGGATCACTCTTCTTCTGTGGCTTCCTACACTACTTGTCATCTCACTGGCAGCGAGACGTAGATATAGAGTTTCTCCACTAGCAGTTCCACCATTGGTTTGCTGCACTTTTGCGTTGAGCAATGCGTCCGTCCACACAAGGCATCCCTGGCCGCCATAGGAATAAGCAGAGCAAGAGCAGTTGTTCAGACAAGCCTGCGCGCACTCGGCCAAGCTCCCAGCTGCTGCTTGCACACTCTGAGCTTTGTCAGGCAAGCTGACAGCAGTCATGGCGTAGAACTTGTCACCTGAATAATCAGCCGCGCTCGTGTTGCTACTAGCAGTAGTGCAGTTCAAGGGAGTGTCCCTGACACATCCGGCAGTGTGGTCACCCTGCTCCCAGTCCTCCGGCGACCTGACGGAGAAGCCCTTGATGCAGCCGCAGAGCGGGAGCATGCTGTAGCTGCATACCGTGTTGGGTCCGCAGGTCCCGTACACGTCACACTCCTCCTTGGGGGTGGCGTAGAGCGTGGTCCAGCCCCGGTCGGCGTCGAGCCAGACCTGGTGCCGGTTCTGGCCGCTGGCGTCGATGATGCTGCGCGTGACGACGGCCTCGTCGGTGACGTTGTACTGGAGGTACTCCTCCCGGCTGTCGTAGACGAAGGCGAGCTTGAACCCCGGGACATTGCCGGAGAGCTCCGGGATGTCGGCGAAGTACTGCCCGTTCCACACGCCGCTGGTCCAGTACGTGGTGGCCGAATCGCAGAGCCTGAGGACGAGCTGGGGAGCTGCTGCGTCCACCTCGTAGCAGTAGGCGCCCGGGGAAGGCGGGCCGGCCGGGGTCTTGTTGGACACGAGGCGGCGGTTCAGGCCGGTGCGCTCGTCGCGGCCGAGCTTCGCGCTGGGGATCAGGGTGTCGGTGGGGTGGTCGAAGCTCTGCCACAGTATACGTGGCTGCTGATCGGAGGAATCGAGCAGCACGAGGTTGCCGCTGTTCAAGATCACCGCGGTGGCGTTGGTGGTTCTGCCTTCGGACGAGTAATTGGTAGACCAGGTGATGGTTCCATCGGCGCGGTTGAAGACGGTGAGGTCGCCGCCGTCAGCGGAGATGGCGAGGTCGGGCGAGGCGGCGCCGTCCATGACCGGGTTGGCGGCGTTGGCCACCCATACCGTGGTCAGGTCGGGCACCGCGCTGAACCATATGCCCAGGTACCAGTCGGAGCCGGCACGGGCCTGGAAGAATCCGAGCGAGAACTTGCCGTTGTTGGAGACGAGCCTTGCGTCGCCGCCGGAGAGCGGTCGGCCGGCCGAGACGGTGTCCGTTGTGGCAGCGCCACTACCTCCCGAAGCGCCGACGATGCTGCGGAGGGACACGATCAGCAGAATCCCGGGGAGGGCGGAGACCGCCATGATGAATCACGGACGGACCGAAGAGGCAGAGGACATGGGCGTGGACATAGGAAGGCAGCCAACTCGTGGTGGATCGCTGTATCCGGTCCGGGCCGAAATTTATCGTTTCACAGAGGAGAAAACATGGACCTCCCAGACAGCGACAGAGCGGGTGCGTGCGCGCGCCTAGGAAGGAACAGTCGGCGTAGGTAGGCGACGGAGATGTCACGGTGAGGGAGAAAGAGGGTGGCGGCACCGGAACGAACCGAATGAGTTTTAGTCATGGTGCGTCACTGCCAGTGCCAAGTTTGCTCTGAATTCAATGCGCGCTTACCCATGTCCAACCGATTTTGTTGCGTCTCTCTCCAAAAAAAAACTGATTTGTCGTGGCTGCTTTCACCACTCACTCCCATGGCGTCGGTTCAGACACGAATACACGGTAGAATGTTCATATTTACTCTCGAAATAAAGGATATTTATTTGGGTGTGCCTATGTCACAGTTGACTGAGATTTCGTTATGTCTCAGTCGACGTCCGTACGTGAGGTTCCTTCTGGTTATCCTTCTGGCCCATCTCCTATTTGGACTGTTGTTTTGTTTTTGGGCTTCTCTATCTTTTCTGTCCTTTTTATTGTGGGCTTTTTTTCTCTGTGCAATCCGGTGGCCTGTTTTGAAGACAGGAACCTAGACCCCTCCTGCAAGAAAGAAACATAGCTCGTAGATCAGAACCACATCATCATTTCCCCGAAGTAGCTTTCGTTCCCAGCAGATCCTTGGCGACCATGGGGAGCAGGAGACAGACAAGCCCCTAAAACAAAATCTGTTGAGGATCAACACAAAAAAGAGGGGAGAGCTATCTGTAAATCCACAGGCTAGATCTGAAAACGAAAGGATCAGACATATGGAAGATCGATCAAGATCTTACTCTGGTACGACAGCTTCCAGTTGTTCAAAAAACTCCAAGTACCTTTCTTTTTCTTCTCCCCCATTTATTGCATCTGTTCTGTAGCAGAAAAGAAAGAGAAGATTTATAAGACAAAGTTGTCCTTGTGTTCAATTGATAGGAAATGCTAGAGCACTTGAAGATGCAAGTATGTATGCTTCATATGGTTCTCTGATGGATAAATCTCATGTGATAGTGTATACGCACATGTGAAATTATCAATAAGGTTCAACATTCAGTAGCAGGAAACCCTCATTTTTTGCCTTAGATGCAGGTTCCTTGTTACACACATGTGCAAGGACAAGATTCAAATATATCACAACTCACTAGTGTTACCAAAAACTATCAGCAAGGCCAAAATCAGGCAATCAGTACACTTGGATTATCTTCATCTGATTCACAGGTTAAAAACAGAAAGAAACTGTACACAAGTTCTTACTATGAAATCACCAAACTTCCTTACTATTGTTTTTTTCATGTAAACAGTTTGGATGCTTTCAAGATCTGCAGCAGGTGCAATGTACACAAGTTTCAATAAATGATGGATTTCGCTGCTATGATGTATCTAATGATATCCAAGATAAAATGGTTGGATGTCATACAGAACAAAACTTGCTTGAAAAAGGACAACCAAATACAGTAAGGAAAACACACTTCCAGTTTATATCAGTGTTGAATACATTTGTAAAAATACAGAGTAAGAAAAATGTAGTTTACTTATCTTTTATTTGCCTTAGTTAGAAAATTGCTTATCTTGTTCCTTTGTTTAGGTTACTTCTATTTCAGACATTGACCTTCATCCTGCAAGCACAAGCATAGATGAATTTGCAGTGAGTTCAGAACCTGAAAAAAATAGTTTTATTGTCTAGAAAAACTAGTTTCTTGTTTGTAGAACTGATTCAATATGATAAATGCAGCTAAATCTATCACAAGGCATGACATATTCGCAGATGATGGAGAGCATGGACTCAATGCATGGTGGTCAGGTTAGTACAAAAAACATCACATGAAACTACAAATAAAATAAAATAAAATTGCTTATCTTCCTATTGAGTTGATGGAGGAAAATAAAAGAGTATTGTCATTTTTTCAGCTTGGTAATGGAAGCTTCATGGACTTGCTTACTGGACCAATGGGTCATGAGGTAAAAAATAATTTTACATTGCAAAAAGTTTCTTAATTGTTTTGATTAGTGTGCTTAATTGCTTCATGTTGAAATGCAGAACAAAATGTTTATGATAACTGGGAGGAGTGAATATGACCATCAAAATGATAATGATGATGATGCTTCACATAGTCATGAATATAGTGCATACAACATCAATGACACATGGGCAAATCAGGCACAGTCAGATCAGATTTCAGATACTCATGAAGATAGTGGCTATAAGTACAATGATACATGGGTCAATCCGTTGCGTTCTAGTCAAAGTTCAGAAAAGAGTTTGGGTGATGAACAAGAATGTTCTCAGGCTGATGTTCCCGATGAGCAAGATGATATCAATGCTGGTAGCACATGTAATGCAGCAGGAAATGATACCGATGTTGAAGGAAATTCAGTGCAAGATGAGACTACTGTACATGAACTATCAGAGGAAGATATTGAAACTTTCCTTGAAAATGAAAGTGTAGCTGCTGCCCAAACATGCAGTCAGGAGGTGCGCAGCCATCATGTTCCTCAGCTTGGGCAGGTTTTTGATACACATGAGGCAGCTTTTGACTTCTACAACACATATTCTGAGATATGTGGTTTTTCTGTAAAAAGAGCAGCCAATTATCATTCTAGACAGACTGGAATGAATAATGCAGTGACAAGATACACCTTCAAATGCAACCGTTCAGGAAAAGTCGTTGATGAAGAAACTCTTGAGGAAAGGAAAAGAAAACGAGATCTGAAGAGGCTGGAAACTAGACGCAAGAAGATGCAAGAGAAAAGAGAGACAGAACCTTTGCAACCTCTAGTGCAGCCACAAAAACCGAGAAAGAGAAACAAAACAGAAATAACAGGTTGTGGAACTTGGCGAGTTGCGCATTTGTCAAATAAAAGTGCCATTGACATCGGCGACAACCGTTTTGGCATTACACAAATCTTAGAGAAATGTGCAACTCGAAAAGAGTTGCACATTTCTCAAGGAAAGGTGCAACCGGTTTGAACATGCCCCTAGTTGCACATTTCTTGAAGAAAAGTACAATTCACATCAGTGACAAACAGGTTGGAATTGCATAACTTCTAGAGAAATGTGGAACTTGGCGAGTTGGGCATTTGTGAAAGAAAAGTGCCATTGACATCGGCGACAACCGTTTTGGCCTTACACAAATCTTAGAGAAATGTGCAACTCGAAAAGAGTTGCACATTTCTCAAGGAAAGGTGCAACCGGTTTGAAAATGCCCCTAGTTGCACATTTCTTGAAGAAAAGTGCAACTCACATGGGACCGGTTTGAAAATGCCCCTAGTTGCACATTTCTTGAAGAAAAGTGCAACTCACATCGGACCGGTTTGAAAATGCCCCTAGTTGCACATTTTTTGAAGAAAAGTGCAACTCGAAAAGAGTTGCACATTTCTCAAGGAAAGGTGCAACCGGTTTGAAAATGCCCCTAGTTGCACATTTCTTGAAGAAAAGTGCAACTGACATCGGTGACAAACGGGTTGGAATTGCATAACTTCTAGAGAAATGTGGAACTTGGCGAGTTGCGCATTTGTCAAATAAAAGTGCCATTGACATCGGCGACAACCGTTTTGGCCTTACACAAATCCTAGAGAAATGTGCAACTCAAAGAGTTGCACATTTCTCAAGGAAAGGTGCAACCGGTTTGAAAATACCCCTAGTTGCACATTTCTTGAAGAAAAGTGAAACTCGAAAAGAGTTGCACATTTCACAAGGAAAGGTGCAACCGGTTTGAAAATTCCCCTAGTTGCACATTTCTTGAAGAAAAGTGCAACTCACATCGGTGACAAACGGGTTGGAATTGCATAACTTCTAGAGAAATGTGGAACTTGGTGAGTTGTGCATTTGTCAAAGAAAAGTGCAATTGACATCGGCGACAACCGTTTGGGATTACACAATTCTTTAGAGAAATGAGCTACTAGAACATAGTTGCATGTTTCTCAAGCAAAAAAGGTGGAACCGGTTGGGATTGCCCCATTCTTAGAGAAATGTGCAACTTGGTTCTAGTTGCACATTTCTCGAAGAAAGGTGCAACTCACATCGTCAATGACCGGATTGAATTGCACTATTCTTGGAGAAATGAGCAAATCGACGCGAGTTGCCCATTTATCAAAGAAATGTCCAACCCATATCAGCGATGACTGAATTGAATTGCACTATTCTTGGAGAAAAGAGAAAATCGGTGCGAGTTGCACATTTCTCGAAGAAAGGTGCAACTCAAATCGCCGATGACTGGATTGAATTGCACTATTCTTAGAGAAATGAGAAAATCGGTGTGAGTTGCACATTTCTCAAAGAAAGGTGCAACTCAAATCGCCGATGACTGGATTGAATTGCACTATTCTTGGAGAAATGAGAAAATCGGTGCGAGTTGCACATTTCTGAAAGAAAGGTGTAACTTACGTCGGCGCTGACCGGATTGAATTGCACTATTCTTGGAGAAATTAGCAAATCGGTGCGAGTTTCACATTTCTCAAACAAAAGGTGCAACTCAAAAACTTGTATTAGTGACAATAGCAACTTGGAGTGAGTTGCACATTTCTCAAGGAAATGTGCAACTGGTTAGGATTGCCCCATTCTTCGAGAAATGGGTAACTCGGTTCTAGTTGCACATTTCTCGAAAAAGGTGCAACTCACATCGGTGATAAACCGGTTGGAAGTACACAATTTTCGAGAAAAGGGAAAATGTGCATCTGGTTGCGCATTTCTTAAAGAAAAGTGCAACTTACATTTTCACAAAAAAAGAGCGAGTTTGACATTTCACATACGAAATGTGCAATCGAAATGACACATTAGGCCAAGTTATGTTCCTAAAGTTACTTTCTAACTACAACTGAAAGTGCTACGACATTTGACATTTGAGAAAATGATTTGTTACAATTTACGTAATTTTTAGAATAGTAATGGCATTGCTGGAATAGTCAACAAACATGAGACATACCTCAAAAAAAGAAAACAAATCGGCACATTATAAACATGATAATATAAATCATCATACCTCAAAATCATCTAAGGTCATGTTGTCAAGCCCGACGTTTGCTTCAGAGTTATCGTAACTTTGGATTCTTGTCTCTGAACTCAAGCATTGATGTGTATTGCATGTAGATAACATGGTTTCCAAATTTGTGGCTGAGATTAATTTATTGTACCCAGTATATTGACTCTGAATCTAATTTTCCTTCCAAAAAGAAATGGAAAATAGATGGCAACTAGATTAGAACAAGCAGATGAAAACAACACAAATACAAGTTATATCAAATACTCCTTATAAAAGCTAGACTTGAATAGTTCATCATTTTTTACTTACCCATGTTCTGGAGGCCTACAAACATTGCATGGAATTTGTGTGGGGGTGTATTTTCTGCATTGCCAATTTGTTCCTCTAGCTGCTGCTTGTCGTTTAACCCATCACTTTTCTGTTCTGAAAACAGAAATAATTTAGACAATACTTCTGGTTTAGTATTGTCTTGAGTAAAAACAATCAAAAAATGACAGGGGCAAAAATTTGTTAGTAAAAAAGAAAACTTATAATGTACACCTTTTGATGTGTGTCCATCACAATCCCTTCCTGCAACTTGTTGTTCATCATTCAACATGTGTTCCAGACTAGCACTGTTGCCAAATGATTGTTCAGCTTGACTTGTTTCTTTCATTTCAACCTTTTTGAAAAAGAAAAGGTGCAATAGGATTAATAGCCAACTCATTGTAAAAACTTTGAAAACAGAATAAATTGGGAGAAAACATAAAACAGTGTTTTTGCTCTTCATTTACCTTGTTATCATGTGTTTCAACACCTGGTGGTTCTACGCTCTCTTTCATATGTAACTTGCACATTTCACTATTTACATGATGGATCCGTTCATCTGATATCTTCTCAACAACAGTTATTGCCATTGTAGGCTCAGTCAGCTTTGCAATAATCTGCTACATTTGTTACATAAAGTATTTGGTTTAAGGAAAAGGAATAAACAAATTTGTTGAATAAAAAAAATGTAAAGAAGGAAATTCGTTGAATGGGATCTGAATAAAAACCTGATCTGTTGATGCGACGGTTTCCCCTTGTTGCTTAGCACAGGGGATTGAATTATTAGAATGTTGGCTGCCACAATATCTATCTGGATTTCCTAAAGAATGAATTTAATAAAAGAGATAAAAGGAGAATCGATTAAATTCTAAAAGAAAGATGAGAAACAGATAGTGATATGTCCTACAAAATTATAACATTGTGTCTTATTAAACAAATAAGAAATTAACATACCAAAGTTTCTTTCTAGGTTGCTGCTAGTATCACTTGATGGTAATTTTAAAGTGTTGTCAGATAGACTATTTGAACCTCTTGATTTGTTTTCATCTTGTGATGAACAATTGAGTTTCTCCGTGCTTTGTGAACTGCTTGATATACAATGGTTTTCTATCAAGCATTCCAGCACATTGACAAGGAATTGTTGAACCTTGGAACAATTTGCAGGCGTTTCTTGTTGTGTATATACCTCAAATAATGAGCAAATAGTATCTTTTATCTCCTTGGAGTAGTAAGCAGTTATTAGTAAAAATAAAAGCTATAATGATGAACAAAAGGATGGAAGAAATTTTATCAAATACAAGTGAATAGATAAAAGTGTAACCATATCATTGAAAGCACAATGTTGCAATGAATCAATAGATTGTCTTAAATGCTCAGTGGAGTAATCAGTGGGAATTGTATTGATCAATCTTGCTTGGGCATAACATGTTTGCAATATATCTTTCACCTATCCAAAAGGATTGAAAGGAGAAATTATTTACATTCATAAAAAGTAAATAAATACGTAGTGGATAATACAGTATAAGCCAAACAAACAAATTATTCATGCACTGGGTAAAACTATAGAATTCATCTTAGCCGAAAAAAGATAAAAGGAAATATTACTTTGGATATCTTACAGGCACACATGAAAAACAGAACTCAGTACATCAGGTTGAATATAGTTACAATATGCAAACAGAAAAGTAAATAACACTTACAGGCAGCTTTCCATAATAGTTATCATCGTCCATATCCAACTTGATGAATTCTTTTATCATTTCTCCTTTCCATACACATATTCTGGGTAAAGTTGATTGGATGTGTACTGAACCAAAGTCTAAGAAATCCAGATATCGCACCTGAGAAAATCACAGTAGTTTGAACATAAGAAAATAAAGAAAGTGAAAAACATTACATGAGATGGGCATTTCAACCAAATCAGTGTACTAACCGCAATGTAGTAATTGCACAGAGCTAATGTTGATGAGCTAGCTTGATATTTCTTTATATACCATAAAGTCCACTCCTGAATTTTTTTGCCTCAGTTGTATGACTTAATGTTGTCAACATTGATAATGCCGGCAAGGTAGGCTGTGCTAGGCTTGGTACTTGAAGTTGGACAGTAAAATGTCGCCAGTGCTACAATCATGAAGCATCTTAAGAACTCATCGTTGCTTTGTCCTTTACTGAGTATCTTGTCGCCAAAGAACTTGATAGTTGGCATTTCTGATGAGCCAAACAACTCCAGGAACTCAATAGTTGTAACTTTATTTTCAGCAGGAACAGGTATGCCTGTGGTTGGGACATCGAGGACATGTCCAAATGACTCTATGTTGATTTCAATAGATTTCTGATGAAAGGACATATCTTCATTATCAACATCAACATGGTTAGCTAGCCATTGCACAAAGGACCAGGGTACAACACCGCCATCGAGATCGAGAATTGCTCCAAATCCTATTTCCTTTATATAATTTCTCTGATCACTATCAAAGTCCTTCATTATTTGAACTAGGTAGCTTGCATTGTATCTACTTTTAGGTTTAAGAACATTTTTGTCGATAACTTGTCTCCCTTGTCTACGATCACGTACGACTTTCTGAAAAAATTGAAAACCATAAGAAATGTTAGTTTGTATTCTACCACATGTGCTAAAAATAAAAAGAAGAAATAAAGAAAATGGTATACATGAGAGGTAGAAATCTCATCATTCTCTTCGCGTTTTGTGTTTTGTATGGACCACGTGTTCTTTTTAAGCTCCTTGTAATCTGAAAAAGGTTAAGTATACGTAGACATATAAGAAAAACATACAGAAAACTTGTGTATAATAATGAAAGGAGAAATGCAATGCTTGTTTCACCATATAAAAAAGGAATAAAAGTCATGACAGTTACTAGTTAAAAATCTATAAAAAATAGGAAATCTGAATCTTCTTTAATATGTGCAAGCTGAATTATTCCATTGATACATAGTTAAACTTACAATAGTGTTGATTGCCTTTAGCACAATTGTTTCATCCTCAGATTCAGATGCATCCTGTGAATGAAAAAAAGTTCAGAAAAACATGAATACAAAAGGAATAATATTAATAGGGTAGAAACTAAAAATCCTATCCTTATACCTGTCCAGTACTATCAGAGTCATTAATTTCTTGCACATCGTATTTCTCTTTCATACAAACCGTATCGCGGATTACCTCATTAGTCTTGTCCATTGATCTGCCCAAATAAGAAATAGAAGATTTCAATATAGCAAATAACCAAATCGGTCTTTGAATAAGAACAAGGCAAGCCTTTTGGTAATTCACAATTGTACTGATGTATATGCATTCACTTTTTTAGCAGAACAAATCAAAGATTTGCAATAATCCTATGTAGTTTCACAGAACAAATCAGATTTGCAATAATCAAAAACAGTGAGGGATGGTCAGTACCTCAACTAGCTACACTAGAAACAGAAAATAAACATTAAGATTGAACAACTATGCATGTGTACATTATAAAAAGAGAGAACAAATGTGTGGACGACTATCTCCATCTCGTCTGGCTTTGCATCTCTTCATGTTGTGCCTTGCTGTTATCCTATCTTGCCACATTGGCTTTGCATCTCTTGCATCTCATGCGAACATCAATCCATAATAGTACAAAAGACTACAGTCTACATGCATGGGACGAGATATTTTTGGCAGTAGCTCCGGTTTACAAGACAGACAGTTTTAGCTGAGTGAAGATAGACAATTTACATTTTCCAAAAGAGAATGGACCACAATTTGACAAGACAGTTTAGCTGAATGAAGTACTACGAACCACTGAGATAGAGCATAGATATCGTCTCTGCTACAAAGAGAACACAACATCCTCACCCCACGCCTTTCGTGTGGATGAGTTCCTACGGAACCAGATTGCACAGTTTTGGTCGAGAGAGCAAAGCAACCATTTATCCCCCAGAGACCATCAATCCATACTCAAAAAAGTTTCCCTTGGTTTTCAGTTATTCCGCCATTAAAGCATCAGATGGTCTACAACAACACGACATGGATAGATGAATGACGCCAATGCAATGACATACACACACACAATAAACACGGACGACCATGTCATGGGCACGGACAGCAACGACGACCACCGGCAGAACTAAACCGGCGACTATGACGGCAAAAACAGTAGACACGACAAAACTGAACAAAGCCATAGACACCAGACACGCTACTCCTTGAACCTGCTTCAACTCTTCTAGCGTTGGCACGGTCATAGTCTTCCTTGTGCCCCAAATGCCCTCTCTTCTATCTAAAGACTACTAGCCAACCATATGTAGCAGAAGAAAACTGTACAGAAACAAATACATGCTTGTACAGAAACAGATAGTAGGTATCAGTCAATAAGTTGGATGAATAAACCTAACATTCAAAAAACATAACAAAAACATAGATCTCAGTCAAATAAGATGGACTGACATGGCTGACAAAGTCCATCGAACACAAAGTACAAGATGTAGAAGGAAATCACTGCGCTGATTTGCTAACATACTCCCTTCAGTACAAGATGTAGAAGGAAATCAGATCTGAGATTTACCTGGATAGATTTCCGCCGGCAAGACCCCGATGGAGACGGAGACGGTGACGGCGGCGACGGAGATGGAGACGACCAACAACTCCCCGCCCGTCTTCAGCCCGTCTCCACAACTGCTATCCCCTTTCCCTCTTTTGAAATGAAACGGAGATGCCGACGACTGAGATTTTTGAGAAGGAAAAAAAGAAAAAGGACAGATATACGCACTGACATGTGGGACCATACAGAAAAGGAAACAGAAACAGAAAAAAATTATACAAGACAGATCCTTTCAGACGGCCCAAATGTAAACAAAAGGCTCATCAGGCGGGAACACTCAAGCGGGCTTACATACGTCAAAGACATGAAACATCCTATAGATCGAGAATAACCATCGACTGAGACTTAATTCTCAGTCGCCTGATGTTTAGCAAATCCGTATTTATTTACCGCTTTTAAGCGGCAGCTATGGATAGGCCCGCGCTGAGGACGTCTCCTCGGTTTATTGGCCGACCCAATTCAGCCAGTCCGGATGGATCGTGTCCACGTATAGAATTTGGATGACGATGCAGTCCAATGGGGTGATCCATCCTCTCCACCATGGACAGATATTGGCCATTACTGTAGTCACCGGTGCAGACGATGGTGTGTTTCAAGCGCATTAGCGCTTGCCCCGCCGCTTCCCGCCCTTGTTTCCCGCTGCTTATGACCACTTCCCGCCGCTTCGGGACGGTTCCCGCGACATCTAGCTACAGACAATAAAAGGAACAGCCAACGACGGTGGATTCCCTAGATCCTCCCAAAGACCACCATGCCTGGCCCCCCGTCTTCCTGCCACCGGCGCTCGCAACCGCGGCCAGGGAGAGCCGGCGGAGTTGCCGACGCCTGACCACCGGGAAACCCAATCGACACGAGGGCAGTCACGACCGGTCGAGGTACCACGTAACAGGACCACCGACAATGGTTTCTCGCGCGACTTCCACGACAACATCATGCTGTCGTAGATCCAATGGTACAAACATTCGAACAAGTGCTCGGTGAGGTCATGGAAGCGGCACACGCCAATCCCGGCGACGCGGCCTTGCGTGCCCGCATCGTCCAAGCTGTAGATGACATAGAGACACAGAGGTCGGTCTACCGCTCTCTCCAAGAGGAGTGGGTTCTTGTTTCGCCGCCGCCGGTGTAGCCAGCGCAAGTTTAGATTGTTGTATCCGCTTAGATTGTTGTATCCACCGCCAGCGTCGCAACCGCTTGTCATATGCCTACTATTAATGAAAGTTTCTCATTGCAATGGTTGTTGTATTACATAGTTCGAACACAATGAGCAAAAATATGCAAAAAAACACAAGATAAACTAGGAGACCATGGTCTTCTCCTCGTCCTCGTCTACTCATTGGAGTCATAATGGTAGTGGCGATGACACATGCTGTCATCGAAGACGCTGGCGATGAGCATGGTCTTCTCCTCGTCCTCGTCTACTCATTGGAGTCACAATGGTAGTGGCGATGACACATGCTGTCATCGAAGACGCTGACGATGAGCATGGCTTCACCGTCATACTTGAAGAAGAAGAAGTGCTGACTTCAATTTGGTGTGTGCGGGCGAACTCATTCCAACCATTGGCGAGGTACATCTAGCTGTAGCAATCGAACAACACCTCCACGGACCACTGAACGCCCGCGCCTCCCTATCCTTCTCTATTGCCAGGGGACGGGAATAGCAGCGGCGTCCTAGATCAAGGCATGGACGCCCGGTACGAGCTCGATCTCGCAACCCAATATCGCCTTCTCGATGGGTATTTTTAGGACGAGGTACGCACAGCGGTGAGGGCTCTTCGGCCGGATCTAGGGAAGTAGGCCCTTAGTTTCTGAAGAGGGAGCTACCACATTCTCACATATTGATTTGGTTGGATTGTCGTGGAGGTCGATTCTCAAGGGAGATCTCGACGGAATTCAATGATACATTATTTCAGCTGAGTTGCCGGATCCGTTGGTCTATGCTTTGGTACGTGAATTCATGTTAGTTTTATCACTGATCTTTGATATTTCACATTGAGATTTGTAGAAATTAAGATGCATGTAGGCTAGAAATCTCAAATTTGGAAAGTTTAGTTTTAAATCTTTCTGAAAATTTATCCAAATTTTTATGGTTGGATTTGATTTAGAGGATCGAATGCTCGACCAAGATTTTAGGTCATACAAGGAATTCTTAAAGATATTTTCCAAATACAGAGAATGATGGCATGTTCAGGATTCTCTCGGTTGATTCTTGTGACACCAATTGTTCTTATGATTACAGAAATGAAAAGCTTGCAATACTTTACTACTCTGTGCTCTTGTTTCCGTGCACTCTCCGTCCATCCATTCTTGCAATACTGAAGTCATCATAGCCTCACCATGGAGGGTCTCAGCAGCACATGCTCTCCATATCTTGGACGGCTTTGGCTGCATGCATATCTGCTTCTCTGATGCTACTTTGATATTCAGTGGAGGAAGACCCATGATTTATTTCCATATGGTATGTATATCACTATATCTATCGTACTACATCTTAGCAAATTTCCCCCTGTTTTGAATTGACTTGCTTGGTAATTTGGAGTAGTACTTGTCGCCATTTTCTTTTATGTTAACTGAAAGGACAAGGATGTCTCCTACAGAGGTGAATAGGCGGTTTAAAACTTTTACGAGAGGGGCTCAACAAAGGTAAAATTAAACTAGCATTTACTTTGTCAAGCACAAAACCTAGAATAATTAGGATTCACCTATGGGCACCAACAACTTATGCTAAGCAAGACGAGTAACTATATGATAGCAAGATATAGACTTCAAGCACGAAGGCTATCACAAAGTAAGGTGCATAAGTAAGAGCTCGGGTATAGAGATAATCGAGGCACGCGGAGATGACAATGTTTTACCGAGTTCCTCCCAACAATGGAGTACATCTCGTTTGGACAGGGGTGGTTTCAAACCACCAACGCCACAAAAAGTCTCCCTTATTCTCCTGTGAATCTCACCCCAACGTGATCGATCCACACTTACACTATCGGTGCACTTGTCGGTGGCAATCCGAAACCTCTCACAAGATTGAGGCACTTCTCCACAACTCAATTGGAGGCTCCCAACTAACAAGCTTAGGGAAAGCTCCACAACTTAATTGGAGGCCCCAAGTAATCCACAAACCTGTAATACAACCAAATCGTCCAGGGTTCCAAGAACCCAAGAGTAAAAAGCTTCTCACCTTTCACCCAATCGAATCCTCGCCGAGAACTCAAACCGATGCACCAAATGCAGTGGCAAGAACACAAGAAGTGCTCAAGTCCTTCTCTCCCAAATTCCACCAAAGCTACAAAATCTTATGGGGGGATTGTAGGGGTTCCGCGTATGAAAACAATAATTTTTGCCCTACGCCCCTGAACCCCTGATGCTGCCAGGACCTATCTATTAGTAATACAGTAACGGGAGGGGATTTTCGCGAACTTACCCTTGAAGACCGAAAAGCGTTGTCAACGCTCAGGAGAGCGTGGTTGATGTAGACGAGCCGAAGCCGACATCAAGGTCGTGATGAAGTCCTTGCGCTCTAGCAGCTCCAACGACTTGAGTGCCTCAAGTGTGACACCTCGCGGGAAGTTACACATGTCCGGTGCTTAACGATGACTCCCGCTTCCCTAGTCCAGCAGTAGTTGCGGAAGTAGAGCTCCTAGATCCGAATCCCGCAGCACGACGACGCTCCGCGGTGAAGATGTCTCTCGTTCATGCAGTCCGAACTTGGGACCACGGTCATGAGAGAGAGAGAGAGAGAGAGAGAGAGATCAATTGGAGGTATCCCCAAAAGTGAGGAAACCTTTATTGAATATTGTGTGTATTTATCTAGCCAAATACCCCCACTTTATATAGGGGGAGGGGAGGTACTACCTCCCTCAAAGTCCCGGGGTGGTACTAAAGGAGAGGAGAGGGGGAGGGGTGGCGCCGCCGGCCACCCCCATGGGCCCCGTGCGCGGGGAGGGGAGGGGGGGCTGGCCCACTAGGGCACTGGCCACCCCCTCTGACCCTTCTCCCTCTTACCTTTCCTTAATGGGCCCTCTTCCCTCCAGAATTGGCTCATTATGCCTTTTGACCTTTAAATTGATTTTCTCTTTTATTAAATAATTATGATTAAATCGATATTTAACATTCATTCAGATATTATTCAATCTCCGTGGCTATGGATCACCTTCCATCTCCACTCCGGACACCCTCCGGACTTACCGAAACCCTTCCGGTTTTCTCTCTACTATTCTTTGGCGATTCTTCCGATCCTATAAACACTCTCTAAGCATCATAAAACCCTTAAGCGTGATACCCTACGGTTCGGGAACACTCTAGACATGGTCGGGACACTCTCGGACCAATGATCAACAAAGGGACCTGGATGGCCATGTGACCCCTGTGTGTTCCACGAAGATCTTTCATCGTTTGTACCAGGACGGTCGTGTCTTATTCTCTTTGTCTCTCGATACTTGCATTGCCCGAGATCTGATCAATGACATCACCATGTTGTGTTCAATCTCATTACCGAACAATGCTACTTGAATCGTTCCGACAAGTGATATCCCTATGATCAAATCACACACTGCGCAGCTATTGGATATAACTTCTCCGAGTAGGCCCTTGAGTATCTTTCCATCACGTGGACGGACAAATCCCGCTCTTGACATATATTGCCTCTACGGTTTCCTCCGAGTACCTGAACACACCTTTATAACCACTGTATTACCAAGTGGCGCTTGATGCTATCTAAGCACTCTCGGGAGACAGTGATTGATATAGCCTCACAGTCTAAGGAATAGTCTACGAGGATCCATTTCTAATCATCATAACTTGAACTTCATGACATGATCGGGTCACGATGTTTAGGTTGGGTATTGGTTCATCATCTTATTCTCAGAATGAGTTGACTCCATTTCCAACTAGCATAAATGCCACATGATCAGGAAACTTGATCATTTGTTGACCAATGAACCAGTGACTAGAGTTTCACTAGGAACCCCTGGTTGTTTATATATCACACGTGTATTGATGTTTCCACTCAATACAGTTATAGCATGATATAAAACTTAATCATAAACTTTATGAAATATGATAATAGTCCTTATTACTATTTGTCTCTAGGGCATATTTCCAACAGTCTCCCACTTGCACTAGAGTACAAATACACTAGCTGCATTTGTTCTTAATCATTGGCACCATATATCCGGTACCCTGAACATGCTTGCTCATGGAAGAGGTTGAGTCTTGGGTCTGTACTTTACAGTCCCAAATCCTTTGCAACTTACTAATGTCACCTTGATTGACATTAATACTTTATCATCACATGATAACATCTGTGTGTATGCATCGTCGCTATGGCAGCAGAACGAGGCCTGATTCCAGGAGCCTACAGTGACTTTAGATCAACCTCGAGGGCTTTCTCATGGGCACTGTGGAAGGGAACTAGCCCCGCCATAACATTATACAACACTTTAGATGGTACCCTTACCTATTACTATAAATGTATTCATCGAAACACTAGTACACTCTGTGCAACTTTCGATGTTTTTGTTCACCTCGCTTCCTACTTGACTTTAATTGGTATTTACAGGAGTTTCCAACAGATTACCTTATAACATAACTATAGGGAAACAGGTAGGCTACACTAGCATAAAATCAAAATTTTCTACCGCGTCAACCAAGAATGCTATTGTCATAGATCACGGGATTACCGCTAGACGCGCAGTTGCGGAACTCGATGAAGCATGTCGCGGCAGTGTAGATGTTCTACATGTCCTCCTTGTCCTCGTCCCACGAGCAGCTCCCCTTTGCGCGGCTCGTCCAAGTGCTACAGCTGTAGCACCTCTGAGGTATCCACACGTCCGGAGTGGAAGGTCACACAGCAGACTGCTAGGTCCGCACGTGCAAGACAGGCGTAAGAGGAGTGGCGACTGGGTGGAATGCTCAACCCTATTCAGCTCGCCTCACTCTCTCTTATATAAGCCTGGTCTAATTCGAATCTAGTCCTCATTAGGCTTCCAACCCCTAAAGTGTGTGACCCTATAGGTTCATACACGTATAGACATGACACGAGTATACTTACTCCGTCAATAGTTGGTAGTGGCCTCTAGCAAGACGTGCCAACTCCTAAACGTATATAAAGATCATTCGGACGAACCATCACAAGGTAGAGTACATGTCTTTCCCTTTGCCCCATGATATTTGTTCTAGCTCCAAGTTAACCTCTCTTTCTCGATACTATGATTCGGAATCCCTTTACTAGGTTAACTCTTAACCATATGTAGCATGGCCATGCATTTCTGGATCCGATCACTCGAGGGGCCCAGAGATATCTCTCTCAAGTAGAGAGGGGCAAATCCCATCTTGATTGACCGATGCCTTGCAACATGTCTCAGGACAAACCCGAAAACTACCTTTATAACTACCCAGTTACGGAGTAGTGTTTGATTGCCCCAAAGTAGGTCGATCCACATCTCAAGTACATGTGACAATCTCAGATCTAAGGACAAAACGTACACGATGTGTAGAGAGAGCTGCAAGTATTATTGCCAGTCTCGAGTTGGGTCAGTCCAACCCCATGTTCATAACATGTGTCCACATCATTGGTTTGACATCTCCATGTCTATGACTTGCGAAACATAGTCATCAACCAATCGATGTGCTAGTCTAATATTCACGTGTGTCCTCACATGAACTCCTACTAGGGATAACTATTAGATAACCATACAAGTAAAGAGTTTCACAAACAATTCACATAATTGCCAATCAATACAAGTTGCCTTATATATGGATATTCAAGTAACATTATAAAAACTCATGGATACATATGAAATACAATCATCTCTATGATTGCTTCTAGGGCATATTTCCTTCAATAACCCTTTATGTTTTAAGATATGTCATCCTTTATGGATTTGGAAAATATGTCTACAGTTCTCTATTAGACACTATGGACAAACTTAGCTCAACATTCTGTGATTCAAACTTAATCACCTTTTTAAACATTTCTTCTTGGATCATATATTATGTTAAGTTACTATCATGGTTTTTTAAGATAGAACCTATGTCTAAACATAGTGGATGATGATCATCCTTTTCTTTCTTTCAACCATTGATGTTAAACTTAATACTATTCCTAATTTGAGTTATTAAGGACCAGTTCCTTAATTAACTTCTATTCTAAAACCCTTTCCATAATCCCTTAAGGAATACTACATAATATCATAATACATTTATATTAACTTCTACACCTTATAAATCATTATTTATTGGTACTTGCGCTTTAATTCTTAACACACTTAAGAATCATTCCTATAAGCTCCCACTCAAAATATGTTCCTAACATATTTGGGTATGAGTCACTACTCTTACTCAAACTATGTTCCTACATATTTGAATTTGAGACTTATATTGCTCCCACTCAAAAATATGTCAATCACATATTGTTTTAGGAAGACTTTCATAGCTCCCACTCAATTTCATGCAAATTGCATATCTACTCACTATTTTGAACAATTTCAAAATCCTTTGATCAAATATCAAACTTGGAGTTTTACTATGAGATACTAGTACTTTTACTAGTTTTAAATCCACTAGACATTTAGCACACTTGAATCAAATTCATTTGAATTCGTCCAATACTTGACAAATTTTGCTTTTGTCATTCACCCAATTTTCCACTATGGCTTTGCAGTCATTTGGGAAAATTCCAAGTAACCCCTTTTACTTGTGAGATTCAGCAACGAATTGCTTTCTAATCTCAAGGGAATTCTGCTTCTAGGATTTCTCATAATTCTAGTTTACCATTATTTCCTTAGTGGTTCGTAGGTATGTCATATTCCGGTAATCATGACAAATGATTCACAAATGTCTCCATACAAGATATGGGTTACATTTTGAATCCTACTTCATGTAGTGAAAACACCAGTGGGGAAAACACAATGATCATTATCATTGACTCTTTCCTTTGTGAAGAGTTTTGTTCAAGAACATTTTCCGTTGCGCTTCTCAATACTCTGATGCAGGGTTTTGAATCCTCATCATGTTTTATACTATATTCCATTTGCTCCATAATCGAGAAATATCACTAAAAGTGAGCTTTCTCAAGAATGCACCAAAATCCAAGAAATACAAGTTTTGCTTTTCTTTTGGTTTTAGCTATGGATTTCATATTCAAAGTTTCCAATGAATACTTTACAAGGACTTATTCGCTATTGTTTTGGTTATATCGAATAACCCCAAAACTTTCACGACTATCCATACTAGATATGGAGCCTCTTTCACGAATTCAAATGGTTCACTATATATTCTAATTGAGTGCTAACTATTTCTAACTAATGGTCTCTACATCTACACCATAACGATTTGTTTGGCGCCATCTATTCACCCATTTTGATGTCAAAATATCATATTGTGATGCTTTGCATTTTGATGTTTCAAAACGCTTTGCATTCCACAATTTCTTTTATGCCATTCTTATAAAGTCGAATTTCATTACTATTGATCAAATCGTAGTAATTAGATTCTCTTTTATATTCATACCCTTTGTTGGATGAAACACTTTGATCATATCAAATAATTTCATACTCATGTTTCCTTTGGTAAACTTCTTTACACATTTAAACAATCATATAATGATAATTACCATTTTGTTAAAACACAATACATCGAATATGTATTTACTTTTAAAAATTCATTAAAACACTTGGTATTCAAGTAATACACGGTGTTCAAGTTATTTTGCCAAACTTGGGCATGATTTATATGTGACAAGAAATCGATTGTCTTTCACATATTATCAACATAACTTTTGAATTCAAACAATGGTCTCATTCATTAATGAACTTATCATTAAGTTGGGTACTTTAACAAGGCATTTCAATATTTTACAAATGTTCATGCATTATCAATTAGTTTCAAAACAACCAGGATAATTCACATATAATCAAACAAGATATGAACATGAATAGAAGTCATTCATAAAAGTGGAACAACTGTTTGTTACAAGCTCATATGAATAATCGTCTCACAAAATGTGAGACACACTAAAGAAGTTTACAATCTTTTGATTACAATAACTATCCAAAACATAAACTAAGTGATAAATGTCGAGGGAGAGTGTCGTTGGCCATCATCATCATGCTCGCCATCAACACACAACATCACCTCCTCTCTAGCAAGCACCTCTCATGCAGAAGGACCTGTTTTCAGTAAAACAGAACAAGTATCAAATATACTTAACACCGCAAATGTGTTTGTAAGATTATAAAATTTATAAAATTGTATATCAAATATATACCTTTGTTATCAATGACCTCACCGGTGATTGGTTCAACCTTTACGTTATTGAAACATAATATGAACTCTTGGAAATCCAATGTTTCCGTATCACCACTCATGATGCTACTCCGGACATGTTCTTCGTAGCTGGGAGGCAACGATCAAAGCAGCACGCCTATCGCAAACGGATCATCCATCCAGTAGTCCACGAAGTGAACCAGTCTCATGTGTGCATCAAGCATGCGCTCCAAGTGACCCTTCAGACATGTGTGCTCCTCCATCTGTATGGAAAGGAACTCTCCAAGTAGCTCATGCTTCCACATGCGCACATGGCTTATGAACTCTTCTCTCAGCTGATCCACCATTGAATATGGATCAAGGTCACCCATGAGCGGATGGAGTTCATCCACCATCCTGTAATGCATTATAATCTAAATGTAGGTGGACATCTCTTGACGATAGTAGCGGTCTGCCAGCTCTTGTGGGGTCTCATAGTGGTCTGGCTCAGTCAAATCCATCGTGCGGTGTATGTAGTCTACCACATGATTCCTAGTAAGGAGATCATTCAGGCACACAAGCCAACTAGGGAAGTTGGATCCATCAAGTCTAAGTTTCTCACCCATTACCCATTCCTCAATGACAAATTAAGATTCAAGGTGAGCCATCTCTACATTTATAATTGTAAAAGGAATTTAGACTAAGTTTATAATTAAATGAGTTAATAATAACTCCACTCAGAAACACCTATCCCATGAAGGGTTCCTAGTGATAACACGACCCCTTTTTCCCACATCTTCCCCGATCATCACGACCATCAATGTGGGTTCAAGGGTGGATGCTAAACGTCAGTCACACCATTCACGCGACTCGTGCTCGATCTTTCGACCATCCGCGTTCCGAGGCCACGTATCTGTAACGTGCTAGGCTCGCTAACTCAACCTTAGTGTATTCGCTGTGCAACATGGCTTACACCCACTGTATATGAACATAGATATGTCTGACACCCTCTCACCGTGGGTTGCCTCATACCGAAGAACTTTCTTGGTGGTGTGATACGTCCATTTTGCATCACTATTCTATGTCTTAATTCACTATTATTCATTGATATATTTCGTATTGAGAGGTGATACTTATGTTATTTCATCTATTTTTGCATGGTTGATGACTTTTGGAGCATGGACCGTAGCAGTCAGGATTCTGATGTAAAAGGTGCTGTTTGGAGGCAAAATTCGCGAAGATCAGAAAATCCGGGAAAATATAGGGAAAATCCTATTTTTCCAGAAGACTAAGGATGCCAGAAGACGGGAGATGGGCCACAGGGGGCCCACACCACCCCTGGCGCGGGCAGCCCTAGGCCGCTCCTGGAGGTGGTGTGGCCACCCTGGCCCACTCCAACCTCTCCACTCTGGCGTATATCATCCTCCCGAAACACTAAGACTCGGGGAGCGACCACAGAAAGATTCCACCGCCTCTTCGGGGCATAAAACACCGAGAGAGAAAGATCTCTTCGGCAGACAGATTTCTGCTGGGGGAATTCCTTCCCGGAGAGGGGAGATCGTCGCCATCAACACCACCATCAAGCTGGACTTCATCGGGATCATCATCATCATCCCCACCGTCATCACCATCAGCACCCTCATCACCATCTCCATATTGCTGTAACAATTGCGTTGAATCTTGCATTAGTTCATAGGGGAAACTTTCCCGGTGTTGATTACTCCTTGTAGTTGATACTATTGAGTGAACCGTTGAATTATTGTTTATGTTTAGATTTTTATACATCATTATTCCATCTCTGATCATGATCCATATGATGTCTTGTGAGTAGTTCGTTTTGTTCTTGAGGACATGGGAGAAGTCATGTTGTTAGTAGTGGAGTTGTGTTGAGAAAGATTCAATAGTTTGATATTTAAGTTGTGGTGTACTTCTTCTAGTGGTGTCATGTGAACGTCGACTACATGACACTTCACCTATATGGGCCTAGGGGAATGCATTGTGTATTTGGCTACTAATCATAGGGGTTGCCGGAGTGACAGAAACCTGAACCCCCGTTAGGAAATCATTGCACAAGAGACGTAAGGGTCTTAGAGTTTAAAGTTGTGGTTAGGTTTTTACCTTAATTACTTTCTTGTACTTACGGATGTTTGCAAGGGGTTTAATCACAAGTATGTATTGGTCTTGGATGGGGCGGTACATTAGCACAGGTTCACCCACACAACACTTAGCAAGCTAGAGAAGATTAATCAACTATATGAAGCGAAAGCACTTGACATTCTTCCCATGTGTCCTCGAGAACGTTTGGTCATCTTAAGTAATACAACCGGCTTGTCCTTTGCTGCATAAAGGATTGGGCCACTTGCTGCATTTATTCCTACTGTCTTTTGTTTACTCATACTTTGTTTACTTGCTTTATCGAAAACCCCTAAAAATCCGTTTGCTAAGTATTTGCAGAGAATTCCTGATCCATACCACTAGCCAGCACCTTCTGCTCCTCGTTGGGTTCGACAGTCTTACTTATCGAAAATACTGCGATACACCCCCTATACTTGTGGGTCATCAAGACTATAGGGGGTGTATCGAAAATACTGCGATACACCCCCTATACTCTCATAAAGTACGAGTAAATAAAAGACAGTAGGAATAAATCCAGCAAGTGGCCCAATCCTTTCTTTAGCAAAGGACAAGTCGGTTGTATTACTTAAGATGACCAAACATTCTCGAGGACACACGGGAATATCGTCAAGTGCTTTCGCTTCATATAGTTGATTAATCTTCTTTAGTTTGCTAAGTGTTGTGTGGGTGAACCTGTGCTAATGTACCAAACTTCCTAGGACTAATACATACTTGTGATTATACCCCTTGCAAGCATCCTCAAGTACAAGAAAGTAATTAAGGTAGAATCCTAACCACGGCTTTAAACTCTAAGACCCTGACATCCCTTGTGCAAAGGTTTCCTAACGGGGGTTCAGGTTTCTGTCACTCCGGCAACCCCTACGATTAGTAGCCAAATACACAATGCATTCCCCTAGGCCCATATAGGTGAAGTGTCATGTAGTCGACGTTCACATGACACCACTAGAAGAAGTACACCACAACTTAAATATCAAACCATTGAATCTTTCTCAACACAATTCCACTACTAATAGCATGACTTCTCCCATGTCCTCAAGAACTAAACGAACTACTCACAAGATATCATATGGATCAAGATCAGAGATGAAATAATGGTATGTAACAATCTAAACATAACAATAATTCAGTGGTTCCACTCAATAGCATCAACTACAAGGAGTAATCAACACCGAGAAAGTTTCCCCTAAGAACTATGCAAGATTCAACCCAATTGTTACAGCGGTATGATGGTGGTGATGATGGTGCTGGTGAAGATGATAGTGCTGATGATGATGATCCCGATGAAGCCCAGCTTGATGGTGGTGTTGATGGCGACGATCTCCCCTCTCCGGGAAGGAATTCCCCCGGCAGAATTCTGTCTGCCGGAGAGATCTTTCTCTTTCGGTGTTTTCCACCCCGCAGAGGTGGCGGAATCTTTCTGTGGTCGCTCTCGGTATTAGGTTTTTGTGGGGATAATATACGCCAGAGGGGAGAGCCTGGAGCGGGCCAGGGCGGCCACACCACCTGGTGGCCCGGCCTAGGGTGGCCCATGCCAGGGCGTGGTGTGGGCCCCCTGTGGCCCATCTCCACTTCCCCTTCTGGCATCCTTCGTCTTCTAGAAAAATAGAATTTTCCATGTATTTTCTGGGATTTTCTAATCTTCGCGAATTTCGCCTCCAAACAGTCCCTTTTCCATCAGAATCCTGACTGTAGCGGTCCATGCTCCAAAAGCCATCAACCATGCAAAAACAGATGAAATAACCTAAGTATCATCTCTTAATATGAAATATATCAATGAATAACAGTAAATTATGATATAGAATAGTGATGCAAAATGGACGTATCAACTCCCCCAAGCTTAGACTTCGCTTGTCTCCAAGCGAAACCGAGCTCAATAAACATGACCTCAGGTTTATGGAGTGAAGAGCCGATAAAAGAATACGGACAAGAAGCATCACATTCATCAATACATAGATCATAATAGCAGACAACTCACCATTATATAACTTAACTTGCAATAGGTAAAGGAAACACAATAAAGATACATAAAGTAAATCATAATTTGTAATGGCAAACTTAGCTCTTGCTCGAAGAATAGTTGACAATTTGCAGGGGTTCAAACATAATGGTTTTCAAATGATAGCTTTCAAAGTAGTAATCACCAAGATAAGAGCAATGTGCAAAGAAGGAACATAAAAAACATGATTGAATAAATCATCATATGAATGAATGAAACACAACAACTCAAAATACTTGCTGAGATAGAAGGGAATAGGTTTACTGACTCAACTTAAAAAGTAAAAAAGATAGGCCCTTCGCAGAGGGAAGCAGGGATTTCAAGTTTCATAAAGAGCTTCCAAAAATTATGGTACTTATTAGCTTTTAGCTCTCATTGCCCCTATCATAGGCATCTTTAGGTGATTAAGGTTAAAGTGATCAAATATGAGGATATGCTTGACAAGTTGTAAGTTGAAAATCTCATGTCCCTTGAATACGAGGGTCGCTCCTCATGCTACTCAAGTTTAGTCACCGGTAAGTTCTTGTCATAGTAAGTATATGTGTATCATAGAGAACCGCCAACAGGGTACCCCTTGCCCGATGATACGGAAGAATCCCCATATCAAAATGACAAGGCAAGCAAACAACGAGCATCTCAGCAATATTCTTATTTACCATGGGAAAATGGTGCTTTTTTCTCTCGTTCTATCTTTCCTCTTTTCTCATATCTCTTTTTTTTCTTTTTCTCTTTTTCTCAATCTCTATCTCTTTTTTATAAGAAGAATGCTTCATAGATGCTCATTATGGTTACGCTGCAGGTTTCCACCATGATTAGGCATGTATTAGACTGGCGGCCCAGGCGTTTCTCTAACACACATACATAACTCCATGGACTTACAGGCTCCCCTTTCATTTCACACCGATGACATCCATAGACAAAAGAGCATGATATCAACTAGGTACAATGTACCAGTGCAATGTTGAAAGCGTTCCCCATGACAACATGGTTCTGCTAATTCACAACTTACGAAGCGCAAGCATATATGCAACATAGATGGGCACAATGGTTCAAGTTTATTAAGTGCAAGAAAGTAAAGTGTGCCATCAAGTTCGTGAGAGCTTTAATCACTAATTTTCATATAACAGGTTTAATTCAGAAGGTAGATAAAAACATGAATTTACTTGGAATAACAATAGTGCTAATAGGTAGGTATGATGGACACAAATGGCATAGGTTTTGGTTTAAGGATTGGATGCACGAGAAGAATTCCCTCTCAGTACAGATTTTTTGGCTAGCAAGGCTGGGTAGCAAGTATAAGAGTTGAAGGAAACAAACAAACATACAAGTGATAAAAACAAACATGCAATATTCCTTGGAAGCACAAAAGATCTTAACTAGAGAATACTAAACTTATGAGCAAATCAAGAAAGAAAGATGATGAAATTATATTTCTTTAGAGTAATTTTTATCTTTTTCATTCAACTCTCAAAATAGTGTTGCTACTGATCAAGCTAGGTTTGCCAAAACCAACTAAATGAACTCAATGATCCCAAAGTGATACCAATACTAACAACAAGATCAATCATACAATAGCAATTGAAAACTAATATAAGATATGCAAAAGAGTAAATGATAGAACTTCTTATTAATATTCCATAACAGCAAATCACACCAAGGGATACATATCTAACGAGAGAGGGGACACTTCCATAATGCAAACCATCCTACATGATTACTTCTCTATTCATGATATGACTCTACTAAAAAGGTAAAAATATAGAAGATAGTGATGTGATACCGTGGCACTCCCCCAAGATTGGAACAAACCAAGGGGATGCCAAAACCTGATGACGAATTACTCCTTCGGTGGTGGTGGTATTCTCTCGATGAGATTTTTGATTAATTTCCCCAAGTCATCAATCTCAAGGGTGAGAGTACGAATCAACTGTGAGTTTCGCTCAATGCGGCTCATGATCATGTCAGGTTGTGAATCCTAGCTCTTGCGATTCTTTCCCTACTCTTCCTCCTTGAAGTCTTCTTTTCCTGCATGGTTAGAACGAGGCATATCCCAATTGGAGGGTAGTTTCTCCTTGGGCATATTCTGGTATTGATGCTCATGGATAAGGGTATGGAAGGGATTCTTGGTGCATGGAGAAGGTGACCGTGGAGCCAAACAGTGACGCGGAGGCTTCCCTCCAGTTGACATCCGTGCAATCCTTATGATCCTGGCAGGGTTTGCCACCACTCCAATGCTTGCAATGGTAGTGCCTGTGTGCAGATGCTTTGCCTCCTCTTCATCTTTACTCTCGATCTCCTTCTCCTTCCTAGGGTCTTGGGGATCCTCCTCCGCGGGCTCCTTTCCCTTATTCTTGGCAGAGACCATTATGCTTCTAAACTTTAAGAATAGTTCCTAGAAGAAACAGATCGAAACGAATACATGACGAGAACACGATATACGAACCTCGGGGGATCCGGGGATTATATATTACGAAGTTTTACAACAAAAGGAAGGTACTGGGAGAAAACGGGTCGGAGACGGAGTCCGGGGCGTCCACACCACCTGGTGGCGCGGCCAGGGGTGGGCCCGCGCCACAGGGTGGTGTGAGCCACCCAGGCTCCATTTCCGTCCCTCTTTCGCTTCGTTGCTTTCCTTGTTGGATAAAAACTGCAAAAATATAACTCGACAGATTTTTCGTGGAACTTTTCTTACCAGAACTGTTACCTATTCGAAAACGGACTATGCAGGTCTCTGAATTTAGCATTTAGTAGAGTCTTCCGGATTCACCACTTGAATAACATCAATATCTTCATCTTCATACACATATTGCTTGAGTCATGAAACCTTTCACTTTCTTATTACACCATTTTCTCCACTAACCTGGAAATTTCTTTCACACAAAACTTCACACAATTCTCACTAGCAACATTAGTATAAGCGAGGTAATAAACCTTTTAAGTTCAATTTGAACTGAAATCCATCAAAACATAAGATACTGAAACAACTCCTTCCGAAATCCCAAAAGAATTCAAAAAGGAAATCGATTTCAGAGGCAAATGTAAGAGTGGTCAAAATCTGTCAAAACAGACCAGCAAGCAAAGATCAATTTTTTCGAAAATCTTCTGTTGCTCAAATCAAAAAGTGCAAAACTAAAGAAAGTTAAATAACAACCTGGGGCAGAAGCATAAAAAATTACAGCTCAATCCAAGGTACAGAGATCTCTCATGAATTTTTACGGTGAAGCACAAAATCTGTTTCGGGACAGCAACTTCCCCAAATATTACTTCTCTCTCATTAGGGGTTGATCTTGACACAAAACCCAAACAAAAAGGATAAGGAGAGGTTATTACCGAAGTAATAACTTCCAAGACTCAAATAAACAAAAACAAACTGAAAGCACAAATATATTGGGTTGTCTCCCAAAAAGCTCTTTCTTTATAGCCATTAAGATGGGCATGATGATTTCAATGATGCTCACATAAGAATATGAACTGAAGTAAAAGAGAACATCAAGAAGCAAAAATACACATGTTTAAGTCTAACCCACTTCCTATGCAAAGGGATTTTGTAGGCAAACAAATTGTTCAAACCAAAGGCTACTTGCATAGGAAGGAAAAAACAAGTGCAACATAAAGATTTTTAGAATAAAGTGAGGAAACTTAATATTATTGAGATGCATAAGAACACTTTTCCCTCTCTCATAATAACTTTCAGTGTCATGCATAAATTTAATGATATAACTATCACAAGTATCATCGTAGCAATGATCACTTATTCTCACAGAAAACACAGGGACACTAGCTCTCATAACACTACTTTGTGAAACAATATTAGAAGTATCCTTACAGAGGATAGTGTGTCCATATCCTACATATTTAGTGACAAAGTCTTTCACATGTGCTATTATAGGTTCATCATCCATTTGTTTATCAGGTTCAACAGCTTTATTTGTACTTTCATTAACCATACTAGCTATCATAGAATGTTCCTTTATCTTGACTGGGAAAGGCATTTTCTCAATATAAGGTTTGGGTAAAACATGATTAGCAGTATAAACTTCAGTATTTCTTGCAGGAACACTCTTAGCAACATCTTTATATGGTTCATGATACTTATTCCACTTCTTTTTAGGAACTTCAATATAGGAAGCAAAAGCCTTAAAATAAGTTGCAATAGCTTGAGAGTCTAGACCATAAGCATTTTTAATATTTTGAAAATCATCAGTTCCCATAAAAGATTCAATGCATTCATAATCATAATTTATACCTGACTTTCTTACTTTATCATTCTCCCATGCTTCAGCATTGTCTTGAATACGGTCTAGAAGATCCCATTTAGCTCCTCCTTCCATGCATGTAAATGATCTAGCACAAGAGGCATCCAATAGATCCTTATCATGAAGAGAAAGCCTTGCATAAAAGTTATTGATAATAATATTGTTGGGGAGCTCATGAATGGGACATTTGAGCATTAGTAACTTCAGTCTCCCCCAAGCTTGAGTTGTACTCTCTCCATCAAGTGGACAAAAGTTGTATATTTGATTCTGATCTTTATGAATCTCACTAGGAGGATAAAATTTTCAATAAAAGAGAGGCGATATTTCCTCCCATTCAAGAGCTTGACCATTCTTCAGCAGCTTATACCATTCTTCAGCTCTTCCTTTCAATGATAATGATAATAACTTCTTCTTGACTTGATCTGTTGTAATACCTACACACTTGAACAACCCGCATAATTCGTGTATAAAGAGCAAATGATCACCGGGATGGATAGTTCCATCTCCAACATAGTAGTTATCCATAACACGATCAATAATTCTTGTAGGTATTTTAAAAGTATCATTCTCAGCAGGTGGTGGTTTATCTACTACCTTAGCAGTGGTAGTAGCATTACGAAATAAGGAACTCGGCGAATTATCCATATTGAAAATAAAGTGACTAACAAAAATAAACAATACTCATAGTAGAAGTTTCCTTTACCAGTTCCACTCTCCAATAGCGCTTCACTCCCCGGCAACGGCGCTAGAAAATAGTCTTGATCACCCACAAGTATAGGGGGTGTATCACAGTATTTTTGATGTAAGAGTGTCGAACCCAACGAGGAGCAGAAGGTGCTGGCTAGTGGCTTGGAGCAGGAATTCTCTATAAATACTTAGCAAACGGATTTTTAGGGGTTTTTAATAATGCAAGTAAATAAAGTACGAGTAAATAAAAGATAATAAGAATAAATGGAGCAAGTGGCCCAATCCTTTCTTTAGCAAAGGACAAGTCGGTTGTATTACTTAAGATGACCAAACGTTCTCGAGGACACACGAGAATATCGTCAAATGCTTTCGTTTCATATAGTTGATTAATCTTCTTTAGTTTGCTAAGTGTTGTGTGGGTGAACCTGTGCTAATGTACCGACCTTCCTAGGAGTAATACATACTTGTGATTATACCCCTTGCAAGCATCCGCAAGTACAAGAAAGTAATTAAGGTAGAATCCTAACCACAGCTTTAAACTCTAAGACCCTGACATCCCTTGTGCAAAGGTTTCCTAACGGGGGTTTAGGTTTCTGTCACTCCGGCAACCCCTACAATTAGTAGCCAAATACACAATGCATTCCCCTAGGCCCATATAGGTGAAGTGTCTTGTAGTCGATGTTCACATGACACCACTAGAAGTACACCACAACTTAAATATCAAACCATTGAATCTTTCTCAACACAATTCCACTACTAACAGCATGACTTCTCCCATGTCCTCAAGAACTAAACGAACTACTCACAAGACATCATATGGATCAAGATCAGAGATGAAATAATGGTATGTAACAACCTGGTGGCGCGGCCTAGGGTGGCCCGTGCCAGGGGTGGTGTGGGCCCCCTATGGCCCATCTCCACTTCCCCTTCTGGCATCCTTCGTCTTCTGGAAAAATAGAATTTTCCATGTATTTTCTGGGATTTTTTGATCTTCGCGAATTTCGCCTCCAAACAGCCTCTTTTCCATCAGAATCCTGACTAGAATGGTCCATGCTCCAAAAGTCATCAACCATGCAAAAACAGATGAAATAACATAAGTATCATCTCTTAATATGAAATATATCAATGAATAACAGTAAATTATGATATATAATAGTGATGCAAAATGGACGTATCATACATCACCATGTCATGTTTAATATCATTACTGAACAATGCTACTTGACTAGTTCCAACAAATGATATCCCTACTCTTGACATATATTGCCCATGAGTATATTTCCGTCACGTGGACGGACAAATCCTGCTCTTGACATATATTGCCTCTACGGTTTCCTCCGAGTACCTGAACACACCTTTATAACCACTGTATTACCAAGTGGCGGTTGATGCTATCTAAGCACTCTCGGGAGACAGTGATTGATATAGCCTCATGGTCTAAGGAATAATCTACGAGGATCCATTTCTAATCATCATAACTTGAACTTCGTGACATGATCGGGTCACGATGTTTAGGTTGGGAATTGGTTCATCATCTCATTCACAGAATGAGTTGACTCCATTTCCAACTGGCATAAATGCCACATGATCAGGAAACTTGATCATCTGTTGACCAATAAACCAGTGACTAGAGTTTCACTAGGAATCCTTGGTTGTTTATATATCACACGTGTATTGATGTTTCCACTCAATACAGTTATAGCATGATATAAAACTTAATCATAAACTTTATGAAATATGATAATAGTCCTTATTACCATTTGTCTCTAGGGCATATTTCCAACAGGGATAAGAGAGGAAGAACAATGGAGGAAATCCACAAAAGACTCGAAGATCTAGATCCCAAGATGTTCCCCTCACTTAGAGGAGAGATTGATTGGTGGGATTGTAGATCTAGATCTCCTCTTTCAAATACATAAAGAATATGCAAGAATCATAGGAGGGATTGAGGGATATAAAGCTCAAGAAGGTCAACAATGGAGGGGAAATTTGCAAGAAAGGTTAGGAAACCATTGGGGAAGAAGGGCCCCTTAAATAGGTCCCTAGAAATCCAACCGTTAGGCCTAGGAATCTCCTGGTCCGGAGTCTCTAGACTGGGTCCGGAGTCTCTGGACTAGGACCGGAGTCTCTGGTGTACCCATGCCAAATGGGGACAAACTAGAGGACATTCAGTACGTGGTCCGGAGATAGACCGGAGATTTAGTCTAGAGTCTCTGGTGTAACAAAAACTGGTAGAAAGACCAATACGAAAACAACCATAATGTTTGCATCCGAACTCCGACTTTGATGATCTTGGGCTTGTTTTAAAGAGGACAATAAGCTCTACCAGATCATATAGAAAACTATCATATTCCAGCAAGGGAGGATAGAACCAAATGATGAAAGGTTTTAGAAGGAGATATGCCCTAGAGGCAAATAATAAATAGATTTTTATTGTCATATCTCAATTGGTTTATAATAGTTTCATATTGTGCTATAACTATGCCAAGTAGAAACATTGGTACATGTGTGGTATGAAACAACCAAGTCCCTAGTAGCCTCTATTCATACTAGTTCGTTGGTCACGAAGATGATCTGGGTTTCAAGATCATGGGCATTTATGCTGATTGACAACGGGATCATGTCATTGGAGAATGATGTGATTGGACATTCCTCGAAGGATTGCAACACGATCAAGTCATATAGTTCATTGTTGCAACAGCTATACCTAGACTCCTTCTCCTTAGACCGTGAGCTCATATTACTCACTGTTTCCCTAGGCTGCTTAGACTGCATCAACCGTCATCTGGTAATACGGTGGCCATAAAGGTGTACATTGGGTATTTTGAAGGAACATTAGATGACATATGACTGCAAGACCAGGATTTGTTCACCCACATGATGGGTAAAGATACATACGGCCGTCTTGGTGAGATTACATCCATAAATGTTGCAACATGTGACTAGGTCATGGGGATGTAATATCACGGTAACAAGAAAACAGAACTTGTTGTGAACGAGATTGAACAAGGTATGGGATACCAATGATCGGATCTCGGACAAGTTGTATCGAGAAACAAAACAAAGAGGATGCTACATTTAGACGGTTCAAACGACATTGTCATCAGGAATGCATAGGGGTCACATGGATATCCCTGGTCCCTTTGTTGATCATTGATATAGATCATGTCTAGAGCATTCCTGAGCCGTGAGAGGATACACTTAAGGGTACGATGAGAGCGATCATTCGTAAGACGAAATCATAGTAGAGAAAGAGAGAAAGCCGGAATCGTTCCGCAGAGAGATCCGAAGTTGTTCGGAGAAAGAATAAAGGACCAGAATCATTCCCGGAAATATCCGAAGTCGTTCGGAGGAAATCGAAAGGGAACCCAAAGGTGTTTCGGGTCAAGACGGATTTTGTAATATGTATTTACATATTAATTAATGTAATTAATATTAAATATAATATTAAAATCTAATTTGAAAGGTTATTCCGCTAATGGTCCAAACTTCCTAGGGAAAAAGGGCCCATGAGGGAAAACCGAAGGGGGGAAGGGCCAAGGGCCAAAGGGCCAAGGCCCAGCCGCCACAAGGGGGCCCACCCAGCCAGCCTAGGGCTGTGCGCGAGGTGGGTCCCACCTCTGGCCGGCTGGCCCATGATGCCCTAAGGGCCCATGCGCCTTCCCCCTCTCCCTTGAATAGTCCCACATGGGAAACCCAAAGGGGAGGACACCCCCCCTCCCCCTATATAAAGGGGTGCCCATGGGTGGGATTAGACACACCAATATTTGGAGAAGTCCTTTGGTTGACTTTCTCCTTCTCTCTCTCTCTATACCTTGTGACCATGGCCCCAAGTCTGGGCTGTGCGATCAAGGAACACCTGCAGTACGCCGTTGCGCTGCAGGGATTCCTAGCCAGATATCAACTTCTGCACTCCCGGCAGGATCAGGGAGCCAGAGGTCTCATCGTGCATCGGATGTGTACGAAGACATAAGGCGCAACACTTGGGGCGCTTAAATGTCGTGAGCCCGAGCTGTTGCACGATGAAGATCAAGAAGGAGCAAGGGGTGACCTGCGAGGAGCTTCGCGACCTTGAGGTCCGCTACGATTACGACTACTTCAACCATGTTCCCGCGGAACGTTAACCGCGTACGGTCTACAAGGGTATGTATTCTCTACGCATTGGTCATTACTGCATTACTACATAGATAGATCCTAGGCAGTTTTGGGGTTACATCGTAGGAAATTTTTTGTTTCTGCTGCGATCCCCAACAGTGGTATCAGAGCCGATCTATATGTAGGAGTGTTGTACGACCAGTACGCACAAGTATTGTGCGGGCATTGATCCCTTAGTTGTTACCCTCCAACGTGTACTTGTTTATATCGCGGTATTGTTTGATGAAGCGGCCCGAACCGACCTTACGCGTATTCATACGCGAGACTGGTTCCACGCTCGACATACGGCTTGTACCGTATAAGTGGCTAGCGGGTGTCTGTCTCTCATTCGATAGTTGATCTAGCATTTACAACAGAGGGCCCTGAAAGGGGTGTAGTAGAGACAACTGTCAGATCCATATTGTGGTTGGAAAGTTCGTAGTTTAGAAACGGTTGTACTGCGAAAGCCCTAACAACCACGTAAAACTTGCAATAGATAAAGTAGAAGCGTCTAACTTTATTTTGCAGGGGGGCATGTGATTATGATATGGAAATGGTCGTTGCAAAGGTAAAGTAGTTTACTTTTCTGTTACTAAGTAGTATAGTAATAGTCATCGTTCCGATGAACGACCTAGTGGAGGCGTTGTGGACTTGGCGTCAAACCAAGGGCAAGATGGAGATCATGCCAGAGCGCTCGATGGAGATCAAGGTGCAAGAAGGACCATATCATATCACATTATACATATGATGTTGATACCTGTTTCTATATCTTATTGTGTGCTAGTATTTAGATACTTAATGGTAGCAAATAAGATAATCCCTATTGAATTCCAATATTCCGTGTTCCTGTTGTGTGTGCACCACCAAGAAAGTTCTTCGGTGTGAGGCGATCCAGGGTACAGGCCTAGGTGTTAGACATATCTATGTTCGCATACAGTGGGTGTAAGCCATGTTGCACCGCGAATACACACAAGTTAGATTTGGCGAGCCTAGCATGTGCAGACTTGGCCTCGGAACACAAGAGATCGAAAGATCAAGCATGAGTCACATGGATGATGTGATTGGCATTATTGAATGTCTACCTTTGATACTGCACTAATGGCCATGATGATCGGGGGAGGTGTAGAGGATAGGGATCATGTGATCACTAAAATCATCCAGGGGATGACAATTTTAGTGGAGACCAATTATAAATTGATCTCTTATTATAAACTTAGTCTAGATGTCTATTTGCAAATATCTTAGTAGATCTTGGCCTATCCTATTGAGGTCCTTTGCGATCATGGGAATATATTGCTTAATTTGGTACTTAGCAAAAGGGTCCAACTTCATAGATTAATACCCACGCCTGAGGGATATCTTCGTAAAAGGTGATATTCTCTTCTTGATACAATAACCATTAGGAGATAATTTGATGACTCCGAAATGTTTGTGTTTTCTCCATAATCATCCAATAAGACATTCTCCATTCGATGGAGAGTTGGGCTACATTTTGTATTCTACAGAATAAGGCACATAGAGTATGAGCCGTTGGATGGGTTTTCCTCCATCATGGATGAAAAGGGATATTTGGAGAAACACTTAGCGATCTTGCATTAGAGTTGAGAACTCTTAGAAGGGCTTGATTGCAAATGGAGTCATGGATGAAAAGGTATATGTAAGATATACAAATTATAAATGTGGTTCTTGCAAAACTCGTTGCGGTTCGCAAAGTATTTGATACTTGTCTTGCTTTGTGAAAACAGGAGGATCTGCTTGAGAATTGCTGGATTTGAGGCAACATGACTTGATGATGGCAAGCAAAACAGTTGATGGCCGACATCACCTCTTCCCTCAAAGTTTATCATTTGGATTAGTGGACTTGAATATAAATTTGTAATCCCATTTTGTGTGTTTTGCTTTTGGCGAGACGATTATTCATATGAACAAGTTACAAACCAGTTTGTACTATTCTTATGAACAATACCTTATGGTCACATTATGATTATAAATAAGTTATTCTCATCACTATGTTAACAATAATAGTTTAAACATTTATAAAAGGATTAGAATGCTAAAAGATATCCAAAGATTAATAATGAATGACACTATAGTTTAAGTCATTTTGGTTATTGCGGGTTCTTTATGAAAGATCGGGGTCCTAGATGTTTAATCTAGAGACTTTGCAAAACCATGCCCCTTGAGCAGAATGACTAAAACTCCGCATTCCGGTAAAATGGTGATATGCGAAGAAATGTTGAATCTTATACATAGGATGTATCGTATTTTCAACAAGTAGTGGAAATCATTTGTTAATTGTGGACTTAAGTGAATAAGCGTATTTACTTAATGAAACATGAGTTTGAAATGATTTGAATTTTTCAAATGAGTTCATAACTAAATGGGATACTAAAATTAACAAGAATACAAAGTCTCTTCGATTTGATTGATATGACTGAAGTATTCGAATTAAGTTTAGCATAAATGGGACTTGTGAAAGATGTTTCACAAATTATGATAATTGGACGAATTCAAACTTTGTTGAAATGTATAAACATCATAATCAATATGTATTAGATACATATGGTATAATATTATCTCTTATCGAGGTTATAGTTGTTATTTAGAGTTAAAGATAAAAATAAGCAAACACTCATTTGAAATACAAAGGAACATCTAATAGATTCATGGAAACAACACCATAAGTGTTTTGGCACGTTCGAGTTTCTGGAGATTTCGATAAGTCGAAATCATGGCGAATAAACAAGTCTTTGTAAATCATTCTTAGGAAGCTATGAATGCATCTTCCACAAAAGGGGCAAACCTGTTGTTTTCCAAAGTCGACATGTCTTGATAAAGATACATGTGGAAGAAAGTAAAAGATCAAAACAAGGTATTTGACCTTACCTTCGAATTGTTGAGTGGCGCAGCGGAATTTGTTTCATGAAACCAAACTCTGCAAATAGAGGAGAAACTGTTGATAATGATCATAAAGTTTCAGTGAATACTTTTACTAAAGAAAGTAGGATTCAACTATATATTCTACAAGTTTGTGGAATTATATTATTGATTCACTTGTCATGTTTTGAACAAGACAGACCTACGAATTACAAAGAAGCGTGATGGACCTAAGTGCGAGAAATGACTAGGAGTCATAAAATCCTGTATTAAGTTACATTTAAGATTGCAAAGTAACATGTTACTTGATCTTATTAAAGTAAAGAAGTTTACTTGATATTTCCGAATGACTGCAAAGTCATAAGAAGGAAATAAAACTTAATGGATGACAAAAAGCTCGATTTGTCACAAGTTTGGACAAATTCAAGGAGTTGACTACAATAGTAGTGATGCTTAAGTATTTTGGATTTACACTAGAAATATATGGACATTGAAGTCTCGTAATTGGAATTCTCAAATTGATAATGATCAAAGAATTTTGGAATGTCCAAGATTATCGAGAGGACCTAGATTTGAGTAGGAGCAAATCATCTTGGCTAATTCATAATATGTAGCTGACATATTTTGAGTGGGAGCTAAGTGAAATCCCTGGATCTCAAACATGAATGTCATATTTGAGTGGGAGCTAAGTGAAATCCCTGGATCTCAAACATGAATGTCATATTTGAGTGGGAGCTAAGTGAAATCCCTGGATCTCAAACATGAATGTCATATTTGAGTGGGAGCGTGAAATCATTCTGGAATATGTAGACAACATATGTGAATGATGTGATTGGTGTTAATAGTATTTAAGTTAGGATGAAGTTGCATTTACTAAACAAAAGATCTATCGAGATATATTAGTAAGTTTAATAAACACTGAATGTTGAATGCTTTCTGAACTTGATTCTGAAAGATGTTCAGAATGTCCTAAGCAAGATTTTGAAGAAGTTCAGAATGGAACAAGGTAAGAACGAAGTTCTTACTATATGAATCATTGAGTTAGTATTACAACTATAGTTGAAAGAAAGAGATGCGTTGCATCTCCTATGCCTCAGTCATAGGTTCTTCCATATAACCATGTTGTATACTCTACGTAATGTGACCCGAAGTTCTGGTTGGTAGGACAAAGTCTTAACTGTAAGAACGTGTCTTTAAGTGATTCCTAAGTTGATCACTGAACCAGAATTAAGTTTGTACATAAATGGCAAGAAGCAAAATAAGTGGCATAGATGCATTTCATGCACTAGGATCTACAAAGATATAGAAGTACAAAGGCTACATCTGATGTGATATATAATGTTATGGCGGGGCTAGTTCGCTTTTAACGTAGAATGATGTGTCCCAGGGCCCAGTGCCCATGAGAAAGCCCTCGAGGTTGATCTAAAGTCACTGTAAGCTCCTAGAATCCAGCCTCGTTCTGCTGCCATGACTATAGTATATACACAAAGGATAGCAAAGTGTGTTTCGAAGTTTAGATGACAACGGTGAAAATGACCGTCATCATAAACACTAGAAACAAAGTCTCACTTTATTGCCAAACAAATACTTTGACCAATTATAAGATAATGGTGTGAATGTCAAAATTAGGAAGACATTAACGATTTGCAAAAGACATAATGGTCTGGTAAAACAAAACATGGACATGACATTTCCCATGAGCATGCATGATCTGTAAACGCATATGGTATATGGTTTATATGAGTAAAATGCAAGCTGGATTATTTGTACTCTAGTGCAAGTGGGAGACTGAAGGAGATATGCCCTAGAGGCAAATAATAAATAGGTTTTTATTGTCATATCTCAATTGGTTTATAATAGTTTCATATTGTGCTATAACTATGCCAAGTAGAAACAGTGGTACATGTGTGGTATGAAACAACCAAGTTCCTAGTAGCCTCTATTCATACTAGTCCGTTGGTCACGAAGATGATCTGGGTTTCAAGATCATGGGCTTTTATGCCGACTGACAACGGGATCATATCATTGGAGAATGATGTGATTGGACATTCCTCGAAGGATTGCAACACGATCAAGTCATATAGTTCATTGTTGCAACAACTATACCTAGACTCCTTCTCCTTAGACTGTGAGCTCATATTACTCACTGTTTCCCTAGGCTGCTTAGACTGCATCAACCGTCATCTGGTAATACGGTGGCCATAAAGGTGTACGTTGGGTATTCCGAAGGAACAGTAGATGACATGTGACTGCAAGACTAGGATTTGTTCACCCACATGATGGGTAAAGATACATACGGCTGGCTTGGTGAGATTACATCCATAAATGTTGCAACATGTGACTAGGTCACGGGGATGTAATATCACGGTAACAAGAAAACAGAACTTGTTGTGAACGAGATTGAACAAGGTATGGGATACCAATGATCGGATCTCGGACAAGTTGTATCGAGAAACAAAAGGAAGAGGATGCTACATTTAGATGGTTCAAACGACATTGTCATCAGGAATGCATAGGGGTCACATGGATATACCTGGTCCCTCTGTTGATCATTGATACAGATCATGTCTATAGCATTCCCGAGCCATGAGAGGATACACTTAAGGGTACGATGAGAGCGATCATTCGTAAGACGGAATCATAGTAGAGAAAGAGAGAAAGCCGGAATCGTTCCGCAGAGAGATCCGAAGTTGTTCGGAGAAAGAATAAAGGACCGGAATCATTCTAGGAAAGATCCGAAGTCGTTCGGAGGAAACCGAAAGGGAACCGAAAGGTGTTTCGGGTCAATACGGATTTTGTAATATGTATTTACATATTAATTAATGTAATTAATATTAAATATAATATTAAAATCTAATTTGAAAGGTTATTCCACTAATGGGCCAAACTTCCTAGGGAAAAAGGGCCCATGAGGGAAAACCGAAGGGGGGAAGGGCCAAGGGCCAAAGGGCCAAGGCCCAGCCGTCACAAGGGGGCCCACCCAGCCAGCCTAGGGCTGTGCGCGGGGTGGGGCCCACCTCTGGCCGGCTGGCCCATGATGCCCTAAGGGCCCATGCGCCTCCCCCCTCTCCCTTGAATACTCCCACATGGGAAACCCAAAGGGGAGGACACACCCCCTCCCCCTATATAAAGGGGTGTCCATGGGTGGGATTAGACACACCAATATTTGGAGAAGTCCTTTGGTTGACTTTCTCCTTCTCTCTCTCTCTATACCTTGTGACCATGGCCCCCAAGTCTGGGCTGTGCGATCAAGGAACACCTGCAGTACATCGTTGCGATGCAGGGATTCCTAGCCGGATATCAACTTCCGCACTCTCGGCGGGATCAGGGAGCTAGAGGTCTCATCGTGCACCGGATGTGTACGAAGACACGAGGCGCAACACTTGGGGCGCTTAAATGTCATGAGCCGGAGCTGTTGCACGATGAAGATCAAGAAGGAGCAAGGGGTGACCTGCGAGGAGCTTCGCGACCTTGAGGTCGGCTACGAGTATGACTACTTCAACCACGTTCCCCGCAGAACGTTAACCGCATACGGTCTACAAGGGTATGTATTCTCTACGCATTGGTCGTTACTGCATTACTACATAGATAGATCCTAGGTAGTTTTGGGGTTACATCGTAGGAAATTTTTTGTTTTCTGCTGCAATCCCCAACAGTTTTACCTCTCTCAAAAAGATGAACAGATAAAACCCCCAACATCAAAAACGCAATAGAGAATGCATATGAAATCCGTTTTCGATGAACTTGAGCTTGTCATGAAGATTAGCACAAGCTCTAAATCCTCTCATGGATAAGAACCAAATAAGAACTAAGAAAGATGATGCCAAGTATGCAAAGGTTTGAGCTCTCTCTGAAGGAACGATCTTCTCCACCTTAAGATGGAACACCTTTCTTGAATGCGCTAGCTTGGTGTAGACTTGCAAATTGTTCCCTCATATTCTACTATGGTAGAGCTTATCTTTTAGGCATATATTCACATATCCATGAACACCATACAATGGCAAGCTTCAAGCAAATGATGTCTTCGAGATGGCTCATCTTGAACTTGTACTTCATTTCTTCTTTCTTCATCATGTTGGTGTCTTGAAGGTACACAAGAGATATCACACCATCTTATTCTTCAAGACACACTTTCCATAGGCTCAACTCTCACATGACCAATCTTTGGATCACTCCTTGAACACCTTGGTCATCACTTGATCTTCTTCACTTTCTTCTTCTCCCAACCTTGAAGCCAACATATGGTTCAAGCATTGCCTATGGACAAATCCTACAAGTAAAACTCAATGCACACATAATTCCATAAAGATTGTCATTAATTACCAAAACCACACATGGGGGCACACATGCACTTTCAATCTCCCCCATTTTGGTAATTGGTGACAATCTCTTTTAGAGGGTTTATATACGGAATTAACCAAACAAAACGGTGTGCTAACATCAAATACAACACATGTATGTGATGTTAGTACAACCACAATATACATCAAACTCCCCCACAATCTATGCACGTGTGGATGAACTTGAATTTCATTGGATATATTTCCAACCATTACCGGTGGTGGAGTTTTCTCTATATATTAAAGATGTCATGCAACACACTAAGATGCAAAGCACACGAGGCAAGTGTTTAAGTACAAAACTCAAAACACACAACCAAATTGCCCGAAACCCTCTAAACTTCTCCCCCATTGGCATCGATTGCCGAAATGGGTGAAAAACTTTAGAAGGCCAATTTAGTGAGAGTTCCTCCATATGGTGTGCATTTCTCATAATATGAGTAGAATCAAATGCACGTATCCAATGACGAATACAAGGAGGAAATCAAACTAAACCGAGGATCCAAAGATTGTGAAGAAAGGGTCGATGTGGTATCAAGGTTGGGTTGTGTTTCGATTGTTTCATAAAGGTTGGGTTATGGTTCGATTGTTTCATAAAGGTTCGATGTGGCTTCATAAAGGTTCGATGTGGTTCCAATCTTTGTTGATGTGGTTTCTATTGTTTCATAAAGGTTGGATCATCTTTCAATTGTTTTTCATAAAGGGTCGATGCAGTTTGAATTGTTTCATAAAGGGTCGATGTGGTTTCAAAGTTGGGTTGTGTTTTGATTGTTTCATAAAGGTTGGGTTATGGTTTGATTGTTTCATAAAGGTTCGATGTGATTTCATAAAGGTTTGATGTGGTTTCAATCTTTGTCGATGTAGTTTTAATTGTTTCATAAAGGTTGGCTTGTGTTTTGATTGTTTCATAAAGGGTTGATGGGGTTTCAGAGCGAATCTTTGTTTCATAAAGGGTCGATGTGGTTTCAAGGTTGGGTTGTGTTTCGATTATTTCATAAATGTTGGGTTGTGATTTGATTATTTCATAAAGGTTCGATGTGGTTTCATAAAGGGTCGATGTAGTTTCAATCTTTGTCGATGTGGTTTCAATTGTTTCATAAAGGCTGGCTTGTGTTTCAGTTGCTTCATAAAGGGTCAATGGGGTTTCAGATCGAATCTTTGTTTCATAAAGGGTCGATGTGGTTTGAATTATTTCATGAAGGATCGATGTGGTTTCAAGGTTGGGTTGTGTTTTGATTGTCTCATAAATGTTGGGTTATGGTTTGATTGTTTCATAAAGGTTTGATGTGGTTTCATAAAGGGTCGATGTGGTTCCAATCTTTGTTGACATAGTTTCAATTGTTTCATAAAGTTTGGCTTGTGTTTCGATTGTTTCATAAAGGGTCGATGAGGTTTTAGTGTGAATCTTTGTTTCATAAAGGATAAACATGGTTTCGATTATTTCATAAAGGATCGATGTGGTCTCAAAGGGTCGATTTGGTTTCAAAGCCAACTGGTTTCATAAAGGTTGGGTTGGGTTTCGATTAGTTCATAAAGGGTAGATGTGTTTTGATGGTTTTGCGTGCCAATTATGTAGTGTGGTAGTACTTTTTACTTGTGGCGTCCCAAAAAAGTGTTGAGGACGGGTTTTTTGTAGTGAATTGTTTCAACGAGGTTTGATGTGTCACAAAAGGTTTTCGTTGGAATGTTTAACAAAGGTTTGGTGGTTTCACCAGTTTCATAAAGGTTTGGTGTTGTTTCAAATTGTTTCATACATGTTTGGTGTGGTTTCAATTGTTTCATAAATATTTGGTGGTTCCACCAGATTCAAATAAAAACATGGTTTTAATTATTTCATAACATGTGTGATGTAGTTTCAATTGTTTCATGAAGGTTCGATGTGGTTTAAATTTTTTCATAAAGGGTGGTTTGTGTTTTGATTGTTTTATAAAGGTTTGATGTGGCTCCATAAAGGGTCGATGTGGTTTCAATCTTTGTCGACATGGTTTTAATTGTTTCATATAGGTTTCGGGTTGTATTTTGATTGTTTCATAAATGGTCGATGTGGTTTCAAAGCGAATCTTTGTTTCATAAAGAGCCGATGTAGTTTTGACTATTTCATAAAGGGTTGATGTGGTTTCAAAGCCAACCTGTTTCATAAAGGTTGGCTTGTGTTTCGATTTTTTCGTAAAGGGCCAATGTTGTTTCAAAGCGAATATTTGTTTGTGTTTCATATAAGGTCGATGTGGTTTCAATTGCTTTAAATAGGGTCGATGTGGTTTCAAGGTTGGGTTGTGTTTCGATTGTTTCATAAAATGCAAAATTATGAAACATGACTGAAATTTTATGAAACAGGACTAAAAATGTGAAATTATGAAACATGACTGCAATTTTGTGAAACAAGCCTGGAATTTTGTGAAACGTGACTCAGATTTTATGAAACGCGACTAAAAATGAAAAATTATGAAACAAGACTGGAAATTTATGAAACGGGACTAAAAATGTGGAATTATAAAACATGACTAGAATTTTGTGGAACGAGATTGAAATTTTTAAAACGAGTCCGGAAATTTGTGAAACATGACTCGAATTTTATGAAATGCAACAAAAATGCAAATTTATGAAACATGAATGAAATTTTATGAAACGGGACTAAAATGTGAAATTTTGAAACATGACTGAAATTCTGTGAAATTCTGTGAGACGAGACTGTAATTTTATGAAATGAGTCCGGAAGTTTGTAAAACGTGACTTGAATTTTGTGAAATGCAACTAAAAATGCAAAATTAGAAACATAAATGAAATTTTGTGAAACAGGACTAAAAATGTGAAATTATGAAGCATGACTGGATTTTTGTGAACGAGATTAGAATTTTGTGAAACGAGTACGGAAGTATGTGAAACGCAAGTAAAAAATGAAACATTATAAAACATTAATGAAATTTTGTGAAACGGGATAAAAAATGTGAAATTATGAAAAATAACTGAAAATTTATTTTTATATTTTTAATAACTCCTAGAAAAGGTTCTCAAGGTTTTACTAATATTAGAAAGTCGCATTAATGATATGAAATTTATTTTACAAACACGAGAACATTTATTCAAACTTGGTGATCATTCGTTCGAAAACTATGAATGTTTTTCAAAATCCATGAACACTTTTCCAAATACCCGTTAGCATGTTTCTTACCTTGTTGATATTTCTTTGACCATGAATATTATTCAAAGGGGCAGAGATGAAATTATAGAAAAAAAAGTAAATAGAAAAAGTAAATAAAAACAAAATGAATAGGACCTATTTCTGCTGCCGCCGCCACGGCCGTCCTCGCCTTGAAATTTAGTCTGACATGCTGCAGCTCACTGTAGGATACTGCCCAGAGCAAATCAAGAACACTACTCGCAAAAAAATAATCAAGAACACTGTTTGTTTGGGCTTTTGTGGCTTTCCACTAAAAAAAGCGGTTAAAATGAACCAAACGAGATGCGATGGCTGCGGGCTTTCCCGAAGTGCTTGCGCGGAATAGGCAAGTTGGGGGAAGCACCACCAGGGGCTCTTCTCGCAGCTTCGCGCGGCTTCCCCCTAACGAATCGAAGCATTTTTGAACTTTGGACATATTGTTTGAAGAAATTACGAGCAGACTGCCACCCGCCCAAACAAATATCTATCCAGAAATCCTCCCCTGCCAAAAAAAAAAAAGAAACGGTGCGAGACCACATCTCCATTCCCGCGACGACTCGCTCCCAACCAGAGGACTCCAGCGCCACCGGCGACTCGTCCCTGCCGGGAGGGAAACTCGTCCTCGCCGGCGACTCGTCTCATCCAGATCTCCCGTCGTCGAGCTTGCCCCGCCGGCGAATGCAAAACGAATACGTGTACAGTGGCCAATGCCATGACGAAGCACGTACGGTGGTCCAGGTCCAATCAGTAGGCAACGTCACGGTTATCCTGACATCCTCTTGCATGCCATGCCAGGCTGGGGTTGCACACCGCCACCGTCGCAGCAGCAGCGGACTACCGAACGACAAACCGAATCTCAAACGCTTGTGCGGTGGATACAACACCCACACATGAAGTTAACTTCTAAAATGATTTTTCGTGTAAGAGAGCGGAGTGTACAATTTTCTTTCACCAAAAAGTTGTGTATAAGCTTTGTTAGTAGTATGTCTAAATTTAAATGAAGTACTAGTAAAAAGTTAGTTGTGTTTTACGTATTAGTATTATATAGTCAATGCCTCGTCTAATTGTTTTTGAACTTTCAATAGGTTTACTTAACGGGTAAACCAGTTGTCTGCTGCTTTTACCACTAAGTTACCACATAATGCCCAACCTGTCAGCCGTTTGATCAACCTATACGGCATATCTCACCATATCTGCACTTAACGCCGTTAACCTGCTAGCTCGCGCGACAGGCCACCAAAAGCCAGAGACTGACTTCTCGTGGACAGGGCATCTCCGCGCCAGCCCGCGGAGGCTTTCTCGAATCTCGATAGATCTGGTCGCATTGCCCAAAAAGATTTGGTCATCGGCAGCTCGACCACTCGGCAAGTCGGCAGGGAAGACTGGTATTTGTTTGTTGTTTTCCGTGATGGATTCTTGAGCTGAGCTGATTCGATTAGCAATCTGTGATGGACTTTTAGCTGGTTTTCTTACCTCTCTGAATCCATGTAACATGATAGGGAGGGGAGCATGGATGGATCTCGAGAGACACGGGTTGGGCGAGTGACTGCGTGCGAGGGTGTGGAGTTTCTTTGTCGTGATTATGGATATATCTTCCTTGAGATTCTAAACCATGGATATCTTCCTTGAAAATTTAAACTGGAATGTTCGCAGCTTGAATGATCTAGATAAGCGGGATGCGGTGAGAGAGTTTGTGCATTCGGTGCACATCGACCTCATTGTCAGACTGAAGTGAAGATTTCAGTTATGAACCAATTAGGAGCACATTCTGAGGCTCTACAAGAGACATTCTTGGGCATGCCGACCGAGGTAGGGCGGTCTCCTGTTTTTCTTTCAATTTTCTACATGGCAGAATGTGGAAAAGGGTCAACTGTCTGACAGACCCTTGTCACGACGAGGCATCGAAATCTTTTTGAAAGCGGTGAGCCAGACGATTCCCGCGTACATCATGAGTTGCTTCCAGGTTCCTGTTGCCAATTGTGAATCATTGGAGCACCTTGTCGCCGATCAATGGTGGAGGAGTGAAGATGGAAAGAAAAAGATGCATTAGCGGTCGCGGGAGTGGCTGACGACACCGAAATATCTGGGTGGTCTGGGCTTTGGTGATTTTGTGTTGTCCAATCAAGCAATGCTTGGGCGCCAATGCTGGAGACTCGTCACAGATCCTTCCTCTCTCTGCACATGTGTACTCAAGGGCCGGTATTATCCAAACCGTAATGTTCTAGAAACTCCATGTCCTCGATCGTCTTCGTATACTTGGAGGAGCATTTTATTCGGCATGGAGTTGATTAAGGAGGGACTTGAGTGGGGTATTGGCAATGGTCAGAAGACGAAGCTTTTATCGGATCACTGGATCCCTGGAGTGCGCCCGTACAGCCTGAAGCCATTGACTCAGATTCCATATGAAGCGTTGGTTAATCTTCAGATAATGGTTGTTGGGATGAAGGCACTGTTCACGTCGCCTTTGAGCAAGATATTGCCGATCAGATCCTGCGAGTCCCGATCACCAGACACAGGCGGCGAGGATTTTGCCTCTTGGCCACTGGCCAAGTTCGGCGAGTACACTGTCAAGTCTGGTTACAAATTGGCGCGCACCCGTGATTGTTTTGCCAAACCGCAGCATGGCTGGGGCGGGCTTCCGACCAGATTAGACTGATGACGCCAAGGGGTGGAAGCTCCTGTGGAATATCACTGCACCAGGGAAGATGCTAATCTCACTCTATGGAGATTTGCCCACGACTCTCTTCCAACGGCTCATCAGCTGCGGCGGCGTCACATTGACTGCCAGGAGGACTGTGTTTTCGCTCGCCCGCCTCCGCTGCCATGGTGTCGGTGGATACCGTCGCCTTCACTGTTCTGTGCGCGACCTTCGTTGCTTCATTGGTCGCCGCCACGGCGAAGGAGGCCGTCGTGACTACAGCACAGCGGCCCTAGCCGCTACCACCACCAGAACGGCGACGTGGACCTGCAGGTACAGGATCGTATGCCGGCCGCCTAGCAGGTCGCGCCGGCCGTGCCTGACTGGCTTCTCGCTGGTCCAGCCGCATCATTGCTCGAGGGAGGCCGACGAGAACGTCGACCCGGCACCTCCGTCTCCGCCGCCACCGTTCTGGTGCTCACGACGAGGACGTTGTCGAGCTGTCACCCACCTCCGTCTTCCATTTCGGAGGCACGTCTAACGCGGCAGCACGCACCCGAGGCCGACGCCGTCGCGCCACGGCTACCGTCCCCGACACAGGCAACTCCTTCGTCTTCGCCACGCGCCGACACTCGTCGTCGCTTGATGGCCCTTGGCCTCTCTCTGTCCATCCTGCCATCCGGCTCTCCATCAAGCAGGCGCGGGCGTCACGCAAGGACATGGAGCCTAGCCGCGCTCGGGCTCGAGAACGGCCGCGTGAACGGCATTGCGCCTGGGACCCGGCTTATTGAAGGTCCTCCCGACGAGGACGAGAGCGGCTGGAGTGCACCTCGCCGCCCGTGAGCGCAGCTGCAGCGGCACGGAGGAGACGGTGTGTGCAGGGCCGGTCCCGAGATTTCGGGGCCCGGGGCGAAGCTAAAAATCAGGCCCCACAAAACAAAAATCATAACAATAATTAATATATGTGTATATAAAATATTATGACACATAAATTATGTAAAAAATTGTAAGTATCAAATAGTTTATATATATTCTGTGAAACGGCCTCTTCTAACGTGCTCACCGATTATTAGTCAACTCAGACCAGAATCGTGTCATTGTGGCGGCCGGTGGGCACACTGAGCTATGCACTATCCTCTATTGACGTAGCCACGTGAGGGTCGACGATGCAATATCTCCATGGAAAGGTCGAATGATGTTGCAATGGCACACAACAGACGGAAAATTATACTCTTACATATATGGGACCATGACCTCGTCAATTTTGCTATATTTCGTAAATGTTGTCTGATATGAGTATTTCGAAAAACAATGTTTGAATTTGACTTTATGGTCGTTGCTAGACTATTGTTTACCCCAAATGCCCAACGAGCACTCAGACCGTCAAACTGTCAACTTTTTGGCTTGGGCGCCGCCCTACTTTTCTAAGATCATGCCTATTGCGCTCTCCCTGCGCTTGTGACACTAGAATTGGTTGTTTCAACTTTGGCAAAAATACGAACAATCAGTATGGGATTGAAAAGTTTGTAAGCGACATATGTATCAGCGAATGTCTGTGAACGTGTGCTATTATTCTTAGATCGGTCATGTAACCATTGTCTAAATTATCTCGTAGTTTTTTTAGGGGACAGCTCCTTTTTATATTACTAAATTAAACGATGGCTTTCCTCCTTGCGTTTCAGATGGCCCACAAACCACATGCGGACTAGCCTTCGTGAACTTTTCATGAGTTAAGAGACTCAACAATCAAAAGAGAACATGTGCAGGCTAATTAAAAGTTGAAGGCCCAAGTTATTAATTAACTAAATAAAAAGCCCAAGTCCTGACCCACTACGGGAATCTGACGGTTCATTTTCGTCTCCCTGGAGCCTGAACTATATGGTAGAAAGAACTTCGGACCTATCTCCAATGGCGTCGGCACAGGACGTCGAGCACCTCTCCAACCTCATGCGCATACCTAGCTGGGGCCCCTTGGGTTCGGGGGCCCGGGGCGGCCGCCCCTCCAGTCCCCCCTCAGGGCCGGCCCTGGGTGTGTGGCCACCGCGTGTGTCGATTGACTGGATTAGGGAGAACCCGGCGCCTAGCGCAGCTGATATGTCCACTCGTTTTCAGTGGGTCCGTTCTAAGTGGGGCCCGGCAGCCTGCACACCCTTTTGTCTAGATATCTTCATAAAGTAGAACTACTTTATAAAAGCGCATATGTATTTTTTTAAACTATTTCGAAAAACTTTACAGATCAAGTCGTAAAATATAAGAACTCTATAGAACATTATGTGAACTTATCAACATACAACGAAGGACTTGATAGATCTTGTTAATAAGAATATATATTAATATATTAAAAATTAGACTCGTTTTAAAGAGCTCGCCATGAGAAAGTCAAATATGCAACTAAATTAAATTTGCATTTATTTTGTAAAAGTTACTCACTGTTTGAGTGGACTACATTTCAGCTCGACGCGCAATCGGCTCGTAGAGCCACTTTTCGGATTAGGGATCTATGCGGTGGAGAATATTCTAGCGCTCTCTCCTTATCCGATCGCGTAGGTCTTAGAGCAACTTCAATGGACTTTGGACTAAAATTTCGTTGGATCTAATTGGACTTGACTTTATTAGACATGGACATCAATGGACATTAGATCCAATAATATTGGTTGGACTTTGGACCTAAATATTGGGTAGTCCAAAATCCATTGGACAGTTGGACTCGACGGAAGGAAGACCATGAAGACCACGCACGCGACCTGGCTAACCTGCATGCACGAACACACGCTGGAATAATCAAATCCGTGGCTAGGTGCAGCATCGATCGTTCCCTGCACCTGTATCAAAATAAACAGAGTCAATAAGAACATCTCCGAGATGCGAAATAATATCATGCCCTAAAATAGATTTTAGAAACCACTTTTGCTGCTTTTGCGCACGCTGCATGTAGAGGTTTAGCAAACGCACAAAATTAGGACGCTGCAAACACGATTTTTCACATATGTACATCAAAATAAGATCAAACAAGACAAAATAAATAGTCTGAAAATCAAATATATTACATAGTACGGTAAGCAACTACAATAAGCATAGTTCATTAAACTAAACGGTACATAAAAACTACACTAGAACATAGTAGGTATACTACTCTTCGTCCTCATCCCAAGTACTCTCTTCGGTCGAGAAGAACATGTCGAGCCACCTATCATTGTTATCGTCGATGGTGGCCGGACATGTGGCATGCGCAGTGATGAAGGCATTCCTCTCCCGCTTCGCCACCCTATCGGCCCTCCTTTGCGTCATCCTTGCTTCGTAGAAGTTTTCCTCGACATGCACATCGTCGGAAAGTTCACCTTCCACGCCGCCATAGCCCAATCGTCCGCCTTGGCGATAATGAGACACCACTGATTTTGGCGGTGGCGTTGCTGTTTGTAACACCCTGTCCACTAGGCCCCGGGGTGTCACTTCTGGCAGCTTAATAGGATGTGTAGACTGGCCCCACAGACCAACACTAATCTTTTCTGCGCACTTTGTCCTCACTCGTGCACATCCGGTACCCACTTCCCGGTCGGTCACCCATCATAGAATTGCTCTAGGCCAAGCACGCTTAACCTCAGAGTTCTTTTTAGACGAGCTTCCGAAAAAGAAGTTGCAACTTGTTTATATGGATATTCCAATCCTATTAAGCCATGTGCATGGATCTCACATACACCCACCATTTAGAAGATCGATGCCCTCATCGATCAAGCACACCCCAGGAACATTCCCTCTTGGCACGCATCCGTGTGTCCAGTGCCGACACATGTGCCATGCTCCACATGCCCCGCCACTGACCCGCACACACCCGTTTAACTGTGTGGATCGGCTCTGATACCAATTGTAACACCCCGTCCACTGGGCCCCGAGGGTGTCACTCCTGGCAGCTTAATAGGATATCTAGACTGGCCTCACAGACCAATACTAGTCTTTTCTGCGCACTTTGTCCTCACTCGTGCGCACCCGGTACCCACTTCCCGGTCGGTCACCCTTGCTCTAGGCCAAGCACGCTTAACCTCCGAGTTTTTTTAGATGAGCTTCCGAAAAAGAAGTTGCAACTTGTTTATATGGATATTCTATCAATTCTATTAAGCCATGTGCCTGGATCTCACACTGTTCCTCACACGTGACGAGGCGCGGTGGCCATGCCACCATCTTCGCTTTCGCGCGGTTGTTAACGTCGTCGAAGTTCATGTCACGGCGCGTCCGACCGAGCCTCCACGCCGCCGCGTCATAGCGCACGCGGCCTCGTGCGCGCTATCAAAGGTTCCCAGCAAAATGTAGTAGCCGGCGGCGCGGGTCTCAGCGTAGAAGTTCCGCGCAAGCCGCGGAAGCCAGACGTGCTCAAGGGCTGTGGCAGCGTGAAGGCATCCCGACAGCGATGGTGATGTGGCATGGAGGGATTGACAACGGCGAGGGCAGGCAGATCTGAGAGGAGGGCGGCTGGGAGGAGCGGGGCGGCAGGAATCGGCATGGTCGCGGCTGGTGGATAATAGGAAAGAAATTTCGGGTGAACGGTTGCGGGCTTTATTGCACACCGGAGTCGGTGCGCCAAATATCCTGTGCGCGATACTTTTTTGCCATGTACACAATTTTTTTTGTGGGCGCTAGTATTTTTGTCTAGAGGTGCGCTGATTCTAGTCTCTCTAACTAAAAAATAATACCTCCGTTCCAAAATATAAGCCTTTTTAGATTAGCTAGTTTAGCTTTTTTTAAAGCCTTACATTTCGGAACGGAGATACTCACTTCGGTCCATATTATTGTTCTTAACTTTATCTAGATTCGGATATACCTATTTATTGATTTAGACTAGATTTATCCGAATCTAGATAAAGTTGAGAATATTAATATGGACCGGAGAGTAATAGTTTTTATGTACCAACCGATTTTTGGGCTTACCTTGGAGATGACTAGGAAATTAGGCGCGGCGGAAGTGAATGCCTGGTGGTATGGATGATAAGTGATATTGGAAAGGAATACAGTATATAGGAGTTAATAGCAGGCAGTGTACTAATGAATTTCTAGAGCCGTTACAAAGTTTGCTGAGTTGTCAGATAGAATCAAAGCATAAAAAACCACATAAATTGCATTTAGTCGAAGGCACCAAGTAGTTGTGGTGACTACAACCTAAATCAAATAATAGAGTAGGATTATAGTGTCGACTGGCTAAAGCATAACAGACTACATAGATACTGGTTGGCCTAAAACACAACATACTTTGGGTGATCAAGTTCTAAAGCCAGTAGAGTAGTAAGATAACTGGGCTGGCTAGTTTTCGACTTGAGGGGTATCAGTGCTCGCCGTTGCTTCATCGTCAGAGTGATTTCCAGCGAAAGAATCATACAATGATACCAAGGCTACATGAGCAAGTATGGAATCCATGGCCATCGGTATTGTACCATTATCCACATCAAGAACCCATCTTGGAAATAAAGCTAAGGTTACAGCGATATTCATGAGAAAAATGAGTCAGATAGTCTCATATTTCTCATATTTGTGTGCAGCTTTAACATAGTTACATGCTGACATACGGACGACGTAGTAAGAGAAGAGTCCACTATCTCTGGCCTGCTTCCCCTACAACAACTGAAAGAGCCAGCCCGAAATCGCCTCCTAGAGGCAACATTTCTACACCGAGAACCATCATTTGTAGAAAGAATTTCTCTGATACCTTTGTCCACAACCTCAAAGCGGTCGTCGGTCCACTGTATCAGCGCCGCCTTCTCAAAGCGGCCATCGACCCACTATATCAGCATCGCCTTCTCTATCAACTGAGGCACTGAGACATGGTTCTCTCATCGACATCAACCGATACCTAAATCATGAATGGTCAGTTATGATTCTTGGAAGTAACAGCGAAGTGACACCCGACAAAGCAACAGCCAAAACAATATGACCATCACACATCAGCTCATAAAGTTAAATAAGCTAAGGTTCTTCTGGAGCTAGTAGGGGTACTGTCAAAGGGGTGGGAACATATATAGCCCTTTCAAAGATAATGTGTTGTAGCAGTCCAGTTAGTTATCAGCCTAAGCCCTAGCTGAATTTATTTGAGCATCATAGCTTAAACACTCTTAGTCGCTGAAAGAGAAGACATTGGAATTAAACAAATTGCCATGGAGCATGACATACTATTAATTTGTAGTTCTACTGGAAGGATGTTACCTGGTGGTGTTTTTACTCTATATAGCCGGAGACGGTTCCTTAGTGGCTTGTCGTTTTTTTCCACATGAGTAGCAATGTGAGCAACCAATGTGTATTTATCTCACGTTGTAATAACTTGGTATAGGTGTATCGTACCTTTTCTTCGCTGGGCACCGGTTGTTTCCTTTTCTGTTTCCGACTTGTCAACTTGTTTATCTTGCAAACTGAATCCAGTGACGTGTTAGATTATACAAATGCATTCTCAAGATCAGTTAATTACATACATGTGCGAGTAAATTTGAGGTATCAGATTGTTGCAAAATAGATAAACATAAGAAAACACACATTACATTATGGAATAAGGTAAAAAGAACCGGATGGAGGGCTCCAGCAACTTGTTTCCTCAGATCGAGGAGGAACAAACTCTGGACCCGACATGGCGCTCGCAAGCTAGTGGTCTGTGTAAGAACACCATGGCTGTAGTGATGGTAACCTCCATGGTGTCATGAAGCGGTCGTGACCATACCAAGCACAGGGAGAAATGGGGCACCCAACTACATCAGGTAGAGTGATAGCAAGCACAGACTGGAAGCAGCTGGCGATGAGCGAGACTATTGGGACTGATACACCAACCTGATATGTAGAAACATAATGGCTTGCAAACAACAAACTGATATACAAAACAACAGGTAGGTGCATCTCCTTGAGGACTGCAACAATTTTCAGACATTGACCAATGTCTGCCTCTAGCCTTCCCGTAAGATCTTAAAATTATTTACCACTACTCCTTGATGTCCTGTTACTACCAAAATAGTAGACGAAACTACAATTAAACCAGAATGAAGCTGTATGATCCTGAACTGCAAAAGCCCAAAGTTGAGTAAGTACTTAGAAAGATATTGCTTGTTCAGAAATGCATCTTCATAATTCATATGTTCTAGTAGAAGTCATATATAATGTCTATTGTTCAGTACTGTATAAATTGATTGTTCTGGTAATTGATACCATGATAACTACAAATTTGCAGAAGTACTCACAGACCACCGGAACACTCTAAATAGCTTCCATAGCATCATCATTCCGAGCCACCAAAGAGAAAAGCTGAATTGCAGGAGTCAGACTTGGAGAATAGACTATATGGCCTTCAGGAATTTTCAGAAAAACCGAGCGTTCAGCACAATCAATCACAGCTGCATTTGCTGTTAACCAATCCATGCCCAAGATAACATCAATGTCAGAATTGCCCAGAATAATTAAGGAAGCCGGGAACGAAGAACCACCAATCTCAATTTGATGCCATGGCTGATTTTGGAAGATGCCATTGTTGCCCCAGGAGAAAGGACCATCAAGCGCTTAGGAAGCGCATCCATTGCTAACTCATTCTCATTTGCAAACTTGTGAGAAACAAAAGAATGCGATGCACCAGAATCAAACAAAACTCGTGCAGGGACTGAGTTAACAGGAAGCATACCCATCACAACTCCGGGTGCATGCTCAGCTTGAGCGACGTTGACACAGTTGGCACGAGCAACCATAGACCCGGGCTTGGTGTTGATGTTGAGAGCCCGAGGTGGAGGTGCACGAACCATAGAAGAACTTGCCGCAGGTCTTGGAGGTGGTGGAGGAAGAGCTTTGTTGTTCATTGGACAATTCCAGTGTTGATGCCCAGTGTTCCCACAAGTGTAACAAGCACCAGGTGGACGTGGAGCAACGTAGCCAGGGAGTCCGCCAGACGCTCCAGGGTAGTTGTGGTTGTAGCCCCTGCGAGCCGCGGTGAAGGAGTTTGGTGGCCTTGTCGCGTAGCTTGAAGGTCTTGGTGGAGCCGGGAGCGACGGTGGGGTGTTAGTAACCCACACACGGCGCTTAGAAGGAGCTGTCATAGCTGAAGAGCTTGCTGCGTCACGACTGTATTTCTTGGACTCCTCAAACACTTGCCTACTTGCTTCTTCCTGCAGAGCTGTATGTTGGAGTTCCAGAAAAGACCCCGGCCTTGCATGAGTGATTGCATATTTGATTGATGCATTGAGTCCTTGTCTGAACCTCTTTTGCTTCTTCTTGTCATCAGAGATCTCATCGCCACCATACCGACAAAGGTTCATGAAGTTTCTGATATAGGTATTGACATTGTCATTGCCCTGCTTGAGGTTGAGAAACACTTCCTTCATCCTTTCCATGACAATTTCTGACAGATATTGCTCTTTGAAAGCTCCAGTGAACTGTTCCCAAGTAGGCTGAAACTCAGAGTGGTTTGCCTTCAGGTAATTCTCTCACCACAGAGCTGCATCTCCCTTCAGAAGGTGAGTGGCACATTTTACCCATTCTTGCTCAGGAACATCAGCAGTCATCAGCAACCTTGATATCTCACGCAGCCAATCATCTGCGTCTAGAGGCTGATCAGACACCTCAAAGTGGCGCGGGTTGAACTTCAGAAAACTCTTGATGTCTCCTTGCTTAGGAGGTGGAGGTAGCGGAACAAACTCATTCCTCCTGACACTTTCTTCAAATCGCTGCTGGTTTTGCTGCATTGCTCCCAAGGACTTAGCAATACTTGCCAACACAGCCCCAGTTCAGGTGGTATGTCCTCCTCAGAACGGCGTGGTGGTGCCATCCTGTGATTGATATAAAACTCAAGTCAGTACCATAATGGAGAATAATAATAATCCAAAATAGTACCAAAATGGAATTAACCAAGATTAAAGGATACAAATTACTAAGATGATATTAAAATATCAACAAAGTTCAAAGCACCTAGAAGATAGAAAGCATATCACACACGACTGAACAAGGAGTGTGGTACACAAAACTATCAAAGAAAAATTTTCCGCAAATTTCGGCATTAAAATACCACTATATGCGCAAAACCACTTAACGAATCAAGATTAGTAACTCTACCAATTCAATATACAAGAGCGAATGATAAAAGTAGTGGTATGGTCGCGACTCCATCCCGCACTCAAATCATTACCCCGCACATGAATAAGTAAAACACATATCCCAACACCTTCTTTCTTAAGATGAACCTAAAGATTAGTAACTACAGAAACGAACACCCCAAACAAGATAACGTCGGATAACAAAGAGTAAGACAGATCGCACCGGTATACAACGAATCAGATAGATCGCGTCGGTTTACAAAGGCATGTCGGTATGGAATGTACCAACAGTTGATAACCAAAAGGCAGATAGTGATAACATGTTGGATGCAACAGATAGACAAGGATTTCACACACACACACACACAACCTATGGTACTACAGAACCCAGAACACGTGAATCCTAGTTTGAATTTTAGAAGAGGATTGAAAACGTTACACTTCCTTACCAGAAAAGGGTGGGTGGGTGGGTAAGAAGAAAAATGGAAGCAGTCATACTCTCACATTTTTGTTTTTCCCTAGTATACATAACTACCAAAATATTTTCTAGACTGACAACGACCATTTGGCTGAGACCCTGAAGGGCGGGATGGCTCGAATACCAATTGTAAATGCCTCGGTGAATTACGCTCTAAGTTGCATGCCTGGATGAGCGAAAATGGTTAAAATAGTACGGTGGGGCTAGGGGCCACTCACAGGTAGACCTTTCGGCTGTCCTAACCACTTCCAAAACATCGGGACAAGAACGAGCGGCGTAATCGGCAGGCGAAGGGATCAACTACATACACAAGTGAGTATGTATGCAAGCCACCATACAACAGTTTTCAGAGTCATTCCATCTAAAAGAAATAGAAATATTGCAACGCCATACGGCAAGATCCAAATATCCTAGATAGAGATAATAGTTTAGGATAGCTCCTCATACATCAAACATCAGAGTATCAGGCGGAAGCGGAAAACAAGATCTGAGTACGGATAAGAAGCAAATCAGCATAAGATGCCACATAAATAAACACATCCCACCCACAGATCTCGCGGATCCCCATCCCCGGAATCTCTACACCGAGTGATCGTTGCCAACATCATCTGTCTCCTCCACCCAGTATCCATCTTGCGAGTACACCTGTTCATCTGAATCAAACAATTTATCGTGTGAGATCCTAGGGGTACTCAGCAAGTCTTTATGCCTCTAAAGGGGACATAACCTAGGGTGACGCAATTGCAGCAAAAGATAATAACTAACAAGTCTATAGATACTCGCTAACCATCCGCCTAACCAATGATAAACGGATGTCCGTTAATTAGTAACAACAGTTATAACAGTATAATTAACAGATCCATCCTCCTTCTCGCTTACCAACGAGAAAGCGGACGAACAACCCATCCGTTGGCAGTTTTATTAAACATTCCATGAGTATTGCACTATTTACTAGTCAGGTACTTAGTCAAATTAAAAGCGGCACTTTAGTTATACTTGTCTATGATCGAGAAACTGTGCTCCAAGTCGTCCATAACCACGGACACGGCTTTCAGAAAGATTTACCCTGCAGGGGTGCACAAATAGCAACACACACTCGATCAACCTCGGAAAAACCAAATCAAAACCCAACGAGGCATTCACGACAAAGCGATCACAGGATTCAGAAATATTTCAGGGGGCCACCCCATTAAGCTACCCGCAACGAAGTTGGCCGGCTTCGAGACGGACCCAAGGTTTGCGTCAATGGCTGTAAACGACTGGGAACCCGAAAGTGTGACTGGGCTTGTCGATACCGCGAAAACACTCCGCATCCAAAACAGTACAGGTGCTCCACGCACAATCTTAAATAAAACAGTAAAGCATGGCATAAGTACAGGATAGTAACAAAGCCTCAAACTACTTTGTGGCCCCACGAAATAGAAATGAATCAAGCTCTGGCTCAGGGGGGGTCCATAAGGCCTCCCAGATGTGGATAGTGCGAATAGTCAAGGAACAGGAATCAAGTACTCGGGGTCCTACGGGACACAAGTGAGCATGAAAAACCAAATAGCAGATATTGCCCAACGGTGCCTCTTTCATTAGTTATCCCATTACTACTCAGGTTAAGTTGTTTAGGTACCTCGTTATCCATCAGACACTCACATACCCTACACATGCTGTTCTACGACTCGCATGGCTCAAATAACTCCTGTAGTAATAGCTCATGGGATGGAGGAACAAGCTTTGGTGGGGTTTAAAAGTAAAGGTTATGCAGTACTTGGGATTCAATTTAATGCAATCGCGACTCAATGATGCAAGAATAAGATAGAGGCAATAGGTACTATATGTATGCAAGCATGTGGTAGTGCTTGCCTGGCAGCTCAGTTGAAGCGAGAGACGGATCTGGGTAGTGCTCCTGGGATTTCTGATATATCCCCTGCTCGGCGTCTATTCGAAGAAGAACCAAACAAACAAGGGCCAACATAAATAAAGTGCACAAGCATATGAATTAAAATGCGACAAGCAAACAAGCATGCCATGATGAATGATGCACAATTTACATGGCAGTAAAGTAGCATGGTATGCTGAGGTGTGGGGTACAAGAATAAAGCATTTTATGGAGTTTTAGTCATGTTTTACTCCTAAATAAGTTGTTGTATACTTTATATTTATATGATGCATGCTGCAATTCAGAACATAGAATGCATAGTTAGAACAGGATCGTCGCGCTGATTGATTTAGACATATTATTTGTCGAATTTGGAGTTGTAGAATTAAAGTTATTAATTATTTAAGAAAAGGCATTTTTATTGCATTTAAACAATTTTGAAAATTTAAAATGCTCAAATGATATTTTGAATGACATATTTGAATTCCTCACATTTTGCTGATTCTAAAACATATATCATTTGTATTATTTGGATTTACAAATTAAAAGTTATTTAAAACAGATTCAAATTCATATTTAAACATTTCTGAAATTGTTTTTATAACACAGATAAACAGAGAGACTTTTTATACACAGGCCGAGCTAGCCACAACCACCGACATGTGGGGCCGCGCTGAGCTGGCAAAAAACCGCGCACAGAAACTTTTTCTACCGCACGCGCAGCCAGCCACAACCGCTGACGAGCGAGCCCGAGCTGATCTGGCGCAACTGCGCGCGCCAGGACTTTTCTCACCGCGGAAGGGGTTAGCCACGATGCATGACAAGTGGGTCCGGCGGTAAAATGGTCCCACGCGTCAGAGGCAGAGAGGGGGCTTGCCACGCGGCGCAGCGGGGAACTGCGGTTGAGATTTAGGAAACTCAGTTCCCTTTCTGTGAAAATGCCACTGCGGTTGACAGGTGGGGCTCGATGGATTGCAGGTTGAGGAAAAAGGTTTGGGGGGGTATTTTCAAAGTGCGCACATGCACTGTTTTTCTTCTCTCTGACGAAACTGACGCACAGACGCGCAGACGGACGCGCGGCGTAGCGGGGATCGAACTCGCGACCGATCTCTCGCGCGCAGGCGACGGCGACCAACGCGGCGCGGAGGGGTTGCTGGTAGGGGAGGGCTGCACGGCTAGATCTACCTCTGCGACGCCACGGTGTGGAAACCAACCGCGAATGCCGGCGCGCAGAGGGCGTTCGACGGAACGATCGACGCGACCAGGACACGACGGCGACTGTGAGGATGTCTAGGAGTACCGGGAGCTCACCGCGAGGTTGTCGGTGGGGATGGTTCGGCCGGAAACACAGGGGATCGGCGGTGATGCAGACAACCGGCGATTAGGGTTTCCTTGTCGGCTTCGTCGGCGTACAGCGGTCCTGGGCCTTCTCCTCCTCGCTGCAGTGCACCGGGGCGGTCCAGGGGCTCGCCTCGGTCCTCTCCAACGCCTCACGCCACGTCCGCCTCCTGTGTGGTGGTGGAAGAGGAGATGCCGACGGTGGTGCACCGGGGTGGTTTGGAGGTAGAAGGGAAGGGGAATGGGTCTGCGGCGCGAGGCCAGGGGGAGGGTTTTGGTACGGCAGGGGCGTCAGGGGGAGGCTAAGAAGGAGGGGCGAGGAAGAGGTGTCGAGGGGGCTTGGGTTGAGGCAAAAGGTGGCCTCGTCTCCCTCACATCCACGTCGTGGGGAGGCTAGGGCAGGCAGCTGCAGGTGGGGCTCGGCCGGGAGAGAGGCTAGGCTCGGGCTGGTGGGGCTGCATGGCAGGGAGAGAGGGATAGAGGGAGAGAGAGAGAGGGAGGAACGGGTTGGAGCTAGGGTAGGAGGGAGCTCGGCTAGGGTTGGATAGGAGGGGGTAGCTCGGCAGGTTGGGGTAGATGGGGTGGGTCCTGGTTGGCAGAGAGAGAGTAGCTAGGGGGATGATCGGCATGGTGAGAGTAAGGTAGAGGGTTAGGGTTTTGGTTTAGGGAGAGGGGTGATGGTGGTTAGGGTTTGAGCATGGACAAAACAAGATCAAGCAAGGGTTTAGGGTTTGTTGTGATCTACAAGATCAAGCATGATGGGGTGAAAGGGTTTTGTTGGACCCATGGGGATGGTGGAGAGAGAGATGGAGGTGGAGCTCAACAAAAGAAATATCCACTCAAGAACAAAGAAAAACCAAAGGAGATAAAGATGGTGGTGATTTGTATGGCCCATGCATAGTAATAGATGCCATGTTTATTCTTGTAAAAACAATAATAAATTCCCATGACATTTATTATTGTGCATTCCAATTTATGGAGTAAAGGTCAAGCAAAAGGAATTAAAAGTAGGTCCCATGTGGAATATATGGAGATGATCATATTTGAATATAATTTGGGACATGCTAGTGTGTGTGTTCCACTAGGTGCATAATATCCCCAATAATATTCCAACATGAGCAAATATTCCAATACAATCCATATGGAAGCTAGAAAGAGGAATTCCACTCATAATGCATGCAAAGGTGGCTCCACATACCAATAATGTGAAAACAACATGATGCTAATATGAGAGCATGTGGAGTTAGAAGTGGATGCATCCCAACCCACATGAGCTAGATTAAATGCCAAAGGAAAGTGTAAAAGCTCCTGGATAATTAGGATGGTGGAATTATAAGGTGGTGACAAGGAAAAGGTGGTGGAGTTGAATAAAAGATATTCCCCCAACTCAACTTGGGCATCAAGCATTTATCAAGAACCAAATACAATATATCAAGAGGCAAAAACTATTAATAATGCATATGGGAAAAGAATCAAATGAAAAGGGTTTTATATGATGCTCAAATGCAAGGTGGCATGATGACATGAGCATGATATAATTATGATGCAACAATTATATGCAGGAAGTAGCAATTATATTACTAGACCATGTAGCATTACATATGTTAGACAGATGGGATGCTACAACTCTCCCCCACTAAACAGGAATCTCGCCCCGAGATTCTAGGAAGAATAAGAAGACACGAAGAGGGTAGGATACTTGGCACGGAGCTCGTCCTCACGTTCCCAAGTGGCTTCATCAACGGAATGGTGCGACCACTGCACCTCACAGAACTTGATGGACTTGTTGCGAGTCCTTTCTGCGACTTCTAGAATTTTTATGGGGTGTTCTTGATAAGACAGGTCTTCTTGGAGATTGATAAGCTCATGGTCCACGGTCCTGCCGGGGTCCTTGAAGCACTTCTTGAGTTGAGAGATATGGAACACATCATGGACCTTGAGTTTTTCAGGGAGCTCAAGAGCGTAAGCAACTTCTCCTCTTCTTCCCCGAATTTTGAAAGGACCGATGTATCTAGGAGCCAGCTTTCCTTTGATACCAAAGTGGTGCGTGCCTCTCATGGGAGTGACACGAAGGTAAACAAGATCACCAGGGACATACTCCATGTCCGTGTGCTTTCTGTCATAGTTGCTCTTCTGGCGACTTTGAGCAACCTTTAGATTTTCAAGAATGATGTGAACCTTCTCCTCCGCTTGAGTTAGAATGTCGGGGCCAAACAATGTTCTTTCACCTGCGCCCGACCAACTAATCGGAGTTCTGCATTTGCAACCATAGAGAACCTCAAATGGCGCCATCTTTAGACTTTTCTGGAAGCTGTTGTTGTAAGAGAATTCAGCATAAGGAAGACATTCTTCCCACTTCATGCCGAAAGAGATAATGCAAGCACGGAGCATATCTTCCAGAATCTGATTGATCCTTTCAACTTGTCCTTGCGACTGAGGGTGGTAAGCTGTGCTGAAGTTCAATTTTGTTCCCAAAGCATTTTGGAAACTTCCCCAGAACTCGGAAGTGAAGATGCTTCCACGGTCTGAACTGATCTCAAGAGGAACCCCATACAGAGAGACAATTCTGTTAATATAGAGCTCAGCCAACTGAATTGCAAAAATTGTTTGCTTGACGGGAAAGAAGTGAGCCACTTTAGAAAGCCTGTCGATGACAACAAAGATTGCATTGTTGCCCTTCTACGACCTTGGAAAACCAGTTATGAAGTCCATCTCTACTTTCTCCCATTTCCATTCCGGAGGTTTCAATGGCTGTAGAAGACCGGAAGGTTTCTGATGGACAACTTTAACTCTACGGCAGACATCACACTCCGAGACATACTTGGCACAATATCGTTTCAACCTAGGCCACCAATACTGTGTTTTCAAGTCCATGTACATCTTAGTGCTGCCAGGGTGGATAGAAAGAACAGAATCATGCGCCTCCTTGAGAACTTGCTCTCTTAAACCCGGGTAGTTCGGAACAAACATTCGGTGTTCAAAGAAAAGAGCGCCTTGGTCATCGACGTGGAAGGACTCATACTTCGGAAGCTGAATGTTGGAGATGATGTTTTTAGTGTAAGGATCACCAAGTTGAATGGAGCGAACTTTTTCTTCCAAGAGAGGAGTTGCCAGAAGGTTCAGAAGATACCCTTGATCCACAATTTCAAGGTTGAGCTGACGGAATTCCTCACACAAGAGAGGCTGTTGTTCTTCCACCATGAGGTTGTTGACATAATCTTTTCGGCTGAGAGCATCGGCCATAACATTAGCTTTGCCCGGAGTGTAGTTGATGGTCAAATCGAAATCATTAATTGCTTCAATCCACCTCCTCTGACGAAGGTTGAGATCAGGCTATGTGAAGATATACTTTAGAATCTTGTGGTCAGAAAATATTTCACAACGGTTGCCAAGCAAGTAGTGCCTCCATATTTTCAAAGCAAAGACAACTGCTGCGAGTTCAAGGTCATGTGTTGGATAGTTGAGCTCATGAATTTTCAACTGACGAGAGGCATATGCAACGACTTGCTTTTCTTGCATAAGGACTGCACCCAATCCTTGCAAGGAAGCGTCACAGAATATCTGGAAAGGCTTTGATGTATCTGGAGGAATCAAGACTGGTGTGGAAGTGAGCTTCTCTTTGAGTGTTTAAAAGCTTGCTTGACATGCAGGAGACCAAAGGTATTTCTTGCCTTTCTTGAGGAGATCGGTAAGAGGCTTCGCAATCTTCAAGAAATTCTGAACGAAGCGACGGCAGTAACTAGCCAAACCAAGGAAACTCGGACTTCTTTGACATTTATGGGTGGAAGCCAGTCAACAATTGTCTTAACAGTTTCTGGGTTGACGACAATGCCCTTGGCAGAGATAACGTGACCAAGGTAGGTGACTTCAGGCAGCCAAAACTCACACTTGGAGAACTTTGCATACAGGCGGTTCTCACGAAGCTTATTTAGGACACACCGAAGGTGTTCTTCATGTTCTTCCTTTGACTTAGAATAGACTAGGATGTCATCCAGATAGACCACAACGAACTTATCAAGATACTCCATGAAAACCGAGTTCATAAGCCTCGAGAAGGTGGAAGGTGCGTTGGTGAGACCGAAAGACATGACCGTGTACTCATACAGGCCATAGCGGGTGGTGAAAGATGTTTTGGGAACATCTTCCTTGCGAATCTTGATTTGATGATATCCACTTCTCAAGTCAAGCTTAGAGAATACCACAACTCCAGCTAGCTGATCGAAGAGATCATTAATCCGCAGAAGGGGATATTTACTCTTGATGGTTTTAGCATTGAGCGCCTGATAGTCAACACAAAGTCTATCAGTCTTGTCTTGCTTCTTCACAAAGATGGTTGGGCTACCCCAAGAAGAAGTACTGTGCTGAATGAAACCCAACTTCTCTTGTTCATCAAGCTGACGTTTGAGTTCAGCCAACTCAGCAGGACCCAATTTATAAGGCCGCTTGGAGATAGGAGCGGTACCAGGTTCAAGCTCAATCACAAACTCGACCTCTCGGTCAGGAGGCATACCTGGCAACTCTTCAAGGAAAAACATCTAGGAACTCACAGACCACCGGAACACTCTGAATAGCTTCCATAGCATCATCATTCCGAGCCGCCAAAGAGAAAAGCTGAATTGCAGGAGTCAGACTTGGAGAATAGACTATATGGCCTTCAGGAATTTTCAGAGAAACCGAGCATTCAGCACAATCAATCACAGCTGCATTTGCGGTTAACCAATCCATGCCCAAGATAACATCAATGTCAGAATTGCCCAGAATAATTAAGGAAGCCGGGAACGAAGAACCACCAATCTCAATTTGATTGCCATGGCTGATTTTGGAAGATGCCATTGTTGCCCCAGGAGAAAGGACCATCAAGCGCTTAGGAAGCGCATCCATTGCTAACTCATTCTCATTTGCAAACTTGTGAGAAACAAAAGAATGCGATGCACCATAATCGAACAAAACTCGTGCAGGGACTGAGTTAACAGGAAGCATACCCATCACAACTCCGGGTGCATGCTCAGCTTGAGCGACGTTGACATAGTTGGCACGAGCAACCGTAGACCCGGGCTTGGTGTTGATGTTGAGAGCCCGAGGTGGAGGTGCACGAACCATAGAAGAACTTACCGCAGGTCTTGGAGGTGGTGGAGGAAGAGCTTTGTTGTTCATTGTTCAATTCCAGTGTTGATGCCCAGTATTCCCACAAGTGTAACAAGCACCAGGTGGACGTGGAGCAGCGTAGCCAGGGACTCCGCCAGGCGTTCCAGGGTAGTTGTGGTTGTAGCCCCTGCGAGCCGCGGTGAAGGAGTTTGGTGGCCTTGCCGCGTAGCTTGAAGGTCTTGGTGGATCCGGGAGCGACGGTGGGGTGTTAGGAACCCACACAAGGCGCTTAGAAGGAGCTGTCATAGCTAAAGAGCTTGCTGCGTCACGGCTGTGTTTCTTGGACTCCTCAAACACTTGCCTACTTGCTTCTTCCTGCAGAGCTGTATGTTCGAGTTCCAGAAAAGACCCCGGCCTTGCATGAGTGATTGCATATTTGATTGATGCATTGAGTCCTTGTCTGAACCTCTTTTGCTTCTTCTTGTCATCAGAGATCTCATCGCCACCATACCGAGAAAGGTTCATGAAGTTCCTGATATAGGTATTGACATTGTCATTGCCCTGCTTAAGGTTGAGAAACACTTCCTTCATCCTTTCCATGGCAATTTCTGACAGATATTGCTCTTTGAAAGCTCCAGTGAACTGTTCCCAAGTAGGCTGAAACTCAGAGTGGTTTGCCTTCAGGTAATTCTCCCACCACAGAGCTGCATCTCCCTTCAGAAGGTGAGTGGCACATTTTACCCATTCGTGCTCAGGAACATCAGCAGTCATCAGCAACCTTAACATCTCACACATCTAATCATCTGCGTCCAGCGGCTGATCAGACACCTCAAAGTGGCGCGGGTTGAACTTCAGAAAACTCTTGATGTCTCCTTGCTTAGGAGGTGGAGGTAGCAGAACAAACTCATTCCTCCTGACACTTTCTTCAAATCGCTGCTGGTTCTGCTGCATTGCTGCCAAGGCATTAGCAATACTTGCCAACGCAGCCCCCAGTTCAGGTGGTATGTCCTCCTCAGAACGGCGTGGTGGTGCCATCCTATGATTGATATAAAACTCAAGTCAGTACCATAATGGAGAATAATAATAATCCAAAATAGTACCAAAATGGAATTAACCAAGATTAAAGGATACAAATTACTAAGATGATATTAAAATATCAACAAAGTTCAAAGCACCTAGAAGATAGAAAGCATATCGCACACGACTGAACAAGGAGTGTGGTACACAAAACTATCAAAGAAAAATTTTCCGCAAATTTCGGCATTAAAATACCACTATATGCGCAAAACCACTTAACGAATCAAGATTAGTAACTCTACCAATTCAATATACAAGAGCGAATGATAAAAGTAGTGGTATGGTCGCGACTCCATCCCGCACTCAAATCATTACCCCGCACATGAATAAGTAAAACACATATCCCAACACCTTCTTTCTTAAGATGAACCTAAAGATTAGTAACTACAGAAACGAACACCCCAAACAAGATAACGTCGGATAACAAAGAGTAAGACAGATCGCACCGGTATACAACGAATCAGATAGATCGCGTCGGTTTACAAAGGCATGTCGGTATGGATTGTACCAACAGTTGATAACCAAAAGGCAGATAGTGATAACATATTGGATGCAACAGATAGACAAGGATTTCACACACACACACAACCTATGGTACTACAGAACCCAGAACACGTGAATCCTAGTTTGAATTTTATAAGAGGATTGAAAACGTTACACTTCCTTACCAGAAAAGGGTGGGTGGGTGGGTAAGAAGAAAAATGGAAGCAGTCATACTCTCACATTTTTGTTTTTCCCTAGTATACATAACTACCAAAATATTTGCTAGACTGACAACGACCATTTGGCTGAGACCCTGAAGGGCGGGATGGCTCGGATACCAATTGTAAATGCCTCGGTGAATTATGCTCTAAGTTGCATGCCTGGATGAGCGAAAATGGTTAAAATAGTACGGTGGGGCCAGGGGCCACTCACAGGTAGACCTTTCGGCTGTCCTAACCACTTCCAAAACATCGGGACAAGAACGAGCGGCATAATCGGCAGGCGAAAGGATTAACTACATACACAAGTGAGTATGTATGCAAGCCACCATACAACAGTTTTCAGAGCCATTCCATCTAAAAGAAATAGAAATATTGCAACGCCATACGGCAAGATCCAAATATCCTAGATAGAGATAATAGTTTAGGATAGCTCCTCATATATCAAACATCAGAGTATCAGGCGGAAGCGGAAAACAAGATCCGAGTACGGATAATAAGCAAATCAGCATAAGATGCCACATAAATAAACACATCCCGCCCACAGATCTCGCGGATCCCCATCCCCGGAATCTCTACACCGAGTGATCGTTGGCAACATCATCTGTCTCCTCCACCCAGTATCCATCTTGCGAGTACACCTGTTCATCTGAATCAAACAATTTATTGTGTGAGATCCTAGGGATACTCAGCAAGTCTTTATGCCTCTAAAGGGGACATAACCTGGGGTGACGCAATTCAGCAAAAGATAATAACTAACAAGTCTATAGATACTCGCTAACCATCCGCCTAACCAATGATAGACGGATGTCCGTTAATTAGTAACAACAGTTATAACAGTATAATTAACAGATCCATCCTCCTTCTCGCTTACCAACGAGAAAGCGGACGAACAACCCATCCGTTGGCAGTTTTATTAACCATTCCATGAGTATTGCACTATTTACTAGTCAGGTACTTAGTCAAATTAAAAGCGGCACTTTAGTTATACTTGTCTATGATCGAGAAACTGTGCTCCAAGTCGTCCATAACCGCGGACATGGCTTTCAGAAAGATTTACCCTGCAGGGGTGCACAAATAGCAACACACACTCGATCAACCTCGGAAAAACCAAATCAAAACCCAACGAGGCATTCACGACAAAGCGATCACAGGATTCAGAAATATTTCAGGGGGCCACCCCATTAAGCTACCCGCAACGAAGTTGGCCGGCTCCGAGACGGACCCAAGGTTTGCGTCAATGGCTGTAAACGACTGGGAACCCGAAAGTGTGACTGGGCTTGTCGATACCGCGAAAACACTCCGCATCCAAAACAGTACAGGTGCTCCACGCACAATCTTAAATAAAACAGTAAAGCATGGCATAAGTACAGGATAGTAACAAAGCCCCAAACTACTTTGTGGCCCCACGAAATAGAAATGAATCAAGCTCTGGCTCAGGAGGGTCCATAAGGCCTCCCGGATGTGGATAGTGCGAATAGTCAAGGAACAGGAATCAAGTACTCGGGGTCCTACGGGACACAAGTGAGCATGAAAAACCAAATAGCAGATATTGCCCATCGGTGCCTCTTTCATTAGTTATCCCATTACTACTCAGGTTAAGTTGTTTAGGTACCTCGTTATCCATCAGACACTCACATACCCTACACATGCTGTTCTACGACTCGCATGACTCAAACAACTCCTGTAGTAATAGCTCATGGGATGGAGGAACAAGCTTCGGTGGGGTTTAAAAGTAAAGGCTATGCAGTACTTGGGATTCAATTTAATGCAATCGCGACTCAATGATGCAAGAATAAGATAGAGGCAATAGGCACTATATGTATGCAAGCATGTGGTAGTGCTTGCCTGGCAGCTCAGTTGAAGCGAGAGACGGATCTGGGTAGTGCTCCTGGGATTCCTGATATATCCCCTGCTCGGCGTCTATTCGAAGAAGAACCAAACAAACAAGGGCCAACATAAATAAAGTGCACAAGCATATGAATTAAAATGCGACAAGCAAACAAGCATGCCATGATGAATGATGCACAATTTACATGGCAGTAAAGTAGCATGGCATGGTGAGGTGTGGGGTACAAGAATAAAGCATTTTATGGAGTTTTAGTCATGTTTTACTCCTAAATAAGTTGCTGTATACTTTATATTTATATGATGCATGCTGCAATTCAGAACATGGAATGCATAGTTAGAACGGGCTCGTCGCGCTGATCGATTTAGACATATTATTTGTCGAATTTGGAGTTGTAGAACTAAAGTTATTAATTATTTAAGAAAAGGCATTTTTATTGCATTTAAACAATTTCAAAAATTTAAAATGCTCAAATGATATTTTGAATGGCATATTTGAATTCCTCGCATTTTGCTGATTCTGAAACATATATCATTTGTATTATTTAGATTTACAAATTAAAAGTTATTTAAAACAGATTCAAATTCATATTTAAACATTTCTGAAATTGTTTTTATAACACAGATAAACAGAGAGACTTTTTATACACAGGCCGAGCTAGCCACAACCACCAACATGTGGGGCCGTGCTGAGCTGGCGAAAAACCGCGCGCGGAAACTTTTTCTACCGCACGCGCAGCCAGCCACAACCGCTGACGAGCGGGCCCGAGCTGATCTGGCGCAACTGCGCACGCGAGAACTTTTCTCACCGCGGAAGGGGTTAGCCACGGTGCATGACAAGTGGGTCCGACAGTAAAATGGTCCCACGCGTCAGAGGCAGAGAGGGGGCTTGCCACGCGGCGCAGCGGGGAACTGCGGTTGAGATTTAGGAAACTCAGGTCCCTTTCTGTGAAAATGCCACCGCGGCTGACAGGTGGGGCTCGATGGATTGCAGGTTGAGGAAAAAGGTTTGGGGGGGGGGGGGGGGGGGGGTATTTTCAAAGTGCGCACAGGCACTGTTTTTCTTCTCTCTGACGAAACTGACGAACAGACGCGCAGATGGACGCGCGGCGTAGCGGGGATCGAACTCGCGACCGATCTCTCGCGCGCAGGCGACGGCGACCAACGCGGCGCGGAGGGGTTGCTGGTAGGGGAGGGCTGCACGGCTAGATCTACCTCTGCGACGCCACGGTGTGGAAACCGACCGTGAACGCCGGCGCGCAGAGGGCGTTCGACGGAACGATCGACGCGACCAGGACACGACGGCGACTGTGAGGATGTCTGGGAGTACCGGGAGCTCACCGCGAGGTTGTCGGTGGGGATGGTTCGGCCGGAAACACAGGGGATCGGCGGTGATGCAGACGGCCGGCGATTAGGGTTTCCTTGTCGGCTTCGTCGGCGTACAGCGGTCCTGGGCCTTCTCCTCCTCGCTGCAGTGCACCGGGGCGGTCCAGGGGCTCGCCTCGGTCCTCTCCAACGCCTCACGCCACGCCCGCCTCCTGTGTGGTGGTGGAAGAGGATATGCCGACGGTGGTGCGCCGGGGTGGTTTGGAGGTAGAAGGGAAGGGGAATGGGTCTGCGGCGCGAGGCCAGGGGGAGGGTTTTGGTACGTTAGGGGGATGATAAGAAGGAGGGGCGAGGGAGAGGTGTCGTGGGGGCTCGGGTTGAGGAAAAAGGTGGCCTCGGCCACCTTTTGCCTCTCCCTCACGTGCACGTCGTGGGGAGGCTAGGGCAGGCAGCTGCAGGTGGGGCTCGGCCAGGAGAGAGGCCAAGCTCGGGCTGGTGGGGCTGCATGGCAGGGAGAGAGGGAGAGAGAGAGGGAGGAACGGGTTGGAGCTAGGGTAGGAGGGAGCTCGGCTAGGGTTGGATAGGAGGGGGTAGCTCGGCAGGTTGGGGTAGATGGGGTGGGTCCTGGTTGGCAGAGAGAGAGAGCAGCTAGGGGGATGATCGGCATGGTGAGAGTAAGGTAGAGGGTTAGGGTTTTGGTTTAGGGAGAGGGGTGATGGTGGTTAGGGTTTGAGCATGGACAAAACAAGATCAAGCAAGGGTTTAGGGTTTGTTGTGATCTACAAGATCAAGCATGATGGGGTGAAAGGGTTTTGTTGGACCCATGGGGATGGTGGAGAGAGAGATGGAGGTGGAGCTCAACAAAAGAAAGATCCACTCAAGAACAAAGAAAAACCAAAGGAGATAAAGATGGTGGTGATTTGTATGGCCCATGCATAGTAATAGATGCCATGTTTATTCTTGTAAAAACAATAATAAATTTCCATGACATTTATTCTTGTGCATTCCAATTTATGGAGTAAAGGTCAAGCAAAAGGAATTAAAAGTAGGTCCCACGTGGAATAGATGGAGATGATCATATTTGAATATAATTTGGGACATGCTAGTGTGTGTGTTCCACTAGGTGCATAATATCCCCAATAATATTCCAACATGAGCAAATATTCCAATACAATCCATATGAAAGCTAGAAAGAGGAATGCCACTCATAATGCATGCAAAGGTGGCTCCACATACCAATAATGTGAAAACAACATGATGCTAATATGAGAGCATGTGGAGTTAGAAGTGGATCCATCCCAACCCACATGAGCTAGATTAAATGTCAAAGGAAAGTGTAAAAGCTCCTGGATAATTAGGATGGTGGAATCATAAGGTGATGACAAGGAAAAGTTGGTGGAGTTGAATAAAAGATATGCCCCCAACTCAACTTGGGCATCAAGCATTTATCAAGAACCAAATACAATATATCAAGAGGCAAAAACAATTAATAATGCATATGGGAGAAGAATCAAATGAAAATGATTTTATATGATGCTCAAATGCAAGGTGGCATGATGACATGAGCATGATATAATTATTATGCAATAATTATATGCAGGAAGTAGCAATTATATTACTAGACCATGTAGCATTACATATGTTAGACAAATGGGGTGCTACAGGCACCGCTTTCACCGAAACTCCCAGAGCAACCTATCGTGGCTAGTCATCACGTAAAGAAACCGGCAAATCGGAGAGGACGGGGGAGGAAATAGGCAGCAGAAGAGGACGCGTGGCTCGTCGAGAGGCCGCAAATCGGTCCATGTAAAGGAACCAAGGGAAAAAAAAGACGGACAGCAAACCACCAAACCAACACGCAGCACTGTAGATGTCTCAATTTTGCGCTTCTACAGTCTAACGGGATGATGTGGAGGTACGGTGGGAGCGCTGAAGTGGTTGTCTTTCATATATGTAGTTATTTAAGAGGAGCACCGCTAGCTCGAACGATTTGACCAGAAGTCACGTTCGTAAAATAAAGGGGAAAAAAAAGACATGTGACGCCACGATCAGCTAGGAAGAAAATAATGATTAAATGGATCCGTATATATATGCCTATTTGATTCACCTGGCTAGCGAGGGCAACTAAAACGCGTGGACTAGACGAGGGAAAGGTCCAACGGATCTTGGATATCCAACGTTTCAGCGTTTTGAACTTGGATGGATTTGGACGATGGTCAAATAATCGTGGACTGGACTTGGATGGAAGCACGATTTGAATGGATATATGTTGGACGTTACTGTTTTGGATTTGGACATAAATCCAGTTCCAGGTTTACGTATCAGGCTCGTCTTAGAGCAACTCCACGAGAGGCTCTAAAATCCGGCGTTCTATATTGACTTTGCAGCATGCTGGATCTAGTTTTGCATCGCGAGGCAGACAAACATCTCCACCGAATGCGCCAAATATACCACGCGCAAAACAGCCCACCACCAGAAGCTCTATAATACAGCGCCACAAACAACTTTTTTCAGACATGTGTGTCAAAATAAGATCAAACTAGACAAAGAAATAGACTGAAAATCACCATAGTTGTTTATAGCAAAACCGATTCCTACCACTACATGGCCCGGCAGCAGCTCACGTGCGCGGACGTCAACTCTGGTCGTAGCCTCCTCGTCCACAACCCTAGCCTCGCGCTGTCAGGAGCATGTGGCTGCGCTCTAGCGGGCGGCTTAGGGCCTGGAGTGGACGACCTCAGCCGGGAGCGGGCAGTGGAGGGCCGGACGCGTCGGGAGCGGGCGGCGGAGGTCCGGGCGTGACCGGGAGGAGACGGAGGAGGGCCAGGTGGGGGCGGCCTCATCCAGGAGGAGCGGCGAAGGGTCGGGCGCAGTCGGAGCAGGCGGTGCAGGGCCCGACACAGGCGGCCAGGTGTCGGAGGTCCGGGAGGAACGACGGAGCTCCAAGACGGCGGCTGGCGAGCAGCGACAAGGGCACCACAGGGAAGGCTCAACTCGCGCGGGGTGAAGTTCAGATGGAAGTTGGGCTTTCGTGCGTCGACTCGGTTTTGCAGCGTGTGGGAACGCACGCATCAAATATGCCGCTTTGGATAGCATTTTCTACCGCGCATTGCAAACTATTTTAGACGCGCTCCATTTTACAGCCTCTGCTGGAGCAAGAATTTTGGTCTTTGGCGCTCTAAAACGGTTTGTAGCGCGCGGGGGCCTCTGCTAGAGTTGCTCTTAGCTATGGCTGCCATCCCATTTGCATAGCAACCCTTTGTTAATTTGCACAATGATTTATTTCAGAAGATTAGTCATGCTAACAATAGTTCTAGCCATAGATTGAATCCTGTTTTTAGACACGGTTAATTTCAGTACAACTATTTTAGTACTATTTATCTGTAGAGTACTTTGTACTCCAGAATATATTGTGATGTAATGTATTTCCATGTTTCATGCATGTTGAGATCAATTATGTCATTTTTCTTTTGCAATCAAGATTTTAATTTCTTGCAAATAAATCAATTCATCATCTTAATTGAGATATTTTTAGTTCAATATGAGCAAGAATTAGTATGCAAAAATTCAAAGTGATTTTCTTAAATTGATGTTTTTGGGATCACAAGGTGGTGTGTAGATTATCTTTCACTACTATTTAAGCCTACATTTTGTCACGTCTTGAAATCATGATTGTTTAAAGTGCTATCACATACATTTTATTAAGTTATGATATAAGGCACTATAAATATGAGTATGTACTGATTTCATCCGATTATACTCTATAGTGCTGAGAGATGGACCTCGAAATTTCTTTTGAGAAGTATCTAACACGTCTCAAACTTAACAATTTGAAGTTTACACTAATGATTTTGAGCCCACTTCTTGAAGTCAACATTAATTTTGCAACATTCATTACAACATAACTATGATGGTTTTTAGTTTACCATGTGTAAATTAATAATCTCTGGTTTACCCATGTAGGTAAACGATGGCTGGAAGAGAGTTCGATGTACTCGACCTGAGTGGACACAACTACCCTACCTGGTTCATAGACATCAAGATCGCTCTTGCGTCCTATGGATTAGTGCGTGTTATCCAGACCCAACAAGATCTCCTTCTGGCTGGAGTCAAGTGGTTGAGAGATGAACAGAAATACGTTGTCTTGTACATCATAAGGCAACATATCCACTCAGATCTTAAGTCTGAGTATTTGGAGGAGGAATCCCCACTTACTCAGTTTCAGGCCCTCAAGACGAGGTATGAACAACAGAAAGCAGTTGTCCTGCCTGAATCACTTCATGAATAGACCCATCTTCAATTTCAGGACTTCAAGTCCGTCGGGGGGGGGGGTACAATCATGAGGTCATAAGATAAGTTCCAAACTACGCTTTTGCTGGGAAGGAACCTATAGAGGTGCAAAAGATAGAAAAACTCTATCTGCTATGCTTCCATCTGAAAGGCTCCTCTAGCAATAGTACCGCGCTCGTGGCTACCAGGTATATTTTGACCTTATTCATATCTTACTCTAGGCTGAAAAGGATGATGAGCTACTTGCTAAGAATGGCTCTCAGTGCTCGGTTGGTTCCAAACCATTGGCTGAAGTTCATATAGAAGTCATGAACGGATGAAAGTTTGATGGTGCCTTCAACGGCAAACCGTCAAATTTTAAGGGAAAGCGAAAGCGCAACTGGAACAAGAAGCGTAGAAACTCAAACCATGGGAAAGGCACCGCAAAGCTATAGTTTGACAAAACTAGGCTTTATGACAAGTGTAGATGCTATGTGCATCCTAATAACAAGTGCAAGACCCCAAAGTATCTAGCAATTCTCTACTTGCAATCTCAGGAACACAACGCACCACAAGGAAAAAGGTTTGAAGCCAACTTTAACTTCATCTAGATGGCACCAGTGAAGTTGGTTGATCGCAAGAAGTTCCTCCTAGACCTAGCAATGCCATGAACCTAAAGACGTTAGAGGACCCTATGGAAACGGAGAACATGTTGGTTGAGTATGCCTCAATTAACGTGTTTGGAGACTTTGATTAGTCCCACTATCTCCTTAGTGATCGATGTAGTCATTCATGTCTATTTGTGATGTTGTAATAGAACATATGTATTGTTGTCATTTATATTATATTAGCAGTTTGATATAATAAAGATTGTATTCTATTTGTTTAAATAAGGTTTTCCTATTGAATGTTTTTCATCTTTATATATAGCTCTCTACGGAGACAATCCAATCCGATGGAAGAGGAATTATGTCTTATGGATAGTGCTACCACAAACTCCATACCGAGGGAGTTGAAATATTTCTAGACTTTTAAAAATATAAATGGAGATATTTTGTCTATCGTTGGATGCTATATGGTAATTCTTGGCACTGGACATGCCATATTTCCCGTCTCAAATGGTATAAAAATGGTAATTCTTGGCACTGGGACCAATTAAGGATGCCTTGTTGTTTCTCGATTCTTCACATACCTGATTTTAATCAGTTATCGAGTATCCGTAAGAATATTTTTCACATTGAAACGCATAAAGACAACAAAAAAGGAGTATCTCCTCTTCATAAAAGATTACTGATATGGCAAGCAGGTACTTTAAAAAATTCCTTCTTTGTCGTTCAGTTTGTACTATACATACATCAACCTCGTAGAACATGTTGCTTGCAAGGAAAATATTTAGAATGTTGACGTATTTCAAACTTGGCATGATCTCCTAAGCCATCCCGGTATTAGGATGATGAGGAATATTACTAGCAATTCCATTGGTCACAACTGGCACGAGTCAAAATTCGCTCAGGCATCAGACTTTGTGTGTACATCATGTGCCACGAGGAAGCTAATTTTGAGGCCTTCGCACCTCAAAATACAAGTTGAACCACTTCGGTTCCTTGAATGAATTCAAGGTGATATTTGTGGTCCCATCCAACCATTATCTAGACAATTTAGATATTTCATGGTTTTGATTGAGGCATCTCACATGTGTGCCTTCTTTTCACATGAAACCAAGTGTTTTCCAAGATAATGGGAAAGTAAGTAAATTACAGGCCTATTATCTAGAAAGTCACAATAAATCAATTCACATGGATAATGCTGCAGAATTAACTTCACACACCTTGAATGATTATTGCATGGTCTTGGGGATTGAAGTTCAGCACTATGTTTCATATATCCATACTCAAAATAGTTTTCCTAAATCTCTAATCAATAGGATCAAACTTATTGCAAGAACTATATTAATAAATTGCAGCTTGTCAACCTCGTGTTGGGGTCACGCGGTTTTACACGCTACTGACTTAATCTAATTGCGACCTACTGCAAATCATAGTACTTTTACTCTACAATTGGTACGTGAAAATCCACCCAGCATTTCCCATCTATGTAAGTTTGGATGTGCTACATACATCGTGATCTCACCACCTCAGCAGACATCCATGGGCACATAGGAAACTGGGGATCTATGTGGGGTACAAATCCCCGTCGATTTTTAAGTACCTGGAACCCCTTACTGGGATCTATTCACAGCCCATCACACTGATTGCATATTTGACGAAGAACATTTTTTGACATTAGGGGAGATTTCAAGTACCAGAAAGAATGTCCAGAAATTGAATAGGATGCTATTGCCATTTTAACCTTTAATCCACATATCCAAGAGACCAAACTCCAAGTTCGAAAAATCATCAATTTGCAACATCTTGCAAATAATCTGCTAGGTTCATTTACTGATCTGAAAGGTGTGCAAAATCCTATAAACCGTCCAGAAATGTGCCTGAAAGAGTGGAGGTACCAATAAAAACCACTCAACTCCCTGATCCTAAAAAGAGGGGGAGCAGTATGGCCTTTGACCCGAAACCTGCTTTTCGCAAGCAACAACGGAGAGAAGGGAGAAAATCCTCCAAATCAATAAATGCAAGTCAACTCAACATTTGCAAACACCTTATGGGCAGTATACACCCAGTGGAAGGGCAACCTCCACAACCTAGCTCTATCTTGCACACAATGGCTGGTACATCGGAACACCCAGACTCACGCATATTAGGAAATCACGAAGAGTCACCAAGGGTGCATGAGATATCCACTAACTATATTGATTCTGGAGAATCATTTAACCATAAATCTACTATTATCGACATTTATTTTCCTGCTACAATTGCAAATACCCTTCTCAATGATCATGATCCAAGGACTATCATTGAGTGTGAAAAACGCTCTGACTGGCCTCAATGGAAGAATGCAATACAAGCAGAACTTTCCTTACTTAATAAAAGGAAGTTATTCATTGAAGTAATACCAACACCTCCCAAAATTTTCCCCGCGGGAGTCAAATGGGTTTTCCTCTAGAAACGGAATGAGAACAATGAGGTGGTGAGATACAAGGCAGGGCTCATAACACAGGGTTTCACACAGAGACCCGGTGAAAGAGCATGTGGGCCCCCATGTGTGGTTTTGGTAATTAATGGCAATATCTATGTGCTAATGGTTGCATTGAGATGCACTTGTAGGATTTGTCCATTGGCATCGCTTGGACCATGTGTTGGCCTCAAGGTTGAAGAAAAGAAGAAAAGAAGAAGAAGAAGCATTGTCCAAGGGCTTTGGGCCTATTGGAATCTTGTAGAATAATAATAATAAATAAAAGAAGGTCAAGTATGTCTTGAAGAAGTAGATGGAGTCCCTCATGTGTATCTTCAAGACATCATCCAACTGGAGTTAGAAGAAATGTCGTGCAAGCTCAAGATGTGCCATCTCTAGAAGATCGCATGCTTGAAGCTTGCCATCCTCGGTGATCATGGATCTATGAAGACAAGCACAAAGAAGGGGTTTCCATATGGTGTATGGGGGCATGTTTCAAGTCTTCATCATTCGAGCTCAAGGAAGAGCAATCAAGAAAGGTGTCCATCTTGAGAAGGACAAGATCATCTACATCGAGCTCAAGTGGTTTGCTCAAGGCAAAGGTATTATCTTGATAGGTTTTCTCTTTTGTCTGTCTCTTGTTGTTGTTGGGAGGCCAGTTTATAGGATAGATAACTATACTATCAAGAGGATCTCTCGAGTGAGTAACTTGATCATATCTTTTGGATAGATCTCAAACCTTTGCATACTTGGCATCATCTTTCTTGGTTCTTATGTTTGGTTCTTATCCATGAGAGGATTTAGAGCTTGTGTTAACATCCATGACAAGCTCAAGTTCATCGAAAACGGATTGCATATGCATTCTCTATTGCGTTTTCGATTTGGAGGTTTTACCGGTTTGTCTTTTATATATAGGTTAATCCCTTCATTATTTTATTCTATACTACCTTGATGGACTATGATGGTTCTCTGCATGATCTTGTAGATATTGTTACTATCTTCGAAACGATCCCAAGATCATCAAAATCGGAGTCCGGATGCAAAAGTTATGATTGTTTTTGTTTCGGTGTTCCTGCCAGTTTTGTGGGGAGCGGAGACTCCGGGGTTCGCACCTCGGAGACTCCGGGGGGCGTAGACTTCGGCCCAAATTCCGGCCCAGACTCTAGGGGGTGTACTGGGAGCATCTGGAGCTCGCCTGGTGTCCTGGCCGGAGTCTGGACCCTGGAGACTCCGGTCCTAGGGGCCGGAGACTCCAGTCCTAAAGGCCGGAAACTCCGGGGTAAGTGATCTGCAACGGCTAGTTGATGTGGGGGGGACCTATAAAAGCCCTCCCCCCTTTGAAAGAGTATGAGTTTGGTGGAATATGATGGATATATTATTGAGCCTCATGGGCGAGTATATATAGGCGTACATAGGATTATCTTGAAGTACGAGTCAAGTTAGGACTGTACGTAAACAGATCCTAACTCTATCTAAACTACCATAACAACCATATATACCTAATACTATAAAACTCCCCCACAGTCGTAGCGGTAGCATCGTGAACAACTGGAATATCGCAGACAGTCAGACTAGAGATAAACCAAAGTAGCATCCAGTAGGCTGACATCTCCCCGCAGTCCGAGCGGGAACATCATGGACAGTGTCGCAGCACGGTAGCTTGGACTGTAGAGGAAGTTGATGATGCTCAAGCAAGGTGGTAGCCCTTGTGCCGATGTCAAGGGAGCCGAGAGCGTGAGGCGGTGCCATGGTCGAGGTAGCCGTGCGATGGGTCGCCGTGGTCGATGTGGTGGTCGGGGATGCCGATGTCGAGGTAGTCGCACGTGAAGTCGCATGCGCATAGCGCGCGAGGAGGATGACGGAGACACGTCGAGGCAGTCGTTGAGGGTGTCGATGCCAAAGTCGATGCAGTCCGAGCCGTCGAGGACGAGGTGCGGCCATAGTTTTGTCAGAACTAGGCGCATGTCGGGGACGAACGCACACTCCGGTTTTGCCAGAACCGAGTATGCAAAGAAGAACTCGTCGGTGACGCGGTCGAGGCAGTCGTAGAGGGGTCGATGCCGAAGAAGACGTTGTCGAAGCCGATAAAGACGAGGCGTCGGTCCGATCTTGCTAGACTCGGGAACGCGTCGGGGACGAAAGCACTCCCGGTGTTGCCAGTACCACGCGTGCGGGGGCAGGGACCATCATGAACTTGCCGCCATGTCAGAAAGACTAGCAGAGGAAGCCTCTAGAGCAGTTGCGACGCGCAGAGCTGCGAATGAAGAGATGTCGGCGCTGTCTGCGGTTGTCGGAGTAGAGTAGCAAGTGGTATAGTCGGGGATGAGGCGATGACGCTGGCGGCGAAGTTGTAGTGGACGAAGATGTAGAAGGCGGCGAAACCAGCGGCGACCTGGGTTAGTCATGCTGGATGCCTAGAGTAGCGATGGGGTAGTCGGCGGGACCTGCGATGGCAAGAGGGCACCCTGCAGGTTACCTTGTGAAGCGCGTCGGTGGTGCTCGAAGTAGGCGAGGAAGACCCGGTGACGTGACGAAGACCATGTGCAGATGGCGACGATCCGTGCCGTAGGAGATGGCACGGTGAAAGCCGAGGTTGTCGATGCACGAGGACGGCGAACTAGACTGCGTGCAGCCACGCTACGACCCGAGGGGGCGGCATAGTGATGGGTTCGTAGCATGGAAAACAAAAAATTTCTATCGCAAGAACGAACAAAACCCAGATCTAATCTAGATAAAAGCCAAGATCTAATCTACTAGACATGAGCAATGAGATAGATCGGTAGTAACCCTCGTAGAATCGAAAGCGTTAACGAGATTAGATCTCGTGGATGATGTAGTCGATCACTTGCCGATCTCAAGATCGTGTGGACGATCCTTCTGGCGCCGCGTTCCAGCAGCGCTTCCGCAGACGGTCACACGTGCAGAGTCGAAGCAGACCTTCCTCTCCCCGTTCCAGCGAGCAGCGGAGGTAGTAGATCTTCTCCACGGAATCCCAGCAGCACGACGGTGTGGTGGTGGTGGAGATGAGAAATCTGCAGGGCTTCGCCTATGCCTGTGCAGAAGAAACGTGGAGGAGAGAGGCGGCTGAGATTGGGAGTTATGAGACAAGGTGCAAGAGGGGGCGCCCCCTCCCTTCTATTTAAAGGAGGGAGGCGCGCCTGGGGAGGGGGAGTCCTAGTAGGACTCCCTCCTCCTTGGGCCGGCGGGTTGGGGGGAGGAGTCCTCCTCCCCCATGAATCCGTGTCTTACCCCACTTGGTTTCTTTGATCCCTTTCTTGGTTTTCAAGCAAACTCCAAGAAATCCTCTAGAACCTTCTAGAACATTCCGAAACCTTCTAGAATCTCCATACAAACACTCCGGAACATTTTCTAACTTAGAAAATGATCCCCAATATATGAATCTCATTCTCTGGACCATTCCGGATCTCCTCGTGATGTCCCGGATCCATTCCGAGACTCCGAACAACATTCGGTCTCCAACGCAAATTCCATATCTACTTCAAACAACTTCGAACCTTAAGTGTGTCACCCTACGGTTCGTGAATATGCAGACATGATGAAGACACCTCTCCCATTAATAACCATCAGCGGGATCTAGAGATCCATAACGGCTCCCACATACTCAACGATTACTTCGTGATCGATTGAACCAATTAACATACGAAACCAATTCCCTTTGTCTCGCGATATTCTACTTATCCGAGGTTTGATCGTCAGTATCTTCATACCTAGTTCTTCCTCGTTACTGATAAGTACTCTTTACTCGTTCCATGTTATGTCATCCCTTGTGACCTAGTCACATGCTTGCAAGCTATCTAGATGACATTCCACCGAGAGGGCCCAGAGTATATCTGCCCGTCATATGGATGGACAAATCCCAATCTTGGTCTATGCGCTTCAACACATACTTTCAGAATACCCAATGACACCTTTATAACCACCCAGTTATGAAGCGGTGTTTGATTTCATCAAAGTACCCATCCGGTGATGGTGATTAACATAACCTCATGGTCGAAGGATTAGGCTACTATGTATTTCAAAGCTTACAGCAATACGAACTTAATGACTTGATCTTATGCTACGCTTACTATGGGTGTGTGTCCATCACATCATTCTCCTAATGATATAACCTTGTTATTAATCACATCCAATGTCCATGATTAGGAAACCATGATCATCAATTAATCAACAAGCTAGTTTAACAAGAGGCTTACTAGGGACTCTTTTATGTTTACAAAACACACAAGTATTAGTGTTTCCTAATAATACAATTATAGCATGGGATGTAAACATTCATCATAAACACAAAGATATAATGATAACCACTTTTATTATTGCCTCTTGGGCATATCTCCAACAGTCTCTCACTTGCACTAGAGTCAATAATCTAGATTACATGGTAATATACCGAACACCCATGGTGTTCTGGTGTTGGTCATGCTTTGCTCTAGGGAGAGGTTTAGTCAACGGATCTGCTACATTCAGATCAGTGTGTACTTTGCAAATCTTTATGTCACCATCTTGGACATACTCGCGAATAGCATGAAAACGTAGCTTGATGTGCTTTAGCTTGCTATGTGACCTTGGCTCCTGTGCATTAGCTATGGCACCTGTGTTGTCACAGTAGATGGCCATCGGGTCTAACACACTGGGAACCACGCCAAGTTCAGTAATGAACTCCTTCATCCATATGCCTTCTTGTGCAGCCTCCGAAGCAGCTATGTATTCCGATTCAGTTGAAGATTTCGCCACAACGCTCTGCTTGGCACTCCTCTAGCTTATTGCAGCACCATTCAAAATAAATACGTATCCAGACTGTGACTTCGAGTCATCTGGATCGGTGTTCCAACTAGCATCAATATAACCATTTACAACAAGCTGTTCATCACCTCCATAAGAAAGAACCATATCCTTAGTCCTATTCAGGTACTTTAGGATATTCTTGACCGCTGTCCAGTGTTCCATTCCAGGATCACTTTGATATCTGCTAGTCAAACTAACAGCATGTGCTATATCCGGTCTCGTACACATCATGGCATACATGATAGAACCTATGGCCGAGGCATAGGGAATTTTATTCATCTTTTCTCTATCTTCTGCCGTAGCTGGACTTTGAGTTTTACTCAAGGTCTTACCTGACAACATGGGCACGAACCCTTTCTTGCTCTCTTCCATTCTAAACTTCTTTAGAACTTTGTATAAGTATGTACTTTGTGAAAGCGCTATTAGGCGTCTTGATCTATCTCTATAAATCTTGATGCCTAGAATATATGCCGCTTCGCCAAGATCCTTCATCGAAAAACTATTATTCAAATAGGTTTTGACGCTATTAAGAAGTTCTATATTATTCCCAATCAACAATATGTCATCTACATATAGTACTAGGAATACTATAGAGCTCCCACTCACTTTCTTGTAAATACAAGCTTCTCCATAAGTTTGTATAAATCCAAAGTTTTTGATTACTTTATCAAAACATTGATTCCAACTCCGGGATGCTTGCTTCAGTCCATAAATGGAGCGCTGAAGTTTGCATACCTTATCAGCATCACTAGGATCGACACAACCCTTGGGTTGTACCATATACAACTCTTCCTCAATGTCACCATTAAGGAACGCCGTTTTGACATCCATCTGCCAAATTTCATAATCGAAATATGCAGTGATTGCTAACATAATCCTCACAGACTTTAGCTTTGCTACTGGTGAGAAAATCTCATTGTAGTCAACTCCTTGAATTTGTCGGAACCCTTTTGCGACAAGTAGAGCTTTATAGACGGTAACATTACCATCAACATCTGTTTATCTTTTGAAAATCCATTTGTTCTCGACAGCCTTTCGGCCATCCAGTAAGTCCACCAAAGTCCATACTTGGTTTTCGTACATGGATCCCATTTCGGATTTCATGGCTTCTAGCCATTTGTCGGAATCTGGGCTCACCATAGCTTCTTCATACGTCGCAGGGTCATCAGTGTTGTCCACTAACATGACGTTCAAGGAAGAGTCATACCACTCAGGAGTGGTACGGACCCTCGTTGACCTGCGAGGTTCAGTAGTAACTTCGTTCGAAGTTTCATGATCATCATCATTAGCTTCCTCTCCAGTTGGTGCAGGCGGCACAGAAACATCTTCCGGTGCTGCGCTACTCTCAACTCCGAAAGAAGGTTCAACAACCTCGTTGAGTTCTACTTTCCTTCCAGTCACTTCTTTCGAGAGAAATTCCTTCTCCAGAAAGGATCCATTCTTAGCAACGAAAACTTTGCCCTCGGATCTATGATAGAAGGTATACCCAATTGTTTCTTTAGGATATCCTATGAAGACGCATTTCTCCGCTTTGGGTTCAAGCTTATCAGGTTGTAACTTCTTTACATATGCTTCGCAGCCCCAAACTTTAAGGAACGACAACTTAGGTTTCTTTCCAAACCACAATTCATACGGTGTTGTTTCAACGGATTTAGATGGTGCCCTATTTAAAGTGAATGCGGCTGTCTCTAATGCATAGCCCCAAAATGATAACGGTAAATCTGTAAGAGACATCATAGACCGAACCATATCTAAGAGAGTTCGATTACGACGTTCGGACACACCATTACGCTGTGGTGTTCCCGGCGGTGTCAAATGTGAAAGTATTCCACATTTCTTTAAATGCATGCCAAACTCATAACTTAGATATTCACCTCCGCGGTCAGAACGCAGAAACTTAATCTTCTTGTTACGATGATTTTCCACTTCACTTTGAAATTCCTTAAACTTCTCGAAAGTTTCGGATTTATGTTTCATAAAGTAGACATACCCATATCTACTCAAGTCATCCGTGAAAGTGAGAACATAACGATATCCACCACGCGATGCTACACTCATTGGACCGCACACATCGGTATGTATTATTTCCAATAAGTCTGTAGCTCGTTCCATTATACCAGAGAATGGAGTCTTAGTCATTTTTCCCATTAGACATGCTTCGCATCTTTCAAGTGATTCAAAATCAAGTGATTCAAGAAGTCCATCAGAATGGAGTTTCTTCATACGCTTCACTCCAATGTGACCAAGACGACAGTGCCACATGTATGTAGAATTATCATTTAATTTTATTCGTTTAGCATCTACGTTGTGAACATGTGTATCACTACTATCGAGATTCAATAAGAATAAACCATTCATCTCAGGTGCAAAACCATAAAAGATATTACTCATATAAATCGAACAACCTTTATTCTCAGACTTAAAAGAGTAACCGTCTCGCAATAAACAAGATCCAGATATAATGTTCATGCTTAACGCAGGCACCAAATAACAATTATTTAAATTTAAAACTAATCCCGATGGTAGATGTAGAGGGAGCGTGCCGACGGCGATCACATCAACCTTGGAGCCATTTCCAACACGCATCGTCACCTCGTCTCTCGCCAGTCTTCGTTTATTCCGCAGCTCCTGTTTCGAGTTACATATATGAGCAACCGAACCAGTATCAAATACCCAGGCACTACTACGATTACTAGTAAGATACACATCAATAACATGTATATCGAATATACCTTTCTTCTTGATGTTGTCGTTCTTCAGATCCGCTAGGTATTTGGGGCAGTTACGCTTCCAGTGACCAGCACCCTTGCAGTAGAAGCACTCAGTTTCAGGTTTAGGACCAGCCTTGGGCTTCTTAGCAGGTGCGGCAGCTTTCTTGCCGTCCTACTTGAAGTTGCCCTTGTTCTTAGGCTTGCCCCGTTTCTTGAAATTGGTGGTCTTATTGACCATCAACACTTGGTGTTCTTTCATGATCTCCACTTCAGCAGTTTTCAGCATGGACGATAGTTCAGGCAACGTCTTGTTCATGCAGTGTATATTGTAGTTCATCACAAAGTTCTTATAACTTGGTGGCAGTGATTGGAGGACACGGTAAATCCCCAATTCATTAGGAATCGGTATCCCCAACTCTCGGAGTTTGTTTGCGTGCCCAGACATAGTGAGCACGTGCTCGCTAACGGAGCTACCCTCTTCCATCTTGCAGGTAAAGAACTTCTTGGAAGCTTCATAGCTTTCCATGGCCGCGCGAGTCTCAAATATGAGTTTGAGCTCCTTAATGATTTCAAATGGGTCATGGTGCTCAAAACGCTTTTGAAGCTCCGATTCTAAACCGTACAGGATGGCACACTGAACTGTGGAGTAGTGATGTTTCCGAGTGGCATAAACATTCTTTACGTCATCGGTGGCATCTTCTGCAGGTGGGTCACCTAGCGGTGCTTCGAGCACATAGGTCAACTGACCAGCCCTGAGGACGATCTTCAGTCCACGGAACCAGTCCGTGAAATTGCTTCCATTGTTCTTAAGCTTTTCTTTCTCTAGGAACGCATTGAAATTGATGGAAACGTTCGCCATTGTCTACAACATATTGCAAGTATTTAAGACTAAGTTTATGATAAATAGTGTTCTAATTTAATTCTTAAATTAACTAGGTGAACTCCCACTCAAAACAACATCCCTCACAGTTGTTTTAGTGATTACACGAACCAAATCCACTACACCAAGTCCGATCATCACGTGAGATGATGTAGCTTTATCGGCGAACAATCTTCATGTTCATCATATCAATCATATGACTCATGCTCTACCTTTCGGTATTCCGTGTTCCGGGACCATGTCTGTACATGCTAGGCTCGTCAAGATTAACCTTAGTTTCCGCATGTGCAAATCTGGCTTGCACCCGTTGTATGCACACATAGAGTCTATCACACCCGATCATCACGAGATGCTTCGAAACGACGAGTCTTAGCAACGGTGCCAACTAAGGACGAACACTTTATTACTTGATATTTAGTGAGAGGGATCATCTTATAATGCTACCGTCGCGATCTAAGCAATACAAGATGCATAAAGGATTAACATCACAGGCAATTCATAATTAGTGTGATATGATATGGCCCTTTCTTCTGATGCCTTCGATCTCCATCTCCAAAGCACGGACATGATCTCCATCATCACCAGCATTGTGTCAAGGTCCGTGGCGCCGCTTCATGGTTGTTCATCTTCACTAGCAACTATTACAACTACTTGGAACAAAGCTATTACAAGATGAATAGACACAGAGGTCTTAACAGAATTAAAGACAACCATTAGGCTCCTGCAGGTTGCCATATTACAACAAGGATCATTGCATACATCAAATACAATCACAATCACATGTAGGCCATATCACATCACAAAACTCCTGCAAAAACAAGTTAGACGCCTCTAATTTTCTTTGCAACTTTTACGTGGCTTGGGCTTTCGACTAAGAACGCATCTTACCTACGAAACTGAACCACAATGTTGATACAAGTGCTATCAAGTGCAAAGTGTAGATTTGATCTATACTATGATGGGAGAGACAGACACCCGCAAAGCCACTTGTGCAATACGAGTTGCACGTCAAGCGTGGAGCAAGTCTCATGTACGATGACATGTAATGTTAGCCCGGGCCGCTTCATCCCACCATACCGCAAGATGCAAAGTACACATATAGCAAAAGATGGCACGAGCACCAACGCCCACAACCTCATTGTGTTCTACTCGTGCAACAGATCTACGCATAAACCTGGCTCTGATACCACTGATGGGTTCGTAGCATGGAAAACAAAAAATTTCTACCGCAAGAACGAACAAAACCCAGATCTAATCTAGATAAAAGCCAAGATCTAATCTACTAGACATGAGCAACGAGATAGATCGGTACTAACCCTCGTAGAACCGAAAGCGTTAACGAGATTAGATCTCGTGGATGATGTAGTCGATCACTTGCCGATCTCAAGATCGTGTGGACGATCCTTCCGGCGCCGCGTTCCGACAGCGCTTCCGCAGACGGTCACACGTGCGGAGTCGAAGCAGACCTTCCTCTCCCTGTTCCAGCGAGCAGCGGAGGTAGTAGATCTTCTCCACGGAATCCCAGCAGCACGACGGCGTGGTGGTGGTGGTGGAGATGAGAAATCTGCAGGGCTTCGCCTATGCCTATGCAGAAGAAACGTGGAGGAGAGAGGCGGATGAGATTGGGAGTTATGAGACAAGGTGCAAGAGGGGGCGCCCCCTCCCTTCTATTTAAAGGAGGGAGGCGCGCCTGGGGAGGGGGAGTCCTAGTAGGACTCCCTCCTCCTTGGGCCGGTGGGTTGGGGGGAGGAGTCCTCCTCCCCCACGAATCTGTGTCTTACCCCACTTGGTTTCTTTGATCCCTTTCTTGGTTTTCAAGCAAACTCCAAGAAATCCTCTAGAACCTTCCAGAACATTCTGAAACCTTCTAGAATCTCCATACAAACACTCCGGAACATTTCCTAACTTAGAAAATGATCCCCAACATATGAATCTCATTCTCCGGACCATTCCGAATCTCCTCGTGATGTCCCGGATCCATTCCGAGACTCCGAACAACATTCGGTCTCCAACGCAAATTCCATATCTACTTCAAACAACTTTGAACCTTAAGTGTGTCACCCTACGGTTCGTGAATATGCATACATGATGAAGACACCTCTCCCATCAATAACCATCAGCGGGATCTGGAGATCCATAACGGCTCCCACATACTCAATGATTACTTCGTGATCGATTGAACCAATTAACATACGAAACCAATTCCCTTGGTCTCGCGATATTCTACTTATCCGAGGTTTGATCGTCAGTATCTTCATACCTAGTTCTTCCTTGTTACTGATAAGTACTCTTTACTCGTTCCATGTTATGTCATCCCTTGTGACCTAGTCACATGTTTGCAAGCTATCTAGATGACATTCCACCGAGACGGCCCAGAGTATATCTATCCGTCATATGGATGGACAAATCCCAATCTTGGTCTATGCGCTTCAACACATACTTTCAGAATACCCAATGACACCTTTATAACCACCCAGTGACGAATCGGTGTTTGATGTCATCAAAGTACCCATCCGGTGATGGTGATTAACATAACCTCTGTTGGAGATATGCCCAAGAGGCAATAATAAAGTGGTTATTATCATATCTTCACACTTATGATAAATGTTTACATACCATGCTATAATTGTATTAATCGGAAACATTAATACTTGTGTGATTTGTAAACTAAAATAAGAGTCCCTAGTATAGCCTCTTGTTAAACTAGCTTGTTGGTTAATATATGATCATGGTTTCCTGATCATGAACATAGAGATGTTATTAACAACAGGATCATATCATTAGGAGAATGATATGGTGGACATACTCCTATAGATAAGCGTAGCATAAAGATCAAGTCATTTCAATAGTTCAATTGCTATATGCTTTCTGATACATAGTAACCTAATTCCTTCGACCATGAGATCATGCATATCACCTTTACCGGATGGATGCTTTGATGACATCAAACACCACACCGTAACTGGGTGGCTATAAAGGTGGCATTAAGTGTTCAGAAAGTGTTGGTTGAAACACATGGATCAAGAGTGGGATTTGTCCATCCATATGACGGATAGATATACTCTGGGCCCTCTCGGTGGAATGTCATCCAATTAGCTTGCAAGCATGTGACTGGCTCACAAGGGATCACATATCACGGGAACGAGAAAAGAGTACTTATCAGTAACGAGGTTGAACTAGGTATGCAGAGATACCGACGATCATAACCTCGGATAAGTAAACTATCGTGAGACAAAGGGAAATTGGTATCGTATGTAAGTGGTTCATTCGATCGCAAAGTAATCGTAGAAATATGTGGGAGCCATATGAATTTCCAGATTCCTCTATTGGTTATTGTTCGGAGAAGTGTCTCGATCATGTCCGCATAATTCACGAACCGTAGGGAGACACACTTAAGGATTCGACGTTGTTTGAGTAGTTATGGTATTATGAGAAAGAGACCGAATGTTGTTCGGAGTCTCGGATGGGATCCGGGATATCACGAGGTGATCCGGAATGGTCCGGAGAATAAGATTCATATAAGGAAAGTCCCGTTTCGGAGTTCGGGAATGATTCCGGTGTTTTCATCGGGAATGTTCTGGAAGGTTCCGGATTGTCCGGCACTCCGGGAGGGGAGGGGTACATGAATGTGTCATTACATATTGGAATGATTGCATCATGTACTAAGTGTTCTTGCTGTCCCAAATAAAGGATTAAATTGAATCCTAAAACAGAAAAGTCAAATGTCCAGTTTGAAAGTCAAACGGCTAAAACAAGAAACTGTGGGAAACAAGCAAGAGGAGTTGGAACCGACTTGGAGGAGGAGTTTCTCTCCTCCAAGTCGGCGGCCAGCCCTAGGCCGAGTTGGGGAGGGACTCCCTCCCTCCCCTGGCGCGCCAGCCCCCTCCCATCTATATAAGGAGGGGCAGGGCTCCCCTCCTAGAACACACAAGTTCCTATCTTCTACCTCCGGTTTAGAGCCGTTTTGGTTTAGAGCTTCTAATTGCTTTAGCCTGCGGTTTAGAGCCTTCTAATTGGTTTAGAGCCTTCTAATTGGTGTGTCTAATTTCTAGACCACTAATAGCCTCTCTCATAAGCTCCACCATACTCGCACCGGCTTAAGGCAAAGCCCTGCGGGATTTCCCCTCTACCTCCGGTACCACGCCGTTGTGCTGCCGGAATCGCGAGGAGAGTACTACAACCTCCGCTGCCTGCTGGAACAAGGGAGAGGAAGGTCTTCGTCGAGTACCGAACGTGTGACCGACTGCGGGAGCGCTGCCGGAACGTGGCGCCGGAAGGATCGTCTACGCGATCTTGAGATCGGAAAGAGTACGACTACATCACCCACGAGAATCTGCTCTCGTTAACCGCTTTGGAATCTTCGAGGGTAACATATTCCATCGACTCGTTGCTACAATCTAGTAGATAGATCTTGGCTTGTTTGTTTGTATGCGATAGAAAATTTTTGTTTTCCATGCTACGAACCCCTACAGTGGTATCAGAGCCGTGTCTATATGTAGATCTGTTGCACGAGTAGAACACAATGGTCATTGTGGGCGTTGATGCTTTTATTGTTGATTGCTTCTTGTGTACTTTGCATCTTGCGGTATGTTGGGATGAAGCGGCCCGGGCTAACCTTACATGACATCGTTCATGAGACTTGCTCCACGCTTGACATGCAACTTGTATTGCATAAGTGGCTTTGCGGGTGCCTGTTTCTCCTAGCATAGTTAAGATCCAATTTACAACGGGTGATTAACAATACTAGTATCAATGTTGTGGTTCTTGTTCGTAAGTTAGAACGACACTTATTGAAAGCCCCAAACCACGTAAAATATGCAAAGAAAGTAGAGGCGTCTAACTTTGTTTTGCAGGGGTGTGCAGTGATGTGATATGGCCATGATTGTGATTATATATGATGTATGCAATGTTCCTTATTGTAAGTCGGCAACCGGCAGGAGCCATATGGTTGTCTTTAATTTCTGTTAAGACCCGCGTGTCTATTCAAAGTAGTTGTAATAGTTGAAGCCGGTGGATGACAACCATGGAGAAGCATCATTGACCTTGATGCAATGTCGGTGATGATGGAGATCATGTTCGTGCTAGAAGATGGAGATCGGAAGCACAAAGAAGAAAGGCCATATCATATCACATATTATGAATTGCATGTGATGTTAATCCTTTATGCATCTTGTATTGCTTAGTAGACGACGGTAGCATTATAAGATGATCCCTCAAGCACTCAATTTCAAGTTCTTAAGTGTTCACCCTTAGTATACACCGTTGCTAAAGCTTGTTGTTTCGAAGCACCACGTGATGATCGGGTGTGTTAGATTCCGCAAGTGTATACAACGTGAGCAAGCCAGATTTGCTCATGCAGAAGCTAAGGTTTGATCTTGACGAGCCTAGCATGTACAGACATGGCCTCAGGAACACGGATTACCGAAAGGTAGAGCATGAGTCATATAGTAGATATGATGAACATGTTGATTGTTCGCCATTGAAGCTATATCAACTCTCGTGATGATCGGTTTTGATGTGGTGGATTTGGTTCGTGTGATCACTAAAACAATGTGAGGGATATTGTTTTGAGTGGGAGTTCACCTAGATTAATTTAATTATTAATTAGAACTCAATTTATCATAAACTAAATCAGAGTGAATTTGCATAGTTGTTGTATTCATTGGCATCCGTTTACCACCTTGCGCTTAGTTATAATTGAGATGATAGAACTATAGAATTCTGGTTAGTTACTTTACGAACTGGTATCGTATTGTTTTGAAGTGTTAAATCTAAAGTTTAAAAGTCCTATTGCAAACTTTCAGTAAGTTCCGGTTACTCCATGAAGTTTAATAATTAGTATTAAATCAAGAGTAACAATTCCAAGTGTTAGTATATAAGTATCATGTTTGTCTCCATGATTCTTGATATTCAAAGGATTCTCTTAATATCAAGGTTATCTAGGATCTGAAAGAGTTGTTTCAGAAACCATGATGTGTGGAAGATATTGTGATATCTGAAACGAAGTTTTGGTTGCAACATGATAGAGTATAATATGGCTAAAGTCATGTTCTCATATTTGATGGGAATTTGCAAAAGGTTGGAGACACTTGTTGTCCTAATCCTCCAAAAGGTTTTGGATAGCAACATTATACTCATAATTCATCATTATAAGCTAAAAGTAGCTTAATCATGGACGATTCCATGATAAGGGTGAATATTTGATGTAGGTAAAATGTTTACTACACCAAGAGATTACTAAAGGAATTTGAAAGAACACCAAACATTTGATGATGGTGATCTACTTCAAAGTGCAAGTCCAAAGACATTGGTATTTAATTATACACGCTTTGGACTATATGACTCCACTATTGATGTTGATAGATTCTTTCAAACATAAAAGGAAATACTGAAAGAGAATCTCATAAATATATGGCAGAAAGGAAAAGACTAGAATTGTTCAGCTTAAGTATATAGATGATATACATGTTATGGCTATATTCTTTGCTTATTAAACAATGTGGTTCTCAAGTATTTGATACTGAATTTGTTGGTGTGAATCGTCATACGAAACAACACAATTCATGAACTACAATGGCCTAAGTAACTAGCAAAAGAATATGTGATGATGTTCATCGAGAACAAAATAAAGGGTTATTGTGTTGCTCGTTAAACATCAAAGCTTGCCTTCAAGATTCGTTTTATCAGGTATTATGAGAACAAAAGAGTTGTTCAAATAATTGCCGTAATCCATAAAAGATGGATGATTCACAAATCTCGTTGGAGAAATCACATCCATAAAACTAGTGCTAAAGATGTCGAAAGACAAATTGATTGAAAGATCACTTAGGAAGTGACATCGCCGTTTAAATTATATTGGAAAGAAAACATGAAGAAAATCCATATGGATGGAATTTTGGAGTCTTTTGATTTTTGATCAAATGACGCTTGTGAAACTTTCCTAGAGATAATTAAAACCTCGTTCATAGGCAAAAAGGGAACGATAGACTAGCTTATTGGAACTTGTACATATTGTTGTACGAAGTCCATTATGTGTAGTCAAGAGCGATGGATTTCAACTTCATATGCTTTCTCCGAAAATTTGAGTGAATATATGAATATTTACTTAATAAGGATGAAGTGTGAAACATTTGAAAAGTTCAAGGACTTTCAAGATGAAGTGCAAAATCATTGTAACAAGAATATAAATAGTTTATGATAAGATCATAAAGGAAGATATTTGAGTTACAGAATTTAGCATAATACCTAAGATTTAAGGAATCGTTCCGTGGATTTGCATTTTCCCGAAACACCATAAGAGTATGGAGCGTTCGAGATATGTAATTAAACCTTGTTTGACATGGTAAGATCGAAGGTGTAATTTCATAAAACTGCCATTATATTTTAAAGATTAAAAGCTTTAGAGATTACCGTTTTTCCACTGAAAAAGAGCTCCATCGTAATCCGTTGAAATGACACCATATAAAGTTATGGTTTGGGATAAAACCCAAGTTGTCCTTTCTTAAACATTGGTATGCTATGCATAAGAAAGATGTTTGCAACCAAAGTCGGATGAACCTGTCTTTGTATGACTATTAAGTATTCCTCCATAAACACCGGAGACAAAAGTGTTTGTTGCTTAGAACGTCAAGTTTCTTTTGGAAGGAATTTTTCGTGAAAAGTTAAGTGGGAGGACAATAGAACTTTGATAAGGTTAAAAGAACCTTAGCTATATGTGCAAAGTTGCGCAGCGCCGAAAAGTGTTCCGGAGGCAGCAACAATGCTCATGGCTCACGTGCCTCAAAGGTTGTGGTCACGGAGATCTAAGTTCCTATTGAAACAAGTAGGTCGGATGAACAATCAAATACCAAGATTTGAGAGTTAAATCATTATTTAACAATAATGATCCGACTACATGCAAAGAAGCGATGATGGGCCCTGACTCCATCAAATGGCTTGAAGCCATAAAATCCGTGATAGTTCCATACACGAGAAATCAAGTTTTGAACTTGAAGGACCCTCGAGAAAGGTGTAAGACCTTACAGTTGTGTTTGGATCTATAAAGAAATAGACATGGATGTTTTACATCTATGAAATAGTCGACATGTTGGGAAAAGAGTTCACAAAATGTTCAAAGGTTGACTATGACAAGATTTGATCTTTCATAGTGATATTTAGTCTAGAAGGATTAATGTAGCAACCACTACATATAAATTGTTATATGGTAGTTGAATAAACAAAACAAGTTCTTCTAAAAAGAATCGTTACCTAGGACATGTGCATAACACGGTCCATAGGGTTTTGTTAATTCAAAGGATGCTAAAAGCATATGCAAACTTCAATGGTTAAAGTGAGCATCGCAGAGTTGGAATCTTCACTGTGATGAAACTATTAAAGGAGTTTAAAAGTTCATTAGAGACGATGAAGATGCTTGCATTTGCAAGAAATTAAGTGGGAGCGCTAAGACATGTTTCTAATACATTATGTGGAAGACATATTGTTGATTGGAAATAATGTATCTTTTATTAACGCATATTAAGAATTTCATCCCGATGAAAGACTTAGGCAAAACCCAAATATTTAGCATCAATAGACGCTAATATGGTTGTGCCAAAAGTACATAGATGATATATTGAATGAGTTCAATATAGGAACTACAAGAAAGGTTCTTGTTGCACAGAAAGGATTGAATAAGTTCAATGTTGATGATATATTCAAGTGTATTGACATTTGGTAAAGTGAAACAAATAATCAAGTATAGATTGATACTTGATGTATGAAATCACAAAGAGTATTTATATCAATCATACTGTGATATGTACAAATCTAGATATGTCCTATGCTCTAAATGTTGTGAGCATATACCAGAATGATTCGTAAGATGATCATTGGACAATAGTAAGGATATTCTTATGATCTTTTGAAAGAACTAAGAGTATAATATTTGTAGAAGTGACAAATAGATGGTTAGTTCATTGTAAAAGTACTACATTGATACTAGTTTTGTCACAAAGTACAAATTAAGTTTATCTCAATCTAAACTAAGGGTGGCACAATATAATGGAAAGTGAGTTCCATAATGGATTTGGATGATTTCCAAAGTTAAGACATTGTGACAGATACTACAACAAAAGGCTAAGTATATGACTGCTATTATAGCAGCAAAAGAGGGCATTTGTGTCAAGTAGTTTGTTATCAAACTAGGTGTAGTTCACAGAGGGATAATACTATGAAGATATATTGTGCGACAATATTATCAACATGTTTTAACCCCAAAGAACTAAAGGTCACACCGAAAGACCAAATTTCTACAAAGCCATCTCATTAGAGAATGAGTGATGCGTAGAGACGCAAAGACATGCAATTACACATGGACCTGGAAGTGTCAGATCCGGAGATCAGTTGACCACTAGCAATCGTGTACATACAACACCGGAAAGCCATAGGTGTTATATACACAAAGGTTCGAAACTAGATTATTGACTCTAGTGCAAGTGGGAGACTGTTGGAGATATGCCCAAGAGGCAATAATAAAGTGGTTATTATCATATCTTCACACTTATGATAAATGTTTACATACCATGCTATAATTGTATTAATCGGAAACATTAATACTTGTGTGATTTGTAAACTAAAATAAGAGTCCCTAGTATAGCCTCTTGTTAAACTAGCTTGTTGGTTAATATATGATCATGGTTTCCTGATCATGAACATAGAGATGTTATTAACAACAGGATCATATCATTAGGAGAATGATATGGTGGACATACTCCTATAGATAAGCGTAGCATAAAGATCAAGTCATTTCAATAGTTCAATTGCTATATGCTTTCTGATACATAGTAACCTAATTCCTTCGACCATGAGATCATGCATATCACCTTTACCGGATGGATGCTTTGATGACATCAAACACCACACCGTAACTGGGTGGCTATAAAGGTGGCATTAAGTGTTCGGAAAGTGTTGGTTGAAACACATGGATCAAGAGTGGGATTTGTCCATCCATATGACGGATAGATATACTCTGGGCCCTCTCGGTGGAATGTCATCCAATTAGCTTGCAAGCATGTGACTGGCTCACAAGGGATCACATATCACGGGAACGAGAAAAGAGTACTTATCAGTAACGAGGTTGAACTAGGTATGCAGAGATACCGACGATCATAACCTCGGATAAGTAAACTATCGTGAGACAAAGGGAAATTGGTATCGTATGTAAGTGGTTCATTCGATCGCAAAGTAATCGTAGAAATATGTGGGAGCCATATGAATTTCCAGATTCCTCTATTGGTTATTGTTCGGAGAAGTGTCTCGATCATGTCCGCATAATTCACGAACCGTAGGGAGACACACTTAAGGATTCGACGTTGTTTGAGTAGTTATGGTATTATGAGAAAGAGACCGAATGTTGTTCGGAGTCTCGGATGGGATCCGGGATATCACGAGGTGATCCGGAATGGTCCAGAGAATAAGATTCATATAAGGAAAGTCCCGTTTCGGAGTTCGGGAATGATTCCGGTGTTTTCATCGGGAATGTTCTGGAAGGTTCCGGATTGTCCGGCACTCCGGGAGGGGAGGGGTACATGAATGTGTCATTACATATTGGAATGATTGCATCATGTACTAAGTGTTCTTGCTGTCCCAAATAAAGGATTAAATTGAATCCTAAAACAGAAAAGTCAAATGTCCAGTTTGAAAGTCAAACGGCTAAAACAAGAAACTGTGGGAAACAAGCAAGAGGAGTTGGAACCGACTTGGAGGAGGAGTTTCTCTCCTCCAAGTCGGCGGCCAGCCCTAGGCCGAGTTGGGGAGGGACTCCCTCCCTCCCCTGGCGCGCCAGCCCCCTCCCATCTATATAAGGAGGGGCAGGGCTCCCCTCCTAGAACACACAAGTTCCTATCTTCTACCTCCGGTTTAGAGCCGTTTTGGTTTAGAGCTTCTAATTGCTTTAGCCTGCGGTTTAGAGCCTTCTAATTGGTTTAGAGCCTTCTAATTGGTGTGTCTAATTTCTAGACCACTAATAGCCTCTCTCATAAGCTCCACCATACTCGCACCGGCTTAAGGCAAAGCCCTGCGGGATTTCCCCTCTACCTCCGGTACCACGCCGTTGTGCTGCCGGAATCGCGAGGAGAGTACTACAACCTCTGCTGCCTGCTGGAACAAGGGAGAGGAAGGTCTTCGTCGAGTACCGAACGTGTGACCGACTGCGGGAGCGCTGCCGGAACGTGGCGCCGGAAGGATCGTCTACGCGATCTTGAGATCGGAAAGAGTACGACTACATCACCCACGAGAATCTGCTCTCGTTAACCGCTTTGGAATCTTCGAGGGTAAGATATTCCATCGACTCGTTGCTACAATCTAGTAGATAGATCTTGGCTTGTTTGTTTGTATGCGATAGAAAATTTTTGTTTTCCATGCTACGAACCCCTACAACCTCATGGTCGAAGGATTAGGCTACTATGTATTTCAAAGCTTACAGCAATACGAACTTAATGACTTGATCTTATGCTACGCTTACTATGGGTGTGTGTCCATCACATCATTCTCCTAATGATATAACCTTGTTATTAATCACATCCAATGTCCATGATCAGGAAACCATGATCATCAATTAATCAACAAGCTAGTTTAACAAGAGGCTTACTAGGGACTCTTTTATGTTTACAAAACACACAAGTATTAGTGTTTCCTAATAATACAATTATAGCATGGGATGTAAACATTCATCATAAACACAAAGATATAATAATAACCACTTTTATTATTGCCTCTTGGGCATATCTCCAACACATAGCTGCAGGGCGCAAGTCGGTGCAGTGGCTGGGAGACCACCAGCGACGTACACGCCAAGGAAGGCGCGTTGGAAGCCGGTAGCGTGGACCAAAGGCGGCGGTGCTACGGCCCGACAGGGCGACACAGCGGCAGCTCGTAGCTCAATTGGTGGTAGGCGCGTGCTCGGGGACGTGCTTGGCGTAAACAGGCGCGGGATCAGTTGATCAGACCGATGGTGCGCGTATGCGCTAGGGTGTGGACAACGCATAGATCGTAGTCGATGGCAGCATAGTCTGTGAAGTCCCGGACAATGACAGCGAAGACGATCCGTGGGGGGCCGCCCGCGGCAGCCTTCCAATGGAAGGCGTAGCAGCCGTCTGTTGTACGCGGCAGCCTGCCCTAAGGTCGCGATAGCCTGCCAAGGTAGGCGCAACAGCGGAGGAGGCAGGCGCACGGGCGCAGTGTAGATCCTCGATGCTGATGGTCGGAGTAGAGGTGCGGCGATGACGACGGCGGTGGGTGACTCAATCCGGTCTAAGATCGGTAAACCAAAAAAGAAAACCGATCAAGATATCCGAAAAAAAGGAGTTACAGGGCAGCCGATCACAGATCGGCGGACGAACCCTGCGTACGGATCGCGCAGCCCCTGGCGGAGATCATGGAGATCGATCCCCCAGGGGCGGCGTGGAGGAAGCGTGCGGCTAGGGTTTGGACCGATTAGGCTGATACCATGAAAGAGTATGAGTTTGGCGGAATATGATGGATATATTATTGAGCCTCATGGGCGAGTATATGTAGGCGTACAGAGGATTATCTTGGAGTACGAGTCAAGTTAGGAGTGTACGTAAACAGATCCTAACTCTATCTAAACTACCATAACAATCGTATATACCTAATACTCGAACACCCTTCTTCCTCCTTGGGTTGGTGGCTTGCTCTCTCTCCTCCATTGTTTCTACCTTCAAGAGCTTGCTTTTCCTCTCAATCCCTCCCATATTTCTTGAATCTTGTTGGGGGATTTGAAAGAGGAGATCTAGATCTACATCTCCACCAATCCATCTCTCCTCTATATGAGGGGAACATCTTGGATCTAGATCTTGGTGTTTCTTTTGTGGATTTCCTCTTGTGTTCTTACTCTCTTATTCCCCCAATAGCTTTTGTAGCTTTGGTGGAATTTGAGAGTGAAGGACTTGTCATTGCATTAGGTGCATCGGTTTGAGTTCTCTACGGAGGATTTGGTTGGTGAAATCAAGAAGATTGTCCCTCTTGGGTTCTTGGAGCTCTAGACAGTTGTGTGGCCTTTGTGGCGTGTTCTTGGGGTCTTCAATTAAGTTGTGGAGCTCTCCCCAAGATAGTGGCCTTGGTGGCGATTATTGGGAGCCTTCAATTAAGTTGTGGAGATTGCCCCAATCTTGTACGGGTTTGGTGACCACCCTCAAGTGTCCCATAGTGGAACAGGTGCTTGTCGCGTGGTGGGTGATCGGTAGAATAGGGTGAGGCCTCTTGTGGCGTTGGTGATCTTAGTACCGTCCACCCCTCCAACGAGACGTACTCCCTTGTTGGGAGGAAATCGGTAAAATATCGTCGTCCCCGCGTTCCTCGGTTATCTCTATACCCGAGCTCTTTACTTATGCACTTTACATTGTGATAGCCTTCGTGCTTGAAGTAATCTATCTTGCTATCACTTTGTTGCTTGTCTTGCTTAGCATAAGTTATTGGTGCACATAGGTGAACCTTAGTATAGCTAGGCTTTGTGCTTAACAAAAGAAAATGCTAGTTTTATTCTGCCATTTTTAAGCCCATCTCGTAAACGTTTTAAACTGCCTATTCATCCCCCTTAGGCAAAATCCGTGATCTTTCAATCGGTATCAGAGCGAGGTGTGTTTCTTTTAGGCTTCACCACCTTGAGAGTAAAGATGTCGTCTAGTGAAGTAGTGCACGATTCCTTTCATATATTCGGTGGCACAAATTATGGTGTTTGGAAATCTCGCATGCTAGACTACTTTCAGGACATTCACGCATCTATTGAGGTAATTCTATATATGGGTTTCACTTCTCCTATGGATCCCCAAAACGAATCTTTAGAGGAGAAGATGAACTCTTATGTAGATGCTCAAGCTACTAAAATGCTTTTACTTGTTGTGAGAAATGTAGTTATTTCTTCAATCATGCCTTATTAGAGTGCTCACAAGATATGGACCAAACTTCAAGACAAATATAATGGGTCCAACATTATTGAGGATGATTGTATTCCCTCCACCACCGGTCGTGATGAGTTCTCATCTTCTACCACTTCACCTACATGTGATTTTTCACAAGGTAATGATATGGTGAGTGGTGATGGAAATTTCAATATGGATAATGTGCTTACTATTTGTAATCCTTCATCTCTATCTAGTTGCAATGGTCTATGTTTGGACCCTAACACTTGTAGCACTCAAAACTCCTCATATGCTAGTGTTGGTAGTCCTTGCATATTATGTAGAAATGGCTTGAATAATTCACATGATGATATGCTTGCTTTGTCTTGTTGCCATGATAAAAATGCTTCTATTTCCTCTAGTGCTTGTATTGCTAACCATGTAGCGGAAAACAAAGATGCTATGGGCCAAGACAATGTTTTGAATGGAGCTACAAATGCAATCTCATCATCACCTTCTTCCGGTTCTCATATATGCCTTATGGCTATGGGAACAAAGGTAACCTCTTTGGATCCTAGCCTATCTCATGATGATGATGTTGATAATGATAATGATGATGATCATCTAGTTGATTATGATATTTCCTCCATTCAAGAGATGGGAGAGATTGTCTTTCCCGCTCTTCATAGAAATAAAATTGCTTCCTCCAAATTGTTGAAATCTTGACTTGTGTTATTGAAGGCAAGAAACTTATTAAGGAGCAAGAAAATATTATTTTTCAAAAGAATGAACATGAGCATTAGTATGCTAACGAGATTGCTTATCTAGAGAGCTCCCTTGAATAAGAATAAACCACCAAAGAATCTCTTGAGGAGACCTTTTCTCTAGAACTATCTAGAGTAAAGGAAAACATGATAGAGAACTTGCGGTGGCAAATGTTCTCAAAACTAAAAATGATGAACTCATTGTTGCCCATGCTAAACTCGTTGAGGATTTTAAGAACATCAAAAATGGCTCTCGGGTCGTTAAGAGTGAGCTCATCAAACTCACCGAGTCACATGAGAAACTTAAAGCTTCATATTCAAAATAGCTTGCATAGTTACCCTCACCTCTTGCTATTATTGATGATGCTTGTGCTACTAACTCTATTTCTTGTGAAGAATCAATGTTGAAGGAGAATGTTGAGCTAAAGGCTCAACTTGCTTTGCTAACTAGCAAATATGGGATATTGGAAGAAAGTCATGTTAAGCTCTCAAGCTCGCATGAGGGTCTTCTAGTCTCCCATGATAGGCTAAAGTTATCTCATGAGGCCATTGTGTCAAAGGTAACATCTAGTGGGCCTCATGTGGACATTAGCACTATTTGTACTCCTAATGTGATTTTGCCATGTGCTAGTCCTTGTAATTCATCCTTGCATAACCATGTTATATCTTGTGATGAATTGCATTCCGTGCCTTGTTGCTCTAACAATGAAAATTCTACTTCCTCTACTACTATTGTTGTTGAAACTAACCATGTAGAGGAAATTAGAGAGCTCAAGGCTCATGTCACTTCTTTGAAGAATGACTTGAAAAGGGGTCATAAAGGGAAGGCCACACTCAACCACATCTTGAGTGTGCAAAAATCCCCCCAATGACAAGAGTGGACTTGGATTCAACTCCAATATCAAGAACAATTCTACTAACAAGTTGAATAACAAAGGCAAGAAGAAGAATGGCCAAGATCAAGCGAAGTATCTGGCCAACATTATTTGCTTCAAGTGCAAGGAAGAAGGGCATCATGTTAGATCTTGCCCATTAAAGAAGAAGCCTCTTGGTGTGAAGCAACAAGGGAAGCAGCCTCAATCTCTACCTCAAGTTGTAGATGGGCCTCTTCCTAAGAGGAGTACTCGAGCTCTTCCTCAGTGGCATCACCTAAGAAGAAAGCGAGCAAGACAAGAACTTTCTACATTTTTCATGATAAGGGGCACATTTCTTCCTCATGCACTAGTAGTATCTCCTCATCCAACCCTATCTTGATTGATGATGCTTATTCTCTTCGTAACGATGAGGTTGGCAATGTGCTTGCAAATTTGTTGGTGATCAATGTGGTGTAAAGAAAATAACCATTTGGGTTGCCAATCCTATTGTGACTAACTTCTTAGGACCTAACTTGGTTGGGGACCACCAAGCCAAAACTTGATCAATAGGTGATTTTGCAGGACGTTGGAGACTTGGTTTCATCATGAATAATTGAGGGATCTTCATCTATTATATTTTTCAAGCCAAGTCATGTGGATTATATTTCCTCTATTATATTTCCAATATTCCTCCTTGTGGTAACATGTTCTTAACTCATTACATTGAAAGTTACTTGCCCCTTGTGCATGTGTTGGTTTTGTACCTTGCATGTTTTTGTATATGTTATGCTTACCACTTACTTATCCTGAGTTATCAAGTTTATTTGTGTTTGTTGGTTTGTACACCATATATGTGTGTTTCTTGTTTTGGAGCTATTATTGAATTCAATTGATATCTTTTTGGCTCTTGTGAGAGATTAATGGACTATCCCATTTTGGGGGAGTGTTATGCTTGGGCATTCCATAATCCTAAAAATGTGTGTACATGAGGAATACCACTTAGTAGTGATTTAGCAATATTATCTAGTCTCTATGTGGTATGATTCTCATGAGAAATTTAAGTTCTATAATGTCCATTAATTATCTATATTTGGATTCTTTTGCTTCGTGTTGAGATTTATTGTTTATCACATTATGGGGGAGTCATATTCTTAGTGCATATTACAAGCCTAGAAAATGTGAAAATTCGAGGTTGTGTCACTTATAATTGATATTGATAATTATCTAGCTCATATGTGACACATTTTCTCACACAAGTTCAATGTGTTTGTTTCTCATCTTTTGGATCTTGTTTGTGAGAGTGTTTCTTGGTATGTGTTTCCCCATATTTGTATCTCTATATCCACATGGAAACCATTAGTGTCAAGTTACTCTAATCACTAGTGATTGTGTGACTATTGGAAGCGACCAAGAATCTCTTTTGAAGCATCAAGCTTAATTCCTATACTTTGTTATATGCTTCTTAGTGTGAATATGATCTTGGATATCCTTGTGAACTACCTCGGGAAGATTATTCCTAATACATCTTGTCCTTGGACAATTAGTACTAGATTTATGGTAGAATTTATTGATCATATTCACTTTGGACTTTGCTTAATTTTGTTCTATATCTTGCCACGAAAATGTTTTGTGTTGTCTCCCAAGATTTCCTTGCCTCTTATGGATCTTCTTCTTTTATTGGTATCCTCTTGTGTTTTATTTAATCTAGGTACTAGTGATGATCCCATTTGTGTGCATTTTGCATTCAAAAGACAAATTCTATATAATGTACTACTTATGGGTGAGCTCTCCTATATTATCTAGAACACTCATTTTTATGTTTCATTGTTTGATCCATATTATGTTTCATGTGCTTGGTAGTTCGATCTTTTCGTTTTGGTATTTTGTGCCATTATGAAAAGTGTGGAGAGTTTGGTTCATTTGTTGTAACCTTGCTCTTTTGGGGAGTTGGTTTTGTCCCATTCCCTATTTCGTGTTTTGACCTTTTAGAATGAGATAAATCCTAGAGCATTTGTGTTTTTATCTATCTTTTGCTCTTTGACTTTTGTCTTGTTCATTTGTTGAACTTGTGATCATTAATGTATTGAATTGGTTCTTTGATACAATTTCGACACCTTTTGTCGTGTCACACTCTTATGTGTGCCATCTCAATACTTGGTGTTTTTGTTTAAATTGTATCCCCTTGTTGGTTCTTGAAAGCCTTATACATGCATATTTACTACATGTTTATATTATGGCATGTTTGGTTTCTTTGATCCAATATATAGGAGAAACTCCACCAAATCCCATTGGCTAAGATGTGCATGAAATTCAATTTCATATCAATATGCACATATTTATGTGGAGTCTCTCCTATGTATTGTAGTTTCTCTAACTACTCTAGACCCAATTTGTTTGGGGACCATTTTGTAATTAAATGTGTTGTAGGTACATTGGATATATATTGGATGCTTGTCTCTCAAAGTTTGAAGAAGTGGTGCGTTCATGGAAATTGGAGGCAAGCTATAGGATGATCAACGAATTCATACACATATTGCTTCCAACCTCTCGTAGGTTGCTTCATGGCATGATCTCTCTTATATTTGCAAATATTGTTGTTCGGGTTTTGGTCTTATTAGATACTCTTATTGGAAATGTGAGTATGTTGAGATGAGTGCATATTAGAGGGACTATACAAAATCATACATATGATTCACCTTTCCAAATATGTCAACCTAGCAAGTTCATTGCCTATATATTATTCAATCTCTCTCATGTGCAATAGTGAGAATTTGAAAATTGATTACTTCCTTTGTGATACTTGTTGCCTTTCTCCATATATTCCAACCATCTCCTTTTCCCTTGGTGATTGTTGTAATGTATGTACTCTATTGGTGTTTGAAGCTCATTAATGAACAATAAGATAATATTATGCCTTTGGCCATGCTTTCAAGCAAAAATCTTATTGGTATATGTTATGACTTCATCTTGCTTTCTATATGCTTTCTTGTATATCTTCTTTGTGTGTGCTTGTTTCTTTATGGGCATATGTCTTTGTGATGTTATCCACTTAGAAACTTATACACACAAGAGAAGATAATTTGTTAGTTGATATTGTATTCCTTGGATTCCACCTCTCATTCCATTTTGATTCTTCGGTGACTTCCAAAATAATTTGCCTATGAGTGCTTGTTCCTTTTGTTTGTATCTTCGGGCACTCATATTTGTTCTCGCATGCCTTGTATTGTTAAATGAATTTGGATGAGTGAGGATTCCATGATTATTCACTTTGTTCCCAAATGCACTTATCATAATTGGTGCATAATCTTTGGGGAGCTCCTCTAATTCATTTAATAATGCTCATTTGTCTTCTTTCTCCTTTGTTGTGTTTTAAATGCTTATGGGGGAGCGAGGATTCCATATTTGTGCATGATGTATTCAAATGCAACTATTTTATTTGTGCACAAATCTTCGGGAGCTTCTCTATTTTTATTTAAAACACTCGTTTGATCTTATCATAATATCTTGTTATTTCCTTTTTGGACTCATTTATTGTTTTCAATTGGTTTGTCGGATCTTGTGATTGCTTGCATCATTTGTTGATGCTTTTTTAATTCTTTGGCAATCTTCGGGTCCTCAATATAGTTCTACTTCCTCCCAAGTATTCATCATTGGATATGTGCGAATGCACACCTTTGGAGGAACTATCACTATATCGGCCTTCTAGAACTTGTCACCCATTTCGGCAATCGATGCCAATGGGGGAGAAGTTTTAGAGGGTTTAAGGGAAGTTGGTTTATGCTTTGAGTTTGTTCTTAAGCATTTACCTTTCCTGCTCTTGCGTCTTTGTGTTGCTTAGCGTGTGGTTTATATAGAGGAAACTCCACCAATGATAATGATTGACAATATAGGCAATGAAACTCAAGTTCATCACACATGCATAGATTGTAGGGGAGTTTGCTCTATATATGGTGGTGGTACCAATATCACATACTTGTGTAGTATTTGATATAGGTGCTACCATTTTATTAATTAAATTCATTATATAAACCCTCTCAAAGGTATTGTCATCAATTACCAAAATGGGGAAGACAGAAAGAGCATGTGGGCCCCCATGTGTGGTTTTGGTAATTAATGACAATCTCTATGTGCTAATGGCTGCATTGAGATGCACTTGTAGGATTTGTCCATTGGCATCGCTTGGACCATGTGTTGGCCTCAAGGTTGAAGAAAAGAAGAAAAGAAGAAGAAGAAGAAGAAGAAGAAGCATTGTCCAAGGGCTTTGGGCCTATTGGAATCTTGTAGAAGAATAATAATAAATAAAATAAGATCAAGTATGTCTTGAAGAAGTAGATGGAGTCCCTCATGTGTATCTTCAAGACATCATCCAACTAGAGTTAGAAGAAATGTTGTGCAAGCTCAAGATGTGCCATCTCTAGAAGATTGCATGCTTGAAGCTTGCCATCCTCGGTTATCATGGATCTATGAAGACAAGCACAAAGAAGGGGTTTCCATATGGTGTATGGGGGCATGTTTCAAGTCTTCATCATTCGAGCTCAAGGAAGAGCAATCAAGAAAGGTGTCCATCTTGAGAAGGACAAGATCATCTACATCAAGCTCAAGTGATTTGCTCAAGGCAAAGGTATTATCTTGATAGGTTTTCCCTTTTGTCTGTCTCTTGTTGTTGTTGGGGGGCCGGTTTATAGGATAGATAACTATACTATCAAGAGGATCTCTCGAGTGAGTAACTTGATCATATCTTTTGGATAGAGCTCAAACCTTTGCATACTTGGCATCATCTTTCTTGGTTCTTATATTTGGTTCTTATCCATGAGAGGATTTAGAGCTTGTGTTAACATCCATGACAATCTCAAGTTCATCGAAAACGGATTGCATATGCATTCTCTATTGCGTTTTCGATTTGGAGGTTTTACCGGTTTGTCTTTTATAGATAGGTTAATCCCTTTATTATTTTATTCTATCCTACCTTGATGGACTATGATGGTGCCCTGCATTATCTTGTAGAGATTTTTACTATCTTTGAAACGAGCCCAAGATCATCAAAATCAAAGTCCGGATGCAAAAGTTATGATTGTTTTTGTTTTGGTGTTTCTGCCAGTTTTGTGGGGGCCGGAGACTCCGGCCCAAATTTCGGCCCAGACTCCGGGGGTGCACTGGGAGCATCTGGAGCTCGCCCGAAGTCCTGGGCGGAGTCTGGACCCCGGAGACTCCGGTCCTGGGAGCCAGAGACTCCAGTCCTAAAGGCCAGAAACTCCGAGGTAAGTGCTCTGCAACGGCTAGTTGACGTGGGGGGCCTATAAAAGCCCCCCTTCTTCCTCCTTGGGCTGGTGGCTTGCTCTCTCTCTCCTCCATTGTTTCTACCTTCAAGAGCATGCTTTTCCTCTCAATCCCTCCCATATTTCTTGAATCTTGTTGGGGGATTTGAAAGAGGAGATCCAGATCTACATCTCCACCAATCCATCTCTCCTCTATGTGAGGGGAACATCTTGGGATCGAGAACTTGGGTTTTTTTTGTGGATTTCCTCTTGTGTTCTTACTCTCTTATTCCCCTAATAGATTTTGCAGCTTTGGTGGAATTTGACAGTGAAGGACTTGTCAGTGCATTAGGTGCATCGGTTTGAGTTCTCTATGGAGGATTTGGTTGGTGAAATCAAGAAGATTGTCCCTCTTGGATTCTTGGAACCCTAGACGGTTGTGTGGACTTTGTGGCTTGTTCTTAGGGCCTTCATTTAAGTTGTGGAGCTCTCCCCAATATAGTGGCCTTGGTGGCGATTATTGGGAGCCTCTAATTAAGTTGTGGAGATTGCCCAATCTTGTACGGGTTTGGTGACCCCCTCAAGTCTCTCATAGTGGAACGGGTGCTTGCCGCATGGTGGGTGCTCGAGATAATAGGGCTAAGCCTCTTGTTGCGTTGGTGGTCTTAGTACCATTCACCCCTCCAACGAGACGTACTCCCTTGTTGGGAGGAACTCGGTAAAATATCATCGTCCCCACGTGTCTCGGTTATCTCTATACCCGAGCTCTTTACTTATGCACTTTACATTGTTATAGCCTTCGTGCTTGAAGTAATCTATCTTGCTATCACTTTGTTGCTTGTCTTACTTAGCATAAGTTGTTGGTGTACATAGGTGAACCTTAGTATAGCTAGGCTTTGTGCTTGACAAAAAAATGCTAGTTTTATTCCGCCATTGTTAAGCCCATCTCGTAAAAGTTTTAAACCGCCTATTCATCCCCCTCTAGGCGACATCCATGATCTTTCACCCGGCACTGATTTCAATGAGACATATTCTCCGGTAATGAGTGGTATAACTTTTTGATATTTAATATCTTTGGCAGTGCAAAATTGCCTATCTATGTAGTTGATGGATGTCGTAACCGCATATCTTTACGGGTCACTGGATTTGTACATATACATGAAGGTTCCTGACAGAGTCTCTGTCTCGAATGCAAGCACAAAACGCAATATGTACTGTGTAAAACTGAACAAGTCTCTATACGACTTGAAACAGTCGGGATGGATGTGGTACAACCAACTTAATGAGTTTCTTCTTCGTAAGGGTTACTCCAACAATGATGATTGTCCATGCATCTTCATTAAGAATTCCACTTCAGTATTTTGCACAATTTCAGTGTATGTCGATGATCTCAACACCATTGGCAATACACAAGATATTGATGAAGCACGCAATCGTCTAAATACATAATTTGAGATGAAGGATTTGGATCAAACCAAAATTTTCTTGGGTCGCCAACTCGAGCACCTTCCCTCAGGAATAATGGTACACCAAGCTTCCTATATCCAGAAAAGATTGGAGAAATTCAATATGGACAAATCATATCCATCTAAAACTCCCATGGTGGTTCAGTCTCTAGACGTAGGGAAACATCCGTTTAGGCCAAGGGATGATGAAGAAGAGATGTTGGGATCCAAGGTTCCATATCTTAGTGCCATTGGAGCGCTCATGTACCTTGCAAATGACCTCGCATTTGCAGTGAATCTATTTGCTAGACATAGTGTAGCTCCTACCAAACGCCATTGGTCGTAGTCAAGAATGTCTTTTGACATATCGAAGGCACCAAGGATCTTGGCATGTTCTTTCGGTTTCAGAAAAATCTGGACAGTGATTGGATACAGATGTTGGCTATTTATCAGATTCTCATAATGCTAGATCACAAAGCGGCTTTCTATTCCTACATGGTGGAACTGCAATATCATGGATGTGTTCAAAACAGACTCTGGTTGCAACATCTACCAATCATTCTGAAATAATTGCATTATATGAGGCATCACGCGAATGTGTGGCTTCGCAGGATGATAAACCACATACAACAATCATGTGAAATCGGTTTTATCGAATCACCTACCATTATCTACGAACATAATGCGGCTTGTGTTGCACAGATGCAAACATGATACATCAAGAGCAATATCACTAAGCATATTGCTTCTAAGTTGTTTTACCCCCCATGAACTCCAAAAGAGCGGGGAAATAAACATCTTGTAAGTCAAATCATGCGATAAGCTCGATGATCTATTCACGGAGTCTCTACCAACTTCAACGTTTCAGAAATATATTCATGGAATTGGTATGCGACGACTCCGACATTTGCAAAAATCAGGGGGAGTATCTTCCAGAACTACTTTGTTCAAAGCATCATATTATACTATTTCCCTTAGTGGGTTTACTTTCCAGGTTCCCATCAAGCTTTTTAATGAGGTAATATCAACATAAGATCATATATCATACTATCATTTTTTCCACCGGGTTTTTTAGAAAAGTATGCACGACATATATTATTCTCTAAACTCTATGGATTTTTCCCTTTTACAAGGTTTTTCCCATATTGAGTTAACAAAGAGGCAACGAATTATATATTGTATCATTTTCTCCTTATTTTCCCACTAGGTTTGAATTTTTTTTGAACGGGTACGGTCCTTCCGGACCGAGAAGCTGCATTAAGTCAAAGCGGTGGTGGTACATATTACATTGAGAACCCCAAGGAATAAAGAAGTTACAACCCTGCTTTGTAATTTGACACAAAGGGCCCTAAAAATTAAAAAGAAAAGGCAATCAGATCCATCTGCCTCACCATCGTATTCAGGAGATGTGTTCTGCCGCCGGCCACCGTCCTCATCAATGGGGACTAAACCACTTGGGATGAAAGAGGTGTGGAACGCCACCATAGAACCATCGATGTAGGGCCTCCCCTTTTGGAGGTTGAACAGACGCCTTGTCCATGGCGTCGAGAGTAGTCGCCCTTCGTCTTCTTTAATCAATTGTCTACAAAGGTCCACCGTAGGAAAGCTCTCTTGTGCAGCACAAGATCCCCGCCGATACCAAGCTCCAAGATCCTACATGCCGTCGCATACACCTCTCCCCTCACCACCATGGCCGGCCAGAGGAAGAAGAAGGGCAGCACCCCAGAACCTGAGCCCAGCAGAGGTACGGACCTTATTGAACATGGAGGGTAAAACGTCGCCGTTGCTTGTCACCGGCTCCACCCGCCGGAGCACCACAAGAAGGAACAACACCGCCCTCGTTCGCCAAGCACCACCCGCGAGCGCCAGACACCGAAGCTCCACTGGCATGGCGCCATACCGGGACACATCCCGCACACCACTACTAGGTAGCCTACAAATACTACTCTTCACAGAGAAGGGCCAGCCTCCTCTTCCCCATCCTCTACGGCCGACTGAGCCACCAGAGAGTAGAGGAGGAGGAGTTGGGGTGGCTTTCATGAGATTCTTGTTGTAGTCCTCACATTTTTAACAGCATATCATATACTAGTCCTCACATTTTTAACAGCATATCATATACTAGTTCTCATATTTTTCCACTGCATTCACATTTTTCCTAGAGGGTTTTTGGAGGACTCGTCATATTTTTTCCACGGGGTTTTTGGAGAAGACTTAATCAAGATGATGGATCCTTATACAATGAAGCAGTGTTTAGGGAGAGTGTTAGGAATAATAAATAGCACATTAATTAGGAGACAATACCCGCTTTCCTAGTGCTTGGAATCCCACGTACGTGGGAACCGTTGTAGGCAGTTGGTGTTGGTCCTGCAGCGCGCATGTTGGTTACGTCCCTTGATGTACTATATATTTCCTCCTTTTTAAAATATAAGATGTTTTAACTTTGTAAATAGAATGTATCTAGACCATTTTTTGTGTATAGGTTTATCTAGATTTAAAGTGAATCTACACGCTAAAAAGAGTCTAGATACACTCCTTTCACAAAGCTAAAACATCTTATATTTTAAAACGGAGGGAGTACGAGGTAGATCTTTTAGTCAGAACTGCATAAATGCAGAGATATCAACCATGGGGAGACCGGTACAAGCAATGATCAGAATAGTTTGAAGTGGCACGCAATATGGCAGGCGCCGTGTCCACTGAAGGTCCAACAATTGATGTGGCGTGTCGCTCAATGGAGGTCGACACTATATGCCCTGTCTTAAACGTTTTAACATAGTATTAAACACTTTAACATATTGATGAAAGCTTCGCTGCTGAATCTAGGAGCGGGGGATGGGGCTTTATCATCCGTTATTCTGATGGTGATACGATCGGATCTGGAGCAGGACGTGATTTGCATGCCCAAGATGCTCTTCAGACTGAAGCAGAAACAATCCAAGTGATGATGGCACACAATCTGGAATGACAAATGTAATCATCAAGACCAGTGCCCAATTGGCGTCCGCTCAGCAGATTCTGATCTCGCACCTAATGGTGTGCTCTTTCATGAGATTAAGGCTCTAGCAAGTTTGAACTTTAGCTCCGTTTCTGTTGGAATATTAGGCAATTTCCCCATGAGATTAATTACCGAAATCAATATTATGTAAGCACTAGCAGATCTAACCACATGCAGCTAAACAATCACATCTAGTAGATCTGAAAATCTAGCAAAAACTAGTGCATACAAAGAGAAGAATAACACGTACAGGTTGACCGGAAAGGTCGTCACCGCAGCAGCACCTTAGTCATTGTTGTTGTCGTCCATGGTGCTGATGAGGTCGTCGGTTGCTGAAGAAGAACACACGAACAGAGGCGAGCAGTCGCGCCGAGACGCTCCCCAAAAACCTTATCGCTCGTCTCCCGGTGCAGGATCTCAACGGACGGGGTTTCGGAGGCCTGCTCTCCCGGACAGTAGTGCACGCAGCCGCCGGGATGGGGAAGCCTAGAGAACAGCGCAGCAAGAGAAACACACGGCGAGAGAGACTGAGAAAGAACATGATGCGTCTAGATTTGTCTGTCTCTCACTCTATAGCCTAGGAGGTGAGCCGACCGAGTTACACGCGGTGGAAGACAAGGACACGCGTCAAACATGCACATGAATATTGACACATACCCAACAGCTGGTGCACCAAGCAAAAATTTAGTCTTCCACAAAACGAGTTTCTAACTCGAACTCGATTCACGAAACACGATGCGCGTGCGGGCAAGGCGAGGCGAGCGGCGGAGGAGGAGGAGTGCGCGTGGACTCCTTCTTTTCTCACTCACTTAGTGGGAGTGAAACAGCTCACCTTATAAGCTGGTCCAACTCTCTCCCAACTAGCAATGTGGGACTAAACTTTGTCTCCCACAGAGCTCTCAAGCTGCCATAGTAGATGGGCCTTGAGATTTCAGGATTTATTAGACTAGATGGGCTGCCTACATGGGCCACAGCCCATATAAATCTAACAATCCCCCACCAGGTCTCAGATGCACATTATATGGCACATCAGTTCCAATCACTGTTTAATATACCTGCAGTTCAGTGGAGACTGTTAAGTTGAACTTCCATCTAGACAAAGAGATACACTTATTACAACTGAACAATGGACTATGCCTTGAATTGCCAGTCTTGCGCAGCAAGTTTCACTCAATGCCGTTACCGGTACTTGGCTGCCATAGGCTACCCATCGGGTGGAGCTTATAAGTCATACTCCTCGGCCTTTCATGAGCTTCCTAGAGATTCACCCTAATCTCATACACTGTGACTAGCAGTGTAGCTCATATAGGTGTGTTCTTTCAAGATCGCTCTGTAGGACAGCGTCTTTGCTCCCAAGGAGACAGACAGAACACATTAAGATATAATCAACCTTCCTTACAGTATACTATGAGAGAATTGCATCTGCAGTGGAGTGGGAGTATTAAAAGTTTCTCTCAACTCAGTTGTTTCGGTTTGTTTTCCCAGGTCCTAATTCATGGGATCTCCGATCACATAGGTTGGGTTACCCCCTTAACAACTCACGTGGGTCTCAAACCCATCTCCCTCGATGCATTTTCTATCAAGTTTCTTGATAGTCCTTTCGTAAAAGGATTTGCCAGATTCTTAGTTGTTTGGACATAATCCAATGCTATAACTCCGGAGTTTCTCAGCTTTCTGACAGACTTCAGTGTTCTCTTGACATGTCATGAACTCTTCATATTGTCCTTAGAACTGTTCACTTTGACAATCACAGTTTGGTTGTCACAGTTCATAAGGATTGCCGGTATTGGTTTTTCAACCATAGGCAAATCTATTAAGAGTTCATGAAGCCATTCTGCTTTGATAGTCGCAGTATCTAATGATGTGAGTTCTGCTTCCATAGTTGACTTTGTTAAGATGGTCTGCTTGCAAGACTTCCATGAAACAGTGCCACCACCAAGAGTGAATATATATCCACTTGTGGCCTTTATCTCATCAGCATCTGATATCCAGTTTGAATCACTATACCCTTCAAGTTCTCTTGGATACCCGGTATAATGAATTCCATAGCTCACAGTTCCCTTTAGATAGCGCATTACTCTCTCAAGAGCATGCCAATGATCATCTCCCGGGTTGGCCACAAACTGGCTAAGTTTGCTCATAGCAAACGAGATGCCAGGCCTCGTAGCGCAAGCTAAATACATAAGTGAGCCAATAATCTGAGAGTATCTCAATTGATCTCTAGTCGCCTTTTGATTCTTTCGAAGCAAAATACTAGGATCATAAGGTGTGGGAGACGATTTGCAATCATCATATCCAAATCTTCTCAACACCTTCTCTACATAATGTGATTGCACAAGTGTAATCCCATTATTCTCATATCTCAGTAGCTTGATGTTTAGGATAACATCAGCTTCTCCAAGATCCTTCATCTCAAAACATTGAGACAAAAAGGTTTTGACCTCATTAATTACTTTAAGACTTGTCCCAAAAATTAATATGTCATCAACATAGAGACATAGGACAACTCCCTCACCCCCACCATGGCGATAGTACACACATTTGTCTGCTTCATTTACAACAAAGCCCACAGATGTTAAAGTTATTTCAAACTTCTCATGCCATTGCTTGGGAGCTTGTTTGAGGCCATACAAATATTTATTCAATTTACACACCTTTCTCTCTTGACCTTCTAGTACAAAACCATCAGGTTGTTCCATGTAAATTTCCTCGTCCAACTCTCCATTTAGGAAAGCCGTCTTAACGTCCATTTGATGAACGAGAAGACCGTGTGAGGCAGCCAGTGACAGTAGTACTCGAATTGTGGTCAATCTAGCCACAGGTGAGTAAGGTCAAAGAAATCTTCACCTTCCTTTTGGGTATAGCCTTTAGCCACAAGCCGAGCTTTGTACTTTTCAATAGTACCATCAGCCCTAAGCTTCTTTTTAAATATCCATTTACATCCTACAGGTTGATACATTGCAAATGTATCTATAGTTTTTGATGTTCCATGCTCGGTTTTATCTACTTTCTTGTGTTTTGTCCACACTTTGGAGTACTTTTCATATGATTTCTTGGACTAACCTATTAACAAGAGCCACAGTGCCAGCTGCCTTTTTTCTGCTGTTTTTGGTTCTAGGAAAGTCAGAAAATGAATATTCTCGGAATTGGACGGGACAAAAGCCAAAGTGCCTATTTTTCTGGAAGACATTTGATGCCAGAATACGAGACGGGGAAGGGCTGGGGGCCGGCCACACCACCTGGCCACGCGGCTAGGCCTAGCCCGTGCCAGGGGGTGGTCTGGCCGACCCCAGCACCCCCTCGGCCTCTCCTTCCGCCTATAGGAGGCCTCCGATACCAAAACCCTAAGTACCCGATCAAAACTCCACGAAAGAGTCTATAGCCGTTGTCGTCTCCATCCCTAGATCGGGAGGGATCTGAAGCTCTTCCCGGCACCCTGCCAGAGAGGGGAATTCACCCTGGAGGCCTTCTTCATCATCATGCAAGCCTCCGGTGTGATGCGTGAGTAGTTCATCTCTGGACTACGGGTCCATGTAGTAGCTAGATGGCTGGTTCTCCTCCTTTGTGCTATGATGTTTAGATCTTGTGAGCTCCGTTCATGAGCAAGATCATCTATTTATAAATTCTGCATGTTGTGTTTGCGAGGATCCGATGGATATTGAGATGCTATTTCAGATTGATTATTGATTATATCATGTCTTTGTTATTTGTGATCTTGCATGCTTTCCGTTGTTAGTAGCTATCTTGGCCAAGTAGATGCTAGCAACTCCAAGAGTTAGTATTTATGCTCGATAGTGGGTTCATGCCTCTGGTAATCTGGGGAAGTGACAGAAATCTCTAAGGTACTAGATGTGTTGTTGCTACTAGGGAGAAAACAACAATCCTTTGTTCATAGAACAATCATATTGTTTACTTTACACGCAATTCATAATGCAATAATCTATTACTTGCAACTTAATACTGGAGGGGGTTCGGATGATAACCTGAAGGTGGATTATTAGTCATAGATGCAGTTGGATGGCGGTCTATGTATAATGTTGTAATGCCCAATCAAGTTCCAAAGGAGTCAAGATGATTAGTATATGCTTGTATGCTTTATCGATGTTTGTCAATTGCCCCGCTGTAATTTGTTCACCCAACATGTTATCTATCTTAAGGAGAGCCACCTCTAGTGAACTATGCACCCCGGTCCTTTCTTTTACATACAATCTACAAATTGTTTACTACCTTGTGTTTACTTTCTGCAAACTATTACTTCCTTTCATTCGATACGTTTAATCCTTTGTTTTCAGCAAAACCGGTGAGATTGACAACCTCATCGCAAGTTGGGGACAAAGTTATGTGGTTGTGTTGTGCAGGTCTCCACGTTGTTGCTGGCACCGGTAGTGCGCCCTGCCAACGTTCATCTAGCTACACCTTTGGGGTGTTTCCTTGCTCCTACTGGATTTATAACCTTGGTTCCGTACTGAGGGAAAACTTGTTGTTGTGCTTATCATACCTTCCTCTTGGGGTTCCCCAACGAGCTCAATATATTTGGGCCATCAAGCATATTTTTCTGGCGCCGTTGTCGGGGAGACAAGGACATCTTCACAAGGGGAGTCTCTCATAACCAATCTCTTTACTTTGTTATTTTTGTTTTGCTTAGTTTCTTTTTGCTTTGTTTGCTTGTTTCTTTATCAAAAACACACAAAAATTAGTTCCTACTATAGTTGTTATTTTCATTGGTCTGTTATTGTCTTGCTTTATCATGCTTTCTATCAACGGTTGGTTTCTTTAAAACGGAATCTTATTGGCAAGGTGGGTTCACGGAAGAACAAAAATATTATTATAAGGAACACCGCTTGTCACAAAAAGGGAAACACTTATGGGAACAAATTGATAAATTGTATACCATTGTTATAAACTTGTGCTCTACTTATAATGTTACTTATTGCTTTGATAAATCTTGTTGCTGTAGGAGGTATAAACACCTCCCTTTTCAATGTGAGTATAATGATAATGTTACCATATCTTCTTATGTTAAAGGGAATTATGACTTTTATGATGTGGAACAAATTGAAGAATTTATTGCTTGGAAGGGTGCATTTGAACCTGCTAGTTTGCTTGAAAATACTGATGATTCACCTTATCAATATGAGGTCTATGATATACTTAAATTTTGTTTTGATAATTACAAGGTAGAAAATGGCTATATTCTTAAATATCTTAATAGATGATCTCCACCAATGGAAGAGACTAATGCCTTGCATGAGCCTATGGAAGAAGAAAATTGCTGAAACTGGAAGCTCATTGGATGAAAAAGAGGAGGAGAGTGATGATCAAGAGGAGGAAGAATGGATCTACCCATCCCTACCTTCTAATGAGAGTAAATCTTTACCCCTTACATTATTTGATTGTCCCCCATGCTTACCAAAGGAGGACGAATATCATGTTCCCGAGGATTCTTTTGAAAATGTTTATAATAAAGCTCTAGTGTATGTAGATCATGAAAAGCATGATTTATGTGATAGTTATATTGTTGATTTTATCCATGAGGCTACTGAAAATTATTATGAGAGAGGAAAATATGGTTGTAGAAGTTTTCATGGTACTGAAACACCTCTCTATGTGCTGAAAGTTTTGAAGTTACTGTTGTTTTATCTCCCTATGCATGTCACTTTGTTCTTTGTAAATTTATTTGCATACAAGATTCCTATGCATAGGAAGTGGGTTAGACTTAAATGTGTTTTGAATTTGCTTCTTGATGCTCTCTTTTACTTCAATTCATATTTCTTATGTGAGCATCTTCTCAAACTATCATGCCTAACTTAAAGGCGTTAAAGAAAAGTACTTATTGGGAGATAACCCAAAAGTTTTAGATGAGTCTTAGAAGTTATTACTTTAGTAATAACCGCTCCTTATCCTTTTTATTTACTTTTTGTGCCAAGAGTGACCTCTAATGAGAGAGAAGTAATGATTGGGAAAGTTGCTGTCCCGAAACAGATTTCCGTGCTTCACCGTAAAAATTCGTGTAAAATCTCTGTACATCCTTTTGAGGCGTGAAGTTTTGTGCTTCTGCCCCAGGTTGTTATCTAACTTTCGTTAGTTCAACATTTTTTGATTTGAGCAACAAAAGGTCTTCGAAAAAATTCGTCTTTAACCGCTGGTCTGTTTTGACAAATTTCTACCATTTTCTGCATTTGCTTCTTGTTGGTTCCTTTTTGAGTTCTTTTGGGGAATTGAGCTTTTTGAGGGAAGTGCTACAGTAGCTAGTGTTCTAATGGAAGTTTATTGGTGTTAGAACTGAACCTTAATACTTATTATCTTGAGTGCACTAATGTTGCTAATAAAGATTGTGTGAAGTTTTGTATGAAGGGAAAAATTTCAGGTGTATGGAAGGAATGAGTAATGAGATGAAGGATGGACTAAAGCTCCAGCTTGGGGATGCCACGAGTGTCACCCCAAGAAATATCCAAGAAGTACAGGCGTCAAAGCTTGGGTATGCCCAAGGCATCCCCCTCTTCATCAATAAAAATCCCAGGTTTCTTCCAAACGCTTCATTTTTATTATTTCATGCACAGTTGTGTTGTTCTTGGAGCATCTTCTTTTTCGTTTTCGTTTTGGTTTTTCATTTGCTTTGTTTGCTTAGTTTGCTGAATAAATTGGTTGGACCCCCTCTTTCATACATTGGTGTTCAAATAGTTTGGTTTGGATTGGAAAAGAGTAGGAAAGTTCATGCTTAAGTGGTAAAAAGAGCTTGTTTTTGACTGTGACCTATGCTTTGTCATGACATGCTTGATATTGTTTTGGCCTTATGCTTAGTATTATTTGATGTAGCATGACTTGTTATAAACAATTGAGATTGCTTAATGTGCCTTGGATGAATCATGCGTTGTTTTAGCATATTAAAGCATAGTATAGTGGTATTCTCCTTTGATGCTTTATTTGGGTTGACTTAGCGCATGCTCACACCATGTTATGACTATCTCAAGTCACTATAAGCCTTTATGATCTTTTAGTTTTCAACTTGTAGTATCACTTTATGCTTTGATCAATGATGTTTTATTGCTCTGCATGATTATGGCCATTATTGCTCTCTTAGTTTGTCGCTCCCAGTCTTTTGCTAGCCTCCACAACCAAGTATGAGTTCCACTCGTGCATCCAACTCCCTAAACCAACTTATTCCAAAGAGTCCACCATACCTACCTACTAACTTATGCTATTCCAAGCAGATTCATGTTTTTGTTTACCTTCCAAATTAAACTTGTTATGAGAAAACTAGTGATTAAAGCTCTCACAAACTTGATGGCACACTTTACTTTCTACATTTAATAAACTTGAACCATTGGGTCCTTCTTTGTTGCGTATATGCTTGCGCTTTATAAGTTGAAATTAGCAGAATCATGTATCATGGGGAACGCTTTCAACATTGCACTTGTACTTTGTACCCCGTTGATATCATGTTCTTTTGCTTATGGATCCCGGTGGTGTGAAATAAAAGTGGAACTTATAAGATCATGGAGTTTGTATATGTGTTAGAGAAACGCCTGGGCCGCTAGCCTAATCCATGCCTAATCATGGTGTAAACTTGCAGCATCACCATAATGAGCACTCTATGAAGCATCCTCAATTAAAACCTATGCAACTAGCAAATAAAAAGATCGCTGAGATGCTCATTGTCTGCTTGCCTTGTCATTTTGATTATGGGATAGCTCCCGTATCATGTGCAAGGGGTACCCAGTTGGCAGTTCTTTATGATACATATGTACTTACAATGACAAGAGCTTACTTGTGACTAAAGTTGAGTAGCATGAGGTTCGGTCTTCGTAAGTAAGGGCATGAGATTTTGGTTTATAACTTGTCAAGCATATACTCTTAGTTGTGTCACTTTAACCTTAATCACCTTAAAGATGCTTATGATAGGGGCAATGAGAGCTGAAAGCTAACAAGTACCATAATTTTTGAAAGCTTATGAGACTTGAATCCCTACTTCCTTCTATGAAGGCCTTTCTTTTACTTTTATGTTGAGTCTCCACGTTCTATCTTTATGCACCTACTTTGAGAGCATAGTGACCATTTTTAGTTCTATGTGCATTGTCCCAGGACTATTTGATTGATGCATAACTTGATATTGCTTGTTTTAAACTATTTGTATCTAGTCACTCTTATGAACTTTGAAGGTGTCCTATGCATTTACATTTGCTACTCTATGAGGGACAAGATGAATACTATTATGCTATGTTTTCTTTATGTGAAACAAACAAACGTCTTGCAAAGCATTGTTATTCATGAATCTTTTGTTTGTGCCTTTTCATGTTACATCATAGTTTCTATGTCTTATTGCTAGAACTTTGTCTTTTATATTATGATTGAAGTACTATGATCCCAGCCTTGAATGTTTTACAAATACTTTGATCAAGTCTTTGATGGTGCATGTCACCTCAAAAATTCTTTCTTTCTTTTTATCACTTACCTACTCGAGGACGAGCAAGAGTTAAGCTTGGGGATGTTGATACATTGCAAATGTATCTATAATTTTTGATGTTCCATGCTTGGTTTTATCTACTTTCTTGTGTTTTGTCCACACTTTGGAGTACTTTTCATATGATTTCTTGGACTAACCTATTAACAAGAGCCACAGTGCCAGCTGCCTTTTTTCTGCTGTTTTTGGTTCTAGGAAAGTCAGAAAATGAATATTCTCGGAATTGGACGGGACAAAAGCCAAAGTGCCTATTTTTCTGGAAGACATTTGATGCCAGAATACGAGACGGGGAAGGGCTGGGGGCCGGCCACACCACCTGGCCACGCGGCTAGGCCTAGCCCGTGCCAGGGGGTGGTCTGGCCGACCCCAGCACCCCCTCGGCCTCTCCTTCCGCCTATAGGAGGCCTCCGATACCAAAACCCTAAGTACCCGATCAAAACTCCACGAAAGAGTCTATAGCCGTTGTCGTCTCCATCCCTAGATCGGGAGGGATCTGAAGCTCTTCCCGGCACCCTGCCAGAGAGGGGAATTCACCCTGGAGGCCTTCTTCATCATCATGCAAGCCTCCGGTGTGATGCGTGAGTAGTTCATCTCTGGACTACGGGTCCATGTAGTAGCTAGATGGATGGTTCTCCTCCTTTGTGCTACCATGTTTAGATCTTGTGAGCTCCGTTCATGATCAAGATCATCTATTTGTAAATTCTGCATGTTGTGTTTGCGGGGATCTGATGGATATTGAGATGCTATTTTAGATTGATTATTGATTCTATCATGTCTTTGTTATTTGTGACCTTGCATGCTTTCCGTTGTTAGTAGCTATCTTGGCCAAGTAGATGCTAGCAACTCCAAGAGTTAGTATTTATGCTCGATAGTGGGTTCATGCCTCTGGTAATCTGGGGAAGTGACAGAAATCTCTAAGGTACTAGATGTGATGTTGCTACTAGGGAGAAAACAACAATCCTTTGTCCATAGAACAATCGTATTGTTTACTTTACACGCAATTCATAATGCAATAATCTGTTGCTTGCAACTTAATACTGGAGGGGGTTCGGATGATAACCTGAAGGTGGATTATTAGTCATAGATGCAATTGGATGGCGGTCTATGTATAATGTTGTAATGCCCAATCAAGTTCCAAAGGAGTCAAGATGATTAGTATATGCTTGTATGCTTTCTCGATGTTTGTCAATTGCCCCGCTGTAATTTGTTCACCCAGCTGTTATCTATCTTAAGGAGAGCCACCTCTAGTGAACTATGGACCTCGGTCCTTTCTTTTACATACAATCTACAAACTATTTACTGCCTTGTGTTTACTTTCTACAAACTATTACTTCCTTCCATTCGATACGTTTAATCCTTTGTTTTCAGCAAAACCGGTGATATTGACAACCTCATCGCAAGTTGGGGACAAAGTTATGTGGTTGTGTTGTGCAGGTCTCCATGCTGCTGCTGGCACCGGTTGTGCGCCCTGCCAACGTTCAGCTAGCTACACCTTTGGGGTGTTTCCTTGCTCCTACTGAATTGATAACCTTGGTTTCGTACTGAGGAAAAACTTACTATTGTGCTCATCATACCTTCCTCTTGGGGTTCCCCAACGAGCTCGATATATTTGGGTCATCACAGGTTTACACCCATACGGACATTCATATATCTCCCACGTTCCATTAGCCAAGATGGAATCCATCTCGCTTTGAACCGCTTCCTTCTAGTAGTCTGCATCCAGAGATGCAAAAGCTTCTGAAATGGTAGTGGGAGTGTCATCCACTAGGTACACAGTAAAATCATTACCAAAAGATCGTGTGATCCTTTGTCTCTTGCTCCTTGTGGGAGCTTCATTGTCATCCTCATCCGAATCTGAACTCTCATTATCTGATTGTTCATCAGTCTCCATGGGAGTTTCAGGTTCAGAAACTGGATCATATTCCTTATTAGATATGCTAGGCATATCTGTGATAGGTAATATATCCTCAAAGAATGTAGCATCTCTTGATTCAAAAATGGTACCGACACTCATGTCGTCCATTTCAGATTTCACCACAAGAAATCTGTAAGCAATGTTGTGAGAAGCATAGCCAAGAAAGACACAATCCACAGTTTTTGGTCCAAGCTTACGCTTCTTGTTGATTGGCACGTTGACCTTTGCCAAACAACCCCAAGTTCATAAGTAAGAGAGTGTCAACCTTTTCTTTTCCCATTCTTCAAATGGAGTAATCTCTTTATTCTTAGTTGGAACACGTTTAGGACATGACACGAAGTCAATATAGCCTCCCCCACCATTCCTTGGATAAACCGGCAGTGTCTAACATGGCGTTAACCAAATCTGTTAGAGTCCGGTTTTTCCTCTCAGCAATCCCATTGGATTGAGGGGAATTGGGAGGCATCCTCTCATGTATAATACCATGTTCCGAACAGAATAAATTGAACTCATTATAAAAGTACTCTCCACCATGATCAGACCGAATCCTTTTGATCTTTCTCTCAAGTTGATTTTCAACTTCTGCTTTATAGATTTTAAAGAAATCTAAAGCCTAGTCTTTAGTTTTCAAGAGATATACATAATAGTACCTAGTAGAATCATCAATCAAAGTCATGAAATATTTCTGTCCACTAATTATCAACACACCATTCATCTCACATAGGTCTGAATGTATAAGCTCAAGAGGTGCCAAGTTTCTTTCCTCTGTAGGCTTGTGAGGCTTGCAAGGCTGCTTTGCTTGCACACAAGCATGGCACTTAGAGCCTTTGACAATAGTAAATTTCGTAATTAGATTCATACCAGCAAACCGCGACATACAACCGAAATTAATATGACAAAGTCGTGAATGCCAAACATTAGTTTCATTATAGTAGTGCAAACATGGTTCACTACATCATCACAGAAGTCTACCAATGAAAAACGGAACATGCCTCCGCATTCATAGCCTTTTCCAATAAAGGTTCCATACTTAGACAATACAACTTTATTGAACTCAAATACCAACTTAAACCCATCTTTCATAAGACGAGAACCACTAACGAGATTCTTCTTGATAGAAGGGACATGTTGCATGTTCTTCAATTGCACGATCTTACCCGAAGTAAACTTCAGATCTACCGTGCCAGCACCAAGAACAGTAGCATGTAACCCATTCCCCATCATGACTGAGGAATCTCGAGCCTGATAAGAGGTGAACATGGAAATGTCAGCACAGACATGAACATTGGCACATGTATCAATCCACCATTCCGTGGGTTGAAATACTGAAAAAACAGTAGGTAATAAATTACCATACCCAGAACCTGAAGTTCCTGCATCAGTATTGCCAATGACCATGTTGATAGATTTAGAACTATGTCCAGCCTGACCCTTCTTGCCTTTCTTCTGTGGACAACGATGAGTCCAATGGCCAATCTCGCCACACACCCAGCAAGGTTCTTTCTTTTCCTTGTCCTGCCCCTTCTTCTTCTTCTTGAAGTTGGTAGTCTGGCAGACTTTGTTATTTCCTTTGGACTTATGGGCATTTTTCTTTACCATATTGGCAGCAGAATGTCCCTCGGTTCCACTAGTGTGTTTGTCTTTTGCCCTCGCCTTCTCTTCAACATCCAGAGAACCAATAAGGTACTCAACTGAGAGCTCATGCCTCTAATGTTTCAGAGAAGTGGAAAAGTTCCTCCATGAAGGGGGAAGCTTAGCGACAATGCATCCCGCGACAAACTTATCCGGAAGCACACACTTGAGGAGTTCGAGTTCCTTTGCCATGATCTGTAGCTCATGAGCCTGTTCTACTACAGATCGGTTTTCAACCATCTTGTAGTCATTGAACTGCTTCATAGCATACAGTTCACAACCGGCATCGGCAGCATCGAACTTAGCGTCCAGCGCATCCCACAGTTCCTTGGCCTCACGAATATGCAAATATGCATCAACCAACTTGTCTCCAAGCACACTGAGTACAGAGCCAACAAAAAGTACAGTGGCCTCCCTGAACGCTCTCTCTTCCTCGAGAGTAAGCGGACCTCTGGGAGTGTCATCTGCAACTTTTTCTATGCCCATAGCAGTGAGCCACAAGAGGATTTTCCCTTGCCATCTCTTAAAATTAGCACCCGTAAAAGGGCTCGGTTTCAGCGAAGCCGCAAAGGCAGATGATGAAAATTGCCTAAATAAATAAGGTTTTTGGATTGTTGGAATATAGGCAATTTCCCCATGAGATTAATTACCGAAATCAACATTATGTAAGCACTAGCAGATCTAAACACATGCAGCCAAACAACCACATCTAGTAGATCTGAAAATTTAGCAAGAACTAGTGCATACAAAGAGAAGAATAACATGTATAGGTTGACCAGGAAGGTCATCACCGCAGCAGCACCTTGGTCATTGTTGTTGTCGCCCATGGTGCTGATGAGGTCGTCGGTTGCTGAAGAAGAACACACGAATAGAGGCGAGCAGTCACGCCGAGACGCTCCCCAAAAACCTTATCGCCCGTCTCTCGGTGCAAGATCTCAACGGACGGGGTTTCGGAGGCCTGCTCTCCCGGACAACAGTGCACGCACCGCCGGGATGGAGAAGCCTAGAGAACAGCGCAGCAAGAGGAACACACGGCGAGAGAGACTGAGAAAGAACAGGATGCGTCTAGATCTGTCTGTTTCTCACTCTATAGCCTGGGAGGTGAGCCGGTTGAGTCGCCACGCGGTGGAAGACAAGGACACGCGTCAAACATGCACACGAATGTTGACACGTACCCAACAGCTGGTGCACCAAGCAAAAATTTAGTCTTTCATAAAACGAGTTTCTAACTTGAACTCGATTCACGAAACGCGACGCGCATGCGAGCGAGGCGAGGCGGGCGGCGGCGGAGGAGTGCGCGTGAACTTCTTCTCTTCTCACTCACTTAGTGGGAGTGAAACAGCTCACCTTATAAGCTGGTCTAACTCTCTCCCAACTAGCAATGTGAGACCAAATTTTGTCTCCCACAGAGCTTTCAAGCTGCCATAGTAGATGGATCTTGAGATTTCAGAATTTATTAGACTAGATAGGCTGCCTACATGGACTGGAGCCCATATAAATCTAACAGTTTCTATTTCTTATTGCCATCAAGCTTGTAATAAAGTGGATGACGCTCTTGCGGACCATGGTGCAAAGATGGTCATTGTGTCCCAAGCTGTATGGCCAGGCAGGGTTCCTACCTTTGCTCATGATCCGGTTGCCAGCGGTCGTGCTGTGCAGTTTGGTTAATGGAATATGGTTTGCATTAAAAAAAATGATCGCCATTACATGCGATATAGTTCTGCCAGCAAGTGTTCAGCATGTTTTAACTTTGTTTTGAATCGATGGAGTGAACTCTATATCTATATCTATACTACTTATAAAGGCACGGATATTTTCTTTGCTAAAGCCACCCCATAAGTACACACAAACAAATAGGTATCGTTTGATAATCCCGCTTAACCAAAACTAACCGTTCAGATTAGTCTAAAACTAGATCATGTGTGCGTTTAGCAATTATGATTGAGAGGCGGAGCACTCAGCACAATACATGTCCGACGAAAGCGTCTTTTTGTGACGCACTCCCCCCTCGCGATAATTCCCTCTGGCCGATCTAAAAAAGAATTTCTCCAGATCACTACCGCCGCCGCCCGACGGCCACCGGAACGAGGGAGGCTCGACTCTCCTCTCCAGCTCCTCCCGACTCTGGAGATCCAAACCGAACCCCGCAACCACGACACGCATGCCACCGCGTTCGGCATTCACCCACGGCTGTGAGATCGTCCGAGATCCCAACGTCACGGCTACAACTCCTTTCCTCCACCCGTGTGCTGCGTTGCAGCAACCCAAACATTGATTGCCTCCGCTCCCGTTGTTCCCCGACGATATTCCGTATGTCTGCCTGATCTTCTGCCGCCACTGGCCCCTTGCGTCACGCGAAGGAACAAAGGAAGATACCTGGTCTTCAGTTAATCTTCTAATCTCTCGTTATGTTGGGACCGTTAATTATTTTGTAATTTTCGGTTTCTCACGACTGGTTTTGTTGGTGTTTTTACCAGGGAAAAGTACACTTGGAGACATCTCATGTTTTTATGCAAGTAAGAAATATTTTAGGTTGTCTCCTCTCTTTTGCTTGAAGGATCAGGATATATATGCCCTCTTGTAATGCAAAACTATCCGGTTTAGTAGCTCTTACATTATTGCTGTAGAACTAGCCGGAGCAGGGACTAAATTAGTCCACACTGTGCTGGGTGTTGTGGATCCACCATTACGGAAGAACAGTCCCTCTTTTGTATATCTCCAATATTTTTCTTTGGTCAAGGTTTATCTGTCCCTAACACAGCGAGATATGTAGTAGTTCATCTTGGACTATGAACACATAATTGTTATCTATGAATATTGGGAATGAATTTCGGACTAGGAACACAATGTTGTTATTATTTAGGCGGTCAATTCGATTCAAAGTTGATCTGACTAGCTTTTAACTCTCAAAATTTGCTGATATGTATGTTCTAAGCAACGATGGGACCTCTTGCCTTTTGGATGATTTAACTTTTATTAGTGTCCGGGCTGCTTAACTCTTTGCAGTTTGGACCAGTCTGTTTACTATTTTCCATAGACTTCCATGGAATAAGTATGAGATCTTAATTATTCTTCCATCAATCATATAATATTTCATCTGCAACTACTCTATTGAAGTATATATTCTTTCAGCGAGTTCATTATTTCCATATGCCTCATGGAATAAATGTGAGTTAATTCTTCTTCAACCCTATTATATATTTCATCTACATCTGCTCTGTTGAACAATACCTTGTTTCTTCTCTGCAGTGAATACTAAGAGCTCTTGCTTGTGTACAAGTACAACTCCTATGCAGGATTACCTAGGGCTGAGGACTCCCATTGCTGCCTAACTCATATAATAGGATGTCCACCAACTGCTTTGCGAAAGTTGCCCTTCAAGAGTTATTAAGTTTCTTAAATTATACTTATTCTTCTAGCTTATATTATTATTTAGGCAATCAATTTGATGGCAAAGATGATCTAATTAGCTTTTAACTCTGATTTTTTTATGTGTATGTTGCAAGCAACCGGACCTGAAGAAAATTCATGTTTTGGAGATAGTGTATTATCACAAGTAGCTAAGGTTTCTTCTGTTACATTTGCACATTAAACACGCCAGATATGTTCTAGATGATCTTTGCAACTGAAAGGAAGACAAACTTAGCATCATCGCACACTGTAGCAAGTTTAGTATTTGAACTGATTGCTCCATTTTGATCGAACAACCCTATAATTATGCTTCTTCTATGTTCTTTAGTAATTTATCCGATCATCTTGGTTGCATCAGAAATGGCTACACACACTCAAATATTGTAATACAAGATGTTCTCGGTTTGTTACCTTTTTGTTGCAAGTTCTCGGAGCTCCTAATTGAAGAGCTTGTAGCCCTTGAACCTGTGGTTCTTTAGCATGTATGTTCAGACGATCCAAGCACAATAATCGTCTTCCCAACTAGCTCAAGATTGGATCGCGTCATTATTGCCCAACCATGCCACGCTTCTCTTGGTCTTGGAGGCAGTGGATTTGCGTGAGGTGGGAGATGGCAAATCTAGTGGTGGCGGCAGTGGCACCACAGGAGCTGCTCCAGCACTCATTCCTTAACTCGCTTCTCTTGGTCTTGGAGGCGGTGGATTCACGTGAGGTGGGAGATGGCAGAGCTTGTGGTGGCAGCAGCGGAGGCACCACATGAGCTGCTCGAGAGGCTCAAGGACTATGGGACGAGGGTGCCTTAGCGCTTTGGGACGAGTTTCGTGCCAGAGGAGTGATACTTCCTTCTCCAAGACCCTCAGGGTTGTTCAGGCTAAGATAGGATGTTGGCACTATGTTCACATGAGTTGATAAAGTTTTGGTTATGATTAGAAATTTCGTTCAACTTGTGTTGTGTACAGATTTAAGTTTGTAACTCTTTGTACCAAGATTCAGATTTCAATCCGGGATAGTGACATGGCTTGGCAGTTTTGGTCTTAAGCGATGTTTATCAAAAGTTTCTCTACTCAAGTTCTGGCATGTTTCAAAAACTATAGATGTACTCCATTTTCAATTATTTTTATTTGGAGAAGTCTTGTTTTTCCTGACCGTAGACTTCAAATAGGTAAGTTGATGTATTTTTTACATGGTAGAAATTTATTATTTGTTCAGCATTGTAAGGGTGGACTTATCTCTATGGTTGAGTATCATGAAATGGATGCAGCTATCTGAGTTACTGGAGTCAGTATTTGTGGACACTATTGGTTAGTACGTATTTTGTTTGGTTTTGCTTCAAAATGAGGTTGTATTGGAATATTTTGCAACTAAATACTATATTTTTATGTTTATGTGAATTTTAAATATATTGATGGATAGTAGAAACCGTGCGTTGCACGTACACGCTTACTAGTCTAAGAAAGTGAGCTTCGTTTGATCCCCAAATGAATACAACCACAATTCATGAAAACCGGACATTCATCTCAGCTAAAAATTCGTCTAGATCTATTTGTTCCTCGGACTGATGCCACGTCGGATAGCACCAAAATGGCTTAGGCACGGGCCATCTGTTAAGAGGAGAACACAATTAAGTTGTAATAATATATAAAATTCTGAATTCTGCAACGCGCTACTGAATGCATGCTAAATAAAGAATACCTGTTTGGGCTATGATCATCAATAGCACTAGTCCTACAGAAAACCCAAAATATTTTAGTTTCAACAGTAAAGAATATTGCAAATAGGTAACCAAACAAGGACGCAAGGGAATGAGAAGGATTTATGTGCATCCAAAGACGGAAAAATGCAGAAGCGTTAATGTTGATAGTGTACCGCTAACTTGCATAGTACATAGCAGAAAGCACGTCACTTTTCTACGCACAGGAGCCCTTATCGTCGTCCTCTACCCAATCCCTTCGACACCGCATTCAAAACAATGGTCAACACTGACGTTGACCACGTTACTACTTGGGTTGGAGCACACCGCCTATGGGAAACGACCGGCCTTTTGTGGCTACAGTCAAACTCCTCTCAATCCTCACAAATGTCTCCTCTGTCCAGTGCATCAATTTCTCTGTAGGTTGTGATTTCTGACAAGTGCAGAGGGAGAGTACTTTGAACCTATCTAGGTATCCTTGCACTGCTACTAGCTTTACTCTTATATATTTTTCCTCAGCCTGTTTTTCCACCAATTTCCCTCACCACAGCAAGCAACAATAGAAAATATGGATTCCTCATCCATATACAGAAGATGATAGTCTAAATGTTATTTGCACAAGATTAATAAAAAGATTTTCTTAGAAATAAGGGATGAGTAAGACCTCCCAGAAGATCTTAGGATTTTATTATGAACCTGGTATGAGTATACTAATCACTAGTTACCACAAATCAGCAATGGATATTTAAGCAATTGGCATACAAAATTAAAGTTTGTTTGTATAACTTCATAATTCACGTGTATTACATTACTGTAGCTGTACAAATTTGCATTTACCCAAAATTCTGTGGTTACATCAAGAATATAAACAAAGAAGACACGCAACTAGACATATATTACAAGTACACTTCTAGTCATCTTTTAGGTCATGTTCAGTTACCAACATAAATAGAAACCTAGTCAGAAAGTGAAAGCAAGTAGTGGACATTATAACCTAATCAGTTACACTTCTGCTTATCTTTGTTTAATTAATGACTCTTGGCAAGGTAGAAACTCAAGTAATGTATACATTGTTAATCTCCAGGAGTCTAGGATGATGGGTCTTGAGCCAAATGAGGTTGCACAGGCTAGCAAGATCGAACTACTCATGTTCTAGCCTCGTCACAGTACGTCCAAGAGCAGTCAAACTTCAAAGCCATGCAACAAGTCACACTTCCAGTTATAACCATTTCTTGTTTGCAGTATGACCTCGGGTGGGATCCTCGCATCCATTCAATAGCTTGTTCCTGGCTAGCAAGGTGTTACATGGTTTGATCTCGGGTCCTAGGATGCTGCTGATTCATCCTAGTATCTAATGCTGTTACTGCTACCAGTAGTGGTGTTAAGCTTGGCATAATGCTAAAGAATTTACCTCTGTGAATCATCGGAGTAAAGTTTGGACAGTGTAGTTGAGTGTTATGCATGTCCAGATTTTTTTTTACTCTCCACTCATGAGTAGTGTCAGCGTGCAAATCTCTGATTCTTGGATAGTTTTTCAGGCAGAAATGCAGTTCAGCGAATACAACTGTAAGCTATTTGGTTTCTTCACAAATAAACAAACCTACCAATTGGTGACCACTAGGCACTAGCTGTTCATTTTGCCATGCATGTGCATTTGCATAATTGCTATTTTCCAATTCTTCCTTATCACAGTGTTTATCTTTTTTACTCAAGATTCCGGTCACAAGCTGCCATGCTTATGTACATTAAAAGCAAAGTTGGTTGAACGCGCATAGTATAATGCTCCTGGACCCTTGTTTAGCTTGTTAGAGGGAATGATCCGCTCGGGGATCTAGGTTTTTTCCTTCCTACGATGAAGGTGCCTTAAACCAAATGAATATCGAGTATATATCCAGTAAGTAATCAAATCAAAACCATAATCAAAAACCGCATCTTTTTGGTTCAGGCAGTTCACTTAACCGCTTTTTATGCAGAAGCTGACATAACTAAATTTTACGTTTTATTGTCTTATACATAACCATACTTGCAATGCCTCTGGTTGATGTCACAACCCAATCGTTATATTCTCAACATTGCAATGCCATCACATTGAAGATCTTGCTTTGGATAAGTTTATGGAGAATATAACTCGCATATTCCCTGCCCTGACCTGATTCCACATCCATGACCAACTATTCAACTTGAAACTGAACATCCTCCAAACCTGATTCAGCTAGTTTTGGCAATTGCCTACTCTTCTATGGTTTACTATATGTTCGGATGTTCTTGTTTCAACTGATATTGCCAACTTGTTTTGCATACATTCCTGTTGAGATGTTACAATCACTATATATGAGGTTGATTAATCAATCACATGTACCCGTATTTTGTTTAGAGAGGAAAGCTAATATAAACAAACATAATTCATTAGAGTGCTTTAGAGATTAGATTTTTTTTATCTCTTAATTGTATAAGAGTATTTCAAAACATTAATATCTGTGTGCCAAACAACTATTGGGTTTGGGGATTAGGGATGGGAGTGGAATTGAGGGGATTGGGTGAAGGGGAGAGGGATTCATTGTTCAGAAAAAAGGGGAGGGATTCACCAAATCTCCTCCCATCCCCAGTCTACCTAAGATTTACGCCCCTGGTAAACGAGCCCTCAACCTTGAATATTATGCACATGAAAAACACTTGCATCTGTACAGAATTTAACATAAATATAAAAAGCATACCCTTGTGCATCGAAATTCCCCAAGAGTTCCAGAATTATATTCATTGGCATGTATGGAGTTTCTTCTAAACCATAGAAGTTCATGCCAATAAAATTCCCATTAAAATCAACAAGAGGCCCTCCAATCCCAGCCTAGCACAAACACAAAAGTAAAAAACAGAAAAGGAAACATTTGTAAGCCATACAGATGTGGTGATGGATTTAATTACTGATATTCTGATGCAATTATTTATTTTCACCATAGGGAAAAACACAGCGTACCTTGGTGATTTTGCAAGTAGAGATCAAAAGCTCCTTGCAGTTAAGCTTACTAGGGCTGCTAGTCACTGTCCCCCTCGTGGCCATTAATTTACCTGAATTGTAGACACGTCCTACAGCTACTACCTCCCCATGAGGTTTAATTTGCACCTGATCATTAATTCGCGCTGCCGGAGTACAGCAGAAGTGCGCGATGCTGATGACGGCAATGTTATAATTTAGACTACAGTATAGCAAATCCCCTCGGATAATTCTATTATCTGGAAGGCAGACTACAATCTGCAATTAATGATATGGTGAGCCTAAACAGCATTGTAATGAATAAAGTAAAAGGTGTAATTGCACAATTATTAGCAGAGTAACAACCTTCATTTTATTTTGATCAGCAACCTTGTTTTCATCAGTTCTAACCAAACTTGCCGAGGTCAGAACTCTTGTGGTAGACTCATTGCATGCTATGACTACACCCGTGCAAGCAAAACAACTTTTTTTTCCTACAAGAGTAATAATTCACATAATTTAGTGATGAAATTGCAAAAATAATACCGAAAGTAAATGAGATTATAGTGAATGCAATTACCAACGAATGAAGCCAGTGCAACAACACTTTCAGACATATTTGAAGCAACTTCTTTTTTGAGCATGCTCAAGATATTTTCACTAAATTCCTCTTCAAAACTATTAACCAAACGCCTGCCGACTGGCCATAGCAATAAAGGTTCAGTATTTGAGGGGTGCTAGAAAGAGTAGAACAGAGTAAAAATAAAGAAGGCAAAGAAATAAACTCACAATCCTCCCAAAGTGGAAAAGGATAACCATTGGACCTCAGCTTTTCTTTTTCAGCAAGACCTGATCATTGCAACATAGTAAAATGATTGATGACGCCATGTGTTAAAAATAGCCAGGAAAACTGAAAGCAACATCTCACCAAAAGGAGAAGAATACGGCCATCGAGCACGAAAACACTTGCAACTTGATATTTCAGCCTTGAGTCCTGGTGCCACAGGTCGAAGCAATCAAGAACTGTGACCAATGATCAAGAACTAACATTAAAGGTGACCTAACCTGGTTGACATTCTGGATCACAGAGAGTACATATGGAAGGTTTCTGATCCTTATTTTTTTCTCCCCCCTTTGAGCTGCCTAAAGTGGATAAGATTGGAGAAGGAAAATGAGCAGATTTTAAAACATGGAAAAGAAAGTATGAAGGAAAGGAGTGTATTCTCATATAGGATACCCCTGTACATAGTATGTTCTAATTAAGTAACACGCCCTATATGTTTGTATGAAAATTAGGTGCAAGCATAAAGTGTAAAAAGTTAATGTGTACGGAGATTCTACAAATGATCATTGCAAATTACTATTGGTGGTGATGAATTGCTTGATAGCACACACTCCGGCAATCTTAAGGAGTGTGTTTTTCTCACCTTGTGAATCAGACTTATGAGGTATGGGAAATCTTTTGATTGTACTACCAGGTCCTTTCTTAGCCCTGCAGCAGAATAGGATAAACTCATCAGAGTAATAAAGATATCCACAAAAGTGAACATACAGACATCCTTAAACTAATTCTCATTCCCTCAGTACTACAGTAACTGAGAATGTTAGAATCCTCACTAAATAGCAACTTCTGATCATGCTTTCCCTGGAAATTGATCGTCTATCACCAATAACCCCAGGATTTCTTGATTTTATATTCTATGCAAAATGCCTGAACATTTTTTGTGAACTTTAAACACAATGTTTTTGTCAAAAAAATATAACGATATGAGAGATTTATATAAGCATGATGTTCGATGCAGCATGACATCATAAAAAGCCACTATTGTAATAAGTCCAATCTTGATTAAGACCATTACTAATTTCTCCTAAGAATGTGTGTTCCATGTGCAGAAAAAATAATAAGATCAAGTAGGATACGGTAAACAAGGGTAGAATAGTGGAAGGAGACACATACATAAGCCATCAGAGAACCTTTAGCCCATAAGGAGTATAGAGGATATACCAGGAAGGGATTCTTTCGCTAAACTCCTTCAGGAGTTGAAGAATTTTATTCCTTGGTAGGAATGGAGTCTCTTTCTCAGCATAAAAGTTCATCCCGATGAAGTCCCCATCAAAATTAATGAGGGGCCCTCCAACTCCAGTCTAGAAAAAAGAATAGAAGTTACAATCAGGCAAGCACAAAAATATAGTGATGCTGAAGAAAGTTTGTATAACTGAAAAGGCTTAAACTTTAGTGCCCCCAGAAAATAGTTCAGTGCATATAATGATAAGTTAAGACATTCCTATCATGATACAATTATTTATTTCCGCTATATACAAAAAGTAAAGAGAGAAATGAACAGCGGACGTACCATAGTAATTTGACATGTGGAGACCGCAAGCTCCTCGCGATAATCTCCACTTGGACTATCAGTCAACATCCCAGCTGTGGCCATTAATTTTCCTGAGTTGAAGCAACGCCCTAGAGCAACTACTCTGCTATGACACTCAAATTGCCGCTGATTATCTAGGCACGCAACTTGAAGAGTATGGAAGCGAGGTATGTTGATAATGGCGAGATTGTGCTGTAAATCCCAGAAGTTCAACCATCCCAGCTCAACTTGGTCACCTGGAAGGCGCACTTGAATCTGTAATGATAAAGCGAGACAACAAGTATGCGTACACCCCGGTTAGCAGAATGATTAATTACGGATGTAAGCAAGCAGTAGAGTACCCAAACAAAAAGATGGGGTGGCACCAACCCTCATATCAGAAAAGATCACACTGTCATCTTGGGTAGATCTAACCAAACTTAGCGAGGTCAGAAAGCTCGTAATCTTAGTTTCTGGATCGTTTTTGATAATCGTGCCCGTACACGCGAAAAACACCGAGTTGCCTGCACAAGATAGTAGTTTTTTCTTTCAAATTTCCAATAATGAAGTACCAACCATTAGCTGGAAATACGAAATGTTGAAGTGTATAATCACCTTCATCGAATGAAGCGAGTGATACGACAGTATTTGCTAAGTTTGACCCGACTCCATCACTCAGTTCCGTCCAGACACCTTGGCCAGAATCACTTGAGCTGCCGAATTCCTCTTCGAAAGGGTTGTCCGGACGCGAAATTCCTAGGTTCAGTAATAAAGCATTATATACACAACACGATTCTGATGTAGCTGTATAAATTGATCGTGCGTGCAGGAAAAAAAGGAGGAAGGAGTAGCGACATTGAGAATCCGCGCTCACCTCCGTCACCTGTGCCAGCCTTTTGTTTCTTGTACGAGCTTCTCGTGTGCACGCCTCCGCGCCTGTTCTTCATCTCTCCAGCCTAGAGCGGAAGGAACAGATCGAGATGGTGAGATGAAGAATTAGCACGGAGCGGATGTAGTCTAGATGGTGAGAGAAAGCGGAGGCCAGTGGGGTTCAGTAAATCACTTCATTGCAAGAAAAGGGTTTCAGAAATCGCTTCATGGCGACCAAAATAAGGGATTCGACTAATCACTGGATGAAAAGAAGCTCATACCTGAAATCAAACAGCCAAAAATCGCTGCCGGGGCGGGGACAGCGGGGAAGCGACGAGGAACGGCGATGGCGCCGGCGACGCGGGTGAGGGTTTGGGTGTGGGGAATTGAGGCGTCAGTCCTAGGCAAAAATCACATAATTAATATAAATCGTGAAGAAATCATAAAATAACCTGCTTTTTCGAAGATATCACAATCTAACCTACTCGCATGACGCTCTACCGGAAAGCTCCACGCTCAATAGCACGACGCTCTCACGAAAAACGTCATGCAACCTATAGTGCTTTGGTAAAAAACGTCATCCTTTCAGCCGACGTGGCAGTCAACCGGGCCCGCGGGCCCACTTTTTTAGCATGGCGTTTTTGCGGGGGCGCCATGCTCATGACTTAGCAAATTTTTTAGAGAGATTTTGTTAGGCTCGTCCATATGTTCTGTAACTCCACGCCATGGTAGCATGACGCTTTTGCCAAAAGCGCCATGGTCATGACTTAGAAAATTTTCTGGAAAGCTTTCGTTCGGCTCGCGCACATACACATAGGCATGGCGCCTCCTGCAAAAACGTCATGCATGTAGGCATGACGCCCCCGACAAAAGCGTCAAATTAAAAAAATGGGCCCGCGGCCGAAGTTGATCGCCACGTCGGACCAAACGATGGAGTTTTTGACCAGCGCGTTAAATGGACCATAGCGCTTTTGAGGGGAGCGTCATGCTATTGACCATGGCGCTTTCTTGTAAAGCGTCATGCGAGTAGGTTAGATTTATTCTGTGATTTTTTCACAATTTTAGGTTAATTCTGTGATTTTTGCCTCAGTCCTAGGGCACGCCGTGGTATGTCACGAAGAAGAGAGAAAGGAACGGGACGGACAGACGACATCACTTGCCTCCCGTCCGTTCGAAGAGAAAAGTATACTCGCTCCGTCCACAAATAATCGTACATCTATAATTGTCTTAACTCAAATCTTTCAAAGTTTGATTAATTATTTTAAAAAACGTAATGCTAAAATAGTATCACTAGATATGTTTTAAAGTGAAGTTTTATAACTATGTCATATATGTTGCTGGTATATATAATAAAGTTGGTCAAATTTTAAAATCTTAGACTTAAAGATAATTTTAAAAGTACATTTATTTGCGGACGGAGGGAGTATGTAATGGCATCTTGAGCGGCACGACCCATATGGTCTCGCAGCGTCTCAACCGATCCGCGCGGCCCATGGCGCATCCGGACCAACATCGTCCGACGCGACGCATCGGCGCACCAAATTTGCGGGACAGTTGTGTTGGCGCGGACAGCGCAAGTGTCATATATCAATAGTTGGGACTCATATGTAAGGGAAACATTAATAGCTAATAATTGTTTCATCATGACATTCATAGCTAATAGTCGGCGGCATCCACCACGCGGTCCTCCTCCGTCGCGGCGTCGGCGACATGCTCCGCCTTCTCTGCCGTCTGGCGCGCCGCCGCGGCGTGGCGCAACTCGCACACGGCGAACGCAGCGGGCTCCTTGGCCACCGCCCTGAGCATCTCCATGGCGCCCTCGTGGCGGATCTCCTGCAATGCCACTGTGGCTGCCTTCTTGGCCACCGCCTCCTTCACCATGTCGTGGTGGATATCGCGCACCGCGATCTCGGCGGCCTCCTACGCCGCCGCCTCCACCACCTCCTCCAGCGCCTACTGGGCCACAGTGCCCTCGTGCTTGAAGTTGTTCGCCTCCTCCTCCGTGAAGCACCGGGCCATCGCGATGTCCTGTAGCTCCACGTCCTCGGAGGAGGGCTGCGGGAATCGGTTGCGGCACATCTCCCTGAGCATCGTCCAGTTGGCGATCTTGCGGCGAGGCATGGCTAGAGATTGGTGGTGCTTCGTGTCGCTTGGTGGTGCTAGGGTTTGGTGTTCGTCCCGTGTCGGTGACCGTCTTTTATAGATAATGGCCAGGGCGGGAAACGGCCTACCAGGTGCGGGAGGTTTTCCGGCCGTGGGCGAGAAACAACCATGACACGCACGCAAAAAACAGTAGGTGGGAAACAATGGCAACGCGGGAAGCCGTCGGCGGTGATTTGCGATGTCACGTCGCCATTAGCGTCCCGTCGCCATTAGCGAGAGGTCGTCAAGCCTTAACAGCAGTCGGGGAGGTCAAAATGGGTCGCGTCATTGGGTGCCTTGCCCGGGCAGGCCGAACCGCGACCCAATTTTTGTCCACAGGACGACCCATCCCGACAGAATCGGACCGAATGTGGCACCGGTTTGCATCGGCCCGCTGGAGATGCCCTAAACCCCACAAGTTTTGGAAAACGGACAGAGATCCCCCAAACTTTAAATCGGCTCACATAATCCTCTCAAGTTTGTGAAACAGGACAAATGACCCACTGGACTACTTTAAGTTGTATTTACGGGTGGTGACATGGGTATACCCTACAGGTACTCGAGTTTGGTTTACGGCCCAGATATGGCAGAAGCCCACGGCGTTGCCAAAGCCCAATGCAGAATTCGGGTGAACTCGGACTCTTCGATTGCTTGCGAGACAAGAAGAAGCTTAAGATAGAAAGTTTAAAGGGCGAACCCTAATCTATAACCGACTCGACCTGCTACCCGAGACCTAGCCTATCTATATAAAGGCTAGGAGGGGGCGGCGAGGAGGACAATCACAACCCTAGTTTCCACAACTCTCGCCAGATTGTATCTGCGCGCCCCTGTAATCTTCAATTCCTTTGTTAATTCCAAGAGCAGACAAGCAGGAGTAGGGACCTCTACGAGGCCTGAACCTGGGGCATGTTCGTCTGCGGTACCAAAGTTCGCAGGCCAGCGTATGGCGGTACCTAAGTTGCCTGAAATTACCGCGTTTCGAAAAGTTGGGCCGCCAACTACTGAGAGGGGCCATTTCGAGGCAAACTCATCTCACCTTTGCCAAATTCAAACATTCTGTTAAACTGTCCCGTGAAGTAGACGGTCGGGGCCCTCATGTCGGTCATTTGTCCGTGACGCGAGCGCCAACGCGGCAACCTCTTAGGCAAATCGAGCAGCTAAGTGGATTGGATGTGTTGACCAATTTCGCAAATCCATTCTCAGCTTTCCCCTAGCACCGGCGGCGTTGGAATCCACCCTCCAGGCAGGACGATCCCTTCGGACATTTGACTTCCGGCGCTAAGTTGCTGCGCCTAGTCGCTGATCCCGAGCTCCAATGGCGCATGTCGTAGCCGCCATTGCGAGGCTCTAGCCCGCCTCCGCCACCGACGAGCCGAGCACCTCAGAGGATGGCAGATCCTACTATCAAGAAAAAAGAAGTTCTATCTACAAGTGGGTGAGCTACCCTTCTCTTTGCTATTCGCACTAATTACAACTGCTAGCTGGCTACTGAACCTCAAATTGTTTATTAGCCCAACGCTGGTAAACATATTTTGTCCACAGTTTTTTGTCAAGTGGGATCTGCGCGGACCGCCCTTACCTGGTTACAGTAGTCCTCTACAGGTACGACTCTAAGGGAAAGAGGTATGGACACCATTGTTTCACGATGGAAGAAGCGCCTGCGCAGATCTACACTATATCTGGTATGGTTGCTGCTCTGCGTAATCATGTTGAATTATGACCGAAGCAGACTGCAAAGTTCAGCTTCATGGATGAATGTGGCATCATGGTTCCTATAACGTGTGACAGTCAGCTAATTGGGTTGATGAAAATGCATGCTTCGACTGCCATGTTTGAGCTGAAATGTGATGTACTGGATGTGGAAGCTGCTGCAACTGGGAGTCGCCCTTCTATTATTGGACAGGGTGGTTGCTCAAACCATGGTAAGCAAAGGTCTCTTGGGGTTCGCATGTTTGTGCTGAATTGTAATTTTTGTTTTATTTACTCTGTAAATATTGGAAAGTTATGCAACAGTCTTGTTTCTTTGACAGGAAGCGCCGCAAAGTTAGAAACATGACTACCGGGTCAGTCATTTTGCTGTCCGAAAAAATTAAAAACGAGTGGAAAGATGTCATTTTGCTGTCTGAAGAAATTAAAAACGAGTGGAAAGATGATGCTGGACACGATTCTGGTGCCCATTGTCCCGGCGATGCAGAGTACGTGAAGCTAAGAAAATTGGCACCGAGAAAGAGGAAGAAGGCCGGAAATGAAGAAGCCAGTGGACGTAAAGGCTTGGCACCCAGGTTGCGGAAGAAGGCTGCTGGCAATGAAGATGCATAGTAATGTGTTGAATTTGAACCTATATATGTAATTCTGTTAAATTCTGATCGCTCTGTGTGTGGCACGTTGCTGGGCGAAAGAATCTACCCACATTCTCTGAGTAAAATGTACCGCGACTTAGGGTTTGGAAACGTCCGAGTCAGTAGTTGAATCCGAAATTGTGATTGTGCCACTGCTATCTGAAAATAAGGATCCACCGGTTCCACTATTACTGAGGGGCAGGAGGTCTCCAAATACGACGGAATGTAAGTGGCACAGAAATAAACTATTTAAGCTGCCACACTCCACGAAGCAGCAACTTATTTCAGATGTTGCACAACGACGTGGCAACATAAACAGCAATGTTCTCACCGATAATGCCCAGATAAGGAGGAAATCAGTACCACTTTCTAGCCTAATCTCGAGCCCGTCTATCTCACCGCCTCTCTGCTCCTGCATCCCCTGCATCTGGCGAAGCTCCCGGATATCCAGTAACCGGGTGTACGTGCTTTCACTTTATAAATTATGGTTGTGCCATTTGCATGCGGCACAATCCACGTAGATTACGTTTAAACAAACCAGAATACATTAGTAGAAAAGATGTCTTTGGTCCACGGTCACGTTCCCAATCCGGGACAGAGATCTAAATCGAGGCAGAAATTGATCTAAATCAAAAATTCTTCCACAAATTAATCAAGACAGAGATCTAAATCGAGGCATTTTGTTACTTCAACCACGAATTCTTCTAAACAAAGGTGTGATTTCACATCCTACATTAATTCAACCACTAGTCAACAATTTCTCTTCCGCTGCCACTGTCCTCCGAGCTGCCGGCTTCCTCGTCGCTGTCGGACGGAACCTCCACGATGTCCGCATTGTTCGCGAGACGGAGCACCTCTTCGCGTCGAGCGGCGGCGATGATGGTGTACTTGGTCCGTCCAGGGACGTACCAGAACCTCTCCCGCCCTTCTCGGTTGCGGAGATCCCGGTGCACCACGTGCCCATCAACGATGTGGTTGCCAATCTTGGCCTTCCGCTCCTTCTTGAACAGCGCCGGCCAGTACGGGCTGGCCGCCACGTACCGAGGCAGCGCCCTCTTCCACGCGGGCATCTGGCGGCGGCGTGCCACGATTTCGCTCTCCATCTCGGCTCAGCCAGGGAGCAGAGCCACCGGCACCCCCGTAGAGCTGATGCGCCATCCGTGGGGCACCGTCGCGGCTGGCGGCGTGAGGATGTCGAAGTTCACGAACATCACCGCCTCGTAGAAGTTCAGATCGGACATCTCCATGGCGGCGCGGTGGAGATTGGAGAGGGAGCGAGGGGATGGACGACAAAGCGATGGCGCGGTGGAGATTGGAGAGGACGAGGGGATGGACGACGAAGCAACGAGCTGTGGCGCCTCCTATTTGTACACGAGGACGACGAAGCGACGGGCGGAATATCCAAGAGGCATTAGTCAGACAAAAGAAGTAATGCGGGGTCAGACAAAAGAAGTAATGTGGGGTCAAAGCAATTTGTTTCCTTCCTGGAATCCGGGACCAATAGTTCAGACCGCTAGGTCAACAAGTATAACTATTACAACTTAAAAAGGCATGGAGCTTAAGCTAAATAGAACTAGTTATCACACATCTCCTTGATCTTCCTAATCTTAGCCCGATGCGCATCTTCCTGCGAGAGCAAGGATCGAATCGTCTGCTCCTTCCTTTTAGCATCTTCCTTGCACAGCTTCAATTGTTTCTCTGCATTTTTCCTCATGCACTTGTCAATACTCGTAGTTGTGAACTGCAGGACCTTTGTCTGGTGGAGATCATTCCTTGCTTGAGTCAGTTCTTGCTCTGCTTTAGCCTTCAGGGCCAACGCCGCGTCCCTCTCCTTCTCGACTTTGCTAACCTTGTCTTGCACCCACCCGATATCTCGCTTATGCTTGGTCGTGTCAACTGATTCCCATAGCTTCATGTCAACACTGTCAAGAAGTGAGCTGAATACGGATTCTTTCAACTCGACAGTCATTTCCCATAGTTTATCCAGCGTTTTCTGCATCGATTTGGGCCACTCTGGATCTACCCATTTGACAACACCATAACTTCCGCCTTGCATCATTGCACGATGTCCTTGACACCATAGAAACCTCCTGCCTGTGTTTCGTCCTTCGAACGCTACAAATTTAGCAGGCACATATCCATGTTTACATACTAGAGGACTGTCTTCATCCGCTAAACCGTGATAGTCGGAGTCATACATCGTCTGGTTGGCCAACACATCATACGCGCACGAGTAAACAGATTAGATCTAGCTCAAAAAATAGATAACTGGACACATATGATAGAAATAGAGATGAGACGACTCACATCGAAATCACCGTCCTTGTCGTCATGACACATTTCCTCGCTGTCTCCCCTTGAACCCATGGCTAGAGGGGAGGGGGTGGCTGCCGAAGAGGGGATTGGGATGGAGGCGCCATTGACTTGCGGCTACGGCAGGATGGGAGTGAAGTGGGGAAAGTGGCTTCGAGGGTAAGTAAGAGAAGTACGGGGAGGAAGAGAAGTAATGGGGACGTGACACTGGGATGTGGCCCACTGAACTCGTGAGACGTGACACTCGCAACAGGGGAGCGCCCGGTGTTGCCAGTTTGTCCAGAGCAAGCGTGGCCAATCATGCTGCAGAACAACCTACTCGTGAATCGCTCTCACGAAGACCATCCCAATCGTCCAAGCGCCCCGATCGAATGGTATGTAACCATCGTCAAGCAGAACAACTGTGTTAGGGCGTGCCTTCTAGAAGACTCGGTCTAACGGCTACCCATGCAATGACACTGGTGTATCCATGTGTGGTTTGTGAAAAGAACAGACATGCAATCACACTAGGTGGATCCATATGTGGTTATGGAAGTAACAGACATGCAATGACTCTAGCTGTGATTCATGAAATGAACAGACATGCAATGACACTGGTGGATCCATGTGTGGTTCATGAGAAGAACACACATCCAATGACACTGGTGCCTCTAGCTGTGGTTCATGAAAAGAACAGACATGCAATGACACTGGTGGATCCATATGTGGTTCGTCTAGAGGAACACACATGCAATGACATTAGGTGTGGTTCATGAAAAGAACAGACATGCAATGACACTAGTGGATCCATGTGTGGTTTATGGAAGTAACAGACATGCAATGACTCTAGTTGTTATTCATGAAAAGAACAGACATGCAATGACACTGGTGGATCCATGTGCGGTTCATGAGAAGAACACACATCCAATGACACTGGTGGATCCTTATGTGGTTCATGAAAAGAACAGACATGCAGTGACACCGGTGAATCCTTATGTGGTTTGTCTAGAGGAACACACATGCAATGACACTGGGTGTGGTTCATGAAAAGAACAGACATGCAATACCACTGGTGGATCCTTATGTGGTTTGTGAGAAGAACAGAAAGGCAATGACACTGGTGGACCCTTATGTGGTTCATGAAAAGAACTAACATGCAACGACACCGGGTGTGGTTCATGAAAAGAACAGACATGCAATGGCTTATGTGATTTGTTTAGAAGAACACACATGCAATGGCACTAGGTGTGGTTCATGAAAAGAACAGACATGCAATGACACTGGTGGATCCTTATGTGGTTTGTTTAGAGGAACAGACATGCAATGACACCGGTGGATCCTTATGTGGTTTGTGAGAAGATCAGACATCCAATGACACTGGTGGATACTTATGTGGTTCATGAAAAGAACTGACATGCAATGACACTAGGTGTGGTTCATGAAAAGAACTGACATGCAATGACACTAGGTGTGGTTCATGAAAAGAATAGACATGCAATGACACCGATGGATCCATGTGTGGTTGATGGAAGTAACAGACATGCAATGACTCTAGTATGGTTCATGAAAAGAACAAACATGGAATGACACCGGGTGTGGTTCATGAAAAGAACAGACACGCAATGACACTGGTGGATCCTTATGTGGTTTGTTTAGACGAACACACATGCAATGACACCGGGTGTGGTTCATGAAAAGAACAGACATGCAATGACACTGGTGGATCCTTATGTGGTTTGTTTAGAGGAACATACATGCAATGACACCGGTGGATCCATGTGTGGTTCATGAGAAGAACACACATCCAATGACACTGGTGGATCCTTATGTGGTTCATGAAAAGAACAGACATGCAGTTACACCGGTGGATCCTTATGTGGTATGTCTAGAGGAACACACATGCAATGACACCGGGTGTGGTTCATGAAAAGAACAGACATGCAATGACTTATGTGGTTTGTTTATAAGAACACACATGCAATGACACTGGGTGTGGTTCATGAAAAGAACAGACATGCAATGACACTGGTGGATCCTTATGTGGTTTTTTTAGAGGAACAGACATGCAATGACACTGGTGGATCCATGTGTGGTTCATGAGAAGAACACACATCCAATGACACTGGTGGATCCTTATGTGGTTCATGAAAAGAACAGACAAGCAGTGACACTGGTGGATCCTTATGTGGTTTGTCTAGAGAAACACACATGCAATGACACTTGTGTGGTTCATGACAAGAACAGACATGCAATCACACTAGGTGGATCCATATGTGGTTTGTGAGAAGAACAGACATGCAATGACACTGGTGGATCCTTATGTGGTTCATGAAAAGAACTGACATGCAATAACACTGGGTGTGGTTCATGAAAAGAACAAACATGTAATGACACTGGTGGATCCATGTATGGTTCATGAAAAGAACAGACATGCAGTGACACCGGTGGATCCTTATGTGGTTTTTCTAGAGGAACACACATGCAATGACACTGGGTGTGGTTCATAAAAAGTACAGACATGCAATCACACTAGGTGAATCCATATGTGGTTTGTGAGAAGAATAAACATGCAATTACACTGGTCGATCCTTATGTGGTTCATGAAAAGAACTGACACGCAATGACACTGGGTGTGGTTCATGAAAAGAACAGACATGCAATGACAGCGGTAGATCCATGTGTGGTTTATGGAAGTAACCGACATGCAATGACTCTAGCTGTGGTTCATGAAAAGAACAGACATGCAATGACACCGGTGGATCCATGTGTGGTTCATGAGAAGAACACACATCCAGTGACACTGGTGGATCATTATGTGGTTCATGAAAATAACAGACATGTAGTGACACCGGTGGATTCTTATGTGGTTTGTCTAGAGGAACACACATGCAATGACACGGGGTGTGGTTCATGAAAAGAACAGACATGCAATGGCTTATGTGGTTTGTTTAGAAGAACACACATGCAATGGCACTAGGTGTGGTTCATGAAAAGAACAGACATGCAATGACACTGGGGGATCCTTAAGTGGTTTGTTTAGAGGAACAGACATGCAATGACACCGGTGGATCCTTATGTGGTTTGTGAGAAGATCAGACATCCAATGACACTGGTGGATACTTATGTGGTTCATGAAAAGAACTGACATGCAATGACACTGGGTGTGGTTCATGAAAAGAACTGACATGCAATGACACTGGGTGTGGTTCATGAAAAGAATAGACATGCAGTGACACCGATGGATCCATGTGTGGTTGATGGAAGTAACAGACATGCAATGACTCTAGTATGGTTCATGAAAAGAACAAACATGCAATGACACCGGGTGTGGTTCATGAAAAGAACAGACACGCAATGACAGTGGTGGATCCTTATGTGGTTTGTTTAGAAGAACACACATGCAATGACACTGGGTGTGGTTCATGAAAAGAACAGACATGCAATGACACTGGTGGATCCTTATGTGGTTTGTTTAGAGGAACATACATGCAATGACACCGGTGGATCCATGTGTGGTTCATGAGAAGAACACACATCCAATGACACTGGTGGATCCTTATGTGGTTCATGAAAAGAACAGACATGCAGTTACACCGGTGGATCCTTATGTGGTCTGTCTAGAGGAACACACATGCAATGACACCGGGTGTGGTTCATGAAAAGAACACACATGCAATGACTTATGTGGTTTGTTTAGAAGAACACACATGCAATGACACTGGGTGTGGTTCATGAAAATAACAGACATGCAATGACACTAGTGGATCCATATGTGGTTTGTTTAGAGGAACAGACATGCAATGACACTGGTGGATCCATGTGTGGTTCATGAGAAGAACACACATTCAATGACACTGGTGGATCCTTATGTGGTTCATGAAAAGAACAGACATGCAGTGACACTGGTGGATCCTTATGTGGTTTGTCTAGAGAAACACACATGCAATGACACTTGTGTGGTTCATGAAAAGAACAGACATGCAATCACACTAGGTGGATCCATATGTGGTTTGTGAGAAGAACAGACATGCAATGACACTGGTGGATCCTTATGTGGTTCATGAAAAGAACTGACATGCAATAACACTGGGTGTGGTTCATGAAAAGAACAAACATGCAATGACACTGGTGGATCCATGTGTGGTTCATGAAAAGAATAGACATGCAGTGACACCGGTGGATCCTTATGTGGTTTTTCTAGAGGAACACACATGCAATGACACTGGGTGTGATTCATAAAAAGTACAGACATGCAATCACACTAGGTGAATCCATATGTGGTTTGTGAGAAGAATAGACATGCAATTACACTGGTCGATCCTTATGTGGTTCATGAAAAGAACTGACACGCAATGGCACTGGGTGTGGTTCATGAAAAGAACAGATATGCAATGACACCGGTGGATCCATGTGTGGTTCATGAAAAGAACAGACATGCAGTGACACAAGTGGATCCTTATGTGGTTTGTTTAGAGGAATACACATGCAATGACACTAGGTGTGGTTCATGAAAAGAACAGACATGCAATGACACTGTTGGATCCTTTTGTAGTTTGTGAGAAGAATAGACATGCAATGACACTGGTGGATCCTTATGTGGTTCATGAAAAGAACTGACATACAATGACACTGGGTGTGGTTCATGAAAAGAACCGACATGCCATGATACTAGGTGTGGTTCATGCAAAGAACAGACATGCAATGACACCGGTGGATCCATGTGTGGTTTATGAAAGTAACAGACATGCAATGACTGTTGGGTCTGCAGCATAGAAAACAAAAAATTTCCTACGGTGTGAACTACACGCCAAGATCTATCTACTAGGTACAAATCAACGGGTGGACATACATCCAACAAGAACTTACCCTCGTAGACAATGAGCTTTGTTAACGAGTAGGAACTCGTGGTTGATGTAGTCGTACACTTGCCGATCTCAAGATCGTGAGGAAGTCCGAGCACCGCAACTCAGCAGCGCATCCACACTCGCACACACGTTCAAGCCACCGGACAACCTCCACCTCCTCGCTCCAGCGATCCAGCGGAAGCAGTAACTCCTTCCAGACGAAATTCCACCGGGAACATGTATCTCGCTAATCCGAGACCATGGGGGAATAATTCTAGAGGGGGAGAGAGATCCTTCACAATGAGGTGTGTGGATGAAGGAGGGAATGGGTGGCCTTTTATAGGAGGAGGGGGGTGCCCCCTCTCTCCATGGCCGGCGCATGGGGGGGGGTGACCCCTCACCTCCCCCATTCATGTGGTGGTAACCCCTCCACATTAAAATGCCTCTTCACATTCCCTTTTAAAGTCTCCACTTTAAATGCATTAAATTTCTCCAAATTTAATGCTCTCTCATTTAATAAAACTCTTTTTATTAAATTTATTCAGAATTTTGTTAATTACTTTAATTAACAAACATTCACATATAGCCCCTTGCAATATTTCAATATAACATGCAGAACCACCTTCTGCAATTTCACCCGAAACAATTTCCGGTTTCTATTGAAACAATTCCTGCGCTTTGCAATTCTTTTGTCTGAAACATATGTGCTCCAAAATGGTGTCCGGTAACTCTTAAGTGTGCCACCCTATGGTTCGCGAATAATGCAGACATGATCGAGACCCTTCTCCGATCAATAATCAGCAGCGGGACCTGGAGATCCGTACTGACTCCTACACATTCAACGATGACTTCTGTGATCGTGAGAACCTTTAACGCTTGTAACTAAATCCCTTTGTCTCACGATATATTACATGTCCGAGATTCGATCATCGGTATCTCCATACCTAGTTTGATCTCGTTACCGACATGCACTCTTTTCTCGTTCACGTGATATAACATTCTAGTGATCACATCACTTGCTTGCAAGCTATCCTAATGTGATATCACCGAGAGGGCCCAGAGTATATCTATCCGCCATCTGGATTAACAAATTCCACTCTTGATCCATGAGCCTCAACATAACACCTTCGTAGTACTGAACCCATCTTTATAGTCACCCTGTTATGGTGTGACGTTTGATGTTATCAAGGTACTCTTTTGGTGTCAGCAATTAATATGATCTCATGGTCTAAGGATAAAGATTACTTCGTATGATGTTATAGCAATATAAACATAATGACTTGATCGTAATGCTATACTTCGGATGAATGTTCATCACATCATTCCACCAATGGTGTGACCTTGTTATTAACAACATCCAATGTCCATGATCAGGAAACCTTGATCATCTTGTTAATCAACAAGCTAGTCTATAAGAGAGGCATGACTAGGAACCCTTTTTGTTTATTAAACACACATGTATTGATGTTTCCAAATCAATACAATTCTATCATGTAAAATAAACATCTACCATGTATAAGGAATATATAATAACAACTTTATTATTGCCTCTCAGGGCATATTTCCTTCAGTCTCCCACTTGCACTAGAGACAATAATCTAGTTCACATAGTGATAAATCTAACACCCATGGAGTTCTGGTGTTGATCATGTTTTGCCCTACGGAGAACTTTAGTCAATGGATCTGCTACATTTAGGTCCGTGTGTACTTTACAAATCTTTATATCTCCATCCTTGACATGCTCGCGGATGGAGTGAAACCGGCGCTTAATATGTTTGGAATTCTTGTGAGACCTCGGTTCCTTTGCGTTGGCTATGGCTCCATTGTTGTCACAATAGATCACCATCGGGTCCAACGCACTGGGAACCACACCCAGTTCCGTAATGAACTCTTTCATCCAAACTGCTTCCTGTGCCGCTTCTGAAGCAGCAACATATTCCGCCTCCATCGTTGATCCAACCACCACAGTTTGTTTGGAACTCCTCCAACTAACTGCTGCTCCGTTCAAGAGAAATACGTATCCGGATTGAGACTTAGATTCATCTGGATCGGTGTCAAAGCTAGCATCGACATAACACTTAGCGACTAGCTCTTCTTCACCTCCGTATATAAGAAACATATCCTTAGTTCTTCTCAAGTACTTGAGGATGTTCTTTACCGCTATCCAGTGTTCCGAACCTAGATCAGATTGGTACCTACTAGTCAAACTAATAGCATGTGCCACATCCGGTCTTGTACATAGCATGGCATACATAATAGAGCCTATGGCCGAGGCATAGGGGATCTTATCCATCATCTCTCTTTCTTCCGCCGTAGCCAGACTTTGAGTCTTACTCAATGTCTTGCCTTGCAACATAGGTAAGAACCCCTTCTTACTTTCATCCATATTAAACTTCTTTAATATCTTATCAAGGTATGTACTCTGCGATAGCCCAATTAGGCGCCTTGATCTATCTCTATAGATTTTAATGCCTAATATATATGACGCTTCACCAAGGTCTTTCATTGAAAATTTGTTGTTTAGATAACTTTTAACACTGTTTAAAAGATCTATATCATTTCCAATCAATAATATGTCATCCACATATAATATCAGAAATTCCACATTGCTCCCACTCACTTTCTTGTAAATACAAGCCTCTCCATAAGTTTGGACAAATCCAAACTCTTTGATCACCTCATCAAAGCGGAGATTCCAACTCCGTGATGCTTGCTTCAGTCCATAGATGGATCGCTGAAGTTTGCATACCTTATTAGCATCCTTAGGATCGACAAAACCCTTAGGTTGTATCATATACAACTCTTCTTCCATCTTACCATTGAGGAACACAGTTTTGACATCCATCTGCCATATTTCATAATCGAAATATGCAGCAATTGCTAACATAATCCTAACCGACTTAAGCATCACTACGGGAGAGAATGTCTCATCGTAGTCAACTCCTTGAATTTGTCGAAACCCCTTTGCGACAAGTCAAGCCTTATAGATGGTCACAATACCATCAACATCGGTTTTTCTTTTGAAAATCCATTTATTCTCAACGGCCTTTTGGTCGTGAGGTAAGTCCACCAAGTTCCAAACTTGGTTCTCGTACATGGATTCCATCTCGGATTTCATGGCTTCTAGCCATTTGTTGGAATCCGGGCTCATCATCGCTTATTCATACATCGCAGGGTCATCCATTTCATCAACCATGAAATTCACAACAGGATTGCCGTACAGTTCAGGAGCTGCACGTGTCCTTCTTGACCTGCGAGGTACGGTAGTGTCCTCTTTCGGAGTTTCATGATCATTATCATTAGCTCTCTCTACATCAGGTGAAGTCAACTCCGAAACAACTTCTGGTGCTGCGCCACTCGCCATTCCATGAAGAGAAGGTTCAATAACCTCTTCGAGTTCTACCTTCCGACTACTCACACCTTTCGCGAGAAACTCCTTCTCAAGAAAGGATCCATTCTTGGCAACAAAAACCTTGCCCTCGGATCTGTGATAGAAGGTATACCCAATTGTTTCCTTAGGGTATCCTATGAAGACACATTTTTCCGCTTTGGGTTCGAGTTTATCCGGTTGAAGTTTCTTCACATAAACATCGCATCCCCAAACCTTAAGAAATGACAGCTTAGGTTTGTTTCCAAACCATAATTCATACGATGTCATTTCAACGGATTTAGATGGTGCCCGATTTAAATTGAATGCAGCTGTTTCCAGTGCATAACACCAAAATGACAGAGGTAAGTCAGTCAGAGATATCATATATCGAACCATATCCAATAAGGTACGATTACGATGTTCCGACACACCATTACGTTGTGGTGTTCCGGCAGGCGTGAGTTGTGAAACTATTCCACACTCTTTCATGTGTGTGCTAAACTCGTAACTTAGATACTCTCCTCCACGGTCAGACCGTAGAAATTTGATCTTTCTATTACGATGATTTTCCACTTCATTCTGAAATTCCTTGAACTTTTCAAAAGTTTCAGACTTGTGTTTCATCAAATAGATATACCCGTATCTACTCAAATCATCCGTGAAAGTAACAAAATAATGATATCCACCTTGCGCCGACACACTCATTGGTCCACACACATCAGTATGTATGATTTCCAATAGATCTGTCGCCCGTTCCATTGAACCGGAAAATGACGTTTTAGTCATCTTGCCCATAAGGCATGGCTCACATGTATCAAATGATTCAAAATCAAGTGATTCCAAAAGTCCATCAGAATGGAGTTTCTTCATGCGTTTAACGCCAATATGACCTAGACGGCAGTGCCACATATATGTAGACATATCATCATCAAGTTTAATCTTTTTAGCATTAAGATTATGAATGTGCGTAATATTACTATCAAGATCCAACAGAAATAAACCATTCAACATAGGTGCATGACCATAAAATATATCATTCTTATAAATCGAACAACCATTGTTTTCAGATTTAAAGGAATGACCACTTTGCATCAAACACGATCCAGATACAATGTTCATGCTCAGTGCAGGCACCAAATAACAATTATTTAGGTTTATAACTAATCCCGATGGCAAATGGAGAGGTAGCGTCCCGACGGCGATCACATCAACTCTTGATCCATTGCCGACCCGCATCCTAACCTCATCCCTTGCTAGTTGTTGCTTGTTCCGTAGCCCCTGAACGGAGTTACATATATTAGCAACCGATCCGGTATCAAATACCCAAGTGCTACTGCGAGTACTAGTCAAGTACACATCAATAACATGTATATCACATATACCTTTGTTTGCCTTGCTGGACTTCTTGTCCGCCAAATACTTGGGGCAGTTGCGCTTCCAATGGCCATTCCCCTTGCAATAGTAGCACTCGGTGTCAGACTTAGGGCCAGCCCGGGGTTTCTTTTCGGGCGTGGCAACAGACTTGCCACGCTTCTTTCCCTTGTGCTTGCTTTTCTTGTCCTTCTTGAAACCGGTGGTCCTATTGATCATCAACACTTGATGTTCTTTCCTAATCTCCACTTCCGCAGTCTTAAGCATTGACAAAAGCTCGGGAAGGGAATTCTTCATGCCTTGCATATTATAGTTCATCACGAAGCTCTTGTAGCTAGGTGGCAGAGATTGGAGAACATGATGTATTCCTAAGTCAATGGGAATCGTTATTCCCAAGGACACAAGCTTATCGGCGTACCCAGACATTTTGAGTACGTGCTCACTAACGGAGCTGTTTTCCTCCATCATGCAGCTAAAGAACCTTTATGTAGCATTATAACTCTCTACGGCAGCATGGGTATCGAAAATCATTTTCAATTCTCCCATGGTATCAAAGGCATTGCCATTTTCGAAACGCTTTCGAAGTTCTGGCTCTAGCCCATACAGTATGCCGCAATGAACTAAGTTGTGGTCCTCCTGACGAGTCACATAGACATTCTTTTCCTCGTCAGGGGCATCAGGAGCTGGTGGGGGGCCTAGCAACGCATCTAGCACATATTGCTTTTGTGCAACAGTGAGGAGAATCCTCAAATTCGTAGCCCAGTTGGTGAAGTTGCTACCATTCGCAACAAGTTTCTCTTTCTCCATGAACACATTGAAATTAAAAGCAGGTGGTGCCATCTACAACAGAATTTTTAAAGTTTATTTATACTAAGTTTATGATATATTGAGTTCAACTAATCCAAATTACTAATGAACTCCCACTCAAAAACGACATCCCTTGTGTCCTTTTGGTGATTACATGAACCAAATCCACTACACCAAGTCCGATCATCACGTGAGTTGATATAGCTTCAAAGGCAAGCATCTATATGGGCATCATATCAACCATATGACTCATGCTTAACCTTTCGGTCCGTGTTCCGAGGCCATGTCTGTACATGCTAGCCTCACCAAGTAAGAACCTTAGTGTTCGCGTGTGCAAAACTGTCTTACACCCGTTCCTATGAAAGCGTAGATTCGAGTACACCCGATCATCACGTGATGTCTCGAAACACGATCCATAGAATGGTGCATACTCAAGGAAGAACACATTTTTATCTTGATATCTAAATGAGGGATCATCTTATAATGCTACCAAACGCGCCAAACTAGCAGTATAAGATGCTAACATCTAATGTGTAAAGTGAGATGATATGGTCCATGCATTTGATCTCTATCACTTACATCGTGGTATGATCTCTATCATTCCTTTGTGTGTAAGGCCAAGGTCTATGGAACTTACACGTTGACTGTGTTGTAAGAGTATCTACCATACATCTACTTATAACAATACCATATCAATACACTAGCCCAGCAACGATCTAAACTAGACGCCTCTAATTTATCAATTGCAAGTTTTACGTGGCTTAGGGCTTTCGGAGATAGAACCGTTCTCACCTACGAACATGAACCACAACGAGGATAACTAAGTTATTAGCAACTCGTTGTAAATCAGATATTGACTATAGTAGGAGAGACAGACACCCGCCAGCCACTTATGCAAAACAAGTTGCATGTTAGTCGTGGAACCGGTCTCATGTACGATGACATGTAAGGTTGGTCGGGGCCGCTTCATCCCACTATGCCACCAATATCAAAAATACATAGAAGATGCAATAACATGATCATCATCGCCCACATATCAACAAATGTGTACTACCCGTGCTAAGCACCTACGCATAGATCTGGCTCTGATACCACTGTTGGGTCCACAGCATAGAAAACAAAAATTTTCCTACGGTGTGAACTACACGCCAAGATCTATCTACTAGGTACAAAGCAACGGGTGGACATACATCCAACGAGAACTTACCCTCGTAGACAACGAGCTTTGTTAACGAGTAGGAACTCGTGGTTGATGTAGTCATACACTTGCCGATCTCATGATCGTGAGGAAGTCCGAGCGCCGCAACTCAGCAGCGCATCCGCACTCGCACACACGTTCAAGCCACCGGACAACCTCCACCTCCTCGCTCCAGCGATCCAGCGGAAGCAGTAACTCCTTCCAGACGAAATTCCACCGGGAACATGTATCTCGCTAATCCGAGACCATGGGAGAATAATTCTAGAGGGGGAGAGAGATCCTTCACAATGAGGTGTGTGGATGAAGGAGGGAATGGGTGGCCTTTTATAGGAGGAGGGGGGTGCCCCCTCTCTCCATGGCCGGCGCATGGGGGGGTGACCCCTCACCTCCCCCATTCATGTGGTGGTAACCCCTCCACATTGAAATGCCTCTTCACATTCCCTTTTAAAGTCTCCACTTTAAATGCATTAAATTTCTCCAAATTTAATGCTCTCTCATTTAATAAAACTCTTTTTATTAAATTTATTCAGAATTTTGTTAATTACTTTAATTAACAAACATTCACATATAGCCCCTTGCAATATTTCAATATCACATGCAGAACCACCTTCTGCAATTTCACCCGAAACAATTTCCGGTTTCTATTGAAACAATTCCTGCGCTTTGCAATTCTTTCATCTGAAACATATGTGCTCCAAAATGGTGTCCGGTAACTCTTATGTGTGCCATCCTACGGTTCGCGAATAATGCAGACATGATCGAGACCCTTCTCCGATCAATAATCAGCAGCGTGACCTGGAGATCCGTACTGAATAATCACATCACTTGCTTGCAAGCTATCCTAATGTGATATTACCGAGAGGGTCCAGAGTATATCTATCTGTCATCTGGATTGACAAATTGCACTCTTGATCCATGAGCCTCAACATAACACCTTCGTAGTACTGAACCCATCTTTATAGTCACCATGTTACGGTGTGACGTTTGATGTTATCAAGATACTCTTCCAGTGTCAACAATTAACATGATCTCATGGTCTAAGGATAAAGATTACTTCGTATGATATTATAGAAATATAAACATAATGACTTGATCGTAATGCTATACTTCGGATGAATGTTACATCATTCCACCAATGGTGTGACCTTGTTATTAACAACATCCAATGTCCATGATCAGGAAACCTTGATCATCTTGTTAATCAACAAGCTAGTCTATAAGAGAGGCATGACTAGGAACCCTTTTTGTTTATTAAACACACATGTATTGATGTTTCAGAATCAATACAATTCTAGCATATAAAATAAACATCTATCATGTATAAGGAATATATAATAACAACTTTATTATTGCCTCTCAGGGCATAATTCCTTCAATGACTCTAGTTGTGGTTCATGAAAAGAACATACATGCAATGACACCGGTGGATCCATGTATGGTTCATGAGAAGAACACACATCCAATGACACTGGTGGATCCTTATGTGGTTTGTTTAGAAGAACACACATGCAATGACAATGGGTGTGGTTCATGAAAAGAACAGACATGCAATGACACTGGTGGATCCTTATGTGGTTTGTTTAGAGGAACATACATGCAATGACACTGGTGGATCCATGTGTGGTTCATGAGAAGAACACACATCCAATGACACTGGTGGATCCTTATGTGGTTGATGAAAAGAACAGACATACAGTGACACTGGTGGATCCTTATGTGGTTTGTCTAGAGGAACACACATGCAATGGCACTAGGTGTGGTTCATGAAAAGAACATACATGCAATCACACTAGGTGGATCCATATGTGGTTTGTGAGAAGAACAAACATGCAATGACACTGGTCGATCCTTATGTGGTTCATGGAAAGAACTAACATGCAATGACACTGGGTGTGGTTCATGAAAAGAACAGACATGCAATGACACCGGTTGATCCATGTGTGGTTCAAGAAAAGAACAGACATGCAGTGACACCGGTGGATCCTTATGTGGTTTGTCTACAGGAACATGCATGCAATGACACTGGGTGTGGTTCATGAAAAGAATAGACATGCAATGACACTGGTGGATCCTTATGTGGTTTGTGAGAAGAACATACATGCAATGACACTGGTGGATCCTTATGTGGTTCATGAAAAGAATTGACATGCAATGACACTGGGTGTGGTTCATGAAAAGAACTAACATGCAATGACACTGGGTGTGGTTCATGAAAAGAACAGACATGCAATGACACCGGTGGATCCATGTGTGGTTTATGGAAGTAACAGACATGCAATGACTCTAGTTGTGGTTCATGAAAAGAACATACATGCAGTGACACCGGTGGATCCATGTGTGGTTCATGAGAAGAACACACATCCAATAACACTGGTGGATCCTTATGTGGTTCATGAAAAGAACAGACATGTAGTGACACCGGTGGATCCTTATGTGGTTTGTCTAGAGGAACACACATGCAATGACACCGGGTGTGGTTCATGAAAAGAACAGACATGCAGTGGCTTATGTGGTTTGTTTAGAAGAACACACATGCAATGGCACTGAGTGTGGTTCATGAAAAGAATAGACATGCAATGACACTGGTGGATCCATGTGTGGTTCATGAGAAGAACACACATCCAATGACACTGGTGGATCCTTATGTGGTTTGTTTAGAGGAACAGACATGCAATCACACAGGTGGATCCATGCATTGTTTATGAGAAGAACACACATACAAGACACTTTCCATTTTTATACTACTCAGTTTTGCCCTTGGTTTTATGTGGTACTACTTAGTTTTGCCCCCCCTCTCTCTATCTTTCGTAGAAGCCCAAACCTGTGCTCACCCTGTCTGCTACTCCCTGATTGGTTGTCACAGTTGTCACGCGGATCGTGCACACCAACCATTGGTTTTGTGCGATCCAACGATGATCGTTGCACACGTCGTGCCCTTCAGAGTACAACGTGAGACAGCATGGACGTCTCCCTCCGCGAGACTTCTACAAGAAGGAACACGATGCCGTCTATGGAAAAAGTCATCGAGCGGTCATGTCAAGTTTAATCAAGTCTGAAAAGCCTACTACTGCTACTATAACACATGCACAGGGCAATGGGGTCATCGAGTGCACGGGTGTCGACGGGACGCTGTAATTTATTGCCACTTGATTTTAATAAGACATATCCCATTTTTACGCAACACTCTCAATCTCACTTCCAACTGGGCCCTACCGCTAGTAACTTCCATGAGTCAAGGGCCCCCCTCGAGTAGATCTAACGTTGCTAGAAATTAGTTCCGCGCCATGCATGAAGTGGAATCGAGGTCTGCCATGAGCGTGTTTTCCATGCAGCTCTAAAGTGGAGATCGTGGCTGTTTCAAAAAAAAAGGGAACCGAAAAAAAGGGTGGAGATCGTGGTAGCCCCCGCCCACCACACGTGTCCACTCGAGGACTACAAACAGTCTGGTGTTTATAACCCCCCTCGACCTTCTTCTTCCATGAGCTCGTGTCATTTCCCCCCAGTATGTCTAGTCCCAAGACCCCAATCTACACCTGCCGCGCGCGCCGAAGCTCCCTCACTTGCACTACCTCCTTCCCTTGGTGTGCCATGAAGCGTACGCATGGAGACGAGCTGGAGGTGAAGCCAGTTGAAGGTGCAGCAGCAAATGGCTCGGTCGTCGCCAAGCAGGCAGAGGCGTCTTCTCCGGGCACGAACGTCGCTCGTCACCGCGCCGTCGAGGGTGCGAGCTCATCCGTCTAGCCAGTAGCCGTCGCTGCCGAGCAGCAGGTGGTAGCCATCGCTGCCGAGCAGCAGGTGGTAGCCGTCGCCGCCGAGTAGCAGATGGTAGCCATCGTCGCCGAGCAGCAGGTAGTAGTCGTCGCCACCGAGCAGCAGGTGGCCGACAACATCGTGGTGCCAGCGGCAGATCTGGATGGGTGGCAGGCGGCAGGCGGAGGCAATCCGGTGATCTACATCAATGACCCCATCGTCGTACAAGAAATCTTCGACGCAATCACGGAGAATGATGAGTTCGAGGAGGAGGTCCCTGATGAGGAGTCCGAGGTACTACATTGCTAGCTTCTCTAGTTGCAGCCGTAGTTTTCACTGTTCATACATAGGATTTTTTCAATCGTGTACAGATTCTTTTGCTCTTGAAGTAGGGTAGTATATATATGATTCGATCGGTTGATTGATGCATCTGCCATCTAGTCACAAAACCCCAATCTGTCTAGTCACAAAACCCCAATCTGCTCATCTGCCATCTAGTTGAGTTTGCTAGTTGAGTGTTGATTTCAATACACAGCAGACCTATAACATTACATTTCTATTCCTTACTGAGCCTAATGATTCAATTTTGCCCCAAAATAGTGCAAGGGCATCTGATGGTGTCGTTTTCTTAGGGATGGTTAGTGAACCTGAGGCAGCAATGCACATAAACAATATAGGTTGTGCTGTTGGTATTTTGGTTCTCCGACTCCATCGCTGAAAAAAATGAGGCCCTAATTTTTCTCTCATATGGAACCTAAATATATAATCTTTGTATTGTTTCTGATCTATGAATGCGTTGTATACTGCATTTGTATATCCCTGAATATTGTTTTGTACGATTACATTTCAATTTCTTATTGTGGCCAATGATTCAAATTTGCCCCAAAAGAGAGGCGGACACGTTGGTGTCAGATTTTTTCAGGAATGAGTGAGCAAACCTGGGGCCATGTACAAGATCAATATAAGCTGTACAATTGTTACTTGGTTCGCTTACACCATATTTGTAGAAACTTATGAGGCTACAATCTTTATTCTACATTCATAGAACTATGATATTTGCTATTCCATGCATTCATAGTGTATAAGAATTACATTTTAGTTTGTCACTGAGGCCGATGATTGAAATTTGCCCCAAAAGAGTTCAAGGGAAGACACGTATAATGGTGTCGTGTTTTAGGGATGGGTTGGTGAATCTGAGGCAGCAATGCACACAAACAATATAGGTTGTGCTGTTGGTACTTTGGTTCTCTAACTGCATCTCTGAAAAAATTATGAGGCCCTTGATTTATTCTCATATGGAACTACATATATAATCCTTGAAATGTTTCTGATCTTTTAATGGTTGGTATGATGCATATGTATATGAATGGTTTTGATCATAAGTATTTTTAACATGTACCTGAAGATTAATTATTTGGTTTTTTATTTATAATTACAATATTTAGGCTTGTTTTTGTACCTGACTATGTATATCCCTGAATATTGTTTTGTACGATTACATTTCAATTTCTTTTTGTGGCCAATGATTAAAATTTGTCCCAAAAGAGAGGCATACACATTGGTGTCAGATTTTTTCAGGGATGAGTTAGTGAACCTGGGGCGATGTACAACAACATTACAGGTTGTGCAATTGTTACTTGATTCGCTTACTCCAACCCTGAAGAAACTTATGAGGCCGCAATCTTTATTCTACATTCATAGAACTATGATATTCGAATTATCTATTCCATGCATTCATAGTGTATAAGAATTACATTTTAGTTTGTCACCGAGGCCGATGATTGAAATTTGCCCCAAAAGAGTTCAAGGGGAGACACGTATGATGGTGTCGTGTTTTAGGGATGGGTTGGTGAACCTGAGGCAACAATGCACACAAACAGTATAGGTTGTGCTATTGATACTTTGGTTCTCCAACTCCATCTCTGAAACAAATTATGAGGCCCTTGATTTATTCTCATATGGAACTACATATATGATCCTTGAATTGTTTCTGATCTTTTAATGATTGGTATGATGCATATGTATATGAATGGTTTTAATCATAAGTATTTTTAACATGTACCTGAAGATTAATTGTTTGGTTTTTTATTTATAATTACAATATCAAGGCTTGTTTTTGTACCTGACTATGTATATCCCTGAATATTGTTTTGTACGATTACATTTCAATTTCTTATTGTGGCTAATGATTCAAATTTGCCCCAAAAGAGAGGCAGACACATTGGTGTCAGATTTTTTCAGGGACGAGTTAGTGAACCTGGGGCGATGTACAAGAACAATATAGGTTGTGCAATTGTTACTTGGTTCACTTACGCCGTCCCTGTAGAAACTTATGTGGCTTTAATCTTTATTCTATATTCATAGAACTATGATATTCGAATTACCTATTCCATGCATTCAGTGTATAAGAATTACATTTTAGTTTGTCACCGAGGTCGATGATTGAAATTTGCCCCAAAAGAGTTCAAGGGGAGACACATATGACGGTGTCGTGTTTTAGGGATGGGTTGGTGAACCTGAGGCAGCAATACACACAAACAATATAGGTTGTGCTGTTGGTACTTTGGTTCGCCAACTCCATCTCTGAAACAAATTATGAGGCCCTAGATATATTCTCATATGGAACTACATATATGATCCTTGAATTGTTTCTGATCTTTTAATGATTGGTATGATGTATATGTATATGAATGGTTTTGATCATAAGTATTTTTAACATGCACCTGAAGATTAATTGTTTGGTTTTTTATTTATAATTATAATATTTAGGCTTGTTTTTGTACCTGACTATGTATATTCCTGAATAATGTTTTGTACGATTATATTTCAATTTCTTATTGTGGCCAATGATTCAAATTTGTCCCAAAAGAGAGGTAGACACATTGGTGTCAGATTTTTTCAGGGATGAGTTAGTGAACCTGGGGCGATGTACAACAATATTATAGGTTGTGCAATTGTTACTTGGTTCACCTACTCCATCCCTGAAGAAACTTATGACGCCCCTAGATTTATCCTACATTCACTCTGATGCAATTATTTGTCATTGTGTTGAGATGAAATGATATATGAACCAATCAAACTATTGCTGAGATGCTTTATCTTTGATATCCACGGATATATTGTCTTACATATACATGCTGTCAATTCTTGAGTTGTAATACAATTCAATCATATGTATGAGTTCTAAGTTATTTTCTTAAAAATCAACAGGAGGATGATGATGAAGTGGACGATAGCAAGGTATCTAGGGACAACAAGAGCCGCTACGTGCTGAGGCGGTTACGGTGTGGGCTAATCCGTTTCCACCGCAGGGGGAGACTATTTTGCCCATTATGTGGCAGAGCAATCAACGTGGACCTCAATAGCATGATCCAGCACGCAGAGGGCGTTGGCAGAGAAGCCATATGCCGATTACCTTGGCGCGGCACACAGCCTATGGCAAATTCCTTTGGGAGTATGCCAGGACTGGCCTGTATCCCATCGACTAGGCTGTCACTGCCTCCTACTGATAAACCCCTGCCCTGCTAGGCGTATTCGTGTCCCGGCCTCCTGCTGCAGTCCCTACTTTTATTTTGTTCTAGTTAATTATTACCTGTGTGTGGCATGTAAGACAATATATCCGTGGTGTCTCTAGTGAACCTTCTATATTAATCTACTCCTTTATATGGAGTGCCTTAAAGTTTCTAGTGTTCAATTATATTTACTGATCATGCTCATGCACACTACAAAATATTTCTAGTGCTCGATTATATTATAATTGTCAAGAAATACATCAACAAGTTAAATTGGTCAAAATTTTGTATTGAAGTAACTAAATTTATCAAACACATAATAAACTAGAAACTAAAATCTAGTTCAAACACATAATGTATCACCACCACTTGTTGTCGTCCTTGACTTGCTTCCCCTTCAACTGCTTGATGTCGCCACCGTCCCAAGATCCCTGCTCGTCCTGAAACCGCCTTTTGTCCTCCTCGCGCTTCTTCTCATGGGCTAGCTTGCAACCAGGGCATAGCTCTCTCGCGAAAAACCCCGCCTTAACCATCCCATCTTTCATGCTAATGAGCTTACTATACAACTTGTACGCCATGTAGGCATCTCTGGCTGCATACTCGAGGCGCACCTGGCTCATCGGCTTCCACTCTCAGTAGTCATGATCGAGTCGCTTCAATTTCTTCAATTTTTCATAGGATTTATCGATGATTTCCGCTGCCAGATCACCCATGCCATCCTTCGCTGGGTATGGTTTGATCTTGTACAGATTTTGGATGTCGATGTGGTGCCCATCTGGGATTTTTATCAACGCATGAGAAAGTATAATTGTGTCATTTGTGATATCCACGCTAGTGAAAGTTATCCTTTCCTGCACAAGAACTCGACCAGAGCCGGACAATGCATCTCAGTTGGTTTACTCCTGCACTTAGATGGTTCTAGGGATGTAAGGGAACAAGGGATGCAGAAGTGGTGATCTCAAATTTAAATTTCACATACCTGCAGAAGTGGTAAACGAGGACCTCCTCATGTATGGTGATTTGCACGACAACGATGAAGGGAATATGCCTGAGAGGCAATAATAAAGTGGTTATTATCTTATTCCATGTTTATGATAAATGTTTTATTTTACATGCTAGAATTGTATTGATCGGAAACATCAATACATGTGTGTTCAATAAACAAAAAGGGTTCCTAATTATGCCTCTCTTATAGACTAGCTTGTTGATTAACAAGATGATCAAGGTTTCCTGATCATGGACATTGGATGTTGTTAATAACAAGGTCGCACCATTGGTGGAATGATGTGATGAACATTCATCCGAAGTATAGCATTACGATCAAAGTCATTATGTTTTTATTGCTATAACATCATACGAAGTAATCTTTATCCTTAGACCATGAGATCATGTTAATTGCTAACACCGGAAGAGTATCTTGATAACATCAAACGTCACACCATAACAGGGTGACTATAAACGTGGGTTCAGTGCTATGAAGGTGTTATGTTGAGGCTCATGGATCAACAGTGGGATTTGTCCATCCCGATGACGGATAGATATACTCTGGGCCCTCTCAGTGATATCACATTGAAATAGCTTGCAAGCAAGTGATGTGATCACTAGAATGTTATATCACGGGAACAAGAAAAGAGTGCATGTCGGTAACGAGATCAAACTAGATATGGAGATACCGATGATCGAATCTCGAACATGTAATATATCGCGGGACAAAGGGATTTAGTTACTAGCGTTAAAGGTTCTCACGATCACAGAAGTCATCGTTGAATGTGTAGGAGTCAGTATGGATCTCTAGGTCCCGCTGCTGATTATTGATCGGAGAGGGGTCTCGATCATGTCTGCATTATTCGCGAACCGTAGGGTGACACACTTAAGGGATACCGACACCATTTGGAGCAAATATGTTTCAGATAAAGATTTAAGAAAGCGTTGGAATTATTTCAATAGACACCGAAACTGTTTTGGGTGAAATTGCTGAAATTCGTTCTGCATGTAATATTGAAATGTTACAGGGGGTTTTATGTGAATGTTTGTTAATTAAAGTAATTAACAAAATTCTGAATAAAAATAATAAAAGAGTTTTATTAAATGAGAGAGCATTAAATTTGGAGAAATTTAATGCATTTAAAGTGGAGACTTTAAAAGAGAATGTGAAGGGGAATTTTAATGTGGAGGGATTACCACCACATGAATGGAGGAGGTGAAGGGTCACCCCCTCCATGCGCCGGCCATGAAGGAGATGCACCCCCCTCCTCCTATAAAAGGCCACCCCCTCCTCACTTCTCACACACACCTCCTTGTGAAGGATCTCTCTCCCCCTCTAGTATTATTCCCCCATGGTCTCGGATTAGCGAGATACAAGTTCCCGGTGGCTTTATCTGGAAAGGAGTTGCTGCTTCCGCTGCTTTGCTGGAGTGAGGGACGGAGGTTGTCGGGGTACCGGACGTGTGTGCGATCACGGATGCACCGCTGCTTTGCGGTGCTGGACTTGGTGGTGCTGGAGCTAGATCTGATGGACGTGCTGGAGCCGGACCTGCTGGACTTCATCACGATCTTGAGATAGGCAAGTGTACGACTACATCAAGCACGAGTTCCTACTCGTTAACAAAGCTCGTTGTCTATGAGGGTAAGTTCTTGTTGGATGTATGTCCACCCGTTGCTTTGTACCTAGTAGATAGATCTTGGCGTGTAGTTCACATCGTAGGAAATTTTTTGTTTTCTATGCTACAGACCCAACAGTGGTATCAGAGCCTGATCTATGCGTAGGTGCTTAGCATGGGTAGTACACATATGTTGATATGTGGGCGATGATGATCATGTTATTGCATCTTCTATGTATTTTGGATATTGGTGGCATAGTGGGATGAAGCGGCCCGGACCAACCTTACATGTCATCGTACATGAGACCGGTTCCACGACTGACATGCAACTTGTTTTGCATAAGTAGCTGGCGGGTGTCTGTCTCTCCTACTATAGTCAATATCTGATTTACAACGAGTTGCTAATAACTTAGTTATCCTTGTTGTGGTTCATGTTCGTAGGTAAGAACGGTTCTATCTCTGAAAGCCCTAAGCCACGTAAAACTTGCAATTGATAAATTAGAGGCGTCTAGTTTAGATCGTTGCTGGGCTAGTGTATTGATATGGTATTGTTGTAAGTAGATGTATGACAGATACTCTTACAACACACTTAACATGTAAGTTCCATAGACCTTGGCCTTACACACAAAGGAATGATAGAGATCATACCACGATGCAAGTGATAGAGATCAAATGCATGGACCATATCATCTCACTTTACACATTAGATGTTAGCATCTTATACTGCTAGTTTGGCGCTTTCTGTAGCATTGTAAGATGATCCCTCTTTTAGATATCAAGATAAAAATGTGTTCTTCCTTAAGTATGCACCGTTTTGTGGATCGTATTTTTTGACATCACATGATGATCGGGTGTACTCGACTCTACGCTTTCATACAAACGGGTGTAAGACAGTTTTACACATGCGAGTACTAAGGTTCTTACTTGGCGAGCCTAGCATGTACAGACATGGCCTCGAAACGCGGACCTAAAGGTTAAGCATGAGTCATATAGTTGATATGATGCCCATATAGATACTCGCCTTTGAAGCTACATCAACTCACGTGATGATCGGACTTTGTGTAGTGGATTTGGTTCATGTAATCACCAAAAAGGCACGAGGGATGTCGTTTTTGAGTGGGAGTTCATTTCTAATTTGGATTAGTCGAACCAAATTTGTCATAAATTAAATCAAAGTGAATTTGCATAGTTTGTTGTAGTCATTGGCATTCGTTTTCTACCTTATGCTTAGTTTTTATTTGAGATAATAGAACTATAGAATTCTGGATATTTACTTTACGAACTGGTATCGTATTGTTTTGAATGTCAATTTAAAGTTTATAAGTCCTATTGCAAACTTTCAGCAAACTCTATTTACTCCATGAAGTTTAATAAGTAGTATTAAATCAAGAGTAAGAATTCCAATGTTAGTATCTAAAGTATCATGTTTGCCTCCATGATTATTGATATTCAGAAAGTTGTTTTAATATCAAGATTATATTGGAGCTGGAAATTGTTTCAGAAACCATCATGTGTGAAAGATATTGTGATATCTTAAATAATGTTTTTGGTTGCATTATGATAGAGTATAATTTAACAAAATACATGTTCTCATATTGTATGAGAATTTGTGAAGGATGGAGATGCTAGGCATCCGAATCTACCATAAAGGTTTTGGGAACTGATATTATACTCGTGATTCTTCCTTATAAGCTATAGTAGCTGATGGGTTCGTAGCATGGAAAACAAAAAATTTCTACCGCAAAACAAACAAAACCCAGATCTAATCTAGATAAAAGCCAAGATCTAATCTACTAGACATGAGCAGCGAGATAGATCGGTACTAACCCTCGTAGAACCGAAAGCGTTAACGAGATTAGATCTCGTGGATGATGTAGTCGATCACTTGCCGATCTCAAGATCGTGTGGACGATCCTTCCGGCGCCGCGTTCCGGCAGCGCTTCCGCAGACGGTCACACGTGCGGGGTCGAAGCAAACCTTCCTCTCCCCGTTCCAGTGAGCAGCGGAGGTAGTAGATCTTCTCCACGGAATCCCAGCAGCACGATGGCGTGGTGGTGGTGGTGGAGATGAGAATTCTGCAGGGCTTCGCCTATGCCTGTGCAAAAGAAACGTGGAGGAGAGAGGCGGCTGAGATTGGGAGTTATGAGACCAGGTGCAAGAGGGGGCGCCCCTCCCTTCTATTTAAGGGAGGGAGGCGCGCCTGGGGAGGGGGAGTCCTAGTAGGACTCCCCTCCTTGGGCCGGAGGTGGGAAGGGGGGAGGAATCCTCCTCCCCCATGAATCCATGTCTAGCCCCACTTGGACTCCCTTGATCCTTTCTTTGTTTTTCAAGTAAACTCCAAGAAATCCTCTAGAACCTTCCAGAACATTCCGAAACCTTCTAGAATCTCCATACAAACACTCCGGAACATTTCCTAACTTAGAAAATGATTCCCAATATATGAATCTTATTCTCCGGACCATTCCGGATCTCCTCGTGATGTCCCGGATCCATTCCGAGACTCCGAACAACATTCGGTCTCCAACGCAAATTCCATATCTACTTCAAACAACTTCGAACCTTAAGTGTGTCACCCTACGGTTCGTGAATATGCAGACATGATGAAGACACCTCTCCCATCAATAACCATCAGCGGGATCTGGAGATCCATAACGGCTCCCACATACTCAACGATTACTTCGTGATCGATTGAACCAATTAACATACGAAACCAATTCCCTTTGTCTCGCGACATTCTACTTATCCGAGGTTTGATCATCAGTATCTTCATACCTAGTTCTTCCTCGTTACTGATAAGTACTCTTTACTCGTTCCATGTTATGTCATCCCTTGTGACCCAGTCACATGATTGCAAGCTATCTAGATGACATTCCACCGAGAGGGCCCAGAGTATATCTATCCGTCATATGGATGGACAAATCCCAATCTTGGTCTATGCACTTCAACACATACTTTCAGAATACCCAATGACACCTTTATAACCGCCCAGTTACGAAGCGGCGTTTGATGTCATCAAAGTACCCATCCGGTGATGGTGATTAACATAACCTCATGGTCGAAGGATTAGGTTACTATGTATTTCAAAGCTTACAGCAATACGAACTTAATGACTTGATCTTATGCTACGCTTACTATGGGTGTGTGTCCATCACATCATTCTCCTAATGATATAACCTTGTTATTAATCACATCCAATGTCCATGATCAGGAAACCATGATCATCAATCAATCAACAAGCTAGTTCAACAAGAGGCTTACTAGGGACTCTTTTATGTTTACAAAACACACAAGTATTAGTGTTTCCTAATAATACAATTATAGCATGGGATGTAAACATTCATCATAAACACAAAGATATAATAATAACCACTTTTATTATTGCCTCTTGGGCATATCTCCAACAGTCTCCCACTTGCACTAGAGTCAATAATCTAGATTACATGGTAATATACCGAACACCCATGGCGTTCTGGTGTTGGTCATGCTTTGCTCTAGGGAGAGGTTTAGTAAACGGATCTGCTACATTCAGATCAGTGTGTACTTTGCAAATCTTTATGTCACCATCTTGGACATACTCACGAATAGCATGGAACCGTAGCTTGATGTGCTTCAGCTTGCTATGTGACCTTGGCTCCTGTGCATTAGCTATGGCACCTGTGTTGTCATAGTAGATGGCCATCGGGTCTAACGCACTGGGAACCACGCCAAGTTCAGTAATGAACTCCTTCATCCATATGCCTTCTTGTGCAGCCTCCGAAGCAGCTATGTATTCCGATTCAGTTGAAGATTTCGCCACAACGCTCTGCTTGGCACTCCTCCAGCTTATTGCAGCACCATTCAAAATAAATACGTATCCAGACTGTGACTTCGAGTCATCTGGATCGGTGTTCCAACTAGCATCAGTGTAACCGTTTACAACAAGTTGTTCATCACCTCCATAAGAAAGAACCATATCCTTAGTCCTATTCAGGTACTTTACGATATTCTTGACCGCTGTCCAATGTTCCATTCCAGGATCACTTTGATATCTGCTAGTCAATCTAACAGCATGTGCTATATCCGGTCTCGTACACAGCATGGCATACATGATAGAACCTATGGCCGAGGCATAGGGAATTTTATTCATCTTCTCTCTATCTTCTGCCGTAGCCGGACTTTGAGTTTTACTCAAGGTCTTACCTGACAACATGGGCACGAACCCTTTCTTGCTCTCTTCCATTCTAAACTTCTTTAGAACTTTGTCTAAGTATGTACTTTGTGAAAGCGCTATTAGGCGTCTTGATCTATCTCTATAAATCTTGATGCCTAGAATATATGCCGCTTCGCCAAGATCCTTTATTGAAAAACTATTATTCAAATAGGTTTTGACGCTATTAAGAAGTTCTATATCATTCCCAATCAACAATATGTCATCTACATATAGTACTAGGAATACTACAGAGCTCCCACTCACTTTCTTGTAAATACAAGCTTCTCCATAAGTTTGTATAAATCCAAAGTTTTTGATTACTTTATCAAAACGTTGATTCCAACTCCGGGATGCTTGCTTCAGTCCATAAATGGAGCGTTGAAGTTTGCATACCTTGTCAGCATCTTTAGGATCGACAAAACCCTTGGGTTGTACCATATACAACTCTTCCTCAATGTCACCATTAAGGAACGCCGTTTTGACAACCATCTGCCAAATTTCATAATCGAAATATGCAGCGATTGCTAACATAATCCTCACAGACTTTAGCTTCGCTACAGGTGAGAAAGTCTCATCGTAGTCAACTCCTTGAATTTGTCGGAACCCTTTTGCGACAAGTCGAGCTTTATAGACGGTAATGTTACCATCAGCATCTGTTTTTCTTTTGAAAATCCATTTGTTCTCGACAGCCTTACGGCCATCCGGTAAGTCCACCAAAGTCCATACTTGGTTTTCGTACATGGATCCCATTTCGGATTTCATGGCTTCTAGCCATTTGTCGATATCTGGGCTCACCATAGCTTCTTCATACATTGCAGGGTCATCAGTGTTGTCCACCAACATGACGTTCAAGGAAGAGTCATACCACTCAAGAGTGGTACGAACCCTCGTTGACCTGCGAGGTTTAGTAGTAACTTCGTTCGAAGTTTCATGATCATCACCATTAGCTTCCTCTCCAGTTGGTGCAAGCGGCACAGAAACATCTTCCGGTGCTGCGCTACTCTCAACTCCGAAAGAAGGTTCAACAACCTCGTCGAGTTCTACTTTCCTTCCAGTCATTTCTTTTGAGAGAAATTTCTTCTCCAGAAAGGATCCATTCTTAGCAACGAAAACTTTGCCTTCAGATCTATGATAGAAGGTATACCCAATTGTTTCTTTAGGGTATCCTATGAAGACGCATTTCTCCGCTTTGGGTTCAAGCTTATCAGGTTGTAACTTCTTTACATATGCTTCGCAACCCCAAACTTTAAGGAACGACAACTTAGGTTTCTTACCAAACCACAATTCATACGGTGTCGTTTTAGATGGTGCCCTATTTAAAGTGAATGCGGCTGTCTCTAATGCATAGCCCCAAAATGATAACGGTAAATCTGTAAGAGACATCATAGACCGAACCATATCTAAGAGAGTTCGATTACGACGTTCGGACACACCATTACGCTGTGGTGTTCCCGGCGGTGTCAACTGTGAAAGTATTCCACATTTCTTTAAATGCATGCCAAACTCATAACTCAGATATTCACCTCCGCGGTCAGAACGCAGAAACTTAATCTTCTTGTTATGATGATTTTCCACTTCACTTTGAAATTCCTTAAACTTCTCGAAAGTTTCGGATTTATGTTTCATAAAGTAGACATACCCATATCTACTCAAGTCATCCATGAAAGTGAGAACATAACGATATCCACCACGCGATGCTACACTCATTGGACCGCACACATCGGTATGTATTATTTCCAATAAATCTATAGCTCGGTCCATTATACCAGAGAATGGAGTCTTAGTCATTTTTCCCATTAGACATGCTTCGCATCTTTCAAGTGATTCAAAATCAAGTGATTCAAGAAGTCCATCAGAATGGAGTTTCTTCATACGCTTCACTCCAATGTGACCAAGACGACAGTGCCACATGAATGTAGAATTATCATTCAATTTTATTCGTTTAGCATCTATGTTGTGAACATGTGTATCACTACTATCGATATTTAATAAGAATAAACCATTTATCTCAGGTGCAAAACCATAAAAGATATTACTCATATAAATCGAACAACCTTTATTCTCAGACTTAAAAGAGCAACCGTCTCGCAATAAACAAGATCCAGATATAATATTCATGCTTAACGCAAGCACCAAATAACAATTATTTAAATTTAAAACTAATCCGATGGTAGATGTAGAGGGAGCGTGCTGACGGCGATCACATCAACCTTGGAGCCATTTCCAACGCACATCGTCACCTCGTCTCTTGCCAGTCTTCGTTTATTCCGTAGCTCCTGTTTCGAGTTACAAATATGAGCAACCGAACCAGTATCAAATACCCAGGCACTACTACGATTACTAGTAAGATACACATCTATAACATGTATATCGAATATACCTTTCTTCTTGATGTTGCCGTTCTTCAGATCTGCCAGGTACTTGGGGCAGTTACACTTTCAGTGACCAGCACCCTTGCAGTAGAAGCACTCAGTTTCAGGTTTAGGACCAGCCTTGGGCTTCTTAGCAGGTGCGGCAGCTTTCTTGCCGTCCTTCTTGAAGTTGCCCTTGTTCTTAGGCTTGCCCCGTTTCTTGAAATTGGTGGTCTTATTGACCATCAACACTTGGTGTTCTTTCATGATCTCCACTTCAGCAGTTTTCAGCATGGACGATAGTTCAGGCAACGTCTTGTTCATGCAGTGCATATTGTAGTTCATCACAAAGTTCTTGTAACTTGGTGGCAGTGATTGGAGGACACGGTGAATCCCCAATTCGTTAGGAATCGGTATCCCCAACTCTCGGAGTTTGTTTGCGTGCCCAGACATGGCGAGCACGTGCTCGCTAACGGAGCTACCCTCTTCCATCTTGCAGGTAAAGAACTTCTCGGAAGCTTCATAGCTTTCCATGGCCGCGTGAGTCTCAAATATGAGTTTGAGCTCCTTAATGATTTCAAATGGGTCATGGTGCTCAAAATGCTTTTGAAGCTCTGATTCTAAACCGTACAGGATGGCACACTGAACTGTGGAGTAGTGATTTTTCCGAGTGGCGTAAACATTCTTTACGTCATCGGTGGCATCTTCTGCAGGTGGGTCACCTAGCGGTGCTTCGAGCACATAGGTCAACTGACCAGCCCTGAGGACGATCTTCAGTCCACAGAACCAGTCCGTGAAATTGCTTCCATTGTTCTTAAGCTTTTCTTTCTCTAGGAATGCATTGAAATTGATGGAAACATTCACCATAATCTACAACAAATTTGCAAGTAATTTAGACTAAGTTTATGATAAATAGTGTTCAAATTTAATTCTTAAATCAACTAGGTGAACTCCCACTCAAAACAACATCCCTCGCAGTTGTTTTAGTGATTACACGAACCAAATCCACTACACCAAGTCCGATCATCACGTGAGATGATGTAGCTTCATCGGCGAACAATCTTCATGTTCATCATATCAATCATATGACTCATGCTCTACCTTTCGGTATTCTGTGTTCCGAGACCATGTCTGTACATGCTAGGCTCGTCAAGATTAACCTTAGTTTCCACATGTGCAAATCTGGCTTACACCCGTTGTATGCACACGTAGAGTCTATCACACCCGATCATCACGAGATGCTTCGAAACGACGAGTCTTAGCAATGGTGCCAACTAAGGACGAACACTTTATTACTTGATATTTAGTGAGAGGGATCATCTTATAATGCTACCGTCACGATCTAAGCAATACAAGATGCATAAAGGATTAACATCACAGGCAATTCATAATTTGTGTGATATGATATGGCCCTTTCTTTTTATGCCTTCGATCTCCATCTCCAAAGCACGGACATGATCTCCATCATCACCAGCATTGCGTCAAGGTCCGTGGCGCCGCTTCATGGTTGTCCATCTTCACTAGCAACTATTACAACTACTTGGAACAAAGCTATTACAAGATGAATAGACACGCAGGTCTTAATAGAATTAAAGACAACCATTAGGCTCCTGCCGGTTGCCATATTACAACAAGGATCATTGCATACATCAAATACAATCACAATCACATGTAGGCCATATCACATCACAAAACCCCTGCAAAAACAAGTTAGACGCCTCTAATTTTCTTTGCAAGTTTTACGTGGCTTGGGGCTTTCGACTAAGAACGCATCTTACCTACGAAACTGAACCACAACGTTGATACAAGTGCTATCAAGTGCAAAGTGTAGATTTGATCTATACTATGATGGGAGAGACAGACACCCGCAAAGCCACTTGTGCAATACGAGTTGCACGTCAAGCGTGGAGCAAGTCTCATGTACGATGACATGTAATGTTAGCCCGGGCCGCTTCATCCCACCATACCGCAAGATGCAAAGTACACATATAGCAAAAGACGGCACGAGCACCAACGCCTACAACCTCACTGTGTTCTACTCGTGCAACAGATCTACGCATAGACAAGGCTCTGATACCACTGATGGGTTCGTAGCATGGAAAACAAAAATTTTCTACCGCAAGAACGAACAAAACCCAGATCTAATCTAGATAAAAGCCAAGATCTAATCTACTAGACATGAGCAACGAGATAGATCGGTACTAACCCTCGTAGAACCGAAAGCGTTAACGAGATTAGATCTCGTGGATGATGTAGTCGATCACTTGCCGATCTCAAGATCGTGTGGACGATCCTTCCGGCGCCGCGTTCCGGCAGCGCTTCCGCAGACGGTCACACATGCGGGGTCGAAGCAGACCTTCCTCTCCCTGTTCCAGCGAGCAGCAGAGGTAGTAGATCTTCTCCACAGAATCCCAGCAGCACGACGGCGTGGTGGTGGTGGTGGAGATGAGAATTCTGCAGGGCTTCGCCTATGCCTGTGCAGAAGAAACGTGGAGGAGAGAGGCGGCTGAGATTGGGAGTTATGAGACCAGGTGCAAGAGGGGTGCCCCTCCCTTCTATTTAAGGGAGGGAGGCGCGCCTGGGGAGGGGGAGTCCTAGTAGGACTCCCCTCCTTGGGCCGGCGGTGGGAAGGGGGGAGGAATCCTCCTCCCCCACGAATCCGTGTCTAGCCCCACTTGGACTCCCTTGATCCTTTCTTGGTTTTTCAAGTAAACTCCAAGAAATCCTCTAGAACCTTCCAGAACATTCTGAAACCTTCTAGATTCTCCATACAAACACTCCGGAACATTTCCTAACTTAGAAAATGATTCCCAATATATGAATCTTATTCTCCGGACCATTCCGGATCTCCTCGTGATGTCCCGGATCCATTCCGAGACTCCGAACAACATTCGGTCTCCAACGCAAATTCCATATCTACTTCAAACAACTTCGAACCTTAGGTGTGTCACCCTACGGTTCGTGAATATGCAGACATGATGAAGACACCTCTCCCATCAATAACCATCAGCGGGATCTGGAGATCCATAACGACTCCCACATACTCAACGATTACTTCGTGATCGATTGAACCAATTAACATACGAAACCAATTCCCTTTGTCTCGCGACATTCTACTTATCCGAGGTTTGATCGTCAGTATCTTCATACCTAGTTCTTCCTCGTTACTGATAAGTACTCTTTACTCGTTCCATGTTATGTCATCCCTTGTGACCCAGTCACATGCTTGCAAGCTATCTAGATGACATTCCACCGAGAGGGCCCAGAGTATATCTATCCGTCATATGGATGGACAAATCCCAATCTTGGTCTATGCGCTTCAACACATACTTTCAGAATACCCAATGACACCTTTATAACCGCCCAATTACGAAGCGGCGTTTGATGTCATCAAAGTACCCATCTGGTGATGGTGATTAACATAACCTCATGGTCGAAGGATTAGGTTACTATGTATTTCAAAGCTTACAACAATACGAACTTAATGACTTGATCTTATGCTACGCTTACTATGGGTGTGTGTCCATCACATCATTCTCCTAATGATATAACCTTGTTATTAATCACATCCAATGTCCATGATCAGGAAACCATGATCATCAATCAATCAACAAGCTAGTTCAACAAGAGGCTTACTAGGGACTCTTTTATGTTTACAAAACACACAAGTATTAGTGTTTCCTAATAATACAATTATAGCATGGGATGTAAACATTCATCATAAACACAAAGATATAATAATAACCACTTTTATTATTGCCTCTTGGGCATATCTCCAACAGTAGCTTGATCATGAAAGTTGTCATGATAAGGATGAATAGAAGATGTAAGTAAAATGTTTACTACACTAATAGATTACTAAAGAATGGATTTTTGAAAGAATGTCAAACATTTGATGATGGTGATCCACTTCAAAGTGCAAGTCCAAAGGTATTAGTATTTGACTATATACGCTTTGTACTATGTGTCATGTGAATGACACCACTATTGATGTTGATAGATTCTTTTAAAAGAAAAAGGAATTGCTGAAAGAGAATCTATAAAATATTTGGCAGAAAATATAAGGTTGGAGATGTCCAACTTGGGTATATAGAAGATATACATGTTATGGTTGTATTCCTTGCTTGTTAAAAAAACTGTGGTTCTTAGGTATTGGATACCGAATTGGTTGGTATGAAGTGTCATACAGGACAACGCAATTCATGAACTACAAAGGCCTAAGTAAACCAGCAAGAGAATGAGTGATGATGTTCATCGAAAACAAATAAAGTGTTTTTGTGTTTTTCGTTGTCATCAAACCAAGCCTTCAAGATTTGTTTAAATAATTGTTATTTTGTTCCGGTATCATGAGAACAATGGCTGTTCAAATAATTACCGTATTCCATAAAGGATCGATGAACTTCTACAAGTCTAGTTGGAGAAATCACATCCATAACACTATTGCTAAAAATGTCGCAAGACAAATGATTGAAAGATCACTTATGAAGTGACATCGCTGTTTAAATTATATTTGAAAGAAAACATGAAGAAACTCCATGTTGATGGATTTTTGGAGTCTTTGATTTTGATCAATTGACGCATGTGAGACTTTCCTCGAGATAATTGAAACTCCGTCCATAGGCCATAGAGGAACGGATGACTAGCTTATTGGAAATTGTGCATGCTGATGTGCATAGTCCATTATGTGTAGCCATATGCGATGGATCTTTTTGCTTCATATGCTTTCTCTGAAAATTTGAGTGAATATATCTGTATATTTACTTAATAAGGAAGAAGTATGAAACATTTGAAAATTGTTCAAAGACTTTCAAGATGAAGTGGAAAATCATTGTAACAAGAAAATAAAGAGTTTATGATTCGATCATAAAGGAAGATATTTGAGTTACATGTTTAGCAAAAACACCTAAGACTTGAGGAATTGTTCCATGATTTGTGTTTCCCGATAAACCATAGGAGTATGGCATATTCGAGAGATAAAATCAAACCATGTTTGACATGGTAAGATCAAGGGTGTCATTAAAAAACTGCCATTATGTCTTAAGGATTGAAGCTTTAGAGACTACCGCTTTTACACTGAAAAGAGCACCATCGTGATCCATTGAAATGACACCATATGAGTTATGGTTTGGGATAAAACCCGAATTGTCTTTTATTAAATTTTGGTATGCTATGCATAAGTAAAATGTTTACAACCAAAGTCGGATAAGCACGTCTTTGTAGGTTATCCCAAAGAATTTGTTGGGAATTTCTCCATAACACCAAGGACAAAAGAGCTTGTTACTTGGAACGTCAAGTTTCTTGAGAAGGAATTTTTTGTGAAAATTTAAGTGGGAGGACAATAGAACTTTGATAAGGTTGTTGAACCTTAGCTATATGTGCTAAGTAGCGCATCACCAGAAAGTGTCCCGTGGCGGCCATAATGCTCATGGCTCTCGTGATTACAAAAGGTGTGATCTCGGAGATTAGAGTTCCTATAGAACCGCGTGGGTTGGTAAGAATCAAATAGTAAGATTTGATAAGCAAGTCGTTATTGTTTTGACAATGATGAACCGACTACATGCAAAGAAGCGATGATGGGCCCTGACTCCATAAAATGACTAGAAGTCATAGAATCCGTGATAGTATCCATACACGAGAAAACAAGTTTCTGAACTTGGAAGACCCTCCGGAAAGGCGTGAAGCCTATCGGTCGTGTTTGGATCTATAAAGAAATAAGACATGGATGTTTAACATCTATGAAATAGTCGACATGTTGGAAAGAAGTTTACGACAATGTTCAAGGAGTTGACTATGACAAGATTTGATCTTTCATAGCGATATATAGTCTTGACGAATTAATGTAGCAACCACTACATATAATTTGGTATATGGTAGTTGAATAAACAAAACAAGGTTCTTATAATAGAACGGTTACCTAGGACATGTGCATGACATGGTCCAAAGGGTTTTGTTAATTCAAAGGGTGCTAAAAGGGCATGTAAACTTCAATAGTTGAAGTAAGCATAGGGGAGTTGGAATCTTCACCATGATGAAACTGTTAAAAGAGTTTAAATTCATCGGAGATGATGAAGATGCTTGCATTTGCAAGAAATTAAGTGGGAGCGCTGAGACATATTTCTAATACATTATGTAGAGGATATATTGTTGATTGGAAATGATGTATCTTATATTGACACAAGTTAAGAATTTCATTAAAATAAGATTTCGATGAAAGACTTGGGCAAACCCAGAATATTTGGCATCAATATCTATATGGATAGATTAAGGCGCAAATATGGTTGTGCCAGACATACATATATGAGATATTGAAAGGGTTCAATATGGAAACAACAAGAAAGGTTCTTGTTGCATGGAAATAATTGTATCAAGACTCAAGTGTTTTAACACCTGGTGAGTAAAATCACATGAAGATTTTGATCGATTATACCATGATATGTATATATCCAAAATGTCCTATGCTCTAAATGTTATGAGCACATACCAGAATGATCCATAAGATGATCATTGGACAATAGTAAAGATATTCTTATGAGCTTTGGAAGAACTAAGAATATATCATGTATAAGTGACAAATAGTTAAAGGTAGTTCATTATAAAGTGTTACATTGATACTAGTTTTGTCACAAGATACAAATTAAATTTATCTCAATTTAAACTATGGGTGGCACAATGTAATGGAAAGGATGTTCCATGATGGATTTGGATGAGTTCCAAAGTTGAGACATTGTGACGGATACTACAACAAAAGGCTAAGTATATGACTGCTATAGTAGCAACATAGGAGGGCATTTGTGTTAAGTAGTTTGTTATCAAACTAGGTGTGGTTCAAAGTGGGCTAATACTATGAAGATATATTGTGTGACAATAATATCAACATATTTTGAGCCGAACGAACTAAAGGTCTCACCAAAGGACCAAATTTATACAATGCCATCTCATTTGAGAATGAGTGATGCGTAGAGACGCAAAGACATGCAAATACACACGGACCTGAAACTGTCAGATCCGGAGATTATGTTAACCACTAGCAATAGCGTATATGCAACACCAGAAAGCCATAGGTGTTCAATACGCAAAGTTTTTCAAACTACATTATTGACTCTAGTGCAACTGGGAGACTGAAGGGAATATGCTCGAGAGGCAATAATAAAGTGGTTATTATCTTATTCCATGTTTATGATAAATGTTTATTTTACATGCTAGAATTGTATTGATCGGAAACATCAATACATGTGTGTTTAATAAACAAAAAGGGTTCCTAGTTATGCCTCTCTTATAGACTAGCTTGTTGGTTAACAAGATGATCAAGGTTTCCTGATCATGGACATTGGATGTTGTTAATAACAAGGTCACACCATTGGTGGAATGATGTGATGAACATTCATCCGAAGTATAGCATTACGATCAAAGTCATTATGTTTTTATTGCTATAACATCATATGAAGTAATCTTTATCCTTATACCATGAGATCATGTTAATTGCTAACACCGGAAGAGTATCTTGATAACATCAAACGTCACACTGTAACAGGGTGACTATAAAGGTGGGTTTAGTGCTACGAAGGTGTTATGTTGAGGCTCATGGATCAAGAGTGGGATTTGTCCATCCTGATGACGGATAGATATACTCTGGGCCCTCTCGGTGATATCACATTGAAATAGCTTGCAAGCAAGTGATGTGATCACTAGAATGTTATATCACGGGAACGAGAAAAGAGTGCATGTCGGTAACGAGATCAAACTAGGTATGGAGATACCGATGATCGAATCTCGGACATGTAATATATCGCGGGACAAAGGGATTTAGTTACTAGCGTTAAAGGTTCCCACGATCACAGAAGTCATCGTTGAATGTGTAGGAGTCAGTATGGATCTCTAGGTCCCGCTGCTGATTATTGATCGGAGAGGGGTCTCGATCATGTCTGCATTATTCGCGAACCGTAGGGTGACACACTTAAGGGATACCGACACCATTTGGAGCAAATATGTTTCAGATAAAGATTTAAGAAAGCGCTGGAATTATTTCAATAGACACCGAAACTGTTTCAGGTGAAATTGCTGAAATTGGTTCTGCATGTAATATTGAAATGTTACAGGGGTTTTTATGTGAATGTTTGTTAATTAAAGTAATTAACAAAATTCTGAATAAAAATAATAAAAGAGTTTTATTAAATGAGAGAGCATTAAATTTGGAGAAATTTAATGCATTTAAAGTGGAGACTTTAAAAGAGAATGTGAAGGGGCATTTTAATGTGGAGGGGTTACCACCACATGAATGGAGGAGGTGAAGGGTCACCCCCTCCATGCGCCGGCCATGAAGGAGGGGCACCCCCTCCTCCTATAAAAGGCCACCCCCTCCTCACTTCTCACACACACCTCCTTGTGAAGGATCTCTCTCCCCCTCTAGTATTATTCCCCCATGGTCTCAGATTAGCGAGATACATGTTCCCGGTGGCTCAATTCCCACATATCCGTGCCGTCCTTTTCGAAGATGAGATGGGGAAGCCACAGAAAGACAACAAAGGAGATTGGGTATATCCAACCACAGTACAGAACACCGTGGTGGCCTGGGAAATTCTATCGGCTAATCCAGGACCAGAGGAGATCCGTTTGGGTATCAAACTACTCAACAAGGGACTAGAGCAGCAAAAGGTCGCCATGTCTGGAAGTCAAAAACTGGTCTCAGATTCCGACCAATGTCGCACAGATCCGGCATGGGCGGACGTAAGACCCCAGCGCGTCCCTGAGCAGTATCATCGCCCCGAGCGCCGGGAAGACAATTACTCAAGAACCGGATCGTCAGGACAGCACCGCAGGACTACGCGTGGCTAGAGTAACATCTCCCCAGCGGCCGAGAAAGAGGCCATCGCTGCTCTGAATCCGAGGAATCCTCCCCGACAAGAGTCTAACGATCGAAGGGGAGGCCATATGCTATCTCAAGGCATATCCAAGCCAACGACGGCATTGCTCGGCCAGATACTTGGCTACAGGATTTTTTCCAAGCTTGCTGCATCGCTAAAGGCGGAAACAGCCTGGTCGCAACCCGATATATCCCACTTATGTTGCGGAAGATGGCACGATCATGGCTTAATGAACTTCCGGAGAACACCATCCATAACTGGTATGACATGCAAAGTGTGTTCTTTCGAAATTTCAAAGGCACATATCGGAAGTCCTGTACGGTCGAAGACCTACAACGCTGCACCCAGAAGGCCAGAGAAACTTGCCAAGATTACCTCGAACGATGGATCGACACCAAGAACTCCTGTGAGGGAGTAAATGATCAAACCACGATTGAAGCTTTCATCGCAGGACTCCCAATTGGTCTACTACGTCACCGCTTGAAGTGCGACAAGGTTACTGACTTGGGGGAGATGATAGAAACAGCGAGCAAGTATGCAGATGCTAATGATGATGCAGAGGGATTGCTCAATGCCCTAGCTGTACCTCAGTCGGCAAAACAACCAAAGCAACAAGCTCAGAAGCGCAAAAATACCTCGGAAGAGAAACCCAACGCGGAAACGGCAGTGGTCACTGCCACTTTCAGTTCTGGAGGACGAGGAGGACGCGGCGGAGGCCGCAGGCATGGCCGTGGGACTTCAAGGGTCCAAGGTAGAGGAGAACAGCAACCAGGCAAAAGCTACTCTTGGGCTGACATTGCCAACAACCCATGTGTGCATCACCTAGACCAATGGGGGCTCGTTCCACACCAACGCCGAATGTCGTTTCAATGAAGACATCAAAAGAGATGACACCACGGGCTACAAAGCTAAGCAGAAGAAGGGAAAGAAGAATCCCGAAAAAGAAAAAGAGACCAAGGAAGATTCCGAGATGGAGGAAGCCGATGCTTCAAATCCCAAGCCGGAAGGGAAGAAAACTTTTCCCACCAAGAAGGACACTTATGTCACTTTCCTCGGATCTCAACCAGCAAAGTTCAAGAAAGCAGTTCTGCACGAACTCAATGCAATAGTTCCGGCTATCCCCCAATATCTGGACTGGTCGGAAGTGGCAATCACATTTGACCGTGCTGATCATCCGCCTAAGTTGCATAGGCGAGGAAAATACGCCTTAATCATGAATCCACTTATTGATGGTTATGGTTTCTCCAAGACCCTCATGGACGGTGGTAGCAGCATCAATATTCTCTATGTCGAAATGCTACGCCGGATGAAGATCTCAGAAACCCAGCTGAACCATAGCTCTGTGATCTTTCACGGAGTTGTCCTAGGAAGACAAGCTAATTCCCTGGGAGAGATCACTTTGGATGTTACCTTTGGAACTCCAAAGAACTATCGGACGGAGGCATTTTCCTTCGAAGTGGTCCCGTTCAAGAGCGCATACCATGCTATATTCGGACGTCCGGCTTACTAGGATTTTATCGCTCGCCCGTGTTACATTTACAATATGATGAAAATTCTAGGTCCCAACGGCGTGATCACCATCAGGGGAGACCCGAAGAAAGCGCGAGAGTGCGAGGATGGAAATGCCGCCTTTGCTGAAGCCGTGCTGCACGCCCAGGAGTACTAGTAGATCAAGAAGAGTATAGATCCGCCCGAGATGCCTGCAACGAAGAAGGAGGTGACAAAGCGAAATCCGGAGTTCAAGGCATCAGAAGAGACGAAGAAGACGCCGTTGAAGGATGATGACCCCTCCAAGGTGACCCAGATAGGCGTAGGCCTAGGTAGCGCATAGGAAAGCGCGCTCGTCAAGTTCCTCCAAGCAAATCAAGATATCTTCGCATGGCAGCCATCTGACATGACTGGAGTACCTAGGGAACTTGCCGAGCACTCTCTAATTGTAAACCCGAATGCTAAACCCGCCAAACAGTCCCTACGACGATTTGGTGATGAAAAGCGTAAGGTAATAGCTAAGGAACTAGCACGGCTCGAGTTAGCCGGATTCATAGAAGAGGTCATCCACACTGAGTGGTCGGCCAATCCTGCAATGGTCCCTAAAAAGGACACCACTGATTTAAGGATGTGTGTTGATTATACTGCCTTGAACAAGGCTTGTCCAAAAGATCCGTTCGCTCTGCCTAGAATTGATCAAGTCATCGATTCTACGGTAGGCTCGAAACTCCTCTGTTTTCTCGACGCATCTTCCGGTTATCATCAAATCCAAATGAAGGAATCTGACAAAGTCAAAACTTCATTCATAACCCCCTTCGGAACCTTCTGTTTTGTTATGATGCCCTTTGGGCTGAAGAACACAGGAGCTACGTACCAGCGCATGATGCAGCGTTGCCTCCATGACCAACTCGGATGCAATGTACATGCATACATGGATGATATTGCAGTAATGTCCAAAAAGAAGGAAACGTTGATTTCCGACTTGGAGGAAACATTTGCCAACCTATGAAAATACAACATCATGCTTAACCCGAAGAAGTGCTTCTTTGGAATACCAGCTGGAAAATTGTTAGGTTTCATCGTGTCTTAAAGAGGCATAGAGGTGAACCAGGACAAAATCAAGGCTATACTCAATATTTCTAGGCCAACTCGCCTGAAGGACGTACAAAGATTAACTGGCTGCATCGCTGTAGTCAGTCGATTTGTAAGCCGGCTTGGTGAAAGAGACGCACCATTATAGAAACTCCTAAAAAAGACCAAGGACTTTGTTTGGACTGATGAAGCTAAAGCTGCACTATAAGACCTGAAGAAAGTACTCTCATCTGCTCCTATCCTTGCAGCGCCAGAACCTCAGGAACCGATGTTGCTTTATCTTGCTGCAACAAATAAGGTCGTTAGTATCGTCATGGTAGTGGAGAGACCGGAGGAAAATCAGGAGCACCTGGTGCAGCGTTCGACTTACTTTGTCAGTGAAGTCCTAACAGAGTCAAAATAGCGGTATCCGTACTATCAAAAATTGGCTTACGGTGTTTTTCTAGCATCTCGTAAGTTACGACACTACTTTCAGGAGCATCCAATTACCGTGGTGAGCACAGCTCTCATGAGAGACATAATCAACAACAATGACGCCACAGGACGCGTCGCCAAATGGGGCATAGAGCTTCCAGCTTTTGATATTGAGTATAAACCTCGGACAACAATCAAATCCCAGATCCTTGCCGACTTTGTCGCTGATTGGACAGAGACGAAGGAGAACATGATCCTCCCTGAGTCGGAATATTGGACCCTCTTTTTTCATGGGTCTAAGGCTTGAGGGGGCTCGGGGGCTAGCGTGGTGCTCAAATCACCCCAAGGAGATAAACTTTTATACGTGTTGCAGATCCACTTCACAGCGACAAACAATATTGCCGAGTATGAAGCACTGCTGCATGGAATCCGGATTGCTAAGGATATTGGCATCCGACGTTTGATGTGTTATGGAGATTCGGATCTTGTTGCCCAACAAGTATCAGATATTTGCAATGCAAATAAACACATGGCAGCATATAAAGCTGTCGTGGATGATCTATCTAAATCATTCGAAGGGTTTGAGGTTCAACACATCCCTCGAGCAGAAAATGAGGAAGCAGATGCACTATCTCGAATAGGCTCTGTGCGGAAAGAAGTCCCGGATGGCGCTTTTTTAGAGCACCTCAAAGTTCCCTCAATAAAGGGAGTAGATGAGGAATATCCGACCAAATCCGACTCACCTTTGATAGCAGTTTTGGCTGTAATTCCTAGCTGGACTCAACCCTACCTCGATTATTTGGTAGATGGCAAATTACCCGAAGACGAGGTTCTGAGCCGGCAGATTATCCGACGAGCAAAAGCCTATACCATTGTTAAAGGTGAGCTCTATAAACAGAGTGTTTCTGGGGGTTTTTAGCGCTATGTATCTCCAGAAGAAGGAGTGGAAATCTTAAGAGAAATCCACGAAGGCGAGTGTGGTCACCACGCTGCAGCCAAATCTTTAGTGGCAAAAGCTTTTAGACACGGATTTTTCTGGCTTGCAGCTTAGGCAGATGCCGAACGATTAGTCAAGACGTGCAAAGGCTGCCAAAAGTACGCCAAACAAGCTCATGTTCCGGCTGATCAGTTGCGAACAATACCTATAACATGGCCCTTTGCGGTCTGGGGGCTTGATATGGTAGGACCTTTTGAGCGAGCTCTAAGTGGATTTACTCACCTCTTAGTAATGGTGGATAAATTCACCAAATGGATTGAGGCTAAACCTATCACTAGTTGTGATGGAGCAACAGCCAAAAGATTTGTCGAGGATGTTATAATCCGGTATGGTTATCCACATAGCATTATCACGGACAACGAGAGTAACTTTTCTATGGGAGAATTGGCTGAATTCTGCAACGAGCAAAATATCCGGCTTGACATTGCGTCAGTCGCACATCCACAGGCTAACGGACAAGTCCAAAGAGCAAATGGTTTAATCCTACAAGGCCTAAAACCGAGACTCGAAGCACCACTACGACGTGCTGCGGGGGCTTGGGTAGAGGAATTACCCTCTGTTATATGGAGTTTAAGAACGACTCCGAATAGGTCAACCGGATACATGCCTTTCTTCTTGGTCTATGGCGCAGAAGCAGTTCCTCCTAGTGATTTGATTCACACCTCTCCTAGAGTGGCCGCGTATATCGAAGAGGATGCCGAGGTTTCTCGACAAAATGATCTCGACTTAGTCGAAGAAGTTCGCATCGTTGCTGAAATGAGATCTACAGCCTATAAACAGAAGTTACGCAAGTATCATAGCCAGAGAGTCCGAAATAGATCTTTCAATAAAGGTGATTTGGTTCTCCGGCTTGTGCAACAAAGAAAGCACAAACTTTCCCCGGTATGGAAAGGGCCCTTTTTAGTTAGTCGAGTATTGCACAATGGATCGTACTACTTAACTGACATGAGGCCAGTCAAAGAAAGACCTGCTACTAAGAAGAGAAAGAGAGCTGGAGGCAGTACAAATCCGGATGAGTTAGACAGACCGTGGAATATTGCTCAGCTATGTCCCTTTTATTCTTAGTTTATCCTTCTTTGTAATCATATATATGTACATGTTCTGTGAGAAATAAAAGTTTTGGTTGCCTCAAGTTTTTTCTGAGAAGTTCTTACCATCTTATTTCCGAATGGTCATGTCATAGTCGAAAATCCCAGAATGCTTGAAAGTACTTTATGCTCATGCTCGTTCTGGTTTAGATTTCTGATTCTAAAACTGTTACCCTCGGGTATAACTCTAAAAATTTCTAGTCTTTACTTTGGTCATTTGTCTGATTGCTGGATGTGGGCATTTTCCGAGTAGTGAATTGTTGGTACTGGAAGCCGGCTTTGTTTCCGAGTTTAAACTGGTTTAGCAATTGAGCTCCGTTGCTCGGCAAAGTTTTCGGCAGAAGGTTTAGCCGGCTCACAAAAGGGACGAGGCGGAAAGCCAGATAAACGATAAGTATGGATGAAAAAATACAAGTGCTTATGTAAACATGTCAGGCACACAAAAAATTAAAGCCAAAAGTGCTGAATAGATCAAAAACTTAGCACTAGCAAAATCATAGTACTTTACATTTATAGACGCATCATGTATTTTCAGGATAATACAAATATTTCTGGCAATTTATGATGCAGGAGGAGATGAAGGAGCTGCCGGCTCGCTGGATACGCCACCTTGATATCGTTCCGAGATGTCCGCATCCGAGGTGGTGTGTTCATCGTCGGAAGCTTCTGCTGATTCTTCTGGAGAAGGAGGCGGAGTGTCCACGCGGGTGAAGAAAGGGATCTCGTAGCTGGTCAGGTCAGCCACGTGACATCCATATCCGGCGCAGCAATGCATGATGGCTTGAAGGTCCTGCTCCTGGACGTCTTCATCTACTTTGCAATACCCACTGGTCACTTGCCATATTTCCATGTTTCCATGGTGGCTCATGACCATGGTGAGAGCGTTCTGCGCCGCAGTCCGCGCGTAGGACATGTTCCAATCCTGAACAAGCTGCGGCATATCCTTTGCCTTGTCCCGCACCTGAAAATCCGACATGCTGTGCATGTCTGGAATCTTGAGAGCTTCGCCGATGTCCTCAAGGGATTGGCGGAAGTCATGAAGCAGGTCACCGACTTGGGTAAGCCGGTGGGTGCGGGTCTCGGTGGAAGAAGAGTCCATCAAGTTCAGAGGACCTATACACAAAACAAGTTAAGAAAAATCCGACATTGGTAGAAGTCGAAGAAAAAGACAAATCAGACAGATGGAACGTACCGAAAATGACATCGTCAATTTTGGTCTTCTCCTCCCGGAGACTCTAGAGTTTAGCCCGGAGTTCCTGGGACAGGTCCCTCTCTCTGCTAAGTTCATTCTTGAGGTCCGAGATTGTTTCATCTTGAGCAGCGATCTTGCGATCACGCTCTTCAGTAGCCATGGAGGAGGACTCAAGGACTTGAGCAATGCTTTTTTCATGATTTGCCTTGAGCTGGTCCAGCTCTTGGCGAAGCTCCTTGTTCTCCACCACCAAGGTCTTGAGGTTCTCGGCCTCTTCAATCATGGTGCAGGATTGTTTCACCAGCGCTGAAAGTAAAAAAGAACAACAGTTCAAGAACAAATTCGACATTGAAAATACAAAGATAAGGTTGTTGGAGATATGCCCTAGAGGCAATAATAAATATAGTTATTATTATATCTTTGTGTTTATGATAAATGTTTATATTCATGCTATAATAGTATTAACAAGGAAACATTAATACTTGTGTGAATTGTAAACTTAAATTGAAGTCCCTAGTATAGCCTCTATACTTCACTAGCTTGTTGGTTGATTAAATGATTGTGGTTTCCATATCATGAACATTGAGATGTTAACAACAACAAGATCATATCATTAGGAGAATGATATGGTGGACATACTCCTATTGATAAGCGTAGCATAAAGATCAAGTCATTTCAATAGTTCAATTGCTATATGCTTTCTGATACATAGTAACCTGATTCCTTCGACCATGAGATCATGCATATCACCTTCACCGGATGGATGCTTTGATGACATCAAACACCACACCGTAACTGGGTGGCTATAAAGGTGGCATTAAGTGTTCGGAAAGTATTGGTTGAAACACATGGATCAAGAGTGGGATTTGTCCAATCCACATGACGGATAGATATACTCTGGGCCCTCTCGGTGGAATGTCATCCAATTAGCTTGCAAGCATGTGACTTGGTCACACGGGATCACATATCACGGGAACGAGAAAAGAGTACTTATCAGTAACGAGGTTGAACTAGGTATGCAGAGATACCGACGATCATAACCTCGGATAAGTAACATATCGTGGGACAAAGGGAAATTGGTATCGTATGTAAGTGGTTCATTCGATCGCAAAGTAATCGTAGAAATATGTGGGAGCCATATGAATTTCCAGATTCCTCTATTGGTTATTGTTCGGAGAAGTGTCTCGATCATGTCCGCATAATTCACGAACCGTAGGGAGACACACTTAAGGATTCGACGTTGTTTGAGTAGTTATGGTATTATGAGAAAGAGACCGAATGTTGTTCGGAGTCTCGGATGGGATCCGGGATATCACGAGGTGATCCGGAATGGTCCGGAGAATAAGATTCATATAAGGAAAGTCCCGTTTTGGAGTTCGGGAATGATTCCGGTGTTTTCATCGGGAATGTTCTAGAAGGTTCCGGATTGTCCGGCACTCCGGAGGGGAAGGGTACATGAATGTGTCATTGTAAGTTGGAATGATTGCATCATGTACTAGGTGCCTTTGCTGTCCAAAATAAAGTGTTTATTTAATTCCTAAATTGAAAAGTCAAACGGCTAGTTTGAAAGTCAAACGGCAATTTTGGGAAGTGGGAAGAGAGGAGGATTGGTGGAGGCCGAATTGGAGGAGGGTTCCTCCCTTGGCCGGCGCCCCACCAAGCCGACTTGGGGAGGAACTCTCCTCCCCTTGGCCGGCCCCCTCCACCTATATAAGGAGGGGCAGGGCTCCCCTCCTAGCACACACAAGTTCCTATCTTCTACCTCCGGTTTAGAGCCGTTTTGGTTTAGAGCTTCTAATTGCTTTAGCCTGCGGTTTAGAGCCTTCTAATTGGTTTAGAGCCTTCTAATTGGTGTGTCTAATTACTAGACCACTAATAGCCTCTCTCATAAGCTCCACCATACTCGCACCGGCTTAAGGCGAAGCCCTGCGGGATTTCCCCTCTACTTCCGGTACCACGCCGTTGTGCTGCCGGAATCGCGAGGAGAATACTACAACCTCCGCTGCCTGCTGGAACAAGGGAGAGGAAGGTCTTCGTCGAGTACCGAACGTGTGACTGACTGCGGGAGCGCTGCCGGAACGTGGCGCCGGAAGGATCGTCTACACGATCTTGAGATCGGAAAGAGTACGACTACATCACCCACGAGAATCTGCTCTCGTTAAACACTTTGGAATCTTCGAGGGTGAGTTATTCCATCGACTCGTTGCTACAATCTAGTAGATAGATCTTGGCTTGTTTGTTTGTATGCGATAGAAAATTTTTGTTTTCCATGCTACGAACCCCTACAGTGGTATCAGAGCCGTGTCTATATGTAGATCTGTTGCACGAGTAGAACACAATGGTCATTGTGGGCGTTGATGCTTTTATTGTAGATTGCTTTTTGTGTACTTTGCATCTTGCGGTATGTTGGGATGAAGCGGCCCGGGCTAACCTTACATGACATCGTTCATGAGACTTGCTCCACGCTTGACATGCAACTTGTATTGCATAAGTGGCTTTGCGGGTGCCTGTTTCTCCTAGCATAGTTAAGATCCAATTTACAACGGGTAATCAACAATGCTAGTATCAATGTTGTGGTTCTTGTTCGTAAGTTAGAACGACACTTATTGAAAGCCCCAAACCACGTAAAATATGCAAAGAAAGTAGAGGCGTCTAACTTTGTTTTGCAGGGGTGTGCAGTGATGTGATATGGCCATGATTGTGATTATATTTGATGTATGCAATGTTCCTTATTGTAAGTTGGCAACCGGCAGGAGCCATATGGTTGTCTTTAATTTATGTTAAGACCCGCGTGTCTATTCAAAGTAGTTGTAATAGTTGAAGCCGGTGGACGACAACCATGGTGCAGCGTCATTGACCTTGATGCAATGCCGGTGATGATGGAGATCATGTTCGTGTTTGAAGATGGAGATCGGAAGCACAAAGAAGAAAGGCCATATCATATCACATATTATGAATTGCATGTGATGTTAATCCTTTATGCATCTTGTATTGCTTAGTAGACGACGGTAGCATTATAAGATGATCCCTCATGCACATGAATTTCAAATCATAAAGTGTTCGCCCTTAGCTAGCACCGTTGCTAAAGCTTGTTGTTTCGAAGCACCACGTGATGATCGGGTGTGTTAGATTCCGCAAGTGTATACAACGTAAGCAAGCCAGATTTGCTTATGCGGTGGCTAAGGTTTGATCTTGACGAGCCTAGCATGTACAGACATGGTCTCAGGAACACGGATTACCGAAAGGTAAAGCATGAATCACATAGTAGATATGATGAACATGATGATTGTTCGCCATTGAAACTATATCAACTCTCGTGATGATCGGTGTTGATGTAGTGGATTTGGTTCGTGTGATCACTAAAACAATGTGAGGGATGTTGTTTTGAGTGGGAGTTCACCTAGTTTAATTTCATTAATTAATTTGAACTCAATTTGTCATAAACTTAGTCTAAACTATTGCAAATATGTTGTAGATCAATGGCAGCCCCTACCATCAATTTTAATGCGTTCCTAGAGAAAGAAAAGTTGAAAAACAATGGAAGCAACTTCGCGGATTGGTTCCGCAATTTGAGGATTGTCCTCACAGCTGGTAATTTGACCTATGTGCTGGATGCACCGCTGGGTGACCCACCTGCAGCTGATGCTCCCGATGAAGTAAAGAATGTTTACCTCGCTCGGAAGAATCAGTACTCCATAGTTCAGTGTGCTATCTTGTATGGTTTAGAATCGGAGCTTCAGAAAAGGTTTGAAGAGTCAGATCCATATGATATTGTCGAGGATCTCAAATTAATTTTTGAGACTCATGCGGCAATTGAAAGCTATGAGGCTTCTGAAAAGTTCTTTAACTGCAAGATGGAAGAAGGCAGCTCCGTCAGTGAGCATGTGCTTAAGATGTCTGGGCACGCAAACAAACTTCAAAGCTTGGGTATAGTGATTCCTAATGCTTTGGGGATTTACCGTGTCCTCCAATCACTACCACCAAGTTACAGGAACTTTGTGATGAACTACAACATGCAGAACATGAACAAAGAGTTGCCAGAACTATTTGCTATGTTAAAATCTGCAGAAGTGGAGATCAAGAAAGAGCACCAAGTGTTGATGGTCAATAAGACCACCAAATTCAAGAAGGGCAAGTCTAAGCAAAAGGGACACTTCAAGAAGGGTGGTAAGAAAGTTACCACGCCGACGAAGAAAACCAAGGCTGGACCAAAGCCTGATACTGAGTGCTTTTACTGCAAGGGAGTAGGTCACTGGAAGCGGAATTGCCCAAAGTACTTGGCGGATTTGAAGAACGGCAACATCAAAAAGAAAGGTATATCTGATATACATGTTATTGATGTGTATCTCACTAGTATTCGTAGTAGTGCCTGGGTATTTGATACTGGTTCGGTTGCTCATATTTGTAACTCGAAACAGGTGCTGCAGAATAAACGGAAGCTAGCGAAGAACGAGGTGACGATGCGCGTGGGAAACGGATCAAAGGTTGATGTGATCGCGGTCGGCACGCTACCTCTTCATCTACCATCGGGATTAGTTTTATACTTAAATAATTGTTATTTAGTGCCTGCGTTGAGCATGAACATTATATCAGGATCTTGTTTATTGCGAGACGGTTACTTGTTTAAGTCAGAGAATAATGGTTGTTCGATTTATATGAGTAATATGTTTTACGCACATGCACCTTTGATAGATGGTCTATTCTTATTGAATCTCGATAGTGGAAATACACATATCAACAATATTGAAGCTAAACGTTTGAAATCAAGCGATAATTCGACCTATATGTGGCACTGTCGTCTTGGTCACATCAGAGTGAAACGTATGAAGAAACTCCATTCCGATGGACTTCTTGAATCACTTGATTTTGAATCACTTGAAAGATGGGAAGAATGTCTGATGGGTAAAATGACTAAGACTCCATTTTCTGGTATGATGGAGCGAGCTACGGACTTATTGGAAATCATACATACCGATGTGTGTGGTCCAATGAGTGTAGCATCGCGCGGTGGTTATCGTTATGTTCTTACCTTCACGGATGACTTGAGTAGATATGGGTATATCTATTTCATGAAACATAAGTCCGAAACTTTCGAGAAGTTTAAGGAGTTTCAAAGTGAGGTAGAGAATCAACGTAACAAGAAGATTAAATTTCTACGTTCTGATCGTGGAGGTGAATATCTAAGTTACGAGTTTGGCAAGCATTTAAAGAAGTGCGGAATACTTTCACAATTGACACCGCCGGGAACACCACAGCGTAATGGTGTGTCCGAACGTCGTAATCGAACTCTCTTAGATATGGTTCGTTCTATGATGTCACTTACAGATTTACCGCTATCATTTTGGGGTTATGCATTAGAAACAGCCGCATTCACTTTAAATAGGGCACCGTCTAAATCCGTTGAAACGACACCGTATGAATTATGGTTTGGGAAGAAACCTAAATTGTCGTTCCTTAAAGTTTGGGGATGCGAAGCCTATGTAAAGAAGTTACATCCGGACAAGCTTGAACCCAAAGCGGAAAAATGCGTCTTCATAGGATACCCGAAGGAAACTATTGGGTATACCTTCTATCATAGATCCGAAGGCAAAATCTTCGTTGCCAAGAATGGATCCTTTTTAGAGAAGGAATTTCTCTCGAAAGAAGTGACTGGAAGGAAAGTAGAACTCGACGAGGTTGTCGAACCTTCTCTCGAAATTACGAGTAGCGCAGCACCGGAAGAAGTTCCTGTGGTGCCTGCACCAATAAGAGAGGAAGCTAATGATGGTGATCATGAAACTTCGGTTGAAGTTACTACAGAGCCTCGGAGGTCAACGAGAACTCGTACCACTCCAGATTGGTATGATTCCGTTATGAATGTCATGGTGGTGGACAACACCGATGACCCCGAGACATATGAGGAAGCGATGATGAGCCCAGATTCCAATAAATGGCAAGAAGCCATGAAATCCGAGATTGGATCCATGTACGAAAACCAAGTATGGACTTTGGTGGACTTACCGGATGGCCGGAAGGCTGTCGAGAACAAATGGATTTTCAAGAAGAAAACAGATGCTGATGGTAATGTTACTGTCTATAAAGCTCGACTTGTCGCAAAAGGGTTTCGACAAATTCAAGGAGTTGACTACGATGAGACTTTCTCACCGGTAGCGAAGCTAAAGTCTGTGAGGATTATGTTAGCAATCGCTGCATATTATGATTATGAGATATGGCAGATGGATGTCAAAACGGCATTCCTCAATGGAGACATTGATGAAGAGTTGTATATGATGCAACCCAAAGGTTTTGTCGATCCTAAAGATGCTAACAAGGTATGCAAACTTCAACGGTCCATCTATGGGTTGAAGCAGGCATCCCGAAGTTGGAATCAACGTTTTGATAAGGTAATCAAAAGTTTTGGTTTTATACAAACTTATGGAGAAGCTTGTATTTACAAGAAAGTGAGTGGGAGCTCTGTAGCATTCTTAATACTGTATGTGGATGACATATTGTTGATTGGGAATGATGTAGACCTTCTTAATAGTGTCAAGGAATATTTGAATAATAGTTTTTCAATGAAGGATCTTGGCGAAGCAGCTTACATATTAGGCATAAAGATTTATAGAGATAGATCGAAACGCCAAATATCATTGTCACAGAGTACATATTTGGACAAAGTTCTAAAGAAGTTTGGAATGGAAGAAAGCAAGAAAGGGTTCTTGCCCATGTTGCCCAATACGACCTTGAGTAAAACTCAAAGTCCAACATCGGCAGAAGATAGAGAAAGGATGAGTAAGACTCCCTATGCCTCAGCCATAGGATCTCTAATGTATGCCATGCTATGTACTAGACCCGACATTGCATATGCTGTTAGTTTAACTAGCAGATATCAAAGTGATCCAGGAGTGGATCATTGGACAGCGGTCAAAAACATCCTTAAGTACTTGAGAAGAACTAAGGATATGGTTCTTTCTTATGGAGGTGATGAACAGCTCGTTGTTAATGGTTACACCGATGCTAGTTGGAACACCGATCCAGATGATTCTAAATCACAATCTGGATACGTACTTATTTTGAATGGTGCAGCAGTTAGCTGGAGGAGTGCAAAGCAAAGCGTTGTGGCGAGATCTTCAACTGAATCGGAATACATGGCTGCTTCGGAGGCTTCACAAGAAGCAATATGGATGAAAGAGTTCATTACAGAGCTGGGTGTGGTTCCAAGTGCGCTGGACCCAATGTCTATCTACTGTGATAACATGGGCGCCATAGCCAATGCGCAAGAACCAAGGTCACACAAGAAGCTGAAACATATCAAACTGCGTTTTCACGCTATTCGAGAACATATCCAGGATGGGGATATAAAGATTTGCAAAGTACACACAGATCTGAATGTGGCGGATCCGTTGACTAAACCTCTCCCAAGGGCAAAACATGACCAACACCAAACTGCCATGGGTGTTCGGTGTATTACCATGTAATCTAGATTAGATGACTCTAGTGCAAGTGGGAGACTGTTGGAGATATGCCCTAGAGGCAATAATAAATATAGTTATTATTATATCTTTGTGTTTATGATAAATGTTTATATTCATGCTATAATAGTATTAACAAGGAAACATTAATACTTGTGTGAATTGTAAACTTAAATTGAAGTCCCTAGTATAGCCTCTATACTTCACTAGCTTGTTGGTTGATTAAATGATTGTGGTTTCCATATCATGAACATTGAGATGTTAACAACAACAAGATCATATCATTAGGAGAATGATATGGTGGACATACTCCTATTGATAAGCGTAGCATAAAGATCAAGTCATTTCAATAGTTCAATTGCTATATGCTTTCTGATACATAGTAACCTGATTCCTTCGACCATGAGATCATGCATATCACCTTCACCGGATGGATGCTTTGATGACATCAAACACCACACCGTAACTGGGTGGCTATAAAGGTGGCATTAAGTGTTCGGAAAGTATTGGTTGAAACACATGGATCAAGAGTGGGATTTGTCCAATCCACATGACGGATAGATATACTCTGGGCCCTCTCGGTGGAATGTCATCCAATTAGCTTGCAAGCATGTGACTTGGTCACAAGGGATCACATATCACGGGAACGAGAAAAGAGTACTTATCAGTAACGAGGTTGAACTAGGTATGCAGAGATACCGACGATCATAACCTCGGATAAGTAACATATCGTGGGACAAAGGGAAATTGGTATCGTATGTAAGTGGTTCATTCGATCGCAAAGTAATCGTAGAAATATGTGGGAGCCATATGAATTTCCAGATTCCTCTATTGGTTATTGTTCGGAGAAGTGTCTCGATCATGTCCGCATAATTCACGAACCGTAGGGAGACACACTTAAGGATTCGACGTTGTTTGAGTAGTTATGGTATTATGAGAAAGAGACCGAATGTTGTTCGGAGTCTCGGATGGGATCCGGGATATCACGAGGTGATCCGGAATGGTCCGGAGAATAAGATTCATATAAGGAAAGTCCCGTTTTGGAGTTCGGGAATGATTCCGGTGTTTTCATCAGGAATGTTCTAGAAGGTTCCGGATTGTCCGGCACTCCGGAGGGGAAGGGTACATGAATGTGTCATTGTAAGTTGGAATGATTGCATCATGTACTAGGTGCCTTTGCTGTCCAAAATAAAGTGTTTATTTAATTCCTAAATTGAAAAGTCAAACGGCTAGTTTGAAAGTCAAACGGCAATTTTGGGAAGTGGGAAGAGAGGAGGATTGGTGGAGGCCGAATTGGAGGAGGGTTCCTCCCTTGGCCGGCGCCCCACCAAGCCGACTTGGGGAGGAACTCTCCTCCCCTTGGCCGGCCCCCTCCACCTATATAAGGAGGGGCAGGGCTCCCCTCCTAGCACACACAAGTTCCTATCTTCTACCTCCGGTTTAGAGCCGTTTTGGTTTAGAGCTTCTAATTGCTTTAGCCTGCGGTTTAGAGCCTTCTAATTGGTTTAGAGCCTTCTAATTGGTGTGTCTAATTACTAGACCACTAATAGCCTCTCTCATAAGCTCCACCATACTCGCACCGGCTTAAGGCGAAGCCCTGCGGGATTTCCCCTCTACTTCCGGTACCACGCCGTTGTGCTGCCGGAATCGCGAGGAGAATACTACAACCTCCGCTGCCTGATGGAACAAGGGAGAGGAAGGTCTTCGTCGAGTACCGAACGTGTGACCGACTGCGGGAGCGCTGCCGGAACGTGGCGCCGGAAGGATCGTCTACACGATCTTGAGATCGGAAAGAATACGACTACATCACCCACGAGAATCTGCTCTCGTTAAACACTTTGGAATCTTCGAGGGTGAGTTATTCCATCGACTCGTTGCTACAATCTAGTAGATAGATCTTGGCTTGTTTGTTTGTATGCGATAGAAATTTTTTGTTTTCCATGCTACGAACCCCTACAAAGGTTTGAGTCTCGGAATGTTTACCTTCGGCCTCATCCTTGGCAACTTTAAGTTCATCATTTTTAAGTCGGAGAGCCTTGATCTCTCTCCGCTTATCACAGACATTCTTCAATAAATCCTAATTTTAGGAACATACTTTCTGTAAGTCAGAATACCTAAAGTCAGAAAGCTGCTAAAGACTCGGGCTAATATTTTTTGCTAATATCAGCACGAGCCTGATGCGCTCGACGATCGACGTAGAGCTTGTTGGGAACCCCAAGAGGAAGGTATGATGAGCACAGCAGCAAGTTTCCCTCAGTTATGAAACCAAGGTTTAATCGAACCAGTAGGAGCAAGGAAACACCCCAAAGGTGTTACTAGCTGAGCTTTGGCAGGGCGCACTACCGGTGCTAGTAGCAACGTGGAGACCTGCACAACACAACCACAGAACTTTGTCCCCAACTTGCGATGAGGTTGTCAATCTCACCGTATTTTGCGGAAAACAAAGGATTAAACGTATCGAATGGAAACAAGTAAAAGTTTGCAGAAAGTAAACACAAAGCAGTAAACAGTTGTAGATTGTATGTAAAGAAGAAGGATCAGGATCCATAGTTCACTAGAGGTGTCTCTCCTTAGATAGATAACATGCTGGGTGAACAAATTACAGCGGGGCAATTCACAAACACTGAGAAAGCAATACATGCATATACTAATCATCTTGACTCCTTTGAGACTTGATTGGGCAATACAACATAATACATAGACCGCCATCCAACTGCATCTATGACTAATAATCCACCTTCAGGTTATCATCCGAACCCCCTCCAGTATTAAGTTGCAAGCAACAGATTATTGCTTTACGAATTGCGTGTAAGGTAAACAATACAATTGTTCTATGAAAAAAGGATTGTTGTTTTCTCCCTAGTAGCAACAGCACATCTAGTACCTTAGAGATTTCTGTCACTTCCCCAGATTACCAGTGGCATGAACCCACTATCGAGCATAAATACTAACTCTTGGAGTTGCTAGCATCTACTTGGCCAAGATAGCTACTAACAACGGAAAGCATGCAAGATCTCAAATAACAAAGACATGATAGAATCAATAATCAATCTGAAATAGCATCTCAATATCCATCGAATCCCCGCAAACACAACATGTATGAATTACAAATAGATGATCTTGATCATGAACGGAGCTCACAAGATCTAAACATGAAAGCACAAAGGAGGAGAAACCATCCATCTAGCTACTACATGGATCCGTAGTCCAAGGATGAACTACTCACGCATCACACCAGAGGCTTGCATGGTAATGAAGAAGGCCTCCAGGGTGAATTCCCCTCTCCGGCAGGGTGCCGGGAAGAGCTTCAGATCCCTCCCGATCTAGGGATGGAGATGACGGCGGCTACAGACTCTTTCGTGGATTTTTGATCGGGTACTTAGGGTTTTCGTCCCGAGGGCAACTTATAGGCGGAAGGAGAGGCCGAGGGGGTGCTGGGGTCGGCCAGACCACCCCCTGGCGCAGGCCAGGCCTGGCCGCGCGGCCAGGTGGTGTGGCCGCCCCCCAGCCCTTCTCCGTCTCGTATTCTGGCACTTGACCCCTTCCAGAAAAATAGGCACTTTGGCTTTTGTCCCGTCCAATTCCGAGAATATTCATTTTCTGACTTTCCTGGAACCAAAAACAGCAGAAAACAGGCAGCTGGCACTGCTGCTCTTGTTAATAGGTTAGTCTAAGAAATCATAATAAAAGTACTCCAAAGTTGGAACAAAACACAAGAAAGTGGATAAAACCAAGCATGGAACATCAAAAATTATAGATACATTTGCAATGTATCAGAGCCTTGGGGGCTACACTAGTTCATTCTTTGGCATCCTAATGAAGCATGAACCCGGATTGTTTATCCTACTTCATGCTTGGGGGATAGAGGATATGATATGAAATAAAGAAAAAATAGGAGTTGAAATTCCGACTTACAAATTGTTCGCGAGTGAGTTTATCCAAACTCGCGTTCACTTCAATGGCAACCTTCTCGGCAAGAGTCAGAGGAATCACTGGGGCTGTTGGAAGCTCACCAGTCCTAATCCTCTCGTCGCGAAGGCGCACCTGAGCGAGAAGGTCGGAGAACTTGACGTCCTCTGCTTCTTGTGCTTCTTCTTCGCCAGATAAGTTTCTTTTCTCCAGGCATTGCCTGGCTAGTCGTTGGATTTCTTCAGCAGATTTCCGGGACAGGCCAAACTTGGCAAGTCCCGGATTGCTCATAAGGTTTTCGGCGAAGGTTTATGCCGAGGGATCATTACCCAAAGAGGGTTCACCCTTATCTAGATCTGACTCACCCATGGTGACGTCAGTTCGTGATTCAAGGATCGCAGGCTCCGTCGAAGGAGCCGGATCTTCTGCGATGACCGGAGAAGGAATGGTCACCGGTGTTGCAGAAGGTTGAGGGGCAGGAGTCGGAGGAGCCACGACAGGGGAAGCAATGGTAAGCTTCATCTGTCGCAGGGGCTTTGAAGAAGTTCCCTTCCCCTTGCCCTTGATGAGCGGTTTTGCTCTGAGAATGTAGTAAAGTTGGAAGCATTACATCTCGGAAAGAAATTCGAGTAAAGTATAAAGGCGGAAGTTGTGATTGAAAGTTACCTCTTCACGACAAGCACCTCCTTTGTGCCAACAACCATTGTCGGAGCTTTGCGCTTCTTGAGCGCAAGATCCGGCAATGGGACCACTTCTACCTCCTGAGAGAACTCCGGAGGATATCCTTCGAGCGAAGCAAGTTCCGACTCGGGGAGGTCAGCAAGCTGAAAAGAAGAAAACATATCAGCATTGCAGTCTAACTCAAAGATTGAAACACATAAAAAGGTGTACTGATGGAAGCTTACTAGCACTATGGGGTTTTCCGCCATGTGCATATCCAGAGAAACCTCCGGGATTCTCCTCTCGATCCGCTCCCTAATAAACCACTTGACCTGGCTTATGTAGCCCTGTGTGGTGTAGGCTTTGGGGCTGATGCGGAGGGAGTCTTTCTTGGATGACATGATGGAGTGCATTAGTCGATCCCTATGGTACTGAAGGGGCTGGATCCGGCGTGAGACCCAGCATTGGACCAAGTCGGATCCCTTCAGTCCTTTGTGTTTGATCAAGTATTCGATCCGCCTCTTAGCAAGGATCAGATCATCGGTGAGAGCCGGAGCAGCCTCGTCCCAGGATGGTTGGGCCGTGGCAGCTCCGTCGATGAAAGCCGGCAAAGCAGTGGCTTTGCCGGGAGCCGGAATATCCCTATGATAGAAGAATGTGGTTGGCCATTGTTTGACCGAGTCACTAGCTAAAATTTTGGGATACGCGCGCTCGCGTCTAAGCGAAAAACTAATAGTACCAATGATGTAAGGAACACCGACGGTAACGGAGTTTCTTCGAACATGAAAATAGTACCGGAATAGAATCAAACTCGGCCTAATGCCGAGAAAGCCCTCGCACAACAAAGCATACGCGCTCATCTCTAAGAGAGAGTTGGGAGGAAGATGATGGAGTTGAACTCCGTAATGATCGATGACCTCGGAGAAGAACTCCGAGGGAGGAAACGACAAACCTCTGTCGAGGTGGGTGCCAAAATGGACCCGCTCGCCGGCGCGCGGGTTGGGGACGGTTTCCTCGAAGCCGCTCCGCCAGTCGCCGACATAGAGGATCCCTTCTTTCTCCATGTTCTTGAGACCCTCGTCGTTGAGCGTGCAGGGGATCCAGAGCCCACAAAAGCTCTCTTTCTCTGCCACCGCTTCCGCCGCCGCCATTGCCACCAACCCGGAAGAGGAAGATGAAGACATTTCTCCGGCGAGCAGTTGACCTAGAATGGGCGGCGCTGGGAGTTCTTCGGGGAGGAACGAGGGAGCTCTATGCGCGCAGAGAGATTGGGAGGAGAGTAAAAGGCAAAGGACTGGTGAAAGGAGAAGGACAAAATCCTAACCCCTTATATCCACCTAACTGCGCCAAGATTCGTGCAAAAGCTAGAGTGTAACCGCCACGCGTCGTGGAAGGAACTAGGAAGGACCCCACACGATGATTACATCGCCTCGATCTCCGCACGCATTGAAACGGCGCCTCGGTTCCGCGAACCGTGGACCCACCAACGGCCGTGCTGACGAAATGCCTGTCAGATGACGTGACCTGACCATGACTTTGTCAGGTGGCGTTAGAGACCAAGTTCCGGCTTAGTTTGAAATCAAGCAGGAAAATCTGAGTAACCTGTTGATAGGTCCGACTTATTTTTAAGACCCGGATCGTATTTTTTGTTGTGAAGTTTTAGGAACCCTTCAAGATTCTGCAAGCCGAAGATCAAGCTAGACGATGATAAATCCGACTTTGGATCTTGGAGGCCTCTGGGGGCTGCTATTGGGGATATACTTTCCGGGTATCCTCACAGTTCATCGCTGACCAGGGTGGCCCACTTCGAGTTAGAGCTTTGCTTCACGGGCGGCCCAGTCAGGGAGAAAGACGGAGTCCAATCTGGCTACGGGAAGGCCCAGAAGACTTACCGACTTAGGCCCATAATGTTACTTGTAGTTCAAGATGTACTCTGTAACCGACTCTTAGTCGTAGCCGGATAGATCTCTCCTGTAAACCCTAGGCCGGATATCTATATAAGCCGTCCTAGGGAGAGACTTTAGGACAACACCCAACACTTTAGATCCTCAACTCGCATAGGCGAAACCCTTGTAACCCATATTCCGGCTCTGCCGTATTACTGGATTGCTAGCAGGAGTAAGATTCGTCCAAAGCCGGCAGATTCGAACCTGGGTAAACTTGTGTGCTCACTATCCCGGAACACCGTACGTCTCACACCCCTCTCTTCCGCATGCCTCGAGGACCCCCTCATGGTGGGACGACACTACGCCTCGGTGGCTCACCCGCAGACCAACAGTTAAGTTGAAAAGGCCAACGGCCTCGTCTGCGGTGGAATCAAGAAGCGACTCCTTAGACCACTCGAACAAGCCGCTGGATGCTGGCCAGATGAACTGCAATCAGTCCTTTGGAGCCTGCGTACAACTCCAAACAACACCACGGGATACACTCTGTTCTTCATGGTACACGGTGCGGAAGCGGTGCTACCCACAGAAGTACGCTACAAAGCCCCACGGGTGGTCGCTTACAGCAAGCAGGAGTCAACTCTTGCACTCGAAGACTCCGTCAACCTCCTTGATGAGGCACGGGAAATCGCAGCGGAGAGATCAACGATCTACCAGCAAAGCCTCCGCAACTACCACAACAGAAGGCTACGCCCCAGATCCTTCGTCGAAGGAGACCTGGTCCTGCGACTGAAGCAACAAGGGCATCTCAATAAAGTCCCCTTGGGAAGGACCGTACGTGATTATAGAAGTAATCCCAGGTGGGGCCTATCGCCTTAAAGATTTCGAGACAGGAGTCACATACTCCAACCCCTGGAACGTCGCGTAGCTGCATCGCTTCTACCCCTAGTCGTTTTTTACATTACAAATAAGGCTATTCAGCCAAGATACTTAGCCACACATTGTACCTTGTACAATTCCATGAATAAATAAAGCTAAGTGCCCCAAAACTGTGTTTTCCTTATTTTCTTGCAATTTTGCCACTCGGGGGCTGCGCCACCCTTTATACTTTTATTCTACTAACAAATCGCAGTATCCTAAGTAGCTGACACAACATCAATCGAACCCTTGATAAACACCAACCTAGTTGCAACGCACCTGATAGGTTGGCAAGGTGCTAAGATAAACACAAGTCAGGCTAACGAAAAGGAACTCCAGAGTATTCACTCGCAAAATAAAAGCTAGCAATCTCTTCATATATCAATGGGTATTAATTACACCCAACATAATCATACAAACTTTACAACACTTATACAATTATGTGCAGGATACAAATCATGCTACTACTGCAAAAGAAGAACGTTTGTTTGCTCCTTGAAGAAATCGACAATGTCCTCTGCTGGCCGATCAACCGCTTGATAGTGCGGAACCATGTTCTAGGTCATACCTTCTGGCGGAGGCGGCAACAACAGACGCAACATCTACATCTGGCCTATGTAGTCGCACCAGCGACAACGCAGCCTTACCACCAACTACTAACTGCTGTCGCACGCACTCGCGGACCGCACTCAAATCTTGAAACTTCGCCAGAAGAGCCAACAGGCTTGAAGGGACGGTGTCCAGCGGAAACATCATTTGATAAATATGCCTAAGGAACGACTGTGCCTTCTTCAAATAATGAAGTACCCAAGAAGAATGATCCTGCAGGGTCGCAAGCACGATCGCATGATCGTGCTCCACCCAAAAGTACCCACTCGCCTGTAGTTGCTACTGGGTCAGGTTATTCATTCGAATGGCAACCTGGTCCTTCTCATCCCGCGGATGACGAGCGCTGACAACTACACCAAGCAAAATGGCAAAGTGTGATGACAAGGTATCGCCACGACTGACTAAAAGAAAAGATGAGAAGTCAGAAAGCTAACATTTGAACTACTCATTCAGCTACGCCACTTCCTCCAAGAGATACTTCTCACGGGCAGTGGCCTTCTCCGCCTTTGACTTCCACACATCCGCGCTACTGCGGATGATGGGCAACTCGCGCTCCAACTGGTTAATGCGGTCGTGCAATCGCGAAAGCAACGATAGTTCCTCCACCGTTGAACGCGGCTGCGTCGTGGTTTCACCGGTGGGAGGAGTCACGAGGACCACTCGACGTACCCTATCACAATCAAGCAAGAAGCAAATAAGGGACCAAGAATACATTGATAAAAGCATGAATGCATTCAAGCACAGCAAAGTCTCGATAGGGACACTCCCACAAAAGCATAGTTTCAACAAAAGGCAGCTACAACTATTACATATTGGCAACTAAGGAGCAATCTGCTTATTCGACTTGGATTTTGACTTTGAAGGCCTCATCGAATCCGTGGCAGTCTCCAACGCCACAGACTTACTGGTGGTAGCCCAGATGCCGCGACCTTCACCGCCTTCGCTCGTCGCCGCTCCTCGGAGTACTTGGTGACTATCTTGATAAGTTGAGGACCATATTTAGCGCAGCTACCAGCGAAGGGAGCAAACACTACCTGCTGGCCTCCGGCATCGACATGCATCGCCTTGAAAATAGTGGCGGGATCCATCTCCATGCCATGGACTTACATAATCGCAAGTGGCACCGACGGACCGCTGAGAATTCTTGAATTCCGTGGGAACACCTCCAGCAAGGGATTCCACTAGGTCTTCAAGGTTGTCGATCAGGCCGGCCTTGGGAGTCAAATCCTCATGGATGCGACTGAGCACATCCTTGGCCTTCCCCAGCCTCTCCTGGATGGAAACACTGCGGTCTTCGACTGCAGCAACAGTGCCCGCCAACACATCCGCGCGACGCAGAGACTGGGCGTTAAAGCTCAGGCCACCGACATCTACATACACAAAGTGTTAACACAACAACATGATATCAAGCAAGGAGCAACGCAAAATTCAGCTGAAAAAAATTACCTAAAAGAGACTTGGCAATCGAGAAAAGTTGATCTTCGAACAACTTCTCCCTCTTAGCAGTGGAAGCACGCAAATCCTCTTTGCGCTTTCGCGACTCCTCTAGAGCTGCGGCTGCTTCGTCATGATTCTTTGCCGCCATGGCAAATGCCTTCTCGAGGGAAGCAACACGACGAAGAAGTTCATTGTGCTCAACTACAAAGTACAAGGTGTATCATCAATTGAATTTATAAATTTCACGAAGACAAAGATGAAGCCAAAACTAACCTTCAACAACACGATGGCAATTGTCTAGCAGAGCGTGCTGTCGACCCATGACAAGGACTTGCTCCGCCAGGCGAGCAACTTCCTTCACAATAAGCTGCATCAAAAGGAAAACAAAGGTTCAGCGGCAACACAAAGTATAAATTCGACTACCAAAATAGCAAAAAGGACGCTTACGTGATCCTCCAGGGACTCCGAAGATGACTGTCGTGCAGTCGTCCGGGCAACCATCTGGTGTTCCCCAGCATGCGAGGAACTCGAAGAATTGTGCCCGGAGTGGGCCACCACTGGAGGAGAAGGAGACTGTTCAGCCACCTCCTTGTCCTTGGAGTCTGCGACTCCGGACTCTTTCACAAATTGGACGTCGTCAGAAGACGACGATGCCGCTTGGCTACAAAACATACCTAGCGCAACTTCGGAAAAAAAGCAACCTCAAAAGGGAGCAAAACGAACTCGTGAGTGTTAAAGGCTTACCAGTTAAAATTGTCGAGGTCAAAGGAGTCATCCGATGACTCCTTCGGCAGTTGTAGCTTCTTCCGAGCAGGAGGAGCCATGGTGCGCACAGGAACACCGAGGATTGGCTCCTCTGCAGCAGCAGAGGGACCTTCCGGCATCGTTGGGGAAGTAGCGCCAGAATCCTTGCTGCGGGAGCGCTTGCGAGTGTCCTGGTCACTAGACTCGGGGGCTCCCTCCTCCTCTTCAATTGGGACCGTCGATTTTGACTTGTCCTCTTCATCCACTTCGCGAGGGATAACCCCTTCTGGACGAGGGGGCAAATTGGAAGACACCTTCTAGTCCTGCATTCAGAAGATACATCATTATATATCAAGCACCATAATGGCAGTCGAAAAAGAAACTACTTCACAGTACAGTTCTACCTCAGGAGGAGGGTTAGAGGCTTCTAAAGGAGGCACGACTGGTTCGCCTGGGAGAACCTCCTTGGCAGTGTGCTTGGTCACCAATCGCATCCTCCTGTCTACCTCACCCGCAGAAATGCCCTCGGCAGATATGCGAGGGACATCGTCAGCAACGGTCCAGCGGAACATAGGGTGCACTCTGGCCTGTAGAGGCTAGACGCGGCGGCGCAACCACGTGCGAATGAGAGCGGCACCACCCTCTTCTTTGCCTATGCGGCTTTCGAGGTCCCGGACGCGCTTATACAGCACCTCCATTTCTTGGGACTCGCCAGGCATCACGACATTCTTCCAGGAGTGCCTCCTCTTGCAAGTCGCCGCGGGATCGAAGGGCGCGAGTCCGTAGTGCTCTCCCTCCGCCTTCTGGTCGCGGATGTAGAACCACTTGTCTCTCCACCCTTGGACGGATGCGATGAGCTTGATGTCAAAGTAGGTGAAAGAGGAGTCGACGTGGATCCCGCAGCCTCCTACGTTGTAGACTACCGAACCGGACGCCGACTAACGTTTCAGCTTAAAAAGCCTCTTGAAGAGGCCAAAGTGTGGCTCGATTCCGAGCCAGCACTCGCAAAGCGTGATGAATCACAAGATGTGGAGAATGGAATTTGGGGATAGTTGGTGCAGCTGGAGCCCATAGAAACAAAGGAGACCCCTGAAGAAAGGATGTAGGGGGAGAGAGAGACCTCAGATGATGAACGCAAGGAACATCACCCGGAAACCCGGAGGAGGACAAGGGATTACCTCGTCGCCCGCACCCATGAGTCATCTTCCGCGGGTGGAAGAGCTCCATCTTGACGATGAAGATGCAGCTCGGAAGGCTTGATGATGGATGCACGCCAGGCGCCGTTGGTGACGCGGGTGCCCGCACCCTTCTTCTTCCCAGTGCCTACGGCGCTAGTGCCCATGGCGCTACTGCTGCCCTTCTTCTTGGCAGCGACAATGGTGGCCATAGATCTAGCGGTGGCGCCTTCCTTCTTCTTGCCCATCTTTCGATGGCGGTGTGAACGGAGAAAGTAATTGGGGAAGACACGGAGCTGGTCTAGTGCCGTGAAGAGGAAGCGCGCAAGGAAGCAGAGAGAGCAGCAATGGCGAAGGAGGCACGAGCAAGAAGAGAGATGGGGAAAATTACCGTAGTTGCTCTGCTACTTAACCTCCTCGTGGATGCCATCCAACAGCCAGCAGAAACCCTACTGGACGCGTGGCGCACATCACCATCGACACGTGGCGAAGCTGAACCACGAACCATCCCCCACTATTCCCATTACGCGCGGAAATCAAGGAGACACGGTTAAAACAGAAGATTATGCCAGTCAAATCGAAGTCAGAAGGTGGGACCCATCGCTCGTCACGTCCTATCAAAGCCGCTCACACGGGCAACTGAGGTCATCACATCGTCAGCACTGACGTCATCGATTCCAGGAGAAGAAGATTTTGACTACTTTAGTCCTTGCTCGAGTCTTCGACTCAATCAAGCACTCGAGGGCTACTCCTAACAGGAGTGTTGGCCGCGCACTCGAAAGAATTTTTTATGTAGGTATATGAACATTCAAGACAAACCCTTCACTCGAATCAACGGTTCGATTATGAACTACGGGTTACTCCCATAGGGAGCGCTGAAAGCATATTCGACTGAAACAAGCAACAAAAGACGACAGCAGTCGCAAATGTTTTTTAGTCCCCACTCGAGTCTACGACTCGAATAGGCACTCGGGGCTACTCCCATAGGGAGCGCTAGTCGTGCACCCTATGATTATTTCTCTTTGTACATCGTACTATGTGTTGATAACATCCACACTTGAATGCTATGGCGACTCCGCCTCATGTTTTCCCTACAAAGAGATTACGTCTCCTGGGCCACCCGAATCATCTCCGCGATGACAAAAAATTCGGATGCCGCGCTTACAGCATGAAGATAAGACCTGAACAAGGCCTAGCAACGCATCTGCTGCGCACTACCAGAAACATATCCATGCCTGCAGGTACGATGAACATGCCTTGACGGACGCGTCGAGTGCTCACACTTATACACTGGAATTCGACTCCTATAAGACCTCCACGGCCTAAGTCGAATTACGCCAGGACTTTTCCGAATTCGAGTCCAGGGACTCGAGTTTGAGTAGATTGCGTTGTTTTTTCCTAAAACAGTTAACTGATACCGATACATCGGATAAATCAGGCACGTATATTAACAATCCCTATGACACAAACAGAACACTCGAAAAAATGCCCAGTCATGCACACTTCATAAAGTCCCCAGTCGAATCTGTGATTCGATTGGACACTCGGGGGCTACTGACATGGGTATACCCTACAGGTACTTGAGTTTGGTATATATGGCCCAGATACGGTAGAAGCCCATGGCGTTGCCAAAGCCCAATGCAGAATTCGGGTGAACTACGGACTCTTCGATTGTTTGCGAGACAAGAAGAAGCTTAAGATAGAAAGTTCAAAGGGCGAACCCTAATATGTAACCGACTCGACCTGCTACTCGAGACCTAGCCTATTAATGTCTACGCACTTCTATTCTTGTAGACAGTTGTTGGGCCTCCAAGTGCAGAGGTTTGTAGAACAGCAGCAAGTTTTCCCTTAAGTGGATCACCCAAGGTTTATCGAACTTAGGAAGGAAGTGGTCAAAGGTATTCCCTCTCAAGCAACCCTGCAATCAAGATACAAGAAGTCTCTTGTGTCCCCAACACACCCAATACACTTGTCAGGTGTATATGTGCACTAGTTCGGTGAAGAGATAGTGAAATACAAGTGGTATGGATATAAGACAACTGTGCTAGAAGATAGCTTGATGGCGTGGAAAAGACTAAAGGCAAACTGAAATAAAGATGGAAGCAAGCAGACATGTAACAGATCTAGTAGCAAACGGTGTTGTAGTGCTTAGAAACAAGGCCTAGGGATCATACTTTCACTAGTGAACACTCTCATATAAATATATTCTTCTTTATGATACTACGCTGAACTACTTTCCGGTTGGATACTCTAATCAACGGTAGGGCTATAACAGCACACCTCAAAGCTCATCTTTCCGCATCTAGATTACCCCACACTGTCACCTTGAGTACTAGATGGTTCCAACAAACACCACAATTTCATAAAGACATCCAACTCCAAATATAACTCATAACAAGTATTTGTGATCTCTAGCCTAAGTGCCACCATGGTGTGCACACTGTCAACTTCACACACATGGGGAGAGCAGAGATCTATTAAAGCACTTGAGTAGCAAGGTAGATCTATAGATTACAAGCTCATGATCTCAATAAGATCATGCATAGAGAGAGGGATGAACACATAGCTATCGGTAGAACCCTTAGCCTCGAGGAAGAACTACTCCCTCCTCATCATGGGAATCAGCAATGGTGATGGAGATGGTGGTGGAGATTGATGGAGATGGCTCTAGGGGAACTTCCCCGTCCCGGCAGGGTGCCGGAACAGAGACTTTCTGTCCCCCGAATCTCCCCTTCAGTAGCGGCGGTGCTGTGGAACTTTTCATGGATTTCTGATTGGCTATCTAGGGTTTCTGCCTCGGGAGGAATATATAGGCGAAGGAGGCAAGGTCGGTGGCCAGCCAGGGGGCCCACACCATGCCTTGGCGCGGCCAGGGGGTACCGCGCCTGGGGGGGGGGGGGGGTGGCCAGGCCCTGGCCCTCCTCCGTCTCGTATTCTGGCTCCGTGAGTCTTCCGGTAAAATAGGAACTTTGGCTTTTATCCCGTCCAATTCTGAGAATATTCATTTTCTGACTTTCCTAGAACCAAAAATAGCAGAAAACAGGCAACTGGCACTGTGGCATCTAGTTAATAGGTTAGTCCAAGAAATCATATGAAAAGTACTCCAAAGTATGGACAAAACACAAGAAAGTAGATAAAACCAAGCATGGAACATCAAAAATTATAGATACATTTGCAATGTATCAACATCCCCAAGCTTAACTCCTGCTCCTCCTCGAGTAGGTAAGTGATAAAAAGAAAGAATAATTTTTGAGGTGACATGCACCATCATAAACTTGATCAAAGTATTTGTAAAACATTGATAGCTGGGATCATAGTACTTCAATCATAACATGAAAGACAAAGTTCTAACAATAAGGCAAAGCAACTATGTTACAACATGAAAAGGCACAAACAAAAGATTCATGAATAACAATGCTTTGCAAGACGTTTGTTTGTTTCACATAAAGCAAACATAGCACAATAGCATCCAGCTTGTCCCTCATAGAGTAGCAAATATAATTGCATAGGACACCTTCAAAGTTCATAAGAGTGACTAGATACAAATAGTTTAAAATAAGCAATATCAAGTTATGCATCAATCAACAAGTCTTGGGACAATGCACATAGAACTAAGAATGGCCACTATGCTCTCAAAGTAGGTGCATAAAGATAGAAGGTGGAGACTCAATGTAATGGTGGCAGAAAGGCCTTCATAGAAGGAAGTAGAGATTCAAGTTTTATAAAGAGCTTCCAAAAATTATGGTACTTATTAGCTTCTAGCTCTCATTGCCCCTATCATAAGCATCTTGAAGTGATTAAGGTTAAAGTGAACAAACTATGGAGTATATGCTTGACGAAGTATAAGTTAGAAATCTCATGTCCCTTGAATACGAGGGTCGCTCCTCATGCTACTCAAGTTTAGTCACCGGTAAGTTCTTGTCATCGTAAGGACATGTGTATCATAGAGAACCGCCAACGGGGTACCCCTTGCCCGATGATACGGAAGAATCCCCATATCAAAATGACAAGGCAAGCAGACAACAAGCATCTCAGCAATCTTCTTATTTACCATGGGAATATAGTGCTTTTTTGTCTCTTTCCTCTTTTCATAATCTCTTTTTTTCTTTTCTCTTTTTTTATCAATATCGGACTCTTTTTTTATAAGAAGAATGCTTCATAGACAACTCATCATGGTTACGCTGCAGGTTTCCACCATGTCAGCATGGATTAGACCAGCGGCCTAGGCGTTTCTCTAACACATATACATAACTCCATTGACTTACAATGTCCCCTTTCATTTCACACCGACGACATCCATAGACAAAAGAGCATGATATCAACTAGGTACAAAGTACAAGTGCAATGTTGAAAGCGTTCCGCATGACAGCATGGTTCTGCTAATCCACAACAAATAAGTTCAAGCATATACACCACAGACGACACAATGGTTCAAGTTTATTAAGGGCAAAAAAGTAAAGTGTGCCATCAAGTTCATGAGAGCTTTAATCACTAGTTTTCTCATAACAAGTTTAATTCGGAAGGTAGATAAAAACATGAATATACTTGGAATAGCATATGCTAATAGGTAGGTATGGTGGACTCTTTGGAATAACTTGGTTTTAGGAGTTGGATGCATGAGTGGAACTCATACTTGGTTATGGAGGCTAGCAAAAGACTGGGAGCGACCAACTAAGAGAGCAATAATGGCCATAATCATGCAGAGCGACAAAACATCATTAATCAAAGCATAAAGTGATACTACAAGTTGAAAACTAAAGGATCATAAAATCTATGGTGACTTGGGATAGTCATAACATGGTGTGAGAATGTGCCAAGACAACCCAAATAAAGCATCAAAAGAGAATACCACAATACTATGCTTTAATATGCTAAAACAACGCATGATTCATCCAAGGCACATTAAGCAATATAAATTGTTTATAACAAGTCATGCTACAGCAAAGAATACTAAGCATAAAGCCAAAATAATATCGAGCATGGCATGACAAAGCATAGGCCACAGTCAAAAACAAGCTCTCTTTACCACTTAAGCATGAACTTTCCTACTCTTTTCCAATCCAAACCAAACTATTTGAAAACCAATGCATGAAAGAGGGGGTCCAACCAATTTATTCGGCAAACTAAGAAAACCAAGCAAATGAAAAACCAAAACAAAAACGAAAAAGAAGACGCTCCAAGAACAACACAACTGTGTATGAAACAATAAAAATGAAGTGTTTGGAAGAAACCTGGGATTTTTATTGATGAAGAAGGGGATGCCTTGGGCATCCCCAAGCTTTGACACTTGTACTTCTTGGATATTTCTTGGGGTGACACGTGTGGCATCTCCAAGCTTGAGCTTTAGTCCATCCTTCATCTCATTACTCATTCTTTCCATACACCTGAAATTTTTCCTTCATACAAAACTTCACACAATCTTTATTAGCAACATTAGTGCACTCAAGATAATAAGTCTTTAGGTTCAGTTCCAACACCAATAAAACTTCCATTAAAACACAAGCTACTGTAGCACTTCTCTCAAAAAGCTCAGTTCCCCAAAAGAACTCAAAAGGGAACCAACAAGAAGCAAATGCAGAAAATGGCAGAAATCTGTCAAAACAGACCAGCAGGTAAAGATGAATTTTTTCGAAGACCTTATGTTGCTCAAATAAAAAGTGTTAAACTAACTAAAGTTAGATAACAACCTGGGGCAGAAGCACAAAAAATCATGCCTCAAAAGAACCCTGCAATCAAGATACAAGAAGTCTCTTGTGTCCCCAACACACCCAATACACTTGTCAGGTGTATAGGTACACTAGTTCGGCGAAGAGATAGTGAAATACAAGTGGTATGGATATAAGACAACTGTGCTAGAAGATAGCTTGATGGCGTGGAAAAGACTAAAGGCAAACTAAAATAAAGATGGAAGCAAGCAAACATGTAACAGATCTAGTAGCAAACGGTGTTTCAGTGCTTAGAAACAAGGCCTAGGGATCATACTTTCACTAGTGAACACTCTCATATAAATATATTCTTATTTATGATACTACGCTGAACTACTCTCCGGTTGGATACTCTAATCAACGGTAGGGCTATAACAGCACACCTCAAAGTTCATCTTTCCGCATCTAGATAACCCCACACTGTCACCTTGAGTACTAGATGGTTCCAACAAACACCACAATTTCATAAAGACATCCAACTCCAAATATAACTCATAACAAGTATTTGTGATCTCTAGCCTATGTGCCACCATGGTGTGCACACTGTCAACTTCACACACATGGGGAGAGCAGAGATCTATTAAAGCACTTGAGTAGCAAGGTAGATCTATAGATTTCAAGCTCATGATCTCAATAAGATCATGCATAGAGAGAGAGAGATGAACACATAGCTACCGGTAGAACCCTTAGCCTCGAGGAAGAACTACTCCCTCCTCATCATGGGAATCAACAATGGTGATGGAGATGGTGGTGGAGATCGATGGAGATGGCTCCGGGGGCACTTCCCTGTCCCGGTAGGGTGCTGGAACAGAGACTTTCTGTCCTCCGAATCTCTCCTTCGGTGGCAGCGGTGCTGCGAAACTTTTTGTGGATTTCTGATTGACTATCTAGGGTTTCTGCCTCGGGAGGAATATATAGGCAAAGGAGGCAAGGTCGGTGGCCAGCCAGGGGGCCCACACCATGCCCTGGCGCGGCCAGGGGTACCCGCGCCTGGGGGGGTGGCCAGGCCCTAGCCCTCCTCCGTCTCTTATTCTGGCTTCGTGAGTCTTCCGGTAAAATAGGAACTTTGGCTTTTGTCCCGTCCAATTCTGAGAATATTCATTTTCTGACTTTCCTGGAACCAAAAACAGCAGAAAACAGGAAACTGGCACTGTGGCATCTTGTTAATAGGTTAGTCCAAGAAATCATATGAAAAGTACTCCAAAGTGTGGACAAAACACAAGAAAATAGATAAAACCAAGCATGGAACATCAAAAATTATAGATACATTTGCAATGTATCACCTATCTATATAAAGGCTACAATCACAACCCTAGTTTCCACAACTCTTGCCAGATTGCATTTGTGCGCCCATGTAATCTTCGATTCCTTCGTTAATTCCAAGAGCAGACAAACAGGAGTAGAGACCTCTACGAGGCCTGAACCTGGGTAAATCTTGCATCCATGTGTGCTTGTTTGCTAGCCGATTGATGCCTCCAGTGCTCCCTCCTTCTCCAAAACCCAAGTCCATAACAATGGGAATTGACGAGTTGAACCCTCGTCAGGCGGTATTGCCTACGTGCCACTGTGGAGTCAAAGAAGAAAATTTTGTTGGCTTCTCCTCCCCTGATCCCATGTAGAGCAGCCTGCCGCGCCGACGAAGCACAGGTTCATGCCTCGTCACCCCAACTCGAAATCCACCATCCCTTCCCTTTGATCTCCTCGCCAGTTTGAAATCGATGGTAATGGAAGGAGCTTGTGGATAAAAGCTTGTGAACTTGACGGTGTCCCCCTCTTCTCCCGCCTCTGCGCTGGCTGTAGTTTCGCTGGTGGTGCTGCGAGCATCCCGATCCACCTAGAAGATGGTGGATTTGATAGGTTCTCTATCCAGCACGACGACACTTGTCCTGCCAGGTACACTCCAACACGGTGACTGTTGTCAAAGCCGGTCAGTTGGCGTCACCCCTTCTCCGACCTATTTCGTGAATCCAAAGGCTATAAGATTCTCTAACTCTTGATGTTGTAGCCTAGATCTATAAGCATGTTCGTGATTTCATGAACATATGATGTTTAGGACATGTGCAACCAATTCATTCTTAATGTAGGTTTTGGATTTAGATTGATTCCTACCGATGTATGATTTCCGTATGGTGTTTGCTATAGTCTACCTATATCATGCTTAGTGATGTAGGATTCCGGTATTGTGTGCATATTGGAGATGTGACATGCTTAGCAGCGTGCTCTATAGGATATCATTGTCCTCGATCCAGCTTTGTTTACCCATTAACCTACAATGGTATGGGAGCCTGCTCTATCAGAGTTCTTCCTGAGTAGGACTATTGAGCTCGTGGATAACAGAGTGAATGTTTACTGCAGGGTCATAGAAGCAAACATGAAGAAAGTTGTCAATGATGTTCTTGACTTCACTAGGATCACTACAGCACGCATCGTGTGCCCCGGCGCTTATAAACGCCGAGGCACACGCTTAGTCGCCGTGCTCGTGCTAGCGTGGAAAAAAGTTGCCAGGGATAACTTGTAGGGGTTCGCGTATGAAAACAATAAAATTTTACCCTACGCCCCTGAACCCCTGATGTTGTCAGGACCTATCTATTAGTAATGCAGTAACGGGAGGGGATTTTCCCGAACTTATCCTTGAAGACCGAAAAATGTTGTCTATGCTCAGGAGAGCATGGTTGATGTAGGCGATCCGAAGCCGACCTCAAGGTCGTGTTGAAGTCCTCGCACTCCTGCGGCTCCAACGACTCCTAGTGCCACAAGTGTGACACCTCGCGGGGAGTTACACACGTCTAATGCCTGGCGATGACTCCCGCTTCCCCGATCCAACAGGAGTTGCGGAAGTAGAGCTCCTGGATCCGAATCCCGCAGTGCGACGGCGCTCCGTGGTGAAGATATCTCTCATTTGCGCAGTCCGAACTTGGGACCACGGTCACGGGAGAGAGAGAGAGAGAGAGAGAGAGAGAGAGAGAGAGAGAGAGAGAGAGAGAGAGAGAGAGAGAGAGAGAGAGAGAGAGAGAGAGAGAGAGAGAGAGAGATCAATTGGAGGTCTCCCCAAAAGTGAGGAAACCTTTAGTGCATGCAATTCAATATGGTATCAGAGCAGGAGGTCCTATGATCAAATTCTGGCCAAAACAATAAATAAGCAAAATATATTGCGGCTCTCCAAACACGCGTCACAATAGACCAATGGACGAAAGACATAGGGTGAGTGTTGTAATAAATTTCCTAGCCCTTTTCACAAGTTCGAACCGTTGGTTGTATTGGCTAGTGCATGCAATTCAATATGTTAGACTAGTTTGATTCGGTTTAAAAAGACTTGTGTTCTAAGTTGATCAGGCCCCAAGTCGGTTGTGACTCGGCCAACGTTTTGTAATATATAAACCCTCCTTGTACCCTTTGTTTAAATTAATCAAGTGATTATCCCAAAGTTTTCATGGTATCAGACTATCCCTCCTAGGCCATGGGTACTCGATGGCGTTCCAACCACCGCTCCACCAACCTCCATGGCTGCTTTAGTTGATCTTTGGCACCGGTGTTTCTGTCATCCCCATAGTGCTACCCTATCATCACTACTTAGTGAATTTGTGACAGTCATGATTGGGCCGTGTGTGAGTCTTGTCAGCAGGGAAAACACGTGCGCCTTCCCTTTAGTTTTTCCAGCTCCGCTAGCACATTTTCCTTTCAACTATTGCACTATGATCCGTGGACATCTCGTATAGCAAGTATTTCTTGTTTCAAATATTGTCTCGTCATTCTTGACGATTTTACTCACTTTGTATGGACCTTTCCTTTTAGCAACAACTCCAACATTCATACTTTTATTCAATTCGACAACGGCCGTGAATTTGATAATTTTAGAAATCACAACTTCTTCCTTTAGCATGGCATCTTACTACGTTTTTCATGTCCTTATACTTCCACTCAAAATGGCAAAGCAGAACATGTTTCAAACCATCAACGACATTACTCGCACTATGTTAATTCAGTCTTCTCTTCATCTAAAATTTTGGGTCGAAGCCTTACATACTGCCACGTACCTCCTTAATATTCGACCCACCAAAGCTACCCAACCACTACGCCATACCATTCTCTTTTTCTTTGTCATCCCAATTATAATTATAGTGAACTTGGTGTGCTCAGTTGTTTGTGTTTGAGACACCTAAAAACTGAAGCAACCTAGAACTAGGGCTACTGGTGGAGAGGCTTCCTCGGTCGCCCCCACGCGACCAGGAGCGCAAAACCTAAATTCCACCCCGCCCCCGCCTTAATTCCCCTCCCCTCTTGGCCACCGCCGGGCATAGCCAGTGTGGTGTCGGCGGCGGCGGGATCTCATCTCCCGGGTGCAGGGAGCTCCGTGGGGCGCAGACTTCTCCTTGGCGGCGGTGCTGATGGGCGGCGGTCGACATGGCCTGGTGTGGCGGCGGCTGGCAAGCTGTGCCAGGGGTGGCTTCTCGCATCTGGAGGCGGTGGTGTTTGTTGCTGCTATGACCCTTGGTGGTCGCGGCGGTTTCGGGCCTGCTCCTACGGGAGACCATGCCCGACGACATGGACCTGGAGCGACGGTGACTCCCTAGACCGACGAAGGTGCTATGCAGGTCAACCAAGACTCGGGGTGACATCAGGCGGAGCTGGCCATTGACGGCAGAGCTCCTGCCCTTGGCCTAGATCTAGGCCCATATGGGCCTGATTAGGGTTGGGTGGCCCTATTGTCCACATGGTTTCAGGGGCTTCCAGCATGTTTGGGAGCCCATCCCTTGGCCACGGAGCGGTTGAGGTGCTGGATCCGGGCCAGTCCGGCCTAGATCCGGTGACCGACAAGGATTCGGCTTCGTGTTGTTTGAGATCTAGTTAGTTCGCCCGACCTTCCACACTAGTTCAGGTAGTCCTGTGGTGGTGGGGTGCCATGTCGCGGGAGCGAGCTCTTGGACGCCGGGGCGGTAGCCCCGGAAGGCGGACCGCGCGGGCGTCTCGTCGGCGGGACGGCATTGCGGTGGTGATGGATCATCCCTGTGGACCATGAGCGTGGCAAGGAGTGGGCATCGGGAGCTCCTGGCGGTGGCAGCGCCCAGATCGTGTTTGGAAGCTCGGCTCGAGGACTGGTGGTGTTTGAGATACCGAATGTGACGAGAGTTTTTCCAGGCGAAAGCCTAGTGCTTCGGTGCCGGCAACGGTGGCACCTAAGGGTGTTGTGACCCTCTTGGGGTGTTGTTGTGGCTACTCTCGCCACATTAGAGCTCCAGGTGAAAACCCTAGACCTGGGTGGTCTCTGCGGCGAGGGCGCTTGTGGCGTCGTTTCCTTCTTAGAGGCGTTGTCGTGGAGCTTCGGTCTTCTTAGCCTCGTCATCTTCGGTGGCAAGTTAGATGCTTCTTAGGCCTCATAGTACTTTATCTTTGATCTGATTGTAAGAGAAACTTATCATCACTTTGTATCGGCCGTGTGGCTTATTTATAAAACTGGACGAAAGCCTATTTCGAGTAGAACTAGCTAGGTCTACTGGTACATGTGGACGAGAACACTGGGCGCTTCAAAGTTTCGTGTGCTCTCCATGTTGCATCGTACTCCCTCCGTTTGAAAATATAAGATGCTTTAGTCCGGAGTCTAGAAAGCTAAAACATCTTATATTTTTTTTGAAAGAAAAACATCTTATATTTTAAAACATAAAACAGAGGAGTGCGTCACGAAATCGAAGCGACGCGTACGGTTATATGAACAGACGTCAATCCGTGAACCAAGTGCGCACACATTCGAGATTGCAGGCCAGTTAGTAGCTAGTAGTGCGCACACTATTAAAGTTTTAATCTGTCTTCCTAGTCGAGTATGCAGTGCCTGCCGAGATTCTTCCCCCACTACACTTTGGTTTGAATGCACGCACTTATTCCATCTTGAAGCCTCCTCTGACGATGAAGTCCTTATATATATATATATATGCACAGTACAGGGTCGTCTGCCTTAGCCGTACACCAATTGTCAAGATGACCTCCACGGAGAAAAGCGGTACCGACGAGGTATTCAGCATGAAGCTGCTGGTGGACACCAAGGCCAACCGCGTGCTGTACGCGGAGGCCGGCAAGGACGTCGTCGACTTCCTCTTCTCCCTCCTCACCCTGCCCCTCGGCCGGGCGGACAGGCTGCTCCGCTCCATCGACGGCAGCGTTGGCTCCATCGGCAACCTGCACGCCAGCGTGGAGCGGCTCGAGGACAAATTCATCTGCCGTGCCAACGCCAAGGCCGTCCTGCTCACGCCGGCCGGCGTCTGCGAGAGCGGCAAGCTGCTCCAGCTTCTCGAGGCGGTGGCACCGGCCGTGACCTCTCAGATTTTCCGGTGCAACAGCAACCTCAGCAGCTACCCAAGCTGCAGGAACTACGTGACCATGGTAAGTGGCGCGCCCTGTGCGTATTGCAGAGCAGCGATGACGACGCCGTTGAATCTTGTTGACTCCATTGGCAGCGTTGTGACGACGCCTGCTGCTGCAGCGGCCGGGTTTGTGCAGCAGATCGTCACGTACACGGTCATGGATGACTTGAACGTCGTCAAAATGACTACCATCTCTGGGATCACACTCCTCAACACCTTCGGTGTCACCGACATCCGCTCGCTCCAGGACAAGACCGTGCAGCTTGGCTACGCCGAGGTAAACTGCTACTACTCCGGTGAACATTAATCCTCAGTTGATTGTGATCAAAACTTGCGTCCTTGATGGGCTCATTCATTTTTTAAATAACGCCGATGATTTTGGTAGGGTTTGGAGATGCTGAAGGCGTCACTGCAGTCCAAGACGGTTCTCACTGACGTGTTCCTTGGGAAGAAGCGGAAGGTCTGAAGCAGTTGAGTAACGAGATTTACATCTAGCCTACCTTCAAAACAATGCCAAATCGTCCGACGCCCGTTCATATCCGTCGGATCGATGATTCGGTGCTTACCACGCCGTTCACGCCATGCTTACGATGATTACGGCACAGCGCATGCTAAGCAATCGATTGATGACCACAGACCACTTCGTCAGTTTGTACTTATTACCTATGTCTCTTTGCAACGAAGAAAATTCAAATAATTATAACTTCTGAACCGTTGTTCGAAATTTAGTTTCTTTCGAGTAGCACACCGGGATAGAAAAATATTTAAGGACAAACACATTATTTTGTGGGAAGTTTTCCCGGTCACAGAATCAAGACACAATTTTTCTGGTTGCAACTCATGTGTAAGTGAAAAAGTTCATATTCCAAATCCATGTGCTACTCGAAAGATCAAGTTGCAATGCATGCCAACTAGAAATTCTCAGTTGCGACCCGCTTGCAACTATCGGCCGGTACGAGTAGAAACAAATCCAATGGTGTGACATTTTTCTGGTTGCAAGTGGAAAAGTCCCAATTGTAATTGGAAAAATATAAGTTGCACCCCACATGCCCACATGTGCCATGGCCCAAATTCAAATTTCTGACAATTTTTTCTCAGTTGCAACCTGTGTGTAATTAGAATAATCTCAGTTGCAACTCATATTAACTAGAAAATCTCTGTCACAACCTATGTGTAACTAGAAAAATCTTAGTTACAACCAATGTGCCACTGAAAAAATCTCGGTTACAACCCAAATGCAACTAGAAAATCTCATTTGCAACCCATGTGCAACCGGTACGAGTAGAAACACATCCAATGATATGTGACCTTTTTCTGGGTTGCAACTGGAAAAGTCCCAATTGTCACTGGGAAAATATAAGTTGCATCCCACATGCGACTCTCACACATGGAAGCAATCAACGACAATATTATATTCAAATAGATGGATAAAAGTACGGGGATAAATCTAGTGCAAATCACAATTAAATCTAAAACTACAATAAGATCTAATGAATGAAAGATGGGGGTAGTAGTGGTGATAGTGATGCAGCGGTTGATGATAAAGGGGGTGATGCGATGTCCTCCAATAATCCGTGAAGCAGCAAGGATTTGCCCTTCTTCTAGTTCCTCTTTCAGATCCCTTTCTGGTGTGGTTTTTCGTCGCTCAAGGTTACTGTGAATGTCAGATCTGTGATCCATTTTTATCGGGAGAAAGTATTTGATGAGGCGGTCGCGCTGCCACGTGGTACGGGCAGACGATACGTACGGGCTCATACCACTGGTCGTTAATACTGTAGTAGCCTTCCGTCACGTTTGCTATTCTTCAAGGTGCGAAGATAAATCAATTAAATGATTTTTATCACTTAAAATATCATATTACAACATAATATGATAATTCTAATTGATATGTTTATATGACTTAGTAATTGTGAATCATATTGAGGACAAAAGGTGCACGCAAACGCAGTAAAATATTAAAAACCTTATTCTACTTATGAAAAAACGGAAGTTCAATATGCTTCAATTTTGGACTCATCATCCCGACAGTGGGTTTTCCTCCCAACCTCAAATGACTAAGAATAAACTGGCTAGTGCTAGATGCAAGTATGTGGTTCCACCCGTGCAACAGTAACATATACAACTAGCTCTATGTCGGATTCCGGGTTTACAAATACAAGGCAGAATGTGAGTCTCTAAGACACTACTAGAAAAAAGGCTATAGGAGACATGCACATTAGAGGCGTATTTATACTATATGCGTCTCTGATAATATAGGCGAGGCGCACCAGCTAGACATGCGTCTCTAGTACTAAAATAGGCGAGGCGCATATTTGTAGGATGCACCTCCGCTAGTCTCTGTACGAACAAAATATGGCACCCCCATATTATGCGAGGCGTATTTTAATAATATGCGCCTCCAATATATTAGATAGGCGAGGCGCATATGGGAAGAATGCGCCTCGCATAAGTTGCATGGGCCCAGGAGGATATCTGTGGTCGAATATGCGAGGCGCATATGGCAATATGCGCCTCCTATACTTGATAATATACGAGGCGCATATGGAATACGTGCCTCCTACAACCTGGCAGATCCCACCCCCCTCCCCTCTCCGGGATCGCCTTTTCAGTTTTATAAAAAATAAACAAAAATGATAGAAACTTTAAAAAAATAATTTCTTTGAGTTGTAGTTAGATTTTAGGGTATAGATCTAGACAAAATTGAAAAACATGAATTTCGATGTATTTTTCAAAAAATAGGTCATGGCACGGTAAAACGGCTATAACTTTTGCATACGATGTTCGAAAAAATAGTGGATGTATTTTGCAAAAATAGGTCATGGCACGGTAAAACATCTCCTCATAGTCTCACCTCCAATGGCCCTAGCTAGTGGATGTATTCACTCACATTTTTTGTTTTTGCCTTTGGGCGAGTCAGAAAATAGGTTTAGGATTTTGTAGGTGGGTCTAAAGCCCCGCACATGCTCCACTTATATAATCATGACATGTACAAGTTACATACGTATACGTCTCGTATACGTGTTACACGACAGGTGGGGTTAGAGTCTAACTATAATTCTAACACTCCCCCTCAATCTAAATTGCTACATACAAGGTTGAGATTGGACTTAAATCTATCTAACATATATCGTGTGGCCAGCTTAGTAAATACATCAGCCAGTTGGTCATGAGTGGAGATGAACCTGGCATCTAGTTCACCAACATCTACTCATTCTCGCACAAAATGGAAATCGATCTCGATGTGCTTACTTCGAGCAAAAAATGCTACATTCTCCGTCAGATAAGTAGCCCCAAGATTATCACACCATAATATAGGGGTACGCTACCGAGTCACACCAAACTCCTTGAGTAGAGAGTCTACCCATATAGCTTCAGCAACACCATTAGCCAATACTTTATACTCTGCCTCGGTACTCGATCTCAAAACTATGGGTTGCTTCTTTGAACTTCCATGAAACCATATTGGGACCAACAAAAACTGCAAACCCAATGGTGGATCGTCTATCGTTCACACACCCTGCCCAATTGGCATCGGTGAAGATACTGATGAAAACACCAAGAACAGAGAGTCTACTGGCCACCACTAGAGGAAGATTGGAGGGGGAGCCGCTACCGGAATCACCTTCGTCCGCGTCTCCTCCTTCACCAACGCCTCCTCATCACTCTCCATGATGAGAGGGGAGTAGTCCACCCGCTGGACTTTGGGTTTACGGTGGTAACTTGATCTAATATCTCTATGTATGATCATTGTTGAAGTCCATATTATATGCCTTGGATGAGTATGGATCTATCTATGTAATCCCTATAGTGGATATTGTGTTATGACATAGTACTTGTTATTCATTTACCACTATGTTGGATCGTGGATGGTTTGTCATACTTTGGGAATATTCTATGATACATTTAATGGTTTAGATCTATACATAATGCCTTGTTTATCCATATCATGGAGTGATTGACACCACCAAGTGGGGGGGAGGGGGGTAGATAAGAGAGATGTGATAATACTCACAACTTATCACAACATATGAATCATCGTACTAGTGTTTAGAATGTTTTCCATTAAGAAGTATGATGTATGTAGGTAATGGGTGGCCGAGTGACAATGACATATGTATTGAGTGACATCAATGCAGCAAAACATCTTTTATCTAGGGATACAAAGGGAGAAGTATGATGTGTGGTGTGACATAAACCAAATGCTAGCCTTATTATAAGGGTGACCTAGTAGCACAAAGGAGTACTTCTTTCACCTATGTCTTTTATGACATGTAGCCACCATAAAAATAACATTAAAACATGACAAATGTGTGTACCTTTACTATCTATAACATGATGAGGAGAAGGATTGGGACACTTTTTACATTCTTGTTTTGTTACATTAATTTGCATTTATTAAAACAACCATCTTATTCCTTAAAGCTTGTTTAATGTATAATCAACTAAAACTTGTGACACTTTAGTTGTAGAGAATAGACAGCTTTTCCTTCTTACTCCTGCGGATCGATACCCTACTTCCACACTGAGAGGTACTACGGTGATCCCCTGCACTTGGGGGTTATCACATGTCGTTTCCAAAAAGGCTTTGCTTATCAAAATCAGTGCCCCTTGTGTTCAAGTCCTCATGCAACAACACATAAAAATTTCAATATGGTGGAATATTAATGTCTACTGTCTAAACGCATACAAAACATATGAATACAATTTTGATGTTCTGTTGATACCTCTAAACTCAATCCTCAAAGTAGACTCTTCATCTGTTGACTGGAATTCAAAACCACCAAAGTTAATGCGAAAACTGTCATCGCTAGATAGCGTGACTGCATCGTCACTGCATGTTCCCATCTGTTAAATAGATATAAAAAGAGAGCATCTTAATATAATCATATGCAAGCAGACTAATGAAGTGACAATCAAAATAGACCAATGAAGTGACAATTAAATCTCTATTGCTGGAAGTGACAACTATAGATTTTGAGATTTATACAAGGGGAAAAGATTTGGGACAGATGCAGGCCGTCTAGGGAAGGCTCTCCCGATGGCGCCGTCGGGTATTCGCAGCTGGTAACCCTGAACCTTAAATTCGAGAAGCAAAAGGTCAAACCCGTGGCAAAATTCCTAAATCGAAGCTAATGATTTAGGGTTTTGGAGGTTTGATTTTCACGCATACTTGCTTGGACAACGAAGGAGTCCTCGAAGGCGAGGGAGAGCGTCCGCACCACAGGGGACCAGAGGGGGAAATGGTGGAGAGGCAGAGGACCGGAGGCGGCGGTGGTGGAGGGTGGCGGTGGTGGACAGCAGTCTAGCAGGCGGGGAAGAACAAAACTGGCACAAATCTGAAATATTTGTCCAAATATTTTCAGATATTTGACGCCAAGTACTAGCCTCATAGAGCTGCAAGTGTAAAAAGTCTCTAAGAACGTTCGTTCTCTAAATATTTCACATTTTGCTGCCGAGTACTTGACGACTAGTAATTTGAAAAGGCTAATATTCGGAACTCCGACGTTTGATTTTCCTAAAATTTAAGAATTATTCATAATTTAAAGCAAAGAAAGGTGTGTATACATGCTTGCTAGAGTGAATTTGAGTCTCCTAAGACTAAATGAGGTTCATAAATTGAAGAAATTTTTTGACATAGTGCAAACCTTGGATCTTTACCCTGAAAGGCACGACGACTAGTGTTCATGCACTTTGCTACAGAGAAATAATGTGTGAGTGTTTTAAATTTCAATAATTCTAATGTTTAATCATGAAGTGAGATTATTTGGTTACTTAATTATGAAATTTTCACCAATATAACCTTTTTTCATGTATTCTTTGAAGGAAATCTCATCGAGTGAATATTTGGACAACCGGAAATATCCGGAACTCCGGATTTTGTTAATCCTAAATTTTGTGAATAATTCATAATTTAAAAGCAAAGGAAGGTGTTTACACATGCTTTCTAGAGTGAAATTGAGTCCTAAGAGTAAATGAGGTTCATACCATGTTGTAGAGCAACTGTTTTGGATTTCACTAATTCAAATGTTTAATGCTGATGTGGGATTATTTGGTTACTTCAATACGAATTTTCCACCAATTTAAAATCTTGTTGATGTATTCCTTGACAATTATAATATAATCGAGCACTAGAAATATTTGGTAGTGTGCATTAGCATGATCAGTAATATAATTGAACAATCCAAATTTTAAGGAACTCCATATAAAAGAGTAGATTAATATATATATATATAGAGAGAGAGAGAAGGTTCACCAGAGACACCACGAATATATTGTATTACATGCAACCACAGGTAATAATTAACTGAAACAAAATAAAAGTAGGGGCATCAGCAGGAGGACGGGACACGGAGACACCTAGCAGGAGAAGCAGCAGTAGGCTGGGATAGCCTACTCGAGGGGATACAGGCCAGTCCTGACATAATACCAGAGGAATTTGACGAAAGCTGGATGCCACGCCAAGGTCTTCAGCCGATGCCTTCGGACTCGGCTTTTGCCAACTTCCACCGTGTGCTGGATCAAGCTGTCGAGGTCCGTGTCGATGGCTCTGCCACATAATGGGCAAAACTGTCTCCCCCTACGGTAGAAAGGGATTTGCCCACACCTAACCACCTCAGCACGTAGCGACTCTTGTTGTCCATGGAGTACTTGCTATCATCCACTTCATCAGAATCCTCCTATTGATTTTTAAGGACATAATTTAGAACTCATACATATGATTGAATTATATTACAACTCAAGAATTGACAAGATATATGTAAGACAATATTAAATTGATATCAAAGAGAATGCATCTTAGCAATAGTTTAATCATTTCATATACATCATTTCATCTCAACAAAATGACAGTTAATTGGATCAGAGTATATGTAGAACAAAGATTGCGGTCTCATAAGTTTTTTCAGGGATGGCGTAAGTGAACCAAGTAACAATTGCACAACCTATTGTTCTTGTACATTGCGCCGGGTTCACTAACTCATCCCTAAAAAAATCCGGCACCAATGTGTTTGCCTCTCTTTTGAAAAAAATTGAATCATTGGTCACAATAAGAAATTGAAATATAATAGTACAAAACAATATTGAGGGATATTCCGGTACAAAAACAATCTTCAGGTATATGTAGAAACAACTTATGATCAAAACCATGCATATACATATGCATCATACGAATCATTCAAAGATCAGAAATAATTCAAAGATCATATATATAGTTCCATATGAGAATAAATCAAGGACCTCATTTTTTTTTAGAGATGGAGTTGGAGAACCAAAGTACCAACATCACAACCTATATTGTTTGTGTATATTGCTGTCTCAGGTTCACCAACCTATATTTTTTTCAGAGATGGAGTTAGCGAATCAAAGTACCAATTGCACAAATTATATTGTTGTAGTGTGCCTCGGGTTCACTAACCATCCGTAATTTTTTTTTGAGATTTTTTGGCTCTTGAAGTAGGATAGTATATATATGGTTTGAACGGTCGATTGATACATCTGTCATCTAGTCACAAAACCCAATCTTTCTAGTCACAAAACTCTAATATGCTTATCTGCCATCTAGTACATTTTTATTTGCTTAACTCATTATTTTCCATACGGTTCTTCTTATACTGTAAATTTAATCTGCCTGTAACATTTGACTTACATGTTTTAGGATTTGCTAGTTGAGTGTTGATTTTGATACACAACATGCATGACATTACAATTATATTCCTTACTGAGGCCAATGGTTCAATTTTGCCCCAAAAGAGTGCAAGGGGAGACACATATGATGGTGTCAGATTTTTTTAGGTATGGTTGGTGAATCTGAGGCAATGTACACCAATATAAGTTGTACAATTGGTGCGAACCAATCTGAGGCAATGTACACCAATATAAGTTGTACAATTGGTACTTTGGTTCGCTAACTCCATCTTTATAAAATTTATGGACCACACCTAAAAAAATCTGACACCATCATATGTGTCTCCCCTTGCACTCTTTTGGGGCAAAATTGAACCATTGGCCTCAGTAAGGAATATAATTGTAATGTCATGCATGTTGTGTATCAAAATCAACACTCAACTAGCAAATCCTAAAACATGTAAGTCAAATTTTACAGGCAGATTAAATTTACAGTATAAGAAGAACCGTATGGAAAATAATGAGTTAAGCAAATAAAAAATTACTAGATGGCAGATAAGCAGATTAGAGTTTTGTGACTAGAAAGATTGGGGTTTTGTGACTAGATGACAGATGTATCAATCGACCGTTCAAACCATATATATACTATCCTACTTTAAGAGCCAAAAAATCTAAAAATGATTGAGTAAATCCTGCGTATGAACAGTAAAATCTGCGGCTACGACTAGAGAAGCTAGCAAAGTAGTACCTTGGACTCCTCATCGGAGACCTCCTACTCGAACTCGTCATTCTCCACGATTACGTCGACGATTTCCTGGTGGAGGATGGGGTCGTTGATGTAGAGCACCGGGTTGCCTCCACCTGCCGCATGCCCCTCATCCAGATCTGCCACTGGCACCACGGCGTTGTCGACCACCTGCTGCTCGACGGCGATGGTGACTGGTTGGACGTATGATCTCAAAGCCTCAACGGCGTGGCGACGAGCGGCGTGCGTGCTTGGAGAAGCCGCCTCCGCCTAGTCGGTGACGACCGAGCCATCTACTGTTGTGCCTCGAACTGGATTCACCTATGGCTCGTCTCCACGTGTACGCTTCATAGCGCAGCTAGCGAGGATGGTGGTGCAAGCGAAGGAGCTTTGGCGCTCACGGAAGGTGCAAATTGTGTTTTTGACTTGACAAATTGGAGAAAATGACATGAGCTCATGGAAGAATAAGGCCGAGCAGGTTTATATACGCGGGACCGTTGGTAGTCCTCGAGTGGACATATGGGTGTGGACTCGTGTGGGTGAGGGTCTACCATGATCTCCACTTTCTAACTGCATTAGCAACACGTGCAGGCTTTCCCTCAAAAAAAGATACGCATGCTACCTCGAGAAGGTGCATGCCGCTAGTTTTCGAGACAGGCGGCATAATGATCTGTCTCAGTAGGCACCTAGAGACGATTAATATTTCTGACCGAGTACGGTTGAGTGATTTAGAGAGACGGCCAATAATTTTCGTCGTCTCAGGTTCAATATAGAGGTGGTTTGTTTTAAAGACCGGTTGAGGGGCACTCATACAAGAGACGGTGCATATTGAAAACTGTCTGAGATTAAAGTTAGAGACTGTCAAAGAATTACGACCACCTGAGTTTGATGAACACAACCGGCGGTTTGTATTTTTGGGGTAAACCGGCTCTAGACACAGTCTCTAAGTAACGAGTTTGTACTAGTGTTGGATCCCAAGAAGAACATTGTGAATATGTTAGCCCTCTCTAGGTTCACCAAAAACCTCAGCGGTTATAAAACCATGCCGAGGGGAATGATTGGTGACAACAAGAGCTTCGAAGAAATCAAGTGCCACTTCCCGCGGATTACGGCCGACGTCTTCATGCAAAACAAGGAAATATAGTACACTAAGTCGTAGTCGATCTGGGGAAGGAGCTAGCGGAGAAGAACGTCGGTCGCCACCGTCTCGATTGTCGTGGCTACAATGGCAAGCAGGAGAAGTGGCAGAAGAAGGACCAGACCTACGTAGACAAGGGCATGGAGAACCCTTGAGACGGATGACCCCCTTTGTCGTGATGATGCTCGCAGCTAATGTTGCCTCTCTAGTCTATTATGTCATTGTTGTTTAGCTAGGTTGTGCGACTCCGGAGACTTGTGTCTATATTTGTGTAATATTTACTAGTTGAAGTCGAAGTTTTAACCATATGGTTGAATTTCTACATTTGTGTTATTGATGCATGCTATGAAAATTAGGGTACTTCATATACGTTGTGTTTCCGTGCGTATTACTGCGTATATTCTAGTGTATATACTGTGTATTTCAAGCAGTTTTTTTACTCTGTTAATAATACCACTGGCGAATAGATGCACTACCCCCGGCGAGTGGGAGTTCGCCTGTGGTAGGAGGCACTACCCCCGACGAGTTGTGAAGGGCGTCCGTGGTATTGGACTACCTCCGGCAAATAAGTCTATTCGCCGGCGATAATGAAAATTACCCCCGGCGAATAAGTGAACGTGTCGGCGATGCGGCAATACCGCCAGTGAGCCCGAACTCGCCGGCGGTAGGCCATTTTGGTGCACCAGGGATGAGGTTTTCCCTACTAGTGCTCGGAGTACGCGACGGACTTGTCTCCGACCGTGTAGTTGGCGGCAATGGAGTTAAACGCGGATCCAAGTCCGATGAGGATGTGGTCGACGAGTTCGTCGTCAGTGACGGGGGCACCGGCGGCTGCCATAGCATCGCCGAAGCCCTTCATCTTATGCACGTAGGCTGCCGCCGACATCTCCTCCTTCCTGGTGTCCTGCAGGAGACGGCAGATGTGACGCACGTTGCTCAGGACCTTCTGGTCCTGGACCCACCATCGGAGGTACTCGGGGTTGTCGACGGTGACAGCCTTGTCACCGGTCCCCTCGGTGAGATTCTTCTCCGGGGCAGCGACGTAGGCGTCGATGTGCCCGTGGAGGTAGTTGCTGGAGAGGCGCGGAAGCATGATCCCCTTCCACAGGGAAAAGTTGTCGTTGTTAAGTCGTATGGAGATCCCAGAGGAAGAGAACATGGGAACCAAGGAGGACGACGAGGCGGCGTGGGTGTTCATCGCGCTTGACAGCTGAAGCGCGGAGGAGCCCATCGCGGCAGCGGCGGCTCGGTCGAGTCTCAAGCGGCGGCGGCATGGCTCTGATACCAAGTCAGAAAATAGGTTAGGGTTTTGCGCGTGGGTCTAAAGCCCCGCGCACGTGCTCCACTTATATAATCATGACATGTACATGTTACACACTTATATGTCTCGATACTTGTTACACCATAGGCAGGGTTAAAGTCTTAATTACAATTCTAACAGAGCGTTATTGTGCTGATCTTTTTTTTTTCTTTGGTGCCTCCGCGCCGGTGGTACTTGTGAACTTTGTACTCGGATATTGCTTTATCTATAAAGTGAAGCCTGTTTCGAAGAGTATTAGGAAGTAGATAGCTGCTATGCACACGGCGTTTTACACAGGATATGCACACGACGTCTACCATCTCGCCGTCCATATGTTTAGCAAACGCAAAGAACCGGACAGGTAAGTGTCTTGTGCAGTTACGTTCATCCCTGGGCCGATCGCGTCTCTCTACCAGCTACAGTTGTGGCTCCTCGTGTTCCATCCGGAAATGAACAGACACGTAATCCCAATTGGTCGCTTAATTCGGAAATAAGAAAAGCTGAGGAGTCGCTTCACATTATTCCCATTGAATGCGCGCTGTTGTGCATCGAGCTAGTAACGCACAAATAACTGCACGTACGAGTACACGAAAGATCCCCATGAACGGTGCACCAATTGCTCTCGTATTGATTCTCCCGTGAAGCCTAAGGGCCCAAATCTGTGTATATATATATACACGGCTGCTATGAGGAACTTTCACGATTCCCCTCTCTCGTTCTCAGACCGATATGTATTCCAACAAGAGCACCACCTCTGGCAGCAAGATGCTGAGCATGAAGCTGTTGGTGAACTCCAAGACCCAGCGCGTTCTGTACGCTGAGGCCGGCAAGCAAGTCGTGGACTTCCTCTTCTCCCTCCTCACCATGCCGGTGGGCACGGTGGTGAAGCTGCTCACCACGGACACCATGGTCGGCAGCTTCGGCAACCTGTACGGCAGCGTCGAGAAGCTCGACGAAACCTACATCAGCCATGACCACGCCAAGAAAGCCCTGCTCACGCCTGCCGGTGGTTGTGGGAGCGAGAAGCTGCTCCAGCTACCCGAGGCAGAGGCACCGGATGCTGGTCACATTTTCCGCTGTAGCTCGTACAGCTACAGCGACTGCTACAACTATTTTACCAAGGTAAAGGGCACGGCATGTCCGCGTTGCCGCACTTCGATGGAGACCCAACTGCAGCATCTGAAGCCGAGCTCTGGTTCCGTCGCCGGCGCGGTGCCCAGCGCTGCAGGCGCTGGGTTCGTGCAGGGGATCGTGACATACACTGTCATGGACGACCTGAAGGTGGCGCCCATGTCGTCCATCTCCGGCATCACCCTCCTCAACACCTTTGGCGTCACCGACATCGGCTTGCTTGAAGAGAAGACCGTGCAGCTCGGCTACGACGAGGTAACATCACTCATCTTTGTACCAATAAAATTCAATTAACTTTGATCACGCAAAACAATGCCTCAACTTCCAGTAATGCCAATTTGTAGGGACTAGAGATACTGAAGGCGTCGCTGCAGTCCAAGACCGTTCTCACCGACGTCTTCCTCGGGAAGAAGCGGAAGGAATGAAGAAATAACGACCGTGCGCGAGTTCGCATTTGCATGATGTCTTGGCCAGTGGCCACAGGAGCGTCCTTGCATTAGACTCGATGATGGTGTCTGAACTCTGAAGTGTCTTTCCTTCGGTTCGTCTGTGTCTGTTTCTTTCGTTAATGTTGGTGTCTTGTTGGTCAGTGCGACAGTGTTCGCTCCTGAATATTGTGTCCGAGTTATGTTGGCCGTGAACACTTTGACCCTGCTGACTACTTGTCATATCGTGGATCTCTCGTTTGGTTCGAAGAAATGGTTGTTCGTTAATCTGTTTCCTGCAAATTAGTACTCCCTCTGTCCTAAAATAAGTGACGTGGGTTTGTCTAGATTCGGATGTATCTAAACACGTTTTATTATATAGGTACATGCGAATCTAGACAAACTTAAATCACTTATTTTGGGACGGAGGGAGTACTAGTATATAAGCTGCTGCTTTCATTTCACTAGACAGCAAATACCCCAGTACAGATTTTAAAGAAAGGAAGTAAGAAGAAGTCCTGACACTTGGAAATTTGGAACCCTTGCTTCAGAGAAGGGTTCGACTTCGATTCACTTGCGGTATCATTTTGCTCATTTAGGTTTTCGCTCGGCAGAGAAGGGTTAGACTTCTATACACCGAGACTTTGAGATCAACTTAGTCATGCTGAGGCAATCGCTCATATTCCCATTGCGGTATACCCGTTTCTGCATCAGGAGATGACTAACACACAGGTGGTTCCTGATAGCACCTCCACAGGACGAGAAAATATTCTTCGGGAGAAAAGACGGCTCTTCGCCACCATATTCAGTCTTAGTTTCTTTTTGGTTCACATCTCTATTTTATTGTTCAAATGAACATAATGTGGTAGGCTATCACTTTAAGTTTATCAGAAAAGCCCAAATTAAACTGTGAGAATAGATGAATCCCTAATATTTGTTTCATGCTTATTCCGTTGACCCTCATGGAGTATATATAGAAGTACACAATGGAGACTTGGAGTAAACAAGATGCCTAATATCCTAGTCTATCTTTAGTCATATGTGTATTCTAGCATTCACCTTCTTTCATAGCGGGAGAGAAGCGGATGATTACGACTGGATTTGAAGTCTTAGGGTGGCGAGGGAGGCGGATCTTGGCCCCAGCCTCAGGAGTGTCGGGGAAGACCGAGACCGAATTCCCCACGCAGGACAAGACATAGGCAACCTTCGGGGCGGAGTGGGTGTAGAGCCCGGAGAGAGGGTGTAGCACACTGCTCCATGTGACCGCGGTGAAGCAGGCGGCATCACCTCCATCCCCACGCTCGTAGAGTCCCATGCTTGGTCAACAGAGGGGCGGGGACTCACCGTTGTGGCCGCGAAACCTGCGCGACCAAAGGACTGCACTGCTGCACCAAAGTCGGATCAATACTATGATAGGCCGAGGCCCAAAGTCATCTGAGGGTCCGGATGGGCATGGTGTGGGAAGTCCACAGGTCTTATCTTCGCCGGCGCGCTCTTGGTCGCAGGCTCCAGAACCGTGAAGAGAGACAAAGGCAAAGATACTTGTGCTAGAGATAGTGTGGATTGCCGCAGGAGGGCGGGGGCAAGGGAGGGCGATTACCTCCGAGGACGCTCCCGTGTGCCCTCCTCCCACCCCACTGTCGCCATCATCATCCTCAGAAGGGTCCGCGTCCATGAAACCATCATCGCCGGATGGTCCGTAACGGGGTGTAGCAGCAGGGCGAGGAGGTGGAGAGGCAGACCTGGGACGTCGAGCTGCACAATGAGGGTCCTCCCATCATGTGGCCCAAAGTAGAACGTGGGTGGGAGTAGGCCTAGGAGCTTGGTGGGCACATAATGCGGAGGCAGGCCGCACTCGACCTAGTGAGAGCGTCAGAGCGCTCATCCACCTCCACATCTTGCTAATGGCCTGTGACTGTGAGATAAGATTGATGATCGAAGTAGTCTTGGCATTAGGGATTCCTAGGATCCGAGTCCACATTGTGGAGAGGGTGGATGTCGTCTCAAGAGCCGTAGTCGAGGGCGTGATCGACACCTGGATCTTGTGGAGCGGACGGGTGAAAGTGGTGCTGCAGGTGCAAAGGCTCAGAATCTCCGTCGAGGGAAAAGCCACTGCAAACTCCGTGTCAGATATATTCCACACCTTCCATACATGTCCAGATATCGGACTGAGATCCTCTGACGTGGGAACCCCTGCCGTTCCCTAACTTTGGGTCACTGACAGGTGGGACCCACTCCCTGCGGGACCCACATGTCAGTGACTCAAAGGCAGAGTTGGCTATGTCAGGGGAGCCGTGTCCCCAGATATCATCTTGGCCAGCTCATCCCAAATCATATCCTCTATAACCACCACAGTCAATGGGACCTCCTGCACGGCAGCCACCTTACACATGGCGAGGTGCTACGGCACCGTCATCTGCACTCCCAAACGTTTGCTGGATCTCACGGAACATGTACCCAAAACTCGAGAATCTATTGATCCATCTCTTGCGAGCGTCAGGTTTGGATGAAAGAGGGGTAGGTGTAGTCCGGATATGCTAGCTGCTAGGAATAAAAAAGAAGAGCCTCGGTTTTACCGGGGGTGCGATTTTGGGGTACCTGATCGGAGCAGGTGATGGGATGGCTCTGATACCAAAGATGTCACAACCCAATTTGGAAGGGCTCTGATCCAATACTACCTCCTCCCCCTAAACTCATACAATGTTGACCACAAGGATGGCTCAGATCGTTTGACACCCCTTCGATGATTAATATGTACATGTATATGTAACCCTGTAGAGCATCCTGTATAACTCAACCAAATATTATGTACAGTTCGTGCAATTCAGACCGTTATCTGATTACACCGCATTCTGATACCGATAATTCGGTTTGGTTCGTTTTGCTTGTAATCAAGTGTCGTGTAATCGGATTACACCGTAAACCAAACCTGTTACCGGCCAGTCCCCACCGAAAACAGATCGCGTTACAACAGCTAGGAGACGAGTCGAGCGCGAGAATTCCGGCAGCCATTTATGACCGCCCAGATCTCCTCCCGCTGCTACCCTCCTCCACCAACGTGTGCCGCCCGTGCCGGCCGGCCAGCGCCAATGGCGATAAAGGCCAACAATTCTCGCCTTGATGTTTTCCACTACCAGCAGCGGAAGCGCCGCTATGCAAGGAGCACCGACGGTCATATATCCTCTTCCCTGCTTGGCGTACCCTTCTCTTCCTGGCCAACAACCTAGACGCCTGCAGATCTTCAGCCAGATTGAGCGCCTTAGCACATGCTTGAGCTTCCAGGACCTCTGGATTTGTGATGCCATCAAACACGACAGCTGATGCGCCTAGAAATCGGCCCTGATCATTACGACAAACAACTCCCACAGCTCCACGCTTCTGTGACTTTGCGACCGCACCATCACAATTCATCTTCACCATGCCCATTGGGGGCGGAGTCCATGTCTTGATCGCATGTGCAGCCTGGACCGGAGTCACATGCGATCTATCATTCCTTTTCACCGCAGCAATATCAGTCAGGTATCTTCCAATGAATGAGTGAGTAGAGAGTGGTGACTGGAAGTCTCCCTCATGGATAAGCTTCCTTCGAGCCCACCAAATAGCCCAAAGTGTTACCAGAACCTCAATGAAACTTTCCTGGTTCAGTGTATTACTGAGGGAGAAGAGCCATAAGCAAGGGTCGCTCGTTTCATCGCCATAAATGGGTAGGGCAACATCATCTTCCTTCAAAGCCCAAACTGCCTTGGCTATATTACAGTCCAATAGAGAATGGCGCCACGTATCATTTGCCGCATTACACACCGGGCACACAGCCGTTGTCGCCATATTCCTGCGCTTACGTAGCTCCCCAGTAGGCAGGGAAGATCGCGCTAGCCTCCACGCGAAGATGCACAATTTTGATGGCACATGCACCTTCCACAGCTTCTTCCACCCCTCCTCCTGCCGACCTAGCTAAGTCAGATGCCCCATACCGGTTCTCCAAATAATCCTCACGACGCCTCTTGGTCTCAACCAGCATTTTATACACAGATCATACTGAGAAAACCCCTCGTTTATCATAATGCCATGCCCAGAAGTCCGGCTGACGGATATGACTAAGCGGTATCTGTCGAATAGCATCAACATCCATCGGAAGAAAATTACCCTCAAGTGCTTGAACCTTCCACGTTCTTGATACTGCATCAATAAAGGATGACACAAGATGTGGTGGATCATCAGATATACTGCATAGAGGCCCCAACAAATGGTCCCTTGGAATCCACTTGTGAGCCCACGTATATGTGGTTGTGCCATCTTCAATGCGTCGGATCAAACCCAGCTTCAACACTTCCTTCCCTTAAATCAACGATCTCCAAATTTGTGACGGATTTGGTCCGAGCTCAGCAGACAAAATATCCGTCCGTGGGAAATAAATAGATTTCAGAATTCGTGCATTCAGCGACTCTGGTTCAGTCAAGATGCGCCACACTTGCCCATAACTCCCATATATTTTGGCATTGTCATCGAGTCCCAGGACACAAAAGCCGCCTTCCTTTCCCCCTTCTTACTTCCCCACCAAAACTTCTGAACCATAGAAGTAATATGCTCACATAATCCCCTAGGCAGCTTGAATAATGCCATGGAATACGTGGGGATAGCCTGAACCACCAATTTAATCAAATTTTCCTTCCCTCCACATGAGAGTACTTTTCCATCCACCCCTGTAATTTCTTCCGGATCCTATCCTTTAAATATCCAAAGGCTCCATTCTTAGACCTCCCCACATCAGATGGGAGTTCCAAGTATTTGTCACTGAGAGATTCATTTTGAACTTCTAGGATTACCTTCATGCTTTCACGAACAGCCCTAGGGCAGCCCTTTCCAAAAAACAGTGAGGATTTATCATTGTTAACTCGTTGCCCCGAAGCATTACAATATGTCATCAAAATCTCCTTCGTTTTTATAGCATCAGCCGAAGTAGCCTTGCTGAATAAAATACAGTCGTCGGCAAAAAGCAGATGGTTCACCTTGGGTGCGATAGTTGCAACCTGAATTCCTGTCATCTCCCCATTACCCATGGCCCGCTTCAGTAGACATGATAATCCCTCGGCAGCTAGGAGGAAGAGGTAGGGAGAGATGGGGTCTCCCTGCCTAATACCCCTCGACGGAGTGAACTCCGCAGTCTGAATCCCATTAAACAGAACTGAAAAAGTCACCGACCGCACCCCTCCCATAACATGCTCCACAAAACTCGGCAAGAGACCCAGCTTCTTCATTATTGCCTCCAGATAGTCCCATTCTAGCCGATCATACGCTTTTCGCATATCCAATTTCAAAGCACAGAAGGCCTTCTTCTTGTTTTTCTTCGCTTTCCTGAAGTGCAAACACTCATAAGCAGTTATGACATTGTCCGTTATAAGGCGACCAGGCACAAAGGCCGACTGCTCTTCAGAAATAATCTCTCGAAGAATCTTCTTCAGACGGTTAGCAAGTACCTTCTATGCAATTTTGTACACCACGTTGCACAAGCTTATAGGCCTGAACTGGGAGAGGGATGAAGGGTTTAATACCTTAGGGATCAATACGATGAACGTCTTGTTTATATCCTCCGGTGAATCTTCTCCATTAAGATTCAAATTACAATCTGTGTGATCTCCACACCACATAATGCCAATGCTTCTGAAAGAAATGTGCTGGGAACCCATCAGGACCTGGGGCCTTGGTGGGAAACATTTGAAACAAAGCCACCTTCACCTCCTCAATAGTATAAGGTGAATTGAGATCTGCATTCATATCATTTGTAACTCTACACGGTACATGGGAAAGAACCTCCTCAATGCCGGTCGTACCTTCAGACTTGTATAGATCCTTGTAAAATTCCCGAGCCATCATCTCCAACTCCAGTTGGTCTGTGCATATAGACCCATCAGAACAAGCTAGGCGGTCAATCCTATTCTTCTTCCTCCTATTGCTAGCTTTAAGATGAAAGAACTGAGTGTTCTGGTCCCATTCTGCTAGCCATTGCACCCATGCCCTTTGCCGCCACATAATTTCCTCACGGTAGCACAGTTCCGCTATCCGTTCCTCCACTTTCCTCTCCTCATGGGTCGGTCCAGTCCTCTGGATGTCCGAGCGCAAGGAAGCCAATCGCTTCCTGAGCTCACGCAGCTCGGTCATGACCACACCAAAAGTCTCCATGCCCCAGCTAGATAGTGAGATGGCAGTATTCTGTAGTTTCGCCTTTAGTTCATACGACGTAGTCGCATGCGAAGAACCCCACGCCTCCTCAAGCCTAGGCTTGAAATTTTCGTGGCGCTCCCACATCACCTCATACCGAAACGGCTTGATCGCAATCCGCCGATTATGGGCCTCTAATTCATTCAGCAACAGAATTGGCGAGTGATCGGATTTGACTGCATGTAGACGAGTAATAGTAGCAAAACGTAACCTCGCGCTCCAATCCGTCGAGGCCAATGCTCTATCCAGTCATACCCTGCAATACTCATTATTCAACAATTTCCTTTCAAAAGTTCAGTCCAGACCAATATATCCTAGATCACCCAGCTGGCATGCGTCCACCGCCTCTCGAAATAAATTTATTTGGGCCATTTCTCTCTCATTTGGCCCCATCTGCTCCTCCCGACCTAGCACCTCGTTGAAATTCCCAATGCATAACCAGGGGAGATCACTATCCGCCTTCAAAAATCGCATCATATCCCAAGTTTTGTATCGCAGACTCCTATTCGCCTCCCCGTACCAGACTGTTAACCTCCACGGCTCCTTTCCCGGCTCAAGCACCACCATGTCAATATGGTACTTCGAGAAATTACGCAGCTCAAGGCACACGGTGTTTTTCCAGTACACACACAGCCCACCGCTCCTGCCAGAACTCCCAACTCCAAACGCATGATCATACCCCAACGTACCAGCCAAACCTTCCACATGATACTTGGCAATTTGTGTCTCCACTACGCACAGTATCGTCGGCGAATTAAGACGCGCAAGATCGCGTAGGTCATGAACGGTCGCAGGATCGCCCAAACCCCGGCCGTTCCAGCTTAAGACACTCATTGGGTTTGGCGGTCCTCCTCGAGGGAGGCCGCCATGGTTCCCGCAACCGTGCTTTTGTCACCCGTTCTCCTCTGCTTTCGTTCACGTGGCGCTGTATAAACCGGCGGGGGTGGAGGGACACCGGTCACTCCAGGCACCAGCGAGGCAATACCATCGCCAGCCCCATTCCCTGCCTCAGTTGGCTTCTTCTCACTTCCCGTCCCATCGACATCCATGTCTAGTTTCCTCCTTGCCGCCGACCCATCAACCGCGTCCCCTTCTGCTTCTATATTATCTGAGGATTCCAAGGGGCTCTCAGCTGTGTCATTCAGATCCTAGTCATTGTCCAAAGATGCCTCCCCCGATGACCGTTTGCAAGACGTACTAAAGCGGCCACCACCGCGTCCTGACCTGCCCCCCCCCCTCCCAAAGGGAGTGAATCTCCTTGGCTCCATGACCGGTTGTGTAGCCCTCCGTTTTGCAAGCATCCAACTACCGTATTGTAGCTGGCTCTCCTCCCAATCTCCATCTCCACATTTCTCATGGTCATGCCCTATCAGGCCACAATGTTTGCAGAAAAAAGCATCTTTTCATACTTCACCGGCAGCAACTTGCGACCTCTGGGGTCGAAAGCACGACTACCCTCATTAGAGGTTTTGCAACCATCACTCTCACCCTCAGGTGCACATAGTTCCCTTCAAAGAATAGCTTATGGCTCAGCTGGACTTCCTTCACCCTTCCAATACGACGAGCGAGATCATCTATGACTTCAGTTTTCCTGTAAAGTTCAGGGATACCATGAATCTGAGTCCACACCGCCAAACCACCAAAAGCAACCTTCTTAGGATCAGTAAGACCATCATAATCCTCAAGCAACACTCCCCAACCACGAAACGTCCACGGCCCCTGATGAACCACTTTCTTCCAATCTCCGAGACAATGCATCTGGAAGATGAACATATTTTCTCCAGCCTCACGGCACACCGGTTCCCTCGACAAGTTCCAAATACTCTTCATCTTCATAAATAAGGCCTGAACGCTGAACGATCGAGTTGTCAGAACCTTACCGATGGCTAACCACTTCGCATCCTTCTTATAGGCGCTTATCGCCTCCTCTCCCAGAACGACTTCGTCCAACTCATCCTCGTTGAGTTGTAACTGCTTCAGCATGTCGTCGATCCCCACCTCCTCCTTGGTCGCCAAACCCGAGGGTGTAGTAGATTTATCCGCCATGAACTTCTCCACCCGTAATCCTAGATCGTAAGGCCCTATTGTCCGCCCCCTGCTACGCACGCACCAAGGCCGGGAAGACAGGCAAGCTGTCCCCTTAATCAGCCCGAGTGTGTAGGCAGCCGGAGATGATCAGACAAAACGGGGACTCAAAATCCAATCTCACGGCGGCGGAAGATCGCCGTCGGAGAACCCTAAAAGAGAGGGTTAAAGGAAAATTACTTTATCTTCATCATTCCCGTTACTAGATGAACCAAACAAAGTGGGGAATTTTCCATTCCGTTACCGTTATCCCCCAGAAACCGAACCAAACACGATGTGGTTCGACAAGATTGGAGATGTAGCCGCAGTTTTCATCCAGATCCACGCTTGGATGCCGTCAGGTAACAAATTTATCCATAAGCCTAGCATTGTGCGAATACGAGCACGGATGAAGGCAACAAGTGTACGATATGTGTGGCACCTCAGAACGTTTACCAAACTAGTACACACTCATCAGCTCTGCATGCGTGCATGCTAGCTAGATTGGATGGCATTTACAGCTTCGTTTCGTATTCCAACAGTCCATGCAGGCGTGCCGGCATGCCGCTAGTCCTGTACACAGACATTCGTCCTAACTGTAGTAGTAGTAGTAGTATATATAGATGGTGCCGGCGAGGCATAGCTCATTTCCATGGTCAATAATCCCCTGTTGGTGTAGTGTACTACCATGATGCCTAGCTCGCGGCGACGCAAGCATGGAAAAGAGAAGCTCGCAGCCAACACCGTGGCACCGCCCATGCCGTGCGCGGACGTCGTTACTCCGGCCGTGGGCAATAGCAGTGCCAGCATCAAGAAGCTAACCTTGAAGCTGCTGGTGGACACCAAGTCCAGTCGCGTGCTGTACGCGGAGGCCGGCAAGGACGTCGTCGACTTCCTCTTCTCCCTCCCCACCTTGCCGGTCGCCACGGTCTCCAGCCTCCTCACGCGGCCGGGCTCCATGGTCGGCAGCGTCGGCAATCTCTACGGCAGCGTCAAGGGTCTCGACACCACCTACATCTGCCGCGACGACGCCAAGGCCTTGCTGCTGGCACCTGCCGGTGGCTGCGAGAGCGTGAAGCTCCTCCAGCTTGCCGACGCGGACGAGGAGCCGCTGGGGTCCGCTGTCGTCTACCGGTGCGACAGGGAGTCCAACTGCACTACCATAGATTATGTGGCAGAGGTATGTGGCACGCCGTGCCCGTACTGCAGGCAGAGGATGGTCATCCCGATCGAGGTTCTGCAGCGGGGAGCTGCTTCCTCCGTTGGCAGGTCGGTGCCTCGTGATGCTGGTGCAGCAGGGTTCGTCCAGGGCATCGTGACCTACAACATCATGGACGACCTCGAGGTCGAGCCCATGTCTAACATATCTGGCATCACCCTTCTCAGCAAATTTGAGGTCACGGACATCCGCTCGCTCCGGGAGAAGACCGTGCAGCTTGGCTAAGCCGAGGTAATAACATCTCTCAATTATTTACTGTACTCCACTAGTACAAAGCAATTAGATTTGGTTAAACACGAGATCCCTGGCTTGGTTGATGTGTAGGGGCGCTGGAGATACTGAAAGCGTCCCTGCGGTCAAAGACGGTTCTCACTGACGTCTACCTTGCCAAGAACCAGAAGTACTAGTACTGAAGAGACGGTGTTCCAGGCTTCCAGCGTCAAGTCGCGCCTTCACATGTTACCATGCTGTCGTGTGGCCATTGGAGTGTCATTCTCCTCGTGTCAATATTGGTGTCTGCCGTGTCTTTTGTTCAGTTTGTCGGTGTCATTTTTTTCATCGAACTTCCTGCCAGGTTCGTTTCACTGTTATGTTGGTGGTGTTCGTCAGGGTTCTATCCTGAAGTTTTTGTGCCCCGTTTATTTCCGTTGGGGGGTTAATTTGCGTCCGTTTTAATTATGACTCTTTGAAATCTGTTCTGAATTGAAATCCGTTGGGGAGTTTGGGTTTGGTGTGTCGTACTGAAAAGAAAGTATTCCGTCGCTTTTTGTGGCCCCGTTATTAAGGTGCAGTTTAACAAATTGAAATGACAATTTTGAAAACAGAAAATGAAGTAATGAAATTCCCAAAAATTAACTCTGTCCTCGGTGCGCCCTCGGTGGAAAATGAGTTTAACAACCGGTGCGCCCTCGGTGGACGCCGGGGCGGCGGCCTCGGAAGGTGGACGGCTACGACATCCCTCTGTCGGAGGAGGATCTGGGAGGTGACGTTAGATCCCCAGACCGGTGGCGGTCCGGCAGGTCCGGGGGAGCTCGGTGGCGATGGTGTTGTTGCTTGGCTGGGGAAACTCTAGGTCCCGGCCAGACAACAGTGTCGTCGTCACTCCCCTTCTTGGAGGTGCTGTTTTGGTACTCAGGCGCTTTCGACTGCGGGATGTAGGGTGGTACTTCTTTGGAGGGCGCACAGGTTGAGTGTTGTTTTCGTTTTCGGCACACCGACGTTCTCGGCTTTCTTTTTCTTTTTTTTCTTCTTGCTTTTCGTGTTGGGCTTGGGTTCTCCCTAGCTCCTTGTATCGTATGGTGTATCTTCCTTTGGGCGTTGTGTTGTCTGGTCTAGCAGCGGTCTCACTTATGTGATTTATTTATAAAGCAAGGCGAAAGCCGGATTCGAGGAAATTCCCAAAAATGATAAAAAGTGATTGAAATTACCATAAACTTCCGACTAAAATGTCTTTTTGGACCAGAAACGTGCCTGAAACAAAAAAGTATCAGGCGTGCGTTTGAAAAATTCTGAAATTCTAGCATAGAGCACATGGCACAACATTTTAGAGAACCAAGGGCAACTCAAACGGGGCGACCTAAAACAGACATGAAATGTACACTTTTGATCGGTTTAGGTGGGGCCACTAACAAGGGAGAGGCTCATGTCCTCCTGTCAACTACAACACCTATTTCGTCCAGGCTGTCCTTTTCTTATTTTTTCGGAATTGAAATAATTAAACAGAGGCGTAAAATAATTGTACTAGGCATACAAATATTTATACATAGTACATAAATTTCAAATCGGACTCAACTTAACTAAAAGAAATATACATAAAGTAAATGAAGCCCTAGTAAATTAGGGTTTGCCCTACAACTCGTCGTCAAACTCGAGCTTGACAATGATTGGCGGTGCCTGTGTTTTCCATAGGAACAAAGGCCATCATGGTCTGCCCGTGGAGATGCCAAATGCGCCTCCATCGCGGGCACATAGAGCGGCGCCCAAACCTAGCTATAGCACCAGAGCTTTCCACTAAAAAAAAGCTAGCACCCGAGCTCCTCTAGCGTGAAGGTTTCAATCACAGCCTTGAGGTTTGGGTTCCTCTCCTCCGCCGCCTTCCTGGGCTTCTCCTTTGGTTTTAGCTGGCGGTATACGTCATCATCCACATGTTGTATGTACATCTCCGACTAGCTTTGTGCCTACCACGAATCGGAGGAGTCGTAGCCAACCTCATTGTCCAACATCCTTGACTGCCCTGGTGATGAAGGAGTTGCGTCAAAGGTCATGCGCCGTTTCAAACAAGTGGTTTCGTAATGCTGGTCAATCCATGGTGTACTTCGGGGTGTCTTGTAGGTCCGTCGACAGAAAGGCTTGGTGGCGGTAGTCTCCCTCCAGTTCGTAGCGCAAGATGCAGAGATGGGCGGCACTGAAATTCTATTGCGGCTCAGGTGCTAGCCAGTTGGGTGGTGACATATGGCCAGGACACGGGAGGTCCACCACCATGTACGAGCGCAAGACCTCGATTGACACGTCTACACATAGTTGTTTGTCGGCTGACAAATGGAGTGGGTGAAGGGAATATGCCCGAGAGGCAATGATAAAGTGGTTATTATCTTATTCCTTGTTTATGATAAATGTTTATTTTGCATACTATAATTGTATTAATTAGAAACATTAATACATGTGTGTTTAATAAACAAATAAAGGGTTCCTAGTTATGCCTCTATTATAAACTATGTCGTTGATTAAAAAGATGATCAAGGTTTCCCGATTATGGATATTGGATGTTGTTAATAACAAGGTCACAATATTGGTTGAATGGTGTGATGAACATTCATCTGAAGTATAGCAATACGATCAAAGCCATTGTGTTTAAATTTCTATAACATCATACGAAGTAATTCTAGTCCTTAGACCATGAGATCATGTCAATCACTAACACTAGAAGAGTAACTTGATAACATCAAACATCACACCGTAACAGGGTGACAATAAAGGTGGGTTCAGATACTCCGAAGGTGTTATGTAGAGGCTCATGGATAAAGAGTGGGATTTGTCCATCCCGATGACGGATAGATATACTCTGGGCCCTCTCGGTGATATCACATTGAGATAGCTTTCAAGCAAGTGATATGATCACTAGAATGTTATATCACGGGAACGAGAAAAGAGTGCATGTCGATAACGAGATCAAACTAGGTATGGAGATACCAATGATCGAATATCAGACATGTAATATATCGTGAGACAAATGGATTTAGTTACAACGTTAAAAGGCTCCCACGATCACAGGAGTCATCGTTGGATGTGTGAGTCGGTACGGATCTCCAGGTCCCGCTGCTGATTATTGATTGGAGAAGGGTCTCGATCATGTCTGCATTATTCGCGAACCATAGGGTGACACACTTAAGGGATACTGACACCATTTAGGAGCAAACATGTTTCAGATAAAGATTAAGAAAGCGCTGGAATCATTTCGATGGTAACCGTAATTGTTTCGGATGAAATTGCAGAAACTGCTTCTGCATGTGATATTGAAATGTTGCAAGAGGTTTTATGTGAATGTTTGTTAATTAAAGTAATCAACAAAATTCTGAATAAAATAAATAAAATAGTTTTATTTAATGAGAGCTTGCATTAAATTTGGTAGAAATTTAATACATGTGAGTGTATATATGAGTGGAGGTGTGTTTATGTGAGTGGGAGCTCCACCCACATCAATGAGGGAGAGGTGGGGGCACCCACCATCGACGGATGTCATGCCCTTGGGAAGCCCCCCTCCCCTATATAAGGAGCACCTCGTCCTCCTCCAGTCTCACACCTCCGAGTGAAGCATCTCTCTCCCCCTCTAGAAATTATTTCCCATAGTCTCGAATTAGTGAGATACATATTTCCGATGGCTTTATCTGAAAAGTAGTTGCTGCTTCCGCTGCATCGCTGGAGCGAGGACGTGGAGGTTGTCGGGGTACCGGAGATGTGTGCGATCACGGATGCACCGCTACTTTGTGGCTAGACTTTCTGGTGATGTACCTCCTGGACTTGCTGGACTTCATCACGATCTTGAGATCGGAAAGTGTACGACTACATCATCCACGAAATCAGTTTTCGTTAACACTGCTTTGTCACTCTTCAAGGGTATGTTCTCTATGGATGTATATCCACCCATTGATTGTATCTAGGTAGATAGATCTTGGTTCTTAGTAGTTCACATCATAGGAATTTTTAGTTTTCTATGATGTGAACCCAACAGTGGTATTAGAGCCCGATCTATGCGTATATGCTTTGGACGGGTAGAACACATAAGAGTATGTGGGCGACCATGATCATGTTATTGCATCTTCTATGTATTTTGGATATTAGTGGCATAGTGGGATAAAGCGGCCCAGACTAATTTTACATGTCCTCGCACATGAGACCCGTTCCACGCTTGACATGCAACTAGTTTTGCATAAGTGGCTAACAGGTGTCTGTCTCTCCTATTATAGTCAATATCTGATTTACAACGAGTTGCTAATAATTTTGTTATCATCTTTGTGGTTCCATGTTCGTAGGTAAGACATGTTCTATCTTCGAAAGCCCCAAGCCACGTAAAAACTTGCAATGATAAATTAGAGGCATCTAGTTTAGATTGTTGCTGGGCAAGAAACATGATATGGTGATGTTATAATTTATAGTATGGATTGATACTCTTGGAAATTATAACATACCAAAGTGTAAGTCTCATAGACCTTGGCCTTACACATATAGGAATGATAAATATCATACCAAGATGCACAAGATTGTGATCAAGTACAAGAACCATATCATATCATTTTTTGCATATGATGTTTGTTTGCATCTTATATTGCTTATTTGGCGCTTTAGTAGCATTATAATATGATCCCTTATTTAAATATCAAGACAAAATGTGTTCTTCCTAAAGTATTCACCATTAAGAAACTTCGTCGTTTCAAGACACCACGTGATGATCGGGTGTTTTTGACTCTACGATTTCATACAATGGGTGTAAGACAGTTTTACACACACGAGTACTAAGGTTCTTACTTGATGAGCCTAGCATGTACAGACATGGCCTCGGAACACGGACCGAAAGGTCAAGCATGAGTCATATGGTTGATATGATGCTCATATAGATGCTCGCCTTTGAAGCTACACCGACTCACGTGATGATCATACTTGGTGTAGTGGATTTGGTTCATGTAATCACCAAAAATACTTGAGGGATGTTGTTTTTGAGTGGGAGTTCATTCCTAATTTGGATTAGTCGAACTCAATTTATCATAAACAATTAAATCGAAGTGAATTTTGCATAGTTTGTTGTAGTCATTGGTATCCGTTTACTAAATTGCGCTTAGTTTTAATTGAGATAATGGAACTGTAGAATTCTGGGTATTTACTTTACAAACTGGTATCGTATTTCTCTAAGTGTCGATCTAAAGTTTAAAAGTCCTATTGCAAACTTTCAGCAAACCTATTTACTCCATAAAGTTTAATAAGTAGTATTAAATCAAGAGTAACAATTCCAGTATTAGTATATAAATTATCATGTTTGCCTCTGTGATTCTTGATATTCAAAAGTTGTTTTAATATCGTGGTTATCTAGGAGCTGAAAGAATTGTTTCAGAAACCATCATGTGTGAAAGATATTGCGATATCTACAACAATGTTTTGGTTGCAATATGATAGAGTATAATTTAGCAAAATACATGTTCTCGTATTGTATGAGAATTTGCGAAGGCTGGAGACTCTAGATGTCCTAATCTCCCAAAATGATTTTGGGAACTGACATTATACTCGTGATTCGTCCTTATAGGCTATAGTAGCTTGATCATGAAAGTTGTCATGATAAGGATAAATAAAAGATGTAGATAAAATGTTTACTACACCAAAAGATTACTAAAGAATGGATTTTTAAAAGGACGTCAAACATTTGATGACGGTGATCCACTTCAAAGTGCAAGTCCAAAGGTATTAGTATTTGACTATACATGTTTTGGACTATGTGTCATGTGCATGGTTCCACTACTGATGTTGATAGATTCTTTTAAAAGGAAAAGAAAATGCTGAAAGAGAATCTATAAAATATTTAGCAGAAAAGAAAAATACTGGAAATGTCCAGCTTAAGTATATATACATGTTATGGTTGTATTCTTTGCTTGTTAAACAATGTGGTTGTTGGGTATTGGATACCGAATTGGTTGGTGTGAAATTTAAAACAGAACAACACAATTCATGAACTACAATGACCCAAGTAACTAGCAAAAGAATATGTGATGATGTTCATCAAAAACAAATAAAGTGTTATTGTGTTTCTCGTTGACATCAAAACTTGCCTTCAAGATTTGTTTTAATAATTGTTATTTTGTTCAGGTATTATAAGAACAATGGTTGTTCAAATATTTACCGTATTCCATAGAAGATGGATGAACTTTTACAATTCTAGTTGGAGAAATCACGTCCATAAAAACTAATGCTAAAATATCGCAATACAAATGATTGAAAGATCACTTACGAAGTGACATCACCGTTTAAATTATATTGGAAAGAAAACATGAAGAAACTCCATGTTGATGGATTTTTGGAGTCCTTGATTTTGATCAAATGACGCTTGTGAGACTTTCCTCGAGATAATTAAAACTCCGTTCATAGGCCAAATGGAAACGGGTAACTAACTTATTGGAAATTGTGCATGTTGATGTATATAGTCCATTATGTGTAGCCATTTGTGGTGGATCTTTCAGCTTCATATGCTTTCTCCCAAAATTTGAGTGAATATATCTGTATATTTACTTAATAAGGAAGAAGTATGAAACATTTGAAAATTGTTCAAAGTTTTTCAAGATGAAGTGGAAAATCATTGTAACGAGAAAATAAAAAATTTATGATTCGACCATAAAGGATGATATCTGAGTTAAATGTTTAGCAAAACACCTAAGATTTGAGGAATTGTTCCATGGATTTGCATTTCCCGATAAACCATAGGACTATGGAGTATTCGAGAGATGGAATCAAACCTTGTTCGAGATGGTAAGATCAAAGGTGTCATTTATAAAACTGCCATTATGTTTTAAAGATTAAAGCTTTAGAGACTACCACTTTTACACTGAAAAGAGCACCATCGTGAGCCGTTGAAATGACACCATATGGGTTATGGTTCAGGATAAAACCCGAGTTGTCTTTTCTTAATGTTGGTATGCTATGCATAAGTAAAATGTTTACAATCAAAGTCGGATAAGCACGTCTTTGTAGGTTATCCCAAAGAATTTGTTGGGTATTCCTCCATAACACAGAGGGCAAAAGAGTTTGTCGCTTGGAACGTGAAGTTTCTTAAGAAGGTTTTTTCTCGGAAAGTTAAGTGGGAGGACAATAGAACTTTGATAAGGTTATTGAACCTTGGCTATATGTGCTAAGTAGAGCAGCACCGAAAAGTTTCCCAGAGGCAGCTAAAATGCTCATGGCTCGCGTGACTGCAAATGTTGAGATCTCGGAGATTAGAGTTCCTATTAAACTGTATGGGTTGGATAAGAATCAAATATTGAGATTTGATAAACAAGTCGTTATTGTTTTGACAATGATAAACCGACTACATGCAAAGAAGCGATGATGGGCCCTGACTCCATCAAGTGATTATAAGTCATAAAATCCGTGATAGCATGAGGCCTATCAGCCGTATTTAGATCTATAAAGAAATAGACATGGATGTTTGACATCTATGAAATAGTCGACATATCGGAAAGGAGTTTACGACAATGTTTAAGGAGCTGACTATGACAAGTTTTGATCTTTCATAGCGATATTTAGTCTTGATGGATTAATGTAGCAACCACTACATATAATTTGGTATATGGTAGTTGAACAAACAAAAAAGTTCTTCTAATAGAATGGTTGCCTAGGACATGTACAAGACATGGTCTGAAGGGTTTTGTTAATTTAAAGGATGTTGAAAGAGCATGCAAACTTCAATGGTTGAAGTAAGCATAGCGGAGTTGGAATCTTCACCGTGATGAAACTATTAAAAGGTTTAATTTCATCGGAGACGATGAAGATGCTTGCATTTGCAAGAAATTAAATGGGAGCACTGAGACATATTTCTAATACATTGTGTATAAGACATATTGTTGATTGGAAATGATGTATCTTTCATTGACACAAGTTGAGAATTTCGTTAAAATTTGATTTCAATGAAAGACTTGGGCAAAACCAGAATATTTAGCATTAATGTCTATATGGATAGATTGAGGCGCCAATATGGTTGTGCCAGATGTACATATATGAGATATTGAAAGTGTTAAATATGGAAACAACAAGAAAGGTTTTTGTTGCATGGAAAGGATTAAATCAATATTCAAGTGTTTTGACACTTGGTGAGTGAAATCACATGAATATTTTGATCAATAATACCATGATATGTACATATCAAGATATGTCCTATGCTCTAAATGTTGTGAGCATATACCAGAATAATTCATAAGATGATCATTGGATGATAGTAAAGATATTCTTATTATCTTTGGAAGAACTAAGAATATATTTATATAGAAGTGACAAATAGTTACAACTAGTTCATTATAAAGTGTTATATTGATACTGTTGGGTTCGTAGCATAAAAAACAAAAAAAATACTACGATGGGAACTATTATATGCAAGATATATCTACTAGATACAAGCAACGGGTGGATATACATCCATAGAGAACATACCCTCAAAAATAATAAAGATTTGTTAACGAGATGGAACTCGTGGATGATGTAGTCGTAGACTTGTTGATCTCAAGATCGTGATGAAGTCTAGCAAGTCCAGCAGGTCCAGCAGGTCCAGCTCCAGCACGTCCATCAGATCCAACTCCAGCAAGTCCAGCACAACCAAGTCCAGCACCGCAAAGCAGCGGTGTATCCGTGATCGCACACACGTCCGGTACCCCGACAACCACCATCCCTTGCTCCAGCAAAGCAGTGGAAGCAGCAACTCCTTTTCACATAAAGCCACCGGGAACATGTATCTCGCTAATCCGAGACCATGGGGAATAATTTTTAGAGGGGGAGAGAGATCCTTCATGAGGAGATGTGATGTGAGAGGAGGAGAGGGAGGCCTTTTATAGGGAGAGGGGGGCCGCCAAGGGCCATGGCATGGCAGCCATGGTGGTGCCCCCACCTCTTCTATCATTCATGTGGTGGATGCTCCACTCACATAAATATGCCTCCACTCACATAAATATGCCTCCACTCACACTTCCACTCACATGCATTAAATTTCCACCAAATTTAATGCAAGCTCTCGTTAAATAAAACTATTTTATTTATTTTATTTAGAATTTTATTAATTACATTAATTAACAAACATTCTCATAAAACCCCTGCAACATTTCAATATTACATGCAGAACCAATTTCTGCAATTTTACTCGAAACAATTTCGGTTTCCATCGAAATGATTCTAGCGCTTTCTTAAATCTTTATCTGAAACATATTTGCTCCAAATGGTGTCGGTATCCCTTAATTGTGTCACCCTACAGTTCGCGAATAATGCATACATGATCAAGACCCCTCTCGGATCAATAATTAGCAGCGGGACCTGGAGATCCGTACTAACTCCCACACATTCAACGATGACTCTAGTGATCGTGTGAACCTTTAACGTCGTAACTAAATCCCTTTGTCTCACGATATATTACATGTCCGAGATTCGATAACTAACTTCCCCATTCTTACTTCTCTCTCATTAGAGGTTGATCTTGACAGAAAAAACCAAACAAAAAGGATAAGGAGAGGTTATTGCATAAGCAATAACTTTCAGGACTCAAATAAACAAAAATAAACTAAAAGCAAAAATATATTGGGTTGTCTCCCAAGAATCTCTTTCTTTATAGCCATTAAGATGGGCATGATAAATTTCAATGATACTCACATAAGAGTATGAATTGAAGTAAAAGAGAGCATTAAGAAACAAATATACACATATTTAAGTCTAACCCACTTCCTATGCAAGGGGATTTTGTAAAAAAATAAATTGTTGAAACCAGAGGTTACTAGCATAGGAAGGAAAAACAAGTGCAACATAAAGACTTTCAGCATAAAGCGAAGAAACTTAATATTATTGAGATGCATAAGAACAATCTTCCCCCTCTCATAATAACTTTCAGTATCATGCATAAATTTAACGATATAACTATCACATGAACCACTATAGCAGTGATCACTTATTCTGACAGAAAACACAGGGACACTAGCTTTCCTAGTTCCATTAAGGTGTGAAATAATTGTAGAAGTATCCTTAGAAAGGATAATGTGCCCATCTTCTACATTTTTAGCGACAAAGTCTTTCATATTTGCTACTGCGGGTTCATCATGTATTTGTTCATTAGGTTCTACATCTTTCTTTGTACTTTCGTTAACCATACCAGCTGTCATAGATTATTACTTTACTTTAACCGAGAAAGGTATTTTCTTGATGTAAGGTTCAGGTAAAATATGATCAATAGTATAAACTTCAGTATTTCTAGCAGGGGCACAATTAATAATATCTTTATATGGTGCATAATACTTGTTCCATTTCTTTTTAGGAATTTCAATATAAGAGGAAAAAGCCTTATAATAATTTTCAATACTTTGAGACTCAATACCATAAGCATTACTAATATTATGAAAGTCATCAGTTCCCATAAAAGATTTAATGCATTCATTATCATAATTTATACCTGACTTTCTTCCTTTGTCATTCTCCCATGCTTCAGCATTATCTTGAATACGGTCTAGAAGATACCATTTAGCTTCTTCTTCCATACGTGTAAATGATCCAGAGCAAGAAGCATCCAATAGATCCTTATCATGAAGAGAAAGCCTTGCATAAAAGTTATCGATAATAATATTATTAGGGAGCTCAGGAGTAGGACATTTGAGAATTAGTGACTTCAATCTCCCCCAAGCTTGAGTTGTACTCTCTCCATCACGAGGCCAAAAGTTATATATTTGATTTCGATCTTTATGAATCTCACTAGGAGAATAAAATTTGGAATAAAAGAGAGGTACAATTTCCTTCCATTCAAGAGATTGGCCATTCTTTAGCAGCTTATACCATTCCTCAGCTCTTACTTTCAATGATAGTGAGAATAACTTCTTCTTGACTTGATCTGTTGTAATACCTGCACACTTGAACAACCTGCATAATTCGTATATAAAAAGCAAATGATCACCAGGATGGATAGTTCTATCTCCAAAATAGTAGCTATCCATAACACGATCAACAATTCTTGTAGGTATCTTATCAATTTCAGCAGGTGGTGGTTCATCTACTACCTTAGCAGTGGTAGTAACATTCCGAAATAAGAAACTAAGTGAATTATCCATATTGAGAATAAAGTAACTAACATAAGTAAACAATACTCACAATAGAAGTTTCTTTTACCAGTTCCACTCTCCAATAGCGCTTCACTCCCCGACAACGGTGCCAGAAAATAGTCTTGATGACCCACAAGTATAGGGGGTGTATCGCAGTATTTTCGATAAGTAAGAGTGTCGAACCCAACGAGTATCAGAAGGTGTTGACGAGTGGCTTGATTAGGAATTCTCTATAAATACTTAGCAAACGGATTTTTAGGGGGTTTTGATAATGCAGATAAATAAAGTGCGAATAAATAAAAGACAATGATAATAATTGCAGCAAGTGGCCCAATCCTTTCTTTAGCAAAGGACAAGCCAATTGTATTACTTAAGATGACCAAACGTTCTCGAGGACACATGGGAATACTGTCAAGTGCTTTCGCTTCATATAATTGATTAATCCTCTCTAGTTGGATAAGTATTGTGTGGGTGAACCTATGCTAATGTATTGACCTTCCTAGGACTAATACATACTTGTGATTAAACCCCTTGCAAGCATCCACAACTACAATAAAGTAATTAAGATAAAAACCTAACCATAGTCTTAAACTTTGAGATCCTACACTCCCTTGTGCAAAGGTTTCCTAACGGGGTTCAGGTTTCTGTCACTCTGGCAACCCCTATGATTAGTAGCCAAATACACAATGCATTCCCCTAGGCCCATAAAGGTGAAGTCTTATGTAGTCGACGTTCACATGATACCACTAGAAGAATAACACCACAACTTAATTATCAAACCATTTAATCTTTCTCAACACAATTCAACTACTAACAACATGACTTCTGCCATGTCCTCAAGAACTAAACGAACTACTCACAAGACATCATATGGATCAAGATCAGATATGGAATAATGATAAGTAACAGTTTGAACATAAACAATAATTCAATGGTTCCACTCAATAGCATCAACTACAACAAGTAATCAACACCAGGAAAGTTATGCAAGATTCAACCCAATTATTACAGCGGTACGGAGTGGTGATGATGGTGCTGGTGGAGATGATGGTGAAGATGATGATGATGATGATCCCGATGAAGTCCAGCTTGATGATGGTGTTGATGGCGACGATCTCCCCTCTTCGGGAAGGAATTCCCCGGCAGATTTCTGCCTGCTGGAGAGCTCTTTCTCTCTTTACTGTTTTTCGCCCCGCAGAGGCGGCGAAATCTTTTTGTGGTCACCTCCCGAGTCTTAGGGTTTCGAGTGGATTATATGCGTCAGAGGGCGATGTCAGAGGTGGGCCAGGGTGGCCACACCACCTGGTGGCGCGGCCAGGGCTGGCCCGCGCCAGGGGGTGGTGTGGGCCCCCTGTGGCCTATCTCCACTTCCCCTCTTGGCTTCTTTCGTCTTCTGAAAAAATAGGAATTTTCATATATTTTCTAGAATTTTCTGATCTTTGCCAATTTTGCCTCCAAACGGTGTTTTTTCTATCGGAATCCTGGCTCCGGTGGTTCATCCTCCTAAAACCATCAATAATGCAAAAATAGATGAAATAACATAAGTATCATCTCTTAATATAAAATATATCAATGGATAACTGTGAATTATGATATATAATGGTGATGTAAAATGAACGTATCACGTAGCCGGCCTCATTGTCCAACATCCCCGACTGCCCTAGCAGCTCGGCAATGAAGGAGCTTATCGGAGGTCATGCTCCGTTTTAAATAAGTGGTTCCATAACAACGAATCCATGATGTATGTCGGGTCATCACGTAGGTCCGTCAACAAAAAGGGATTGCAGCGGTTGGTCTCCCTCCCGTGCACGGCGCTGGCAGCAGTGACGTGCAACACTGAAATCCTATTGCGGCTCAATGTTAGTTGGGTGGGAGGTGGACATCTGGCCACCGGACGGGGCCTCCCACCTCTAATTACGAGCACGCGGCCTCGGTGGACACGTTTACACGAGCTCGCAACCTCACCGTAGGTGGAGATAGCCGGAATGCACCACCGACCATAGAGCGGAGTGAGTACTCAACCTCGTGGTTGTGCTTCGCCGGCTTGGATGACCACCATTTCTTTTGCATCACGGCGGGGTGAGCTAGGTTTTTCCTAACCAAGACCGCCACAGTATGCATTTAATAGGACCAGCATAGTTGGTGGCCGGCTGACGGACGGACTGGGGAGGATAGGCCGCCGGTCCGTCTTCTGTCCGCGTGGACACAAATCCAGCCCAAATTTGGGCTAGAAATGTGTCGCCGAGTAGAAGTCGTTGGAACAAAATGTGTCCCCGTTTTTTATAGTAGACCTAATTTTAAAGTTCCAGTATGTTATCCTTAAATCAGTCTTTTCCGCCGTGTACTTCTATATAATCTCAAATCAATACACCGAATGAGATGCATATCATGATGACCCTGATTCTCAGTCATCCACGACTTGAAGGACGTCACGCAAGGAAAATTCCTACCACCTGTCAGCTGTCACAAATATAGAAACTTGGATCGACGCTGAACCGGAATTTTTTAAGGCGTGCACAAGAGGAATTAATCGTCTCCGGATACGTTTCGAAGGTGATCTGTATGGCGGTTCATGGCAATATAAAAACATGTCGATCTCGATCGTGATATCGATTAATCTCCAGTACAGACTATATAGATCGATCCAACCTGCGACGCCAACGCGCCGCCATGTCATCCACCGCCGCGGACCTCCCGTCGTGGATCATGATGGATCGGTTCGTGTTCCGCAGGAACGACGACCACGGCTCCTTCCCGGACGAAGACACAGCGCCCATAAGGGCAAATTCCTTCACCTCCCTCGGAGATCCCTTCACCGTGGCCTTGCTCCCCATGGCTCCTCCGGCGGTCTCCCGCCTCTACGAGCGGTGGCCGGCTCAACATGAATGTTGCTCAACCAATCTCATCACGGCCCACCAGGGCCTACTCCTAATCAGGGCGCTTTCCCGAACTACAGAGCTCGCCATAATGCCTTACCGGCAGGGCTACTTCGCCTTCAAAGCCACCACCGCCGCAGGGGCCAGTTCGCGGCTCAAACGGCTCCCAGACCCAGAGTGCATCGAACCCCTTGTGTTCCGTAAGGGCCGCGGTGAGGTAACCCGAAGCCGCTGGTTTGATCTTGACACGATCGGTCTAGTTTCCGGCGGCGGTGATGACGATGAGTTCGCGGTGGTGCAGCTCGCCAAGTTCGTTGATATTCCAGACAGCAGCCAAAAGGTTGTACCCGAATCATCTGAGTTGGACTTGGACCCATATTGGCTATCGGGTCGTGTTGCTCCTGGCTGCAAGATAGGGGCTGAAATATGCGTGTTCCGCTCCCGTCTATCTTCGTCGTCCAATAACATCGCCGGCGACGAAAATGGTGTTGTCGCCGAGGGAAAATGGGAGATCCTGACGCTGCCGATCCAATACCGCGAGGAGGAGGTGTCTGACCTGCTGGGTTGGTCGACCGATGGTGCCATCACATTCAACGATTCCGTATGCTGGTTCGATTACCACCGTGCTGGTATCATGTCCTACACGCCGCCTCCTCTAGCAGCAGGAGGAGAACAGGGCTTCATCTCCTACATCCGACTGCCCGTCGACACGCGTCCTAACAACTCATTGCCAAGCCAATACCCTCTCAAGAAGCACCGTAGCCTCTGCGTCACCGGCCAACAAGGCAACGAGCAGCTTAAGTTCGTCGACGTGGCCCGTAGCGACGGCGACTATTTTGGCCGGCTGGGAGAGGGTTCTAGTTTCACCATCACCTGCCATACTTTCACGCCAATTACAGATGATGATGATCAGGTGTGGCTGAAGGATGTGGTGATCACGTCGAAAGAACTATGGCGTCTCGACGAACGTACGCGTCTCTTGCTGCGTTATGCCGTGCCCACGTTCCCGGTGGTGAGCGCTGAGGAGCCCCATCTCGTACACTTCCTCGTACCCGAGCCGAGGGAGAAGATGGACAAGATCTCGGTGGTTGTTATTGATGTCATCACACGAACTGTGGTTTCAGTTTTTCCGTATATTCAAGGCGGAGAGGAAGACCTCCAAGGCAAAGATGCAGACATGGTCGATTTTAGGCGCCGCCTGCCATGGTCTTTTCTTGCGTCTTGGTTCTAAATCTCTGTTGTTCGAATTCACAGGTAGTAGTACTGATTTGCATCTCACATGTTTGCCTTTATCGACCACTTTAATCAAGCTCTTTGTTGAACCGGTTGGTATTTTCTAATCAAGGATGGTATCTGAAGTCTCGTTGGTTTCCTCGATACTGTATGGAAGGATGTAGGAATGAGGAAATAAATTATATTTCTTTTTTTTACATGAATAGCATGAGCTCTGCTTTTGCATTACAGGAAGGGGGGGGGGGGGGGGGGCAGCGATTTACAATCGTGATGCCAAGGCATGACACCCACACAAACAGGGCCGGTTTTGGCTCATGGCAACTTTGTGCTATGGTCAAGGGCCCATAATTTACTAGGTCTCTAAACCTACATATCTCTGGAAAAAAAGACACGGCCCAAGCGACCGTCCAGGAAGCCCGAGCGGATTCGAACGAGAACGACTCGCAGTCAAAACGGCGCAATTGACGCCGGTTGCCGCTTGGACCCCTTTTTCGGTTCCAATCGATCTAACCATCTCCCTAGCCCCTGCCTCCTCGTTGGCACTTGGCAGCAATTCGGCACGGCAGACTGCAGTTTCCGATGAGCCGATGACCCGACGTACACCTGAAGCTTGCCTGCACTCCCGCTCACGTCGGCGTGCGCGGTGCCAGCGTGAGTGCGTCCTTCAGACTGAAAAAGGAGTAAATCACTCAGGCTTCAGTCCTGGGTCTCCCTTGCTCGCGTGCTGACTCCCACTAGGCTAGCTAACTAGCTTCAATTAGTTTGGCATTAGCACCGTCCGTGTAGGAGCATCTCACGAGAGAAAAATGTTAGCTAGTGCAATTAATTGTAACATGATGTAAAAGTATTAGGACTTAATGTTATATTTTAAAAAAATTATCTATGTATTTTAGGTGATATGGCGCCTAAGCATAAGTCTGGGGCTACGAAAAGTAATAAAAGAAAGCGGGAGTTTGAACTTATTGAATCGCAAAAAGGCGCTTTAAACAGGTATTTTCTGGCATCAAGTGATGTTAATGTCGATGATGATAATCAAAGTCAAGAATCTGAACTCGGATAAGACAATGATGAAACTACAAATGTCGATCATGAGGGTAAGTAACTAAATAGTTTTGATTTTTGCAGAAGTAAGTTAGCAACTAATTGTAAATTGGATTTGAATTCAAACATAGATGTTGATGTTAATGAGGACAATATGGAGGAGGCAAATTTTCAGCCTTCGCCTGATGCACGGAATGGTAAAGAATAAGATAATTCTCTTTTTTCTATGTATGATCCAAGAACATGGGATAATCTTGATAATTGTAAAAGGAATATTTTAATTGAAAAGGGGTCTGTGAGAGAATTGGGTATGGAGTTCCCTAAGGATGACAAAGATAGATATTTTTCTTATGAATACTACTCCAGAAAGTTAACCAATCTGAGATTGTTGATAAAAAATGGTTGGTTTACTGTAAAGAGTTGGACAAAGTTTATTGTTTTTGCTGCAAGTTGTTCAAATCAAATAAGAGTAAGTATGCACGTGTTGTATTGAGAAGGATATATTGGACAACATTAATCTTGATAGTGTCCTCGATGATTTTGCATCTAGATATGCACGAAGAAGCTTTTTTCGAAGGACTAAAGCTTAATTGTCGATGAACTCATTGGAGGCTGGTTTTTTTGAGGTATTCGCTAGCATGGAATACTTGTTATGTTTTCCCATCACTTTATTTTTTCTATCTAAATATCACAATGCAGTGCATGACAATTATTTATAGACATGTCGACTATGAACGTGTGTAGTTATATAATTTTAAATATTTTACAAGTGAAATTGGCACATATATTGTCTATATATCTAGTTATACATATATTGTCTATATATCTAGTTATACGTATATATATATTGTTATTAGGGGACTTTTTGTCGACTTCGTCGAAGGGCCCCGAAAAATATAGAGCCGGCCCTGCACACAAAAACACCGTAAAAATGGTCCAAAAAGCGCACACAGGCGCCACACAAAAACACTTTACACAATGTCACTCGACGGTGAGCTGCTGCCCGGCTCGAACTCTTTGAGATCCACCTCAATTCTGGAAAATGTGGCGGCCCCTCTCCTTCCAAATATTTCGTACGAAATACGACACGCCCCTCTCCTTCCATTCCATCTATTGTTGCTTAAAGCCTCGTTTGTTAGGCGGCAGTTCGGCTCGAAGGGAGGGTGACTTATCGGGTGGTCGACAGAGCAGAAGTGATGTTGTTGCTAGTGGGGTGACGTTGCTGCGCGGCCATGTGGCGACGCCCGCTCGGTCCAGATCTGGATCCTTTTGGCCCTATCTAGGCCAAGGCAAGCTGACGGCTCTTCTCGCCTAGGTGAAGCTCCATTGAGGTGGAGGTGGTGAGCTGGCAGCTACTAGGTGGTGGCGCCGCTATCAGCTAGTCTGCTGTAGCGTGGCGGCGGGGGCTTTGTGGGCACAATCAGGGTCTGGTCGGGCCCGTCAGGCTTGGAGTGTTTCTATTGCTACGTCTGGTCAGCTATCGTGACGGTGATGGAGGTATTTCTCTCCCGCGCGATTGCGGTGCTGCCAGCCTCAAGTCTTTCTACACTCACCTATTCCATCCTCTAGGCTTCATGACGGTGTCCATAGTAAGACGGCGAGGGTGGTGATGAGTCCAAAATTGAAGCATATTTACCTCGTTTTTGCACAAGTAGAGTAGGACTTTTGGCATTTTACCTCGCTCTCACGCACCTTTTATTCTCGTTTTAACATGATCCTAAACTACTAAGTCTCTTGTAAACATATCAATTGGAACTGTCATATTACGTAGTAATATGATATTTCTAAGTGATAAATGTCATTTAGTTAATTTTTCCTCGCATCTGGGAGATTGGCAAATGCAGAGAAGGGCTCTAGGGAGCTTAATGACCACTGGTACGGACGGGGCTTTCCCGTACCGCCCGCCCGTACCATGTGGCAGTGCGTCCGCCTCGTCAAATACTCTCGCCTCGCAAAGAAAGATCTGAGATCCGACATTCACAGAAACTTTCAGCCTCGAAATATGACACCATAGAGAGATCTGGAGGAGGAACTTGGAGAAGGGCAAACCTTTGTTGCTTCACGGCTTATTGGAGAACATCGCATCATCTCCTTCATCATCAACCGATGCATGTCCATCACCATTGCTACTCCCATCTTTCATACATTAGATTTTGTTCAAATTCCAAATTCAATAATGGTTTGCACTAAATTTATCCCCATACTTTTATCTATTCATTTGATTATGATGATGTTGTTGATTGCTTCCATGTGTAAGTAGTTTCCTTTGTTCTTGGGGATATGGAGAAACCCTAGCACTATTATAAAATAAAATAAAGATGATCTATAACTTGTGTACATGATCTATTGATTTATGATATTGTGTTTGATCTCTTTTTTTAATGGTATGTGTAGTCGGCCACATATCATTTGTCTTCAGGACTAAAGAGAGGGTGATATACTTAGGACGTGTATGAGAGTATGTCTAGTGTTATTTTTGTGACTACAAGCATTTGTTTATAACTCGCACGGTCAAAGAAGGAATAAAGAAAGGTTCACTAAGCTAATTACGATATTCATGGAGAAACCATTAATTATAGTGGTATGTATGAGTTACTGCTCTGAGGTATCACAATGGTTATTTAGAGATGATCTCATTACCTGGCTCAAGAAAGCGGCTACCCACGAGGCTTGTAGTGAACATCATATTATGGAACTCTCTCCACACATGTCATGACACAAGAAATATATTATCCTAATTATGATTAACTACAATATGCTAGTGGTATATCCTATATCCTCGAGAACGCTTTAGACTTATTGAGTTCAAACACCATTTCCATCGCTTTCGTTACATGTTTTCTTTTACTTATTTTAATTACTTTTCTGCAATCAACCAAAAACCTTTCAAACACCATTTACTTGAAATCAAAGTCAGCTTACAAATATTCTTTGGTAGACAGTGACAAGGGGCATAAAGACCTTAACAAAATATCTCATTGTGGGTTCGATACTCTTATTTCGAAACTAGATACAATCGAGTTGTGCACTTGCAGTCATCAAGTGGCGACAAGACCACGGTGGCGCATGCTGGTGGGTGGCAAGTTGGGTGGAGTGCTACGGAGTGTACGGGGTTGTGGTTTTTTGGGGTGGGAGAAATCCCTATTAGCTTTGCCCGACACCAACGTTGTGACGCCTTCAGGTGCCGGCATTCGTTCCTAAAGGATGTCGCGGTACCATTTCCCCAATCATCTCATCATGTCGAGGGAAACCCTAGGGCATGTCTGGGTAGCAGCAGCATCGTCGTTGCATTCCTTCTGTAAGGTGTTGTTTGGTATGCGACATTCCAGAGTAGAGCATAGTGGGACAACTCTAGAGGGTGCAACGATTGTGAGTCATCCTCGTTTCGTCGATCGGCCGGTGTTGGCATTAGTTTCTCTTTTCTTTCTCTCTTTTTCTTTTGGGTTTGCGTGTGTTGTTTGTCCCAACAGATGTACCATGTGGTTGCTATATTAATATAGAAGGTAAAAGCATGTTTCAAGGAGCTTTGCCCAGCGAAAAAAGCATGTGCTCACATTTGCTGAAGAAATTTTGTGCAACAGAATCTGCTCCCTTCAAATATATATCGTTCAAGGAGCATAATTGCCTGAGGCGCTTGCTCACAAGAACCGTAGGTGTTAAATATAAAATTCAGATCGCATTCAGCTGTTAATTTTAGTTAAACAGAACCCTTGCCCTTGACACAGCAAAAGGGAAGGAAACCAGGCCTTGATTGTTTATTACTCCTTGTTTTAGCAGTCTCGGCAAACGACTATCTGTTAGATACAGAAAAATAACAGTCGACATTTTTTCTATTGACACACCTTTATTGAGTCGATCAATACATAATGGAGCACCAAGCCCAAGATCATTACACCTCGTTTTAGTTCACTAGCCTCAGGAGAACAGGCACTGTATAAAAGGAGACTAGTGAACGCTAAAATCAATATCCCACTCCCACCATATAACCACGGTTAAACAAAAATCCCATCATATATATAACCACAAGGAAAAAAAACTGGAACGTGTAAGCATCCGTGAAAGCGCATCGGCCATCTGAACCCTTTACAGTCTAGCAATCTTTGAGGGCAATTAACTGGTCAACAACACCAGGGTCAGCAAGAGTGCTTATGTCACCAAGTTCATCCAACTGCTTTGCGGCGATTTTGCGCAAGATTCTGCGCATAATCTTGCCACTGCGGGTTTTAGGAAGTCCTGGCGCCCAGTGGATCTTGTCAGGAGCTGCAAATGCCCCAATCTGACACAAGACACGGAAAATCATGTCAGCATGAAAGTTTTCCAGTTAATCAATGTTGCTCATACCACAGAGAAACATACGAATGACAGGCAACAAACAGCATTGAAGGAGCTCAGTTGACAAGGATATTTCCAACTCTGCTTTTGCATACATGTTTGGGTTGCCTATTGCTTCTTTGCCAAGTCTTTCCTAGCCAGCATAAGATTAACACTAGCCTGAAGCATGCTCATCTCAATAATAGCTGGTCAAATGGTGAGTGTAGAATTGGGTGTCTTCACATTGTGTGTTAGGATTGTTCACAACTCACTTTGCTCTAAACATTTTGGCGTGCTGAATAGATAAACTTTAAGGATCACATACATAGATATACAGGAAGAATTTTATTCCTTGGTAGTGTAAATAGCTTTAGAATGGATGATAATTATGTAGCACTAGCATCATCAATACGTGTAAAATTTCCAACAATATCATGGCGGATATACCTGATTGCGGACTTTTGCTATGAGGCTCTTTCGTAGTTCTTCACTATAAGGAACACCATCCACCAAAGTTACAAAAGCATATATTCCCTGACCTTTAACCTGAAGCATTTTTTATTAGCAATTTGAAGGAGATAAATATATCAAGAAGAATTTTATATGATGAGATACAAATACAACAGAAGTACATGATATATAAAGTATCGGTGGACTATACCTCATGCTCAACACCAACAACAGCAGCCTCTGCACACTGTGGATGTGAAACCAAAGCAGACTCAACCTCTGCTGTGCCAATTCGATGTCCACTGCAAATTCCATGGGCAAGATAACTCAGTTATAGCATCAAAATTTGCAAATGCGACATACTGAAATCAAACTCTAGCAAACAGCAGATTTACAAAATAAGCAGCTTACCTAACGTTGATAACATCATCTACTCTTCCAGTAAGCCAGTGGTAACCATCTTTGTCCCTGACATTAATATAATATTACTTAACTGTTAAGACAAGTAAAGTAAGCCATATTGGTGCAAATACTTCAACAAGTTACCTGCTGCAACCATCACCAGTAAAATAGTAGCCAGCAAATGGCTTGAAGTACGTGGTCTCATATCTGTCATGATCTCCATAGAGGGTCCGAAAAGCCCCAGGCCATGATTTCTTAATGCAAAGATACCCGCTACATTCTCCTTCAATCTCCTGTCCTTTCTCATCAACGATGACTGGCTGTAAACCGTACATATAGCAAGAGTTTTAGAGAAAATGGTCATGCATCTTTATTTCATAGATAAATTGTGTTTACCTGGACACCAAAGAAAGGAAAGGTTGCAGAACCCGGTTTCTGAGGCCAGGCACCAGGTAAAGGAGTCATCTGCGGAGAACATTTATATCAGTTTACTATATTTCAAACAGATCACTATCGTCTCACGAAAAAGAAATTTGACAAGTGTCAACAATAAAGAGACTTACCATGAAACCACCAGTTTCAGTCTGCCACCAAGTGTCTGATATGGGGCATTTTGAATCCCCGACAACATTGTAGAACCATCTAAATCAAGCAAAACATGCATGAGAACAACCTGTTACAAGTGTGCCATTATAGTACAATTTAACACTTGATAAATTGTACATGTACCTCCATGCACTAGGATTAATTGGCTCACCAACACTTCCAAGGACTCGGAGAGATTTTCGTGAGTAGCGTGTAACATACTGCAAAAACATATCAGTTAATAAGCAAAAAAAGGTGACGTCCACAGCAAACTTACATTTGGAAAATGTTTCACAGTAACTAATATCATTTTTTGTCATGCAAGCAAAACATATTGCAGCCACTGAGTTCACATCATAGGGAGCTCTCTTAAAGAACCATCATGCATACCTCAGGACCATCACGCATGAGTGAACGGACAAGTGTTGGTGCGGTATAAAATATCGTCACCTTGTACTTGTCCACAATGTCCCAGCACCTACCAGAATCAGGGTAGTTCGGAGCCTAAACGCACATTATTCAAAGGCATATTTAGCATAGAAAAATTGAAACAAGCCTACAGAAAACTTTATCAAAGTAGGCAAATGGTGTTTTAACAAATACATACGACAAGTACCGAGTTGTCAAGCACTTTTTTTACATAAAAGTACATAGATTTATATATTGTCAGACAAAATGACAAGTCAAACATAATGACAAGCCCCAAAATATCAAACACTGAAATTTCTTTTGTTTATCAAAATCATATTGAGATGTAATAAATTCCACAAAATACTAACTCAAAAAAATATATAGAAATATACATACCCCTTCAAAAACGAGAACTGCAGCTCCATTCAGGAGTGGACCATATGTCACATAGCTATGTCCGGTAATCCAGCCACAGTCTGCAGTGCACCTAATGCCAACAAACAATGGAACGTGCAAATAGTAGCTTCTGTGAGTAATCCCCAAACCAACATGTTTTATACTTAAAGTGAAAAATAATGAGATATTCTAGTTTACCAGTATATGTCTGCTGGCTTGTAATCAAATGCATACTTAAATGTTGTTGCAGTATACACCATATAGCCCCCAGATGTATGCAACACACCCTACAGATTTATTAAGAGAGATTAATATTTGTGTATGTGATAAAAGGACAATCGAATATAAACAAAAGTACCTTTGGCTTTCCAGTGCTGCCACTCGTGTACAAAAGAAACAGGGGATCCTCTGCATCCACCCATTCAACATCGCACTTGGTAGGGAAATTAGTCACAACATCCTGAAATATATGTCCAAGGAAATGACCGTGGAATGAGATTTACAGTTATCCGGATCCGGGGAATTAATGAGGATACCTGGGCCTGAAATAAAGGAGGCTATTCAAAATGTTGACGAGTTTTTGTTGAAGGTAGAAACACGCACCTGCCACCAAACATCCCTTCCCACCTTCCATTTTGTGTCTTCTCTCTTCATTGCCGACTGGTTTTCATATGTCAAACAAACACCTAAGCAGCACAGCAGCAGTCAGTGGTCAGCATCAACAAACTATATATATTGGACAGTGTTCAGTTATATATAGATCTGCGAATACAATGATCTTATAAGTTATAACCATTGATCCCATTGGCCTGCCTGCATTGACAATATAAGGATCTGACCCTAATTTTCACAATTAAACTAAACTAACCCCCTTAACAGCAATTATGAGCGAGTTGCCACCGGAGACCCAACAACAGCCCAAATTGTATATGCTGTACAACTGTCCATAACTCGGATCCTAGTACATACCTACAGAGAATCCATTCTTCTGACTTTCCACCAGAGCAGCATCCACTATATCTTTGAGAAGAATGGGCTTGGCCCCCCTTTTTACGGCATTGCAAGTGAGCACAAGCTTAGGCTTGCAATCAACTATCCTTTGGGCTAGCGAATCCGCGGAGAAGCCAGCAAATACAACCTGAAGAAAATTTTGGGATGCGTCGCTTCGTAAAATGCAAACAGGGCCAACCAGGATAACAGACAGAGCTTTTAGTAATCATTACCGAATGGACAGCACCTATACGTGCACAAGCAAGCATGGCAATGGGAAGCTCCATCAACATTGGTAGGTAGATCACCACAGCATCCCCCTTGCCGACACCGACACTTTTCAAGTAATTGGCAAGCTACCATAAAGCATAAAAAGAAACATTAGATTATTTTTAAGTAATTGGCAAGCCACCTTCCCCAAACTTGTAAGAGAATCCACATCCATTAGCAGATTATTTTTAAACAAAACCATCAGATATACGCCCCTGCATTACCTGGCAAACCTTGTCCAAGAGCTCAGAGTAGGTGAGCTTCCCATCCTGACCGGGCTCATTGCCCTCCCAGTACATGGCAATCTTGTCCCCATTCCCAGCCTTGACGTTGCGATCAACAGCGTTGTAGCATATGTTGGTTTTGCCTCCTTTGAACCACTGCCCGGCACCAAGAGGCACAACATGATTCACAATCGCTAGAAAATGCAAAATCTAGTCAAGATCCATTAGACAATAATGCTTACGGTGATCTGGACGGGGCCCTTTGTGACGTCGAGGTTCTCAGAGCAGACCTCGCTGGGGCTCCACTTCTCCTTCCAGTAGAAGGTCTCGGCGATCTCCGACCAAAACCCAGCCGGATCGTTGATGGACCTCTCGTACATCTCTCGGTACTGAGAGAGACACATTATGGAAAGCATACACACCGAGATCACAAGTTAATCACATCACAGTCAACAAAGGAAGCACTAAGATGAATGTTGTTATCTCTATCAGCAGAAAATAAACTCAGCAATGTCCTTGTCTGGCTTTTACCCACAACAAGTCTTGACCAGGACGAAATTAACATTCAGTTGCATGGCCTCCAAAAATGCAACGCTCTGAAGCAGAGCGCCTCGGTTGAGTTCATAGCAAGACAGGAAATGATGCAGTCGGACCATACCTGCTTCGGAGAGGAGACGAGCGCGTCGGCGGAGAACTCGGGGCTGGGGAAGACGAGATCGTGCTCCTCGTCGGCGAGCGACTCCCCGAGCACGACGGCGTTGACCCCCGAGATCTTCCCGGCCCCGGAGGGCAGCTCGGACATGGACTCGACGTGCCGGAGCTTGTCGGAGGAGGCGCCAGCGGGCTGGTCCGCGGTGGCGGTGCCCATGGCTGGCCCAGGAGATGCCGACGGGGGGCGGGGGAGGTGATGGGGCAGGTGGGAAGATGCAGTGAGATCCAACTCAAGGCGGGGGGCGGCAGCAGCGATGGCTACCAGTAGAGTATAAATAAACCATGAGCAAGAGCGATCCGTCGATGGATGCGACGATCTCCGAGCGACTCCCCGCCCACCCTCTTCTCCGTCTCCACCTCTGCTACCGGCCAAGTCGCATGTTGACTTCCTCTTTTTTTCTCTTTCTTTCTGGCCTGCTGGCGGCTAAGCGAAGGGGCGAAATCGAACAATGCCTTTTTGGCACGCTTTCCAAAGCAGCCAGATGGCTGAGATTAAGGATGCTAATTACACCTGGTTTGGGTTTAGATCATGCGGGTCAGGATCTGATGTCAGTTCTCTTAATCTCAGCTGTCAGACTGCTTTGGAAAGCGTGCTAAAAAACAGACGGAAAGCACATGAGCACTCCACCAATGCCAATCCATTGGCTGGCAGAATAAAAATGGTCACTCCCGATTCAAATTAATGTTCAGATTTGGCTAGATTCGGACTTATCTAATCATATTTCTAGTCATATTTTAATAATATTATATCTGAATCTAGCCAAATCTAAGAATATTAATTTGAATCAAAGGAAGTACGAGATTTAGAGGTACGTCTAATTTCACTAAATTTAGGGAGCGTCTTGGCTCATGATGCCTTGCAATTTTGCGCAAACTAGGAAGGTTGGCGACGCCACAACCGTGGTGGCACTTTTTTTTCGACTGTTTAAAAATGCATTAAATATTCAAAATTGACTGTTTATTCTAAATGCTGCAAATATTCCTTCTAATTAAATGTAGACCTGAAGTAATTGAACGTCGTAAGTAAACTATGTCTGTAATTTTGATCTAGAAAGCAAAAATTAAGCCGAAGGCAATCACTATAAGAAGATAGTGACATTTTTGTCGAATAAAACAAGCGACAGGTAGTTTAGTATTTCGTTTCTCGTAGCTACCATAGCAGAATCCTGAAGCTAGAAGAAGACAATTACAGATGGAGTTACCTAATCGAACTGCCTGAAATCGTCCAGGTTCAAATCTTATACTCCCTCTGTCTTAAAATGTAAGTCTTACTAATTTTTTTCTCCGTCTCAGCTCGCTACCGGCCAAGTCGCATGTTGACTTTGTTTTTTTCTCTCTCTTTCCGGCTGCTGCTAGGCAGACGAGTAAACAAACAACACCAGGTAAAAAAAATCTGAATAATGCTAATACTTCCTCCGATCCAAATTACTTGATTCGGGTTTGTCGGATGTATCTAGCATTAGAACATAGCACTAGAACATATTTCGATTAATTTGGATCAAGGGGAGTATTAGATTCAGTGATGCGCATAATTTTACTAGATTCCGGGGTGTGCCTAATTTTGCTAGATTTAGGGGATGCTTCTTGATATGCCAGCCTTTGCAATTTAACACTAACTAAAAAGGTTGGCGATGCTGCTACATGGTGGCATTTTTTTTAGATTGTTTAAAATATAAACTCTATCCGTGCAAAAATAAGTGACTTATAGTATTTGTCTAAATTCGTATGTATTTAGACGCGCAATCTAGACAAATTCAAATCACTTATTACTCGACGGAGGGGTAGTAAATATTCAAAATTGACTGTTTATTCTAAATGTAGCCGATATGCCTTCTTATTAAATATAGACCTCAAGTACTTCAACGTCGTAAGCAAACTGTGCCTATATTTTTGATCTAGAAACCAAAATTTAAGTTGAAGATGATCACTAGAAGAAGATAGTGATATTTTTGCCGAATAAAATAAGTGACAAATAGTTTAGCATATTTTGTTTCTCGTAGATACCATAGTAGAATTCTGAAGTTAGAAGAAGACAATTATAGATGGAGTTATCTAATCGAACCGCCTGAAATCGCAAAGATCCAAATCTTGTACTCCCTCCATCCTAAAATATAAGACGCTTAAAGATTAGATAAAAGTCAAATCTTACTAATTTTGACAAATATTTTTTTACATATCCACATCTACAATGTTGAATGGACATAATAAGAAAATATACTTTATAGAGAATCTATCGATATTGATTTAATATTATAAATATTTATATAATCCTGTCAAACTTAGAAAACGTTAACTATTGACTAACCCTTAGACCCTTACATTTTAAGACAGAGGGATCATTGCGCGTGCACCAATGGAAACTACCTTTGAAAAAATCCTTACAACTGAATAATAACTATCGTAAAATTATGATTGCGGCTGAAGATTTGCATTGAATAATTACCATCAAAAAGTGTGCCGATGAAGGATTACTGTTGAATAATCATTGCCGAGATTGCAGTTATATGCGTAGAGAAATCGCCGTCAAAGAAGTGGATAAATCACCGTCAAAGTTAACATGGCGGAAATTATAGTAAAAGGATAGGAAAAGAACATAAATCAAAAACTAAATTGTTGCTAACAATTACTGTCAGACAATTGGGCACCGTCGAACGATTATTGTGGGGCAACTATCGGGGAAATTAGGTCCTAAGAGGTTATCTTGGGATATTACTGCCAAAGAATAGAGAGAATACTGTTGGTGAATTAATATCTAGAAATTACTCACCGCATAACAATTACTTGTAGGGTAACTACCATTGAAAAATTATAGCACGAAATGGCCGTCGAGTTGTTTATAAGAAGAAACGACTAGATTAAATTGTTGTTGACAAATTACTGTCAGACAATTACGCACCTTCGAATAGTTACTGTGGGGTACGCACCTTCGAATAGTTACTGTGGGGTAACTACCAGCTTCCAGTCGGTCGGGAAGTTATCCCGGAAAGTAACAGTCAATGAATAGGGAGAATATTATTTGCGAGAAAGTAGAATAATTACTGTAATTATATCGGGGAATTAAGGTTGAAAAGGTGTGTAGAAGAATTATTGTCAGGTAATTAAATATAAGGAACGTCAAGAAAAAATGTTGCCTTAAATGTAGGATAATGCGGATGGAAAGTTGTGGCAAAAAGTGGCAAAGAGTTACTCCCTCTTATCCATATTAATGTTATTAGATTTGTTTAGATTTAAATATATCTAATCATATTTTAATACTAGATACATCCGAATTTAGATAAATCTGGAAACATTAATTTGAATTGAAGAGAGTAAAAGAAATAAACGGAAATAACACACATTAGCAAAGGTTGACGTGGCAGTCAGTGATAGGAAAAAATTGTGCCTTCTACGGTAACCATATGGTTCAAGATATCCGTGCAAAAATAAATGAATTGTATTTATCTAAATTCGTGTGTATTTAGACGTGTTTTAGTGTGTGGATATTCGAATCTAGACAAATTCAAATCACTTATTACTTCACGAAGGGAGTAGTAAATATTCAAAATTGATTGTTTGTTCTAAATTTAGCCGATATACCTTCTTATTAAATATAGACCTCAAGTACTTCAACGTCGTAAGCAAACTGTGCCTATATTTTTGATCTAGAAACCAAAATTTAAGTTGAAGATAATCACTAGAAGAAGATAGTGATATTTTTGCGAAATAAAATAAGTGACAAATAGTTTAGCATATTTTGTTTCTCGTAGATACCATAGCAGAATTCTGAAGTTAGAAGAAGACAATTATAGATGGAGTTACCTAATCGAACCGCCTGAAATCGTGAAGATCCAAATCTTATACTCCCTCCATCCTAAAATATAAGACGCTTAAAGATTAGCTAAAGTCAAATCTTACTAATTTTGACAAATATTTCTTTACATATATCCACATCTACAATGTTGAATGGACATAATAAGAAAATATACTTTATAGAAAATCTATCGATATTGATTCAATATTATAAATATTTTTATAATCTTGTCAAACTTAGAAAACGTTAACTATTGACTAACCCTTAGACCCTTATATTTTAAGACAGAGGGATCAATGCGCGTGCACCAACGGAAACTACCTTTGAGAAAATCCTTACAACTGAATAATAACTATCGTAAAATTACGATTGCGGCTGAAGATTTGCATTGAATAATTACCATCAAAGTGTGCCGATGAAGGATTACTGTTGAATAATCACTGCCGAGATTGCAGTTATATGCGTCAAGAAACCGCCGTCAAAGAAGTGGATAAATCACCGTCAAAGTTAACGTGGCGGAAATTATTGTAAAAGGATAGGAAAAGAACATAAAACAAAAACTAAATTGTTGCTAGCAATTACTGTTAGACAATTGCACACCGTCGAACGATTATTGTGGGGCAACTATCGGGGAAATTAGGTCCTAAGAGGTTATCTTGGGATATTACTGCCAAAGAATAGGGAGAATACTGTTGGTGAATTAATATCTGGAAATTACTCACTGTATAACAATTACTTGTAGGGTAACTACCATTGAAAAATTACAGAACGAAATGGCCGTCGAGTTGTTTATGAGAAGAAATGACTAGATTAAATTGTTGTTGACAAATTACTGTCAGACAATTACGCACCTTCGAATAGTTACTGTGGGATAACTACCGGCTTCCCGTTGGTCGGGAAGTTATCTCAGGAAGTAACGGTCAAAGAATAGGGAGAATATTATTTGCGAGAAAGTAGAATAATTACTGTAACTATATCAGGGAATTAAGATCGAAAAGGTGTGTAGAAGAATTATTGTCAGGTAATTAAATATAAGGAACGTCAAGAAAAAACGTTGCCTTAAATGTAGGATAATGCGGATGGAAAGTTGTGGCAAAAAGTTACAGGCAGAGAGTTACTCCCTCTTATCCATATTAATATTATTAGATTTGTTTAGATTTAAATATATCTAATCATATTTTAATACTAGATACATTTGAATTTAGATAAATCTGAGAACATTAATTTGAATTGGAGAGAGTAAAAGAAATGAATGGAAATAACACACATTAGCAAAGGTTGACGTGGCGGTCAGTGATAGGAAAAAATTGTGCTATCTACGGTAACCATATGGTTTAAGATATAACTAGCAGCGGCATCCAGCGATCCAACTTAGGCTACCCTAAAAAAACGTATATTTCCTTCGTCCCAAAATAAGTGATTTTGATTTATTTATATTCATATGTATTTATACTCTAAATCATGTCTAGACGCATGTGAATCTAGACAAATCTGAATCACTTATTTTAACACGGTTACTATGACGATGACCCGGTTGGGCACCATTCTACATCGACTACACGGGGGAAGGAATTGTTGGGAGGGAGGGGAGAGGATACGCACAGAACCCCCCATCTTTCTGCGGTGAACTCCGATGATAGTTTCAATCAACATATATACAGCGGAAATAAAACAACGAACACATGTACAAGTAATATGGGCATTTACGTGGAAAAACCTTCTCAAGATGAGGAGGAAAAAACCACGGGTGTGGACCAACCGGTCCACACGAGCTTCACTATGAGTAACCTGGGTACAAAGTCTTTTTAGAACATCTAGAGATGTACAACACACTCAGCACGTTGCCAACCGGTAACAACAACAACCACCACTTGAGACAAAGATTACAGCAAAGCAGAGTATCTCAGTTTTTGTCATCTTAGGTAATCAGCAAACTGCTCTTAAACCACGGATCCAATCAGCACAAAACTTGGTAGATAAGCTTGCATACGAGTATCCAACATACACACCAAATTTTAGGTCAATCGGACACCGTTTGCCTGCCCAATATGTTCGTCTACCGAAACTGCTCTATGCTGAAACTGCAGCAGTCCGAACTGACAAACCACTTCCAAATCTGAAGCTACACTGACTCAAACCTTAAACCAGCTAACCAGATCGAAGTACTCAAAGCAAGGAACAATATCACCAAGTTTGGAGCCAATCCAAGCACCGTTGAGCCTCCAAAAACCAGTTTGAAGACAGACCGGTCAAATCTCAGAAATCTAGACAGAAATCACCTCTTCTTCTTTTTCTTCTTTTCTTACTAGGTTGTGTTGTTCTTATGTGTTCTCTCACCCTCTCTCGGTAGCAACCACGTTGGCTTGCTTCTCTCACTTTTTCTTTTGATCCCACCCAGCCACCAAGGGTGACTAGGATTTTCTTTTCTACTCCTCTAAGTCGTTGGATACGAACATCGATCAACGGTTGAAACATGTTGGACTTCACGGGCTGATGTTAGGCTACCAACACACCTCCATGTGGAGGGACCTGACCCAACAAACTCCCCTCCCGACATCATGGAGGGTCTCACTGACAACCGGCAGTCACGCCGGCGAGCCGACGGCATACCTCTAGCTTTCCTCTTGTCACCACCTTGATCAACATATCAACCCTGTTGTCATATGTGTGCACCTTCTCAATGCTACATTTTCTTGGAATTCAGCACATCTCGAATCCAATGATAGCAAACATCAATATTCTTCGACCTCGAATGAAAACTTGCATTCTTACTCAGGTGAATGGCACTTTGGTTGTCACAAAACAGCACATACTTGTCTTGCTCAAAACCAAGCTCACAAGCCAATCGTTTCAGTCACAATAGCTCCTTACTCGCCTCAGTTATTGTGATGTACTTGGTCTTAGTTGTGTTCAGCGTCACACACTTTTGCAACCTGCTTTGCCATGCCACTGCTCCCCCTGAACGGGTAATCAAATAACCTGAATTAGACTTCCTTCCATCGACATCTCTAGCCAAGTCTGAATCTGAATATGCAATCAGCTTGGGCTCACTACCACCAAAGCAAAGCTTCATACTAGTGCTTCCCCGGAGATACCTCAAAATTCACTTCACGGCTTCCCAATGTGGTTTTCCTAGATTGGACATAAATCTTCTCACAGTACTAATTGCTTGAGCAATGTCAGGTCGTGTGCACACGATAGCATACATCAAACTCCCAACAGCTGAAGCATAAGGAACTTTTTGCATTTCCTTTTCCATCTCTTTAGTGGAGGGACATTGCTTTTTACTAAACTTGAAATGAGATGCAAGTGGACAACTCATTTCTTTTGCCTTTTCCATCTTAAACTTGTGAAGTACCTTCTCAATATATTTCTCTTGAGACAAGTACAACTTGTTTGATTTTCTGTCTCTCTCAATTCTCATGCTGAGAATACACTTTTATGGACCCAAGTCTTTCATGGAAAAACTTTTGCTCAACTCTTTCTTTAGCCTAGCAATCCTAGAGACGTTCTTGCCAATAATCAAGATATCATCAACATAGAGCAACAACATGATAAAATCATCACCTGAGAATCTTTGAATAAATACACAATGGTCTGAGCTACACATCTTGTAGCCTTGCTCCCCCATGACAGATTCAAACTTCATGTACCATTGTCTTGGTGCTTGTTTCATGCCATAGAGACTTTTTTTTCAATTTGCACACACAGTGTTATTTGCCTTTAACAAGAAACCCCTCAGGCTGCTCCATGTAGATTTCTTCCTCCAACTCTCCATGAAGGAAAGCTGTCTCCACATCCATTTGCTCAACCTCCAAGTTGAGACTTGCTGCCATGCCAAGGATCATTCGGATTGATGTCATCTTCACCACCGGAGATAATATTTCATCAAAATCAATACCTTTTCTCTGGCTGAATCCTTTTACAACTAGCCTGGCTTTATACCTTGGATGTGTCGTGTGCTCTTGTTGCTTGATTCTGTAGACCCACTTGTTCTTTAGAATTTTTTTGCCCTTGGGCAACTTCACCAGCTCATAAGTATGATTCTTATGCAAGGAATCTATCTCTCCTTGCATAGCCTTATTCCACTCCTTCTCGTTCTCATCTTTCATTGCATCTTGAAAGCACTCAGGTTCTGAACCATCAGATAATAACACCACATAATGGTATGAATCGTACCTGGTGGAAGGAACACGGCCTTGGCTAGACTGTCTGAGTGGAACAGCTGATGGACTATCTGGTTCAGGTGCTTGCTGATCATGATCATCTTCTTCAGCATCATACTCTTTCTGTTGGGGAGCATCCTCACCTGTACCACTATGTGCATCACCTTGCACATCTTGTGCATCATCATCTTCAGCTTCTTCTATAGGAACTTGGAATAGATCTGTCTTGCTGCTGATTTCGAGGAGAATCATGTACCGGAACTTTCTCCGGAACCTACACATTTGTCTTCACAATATCCTCAATTGTTTGGTCTTCAACAAACACAACATCACGGCTTCTCACAACCTTTCTTGCTATTGGATCATACAACCTATAGCCGAACTGATCACCTCCATAGCTAAGAAATATACACTGTCGTGTCTTTGAATCAAGCTTTGACCTTTCATATTGAGGGATATGAACAAAGGCCTTGCACCCAAAAACCTTCAGGTGCTCATACGAGACTTCCTTGTCGTAAAAGACCATGTTTGAAACATCTCCCTATAATGGATAACTTGGTGAGAGATTAATAAGATAAACTACAGTCGACAAAGCCTCACCCCAATAATGTTTAGGCAGCTTTGCACTCGATAGCAAGCAACTAACTCTCTCAACAATTGTCCTGTTCATCCTCTTAGCAAGACCATTCAGCTGTGGTGTCTTCGAGGAGTAAATTGGTGCCTAATTCCCTTCTCCTTGCAATAGGCATCAAATGGGCCAATATACTATCCCCCATTATCAGTGCAAATGCACTTGATCTTCTTCTCAGTTTCTCTCTCAATCGAGACTTGGAATTGCTTGAACACACTTAGTACTTAATGTTTGTTGACTACGATGAGACTTTCTCACCTGTAGCGAAGCTAAAGTCTCTGAGGATTATGTTAGCAATAGCTGCATATTTCGATTATGAAATTTGGCAGATGGATGTCAAAACGGCGTTCCTTAATGGTGACATTGAGGAAGAGTTGTATATGGTACAACCCAAGGGTTTTGTCGATCCTAAAAATGCTGACAAGGTATGCAAACTTCAGCGCTCCATTTATGGACTGAAGCAAGCATCCCGGAGTTGGAATCAACATTTTGTTAAAGTAATCAAAAACTTTGGATTTATACAAACTTATGGAGAAGCTTGTATTTACAAGAAAGTGAGTGGGAGCTCTGTAGTATTCCTAGTACTATATGTAGATGACATATTGTTGATTGGGAATGATATAGAACTTCTTAATAGCGTCAAAACCTATTTGAATAATAGTTTTTCGATGAAGGATCTTGGCGAAGCGGCATATATTCTAGGCATCAAGATTTATAGAGATAGATCAAGACGCCTAATAGCGCTTTCACAAAGTACATACTTAGACAAAGTTCTAAAGAAGTTTAGAATGGAAGAGAGCAAGAAAGGGTTCGTGCCCATGTTGTCAGGTAAGACCTTGAGTAAAACTCAAAGTCCAGCTACGGCAGAAGATAGAGAAAAGATGAATAAAATTCCCTATGCCTCGGCCATAGGTTCTATCAAGTATGCCATGCTGTGTACGAGACCGGATATAGCACATGCTGTTAGTTTGACTAGCAGATATCAAAGTGATCCTGGAATGGAACACTGGACAGCGGTCAAGAATATCCTAAAGTACCTGAATAGGACTAAGGATATGGTTCTTTCTTATGGAGGTGATGAACATCTTGTTGTAAACGGTTACACTGATGCTAGTTGGAACACCGATCCAGATGACTCGAAGTCACAGTCTGGATACGTATTTATTTTGAATGGTTCTGCAATAAGCTGGAGGAGTGCCAAGCAGAGCGTTGTGGCGAAATCTTTAACTGAATCGGAATACATAGCTGCTTCGGAGGCTGCACAAGAAGGCATATGGATGAAGGAGTTCATTACTGAACTTGGCGTGGTTCCCAGCGCGTTAGACCCGATGGCCATGTACTGTGACAACACAGGTGCCATAGCTAATGCACAGGAGCCAAGGTCACATAGCAAGCTGAAGCACATCAAGCTACGTTTTCATGCTATTCGCGAGTATGTCCAAGATGGTGACATAAAGATTTGCAAAGTACACACTGATCTAAATGTAGCAGATCCGTTGACTAAACCTCTCCCTAGAGCAAAGCATGACCAACACCAGAACGCCATGGGTGTTCAGTATATTACCATGTAATCTAGATTATTGACTCTAGTGCAAGTGGGAGACTATTGGAGATATGCCCAAGTGGCAATAATAAAAGAGGTTATTATTATATCTTTGTGTTTATGATGAATGTTTACATCCCATGCTATAATTGTATTATTAGGAAACACTAATACTTGTGTGTTTTGTAAACATAAAAGAGTCCCTAGTAAGCCTCTTGTTAAACTAGGTTGTTGATTAATTGATGATCATGGTTTCCTGATCATGGACATTGGATGTGATTAATAACAAGGTTATATCATTAGGAGAATGATGTGATGGACACACACCCATAGTAAGCGTAGCATAAGATCAAGTCATTAAGTTCGTATTGCTCTAAGCTTTGAAATACATAGTAACCTAATCCTTCGACCATGAGGTTATGTTAATCACCATCACCGGATGGGTACTTTGATAACATCAAACGCCGCTTCGTAACTGGGCGGTTATAAAGGTGTCATTAGGTATTCTGAAAGTATGTGTTGAAGCGCATAGACCAAGATTGGGATTTGTCCATCCATATGACGGATAGATATACTCAGGGCCCTCTCGGTGGAATGTCATCTAGATAGCTTGCAAGCATGTGACTAGGTCACAAGGGATGACATAACATGGAACGAGTAAAGAGTACTTATCAGTAACGAGGAAGAACTAGGTATGAAGATACCGACGATCAAACCTCGGATAAGTAGAATATCACGAGACAAAGGGAATTGGTTTCGTATGTTAATTGGTTCAATCGATCACGAAGTAATCGTTGAGTATGTGGGAGCCATTATGGATCTCCAGATCTCGCTGATGGTTATTGATGGGAGAGGTGTCTTCATCATGTCTGCATATTCACGAACCGTAGGGTGACACACTTAAGGTTCGAAGTTGTTTGAAGTAGATATGGAATTTGCGTTGGAGACCTAATGTTGTTCGGAGTCTCGGAATGGATCCGGGACATCACGAGGAGATCCGGAATGGTCCGGAGAATGAGATTCATATATTGGGGATCATTTTCTAAGTTAGGAAATGTTCCGGAGTATTTGTATGGAGATTCTAGAAGGTTTCGGAATGTTCTGGAAGGTTCTAGAGTATTTCTTGGTGTTTGCTTGAAAACCAAGAAAAGGATCAAAGAAACCAAGTGGGGCAAGACACGGATTCGTGGGGGAGGAGGATTCCTCCCCCCAACCCGCCGGCCCAAGGAGGAGGGAGTCCTACTAGGACTCCCCCTCCCCAGGCGCGCCTCCCTCCTTTAAATAGAAGGGAGGGGGCGCCCCCTCTTGCACCTTGTCTCATAACTCCCAATCTCAGCCGCCTCTCTCCTCCACGTTTCTTCTGCACAGGCATAGGCGAAGCCCTGCAGATTTCTCATCTCCACCACCACCACCACGCCGTCGTGCTGCTGGGATTCCGTGGAGAAGATCTACTACCTCTGCTACTCGCTGGAACAGGGAGAGGAAGGTCTGCTTCGACTCCGCACGTGTGACCGTCTGCGGAAGCGCTGCCGGAACACAGCGCCGGAAGGATCGTCCACACGATCTTGAGATCGACAAGTGATCGACTACATCATCCACGAGATCTAATCTCGTTAACGCTTTCGGTTCTACGAGGGTTAGTACCGATCTATCTCGTTGCTCATGTCTAGTAGATTAGATCTTGGCTTTTATCTAGATTAGATCTGGGTTTTGTTTGTTCTTGCGGTAGAAATTTTTTGTTTTCCATGCTACGAACCCATCAGTGGTATCAGAGCCTTGTCTATGCGTAGATCTGTTGCACGAGTAGAACACAATGAGGTTGTGGGCGTTGGTGCTCGTGTCGTCTTTTGCTATGTGTGTACTTTGCATCTTGCGGTATGGTGGGATGAAGCGGCTCGGGCTAACATTACATGTCATCGTACATGAGACTTGCTCCACGCTTGACGTGCAACTCGTATTGCACAAGTGGCTTTGCGGGTGTCTGTCTCTCCCATCATAGTATATATCAAATCTACACTTTTCACTTGATAGCACTTGTATCAACGTTGTGGTTCAGTTTCGTAGGTAAGATGCGTTCTTAGTCGAAAGCCCCAAGCCACGTAAAACTTGCAAAGAAAATTAGAGGCGTCTAACTTGTTTTTGCAGGGGTTTTGTGATGTGATATAGCCTACATGTGATTGTGATTGTATTTGATGTATGCAATGATCCTTGTTGTAATATGGCAACCGGCAGGAGCCTAATGGTTGTTTTCAATTCTGTTAAGACCTGCGTGTCTATTCATCTTGTAATAGCTTTGTTCCAAGTAGTTGTAATAGTTGCTAGTGAAGATGAACAACCATGAAGCAGCGCCACGGACCTTGACGCAATGCTGGTGATGATGGAGATCATGTCCGTGCTTTGGAGATGGAGATCGAATGCATAAGAAGAAAGGGCCATATCATATCACACTAATTAGGAATTGCCTGTGATGTTAATCCTTTATGCATCTTGTATTGCTTAGATCGCGACGGTAGCATTATAAGATGATCCCTCTCACTAAATATCAAGTAATAAAGTGTTCGTCCTTAGTTGGCACCGTTGCTAAGACTCGTCGTTTCGAAGCATCTCGTGATGATCGGGTGTAATAGACTCTACGTGTGCATACAACGGGTGCAAGCCAGATTTGCACATGCGGAAACTAAGGTTAATCTTGACGAGCCTAGCATGTACAGACATGGTCTCGGAACACGGAATACCGAAAGGTAGAGCATGAGTCATATGATTGATATGATGAACATGAAGATTGTTCGCCGATGAAGATACATCATCTCACGTGATGATCGGACTTTGTGTAGTGGATTTGGTTTGTGTAATCACTAAAACAACTGCGAGGGATGTTGTTTTGAGTGGGAGTTCACCTAGTTAATTTAAGAATTAAATTTGAACACTATTTATCATAAACTTAGTCTTAACTACTTGCAAATATGTTGTAGATAATGGCGAACGTTTCCATCAATTTCAATGCGTTCCTAGAGAAAGAAAAGCTTAAGAACAATGGAAGCAATTTCACGGACTGGTTCCGTGGACTGAAGATCGTCCTCTGGGCTGGTCAGTTGACCTATGTGCTCGAAGCACCGCTAGGTGACCCACCTGCAGAAGATGCCACCGATGACGTAAAGAATGTTTATGCCACTCGGAAACATCACTACTCCACAGTTCAGTGTGCCATCCTGTACGGTTTAGAATCGGAGATTCAAAAGCGTTTTGAGCACCATGACCCATTTGAAATCATTAAGGAGCTCAAACTCATCTTTGAGACTCGCGCGACCATGGAAAGCTATGAAGCTTCCGAGAAATTCTTTACCTGCAAGATGGAAGAGGGTAGCTCCGTTAGCGAGCACGTGCTCACCATGTCTGGGCACGCAAACAAACTCCGAGAGTTGGGGATACCGATTCCTAATGAATTGGGGATTCACCGTGTCCTCCAATCACTGCCACCAAGTTACAAGAACTTTGTGATGAACTACAATATGCACTGCATGAACAAGACGTTGCCTGAACTGTCGTCCATGCTGAAAACTGCTGAAGTGGAGATCATGAAAGAACACCAAGTGTTGATGGTCAATAAGACCACCAATTTCAAGAAACGGGGCAAGCCTAAGAACAAGGGCAACTTCAAGAAGGACGGCAAGAAAGCTGCCGCACCTGCTAAGAAGCTCAAGGCTGGTCCTAAACCTGAAACTGAGTGCTTCTACTACAAGGGTGCTAGTCACTAGAAGCGTAACTGCCCCAAATACCTGGCAGCTCTGAAGAACGGCAACATCAAGAAGAAAGGTATATTCGATATACATGTTATAGATGTGTATCTTACTAGTAATCGTAGTAGTGCCTGGGTATTTGATACTGGTTCGGTTGCTCATATTTGTAACTCGAAACAGGAGCTGCGGAATAAACGAAGACTGGCAAGAGACGAGGTGACGATGCGTGTTGGAAATGGCTCCAAGGTTGATGTGATCGCCGTCGGCATGCTCCCTCTACATCTACCATCGGGATTAGTTTTAAATTTAAATAATTGTTATTTGGTGCCTGCGTTAAGCATGAACATTATATCTGGATCTTGTTTATTGCGAGACGGTTACTCTTTTAAGTCTGAGAATAAAGGTTGTTCGATTTATATGAGTAATATCTTTTATGGTTATGCACCTGAGATGAATGGTTTATTCTTATTGAATCTCGATAGTAGTGATACACATGTTCACAACATAGATGCTAAACGAATAAAATTAAATGATAATTCTACATACATGTGGCACTATCGTCTTGGTCACATTGGAGTGAAGCGTATGAAGAAACTCCATTCTGATGGACTTCTTGAATCACTTGAAAGATGCGAAGCATGTCTAATGGGAAAAATGACTAAGACTTCATTCTCTAGTATAATGGAGCGAGTTACAGACTTATTGGAAATAATACATAACGATGTGTGCGGTCCAATGAGTGTAGCATCGCGTGGTGGATATCGTTATGTTCTCACTTTCACGGATGACTTGAGTAGATATGGGTATGTCTACTTTATGAAACATAAATCCGAAACTTTCGAGAAGTTTAAGGAATTTCAAAGTGAAGTGGAAAATCATCGTAACAAGAAGATTAAGTTTCTGCGTTCTGACCGCGGAGGTGAATATCTGAGTTATGAGTTTGGCATGCATTTAAAGAAATGTGGAATACTTTCACAGTTGACACCGCCGGGAACACCACATCGTAATGGTGTGTCCGAATGTCGTAATCGAACTCTCTTAGATATGGTTTGGTCTATGATGTCTCTTACAGATTTACCGTTATCATTTTGGGGCTATGCATTAGAGACATCCGCATTCACTTTAAATAGGGCACCATCTAAATCCGTTGAAACAACACCATATGAATTGTGGTTTGGAAAGAAACCTAAGTTGTCGTTCCTTAAAGTTTGGGGCTGCGAAGCATATGTAAAGAAGTTACAACCTGATAAGCTTGAACCCAAAGCGGAGAAATGCGTCTTCATAGGATACCCTAAAGAAACAATTGGGTATACCTTCTATCATAGATCCGAAGGCAAAGTTTTCGTTGCTAAGAATGGATCCTTTCTGGAGAAGGAATTTCTCTCGAAAGAAGTGACTGGAAGGAAAGTAGAACTCGACGAGGTTGTTGAACCTTCTTTCGGAGTTGAGAGTAGCACAGCACCGGAAGATGTTTCTGTGCCGCCTGCACCAACTGGAGAGGAAGCTAATGATGCTGATCATGAAACTTCAAACAAAGTTACTACTGAACCTCGCAGGTCAACGAGGGTTCGTACCACTCCTGAGTGGTATGACTCTTCCTTGAACATCATGTTGGTGGACAACACTGATGACCCTGCGACGTATGAAGAAGCTATGGTTAGCCAGATTCCGACAAATGGCTAGAAGCCATGAAATCCGAAATGGGATCCATGTACGAAAACCAAGTATGGACTTTGGTGGACTTACCGGATGGCCGCAAGGCTGTCGAGAACAAATGGATTTTCAAAAGAAAAACAGATGCTGATGGTAATGTTACCGTCTATAAAGCTCGACTTGTCGCGAACGGGTTCCGACAAATTCAAGGAGTTGACTACGATGAGACTTTCTCACCTGTAGCGAAGCTAAAGTCTGTGAGGATTATGTTAGCAATCGCTGTATATTTCGATTATGAAATTTGGCAGATGGATGTCAAAACGGCGTTCCTTAATGGTGACATTGAGGAAGAGTTGTATATGGTACAACCCAAGGGTTTTGTCGATCCTAAAAATGCTAACAAGGTATGCAAACTTCAGCGCTCCATTTATGGACTGAAGCAAGCATCCGGAGTTGGAATCAACGTTTTGTTAAAGTAATCAAAAACTTTGGATTCATACAAACTTATGAAGAAGCTTGTATTTACAAGAAAGTGAGTGGGAGCTCTGTAGTATTCCTAGTACTATATGTAGATGACATATTGTTGATCAGGAATGATATAGAACTTCTTAATAGCATCAAAACCTATTTGAATAATAGTTTTTCAATGAAGGATCTTGGCGAAGCGGCATATATTCTAGGCATCAAGATTTATAGAGATAGATCAAGACGCCTAATAGCGCTTTCACAAAGTACATACTTAGACAAAGTTCTAAAGAAGTTTAGAATGGAAGAGAGCAAGAAAGGGTTCGTGCCCATGTTGTCAGGTAAGACCTTGAGTAAAACTCAAAGTCCAGCTACGGCAGAAGATAGAGAAAAGATGAATAAAATTCCCTATGCCTCGGCCATAGGTTCTATCAAGTATGCCATGCTGTGTACGAGACCGGATATAGCACATGCTGTTAGTTTGACTAGCAGATATCAAAGTGATCCTGGAATGGAACACTGGACAGCGGTCAAGAATATCCTAAAGTACCTGAATAGGACTAAGGATATGGTTCTTTCTTATGGAGGTGATGAACATCTTGTTGTAAACGGTTACACTGATGCTAGTTGGAACACCGATCCAGATGACTCGAAGTCACAGTCTGGATACGTATTTATTTTGAATGGTGCTGCAATAAGCTGGAGGAGTGCCAAGCAGAGCGTTGTGGTGAAATCTTCAACTGAATCGGAATACATAGCTGCTTCGGAGGCTGCACAAGAAGGCATATGGATGAAGGAGTTCATTACTGAACTTGGCGGGGGTCCCAGCGCGTTAGACCCGATGGCCATCTACTGTGACAACACAGGTGCCATAGCTAATGCACAGGAGCCAAGGTCACATAGCAAGCTGAAGCACATCAAGCTACGTTTTCATGCTATTCGCGAGTATGTCCAAGATGGTGACATAAAGATTTGCAAAGTACACACTGATCTGAATGTAGCAGATCCGTTGACTAAACCTCTCCCTAGAGCAAAGCATGACCAACACCAGAAAGCCATGGGTGTTCAGTATATTACCATGTAATCTAGATTATTGACTCTAATGCAAGTGGGAGACTATTGGAGATATGCCCAAGTGGCAATAATAAAAGAGGTTATTATTATATCTTTGTGTTTATGATGAATGTTTACATCCCATGCTATAATTGTATTATTAGGAAACACTAATACTTGTGTATTTTGTAAACATAAAAGAGTCCCTAGTAAGCCTCTTGTTAAACTAGCTTGTTGATTAATTGATGATCATGGTTTCCTGATCATGAACATTGGATGTGATTAATAACAAGGTTATATCATTAGGAGAATGATGTGATGGACACACACCCATAGTAAGCGTAGCATAAGATCAAGTCATTAAGTTCGTATTGCTCTAAGCTTTGAAATACATAGTAACCTAATCCTTCGACCATGAGGTTATGTTAATCACCATCACCGGATGGGTACTTTGATAACATCAAACGCCGCTTCGTAACTGGGCGGTTATAAAGGTGTCATTAGGTATTATGAAAGTATGTGTTGAAGCGCATAGACCAAGATTGGGATTTGTCCATCCATTTGACGGATAGATATACTCAGGGCCCTCTCGGTGGAATGTCATCTAGATAGCTTGCAAGCATGTGACTAGGTCACAAGGGATGACATAACATGGAACGAGTAAATAGTACTTATCAGTAACGAGGAAGAACTAGGTATGAAGATACCGACGATCAAACCTCGGATAAGTAGAATATCGCGAGACAAAGGGAATTGGTTTCGTATGTTAATTGGTTCAATCGATCACGAAGTAATCGTTGAGTATGTGGGAGCCATTATGGATCTCCAGATCTCGCTGATGGTTATTGATGGGAGAGGTGTCTTCATCATGTCTGCATATTGACGAACCGTAGGGTGACACACTTAAGGTTCGAAGTTGTTTGAAGTAGATATGGAATTTGCGTTGGAGACCGAATGTTGTTCGGAGTCTCGAAATGGATCCGGGACATCACGAGGAGATCCGGAATGGTCCGGAGAATGAGATTCATATATTGGGGATCATTTTCTAAGTTAAGAAATGTTCCGGAGTGTTTGTATGGAGATTCTAGAAGGTTTCGGAATGTTCTGGAAGGTTCTAGAGTATTTCTTAGAGTTTGCTTGAAAACCAAGAAAAGGATCAAAGAAACCAAGTGGGGAAAGACACGGATTCGTGGGGGAGGAGGATTCCTCCCCCCAACCCGCCCGCCCAAGGAGGAGGGAGTCCTACTAGGACTCCCCCTCCCCAGGCGCGCCTCCCTCCTTTAAATAGAAGGGAGGGGGCGCCCCCTCTTGCACCTTGTCTCATAACTCCCAATCTCAGCCACCTCTCTCCTCCACGTTTCTTCTTCACAAGCATAGGCGAAGCCCTGCAGATTTCTCATCTCCACCACCACCACCACGTCGTCGTGCTGCTGGGATTCCGTGGAGAAGATCTACTACCTCCGCTGCTCGCTGGAACGGGGAGAGGAAGGTCTGCTTCGACTCTGCACGTGTGACCGTCTGCGGAAGCGCTGCCGGAACGCAGCGCCGGAAGGATCGTCCACACGATCTTGAGATCGGCAAGTGATCGACTACATCATCCACGAGATCTAATCTCGTTAACGCTTTCGGTTCTACGAGGGTTAGTACCGATCTATCTCGTTGCTCATGTCTAGTAGATTAGATCTTGGCTTTTATCTAGATTAGATCTGGGTTTTGTTCGTTCTTGCGGTAGAAATTTTTTGTTTTCCATGCTACGAACCCATCACCTCTTAGCAAGACCATTTAGCTGTGGTGTCTTCGGAGGAGTAAATTGGTGCCTAATTCCCTTCTCCTTGCAATAGGCATCAAATGGGCCAATATACTCTCCCCCATTATCAGTGCAAATGCACTTGATCTTCTTCTCAGTTTCTCTCTCAATCGAGACTTGGAATTGCTTGAACACACTTAGTACTTAATGTTTGTTCTTCAAAACATAGACCCAAACCTTCCTGGAAAAGTCATCAATAAATGTGACAAAGTACTTTGCTCCACCCATTGACCTCATCGACATTTTACAAACACTAGAATGTATCAAGTCCAGCACCCCAGGCTTCTTGTGAGGAGGTTGACTCTTGAATGCAACTCTGTGTTGCTTCCCCGCTAGACAATCTGAACATTTCTTGATGTGAACACATTTTGCACCTTTCAAAAAAATTCACTAGCACCGCCATCCCCTTCTCACTCATGTTCCCAAGTCTCTTGTGCCATAGGGCACACGCATCCTCTTTCTACAATGCACTGACACAAGCAGCAGAAAGCTTAGCATGAACATGATACAAAACTGAAACCATGTTACCTTTTGCAACAATCAGATTTCCTTTGGTGAGCTTGTACCATTCATTTCCAAATCTTCTCAAGTACCCATCTCTATCAAGCAACCCAACCGAGATAATGTTGAGCCTAAGAGCCTCAACATGCCTCACCGACTTGAGGACTAGTGTGGTACCATTTTTAGTCTCCAAGTGCACATCTCGTCTTCCAATGATTTTTGCTCTATCATTGTTTCCCATCTTCACAACACCAAAATCACCTGTTGTGCAGTTGCTGAAGAGCTCTCTACGAGATGTAGCATGTATGGTACCACCACTGTCTGGAATCCAAGTCATCTCATCACCATCTGCAAGGCTGATGGTATCATCAGAAACTACAGTGATCCTCTCCTCAATGGTGGAAACATTGTTGCCATCATGTTCTTCATGCATAAGAAACATGATCTCCTCTACCGCAGCAATCCGGTCTCCCTCACTATCACTGTCACTATCGGTTTGTTTCTAAACTTTCTTCTTTTTCTTTTTGTCTTACTTTCATTGTTCACAATGCCACTTGATGTGGCCCTTCTCATGGCAGTGATGGCATATATTACCAGCATACTTGTCTTTGCCTCTTGACTTGCTTCTACTTCTTTCTCCTCCCTTACTCGGACCTTTACTCTTGCTTCTCCCCGTGACTCGGTCACTAACATTTGAGAATGTGAGGAAGAACCGTCCTTATCAGCAATTTTTCTGGACTCTTCATTTAGTACCTTGGTCTTCACAAGGTTCCAAATGACAACTCCATTAGGTGCTGAATTACACACAGTGACCTTAAAGGTCTCCCAAGTGTCTGGTAATGAGCCAAATAGCAGCAAGGCTATCACTTCATCTTCAAATGTAATTCCCGTTGAAGATACTCCCTCCGGTCCCTATTATTATTCTCAACTTTATCTAGATTCGGATGTATCTAGTTAAGTATTTAGACTAGATGCATCTGAATCTAGAAAAAGTTGAGAACAATAATATGGACCCGAGGGAGTAGCTGGTTTATAATGCCCTGAAACATTTACATGATCTGCAATTGGAGTGCCCTCCTTGTACCTCAAACGCATCAATTTCTTGATCAAGAACATCTTGTTGGTACCTTCTTTGCGGGCATACATCTCCTCCAATTCTACCATAAGGTACGTGCATGTGTCTCTTCAATGATATGGTTCAAAATATTACCATCCACCCATTGTCGGATGAACCCACAAGCTTGGAGATGAAGTACCTCCCACTGATCTTATTTCATATCGCTGGGCATCTCAGTGGAGAACACTGACATCCAGTAATACTTTACATATAACAAGTCCTTCATCTTGCACTTCCAAAATTGATAATTTGTACCATTCAGAGAAATCATTCTATTGGTATTCACTTTCATCCTTCACCACAACAAATGCAATCAGCCCAAAACAAACGCTGCTCTGAAATTGAATACAAGTTGAATCTCAGCTCTGATACCACTATGTTGGGGGGAAGAGGATACACACACAACCCCCACCTTCCCACGGTGAACTCTGAGGATAGTTTCAATCAACAGATATGCAGCAGAAATAAAACAATAAACACATGTACATGTGACACAAGGATTTACGTAGAAAAACCTCCTCAAGGTGAGGAGGAAAAAACCACGGGGGTGGACCAACCGGTCCACGTGAACTTCACTATGAGAAACCTGGGTACAGAGTCTTCTCTAGAACATCTAGAGATGTAAAACACACTCAGCATGTTGCCAACCGGCAAAAACAACAACAACCACTTGAGAGAAAGATTATAGCAAAGCAGAGTATCTTAGTTTATGTCCTCTTCGGTAATCAGCAAACTGCTCTTAAACCGTAGATCCAATCAGTACCAAACTTGGTATACGAGTTGAGATATGAGTACCCAACATACGCACCAAATTTCAGGTCAATCGAACACTGTTTGCCTGCCCAATCTGTCCGTCTACCAAAACTACTCTGTGCTGAAACTGCAGTAGTCCGAACTGATAAAACCGCTTCCAAATCTAAAGTTACACTGACCCAAACCTCAAACCAGCTAACCATATCGAAGTACTCAAAGCAAGGAATAAGCTCACCAAGTTTGGAGCCAATCCAAGCACCTTTGAGCCTCCAAACACCAGCTTGAAGACAAACCGGTTAGATCTCAGAAATCTGGACAGAAATCACCTCTCCTTCTTTTTATTCTCTTCGCACTAGGTTATGGTGTTCTTGTGTGTTCTCTCACCCTCTCTCTCAGCAACAGCCACGTTGGCTTGCTTCTCTCACTTGCTATTTTGCTCCCACCACCAAGGGTGGCTAGGTTTTTCTTTTCTACTCCTCTCCCAAGGAGCACCTCAGCCATTGGATACGAACATCAATCAATGGTTGAAACGTGTTGGACTTCACGGGATGATGTTGAGCTTCCAACACACCTCCATGTGGAGGTACCTGGCCTCACAATCTGTTCCTCCTTCAGCATGAGGTATCCAAGAAAAAATTGCTTGTCTCGCTGCTGGTAGTGTTGGAGTAGTCAACTCATTCGGTAGCTTGCTTAATAGACAGAGAAGAGCTTTGGCTGCCAACCACGGGAAGCCTCCATCCATGGGATTCCCCAAGTTCATGGGTGTTAATCCGAAATTCTGGCATACACGTTGTGATGACTATTTGCTATGTTCGATACTGATCCTGATATGTGGATCGCTGTCGTAGCTATGCAATTTGAGGGAGATGCCACTTAGTGGATGTCCTCAGTGCAGCACAAGTTCGTGAGAGCAAGTTGGCAGGAATTCTGTGCAGCTATGCTGCAGCGTTTTGGCCTAAATCAACACCAGTCTCTAATTCACAAATTATACCGTCAGACTAGCTCTGTAGTTGCTTACATTTTTGACAAAAACAGTAGGGAAGTCCCCTACTGTGTCATTTTATAACTTTTATAATGTACAGAAGATTGAGCCATGCTCAATCAATAGGGATATTACAGTTGTTTACATTCATAGTGTGTCAAGCCACTCTTTCATACCTTCCTTGAGACTAGGTTTAGCTCTATGCATAGTCAAGGTAAAGGTTGCTTTAAAAAAAGAAATACATCTAGTGATTGAGGGATTTAGGTCCCTAAAAATATAACCATTTCTTTGATCCCATATACTCCAGCATCCAGTGATGATAATTTCCATAAGAAAATTGGGACTGAATCTACTTCTAGCATCATTGATCATCTGATGAATCTCCATATCTATTTTCCATTCAAGTCCCAAGGCCCACCAGAATCCCTGGATGAAACTACATTCAAAAAACAGATGCAGCAGGGTTTCCTGAGGACAGGTGTCACATATAACACAATCATTGAATTCCACAAAGAAGTTTTTTCTTGTCATTAAATCCTTGGTGTTTAGCCTCGTATTCAGTAGCAGCCAAGCAAAAAAATTGTGTCTTGGAAGACAACATGATTTCCAAATATCCAGAATGGGTTTTGGTGTTGGGTGTGCCCCAATGAGTGCTCTGTAGATATTTCTGGTTTTGAAAGAATCCCCCCCAGGAAAAGTTCCATGAATCATGGTCGTCTGTGTGGTTTATGCTTCTGATATTTTCCAACATAACAGTAAACTCCTCATGAGCAATGATGGATAAGGGGAGTTGAAAAAGTTCATAGAAATCATTTTCAGCTGCAGTGATTGCCTTGGTCATGGTCAGAGTATCATTGTGGCAGAAAGAGTGTAAGTGTGGGTATCTATCTTCAAAGTATTCACCTTTCCATAGATCCTTCCATAGCAGCATAGATTTTCCATTGCCAATTTTGCAGTGAGTCAAATCTCTGTAAATATCCACATAATTCATACAGTCTTTCCACCAGAAAGAACCAATATGATTCATTGAATGTGGGGCAGAGTCAACTTGATAGTAAGCTTTCCAAATAAGATCAACCCATGGTATATCAGCCCTGTTGTAGAATTTATGAATATTCTTCAATAGAAGAGCTTGGTTCTGTACCCTGAGGTTTATGACTCCTAAACCTCCTTGATCTTTTGGTCTACATATCAAGTCCCATTTAGCAAGACATTTGCCATGTTTGTGAATATCTTTTCCTGCCCAGAGGAACTGTCTGCCACCCTTTTCAAAATGGGTAAAAATTGTTAATGGGACTTTGAAAGAGCACATGGCATGGATGGGCATAGAATTTAATACAGAATTCAGTAATGTGAGTCTTCCTGTATATGACATGAGAGAAGATAGTCTAGATAATCTTCTGTCAAATTTGGAAACAATGGGCATCAAGCTATCAATAGATGGTCTTGTGGTACCAAGAGGGAGACCCAGGTAGGTGAAAGGCAATTTCTCCAATTTGCATCCAAAATCAGAAGCCAGTTGGGATGCAAAATCCACTGTTATATTGATAGGCACCAGAGTAGATTTGTCATAATTTACCTTAAGCCCTGTCATGTTGCTGAATTGTTGGAGTCTGGTCTTGAGGTTATTAAGTTGTTGACTATCAGCAGGCATAATCAGCAGGGTGTCATCAGCATATTGGATAATTGGATATTTTTGTCCATAGTCATTATCAAGAGGCAGGCTGATTTCATTTCTGTGCCAGGCATCATTGACAATTTCCTGTAGTAATTCAGCAGTGCAAACAAATAGAAGGGGGGGACAAGGGTTCTCCTTGTCTGACCCCTCTTTCACAGCAAATTTTTTTCCCTGGGACACCGTTCAGTAGCACTGAGGTGGATGCAGAGTACAGTATAGATCTTACTAGGGAAATCCATTTGGGGCCAAAACCTTTGGCATTCATCATATTAATAATTGCATTATATTCAATCTTGTCAAATGCTTTCTCATAATCAATCTTCAGAATAATAATTGGCTTCTTTGACACATGGCAGATGTGAAGATATTCAAATGCCCATCCCAGGCAATCATGGATATTTTTCTCTTTAATAAATCCATATTGATTATTATGTATAATAGGTTTGATAACCTTCTGGAGTCTATTGGCCATTATCTTGGTGATGAATTTAAGAGGAAGACTAACCAGAGATATGGGTCTGTAGTCATTCATGGTCTTAGGATCATTTATCTTGGGGATGAGAGTAATAAAAGCAGTGTTGATGGCACTCAAATTTACAGATTCAGCATAGAACTCCTGTACCAGTTTTACAAAATCTTCTTTGATAATATGCCAGCATTTCTTGAGGAATTTACCATTGAATCCATCAGGACCAGGTGCTTTATCAGAGGGAAAGTCTTTGATCACAGATTCAATCTCATCATTTGTGAATGGGTCATCTAGGTGTAGAAGGTTACTTCCAGGTGCAATCAATTCATCAAGGTTGATGTCATTAGTAATATTTTCACTTGTGCCAAGTCTGTGTTTGTAAGATTGCCAGATTGCAGCAGCTTTAAGTTCATGCTCAGTCAGAATCAAATTGTCTTCAGATTTGATATGGGTGATGAGATTTCTTCTGAAGCTCATATAGTTGCTTACATTAGTGATTTTTCTTCCATAATAGACCAACTCACTTCTTATTAACCACATCCAGATATGTTGCATTATACTACTCCCTTCGTCCTAAAATAAGTGATCTAGGTTTGTCTAGATTCGCATGTATCTACATACAGTGACAGACCTACAGGGTATGCCCGGTATGCCCACAGCCAGACCATACGAGCATCCTACTTTAATCAACTGTCTAATTAATCAAGCTGACCTAATGCATGCAGCACATGCATATCTGGCTCAAGGACATCTCGCATCCAGATGCATGTTGATTAGTATATTGGTTAGTTACTTGGCCACGCTAGCTCAGGGACATCTCGCGTCATGTGTTGATTATTTTTGGTTACTTTACCAAGCTAATTGCTGTCTAGCTTGTAATCATGGAGGTTAGCTATGGCCATGCACCTAGCTATTTTGGTAACATATTTAACGCAGCGCATGCACCTAGTTATTTTGTACCCTCTCCGTCTTAAAATAGATACATCAAATTTTAACAAATCTGCGATCTATTTTACGACTGATGGCGTAATAGATTTGATGCAAGTTATGATGATTAAGCAAAGATAATATCTAGCGATTGTATTCTACTGCTTTTAGTAGTATATGGGCTAGTTGCGTTGCATCAGCTGATAACTGAGCCAACTGATAATTAGTCTACAGGCAGTGTAAATGTTACATTGTAGTTTTTTGTAACATCGTTTTTACATATTTTGTTATTTATTTTATAGTTCAATTTGACAATTAGTATTTTCTATTTTATAGTGTTGTTGGAATGATTACCCTTGCCGGAATACTTTTGAAATTTAGGGTCGCACGGCAAGGACAGAACTTACTTCAGTATAATGCAAAATCCCTTTTTATTAATTGGTGTCATGTTTCACAATCTTTTTCGCAAAAAAAAAAAAAGTTTCACAATCTTCATTTCTTCTTTGTATTTTTATATATAATCGTTTTTAACAGGCAAGCAATTTTTTTTGGTGTGGCATACGCCACGCTCAAAAATCCTAGGTCCGCCACTGTCTACATACTAAAACACGTCTAGATACATTCGAATTTAGACAAACTCACGTCACTTATTTTGGGACGGAGGGAGTATTAGGTTCATAGATGGGCTGAAACCTATTGTTTGCTTAACAGTAGTTGTGCAATTACCTCCGGAGCTCGACAATGCGTATGCTATCACTCTTGTGTAGGAAGAGGTGACAGCTGACGATGTCAAATCCTTCAACGCTCTGCATCAGAGGCCTTCTTCTGCTCATCCCTCTAGGCAATTCAAGCAATATTCACCAAGATCTTCTAAAGTAGTGAAATTCTCTGAATCGGGCAAGCAACCTGTTGCAGCTGAGGATAAGCTAGCAACACTCAAGTCCTACAGGCATGCAAGAGGTCTCTGCTTCATCTTCGGTGAGAAATGGTGTAAGGATCACAAATGGAGCTCAATGGTACAGTTGCATATTGTCCAAGAAATGCTGGAATTCTGTGGTTCTGACTCAATGGAGCCAGAGAGTGAGGATGACTTGATGGTTTTATCTGCTGAAACTCAGTCTTCAAATGCAAATACAGTAGGTATATGTATGCTGTATGCATTATCAGTTGGTTGGCCACTCAGTGATGCTCTTATTGGACTCTGGAATCTCACATTCATTTGTCAGTGAACGCCTTGCACAACATCTGCCCAGGTTGTGTGTATTACCTCGCAACAGCAAGTTAGAATTGCAGGTGGAGGGCATCTTCGTTGCAGTCTTATTGCCCCACGGTGTGTTTGCACAGCTGCGGGACACGAATTCTCTACGGATTTCAAGGTGCTTCCTCTCCAGCACCTCTCCAGCAATATGATGGTATCATAGGTATGGATTGGTTATCTGCTTTGGGAACAATGCAGTATAACTGAAAGCAGAAGTAGTTGTCCTTTGTCCATCATGGCAAGAATGTGTTCCTGCAAGGTGATCCTCCAGCACTGTCGTGGAATTGCAGCTGCTTAGTATGCAAGACACATCTTCTCCACCCGCAGAGATTCGGGCTTTGCTTGATGAATTTGTTGATGTCTTCGCTATTTCATCAGGGCTGCCGCCACGGCGAGCGTTCGATCATCTTATCCCTCTTATGGAAGGAGCCAGACCTATCAAGATTCGCCCATACCGCTACTCGCCAGAGCTCAAAACTTAAATAGAAAAGCAAATTCAGGAAATGCTTGCATTTGGGGTGATTTCCGTCAGTGATAGCGTATTCGCATCACCAATCATCATGGTCAAGAAGCATGACTTCACTTGGCACTTAGTTGTGGACTATAGAAATTTGAATATGTTGACAATCAAATCAAAGTACCCTTTGCGAAATTGAAAAATTGTTGGACGAGCTGATAGGCGCGTCCTGCTTTTCTAAACTATATTTGCACGCCGAGTATCACCAAATTTGCCTGGCACCAGGGAGGAGCACAAGACGGCTTTTCATACGCACAATAGTCATTACCAATTCAACGTAATGACCTTTGGTCTCACCAGGGCGCCCGCAACATTTCAAGCAGTGATGAATGAAAATCTGTCGCCTGTGCTTCGCAAGTATGGCATCATCTTCTTCGACGATATCCTGATTTACAGCATGTCGTATGAAGAACATATACTTCATGTCAGGCAAGTGCTACTCATATTGCAGCAGCACCAATGGAAAGTCAAAGACTCAAAATGCTAGTTTGCTCAACAAAGTATCTCCTATACGGGCTATGTTGGGTGTGGTCAGGGTGTCTCTACTGATCCACAGAAAGTGATTGATGTTCAAAAATGTCCAATTCTTCAAAATTTGAAGGAATTAAGTCGATTTCTGGGCATTTATGGTTATTAGCGTAAGTTTGTTCATCATTACAGAGTAATTAGCTAGTCGCTCACATTGCTTTTGAGGAAAAATGTGCCATTTGTTTGGTCCTGTGACGCCCACTTGGCGTTTGATACACTAAAGACTAGGAATGGCAATGGGGCCTTGAAAACCACAAACCCGATGGTGCCCACCTTAAACAGGGAGGGTTTGGTAAAATTTTTGAGACCCCATTAGTTTTAGTAAAACTAATAGTCAGGTACCCTCGAATCCCACTAAAACTAATAGTCGGGTACCCTCGAATCCCACCTTAAAAATTTGACGACCCAAAGAACATCTCAATTGGAGTCCGTATGAAGAAATAGCGGCCAAAACACTACAGACATCAGAGAGTTTAACAACCACTGGTACGGGCGGAGCTTGCCCGTACCGTATGGTCATACCGCCATCCGACGGCTTCGTTTCATCAAATAGAACAAAATTTGCGAAGGCCCAATGAGCATATTCAGCCCCGAGCTCCGTCGGTACGCAAAACCGACCTCCATCATCATCCATCCATGCCTCAGGGGTGGAGCCTTGCCACTCCGCCGCCTCCATAGCCGTCGCACACAAGATCTCCACCACCACACCACTCAAGGGAAAGAGAAGTTTTGCATCTTGAAGGACTACGCATCGATCTTCATCAACATCGATCCCCTTTGTTTACTTTGTTGTAATCCAATTTCTATTGTGGATTTGAACTTCTATTCAATTGTAACTTATATCATCCATACTATTGCCTAGATGTTGATTCCCTTAATGTATGAGTAGTTGCCTTGTTCTTGGGGAGAGATGGTGAAACCCTAGTATTATTATGCATTAAAGTAAAGATGATCTATAACTTTGGACTTTGATCTATTGATTTATGATATTGTATTAGATTTCTCTCTTTAGATGGTATGTGAAGTCGGTCACATATCATTCTGTAACACCCCAGTTTTAGTTATTTACTAATTAGGGTTTGATTGTGCATTCATAAGCATCATTATTTTGCTAAGGTAAAATGCATGCAAGAATAAAACAAAACCCTAAACCCTAATCCCCCTCTCTTTGAAATTAATTCAAATGGTTTTGATAGTTTTGAAAACTACCAAAATTGTCGAGCCCAAATTAGTATAAAGGGGCCCTGGATATTTAAAATGATTTTTCAAAGCCGGTGGTATTTTTCAAATTGCTCAAAACAGAAAAGGATTTTAAATTACAAATAGAAAAGGGAAATAGAAAATAGAAAAGGTTTTAAAGAAAAAATAACTACAAACCCTAACTGGGCCATAGCCTAGCTCCCTTCCCTCTTCTCTTTGCCGCTCGCGCAGCGCCCCGCAGCCGGCTGATGTCTGCAAGTGCACATATCGTCTGTAGCTAGTTTCGAAGTTCAGATATCGATCCCACAAGGATCCCAAAGGTAAGTGTTTATTGGTGAAGTCTTTGTCACACCGAAGTTGTCATAGGTCTTCGAGTGAATTGACTGCAAGTGTTGAAATAAGAATGTGGTTTTGATTAAATGCGATAAATTTAAATAGAACTAAAATGTAAACTTCAGAAATAAAATGCATAAAAGTAAAGAACGAATTTGTTTGTTGGTTTCTGCAGATGGTGAAAGAAAGCACGGGGAAATTCAGTTCATGGTGATAGTGAATGTGCCAGGTGGACGAGTATGAATATAACAATTATATTCTTATTGATATATGTGTAGGCGAGCAACCCATAATTAGCCGAAACTCCTCTTGGTAGATTTCATCCCAACTTCAATAATCCTACTAGCCTGCTACCAAAACCATGGTCAGACACTAGGCGATTAAGACCCTTAAGATCGCTTAGCGATTAAGCTCCTTGGATCGGACTAATGCAATAAGCACAGTGGTTACTCGTTATCCTCGAGTCAACTAGCTTTCCATTGATATCCCTGTGTCACCCAGGGGTCGTCGGTACACTAGCGAGCAATATCTTATCTGTGTAGAACAAGGTATCATGTTGTCTGGGCCCTTAATTGGACAACAAGCATTAAGCATCCCACAAATAGTCAAGCACACATAACATAGTAATTAGAATCAATCACAATACTAATGGAAAATATATGAAGGCACATCACATCTCACCAATCCCCTACATCTCCCACGCCCAAGGGAATTACTCACACATGAGAGAAGAACGGATCATCAATATAATCAAATAAAGGGAATTCGTCTTGATATTACCGTGGATATCCACAATAAGAATAGAAAAATATCCAACACAATTCAAGATGGCTAGAAACAATCTCAAACCCTAGTCTTGCAAGGTGGAGATCCCTCTCTCTCTCTCTCTCAAGTACAAGTAGTGGCTACGTAGGTGTATTGGCTAGGAGGTCGAAGATCGTGGAGCGAGATGAAGAACGTCTTCTCCTTCTTCTCCGGATCCCTTCTTTCTCCCTTCTGGATGGTGTGGCGGCTGCTGCGTTGTGTTTTCGTCCTCCGTCCTTTCATGGAAGTTGTCCCTTTTGACAAGACAGAGGCGACGGCAGCTATACGGCGGGAACTATACAGGCATTCCCGCCGTACAGTTGGTCGTTAAACCGTCTGTGAGCTCCCCCCGCATGCTTCCAAATTGGGATTTGCCCTTTTCTCCAGAATATAGTATTTCTCTAGTTAAATCCTTCTTATGATGTCCAGAACCTGAAACACACATTAAAATCCAAGTTTTATTCGCTACCGAAGTATTAGCGTTAGGTAAAGCCAGAAAACGATCAAATCCGGAAGAAAACCATCAATAAAAACCATGAAAATGTGTCAAATCTCATAGCTATCAACTCCCCAAGCTTAGATGTTGCTCGCCCTGAAGTGACAAGGAAATAAGGAAGAATAGCAGAGATTCGAGACTGAGAGTAAAGGAACTCACAAGTTTGAATTGGTGTCAAATTCTTTTCTTCACAATTCCTGCAATCTTAAATATGATCATACAAGTATTCACAAGATTGCACTGAGTCCACTTCCTAACCACGTATATCTTGCTAGCAAATAAATTATATGCCAAAGCAAGTGTCGAAAGTTTTAGCTAGAAAGGTGAGACAAATTCTTTTGGTGCCGCTCTTTGTTGAGAGATGGAAATTTTTTGCTCCTGCTCAATCAACCAATTAAGAGTACTCAAGTTGGCATCAAAATATTTAATTTAAGAACAACTCATCTACTCTCATGTAAAAAATTTCAAGACTCTCAAAGCACCTTTATCTTTCACTTGTCTTTCAAAAACTTCAGCTCTTTCATAGAGAAATCATGCCACTATTTTTAACACGTTAATTGGGGTTGTGTTCTGCACTCGTGACCATGTCAATAAATAATGTTGAGCAATAATGGGTCAGAGGAGTACTACAACTTCACTTGGAATGTGAAACCACGAGGAGACTAATTTTTTTACACATCATAGCATTGCTGCTACAGACATTTACATAACTCAATAGCCGAAATCAAGTGGGTTGCCACATTTAGATTGTTTGTTGGCCAACAGAGTTAATAGTTCTCCATGGAGCACGATAGAGTTGTAATGATACGCGTAAAGCAATATCTTACGGTGATTATCATAAAAAGTAGTGGCATAATTTCTACTACTTCGAAGCATCCATTTAATCAAACAATTTTAATCAAGGGTACTACCGAGTCTATTTATATTAAGCACAATTGAGATGGAGTAGTTCTAAAATCAAATTACTTTGAGCTAAACATGGACTCAAGTCATCTTTCAGATGCTTTTTCTCGTTGTAAAAATATAGGAAGTATTTTAACCAAGTTCATTGCCCGTTGTTTCAAAGCTAAAAAGGAGACACTAGCAAAGGAATGGAATTTATAGGATAGCAAGCTAAGTGGGGAGTGAATCTAGTACAACCAAGTAAATATTTGTAGGAACAATTTAAGGTTGCAAGGAGTGTGATGAAAGGAATGTGATACCTCCTCTTGCTTGCTTTGTTCTTGTATTCGCGTCGAACCTTTCCTATATTTCCATATTGCCAAATCACCTAAAATCAAACAATCTCCGAGAGAAACAAAGAAACAAATTTACAAATAAGATTACAACTATTTTTTTTGTATTTTTGGTTTAGGGATGCAAAACTGAAAATACACATGCAATTTTTGAAGAAAATAAACCAAAAGAAGAAATAAAACATGAATGCAAAGTTTTGGATGTTTTCAAATCTCCCCCAAGCATAGGCTGTTGCCATGCTCAGTTGTTGCCGTTATTTGGCGGCCGGTGCAGGTACTGCTGGTAGAAGTCGGGGAAGTGAGTCATGAAGTGACTAAAGTTGTGAGTCGGAGTGTTCACATCTTCATTCACATCCTGCAGAGTGTGGTCGATCTCCCCAACACGCTGGTTGAGCTGCTGGAACTCCTGATAGGGGACGTAGCCGTACCCCTGTTGTGGCTGGTTAGGCCACGATTACTAGGCTCCTCCTGGATGCTGCTGCTGCTGTCCTTCCCAAGCAGGGTTGTGCCCCTGCTCTCCCTCCTGCTCCTGCTCCTGCTCCTGCTCCTCCTGTTGCCCTTCATCTTCCTCCTCCTCGGCCTAGTATGCGGCCAAGATCTCCGTCACTTGGTCCTTGGTGAGGATCCAAGTGTCCTTCTCCACAATCGAGAAGGCCTCGGGGCATGGCAACTGAACCTGCTCAATCTGTGTATCATTAAGATAACTAAATTGATATGCTCGGAACCTCTGGTTAGCATGGTAAACACAAAGGAAGCCATAAGCAGTCAAATATTTGGCATCCATAAGTTTGGAGCCATCAACGGGTTCCATAACGGGTAGTACAATGTTCAATGCATAGGCAAGATGGGTTACCAATCCACCAATGTGAATATCACCTTTGGTCTTTTTACTCTGGTGGCGGAAGTGCTGGATGAGTAGAGCTACAGGACAGGGGTTTTGCGTGGCATTGGGGAAGAGGGCCTTGGTGATCATTGCCATGTCCGCATTGGCCATGGGACCAGTATCACCCCTTCCCAACATTGTGTTGGCGAGGAACAGAGCGAAGTAGCGAATGTTTGGGTTTTGAATGGTGGACATCTTCTTCTGATAGAAGTGACTGCCACCATTAACAGAAACAACCTCCCAGGTCTCTCCACTCATGACGCTATAGAGGTTAGTAATATTGGGCTCCCCCGTACGAGGGAGACTAAAGGCATACAAAATTGATCGAAGCTTATATCATAGTGATGTCGGTTCATTTGAACCTGATAGTGCACATGTTACCTTTCTCCTTGTGGTCGTCATAGAAGGAAGCAAGGAACTCATGGGTGAGCTCGGTGTAGGTGTCGTGGCTTGCGAAGCTGATCATTGCCAACCCCGACCTGCTGCACATGAGGTCAAAGTCCGTCTTCAACCCCGCCGTGGTGAGAAAGTTGTGGTCGGCCCAACGTGTGGGCAGCACCCTCCTTGATGCGACAATGTCCATCTTGGAGTTGCGCGGGGCTCGGGATCCCGAACTTGAGCCCTCTCCCCATTGGCGCTTGCTTGAACGGAAAAGGCTACCGATTTTTTCATCATGATGCACTGAAAAAATTCACCATAAAACCTTAGGCATATAGTTTCTATATAATATACGAATGATTCTACGTGGAAAAATTCAATCCTGACGTGAGAAATTAATAGGGAAAAGTAAATAAGCTTGAGTTCATCCACTAGATCAATGTTAGAGTTTCAACCATGGAAATCTGAAAATAAAGCATGGATAGGGAGAGAAACATACCGATCTGTTGATTCTCCCACTCAAACAAACGAAATCAACAAAGAATCAAGAGTTCTAGGTGGATTTTGAGAGGTTTGGAGAGAGAATATAAGAGAAATAATGAGGAGAGGAGGAAGACCTAGCCGTCCTGATGCGATTTTGTGGTCGCACCGGACTATACGGCCGGAGCTATATGGGTGGGTGATGGTGCTCCGCCCGTATAGTTGCGGCGGTGCCGCCAACTAGGGTTTCTTTATACAGGAAAATGGCTATACGGGTGCAACTATACGGCCAGATCAAATTGATCCCGCCGTATAGTTGGTCGTTAAACTGTCTGTCTCTCCAGATAAATTTCTAAAACTTGCATCGATATCTATACGGACGGAACTACACGGCCAGAATTTTTATTCTCGTCATATAGTTGGTCATTAAACTCTCAGTACCTTTGGAATAAAATTGTACAAAGGCATCGATATTTATAGGGTCGGAACTATATGGCCGGAATTTTTATTCACGTCATATAGTTGGTCATTAAACTGTCTGTGTCTCTAAAGAAAATTCGTTGATGGCAAAGATAACTATATGGCCGGAACTATACGGCCAGAACTTTTATTCCCGCCGTATAGTTGGTCGTTAAACCATCAGTAATCATCAAAAAAAAATTGTTTCTTCGAGGATACCTTCTTATTCCATAACATAGCAAAATACCAAGTTTTTAACAGAAAATTGATAGTAAAAACTATCGACCAACATTAGCATATTAAAAGAAAAAAATTAGCTTCTGTAAATAGAAAACTCAATCTTTTATTCTAATTATTATTATCTAGTCATTCAATCGATATTTCTACTACTTTTTGATAGTTGCATCTTCACGGGCGCGCTTCCGCAAGAATGTCTGTGAAAAAGTGGTGGCAATACGATGAACTTTTTATTCTCTAATCTACTAAATTGACGAAAATGGGTTGACTCCCATTAAGCTTTTATTAAGAGTGGTTGAATAACTCAACATTTTCTCTCTTCTCGAATTTTTACCTTTGGTTGCCTCTTATCAATGTCACTTACCACATGAACTCGTTTTGCTGGCGGAACATATCTTTCCCCTACTTCTAGCTTCTTTAGAAAATACCGGATGATTTCAGCATCATAAACATTGAAGATTATCTTCCCTTCTGCATTATCTACTAACGCTCATGCAGTATTGAGGAAGGGTCTTCCAAGTATTATAGATAATCTTTCATCTTCTGGCATTTCAAGATTGATAAAAAAAAGTGGGAATAACATGCTCGTCTATCCTAAATAAGACATCCTCAATCATACTAACAGGTTGTTTAGTGGACTTGTCAGCCATCTGTAGAGTTATATTAGTAGGAGAATACTCCCCTAATCCCAATCTTTTATAAAGGGAGTATGGCATTACACTAACTCCTGCTCCTAGATCACATAATGCATTATGAATATCTGTTTTACCTATCGAGCATGATATAGTTGGTATTCCGAGATCTCTAGACTTAGATAATAGCTTCCCGTTAGTAGGGTAGCTAGTTACCATAGCAACAGTTTTAGTTATTTATTTATTTCTACTAAGAATATCACGAAGGAATTTACCATAGGTAGGGACTTTGATTGCATCTGCAAATGGAATTTCCAGACGAAGGTCACTAAGTGCCTTTGTAAAAGAATTATAAATTACCTCATCCAGTGCTTTTTTTTATCTGGGTAAGGAAGCTTTTTCTCACCTGACTTACTCTTGTATTTTACCTTTTTCGGGGGGTCAGACTCTTTTGTAGCTTTATTTTGTTGTTGCTTATTGTTTTTCTTCTTCTCTACTACAACAACTTCATCTTCCTTACTTGTTTCTTTATCTTCTCTTGGATCAACCGTTTATGCATCAGAGTCATAATGATCTTCCTATGCATCATTGTGATCCTCCTGGGTTTGCTCTTGCGTCCCAGTTTCATCTTGAGGATCCACCAACGTATCATCTTCTTGACTTGCTTCAAGCAAGGCTTTTTCCTTGCGCTCATTTTCAGCTTCGTATTCCAGTGGTCCTAAGGGTCCTGTGATAACTGCTCCCCTTCTTGTGACAACATTAGTAGAAACAAAAATATATTTATCATCACGAAGAAAAAATTTATAACCAGATGCTATTTGTTCGCACTGGGTTTCAATCATACTAAGATACTTATGAAATAGTTTTATTTCTTGGCTAATGTCATCATAATTTTTAGTGAGTTCTGCCAAAATCTTTTTGTGTTTTTAGAAATGCTTATGCAAGTTATTATGAGATTTTACTTATCGATGTTTTAATTCTTGAAAAACTTTTATAGTTTCATCTTCTTCAGCTAAGACTTGTAACAAATCCTCTTTGTTTTCTTTAGCAAATCGATATTCCACCATCTTCTATGCCTTCCTGGATCTTCATCTTCCCTTCCACTGAAAGCTTTTTTCCTGCAAAATTTTAATAATTCCACCATCAAATCGATATTCTCTAACTCCAGGATTAGGGAATTCTATTGGTTGTTTAAGAAATTTAGAACTTGGAGTGCTGTATTCCCTGAGAGTTTTCTCAGGTTTTAGAGGGGTTGTCTGATACGTCATAAAGGTATCTATAATTTTTGATGTTCCATGTTTGTTTTATATCTACTTTCTTATGTTTTGTTCACACTTTGGAGTATTTTTATACATTTTCTGGAACTAACCTATTAACAAGATGCCACAGTGCTAGTTGCCTGTTTTATGTTGTTTTTGGTTTCAGAAAAGCTAGTAACGAAATATTCTCGGAATTGAACAGGACAAAAGACAAAGTCAATATTTTACCCGAAGCAACACGGAGTCCGGAGGAGAGACGAAGTGGCGCACCAGGGCGGCCACACCTGGTGGAGGCGCGGCTTGGGGGGCGCCACCAGGGGGTGTGGGGCCCCTGGTGCTCCACCGACCTTGCCCCTTCGCCTATAAAAGCCTCCCGGGACAAAAACCCTAAGTACCCGATCAAAGACCCAATCGGAAATCCACGAAAGACTCTGTAGCCGCCACCATCTCCATCCCTAGATCGGGGGGATCCGAAGCTCTTCTCGGCACCCTGCCGGAGGGGAGAGATCACCCTGGAGGCCTTCTTCATCGCCATGACTGCCTTCGGTGTGATGAGTGAGTAGTTCATCCTTAGACTATGGGTCCATGTAGTAGCTAGATGGTTGGTTCTTCTCCTTTTTGCTATCATGTTTAGATCTTGTGATCTCCGTTCATGATCAAGATCATCTATTTGTAATCTTACATGTTGTGTTTGCGGGGATCTGATGGATATTGAGATGCTATTTCAGATTGATTATTGATTCTATCATGTCTATGTTATTTGTGATCTTGCATGTTTTCCGTTGTTAGTAACTAACTTGGCCAAGTAGATGCTTGCAACTTCAAGGGCGAGTATTTATGCTCGATAGTGGGTTCATGCCTCTAGTAATCTGGGGAAGTGAAAGGAATCTCTAAGGTTGTAGATGTGTTGTTGCTACTAGGGAGAAAACAACAATCCTTTGTCCGTGGGGCAATCGTATTGTTTACTTTACACACTTTGCTTAATGCAATTATCTATTGCTTGCAACTTAATACTAGAGGGGGTTCGGATGATAACCTGAAGGTGGATTATTAGTCATAGATGCAGTCGGATTACAGTCTATGTATAATGTTGTAATGCCCAATCAAATCTCATAGGAGTTAAGATGTCTAGTATATGCATTGTTATGCTTTCTCAAATCTGTCAATTGCCCCACTGTAATTTGTTCACCCAACATGCTATTTATCTTACGGAGAATCACCTCTAGTGAACTATGGACCCCAGTCCATTCTTTTACCATTGATATACCATCTACTATTTACTGTTTACTATTTACTTTCTGCAAGCAATTACTATCTTCCACACTATATGTTTAATCCTTTGTTTTCAGCAAAACTGGTGAGATTGACAACCTCATTGTAAGTTGGGCAAAGTTCTATGGTTGTGTTGTGCAGGATTCCAAGTTGGTAGCAACACCTTGGAGTTGTTTCCTTGCTCCTACTGGTTCGATAACCTTGGTTTCATAACTGAGGGAAACTTGCTGCTGTGCTCATCATACCTTCCTCTTGGGGTTCCCAACGAGCTCGACGTATCCTGAGCCATCATTGCCCTGTAAATAGACATGATTTCCATAATATCACTCAGGTTTTCAACTTCAACTTTATTTGATATTAAAAGTTTTTCAATAATTTCTTCGCGCCTCTGAGCAGGCACTCGATCAATATAATATGGCAGGTAGGTCCTACCAGAACGTGTAGACCCTTTATCTCCTAAGGAGAACATTTTGTAGTAGCAACACCTGAAATGTCAAAAGGCAAACGCTTAGCGCTTAGCTCGCCGACAACGGCGCCAGAAAATAGCTTGATGTCTACAAGTGCACATATCGTTTGTAGCTAGTTTTGAAGTTTAGATATCGATCCCACAGGGAGCCCAAAGGTAAGTGTTTATTGGTGAAGTCTCTGTCACATCCGAAGTTGTCACATGTCTTCGAGTGAATTGACTGCAAGCGTTCAAATAAGAATGGGGGTTTTGATTAAATGCGATAAATTTAAATAGAACTAAAATGTAAACTTCAGAAGTAAAATAAATAAAGGTAAAGAACGAATTTGTTTGTTGGTTTCTGCAGATGGTGAAAGAAGCGCGGGGAAATTCAGTTCATGGTGATAGTGAATGTGCCAGGTGGACGAGTATGAATGTAACAATTATAATCTTATAGATATATGTGTAGGCGAGCAACCCATAATTAGCCAGAACTCCTCTTGGTAGATTTCATCCCAACTTCAATAATCCTACTAGCCTGCTACCAAAACCATGGTCACACACTAGGTGATTAAGACCCTTCAGGTTGCTTAGCGATTAAGCTCCTTGGATCAGACTAATGCAATAAGCATAGTGGTTACTCGTTATCCTCGAGTCAACTAGCTTTCCATTGATATCCCTGTGTCACCCAGGGTTCGCCGGTCCACTAGCGAGCAAGATCTTATCTATGTAGAACAAGGTGTCTGATGGCTCGGTGTTGATGTAGATCTCGTTGGGAACCCCAAGAGGAAGGTATGATGAGCACAACAACAAGTTTCCCTTAGTTATGAAACCAAGGTTTAATCAAACCAGTAGGAGCAAGGAAACACCCCAAAGGTGTTGCTAGCTGAGCCTTGGCAGGGCGCACTACCGGTGCTAGTAGCAACTTGGAGACCTGCACAACACAACCACAGAACTCTGTCCCCAACTTGCGATGAGGTTGTCAATCTCACCGTATTTTGCTGAAAACAAAGGATTAAACGTATCGAATGGAAAGAAGTAATAGTTTGCAGAAAGTAAACACAAAGCAGTAAACAGTTTGTAGATTGTATGTAAAAGAAAGGACCGGGATTCATAGTTCACTAGAGGTGGCTCTCCTTAAGATAGATAACATGCTGGGTGAACAAATTACAGCGGGGCAATTGACAAACATCGAGAAAGTAATACATGCATATACTAATCATCTTGACTCCTTTGAGATTTGATTGGGCATTACAACATTATACATAGACCGCCATCCAACTGCATCTATGACTAATAATCCACCTTTAGGTTATCATCTGAACCCCCTCCAGTATTAAGTTGCAAGCAACAGATTATTGCTTTACGAATTGCGTGTAAAGTAAACAATATGATTGTTCTATGAACAAAGGATTGTTGTTTTCTCCCTAGTAGCAATAGCACATCTAGTACCTTAGAGATTTCTATCACTTCCCCAGATTACCAGAGGCATGAACCCACTATCGAGCATAAATACTAACTCTTGGAGTTGCTAGCATCTACTTGGCCAAGATAGCTACTAAGAACGGAAAGCATGCAAGATCACAAATAACAAAGACATGATAGAATCAATAATCAATCTGAAATAGCATCTCAATATCCATCAGATCCCCGCAAACACAACATGCATAATTACAAATAGATGATCTTGATCATTAACGGAGCTCACAAGATCTAAATATGAAAGCACAAAGGAGGAGAACCAGCCATCTAGCTACTACATGGATCTGTAGTCCAGGGATGAACTACTCACACATCACACCGGAGGCTTGCATGATCATGAAGAAGGCCTCTAGGGTGAATTCCCCTCTCCGGCAGGGTGCCGGGAAGAGCTTCAGATCCCTCCCGATCTAGGGATGGAGATGACGGCGGCTATAAACTCTTTCGTGGATTTTTGATCGGGTACTTAGGGTTTTCGCCCCGAGGGCATCTTATAGGCGGAAGGAGAGGCCGAGGGGTGCTGGGGTCGGCCAGACCACCCCCTGGCGCGAGTCAGGCCTGGCCGTGCGGCCAGGTGGTGTGGCCGGCCCCCAGCCCTTCTCTGTCTCGTATTCTGGCATCTAATGACTTCTAGAAAAATAGGCACTTTGGCTTTTGTCCCGTTCAATTCCGAGAATATTCATTTTCTGACTTTCTTGGAACCAAAAACAGCAGAAAACAGGCAGCTGGCACTGTGGCTCTTGTTAATAGGTTAGTCCAAGAAATCATATGAAAAGTACTCCAAAGTGTGGAAAAAACACAAGAAAGTGGATAAAACCAAGCATGGAACATCAAAAAATATAGATACATTTGCAATGTATTAGTATCATGTTGTCTAGGCCCTTAATTGGACACAAGCATTAAGCATCCCACAAATAGTCAAGCACACACAACATAGTAATTAGAATCAATCACAATACTAATGGAAAATATATGAAGGCACAACACATCTCACCAATCCCCTACATCTCCCACGCACAAGGGAATTACTCACACATTAGAGAAGAACAAATCATCAATATAATCAAATAAAGGGAATTCGTCTTGGTATTACCGTGGAGATCCACAATAAGAATAGAAAAATATCCAACACAATTCAAGATGGGAAGAAACAATCTCAAACCCAAGTCTTGCAAGGTGGAGTTCCCTCTCTCCCAAGTACAAGTAGTGGCTATGGAGGTGTATTGGCTAGGAGGTCGAAGATCGTGGAGCGAGATGAAGAACGTCTTCTCCTTCTTATCCAGATCCCTTCTTTCTCCCTTCTGGATGGTGTGGCGGCTGCTGCGTTGTGTTTTTGTCCTCCGTCCCTTCATGGAAGTTGTCCCTTTTGACAAGACAGAGGCGGCGGCAACTATACGGTGGGAACTATACGGGCATTATCGCCATATAGTTGGTCGTTAAACCGTCTGTGAGCTCCCCTCGCGTGCTTCCAAATTTGGACTTGCTTGTTTTCTCCAGAATATTGTATTTCTCTAGTTAAATCCTTCTATTGACGTCCAGAACCTGAAACACACATTAAAATCCAAGTTTTCTTTGCTATCGAAGTATTAGCGTTAGGTAAAGCCAGAAAACGATCAAATCCAGAAGAAAACCATCAATAAAAACCATAAAAAATGTGTCGAATCTCACAGCTAGCACCGGCCCAAGCCAGCCCACCTCGGCCCGTATCGTTTCGGCCTCGTCGCTTTCATCGTCTTCGACGATGATGCCAAGAATCTCTAGATAAGATGCACCCTCCAGTAGGAGGAAATCGCCAAGGCACTAAGAGGATGCATCGACAAAAAAAGGTTGCCATCCAAGCCTACCATGATAGGAATCGTTGCCTAGATGCAATGGAAGGGATGAAGGAGTACATGAGCCGAGGGATCACCATACTCGAGGGTGTTCGAAAAGAGAATGAGGAGCTAAGGGCTTGTCTGGAGGCGTATCAGACAATGCCCAAGTGTGATTCCCATTTGAGGGGGCATGAATATCAGTTCGTGCTCCAATCTTTTTGCTGTTGGAGATATGCCCAAGAGGCAATAATAAAAGTGGTTATTATTATATCTTTGTGTTTATGATGAATGTTTGCATCCCATGCTATAATTGTATTATAAGGAAACACTAATACATGTGTGTTTTGTAAACATAAAAGAGTCCCTAGTAAGCCTCTTATTGAACTGGCTTGTTGATTAATTGGTGATCATGGTTTCCTGATCATGGACATTGGATGTCATTAATAACAAGGTTATATCATTAGGAGAATGATGTGATGGACACACACACCCATAGTAAGCGTAGCATAAGATCAAGTCATTAAGTTCGTATTGCTACAAGCTTTCAAATGCATAGTAATCTAATCCTTCGACCATGAGGTTATGTTAATCACCATCACCGGATGGGTACTTTGATGACATCAAACACCGCTTCGTAACTGGGTGGTTATAAAGGTGTCATTGGGTATTCTGAAAGTATGTGTTGAAGCGCATGGACCAAGATTGGGATTTGTCCATCCATATGACGGATAGATATGCTCTGGGCCCTCTCGGTGGAATGTCATCTAGTTAGCTTGCAAGCATGTGACTAGGTCACAAGGGATGACATAACATGGAACGAGTAAAGAGTACTTATCAATAACGAGGTAGAACTAGGTATGGAGATACCGATGATCAAACCTTGGATAAGTACCTTGGATAAGTAGAGTATCGCGTGACAAAGGGAATTGGTTTCGTATGTTAATGGTTCTATCGATCACGAAGTCATCGTTGAGTATGTGGGAGCCGTTATGGATCTCCAGATCCCACTAATGGTTATTGATCGGAGAGGTGTCTCCATCATGTCTACATATTCACGAACCGTAGGGTGACACACTTAAGGTTCGAAGTTGTTTTAAGTAGATATGGAATGTGCGTTGGAGACCGAATATTGTTCGGAGTCTCGGATTGGATCCGGGACATCACGAGGAGATCCGAAATTGTCCGGGGAATAAGATTCATATAATGGGGATCATTTTCTAAGTTAGGAAATGTTCCAGAGTGTTTGTATGGGGATTCTAGAAGGTTTCGGAATGTTCCGGAAGGTTCTAGAAGATATTTTGGAGTTTACTTGAAAACCAAGATAGGATAAGGGGAAACTTAAAGGGTAAGTAAAGGAAACTTGGGGGGAAAGGACTCTCCCCCCAAGCCTCCTTGTGCGCCGGCCCTAAGGGGTAGGCCTAGTGGTGGGAACCCTAGGCCGCACCCCTCCCTCTATATATAGAGGGGTGGAGGCGCCACCCCCTTGCCCCCCTCACTCCAAACCCTAGCCGCCTCTCTCCTCCTCCTTCCATCTGCTCTGGCTTAGGCGAAGCCCTGCAGAATTCTCTACTCCACCACCACCACCACGCCGTCGTGCTGCTGGGATTCCGTGGAGAGATCTACTACCTCCGCTGCTCGCTGGAACGGGGAGAGGAAGGTCTGCTTCGACTCCGCACGTGTGACCGACTGCGGAAGCGCTGCCAGAACGCGGCGCCGGAAGGATCGTCTACTCGATCTTGAGATCGGCAAGTGATCATCTACATCAAGCACGAGATCCGATCTGGAACAAGGCTTTCGGATCTACAAGGGTTAGTACAGATCTATCTCGTTGCACATGTCTAATAGATTAGATCTTGGCTTTTATCTAGATTAGATCTGGGTTTTGTTCGTTCTTGCGGTAGAAATTTTTTGTTTTCCATGCTACGAACCCATCAGTGGTATCAGAGCCTTGTCTTTGCTTAGATCTGTTGCACGAGTAGAACACAATGTTTTTGTGGGCGTTGGTGCTCGTGCCGTCTTTTGCTTTGTGTACTTTGCATCTTGCGGTATGGTGGGATGAAGCGGCTCGGGCTAACCTTACATGTCATCGCACATGAGACTTGCTCCACGCTTGACGTGTAACTTGCTTTGCACAAGTGGCTTTGTGGGTGTCTGTCTCTCCCACCATAGTATAGATCCAATTTACACTTTGTACTTGATAGCACTTGTATCAACGTTGTGGTTCAGTTTCGTAGGTAAGATCCGTTCTTATTCGAAAGCCCCAAACCTCGTAAAACATGCAAAGAAAATTAGAGGCGTCTAACTTGTTTTTGCAGGGGTTTTGTGATGTGATATGGCCATCATGTGATTGTGATTATATTTGATGTATGCAATGATCCTTGTTGTAATATGGCAACCGGCAGGAGCCTAATGGTTGTCTTTAATTCTGTTAAGACCTGCGTGTCTATTCATCTTGTAATAGTTTTATTCCAAGTAGTTGTAATAGTTGCTAGTGATGATGGACAACCATGAAGCGGCGCCACTGACCTTGACGCAATGCTGGTGATGATGGAGATCATGTCCGTGCTTTGGAGATGGAGATCAAAGGCATAAGAAGAAAGGGCCATATCATATCACACTAATTATGAATTGCTAGTGATGTTAATCCTTTATGCATCTTGTATTGCTTAGATCGTGACGGTAGCATTATAAGATGATCCCTCTCACTAAATATCAAGTAATAAAGTGTTCGTCCTTAGTTGGCACCGTTGCTAAGACTCGTCGTTTCGAAGCATCTCGTGATGATCGGATGTGATAGATTCTACGTGTGCATACAACGGGTGCAAGCCAGATTTGCACATGCGGAAACTAAGGATAATCTTGATGAGCCTAGCATATACAGACATGGTCTCGGAACACGGAATACCAAAAGGTAGAGCACGAGTCATATAAATGATATGATGAACATGAAGATTGTTCACCGATGAAACTACATCTTCTCTCGTGAAGATCGGACTTGGTGTAGTGGACTTGGTTCGTGCAATCACTAAGACAATGTGAGGGATGTTGTTTTGAGTGGTAGTTCACCTAGTTAATTTAAGAATTAAAATTGAACTCAATTTATCATAAACTTAGTCTAAACTACTTGCAAATTTGTTGTAGATTATGGCGAACCTCTCCATCAATTTCAATGCGTTCCTAGAGAAAGAAAAGCTTAAGAACAATGGAAGCAACTTCACGGACTGGCTCCGTGGACTGAAGATTGTCCTCAGGGCTGGTCAGTTGACCTATGTGCTCGAAGCACCGCTAGGTGACCCACCTGCAGAAGATGCCACCGATGACGTAAAGAATGTTTACGCCACTCGGAAAAATCATTACTCCACAGTTCAGTGTGCCATCCTGTATGGTTTAGAAACGGAGCTTCAGAAGCGCTTTGAGCACCACGACCCGTTCGAGATCATTAAGGAGCTCAAGCTCATTTTTGAGACTCACGCGGCCGTGGAGAGCTATGAGGCCTCCGAAAAGTTCTTTAACTGTAAGATGGAAGAGGGTAGCTCCGTTAGCGAGCACGTGCTCACCATGTCTGGGCACGCAAACAAGCTCCAAGAGTTGGGGATAACGATTCCTACTGAGTTAGGGATTCACCGTGTCCTCCAATCACTGCCACCGAGTTATAAGAACTTTGTGATGAACTACAATATGCACTGCATGAACAAGACGTTGCCTGAACTATCGTCCATGCTGAAAACTGTTGAAGTGGAGATCAAGAAGGAGCACCAAGTGTTGATGGTCAATAAGACCACCAATTTCAAGAAACAGGGCAAGCCTAAGAACAAGGGCAACTTCAAGAAGGACGGCAAGAAAGCTGCTGCACCTGCTAAGAAGCCCAAGGCTGGTCCTAAGCCTGAAACTGAATGCTTCTACTGCAAGGGTGCTGGTCACTGGAAGCGTAACTGCCCCAAGTATCTGGCATATCTGAAGAACGGCAACATCAAGAAGAAAGGTATATTCGATATACATGTTATTGATGTGTATCTTACTAGTAATCGTAGTAGTGCCTGGGTATTTGATACTGGTTCGGTTGCTCATATTTGTAACTCGAAACAGGTGCTGCGGAATAAATGAAGACTGGCGAGAGACGAGGTGACGATGCGCGTTGGAAATGGCTCCAAGGTTGATGTGATCGCCGTCGGCACGCTCCCTCTACATCTACCTTCAGGATTAGTTTTAAATTTGAATAATTGTTATTTGGTGCCTGCGTTAAGCATGAACATTATATCTGGATCTTGTTTATTGCGAGACGGTTACTCTTTTAAGTCCGAGAATAAAGGTTGTTCGATTTATATGAGTAATATCTTTTATGGTAATGCACCTGAGATGAATGGTTTATTCTTACTGAATCTCGATAGTAGTGATACACATGTTCACAACATAGATGCTAAACGAACAAAATTGAATGATAATTCTACATACATGTGGCACTGTCGTCTTGGTCACATTGTAGTGAAGCGTATGAAGAAACTCCATTCTGATGGACTTCTTGAATCACTTGATTTTGAATCACTTGAAAGATGCGAAGCATGTCTAATGGGAAAAATGACTAAGAATCCATCCTCTAGTATAATGGAGCGAGCTACAGACTTATTGGAAATAATACATACCGATGTGTGCGGTCCAATGAGTGTAGCGTCGCGTGGTGGATATCATTATGTTCTCACTTTCACGGATGACTTAAGTAGATATGGGTATGTCTACTTTATGAAACATAAGTCCGAAACTTTCGAGAAGTTTAAGGAATTTCAAAGTGAAGTGGAAAATCATCGTAACAAGAAGATTAAGTTTCTGCGTTCTGACCGCGGAGGTGAATATCTAAGTTATGAGTTTGGCATGCATTTAAAGAAATGTGGAATACTTTTGCAGTTGACACCGCCGGGAACACCACAGCATAATGGTGTGTCCGAACGTCGTAATCGAACTCTCTTAGATATGGTTCGGTCTATGATGTCTCTTACAGATTTACCGCTATCGTTTTGGGGTTATGCATTAGAGACAGCCGCATTCTCTTTAAATAGGGCACCATCAAAATCCGTTCAAACGACACCGTACGAATTGTGGTGTGGAAAGAAACCTAAGTTGTCGTTCCTTAAAGTTTGGGGTTGCGAAGCGTATGTAAAGAAGTTACAACCTGATAAGCTTGAACCCAAAGTGGAGAAATGCATCTTCATAGGATACCCTAAAGAAACTATTGGGTATACCTTCTATCATAGATCCGAAGGCAAAGTTTTTGTTGCCAAGAATGGATCCTTTCTTGAGAAGGAGTTTCTCTCGAAGGAATTGACTAGAAGGAAAGTAGAACTCGATGAGGTTATTGAACCTTCTCTCGGAGTTGAGAGTAGCGCAGCACCGGAAGATGTTTTTGTGCCGCCTGCACCAATTGGAGAGGAAGCTCATGATGGTGATCATGAAACTTCGAACGAAGTTGCTGCTGAACCTCGCAGGTCAACGAGGGTTCGTACCACTCCTGATTGGTTTGACCCTGCCTTGAACGTCATGTTGGTGGACAACACCGATGACCCTGCAACGTATGAAGAAGCTATGGTGAGCCTAGATTCCGACAAATGGCTAGAAGCCATGAAATACGAAATGGGATCCATGTACGAAAACCAAGTATGGACTTTGGTGGACTTACCGGATGGCCGTAACACTGTCGAGAACAAATGGATCTTCAAAAGAAAAACAGATGCTGATGGTAATATTACCGTCTATAAAGCTCGACTTGTCGCGAAAGGGTTCCGACAAATTCAAGGAGTTGACTACGATGAGACTTTCTCACCAGTAGCGAAGCTAAAGTCTGTGAGGATTTTGTTAGCAATAGCTGCATATTTCGATTATGAGATTTGGCATATGGATGTCAAAACGGTGTTCCTTAATGGTGACATTGAGGAAGAGTTGTATATGGTACAACCCAAGGGTTTTGTCGATCCTAAAGATGCTGACAAGGTATGCAAACTTCAGCGCTCCATTTATGGACTGAAGCAAGCATTGCGGAGTTGGAATCAACGTTTTGATAAAGTAATCAAAAACTTTGGATTTATACAAACTTATGGAGAAGCTTGTATTTACAAGAAAGTGAGTGGGAGCTCTATAGCATTCCTAGTACTATATGTAGATGACATATTGTTGATTGGGAATGATATAGAACTTCTTAATAGTGTCAAAGCCTATTTGAATAATAGTTTTTCAATGAAGGATCTTGGCGAAGCGGCATATATTCTAGGCATCAAGATTTATAGAGATAGATCAAGACGCCTAATAGCGCTTTCACAAAGTACATACTTAGACAAAGTTTTAAAGAAGTTTAGAATGGAAGAGAGCAAGAAAGGGTTCGTGCCCATGTTGTCAGGTAAGACCTTGAGTAAGACTCAAAGTCCAGCTACGGCAGAAGATAGAGAGAAGATGAATAATATTCCATATGCCTCGGCCATAGGTTCTATCATGTATGCCATGCTGTGTACGAGACCGGATATAGCACATGCTGTTAGTTTGACTACTAGATATCAAAGTGATCCTGGAATGGAGCACTGGACAACGGTCAAGAATATCCTAAAGTACCTGAATAGGACTAAGGATATGGTTCTTTCTTATGGAGGTGATGAACAACTTGTTGTAAATAGTTACACTAATGCTAGTTGGAACACCGATCCAGATGACTCGAAGTCATAGTCTGGATACGTATTTATTTTGAATGGTGCTGCAGTGAGCTGGAGGAGTGCCAAGCAAAGCGTTGTGGAGAAATCTTCAACTAAATCGGAATACATAGCTGCTTCGGAGGCTGCACAAGAAGCCATATGGATGAAGGAGTTCATTACTGAACTTGGCGTGGTTCCTAGTGCGTTGGACCCGATGGCCATCTACTGTGACAACACAGGTGCCATAGCTAATGCACAGGAGCCAAGGTCACATAGCAAGCTGAAGCACATCAAGATACGTTTCCATGCTATTCGCGAGTATGTCCGAGATGGTGACATAAAGATTTGCAAAGTACACACTGATCTGAATGTGGCAGATCCGTTGACTAAACCTCTCCCTAGAGCAAAGCATGACCAACACCAGAACGCCATGGGTGTTAGGTATATTACCATGTAATCTAGATTATTGACTCTAGTGCAAGTGGGAGACTGTTGGAGATATGCCCAAGAGGCAATAATAAAAGTGGTTATTATTATATCTTTGTGTTTATGATGAATGTTTGCATCCCATGCTATAATTGTATTATAAGAAAACACTAATACATGTGTGTTTTGTAAACATAAAAGAGTCCCTAGTAAGCCTCTTGTTGAACTGGCTTGTTGATTAATTGATGATCATGGTTTCCTGATCATGGACATTGGATGTCATTAATAACAAGGTTATATCATTAGGAGAATGATGTGATGGACACACACACCCATAGTAAGCATAGCATAAGATCAAGTCATTAAGTTCGTATTGCTACAAGCTTTCAAATGCATAGTAATCTAATCCTTCGACCATGAGGTTATGTTAATCACCATCACCGGATGGGTACTTTGATGACATCAAACACCGCTTCGTAACTGGGTGGTTATAAAGGTGTCATTGGGTATTCTGAAAGTATGTGTTGAAGCGCATGGACCAAGATTGGGATTTGTCCATCCATATGATGGATAGATATGCTCTGGGCCCTCTCGATAGAATGTCATCTAGTTAGCTTGCAAGCATGTGACTAGGTCACATGGGATGACATAACATGGAACGAGTAAAGGGTACTTATCAGTAATGAGGTAGAACTAGGTATGGAGATACCGATGATCAAACCTCGGATAAGTAGAGTATCGCGTGACAAAGGGAATTGGTTTCATATGTTAATGGTTCTATCGATCACGAAGTCATCGTTGAGTATGTGGGAGCTGTTATGGATCTCCAGATCCCGCTGATGGTTATTGATCGGAGAGGTGTCTCCATCATGTCTACATATTCACGAACCGTAGGGTGACACACTTAAGGTTCGAAGTTGTTTTAAGTAGATATGGAATGTGCGTTGGAGATCGAATATTGTTCGGAGTCTCGGATTGGATCCGGGACATCACGAGGAGATCCGGAATTGTCCGGGGAATAAGATTCATATAATGGGGATCATTTTCTAAGTTAGGAAATGTTCCGGAGTGTTTGTATGGGGATTCTAGAAGGTTTCGAATGTTCCGGAAGGTTCTAGAAGATATTTTGGAGTTTACTTGAAAACCAAGATAGGATAAGGGGAAACTTAAAGGGTAAGTAAAGGAAACTTGGGAGGGAAGGACTCTCCCCCCAAGCCTCCTTGTGCGCCGGCCCTAAGGGGTGGGCCTAGGGGTGGGAACCCTAGGCCGCACCCCTCCCTCTATATATAGAGGGGTGGAGGCGCCACCCCCTTGCCCCCCTCACTCCAAACCCTAGCCGCCTCTCTCCTCCTCCTTCCATCTGCTCTGGCTTAGGCGAAGCCCTGCAGAATTCTCTACTCCACCACCACCACCACGCCGTCGTGCTGCTGGGATTCCATGGAGAGATCTACTACCTCCGCTGCTCGCTGGAACGGGGAGAGGAAGGTCTGCTTCGACTCCGCACGTGTGACCGACTGCGGAAGCGCTGCCGGAACGCGGCGCCGAAAGGATCGTCTACTCGATCTTGAGATTGGCAAGTGATCGTCTACATCAACCACGAGATCCGATCTCGAACAAGGCTTTCAGATCTACAAGGGTTAGTACAGATCTATCTCGTTGCACATGTCTAATAGATTAGATCTTGGCTTTTATCTAGATTAGATCTGGGTTTTGTTCATTCTTGCGGTAGAATTTTTTTGTTTTCCATGCTACGAACCCATCATTTGCACTATATATATCGTGCATTTAAGGAATCCTAGAGCAACTCCTTATCTATCGGGACATGGGTTGGTGTTCAAGTTCATGAATGGACACCATGAGCTCTTTCCATTGTGTATCTAAGTTTGTTTCTGCATTATGAGTTTTACACTACTATTTGGTGACATTGAAAAAACACACAACATCATAAACTGTAAAAAAAACTAGGTTGTTTTGAAATTGAAATTATGACAGTGCCACTAGTCGATTCATAAAATGTTGATTAGTCCTAGATTGCTTCTTCCTTGAAATTATGACTGTGCCACTAGTTGATTTAGTTAATTATGGAAACTAACCACCTTGGACTGGTGAACTGAACAAACCATATATTTTTTTTGCAGGGAAAAAGACGAAAGCTCAACCAGGACTTGGTGACCTAGCTAAATGACAAGATAGCCACCCAAAGGGAGAAGAATAATTCTCAGAAGCTAGCCTTTGACCACCTGCCATTGAAGTCGCGATGCTTTTTGACAAGTGCCATAATCTGAAGGTGGAAAATGCCGGCTGGGCGAAACTTCACAAGAATGGTTGCACCTCGGCTAGTAAGCATATGGAGATCATGAAGGGGCTCATGGAGGAAAATCGTAAGCTTATGGACCAACTTCTCGAATCCTTGAGGGAGCACTTGAACATGCGGGAGGCGCACATACAAGTACTAAGGAAGCAGTCAAAGACCAAAGCGGACCTGATCGAACATACCATCGTACTGGAGGATCTTAGGAAGGAAAACGAGCAGTTTCGAGCAAGGCTCGCTTGAATCCAACATATGTCTACTTAGTACTGAACTACCTATTTTATCCTCTGTAGTGGTGATTTTATAAATGTGAACTTAACTCTATGCATAATATGTGTTCGTCTGAAATTAATTTGCTTGAGGATTGAGTTTGTCTTAGTTAAGAAAGCACAATTACAAGTCTTATAGTTAACTAGTTTCAGGCATTGACACGGCATAAATTATTCATCTAGAATTTCCTTCATCCTCTGTAGTCTGTCCTTGTTCACCTCGTGCGCCTTCTTCAGTTCCTTCAACAGATCTGCAATGTAGTACTCTAACTTATTCTTGTCTTCCATGAGCTTATCCCTCTCCTTTTATGCCTTCTGAATTAGCAACCTATAACTATCCTGAAGCTTAGTGCAGTTCCCACAACCAACCTCGCATTGATTGTGTCACTTAGTTATGACGACAAATTCTTGATTTCTTGTTCTAGCTCCTTATTTCCTACCGAGAGCTTATAATTTTTTTAGCTGCATCACAAGCATAAGTAAATCTCCCTGACCTTTCCAACTCATACATCTCCCACGACTGGGCCAAACCTTTCTTAAGTGCATCTGGCCACTCAAGATCCACCCACTCTACTGCTTTACACACCGGGCCAACCTAAAAAACACACACTATCGTGTTAAGAACATTTTTCCTCATGTCACCATTGCATATAATGTAAAAAAACTAATTTGTACAGCCCAAAAACTTTCTCCCAATGTTACTGCCTTCGAATGCAACATATCTCCTCAATTTCAGCCCATGATCACATGCTACTTCTCCATCGAGATCTAGGCCCTCCCATTCGGGGTCGTATATCGTCTGTGGTACCTATCAGGAAACATAAAGCTAGAATTGAACATGATTGCATACACAAATGGAGCTCAGATCAAGGGAATTACTAATGCCTAACCCTTGCCAAGAAAATAGAGGAACTCACATCGGGGAAGAAAGACTCGATGCCGGTGAGAAGGCTGTCGCTGCTCGACTGGTCGTCCTCGTTGTTCTAGGATGTCATGGAGAATGTGTCGGCGACGGTGAGGAGAGAGACAGAGGAGGCGAGTGAGTGAGTGAGTGAGAGAGAGAGAGAACGCAAGAGTGTGGAAAGTGAAGTGCGTCACCGCCGCAACATTTACTAAATTGGCATGTTATAATAGTTTAATGGATATCATACCCTTTCACTGGATTACTGTCTCCTACCTAATAGGTTTTCTCTTCCTACATTCTTATTTCAAATATTAAACATGTACTTCCTCCATCCCATTTTCTGTGACTAATAGCAACATAGAAGTATATTACATCATCTCAAGAAACAAAATCATGTCAACTACAAGATACTTATGCATCACTTGTTCAGTGATGGTTTCATAAAATATTATATTGCAATCTCTCAACAAACATAATCATAGAAACAAGTATAGTACATCATCTCAAGAAACATAATCATGTCAACTACAATGTACTTATGTCTTATTACAACAACAATGGTTTCAGTGAGTGATATGTCTGAAAATCTCAATAGCTCGCACAACATTATATCGCAGTCTCTCAACAAACATAATCATAGAAACATAGTTTAAATGCAACAGCTATCTATGTTAAAAATACAAGGGAACCCCGCGGTCCATATGACAAGCCTAGGGTAGCAACTCTCATCAGATCTGATCAACATCAACCACCTCATTCTGTCCATCCACTACAGGGGCCTCTACATCCACTATAACCTGATCAACAACATCATAAATGGTAGCCAGGAAGAACACCTTCCTAGTTTGCTTCTTTCGTCGCATAATATGCAACACATCTTCAGTATCCAAAACCTCTATGAATTCATGCTTCTTATGATGCCACCACCGGAGTCGTGCCACCTGCTTAGGGCCAATATTGATTTCCTTACCGATCATCTTTCTCATTTCATCAAGAGTTATGTTTTCAGAATCAACGGTGATCTCCACAGTACATGATGAAACTAGCTTATTAACTTCGTCATCAAGTTTTGCCATGTATGAATCCACCTCTAAGTGTATACTAAACTTAGCTAGATCAGCATCTATTGGTCAGTAGTCTCGAGGATCCGAAGCTCTGGCAGCAAGATCTCTAGTATCTGCATAAATATCATCAATCATTGCTTCAACTTTCACCTTACGATCAGCTGCACAACACTCCCAAACCATCTGAAGCTCATGGGAGTGCTCAATTTGCATATAGGTATCACTCATGTTGCGCCACACCAATTTTGTCCTCTGTCTAGATCCCTAAGGAATCCTAGCATGAAGCGTACCTACCAGCTACGAAACAGACACAACCTCTTTTCAATTCACAAGCAGATGCACATCATGCCCAAACACAACCCTCTCGCAACCAAAATATAGTTTTGAAGTGTACTAGCGGATATGAACTATGAACTCATATAGGTCCGTTGTATCGAAGTTGTGCCTAATTTGATTAAAGGGGACTTTTCAGTTCATTCGATTCTATTTTGCAGTAACTAATCTACTTGTAAGAGAAGGCATAGATAAGAAAAATTCACCTCTCGCTCTTTGATGGCTCAAAAAGTGATGAGCTTGTTGGGAACTGTTGGGTCCGCAGCATAAAAACAAAAAATTCCTACGATGAGAACTACACGCCAAGATCTATCTACTAGGTACAGAGCAACGGGTGGACATACATCCATCGAGAACTTACCCTCGAAGACAACGAGTTTTGTTAACGAGTAGGAACTCGTGGTTGATGTAGTCGTACACTTGCCGATCTCAAGATCGTGAGGAAGTCCGAGCGCCACAAATCAGCAGCGCATCCATACTCGCACACACGTTCAAGCCACCGGACAACCTCCACCTCCTCGCTCCAGCGATCCAGCGGAAGTAGGAACTCCTTCTAGACAAAATGCCACCGGGAACATGTATCTCGCTAATCCGAGACCATGGGGGAATAATTCTAGAGGGGGAGAGAGATCCTTCACGAGGAGGTGTGAGGAAGGAGGAAGAGGGGGGCCTTTTATAGGAGGAGGGGGTGCCCCTCCCCATGGCCGGCGGCTCATGGGGGGTGACCCCTCACCTCCCCCATTCATGTGGTGGTAACCCCTCCACATTAAAATGCCTCTTCACATTCCCTTTTAAAGTCCCCACTTTAAATGCATTAAAATTCTCTAAGTTTAATGCTCTCTCATTTAATAAAACTCTTTTATTAAATTTATTCAGAATTTTGTTAATTACTTTAATTAGCAAACATTCACATATAACCCCTTGCAATATTTCAATATCACATGCAGAACCACTTTCTGCAATTTCACCCGAAACAATTTCCGGTTTCTATCGAAACAATTCCTGCGCTTTGCAATTCTTTCGTCTGAAATATATGTGCTCCAAAATGGTGTCCGGTAACTCTTAAGTGTGTCACCCTACGGTTCGCGAATAGTGCAGACATGATTGAGACTCCTCTCAGATCAATAATAAGAAGCGGGACCTAGAGATCCATATTGACTCCTGCATATTCAACGATGACTTCTGTGATCGTGAGAACCTTTAACGCTTGTAATTTAATCCCTTTGTCTCATGATATAATACATGTCCGAGATTCGATCATCGGTATCCAAATACCTAGTTTGATCTCGTTACCGACATGCACTCTTTTCTCGTTCCCGTGATATAACATTCTAGTGATCACATCACTTGCTTGCAAGCTATCTTAATGTGATATCACCGAGAGGGCCCAGAGTATATCTATCCGACATCGGGATTGAAAAATTCCACTCTTGATCCATGAGCCTCAACGTAGCACTGAACGCATCTTTATAGTCACCCTGTTACAGTGTGACGTTTGATGTTATCAAGATACTCTTCCAGTGTTAGCAATTAACATGATCTCATGGTCTAAGGATAAAGATTACTTCGTATGATGTTATAGCAATGTAAACATAATGACTTGATCGTAATGCTATACTTCGGATGAATGTTCATCACATCATTTCACAAATGTTGTGACCTTGTTATTAACAACATCCAATGTCCATGATCAGGAAACCTTGATCATCTTGTTAATCAACAAGCTAGTCTATAAGAGAGGCATAACTAGGAACCCTTTTTTTTATTAAACACACATGTATTGATGTTTCTGATCAATACAATCATAGCATGCAAAATAAACATCTATCATATATAAGGAATACATAATAACAACTTTATTATTGCCTCTCAGGGCATATTTCCTTCAGTCTCCCACTTGCACTAGAGACAATAATCTAGTTCACATAGTGATAAATCTAACACCCATGGAGTTCTGGTGTTGATCATGTTTTGCCCTAGGGAGAGCTTTAGTCAATTGATCTGCTACATTTAGGTTTGTGTGTACTTTACAAATCTTTATATCTCCATCCTTGACGTTCTTGTGAAACCGGCGCTTAATATGCTTGGAATTCTTGTGAGACCTCGGTTCCTTGGCGTTGGCTATGGCTCCATTGTTGTCACAATAGATCACCATTGGGTCCAATGCACTAGGAACCACACCTAGTTCTGTAATGAACTCTTTCATCCAAACCGCTTCCTGCACCGCTTCTGAAGCAGCAACATATTCTGCCTCTGTCGTTGATCCAGCCACCACAGGTTGTTTGGAACTCCTCCAACTAACTATTGCTCCGTTCAAGAGAAATACGTATCCGGATTGAGACTTAGAGTCATCCGGATCGGTGTCAAAGCTAGCATCGACATAACACTTAGCGACTAGCTCTTCTTCACCTCCGTATATAAAAACATATCCCTAGTTCTTCTCAAGTACTTGAGGATGTTCTTGACCACTATCCAGTGTTTCGAACCTGGATCAGATTGGTACCTACTAGTCAAACTAATAGCATGTGCCACATCCGGTCTTGTACATAGCATGGCATACATAATAGAGCCTATGGCCGAGGCATAGGGGATCTTATCCATTATCTCTCTTTCTTCCGCCATAGTTGGACTTTGAGTCTTGCTCAATGTCTTGCCTTGCAACATAGGTAAGAACCCCTTCTTACTTCCGTCCATATTAAACTTCTTTAGTATCTTATCAAGGTATGTACTCTGCGATAGCCCAATTAGGCGCCTTGATCTATCTCTATAGATTTTAATGCCTAATATATATGACGCTTCACCAAGGTCTTTCATCGAAAATTTGTTGTTTAGATAAGTCTTAACACTGTTTAAAAGATCTATATCATTTCCAATCAATAATATGTCATCCACATATAATATCAGAAATGCCACATTGCTCTCACTCACTTTCTTGTAAATACAAGCCTCTCCATAAGTTTGGACAAATCCAAACTCTTTGATCACCTCATCAAAGCGGAGATTCCAACTCCGGGATGCTTGCTTCAGTCCATAGATGGAACGCTGAAGTTTGCATACCTTATTAGCATCCTTAGGATCGACAAAACCCTTAGGTTGTATCATATACAACTCTTCTTCAATATTACCATTGAGGAATGCAGTTTTGACATCCATCTGCCATATTTCATAATCGAAATATGCAGCAATTGCTAACATAATCCTAACCGACTTAAGCATCGCTACGGGAGAGAATGTCTCATCGTAGTCAACTCCTTGAATTTGTCGAAACCCCTTTGCGACAAGTCGAGCCTTATAGATGGTCACATTACCATCAGCATTAGTTTTTCTTTTGAAAATCCATTTATTCTCAACGGCCTTTCGATCGTGAGGTAAGTCCACCAAGGTCCAAACCTGGTTCTCGTACATGGGTTCCATCTCGGATTTCATGGCTTCTAGCCATTTGTTGGAATCCGGGCTCATCATCGCTTCTTCATACGTCGCAAGGTCATCTATTTCATCAACCATGAAATTCACAACAGGATTACCGTACAGTTCAGGAGCTGCACGTGTCCTACTTGACCTGCAAGGTTCGGTAGTGTCCTCTTTCGGAGTTTCATGATCAATATCATTAGCTCTCTCTTCATTAGGTGAAGTCAACTCCGAAACAATTTCAGGTGCTGCGCTACTCGCCATTTCATGAAGAGAAGGTTCAATAACCTCTTCGAGTTCTACCTTCCGATTACTCACACCTTTCGCGAGAAACTCCTTCTCAAGAAAGGATCCATTCTTGGCAACAAAAACCTTGCCCTCAGATCTGTGATAGAAGGTATACCCAATCGTTTCCTTAGGGTATCCTATGAAGACGCATTTTTCCGCTTTGGGTTCGAGTTTATCCAGCTGAAGTTTCTTCACATAAACATCGCATCCCCAAACTTTAAGAAATGACAACTTAGGTTTGTTTCCAAACCATAATTCATACGGTGTCGTTTCAACGGATTTAGATGGTGCCCAATTTAAAGTGAATGCAGCTGTTTCCAGTGCATAAACCCAAAATGACAGTGGCAAGTCAGTTAGAGACATCATAGATCGAACCATATCCAATAAAGTACGATTACGACATTCCGACACACCATTACGTTGTGGTGTTCCCGCAGGCATGAGTTGTGAAACTATTCCACACTCTTTCATGTGTGTGCTAAACTCGTAACTTAGATACTCACCTCCACGGTCGGACCGCATAAATTTGATCTTTCTGTTACGATGATTTTCCACTTCACTCTGAAATTCCTTGAACTTTTCAAAGGTTTCAGACTTGTGTTTCATCAAATAGATATACCCGTATCTACTCAAATCATCCGTGAAAGTAACAAAATAACGATATCCACCTCGCGCCGACACACTCATTGGTCCACATACATCAGTATGTATGATTTCCAATAAATCTGTCGCCCGTTCCATTGAACCGGAAAACGGCGTTCTAGTCATCTTGCCCATAAGGCATGGCTCACATGTATCAAATGATTCAACATCAAGTGATTCTAAAAGTCCATCAGAATGGATTTTCTTCATGCGTTTAACGCCAATATGATCTAGACGGCAGTGCCACATATATGTAGATATATCATCATCAAGTTTAATCCTTTTAGCATCAACATTATGAATATGCGTAATATTACTATCGAGATCCAACAGAAATAAACCATTCAACACAGGTGCATGACCATAAAAGATATTATCCATATAAATCGAACAACCATTGTTTTCAGACTTAAACGAATAACCACTTTGCATCAAACATGATCCGGATATAATGTTCATGCTCAGTGCAGGCACCAAATAACAATTATTTAGGTTTATAACTAATCCCTATGGCATATGGAGAGGCATTGTTCCGACGGCGATCACATCAACTCTTGATCCATTGTCGACCCGCATCGTGACCTCATCCCTTGCTAGTTGTCGCTTGTTCCGCAGCCCCTGAATCGAGTTACATATATTAGCAACCGATCCCGTATCAAGTACCCCGGTGCTACTGTGAGTACTAGTCAAGTACACATCAATAACATGTATATCACATATACCTTTGTTTGCCTTGCCGGACTTCTTGTCCGCCAAATACTTGGGGTAATTACGCTTCCAATGACCAGTCCCCTTGCAATAGTAACACTCGGTGTCAGACTTAGGTCCAGCTCGGGGTTTCTTTTCAGGTGCGGCAACAGATTTGCCACACTTCTTTCCCTTGTGCTTGCCTTTCTTGTCCTTCTTGAAACCGGTGGTCTTATTGATCATCAACACTTGATGTTCTTTCCTAATCTCCACTTCTGCAGTCTTAAGGATTGACAAAAGCTCGGGAAGAGACTTCTTTATGCCCTGCATATTATAGTTCATCACGAAGCTCTTGTAGCTAGGTGGCAGAGATTGGAGAACATGATGTATACCTAAGTCAATGGGAATCGTTATTCCCAAGGACACAAGCTTATCGGCGTACCCAGGCATTTTGAGTACGTGCTCACTAACGAAGTTGTTCTCCTCCATCATGCAGCTAAAGAACTTTTTAGAAGCATTATAACTCTCTACGGCAGCATGGGTATCGAAAATCATTTTCAATTCTCCCATGGTATCAAAGGCATTGCCATTTTCGAAACGCTTTCGAAATTCTGGCTCTAGCCCATACAGTATGCCGCAATGAACTAAGTTGTGGTCCTCCTGACGAGTCATATAGACATTCTTTTCCTCGTCAGGGGCATCAGGAGCTGGTGGGGGGCCTAGCAGCGCCTCTATCACATATTGCTTTTGTGCAGCAGTGAGGAGAATCCTCAAATTCATAGCCCAGTTGGTGAAGTTTGTACCATTCACAGCAAGTTTCTCTTTCTCCATGAACACATTGAAATTAAAAGCAGGTGGTGCCATCTACAACAAAATTTGTAAAGTTTATTTAGACTAAGTTTATGATAGAGTGAGTTCAACTAATCCAAATTACTAATAAACTCCCACTCAAAAACGACATCCCTCGTGCCTTTTTGGTGATTACATGAACCAAATCCACTACACCAATTCCGATCATCACGTGAGTCGGTGTAGCTTCAAAGGCGAGCATCTATATGGGCATCATATAATCTATATGAATCATGCTTAACCTTTCGGTCCGTGTTCCGAGGCCATGTCTGTACATGCTAGGCTCACCAAGTAAGAACCTTAGTACTCGCGTGTGTAAAACCGTCTTACACCCGTTGTATGAAAGCGTAGAGTCGAGTACACCCGGTCATCACGTGATGTCTCGAAACACGATCCATAGAATTGTGCATACTTAAGGAAGAACATATTTTATCTTGATATATAAATGAGGGATCATCTTACAATGCTACCAAAAGCGCCAAACTAGCAGTATAAGATGCTAACATCTAATGTGTAAAGTGAGATGATATGGTCGATGCATTTGATCTCTATCATTTGCATCTTGGTATGATCTATATCATTCCTTTGTGTGTAAGGCCAAGGTCTATGGAACTTACATGTTGAATGTGTTGTAAGAGTATCTATCATACATCTACTTACAACAATACCATATCAATACACTAGCCCAACAACGATCTAAACTAGACGCCTCTAATTTATCAATTGCAAGTTTTACGTGGCTTAGGGCTTTCAGAGATAGAACCGTTCTTACCTACGAACATGAACCACAACGAGGATAACCAAGTTAGTAGCAACTCGTTGTAAATCAGATATTGACTATAGTAGGAGAGACAGACACCCGCCAGCCACTTATGCAAAACTAGTTGCATGTCAGTCGTGGGACCGGTCTCATGTACGATGACATGTAAGGTTGGTCCGGGCCACTTCATCCCACTATGGCACCAATATCCAAAATACATAGAAGATGCAATAACATGATCATCATCGCCCACATATAAACATATGTGTACTACCCGTGCAAAGCACCTACGCATAAACCTGGCTCTGATACCACGGTTCGGTCCGCAGCATAGAAAACAAAATTTTTCCTACGATGAGAACTACACGCCAAGATCTATCTACTAGGTACAGAGCAATGGGTGGACATACATCCATCGAGAACTTACCCTCGAAGACAACGAGTTTTGTTAACGAGTAGGAACTCGTGGCTGATGTAGTCGTACACTTGCCGATCTCAAGATCGTGTGGAAGTCCGAGCGCCGCAAATCAGCAGCGCATCCGTACTCGCACACACGTTCAAGCCACCGAACAACCACCACCTCCTCGCTCCAGCGATCCAGCGGAAGCAGCAACTCCTTCCAGACGAAATGCCACCAGGAACATGTATCTCGCTAATCCGAGACCATGGGGGAATAATTCTAGAGGGGGAGAGAGATCCTTCACGAGGAGGTGTGAGGAAGAAGGAGGAAGAGGGGGACTTTTATAGGAGGAGGGGGGGTGCCCCTCCCCATGGCTGGAGCCTCATGGGGGGTGACCCCTCACCTCCCCCATTCATGTGGTGGTAACCCCTCCACATTAAAATGCCTCTTCACATTCCCTTTTAAAGTCCCCACTTTAAATGCATTAAAATTCTCTAAGTTTAATGCTCTCTCATTTAATAAAACTCTTTTATTAAATTTATTCAGAATTTTGTTAATTACTTTAATTAGCAAACATTCACATATAACCCCTTGCAATATTTCAATATCACATGTAGAACCACTTTCTGCAATTTCACCCGAAACAATTTCCGGTTTCTATCGAAACAATTCCTGCGCTTTGCAATTCTTTTGTCTGAACCATATGTGCTCCAAAATGGTGTCCGGTAACTCTTAAGTGTGTCACCGGTTCGCGAATAATGCATACATGATTGAGACTCCTCTCGGATTAGTAATCAGAAGCGGGACCTAGAGATCCATACTGACTCCTATATATTCAACGATGACTTCTGTGATCGTGAGAACCTTTAACGCTTGTAATTTAATCCCTTTGTCTCATGATATAATACATGTCCGAGATTCGATCATCGGTATCCAAATACCTAGTTTGATCTCGTTACCAACATGCACTCTTTTCTCGTTGCCGTGATATAACATTCTAGTGATCACAACACTTGCTTGCAAGCTATCTTAATGTGATATCACCGAGAGGGGCCAGAGTATATCTATCCATCATCATGATTGACAAATTCCACTCTTGATCCATGAGCCTCAACATAACACCTTCGTAGCACTGAACCCATCTTTATAGTCACCCTGTTACGGTGTGACGTTTGATGTTATCAAGATACTCTTCCGGTGTTAGCAATTAACATGATCTCATGGTCTAAGGATAAAGATTACTTCGTATGATGTTATAGCAATGTAAACATAATGACTTGATCGTAATGCTATACTTCGGATTAATGTTCATCACATCATTTCACAAATGTTGTGACCTTGTTATTAACATTATCCAATGTCCATGATCAGGAAACCTTGATCATCTTGTTAATCAACAAGCTTGTCTATAAGAGAGGCATAACTAGGAACCCTTTTTGTTTATTAAACACACATGTATTGATGTTTCTGATCAATACAATTATAGCATGCGAAATAAACATCTATCATATATAAGGAATACATAATAACAACTTTATTATTGCCTCTCAGGGCATATTTCCTTCAGGAACCCCAAGAGGAAGGTATGATGAGCACAGGAGCAAATTTTCCCTCAGCGATGAAACCAAGGTTATCAAACCAGTAGGTGCAAGGAAATAACCCCAAGGTATTGTCTTCCAACTTGGAATCCTGCACAACAAAACCACAGAACTTTGCCCCAACTTACAGTGAGGTTGTCAATCTCACCGATTTTGCTGAAACAAAGGATTAAACGTATTGTGTGCAAGATAGTAATTGCTTGCATAAAGTAAATAGAAAACAATAAATATATTGTAGATTGATGGTAAAGAATGGACCGGGGTCCATAGTTCACTAGAGGTGATTCTCCTTAAAATAGTTGACATGTTGGGTGAATAAATTACAGCGGGGCAATTGAAGACACCGAGAAAGCATACATGCATATACTAATCATCTTGACTCCTATGAGTTTTGATTGGGCGTTACAACATTATACATAGACCGTAATTCAACCGCATCTATGACTAATAATCCACCTTCAGGTTATCATCCGAACCCCCTCCAGTATTAAGTTACAAGCAACAGATAATTGCATTAAGCATTGCATGTAAATTAAACAATACGATTGTTCTATGAATAAAGGATTGTTGTTTTCTCCCTAGTAGCAACAACACATCTAGTACCTTAGAGATTTCTGTCACTTCCCCAGATACCTAGAGGCATGAACCCACTATCGAGCATAAATACTCCCTCTTGGAGTTGCTAGCATCTACTCGGCCAAGATAGCTACTGACAATGGAAAGCAGGCAAGATCACAAATAACATAGACATGATAGAATCAATAATCAATCTGAAATAGCATCTCAATATCCATCGGATCCCTGCAAACACAACATGTGAGATTACAAATAGATGATCTTGATCATGAACGGAGCTCACAAGATCTAAACATGGTAGCACAAAGGAGGAGAACCAACCATCTAGCTACTACATGGACCCATAGTCTAGGGATGAACTACTCACGCATCACACCGGAGGCACGCATGGTGATAAAGAAGGCCTCTAGGGTGATATCTCCCCTTCGGAAGGGTGCCGGGAAGAGCTTCAGATCCCTCTCGATCTAGGGATGGAGATGGCGGCGGCTACAGACTCTTTCGTGGAATTTTGATCGGGTACTTAGGGTTTTCGTCTAGGAGGCAATATATAGGCGAAGGGGCAAGGTCGTGGAGTACCAGGGGCCCACACCAGGTGGCGGCGCGGCTAAGGCTGGCCGCGCCACCCTAGGGTGTGGCTGCCTTGGCTCCCTTCCTCGTCTCCCCTCCGGACTCCGTATTCCTTCTAGTGAAATATTGACTTGGGCTTTTGTCTGGTCCAATTCCGAGAATATTTCCTTACTAGCTTTTCTGAAACCAAAAATAGCAGAAAACAGGCAACTGGTACTGTGGCATCTTGTTAATAGGTTAGTTCCAGAAAATGTGTAAAAATACTCCAAAGTGTGGACAAAACATAAGAAAGTAGATATAAAACAAGCATGGAACATCAAAAATTATAGATATGTTTACAATGTATCACTCTTCTCCCGGGTTGTTTTCTTCGAACAATCCGCCGCCGACCTTGCTTTTATCTTCAACCCGCTGCTCGTAGGTACCTTGGTAGCTTAGTTTTGGCTAACCTCCTCGCTAACCGGGGCTGAAGACCTTGTCGCTGCTTTGTGTTGAGCCCAAGACTCTAGCTCCGACGAACCTGAATCAGTCGCCAATGTAGCTACCACCTTAGCCTTGAAATACATGCTATGCCGCCTCCGCCAGATTCAGTGTCGGGGAGGGAGAAAAAGGACCTCTACCACCACCAGATTCAGTGTCGGAGAAGGGAGAAAAAGGCCCGCCACTTCCGCACCCAGATTTATTGTCGGGATTTAGGAAAGTATAGAAATGTATTTTCCCCTACGACACTTGCAGGGTGGCTAAGAAGGGCATGGCAGAAATGTAACAGAATATCCTGACTCAACGGGGAAGATTTGAAAATATTTGGTTTGGTCACCGTTCACTCGAAATACCCGTCTCGACAATTGGCTCCCCAACTTTTTGAATCGCGGTGACTACAAGCAACGCGGGCCCCGCTATGCCTTGGCGTCTCAACTTTCGGGCCACAAAATGATATCCTCCCCGAGCGGTCCAGAATGCATGCCAGAGCTGTGGAAGTTGTGTGGCCCGGGTGGGCCGGTTCCCGCCCCCGTGCTCGTCCCGTCAGTCGGCCCTGCTCGCCAGCCCGCCTTGCTCCCCCGCGAGCTCCCTTAGGCCGGGGTTGAGCAAGTCGTGGCAGCGGCTGGTGGCTGTTGCTTGCTCAACACGGCACCTAGTTGCTGCCCGCCCATGTAGGCTGTGGTAGCGCGACCCAACAACCATTTTGGCTATTTCTTTGTGTTTTTCCCTGCGGCTTTCTCCCGGGCCAATTTCCTCCGGGTTTTTGGCCTAATGAGAAAGTTGCCTCATAAATTTCAATTTTAATATTTATTTAGTATATATTAATTCACAATTAACATATAATAAATGCATATTATAAATTTCCATTTATCCGAAACTCCTTTCGGACTTTTCCTTTTCTTCTTTCTCCTAACATCTTTGGATCTCTCCGGAACGATTCCAATTTCTCTCTCTTCTGTGATTCCATCCCACAGGAGGATCTCCAAGCATCATATCATCCTTATGCGTGTTTCCCTATGGTTTAGGAATGTCATATACATGATCTCTATCAATGATCAATAGCGGGACCGAGATTCCTATGTTAACCCCTATGCACTCCACGAATCACCATCGTGTCGAACCTGAAATGATATGTCCAATTCCATTTGTTACTCAATACAAGACTTGTCCGAGATTTGATCATCGGTATCATGAAACCTTGTTCAATCTTGTTTCTAACAAGTATTGTTTTACTCGTTCCCATGAAATTCCATCCCCATGACCTAGTCATGCATTGCGCAACTTATGGATGTAATTCACCAAGTGGGCCTAGTGTATATTACCGTCACACAGGAGAACAAATCCCGATCTTGATGCATAAGGCCTCTACATGCCCCTTTGGATACCCAACATGCACCTTTATGGTCACCTAGTCACGGAAATGATGGTTGATGCAGTCTAAGCGATCCTCCAGAGACAGTGATTGATATGATCTCATGGTCTAAGGATTAGGACACTTTGTTTCTGACAATTGCAACGTGAAATAAGTGGCATGATCATGTTGCAACAATCATTGGTGGGAAATGTCCATCACATCATTCCAGATGATATGACTTCATTGTCAGTTGTCTTTCATAGCACCATGATCAGGAAACCTTGATCATCAGTTGCCCAATGAACTAGTTTAATAGAGGATACTAGGGACCTAGGTTTGTTTATATACCACACTTGTATCAATGTTTCCGCTTGATATAGTTATAGTATGATATAAAACTATTATGAACTAATGAGATATGATAATAAACCCCCTTTATTATTTGCCTCTAGGGCATATCTCCTTCAAAAGTATTAATACCAATTAAGGCGACATTAGTAAGTTACGAAGGATGCGAGGGGCTGTAAAGTCCAGAACCTAGACTCAACTTCTTCCATGAGAAAGCATGATCAGAAGTGCCAAGTTGTATGGTGCCTATGATTGGTAAACAAATGCAGCTAGTTTATTTGTACTCTAGTGCAAGTGGGAGACTATTGGAAATATGCCTTAGAGACAAATAATAATATGGATTATTGTCATATTTCGTAAAGCTTAGAATTAGATTTTATATCATGCTATAACTATATTGAAAGGAAACATCAATGCACATGTGATATATATATAAACAACCAGGAGTTCCCGGTGAATCACTAGTCACTGGTTCATTGGTCAACATATGATCAAGGTTTCCTGATCATGTGGCATTTATACCAATTGACAATGAAGTCACCTTATTAGGAGAATGAGATGATGAGCATACCCAATCTAAGTATTGTAACATGATCATGTCACATAGTTCAAGTTACAATAATTAGGAAACATGGTGTCTTGTTCCTCAGACCGTGAGACCATATTTAATCACTGTCACCCGAGAATGCCTTGTTCACATCAAACGTCACTCGGTGAAATGATGATCATAAAGGTGTATTTTAGGTACATCAAAGGGGCATGTAGAGGCGTATGTGTCAAGAGCGGGATTTATCCATCCGCGTGATGGAAAGATACTCTGGGCCCACTCGGAGAAGATATATCCAATAGCTGTGTAGCGTGTGACTAGGTCACAAGAATATTACTTGTCAGAATGAGTTAAACAACACTTGTCGGTAACGATATTGAAATCGACATGGTGATGTCACTGATCAGATCTCGGACAATGCAAGTATCGTAGAGGCAAAAGGAATAAAACATAGCGTTGAGTGTTCAACGATAAAGATTTCATGGAATGCACAGAGGTCATTATGGGCATCCATGTCCCGCTGATGATAATTGGTCTGAGAGGGGTATCGACTATGTTTAGAGTGTTCCCGAACTATAGGGTAGCATGTTTAAGGGTTTGATGAAGATCGGAGACCGTTTTGGTATCATCAGAATTACCGAAGAAAAGACAGGGAGAAACCGGAAGGGTTCCGGGAAGGTATGGAGGATGTCCGGAGTGGATGGAAGGAGTTCCATTGCCATGGGAATTAAACATTATGTAAATATATGTTGAATATTGATTTAATCATTTATTGATAATTATTTAATAAAATAAAATGAATTAAAAGGTCAATTTTTCTATTGGGCCAAATTTTCTAAGGGGAAGGGCCCATGAAGGCAAGGACCAACGGGAGGAGAGGGAGGTGGTGGCTGGCTGGGCCTTGGGGCACCTGCGCGGGATCCACAAGGGACTTGGCCGGCTGTGTCCAACCCCCCTCTCTCCTCTCCTTTGTTTAGTACGACATGGCTTAGATAATGAGTTTTGGGGTCCCCTTCCCCCTATATAATGAGAGGCATATGGAGCAAATTAAATACTATAAAATAATAAAAGGTTCCTTCACTTTGAGGAAACCTCCTAGCCGCCTCTCTCCCCCCTCTCTCCAGTTACCGTGGTCCCAAAGTTTAGACTACGCGAATGGGGAGTTCTTCACTGCGGAGCACCGACGCACTGCGGCGTTTAGATCTAGAAGGTCTACTTCCGCAGCCTCTGCTGGATCGGAGGAGCGGGAGTCATCGTCAAGCATCGGACGTGTGTGACTCCCTCGGAGGTGTTGCACCTGCGGCGCTAGGAGTTGTCGGAGCCACCGGAGCCACCGAAGCCATCGGAGTTCAACACGACCCCGAGGTCGGCGTCGGTACGACTACATCACCAACACTCTCCCGAGTGATAAAGCTTTTCGTAAAGGTAAGTTTCAAAAAAGCCCCTCCTGTTACTTCATTACTAATAGATAAATCCTGGTATTAGATTTTTTGGCGTAGAAAAAATTATTGTTTTCAGACGCCCAACCCCAATAACAACAGTCAAGTCTAACTCTATACAAATTAGAGGGGTCTATAACCTCGTGCTAGGGATGAGCTTTTATTAGAATTTGAATTCAGAGTTGTTTCGGTTCATGCATCTGATTGCTTATCTTGTTGGGGTACCCAAAATCTAGATTAGAGAGAAGGGATAATGATTTAAGTCCACAAATGATAGTACAGTGAAAGAACCCCGATCTCAAATTGAACTTGCACGAGAGTCCGTCCAAACAATGGAAAAGGACAGCACTACTAATTGACTACTCAACACGAACAAATCAAAGCAAACTTTTTTTTGTGGGAAATCAAATAAAAAGAGTGGGTGACCTTTGTATCTAGTGTGGCGACAAAAGTCATCAAGCAATTCATCTATAGGGATATGAACTCACAAGTGATGTTGGCTTCAAGATCCCTTGGTGCAGACATTGTCTCGTAGTCGACGCTGCTAGGAGCTCAAGCTGGTGGAACACATGAGAGGAAGGCGAAGATTCGGCAACCGTGGATCCATGGGATCCCAAAGATGAAGGCAAGGATAAGCATCGCAGCGGCCAGCGGAGGAGAGTTGTTTCGTCGATCCCAGGTGGCGCACCTTGAAAAACAGCCAGACCTCGCCGCCCTCCATCTCTGGTGGTCATCATGGGGATTGGAGAATAGACGCCACCAAATGGAGATGACTGGGCTTCTTATTAGTGCATGTTGGCTGGCGGGTGGAGAAGTGTTTTAAGAACAAACGAGAGAGACGGCGGTGGCTAGGGTGTAGAGGGAAAGGGAGCGGTGGGGCCACACCTGTTTGATGCAATCCAGGCGCATCCCACATAGATTGACGCGAAGAGATGGGCATGGAGGCGACAAACCCTAGGTTGAGAGAGAGGAGCACAAAGGGGTGGAGTGTGGTGCATGGAGCTAGGTATCGCCCATGGTCAGTCGTTTTTGTTGATGTGCATGTGGCTTTATCACAACCGTCTACCCAGATCGAACGAGAGACATGTGATTTGTTTTCTAGAGTAGGGATCCCTCGTACATGCAACCCATGCGAGAGTAGGAGCATCATCGGACAATTATGAATTAATCGGGGTACGATAGGATGGCCAAAATTTCTGATGCCATGAGAGGCCTCATAGGTGACTCGGTTATAAGAAACAAAATTGACGAGTTGGGGTGCTACCTGCCACGTCTAATGTGCTAAACTTAATTAATTACTCCTTCCGATCCATAATAAGTGTTGCTAATTTGCTCGTCTTATTATGGATCAGAGGGAGTAGGACTTATATTCTGTTGTTAAATCATACCCACAAGTTTGGTGTAATGACAAATTATACATCTAACAAACTAACGTGATGTCCCTAAAAAATGTCCTCATCTTGCTTTTAGTAGATAAACTAGATCACGAAGGCGCGCGTTGCCGCGCCCGTTCATTTGATAATGGAATGGGCTGACTACACATAGATAGTTGTAGTAATGAATCATAAGATTTATTACCAATTTAGAATATAGTGCCTTAATATAGATGGATTTAATTGTTAAAAGATTGAAATATTTGAAAAAATACGGCAAATACTCCAATCGAACATAGGTGATACTGAAGGAAAATGTGAATACGTTTTATAAAGAGACTTGTAGGTGTCTTTTTGTGTTCCTTTATGATATTACCATTCTTACATTCTTACTCTATAGTTGAATTTTTAATCATTAGGCTTCTTGTCAAGCTATCATTACCGTCTACAGAATCATGTGGACTCGTCAATAAAAATTGTAATTCTAGTAAGATGGCATTTGTAGAAAGAGCATTTACAAAAAAATATGAGTCGTGAATATGTTGTGAGATAACCAATTGTGCATCTTGAACTCTCATCAGGTGGTGTAATCTGAACTGTTGCCAAATCCAGTAGTTGGTACACATTAATTTTAGACGGTTCTATTTTGACTCATCTGGTAACACCCGCAAGCAACAATAGTAGTGGAAAGAAAAATATGCATGCATATGATGGGAAGGAGTCAATATGTATGCGTTGTAGGACTCTAAATACAAAAGCATGGTAGGTACTATTAGAAAATACAAGATAAGAAGATTATTCATGGAGAATCAACAGGTTGAGTCACTACATAAAGTTGAGACTTGCAGCAACATGTACCAGCATGACATCTGGTTAATAAATACAAGAATGCCATGAATTTGAATAGGCAAATATGTCAGTTGAATCCACATGATTCCAGTGTTCAAATATCTGACGTAGAAACGGAACAATGTCATGAACTGGCAGGAACATGGAACGGTAATGATTCAAGAAACGTGATGCAGTATGATCTATACAAATAGTATAAAAAATAGTGACTAAAAGACCTTGTTTTCATGGGAGTTTTTTACACACAAATATTTAGAGCCACTTTTATCTAAATCAATATGTAATAGTAAGATGAATCTCTCAGTACTGCAGTGTGCTAACTGAAACAGTGAAAAGAACAATACGTTTTGATGGCTCTAATCATCGGAAAATTAACTATGAAAGCCCATAACTTTATCATCTAAAAGAACAGAACGCGGTGTAAATGCATATGCATAACATCCTAGTATATGCAACACCTGAATTATTAATGCAAAGTATTCATCACTGGAGAAAAGGGCAATGTTAAGTTGTAAAGATCACTAACATGCAAGCAGAGAGCATGCTATGTCAGTACAACAAACAATCATAAGCACTGAATACATCACTACAACAAACAATCATAAGCACTGAACCAAAAGACAGTACATGATTCACCCTCAATATGAAATCGTAATTTACAATAGCAGTTACCTCCTCGTCGCATGCTTTATGCTCTCTTTCCATCACGTCTCGTCATCTTGTGCACACCTTTGCCGCCGCCTCTCAGCAGGTCGTCTGGTCGTTGCCACCGAGGATAGGAGAGGGTGGCTGATGCCGTGTACTCGACTGGCCATAGGGTCAGGGACATAGACGGACGACAATGGCCTTGTAGGCATGCACCAACCATCCGGTTTAACCTACCCTTCTCAGGCCGCCCATCCCACCCTAATACATTGCAAATGTATCTATAATTTTTGATGTTCCATGCTTGGTTTTATCTACTTTCTTATGTTTTGTCCACACTTTGGAGTACTTCTCATATGATTTCTTGGACTAACCTATTAACAAGAGCCACAGTGCCAGCTGCCTATTTTCTGCTATTTTTGGTTCCAGGAAAGTCAGAAAATGAATATTCTCGGAATTGGACGGGACAAAAGCCAAGAATCCTATTTCACCAGAAGACTCCCGGAGCCAGAATATGAGACGGAGTGGGGCTGGGGCCCAGCCACACCACCTGGCCGCGCACGCTGGGCCTAGCCGCGCCAGGGGGTGGTCTGGCCGCCCCAGACACCCCCTCGGTCTCCCTCTTCGCCTATAAGATGCCTTCTGACCTAAAAACTCAGGGGGATTCGACGTTTTTCTAGTAGGAGTTCCGCTCCGCCGCCACCACCAGATTCCACGAAACAGCACCAGAAACTCCATTCTGGCACCCTGCCGGGATGGGGAATTGGAGGAGATCATCGCCATCATCATCACCATCGCTTCTCCATCGACCATCCATGTTTCCCCCATCTATGAGTGAGTAATCCCCCGCTGTAGGCTATGGGGATGATAGGGATTGGATGAGATCGTTCATGTAATGACATCAGATTGTTAGGGCATGGTGCCTAGTATCTTCTATTAGTGATTTATGACTTTGTTGCGACTTGTTATGCTTAATGCTTGTCACTAGGGCCCGAGTGCCATGATTTCAAATCTGAACATGTTATTGATTCATTATGATAGTATTGTTTATGGTCTTATCTGTAAGTTGTATACACACGTTGTTGTCCGGAACCAATGGCCCTGAAGTGACAGAAATCGGGATAACCGGAGGGAATGGGTTTGATGTGAGGATCACATGTGTTCAGGAGTGTTAATGCTTTGCTCCGGTGCTCTATTAAAAGGAGCACCTTAATTGCCAGTAGTTCCCTTGAGGCCCTGCTGCAAACGGGCTGGCAGGACAAAATATGTTGTGCAAGTTCTCAATGTGAGAAAGTATGACTATATATGGAACACATGCCTAGGATTATCTAGTACCTGGATGCTTTATCTTATTTATCTGCAATTGCCCTATGTTCTGATTGCTATGTGAATTGTCTTGTCCATGCAACGCCCGTCCATCCATCCCTATGCCTACCGCACTCGAATCCTACTGTTTACTGCTATTGTTACTACTGTCTATACTTTACTGCTGCTGCTATATTGCTATTCCTACTACAAAATTGTTGCTACTGATAAACTGCTGTGAGCAAGATTGTTTCCAGGTGCAACTGAATTGACAACTCAGTTGTTAAGGCTTATAAATATTCTTTGGCTCCCCTTGTATCGAATCAATAAATTGGGTTTCACTTCCCTCGAAAATACTACGATACACCCCCTATACTTGTGGGTCATCAAGACTATTTTCTGGCGCCGTTGCCGGGGAGCATAGCTTTATTTATCAAGTCCACTTGGAATCACTATTGTTCAAGCTTAGTTTATTTCCGCCTTGTTTGCTTGTTTCTTTATCAAAAATACAAAAAAAATTAGTTCCTACTCTAGTTGTTATTTTCGTTGGTCTGTTATTGTCTTGCTTTATCATGCTTGTTGTCAATGGTTGGTTTCTTTGAAACTGAATCTTATTGGCAAGGTGGGTTCACGGAAGAACAAAAATATTATTATAAGGAACACCGCTTGTCACAAAAAGGGAAACACTTATGGGAACAAATTGATAAATTGTATACCATTGCTAGAAATGTGTGCTCTACTTATAATGTTACTTATTGCTTTGATAAATCTTGTTGCTGTAGGAGGTACAAACACCTCCCTTTTCAATGTGAGTATAATGATGATGTTACCATATCTTCTTATGTTAAGGGAAATTATGACTTTTATGATGTGGAACAAATTGAGGAATTTATTGCTTGGAAGGGTGCATTTGAGCTTGCTAGTTTGCTTGAAAATATTGATAATTCACTTTATAAACATGAGGTTTATGATATACTTAAATTTTTCTTTGATAATTACAAGGAAGAAAATGGCTATATTCTTGAATATATTAATAGATGCTTTCCACAAATGGAAGAGACTAATGCCTTGCAGGATCTTATGAAAGAAGAAATTGATGAACCTGAAAGCTCATTAGATGAAAAAGAGGAGGAGAGTGATGAACAAAAGGAGGAAGAATGGATTAGCTACCCATGCCTACCTTCTAATGAGAGTAACTCTTTATCCCTTACATTATTTGATTGTCCCCCATGCTTACCCAAGGAGGATGAATGTTATGCTCATGTTAACTGTGATAATCCTTTATTTGTGCCTAACTTCGAGATGCATGGTACTAAAGAGTTTTTCTTAGAAATTGTTTATGATAAATCTCTAAACGATGGTCCTATATTGAATGATCAGTCATCGTGTTATAGAATTGTTAAAAGTGGGATTGAAGGTTTTAATCCCACTATTTTTGAGCTTGATAAAAATTATGTGTTTGTAGATCATGAAAAACATGCTTTATGTGATAGTTATATTGTTGAGTTTATTCATGAGGCTATTGAAAATTATTATGAGAGAGGAAAATATGGTTGTAGAAGTTTTCATGGTAGTGAAACACCTCTCTATGTGCTAAAAGTTTTGAAGTTATTCTTGTTTTATCTTCCTATGCCTATCACTTTGTTCTTTGTGAATTTATTTGCATACAAGATTCCTATGCATAGGAAGTGGATTAGACTTAAATGTGTTTTGAATTTGCTTCTTAATGCTCTCTTTTACTTCAATTCATATTTCTTATCTGAGCATCCTCTCAAACTATCATGCCTAACTTAAAGGCGTTAAAGAAAAATACTTATTAGGAGATAACCCAAAAGTTTTAGATGAGTCTTGGAAGTTATTACTTCATTAATAACCACTCCTTATCCTTTTTATTTGCTTTTTGTGCCAAGAGTAACCTCTAATGAGAGAGAAGTAATGATTGGAAAAGTTACTGTCCCGAAACAGAATTTTGTGCTTCACCGTAAAAATTCGTGTAAAATCTCTATACGTCCTTTTGAGGCATGAATTTTTGTGCTCCTGCCCCAGGTTGTTATATAACTTTCATTAGTTTAACACTTTTCGATTTGAGCAACAAAAGGTTTTCGAAAAAATTCGTCTTTACCTGCTGGTCTGTTTTGACAGATTTCTGCCATTATTTGTGTTTGCTTCTTGTTGGTTCCTTTTTGAGTTCTTTTGGGGAATTGAGATTTTTGAGGGAAGTGCTACAGTAGCTAGTGTTTTATTGTAAGTTTTATTGGTGTTGGAACTGAACCCAAAGACTTATTATCTTGAGTGCACTAATGTTGCTAATAAAGATTGTGTGAAGTTTTGTATGAAGGAAAATTTTCAGGTGTATGGAAGGAATGAGTAATTAGATGAAGGATGGACTAAAGCTCAAGCTTGGGGATGCCACGCGTGTCACCCCAAGAAATATCCAAGAAGTACAAGCGTTAAAGCTTGGGGATGCCCAAGGCATCCCCTTCTTCATCAATAAAAATCAAAGGTTTCTTCCAAACACTTCATTTTTATTGTTTCATGCATAGTTGTGTTGTTCTTGGAGTGTCTTCTTTTTCGTTTTCATTTTGGTTTTTCGTTTGCTTTGTTTTCTTAGTTTGCTTAATAAATTGGTTGGACCTCCTTTTTCATGCATTGGTTTTCAAATAGTTTGGTTTGGATTGGAAAAGAGTAGGAAAAGTTCATGCTTAAGTGGTAAAGAGAGCTTGTTTTCGACTGTGGCCTATGCTTTGTCATGCCATGCTTGATATTGTTTTGGCTTTATGCTTAGTGTTCTTTGCTGTAGCATGACTTGTTATAAACAATTGAGATTGCTTAATGTGCCTTGGATGAATCAGGCGTTGTTTTAGCATATTAAAGCGTAGTATAGTGGTATTCTCCTTTGATGCTTTATTTGGGTTGACTTGGCGCATGCTCACACCATGTTATGACTATCTCAAGTCACCATAGCCTTTATGATCCTTTAGTTTTCGACTTGTAGTATCACTTTATGCTTTGATCAATGATGTTTTGTCGCTCTGCATGATTATGGCCATTATTGCTCTCTTAGTTTGTCGCTCCCAGTCTTTTGCTAGCCTCCGCAACCAAGTATGAGTTCCACTCATGCATCCACCTCCCCAAACCAAGTTATTCCAAAGAGTCCACCATACCTACCTACTAGCATATGCTATTCCAAGTATATTCATGTTTTTGTTTACCTTCCAAATTAAACTTGTTATGAGAAAACTAGTGATTAAAGCTCTCACGAACTTGATGGCACACTTTACTTTTCTTGCCCTTAATAAACTTGAACCATTGTGTCGTCTATGTTGTATATGCTTGTACTTATTTGTTGGGGATTAGCAGAACCATGCTGTCATGGAGAACGCTTTCAACATTGCAGAGGTACTTTGTACCTAGTTGATATCATGCTCTTTTGTCTATGGATGTCGTCGGTGTGAAATGAAAGGGGAGCTTGTAAGTCCATGGAGTTATGTATATGTGTTAGAGAAACGCCTGGGCCACTGGTCTAATCCATGCTGAAATGGTGGAAACCTGCAGCGTAACCATAATGAGCTGTCTATGAAACATTCTTCTTATATAAAAAAAGGAAAGTCCTATATTGAGAAAAAAGAGAAAAAGAAAAAAAAGATGATGAAAAGAGGAAAGAGAGAAAAAAGCACCATATTCCCATGGTAAATAAGAAGATTGCTGAGATGCTCGTTGTCTGCTTGCCTTGTCATTTTGATATGGGGATTCTTTCGTATCATCGGGCAAGGGGTACCCCGTTGGCGGTTCTCTATGATACACATGTACTTACGATGACAAGAACTTACCGGTGACTAAACTTGAGTAGCATGAGGAGCGGCCCTCGTATTCAAGGGACATGAGATTCCTAACTTATACTTCGTCAAGCATGTACACCATAGTTTGTTCACTTTAACCTTAATCACTTCAAGATGCTTATGATAGGGGGCAATGAGAGCTAAAAGCTATAAGTACCATAATTTTTGGAAGCTCTTTATGAAACTTGAATCTCTGCTTCCTTCTATGGAGGCCTTTCTTCCACCATATATATTGAGTCTTCATCTTCTACCTTTATGCACTTACTTTGAGAGCATAGTGGCCATTCTTAGTTCTATGTGCATTGTCCCAAGACTTGTTGATTGATGCATAGCTTTGATATTGCTTGTTTTAAACTATTTGTATCTAGTCACTCTTATGAACTTTGAAGGTGTCCTATGCATTTATGTTTGCTACTCTATGAGGGACAAGCTGAATGCCACTATGCTATGTTTTCTTTATGTGAAACAAACAAACGTCTTGCAAAGCATTATTATTCATGATCTTTTGTTTGTGCCTTTTCATGTTGCAACATAGTTGCTTTGTCTTATTGTTAGAACTTTGTCTTTCATGTTATGATTGAAGTACTATGATCCCAGCTATGAATGTTTTACAAATACTTTGATCAAGTTTATGATGGTGCATGTCACCTCAAAAATTGTTCTTTCTTTTTATTACTTACCTACTCGAGGACGAGCAGGAGTTAAGCTTGGGGATGTTGATACATTGCAAATGTATCTATAATTTTTGATGTTCCATGCTTGGTTTTATCTACTTTCTTATGTTTTGTCCACACTTTGGAGTACTTTTCATATGATTTCTTCGACTAACCTATTAACAAGAGCCACGGTGCCAGCTGCCTGTTTTCTACTGTTTTTGGTTCCAGGAAAGTCAGAAAATGAATATTCTCGGAATTGGACGGGACAAAAGCCAAAAATCCTATTTCACCAGAAGACTCCTGGAGCCACAATATGAGACGGTGTGGGGCTGGGGCCCAGCCACACCACCTGGCTGCGCCAGGGGGTGGTATGGCCGCCCCAGACACCCCCTCGGTCTCCCTCTTCGCCTATAAGATGCCTTCTGACCTAAAAACTCAGGGGGATTCGACGTTTTTCCAGAAGGAGTTCCGCTCCGCCGCCACCACCAGATTCCACGAAACAACACCAGAAACACTGTTCTGGTACCCTGTCAGGACGGGGAATTGGAGGAGATTATCGCCATCATCATAACCATCGCTTCTCCATCGACCATCCATGTTTCCCCCATGAGTGAGTAATCCCCCGCTATAGGCTATGGGGATGGTAGGATTGGATGAGATCGTTCATGTAATGGCATCAAATTGTTAGGACATGGTGCCTAGTATCTTCTATTAGTGCTTTATGACTTTGTTGCGACTTGTTATGCTTAATGCTTGTCACTAGGGCCCGAGTGCCATGATTTCAGATCTGAACATGTTATTGATTCATTATGATAGTATTGTTTATGGTCTTATCTCCAAGTTGTATACACACGTTGTTGTCCGGAACCAATGGCCCTGAAGTGACAGAAATCGGGATAACCGGAGGGAATGGGTTTGATGTGAGGATCACATGTGTTCAGGAGTGTTAATGCTTTGCTCCGGTGCTCTATTAAAAGGAGCACCTTAATTGCCAGTAGTTCCCTTGAGGCCCTGCTGCAAACGGGCTGGCAGGACAAAATATGTTGTGCAAGTTCTCAATGTGAGAAAGTATGACTATATATGGAACACATGCCTAGGAGTATCTAGTACTTGGATGCTTTATCTTATTTATCTGCAATTGTCCTATGTTCTGATTGCTATGTGAATTGTCTTGTCCATGTAACGCCCGTCCATTCATCCCTATGCCTACTGCACTCGAATCCTACTGTTTACTGCTATTGTTACTGCTGTCTTTACTTTACTGTTGCTGCTACTTTGCTATTCCTACTACAAAACTGTTGCTACTGATAAACTGATGTGAGCAAGATTGTTTCCAGGTGCAGCTGAATTGACAACTCAGTTGTTAAGGCTTATAAATATTCTTTGACTCCCCTTGTGTCGAATCAATAAATTGGGTTTCACTTCCCTCGAAAATACTGCGATACACCCCCTATACTTGTGGGTCATCACACCCCCGCCCTCTACAGCCTCTGTCCGGCTCCGCGTTGCATGTAGGGGAGGAGGGGGAGTATAAATCCTGCAGACACTCTAGAGAATGGAATGAACAAGAAATGGTATATATGCTCGAGCTAAGGCATGCTCTAACGTACCTCCGCTGATTGGCGCATCTCTACCATTAATGGATTTTACAAACTGCTGCTTTACTCCCTAAAAAATGGTAGACGAACTCCACTACCGAACGACGGCGGACGAACTACGACCATCCTGTCGCATCGCTTTCCCCGCCGCTTGAGTTTGGCCGCCTGCTGGTTCTCCTTCCCTGCCACGTAAGCACATTTTTCTCTCTCGATTGTAACGGTTTCGCTCGGTCCATGCCTACATGAGTTCAGGTCGGCCTTGAGCAGATGGGATTTATCTTGGCCCAGTAATCGAGAGGTGGCATCTAGTCTCGGTCTGTCGAATCTCGCTTGGAGTCTGCCGCATCGCCATGTGCTCTCCTAATTTTTTCAGCTCATTCCAGCGACACCGTGTTCATTGTAGAACGGTACAGTAAACCAAGTAACGGGTCGAAGTAGCATTCCAGCCCAATTAACCATATAAAGGCGTTTTGATATCCAGAGAAGCGTCCCTAAGGGATAATTCGGCTCACGCAGGATTTGATGACCATCCAACGGCCAGAATGATGCGGAGAACGCGATCGGATGGCCAAAATTGCCCAGTTCATGGGAGGCCTTCTTTTTGACTCAGTTTTAATATCCCTAATAGATAGATAAGACCAAACATAGAAATTTTAACATTTTAAATATCTAATAAATCTGTACAATAATATAAAACGTTTTGGTAGACTACATTTTATATTGTGTAACAGAGGTAGACTATATTTTAACATTTTATATTGTGTAATAGATGATAGCATACTAATCCAGCTAGAACGTGACTAGACTGAACAGTCCTCCTGCATCGAGTAACACTATAGGAAATTGTCAAGGCGCCGACGACCAGCCCCCGATCTCCGTTGGCGTAGGCTATATCGACGGTTGCCGTCGGCGTACTGCCCTGTAGGCATAGCCTCTATACCCGTCGGCGTATACTCCTAGGCCGACGGGTACACGGACCCGTCGGTGTACGTGCCGTCGGCGTAGGGTCTATGAGGCCCACTCAGGCAGCGCGAGCAACATCCTCGACTTGGTGCACGGTGATATGTGCACCCCCATTACGTCGGCCACGTCGGGCAGGCACCGCTATTTCCTTCTCCTCGTGGACGATCTTTTGCGCTTCAATGGGGTGACACAACTACACACCAAGGACAAAGCTGCAATGGAGATCAAGCGCTTCTAGGCTAGGTAAAGACTAGGCGCAAGTTTCGTGCCCTCCACGTTGATCGAGGGGGTGAATTTACCTCAGTGGTGTGCGGCGACATCTCATGGCACCCTACTCACCACAATAAAACAGCTGTCATCGAGCACCAAAATCAGACGATGGTGGTGATGGCAAGGAGCATGATGAAGGCCGCAGGTATGCTAGGTCGTTTCTGGGGAAAGACGTGACCATAGAGGTATTCATTCTCAATAGGGCACCGACGCGCACCATGGCAGGGAAGACTTCATACGAGTCTTGGCATGGCACCAAGCCACCTGCACACTTCTTCTGTACCTTCGACCGCGTCGCGCACGTCAAGAGTGTGAAGCCAAACTAGCGCAAGCTTGATGATCGATCGAGCTGATGGTCTTCATCGGGTATGAGGAAAACGGGGTCAATTACCTCATGTATGACCCTATTGCCAATTGTGCCCACGTCACACGCGATGCTGTGTTTGACGAGGGTGTATCATGGAATTGGGAGAAAGGCGAAGGTGCAACAGACCACGGCAACAAGATTTTCACCATCGATTATAAGGCATATTTGTGCGACCATCGCCTTGATCCACGTGGATGGTTGGGCGCGTGTTGCTACTGGGAGGAACACGAAGCCTAACCCGCAAAATTACGCATAGGGGGACAACCGTGACAAGAAGCATTGTCGCCATCTACGAAGATTCTGAACCAACACCTCAGGCAATCACCCAACATTAAATGCCTCCCTCTGGCCCCTCGATTCCGCCAAGCAAGCCATCTTGATGTGGGAGGAGCCGGTGAACAACCACAGAAACCTAGAACTTTATTCTCAACTACATGCTGGTCTCTTGAAACCAGGGTTCCCTTACTCCATGCTAGTAGTGAAGGGGAGCCATCATTTTTATTTGTGGAAGCCGAAGAAACTTGGGGTGGCGGCTATGGTCTATGGAGGAGATATCATGACAGTAGGATACTAGGATGAAATTGGCGATTTGCACATGTGTCTCAATCAATTCATAAATAGTAGTCCGGGATCTTATCATTCTTTTCCTGAACAATCTTCTTTTCGCCGCTCGATGTGCGAGCCTTCTTATTCTTGGATGTGGATACATCAGCGGTATTCTTCGGTAGAAAGACATCGGTCAGAACAGTGTTGGACTGCATCGAGGCCTTGAGGATATCTAGTCCCTGCAAGCACACATGGAAAAATTAGCAAATATACTAAAATCAGATGAGGCGCGCTAGAAAAGTTTACCTCCTGAGAACCGATTTTGACCAATTTCTCCTCGAGCACGAGGTCTTTGTCTTCTCTGACGAGCTTGCTGCGCAGTGCCGTGACAGATATGCTGGACATGGGCGCGATGGTGAGGTCGTCCATGATTTTATACGTCACCAAGCCCTGCACGAACCCGCTGCCGGTGTTGCCCCCTCCAGCGGCGCCACAGCTAGAGCAGCCGCGTGCGACAGTCACGCTCGCCGGGGCCCCGCCGTACCCTCTGGTGTATGTCGTCGACGGCGGTGCATACGACGGTGGCGTGCCTTGCACGAACGCCGGGACCGTGGTGGTTGGCGATGGCGAGTGGGGGATTCAGATGGTAGGGTGATGCAGGAGCGTGTACCTATGCGCGTTCAGCAGCGCGTCCTGCAAGGGGCTGCTCCTCATGTAGGCGGGGTCCATCTTCTCGGCGCTGTCGTAAATGTTGGCCGCGCCGGCGGCTTGCGCTCCGTCTTGTCTAAGCAGTTTGGCGACGGTGCCGACGGGCAACGCGAGGAGTCCGAAGAAGAAGTCGACGACCTCCTTGCCGGCCTCGGCGTACAGGACGCGCTTGGCCTTGGTGTCGATGAGCAGTTTCATGGTGCCGACAGGCGAGGCCAGGACGGTTGCGGCGGCGGCACCCACCATGCTCGATCTGGTGACTAGCTATAGATTACGGATCGGAGATCGTTCTCTCGGCAGATTAATATCTCGCGTGCGCGGACCCAAACAAAGTAAGAAACCCACGAACGAATCGATCTCTACATGTAAACATGCCATATTTAATCGAGTACAGAAGATATGACAATGATTCGTCTCTCGATCGATCCGGTTAATGCATGAGTTGATTTTGGTTTCCATTTTATTACCGTCGTCCTTGCCGACACGGCTGCCGTTTTGCTAGAATTGCTGCTGGATCAACGATTTCGACCATAAACAAGGTAATATGATAAACTGGTGACCGGATACAAACTTCACGAGCCAACTCAACAAGCAATCCTCGCAATGGCAACAGGGTGCCTCCTGACAACTCGAGAGACAGCTTCATGGTGGAGCGCATCCTTGCCTTTCCGTTTCTTCTTCTTCTCTCCTTCTTCCCGAGGAAGACATCAGTGAGCACCTTCTTCGATCGCAGCGACGCCCTAAGTATCTTCATAGCCTACACGAATGCCCACACCCACATTACTAAAACACGAGCCGACCAATCAAATTTGGATCTGTACAAAGAGTCAAAGATCCACGGATTTACATACCTCGGCGTGGCCAAGATGCACGGTCTTCTCCTGGAGCGAGGCGATGTCGGCGATGCCGAACGAGGTTAGGAGGGAGACCGCCGAGATGCTTGACATGGGTGCGACCTTCAGATCATCCATGACCGTGTACGTCAAGAGTCCATGCACGAACCCGGCCGGCTGGCACCAACTGGAGGAAACTGCCATCGGTCGGCTAGAGCAGGGCGGCCTTGGCGTCGTCGCGGCACATGTAAGAACCATCGATCTTGCGGATGCTACCATACGTACAGGTTGCCGACGCTGCTGGATATGGAGCCGGAGCCAGGCGGTGTGAGGAGGCCGGCGACCATGCCAACTTAGACTGGTCATAATAGGAGTAATTTAGGTAATAACATAGTCCTACATGTATTGCTAACTACTCCCTCCATCACAAGGCTTACGGCATATAATTTTTTTGAAAAGTCAAGTCATGTAAAGTTTGATCAAATCTTTAGAAAACTATCAAGAACTATTATATTATATAGATACCATGTGAAAATATGTTTCATGATGTATAAAAGGGTATGAATTACGTCGTGTAAATATTAATAATTTTTCTCTAAAAACTTGGTCAAACTTTAGTTGGTTTGACTTTTCAAAAAAATTATATGCCTTAAGCCTTAGGACGGAAGTAGTACTACTTAGCTAAGATACAACAACACTCTCTTTCTTCATTAAATGACATGCCACATAGGCAAAGCACCTAGGATACTGCACTAAGAAACACCCATTGTGAAAGGCCTAAGTATTTAGATGATATGTCAGGCAATTAAATGATCAGAGAGCCTTGTGGTAGTAACTTATGTTACCGTAACATCACACATTTCAAGACAAAATATATCTACATTGCAATAAATGAGGATTTACATGATACAACATCTATATTATTTTCCACTATGAAGATAATAGTAGTAACTTAGACTAGTAACATATGCATGTTCGTACTCTAAGTTACTTCCCACTATAACCAGTCTTGCCAGCCTCGGCGTACAGCACGCGCCAGGCGTTGGTGTCCACCAGTAGTAGCATCAGGCTTAGCTTGGCCTCTACGAACTGCACGGGCCGGAATCTATGCTTTGCGGCGTTGCCTCTTTTTTGGGTGGCCATCTGAAAGTAGCTCAAGGGGTGAGACCGAGAACAAGAATTTATGGAGAGCAATTAGAGCAAGTACAATAGGGTACATTCAGCTGGCTATAAGAGATAAAATAGTATACTTTAGGTGAGGTGGAGGAGAGAGAAGAGAAGAGAGAAGATAAGCCGGCTGTAAGTTAAGAGCCGGCTCTAGCACGTGCTCTTAGACACTTTATGAGAGTGACAAGTGGGCCACGTATTGATTAAGTAGTACACTTTTATAGTTAACTATTATACATATTGGCTATATAGTTGACTGTAGATGGCGTGTCACTTGCTTATAGCCAACAACCGGCTATATTATTGAACTTGCTCTTACCGCACCTATCATTAGGAAAACGCATGCATCATGGGGAATAGTACTCTTTTAGACTTCATGGGAAATTGATTTGCCCGAGCATGCGTGGAGAGAATGTATCGGCTGCTCTACCGAGGGAATTTGAATAGAAATAATCCAAAGAATAATAAATTCACGAAATAAACTCTGGTCACAATAAATTTATGTAACTAATCCTTTTTGTAACGCCATGGACCATGGCGCCGCACCCTGAAGCGCAAAGCCACGATACGTGGCGCCGCACGGCTGCCAGCGTAGCATCGTGGGGCCGGCTTCGTAAGTGTGGCGCCATCGTCCATGGCGCCGCACTGCGATATGCAACGTCACTGCGGGTGGCGCCGCACTTTAGGTCTTGTACCAGCACGCGTGACCGCCCCAGCCCGACCCTCACTCAGTTTCTCTCTAACCCACGAACAGAGAAGGGCGATGGCGGCGGCGACTTTCATCCCTACTTGATCCCCTCCCCAAATTTGGTGATCTGATCCAAGATTCTTGCTCTCAATCCCCCCCCCCACAGGTATTTTCACTAAATCCTCTGAATTCCATCCACAAATTTCTTCCTTTTGTCCCTTATTTGCAATTTTTTGTGTAACCCTAGATTTATATGGGATAGTCAAATTAATATGAACAATTGCCATATTTACTTGATCTTTAGGTTTAGTAATACTTGTAAGATGGATTGTGATACCCTAGGTTCTATGTGATAGTTTGAATTTTTTTAAAATTGGCATGTGTTGTTGGCATGTTTTCTTATAGCATAGTATTCAATGAAACCCTAGATACTACAAGATTCTAGGAATAGCCTATGAAACCTTAGATTCTACTAGATTTTGAAATTGATATGTGTTATTTGCATATAAACCAATGTGTTAGCATGTGAGAAGTAAGGTGGGATATATGTTCATGTGAGAATAATTGGCCTTATTGTTTCCATTGTTTTGAATATGTAGGATGGATCTTCTCAATCCTCACTACGATGTTCAACACCGTTCCTACAAGTTGTCGGGGAAGAGACAAGTACTAAAAAAAGCCACACGGTAGTTCCTATTGTTCCGGTTTGTTGAGATGTAAGTCTTACCTCGGTCATTGTATGTTTGCAGGAGCTTGTACCTCTTCGATTTCGGTATCGTGAGGTCTCGTCGGCCAAGAACTTGACTTACGATGAGTGGTCCACTCCGTATATTGAGAAGCTAGGACTCCTCCCCTTTATCCACATGGTCACTTGGTCGACACCGAAGTTCAACCTCGCTGCGATCACCGCGCTTGTCGACCGGTGGAGACCGGAGACACACACATTTCACCTTAGGACCGGTGAGACTACGGTGACCTTGCAGGACATGAGCATGATCCTGGCACTCCCAATCGAGGGAAACCCTGTGTGCATAAGCACAGATTCAGACGGGTGGCGTGAGCAGATGGTCAGCCTTATAGGGAAGGATCCACCCGAGATTATAAATACGAAGGGGAAACACTGAGGGTCGCTACCGGGGCTACTTTCAGTTGGATCAGACAGAATTTCAAGGCCTACCCCGAGGATGCTGACGAGGAAACGGTCATGACGTACGCTCGTGTGTATGTCTGGTACATCATCACGAGGACTCTCTTTCCTGATAGCAGTGGAGATCGTGCTCAGTGGCATTGGCTTAAGGTGCTCACAGTTTTTACTCAAAGTTCAGCTGGGGTTCGGTGACGTTGGCTTGGTTGTACCGTCAGGTAATCGTTTGTTTACAAAGTTGTCTATGTTTGCATGACCTCAAAAAATACTGTTCTTACTAAACGGTGTATCACTTCATGTGCAGCTGGATGATGCATGTCTTAGGAGCGCAACCGATGGATGCATCGGTGGTTGTTTGCTCCTTCTTCCGGTGTGGAGCTGGGAACGCTTCCCAGTTGGAGGCCGAGATTGTTGAGCTATAACCCTTACGAGAAACTATTTGCCCTCCGCATTGAGTTCTTTGTTATGGAACAATTTGTTGTACAAGTTTGAGAAACAGCGCTCCGTGAAAGCGAGACAACAATCTTGTAGATCATCGGACAAGTCCTTGCTCTTGCATGCCCTATAGAAGTTTGAAACAAAATGTCTCATGCACCATCGATGGTGCAATGGGACATGTCCGGGAATGTCAAGCATTGAGAATTCCTTGATGATGATCCAAGATGACACATAATTCCCTTTGAGCGGGTAAGACCTTGGTTCTCAAAATATGAAAGAACCACTCCCAATTGTCATTGTTTTCCACCTCAACCAAAGCAAAACCCAAAGGAACCAACCGGTTGTTAGCATCGCTAGCTATTGCAATCAAGATAGTGCCTTTGTATTGTCTGGTCAAGAAGGTGCCATCAACGGATATAACAGGCCTACAATGTTCAAAAGACCGAACACATTGCTCTAAACCCCAAAATGCATGTCCAAATACTTGAACGGTTCTTCCATTCATTATCCTTGTCTTGTTCCCATAATGTTCAATCACATGAATCATGCCCGGGTTAGCATTGGCCATCACTAACAACAACCGAGGGATTCGATTATAAGATTCCTCCCAATCACCGTACAACATCTTGAATGCGGCTTGCTTTGCCTTCCATGCCTTCCCGTACTTCACCTCGTAGTGAAAGAGGGCTTTCACAAGCTCTTGGACCATCTTGATGGTAATTATTGGAAATGACTTGATGTTATTGGAAAGCCTATAAGCAATGAACTCGGAGGTGAGTTGTCGGTGCTCATGCTTCACATCCTTGCCATCCACCGTCGGGCCTCGGCACATGTGAGCTGATACACAACTAGATATGTGCCAACTTGGACCTCCCTTAAATGGTCTTGCACGCACAATCCAAGGACATCCATTCTCCTTGCATTTAACCGTGTAACGCTTCTTCACGTCCGAGTGCACAACCGTGTAAGGGCGATGATGCATAACCGAGAAGTCCTTTATCCATTGCTTAAATTCCAACAAGGTCTTGAACCTTGATCCGCGAGTAAAGCCATTATTCTCTTGATTACCATCCCGGTAAGAACTTGACCTTGGTCCAAACACTATGCCCATCCCGCCATCAACCGTGGCTTCATCCGCGAGACTAACATCAGGGAACAAAGATACCATGTGGTCCCGCCCCAATACGTTATCGTGGATTTCGGCCTCTCTAGCCATGAACCCCTCCTTGTCAAGACATGGTGGAGTGCGATGTGGTTCCTATGACAGTTTGTCACATGCTTCTTGGTCGACCATGGCAATTTGACAAGGCTGCTCTACATGATGGTCGCACCAATGTTTACTCATTCAAATGGCTCAACAAAACATGTGTTTTGCAACCAATGACTCCTAGCCAAATAATTGCAGATAATGCAAAGGCTTTAGCGAGGGCGCAAAGCACAACACCTACTTGTGAGAAGAGCGGTGAGAGAGAGAACCACCTCATAGTGAGTGAGAGCCACAAGCCAAACTCGAGTGGAAAAACTAAGAGTGTTCACCTTGCCACCAAAAGTGAGATGAGAGATGTTCGGAACAACCCATCCATTTTGCACTATGTCCTCCTTTGCAAGGGACTAGCACAAGAAACTAATGAATTAACCAATGTTCCTCCATCTTTGGTGATTGTTTTGCAGGAATTCAAGGATGTGTTCTCCGAAGAGCTTCCACATGGACTACCTCCTCTTCGTGGCATCGAACATCACATTGACCTCATCCCCGGCGCACCCCTTCCAAACCACGCAGCTTACCGCACAAACCCAGAGGAGACAAAGGATATTGAACGTCAAATCCGTCAACTCATCTCCAAAGGTTTTATCCAAGTTAGCACTAGTCCAAGTGTCGTACCCGTGATACTTGTTCCAAAAATGGATGCTACGTTACAGTTATGCATGGATTGCCGTCCAATCAATGTTATCACTTTGCGTTGTCGACATCTCATACCACGTCTCGATGACATGCTTGATGAGTTGTGTGGATCCACTATTTTTTCAAAAATTGATCTTCGTAGTGGTTACCATCAAATACGCATGGCTGAAGATGATGAGCGGAAAACTGCCTTCAAGATCAAACTTGGTCTCTATGAATGGTTGGTTATGCCCTTTGGTTTATCTAATGCCCCATCCACCTTCATGCGCCTCATGAATCATATTTTGCGTTCTCTCATTGGCAAGAGTGTTGTTGTCTATTTCGATGATATACTTGTTTATAGCAAGTCACTTGAGGACCATATTACACATGTTAAGGAAGTTTTGCAAATCCTTTGACATGAAAAGCTTTATGCTAATCTTCCCAAGTGTACTTTTGCCAAAGACAAGTTGATTTTTCTTGGATTTGTCGTTTCTTCGAAGGGCATTGAAGTTGATGCGTCCAAGGTAAAGGACATACGAGATTGGCCCATCCCAACAAATGTGAGTGAACTCCGAAGTTTTCATGGGTTGGCCGGTTTCTATCGTCGCTTTGTGAAAGACTTTTCAACCATTGCTTGTCCTCTCAACGAGTTGACGAAAAAGAATGTCACCTTCGTGTGGGGCAAAGCTCAACAAAAAGCTTTTGATGAACTTAAAAAGAGGCTCACCGAAGCACCTCTTCTTGCGCTACCGGATTTCACTAAAACTTTTGAGATAGAGTGTGATGCTAGTGGTATTGGCATTGGAGGAGTCCTTATGCAAAACGGATGTCCAATAGCCTACCATAGTGACAAACTTGATGGTGCTAGCCTTAATTATCTGATTTATGACAAAGATATTTTTGCCTTAGTTCGTGTTCTTCAAGTTTGGCAACACTACCTATGGCCCAAAGAATTTATCATACATTCCGACCATGAGTCGTTGAAATATCTAAAAGGCCAAGCCAACTTGAGTAAGAGACACGCTAAGTGAGTTGAGTTTATGGAGTCTTTTCCATACATTGTCAAGTATAAGAAGGGCAAAGATAATGTAGTTGCGGACGCTTTGTCTCGCAAACACACAAGCCTTCTTATGAGACTTGAAATCAACGTGTTGGGTCTTGAGGAAATAAAATCTTTGTATGCTTCCGACCCGTTCTTTGAACCAATTTTCGCAGAGTGCTCCATTGACAAAGGAGTTGATGATTTGTATTTGCATAAGGGCTTTCTCTTTAAACAAAACAAGTTTTGCATTCCAAAATCGTCGCTCCAACTTTTACTTCTCCAAGAATCTCATGGTGGAGGCCTCATGGGTCACTTTGGCCGTGACAAGACATTGGACATGCTCTCCACTCACTACTTTTGGCCCAATATGAAGCGCGACGTGGAGAGCTACGTTCAACGATGCACGACATGTGTTCAAGCTAAGTCGCAAGCTAACCCTTATGGTCTTTATATGCCATTGACTATTCCTCATTCACCTTGGTCCGACATTAGCATGGATTTTGTGTTACGATTTCCTAGATCTAAGCATGGTCATGATTCTATCTTTGTTGCCATGGATCGCTTTCTAAAATGGCACACTTCATACCATGCCATAAGACCGACGTTGCTTCACATGTTGCCAATTTGTTTTTCAGGGAAATCGTCTGTCTTCACGGTGTGCCAAGAACAATCGTCTCCGACTGCGACGTCAAATTCATGAGATACTTATGGAAGACCCTCATGGCCAAGCTCGACGTCAAGCTCCTCTTTTCGTCCGCGTCACATCCTCAAACCGATGGAAAAACCGAGGTTGTCAACTGAAGCCTCGGAACTCTTCTACGTGTGTTGATCAAGAGGAACTTGAAGGATTGGGAGGAATGCATTCCCCACGCCGAGTTCGCCTACAACCGAGCCAAGCACTCAACAACCAAGATGAGTCCCTTCATGATCGTCTATGATTTCGAGCCCCTCACCGCGCTCGACATACTACCCCTACCTCTCCATGAGCGCACCAACATGGACGTTGAGAAGCGCGCACAAGCTATGAAGAAGCTTCATGAAGAAACAAGAGCTACTATCGAGCAACAAGTCCTTCGCCATGCTTCAATGTTAAACAAGGACAAGAAGGAGATGATCTTTAAAGAAGGTGATCTTGTGTGGATACACCTAAGAAAAGACCGCTCCCCCAAGGAACGCGACTCCAAGCTCAAGCCAAGAGGAGATGGTCCCTTCAAGGTCCTCAAGAGAATCAACAACAACGCCTACATCATCAACATACCGACATCCAAGTACCTTGCAAGCAATACATTCAACGTCAAGGATCTTTCACCCTACCATGGAGATGTTCAAGATGACAACCATGAAGAGTCGAGGACGACTCTTTCCCAAGGATGGAGCTATTGTAGCCCGTCCTACGGACGCTCCTACATCTACACCACCAAGTCCCCCAAGTGGACCGATGACCCGTGCTCGAGCCAAGCTCCTTCAAGCTAAGGTGAATTTGCTCCTCTCATCATGTGACTTTGACATACACTTGGATGGCTTGCTACTTCATACCACTACTCTGTGCATTATCAGGTACAAAACCCCGCCGCGTCGATCCATGAGCCCTGAAACTGCACCTGTCCTGAAGCTGCCTGAGCCGGAGTGTCCGCCCCAATCCAACCGGAGTGTTCGGCGCAGCCGGAGTGTCCGGCGCGACTCAGTCGGAGTGTCCGGCCTACCCCAGCCCCGTCCTGGCGCGGACCTTCTGTGTGCCACTTCGGACACTACCTGGAGTGTCCGGCCTCCCCGGACTGTCCGGTCCACCCGACCCGAACTGTCCGGCCTGAAGATGGGCCTGCGAGCCATAGCTGGGCCATGAGGCCCATGTACCTCTCTACTTTGCCCATAACTCTACTTTAATGCCTAAATTACCCCTGAACTTGTGGCTAGCCTATATAGTCCCCCACCTCTATTGTAAACCCTAGGCATGATATTTGGAATTAGTGGAAACCCCTTGTGGATCTATCTAGTTCTTGCCTCATGCTCCTCTAACAAAGGAGCACCAAATATCCCAAACCTCGTTGGAGTTTGCATCGTGCCTCCGCGTTGGACAAGGCCTAGGCATCGGAGTCCCTTTGCCTAAACGCCAGGATTTCACCGAGTCTCCCTCCTTGCCGTGCCGGTTCGAGAGAGAGTCCTCCGCCCGATGCCGATCCTAGGGATTGCGCCGGACCGGTCACCGCCGACGTGAGCTATTGGTGTGTATTGTGGTTTTGTGTGTGTGTGTGTGTGTTCATCGCGTTCTTCGTGCGTGAGTTCGTCGAGTTCATCCTCCCCTCCTCTCCCCGCACTCCATCCTCGATTTGAGTGGGATTCGTGAAAGATCGGGCTGCCCTAGAGGTGTGCCCTCAACACATCGCATGCATGGCCTGCGTGACCTAGGCAGCTGATGGCCTGCCACCAGCGGTGCAGCCTACGTGGCCACAACAGGGCCCCTGGATGCCGCCGCCGTACATCCACCTCTCGATGGACAATGAAGAGTAGCTGGCTCCGGTGCCGTTGGCGGCACACGCAGCACCCGTAGCTAGGTTTTTTTGCCTATGTAAATTATGTTTTTAAAATTAATAACAATGTATGAGGAAAAAAGTCTAGGCAACAGATTGAACGGGTCTCCCCGGTGGCGCACCGGCCTAGGCGGCGGGAACGTGATCCATTTCCTGTGCGCAAACCGACCTAAATGGACCGAATCAGACCATTTGGGTATTCTAAATGGCTCGTGCCGCTGGAGATGCCCTTATATCAGGCTTTCGACCCTCTCCTCCAAAAGACTAGCATGCTAGGAGGGACATCCTCAGCTTTATAAGTGGAACTAAACTCAACAAATCTCCTCCTCACACATGGGTCATCATGGACTCGTTTAACACAAAGTTTACAACCCACCAAACATGACCGACCGACCATGGTGAGTACACGCGAAATTCGCACCCGGACACCTAGGCTCTACTACCAATTGTTATCGTTGAGACTAAACCCAACATTCCACGTGAATATAGTAAGAAAAACATTCTGCTACTTACCTGAAAAAGCATTTGAAAATTGAAAACCATGTAACTAAGAAGCATGAATGAAGTACTACTTCAACCAGGAGTAACAGTTGATAAATCAAACGGAATTATTAGTGTATGTAAATATGTAATGAACGGCAGGTGAAACTAGAAGTTACCAAAAGATAGTTCTGATACTTACACAAATGGTCGATGGATCAAGCTATCATCTCTTTGCACACGTTCATACAGAAAAAGCAAACCTACTAAAGCCTACATAGCCTACATGGATCGAGCTCCAACTTTTCCATGATGCAGAACCGCCGGGCCTTCAAGCGTTGCTGGTGGTCTTGTTCCCAAGGAAGACGTCGGTGAGGACGGTCTTGGACTGCAACGACGCCTTCAGAATCTCCAAACCCTGCAAAACATTATATTCCATTTGACGAGTTAATGCATGCATGTAAATTGAAAGAGGAAAGTGATACGATGGATCACCTCGTTGTAGCCGAGCTGCACGGTCTTCTCCTGTAGCGCTGCGATGTCCTTGACAGCGAAGGTGTTGAGCAGGGTGATGCTTGAGATGGAAGACATGGGCGTCACGGCGAGGTCGTCCATCACCATGTACGTCACGATGCCCTGCACGAACCCCTTCCCGCTGACGACGGCCGTCGCCTGCGACACCACCTTGTCTCCCAACTCCGCCGACGACGACACGAGCGTCAACCGTGTTGTCATCTGGCCGCCGCACGACGGACAGCCGGTGGCGTAAGTGTCCGTGATGTAGCCACGGCAACTGGCGCAATTACTAAGGGAGCCGAACCCGCCCGGGCTGCACCCCTTGTTGCATCTGTAGAACATTTTCGGCTCCGGCGCCTCCGCCGCCGGCAAGCCGAGGAGGGAGCTTTGGTTGCTGACGGCCGGGGAAAGGACGGTGGGGTGGAGGAGCGCGTCCTTGGCGGCGCCGGGCTGGACGTAGGTGCCGTCGAGCTTCTCGACGCTTCCGTAGAGGCTGCCGATGCATCCGACTATGGCTTCCTTCCCGAGCAGCTTGACGGCGGTGCCGAGGGGGAGGGCGAGGAGTGAGAAGAGGAAGTCCACCACGTCCTTGCTCGCCTCCGCGAACAGCACCCGTTGCGCCTGGGTGTCCACCAGCAGCTTCATGCTCAGAGCGGTGCTCGTGGTTGTGGTGGTCGCCATTCGGCGGTGTCTAGAATCTGGAGTAGATTGTTGTGGTGGGTAGAGGAGGAATATGCTAGACTCCCGTGGGCGGTGGCGCTGCGCATTGGGGTATTTAACGGAGCGACTTCGGCCACTCACATCGCCTCACAGTCACAGGTGCTGAGAGAGACAGAGCTGGTGAGGCGATTGATGAAGGGTTCATCATTCGCGCATGGGCAGACACGTGCAAGCAGAAAAACGATTTGTTATGGCCTCACTGGCCCGCTCCTACAGCTAAGTGACCACCGAAAGCGAATTTGGCTCCACGCGAGGGAATCCTATAGCAGGAGCCTACGAAGCAGCCTCATCTTGTTTTCCTCTTGTGGCTATTTTGTACTCTGTATCGTACCACGTTAAGGCCGGTGATAATAGTAGTAACTTAGAGTAGTAACGCGTAAACATCACTAGTTTAAGTTACTACTATCTCTATAGTGGAAAATAGGTGTAGTATTATGTAAAATCTCATTTATTGCAATATACACTTATTTTATTTTGAAATGTGTAATGTTATGGTAACATAGCTAGTTACCACAAGACTCTCTCTCATCATTTAATTGTATGTCATATCATCTAAATGCTTAGTTGGCAATACATGTAGGACTATGTTACTATCCAAGTTACTTTCACTATGACTAGCCTGACACGGCAATAGTTTGGGGTGTGTTAGGTAGCATGTGGAAGATTGGTTGTCTGCACGACTTCTATGTTGTGATCCGTGCGGTCTCAAAATAGTCCAGAGTCAAACCGACCATTTTCCTAGAGTCCTGGCTCGGGCGAGAGAGAGAAAAGAAGGCTCTGCCACTCGCGCGGGCAACGGAAGGGAAGATGCCGCATTCCCTGGAACAATCTCATAAATCACCTCACCTTTAACCGCCTATCACTAGTGCAGATTTGCTCACAAATGGCACGTCAAATGACACATCACCACTATCACGTGACTGGTATTCTAGTGGTGCCATAGCCACACCACTAGTATCTGTCTGGCACGCCACGCCACCGGTATAGATATGTTGGTGGTGTGGTTCACATGCCACTAAGTGCTTTTATGAATTAAAAATAATATTGCAACTATTATTAAAATTAATAACAATATTTTATTACATATTGCAATAACAGTAATAGTAAAGATCAGAGATATAACACAGCAATATTGAACCATATAGATTCACGGAAGTATCATTAAACTAATACTAGATAACTACTCAATCCACTCCTACTTCTAATAGCTAGAGGGCGCCAAATCCTCAACGCTCAACGGATTGATTTTTGGATGATTAGATCTTTATAGAGTCAGCCACATCACCTCACAAGTGCTAACCAACTATTTCAAAAGAGATGAAATGGACTAGGAAATCCACTTATAAACTTCAACACCCCTCTCACATGTGACAGAAGATAATTCAGCACGTGTAAACTCAGAGGTATGGCTTAATAGGTCAATACATGGACGAAGGGGCACCAACAATTTTTATGATTAGTTATCCCACACAAGACTCGAACTAGAGACTTTGGCTCTAATAGAAGGAATATCAACTTAGATTAACAAGAAACCGAAGACTATCATGTATACACATATGAGGAGGCCAAATGCCAATATGCAGCAGGCTAAAGGCCATTGTAAATATAACTCACGCACCCCCTCAAATGCATGTTGGATCCACATTGCGCTCTAGTTTGTGCTTTCCTAAAAAAAATCACTAATTGTAACTCAAAAGGCACGTAATGAAGAGCAATAACCCGATCCTGCACACTAGCGACCACAAAATAAGTACCAATACCATTATGCTTGGTATGCTCGTGCTTCACGGGGTCACGCGCATTACTGATAGTACATGTATTGTCTAACAATAGAGTAGTAGGTGTAGTAAAAGAAACACCAAAATCCTCTGGCAACCATCGTAACCAAGTCACCTCTTCCATCCAACAGGATCCAGAAGTTGATCACACGACAAGTTAACATGGCAGTAACAGTGCCACCACCTACACCCGAATAGCTCCATTGGTCAGAACAAGAGATTACATTTAGCAGGGTCGGTCACCCACTTCGAGCCCCGTGACCGGGTCATTCGGCTCTGATAGTGGAGGCACAAATCGGCCGTTTCGACATGAGTAAGGTCTTTATAGATGCAGGTAGCAGCATCAACCTAATCTATGTCAAAACCTTATGGGCAATGAATTGGTCCTTAACAAACCTGTCACCTATAGACACATCGTTCCATGGCATAGTTCCAGGCAAAGCCGAAGTCCCTCTAGGCAAAATCGATCTTGATGTTGTCTTTGTATCAAGGAGTAACTTTAGGCGAGAAAAGCTTGAGTTTGAGGTCACGGACTGGCCATCACAATATCACGCAATCCTGGGACGTCCAGCTTTCGCACGGTTCATGGAAGTACCACACTATGCTTACCTAGTGATGAAAATGCCAGCACCCAATGGAATAATCACTGTGAGAGGCAGCTTCACTCGATCCGACAATTGCGATCGGGAGTTTAATAAACTATCCGAATCTTTCAGTATGAAAACAGAGTTTGCACAGGTAAAAATAGCAGACGAAGAACCTCTACCAGAAGGGTGGGTCACAAACGACCAATCCATCGACACGACAATAAAAACCAGAGAAGCACAGGTTCATCCTACAAGCCTAACCAAAGTAACCTATGTGGTTTCCAACCCTAATCCCGCATAGTAAGACACGCTCATCGAGTCCCCCCATGAGCATCAGGAGATTTCTGTACAGACATTAGGCGACGTACAGGAAAACCTCGAAGAACTTGATGAGCACACACTCAATCAGCACCCCATCACAAAATTTGTGAAACAACCACTCCTCCATCTCACGGAACCAAGACGTAGGGCCATTGAACACAAGTTTCATCGCTTCATAAACATCTGGTCCATCAAGGAAATCATAGAAGACACATGGGTAGCCAATCCACTGTGTGTCCTGAAGAAAAAAACAAAACTATGGATGTGCATCAACTTCGCCACCCAAAACAACAACATAGAACAAACACCTTTCTCTCTGGTCCACGACGCAGAAATCGTGCCTCCAGTCGAAAAAACTAGCAAAACCCTCTCGGGTCACCGCGGACAATAATGAAGCCGACAGTTAAAGGGAGCACGCGAAGACAATGATAAAGCACTTCAAACCAGGAAACGCCGACATTTAGGATTTTTACTTTTCTGCATTTTATATTAAATAAGGCAAACGGCCAGACGAGCACGCCAAAACATGTACTTCCTATGATTCGACGATAAATAAGTTCCCAAAACCAAGTCTCAGTTCTTTTTATTTGTTCTATTCATCAAACTCGATACTCGGGGGCTACATCAATTGTCAACTGAACAAATATATCCACCCGATACTTGGGGGCTTCGCCAAAAATAGCATGCCAAAATTTTCGGCTTCGCCGACCAAAAAAAAACTCTTTGACCCAAATAGCTGACTTGGCCCTAGGGCGTCAGGCAAATAAAGGGTGTCACGTAAAAACAAACTTTCGTATCAGCTAACAAAAAAAGACACCGTGAATATATACCAATTACGGAACAGAAATTTACACAGCATACATGTCTGTTTTGTAGGAAAATGCTTAGCCTATACCGCGAAATTCAGGAAAAATTATTCGTCTTCCTCCAAGCACCTACATATGATTCTAATAGAAGGCCTACGGGCAGCTGCATAATTAGGTTCCTTACTAATCAGACCACCTCTGGAAGGAGAAGGTAATCCATGTGATACAACATCCAAGTCCAGTGTAGGGTGGTGTATGTGCAACGCAAGTTACAAGCAGCAGTTTTACGAAGTGGTAAATCCTCTTGCCTTGCCGAAATTCCGCCATTAATTCGGCAAGACTCTGAGGCTGAGGATCCCGCAGAAACATAGCATTATATACAATGGGGAGCGATCGGCGACAACACTCGACAAATTCCACCACCTCGGACACATGATCCTGAAGCAGGGCCATGGTATACACACGGTGGTGGTCGGTTCAGAAATCACTACTAGAGCCCTGAGAAGCCTCCATCAAAGCATTCATTCGGGTCTGCAAGCGCTGAGTTTCTTCTCTCTCACATAACCGAATACCTGAGGAAAAGCGGAGGGTCATTTTTACGACTAAAGAAAACAAGACTCCAGGGATCTGCGGAAAAACTTACAGAGCATTTTTTCGCTCGCCCTGCAGATTTCTTCTAAGAGATATGTCTCGCGGTCCAAAGCCTTATGCATCTCCGACTGTGACACATCTACCATTGCCTACACAGTTCAAAGATTGCCTTCCAGCCTTTTCACCTGTTCAATCTTTTCCGCATATAACGGTGGATCCACAACATGAACAACAGCAGTCTCAGATGCGTCTACTCCGAAAGAAGATGGATGTGCATCGGAAGTATGATAGACCTAGAAGGAACAGCTGAATCAAGAGATATCTGGAAGAACAAATGAAAAGTACAGGGATTTCAGCAAACCATACAACTTGCGTACACAACAATAAATACATTATACATACATGCAAAAAGGTGTTTCTCAACTAAAGGAATAGCTCAACACATGTGACCAGGTTCATTTCAAGAAAAATAAAAAACAAAAAGGGGCTTCTACGAATATAGGCCAACTACGAGCCAGATTTCTCAACAGACAATGTAGAGCATCAGTCGAAGAAGGGACAATCAGAGCAGTGCTTCCAGAAGGAGATCTGGGTGAAGGATGGGCAGCAGATATCCCTTGACCCACACCTATACCTAGAAGGAGTCGCGAATATTTCCTGGCCCTCTTAATATAGGGGTCAGGTTCTCTTTGCCCTCACTGGTGACTGGAACAGAGGAGCTAACCTTCTTCCAGTCGAGCTTCTCGCCATGTGCCATCGCCAGGGCCATGGAGGTTTCGGCGCCGCTCCTTGACTAGATCATACTATAGCCTGTTAGAAAGCTTGGATTAGCGCCAAAAATAGCATCAAGGTCATTCAGGTCCATAGGCACCTCCGTTGTTGGGAAAATTTCGGTGTCAAGGTTCTTAAAGGCGCGGCGTGAACGAATCAGAAGATTACGCCAACAGACATTGTTCGCCTCCAAAGTACCAATGACATCTGTCAAAGGATCAACCTTCTTGTCCTCATCCAGCGTCAGAGACTGGCCAGTAAGCTCTGTGACATAGGAGATCTAAAGTGAGGAACAAGAACCAAAGGAAATATCAAAAACAAAACGAGGGTAGAGAAGGGAAACTTACGAGTCAGACATGTGTTGAGGACCTCCAATCGCTTCCTGAGATTTTCATCTCGTTCGGCGAGGGCGCAGTAGCTTGTATCTCCTTTTCTCCGGCATTAGTTTTGGCTCTTTGCTTGGCCTCCTCCAGAGCCTCCTCCGTGACCCGCAATTTGGCCTCCAAATCATCAGCATGCTTTAATGCCTCGTCCCGAATAACTCCAGACTCCTTGCCAGTGGTTGAATAGTTAAAATTACACCAAGTCAATAGAAATCAGAGATATCATTTTTTCGGATGATAGAGCAAACCTTTAGACTCTTCGGCCTCATTACAGATCTTGATAAAGCAAGAGGCCATATCAACCATCTCGCGTATCAGCGGCTACAAGCACATAGAACAGATTATCGGGTTACTGAGATTAAACAAAGGGAAGCTACAAAACAAACTTCGGAAATAGCACTTGCATCTTGCATATCAATCTTGACTGGGTTTTCAGCTATCACCACACCTTTTCCTGCAATTTTCCTTCTTTTTTGCGGCGGCGGCTTTGGTGAGGCAACAAAACCTCTCGGGATCGGGTTCTCCATATGTGATTCGTGCGACTTCTCCGGGTCCGTCGATGGCATAGGCGACTTGACAGGAGGAGGTGTGATAGAAGCACCAAGGGGAGATACTGGAGGATCTTCTTCTTCATCACCTCTGCAGAAGCAGGATAAAAATCTTTGTTTCAGCAAGGTCAAAGTCACCATTAGCCTATACTAAGATAAAATAGGAAATTATGAGGAAACATTTTGCGTCAGACGGAAAATATTCATCCGAAGAAGAGCCGAGGAGAGGGGAGCAACCACTGTGGTTTTGAACATGTCGAATCGTCGGAGTCTTCGATCGTTTTGACGACTTTAGAACGCTTCCGCTTCTCGACAACAGGAACCATTTCAAAATCTTGGGAACGAGCCAAAGAAACATAATGGGTGTTTGGAAAAGAATCGACGCTTGAATTTCCCCTTCTTCTTCGGGTGCAACTCCATCCCTAGTTAAATCTTCGGATGAAGTGGCACTGACGGGCAGTTCACCACTCTTCGGAAGAGGAGGAAAATCATAAACATGATCATGGCCCTATACCACAAAGAACCATAATTAGGCGACAAAATACCATATTATGAAAAATAAATAAAGAGAGAACCAAGTGAACTCACATCTGGCACGAGATTCTTCTTGCGAAAGGGTTCAACCCGACAGTCTAAGGGAACGGGTGAACCCATTTCCAAGAATATGGAGGGGAAGGCTCTCCTGTGAAATCCTCATGGGATCCTTGTTTCCAATATAGGACCACATGCCGGATAACCTAGCCTGGATAGGACGGATGCGAACCTGAAGGAAATAGGTAAGAATCTGCAAATCTGAGAGTTCGTGACTAGCTTTAGTGCGCAGTTTCTCAATCCGCTCTAGCAAAGGATTGATCTCCTTCATCTCTTCGGGAGATGGATGTTGATCCCATGAATCAAGCTTCTAGCAGTGTTTCTTCGGGTCAAAAGGGGCCAACCCAAAGTTCTGACCTTCAATTTTCTAGTCCTTGATATAGAACCACTTGGTCTTCCAGCCTTGAACAAACTCTGAGATCTTGAAATCGAAATAATTGACCTCGGGGCGAACATAAATACTAGCGCCTCCAACATCATGAAGAAGGGTGTCGAAGGCATTGCGGCAAACATCGAAGAAGTACTTCTAGAGGCCCTAGTGGGGATGGATCCCGAGGAAGCACTCACACAGAGTGATGAAGCAAGCGACATGGAGAATAGAGTTTGGCGTGAGCTGGTAAAGCTATATGAAATAGACAAACATGAGACTGTGGAGAAATTCATGGACGGGGAGAGAAACTCCACGATATAGAAAGGAGAGGAATATCACCCGCCATCCAGATTTGGCGGTCGGGGTAGCCTTGTCCCCAGGGAACTTGAAGGAGCCTTCTTCAAGGAGACAATTATTGTGTGCTTCGCATAGATCTTGCGGAGTACACTTCATGGGAGCCCAACCAAGGGCTATCCTCTTTGTGGTCTTGGCGGCAATAGTGGAAGTGCCAACCTTGCTCTTCCCCATTATGGTCGGAGGAACAACACAGGTATGCAAGGGCACAGGAAAGCATGGGCGCAGCGCAAGGAGGAAGACGAAGTGTGCAGTAACAGGAAGTAGTAAAACAGTAAAAGTATCTCCAATAGTTTACAAGGAAGAGGAGCTCAAAGCTCAACCATTGGATGCGGGCAGTGGAACTTCAAGGACATAGAGGATTAATACACGTGGAAAGATTTGCTAAAGGATAAAAAACATGGACACTTATTACCATGATAAAAGTGGAGAAATCTGCACGATGCCTCAATTCTCGCGCATAAAGGGCATCGTGCGGTCAACAATCACCGCTGACGCGCTGCTTAAGCGTCATCATTACTGCATCACGAGCCCACCATTGTAACGTCCCATCGGGTCTTGTTTCTCAGAAGCTACAACGTGCCATCCTCGTCAGCAATGACGTCATGGATGACCAAAATTGAGGAAATATTTGGGTAAGTTAAAAAATAACTATCAAGTATGTATTTATCAGGACTAAAAAAGCTTTAAGCCTATGTTCCGATGCAAGGATCCGAGCATACCCTTGGGGGCTACTCCCATCGGAAGCGCTGACCGTGCACCAGATAAATTTCTTAATGCAGGATTAGACTAATCAAAAATTGAGCCTAGAAAAGATTCTCAAAACTTTAAGCCTATGTCCAGATGCAAGCATCCAAACATAGCCTCGGGGGCTACTCCCATCGGGAGCGTTGTCGCGCATCCGATAAAAAAATACGCTCTATAGATGAGGTCAAGCATGACCCGAAGAAATATTATCCTCGTGTGTTGAAAGCACACCAGATAAAATGAAAACTCTGATAGAGTCAAAATAATATGAACCTATGAGTATTACATAATTGTATCGTCAAATGTTTTCTCCCATCGGGAGCGTTTATATACCTCACCCAAACAAATAAAAAGCTGATAACTTCAACAATTCCAACATCCAAACAAGGGAGTTGATAAAATCTCAAAAAATTATCGGACCGCGCCCGACGTGATAATAAGTCTGAATGTCATGTCCATGACATGAAGGTAGGACCCTAGGATCTGTCTTGTGTGGCCTGGTAACCGCACATGAATGCGCTCTATCAGTAATTTATTCATATCTACGATACGATAAAAAATCCCAACGGACGCATTGGGTACCTAAAATAATAGGACTAGAATTCAGTATTCGATAAGACATCAGTGGCATGAACTAAATGACGCTAGCAAAACTCCGAGTTTGTGCCAGGGGACTCAAATTTGATGTAGGTTCACAACTTTTTTGCCCAGGAGGAATTAACTGATTCTCGATCCATCAGATGCACCAGACCTGTTATACCAAATCCCTACAATGATCAAACCAAAAAAAACTTCATAAATAATCTTCGGTTGATAGCAAAATTTATCTTCAGATTCAACCCGAATCTACGATTCGGATGGAGGATCGGGGGCTACTGACATGGGTATGATTACTCGGGTCCTTAAGATTAGTTAACCTAGTTACATGAAAGATTACGGCCTACAAAGCCCAAGAAGCATCTGATAGAAGTAAGGAATGTCTTGCTAGATAAGGAAAGAGTGGAAACGACATTGTATTAGAGAAGCCAACAGAGAGGTACTAAAAAAAGCCTTGAGCAATCTATAATCGCACTATCCATAAGCAATCATAAGACTTCAACTCCCTTGTTTGTCTGATCAGACGACGAAATCCCTAGTGTTCTCTTTTCCATGAAGCCCTAAGTCCATAAGCATGGGCATTGCCGAGGTTACCCCTCGCCAAAAACCGTTTGACCTTCTACAAGAATGCAAAAAGTGTCGATAGTACTAGATAATTTCTAGAAGACAATATAATCATTGAGTAACATTTATGTTGAATATAAGAACTAACACTAGATGATACAATTGTAAGTTATCACTCCATAAAGCATATGAACAATCCAACTAGAAGTAATAACATGCATAGCTTGTTTCCCCTTTTTCTATTTCAAGCAAGGCATTCAATTAAACATGGCATTCATTCATGGAATAGTTTGTTTCAGTAGATCTTTCCTAAGTATGTAAAATATCTATCATGGCGGTCCTGTTTATTTCCAATCATATCAAGCAAAACTAAACATAACACTAAACAAAGACGCTCCAAGTTTCTACAATCATTCTATGTTGCTGAAAAAACAAAGTTTAGAGGTTTGGAAACCGAGAGTTTTCTAGGTCCAGTGGGGTTCCTTGGGCATCCCCAATCTTATGGTTTTCACCATTCCTAGATAGCTATTTATGTGGTGTTCTTCCATTCCATGTCAAAAAACTTCAACACAAAACTTTCTCCCATTTCTTTTTCTATGGTGTAACATTAGTGGTACAAGGATATGATAATAGATTCCATATAATTCCTAGACAAAAAAGTTCCTCAGTATTCCAGAAAGCATATAGTTTCCTACACATACCTATCATATCAAAAGACTCATGGAAAATAATTTTGAGACTCCAAAGAATGGCTCAAACACTAGTCGGCAGAATCTGTCTAGATTTTTAGCAGGAACAAAACATAAGTATTTCATCCACCTATACATGTCAGGAATTTTGGGCAATTGTTTTTCATATATAGGATGAAAAGTTTTAATTATGGTGTAAATATGAAAGCAATCTGAGTTACATAAAAAAATATATAATTTTTCTGCTAAACAGTGTTATACAGGAATTTGCTTCTCCACACTACTAGGGAAAATGCTATGCGAGGCGCATATCATATGTGCCTCTAGCGCCGCGCCTCCAGTATTTTTTATGCGAGTCGCATATGATATGCGCCTCCTATATCTTGTATATGCGAGGAGCATATTGATATGCGCCTCCCATACTCTGAATATGCGCCTCCTATATTCTGCATATGCGAGGCGCATATTGATTCGAATGCGCCTCATATATTATTTTTGAATTTCAAAAAAAAATGGCGACCAGATCTGGATTTGGCCGGAATTTCATCGGAGCTCGTTGGAGGCCGTGCCCGTGGCCACAACCTACCACCGCAGTCTTGTGCGGGAGGCCATGGCCATGGGGGTCGTCGAAGATGGTGGAGGAGGATGAGGCCGCCGGAGGTGGTCGCCGAAGGTGGTCATCGAAGGTGGAGGAGGAGGTGGTTAGTGTGGTTGTGGAGGCCATGGCTACCGGAGGTCGTCGCCGGAGGTGGAGGATGAGTAGGTGGTCAGTGTGGTTGTGGAGGCCATGGCCAGAGTGGTCGCCGAAGGAGGAGCTCGCGGAAGGAGGAGAAGGTCGCCGGAGGAAGAGGAGGAGGATAGAAGGTTGCCGGAGGAGGAGGAGGATGCGACCGGAGGTGGAGGAGGAGGAGAGTTGAGGAGGCGGAGAAGGGAGAAGAAGGAGAGGTGGAGGAGAAGGAGGAGAGGTGGAGGAGAAGGCGAAGGAGAAGGAGAAGGAGGAGAGGTGGTAGGTGTGGTAGGTGGATGTTTCGAATTTGAATTCGGCTTCACTTATGTGAGGCGCATATCATATGATATGAGCCTCGAATAGTTTTTTGTTTTTTTGCAAAAAAAACTTCTGTCTGCCATAACTTTTTACTCTTTTCGAATTTGGGGAATCTTTAACTAGCCGTTAAAATCGAGTAGGAAATTTCGAGACGATCATTTTGATATATTCAACTTTTTTTCTGACATCGTATGCAAAAGTTAGGGCCGTTTTACCGTTCTAAGACCTTTTTTTTGCAAAATACATTGAAATTCATGTTTTTCAATTTTGTCTTCAATTATACCATAAAATCTAACTAAAACTCAAAGGAATTATTTTTTTGAAGTTTTTATCATTTTTGTTTATTTTTTACAAAACTTAAAAGGCGACCCGGGGGTGGTTCTAGGTTATAGGAGGCGCATATTGCCATATGCGCCTCGCATATTATCAAGTATAGGAGGCGCATATTACCATATGTGCCTCGCATATTATCAAGTATAGGAGGCACATATGACCATATGCGCCTCGCATATTTGATCACAGATCTCCTCCCGGGCCCACGCAGCTTATGTGAGGCGCATTATTCCTACATGCGCCTCGCCTATCTGATATATAGGAGGCACATATTATTAGAATGCGCCTCGCATAATCCGGAGCTGTCAGATTTCGTTCGTATAGGGATTATAGGAGGCGCATCCTAATAATATGCGTCTCGCCTATTTTGATACTAGAGGCACATGCCAAGGCAGTGCGCCTCGCCTATTTTATAGGAGGCGCATATGGTCTAAATGCACCTCCTATAAGCATGTCTCCTATAGCCTTTTCTCTAGTAGTGCCATGTGTTTTATCAATTTTATAGCATCCAAAATGGGTTATACTTGGTACTTTATTGCTAACCTATAGAGAATACACTAAAATGGACTCTTTTTACTACAACAAGCATGCATGAAAATAAATAACCAGGTTGCCTCCCGAAAAGTGCTTTCTTTATAGCCATATAACTAGGCTTAACTTACTTGTTTCAAGTGATGTGGAGATCATGTGGTAGCTTGGTGCTATTCCCTTTATCATCTATGAGAGGTTCCCATAAATCCCCAAGCTTAGGATTTTATCATCTTGTTTCTGCAAAATATTAGTGCTTTTTGTGGCACTTTCAACTTCATGATGGTTATCATTATAATATGCAAAAACATTCTCATCTATCAATGAAGTGGGGATCATTGTTTCACTAATATGATCATTATCTAGAACATTATCATATAATGGATCATGTTCTATGGAGGCAATAACACTTTTAGATTCATATTTACCAAGAGTTCTTTCTACCCAACTATCGTATAAATTATCATAAAAACATGTAAATCAATAGATTCATCAAGTATAGATTTTTCATCATAGAGATCATCATTACTTGAAATAATAATTTTAATTTCACATGCCATAGGTATTATTGTTACATAAGGAGGGTAATCCAAAGCTTTATCAAGCATCATGCTCAAGCCATATTCCTCATCACTTTAAAAACTATTATCAATAACAATATCATTTCGCATGTGTTGATCATCATCAGAATCAGAATCAAAAGAGCATGGTGAGTAAGGAGATAGAGGATCCTCTAACACCTTTACTTCTTATATAATATTCTTATTATTGTTCCTCCAAACCATTATATCTCTCCTTGATAGCAACAATATTTTTATAGTACTCAAGGATTAGATATTATTACAAAAAAGCTTCAAGATAGGTTCAAGCGCACTAGCAAGTTCTGGTGTGAGGCGATGAGTTCCATCTATATTTGCTACAAACATAACTATCTCAAGAATTCCCATTAAAGTAGTAAATTCCGCAGTTGCCTTCATATCAGTGTACATAAATTCATTATTATGGTAGGAAGCAATTATATGCATACTCTCAAGATTGCATTGGAAATTTGGATGCTTAGGATATTGATCTATGTAGCAAGATATATTATGCCTATCACAAAATTTATGGCCAGTTTCATTCAATGCTTCCATTACTAACTTCATTTGCTCATCATTAATTTTTTCAACCATAGGGGGTTGCATAAGTACGTGATTCATACATTTCATGAACATAACAAATGAACTAATTTTTTCGTGTTTTTCATATAAGGAAAGTAAATAATTGAATGTAAATCTAATGAGAAACTCACAACCAAAAAAGTTAAAGAAACCTCCCCTAGCTTAGATGATTGCAAGATATAAAACAAACTAAAACAAATCTAAAGTCTAGTGCACACAAGAGTAGAAACTTAAGCGCTACGCTCCCCAGCAACGGTGTCAGGTAAGTACTTGATAACCCCCAAGAGAAGGGGATCACTATAGTACCTCTCAATGTGGAAGTAGGGTATCTATCTCCATGAGAAGAAGGAAAATCTATCTATTCTCTACAAGTAAAGTGTCACAATATTTAGTTGATTATGCACTAAACAAGTTTAAGGAACAAGGTGGTTGATTTAAGGCTTGGAAGTGTAATGTAATAAAGCAAGAATGTAAAAGTTTTCCAATCCTATTAAATGCAAGAGGACAAGACAAATGTATTCTCTTATAGGAACAATGGACATGTGTTAACCCAATCCTCTCTCTATCTATGGTGATGATCATGTTATCGATAATAAAAGTACACACAATTGTCATGTTTTAATGGTAACTTTATGGTGGCTACATGTCTTAAAAAACGTAGTTGAAAGAAGTACTCCTTTGTGCTGCTAGGTCACCCTTGTAATAAGGCTAGCATTTGGTTATTGTCACACCACACATCATAATTCCCCCTTTTTACCCCTAGATAAAGGACGTTTGGCTGCATTGTGTCACTCAATACATATGCCGCTGTCACTCGGACACCCATTACCCACATACATCATACTTCTTAATGGAAAACATTCAAAACACTAGTGCAATGATTCATATGTTGTGTGCATTACCACATCTCTCTCATTACCTCCACTTGGTGGTGTCAATCACCCATGACATGGATAAAGAAGGCATTTTGTATAGATCAAACCATTACATGCATCATATAATATTTCCAAAGTATGACAAACCATAAAAGATCCAACACAATTGTAAATGCATAATAAGTATTATCTCATACCATAATATCCACCATAGGAATTACATAGATAGATCCATACTCATGTAAGGCACATCATATGGACTTCAAAAAATGATCATACATAGATATATTAGATCAAGTTACCACCACAAACCCATAGTCCAGGGGGTGGACTACTCCCCTCTCATCATGCAGAGTGATGAGGAGGCATTGGTGAAAAAGGAGAGGTGGCCAGAGGCGATTCTGCTAGCGGTTCCCCCTCTAATCTTCCTCTAGCAGCGACCAACTATAAACTCTCTGTTTTTGTGTTTTGATCTCCACCTCCGTGTGTGTCTAGGACATCCTCCAAAGGGTATATATAGATGTTTTAAGTTAAAACACATCGGTGGGCGAAAGAATCAAGCGAATCGGATGACCGAGGTGTGAAAGAGGACAGGTGGCGCGACCATCAACTAGGCACGCCACCTGGCTCTTTTGGGCCTCGGGGCTCTCCTCGTGTGGTTCAAGCGCTCTAGGTCCTTCTCTTGATGAACTATTTATGCTCCATAAATCCAAGGTCCATTTGACTTTGTTTGGGTCCCTAAAAGCTAAAAATACACAAAATATGGTTTTCCTGACCTACAGAGTTATAACCAAAATAAAGGGTATCATTGGTAAATCCGCAAAAATCAATGTAAAACATGGATATAACATCATATATGTTGCAAATAAGTGTGAATTCATATCAAAAACTACAAAGTGCATGCATGCATTTTACATGCATCAGTAATTTATGGCGCAACAATCACTGGTGACATTTGTTGTTAAATCCTAGATAGTACATTCTTGAGCAATGGTGGTTCCATTTCGAGTCATATTCGATTAACTGACCACCTCGGGTCAGTAACCAATAGTTCACATTAATTATGAAAATAGTGTTTTCTGCTGTCTTTTTTGAAATGCATGTGATAACAATGAAATATTGCAAATACTTGATAGAAAATAATCAAAGGACATGAGAAAGTCTGGACTTTCCTTTTTTACGACAAGATTATGCAGCCAAGGTCTTCTAGTCGATAGAAACTCCAAAATCTGAAAACAACATCATTGGTCCGGTAAGGACTAATATTTAAAGAAGAAACATGCTATTATGCTTAAATAATGATATACATTTTGTCTAAAATCCAAAAATAAATCCCCATGCTTTAAATATGGTTAAGTTTGGTGATTTATGAAAGATTCATGTTACATTCAAGTTTAGTTCACAAACAAGATATATAGTAAGATCCTAAAAGTAATTAACAAGTTATGAAAGTAAAAGCACATCCACAATTGATGCTGGATGTTGATTGATAATTACTCTTAAGAATTATCACATTTTAAGTTAGCGAGTTTAATAGAATTTCTAAATCCTTTGTTTGAAGTGGCAAAAAGAATAACTTTTAAGGAAAACACTTCTTATATTAAATTAAGCAATTCACAATGATCTTGGAATATAATCAATGGTTATTTGTATCGTTCTAACGATCTCAAGTTAATAAACTTCTAGCAGGTTGAGTAATAGACCAAAATTAACTATAAAACATAGTATTTTATATCGTTGTGGAGATCAAGGGTTCTCCTAATCATGAAAAACGACGAAACCTTACAAGCATTGGATGTAGTTCTTAAGATCTAGAGCTCGCATGTTTATTAAAGATATATTATATGACAATAATTAACTATAAAAAACAGGTGAACTTATTATATGGTTTACTTAGTTACTATTTAGAGTCATGCTAAGTATGCTTATTTAGGTTGATATCATTCACTCTTATCATAAGTGAATGATATACAAGATGAATTTGTAAATCTTTGACTTATATGTGGTAAAAGATTCTAGAGGATTATTATTTGATTCTCAATACATATTTAAGTTTTATTACTAACCGTAGTTATGGTTATAAGTTTAGTATATAGATTTTATCCTTCTTTGAGTATTTTACCTAAATCATGAGGTAATAAACACTTTTGAGATATTAAAACATTTTTATTTCATTTATAAAGAAAAGAATAATCTTTTTCAAAGAAACAGACTCTAATTGGCTTAGTTAAAGCTAAAAGGAATTTATCTTGATTTCAGAAGATAAATAAAATACATTTATTTTACTTTTCAACAAGAAATGAGATCTTTAACCTTTGTTACATATTTATTCTTTATAAATCCTAAAATCTTATGGAGTACTTTCCTTGGTATTTTTCTAGTGTAATATATTCACCTTCATACTTAAAAATGATTTTTATTTATTTTTAGGATATTTCCTCATTTTCTATATTACTATAAATGATTTAATGGCTTAAATCTTTTATCCTATTTTATTTAGTTCAAATGGCCAACTTATTATTCTTTAGAGTAGATTACATTTTTGTGATCATTTTGGTATATCATATATATTTTTACAATTTTTATTTCTTTTCTAGAGGTTAACTAAGCATAAGGGCATTTTTGGAATTTATAATTTTTATTTCCATACTATTTCTTTTTAAACTGATTATGGGCCCACTAGTTAGCCTAGCCTACAGTGTTGGGCTAGACCAGCTCGCTCAGTCTGCTAGGTCGAACAAACCGACCCATACTACTACACTCTCTTCCTCCCCAACCCCACCTTTGTGTCTCTCGTGATGTTGCACCGTGATAGCTATGATATTTGACATATTTTTAACGGTTTTTGTTGATGGTTTTCTTCTGGATTTGATTGTTTTCTAGCTTTACCTAACGCTAATACTTCGGTAGCAAAGAAAACTTGGTTTTTAATATGTGTTTCAGGTTCTGAACATCAACGGAAGGTTTTAACAAGAAAACACAATATTAAGGAAAAAACAAGCAAGTCTCTTTTCGGGAGCAATCAAGGGAAGCACATAGAAGCTTTAACAAGCAACTATATGGCGGGAATATTTTTCCGGTCGTATAGTTCCTACCGTATAGCTGCCCCCGCCTCTGTCTTGTCAAAAGGGACAACTTTTATAAAGAGGCAAGACGCGAAATCATAACACAATAGCCGCCATCCCATCTAGAAAGGATAAAGAAGAGATCCAGAGAAGAGGGGGAAGATGTTCTTCATCTCTCTCCATGGTCTTTGACCTCCCAGCCATCACACCCTCATAGCCACTACTTGTACTTGAGAGAGACATATATCTTCACCTTGCAAGATTAGAGTTTGAGATTGTTTCTTCCTATTTTGAATTGTGTTGGATTACTTTTCTATTCTTATTTTGGATCTCCACGGTAATATTGATAAGAACTCCCTTTATTTAATTATATCGATGCTGCTTTCTTCTCTCATGTGTGAGTAAGTTCCTTGGGCATGGGAGATGTAAGGGATTGGTGAGATGTGATGTGCCTCCATATATTTTCCATTAGTTTGTAATTGATTTTAATCATTATATTATGTGTGCTTGACTATCCGTGGGATGCCTAATGCTTGTTATCCAATTAAGGGCCCAAACAACATGATGCTTTGTTCTACATAGATAGGATCTTGTTCGCTAGCACACCGGCGACCCCTGAGTGACACGGGGATATCAATGAGAAACTAGTTTGACTCGAGGATCATGAGGAACCACTATTCTTATTGCATTAGTCCGATCCAAGGAGCTTAATTGCTAAGCAACCTGAAGGATCTTAATCATCTAGTGTCTGACCATGGTTTTGGTAACAGACTAGTAGGATTATTGAAGTTGGGATGAAATCTATCAAGAGGAGTTCCGGCTAATTATGGGTTGCTTGCCTACATATATATTTATAAGATTATAATTGTTACACTTATCATTCGTCCACCTGGCACAGTCACTATCACCATGAACTGTATCTCCCCGCGCCTTCTTCGTCATCTGCAGAAAACCATAAACAATCAAATTGTTCTTTACTTTTATGCTATTTATTCCTAAAGTTTACATTTTAGTTTTATTTAAATACATCTAGTTTAATCCAAATTTCATTCTTATTTCCACACTTGCAGTCAATTCACTCGAAGACCTATGACAACTTTGAGTGTGGCAGAGACTTCACTCGTAAACACTTACCTTTGGGCTTCCTGTGGGATCGATATCTATACTTCAAAACTAGCTACAAACGATTTGTGCATTTGCAGACATCAAGCTATTTTCTGATCTTGTTGCTGGGGAGCTAAGCGCTAAGTGTTTGTCTCTTGACATTTCAGGTGTTACTACTACAAAATGGTCTCCCTAGGAGACAAAGGGTCTACACGCTCTGGTAGGACCTATTTACCAGATTATTTTGCGCGCGTGCCTATTCAAAGGCGCGAGGAAATTATTGAAAAACTTTTAAGATCAAACAAGGTTGATGTTGAAAACCTGAGTGATTTTATGGAAATCATGTCCATTTACAGGACAACTACCAAGAAACCTGAGAAAACTCTCAGAGAATAAAGTTCTCCAAACTCTGCTTCCTTAAACAACCAATAGAATTTCCTAATCCTAGAGTTAGAGAATATCGATTTGATGGTGGAATTATTAAAATTTTGCAGGAAAAAGCTTTCTGTGGAAGGGAAGATGAAGACCCACGAATACATATTAGAGAGTTTGATGATGTGATGACAACACTTGGACCAAAAGGTTTGCCAAGAGACTTCTCTCGTCTAAATTTTTTCGTTGGTCTCTTAAAGGTAAGGCTCTAGACTGGTTATATTCTCTCCCTCGTCATTACATTAAATGTTGGAAAAACTGTATTGTCAAATTCATAAACAGGTTTAATCCTTTTAAAAAGGTAACTGAAACTAGAAAGAATATAGGCAACTTTAGTCAGAACGTGGGATAAAACTACCCACAAGCCTGGGATAGATTCTTTGGAATGATCAATAGAATTCCTCATCATGGCTATTCTGAATCAACTATTTGTCATTTAGTTTACCATGGTCTTAATACTCAAAGCAGAGAATTTCTTGACTTATCAGCAGGAGGATCGATAAATACTTTAACTATTAAAGCATGTTTGGAATTGATGTCTACTAGGGCTTAGAATGATTATTTATATAATTCGGATTTTGACACTAAGCTGGAAAAAGGATGCTTCGTATAACTCATGATCTTATGCCTGAAGTACACAAAGCAATGAAAGAAAAAGGTATAGCTTCTGTACTTGTTAAGGAGAACAAAGTAGACTTGTTACAAGTTTTTACTAAAGAAGATGAAACTAGAAAAGTTTTTCAAGAATTAAAACATCGACAAGCAAAATCTCATAATAACCTGCATAAGCATTTTAAAAAACCTAAAAAGATTTTGGCGCAATTCACGGAAAATTATGATGAGATTGGCCAAGAAATAAAATTATTTCACAAGTATCTTAGTATGATTGGAAACCCAATGTGAACAAATAGCATCTGGTTATCAAATTTTTCTTCAAGATGATATAGATATTCCTATTTCTACTAATGTTGTTACAAGAAGAGGTGCAGTTGTTACAGGACCATTAGGACCACCAGAATATGAAGCTAAAAAAGATCGTAAGGAAAAAGCCTTGCTCAAAGCAAGCCAAGAAGATGATACACTGGTGGATCTTCAAGATGAAACTACTCAAGAAACACAAGATCAACCTAAGGAGGACCAAAATGATGCATAGGATGACCGTTATGACTCTGATGCAGAGACGGTTGATCCAAGAGAAGAAAAAGAGACAAGAAATGAAGATGAAGTTGTTGTAGTAGAAAAGAAGAAAAGCGATAAGCAGCAACAAAAGAGCCTGATCTCCCACAAAAGGTAAAAGACAAGAATAAGAAAGGTGAGCAAAAGCTTCCTTATCCAGATCGAAAAAAGAAAGCAACGGATCAGGTAATCTATGGTTCTTTCAAAAAGGCACTTTGTGATCTTCGTCTAGAAATTCCATTTGTGGATGCAATAAAAGTTCCCACCTATTCTAAATTCCTCCGTGATATTCTTAGTAGAAAGAAAGAAAATACCTGAAACCGTTGCCATGGTGACTAGTTATCCTGCTAATGGGAAGCTATTGTCTAAATCGGGAGATCCTGGAATACCAACTATTTCACTCAATTGGCAAAATAGATATTCACAATGCCTTGTGTGATTTAGGTGCAGGAGTTAGTCTAATACCATATTCCCTCTATAAAAGGTTAGGATTAGGGGAGTATTCCCCTACTACTATCACTTTACAGATGGCTGACAAATCCACTAAACAACCCATTGGTATCATTGAGGATGTTCTACTTAGAATAGATGAGCAGGTTATTCCCACTGATTTTATTATTCTTGAAATGCCAGAGGATGAAAAATTATCCATAATACTTGGAAGACCTTTCCGTAGTACCGCAGGATCATCGGTTGATTGTGCTGAGGGAAAAATAATCTTCAATGTTTATGATGCTGAAATCATCCGGTATTTTCCAAAGAAGCTAGAAGCAGGAGAAAGTTATATTCCACCGGCAAAACGAGTTCATGTGGTAAGTTCCTTTGATAAGAGGCAACCCAAGGTAAGAATTTGAGAACAGAGAAGGGGTTGAGTTATTCAACCATTCTTAATAAAATGCTTAATGGGACTCAACCCATTACATTAATAAAATAAACTAAAGAATAAAATGTTCATCGCATTCCTACAACTTTTTCATAGACATTCTTGCGGAAGTGCGCCCGTGAAGATGCATCTACCAAAAAGTAGTAGAAATATCGATTGAACAAGCGTATAATAAGTATAAAAATAAAAGTTTGAGTTTTATCTACAAAAACTAGTTTATTATTTTGTCTAGATTAAAAAGTGAATCTCTAGTTGAGGAGAAGAAGTTAGGTAGTACTAAAAATCCTGCTCTATACATGCTATTTTTGGTCGATAATTTTTTACTGTCATTTTTCTGCCAAAACAAGGTGTTTCGCTAAGTTTCAGGATAAGTAAGAATTCTCGAAGAAATAGATTTTTTTTGATGAGTACTGAAGGTTTAACTACCAACTATACGGCAGGAATAAAAATTTCGGCCGTCTAGTTTGGCCGTATAGATACCTTTGCCATCAACAAATTTTCTTTCGTAGGTACAGAAGATTTAACGACCAACTATATGGTGGGAATAAAAATTTTGGCCGTATAGTTCCAGCCGTATAATATTGATGCCTTCGTCGAATTTCTTTTCAAAGGTACTGATGGTTTGATGACCAACTATATAGCGAGAATAAAAATTCCGGTTGTATACTTTGGCCGTATAGTTATCGATGCCAGTCCAAGAAAATTTATCTCGAGGACACAGAAGTTTTGATGACCAACTATATGGCGGGACCATTATGATCCGGCCATATAGTTGCGCCCGTATAGCTGTGTTCTGGCATAAAGAAACCCTAATTGTTGACGTTGCCGCAACTATACGGCGGGAACTACATATCTCGCACGTATAGTTGCGCTCGTATAGTTCGGCGTGACCACTTAATCGCACCGGGGCGGCTAGGGTTTCTTCTTCCTCCTCACTTTTTCTCTCATATACTCTCTCCAAACCTCTCAAAACCAACCTAAAATTCTTGATTCTTCGTGGATTTCATTCGTTTGAGTTGGGGAATCAACAGATCAGTATGTTTCTCTCCCTATCCATGCTTTATTTTCAGATTTCCATGGTTGAAACTCTCACATTGATCTAGTGGATGAACTCATGCTTATTTTGTTTTTTCCTTTTGATTTCTCATGTTAGGATTAAATTTTTCCACGTAGAATCGTTCGTATATCATGTAGAAACTATATGCCTAAGGTTTTATGGTGAAATTTTTTAGTGCATCAAGATGAACAAAATTGGTAGCATTTTTCGCAAGAGCAAGCACCAACATGGCGAGAGTTCGGGGCACCGGGCCGAGCTCAACACCAAGTTGGCCATGGTTTCATCAAGGAGGGTGATGCCCACACGTTGGGCCGATGATAGCTTTCTCACCGCGGCAGGGTTGAGGGCAGACTTTGACCTCATGTGTGTAAATTCAAGGCTAGATCTACTCGCCTACGCATGCCAAAATAACTACACCGAGCTCACCTATGAGTTCCTTTCCTCTTTCTACGATGATCATGGGGAGAAAGGTAATGTGTACACGGTAAGCTTCACCATGAACCAGTAGCATTATGAAATAACTTTCGAACAATTTTGTGATGCTTTTGGCTTCCCTCATGATGGGGAGTCAACTGTTACAAATTTATATAGCGTCTCAAGTGGAGAAACTTGGGAGGTTATTTCTATTAATGGTGGCAGGGACTTCTACCAGAAGAATATGTCCACCATTCAGAACCCAACAATTCGCTGCTACGCCTTGTTTCTCGCTAATACACTGCTGGGAAGAGGAGATACCAGTTCCATGCCCAATGCGGACATGGGCATGATCACCAAGGCACTCTTTACCAATTCACCGCAAAGCCCCAATCCCGTGGCTCTACTCATCCAGCACTTTCGTCACCAGAGCAACAAAAAGAAAGGTGACATTCGCATTGGTGGATTGGTAACCCACCTTACCCATGCATTGAACATTATATTACCTGTGATGCAAACTATTAACAGCTCCAAACTTATGGATGTCAAATATTTAACTGCTTGTGGTTTCCTCGATGTTTACCGAGCTAACAAGAGGCTCCGAGCATATCAGTTTGGTTATCTTGGTGATGCACTGGTTGAGCAGGTTCCGTTGCCCTGTCCACAAGCCTTCACGATTGTGGAGAAGGACAACTGGATCCTCACCAAGGATCAAGTGGTGGAGATCATGGCTGAATTCCAGCCTGATCAAGAAGAAGATGAAGAAGGAGAGCAGCAGGATGAGGATGAGGAAGAGCATGAGCAGGAGCAGGAGCAGGAGCAGGAATACAACCCTGCTTGGGAGGGAAAACAACAGCAACAAGGGGGATCCTGGGACCCATGGCCCAATCAGCCGCAGCAGGGGTTCAACTACGTCCCCTATCCAGAATTTCAGCAGCTCAACCAGCGCATTGGGGAGATTAACCACACTCTACAAGTAGTGAATGAAGATGTGAGTGCCTTAACTCACAACTTCAGTCACTTCATGACCCACTTCCCCGACTACTACCAGCAGTATCCACACCAGCCGCCGAATGACAATAACAACTGAGCCAAACAATAGTCTAAGCTTAGGGGAGGTTTGAAAACCTCCAAACCTTGCATTCATATTTTTATTTCTTCTTTTGATTTATTTTACTTCTTCAAAATTGCATGTTTACTTTTAGTTTGCATTTCCAAAACCAAAAATGCCAAAAAAATAGTTGTAACTTTTATTTGTTTCTTTGTTTCTCTCGGAGATTGTTCAATTTCAGGTGACTTGGCAATAGGGAAATATAGAGGGGGTTCGACTCAAGTACGAGAATCAAGCAAGCAATAGGAGGTATCACATTCCTTTCATCACCTTTTTTGCAACTTTAAATTGATCCTACAATTATTTACTCGCTTGCACTTGAGCCACTCCCCACTTAGCTTGTTATCCTATAAATTCTATTCCTTTGCTAGTGTCTCCTTTTTAGCTTTGAAATAATGGGCAATGAACTTGGCTAAAAATATTTGCGACAATTTTACAACAATAAAAAGCATCCAAAAGATGATTTGAGTCCATGTTTAGCCCAAAGGATTTGATTTTAGAACTACTCAACCCCATTTTAGCTTAATGTAAATAGACTCGAGAGCACCCTTGAATGAAATTGTCTGATAAAATGGATGCTTCGAAGTAGATTATGCCACTACTTTTTCTAATAATTACCATAAGGTATTGCTTTACGCATGTCATTACAACACTTTCATGCTCCATGGGGAACTATTAACTCCGCTGGCCAACGAACGATCTAAATATGGGAAACCACTTGATTTCGGCTATTAAGTTATGTAAGCGTCTGTAGCTGTAATGCTATGACGGGTAAAATTTTAGTCTCCTCGTGGTTTCACGTTCCAAGTGAAGTTGTAGTACTCCTCTGACCCACTATTGCTCAACAACTATTTATTGGCATGGTCACGAGTGCGCAACACAGTCCCAATTAACATGTTAAAAACAGTGGCATGATTTCTCTATGAAAGGGCTGAAGTTTTTGAAAAACAAGGAAAGGAAAAAGGTGCTTTGAGAGTCTTGAAATTTTGACTTGGGAATAGATGAGTTGTTCTTAAATTTAATGTTTTCGGTGCCAACTTGAGTACTCTTAATTGATTAAAGAAACAAGAGAAAAAAGTTTTCATCTCTCAACAAAGAGAGACACCAAATTTTTTTTCACTTTCCTAGCTAAATTTTTGACACTTGCTCGGGCATATGATTTATTTGCTAGCAAGATATATGTGGTTAGGATTTAGGAAGTGGACTCAGTGCAATCTTGTGAGTACTTCTATGATCATGTTTAAGATTGCAGGAATTGTGAAGAAAAGAATTTGACACCAATTCAGGCTTGTAAGTTCTTTTATTTCAGTCTCGAATCTCCACTATTCTTCCTTATTTTCTTGTCACTTGAGGGCGAGCAACATCTAAGCTTGGGGGAGTTGATATCTGTGAGATTTGACATATTTTTGATGGTTTTTATTGATGGTTTTCTTCTGGATTTGATCGTTTTCTAGCTTTACCTAATGATAATACATTGGTAGCAAAGAAAACTTGGTTTTTAATATGTGTTTCAGGTTCTGAACATCAATAGAAGGTTTTAAAAAGACAAACACAATATTCAAGCGAAAATAAGCAAGTCTCTTTTTGGAAGCATTCAAAGGAAGTACACAGAAGCTTTAACGAGCAACTATACGGCGAGAATATTTTTTCGGCCGTATAGTTCCTGCCGTATAGCTGTCGCCACCTCTCTCTTGTCAAAAGGGACAACTTTCATGAAGAGGCGAGATGCGAAATCATAACACAACAGCTGCCATCCCATACAGAAAGGAGAAAGAAGAGATCCGAAAAAGAAGGGGAAGACGTTCTTCATCTCGCTCCACGATCTTCGACCTCCCAACCGTCACACCCTCATAGCCACTACTTGTACTTGAGAGAGAGAGAGATCTTCACCTTGCAAGATTAGGGAGATTGTTTCTTCCTATTTTGAATTGTGTTGGATTACTTTTCTATTCTTATTGTGGATCTCCATGGTAATATTTAGAAGAGCTCCCTTTATTTAATTATATCGATGATGCTTTCTTCTCTCATGTGTGAGTAAGTTCCATGGGCGTGGGAGATGTAAGGGATTGGTGAGATGTGATGTGCCTCCATATATTTTCCATTAGTTTGTGATTGATTTTAACCATCATATTATGTGTTCTTGACTATCTATGGGATGCCTAATGCTTGTTGTCCAATTAAGGGCCCAAACAACATGATGCTTTGTTCTACATAGATAGGATCTTGTTCGCTAGCAGACCGGTGACCCCCCGAGTGACATGGGGATATCAATGGGAAACTAGTTTGACTCGAGGATCACGAGGAACCACTGTGCTTATTGCATTAGTCCGATCCAAGGAGCTTAATTTCTAAGCAACCTGAAGGATCTTAATTGTCTAGTGTCTGACCATGGTTTTGGTAACAGACTAGTAGGATTATTGAAGTTGGAATGAAATCTACCAAGAGGAGTTCCGGCTAATTATGGGTTGCTCGCCTACACATATATTTATAAGATTATAATTGTTACACTTATCATTCGTCCACCTGGCACATTCACTATCACCATGAACTATATCTCCCCGCGCCTTCTTCGTCATCTGTAGAAAACCACAAACAATCAAATTGTTCTTTACTTTTATGCTATTTATTCCTGAAGTTTACATTTTAGGTTTATTTAAATACATCAAGTTTAATCCAAATTTCATTCTTATTTCCACACTTGCAGTCAATTCACTCGAAGACCTGTGACAACTTTGAGTGTGACCGAGACTTCACTTGTAAACACTTACCTTTGGATTCCCTGTGGGATCGATATCTATAGTTTGGAACTAGCTACAAATGATCTGTGCCATTGCAGACATCATGCCGCCACCACCGCTTCTTACTGCTCCCGGATGGCTACGACCGCTTTCGTTGTCACCACCTGTCGCTGATGACTCGTCGCCCTTTGTTTCACTACCTCCTCCTATTCGATTTATTTTTCTCTCCCCCATGTTCTCGTGTTCAATCCTGGAACCCTAATCATGTTGTCACGATCCGTCGGCACGATGGATCTAGTATGAAGCTCTACTTCGACTACACCATGCTCTAGTGGGACAGCGATGCTAGGCTGCAACCCTGACGCCTCTGGTTCACGGTGACCTTGTTGTGGTGATGCATTCCCTAGCGGTTCTGGCTCCGTGCGGTGCAGCGCAGTGGTGCTCATCATGCCTCGATGCCGCTGGTGGTTGTGATTATGGTAAATGGTGAAATCATCCCCATGTGTGCGCCGACGCGGTTGCGTGGGCACTGCCCTGCCGCGACGTGGTGGCTGTGCCATGGGTGATAGGTACACACCCTAGTTCTTCCTCTCTCCTCTTTGGTCTCTCTTCCTTCCTATCTCTCATAGTAGCCTACCCTACACCTCAATATCGATCATCTAATACTCAACTTTGGCAACCTATTGTTTCCAGAATTATTGTGGATGTTTAATTGTTATCAAGATTTTGTATGTTGATCTTCTAATGATATATTTCAAGACTGGGGTATTAATTCTTGGGATGATTAGAGTCTTATTCTGGCATGCTATTTGAGTGATAGATTTAAAATGGTTTCAGACCCACCAGTACTTGGCATGAATATGATGTGTAAATGCTTCTTTGAGTTCAAGATTTTGGTTTGAACTTTGTTACAACAATAGTCCACCTTATAGTTGTGCTGAATAAATCTTTGGATTCATCTTGTGAACTCTGAACCTTGAAATTTAATTCAAACCATGTACTGAGTAATTGCTCCAGTACATATTGAAATTGTATATATTAATATTAACAACACAAATTCTACCAAGACGATTCCTAGGACATTTGATTAGGAAGATGATTTATAGATGCTTATATGAATTCAAACCAAGGTGTTTTTGAATGTGTGTTGGAATTGCTCCTGTCAATCTTGATACTGACTAATGGATGAAAATGATTCCTAGGAGTACCCCTATGAAGATGATCTACCCTCAGTCAGTATGCTTTGCCGCTGTTGTTGCTTATTGGATTTAAACCATCCATATAACAGTGAGATACTCACATGATTCCTAGTAATTTTAACTAGGGAAAAGATTTAAATAGAACCTCTACTTGTTTGCACATAATCCCATGGTCTCGTTATTGGTCTTCATAATGACAATGACAATAATGGCTTCTGTTGGCTGTTCTTGTTGTTGTGACACACTCATTTCGAATGTGTCCAATAGGAGGATCATTTGAGCATGATCTGTTTCTATTGAATTGGCTAACTAAAGCTTCATATTTGGCTGCCAATGATGCATAGTCTGAGGAACATGATTTGGATAAGGACATATATTAACTATTGGCTTTTCATTCTTGATGATGATTTCGCATAGCACTTCTATGCAGGACTAAGATAAGCACTCTTCCCAATATCATTGTCTTTATTTTGTACCTTATATGCTGATAAGAACAGATATGCTACTAGATCTAGTTGGTGTTCCTAGTGAATTTCTACTTGATGTCTCTTGCAACTTGTTTTACTGTATCTTGGTCTTCTTGATCTTCTATTGATTGCTCTCCCCAATCCTAGTTATACTTCTCCTACTGGATGATGTTGATCTTCTTATTGGTCATCTGTATCTTGATCCTTAGCTTCTTGTGCCCCTAGTAGTCTGAATATATTGTTTCAGTGGTAGCCTGCTTCTCCTGGTAAACCTTGCTCCCCTTCTGGCTCCTAGCTTGCCCTACCCTCTCCTGGCTTTCCCTTTCTCAACACCTTAACTCCCCTTCCCCAAGGTTACCATGGCGGATTTCTTGACTAATGAAAATCTAGTGGAATTTGGTGTATGAAGTTGGTCTAGTGTTCTTGGCAGTATGTGTTGTGAAGTGATGAGCATAGGGGTACTACTACTGTGGCTGTTCTCTTATCCCCTATTGTGGCTGTCATGTGTTGATATCACACAAACATGTAGTGACTTAGTTATCTGCCTAATTGTGCTCGGTTCAGGATCAGATCAAGTGAAAACTTGATCTTTTGCTAGTGGTTTACCTTTTGCTATTTACTGATCTTGGTGAAATTTGCCCCTATTGTCAATGATGTTGGACTGACACAATTCCGATAAGAATAGATAATGTGTGTTTGGTGAAACTTGCCCCTTTAATTGGCTCAATGATGCTAATAATAGTGCATTACATTGTTGGACTGAGAGAACAATTTCTAAAACTAACTATTTATTTCCTCTTTGTTTTACTTAGTCTTTTCTTACAAGTATCAAGAATAAGATAGAGAGAAGATCAAGAATGTTATGAGATTAGATAGGATTTTAGCTTTGAATTTCTTTTTATTATTTATAACTTTATTTTTATTCTTGGACTTTGTAAACAATGTAATATGTTTATATATGAAATGAAGAATCATTTCCCTTATTTATTTAATTGTATTCATTTACTTGTTCGAAATTATTCAATTTGTACTTTCTTATTGTGTTAACAATAATTCAATCTCAATTATTTAAATTATATTAAATACTCTAAATATAAATCTATTATAAGCTTCGAGTTAATTCAAGTTTCAAATTCCAAATTCAAATACCAGTTTGAATTCATTTACCCAAAACAAACAAAATGCATAGAGGTCATGTCAAATTCTGTCGCACTCACTAAGATGAGCTAATTCTAATTCATCGAAGCGAGAGAAACCTTGATCCCTCTAGGATTTTAGTTTTGCGCGGAAATTCCTCGGATTTTCTAATGTATGAATGCAAAGGCACACACTCTCTTCTATAGTCCTAAATGCTAGGGCATTATAGGTTTCATGACCAAAACTAATTACAATGGGTGGACTACGGGGTCGTGGCGAAGTACAGTGATTGGCTTCGACCTTTAACCGAGTATCAAACCAAGGAAGTTTGAATGGGAATGCATACTCTTATATGCACTCAGACTTGAGATCATTTTTTGAAAAAGTAGTGCTCCTCTCAAGAGTGTATGAAATGTGACATGTTACTCCATATCCTTAGGAAATAATTGCAAACACATTGGGAAAGGGATTCCATGAAATCCTGTACAACCCGTGAAGGCTGACTAACCTAGTTTTATAAAAATAAAACTTACCTTTTCTAGAAAACCAATTTCGAAACAACTCATAAGCCCGGGATTTTATCCATGGCTGTGATTATAGCATCAAAAAACCACCATAAAACTTGCTGAGTACGCTCGTACTCAATATATCCTTCTTAAAACCCTTTCTTAGGTACATGGAAACCTCAAGACACATCCATGACAGAAGATAAAATTGAAGAAGAGGTTTACTACAAATAACCTGGTCTTTCAGGAGGCATTGAAGGGTATATTATGGAATAGAATTTGAAACTGATGAGCAATACATAAAATTATAAGAGTAAATCTGCATGCGTAGGATAGTTGGGCTGGGAAACCTAGCTATCCCTAATAATGTTGCAACGCTCCAACGGTACTTAACTTAGAAGTACCATTGCCACTCAAGCTAGTGCTCATAGACTTGTTTTTAGTAGTGAATCCTCAATGGATCAAGGAGGATCTCGATACTTGTATTTATCATGTGTTGATATCAAGGAATTTATAAATAGAATTTCTGTTGTACCACTCTAAGGGGTGTAATATTTGCGAAAAGGAACTTTTGTGAATGTTATGCCAACAAGCAGTGGTGTACAGGGTCACCGTAGCGCCGCCTTGCGCGTCGTCGGGCGCCATGATCCTACAACGACACCCTCAAATGACCCCTTTCCCCACCAATGTTCTACTTTACGGTTGCCTCCATTGCGCTATCGCCCATGGCCTCTAAACATGGTGGTGTGAGGTATGTGTGTTTAACCTTGGGGTTAGTGTGGTTTTTGATGAGCCGATGAACTAGATGCAACCAACCAATCAAACATGCTCTTGCGCCAACGATGCGACCAAGATAACTAAACAAAGTACATAGCAACCCTCTTTTCTCATCTCTATGTGGTCATACCCTGCTCCCAGGGAGACGAGAAAATCCTACAGGCTACCAAATGACCCATGTTGTCGCGTCCTCCTCCATCTTGTGCTCCGACAATGCTGACGGCTACTGAACAATATAGACCATAGTCATAACTCATAGCAGCTATTTCTTGGTGTGTCGCTGGCGTTCATCGTTATCTACGACGATGTTGGTGGCTAGAGCGAGGTGGTTTCTTTGGACCGATGGCGGATCTTGGTCCAAGATAGCACGGGGACATCCCCCGGTCGACGTGCCACAACTACATGTGTCTCGCTACGTGCAGCTGGCATGTTCATCAACTTGCAAAGTCTTGTTGACGATAGTGCTTTCTTGGATCTGACAATGGCGGAGGTTCAACATTTTGATGACTCACAATTATAGGGGGTGTATCGCAGTATTTTCGATAAGTAAGAGTGTCGAACCCAACGAGGAGCAGAAGGTGCTGGCTAGTGGTATGGATCAGGAATTCTCTGCAAATACTTAGCAAACGGATTTTTAGGTTTTTTTGATAAAGCAAGTAAATAAAGTACGAGTAAATAAAAGACAGCAGGAATAAATGCAGCAAGTGGCCCAATCCTTTATGCAGCAAAGGACAAGCCAGTTGTATTACTTAAGATGACCAAACGTTCTCGAGGACACATGGAAAGACTGTCAAGTGCTTTCGCTTCATATAGTTGATTAATCTTCTTTAGCTTGCCAAGTGTTGTGTGGGTGAACCTGTGCTAATGTACCGACCTTCCTAGGACTAATACATACTTGTGATTATACCCCTTGCAAACATCCGTAAGTATAAGAAAGTAATTAAGGTAGAAACCTAACCACAACTTTAAACTCTAAGACCCTTACGTCCCTTGTGCAATGGTTTCCTAACGGGGGTTCAGGTTTCTGTCACTTCGGCAACCCCTACGATTAGTAGCCAAATACACAATGCATTCCCCTAGGCCCATATAGGTGAAGTGTCATGTAGTCGACGTTCACATGACACCACTAGAAGAAGTACACCACAACTTAAATATCAAACTATTGAATCTTTCTCAACACAACTCTACTACTAACAACATGACTTCTCCCATGTCCTCAAGAACAAAACGAACTACTCACAAGACATCATATGGATCATGATCAGAGATGGAATAATGATGTATAACAATCTGAACATAAACAACAATTCAACGGTTCACTCAATAGCATCAACTACAAAGAGTAATCAACACCGGGAAAGTTTCCCCTAAGAAGTATGCAAGATTCAACCCAATTGTTACAGCAATATGGAGATGGTGATGAGGGTGTTGATGGTGATGATGGTGGTGATGATGATGATGACGATCCCGATGAAGTCCAGCTTGATGGTGGTGTTGATGGCGACGATCTCCCCTCTCCGGGAAGGAATTCCCCTGGCAGAAATCTGTCTGCCGGAGAGATCTTTCTCTCTCGGTGTTTTCTGCCCCGCAGAGGTGGCGGAATCTTTTCGTGGTCGCTCCCCGAATCTTAGGGTTTCAGGAGGAATATATACGCCAGAGGGGAGAGCCATAGGTGGGCCAGGGCGGCCACACCACCTGGTGGCGCGGCCTAGGGTGGCCCGCGCCAGGGGGTGGTGTGGGCCCCCTGTGGCCCATCTCCACTCCTCCTTCTGGCTTCCTTCGTCTTCTGGAAAAATAGGATTTTCCGTATATTTTCTCGGATTTTCTGATCTTCGCGAATTTTGCCTCCAAACAACACCTTTTCTATCAGAATCCTGACTACAACGGTCCATGCTCCAAAAGTCATCATGCATGCAAAAATAGATGAAATAACATAAGTATCATCTCTTAATATGAAATATATCAATGAATAACAGTAAATTATGACATAGAATAGTGATGCAAAATGGACGTATCAACTCCCCCCAAGCTTAGACTTCGCTTGTCCCCAAGCGAAACTGAGTTCAATAAACATGACCTCAGGTTGATGGAGTGAAGAGTCGATAAAAGAATACGGACAATAAGCATCACATTCATCAATACATAGATCATAATAGAAGATAACTCACTATTATATAACTTAACTTGCAATAATAAAGGAAACACAATAAAGATACATAAAGTGAATCATAATTGGTAATGACAAACTTAGCTCTTGGTCGAAGAATAGTTGATAATTTGTTGGAGTTCACAAATAACTGGTTTTCAATGATAGCTTTCAAAGTAGTAATCAATAAGATAAGAGCAATGTGCAAAACAAGGAACATAAGAAACATGATTGAATATATCATCATAATGAATGAATGAAACACAACAACTCAAAATACTTGCTGAGATAGACGGGAATAGGTTTACTGACTCAACTAAAAAGTAAAATAAAGGCCCTTCGCAGAGGGAGGCAGGGATTTCAAGTTTCATAAAGAGCTCCCAAAACTTATGATACTTATTAGCTTTCAGCTGTCATTGCCCCTATCATAGGCATCTTTAGGTGATTAAGGTTAAAGTGATCAAATATGAGGATATGCTTGAAAAGTTGTAAATTGAGAATCTCATGTCCCTTGAATACGAGGGCCGCTCCTCATGCTACTCAAGTTTAGGGTTTAGGGTTTAGGGTTTACGGAAGAATCCCCACATCAAAATGCGAAGGCAAGCAGACAACAAGAATCTCAGCAATCTTCTTATTTACCATGGGAATATGGTGCTTTTTCTCTCTTTCCTCTTTTCATAATCTCTTTTTTTTTCTTTTTCTCTTTTTTCTCAATATTGGACTCTTTTTTTTATAAGAAGAATGCTTCATAGATGCTCGTTATGGTTACGCTGCAGGTTTCCACCATGTCAGCATGGATTAGACCAGCGGCCCAGGCGTTACTCTAACACACATGCATAAATCCATGGACTTACAAGCTCCCCTTTCATTTCACACCGACGACATCCATAGACAAAAGAACATGATATCAACTAGGTACAAAGTACCAGTGCAATGTTGAAAGCGTTCCCCATGACAGCATGGTTCTGCTAATTCACAACTTACAAAGCGCAAGCATATACGCAACATAGATGGGCACAATGGTTCAAATTTATTAAATGCAAGAAAGTAAAGTGTGCCATCAAGTTCGTGAGAGCTTTAATCACTACTTTTCACATAACAAGTTTAATTTGGAAGGTAGATAAAAACAAGAATTTACTTGGAATAGCAATAATGCTAATAGGCAGGTATGGTGGCACAAATGGCATGGGCTTGGTTGAAGGATTGGATGCACGAGAAGAATTCCCTCTCAGTATAGGTTTTTGGCTAGCAAGGCTGGGTAGCAAGTATAAGAGTTGAAGGAAACAAACAAACATACAAGTGATAAAGACAAACATGCAATCTTCCTTGGAAGCATAAAATATCTTAACTAGAGAGTACTTTTATCTTTTCATTCAACTCTCAAAAATAGTGTTGCTACTGACCGAGCCAGGTTTGCCAAAACCAACTAAATTAACTCAATGATCCCAAAGTGATACCAATACTAAGATCAATCATATAATCACGAATTGAAAACTAATATCAGATATGCAAAAGAGTAAATGATAGAACTTCTCATTAATATTCCATAACGGCAACTCACACCAAGGGATACATATCTAACGAGAGACGGGACACTTCCATAATGCAAACCATCCTACATGATAACTTCTTTATTCATGATATGACTCTACTAAAAGGTAAAAAGATAGAAGATAGTGATGTGATACCGTGGCACTCCCCCAAGCTTGGAACAAGCCAAGGGGATGCCAAACCTGATGATGAATTACTCCTTCGGTGGTGGTGGTATTATTTTCTTATTTGACGTGCGGAAATCTTCCAGCATCTTGTGAAGCCTATTATTCTCCCATTGAAGAATGTCCACCTTCCTCCTCAAGTCTCGGTACTTATTGCAGAACTCCTTAGTGACTCATAGGGCTTCCGTTGATGCAGGGCAAGAGACTAAAGGTACCAGCCCCTGCTTGGGGTCTTGGAGATCTTCCTCCATAGGCTCCTTCCCCTTATCCTTGGCGGACACCATTGTGCTTCTAAGCTTTCAAGAATAGTTCTTAGCAGAAATATATCGAAACAAAAACACGAAGAAAACACAATATACGAACCTCGGGGGATCCGGGGGATTATATATTACGAAGTTTCACACCAAAAGGAAGGTACTGGGAGAAAATGAGTCGGAGACGGAGGCTGAGGTGGCCACACCACCTGGTGGCGCGGCCAGGGGTGGGCCCGCGCCACAGGGTGGTGTGAGCCACCCTGGCTCCGCTTCCGTCCCTCTTTCGCTTCGTAGCTTTCCTTATTGTCTAAAAACTGCAAAAATATAGTTGGATAGTATTTTCGCGGAACTTTTCTTACCAGAACTGTTACCTATTTGAAAATGGACCCTGCAGGTCTCTGAATTTGGTATCTAGTAGATTCTTCCGAAGTCACCACTTGAATAACATCAATATCTTCATCTTCATACACTTATTGTGAGTCATAAAACCTTTCACTTCCTTATTACACCATTATCTCCACTACCTGGAAATTTCTTTCACACAAAACTTCACACAATTCTCATTAGCAACTTTAGTATAAGTGAAGTGATAAAACCTTTTGAGTTCAAATTCAACTGAAAACCATCAAAACATAAGCTACTGTAGCAACTCCTTCCGAAAAACCCAAAAAGAATTCAAAAATAAAATCGATTAAAGAAGCAAATGCAAGAGTGGCAAATTCTGTCAAAACAGACCAGCAGGTAAAGATCATTTTTTTCGAAAATCATCTGTTGCTCAAATCAAAAAGTGCAAAACTAACAAAAGTTAAATAACAACCTGGGGCAGAAGCACAAAAATTACAGCTCAATCCGACAGACATAGATCTCTCACGATTTTTTTTACGGTGAAGCACAAAAATCTGTTTCGAGACAGCAACTTCCCCAAATATTACTTCTCTCTCATTAGAGGTTGATCTTGACACAAAAACCAAACAAAAAGGATAAGGAGAATTTATTACCGAAGTAATAACTTCCAAGACTGAAAGAAACACAAGCAAACTAAAAGCAAAAATAAATTGGGTTGTCTCCCAAAAGCTCTTTCTTTATAGCAATTAAGATGGGCATGATAATTTTGAAGATGCTCACATAGGAATATGAATTGAGGTGAAAGAGAGCATTAAGAAGAAAAAATACACATGTTTAAGTCTAACCCATTTCCTATGCAAGGGAATTTTGTAAGCAAACAAGTTGTTGAAACCAGAGGCTACTAGCATAGGAAGGCAAAACAAGTGCAACATAACACTTTCAGCATAAAATGAGGAAACTTGATATTTTTGAGATGCATAAGAACACTTTTCCCTCTCTCGTAGTAACTTTCAGTATCATGCATAAACTTAACAATATAACTATCACAAGGACCATCGTAACATGGATCACTTATTCTAACAGAAAGCACGGGAATACTAGATCTCATAACACTACTTTGTGAAATAATATTAGAGGTATCCTTACAAAGGATAGTGTGTCCCTCTTCTACATATTTAGTGACAAAGTCTTTCACATTTGCTATTATAGGTTCATCAACAATTTTTTATCAGGTTCAACAACTTTGCTTATACTTTCATCAACCATACTAGCTATCATAGAAGGTTCATTCATCTTAAGTGGGAAAGGCATTTTCTCAATATAAGGTTCAGGTAAAACATGATTAGCAGTATAAACTTCAGTATTTCTTGTAGGATCACTCTTAGCAACATCTTTATCGGGTTCATGATACTTATTCCACTTCTTTTTAGGCACTTCAATGTAGGAAGCAAAAGCCTTAAAATAAGAAGCAATAGCTTGAGAGTCTAGACCATAAGCATTTTTAATATTTTGAAAGTCATTAGTTCCCATAAAAGATTCAATGCATTCATAATCATAATTTATACCTGACTTTCTACCTTTGTCATTCTCCCAAGCTTCAGAATTATCTTGAATACGGTCCAGAAGATCCCATTTAGCTTCTTCTTCCATGCGAGTGAATGATCCAGCACAAGAAGCATCCAGTAAATCCTTGTCATGTAGAGGGAGCCTTGCATAAAAGTTATTGATAATAATATTGTTGGGGAGCTCATGAATGGGACATTTGAGCATTAGTAACTCTCTCCATCAGGAGGCCAAAAGTTGTATATTTGATTCCGATCTTTATGAATCTCACTAGAAGGATAAAATTTTGAATAAAAGAGAGGTCCTATTTCCTCCCATTCAAGAGCTTGACCATTCTCCAGCAGCTTATACCATTCCTCAGCTCTTCCTTTCAGTGATAATGAGAATAACTTCTTCTTAACTTGATCTATAGTAATACATGTACACTTGAACAACCCGCATAATTCGTGTATAAAGAGTAAATGATCACCGGGATGGAAAGTTCCATCCCCAACATAGTAGTTATCCATAACACGATCAATAATTCTTGTAGGTATTTTAAAAGCATCATTCTCAGCAGGTGGTGGTTCATCTACTACCTTAGCAGTGATAGTAGCATTACCAAATAAGAAACTCAGGGAATTATCCATAACGAAAATAAAGCAACTAGCAGAAGTAAACAATACTCACCGTAGAGGTTTCCTTTACCAGTTCCACTCTCCAATAGCGCTTCAATCCCCGGCAACGGCACCAGAAAATAGTCTTGATGACCCACAAGTATAGGGGGTGTATCGCAATATTTTCGATAAGTAAGAGTGTCGAACCCAACGAGGAGCAGAAGGTGCTGGTTAGTGGTATGGATCAGGAGTTCTCTGCAAATACTTAGCAAACGTATTTTTAGGGGTTTTTGATAAAGCAAGTAATAAAGTACGAGTAAATAAAAGACAGTAGGAATAAATGCAGCAAGTGGCCCAATCCTTTATGCAGCAAAGGACAAGCCGGTTGTATTACTTAAGATGACCAAACGTTCTCGAGGACACATGGGAAGACTGTCAAGTGCTTTCGCTTCATATAGTTAATTAATCTTCTTTAGCTTGCTAAGTGTTGTGTGGGTGAACCTGTGGTAATGTACCGACCTTCCTAGGAGTAATACATACTTATGATTATAGCCCTTGCAAACATCCGTAAGTATAAGAAAGTAATTAAGGTAGAAACCTAACCACAGCTTTAAACTCTAAGACCCTTACGTCCCTTGTGCAATGGTTTCCTAACGGGGGTCAGGTTTCTGTCACTCCGGCAACCCCTACGATTAGTAGCCAAATACACAATGCATTCCCCTAGGCCCATATAGGTGAAGTTTCATGTAGTCGACGTTCACATGACACCACTAGAAGAAGTACACCACAACTTAAATATCAAACTATTGAATCTTTCTCAACACAACTCCACTACTAACAACATGACTTCTCCCATGTCCTCAAGAACAAAACGAATTACTCACAAGACATCATATGGATCATGACCAGAGATGGAATAATGATGTATAACAATCTGAACATAAACAATAATTCAACGGTTCACTCAATAGCATCAACTACAAAGAGTAATCAACACCGGGAAAGTTTCCCCTAAGAACTATGCAAGATTCAACCCAATTGTTACAGCAATATGGAGATGGTGATGAGGGTCCCGATGGTGATGATGGTGGTGATGATGATCCCGATGAACTCCAGCTTGATGGTGGTGTTGATGGCGATGATCTCCCCTCTCCGGGAAGGAATTCTCCCGGCAGAAATCTGTCTGCCGGAGAGATATTTCTCTCTTAGTGTTTTCCGCCCCGCAGAGGCGGCGGAATATTTCTGTGGTCGCTCCCCGAGTCTTAGGGTTTAGGGAAGAATATATACGACAGAGGGGAGAGCCAGAGGTGGGCCAGAGCGGCCACACCACCTGGTGGCGCGGCCTAGGGTGGCCCGTGCCAGGGGTGGTGTGGGCCCCCTATGGCCCATCTTCACTCCTCCTTCTGGCTTCCTTCATCTTCTGAAAAAATAGGATTTTCCGTATATTTTCCTGGATTTTTGATCTTCGCGAATTTTGCCTCCAAACAACACCTTCTCCATCAGAATCCTGACTGCAGCGGTCCATGCTCCAAAAGTCATCAACCATGCAAAAACAGATAAAATAACATAAGTATCATCTCTTAATATGAAATATATCAATGAATAACAGTAAATTATGACATAGAATAGTGATGCAAAATGGACGTATCACGTTTCTTCAGGCGTTCATCTAGGCGGTGCTAGAGTTGGACGGCGACTACTGACTTTGGTTGTTGCAGAAAATCGATTTGTATTTCTCGATCTCTTATGGTTTTATTCGCAAAGTTTTTAGAATAATCATTTTATCCTAGTTTATCTTTTAGTATCCACATGTGGTGCATCTTGTAATTTGATTTTCAATTGATGAAATACGTGGTTGCTATAGAAAAACTCATAACGGCTACCACACTATCACCATTTTATTCTCGTAAAGTCACTTTTTTCCAAGTGGTGCTCTCTGGTACCCGGTAAAAGTTTACCACTTTTTGGGAGAAAAATTCTTGGAAAAAAAAGGCTCTGCAGAGTACTTTTTCCCCCCCTCCTATGTATTTCTGATAGTACTTGGAAAAGAACATGATTTATTTACAAAAAAAGCTAGCCAATTCCAGTGAAAAGGTTCTCTCGACAATTGTGGCCAGTCTCACAGAATCTGTCAAGTGCCGCTCGTGAACCGTGGCACGTGCATATATATGATATATATGTTACAAGTGAAAGAGAGAGAACGAGAAACCAAATGATTGAACTGTGTTTATTCCATTGATGATCTCACTATATACACAAGGGGAAGAGACGCGTCCGTACGAGAGGGTACGAGATAGTCGGTTGCCATATTGAAACCGACATAGGAAAATTACATGGGAGGATTATCCCTTTAATTAATCTAATCTATTAATTAAATCCTAACACTCCCCCGAATCCTTACATGTCCTTGCAATTGATCATCTTTGGAATCATCTCCTCCAAAAACCCTGTGGGAAAAATATGAGGAGAGTTGTATATGATATGTTGCTAAAACTCCTTTAAACCCAGTGGGAAAATAAGGAGAAAATGGTGCAACATATAATGGTTGGATATGCTGTTAAAACTCTTCAAACCTAGTGGGAAAATAAGGAGAAAATGATACAACATATTATTATTATTGCCTCTTTGTTAACTCCATATAAGAAAAACCTTGTCAAAGGGAAAATTTTCATCGAGTTTAGAGAGCAACATATATGTCGTGTATACTTTCCTAAAAAACCCGGTGGGAAAATAGAAAGTATGACATATGATCTTATATTGATATTACGTCATTAAAAACCTTGATGAGAACCTGGATAGTAAACTCATAGGAATTTCTATTTTCGTACCCTCGGTTCGTCAGTTGTACTCAGTTTTCTCTTGCCACTTAGTTTTTCCTTACTTTTCGCCTCCCTCTATTCTGTAACCCTCATAGGCGCTCGGACGGGGGGATGCCGTCAGGTCAAAGGCTTCACTGTTACATGCTGACCGGTGGGATCGCGTTGGGGCGGGTCATGCGTTGATCGTTACGTTACGTTGCATCGACCGTTATATGCTAGCAGGTGGGGCTAGGAGACACAGCGGACTAGTCATCCATCTCTCGCTGATTATGGGGGAAGTGATATGGGACCATGTGGGATGCGTTTGGTGGTTACGTGCGCCGTGCGCCCTGTCGCCTAAATTGGAAATTTAACTTTTTTGTTCTTTTTATGATTGGCCTTTTTAAGAGCGCATTTTCCTCTCTCTCTCTCGCTAACAGTTGTGTTTTTTTGCCCAAAAATATAGCAAATCTAGAGCACCTTCTCTCTTTATTCATTGTTCCTTTTGGCCCTCGTTTTTCTCAATCTGGTAGCAAATCTAGAGCAGTAAATCTAACCAGCATCATAAATAAATTCAGTAAACACAATAGACGTAGATAAAGCAGCTAATATAGGTTATATAGTACTATACTTAACGAGGTTCGACAATTAGGCTGCTCAGTAATAGCAGCGGACAAGTTTAGCACAGACAAGACAAAAGAAGTTGCTTTACAGCAGCAACATCAGCACAAGATCAGTGGCCCCTCATGGCCTCCGCCTCCTCCCTCTAGCACCTCCTCCACTTCTTGTTGTCTAGTCCCTTGACCTTGGGTGCCTTGGGCTTGATTTGGGGCATGCGACCCTCCTCGATAGTCGGAGGTGAAGGCCGTGCGCCTGGTGCTTGGATCTGAAGCCATGGACATTCACGAACTCGCCGCAGGTCCTCACGTCCTCAGCATGCTTCACTAGGGAGTTGAAGTCCGTGGCGTGGAGCCTCCTGGTGGTGCAGAAGGGGCACCTGTAGACGGCACCAGCGAAGAAGTTGTTGTACTGACTAGACTTTAGCCTCCTCAGCACATGATGAGTCTTGGTATCCTTGGACTCGTCATCGATGCAGACATCGCTGCTATCCATCCGTTGGAAAAAACAGTAGAGTGCACTAAGTACATGATTCAGATACTTTGATTATCGGGATTGATTATTTGCAAAAATTAAGCGATTGAGATCCCTTGATTATTCCCCAAATCTCAAACTAAATCAAATACGGATTCCAACTACGACCATGGGGGTTCAAATACGAACAAGGGGATTCATCGAAATACAAGCTCTAACACAAGAGGACTAGCTACTATAAAAACACGAACAAGAGAAGGGGAGAAAACTCACCTCCGACCATGGGCCAGCGATGTTGCTGTCGTAGGGGGTCTCTGGCCTTATGTAATCAACCTCCTCGTAGGGGTCCTAGACGAGCGGGATGTAACATCCCAAAACTTCAATCCAAGCTTATCAAGATCTAAATCATCAAATTTGGGGTTAACAAAAACTTTTCCAAATTAAAATAAAAGCATTCATATGTGTGTGCATTTAAAATAGGAGTTGTTTTGAATTGCCATGATTGTGTGATCCAATGCTTGTAAAATGTTTCTTAGGTGATTTAAACATCATCTACATCATTCCCAAACTTTTCCTAAAGAAAATCTAATCAAAAAGAATTAAAAAGGAGGAATGGTCATTTTGGCCATTTTAATCCACTACACTACTTTGGCTATTCCTAGTACTCAATTCTTAACAGAAACAATTCTTGATCTTTGTACCCCTTGCTAGTACACATAATGAGGTACCAAGGCCCATCTTTTGATCTGCTAAAAACATTCTTTTACTTATTTTAATTGGCATTTGAAAATTGAAACCAATACATATGCATAGATCACCCCTATTTCAAAACCCATCTTTTTGAGCTCCACTTTCAAAACCCTTGCAACCAGAGACTACCTAGCACTATGGGAGATCACTCAAAAAATTTGAAACCAAAATTCAAAACTTTTTCTCTTTCGGCCATTTTGTCAAACACCTTGCTGGCAAAATCATTATGGCCTAACTATTACTGTTTTGGACTGATTTTGTCTAGCAATTTTGATGTGCTTTGATCATCTTTGTCACCCTCAAGCCTAACCAGACCAACCCCAACATCTACCCTACCTCCTAGCTGCACTGCCATGCCATGTCGAGCCCCTCCTCGCCGGCCGACTGTGCACTCGCAGCAGCAACCCTTTCTAGCCCAAAGCACCATAGCCATCGCTCGCCGTGGACACCGCCGCCTCTGCCGCTCAGAGCACCACCTCGCCCAGACCGCATGCCACCGCCCCTATGGCCGCATTCACTTTCTAGAGCACCGTCAGGAGACCGCCTGTCGATCACCACCCACAGCCATGCCGCTAGCCGGCCGTAGCCATATCGCCACCGTCGCCTGTCCGTCCCGCTCGGTCTCACCGTCGGGCCTATAAAAGGAGCCCTCCCCACCCTCGTCTCTCCACACCACCCACTCCCCTCACCTCACTGAACCTCACCCACCTCTAGCCGGAGCAAGGGGAGCAGCAGCTTGCCGAAATTGGAGCCGGAGCAGCCGCAGCAGGAGGAGAAGGGCGCCGCTGATTGCGACCACCCCAAGCTCCGCCGCAACCGCGCCTCGCCTCGCCGTCGTCTTCTAGTTCGTTTGCCCGCCTCGCCGACCCCGCTGGAGCCCTGGTACGTCCCCAGCAGACCCCCACCGAGCCGCTAGGGTTCGAGCTCGCCGGCGACCTGTTCGTCGTCGACGACGACCCTCAGCCATAGATTCCCCTTCTAATCCTACGGCCCACAGCGTGCGTACCGTTTCGCGTGTTAAGACCCACCGATAAGCGGGACCCCCTGTCAGCTGAGCCCCGTGCCGCGGAGTGCCATTGGGCCGGCCCAACTTCTTTCCCGCGCTAGCCCACCCGTTCAATTCTGGATTTTTCTTTTTAGATTGAATCTAGTTTCTGTCCCCTAGTTTGAAAATCAATTCAGAGAGTTTTATAAATCCAAATTGCATGAAACCAATTTTGTCTGAAAGGCATGGAGATGATCTATCCAAGCCCGTTGGATTTAATTCAATTAGAGTTATATATCTCTCCTAATAAAAATAACAAAACAGAAGCTTTTGCAACTTGCAACATTTTTATAAAATCAACCAAGTTAGCTTTTGAGTTGATTCCAACCCTCAAAAATCACATTTCATCATATCTATCTACATATGAAATAATATTAAGGTTTACATGTAGTGACTTTGGACCAGTACCAAAGTAATGCTATATAGGCATTTCTAGTCACTTTAAATCATTAAATAATGAACTTAAACCAAAGTAATATTGATCCAACCCTTAAACCTCATTCCCACATGTTAGAATATGTGGTGATGACATGTGTCAACATGATCCCATATTTTAAGTGGTGAATATTAAATCTTAGTTAAATTTTCAATGAGTAGAAATTACTTTTCTAAATTAAAAAGAATGAAACTATTGAATTAAACTTGTGATGCTTGTGATGATAATAGATCATCAATTGTGTGTCTTAGAATGCTATCTAGCCTAGTTAAGTATTGTTTGGTGATTTGTGTACTCCATATGTATTTTTATAGAAGATAGTACCGACCAAGCTTACGAGGAGGAGGAGTGCAATCAAGACGAAGACGAAGAAAACTTCAACCACTGCACCAACCAAGGCAAGCCACCATTAACAGTGCAAGCTACCATTAGCAAGCTAGCACCATCCAAGATTAACCCTTGCAAGTTTCGTGCTTAGCAAACTAGAATCAAACTAGATGGTTTAGTAGAGATGCCTTAAGCCTGCTTTGATCACACCCCTTTTACTATTAGTTACCCCAAGTCTTTGTTTACAAGATTTACCTCCTTTAGTTTACACAAAGTACCTTACTTGTTTTGAAGGTAGCATAAAAAGTATAAAACTTGACCTACTTAGAAACCTTTAGATGTCATTCTATGGCATGAGATTGATCCCATCTTTCCACCTTAGTGAACATTCTTAACTTAGTAATTTAGAGTAGATCAAAAACTTGAGTCACTTTAGATGGGAACACTTGGTGAAAAGGAATTATGAAAACCTTGGAATGATGAGTCATTCTATTGAGATGTTTTGACATGTGTTGAGAAACACAAATGGTTGATGATGATGAAAATGATGACGCATGAGCCTTAACCCTTTTATAAAACTGATGGTTGGATTCGGATGCGATACCATTCCAAATTTACCGTACAACCACATTACCTGAATTGGGTAAGGCTTAGCTGGAAATTTATATGCATTAGTATTAGTTCCCTCGTGGGAGAGGTTTGAGCTGAGGCTACCTCTCATGATGTCCACCTATGCAGTGCCCAAGATGACTGATGGTCATGGTTGGGAGGCCATGCTCATAGGAGAGGTGCTTATACTAGGGTGTGTAAAGGGAAGGTTATGTTTGATTATCTGCATACTAAGTATGATAATTCAGGGTTATCCCTGATAGATGTATCGAATCTTGTGGTGAAAGTGTACCACCTCTGCAGAGTGTCAAACTATTCGAATAGCCGCGTCCGCGGTTATGGAAAGTTGGAATGGCCATACTATTTCGTTGTCAGATATTTTCCAAATAACTTGAAATGAAAGATGAATCTTGACTTAACCACAACAGGGTTGTGTTTATCATACTAGCTTCCCAACTTAGGTGATTCTAGAACTTTACTTTATCTTTCTTTGCTTCTGAACTCAGCTTAGGTTTCAAACTTAACTTTAGAGTTAAACTTAGATTTAGCACCTTACCTTAGAACTATAGTACCTGTTAATAGTAGTTTGCGAGTACTTAAAGAGTACTCATGGCTTTTGTCCCTGGCTATTCTCATGGCTAGACTATGAAGGAGACTATCAAGAGGATGGTCATCAGGACGACTATGATAACTAGGACTATCTGCCTTCGTCAGCATTGCATGTCCCCTTGAAGATGGACCCCACCGCTACGCTTATCTTTTATTTCTGCTGCTTGTTGTATTAAAGACTGGATCATGAGATCCTTATTTGTGTAAGACCTTATGTATGGTTTGTAATGGATGATGTACTGTGATATCCAATCCATTATGTCTCGCAAAAATGGTAATCCTGGGATTGCGAGGTATGGCATAACGGGCATCTAGGATTAAAATTCCGGGTGTTGACAAGTTGGTATTAGAGCCATCCTGACCATAGGAGACCCTAGTTAGAATGGACATTCAAACAAAAACTTAGTTTCAAAACCAAAGTGAGTATTTATAAAAACTATTTCCTCTCTTACCCTTGTGAACCGATTCTTTCTCAAAAATTCATGTTCCTCAAAATTCTTACACTACTACTTAAAATTTGACACACTTGATCACTTCACTAACTTCCTCATCCTTAATTCTTGTAGATGGAGACTCAGTTCAGCAAGTTTTACCAGTTGGAAAACGGAGGTCAGCTGATCTTCGAGAGGGATCTGGATTCACTGTCGGCGTTATTGGGACGCCCACATCCGGAGTATCTTGGAGCTCAACTCCCAGGACCCCCAGGAGAAGACCTACAGTGGCTAGTCACCACAGATCTTAGAGGAAGCATCGAAGCACCAACTTCTGGAAGAATTCAGTTCTTCGTGAGAGAGAAAAACTGGCTAGATGGATTAGCCAGGGCAATGCATGAAGCTCTCGCACGTCTATGTGCCCTCAGCGTCAACAAGATCGAAGGAATCCGTTTTGCCCACTATGCAAGACGTGACTTCATGGGAATGCCGATGGAGATGCCAAGTCACCCAGAGTTGAGGCGTCAAGTGGAGAATCTTGACTTCTTGCTACATGACAGACAACAGGAACTAGACAATGCTAGGGAGTTAGCCAACCAGAACCGTGCAATTGCCGACCAGAAGGCCCAGACTTTCACACTGCTCGTCCAAGATCGCCAGTCTCTTCGCCGCTAGCGTGCAAAGAAGGTTCGCACCATCGCCCGTCTTTGCAAGGAGGTGGCCGACCTCAAGAAGACCATCAAGGAGCAGGAAGCTTAGCTTGCCGCCAAGGAAGAAGATGATGAGGGTGAAGACATCCAGGGAGACATGGATTCTTACCTCAGCAACGATGATGACTTTCTAGAGGAGGATGTTGTGGACTTCTACACTGATGATAAGGACTCCGACTTCATTGACGATGAGTAGATGCACTAGAGCACTGTCGTAGCATGAGTTGTATCGGTCCCACTGTATCGTAGCTGGCAGAATGGTTCTTCAAACCATCTACTTTCCTTTGTTGTTGTGGTGTGTGTTGTATCATGTGCTTGCTTGCATAAATGAAAATGAAATTAGTTGAAAAACCTGAGTCTAACTCAAAGTTTTAGCTTTGAAAACCCAAAACCATGAACCTTAGAATTTTCCTCTTACCCCTATATCTATCTCAATCTTCAGATGACTCGTGGAAACCAAGGAGGGAGCAGCTCATCGCAGGACCCAATGCTGCAGATCTTGCAGAATCTCAGCGCAGACCGTGAAGCAAGCAAGGCCGAGCGCCAAGCCAACTTAGCAACATTGCAGCAAATCGCCCAAATGGCTCTCAACAACCAAGGACATGGAAATCAGGATCACCATGGATCCAAACTCAAAAAAATTCAGAACACCAATCCCCCAATCTTCGACCAATCTGAGAACCCGTTAGATGCTGATGACTGGTTACAGACCATGGAAAACAACCTTGAAGTTGCAGGAGTTGATGAAAATGAGAAAGTTCTCTTCGCCACCCACTACCTGGCAGGAGATGCAAGATCTTGGTGGAATAGCATCCGCAATATAAACCATGGTCAAGTGATGACATGGGAAGCATTCAAAGTCAAGTTCAGCCGCACCCACGTGCCGCAAGGTCTCGTCAACAGGATGAGAGATGAATTCCGCGAATTGAAGCAAGGAAGAATGACAGTGGTGGAGTACCGTGACAGATTCTTGTCACTGGCCAGATATGCACCTGATGAGATCAACACGGAGGCCAAGAAGAAGGAGAGATTCTTGAACGGACTGCATGATGAGATGCAGACTGTCCTCATCAACATCCGTTTTCAGGATCTTGAAGAGCTAGTCGACTCTGCCATTCAGATGGAAGGGAAGATTAACCAGGCAAACGACAACCGCAAGCATCGTATGATGCAGTAGTCTGGATCCAGTAGTCACCAGAAGTACCGTCCCAACCCCTCACCAGGATATGCACCAAGAAACAACCGACCCCCAAATTCTCGCCCAAGCTACCCCAACCGTAGCGGAGGCAATGTGAAGTCCGGAGGAAACAATCACAACTCTGGTAATGCCAACAATTTCAACCGTGCCCCTCCTAAGAACAACAACAACAACAACACTGCGCCTAGAACTGGCAGCAATGTTGTGCCTGTCGCAGCCAAGGACAAGTCCTAGATCACTTGTTTCGAGTGTGGAGTGAAGGGTCACTACTCCAATGAGTGTCCCAAGAAGACTGCAGCCAATGCCCCTGTGAATGCCCCAGCTCAGCAGCAGCGCCGTGTTCAACCAGGAAGGAGATTTGCCCCAGGGAACCCTCACAACCGCAACGGCCGTCTCTTCCACATGAACGCAGAAGAAGCCCAGGAAGCGCCAGATGTAGTGCTGGGTATGTTTTCTGTCAACTCAGTTTTAGCAAGAGTATTGTTTGATTCTGGAGCATCGCATTCATTTGTCACCGAAGAATTTGCATGCACTAGTAAGATTCACCCAACCAACCTGAAGCATGTCATGATAGTTCAAATCCTCGGTTCAACTACAAAAGCTAGAAAATTTTGCAAAGATGTACCTATCAGAATACATGGGATAGATTTTTATGCCAACCTAATTGTACTTGGAACCAAAGGATTGGAAGTAGTACTAGGTATGGAATGGATGTCAAGGCATAAAGGATTGATAGACTATGCTAAGAAAGCCATCACCATGACCAGTAGTTCTGGAGTGACAGTAGAGCATATCTCTGAAACCTTACCCCGTCAATTCAAGTGCAACAAGAGTGTAGCACTGCCCACCATAGACCAAGTCAGAGTAGTCTGTGAATACCCCGATGTATTCCCAGATGAATTGCCAGGTACGCCCCCGCATAGGGATATTGAGTTCATTATCGAACTAATCCCCGGAACTGGACCTATAGCCCAGAGACCCTATAGCATGAACCCCTCAGAGTTAGTGGAACTGAAGAAGCAGTTGGATGCCATGTTAGCAGCAAGCTTGATTCAGCCAAGCACATCGCCATGGAGATCACCAGTGTTATTCGTCGACAAGAAAGATGGAGGCAATCGTCTGTGTACAGATTACAGAAAGTTGAATGACGTCACCATCAAGAAGAAGTACCCCTTGCCAAAGTTAGAGGATCTATTTGATCAGTTGACTGGAGCCCAGGTATTCTCAAAGATTGATCTTAGGACTGGTTATCACCAACTTAAGATTCGTGCAACGGATATTCCGAAGACCGCCTTTACTACTCTCTATGGTTTATACGAGTATACGGTTATGTCTTTTGGATTAACCAATGCCCCTACTTATTTCATGAATCTCATGAATAAGATCTTTATGAATTTCCTAGATAAGTTTGTAGTTTACTTTATCGACGACATCCTTATCTACTCCAAGTCAGAAGAAGACCATGAGCAACATCTGAGAATCATCCTAGAAACCCTGAGAGAGCATCAATTATACGCCAAGTTCAGCAAGTGTGAGTTTTGGCTGAAAGAAGTAGGATTCCTAGGACATATTGTGTCTGCCGGAGGAGTCTCTGTTGATCCCACCAAGATCAAAGATGTCGAAGAATGGGAAGCCCCAACCACTCAAACCCAAGTCCGTTCATTTCTCGGATTAGCGGGATATTACCGCAAGTTCGTAGAAGGATTCTCGAGCATAGCCCGATCAATGACCCAATTGTTGAAGAAGGACAAGAAGTTTGAATGGACAGACAAGTGTGAAGCCAGTTTCCAGGAGCTGAAAAAGAGATTGATATCAGCCCCAATATTGGTCATGCCAGACATCAAGAATTCGTTTGATGTGTATTATGATGCATACAAGATTGGTCTAGGATGTGTATTGATGCAAGAAGGCAAAGTTATCACGTATCTGTCTCGACAACTGAAGCAGCATGAGCAGAACTATCTGACCCATGATCTTGAGCTAGCAGTTGTGGTTCTAGCATTGGAGACATGGCGTCATTATTTGATGGGAAATCGCTGTGAGATTTACTCGGATCATAGGAGCTTGAAGTATATCTTCACTCAGAAGGAGTTGAATATGAGGCAAAGGAGATGGATAGAGTTAATCAAGGATTATGACCTTGACATTCACTATCACCCCGGCAAAGCCAATGTGGTAGCGGATGCCCTTAGCAGATTGCCGTGTAGGCTTAACACCATGATCAAGGAGAAGCAACCAAGTTTGTATGAGGAATTGGAGCAGTTCAGGACTGAATTAGTTAGCAAAGGATTCCTAGCTAGCATTGAACTTCAACCCACTTTGATTATCCAAATCAAGGAAGCCCCGAAGGAAATGAAAGTATCAACGGAATCAAACGTCGTATTAGTATAGGAAAGGTACCTGGATTCACGGAAGACGAAGAAGGAGTAATGTGGTACAAAGGACGTATCTGTGTGCCAGCTGATTCGGAGCTGAAGGAAATTATAATGAAGGAAGCTCATGATACTCTTTATTCTATCCACCCCGGAGGAACAAAGATGTATCAAGATTTGAAAGAGCAATTTTGGTGGCACAAGATGAAGAGAGAAATCGGAAGCTACATCGCCAAATGTGACATCTGTCAAAGAGTCAAAGCAGAGCATCAGCGACCTGCAGGACTGTTGCAACCATTGCAGATTCCGGAATGGAAATGGGATTCCGTCGGAATGGACTTTATCACCGGTTTACCTACCTCCAGCAGAGGGAATGACTCAATCTGGGTCATCGTTGATAGACTGTCCAAGGTAGCCCACTTCATACCTATCAAGACAACCTACCAGAGTGCAAAGCTAGCAGAGCTGTATATTGCTAGGATTGTTAGTCTGCATGGAACCCCCAAGACCATCGTGTCATATGGAGGAACCCAGTTTACCTTGAGATTTTGGCAGAAAGTTCAGGAAGGATTGGGAACCAAGTTGAACTTCAGTACCGTGTATCACCCACAAAAAGATGGACAAACTAAGAGAGTCAACCAGATCCTAGAGGATATGCTTAGAGCTTGTGTGTTGCAATACGGATCAAAATGGGAAGACTGCCTGCCTTTCGCAGAATTCTCATATAACAACAGTTATCAAGCTAGTTTGCAGATGGCACCATTTGAATTCCTATACGGAAGAAAGTGTCGTACCCCTTTGAATTCGTCGCAAGTAGGAGAGAGTCAGATCTTCGGACCCGACATTCTCCGAGAAGCAGAAGAGGAAGTTCACAAAGTCCGTGAGCACCTCAAGACCGCCCAATCCAGACAGAAGAGCTATGCTGACAAGAGGAGGAGAGACCTGACTTTCAATGTCGGAGATTTTGTATATCTCAAGGTTTCACCATTGAAGGGAACTCAACGCTTTAGTCTGAAGGGAAAGTTAGCCCCCAGATATATCGGACCTTTCAAAATTCTGATACTTTGATTCAGAATTTGATTATCGGGATTGATTATTTGCAAAAAACAGTAGAGTGCACTAAGTACATGATTCAGATACTTTGATTATCGGGATTGATTATTTGCAAAAATTAACCGATTGAGATCCCTTGATTATTCCCCAAATCTCAAACCAAATCGAATACAGATTCCAACTATGAACATGGGGGTTCAAATACGAACAGGAGGATTCATCGAAATACGAGCTCTAACACAAGAGGATTAGCTACTATAAAAATACGAACAAGAGAAGGGGAGAAAAGTCACCTCCGACCATGGGCCAGCGATGCTGCTATCGTAGGGGTTCTCTGGCCTTATGTAATCAACCTCCTCGTAGGGGTCATAGACGAGCTGGATGTAACATCCCAAAACTTCAATCCAAGCTTATCAAGATCTAAATCATCAAATTTGGGATTAACAAAAACTTTTCCAAATTAAAAATAAAATCATTCATGTGTGTGTGCATTTAAAATAGGAGTTGTTTTGAATTGCCATGATTGTGTGATCCAATGCTTGTAAAATGTTTCTTAGGTGATTTAAACATCATCTACATCATTCCCAAACTTTTCCTAAAGAAAATCAAATCAAAAAGAATTAAAAAGGAGGAATGGTCATTTTGGCCATTTTAATCCACTACACTACTTTGGCTATTCCTAGTACTCAATTCTTAATAGAAACAATTCTTGATCTTTGTACCCCTTGCTAGTACACATAATGAGGTACCAAGGCCCATCTTTTGATCTGCTAAAAACATTCTTTTACTTATTTTAATTGGCATTTGAAAATTGGAACCAATACATATGCATAGATCACCCCTATTTCAAAACCCATCTTTTTGAGCTCCACTTTAAAAACCCTTGCAGAGACTACCTAGCACTAGGGGAGATCACTCAAAAAATTTGAAACCAAAATTCAAAACTTTTTCTCTTTCGGCCATTTTGTCAAACACCTTGCTGGCAAAATCATTATGGCCTAACTATTACTGTTTTGGGCTGATTTTGTCTAGAAATTTTGATGTGCTTTGATCATCTTTGTCTCCCTCAAGCCTAACCAGACCAACCCTAACATCTACCCTACCTCCTAGCTGCACTGCCATGCCATGCCGAGCCCCTCCTCGCCCCGACTGTGCACTCGCAGCAGCAGCCCTTTCTAGCCCCTCTCGCCATGTCTAGCAAGTTGCCTGTGGTCCACCTCCACCGTCCAACCAGCCCCAGGCCAGAGACAGAGAGCAGAGCAGCCAGGAACCGCCGCGCCCGGATCTGGTCGACCATGCCGACGTCGCCTACAAAGCACGCTCTGTCCCCGCGTGCACAAGCCGCCGCTCGACCGCAGCCCGCACCCACCGCTCCGCCACGACATGGAGAACACCCCAGACACCCCCGTTCGCCGCCCAATGCACCACAGCCATCGCTCGCCGTGGACACCGCCCCCTCTGCCGCTTAGAGCGCCACCTCGCCCAGACCGCATGCCACCACCCCTACGGCCGCATTCACTTCCTAGAGCACCGCCAGGAGACCGCCTGTCGATCGCCACCCGCAGCCATGCCGCTAGCCGGCCATAGCCATGTTGCCACCGTCGCCTGCCCATCCCGCTCGGTCTCACCGTCGGGCCTATAAAAGGAGCCCTCCCCAACCTCTTCTCTCCACACCACTCCACTCCCCTCACCTCACTAAACCTCACCCACCTCTAGCCGGAGCAAGAGGAGCAGCAGCTCGCCGGAATTGGAGCCGAAGCAGCCGCAGCAGGAGGAGAAGGGCGCCGATGATTGCGACCACCCCAAGCTCCACCGCAACCGCGCCTCGCCTTGCCGTCGTCTTCCAGTTCGTTTGCCCGCCTCGCCGACCCCGCTGGAGCCCTGGTACGTCCCCAGCAGACCCCCACCGAGCCGCTAGGGTTCGAGCTCACCGGCGACCTGTTCGTCGTCGACGACGACCCTCAGCCGTAGATTCCCCTTCTAATCCTACGGCCCACAGTGCGCGTACCGTTTCGCGTGTTAAGACCCACTGACAAGCGGGACCCCCCTGTCAGCTGAGCCCCACGCCGCGGAGCGCCACTAGGCCGGCCCAACTTCTTTCCCGCGCTAGCCCACCCGTTCAAATCTGGAGTTTTCTTTTTAGATTGAATCTAGTTTCTGTCCCCTAGTTTGAAAATGAATTCAGAGAGCTTTATAAATCCAAATTGCATGAAACCAATTTTGTCTGAAAGGTATGGAGATGATCTATCCAAGCCCGTTGGATTTAATTCAATTAGAGTTATAGATCTCTCCTAATAAAAATAACAAAACAGAAGCTTTTGCAACTTGCAACATTTTTATAAAATCAACCAAGTTAGCTTTTGAGTTGATTCCAACTCTCACAAATCACATTTCATCATATCTATCTAGATATGAAATAATATTAAGGTTTACATGCAGTGACTTTGGACTAGTACCAAAATAATGCTATATAGGCATTTCTAGTCACTTTAAATCATTAAATAATGAACTTAAACCAAAGTAATATTGATCGAACCCTTAAACCTCATTCCCACATGTTAGAATATGTGGTGATGACATGTGTCAACATGATCCCATATTTTGAGTGGTGAATATTAAATCTTAGTTAAATTTTCAATGAGTAGAAATTACTTTTCTAAATTAAAAAGAATGAAACTATTGAATTAAACTTGTGATGCTTGTGATGATAATAGATCATCAATTGTGTGTCTTAGAATGCTATCTAGCCTAGTTAAGTATTGTTTGGTGATTTGTGTACTCCATATGTATTTTTATAGAAGATAGTACCGACCAAGCTTACGAGGAGGAGGAGTGCTATCAAGACGAAGACGAAGAAAACTTCAACCACTGCACCAACCAAGGCAAGCCACCATTAACAGTGCAATCTACCATTAGCAAGCTAGCACCATCCAAGATTAACCCTTGCAAGTTTAGTGCTTAGCAAACTAGAATCAAACTAGATGGTTTAGTAGAGATGCCTTAAGCCTGCTTTGATCACACCCCTTTTACTATTAGTTACCCCAAGTCTTTGTTTACAAGATTTACCTCCTTTAGTTTACACAAAGTCCCTTACTTGTTTTGAAGGTAGCATAAAAAGTATAAAACTTGACCTACTTAGAAACCTTTAGATGTCATTCTATGGCATGAGATTGATCCCATCTGTCCACCTTAGTGAACACTCTTAACTTAGTAATTTAGAGTAGATCAAAAACTTGAGTCACTTTAGATGGGAACACTTGGTGAAAAGGAATTATGAAAACCTTGGAATGATGAGTCATTCTATTGAGATGTTTTGACATGTGTTGAGAAACACAAATGGTTGATGATGATGAAAATGATGACGCATGAGCCTTAACCCTTTTATAAAACTGATGGTTGGATTCGGATGCGATACCATTCCACATTTACCGTACAACCACATTACCTGAATTGGGTAAGGCTTAGCTGGAAATTTATATGCATTAGTATTAGTTCCCTCGCGGGAGAGGTTTGAGCTGAGGCTACCTCTCATGATGTCCACCTATGCAGTGCCCAAGATGACTGATGGTCATGGTTGGGAGGCCATGCTCATAGGAGAGGTGCTTATACTAGGGTGTGTAAAGGGAAGGTTATGTTTGATTATCTGCATACTAAGTATGATGATTCAGGGTTATCCCTGACAGATGTATCGAATCTTGTGGTGAAAGTGTACCACCTCTGCAGAGTGTCAAACTATTCGAATAGCCGCGTTCGCTGTTATGGACAGTTGGAATGGCCATACTGTTTCGTTATTAGATGTTTTCAAAATAACTTGAAATGAATGATGAATCTTGACTTAACCACAACAGGGTTGTGTTTATGATACTAGCTTCCCAACTTAGGTGATTCTAGAACTTTATTTTATCTTTCTTTGCTTCTGAACTCAGCTTAGGTTTCAAACTTAACTTTAGAGTTAAACTTAGATTTAGCACTTTACCTTAGAACTATAGTACCTGTTAATAGTAGTTTGCGAGTACTTAAAGAGTACTCATGGCTTTTGTCCCTGGCTATTCTCATGGCCAGACTATGAAGGAGACTATCAAGAGGATGGTCATCAGGACGGCTATGATAACTAGGACTCTCTGCCTTCGTCAGCATTGCCTGTGCCCTTGAAGATGGACCCCACCACTACGCTTATCTTTTATTTCCGCTGCTTGTTGTATTAAAGACTGGATCATGAGATCCTTATTTGTGTAAGACCTTATGTATGGTTTGTAATGGATGATGTACTGTGATATCCAATCCGTTATGTCTCCGAAAAATGGTAATCCTGGGATTGCGAGGTATGGCATAACAGGCATCTGGGATTAAAAATCTAGGTGTTGACACGAGATTTGCCCGAGACCCGCGGGGCCATCATCGCCGGCGTCTAAGGCGGATGCGGGGATGGGGATGGAGGCTGTCTTTGATGCCCGGATGGGGGCCTGTACGGGGACGACGGCTGCCTTCGATGCCTGGATGGGGGCCTGTATGGGGACGGGGGCCTCCTCGTCGGTACCCTTGGAGTCTCCGATGGCCACTACGTCGTTCTTCTCTATCGTCGGTGTGGTTGGGGTTTTCTTGGGCGTTTGCAGAAGGTGATGGGACAGTGGAGACGGTTGAGTGAGCGAGTGAGTGATGAGTGAGAGTGAGGAGGCCTCTATTAAAGGAGAAGGGAAGCGACGTTTCGTTGCACCACCATGCACCTCGTACGCTACTGCACCGTGCACGACCACACGTGTCTGCTACCGCACACGTGTACCGTGAGTCACGTTTTTCCCTCGTGTCTAACCCTGGTGACTTAGTTGTGCTCAGTTTTGCCCTCGAGTGTAACACTGGCTGTTTGGTTGTACTCAGTTTTGCTCTCCAGTACTAACACTGCCGCGTGCAATATACTTAGTTTTACCCTCTGGTGGTTGGTCAACAGAAAGTCAACGAATATGTTTTAGCTAGCTAATTGAGTCATTTTATGCACAACAAATTCGAAAAGATCAAAACATAGTGGTATCTACCTAGGGTGTCTTATTATGTGACCTTCCACCATACGAAATGTATATAAACCAAGTTTTAACCTAAATCACCACTTTTCAAATCACCTACTATCTATGAAGGTTCATAGCTTTCTACTCAAGCCTCTTCCCAAAACATCCCTCCCCAAAACATAGTTTGTCTGAATGAGGCAACAATTGTCAAACTGGTGTATATTTGAATTACAAATAGTTTGATGTATTCCAAGATGTATTTTATTGTATAAAAGACATATTTTCCATTTTTAAAATCTTTTTCTATTTTCAAATTGAATCCCTTTATCAGTCTTGCCCTTGGTTTTTAAGTTCTACTTAGTTTTTTCCTTGGTTCTTAAGTTCTACTCAGTTTTCCGCTCTCTTAGTCACAATCTCTCACACCTCTGCTCATCTTCGCTGCTACGCTCAGATTAGTTGAGACAGTTGTCATGCATATTGTGCCCACCAACCATTGCTCCTCTATGATCTAGCGGACAGGATAACCCCTATGTCTGTCGGGAGGCATCCCTCTATCCATGCAAAATAACGAGTTTGCCACCGGTACTTTAAGTCCATAAACAAATGAACTTGAATATAATTTGAAGGGAACGTGTTTAAAGGTGTATAATTTGTGCATTACATTCCACTCTATGAAAATGATAATCTCAAGATTTTCTTAGCACAATATTATCATGTATTAAGTGCAATTTCAAAAAGTTCAATTATGTATAATTTTCGTATATGCAAGTTTATACATTACATTCCACTCTATGAAAATGGAGGGAGAAAATGATAATCTCTCAAAAATTTGCTAGCACGTCATTATCTCGTTATTAAGTGCGATTTCACTTTATTCAAAGGTTTAAAATTTTCGTATACGCAAGTTTATGCATTATATTTCACTCCATGGGAATGATAAATGATCAGGATTTTATTAGCAAAACATTTTCATGTCCTAGGTGCGATTTCAAATAGTCCAAAGGTGTATAATTTTAGTATATGCCAGTTTATGCATTAAATTTCACTATATGAAAATGATAATCTCTCAAGATTTTCTTAGTACAACATTATCACGTATTAAGTGCAAGTTAAAAGAGTTCAAAAGGTGTATAATTTTCGTATATGCAAATTTTATGCACTACATTCCACTCTATGAAAATAATAATCAATCAAGATTTTCTTAGCACAACATTATCACGTATTAAGTGCGATTTCAAAGAATTCAAAGGTGTATAAACTTCGTATATGCAAGTTTATGCGTTACGTTCCAATCTGTGAAAATGGGGGAGAAAATAATAATCTCTAAAAGTTTTGTTAGCACATCATTATCACGTATTAAGTGCGATTAAAAGTGTTCAAAGGTTTATAATTTTTGCATATGCAAGTTTGTGCATTACATTCCACTCTATGAAAATGATAATCTCTCAAGATTTTGTTACCACGACATTACCACGTATTAAGTATGATTTCAAAGAGTTCAAATGTGTATAATTTTCGTATATGCAAGTTTATGCATTATATTTCACTCCATGGAAATGATAAATGATCAAGATTTTATTAGCACAACATTATCATGTCCTAAGTGTGATTTAAAAGAGTTCAAAGGTGTATAATTTTCGTTTAATTTTCATATATGCATTACATTTCACTATATGAAAATGAAGCTAGACAAACGGCCGCCGTCACCGGAGAAGAAGAAGAAAGGGGAGGCAACAGCACGGGCGCGAGCGCGGGGCTGGCTCGGGGTCCCATCTTGCAACGCTAACCTAGGTAAGCTGAGGGTCCGGTGCTCACGTGGATAAGATGTGGGTCCGGCGCTCACGTGGATAAGCTGTGGGTCCGATACTGATCTGGATAAGTTGAGAGAGGTATCCACTACGGGAACCGACTGCACGCGGCCCCACTTATCAGCATGTAACGACAAGGGTACACTATGGGACCCGACATAATACGGCCTTACTCGTCAGCACATAATGGCGAGGGTCCACTACGGGACCCGACTAAATGCAGCCCTACTTGTCAGCATGTAATGGCAAGACTGACGGACAGCAAGTTTTAGACTATATGAGAGTTTTATACAAGGAGATGGCAAAAGGGAGAAAAAACTAAGCGGCTAGGGAAACTAAGTACAACTAACGAACCGAGGGCACGAAAATAGAAATCTCAAACTCATAAAGGGGAAAAGAGTGTAATATGATGCTTTGAATAGGAGTAGTCTAGGGAGATACTCCCCCTCATTCTTGCAAATCCTGAAGCCGTCGAATACCAATTCCATGAAAATATTTATGGAATATTAAAGCTGGTAGAGATTTCATGGATAGATCAATGAGGTTATCGCAAGATTGACTTGCAACATGTTTATTCCCCGACTCTTCTGGAGTTCATGGAGATAAAACAATTTAGAGGCAATATGATTAATGACATTGCTCTCGATATATCTTGTTTGTATCTATGCAACACAAGAAACATTATCTGTGTAGATAATGGTTGATGATTCAAGAGAACCAATACCACATGACTCATGTATGTGGTTTATCATTCCTTAAATCTATACGTGTTAATGCGGCTTTGTATTTTAGAATGATTGGTAGGTGTAGTCATCGAAGTCTGTTTTGAAGACATCAATGGAGTGACACTTCTACCATTTAGGTATACATTGTGGGGATCATTCAAGTAGCCAACATCATCGTATCTGATGATATTGGAGTTCAAATTTCTCTAAAATTACAAGAATAAGTCAAGTAATATGTGGTGCCTTGGAGATATCGAAATATATTCTTGATTCCCAACCAATTATGTTGGTGGATCGAATGGCACTGAGATATGGAACTTCAAGTCCCAACATCCCTTCTACATCATCTCGTGGTTTGTGTGAATCTTTCTCTACGTCTAGAGATTGAACAACCGGCATGAGAGATGGATATGACTTGTCCATTTAGGTTTCTCCAATATTTATAATATAGGCAACTTGGTGTACCATAATACTTGAGTGAAGTAGCCCGACTTGCGGTATCAAGCATTGTTTGGGTTTAACCAAATCCTTTATCTCAAATTTCGTCTTTTAGATGATCACGTGCTTCGTCATTCTAGGAGTAATCCTTGTGTATGACAAACATGCATGGGTAATCATCATTGTAGGAGTAATCCTTGTGTATAAGGAACTCACCTACGTTGGTTGTACCAAAATATACCAACAACAATAAGCCATTTAATGACTTAATGATTTTACACAATGCATGTTGCATTTACATTTTGATTCGACTAGAGATTTCATCGGGAACCATACATGTCCAAATCTAGTGATCCACATGAAATGTAGTCACTACATCTATCAATTGCATAAATAGATGATTTTGTAATGCCAATGCTATAATTATCAGAAAATTTTGAGGATACCAATCCTGTATTGAGAGTAGGTCTCGGATCTCTACGGAAACCCGACCGTATGCTACAAGCCTTACTTTCTCACCACCTTGTTGTTCTCATTCCGTATTCGAAAGAGAACATATTGAATCCCATGTATAGGGAATTCATTTGTAAGTGCGAGGCTAATTCTACTCGGATTGCATCCTTTGTTTGTTTTAGTCCGAGCGAGTGGTTTACACTCTACCATGGCCATGGTCTTTGGATCTGAATCATTATGAAGGTTATTTGCAATCATTCAAGAGAATGTTTGTCGACAATTGTAGTATTGGTTATATGATTCTCTAGAATCGATATTGTTAGAGGAAATCTCATGCACCCATTATGACTCTTCGTGATTTCCTAATATGTGTGAGTCGGGTGTTCCGATGTCCCAGCTAGTGTGTGCAAGCTGAAGCTGGGGCTGTGGAGGTTTCCCTTCCACTGGATGTATACTACCCATGAGGTGTTTATCAACACTAGGTTGACTTGCATTTACTGAATTAGAGGATATCTCCTTGATTTCCTTTGTTGCTTGCAGGAAGCTAGATTCTAGTTAGAGGCCGTACTACCCCCCCCCCTCTTTTTAGGTAAGGGGAGTTGAGTGGTTTTTATTGGTACCTCCACTCTTTCGGGCACATTTCTAGCCGGACTAAAGGATTTTGTAACACCTTTGAGATCAGTAAATGAATCTGGCAGGTTATTTGCAATGTGTTGCAAATATGTGAATTCCGGATGTAAAGTCCAAATTCTTGAATATGTGGATATGAGCTAAAACATGCAGTCCTAATTGATTTCCTGGCATTCTGTGTGGTACATGAAATCTCTCCAAATGCCTGGAAATAATCCACCCTTTAATATAAGCAATAAGCATATCGGGCTATGAATGGATCCCCAATGAGGGATTTTCAATGGTACATATTGATCGACGGAGATCTGTACCCCACATAGATCCTTAGTTTGTGGGCCCAATGGTGTATATTGCGGTGGTGAAATCAGTACGCGTGAAGCACTTCCAAACTTACGCAGATGGGAAATGCTCGGAGGATTTCCACATATCAATTGTAGAGGAGGAGTACCGCGATATACAGTTAGTCATTGAGCAGTGTGTAAAGCTGCATGACTCCAACGTCTAGTTGGTAATTTCAATTCATTAACAAAGGTCTTGCAATGAGTTTGATCCTCTTAATTATGGATTGAACCAAACCATTTTGAGTATAGACTAATGGGACATAGTGCTGAACTTGAATCCCCAAGGCCATGCAAGTCATTGAAGCCACATAAGGAGAATTCTGCATCTTTTCCATACGAATTGATAAAATTTGATTTTCAGGATAATGGGCATGTAACTTAATTACTTCCCTCATTATCATAGTAAATGCATGGTTTCGTGTAGACATAAGGCACACGTGTGACCATCATGTAGATGCGTCAATGAATACCATGAAAATACCTAATATGGTCCACACAATGAATGCATTCAAGGAGCCGAAGTGTTTCAACTTGTATTTTGAGGTGCGAGGGTCTCAAAATTAGCTTCCCTATAGTGGCGCACAAGATGCACACAAAGTCTTGAACTTGAGCAAGTTGTGACCAATGGAATTGCTTTATATACAACATGTTCTACGTGTTGGATGCACATATATTACAATCCAAACGATAGAGAGGGTACTTTTTCAAATACTTGTTCCTCATCCATCGAATTGAGCCATGTAGAAATCTATATATCGAGTTGGATTTTGCTATGGAAATCTTTCTCAAATATATGGAGCACAATATTTCTTATATCAACATGCTGATACAATATAAATGACAACAATACTTATGTCCTATTACAATATTTTCACATGAACATGAATTATTTAATTGATCACTAAGGAGATAATGGGACTAATCAAAGTCTCCAAACATGTCAGTTGAGGTTTACTCAACCATCATGTTCTTCGTTCCCATAGGGTCCTCTAACGTTTGGAGGGTCAAGGAATTTCTAGGTCCGGTAGGGACTTCTTGCGAACAACCAACTCCATTGGTGTCATCTAGATGAAGGTTGAAGTTGGCTTCAAACTTTTTTCCTTGATGTGCTTTGTGTCCTTGGGATTGCTGGTAGAGAATTTCCAAATGCTTTGGGGCCTTGCACTTGTTAGTAGGGTGCGTGTAGCATCCACACTTATCACAAAACCTAGTTTTGTCATACTTTGGCTTTGTGGTGCCTTTCCCATGGTCTGAGTCGAGGTTTTTTATTCTAGGTGCGCTTACGCTTACCCTTGAAGTTTGATTGGTTACCGTTGAAGGTACCACCAAACTTTCTTCCGTTCGCGACATTCATATGAACTTCCGGCAAAGGTTGGGAACCAACCGGGCGCTGAGTGCCATTCTTAGCGAGAAGCTCATCATGCTTTTCAGCCTGAAGTAGGATATGCATAAGGTCTGAATAGACCTGATAGTCACGAGCGCGGTACTGTTGTTGGAGGAGCCATTCAGATGGAAGCATAGTGGATAGAGTTCTTTCTATCTTTTACGCATCTGTAAGTTCCTTCCCGCAAAAGCGTAGTTTGGAACTTATCTTATGAACCTCATGATTATAACCTCCGACGAACTTGAAGTCCAGAAGTCGGAGATGGGTCCATTCATGGAGTGCTTCAGGCAGGACAACTGCCTTCTGCTGTTCATACCTCGTTTTGAAGGCCTAAAACAAAGTAAATAGGGATTCCTCCTCCAAAGACTCGGACTTAAGATCCAGGTGGATATGGTGCCTTATAATGTACAAGGCAGCATATTTCTGCTCTTCTCTCAGCGGTGCGACTCCAGTCGGAAGGAGGTTCTCCGGATTTTGGATGGCACGCACTATCCCAGGGGATGCAAGGGTGATCTTGATGTCCATGTCCCATGTAGGATAGTTTTGGCAGTTAAGCTCGAGTGCATCGAACTCTTTTCTAGCCATCGATTACCTACATGGTAAACCAGAGAATATTAAATTACGTTTGGTAAATTAAAATCCATCATGGTCATATCATAATGAACTATGAAAAATTAATGATGACTTCAAGAAGTGGGCTCGAAATCATTAGTGTGAACTTCAAGTTATTAAGTTCGACACACCATAGATACTCCCCGAAAAAGAAATTTTGGAGTCCATCTCTTAGCCCTATAGAGTATAATCTGATAAAATCAATAGATATTTATATTTATAATGCCTTATGTCATAACTTAATAAAATGTATGAGAGAGCACATTAAGCAATCATGATACCAAAACATGACAAAATATAGGATTAAATAGTAGTGGTTGGAAAACTACACACCACCTTGTGATCCCAAAACATCAATTTGACGAAATCACTTTAAATTTTTGTTTTACATACCAATTCGTTTTTTTTTTTGAAATGGGCGCTTTATTATTATCCATAATGTTTACACCCGGCCTCTGCATAGCTAGGATGCACACAGCTGAACATACCAATTCGTGCTCGTATCAAGTCAAAAAGATTCAATTAAGACGATGAATTGATCTATTTGCAAGAAATTAAAAATCTTAATTGTAAATGGTGAACGTAATAAACCTCAACATGTGAACACACCGAAATATATTACATCACAAATATTTTTAGGAATACATAGTACTCAACTGAAAAACAATGCAGAAAATACAGTGCTGCAATTTACAGAATTTAAAACAGAGATAAAATTACTGCTAGATTCATGTTAAGCTGAAAACTGAAATACTTAAAGGTATCCTAATTAGCAGGAGCGGCGGCCCACCACATACACATGGGACTCACGTATTTCAGCCCATTTGACCAGTCCATCACGTACGAGAGAAAATTGCACATAGCATCAAGCTTTCGTGCCAATGTTGCACAAAACACAGAAACAAAATATTTGTTGCATCTAGCCCAGTTTGTTGTCTAATCAGTTGCGGCTAGCCCAAATAGAGTATATAGTGCTTATTGACATATGGCCATGTATTTCTATACTGTATACCATAATTATACGCTAAAATAAAAAAATGGGCACAATGGGTTAGAAAATAGAGAGCGTCAATTTGGCAGACAAGCTCCATAGAGCTCATTTCTTGAAATTTACAAAATTTTCAAATTTAAAGCTTTGAAAAATTCAAACAGAATACCAGAATGTAGCCAATGATTTATTCTACCTTCATGTGAACTTGGGAGCATGGACAGTACAACTTTTAATTCTTCTAAAATTTATTCAGTTAGTTTTTTTTGCTTAGACTAAAATACAAGGTATGTCACATTAAAATTGTGTGCTTGTAGTGTAAATAGTTGATACATCAAGGTATTTGTTCTGAATTTTTCTGTAGCATAGTCGCCAGTTGATTTTCTTTAGTGTGCGCGTAGGTGTAGGCGCTTCAAGAGTGGCATCAGGCCGAGTATTACGATCTTTGACACAATAAAACAGTGTTACGATCTTTGCCATGATGCAACATAATAGTGTTGGACCAAGCTTTATTTGCTAGAGAATATAAATACAAAAATATTGGCCCACACAAATGATATACGGTATAAAAATATAGATGCATATGTCAAAAACATTTTTAAGGTACTATAACCTCTATTTGGGCTAGGTGCAACGATTAGATCAAAAGTTGAGGTCAGCTGCAACAAGTCTTTTGTTTTTATGTTTGTGCAATTTTGACACCAAAGACTGGTGTTACGTGAATTTTCTCTAATAGTGACGACCCTCCCATATATACTACTCCATACTCCATCTCGGCGACGTCGCCTGCAGGTGGAGCACTGCGAAAGGCACGGTAGCTTCATGTCCCTGAGAAGAGAGAAAGGCGGCGGCTAGATCTAGTGATGAATGCGATATCTTCTCTTTGCCTGTAAGCTTCGAAATGGCGACCACCACGGCGAGCACCGGTCTGAGCGTGAAGCTCCTCGTGGACACCAAGGCGCAGCGCGTGCTGTTCGCGGAGACGAGCAAGGACGTGGTCGACTTCCTCTTCTCGCTCCTCGCGCTGCCCGTCGGCACCGCCGTCAAGCTGCTCGGGAAGGACACCATGGTCGGCGGCGTCGGCAACCTCTACGCCAGCGTGGAGAAGCTCGACGGCACCTACGTCCAGCCCGGCATCAACAAGGACGTCCTCCTCCACCCCGCCGTCCTCTCGCCGGCGGCCAGCAGCAACATGTTCCGCTTGACGGAGCCGTCTTCTGGCGGTCAGTCCAAGGAATTCTTCATATGCATCCACGGGTGCAGCTCCGTGACGGACACTAGAGGCACGAGGTGTCCGTCATGCGGCCAACGTGGCTCGATGACCACGACGATGCAGTTCGTGCCAGGGTCGGGAGGCCACGGGCCGGCGCAGGCGGGTGCCGGCGGCAGCGGGAAAGGGTTCGTGCAGGGCATCGTGACCTACACGGTGATGGACGACCTCACCGTGACGCCCATGTCGTCCATCTCTAGCATCGCCCTGCTCAACACCTTCGCCGTCAAGGACCTCGGCGCGCTGGAGGAGAGGACCGTGCAGCTCGGCTACAAGGAGGTGCGCGAGAACGTCACTTAGCTATTATTTTATCTGTGTACTCTTCTTTCGGGTGTCTCGTTCTCTTGTGTCCATTGCTTCTTATTACGCTTTGTATGCATGGTCCGCAGGGTCTGGCGATTCTGAGGGCGTCGCTGCAGTCCAAGACGGTGCTCACCGACGTCTTCCTCGGCAAGAAGCTCCCGCCCGGCCGCGCTTGAAGACCCGGTTTATGCATGCATGCATACGGCTGGCGTGGCAATGCCATGGCATGTGAACTTGGAAGAAAACTAAGTAGTAGTAGATAGTTCCGTCTATGGTAGCGTAATTAGGTTGGTACCACCTTCATCTTCTGGCTGTGGTTAATTATGTAATGTACGCTGGATGCTGGGCACTGCATCTAGTACTAGCTAGCTAGTGTCCTAGTGAATCGGTGTTTGTACAGTTTGTATCAGCTCAAGTCAGTACTGTATCTATCTAGCCTGCACGCGTCATGCGTGCCCAGCTTCCCACTTCCCAGCTCAAGTCACTACTGTATCTATCTCCTCTCCTGTCGATGCCTCTTTGCCTCGGACGTCCCGCTACTGTCAGCCGTCCCTATTCAAGTGTTCATAGCAGTTCAGTCACCAAAACAGCTGAGTTGTTCTAGCATTTGCTTGCGGCCCTTGTTATCTGCATGCAGTCCGCGGTTAGATTCTGAAATTCATCCTACCCTATATTTATTAATTTTCGCGTCCGGGCAGAGCCGCGGAGACTAGTAGTTTGCTTGATTTGTTCCTCGGCGTGGATGCTCCGCTGCAACGGAGTTGGAGCTAGCGTTCCTAACAGATGATAACAGGCAGACAAAACTAGTGTACTAAAAATTATCCATCACCAAAAACCAGAATATGCAAAAATATATTTATTTAATTGTTGTGTCATTATTGGGAAAAAGAACACTTTAGTCCCGGTCCGTAACTGTCTCAGTAAAGGCCTTCGTTAGTTCCGATTGTGCCACAAATCAGGACTAAAAGCCCATCTCGTGCTGGGGCGGGAGGACCCTTTAATCCCGGTTGGTAACAACATACCAACCAGGACTAAAGTACTGGTTGAAGTTTTTAATTATTTTGAAAAAAGTTTTGAATTTTTTAGAATTGCAAAGTTTTGAATTTTTGAATTGTTTGATAATTTAATCTCTAATCAACCCTATTCTCATATCAAAGTACATACTTATGGTCAAACTTTTCGATCGGTTACCCATCCTCACGGGTCCATCCTTAGCATACTTAACTTTTAAGTTCCTGATAATAGTATGTTATCAATAGAGAATTACAGTGTGGCTCCCGGATACAACGCACCCCCATACTTGGAAAAATTAAAAAATAATTTAAAAAAAAGTTTAAAAAGTTTCAAACTATTTTGGAAATCAAAGATGACCAGGTATGCTACTTGTATAAAAATATTTTCCCAGAAAATTATTTTCATTGTATCCTGGGCAAGCGTTTTGAATTTGTTTTTTTGCTCAGGATACAATGAAAATAATTTCCTAGAAAAATATTTTTATACAAGTAGCATACCTGGTCATCTTTGATTTTCAAAAAAGTTTAATTTTTTTTAACCCTTTTTAATTATTTTTTAATTTTTCCAACGATGGGAGTGCGTTGCACCCGAGAGCCAAAAGTACGCGTTAGCTATCAATGCTATTAATCTTAGACTTTGATACAGATGATTTTATTTTGTAAATTCTAAATAATTTTAAAAATAAGCAACAATAATTAAGTAATAATAAGCATCAATGAATTCCAAATAATCTTTATGCATAATTCAATTATTAATTTTAAAACTAATAATTTTCAAAAAAAAATCTCAAGAAACAAAAAAATTCCAAAATAATATAAAACATTAAAATTATTAAAAAGTAAAATAAACAACAAAAGAAATTACAAAAAATTCAAAAATATCAATTTTCTCATTTTTTTTCTAGGCAAAACCTAAAATCTCCTTCTTTCATATTTCTCATTGAAAAATTGTCATTTATGCAAACGGCCCTAGGCAGTTGAAATTGAATGTAACTTTTTGCGTCGATACTTTTTCATTTATTACACTTTTTCTGATTTTGTACGCAAAAGTTATCGCCATTTTAATTTGGAACAACCCTTTTTTGCACAAAAAAATCAAAATTCAAATTTTTAAATTTTTCCTAAAAGTTGTTTGCGTGAGGTACATGCATGTCAAAGGATTTTGAAATTTGAAGTATTATCATTGTTGTTTATTTTTTTGACGTTTTTTTCGTCGGCGAAGGGGAGGTAGACATGAGAGGAAAGATGTACGTTTCCGGGTTGGTGGCTCTAATGAAACTAAAGATAGACCTTTAGTCCCGGTTGTAGACACCGATTGGACTAAAGGTCATTACCCTTTAGTTCCGATTGGTGTCTCTAACCGGGATTAAAAGTCCTGTTCGCAGCGGGACTGATGAGCGCCTGCCCCGCGCGGTGTCCTAGCCGTTTGAACCGGAACTGATGAATAATGTGAACATTAGTCCCGGTTCGTAACGCGACCAGGACTGTGCTGTCGAAATAGTGGTGGTTTTGTATCACCAACTGTCCCAATTGTGGTGGTCTTTTGTCCCAATTGTGGTGGTCTTTTGGCACCAACATATTACCCGTTAACGGCCGTCCTGTACGATTTGTTACTCAACCGCCATCTCAACCTAACATAGGAGCCCACATGTCATATGGTTAGGACGAAGTGGTGGATATTTGTTACACTGTTAGAGCAACTCTAATGGTGCCTGTAAATTTGCGAACGGTAAAATACGAGTAGAGGCCAATGAAAACAAATTCACAAGTCGAAATTGCGATAGCATAGAATGAACCCTGTAAAGATAAATTGTACTTTCAAAACTCTGCACTCGCGGCAAAATTCGTCGAAAAACAGGCGGAATTTACACATAGATTCGATTAATTACACATATAGCAGCTATACAAAATCTACGATTTACACACAAACTAAATACTAGTGGACGCCGCTGCAACCTAGACCAAAAATGAGCTCCGTTGCGGTGGCGTTGGGGGGCTCGGCGACCTCAGTCCGTGAGGTCGATAGGTCCGGAAGCTCGACCTTGACGGGCATGGCGGCACGCTCCCAGGCGAGACGCGCCTCGATGAGCGCGACAGCCCCGCGCGCGTCGGCTTGCTCGCGCACGATCTCAGCCCCGCGGTCTTGCTCGGAGACGCAGATGAGCATCTCCATCGCCAAGCGCTCCACATCGGAGTCGTTGGTGAAGTCCACCTCCGTGACCACGCGCCCATGCGGAGGGGACTGCGAGTCCAGTCGTCGTCGATGTCGCTGTTGGGAGCTAGGAGGGTATGGAGGCGTGGGGTCGCGCGACGATCCCTCACTGGCCGCACGCGTCGCACGAGGCCTTGCGGAGATGAACCGTTGGGACTGAGGTCGAGTTTCACCGGCTTGCAGCAATACGCCTGCAGGCGTCCGTGCCCAACGTAGGTAGTCAAGAGGCCTATCGTCGCGTCGTGTGTGCGACATGGTAAGGCATCAATGACGGATCCAGACTCCGGCGGCAGCGGCCGTCAACCTCGCGAGAGGAAGCACGAACAGGTAGGCGGAGTAGGCAGCAGCTCCACCATCGGAGGTGCCGGACGATTTGTATTCAGGCGTAGCGGCGGTCAATCTTGCGAGTACTGGCGTGAGGGGAAGAGTGGAGGCGGAGCAACTGGCGTGGGAGCGCAGATGTGGAAGTTGAAGATTGGGGTCGAGATGGGAGAGCAGGGGCGGGTCATCGTCAGAATCGTGGGGAAGGAGGCCCACCTGTCGGCGCACCTTTTCTCGGTGGGATATAATACGAGGAGGCAGACGACGTACCCACCGTCGTATCGTCTTTGCCTTTAATAAGTGCTCCCCGTATTATTTGTTGTTGAAATAGACGTATCTAACACTAAAACATGCCTAAATTCATCTATTTAAATGACAAGTAATATGGATCGGAGGAAGTAGTTGAGATAAGATGTTTTAGCTTTGTGAACAAAATGTATCTAGACTCTTTTAATATATAGGTTTATATAGGTTTAGAGTAAACATATACACTAAAAGATGTCTAAATACACTTCTTTTAAAAAAACTAAAACATTATATTTTGAAAACCTCGGAGGGAGTACTAGCTAGGAGTAGTAGTGTCCTAGTGAATCGGTGTGTGTACAGTTTGTATCAGCTCAAGTCAGTACCGTATCTATCTAGCCTGCACGTACGCGTCATGCGTGCCCAGCTTCCCACTCCCAGTGAGTTTGCCATCTGGTGGTCAAAATAGGACTAGTCTCCTGTCGATGCCTCTTTGCCTCGGACGTCCCGTGCGCTACTGTCAGCCGTCCCTGTTCAAGTGTTCATAGTAGTTCAGTCACCGAAACAGCTCAGTTGTTCTAGCATTTGCTTGCGGCCCTTGTTATCTGCATGCAGTCCGCGGTTAGATTCTGAAATTCATCCTACCCTAGTATTTATTTTGCAACGGAGTTGGAGCTAGCGTTCCTAACAGATGATAATAGGCAGACAAAACTAGGGTACTAAAAATTATCCATCACCAAAAACTAGAATATGCAAAATATATTTATTTAATTGTTGTGTCACTATTGGAAAAAAGACACGTCAGTCCCTAGTCCCGGTCCCCATATGTAACTGTCTTTAGGCTAGTTCTAGTGGGAGTATCATAAAAAGTACTCCCTCCGTTTTTTATTAGTTCGCGTTCTAGAATTTTATTAAGTCAAATTTTTTCAACTTTGACCAAAAATATAGGAAAATATATAAACATTTATTATTCCAAATACATATATTATGAAAATATAACTTACAAAGATTTCAATACTATAAGTTTTATATCATAGATATTTTTATTTTTTGCTAAATATTTGGTCAAACTTTAAAAATTTTGACTTTGACTAAACCCAGAATGCGATCTAATTGTGAACGGAGGGAGTATCATGCATGTCACCTTGTCAAAAATCTGACGTGGCACCATAATTAATTAAAAAAAGGTGTTAGTAGTATCATAATATAATACCGTATCATAGCACGTGAAACTAGGTAATTTAATGACCAATACATCTCATACACACAATTGCATTGAGATTGTAGAAAAAAATTAAATACAATAATCCTATGATACTACTAGATGATACTAACCACTAGAGAGGTAGTATCATACACTAGTATCATAGTAATATGATACTCCACTATGATCAGCCTTAGTCCTGGTTGCGCATTAAAGGCCCTCCTTAGTTCGAGTAACTGCCTTTAGTCTTGGTTATGCATTAAAGGCCCTCCTTAGTTCGAGTTGTGCCTCAAAACTTTAGTCCTGGTTGCGTAGTAAAGGTCCTCCTTTGTTCCGGTTGTGCCTCAAACTAGGGCTAAGAGTCCTTCTCGTGCTGGGATGTAGGATCCTTATTCCTGGTTGGTAAAACCATACAACCGAGATTAAAGTACCGGCTGAAGTTTTTAAAAAAAAATCAAAAAAAGTTTTGGATTTTTTTGAATTTCAAATTTTTCGATTTTTGAATTGCTTGACAGTAAAATCTTTAATCACTTCTATTCTCATTTTTAAGTACATACTTATGGTCAAATTTTTCGGTCGGTCACCATCCTCACACTGGTACACCATCATCATACTTAATTTTTAAGTTCCTTCCAAATTAGATTTCAAGACTACGCTCATAACTTCCTGATTAATCTTAGACTCTGATAACACATGGTTTTACTTTTTGAATTCTAAATAATTTTAAAAATAAGCGTAATAATAAGATACAATGAATTCCAAATAATCTTTATGCATAATTTAATTATAATTTAAAAAATAATAATTTTCAAAAAAATAAAAAAATCTCAAAAAACTAAAAAATCAAAAATTCCAAAATAATATAAAAACATCAAAATGATTAAAAAGTAAAATAAACAACAAAAGAAATTCAACAATTTCAAAAAATATCAATTTACTCATTTTTTTCGTGGCAAAACCTAAAATCTCATGCTTTCATATTTCCCTTTGAAATTTTGAAAATCCTTCATTTGTGCAAACGGCCCTAGGCAGTTGAAATTGAATGTAACTTTTTGCGTCGACACTTTTTCATATATTACACATTTTTCTGATTTCGTACGCAAAAATTATCGTCGTTTTAATTCGGAACAACCCTTTTTTGCAAAAAGTTCTAAATTCAAATTTTAAAATTTTCCCTAAAGGTTGTTTGCGTGAGGTACAGGCATGTCAAAGGATTTTGAAAATTGAAGTTTTATCATTTTTGTTTATTTTTTTGATTTTTTTGCGACGACGGGAGGGGAGGTAGACATGAGAGGAAAAAAATGTACGTTTACAGGTTAGTGACTCTAACCGAAACTAAAGATAGGCCTTTAGTCCCAGTTGTAGACACCGACTGGGACTAAAGGTCACTACCTCTTTAGTCCCGATTGGTGTCTCCAACCGGGACTAAATGTCCCATTCGTAGCGGGACTGATGTTGGCCCTGCCCCGCACGGTGTCCTAGCCGTTCGAACCGGGACTAGTTCAGGTTCGTAATGCGACCAGGACTGATGCTCCGGGCACTCTGAACGAAAGCCTTGTTTTCTAGTATAGTGTGTGAGAAATTTGTCACTTGTGTTGTCTTGCTGTCGAAATAGTGGTGGTTTTGTATCACCAACTGCCCTAATTATGGTGATTTTCTGTTATCAACATATTACCCGTTAACGGCCGTCCGGTACGATCTGTTACTCAACTGCCATCTCAACCTGACACAGGGGCCCACATGTCATAGGGTTACGACGAAATGGTGGATACTTGTCACACGGTTAGAGCAACTCTAATAGTGTCTGTAAATTTGCGAACGGTAAAATGCGAGTACAGGCCACTGAAAACAAATTCACAGGTCGAAATTGCGATGGCGTAGAACGAACCCTGTAAAGATGAACCGTACTTTCGAAATTCTACACTCGCGGCAAAATTCATCGAAGAACATGCGGAATTTACACATAGATTCGAATAGTTACACATATGCCAGCGATGCAAAATCTAGGATTTACCCACAAACTAAATACTAGTGGACGCCGCTGCAACCTAGACCAAAAATGAGCTCCAGCGAGGGCGGGAGCTGCAGGTTGCGGCGATGTTGGGGGGCTCGGCGACCTCAGTCCGTGAGGTCGATCAGGTCCGGAAGCTCGACCTTGACAGGCGAGGCGACACGCTCCCTGCCGAGACATGCCTCGACGAGCGCGACGGCCCGGTGCGCGCCAGCCTGCTCGCGCACGATCTCGGCCTCACAGTCTTGCTCGGAGACGTGGATGAGAATCTCCGTCGCCAAGCGCTCCACAACGGAGTCGTTGGTGAAGTCCACCTCCGTGACCACGTGCGCACGAAGGGGACTGCGAGCTCTAGTCGTCGTCGTTGTCGCTGTCGCTGTCGGGAGCTAGGAGGGTATGGAGGCGCGGGGTCGTGCGACGATCCCTCATCGGCCGCACGCGCCGCACGAGGCCTCCCGGAGATGAACCCTGGCAGCGCGTACGCGCGGAGCTTCGGCGGCGGCGACTCCTTGCGGTTTGTCCAACGCAGCGCCGCCCGCTTCTTTGCTCCCTCCGAGCGAATGAACGTCCCACCACTCCGCCTCCGAGGCGAAGCGGGAAGCTCCGCCCGAACCACCTCCCCCGCCTCCGGACCAGTGCCCCCCCCCCCCACCAGGACCCGTTGTGGCGCGACATCGAGTGGATGCGACGGCGGCGGCGTGAGTTATTTCTTGACGGAGCAAGCTATGGCGGCGGCTACGCTAGGGTTGGCGCGATGGCGGAGTGCGGGTTTGGAACCCCACTCATACTGCTGGCTAGTATATATACCGACTGAGCCTCGCAGTTCACGGGTCACAATAAAACTGAGTACGGGTCGGGCCTCTTTTATAGGCCTCGTTAGGGCGCCCAAACTGCCACGGGCCTGTAAACTCGCTGGGAAAGTTAGTTCAGGCCCGTTTACAGGCACCGTTAGAGTTGCTCTTACGCTGGTGTGGTGGTTTTTTGTTACAAACCCGAAAGGTTGTGGCTTTTAAAACCGTAGCCCCAATTGTGATGGGTTTTTGTAACTTTCTCTCGGTTGCCGGCCGAGGGAGAGGGGTTGTAGTCGACCGCGACCGTGGAATCGGTGCAGGCTTCTCCAAACTGAGAGATACGACATAGATGGTTTGCCTAGATGCATGCTAGGGAAGAGCCGTGGCGGCTAGGAAAGGACTGCGTGCGGTGGTAGGTGCAGGCCGGAGAGGAAAAATAATCGACGCAGACCGCGGGGCTATGTGAAATTCCTTTGTGTTGTTTTTAGGAAAAATTCTATTTCAAATCCTGAACTCATAGAGGTCCGACAGTTTAAATCCTCAAGTCGAAATCCCGATCATTCCCATCTTGAACTATATAATCCCTGTCCAAATCAAACCTTGAAGCTGTTCGGAAGACCGGGAAAGCTACGATCCCGGCGAGGATTACCAGCTACTCCCACTGACATGGACTCTACTTATAAGAACTTTCTTCCCTAATTCTCTTTTTCTCTTCATGCGAGTCGATACAATCCTGCTCCTGATGCATGCGTGTGTGGCGGCAATAAGTCTAACACCCATTAGCCGTGTGCTCGACGGCCGCGCGCTCCCTATGCACCGTGTGCTTGACGACCACGCGCTCGACGGCCGAGCTCTATTCGACGGCTCTGTGAGACTGTGATGACAGTGTAACGTGCTTGTAACCTATGGTGTATTGTTACACGCGTACGAGCGCAAACGACGCGCTCGATGTGCTGCGCGGCGCCGCCGCCGTGGCTCGGCAGGCGCGCAGGCGCGTCGGGGAGGCCGGGAGGGGCACTGCTCGGCTCGCATGCAAACAGCGCGACAGGCGCGCAAGCACGGCGGCTGGCACATAGCGCAACTCGCGGTGCAGACATGCGCGTATGAAACGTGCAGCTCGACGACTGACACGTGGGCATAGATAATTTTTGGTGTTGAAAAATAGTTTTTCACGAGAATGTTTTTTATCTTTTTTTTGTACAGACCTCAAAAAATGGTTTCTCAGTGCAGAACCTTTTGAGGACATATCATATCCGGATGCACACCTAGAATTTTGTTTCGGAATTTTTCAATATTTTGAAATTTAAATAAAATGCACTTTTCATAAGGTGTATTTAGACCTGGGAGCTAAATCGCCATGTCAATTCCTATCACGTTGAAGTATACTACCCACGGTCTGGAGTAGTAATATGAATCTGGGCCATTGGATCACACGAAACAAACGGTCCTGATTTATTTGATGTACTGTAAAATGACCCACAAAAAATGCCAAATCAAATGGGGTATGGAAAAATCAATTATAGCAATTTCAAAAAATATCTTTAGAACAAGATTTTTTTGAGGCACTTCTAAATTTTAATTTAAAAATAGATTTATTGAGTCACTTTCAAATTTGCCTTGGAATACAATTTGAGGCAATATTGAGCAATGCCTCTAATAATTTTTGTTGGCACTCCACGAAAATGCCTCAAAAAAATTGTAGGCATTATAAAATAATGTCTCAAAAACAATTGTAGGAATTATACAATAGTGCCTCTATAAACAATTTCGGGCACTTCTAACATGAATTTAAGCTCAAATTGTAGGCATGTTTCATATATATTCTCATGAACAACTTATGACTATACAACAAATATTGCACTTGATCCATTCAAATAATCATTCAAGTTACATCAGTTTGTACCATTCAATTGATTTTGAATTCAATTGTATTAGTTAGTAGCACAAAGTAGCCAACAGATACTGCATACAGAAATCATGTATCATCATAACTAGCTCACCATCATGCATATGTTCTCGCACTTCTTAATTTGCTTGCGAGGCTTCTCAACTTTAGTAGCAAGATCTATCTGGCAAAAGGAACAGAGAAAATTAACTGTAGGAATAACATATACTGAAGCATGTAGATATCACTGGTTCTACGTTGGAGTATTGGGCTAATGGGGTCTAATAAATACTACATCATCGAGGAAAACAAACCCTCTAAAGTAACTTAAGCCAGGAGTTTTAGTATCATTTTCTTTGTACCAAATACAACCAGCCTATGCAATTAAATATCAAGTTATCTTCTATATCTAAATAGGAGTCCCCTACTACCTCATATCTCTCAGCATGCAAGGTATCCACCTCATCAAATATCTTTGATCAATCCTAGCCCGCCATATCATCATGTTTTTTCACATCACCTATTCCTAAATAATTGCCTCCCACTAACAAATTTTCCTCGGCAGCATCGTTTTGTTTCCTTTTGTTTCTAGGCGAATTGTTCTATTCGTTTCACATTCCATCACGGTGTCTTCAGTTTCCTCTAGAAGGCTCTTCATTATCACTTTATTTTTCTAGAAATTGTCCATCAATCACCTGCACCTCTATTTACCATGTTGTCCACCTGCCAAGCATTCCATTGTGATCCAGGATTCTATATGTGATATGCCTGCCAACCATTCCCCTGCGTTTCCCCTTACTACCGACTTCCTGTCATCTATTTTTCTCACGCTGGGTGCCTCCCTCATCTCTAGCATCTCTTTCTCTACTTGAAGTTTGTTGTATGCTTTCAACACAGAATTGGTAGAATAAAGTGGCCTGACACCAATTTGCGGCTCAGCGGTAGTTTCGTGTTCAGTTTTGGTTTCTTATTTTCCCGGTCAATGCCTAATCTTGGGTTTCTACTTGTTAAACTGCAGGTTTTTTAATACACAATTTATGTTGCTTCTTGCTTATTGTTTATCTCACATCATTGACTAAATAGTCTTGTGATTCTTATTGCTTTTTGTTTATCTCACATCATTGCCTAAATACTCCTGCGATGTGTAGTAGGCAATACTCCTGTGATTTACCGCCCTCCTGAATGGAGTATATAGTCATATCACAGATCATTTTGGTGGCCATTTACAGTGTGCGTAGGAGTATTCTGAATGGAGTAATTATTCTGAATAATGTTGGTGGCCATGTACTCCTATGATTTCTTTCCCTCCCACGATTTCTCATATCACTGACCATTCGTCAGTTGCTGCTGCTGTTGTAGATTGCCGGTGGGCACCTGGGCGAGTTGCTGGGCGAGCAGGAACACCCCAGGCAGCGAGGAGGAAGCCAGTGATGTGATGGCCGGTACGTGTGGAGGTGTTGGGCACCGCGAGGGATCATTGGCGACCTGGAGGTGCTAGGCAGTGGTCTTGTTGCCTGTATGCATTATTTTTTTATTTTAATATAATGTACTAGGAGTGATAGTCTGATCATTTGAAAGAGTCATGTGTTTCATCAAACAAAAGAGCAGCGCCAAAAATAACGGCCTCTCTGAAATGATTGAATCTAACAAAAACATCAAAAGTTTTATATTCCTTGTTTGTGCCAAAAGTAGTGTCAAAGGTGAAAACATCCCCAAAGTGTGCATAATCAATGCACATCTTAGCATCAGCCCAGAATATAGTAGCTATATGTTCTTCACTATCCAATTGTAAATAATATTGGAAAGACGGGTTCCTAGAGATCTTGTCTTGAAAATACTTCAACATGCTTCCTGCCTGATCATATGCCAACTCCTTTTGACGCCTTATTCCGGAGTCATCGGCGGTCTCGATTTCGAAAGCTTGTAATTCTGAAATTTTTCTTTGTGGTGACATCAAAAGGAAGATTTGTGGTGAGTACACGCCATGATTGGGATCAAGCTTTACCTTTACCACTCCATAATTTCCTGCCTCCCGGTCTAATGAAAGACACATCTGAACATCGTAACATGTTCTTGTTTCAGCACGGGGGTTCTTTGTGAGATAATCCCTCTTACTCGATGACCCTCCTTCGCGAACACATATCTAGCTGAAGTTACCTTTCCATCCATTGTACTTACATTAGTACACATTTTTGTGACCTCAAAACCTGCACGACCTCCATAGTTCACCCAAAATAACCAAGTCTCATCTAAATTTCGAAATTTCTAACCAACTTGAGGTACCGAAATAGGAATAAGATTCTCCCTACACCAAAATAAATATTACTTGTTGCTACAAATCTGGATGCAAACATACCAAAGGAATTCCAAATATAGGCAACTTACTTGTTTGGTTGTGCCATTGAATTTTAATTGGAAGGCATGAACTCAATGTATACTATACAAATAATGAACAAATACAAGTAAATTTTCAGTTTGTGAACATGAAAGAGGGGAAATCTGCTCAATACAAGTGAAAGGGGAGAAATAGGCTCGTCATACCTATAGAGAAGACGAATTGCAAGGAGGAAGATGGCAATCGCCTCAGATCGCCCCCCGATTACCAACAGCAGAGAGAGGTGAGAAGAGATGAGAAGAGAGGCATTCTCGCGCCAAAAATGCTTCCTGGCGCTGCAGTCCCGCGGAAATGCTCCGTTTTCCCTCCTCTGCCTAGAGCTGATCTCAAACTGGGCTTTCATACGTGGGTTGGGCCTGGCTCGTGTGCGTTGAGAGGGCAGAGAGAAATAGCAGACATGGGATGGAGAATGGAGGACATCCGCGTGGGCAAAGTCAGACTCTGACTTGCTGCAAAGTCAGACTCTGACTTGCTGCAGCCATGTTAGAGAATCTGTGCCGGAAAGGGGGCAAGGAGCGTATAGGGACCCTAACGTACGTGGAGTCACTGACAGTGGGCTGGTCGCACTGACATGTGGCACCACGCATTTGGTGTACTTAAGGGCATCTCCACCGGCTCGACCCAACATGTCCCGACTCGTCCGAACCCGTCCGCGCGGACGCGCGTGACATGCGCGGCGCCGCAGCAGCATGACTCATCCGTCCCAACGCATCCGGGTGCATCTAATTTGAGTGATCACTGGGTCGGCCCGGACACACGCGGGTCGCGGGCGTGTCCCCCCGCGCGCGCTAGTGGCCCACTCGCCAGCTACAGACGCAACAGCAGCGCCGATTCAGACGGAACCACGACACTGATTCAGATGCAAAGGTCGAGGCACCGATTCAAAGTCAATGGCAGAAGGCTGACCGGCGGCAGCCTGCGCCATCAATGGCGACGAGATGGCGCATTGGCTGACTGGACCGTTCACTATCGTCCCTTCGGCCTACGCCACGGTATCTCTGACGCCCGACCTTTTTGAACTGGCCGCCCGCGGCAAATTGCTACCACACCACACCATTCTCTCCCTCCTCCTCCTTTCCGTTCTCCACTACCCTGTAGCTAGCCATTGTCGGTGGCGAAGGATCGAGGGGAGGGCGTGCCAGTCATGGACGTCGAGGGAGGCGCGAAGGACGCGACCAAGCCAGCGCGCCACCACGCTCTCCCTCAACGTCGTCGTCGCTCGACGAGGTCGACCCATCTACTTCGGCATGCCGAGTGACAAGCTCATCCTGCCATGTAGGTTCGTGACCCTGGTCGGCGACCCACCGACCCCGCTTGTCATCCTGCGGGCGAACGGTTTCTGGACCACCAGCTACCTGGTCGATCTGCAGTTCGACCACCTCGGCCAGTTGTACCTCGGCGACGGCTGGGAGTGCTTCGGCCACGCGCACCAGATCGAAGCGGGCAACATTCTCGTCTTCAAGTATGGCGGCGAAGGAAGTCGATGTCAGCGGCTTCGACGACAGCATATGCCGGAGACGGTACTGCTCGATCTCCGACTCCGACTCCAACTCCGACACTGACGAGTAGGTTTAGGTTGTGTGTGTGCCATGTACTATGTATCGATGTAGGCATTGGCCACATTTGCAATGAAAAGTTTTATTCAAGTCCTAGAACTTTTGTTACAAGCATACCACATGCACACTTAAACTATTAGAGACACCATTCATCATTAAGAGACCGGATGATCGCTCGCTGCGTCTGCTCCTCCTCTTCAGCGCGATCGAGGCGGGCACACAGGGAAGCATCGTCGGGATTGGCCCGCACCACTTCCCGGAGGTTGGCCCGCACCAATGCGAGCTGGTCCCATCGCTGGTGCTCTGGCAGGAAGACGCGTTCTGCCACCTCCATCGTAAAAGGCTCGCCGGTGGTCACATGGCGGTTGTAGAGAGGGCGACGCGGCGGGGGACGCAACATGTATATCTGCGGACACCCCGAGATCGGAGGCAGCAACGCGTCCGGTTCCTCCGGCGGGTCCGGCCACCACGATGACAACGGGTGCTCTGGGGAAGGTGGGATTTGCAGACGCGGACATTTAGGTCACGCCGCTGGACACGATTAGGTTGGACCGCTGGCTAAAATGACCACGAACCGACCTAAACGGACGCAGTTTGGGTGGCCGGGTGGAGATGCCCTAACGGCGCCCCTACGTCTCTGGCCAGTCGCTCAACGCGGTGCTGCCAACGTATGGCTCGATTGACTGGACAGGACGTGCATGCATGCTGGGTTGTGATGGCAGAGACGACCAATTGACGGGAGCACGACTCCTCTGATGAGTTTGACTGCAAACCTCCCTCTGTAGGACTGTGGGGGCATCGTGATTCGTGTTCCGTACGCATAAGGGCCGTTGTGAGTTGTTCCGTCGAGCACAGATATCAATCAAAGAAGATAAATAAGTAGTCTTGATCATAGTTTCGCCTTACACTTGTGGCACACGCGACTGGACAGATCGACCCGACCGGCCAGAGCAAAGTGATGATCGAGTATTTTTTGCCAAATCTGTCCAAATCTGGAAAGTTCAACTAACTCTGACCCTTTCCCAAAACTAATTTGAAATGTGACCCCTGGGATCGGCGCCATTTAAAATGGCGCCGAAGTTGTACAGGTCGGCGCCAAGATGAAGCAGCTGGGAGGCAAACTAGGGAGGTCGGCGCCGTTTTAAACGGAGCCGACATGGCGCCATTTTAAACGGAGCCGACCTTCTTCGGGTCGGTTTTCTGTTTTGTGTGCGCCGAACTGTACAACTTCGGCGATATTTTAAACGGCGCCGACCCCAGGGGTCAGATTTTGAATTAGTTTCGGGAAAGGGTCAGACTTGGTTGAACTTTTTAAACTTGGACAGATTTGGCAAAAAATACAATGATCGATGATCCAAGAATACGAGCAGCGTGATGGCGCGGCACTAGAGATGGGGTAATAATACGGGTTACAAGCTCGGACTGTTGGATATAGATATGCCCGTGGCTTCACCCCATGGTGGAGAGATCTAGGAGAAAGAGCCACGTCAGTGAAAACTTTGCATCATGTCCCGATGGCTAGTCGCATGCAGCTGTGTCACAAATCTTTGCCTCACTCAACACGCGAGCTAGAAATCATTAGGCCTTGTTCGGTTTCATTAGAATTGAGCGAAATTGGGAGGGATTGAGGTGGATTAAATCCTATCTAAGCCAAAATCCCCTCTAATCCCTTCCAAACCAGTCCAATCCACTAGGGGAGTGGATGAACCGAACAAAGCCTTACGGTGCTGCAGACACGAAGTTGTTTTTCCGCCCGCATATAAGTTGCACGCGCATGGACTACACGTGGGATCAGGGGCGAAGCCAGGAAAAAAGATCGCCGGAGTCAACAGAAACAAATAGGAAGAATGTGTACCCACAAAACATATCACTTATGACTTATATATGCTTATATATGTGAGTATATATATGTGTATAGCTCACAAGGCTAGATTCCCGACTGGTATTAATTAAAAAATTCATAATGTATATTCCAGGAAACTAACATAAATAATAAAAAATAATTATCAATATATCATATCAAATTAAAGTTAAATTACAAAAGTAATTACCTCTCTATTTTGTGTGGCCTCTAGGTCTTTTATCTTGAGAAAGGGATCTATTACAATCTTGTGGAGAGCTAAATATAAAAGTCTTTGCTACAAGAAGCAACTGATGAAGTCATTCATAAAATCTTCACCTAATGCGATTATTGTTTGATGGACCTTTTAATGGCTAAAAGCACATCTCTAGTGAACTACGTCTTATGTTTGATGGACCTTCTTGATCTGGATATGAGATTATGGAGGTGGAGATTTTTGTTTCAAATTCAAGAAACGCTCTGTTAAGTTTGTACTGCTGTCGAATTAGCAACCATTAGTACCAAAATGCATTCGAACTAATATAGTTGAAAAATTACTGTACGATGTCCTTGTTTGATTACCTGACATTATGATGGGCGATTTGCGGTCACATTTGGACTGTCTAATCAACGTGATCAATGTCACATCGATTTCCCAAACCTTGAAGCAATTAAAAATCAACATAAAGCAAGCCCTAAGATTATTCGAGTATTGGGAATTGAGAAACCTTCCGATCAATTAGATATATAGACCAGTTTTAGTGGCACTTACAGATCATGCATAAGGAATCGTCGATTATCGATTAGAATGACTCCACCGGAGGAGGCATGACCGCGGATGACAAGCGACGACTTCGAAAAAAATAGAATACTAGGCGACGAGCGAACGAGCCTAAAGTTTGCGATCGGGGTACTCGCCTTCCAACGCCGGCCTCCGGCGGCTCCCCCCTCCGGCGACCTAGGTCATCGGTGGTGAGGGTGGTCGCCGGATCCACGCGTGTGGATAGTCTTAGTCTAAAGTAGATTCGTTTTCAGGTTGTTCATCGTCTTGGCTTTGGGGATGAAGATGGCGGTGCTGAATAAATTTTCTTCAGATCCTTCCCCAATGGATTTGGAGATCAGTCTATCCAAGCAAGGATGGTGTGGCGGTGACGCCATCCTCGTGGTGGATTTGTGTCCTCAGGCTCCGCCGCTGCGGCGGCGTTTGCTCCAGCGCCGGCGCGGAACCTGGGAGGTAGTCCAGGAGCGGATGCAGATTGTGATCTGCATCAACGGTATCTGGAAGATGGCAGATCGTGTGCTGGGTCTGTGGTTTGTGGATGGCAGGTGTGGCTTCCTTCTTCGACTTCTTAGTCGTGCGGAGGGGCTAGATCTAGAGCTCGATGTCGTGTCCGGGGTGTTGCCCCGGTCTGATTCATGCAACGATAATGGTTTCACTTTGGGTGAGCCACCTTGGAGGTCCGCAAAGCTGCATGTCAGCGATGGAGCCGCATCGAGCTCGGGTGAGGAGGTGATCCATCATTATTTCCTTTGGTGGCCGCTATGGTGGTGCCAGAGGCAGGTGCTGGGCGTCAGCGTCATGCTCAGAGGTTTCTTCGATTTAGATTGTTTTCTTTCTTGGTCGGTGGTCCTTTGCGCAAAAGCTTGGGGAAAATTTTGCTGTCTTTTCAGTTTTGTCAGGTCGGTGTTTACGTGACTTGTATTATGATCTTTATGATATATAAATGAGACACGTATTATCATGCAAAAAAAACTGTGGGCTGCCACTGCTACTTATCTGGTCCTGCACTGGTGGACTTGGACGCGCACACTCGAGCCTGATAACTGGGGTCAAAATCTATTTTTAGCTGTATCATTTCTTGTACTGGGCTAAACATACAAGAGGTTGGGCCAAAGTCATCGGGGTCAATTGACCCCAGTGTTATACTGTAGCTCCGCCCCTGCGTGGGATCCCTATCTGAACCAAAATCTTCGAGTTATTTGGTTGCCCGTATTGATACTATTCAGCACTGCGGCAGAAATGAGGCCCTATTGTTTGGTGGGCTATATTAGGCCTATGAGAAAGGATTACCCATGTTTGGTTCCAGCATTCTCGCGTGGTCTCGTAACCTCTTTTCAAGATGGTGAGCTTACCACACCAGACCTCACCAGTAATACTAAAAACAACAAGCACACACTAATATGCATAAAACGAGAAAGATATATATATCAGCAGAACATATTTAGCGACGCTAACATAAATATTGTAGCACGACAACAACAAGACATACAGACAAAGTTCACAGCAACGAGGACAGAAAAATTTCACAGCAAAGTTCAGAGGTCGATCATGGCAAGGGCATGATCATGCTCCAGGGGGCATGATCATGCTCTGGGCACTTCTTCATCACTTTAGTCATGGTGTAGTAAAAGATGTTGACCTTGAACAGGTCACCCTTCAGCATCTTGAAGGTCATGAAGTACCCGATCTTGATCTGGTGGGCAATGGCGAAGCCAGCCCACCCTGGTCAAGGCAAATCCTGCCGAAGACGTCCTAGAGCTTCACCATCCAACTGCACCTGGTGTTTGTCTTTAGCACGATCATCCTCGGCACAGTGCCGAGGAAAGGCCTGAAACCATTAGGGGTAGGCAGTAGGTCTAACCCAGATGCCAAGATGACCTTAGCACAATGGGTTGGTCCTACCTGATCGTGGAAGTGCCCAATCTTCATAGGCCTCCCCCTCGGCCTCTTGGCATCGCTGCCCTCACCACCATCGCTAGGTCTCTTGGAGGCACTGGTCTCACCACCATCTCTGGAGCATGCTCCTCCATTGGTAGGGAGAGCACCTCCGATAAATATCTTCGAGCACTGAAAAAAGAAGCAACACATGTAAGCACATACATTCAGGTGATCATACATGAACAATCAAACATGACCTTATATAGAATGGCACAGATGCAAAGGGATACTTCTCATGAGCAACACAAATGAACACTGCATTTGGGTAGCACACAAGTTTGTTCATGAAGAGCATCCCCTTGCATTTCATTGTGCTACTTTGTAATCATCGGCCAAAGGAAACAAAACACAATGTCCAGCTTCAGAATAACTTGCACAAACAAGATAGAGATGGAGATACAGGGATCCAGAGGAGGTGCACAACTAATTTTGTTGTACATACCATCCGGTTCCTATAGCACCAGCTCTATAAACGTATTGTACAAAATAACATCACAATATGGGTTCACAGCATTTGCAGCATGAAGCGATGATTATACCGAACCAAGTTCCATCAGCTTGAATAGATGGCAGAACCAAGTTCGAGAGGATCATCGCTTCCATTTCTGCGCAATGCGTATATAATCTTTGACAGTCCCGTAAATGAACAACTAGATTGTATGCGTCATATTAGGAATTGTGTGTCCCAGATCAATCATAACAGGCATGTTATGAAGCAATCTATTGGAATCTCGGCCACATAATGCAAATTAATCATCGGCATATATGAAGAACATGAACAATGTAATAATCCCGAATTTTCACGGTTTGAGAAACCCTAAAAGTCAAACTGGACATACATCTAGCCACAAACAAGCACAAATCGGTACAAATGTAACGGTAGATCTAGTGCTTAGAAAGGCGCGACAAAGAAATAAAATACCCTAACCCCTCAAATCGACAAAAACTAGCACAAATCGGTACAAATCTATCGTACATGTCAATCATACTAGGAGAATCACACGGCAATTGATAGATCAGTGCTGCTAAAGGGCAACAAAGTTGGTGGTTCGAGTACTTATCCCCATTGTTGCGGGTGTTGGAGCTTGGGGCTTGCATGCGAAGGGGAAGAGGCTGTTGAAGACGTAGTAGAAGATCCGCTGCAGGCAGGAGAAGCGCTGTTCTTGCCTAGATCTACAACCGCCTGATGTCCCTGTGGTGGTCTTCGATCTTCTGACGGGAGAGGAACCGTCGGCGGTGAGACGGGAGGAAGAGCAATTGTGAATGGGGAGAGAGTGGGAGTGGTGAGTGAGCGGTGAGGGGATTTATGGCGCGCGTTCTCGATGTGTCGCGTTGTCTCCCACTCTTCTCCCCGCGTGCAGCCACGTGCCCTATCTTGGCTCACCAGGGCCTGTCCCCGCAAAACACTCGATTTTGGAATTCCTAGCGGGCTAAGATTTGGACTGCTTTAAGACCCGTGCGATGCGAGTTCGGGCTACCGTGTAGGTCTCCAAATGGCCCTATTTCTTTTGGCTCGGTGCGGGAAACGGCTGTGCGGCCGACCAAACACGCCTGAAGTACTCCTGATTCTGTGTGCCACACCAGGACACTCGATTGGCGCCTAGTCTAATCAGCCTCGCTACGTCCACTTGGTAATTTGGATAAAAATAACAAAATTTATTAATAAACACTTTCTCAAACAAATTCCAACTAACTAACCCTTTTGACTAACTCCCGATGGCTAGGAGCTAAGGGTGTATTAGGGTCCTCAACCAAGTGGAATGGAATGGTTTCATTCTACATGAATGGAACGGTTTCATCCCTGTGTTCAGTTTGGATAAAAAGAAGCAACATAATAGTTTCGTTTTTTTGGGTTGGGAGAATTGAAGAGCAGAACAGAACGAAGTTAAAGTTAATCTTTTGTCTCAATGTCACAATTAACATTGTCAAATAACCTTTTAAATCTCAAAATCATAATTAACAGTGACCAATGGCCTTTTTAATCTCAAAAGAGTAATTAACAATGGCTAATTATTTTTCAGCTAGATTATTAGAGTGCTTCCTTATTAACAGCCATTCCACCACATTCCGCCGATTTTATGAAATGGGTGCGTTACACATACGGGGGAATACCCTTTTCCGATAAACCACTAGTTTCTACTCCATTCCACAACCGAACACAAGAATTGGTTCTAGGTGCGGGATGGTTCCGTTCCATTCCACTTGGTTCCAGGAACCAAACACACCCTAAGCTACAGGCTTAAATCCTTTTCCCTTAGGTGCTATATGGGTGACAGTGTGGCGATGAGGGGCCCGGCCGGGCCCGCACCTGCAAGTATAGCTCCTAGTGTCTAGTCGCTAGTGTAGTGGCATAACTCCTAAGCGTTACGGTCCTTGCACTATTAAGTTGCACGCCGGCCTTTCTAGACCTACTCGACAACCCCTCCCTCACTCTCTCACTCAAGCAATATAAATAGGATCTCGAGGCCTTCTCTCCCCTCTCCCCCCTCTCAAATCCCTCTCGAAATATTTCCTTGTCATATATTTCCTTATCATGAGGCAATACCGCAAAATATGGAAGAACCATTTCCAATTCTCATTGTTCTCCGCCTCAACCATAGCAAAAGGAAATGAAACCAACCGGTGTTTGGCATCATTTGCTATTGCAATCAATATAGTGCCTTTGATTGCCCGGTTAAAAAGGTGCCATCCATGGAGATGACCAGCCTACAATTCTTGAAATCTCTCACGCATTGCTCGAATGCCCAAAAAATACTCGGACATTTCTTCCGTCGTGAACCATTGTTTCTTGCCCATAAGGCTCGACCACATGAACCATTCCCGGGTTAGCATCGACCATTGCTAACAATAACCTAGGGATCCGATTGTATGATTCATACCAATCACCATACAACATCCTAAATGCGGCTTGCTTCGCCCTCCATGACTTCCCGTACTTCATGTCATAGTGAAACATAGCTCGCACAAGCTCCATTACCATCTTGATGCTCATTGTTGGAAGTGACGACACTTGGTTTGAAAGACTAAAAGGCAAGGAACTCAGAGATAAGTTGTCGGTGATTATTCACATCTTCGCCATCCACCCTCTTGCCTCGACACATGTGAGTTGATACACAGCTGCTTATGTGCTAATCGGTGTCCCCCCTTCAATGGTCTCGCACGCACAATTCAACGACATATTTTCTCCTCGCATTTAATCGTGAAACGTTTGTTCACGTTTGAGTGAACCACCATGTAGAGACGATGATGCCTAACCGAGAAATCCTTGATCCGTTACTTAAATTCCAACAAGGTTCGAAACTTCAACCCCTTTTAAATCCCATTGTTCTCTTGATTAACACCCCGGTAAGATGTTGGTCTTGGTCCAAGCACTAATTCCTTGCCACCGTCAACTGTGGCTTCATCCGCAAGACTAAGATAACAAAACAATGGTACCCGAGGATACCTCACCAACACTTTCTCATGCACTTCGGCCTCATCCTTCGTGAACCCCTCCTCATCAACTTCAACATCGTGACCTTCTCATCTAAGTCCGATGCATAGCATCGAGAATACATGATGTCATGATCCATGTTCTCTTGTGCATTATATTTGTCCAAATATCCAACATTGTTGTCATGGAGCTCGATCTCATTCTCATCTACCCCTTGCTCATCATCCATGTACACATCATTCTCCTTTTCCAATGCTTCATGTTGTGGCAAAGTAGACTCGCTCAATTCATCTTGGTTCATGGGTGTAGAACTCCTAACATCAAACGGGGAGGCAAACTGATGCTAGTCCAAGTGCAAACAAGTATCAACCTTCTTGGTGGAAAATAACTCAAGAGATTTTCCTAGTGATTCAGCCACCACCTCCTTGTATGCACCCCAACGTTGCTCGGAGTAGATACACATTGTATTCCAATGGACGTGCACTCCAAATCCCTCATTATGTCTTCCCTCCAACTCAACAAGATCACCATCCAATTCAAACCAATCCCCACTTGTTCCAATAACTCCTAATATGTAGGACTACGCTCGGACAGCAAGTCAAGCTCATCCGGGTCGGGCTCGATAATGACTTGCAAAAAGGCGTGTCAACATGGTGAACATGAAAAATTCTCGCCATCCCTAACATAGTGACAACAACACATAGGAGAATAGTTTCATTAACAACATTCCATGATTAACATAACACAATCCATAACCAAACTTTAACACACAACTCTAACATAATACCTAAGTCTAACATAACAAGAACCCTAATCCTAGCATACCAAACCCTAACCCTAACATGCTAATAACCCTAGCCCTACCTAAATGCTTCCTACACATCATACAAGCCACCATTGGCCAAAGAACCAACAATTATCCATAGATTGGGGGTCAATTGGAAATTCTAGGGTTTCCAAGATTTGCACACATTCCACACAAATACATGATTTCAATTGGTCAAAAGCAAGGGAAATGAGGAAGAGTACCTCTAGGAACTTGGGAGGGACGAATTCCATGGAGAAATGCTTCGGATTTTGGAGAGGAATTGGAGAGGGGAGAGGGGGAGAGAAGGCCTCGAGCTCCTATTTATTTTGCTTGAGTGAGAGAGTGAGGGGTGGTCGGGTAGGTCTGGGAAGGCTGGCACATGACTTAACAGTGCAAGGACCATAGCACCTAATGCTTAGGAGTCATGACACTACACTAGCGCCTAGACACTAGGATCTATACTTCCAGGTGCGGGCCTGTTCTGGCCCCCCATCGCCACACTGTCACCCGTCTAGCTCCTAAGGCAAAGGAGTTAATAAGGCTGTAGCTTAGCTCCTAGCCGCCGTGAGTTAGTCAAAAGGGTTAGTCAGTTGGAATTTGTTTGCGAAAAGGTTTATTAATAAAATTTGTTTGAGAAAACGGTTAATTTTATCCAAATTGCCGTCCACTGTGTTATGCTGTTTCACTCAGCTATGTGAAAATGTACAGATTTGATTTTTCTGAAACTTCACTAATATGAGATGAAAACTACAATAATAACTTCTGGACAAAAGTTCAGCAAAAAACCCTCTTTTGAAACCATTTTAAAAACTAACCCTCTTGGTAGTGTCTATCTCTTATAGGACGTTATGCTCAAAATGGTAGCGACCCTTTAGACCCTGTTTGGTTCAAAGGATTTTTGCAGGATTTCCGTAGGAATACATTTTCGTAGAACTTTTCCCTTTGAGAGCATTCGGGACATAGGAAACACGAACAACATTCCAAAGGAAAAATCATGGGTTCATATCGATTCCATAGGATTGAAAACATCTACCTGGGCTTATTTCTTGGCAGAAGCCCCATGCACGTGTCGATGGAAAGGGCTAATGGAGGGGCGAGTCGAATAAACAATTCAATCCATGCGGTGTACGTGAGGTGAAAAGCATGAGCAATCAATACGCAACCTGATGAGAAACCTAACACCTACTCCTGGGAAAGGATAAAATAGTCTAGGAGCTGCATGACTCTAGGATTTTTTCCTGAACATTCGAGCGCTCTATCCGAACACCATGTGGTAGGATTTTTTTCCTACGGTTTTGTGTTCCTTGGTTCTAGTTAAAAAAATTTAAATAATACATTTTTTTTATTGAATTTCATAAATAATACACAAAACGGGCAAATTGCAAATCTGTTGGTCGATCGGCCGTTCAACAGACGACACACTGCCTTCGTTCGTTGGACGGACGACACACAGCCTTCGTCCGTTGAACGGACGAATCACCCTGGGTTCATCCTCCTGTAAAACCATTTTATGAGCTGCCCTTCTGTTTGTAAAACAAGCCGTAAACTGAAACTTCTGATATCGCTCGGCGGTAAACCGCACCACCTCTTACAGAGAGAGCAGAGAATTAAACCAAGCTGCACTGCACGGGTACTAATTCAGTACCCAGTAATAAGTTCAGAGCAAAACCGGTACTAGTAGTACTGGGTACGAAAAAGGGGTTTTCACTTGATCCGACACCGGAGCAGGCCGCGGAGTACCAAAACTGCGCTGCTGCCGCCCGCCGTGCTGCTGCTAGTAAACTGACTCGAGGGCAGCAGTGGTGGACTGACTCGCGAGGCGCTACAGGGATGCTCTAGGGCAGGACGATGCTCGCCTCGAATCGGTGGTGGCGTGTCGTCCGTTGAACGGACGAAGACTGTGTCGTCCGTTCAACGGACGAAGGAAGTGTGTCGTCTGTTGAACGGCCGACCGACCAACAAATTTGTAATTTGTCCGTTTTGTATATTATTTATGTAATTTAATAAAAAAATGTATTATATAAAAAAAACTAGCTTGGTTCTATGCTCTTGTTTATTTCCTATTTCTCCATTTCCAAATGTTCCTCTGTTTTCTACTCCCGCATTCCGAACATGCCCTTAGGATTTATTCTTGAACTTTCAAGCACTCTATCTGAACACCCTGTAGTAGAATTTTCCTACGGTCTTGCGTTCCTTAGTTCTATGCTCTTGCTCCTTTCCTATTCCTCTATTTCCAAATGTTCCTCCGTTTTCTACTCCCAAATCATGAACATGCCCTTACTGGTGCTACCCTCTCTGCCAGTGTAGCACGCGAGCCTTAGGGACCAGTTAGGTAACACCGACGCTGGAGGCATTACCACAAATATGATAACGCCAGCTGGCAGGACACTACCATCATGTTTTAGTTAAGTGGAACAGAGTAGTCCTAGACCGACCCAAGAAGCCACTTAATCCCCTACCTCGACTCCGAAGCTCCCACCTTCTCCCTCTCTTTTCCCAACTAACTCCTCCCTCCTCCCTCCTCCCTCCTAAAATTGTTCCATTTTTCGTTGGATTTCTTCGTGGATTTCACCCTATTTCATAGAGGTACTCTTCCGTCTCTCTTGCTTTTCCCGGTTAAAATCTTTTATTTTGGTGGCATTTGTTCAAATCTTTAATACCGTATAAATTTCATTTGACCAAATATGCATTGTTTATTTTTATTGTATATTTATCTGATGGTGGATGGTATGATGACTATAAAGCATTATCCTTAACATTTGTAGGTTCCCATTAGCATTTTTGTGAGATTTATTGTGTTTAAATCTAGTCAGGATTAGGGAAAGTGGCTAGGATTTTGTGCTAAGGCTAGGATGACTAGTTAGATCTTGTCATATATTGATTTTTAAATGCGTATCTTTGTGATTATATTTATCATTGATGCATTGGATTGTTATAATTTTCTTTTAGATCGCGAGAATAATGAGTGTTCCTCATGTGGACAAGGACGCCTTTTGAAATACACTATTGAGGTTGACTGGCCCAGAGGATAAATATGCCAAGGTTTTGAAAAAGTGAGGATTGGTTTGAATTAGACAGACTCGAGTGATGAAGTTGAGTTAGAGGGAAGACATAATGTTGGGTTTGGAATGGACATTCGTTTGAAGACAATGCATCTCTACTCTGAGAAACGTTGGGTTGCATCCAAATAGTCTGTGTCTGAGAGCATCTCTACCGTGCTCCTCGAATCGTAGTTGATAGCACAACCGACACATCGCTATGGGGAGCGCTGACACATGTTACCCAAATAGTAGGGATTCCATCCCAAAACTGCTGGCTCCCAAACAAAATTTGGACAAAACAAACAATATATTGCATAGTTTCAGTTATTCGAATCTTATTACATACTTTTTTAATAAAAATCAGTTTCACACAAGAATTCAAAACAAACCAATTAAATAGTATTATTCATACAAGACATAAAAATGTAGCAACCAAACATGTGGATGGATTAGGCGGTGTTTCCTATGAGAACCCACAAATGCTCCACAACACCACTCTAGAGCTCAACATTATAGTGTGGGTCACAAATTTCTTGATGCTTGACGATGAAGGCAGAAAACTTGGCGACCGACACATCATATAGTTGAGCTAGAGGTTCCTGGTGATCATTTGGATGGTCATTAACCACTAGTTCTGCCCACTCACTCTCAGTGATCATGTTGTGCATAATCACACAACAATTCATAACCTCCCACATGTGAGGCTCCGACTAGGTGAGATAAAGGTACCGAAAATAGCAAAACGTTGTTGGAGCACACCAAAAGCCCACTCGACACCCTTTCAACAAGCCTCCTGGCACTTAGGAAACCAATCAGGATTGGGAATTGTATTTACAAATGTAAACAAAGAACAAATGTAAACAAAGAAAGGTAGATACCATCAACTAGGTAATACCCTTTGTTGTATGAGTGACCATGGATCTCATAGTTGACGGATGGAGATTGACCCTCCGTTAGACTAGCAAACACCATAGAGCGCTACAACACATTGATATCATTATTCCGCTATGCCAAAAAGGGTTCCATATCCATAGATCATGATCTGCCACTTCTTCAAGTATGGTACTGAACTGTATAGTATGAACTTCATACATGCCTTGTCAATCGAACGGGTAATTATTTTAACCCAAGTGCATACAACCGATGCTACCAAACATCCTGGAAAATCCACTAGCTGCATTTTATGCTAGAATCTGATTCATACCTTATGCATTTGGTTCCCTCAAATAAACTTGTCCAAATACTGCCACAACTACTCGACAAAACCTGAAGATGTTCTTAGAGCATGTTCTCTCATCCATACAGAGATAGCCATCTTGCGTACCTTTTGGAGCTTCATATGCAAGACAACATAGGGTTATCGTACATTTCTGACCCGGCGAGAATCCCCATAGTCCAGTGTTGTCTTTCTTGCATATAAAATAGTCATCGTACTCTAGGAGCTGAACACAATCTTCATGAATAACTCCTTGTTTATTCTAAATTGTTGGCGGAAATCTTTCAGCGTATATGTTGCGCCATTATTAAAATAGTCAGTCTCCAGCAACAGAGCATAGGAAAGACGATGTCGGTCCTTGTTCTTGGATTTTTTTCCCCGCGAACGACCGCCCTGAGGAGCGGCATGGAGATGCCGGTGGAGACGAATAAGAGAGCCCAGGATCAGCATTTGCAGCTCTCGGTGAGCGGCATCATCATCCTCCTCTTTCATCAAGAGCTCCATCATCATCTCATCGTCACTGTCCTTTGAGGCAAAACGCCAAACACCTAGACAAGGAGGTGAGGAAATGGCTTCGGTGGCCGCACTGCTGTTGATCAGTGGATGTACTAGCTATAGGTCTCTGTGGCAAAAGGATCATCGGTGCTTGTACACGACGAAGAAGGTGCGGCCGGTAGGGGTACGACTGGGAGTGCTTCAAAAGGAGACGATACCGGGGGTCTCTTGTGGATTCGTCGGGGCTATTGTGAACGTGGTAGGGAGGCGGGTGGGAGGAAAGCACGGGGAGGCGGTAGCATCGACAGCGATGGCAATGCAGCTAGGGGTGGGAGGCGAGGTGAGATTGACTGAGCAGGAGGGGGTGGGGAATGACATGTTTGCTAGCAAAGGGGTCCCGCGAAAAACCGATGTGGCTTGCAGTGTCGACGCTCTCAAGACAACCCTTGTAGGAAGGGGTCGGAGTGGGTGTGCCGACTATTGTATTGGGCTCCAAAATGTGTCAGCGATGTTTGGGGCGCGCCGATGGAAACCCGTTTTTGCCACGGAGTCCCTTAGGCCTATTGGGGACGCTTTGGAGGGCGCCGATGATATGCTCCGAATCACCAGACAAGGCTCATGAGTTATTTGCCAAAATAAGGTTCACTTGGACCGACATGCCTCCACATTTGATGCTAAGAGTGTGGTTTGAAGTGAGACACTTATTGACCCTAATGTGGACAATACAACAATTGGTCCACCTCCCATGACCCAAGATGAAGCGAGACAACCTGAAGTGACCTAACCTTTGAGCCAAATTCAAAATGACCAGCATGAAGCACCAGAAGAGGAGAACTAAGAAGACGAGGGTGATGAGATGGAGGGTGATCTCCAAGACAATAATGTTGATGACATGAAAACATATTTTGCGCAAGAGAACAAGGACCATGCACCCCTTGTATCCGATGCTATGCATTGGACTCAGATGATGACAATCCTATGAAGATGTTCATGAGGATGGGTTCATGGCTAAAGAAGCCGAAGCTTTTGAGAAAGTAGTAGGGCAAGATCATCATATACCCTGGTATATGATCTTAGTCTCGCGGATGAAGCTTTGATGGATGGTGGCAAGGGTATAGTGCATGGACCAAAACCAGCTTCGGGATATGAAATAAAAAAAGAGATTTATGCCGGAGTGAAGTTTAGAACCTTGTTGAAATTTAAGATATGGATCAATGAGTATTTTCGACCGTACACAGTTGAGTGTGACGAGTTAGAATGAATTGTATGTGCAAGAACATAAAACGGAGGCCATAATGGCACGTTGTGGGTCGTGTATCAACTCACATACGCGAAGGAAAGAAGATTGATGACGTGAACGTGAAGGATGACCACCGAAAACTGACATCTGATTTCATCGGTTACAAACTTTCCAATTCCATTGAGCTATCTTGCGTTGATCACGATACTGATCATGACCGCACAAGTTTTAGTGAGCCACTCGTTACGGTCGTCGTGCCTATATATCGACTGCCGTGTGCGCAGATCCCATCAATCGCTCAGGGACCTCACGGTTTGTCACGGTCACAGAGACACGCAATCACGAATCGTTTTGCGCTCAGCACACGTCTGCCATGTCACATGCACGTCACCCGTTTCGTCGCCTCGATACATGCAAACAGAGAGGCCTGGAGGGGAGATGTTTGCCCTTTTAAATACACGGTGCGGCCCGCTCCTAGTCACGCACCTCCTCTGCTCCTCGCCTCTCAAGCCACCAGAGTCTCCAAGCCCGGCAGTAGCTCCAGAAGGGCAACCACGCTGAGCATGAAGCTCCTCATCGACACCAAGGCGCGGCGCGTGCTGTTCGCGGAGGCGAGCAAGGACGCGGTCGACTTCCTCTTTTCCCTCCTCTCGCTGCCGGTCGGCACGGCCGTCCAGCTGCTCGGGAAGGAAGCCATGGTCGGCAGCGTCGGCCGCCTCTACACCAGCGTGGAGAAGCTCGACCCCACCTACGTCCAAGCCGGCGCCGCCAAGGACGCGCTCCTCCACCCCACCGTCTTCTCGGCGGCGGTCAGCAACAACAGCTCCCTGTTGGGCTTGCCGCCGCCGCCGCCGCCCCCACAGCCCAAGACGTTCTACATATGCACCAAGCGGTGTAGCTGTTTAAGCAGCGGGTACGGCAGCTGCCAAGGTTACAATAACTGCCGGAATACTTGCCGTGCCTACATCACGCACGCTCACGGCACCACCTGTCCGGGATGCAAGAACCAGATGACCACGCAGTTGACGCTCGTGCCATCGGCCGAGTCCGCAGGTCAGGTGACGAAGGCGGCGCCCGTCGCCAGCGGCAAGGGGTTCGTGCAGGGCATCGTGACGTACACGGTGATGGACGACCTCGCCGTCACGCCCATGTCCTCCATCTCCAGCATCACGCTGCTCAACACCTTCGCCGTCAAGGACCTCGCCGCGCTCCACGAGAAGACAGTGCAGATCGGCTACAAGGAGGTACATTGCATAATCATCATTCGCTCTGTCAGTCTGTTTCATGCTATATGCAACTCGTCCCTTCGTTGTTTTATCACTGTAAGCATCTGTATAAACTGACTTCACATTGCATAAATATTTTGCAGGGTTTGGAGATTCTGAAGGCGTCGCTGCAGTCCAAGTCTGTCCTCACCGATGTCTTCCTCGCGAAGAAGAAGCCCCCCGTCAACGCCTGAAGCCATGGTTGTGCGCCTGACCTGCACATCGACATGGAAAAGTAGCTCGATCCATGTAGGCTTCATTAGGCTGGTCATTTTGTACTCCCTCTGTTTCAAATTACTCCGCACACACGCTTATCTAGATGGGCTAGTATTCTCTTATTTTTCGTTCAAAAAATTTCCGAGATTTTTGAAATAGCTAGTACACATTTCATACTATCTGGTTCAAAAATTCTAAGATTTTTTGGATAAAAAATGAGGAAGTACTAACCCACCAAGATAAGAGTGCGCGCAGAGTAATTTGAAACAGAGGGAGTATGAACGTGTCCAAGGGGTGGTAGCTTGATCCATCTAGCTTACTAATTAGGTTGGTCTTGCGTGTAATGGTGTGTCGGCACGGTTCAGAACTTGGCTTACCGTAGCATCTTTCGGCATGTCTGTCTGATGGCGTTAGTGTTTGATGCTACTCCTTCCGTTTCAAATTACTCCGCGCGCACGTTTACCTAGATGGTCTAGTATTTTTTTATTTTTTATAAAAAATTCTTAGAATTTTTGGTATATCGTAGTACATATTTTATACTATCTATTTTATAAATCCTAAGATTTTTTTAATGAGAAATGATGAAGTAATAGCCCATCTATTAACTACCATTTGGTTTTAGCACAGCAATATTTCCAAGTTATTGCGGCCGATCGCGCAATAAACAATGATTGGCTAGCAATTTTCAATACTTCTTCTGATCTAAATTAGTTGACTCAGATTTATCTAGATTCAAATATATCTAGACTTGTTTTAGTGCTAGATACATTTGAATCTAGACAAAACAAAGTTAACTATTTTGAATTGGAGGGAGTAGTAGCACAAAGGAAAAAGCAGCGCATCTCGGTATAAATAAACATCAGAAAAAAAAATCAGCACAACCAATTCTCTCTGCCTCTAGCAAAATTCAGTACATCCCAGCCAACGTCCACCTACAGCAAAATTCAGTACCCTTTAATTTTCTACACGTTGCAATCGATTCCAAAATCCCAAGAACGCAAACAGCAACGACCTGCAAAAAACATATTCCCACGCATCGCAAGCACCACGACGGCCTCCCTCTGCCCCAGCGACCCAGCCTAGCCGAGCTCCACCTCTCACAGCCCACAACGTCCCTTGCTGCTGCTGAACAACCACGCCGTCTCCCCCCTCCCACACCCCACCCCAGCCACGGATTCCCACCCTACCACCGCCCCGTCTCTCCCCACCAGCGCGGTGGCGGCCGGCCTCAATTGATATCGGGATCTAGATCTTCTGCTCAATCCTCTCGTCCTCTGTCTCTGAAAAAAATCAGCAGGATCGTAGCTTGGCCGGCGGACGGATTCACGACGACGACCTTGTGAGGTGGGCGGCGGGCAGGGGCGCGGCCGCGCGAGAAGCAGGGCCTTGAGTAGGGCGCGGGAGGGAAGGCTCAGGACGAAGCGGTTGGCTTTGGACGTCGTGGCTCCGTCGTCCATATATGGACGATGTGTAGCAGAAATTGGAGATCGTCTAAATTTGGACGATGCTATAGACGAGCCACTGAGAACATTTTTTAGGCTCACGGTCATCTAAATTCGTTTGGACGACCATATAGACGAGCCACTAGAGATGCTCTTACGCTTCTTCATGCATGTGTCAATGTGTGTATACCAGCAGGCTATAGTGTTGGTAGTACTGTATACCAGCAGATTTGAACACCAAATCCTTTGCATTTGTATTTTGAAGAGAACAAATACAACCCAGATTGTATATCTGCACCTCAGATTATACATTTCCATTGCACTTTCTTTCCGGACCTGTCGCCCTGTACAGCATCTTCCCATGTCGTAAGCCCAATTTTGAGTATTACACCAACTAGCACCTGATGTCTCTGGAGTCTGATTAGACCAACTAACTTGGTGTAATACTAGGTTTGTTGCATAGATTTTTCCTACCCCAGCAACCTCGTATGTCATGAAACTTGATGCAATGTACTCTGCTTATTACTCCCTCTGTTCCAGTTTAGTGTGCGCGGTGCTACAGTGCACGCGAAACGAGGTGAGCGATTTCTATCTTATTTTTCACTTTTTTGCTCCTCGGTTTTTTGGTATGTGTAGCTCCGTGTTTACTCTACCTATTCCAAAAATCATAGATTTTTTTTGATAAAAAATAAGAGAAAAATAGACCGCCTTGTTTTGTGTGATGAACAGTAACGCGCGGAGTAATATGAAACAGAGGGAGTAATTACTTAAATTCAAGCTTGCGGGATCCACTTGCTTAGGGAGTATTGGCAATACACACTAAAGATGTTAATTAGGTGTGTTTGATATTAGAACATGTTGCCCGTATGCCTGTGTTGCATAAGTGCATAACACTTGTCTATGATTCATTTCTCGTAAGTATGCCACCATGGTTGGAGATAGAGATCGACTGAACCAAGTCCTATTTTCTACGCAAGAGTAAAACCTTCGCCTCATCCTCTTGCATTTTAGAGATGGGCCATCTATGAGTTCCTTTATAATTGAATGAATATATTTATATTCTTACTCATTTGCTTCGATACCCTATGCTTTCACACTGAGACGTGCTTTCCTATGCTTTCACACTGAGACGTGCTAAAACCACCTCCCTGTACTTTGGGGTTATCAGCATGTTGTACGAAAAACCACTCCTAGTCGCGGCTCTCACAACGCGACTAGGTCTGGTGTGGCCCAATATTTCATCTGCCTGACCCTGACCCTGACCCATAGGAAGCCTTGCGCCAGTGCTGGACACACAGAAACTACTGCTAGGTCGGATGGCGACATGCAGGTACCACATGCCAGCGACCAAGCCATTCTCCCCCAGCGACCTCGTCTCTATCTTGCTTGGGGCCTCTTTTGTGTGGCCCCATTTCGCCGCTGACAGTTCGGGGAGCTACCCCAATGTCGTGTTGTTGTCCACAAGTACGTCGGGAGGGGTACCACACAGTGAGGAGAGAAGCAGGGCATGATTGCACGTGGAGGTCTGGGACGGTCACACTTGGTTTAGGTTTAGTTCCAACTGTTGTGGTCGGAACCTACGTCCTCCTCTCAATCACTATAAGTCAATAAAACGAGAATTTACAGGGAAAATGGATGTTACCTTAAGGTACCCGTAGCACGGCTTATATAGACATTCGGACTAGGGTTTACATCGATGATCATATCCGACTTGCTGTAAATTACAAGATGGATGGCTAATATTACGTCTTGCGGTCCAAGTCTTCTAGTATGAGGTGATCCAGTATACCACTGCAAGGTGTAGTATGCAAGTCATTGACATAACACTAATGAAGTTCCACACCAGTATTACATGCCTCGGAGTGGCACAATAGAAATATCGTAGGTCCAAAGTGTTAGAGTATGATACGGACACGATTATTATGGTAGTTTAGGATAGTTATGACTCTAGCCTAACTTGACTCGTACTCTAAAATAATCCTTTGTACGTCTATATATACTCGCCCATAAGGCTCAATAATATATTCATCATATTCCGCCAATCTCTTTCCCTCTCTATTATTCTACACAAAGCATGACTATAGATTACAACTTAGTGCATTACAAAAAATCCATAGAATCTCCTCAAAATAGCGAGGAAAGCATCTTACAAAAGAAAACCAGAAATAGCAAATCGAGGTCTAATCTACGAATAAGATTGCTACTGATATATATTTGGCTTGTGACTGCTACTATAGCAATGCTCTACAGAAGTAGGTTCTAGTATCTAGGGATTTTTATCTATTGTCTACTCTGAAGGAGATATGTCCTAGAGGCAAATAATAAAAAAGATTTTATTATCATATCTCATTAGTTCATAATAGTTTAATATCATGCTATAACTGTATCAAGCGGAAATATTGATACAGGTGTGATGTATAAACAAATCCAGGTCCCTAGTAGCCTCTATTCAAATAGTTCATTGGTCAGCTGATGATCAAGTTTTCCTGAGCATGGTGCTATGCAAGCCAACTGACAATGAAGTCATATCATCTGGAATGATATAATGGACATTTCCCACCAATGAATGTTGCAACACGGTCATGTCACATAGTTCACAGTTGCGAGTGTAAAAAATAGAGTGTCCTAATCCTTAGACCATGAGATCATATCAATCACTGTCACCGGAGGATTGTTTAGATTACATCAACCGTCATTTCCGTGACTGAGTGACCATAAAGGTGCATGTTGGGTATCCAAAGGGGCATGTAGAGGCCTTATGCATCAAGATCAGGATTTGTTCCCCTATGTGACATGAAGATACACTGAGCCCACTCAGTGAATTGCATCCATAAGTTGCGCAACTTATGACTAGGTCATGGGATATAATTTCATGGGAACGAGTAAAACCGTACTTGTTGGAAACGAGATTGAACAATATATCATGATACTGATGATCGGATCTCGGACAAGTCTTGTATCGTGTAACAAAGGTAATTGGACATATCGTTAAGGTTCGACGCGATGGTGATTTGTGGAGTGCATAGGGATTAACATGGGCATCCTAGTCTTGCTATTGATCATTGATAGAGATCATGTCTATGACAATCTCGAACCGTAGGGAAACACGCTTGAGGGAAATATGACGCTTGGAGATCCTCCTGTAAGATGGAATCATGAAAGAAAGAGACACTAGAATCGTTCTGGAGATCTGAAGTTGTTCAAAGAAATAAGGAAAGGAAAAGGCCGAAAGGAGTTTTGGATAAATGAGAATTTACAATATGCATTTATTATATGTTACTTATGAATTAACTTATACTAAATAAATATTTAAATTCAAATTTATGAAGCAACTTTCTCATTAGCCAAAATCCCGGAGGAAATTGGCCTAGGAGAAAATTGCAGCAAAAAGGGAAAGAAAATAGCAAATAGGGATGGTTTGACCAGCCCACGCGTGTGGGCGGCAGATAGTTGCCGCCGCACGGGGCGAACTGCAGCCACGGGTCGCCACCCAGCCTGCTCAACCGGCCCACGCGGGCGCACGAGGAGCTGACGGGCGGGCCAGGCCGGCAGCCCACCGGGCGCCGCGCCACAAACCGCCACGGGCCTGGTAGGCAGTGGGGGTTGGCTAGCCCACCCCGGTGCCGCACCTTGTCACCGCGCTTGGCAGCGATGGGCGCGAGGTCTACTTCCGCAACCACGATGGTCGGTCGCAACAAGTCGGTCATTGTATTGCACCGCACTTGTAGCGACCGACCATCGTGCAAGGACCTGGACAAGGGGTAATGTGCGAGGAGCTTCACGACCTTGAGGTCGGACGGGTACGACTACATCATCCACGCTCCTGCATGAGCGTAACGCTCTCTCGGTCTTCAAGGGTACGTTACCATTATTTTTCTCCATTACTGCATTAATTCTAGATATGTCCTTGGGCAATTAAGCCATTCTGCGTATTAATTTTTTTATTATCTGTTGCGGAAACCCTACATACTCTTCAGCTTTAGTTCCATAGCCACTGATTTAGACATTGACTCGATTGATTTCGTCGGCTATCTTTAGCTCTTCAAAGTATCTCTCCTCTTGAAGATGTCATTGATTGCTCCGAGATCTGGCAAGGGTTAAGAAGGTACGGTTGAGTACGAGCATACTCATCAAGTTCATTAAAAAGAATTGTTTGATGCACTATCTACAACTGCAGGCCATAGGTCGTAGTCTATGCAGGTTTTCGTAAACATTTCTTCAAAGATTGCTTTTATTCTGAAAAACCATGTCCGTCAGTCTTCACATGATGATTAGAACTTCGTGGAGTTTTTTCCAATAGCGTTAGCAGCTCCTTCCCAGGACAGGGAGTAACATGTCACACTTTTCTACACTTTGCAGAGGTGTGCTGCTTTAACTATGAGAGATCCTTATCCATGTTGCACAACCGAGCGGCCAACCCGTTCACACTTCCTTAGTATGAGGCCCAGTATAAGTACCTAAGCCGACCGCTGCCCTTTTTCGTGTCCCCGCATGCCCACCCGACTCTACAAGAAGCCCTACCTCTGGTGTACCCCCCCATTTTGGGAAGCTATAGCTCTGTTAGAACCCTTGTAGACTCTATAAGCAGTATCTTCCCTTGGTAGCCCCAATCTAAAATGGTAGACCTACCTTCGACAACCCCTAACAGATAATTTAGACACCAAGTATCATGGGACAATGAGGGGTCCCACCCATATGATGGATCCTACGCGAGGAATCTGCAGCTTCATGACAATGTCGTCCATTGACATACGAAAAGAAGGAGATCTAGCCGACTTCCCCGGAGTCATATAGGTCTCATGGTTAACACATAATATACGGCACAAGAATAATTGGTGACTTTTTTAATCCTAGATGATACATTCCCACGCAATGGTGGTGCCATTTCCAGCTATACTAGATTATCTGACCACCCCGGGACAGTAATAAATAGTTCAAGTTAATTATAAAACTATACTTTCCTTTTGGAAATGCAGGTGATAACAATAGTAGATTGCAATTACTTTATAGAAAATAATAAAAAGACATGAGCAAGTATGAACTTGCCAAGGTCTTCTAGTCGATATAAGTTCCAATATCTAAAAACAACATCATTGATCCAATAAGAACTAATGTTTAAAGAAGCAATATACTGTTATGCATACGTAATGATATGCATTTTTTATAAATCCCAAAGTAAGTTCCCATGTTTAAGTATGGATTGAGTTTGGGTGATTTCTTAAATATCTTGTTCATCTTCAAGTTTGCTTTACAACCTAGAGTACATTTTAAGATTCTAAGAGCAACTTACAAGATATGAAAGTAAAACATAATAACCATGGATGTTGGATGTTGATTGAAAGAACTTTTAAGAATGGTCTTGTTTTAAGTTGGTGAGCCTTAAGAGAAGTATTAATGTTTTTTATTTTAAGTGGCAACAATAATAACTTTCGAATACAATGTTTCTTATACTATGTTAAGTAATTCTTAAGGTCATTAAGATGTAATCAATAGGTAGTTGTATTGTCCTAACAATCTTAAGTTAATTTTCGAGTGTTATGTCCTATTTTTACCGTTTCTACAATTTTCAAGTGTTGTTTTGTTGTGTTCATCTCCTACCTATGTATGTTTGACAACCGTCATCGCCAAGTCAAAGAACTTGATCGAGGAGGTGGAAACCTTCATGGTCTTGTAGAAGGATAATATTGACTTGCACAAGAAGCTCAACACGATGCGTGAGACGCACGAGGCCAACATGAAGAATGTTATGGAGTCATCTTCCATGGCAACCGAAAAGTTTCAAATGGACTTGGCCATAAATGCTAAGGAACTTGAAAACTTGAAGTAAGAAATGTCCCCACAGGCTGATGCCGTAAAATATATCCACGGTCAGCTCGATATCCAGATCGAGGATCAGAATGCACTCGACCGGTTCATACTCGATAAGGGTTTTTGAGTTTAACTTTGTATTGTATCTTATCCAATTGTCAGTCGATTTATTTGACTTAGTCATTTCTTTTGCGAAGTTCGGGCAGGACATGGTGACGCTTCAAGCTCTGATCCTCGTCAAAACTGGACTGAGCAAGTTGGTGGCCTGCTTCAGTATCTTCTCCAAGTCACCAGGGAGGATAGTGAAGCTATTGACCTCAAGGGTGTAGATGAGGATACACCAATGGTGCTGAAGGAGAAGGTGAAGCATATTCCGGCTCTGGTCGAAGACTGGAAGATTTCGTCAGCGGGGAATGGTGCTCGTATGGCTTTGTCCATGGTGATGATCCATTATCCCGACGTTGAGATTTGGCAAGTTACTAAAGTTGTGGCGATTACGGACGAGGACGGCAATGACATCAGCATTTGAGCCATATGGAAATCTGTGGCTCCATGTTCATGCCGAGTCAGAACTTTGGCCGACTTGAACGAAGCCTTCCTTGAGTCAGTGTCAGTCCCCCTCTCTCCTAACATTAGTGAACCCCACTCTCTCCTAACACCACTTTTGTTGCTGCTCTCACCATCATTTGCCATCCGCTGCAATAATCGGATCTTGTCGTCGATGGCCCTCAACCACGTGAATATCACCGCCCGATTTAGATGGCCAAACACCTTCTCCGTATCACCTACGATGGCCAGCTTCGACGGTGCCAACCTGAGTTGACTCGCCGGGCATATAACTCTTGGCACCCTTGTGCAACCGCCTTGCAAGAAAGGCGTTCGTCTGTTTTCCTCGGTAGGCTTCATTTAAAGATTTTTCCTTGGTAATTAGATAGATAGGTGATACATCCCAAATGTATCTACTTTTCCAAGTACTTTGATCAATGATTTGCACTAGAATATCACCATACTTGAATAAATCTACTGAATCTGACACTATTTTTAGCAAAAGTATTCTTTCTAGCTATTTTCGCAAGAAATAAAATCAGAGAAAATGACCATGCAAGTTTTTCACTAGAACAAGGATCATGGAGCTTTGGAATCACACAAATGGAGCCCATAGGCCCAAAAGAGACCTAGTGTCGTGTGCACCCTTACTAGTCGCACAACCTAGGCCCTTTTATCCCTAGAGCATCGCCTCGCCTCCTCTTTTTGAATACCCCATATATACCTAAAAACCTAGGTGTATAAAAGCATGAAGCTTTTCGCGAAACAGAGGGCTACTGCATCCACGATCTTCGTTTCAAGAGCCAGATTGGTCCTGCTCTCTACTCTAGAGAGGGGGATTTCGATGCCTCCTTCATAACCATCATCATCCTCAACAACCATGTGCTCACTCTCCATCGTCATGTGTGAGTAGTTCTATGTAGGCATATGAGGTGGAAGGGGATTGGATGAGATTGATCATGTAATCATCCATATGTATCGAGATTTTGAGTATTTATCTTGAGGATATTTTTGTATGAGTGTTGATGCACCTTTGCTATGTTTAATACATGTTACTAGGACCCGAGTGACATGATTTCAGTACTGAACTTTTATTGCCCCATGATACGTTGTAAATGTATCTATAATTTTTGATGTTCCATGCTTGTTTTATATCTACTTTCTTATGTTTTGTCCACACTTTGGAGTATTTTTACACATTTTCTAGAACTAACCTATTAACAAGATGTCACAGTGCCAGTTGCCTGTTTTCTGCTATTTTTGGTTTCAGAAAAGCTAATAAGGAAACATTCTCAGAATTGGACCGGACAAAAGCCAAAGTCAATATTTTACCCGAAGCAACACGGAAGTGGCGCACCAGGGCGGCCACACCTGGTGGCGGCGCGGCCTGGGGGGCACGCCACCAGGGGGTGTGGGCCCCTGGTGCTCCACTGACCTAGCCCTTCCGCCTATAAAGACCCCTCGGGACGAAAACCCGAAGTACCCAATTAAAATTCAACGAAAGAGTTTGTAGCCGTTGTCATCTCCATCCCTAGATCGGGAGGGATCTGAAGCTCTTCCCGGCGCCCTGCCGGAAGGGAGAGATTACCCTAGAGGCCTTCTTCATCGTCATGCCTGCCTCCGGTGTGATGTGTGAGTAGTCTAGACTGCGGGTCCATGTAGTAGCTAGATGGTTGGTTCTCCTCCTTTGTGCTACCATGTTTAGATCTTGTGAGCTCTGTTCATGATCATCTATTTGTAATCCTACATGTTGTGTTTGCGGGGATCCGATGGATATTGAGATGCTATTTTAGATTGATTATTGATTCTATCATGTCTTTGTTATTTGTGATCTTGCATGCTTTCCGTTGTTAGTAGCTATCTTGGCCAAGTAGATGCTAGCAACTCCAAGAGGGAGTATTTATGCTCGATAGTGGGTTCATGCCTCTAGTAATCTGGGGAAGTGGCAGAAATCTCTAAGGTACTAGATGTGTTGTTGCTACTAGGGAGAAAACAGCAATCCTTTGTCCATAGGGAAATCGTATTGTTTACTTTACACACTTTGCTTAATGCAATTATCTGTTGCTTGCAACTTAATACTGGAGGGGGTTCGGATGATAACCTGAAGGTGGATTATTAGTCATAGATGCAGTTGGATTACGGTCTATATATAATGTTGTAATGCCCAATCAAATCTCATAGGAGTCAGGATGATTAGTATATGCATGTATGCTTTCTTGGTGTCTGTCAATTGCCCCACTGTAATTTGTTCACCCAACATGTCATATATCTTAAGGAGAATCACCACTAGTGAACTATGGACCCCGGTTCATTCTTTCACCATCAAGCTACAATCTACTATTCACTATTTACTATTTACTTTCTACAAGAAATTACTATCTTCCACACAATACGTTTAATCCTTTGTTTTAGCAAAACCAATGAGATTGACAACATCACTGTAAGTTGGAGCAAAGTTTTGTGGTTGTGTTGTGCAGGATTCCAAGTTGGAGACAATACCTTGAGGTTGTTTCTTTCCTCCTACTGGTTCGATAACCTTGGTTTCAAAACTGAGGGAAAACTTATTGTTGTGCTCATCATACCTTCCTCTTGGGGTTCCCAACGAGCTCATCATATTTTGAGCCATCAAGCCTATTTTCTGGCGCCGTTGCCGGGGAGTCAAGGACAGCTTCACGAAATGTTTAGATTTGGTAGGGGTGAGATGAGTTTGCATCGAAATGGCCCCTCTCGGTAGTTGGCGGCCCAACATTTCGAAACACGGCAATTTTAGGCAACTTAGGTACCGTGGTGCACTCGCCCGGGAACTTTGGTACCATAGCCCGGTAGCCCCGGGTATGAGGTGACACAGCTTACCCAAGTCCAGATCCCACGACGGTGGCAGAATCCTACTCTTGCTATAAATCAATATAATGACAATACGCCGAGTTATAGGGATTGAGGTTCGCTGCACGAAGTTATGTTGTTTCTACCCTAAAGGCTCCCATAGGTCTGGCTTATAAAGGTTACAGAGTACTAACTAGTCTTCATGTCTTATACTCCTTAGCTCCGGACTCATCAATGTCGATACCGTAGACTTCCTTTATCTGGTATGGATCTCCCTTTTGATCCATCTAACTAGGCCGCCCAACATGCCATAGTCCTTGCTACTAACTGTGGGCCACCCAGGTTAGCCGGAATAAATCTATGCTATGGTGATACCCATTGTGTATATCCCCAACACTCACCATCGTCCCTCCACTCGCCGACGACCGGCCCACGAGCCACCACCTGCCTGCCTCCTCCTCACCGATCTCCTCTGCGCCTGAGCGGGCCTCAATTTGGCTGGTACCAAGATGTAGTGACCGCCCCTATCGACGCACCTCTGGCGTCGATTCGTCGAAGCGGACGACCAATCGGTCCTGCTCGAACCTCCGTGGGCACCCCATCTGCAACCTCCACCACCCCTTCACCTTGTCATGCTGCCCGATCGCTTGTGGAGGTCGTGGCGCCCGACCGCTGCGAAAGCTGCGCCATCTGGCGTTTGCAGCGGGAGGTCATTGTAGCTTGTCGGGGAGGCTTCTATCAATGCTGCTCGCCAAAGCTACTCCTCAAAGGAACCAACAGTGCAAGGACCTGATGGTTATTTTCTTTTCTATCCAAGGTCCTTGATGTAAGAAAAATGAATCCTGCTATAATGTATTCTTTTTGGAGGACCCAATTGTATTTTTCCTAGCCAAAAAAGGGTAGCTCTTGGAGCAAAAGAATTTTTGTGTAAGAGGGACCTTCTCTCCCTTACGCAAACAGCTTTTGCTTACCCATATTTTTTTTAAACACAGGGAGCCCAAAGGGGCTATAAGCCTTGTCATTATATCATCCAGTGGGTGTATAGTGATTTTACAGAGGATCCCATAAAACAAAAAATAACACATGGGTCCCTGAAAGATGCAGAAAGGACCTTTCTAAAGGATAAAAAATTATAATCTAGCCCTTCTCTTTCCCCACCATCGTGCCAAAAGCAATCTTGCCGTTGCCGAACATCGCCGCGGGGACTTCGCCACTTGCTTCGATGTCGACTAGAGCCACATCAGCAGCTAGCTCCGCAAGGGGCCTCCCATTGGAGGCTGAATCGAGGCTGGAGCATACCAGCAATTTTGGGTCGTTGTGGACCAACGAAGATGAGCTCGAGTTGTTGAAGGCTTCATCACTCCCATGCCTTCGGCATCCAGATCGGAGGGAAGCAACCCTACTCATATCTCCATCTCCACCGAGGAGAGGGGAGGAGGATAGCATGGCTTCACTCCAATCAGAATACCTCCGGCAGCAACAATCTCCCACTAGCTGCTGCGATGAATACCGATCGCCCTCGAGCTCCAGAGTTCTGCCACAATCCGGAGGAGGGTAGCCAAAAAGATAGCAGTAGGAGGAGACCCGATCTTGGACCTTATTTGAGGAGATAGCTATGGCTCTCCCCTTCGTCACCCTTGGCTAACTCCATCGGAGCATGACCACGAGCAGGAGAAACACCACCACGCATCGAGCTAGGCCCAAATAGCCTGACCCTAAGCTCCAGAAGCCAACCTTATTGAGAGGGATGCGGGGGCCTGCCAAATCCATCTGCCTCGCCACCTGCCACCAGCACAAGGAAGATGGAGAATGCCGACTCGGGATGCGGTGGCTCGGGCCGCCAAGGGCCACTGACCTACCCTCAGACTCCACTAGGGAAAACACGGGATTAACCCAAGATCTAAGCCTAGTCCTAAACCTACTACTACTAGGGAGAGGAAGCCGACGTTCTGATCCATCTCCACACCAAGCAGCGGAGCTGCCGGGCAGCAAAAGGGATTGGAGCCTGCCAGTCAACGATGACTTTCAAAACGAAGGGGAACGGGGAGCTACGAGAGAGGGCGAGTGACGGGTTGAGAGGATTTCTCGAGGATTGTATATGGGTAAGCCGTTGGAGCTGGTCTTAAGATGTACCTACCGGCTGGCCGGTGGCGTGGTGTTCCTACATAGTACTCCCTCCGTTCAGAAATAAAAGACATTCTAGCTTTGTGAAACGAATGTATCTACACATTTTTTAGTGTATAGGTTCACGAAGCTAAAAAGTTTTATATTTCGGAAACTGAGGGAGTACATGCGGCACGGGCCGCACAGCCATGGGAACCATCCGCTCGGTACCTCGCCTCCTCGCGTGGAGGTTCCAGTCAAAAGCATCGCGGCAGTAGCGACCATCGACTGCCGCACACGCTCCCGCCAATTGGCCATCACATAATAAATATAGTCTTTCTCTCTCTCCCCTAACCTTGAGCACCCAAGGCATAGGCGCACCGATAAATACACCAATGCGCGTCGCCACCACCGTAACAACAAATTTGGCCAAGCTACATACCGCTGAGCTTCGATCCAAATGGCGACCACCACCACCACGAGCACCGCACTGAGCATGAAGCTGCTGGTGGACACCAAGGCGCAGCGGGTGCTGTTCGCGGAGGAGAGCAAGGACGTGGTGGACTTCCTCTTCTCCCTCCTTTCCCTGTCGGTCGACACCACCGTAAAGTTGCTCGGGAAGAAAGCCATGGTCGGCTGCGTCGGCAGCCTCTATGGCAGCATGGAGAAGCTCAACGCCACCTACGTCCAGGCCGGCACAACCAAGGACGCGCTCCTCCATCCCATCGTCATCTCGGCGGTCAGCAACCAAAGCTCCCTGTTGGGCTTGCCGCCGCCGCCGTCCACACATCCCAAGATGTTTTACATATGCTTTGGTCATAGGGCACAATTAAGTGTCTTAGTCTAAAAAAACCAGATTGGTTATTTTGTGTATATGATCGAGCTACTCACTCGAGAACCTCTATTGATAGTATGGCTATATATCCTAAACCTGGTCTCTCAACTACTAACACGAGACCAGCAAAAGGGAAAACCTATCAAAAATACCTTTGTCTTGAGCATACTTTGACCTTGTCTTCATCGATCCATGATCATGAGGATGGCAAGCAACAAACATGAGATCTTCTAGAGTTGGCTTATATTGAGCTTGCACAACACATCTTCTTCTTTATTTTATCTACCTTGAAGCTAACACATGCTCCAAGCGATGCCATTGGATAATTCCTATAAGTGAAACTTAATACACACATTAGTCCATAAAGATTGTCATTAATTATCAAAACCACACATGGGGGCCCATGCTCTTTCACTTAACCATCTAGCAAGGAACTCACAAGGGGATTCGCTCGACCTCTAGATGCAGCACAACAAATTGAAGACGCTCATGGTATCGACGGAGTGCGACCTCTGTTTCTGTAACACTTGGGAAAGCTAAGAGGGTCTGCGTTGGTCTTCCACCATTATATCCTACACATGGGCGGTTTGGGTGGGCTTTGTTTTATTGAAATCTAAGCCGACAAACTCCGTAGAGAGATCCAAGCCCGATACTTCTTCCTCGATCGTGTCCATCCCGGAGGCAGTCCGTGCGGGTCTTGACACGTGTTTGACTTCCTGAGATCTTGATCCCGAGCCGGTTCCGCTGATGAAGATGTGGATGTCCCCGATTGGGACGATGGAGCAGCGGGTGGAGTTCGTCTTCATCGGGATCTAGAACTTGTCGAGGGGGACGATCGGAACGTTGTCGGAGAACAGAACATGACCAATGTCTATAGTGTCGCCGATTCCCGCGAAAAGATTAGGCCTCACCCGGTGTAGAGCTCGAAGCACCTCTTGCTCTACGGTGGGCACCAACTGTCGTGGTATTGTTGACGAGTATGCCATGGAGGGTTCCTCATAGAGCGTGTAGAGAGATGTGGGGTAAGGCGGCGAGTTGGCGGGTACGAGATGACACAGCTTACCTAGGTTCAGATCCTAGGATGGTGGCGGAATCCTAATCCTGCTATAAATCACTATAATGAAAATATGCCAAGTTACAAGGATTGAGGTTCCCTACGCGAAGTTATGTTGTGTCTGTCCAAAAGGCGCCCATAGGTCCGGCTTATAAAGGTGTCAAATCCTAGTGTTTATAGGGAATAGTCCACACCGGATAGGTTACAGAGTCCTACACTAATACTAACTAGTCTTCATGCCTTGTACTCCAAGGCTCCGGCTTCGTCTATGTTGGTACCATAGCCTTACTTTATCCGGTATGGACCTCCCTTCTGGATCCATCTAACTGGGCCTTCCAGCAGGCCATAGGCCTTGCTACCAGCTGTGGGCCACCTAGGTTAGCCGGAATAGATCTATGCTATGATGATACCCATTATGCATATCCCCAACACTCGCCGCCGTCCCTCCACTCGCCGACGATCGGCCTGCGGCCACCACCTGCCTGCCTCCTCCTCCCCACCACTCACTGTTCTCCTCTACACCCGAGCGGTCCTCAATTTGGCCGGGACCAAGCTACAACGGCTGCCCCCATCGGCGCACCTCCGGTGTCGATTTGCCGCAGCGGACGACCAATTGGTCCCACTCAAACCTCCGTGGGCACCCCACCTGCAACCTCCACCACCTCTCCACCTTGTCGTGCTGCCCGACCGCGCATGGAGGTCGCGCTGCCCTAGCCGCTCATGGAGGCCGCGCCGCCCGACCGCCGCGTACGTTGCGCCATCTAGCGTTTGCAATGGGAGGTCACTGGAGCTTGCCGGGGAGGCTTCTATCAATGCTGCTCGCCGGAGCTACTCCTCACAGTAACCAACAGTGCAAGGACCTAATTGTTTTTTATTTTCTACCTAAGGTTCTTGCTGTAATAAAAATGAATCATGTTGTAATGTATTCTTTTTGGAGGACTCGGTTGTATTTTGACTAGCCAAAAAATAGGCAAGCTGTTGAAGCAAAATAAATTTTGTGTAGGAGGGACATTCTCTTTCTCTTACCTAAACAACTTCTAGATAAGCTGTTGGAGTTAGTCTTACTGCAGAGAAGCTGGGTGGTGCGGCACCTACCGGCTGACCGTCATAGACGCTGAGACGCGCGAGCACACGGCGCGGCCGGTGCCGTGATGTTCCTCCAAGCGGCATGGGAACCATCCGCTCGGTACCTCGTCTCCTCGCCCGGAGGTTGCAGTCAAAAGCATCGCGGCAATAGTGGCCATCGACTGCCGCGCACGCTCCCGTCAATTGGCCGTCACATAATAAATACTACTCTTCCCTGACCTTGAGCACCTGTGACTGGCCAAAGCGTAGGCGCATCGATAAATACACCAATGCGCGGCGCCACCACCCACGGTAGTCTAGCCTTTATCTTCTACCCGCTACAGCAAATTTGGCCAAGCCACACACCGCCGAGCTTCGATCCAAATGGCGACCACCACCACCACGAGCACCGCACTGAGCATGAAGCTGCTGGTGGACACCCAGGCGCAACGGGTGCTGTTCGCGGAGGCGAGGAAGGACGTGGTGGACTTCCTCTTCTCCCTTCTCTCCCTGCCGGTCGGCACCACCGTAAAGCTGCTCGGGAAGAAAGCCATGGTCGGCTGCGTCGGCAGCCTCTACGGCAGCGTGGAGAAGCTCGACGCCACCTACGTCCAGGCCGGCACAACCAAGGACGCGCTCCTCCACCCCACCGTCATCTCGGCGGCGGTCAGCAACCAAAGCTCCCTGTTGGGCTTGCCGCCGCCGCCGTCCACGCAGCCCAAGACGTTCTACATATGCACCAAGCGGTGCAACTGTATCATCAACGGATACAGCTGCCGAGGTATATCGTCCTCCGGTTGCCGGAACACTTGCCGTGCCTACACCACGTGCGATTACGGTACCACCTGTCCGGCATGCAACAACCAGATGACCACGGAGTTGGCGCTCGTGCCGTCGGCCGAGTCTGGAGGCCAGGTGGCGGAGGAGGCGGCCGCCGTGGCTGGGAAAGGGTTCGTGCAGGGCATCGTGACGTACACTGTGATGGACGACCTCGCTGTGACGCCCATGTCCTCCATCTCCAGCATCGCCCTGCTCAACACCTTCGCCGTCAAGGACCTCGGCGCGCTCCAGGAGAAGATTGTGCAGATCGGCTACAAGGAGGTACATTGCATAATCGTCACTTGCTCTGTCAGTCTGTCATACTATATGCTTCATGGTTCCTTCAGTTTTAATCACTGTAAGCATGAGCATCTGTATAAACCCGTCAAGTTGCATATGTATTTTGCAGGGTTTGGAGATTCTGAAGGCGTCGCTGCAGTCCAAGACCGTCCTCACCGACGTCTTCCTTGGGAAGAAGACCGCCAGGAACGCTTGAAGGCCCCGTTCTGCATCTCTGACATATCGACATCGAAAAGTAGGAACTCGATCAATTTAGGCTTAATTAGGTTGTCCCTTTTGTATGAACGTGTTTGAAAGGGGTGGAGCTCGATCCATTTAGGCTCAGGTAAGTTGGTCCTTTTGTCTGAACAAGTGCAAGGGCTAGTGGTAGCTCGATCCATCCAGCTTAATTAGGTTGGGTCTTAGTATAGAAAACCAGATTGGTTCTTTTGTGTAAGCGCAGATCAGAACTTATCTTACCGGCCGTAGCATCTTTTATCTGCCGCCGTTAACTAGAAAGCGCCTTTGTTAATGTCTAGTATCAGCAGCTGCCGTTCATTGTCGTGCTACTCTCTGCAGTGGTGCTCTGTTGATGCTATGTTTATGTATTGCTTCGCAGCTTGTATCATCTTGATCTTCAGTAATTGTCACCTCGTAGCTGTATGTATCAAATGTAGTATGTGTCAATGTGTGTACCAGCAGACTAGTGTTTGCAACAATGACATACTGGCATGAGGAAAGCTTGGCGGAGCAGCATGTTTCAGAACACCCCTTGCATTAACATTGAGGAACAAATCCGTGTGTGCAGGATGGCACAACCACCTAAGATTGTAGTACTACATTTCTATTGTACTTTCTTTCCACATAGCTGATGTTTTTGTTTCCTGAATATTTACTTTTACAAGGACAAACATGGACGCCCAACCATACAATCTCTACTACACTGGCCACTGCCAGAAGGAGCTTAGCTTTGGACCTTTGACAATCACGCTAGCTTGTGTCTACAAAAATGCGACGTCTTTGTAGATACCTGGAACGCTACAATGCCCGCCAACATATTTTGTGCCATTTGGATGAAGCATAGTCTGGTTGCATGCATAGCAGAAAGTTACGTCAATGTTCTCCGTAGCCGCAGGCAAGTCGCCATGAGTGTTGTCCATGCCTATACGTCCAGCTGCAACTCAAAAGTAAATTAGGACATTTGCTGAGAGATATATTTGCATCATGAATAAGTTGGTGCTGACCAGCCAGATTTTTTTGGAACATCTAAATATGATTTTCTGTTTCTTGGAAATGCCGAGCTCACTGGAGCTAAGGTTCCTTATGTCTGCTTCCAACTACTCATACCTATAGTAACACCAACTATAGGTATGAGTGCACATGGGCCAATTCATTATATGACTGATAATTACGAAAAATGCATTTGGAACTCTGTAGCAATTTATTTGAGCATTCCGGAAAAAATAGTGTATGAAAAATTTAGTAATGATAATGGTTCCTAATTTGGTTAAAAATTGCTACAACTACCCCAATTGCCAAAACGATCCCCCAACTGCGAAAAGTTGTAAACATCCCAAAGGGTAGAATCGTCCTTGTGCGTATTAGAGGAGGGCGCGCGAGGGTAGGCCGTCGAAGTCCATGTCCAAACTCGTATTCCCACGTATCTGCATACATATTATTGACTGCCACGTTGCTATATTAGGTTTGACCATTAAGTGCCACGTTGTCGTTCACAAAAACCGTTACCACGTCGCCACGCCATTAGGTTTGTTCACCAAAATACGATCGCGGCCGCCAATTCCCGCGGCACCGTTCTAACTCTAAATTTTAGATCCTGCCCAACTCCGATGGCGACGTGCGCTGGCGAAGGATCCGGTGGCGAGTGTTCTATCCCTCCATCTCTGAGACTGCCCGCCTCCGGTGGCGACATGGATTCCTTTATCCACGAGCCTGCCCGGCTCTAGTGTCGACGTGGCCGTCCGCGTCGGGGAAATATCCGGCGGCCGTTCTAATCCTCCATCTGTGAACCTGCCCGGCCTCGGGCGACGTGTCCGTCCATGCCAATGATAAACGTTCCAATCCTACATCTACAGATCAAAGGCCAACTAGATCTTCTCATCCTCAGGCCGCATCAACCATCCCCCTGTCCCATCTCGCCACCGGGGCCCGAAAGATGTGCGTAGATGACTCTCTAACGCACATTCTTTGCATCTCCTTTGGCATAGCGGCTTAGGGTTCATTTTTGCTAGTTTCAATCTTGATCATATATAGGCACCTTGTTTCTTGTCCACATTACTTCATGAGTTCCGAGTAAGTCAGTAGCCGAACGGCGGCCATCATTCTAATCCTCCATACATCACTGATTATATTAGCGTTGTTGGTTTTGTTTGTTCGAATAGATGGAGGACTCTGTGTCAACTGGGAGTGACAATGATAACATGTCTACGCGCAATGATGATTCAAGTTCAGATGATAAAGATAGTTTTTTATCTAAAGATGAGCTTACTGAGAATGACCTCTTTGAAGAGAACGGATCCGAGGATGATAAGGTCACGTGAAGTTTCATTATTATTTTGTACGCAAACCAAGAGAATTCCAATTTATACTCCTTATTTTTTAATTGGATAGATGGACATCGGCTGTGAAAACAAGGAGCACGATCCACAAGAATCGTCCTCAGAAAACATGAGTGATGCCTATCGAATGTTACATTATTTTAATAAAAATTGAATAGACATGTTATATGACTTGGTGCTACAATGGTGCAGGTGGTACTAGTCTCTCAGAATGACCATGATTATTTTGGGATTCAAACTTGGAAACCTGGGATGCTGAGGAGACGAAAAAATCACAAGAACCTGAAGAGTCAAAATCAGAATACAAGAGTGATGTAATTATTATTGTATGGCAATGCATAAATAGTATCAATCAGATCACTACTTGCATTGCTTTGCTTTTAATTGTGGAGGTTACAGACAGTTCATAGCATGAACACAGTAAGCATCTAGTGAAAACAGAGAAGGATTGTCAGCATGCTCAAGATAAGCGGGACAAACACCGGATTGTAATGGACGTGAGTTTTCCTTCCGAAGCGGCGGCATTCGTTTACTACAACTTCTACGTGTGAGAACATGGTTTCATGATAAGACGAGAGAGAGTGAAGGAATGTCCTGATGGAGAAATTCAGTATAGGCAGTTGCACTGTTCCAGGGAAGGTACACGTGAGAACAAGTATTTGAACATAGATGAACGCAAAAAGAGTCAACGACCTTAGTCTTGCTGCAACTACAATGCCTATCTCGGTGTGTCGTTTGACAAATCCAAAGGGCTTTGGGTAGTTCTAAGATTTGAGGACGATCACAACCATGTTTCTTTGGTCTCATCGAAAGATCAAGCCTTATCATAGAGCTGAGATCATGTCACTGGCAGCAAATGGGATGCAAAAGTTCGAGATTATTATCAAAAACCTCCATCGTCAGAAGTGGCAGGTGTAGCAAGGTTGGGTTCATAACGAAGGATCTTTACAACATGTGTTCCGGGAGAAGAGGAAGCTGATTTCATCGGGTGACGCTAACAGAGCCATCCACATTATGGAGAATAGGAAGGAGCGTGATCCTAAATTATTTTTTGCTTACCAACAAGATAAAGAAATAAATTCGAAAACCATTTTTGGTTTGACTCTCATGTTGGAGATATGCCCAAGAGGCAATAATAAAAGTGGTTATTATTATATCTTTGTGTTTATGATGAAAGTTTACATCCCATGCTATAATTGTGTTATTAGGAAACACTAATACTTGTGTGTTTTGTAAACGTAAAAGAGTCCCTAGTAAGCCTCTTGTTGAACTAGCTTGTTGATTGATTGATGATCATGGTTTTCTGATCATGAACATTGGATGTGATTAATAACAAGGTTATATCATTAGGAGAATGATGTGATGGACACACACCCATAGTAAGCGTAGCATAAGATCAAGTCATTAAGTTCGTATTGTTGTAAGCTTTGAAATACATAGTAACCTAATCCTTCGACCATGAGGTTATGTCAATCACCATCACCGGATGGGTACTTTGATGATATCAAACGCCGCTTCGTAACTGGGCGGTTATAAAGGTGTCATTGGGTATTCTGAAAGTATGTGTTGAAGCGCATAGACTAAGATTGGGATTTGTCCATCCATATGACAGATAGATATACTCTGGGCCCTCTCGGTGGAATGTCATCTGGATAGCTTGCAAGCATGTGACTGGGTCACAAGGGATGACATAACATGGAATGAGTAAAGAGTACTTATCAGTAACGAGGAAGAACTAGGTATGAAGATACTGACGATAAAACCTCGGATAAGTAGAATATCGCGTGACAAAGGGAATTGGTTTCGTATGTTTAAATGGTTCTATCGATCACGAAGTAATCGTTGAGTATGTGGGAGCCGTTATGGATCTCCAGATCCCGCTGATGGTTATTGATCGGAGAGGTGTCTTCATCATGACTGCATATTCACGAACCGTAGGGTGACACACTTAAGGTTCGAAGTTGTTTTAAGTAGATATGGAATTTGTGTTGGAGACCAAATGTTGTTCGGAGTCTCGGAATGGATCCGGGACATCACGAGGAGATCCGGAATGGTCCGGAGAATAAGATTCATATATTGGGGATCATTTTCTAAGTTGGGAAATGTTCCGGAGTGTTTGTATGGAGATTCTAGAAGGTTTTGGAATGTTCTGGAAGGTTCTAGAGGATTTCTTGGAGTTTGCTTGAAAACCAAGAAAAGGATCAAAGAAACCAAGTGGGGCAAGACACGGATTCGTGGGGGAGGAGGATTCCTCCCCCCAACCCGCCGGCCCAAGGAGGAGGGAGTCCTACTAGGACTCCCCCTCCCCAGGCGCGCCTCCCTCCTTTAAATAGAAGGGAGGGGGCGCCCCCTCTTGCACCTTGTCTCATAACTCCCAATCTCAGCCGCCTCTCTCCTCCATGTTTCTTCTGCACAGGCATAGGCGAAGCCCTGCAGATTTCTCATCTCCACCACCACCACCACGCCGTCGTGCTGCTGGGATTCCGTGGAGAAGATCTACTACCTCCGCTGCTCGCTGGAATGGGGAGAGGAAGGTCTGCTTCGACTCCGCACGTGTGACCGTCTGCGGAAGCGCTGCCGGAACGCGGTGCCGGAAGGATCGTCCACACGATCTTGAGATCGGCAAGTGATCGACTACATCATCCACGAGATCTAATCTCGTAACGCTTTAGGTTCTACGAGGGTTAGTACCGATCTATCTCGTTGCTCATGTCTAATAGATTAGATCTTGGCTTTTGTCTAGATTAGATCTGGGTTTTGTTCGTTCTTGCGGTAGAAATTTTTTGTTTTCCATGCTACAAACCCATCAGTGGTATCAGAGCCTTGTCTATGTGTAGATCTGTTGCACGAGTAGAACACAATGAGGTTGTGGGCGTTGGTGCTCGTGTCGTCTTTTGCTATGTGTGTACTTTGCATCTTGCGGTATGGTGGGATGAAGCGGCTCGGGCTAACATTACATGTTATCGTACATGAGACTTGCTCCACGCTTGACGTGCAACTTGCTTTGCACAAGTGGCTTTGCGGGTGTCTGTCTCTCCCATCATAGTATAGATCAAATCTACACTTTGCACTTGATAGCACTTATATCAACGTTGTGGTTCAGTTTCGTAGGTAAGATGCGTTCTTAGTCGAAAGCCCCAAGCCACGTAAAACTTGCAAAGAAAATTAGAGGCGTCTAACTTGTTTTTGCAGGAGTTTTGTGATGTGATATGGCCTACATGTGATTGTGATTGTATTTGATGTATGCAATTGTCCTTGTTGTAATATGGCAACCGGCCGGAGCCTAATGGTTGTCTTTAATTCTGTTAAGACCTGCGTGTCGATTCATCTTGTAATAGCTTCGTTCCAAGTAGTTGTAATAGTTGCTAGTGAAGATGAACAACCATGAAGCGGCGCCACAGACCTTGACGCAATGCTGGTGACGATGGAGATCATGTCCGTGCTTTGGAGATGGAGATCGAAGGCATAAGAAGAAAGGGCCATATCATATCACACTAATTATGAATTGCCTGTGATGTTAATCCTTTATGCATCTTGTATTGCTTAGATCGCGACCGTAGCATTATAAGATGATCCCTCTCACTAAATATCAAGTAATAAAGTGTTCGTCCTTAATTGGCACCGTTGCTAAGACTCGTCGTTTCGAAGCATCTCGTGATGATCGGGTGTGATAGACTCTACGTGTGCATACAACGGGTGCAAGCCAGATTTGCACATGCAGAAACTAAGGTTAATCTTGACGAGCCTAGCATGTACAGACATGGTCTCGAAACACGGAATACCGAAAGGTAGAGCATGAGTCATATGATTGATATGATGAACATGAAGATTGTTCACCGATAAAGCTACATCATCTCACGTGATGATCGGACTTGGTGTAGTGGATTTGGTTCGTGTAATCACTAAAACAACTCGAGGGATGTTGTTTTGAGTGGGAGTTCACCTAGTTGATTTAAGAATTAAATTTGAACACTATTTATCATAAACTTAGTCTAAACTACTTGCAAATTTGTTGTAGATTATGGCGAACGTTTCCATCAATTTCAATGCGTTCCTAGAGAAAGAAAAGCTTAAGAACAATGGAAGCAATTTCACGGACTGGTTCCGTGGACTGAAGATCATCCTCAGGGCTGGTCAGTTGACCTATGTGCTCGAAGCACCGCTAGGTGACCCACCTGCAGAAGATGCCACTGATGACGTAAAGAATGTTTATGCCACTCGGAAACATCACTACTCCACAGTTCAGTGTGCCATCCTGTACGGTTTAGAATCAGAGCTTCAAAAGCGTTTTGAGCACCATGACCCGTTTGAGATCATTAAGGAGCTCAAACTCATTTTTGAGACTCGCGCGGCCATAGAAAGCTATGAAGCTTCCGAGAAGTTCTTTACTTGCAAGATGGAAGAGGGTAGCTCCGTTAGCAAGCACGTGCTCACCATGTCTGGGCATGCAAACAAACTCCGAGAGTTGGGGATACCGATTCCTAATGAATTGGGGATTCACCATGTCCTCCAATCACTGCCACCAAGTTACAAGAACTTTGTGATGAACTACAATATGCACTGCATGAACAAGACGTTGCCTGAACTATCGTCCATGCTGAAAACTGCTGAAGTGGAGATCATGAAGGAGCACCAAGTGTTGATGGTCAATAAGACCACCAATTTCAAGAAACGGGGCAAGCCTAAGAACAAGGGCAACTTCAAGATGGACGGCAAGAAAGTTGCCGCACCTGCTAAGAAGCCCAAGGCTGGTCCTAAACCTGAAACTGAGTGCTTCTACTGCAAGGGTGCTGGTCACTGGAAGCGTAACTGCCCCAAATACCTGGCGGATCTGAAGAATGGCAACATCAAGAAGAAAGGTATATTCGATATACATGTTATAGATGTGTATCTTACTAGTAATCGTAGTAGTGCCTGGGTATTTGATACTGGTTCAATTCCTCATATTTGTAACTCGAAACAGGAGCTGCAGAATAAACAAAGACTGGCGAGATACGAGGTGACGATGCGCGTTGGAAATGGCTCCAAGGTTGATGTGATCGCCGTCGGCACGCTCCCTCTGCATCTACCATCGGGATTAGTTTTAAATTTAAATAATTGTTATTTGGTGCCTGCGTTAAGCATGAACATTATATCTGGATCTTGTTTATTGCGAGACGGTTACTCTTTTAAGTCTGAGAATAAAGGTTGTTCGATTTATATGAGTAATATATTTTATGGTTATGCACCTGAGATGAATGGTTTATTCTTATTGAATCTCGATAGTAGTGATACACATGTTCACAACATAGATGCTAAACGAATAAAATTGAATGATAATTCTACATACATGTGGCATTGTCGTCTTGGTCACATTAGAGTGAAGCGTATGAAGAAACTCCATTCTGATGGACTTCTTGAATCACTTGATTTTGAATCACTTGAAAGATGCAAAGCATGTCTAATGGGAAAAATGACTAAGACTCCATTCTCTGGTATAATGGAGCGAGCTACAGACTTATTGGAAATAATACATACCGATGTGTGCGGTCCAATGAGTGTAGCATCGTGTGGTGGATATCGTTATGTTCTCACTTTCACAGATGACTTGAGTAGATATGGGTATGTCTACTTTATGAAACATAAAACCGAAACTTTCGAGAAGTTTAAGGAATTTCAAAGTGAAGTGGAAAATCATCGTAACAAGAAGATTAAGTTTCTGCGTTCTGACCGCGGAGGTGAATATCTGAGTTATGAGTTTGGCATGCATTTAAAGAAATGTGGAATACTTTCACAGTTGACACCGCCGGGAATACCACAGCGTAATGGTGTGTCCGAACGTCATAATCGAACTCTCTTAGATATGGTTCGGTCTATGATGTCTCTTACAGATTTACCGTTATCATTTTGGGGCTATGCATTAGAGACAACCGCATTCACTTTAAATAGGGCACCATCTAAATCCGTTGAAACGACACCGTACGAATTGTGGTTTGGAAAGAAACCTAAGTTGTCGTTCCTTAAAGTTTGGGGTTGCGAAGCATATGTAAAGAAGTTACAGCCTGATAAGCTTGAACCCAAAGCGGAGAAATGCGTCTTCATAGGATACCCTAAAGAAACAATTGGGTATACCTTCTATCATAGATCCGAAGGCAAAGTTTTCGTTGCTAAGAATGGATCCTTTCTGGAGAAGGAATTTCTCTCGAAAGAAGTGACTGGAAGGAAAGTAGAACTCGACGAGGTTATTGAACCTTCTTTCGGAGTTGAGAGTAGCGCAGCACCGAAAGATGTTTCTATGCCGCCTGCACCAACTGGAGAGGAAACTAATGATGATGATCATGAAACTTCGAACAAAGTTACTACTGAACCTCGCAGGTCAACAAGGGTTCGTACCGCTCCTGAGTGGTATGACTCTGCCTTGAACGTCATGTTAGTGGACAACACTGATGACCCTGCGACGTATGAAGAAGCTATGGTGAGCCCAGATTCCGACAAATGGCTAGAAGCCATGAAATCCGAAATGGGATCCATGTACGAAAACCAAGTATGGACTTTGGTGGACTTACCGGATGGCCGTAAGGCTGTCGAGAACAAATGGATTTTCAAAAGAAAAAACAGATGATGATGGTAATGTTACCGTCTATAAAGCTCGACTTGTCGTGAAAGGGTTCCGACAAATTCAAGGAGTTGACTACGATGAGACTTTCTCACCAGTAGCAAAGCTAAAGTCTGTGAGGATTATGTTAGCAATCGTTGCATATTTCGATTATGAAATTTGGCAGATGGATGTCAAAATGGCGTTCCTTAATGGTGACATTGAGGAAGAGTTGTATATGGTACAACCCAAGGGTTTTGTCGATCCTAAAGATGCTGACAAGGTATGCAAACTTCAACGCTCCATTTATGGACTGAAGCAAGCATTCCGGAGTTGGAATCAATGTTTTGATAAAGTAATAAAAAACTTTGGATTTATACAAACTTATGGAGAAGCTTGTATTTACAAGAAAGTGAGTGGGAGCTCTGTAGCATTCCTAATACTATATGTAGATGACATATTGTTGATGGGGAATGATATAGAACTTCTTAATAGCGTCAAAACCTATTTGAATAATAGTTTTTCGATGAAGGATCTTGGCGAAGCGGCATATATTCTAGGCATCAAGATTTATAGAGATAGATCAAGACACCTAATAGCGCTTTCACAAAGTACATACTTAGACAAAGTTCTAAAGAAGTTTAGAATGGAAGAGAGCAAGAAAGGGTTCGTGCCCATGTTGTCAGGTAAGACCTTGAGTAAAACTCAAAGTCCGGCTACAGCAGAAGATAGAGAAAAGATGAATAAAATTCCCTATGCCTCGACCATAGGTTCTATCATGTATGCCATGCTGTGTACAAGACCGGATATAGCACATGCTGTTAGTTTGACTAGCAGATATCAAAGTGATCCTGGAATGGAACACTGGACAGCGGTCAAGAATATCCTAAAGTACCTGAATAGGACTAAGGATATGGTTCTTTCTTATGGAGGTGATGAACAGCTTGTTGTAAATGGTTACACTGATGCTAGTTGGAACACCGATCCATATGACTCGAAGTCACAGTCTGGATACGTATTTATTTTGAATGGTGCTGCAGTGAGCTAGAGGAGTGCCAAGCAGAGCGTTGTGGCGAAATCTTCAACTGAATCGGAATACATAGCTGCTTCGGAGGCTGCTCAAGAAGCCATATGGATGAAGGAGTTCATTACTGAACTTGGCGTGGTTCCCAGTGCGTTGGACCCGATGTCCATCTACTGTGACAACACAGGTGCCATAGCTAATGCACAGGAGCCAAGGTCACATAGCAAGCTGAAGCACATCAAGCTACGGTTCCATGCTATTCGCGAGTATGTCCAAGATGGTGACATAAAGATTTGCAAAGTACACACTGATTTGAATGTAGCAGATCCGCTGACTAAACCTCTCCCTAGAGCAAAGCATGACCAACACCAGAACGCCATGGGTGTTCAGTATATTACCATGTAATCTAGATTATTGACTCTAGTGCAAGTGGGAGACTGTTGGAGATATGCCCAAGAGGCAATAATAAAACTGGTTATTATTATATCTTTGTGTTTACGATGAAAGTTTACATCACATGCTATAATTGTATTATTAGGAAACACTAATACTTGTGTGTTTTGTAAACGTAAAAGATTCCCTAGTAAGCCTCTTGTTGAACTAGCTTGTTGATTGATTGATGATCATGGTTTCCTGATCATAGACATTGGATGTGATTAATAACAAGGTTATATCATTAGGAGAATGATGTGATGGACACACACCCATAGTAAGCGTAGCATAAGATCAAGTCATTAAGTTCGTATTGCTGTAAGCTTTGAAATACATAGTAACCTAATCCTTCGACCATGAGGTTATGTCAATCACCATCACCGGATGGGTACTTTGATGACATCAAACGCCGCTTCGTAACTGGGCGGTTATAAAGGTGTCATTGGGTATTCTGAAAGTATGTGTTGAAGCGCATAGACTAAGATTGGGATTTGTCCATCCATATGACGGATAGATATACTCTGGGCCCTCTCGGTGGAATGTCATCTGCATAGCTTGCAAGCATGTGACTGGGTCACAAGGGATGACATAACAAGGAACGAGTAAAGAGTACTTATCAGTAACGAGGAAGAACTAGGTATGAAGATACTGACGATCAAACCTCGGATAAGTAGAATATCACGTGACAAAGGGAATTGGTTTCGTATGTTAAATGGTTCTATCGATCACGAAGTAATCGTTGAGTATGTGGGAGCCGTTATGGATCTCCAGATCCCGCTGATGGTTATTGATCGGAGAGGTGTCTTCATCATGACTGCATATTCACGAACCGTAGGGTGACACACTTAAGGTTCGAAGTTGTTTTAAGTAGATATGGAATTTGTGTTGGAGACCGAATGTTGTTCGGAGTCTCGGAATGGATCCGGGACATCACGAGGAGATCCGGAATGGTCCGGAGAATAAGATTCATATATTGGGGATCATTTTCTAAGTTGGGAAATGTTCCGGAGTGTTTGTATGGAGATTCTAGAAGGTTTCGGAATGTTCTAGAAGGTTCTAGAGGATTTCTTGGAGTTTACTTGAAAACCAAGAAAGGGATCAAGGGAGTCCAAGTGGGCAATACACGGATTCGTGGGGGAGGAGGACTCCTCCCCCCAACCCGCCGGCCCAAGGAGGAGGGGAGTCCTACTAGGACTCCCCCTCCCCAGGCGCGCCTCCCTCCTTTAAATAGAAGGGAGGGGCGCCCCCTCTTGCCCCTCTCTCTCATAACAACCAATCTCAGCCGCCTCTCTTCTCCACCTTTCTTCTGCACAGGCATAGGCGAAGCCCTGCAGAATTCTCATCTCCACCACCACCACCACGCCGTCGTGCTGCTGGGATTTCGTGGAGAAGATCTACTACCTCCGCTGCTCGCTGGAACGGGGAGAAGAAGGTCTGCTTCGAATTCGCACGTGTGACCGTCTGCGGAAGCATTGCCGGAACGCGGCGCCGGAAGGATCGTCCACACGATCTTGAGATCGGCAAGTGATCGACTACATCATCCACGAGATCTAATCTCGTAACGCTTTAGGTTCTACGAGGGTTAGTACCGATCTATCTCGTTGCTCATGTCTAATAGATTAGATCTTGGCTTTTGTCTAGATTAGATCTGGGTTTTGTTCGTTCTTGCGGTAGAAATTTTTTGTTTTCCATGCTACGAACCCATCATCTCTGTCACGTTAGGACTATCAGGACTTCGGCGATGTGCTGATGTTCGATACTACGTACAAAATGAATCAGTATGGAATGGCGTTCATTCCTTTCGTGGGGTTGAACCATCACCGCAGGACAACTGTTTTCGCATGCGCCATCATCTCAAACAAGAAAACAGGAAGATATGTTTGGCTGCTTCAAACATTTCAGAAAGCTATGTGTCAGAAGAAGCCACAAGGGGTTATCAGTGATACAGACGGTTCAATGATGAAAGCTATTGGCATTGACTTCAAGGATATGTGGCACCATGTATGTGCTTGGCACGTTGGAAAGAATATGAAAAAACACCTCTATCAAGAATCTCTCAATGAATTCAGGACCTTGCTATACTACAGCACCTCAAAAGATATCTTTGAGCGGAGATGGATCATGTTTGTTCAGAAATAGTAGACAAAGAAAACCAAAAAGTGACTGAGTAGAATTTATAAGAAGAACAGATGGTGGGCCGCCGCATATCTAGCCAATGGCTTTTTTCTTGGAATGAAAAACAACCACAGTAGCAAGAGTTTGAACTCTCATGCCTACACCTTCACCTTGACTCTGGAATGACCCTGGCGAATTTGATTATGCACTACGAGAATGCCATTCACCGTGTCCATCAGGAAGAGGCGCGACAAGACTGCACAGACTCAGACAATACTAAAGGGTTCGCAGCATAGAAAAAAAATCCTACGATGGGAACTATACGCCAAGATCTATCTACTAGATACAAGCAATGGGTGGATATACATCCATAGAGAACTTACCCTCGAAGACAACAAAGCTTTGTTAATGAGTTGGAACTCGTGGATGATGTAGTCGTACACTTGTCGATCTCAAGATCGTGATGAAGTCCAGAATGTCCGGCTCCAGCACGTCCATCAGATCTAGGTCCAGGAAGTCCAGCACCACCAAGTCCAGTACCGCAAAGCAGCGGTGCATCCGTGATCGCACACACGTCCGGTACCCCGACAACCTCCGTCCCTCGCTCCAGCAAAGCAGCGGAAGTAGCAACTCCTTTCCATATAAAGCCACCGGGAACATGTATCTCGCTAATCCGAGACCATGGGGAAAAATACTAGAGGGGGAGAGATCCTTCACGAGGAGGTGTGAGTGTGAAGGTGTGAGAGGGGGGCCTTTTATAGGAGGAGGGGGGTGCCCTTCCCCATGGCCGGCACCCAAGGGGTGACCCCTTACCTCCTCATTCATTTGGTGGTAACTCCCTCCACATAAATTTGCCCCTTCACATTCTCTTTTAAAGTCTCCACTTTAAATGCATTAAATTTCTCCAAATTTAATGCTCTCTCATTTCATAAAACCCTTTTATTAATTTTATTCAGAATTTTGTTAATTACTTTAATTAACAAACATTGACATAAAACCCCCTGCAATATTTCAATATTACATGCAGAACCAATTTCAGCAATTTCACCTGAAATAGTTTTGGTGTCTATTGAAATAATTCCAGCGCTTTCTTAAATCTTTATCTGAAACATATTTACTCCAAATGGTGTCGGTATCCCTTAAGTGTGTCACCCTACGGTTCGCGAATAATGTAGACATGATCGAGACCCCTCTCAGATCAATAATCAAAAGCGGAACCTGGAGATCCATACTGACTCCTACACATTCAACGATGACTTCTGTGATCGTGAGAACCTTTAACGCTAGTAACTAAATCCCTTTGTCTCACGATATATTACATGTCCGAGATTTAATCATCGGCATCCAAATACCTAGTTTGATCTCGTTACCGACATGTACTCTTTTCTCGTTCCCATGATATAATATTCTAGTGATCATATCACTAGCTTGCAAGCTATCTTAATGTGATATCACCGAGAGGGACCAGAGTATATCTATCCGTTATCGGGATGGACAAATCCCACTCTTGATCCATGAGCCACAAAATAACACCTTTGTAGCACTGAACCCACCTTTATAGTCACCCTGTTACGGTGTGACGTTTGATGTTATCAAGATACTCTTCTGGTGTCAGCAATTAACATGATCTCATGGTCTAAGGACTAAGATTACTTCGTATGATATTATAGCAATATAAACATAATGACTTTGATCGTAATGCTATACTTTGGATGAATGTTCATCACATTATTCCACCAATGTTGTGACCTCGTTATTAACAACATCCAATATCCATGATCAAGAAACCTTGATCATCTTGTTAATCAACAAGCTAGTTTATATGAGAGGCAGTACTAGAAACTTTGTATTTTGTTTATTAAACACACATGTATTAACGTTTCCAATTAATACAATTATAGCATGCAAAATAAACATTTATCATAAGACATGGAATAAGATAATAACCAATTGCCTCTCGGGCATATTCCTTTCAGTCTTCCACTTGCACTAGAGTCAATAATCTAGTTTGAAAACCTTTGCGTATTGAAAACCTATGGCTTTCTGGTGTTGCATATACGCGATTGCTAGTGGTTAACATAATCTCCGGATCTGACAGTTTCGGGTCTGTGTGTATTTGCATATCTTTGCGTCTCTACACATCACTCATTCTCAAATGAGATGGCATTGTATAAATTTGGTCCTTTGGTGAGACCTTTAGTTCGTTCGGGTTAAAATATGTTGATAGTATTGTCATACAATATATCTTCATAGTATTAGCCCACTTCGAACCGCACCTAGTTTGATAACAAACTACTTAACACAAATGCCCTGCTTTGCTACTACTATAGCAGTCATATACTTAGCCTTTTGTTGTAGTATCCGTCATAATGTCTCAACTTTGGAACTCATCCAAATCCATCATGGAACATTATTTCCATTACATTGTGCTTCCCATAGTCTAAATTGAGATAAATTTTAATTTGTATCTTGTGACAAAACTAGTATCAATGTAACACTTTACAATGAACTACCTTTAACTATTTGTCACTTATACATGATATATTCTTAGTTCTTCCAAAGCTCATAAGAATATCTTTACTATCATCCAATGATCATCTTATGAATCATTCTGGTATGTTCTCATAACATTTAGAGCATAGGACATTCTGGATATATACATATCACGGTATAATCGATCAAAATCTTCATGTGATTTTACTCACCAAGAGTTGAAACACTTGAATCTTGATACAATCATTTCCATGCAGCAATAAATTTTCTTGTTGTTTCCATATTGAACCCTTTCAATATCTCATATATGTATGTCTGGCATAACCATATTAGCGCCTCAATCTATCCATATAGACATTGATGCCAAATATTCCGGTTTTTCCCAAGTCTTTCATCAAAATCCTATTTTAATGAAATTCTTAACTTGTGTAAAAAGATACATCATTTCCAATCAACAATATGTACTCTACATAATGTATTGGAAATTTGTCTCAGCGCTCCCACTTAATTTCTTGCAAATGCAAGCATCTCCATCATCTCCGATGAAATTAAACTCCTTTAACATTTTCATCATGGTGAAGATTCCAACTCCGCTATGCTCACTTCAACTATTGAAGTTTGCATGCCCTTTTAGCACCCTTTGAATTAGAAAAACCCTTCGGACCATGTCATGTACACGTCCTAGGTAACCATTCTATTAGAAGAACCTTGTTTTGTTTATTGAACTACCATATACCAAATTATATGTAGTGGTTGCTACATTAATCCGTCAAGACTAAATATCACTATGAAAGATCAAATCTTATCATAGTCAACTCCTTGAACATTGCCGTAAACTTCTTTCCGACATGTCGACTATTTCATAGATGTTAAACATCCATGTCTATTTCTTTATAGATCCAAACATGACCAATAGGCTTCACGCCTTTCCGGAGGGTCTTCCAAGTTCAGAAACTTGATTTCTCGTGTATGGATACTATCACGGATTCTATGACTTCTAGTCATTTTTTGGAGTCAGGGCCCATCATCGCTTCTTTGCATGTAGTCGGTTCATCATTGTCAAAACAATAACGACTTGTTTATCAAATCTCACTATTTGATTCTTGCCGACCCACACTGTTCAATAGGAACTCTAATCTCCGAGATCACAACCTTTGTAATCATAGGAGCCATGAGCATTATGGTCGCCACCGGGACACTTTCCGGCGCTGCGCTACTTAGCACATATAGCTAAGGTTCAACAACCTTATCAAAGTTCTATTGTCCTCCCACTTAACTTTTCACGAAAAATTCCTTCTCAAGAAACTTGATGTTCCAAGCGATAAACTCTTTTGTCCTCGGTGTTATGGAGAAATTACCAACAAATTCTTTGGGATAACTTACAAAGACTTGCTTATCCGACTTTGGTTGTAAACATTTTACTTATGCATAGCATACCAAAATTTAAGAAAAGACAATTCGGGTTTTATCCCAAACCATAACTTATATGGTGTCACTTTAACGAATCACGATGGTGCTCTTTTCAGTGTAAAAGCGGTAGTCTCTAAAGCTTCAATTCTTAAAACATAATGGCAGTTTTATAAATGACACCTTTGATCTTACCATGTCAAACAAGGTTTGATTTGATCTCTCGAACATACCATACTCCCGTGGTTTATCAGGAAATGCAAATTCATGGAACAATTCCTGAAATCTTAGGTGTTTTTCTAAACCTGTAACTCAAATATCTTCCTTTATGATCAAATCATAAACTCTTTTATTTTCTTGTTACAATGATTCTTCACTTCATCTTGAAAGTCTTTGAACAATTTTCAAATGTTTCATACTTCTTCCTTATTAAGTAAATATATAGATATATTTACTTAAATTTCCGGAGAAAGCATATGAAGCAAAAAGATCCATCGCATATGGCTACACATAATGGACTATATACATCAACATGCATAATATCCAATAAGTTAGTCATCTGTTCCTCTTTGGCCTATGAACAGAGTTTCAATTATCTCGAGAAAAGTCTCACAAGTGTCAATTGATCAAAATCAAAGACTCCAAAAATTCATCAACATGGAGTTTCTTCATGTTTTCTTTTCAATATAATTTAAACAGCGATGTCACTTCATGTTCAATCATTTGTCTTGCGACATTTTAGCAATAGTGTTTATGGATGTGATTTCTCCAACTAGACTTGTAAAAGTTCATCCATCCTTTATGGAATACGGTAATTATGTGAACAACCATTGTTCTCATAATACCGGGAAAAATTACAATTATTTAAAACAAATCTTGAAGGCTAGGTTTAACGTCAACGAAAAGCACAATAACACTTTATTTATTTTTGATGAACATCATCACTTATTCTCTTGCTAGTTACTTAGGCCACTGCAGTTCATGAATTGCATTGTCTTGTATGACACTTCATACCAACCAATTCGGTATCCAATACCTAAGAACCACATTGGTTAACAAGCAAAGAATACAGTCATAACATGTATATCTTCTATATACCTAAGTTGGACATCTCAAACCTTTTATTTTCTACCAAATATTTTATAGATTCTCTTTCAGCAATTCCTTTTTCTTTTAAAAGAATCTATCAAAATCAAAAGTGGTGTCATTCACATGACACATAATACAAAGTGTATATAGTCAAATACTTATACCTTTGGACTTGCACTTTGAAGTGGATCACCATCATCAAATGTTTGATGTTCTTTTAAAAATCCATTCTTCAGTAATCTATTAGTGTAGTAAACATTTTACTTACATCTTCTATTCATCCTTATCATGACAACTTTCATGGTCAAACTACTATAGCCTATAAGGATGAATCGTGAGTATAATATCAGTTCCCAAATCCTTTTGGTCGATTAGGACGCCTAGCGTCTCCAACCTTCACAAATTTTCATATAATATGAGAACATGTATTTTGATAAATTATACTCTATCATAATGCAACCAAAAATATTGTTTCAGATATCACAATATCTTCCACACATGATGGTTTTTGAAACAATTTTTCAGCTCCTAGATAATCTTGATATTAAAACAACTTTTGAATATCAATAATCATGGAGGCAAACATGATACTTTAGATACTAACATTGAAATTCTTACTCTTGATTCAATACTACTTATTAAACTTCATGGAGTAAATAGAGTTTGCTGAAAGATTGCAATAGGACTTCTAAACTTTAAATTGACATTCAAAACAATACGATACTAGTTCGTAAAGTAAATATCCAGAATTCTATAGTTCTATTATCTCAATTAAAACAAAGCATAAGGTAGTGAACAGATGCCAATGACTACAACAAATTATGCAAATTCACTTCGATTTAGTTTATGACAAATTGAGTTCGACTAATCCAAATTAGAAATAAACTCCCACTCAAAAACGACATCCCCCGTTCCTTTTTGGTGATTACATGAACCAAATCCACTACACCAAGTCCGATCATCACGTGAGTCGGTGTAGCTTCAAAGGCGAGTATCTATATGGGCATCATATCAACTATATGACTCATGCTTAACATTTCGGTCCGTGTTCCGAGGCCATGTATGTACATGCTAGGCTCGTCAAGTAAGAACCTTAGTATTCTGCATGTGTAAAACTATCTTACACCCGTTGTATAAAAGCGCGGAGTCGAGTACACCCGATCATCACGTGATGTCTCGAAACACGATCCATAGAACGGTGCATACTTAAGGAAGAACACATTTTTATCTTGATATCTAAATGAGGGATCATCTTAAAATGCTACTAAAACGCCAAACTAGCAATATAAGATGCAAACATCATATGTGTAAAGTGGAATGATATGGTCCATGCATTTGATCATCATCATGTGCATCGTGGTATGATCTCTATCATTCTTTTGTGTGTAAGGCCATGGTCTATGAAACTTACACGCTAAGTGTGTTGTAAGAGTATCTATCATACATCTACTTACAACATTACCATATCATGGCACTAGCCCAGCAACTATCTAAACTAGACGTCTCTAATTTATCAATTGCAAATTTTTACGTGGCTTAGGGTTTTCGAAGATAGAACCGGTCTTACCTACGAACATGGAACCACAACAATGATAACTAAGTTATTAGCAACTCGTTGTAAATCAGATATTGACTATAGTAGGAGAGACAGACACCCGCCAGCCACTTATGCAAAACTAGTTGCATGTCAGTCGTGGAACCGGTCTAATGTGGGATGACATATAACGTTGGTCCGGGCCGCTTCATCCCACTATGCCACCAATATCCAAAATACATGAAAGAAGCAATAACATGATCATCATCGCCCACATATAAACATATGTGTACTACCCGTGCAAAGCACGTACGCATAGATCAGGCTCTAATACCACTGAAGGGTTCGCATCATAGAAAACAAAAAAAATTCCTACGATGGGAACTATACGCCAAGATCTATCTACTAGATACAAGCAACGGGTAGATATACATCCATAGAGAACTTACCCTCGAAGACAACAAAGCTTTATTAACGAGTTGGAACTCGTGGATGATGTAGTCGTACACTTGCCGATCTCAAGATCGTGATGAAGTCCAGAAGGTCCGGCTCCAGCACGTCCATCAGATCTAGCTCCAGCATGTCCAGCGCCACCAAGTCCAGCACCACAAAGGAGCGGTGCATCCGTGATCACACACACGTCCGGTACCCCGACAACCTTCGTCCCTCGCTCCAGCAAAGCAACGGAAGCATCAAATCCTTTCCAGATAAAGCCACCGGGAACATGTATCTCGCTAATCCGAGACCATGGGAAAAAATACTAAAGGGAGAGAGATATCCTTCACGAGGAGGTGTGAGTGTGAAGGTGTGAGAGGGGGCCTTTTATAAGAGGAGGGGGTGCCCCTCCCCATGGCCGGCGCCCAAGGGGTGACCCCTCACCTCCTCATTCATGTGGTGGTAACTCCCTCCACATAAATTTGCCCATTCACATTCTCTTTTAAAGTCTCCACTTTAAATGCATTAAATTTCTCCAAATTTAATGCTCTCTCATTTAATAAAACCCTTTTATTAATTTTATTCAGAATTTTGTTAATTACTTTAATTAACAAACATTCACATAAAACCCCCTGCAACATTTCAATATTACATGCAGAACCAATTTCTATTGAAATAATTCCAGCGCTTTCTTAAATCTTTATCTGAAACATATTTGCTCCAAATGGTGTCGGTATCCCTTAAGTGTGTCACCCTACGGTTCACGAATAATGTAGACATGATTGAGACCCCTCTCAGATTAATAATCAGAAGCGGGACCTGGAGATCCATACTGACTCCTACACATTCAACGATGACTTCTGTGATCGTGAGAACCTTTAACGCTAGTAACTAAATCCCTTTGTCTCACGATATATTACATGTCCGAGATTTGATCATCGGCATCCAAATACCTAGTTTGATCTCGTTACCGACATGTACTATTTTCTCGTTCCCGTGATATAACATTCTAGTGATCACATCACTTGCTTACAAGCTATCTTAACGTGATATCACCGAAAGGGCCCAGAGTATATCTATCCTTCATCTGGATGGACAAATCCCACTCTTGATCCATGAGCCTCAACATAACACTTTTGTAGCACTGAACCCACCTTTATAGTCACCCTGTTACGGTGTGACGTTTGATGTTATCAAGATACTCTTCTGGTGTCAGCAATTAACATGATCTCATGGTCTAAGGACTAAGATTACTACGTATGATATTATAGCAATATAAATATAATGACTTTGATCGTAATGCTATACTTCAGATGAATGTTCATCACATTATTTCACCAATGTTGTGACCTCGTTATTAACAACATCCAATATCCATGATCAAGAAACCTTGATCATCTTGTTAATCAACAAGCTAGTTTATATGAGAGGCAGTACTAGAAACTTTGTATTTTGTTTATTAAACACACATGTATTAACGTTTCCAATTAATACAATTATAGCATGTAAAATAAACATTTATTATAAACATGGAATAAGATAATAACCATTTTATTATTGTCTCTCGGGCATATTCTCCTCAAATACCTATGAAGATTACTAAATGCAAGGATATTGAGATGGCTGCTGCACAAGTATTCAATGCAAGAAACTTCTATATCTTGTAAATAAAGCTGAAAAGGATTGATGGACTCAAGGTTAGTGAATGTACGAAAGATGAAAACAATGCTACGTACATTGTGTTATGGGTAAATAAAATTACGAGACAGTTTGACATGATCTACATGTTTAAAAGCAGTGAAGGATGGCTAGAAAGGGGCTCCCTTGCAAACACGTCCTCTACATATTGACTTTCTTGGGACTAGACAATATACCAACTTGTTGTGTCCTTACTATGGTTCTGAAAAAATGCAATATCAGGCAATCCAAATCTTGCATCGAAGGACAAGTTGGTATATTGTCTAGTCCCATGAGAGTTAATATTTAGAGGATGTGTTTGCAAGTGAGCCCTTTCTAGCCATCCTTTGAATGAGCACTTTATCGTTTCCTCACTATTTCCAGGAGTGTAGATCACGTCAAAATGCCTAGTAATTTTATTTGCCCATACCATAGTGTACGTAGCATTGTTATATCCTTTTGTACATTCACAACCCTTGAGTCCATTAATCATTTTCAGCTCTGTTTGCAAGATATAGAAGTTTCCTGCAGTAAATCTTTGTGCAGCAGCCATCTCAATATCCTTGTATTTAGTAATCGCCACATGTACTGTCTATGAGTTCGTGCAGTCCTGTCGCGTCTCTTATTGACGGATACGGTTAATGACGTTCTCGTAGTGAACAATCAAATCCACCAGTGTCATTCTAGAGTCAAGGTGAAGGTGTAAGCACAAGTTCAAACTCTCGCTCCTCTAGTTGCTTTTCAATCCGAGAAAAAAGCCATTGACTAGATACGTGCCAGCCCACCATCTCTTCTTCTTATACATTCTACTCAGCCACTCTTTGGTTTTCTTAGTCTGCCATTTCTGAACAAACACACTCCATCTCTGCTCAGATATATCTTCTGAAGTGTTGTAGTATAGCAAGGAACTGAATTCATTCAGAGATCCGTGGAATAGATGTTTTTTCATATTTTTTTCAATGTGCCATGTACATACACGGTGCCACACATTCTTGAAGATAATGCCAATAGATTTTATCATTGAACCGTCCGCATCAGTGATAACCATTTTGGCTTCTTCTAACACATAGCTCACAGAAATGTTTGAAGCAGCCAAACCTATGTATCCGTTTTCTCGTTTGAGATGATGGCGCATGCAAAAATAGTAGTCCTGCGGTGATGGTTTAACCCCACAAAGGAATGAATGGCATTCCATGCCGATTCATTTTGTACGTACTGTCAAACATCAGGACATCGTCGAAGTCCCGATAGTCCAAATCGTGACTATGAGTCACACAAAAATATGGTTTTCAAATTTTCTTCTTTATGTAGCTGGTAATCAAAAAAGAAATCAGGATCACGCTCCCTCTTGTTCTTCATAATGCGGATGCTTGTGTTTGAAGGAGATATGCCCTAGAGGCAAATAAGAAATAGGTTTTTATTATCATATCTCAATTAGTTTATAATAGTTTCATATTGTGCTAGAATTGTGCCAAGTAGAAACATTGGTATAGGTGTAGTATGAAACAACCAAGTCCCTAGTAGCCTCTATTCATACTAGTTCGTTGGTCACGAAGATGATCTGGGTTTCAAGATCATGGGCATTTATGCCGACTGACAACGAGATCATATCATTGGAGAATGATGTGATTGGACATTCCTCGAAGGATTGCAACACGATCAAGTCATATAGTTCATTGTTGCAACAACTATACCAAGACTCCTTCTCCTTAGACCGCGAGCTCATATTACTCACTGTTTCCCTAGGCTGCTTTGACTGCATCAAACGCCATCTGGTAATACGGTGGTTATAAAGGTGTACGTTGGGTATTCGAAAGAACAGTAGATGACATGTGACTGCAAGACCGGGATTTGTTCACCCACATGACAGGTAAAGATACACACGGCCGGCTTGGTGAGATTACATCCATATATGTTGCAACATGTGACTAGGTCACGGGGATGTAATATCACGGTAACAAGAAAACATAACTTGTTGTGAACGAGATTGAACAAGGTATAAGATACCATTGATCGGATCTCGGACAAGTTGTATCGAGAAACAAAAGGAAGAGGATGCTGCATTTAGACGGTTCAAACGACATTGTCATCAGGAATGCATAGGGGTCACATGGATATCCCTGGTCCCTCTGTTGATCATTGATTTGGATCATGTCTAGAGCATTCCCGAGCCGTGAGAGGATACACTTAAGGGTACGATGAGAGCAATTATTCGTAAGATGGAATCACAGTAGAGAAAGAGAGAAAGTCGGAGTCGTTCCGCAGAGAGATCTGAAGTTGTTCGGAGAAAGAATAAAGGACCGGAATCATTCTAGGAAAGATCCGGAGTCGTTCGGAGGAAATCGGAAGGGAACTGAAAGGTGTTTCAGGTCAAGATAGATTTTGTAATATGTATTTACATATTAATTAGTGTAATTAGTATTAAATATAATATTAAAATCTAATTTGAAAGGTTATTCCACTAATGGGCGAAACTTCCTAGGGAAATAGGGCCCATGAAGGAAAACCGAAGGAGGGAAGGGCCAAGGGCCAAAGGGCCAAGGCCCAGGCGCCTTGAGGGGGCCCACCCGGCCAGCCTAGGGTTGTGCGTGGGGTAGGGACCACCCCAGGCCGGCTGTCCCATTAAGGCCCATGCGCCTCCCCCCTCTCCCTTGAATAGTCCCACATGGGAAACCCAAAGGGGAGGGCACACCCCCTCCCCCTATAAAGGGGTCCCCATGGGTGGGATTGAACATACCATCAATTGGAGAAGTCCTTTGGTTGACTTACTCCTTCTCTCTATCCATGCCTCGTGACCATGGCCCCAAGTCTGGGTTGTGCGATCGAGGCACTCCTGCAGTCGTTGCGCTGCAGGGATTCCTAGCCGGATATCGCTTCCGCACTCCTGGTGGGATCGAGGAGCCGGAGGTCTCATCGTGCACCGGATGTGTACGAAGACACGAGGCGCAACACTTGGGGCGCTTAAATGTCGTGAGCCGGAGCTGTTGCATGATGAAGATGATGAAGATCAAGAAGGAGCAAGGGGTGACCTGCGAAGAGCTTCGCGACCTTGAGGTCGGCTTCGAGTACGACTACATCAACCACGTTCCCCGCGGAATGTTAACCGCGTATAGACTACAAGGGTATGTACTCTCTACGCATCGGCCGTTACCGCATTACTACATAGATAGATCCTAGGCAAGTTTCGGGGTTTCATTCGTAGGAAACTTTTTGTTTTCTGCGCCGATCCCCTACAGTGTTAGCGTCACCCGATGAAATCAGCTTCCTCTTCTCCTGGGAACACATGTTGAAAAGATCCTTCGTTATGAACCCAACCTTGCTCCACCTACCACTTCTGATGATGAAGGTTTTTATAATCTCGAACTTTTGCATCCCATTTGCTGTCAGTGACATGATTTCAGCTCTATGATAAGGCTCGATCTTTCGATGAGACCGAAGAAACGAGACTTCATCGGGTCTAGCTAGCACATGGCTTTGATCGTCCTCAAATCTTAGACCTACCCAAAGCCCTTTGGATTTTTCAAAAGACACGCTCAGATAGGCATTACAGTTGCAGCAAGACTAAGGTCGTTGCCTCTTCTTGGGTTCATCCATGTTCAAATACTTGTTCTCACGTGTACTTGCCCTGGAATAGTGCAACCGCTTGTACCGAATTTCTCCATCGCTTCACTCTCTCTCGTCTTATGATGAAAACATGTTCTCTCGCGTAGAAATTATAGTAAACGAATGTCGCCGCTTCGAAGGAAAAGTCTTGTCCATTACAATCTGGTGTATGTCCCGCTTATCTTGAGCATGCTGACAATCTTTCACTGTTTTCACTAGATGCTTACTGTGCTCATGCTGTGAACTGTTTGTAACCTTAAGACCTGATTGATACTATTTATGCATGGCCGTACAATAATAAACAACTTACATCACTCTTGTATTCAGATTTTGACTCTTTAGGTTCTTGTGATTTTTTCGTCTCCTCAGCATCCCAGGTTTCCAAGTCCGAATCCCCAAAATAATCATGGTCACTCTGAGAGACTACTACCACCTGCATCATTGTAGCACAAAGTCATATAACATGTCTATTCAATTCTTATTAAAATAATATAACATTGGATAGGCATCACTCATGTTTTCCGAGGACGATTCTTGTGGATCGTGCTCCTTGTTTCCACAATCGATGTCCATCTACCCAATTAAAAACAAGGAGTATAAATTGGCATTCTCTTGGTTTGCATACAAAATAATAATGAAACTCCACGTGACCTTATCATACTCGGATTCGTTCTCTTCAAAGAGGTCATTCTCAGTAAGCTCATCTTTAGTGAAGAAACTATCTCTATCATCCGAACTTGAATCACCATTGCGCATAGACATGTTATCATTGTCACTCCACGCATGCTCAGATGGCCACTTAGTGAAGCCAAGCATAGTGAGATTTCCATCGAGCTACCCGTTCCACGCGTGTGCCGCCTCACGGAGTCCGTACAACCCCTTGTGGAGGCGCAACACCTTCCCATTGGATCCACCATTGACGAATCCAAGAGGTTGGGAGACGTAGACCTCTTTCTCGAGCTCGACATTGAGGAAGGCCGATTTGACATCGAGGTGGTGTACTTCCCACCTTTCTTGGCCAGTGACAACGAGGAGCAACCTGATGGAATTGAGACGAGCGGCAGGAGCAAAGACCTCCTTGAAGTCAACTCCCTCCCATTGCATGTAGCTCTTAGCCACGATGCGGGCCTTGTGCTTGACCACCGCCTCCTTCTCGTCCCGCTTGACTTTGAAGACCCATTTCATCCAAATGGGCATGTGGACATGATGGAGATCCACGAGGGCCCACGTGCGGTTCTCCTCGATGGAGGCCATATCCTCCTCGATCGCCTTGCTCCAGCTCGTGTCACGCTGGACCTCAGCGACACTACTTGGTTCCTCCGCAATGGTGAGAAGGAGGCGCTCGGTGAACCCTGGTGGCGTGGCATATGGACCGAGCAAGTCCGTCATGCGGCGGTATTGGTGCGCCTCCCCGCTGTTACTGGCGTCCACCAACTCTACATCTAGAGCAGAGGGCGGTGTTGCGAGCTCCACCGCTAGCAGCGGCGGTGTTGTAGCTGTGGCAGGCACCATCGATGGAGTGCATGGGGTTGCTGCGACGTTTTCCTTTCTCCAGTCTTACCCCTGCGTCTCCATCGATCTAGGAGATGGGACATGCATGTGATGTAGTCCACCAAAAAATCTCCACCTCTAGATGATGCTTTTGTGTCCTAGTCCTTCCAGTCCTAGCTCACCGTTTCATAGAAGACGATGTCGCGAGAAACATGGACGTGGCGGGTGGCTGGATTGAAGATACGGTACGCCTTGGACCCAGGTTCATACCCAATGAACACCATAGGTGTGCTCCTGTGGTCTAGCTTTCCTAGGTGTGGCCGCGCTGTCTTGACATGCGCGACGTAGCCAAAGACGCACAGATGCTCTACATTGGGTCGGCGTCCGTGCTAGGCCTCATATGGCGTCTTGTCGTTGATGCTGCGGGTGAAGGAGCGGTTCAGAACATATACCACTGTTATGACTGCTTCTCCCTAGAAGAAGTTGGGCCTCCCCTTGTCCTTGAGCATGCTTCTGGCCATGCCGATCATGGTTTGGTTCCGGCACTCGAGGATGCTGTTTTACTGCGGTGAATACGACGATGTGAGGTGCCACTTGACGCTGGTGGCAGCGAAGTGTGCGGCGAGGGCAGCGAAGGTGACCTCTCCTCCATGGTCAGTGCGCAGCACCCGCAGTTTGCGCCGTGCCTCGCTCTGTGCCTCGGCCTGGAAGCGTTTGAGTGGCGTGCCTGCTTCGTGCTTTGTTGACAGCAGCACTAACCACATGTAATAGCTGTACTCGTCATCAAGCAGCAGGAAGTACCCGCGCCTGCCCGGCGTGGCTGGCGTGATTGCGCCGCACAGGTCGGCGTGCACTAGTTCCAGCGGCTCCTCCGCTCTGAACTTGGCTTGCAGCGGGAACGACACTCGCCGGAACGGCGCTCGCCTCTGCTTCCTTGCCAGGCAAGCCACGCACAGCTCGCTTCGGGCATCAATGCCATGCACCAGCTCACCTCGCACCATTTTCTGCAAAGCGTCACAGTAGAGGTGGCCTTGTCTTGTCGCACTAGGCGGCTGGTGAGCTTGTACAAGAGGTTAGGTGCTTGCTTTACCTTGACGATCAGGTTCTCGTGCCAGTCGTGGATGGTGAGCACGTCGCGCTAGATGCGGATGTCGTATGGTGTTCGTCCAGCTGGCCGAGGCTGACGATGCTGCTCTTGAGGCGCGGGATGTAATACACCTCCGTGAACGCGCGCTACACCCGCCGTCAATGTTGAACACGATAGTTCCGCACCCTTTGATCTGCACGACAGAGCCATCGCTGAACCGGACGTTACCGGTGATCGTCTCGTCGAGGGAGGTGAAGACGAAGTGATCTCTCATCATATGGTTGGCCGCGCTAGTATCCAAGTATCAGGTCGCGTCCGCTGGTTCGTCGCCGCTCCGAGGCACAACCTTTGTGCGCTCCTCATTCAGGAAGACAAGGGCATGCTCTGTCGCGCCTGCCGTCGTGGCCGTGGCTACAGCAGTGGGTGGTGAAGCAGGTGATGCCACATTGAGCTCCACCTCCGTGACAAGGAGCACCGGATCGAGATCATCATCCTCCTTAGTGAGGTGAGCCTCTTCCTCCCTCTTATTCTTGCGGCATTCTCGGGCCCAGTGTCCCTTCTTGCCACAGTAGACACATACATCATCGCGTTTGGCACTGCTGCCGCCACAGACGTTCCGTGTCGGGCGCCTGTCCTCGTGGCCCTTTCCGCGGTTCCTGCCCTGGCAATTGTCGCGGCCAGAGCTGGTGCCGCTCACGTCCTGCGAGCCGTGTTTCTGGCGCATGCGCCACTCCTTCGTGAGGAGTAGCTTGCCAGAGTCACCTTCTTCATCGAGAATCTTGGTCTCCTCCACCACTAGCAAGAGCCCACTTAATTCCTCGATTAACATCTGCTTCCGGTCAACCAAAGATTCGATCGAAGAAGCCATCTGACGGTACTTACGCGAGAGGAAATGGAGGAACTTGCGCACGACCTTGCGTTCATCCTCTGGATCACCGTGCATCTCCAGGTCGGCGAGGATGGTGGAGAGACGCAGCCGGAACTCCTCAACGGTTTCACCGTCCTTGAACTGGAGATGGTCGTACTCGTGGCGATGCGTTTGTGCCTTCGCCTCACGCATGCGTTCTGCTCTGACGCTCGGCGTCCTTAGTGTGTTTCACGCGGCCTTGGCGTTGTCCTTGTCGGCGAGGGTGCGCACCAGCTCCAGTGGCACTGCTTGGAGCATAGTCGATATCGTGGCGCAGTCGGCGTGATCGTCGACGTCGCCCTCATTCACCGCTTACCAGAGTCCCTAGATCTGGAGCTGCACGTGCATTATCACCGCCCAATCCGCGTAGTTAGTACGCGTTAGGTTAGGCCATCTGGTGCTGCCACCGCCGTCCCTCACGACCCTCTCCCTTACCACCAACTCGCGTCCATGGGCTCTGCCTGGAGAGTGGCCACGGCGAACTGTGGATAGGGAGACATTGCGACGAGGTGGCGTGACAACGGCTTGGACTGGGAACGCGCCAGGCGGCTCCTAGCCCGACGGTGCCTTCCCAAGGTCATGTGATCCTGCCATCGATCGCGGCAATCTCTGAACTTGTGGCCTCTCAATTCTCTCTAAAACGACTCTAAACTATAGCTGAAACTCCTAACCAAAAACAAACACTACTAACTGAAAACTACTGAACTTATTGACACCTAAACTGAACATGATGACTAGATTATTATCCAACAATAATTCTCTCCGTACTCCTTGTTTGCTCCATTATGATATAAATGGAAAATCTACGCCGCTGGGGATTTCGTAATGCAAATCCAAAACAAATCTTGCTCATAATTTCCATCTTCATTGCTTGTTTCTTAACTCTGTTACTACTTGTGTTCCAGCAAATTAATTTATATTCATTTTAAGTGGATTTGGAAATTTAAACTTCCTCCTAAAACCTTAATTTATATTCATTTTAAGTGGATTTGGTCTTGTATTTCGGAATGAGGAGGTCGATTACGCATGGGATGAATTGTTGGAGTATTAGGCAATTTCCCCATTAGATTAATTACCGAAATCAACATTATATAAGCACTAGCAGATCTAAACACATGCAGCCAAACAACCACATCTAGTAGATCTGAAAATCTAGTAAGAACTAGTGCAAGCAAGAAGAAGAATAGCACGTACAGGTTGACCGGGAAGATCATCACCGCAACAGCACCTTGGTCCTTGTTGATGTCGCCCATGGTGCTGATGAGGTCTTCGATTGCTGAAGAAGAACACACGAATGGAGGCGAGCAGTCGCGCTAAGACGCTCCTCAAAAACCTTATCGCCCGTCTCCCGGTGCAGGATTTCAACGGACGGGGTTTCGGAGGCCTGCTCTCCCGGACAGCAGTGCACGCAGCCACCGGGATGGAGAAGCCTAGAGAGTAGCGCAGCATGAGGAACACGCAACGAGAGAGACTGAGAAAGAACATATGCCTCTAGATCTGTCTGTCTCTCGCTCTATAAAGCCTGGGAGGTGAGCCAACCAAGTTGCCACGCGTTGGAAGACAGGGACAGGCGTCAAACATGCACACGAATGTTGACACGTACCCAACAACTAGTGCACCAAGCAAAAATTTAGTCTTCCACAAAATGAGTTTCTAACTCGAACTCGATTCACGAAACACGACACGCGTGCGGGCGAGACGAGGCGGGCGGCGGAGGAGGAGTGCGCACGGACTCCTTCTCTTCTCACTCACTTAGTGGGAGTGAAACAGCTCACCTTATAAGCTGGTCCAACTCTCTCCCAACTAGCAATGTGGGACTAAACTTTGTCTCCCACAGAGCTCCCAAGCTGCCATAGTAGATGGGCCTTGAGATTTCAGGATTTATTAGACTAGATGGGCTGCCTATATGGGCCACAGCCCATATAAATCTAACAATCCCCCACCAGATCTCAGAGGCACATTATATGGCACATCAGTTCCAATCACTGTTTAATATACCTCCAGTTCAGTGGAGACTGTTAAGTTGAACTTCCACCTAGACAAAGAGATACGCTTACTACAACTGAACAATAGACTATGCCTTGAATTGATAGTCTTGCGCAGCAAGTTTCACTCAATGTCGTTACCGGTACTTTCCTACCATAGGCTACCCCTCGGGTGGAGCTTATAAGTCACACTCCTCGGACTTTCATGAGCTTCCTAGAGATTCACCCAAATCTCATACACTATGACCAGCAGTGTGGCTCATATAGGTGTTCTCTTTCAAGATCGCTCTGTAGGACAGCGTCTTTGCTCCCAAGGAGACAGTCAGAACAGATTAAGATATAATCAACCTTCCTTACAGTATACTATGAGAGAATTGCATCTGCAGCGGAGTGGGAATATTAAAAGTTTCTCTCAACTCAGTTGTTTCGGTTTGTTTTCCCAGGTCCTAATTCACGGGATCTCCGATCACATAGGTTGGGTTTCCCCCTTGACATCTCACGTGGGTCTCAAACCCATCTCCCTCGATGCATTTTCTATAAAATTTCTTGATAGTCCTTTCGTAAAAGGATCTACCAGATTCTTAGCCGTTTGGACATAATCCAATGTTATAACTCCGGAGTTTCTCATCTTTCTGACAGACTTCAGTCTTCTCTTGACATGTCTTGAACTCTTCATACTGTCCTTAGAACTGTTCACTTTGACAATCACAGTTTGGTTGTCACAATTCATAGGGATTGCCGGTATTGGTTTTTCAACCATAGGCAAATCTGTTAAGAGTTCATGAAGCCATTCTGCTTCGACAGTCGCAATATCTAATGCTGTGAGTTCTGCTTGCATAGTTGACCTTGTTAAGATGGTTTGCTTGCAAGGCTTCCATGAAACAGCGCCACCACCAAGAGTGAATATATATCCACTTGTGGCCTTTATCTCATCAGCATCTGATATCCAATTTGAATCACTATACCCTTCAAGTACCCTTGGATACCCGGTATAATGTATTCCATAGCTCACGGTTCCCTTTAGATAGCACATTACTCTCTCAAGAGCATGACAGTGATCATAACCCGGGTTGGCCACAAACCGGCTAAGTTTGCTCACAGCAAATGAGATGCCAGGCCTCATAGCGCAAGCTAAATACATAAGTGAGCCAATTATCTGAGAGTATCTCAATTGATCTCTAGGTGCCTTTTGATTCTTTCGAAGCAAAACACTAGGATCATAAGGTGTAGTAGAAGATTTACAATCATCATATCCAAATCTACTCAACACCTTCTCCACATAATGTGATTGCACAAGTGTAATCCCATTATTCTCATCTCTCAGTAGCTTGATGTTTAGGATAACATCAGCTTCTCCAAGATCCTTCATCTCAAAACATTGAAACAAGAAGGTTTTGACCTCATTAATTACTTTAAGACTTGTCCCAAAAATTAATATGTCATCAACATAGAGACATAGGACAATTCCCTCACCCCCACCATGGCGGTAGTACACACATTTGTCGGCTTCATTTACAACAAAGCCCACAGATGTCAAAGTTCTTTCAAACTTCTCATACCATTGCTTGGGAGCTTGTTTGAGTCCATACAAAGATTTCTTCAATTTACACACCTTTCTCTCTTGACCTTCTAGTACAAAACCATCAGGCTGTTCCATATAAATTTCCTCGTCCAACTCTCCATTTAGGAAAGTCGTCTTTACGTCCATCTGATGAACGAGAAGACTGTGAGAGGCAGACACTGATAGTAGTACTCGAATTGTGATCAATCTCGCCACAGGTGAGTAAGTATCAAAGAAATCTTCGCTTTCCTTTTGGGTATAGCCTTTAGCCACAAGCCGAGCTTTGTACTTTTCAATAGTACCATCAGCCCTAAGCTTCTTCTTAAATACCCATTTACATCCTACAGGTTTGCACCCATATGGATGTTCAGATATCTCCCACGTTCCATTAGCCAAGATGGAATCCATGTCGCTTTGAACCGCTTCCTTCCAGTAGTCTGCATCCGGAGATGCAAAAGCTTCTGAAATGGTAGTGGGAGTGTCATCCACTAGGTACACAATGAAATCATTACCAAAAGATCTTGCGATCCTTTATCTCTTACTCCTTGTGGGAGCTTCATTGTCATCCTCATCCGAATCTGAACTCACATCATCTGATTGTTCATCAGTCTCTATGGGAGTTTCAGGTTCAGAAACTGGATCATATTCCTTATTAGATATGCTAGGCATATCTCTCATAAAAAATATATCCTCAAAGAATGTAGCATCTCTTGATTCAAAAATGGTACCGACACTCATGTCGTCCACTTCAGATTTCACCACAAGAAATCTGTAAGCAATGCTGTGAGAAGCATAGCCAAGAAAGACACAATCCACAGTTTTCGGTCCAAGCTTACGCTTCTTGTTGATTGGCACGTTGACCTTTGCCAAACAACACCAAGTTCGTAAGTAAGAGAGTGTCAACCTTTTCTTTTCCCATTCTTTAAATGGTGTAATCTCTTTATTCTTAGTTGGAACACGGTTTAGGAGATGACACGAAGTCAATATAGCCTCCCCCCACCATTCCTTGGATAAACCGACAGTGTCTAACATGGTGTTAACCAAATCTGTTAGAGTCCAGTTTTTCCTCTCAGCAATCCCATTGGATTGAGAGGAATTGGGAGGCATCCTCTCATGTATAATACCATGTTCTGAACATAATAAATTAAACTCATTAGAAAAGTACTCTCCACCATGATCAGACCGAATTCTTTTGATCTTTCTCTCAAGTTGATTTTCAACTTCTGCCTTATAAATTTTAAAGAAATCTAAGGCCTCATCTTTTGTTTTCAAGATATATACATAACAGTACCTAGTAGAATCATCAATCAAAGTCATGAAATATTTCTTTCTACTAATTGTCAATACACCATTCATCTCACATAGATCTGAATGTATGAGCTCTAGAGGTGCCAAGTTTCTCTCCTCTGCAGGCTTATGAGGCTTACGAGGCTGCTTTGCTTGCACACAAGCATGACACTTAGAGCCTTTGACAATAGTAAATTTCGGAATTAAACTCATACCAGCAAGCCACGACATACAACCAAAATTAATATGACAAAGTCGTGAATGCCAAACATTAGTTTCATTACTAGTAGTGCAAACATGGTTCACTACATCATCACAGAAGTCTACCAATGAAAAACGGAACATGCCTCCGCATTCATAGCCTTTTCCAACAAAGGTTCCATACTTAGACAGTACAACTTTATTGGACTCAAATACCAACTTAAACCCATCTTTTAAAAAACGGGATCCACTAACGAGATTCTTCTTTATAGAAGGGACATGCTACACGTTCTTCAATTGCACGATCTTGCCCGAAGTAAACTTCAGATCTACCGTGCCAGCACCAAGAACAGTAGCATGTAACCCATTCCCCATCATGACTGAGGAATCTCGAGCCTGATAAGAGGTGAACATGGAAATGTCAGCAGCCACATGAACATTGGTACCCGTATCAACCCACCATTATGTGGGTTGAAATACTGAAAAAATGGTAGGTAATAAATTATCGTACCTAGAACCTGAAGTTCCTGCATCAGTATTGCCAATGATCATGTTGATATATTTAGAACTATGTCCAACCTGACCCTTCTTGCCTTTCTTCTGTGGACAACGATGAGCCCAATGGCTAATCTCGCCACACACCCAGCAATGTTCTTTCTTTTCCTTGTTCTGCCCCTTCTTCTTCTTGAAGTTGGTAGTCTGGCAGACTATGTTATTTCCTTTGGACTTGTGGGTATTTTTATGCACCATATTGGCAGCAGAATGTCCCTCGGTTCCACTAGTGTGTTTGTCTTTTGCCCTCACCTTCTCTTCAACATCCAGAGAACCAATAAGGTACTCAGCAGAGAGCTCATGCCTCTGATGTTTCAGAGAAGTGGCAAAGTTCCTCCATGAAGGGGGAAGCTTAGCTACAATGCATCACGTGACAAACTTGTCCGGAAGCACACAATTAAGGAGTTTGAGTTCCTTTGCCATGATCTATAGCTCATGAGCCTGTTCTAGTACAGATCGGTTTTCAACCGTCTTGTAGTCATTGAACTGCTCCATAGCATACAGTTCACCATCGGCATCGGCAGCACCAAACTTAGCGTCCAGCACATCCCATAGTTCCTTGGCATCACGGATATGCAAATATGCATCAACCAACTTGTCTCCAAGCACACTGAGTACAGAGCCCACGAAAAGTACAGTGGCCTCCCTGAACGCTCTCTCTCTTCCTCGAGAGTAAGCGGACCTTTGGGAGTGCCATCTACAACTTTTTCTATGCCCATAGCAGTGAGCCACAAGAGGGTTTTCCCTTGCCATCTCTTAAAATTAGCATCCGTAAAGGGGCTCAGTTTCAGGGAAGCAACAAAGGCAGACGACGAAAATTGCCTAAATAAATAAGGTTTTTGGATTGTTGGAATATTAGGCAATTTCTCCATGAGAATAATTACCGAAATCAACATTATGTAAGCACTAGCAGATCTAAACACATGCAGCCAAAAAACCACATCTAGTAGATCTGAAAATCTAGTAAGAACTAGTGCATACAAGAAGAAGAATAACACGTACAGGTTGACCGGGAAGGTCATCACCGCAGCAGCACCTTGGTCCTTGTTGATGTCGCCCATGGTGCTGATGAGGTCTTCGATTGATGAAGAAGAACACACGAATGGAGGCGAGCAGTCGCGCCAAGACGCTCCCCAAAAACCTTATCGCCCGTCTCCCGGTGCAGGATCTCAACGGACGGGGTTTCGGAGGGCTGCTCTCCCGGACAGCAGTGCACACAGCCGCCGGGATGGGTAAGCCTAGAGAGTAGCGCAGCAAGAGGAACACATAACGAGAGAGACTGAGAAAGAACATATGCCTCTAGATCTGTCTGTCTCTCGCTCTATAAAGCCTGGGAGGTGAGCCGACCAAGTCGCCACGCGATGAAAGACAGGGACACGCATCAAACATGCACACGAATGTTGACACGTAGCCAACAGCTAGTGCACCAAGCAAAAATTTAGTCTTCCACAAAACGAGTTTCTAACTCGAACTCGATTCACAAAACGCTACGCGCGTGCGAGCGAGGCGAGGCGGGCGGCAGAGGAGGAGGAGGAGTGTGCGTGGACTCCTTCTCTTCTCACTCACTTAGTTGGAGTGAAACAGCTCACCTTATAAGCTGGTCCAACTCTCTCCCAACTAGCAATGTGGGACTAAACTTTGTCTCTCACAAAGCTCCCAAGCTGCCATAGTAGATGGGCCTTGAGATTTCAGGATTTATTAGACTAGATGGGTTGCCTACATGGGCCGCAGCCCATATAAATCTAACATGAATTGTCTTACCGGAAAGATGGATGAGACGGCAGAGGCCGGACCAAGATGGGGCGGTCCGCTGTCACCGGGGCTTAGGACGACGCAGACACGTCTGGGAGGGCGTCGGAGGCCATGGTCACCAGGGCTTCACATGAACCAGACACGTAGCGTGTCGGAGCTTGACGGCAGGGTTGCATCAGCGTCATCAACGAGGTTTTCAGTGGTGGCGTCCATCGATCTGTGATCCGTCCAAGCCGACTTCGAACCGTAGTTAACGAACGAAACTTAGCCTCTAGCCCAAGTCCGTATCCCAGCCCATCGACTTTCACTAGTTTTCTGTTTTTTATCGTGTTTTCTGTTTTTATTTTACGTCAGGCTAATTCCATTTGTCAGTACGTTTTACAGACGAGTAATGCTACATCTTTTTTTTAAAGTGATCACAGTATATATTAAGCAAGCAAGCCGTCTCATTAAAAACCTTCCAGTCCCCTTAGATACCCTGGTAAGAAAAAGAGTGCGTATAAAACTTGCTGCTTTCAAAAGTTGATTACATCGTTTACAACGATCTCCGCCACATAGGACGGTGCTGCATTACAAATAGAATTGCTACCCCCAGCCTTACCTAACTACGCTAGGGCATGTGCTGCAGCATTGCCTAAAGGACATACTTTAACTACTGTGATTCCACCATAGACCCTCATAATTTCCTGGGCCTGAAGGTACAAACTCCAACAGTCGAAACGATCTCTCTTTGGATCATTGAGAACTTGCACAACACGCAGACAATCGGTCTCGATGATTCCCCTCCCAGAAAACTTCTGAATGAGGGTGTTGAAACCCTCCAAACAGGCCAACACTTTAGCCTCTTCCGCACTTGCACACGTAGGGATAAACTTCCATTCAGTGGCAAGCACCCGGCCATAATCGTCTCTGGCGATAACACCAATACCAGTTTCCCTTGTCCACGGATCCCAGCCAGCGTCCACGTTTATCTTGATTTGTCCTGCTGCTAGCGCCTTCCAACCAGGACCTCTAGCCGAGGCCACTGGATCTTGAGCACCTGTTTCAATATTTTCTTTTCCTTTGACATCAGGGGTAGCCGAGCCCTTACCCTTTGTATCCTGGCCAGACCACATACATGCTTGGAAAGAATCATAGTAGTTTCGAAGATAGGGAATCGATGCAGTGACCGAAGCCTTCCCATCCCCATGTACCAAGTTATTCCGGTGGTGCCATACTCTCCATAGAAGGAAGATAATCCTATCTCTCTCGGTTAGGCTTGACTCGTGTAGCAACCTAAGCAGCCACTCCCTACCTGGGCTTTGGAAAACAGTCTCTGGTGGCAGATTCCAATGTTTCCTCATACCGGAACGGAGGATGCGCGCCATAGTACATGTCACGAGTGCGTGGTGTGAGTCTTCGATTCCATTACCGCATATAGTACAAACGGGGCAGCAGCTTCAATGCGTCGGTGTAGTGCTTCTCGAACCGCCAAGGAATTGGACGCCACCTTCCATACGAATATACGAAGCTTTGGTGGAACCACCGCTTTCCAAACAATATCCCATATTTTCCGTTCTCTGTCGGGCGCCGAACTGGTTTGCCCTGGGCTCATTGCCGCCAAGGCAGGTTGGATGCCAAGGCGGTATGCCGATCTGAATGTGAACACGCCATCCTTCTCGGATAGCCATGCCACAAAATCATCCGTCTGTCTTGATGGTAATTTAATGCTGAGAATTGTATCTACATTCGTTGGTACACATAGCTCTCTGACCAGCTGGTCGTTCTAGGTATGTGTAGCCCGATCAATCATCTCTGAAACCCATCGCCTTCTTGAGCTAGCACGCCGAGCGGTGGCCTTTGGAGCATCTCCTCTCGGCCGCCAATTGTCGCGGAAAATACGAACACTTGTTCCAGAGCCAATTCTCCATATAACTCATTTTTTAAGTAGCTCCAGCCCGTAAACGATGGCTTGCCATGTAACCGAGGCATTTTGAATAAAAGCCGTGTCCAATAAATTGGTAGCAGGGTAGTATCTCGCTTTCAACAAGCGAGCACATAGACTATCAGGACACTGAATTAGGCGCCACGCCTGCCTCACAAGTAAGACTTGATTGAAAATCTTGAGGTCTTGAAAACCAACACCTCCATGTCGTTTCGGCCGAGCCAACCGGTCCCAAGCCATCCAGTGCACGCGTCTCCTATTCTGCTCATCCCCCACCAAAAATCACGAACTATCTTTGTTAGCTCTTCAAGCAGTCCAGCTGGAAACTTAAAAACCCCCATGGCGTAGGCAGGGAGAGACTGCAAAACATCTTTGATAAGAGTTTCTTTTGCCGCCGATGACATGTATTTTTATGCCCAATCTGTTGTCCTTTTCCTGAACCTTTCTTTAGTAGGCTTGAATTTTCCACTCTTTATGCCTCTCTCCGGGGTTGGAAGCCCCAAATATTTTTCTTCAGAACAGGTTGTTTCATACTGCAGAATGCCCTTTATTTCGTCTTGCACGCCCAGCGAGCAGCTCTTGCCATACATCATGGAGCATTTGCCTAGGCTCACTAACTGACTTGTTCTCTTTTCATAGTCATTTAGCAGACTCTTCACAACTGTAGCCTGTTCCATCGATCCTTCGAAAAACATTAAGCAATCATTTGCAAATAGGAGATGGGAAATTCCCGGAGCTGTTCTACATATATGAAGTTCACGTAGGGTTCCTGTTTCTATTCTCTTTTTTATCAAACAAGATAAACCGTCAGCAACAAACAGAAATAAGTATGGCGACAGGGGATCACCTTGGCGAAGCCCGCGTGATGGAGTGAAAGAGTCTAATAGATGACATTGAAGCGAATAGAGTAGCAGACGGTGGTGACGCATTCCATAACCCACTGAATCCATTGACTATGAAAGCCCAATTCGCCAGAACTCCCTCCAAAAGCCTCCAGTCCACCTGGTCATAAGCCTTGGCCATATCCAACTTGTACGCACAATACTTTGATCTCGCTATTGAGCCAGTCTGAATAGCATGAATGCACTCAAAAGCCACCAGCGCATTATCTGTGATTAACCTTTCTGGAATGAACGCGCTCTGAGTAGGGGAAATAATACCTTGGAGAAAAGACCTCAACCGATTCACCAGGCATTTTGACACCACTTTATATATAACATTGCATAAACTGATTGGCCTGAAATCTTTAGAGCTTCAGGATCATTTTTCTTCGGAATCAACACTATTGCCGTGTCATTTACCTCATCAGGCATGGTACCCTCCTCAAAAAACTGTTGTACTGCAACAACATCATGGCGCATAATCTCCTAGTTGCGTTGGAAGAATCTTGCTGGGAAACCATCGGGTCCCGGTGCCTTTAATGGTCCAATCTGAAATAGAGCATCACTTATTTCTTTTTCAGTAAAAGGGGCGCAGAGTGTGTCATTTATATGCTGATCCACGCACTCCTCTATCTGATCAATCACAATACTCGGGTCCGTACTATCCTCCCTAGTATAAAGGCCCTGGAAAAACTTCTTGCCATATTTTCCATCTCAACAGAGTCCATCGTCCATGTACCGCCCCCCCTGTTCAGTCTTCTAACCCTATTTTTCTTGTGTCTCCACGAAGTTTTGCGGTGAAAATATTTAGTATTACGGTATCCTTCTTTCAACCACGAAATACAAGACCGTTGTAGCCATTGGATTTCCTCTCGGTATAGTATTTCGTCCATCTCACGCATCAACCTTTGTTTTTCTTCGGAGCTCTCAGTATCGTCATTGTCTTGAAAAGCTTCGATCTTGCGCCTCAGCCGCTCAAGCTCCTTTGGGAAAGACTTGAAGTGTTTCTTTTTCCAACCATACAAATTTTTCATTACCTCCCGCAACCCCATATTGACATCCCCTAGATCGCTGCATGGCACACGCCTGGACCATGCCTCCTCCACCGCAGCAGCAAGGGATGGCTCCCACTCCCAGGCCACCTCGTAGCGTCTGATCGGCTGCTCGGTGCGGCAGCTGAGAGCCTGTTCAGCCTCCAACGGAAGTGGACAGTGGTCCGACGCGGCGAAGTTAGGTGCCTCAGCCGAAACTCCGGGAACCTCGTTGACCAAGTTGGTGAAGTAACCGCTCTGTCCAATCTCACTTTCACGTTTCGCTCCCCTTTTTTCTTATTGTCAAAAGTCCACGGAACACCTGCAAACCCAATGTCGTGAAGGTCGTAGTGTGAAAGAGCGTCACGGAAGTTAGCCATAAGCCTCTCCGATCTCTTACTTCTAGAAAAATGTTCTTCCTGCCACATGGCCTCGTTGAAGTCGCCGAACATCAACCAAGGTTCTGAAGATCTTGGTTTTAGATCATGCAACAAAGCCCACATGTTATGCCGGTCCGCTAGCTTAGGCTCTCCATATACGAAGGTACACCTCCACATGCAATCATACGGACCTCCACTGATATGGACGTCAATGTGCCTCTTACTGAAAGAAAGAAGATTGATTCCCTCCTACCAGTATAAAGCCAGACTGCCACCTTTACCATCTCCTTTAACATGAAAACACCCACTCATCCCAATCCGAAAGCGCAGATTCTTCATGCGCTCCTCACTTTGCCTAGTTTCACAGAGGAACACTAGGCAGGGCCGGTACACTGCACAAGACAGTCAAGCTCGCGAACTGTCGCCGGCGGCCCCGCCCCGCGACAGTTCCAGCCTAGTAGACTCATTGGGCCCGGCGGTCCTCCTCATTGGAGGCCGCCGATGTCGCCAAATCAGGTTTGTTGTCACTCATCTTCCTTAGTTTAGACCGATCCCTTGGATCAATATACGGCGGGGGAGGTGGAGGAACCTCCCCGGGCTTAGCTGCTGCACCAGTCACGTCCATAGCTGCGTCATTACTTTTATCATTGTCAAAATTTAAATTCCTCCGCGTGTTAGTCTCCTGACCACTGCCATCCTCTGTCCCTATAGTGCCATGCTTTAGAGGGCTTGTGATGGTTTACCCTTCCTCCTCATCATCATCGAGCGCTGCCTCCTACGAGGAATGCTTCCGCGGTTGAAAAGTACTCGCTCCTCTACCTGACCATGTACCACAGCCACGCTCCCTGCCACGATCACGATTAATGAACCTCCTCACATTAGGTTGCGGAAGATTTGTGCGTCGCGTAGCTAGCATCCATGTGCCATACTGTAGATCTTTATCCTCCCAGTCTCCATCCCCACACTCCTCATGATCATGTCCAATAAGCCCGTAGTGCCGGCAGAAGTATGGCAGTTTTTCATACTTGACAAACAGCATCTTCCTCCCCTCTCCTTCAATGTTTAAGATCACAAACCTGGGTAGGGGGTTTGTAACTTCAATCAACACACGCAGACGGACGTAATTTCCTTCAAATAACAGTTTCGGAGACATCTGTACTTCCTTTGTCTTGCCAATCCTCCTAGCCAGATCATCCACGATAGATTCCTTTCTATACAATTCAGTTATTCCATGGATTTGCACCCAGGTGTACATGCCGCTGAAAACAATTTTCTCTGGATCTTCACATCCATCGTAGTCCTTAATGAGAACCGCCCAGCCACGAAACGTCCAAGGCCCCTGATGAACGACCTTCTTCCAATCGCCTAGACAGTGCATCTGGAAGATGAACAGGTTCTCCCCTGCCCCTCTACAATTTGGTTCTCTAGACAAGTTCCAAATAGCCTTCATCTTACCGAACAAGGCCTCTGAGCTAAACGATCTCGTCTTATGCACTTTCGCGACTGCCAACCACCGCGCCTCCTTCTTCAGCTCCTTCACCTGATCTGATCCAACCATAACATCAACCAGTTCATCCTCCCTCAAGATCAGATGTTTGAGCACGTCCTCGATGCTTCCTTCTTTTCTTGCCGACGACTCCGTTGCCGAAGCCATCCCTTCCCGCCGCGACATCCTTGAGAGCAGAACCGCGAGGGCTAAAGCACCCGCAGACCATCGGGGACGCGCCGGAGCCTAAAACCCTAAACGAGAGGGTACGTCACCCTAAACCCAGTCATAGTTAACGGGAGCCATAATCTTAGTAATGCTACATCTACGGACACATTCTACAAAAAATTCCTACGGACAACTAACTTGTAGAAGAGTAGATCAGTACGTGCTCCACACTTTAAGTAAGGGAAAAAACAGCCCAAACACCAGCCTGCATGTCAATCCATGAGGCAATTCCGTAAAATTGTTTCCGTAGGTGTACGATTATTGCATTATTGGTTACAAACAGCAAAGGTAGTCTAAAAACACCAAACAGAAAGAAACAGGAGGCTAGGAAAAAACGAAAATTACCTAGCAACATTGAAATGAAACCCGTCCTCCCCTCCCACGACACGCGCCGCCCCCGCGGCGGTCGGGCCTCGCTACCGACTCCCGTCCCCCAACCTCCTCATCCCCTCCACTATCTCCGCTGTCACTGGCGTCCAGCGCTGGCCCTAGGCCATTCCCTTCCTGGCCTTGGACAGCGCGAGGCAGCCATGGCCTAGGAGATGCAACTCGTCGATGGAGGTCTAGCGCGGCGGTGGGGGTCTCCCTGATGCAACAAGGGTGGCCGTGTGGTGGTGGCGCCGCCGTGTTTGGCAGGGCAGCTAAGGTGGAGCTCCGCCAATGAGCCCTACATGCCTAGATATGGGCCCTTCGGCCCTGATCTGGGTCAGGGCATATTAGGTCGGGTTCGACATCGCTACCTCCGGTTGGCCTAATAGCGGCTCGTGATGGGGATGGCAGCGATGACGCCGCGCCTACTACAGCGTGGTGGCAGGAGCTTCGCGGGCTTGTTTGTGTCCTGCCAGGCCTATGGGGCAAACAAGTGGGTAGTGGTGGTGGCCTACGTGCATCAACGTGACAACAGGACTTTACCCCCTCCCCCGGGGCTCGGCCTGGTGTGTCCCTGCTTACTCGTCTAGTCGGCACCCACCGATGGCGGTGGAGGAATTCCTCTACGTGGTTGTGCTGCTGCCACCCTCTTCTTGTGTCGGTAAGAACCAAAGGATCACGTAATTGAGGTGTGAAGATTTATCCCTACGAGAAAGAGTGACACGAGTTTACGGTGGAATCCTGAGGAAGAAGTTCAATGTTGAATATCTCGAGTTTATTGTAGAGATGCTTATTGATTTCCTTACCCATAAGGTTATTGCAATAGATTTTCGATTGATGGAATCGGCCATAATTGGCTTTACCATGAGAAAAGAATTTGACAAGTTGAAGTTAGATATGCCTTCCGTCCATCTTGTTTGACGATGTCGAGCTCCGGTAGAATGAAGAGTATCAGGGGAATATTTTGCTTTTGTTTCTACCATATCATTGAAGATTTTGCTCCGTCTAGAAATAGACGATAGCACCAACAAGAGGTTATTGATTACGTTTTTCAGAGAGCACTCCGAAAAGATAAAGGCGGAAGTAAAAGTCTCAACAACGAATGACACTTCTAACTTCCGTGAAATAAGTATAATCGCATTAATCCACCAATTCAATGTACAAGAGCGAATGATAAGAGTAGTGGCATGGTAGCTACTCCATCCTGCACCCAAAGTATTACTCCGTACATGAAAAGAAAAATCATGCAACTTAACTCTCGAATTTTAGACTGGAGACCTTGACATGAAAAATTCATGAAGCTTCGTAAGAAAAAAAGATTTAATGCAAACACTTCGTTAGATCCAGGAAGATAAAGATGATAATGATGTTATGTTTTGTGCTGAAATGTCAGGAAAACTCCAGTGGGTAAAAAAAGTATGTTGGGAATAAAGGATCAGACAAGTAGAGAAAGGTGGAAAGTAGAGGAAGTTACCAAGCACTGAAGCTCGCGACGAGGTTTCTGGACTTGACTCTTGGTTTAGCTAATACTGCCTACAGGGAGCACGTTTGGAGCTTGCATCATGACTACCTGTTCTGTGATGAATGGGATGTTGTCTTTATTGCGATCTGGAAGCTCATCGCTAAGCAAGAGTTGAAGTATACACCTGCTTTAAGGAAGGTCAATGGGATGCATTTGGTTTCTCGACATGAAAAGTCCATGTTGAGATTCCTGAGACATTGGAGATTGTTTGATTTGAAATCAAAGTTTTATTCTTGCGTGGAAGGCACCCCTCGTGATGCTGAGGAAGGGCTTGCTAAGGAGTTGATTTGATAGAAGATTTGGAAGCTTCCTAGGAGGAAGATTCTGCACGAAGAAGAAGATGGAGATTGCAGAAAACAATGGCTTGCATATGGATTGCAGTGCGCCGCGAATGCTGGCTTGGGATGGAAACTGAGGCAGCTGTGCGGCCTGTCAACCCAGGATCGCTCTCGTATCTAGCTACTCAGTCAAGTATGCATAATGTAATAGTCTCTAAATTTCACTCAGATTCAATGTAATAGTCTCGTCTCTAGCTCTCCTCTCTAGCTACTCGGAAGGTTTAATCATAATAGATCTTTGTTCTAGTCAGATCTACACTATAGGAAATGAGACACGCGCCAACAACCAGCTCCCGTCGGCATAGCCCGCGGATGGCGTCGGCCTCTGGCTCGTAGGCGTAGCCGGTTGGCCGTTGGCGTAAGAAAACCCGTCTACATAGCGCCCGTGGGACCCACAGCAGTGGTTGACGGCCATTTGGTCTGGCGGTAGTTTTTTTTTAGAAAAATCACTTTTATTTTTATTTTTTTGAATCATTTGATTCATACAAGCGCTTTTTTTTGAATTGTTTGACTTGTTAATTTCACAAGCGTTTTTTTTACTCTAAGCATGTTTAATATCCGGTTAAATTGCACTCATGGTCAAACTTTTCGATCGGTGACCCATTCTCACATAACTCTAACACGAGCACGTTTAACTTCTTTGTTCTTTCCGGATGAGCTTTCGATAAAGAAATTAGATCTTATTGATAATACTATCATATCAATCCTATTAACCCTTGAACTATGGTGTCACACGTCTTTATTTTTTATATTTTAAAAGATTATTTAAGTAAAGAAAAATTAATAAGTAATCCTGAATTCAAATAACTATAAAATGAATATTTTTTTGCCGTTTTTATTTAATATGGAATAATTCATATCTTTAAATCTGTAAATCGGAATTCAACAAATAATATGTCTAAATCGATCATAAAAATAAGAAGAATCCAAACATGACAACCATATCATATTTTTAATCATGCATCATGAATTTTTAATAGTGTACTTTAAGGTTTTTTAAATAAAATTTATTTAATAGTGTTTAAATCTTCAAAAAATCATATCAAAATTTCCCCTTTAAATTTGAGGATTCTAAAAAAAAAATTAGCCCGGGGCTGAGCCTCGCTAAACTTGAAGTGGATATCTGATGAATCATATTGTGAACCGAAAAATAATTTTTCCAAAAAAAATCATGTACCTGTAGTTTAAATCTGACCCACTTCCTCCTGATTTGGCAGGGATTTGTCTTTTTCATAAGGGATGGACACAAAGGTTTAAGATACCCCGGTTAAGATATTGTCCATGCAAGATGGTCTAGTATTTTTTTAAAGGGTGGTACATTTTGAAACTTTCATTTGGTGGTTGCTTCACAAAATATCCCGTTTTGAGCACTCGAAAAATAGAAAATGGACTTTTGGTGCGACAAAAAGGAAAACTTCCTGCAGCAACATTGTTCGCCATCCCATGATACACATGCGTGCACAATATGGGAACATTATCACAAACTATGTCGCAGTTCTAGCCATAATATTGGTCGTTTGGCTCGAAAACCATGAAACCTCGAACATAATAGCTTATTCTAAGAAGTTTTTTTAGATATTTGCAATATTTCAAGTTTGATATTTTCCCTTGCAATTATGTCACATAATATGACACCACTCGAAGGTTTTAAATTGTTTAGATCATTTTTTAATTTATTATGCCTATTTTAAACTATGGTCAAAACGGCGGGCATGAAGATTCTTATCTCGGGATTGAGCCTCGCTAAACTTGTAGTATTCTATGATGAAATATCATATTGTGAAATTAAAAAAGTTTTTTATAAAAAATCATGAGCATCAGATAATGTGCATGTAGTTTAAATCTGACCCACTTCCTATCAATTCGGTAGGAATTTGTCTTTTCAACGAGGGGTGTACGAAAAGGTTTAAGACACCCTGGTTGAGAAGTTGTCCATGCAAGGTGGTCTAGTATTTTTTTTAAATAGAGTGATACCATTTTAAAACTTTCATTAGGTGGTTGCTTCACAAAACACCCCCTTTTTGGCACTCGGAAAATGAAAAATGGTCTTTTCGTGCAACGAAAATAAAAACTTCCTCCTACAACACTGTTCGCCATCCCATGATGCACATGCGTGCATAATATGGGAATATTATCGCAAACTATGTCACGATTCTATCCATAACATTGGTTGTTTAGCTTGAAAACCATGAAACCTCGAACATGATAGCTCATTTCTAAGAATATTTTTGAGATATTTACAATATTCCAAGTCCGATATTTCTCTTGCAACTATGTCACATAATATGACACCTTTACATTGGTTGGATCGTTTTTGAATATTTTATGCTCATTTCAAACCATAGTCAAAACGGCGGGCATGAAGAATCTTAGCTAGGGGCTAAACCTTGCTAAACTTGAAGTGGATCTATGATGAAATAGCATATTGTGGACCTAAAAATGTTTTTTCTAAAAAATCATGAGAATCAGATCATGTACCTATATTTCAAATGTGACACACTTCCTACCGATTCGGCTAGAATTTGTCTTTTTCACGAGGGGTGGATGGAAAGGTTTAAGATACCCCGATTGAGAAATTGTCCATGCAAGGTGGTCTAATATTTTTTCAAATAGATTAGTGCCTGATATCTACGCACTTTTATTCTTGTAGATAGTTGTTGGGTATCCAAGTACATAGGTTTGCAGAACAGTAGCAAGTTTCCCTTAAGTGGATCACCCAAGTTTTATCGGACTCAGGGAGGAAGTGGTCAAAGGTATCCCTCTCAAGCAACCCTGCAATCAAGATACAAGAAGTCTCTTGTATCCCCAACACACCTAATACACTTGTCCGGTGTATAGGTGCACTAGTTCGGCGAAGAGATAGTGAAACACAAGTGGTATGGATATAAGACAAAGGTGCCAGAAAAGAGCTTGACGGGAGGAAAAGACTAAAGGCAAAAATATGGAAGCAAGCAAACATGTAACAGATCTAGTTACAAACGGCATTTTAATGTTTAGAAATAAGGCCTAGGGATCATACTTTCCCTATAAACACTCTCATATAAATATCTTCTCTTCATGATACTACTCTGAACTACTCTTCGGTTGGACACTCTAATCTATGGTAGGGCTATAATAACACTCCTCAAAGTCCGCCTTCCCCATCTAGATAACCCCACACTATCACCTTGAGCGCTATATGGTTCCAATAAACACCACAATTTTATAGAGACAACCAACTCAAAATATAACTCATAACAAGTATTTGTAATCCCTAGCCTAAGTGTCACACAGTGTGCACACTTTCAACTTCACACACGTGGGGATAGAAGAGATTAATTGAAGCACTTGAGTAGCAGAATAGATCTATATGACAGAGCTCATGATCTCAATAAGATCACACATAGAGAGAGATGAACACATAGCTACTTGTAGAGCCCTTAGCCTCGAGGAAGAACTACTCCCTCCTCATCATGGGAATCAGCAACGACGATGGAGATGGTGGTGAAGATCGATGGAGATGGCTCTGGGGGCACTTCCCCATCCCGGCAGGGTGTCAGAACAGAGACTTTCTGTCCCCTCCCTTTTGATGGCGGTGGCGCTGTGGAACTTTTCATGGCTGGAGGCTGGATTATTTAGGGTGTTCTTATCGGGAGGCTTCTTATAGGCGAAGGGGCGATGTCAGCGGGCGGACCAGGGGCCCACACCACCTGGTGGAGCGGCTAGGGGGTGATACGTTGCAAACATATCTATAATTTTTAATGTTCCATGCTTGTTTAGTATCTACTTTGCTTTGCTTTGTCAACACTTTGAGGTATTTTTATATGTTTTCTAGGACTAACCTATTAACAAGATGCCACAGTGTCAGTTGTCTATTTTTTTTCTATTTTTGGTTCCTGAAAAAGCAGAAAATCAATATTCTCAGAATTGGACGGGATAAAAGCCAATATGGCTATTTTTTTTGGAGCAACACGGAAACACGAAGCAGAGACGGAGTAGGAAACCAGGGTGGGCACACCATATGGTGGCCACTACAAGAAATCTGATGATACATGACCCTCTATATTGGTCACTGAAAGACCATAGTTTTTAATTAGTGACCTTTTTGTGACCAAATACAGTTCATCAAAAGCTGAGCGTCACTAGTTAAACACCGTGACCTTTTTTCTGATTTGGTCATAGATGTTTATGACCAATATAGATGGTCGTAGATTCTACGACCAAATATTTTGGTCTCAGACTATCTGGGCTATCCACGTCAGATCCTACGTGGCTAGTCCTACGTGGCAAATCAATGACCAATTGAAAAGGTCGTCGATCAGATTTAGCCCGGTCCAGTTAAGTGTTTTATATGGACCAAACCCAATAATTATGGTCTTTTAACATGGCATGCTCGGCTATTATCAGTCCATTTCTATTTTGGCCTTGGCCTTTTATGGTTTATTTTTTGTTTGGGCCTTGCCCTTTATAGTCTATTTTTTCTGACATTACCATTTGGGCCTTAGCCTCTTTAGAGGCTAAAATGTTCTAGGCCGCACTTGTCAGTCCTTTTACCACTGGCCCGCCAATCAGGTTTGGACAGATTCAAAAATTTGAGAATAAATAATAGTTTAAGCAAGAAAATTAGCCAAGCTCACAACAGTAACGTGATTACACAAGACCACTAGATGAAGAAAAAAATTGTTATTACAAACCCCATCATGTGGGTTACCAACCAACACAGTAAGGCAGGAAAATTTAAGCGCAAGCCCCAGCAAAAAATACACATAGAAGCACAAACTACAACAAGTATCGCACAAAGCAAGCAGAGCACCGCTCAGCGGGCGCGAGGCGTCATCGGCCTCTGGTTCCATTCTTCAGTGGCTCCTCTACTTGCCGTCCAGCCGATGTTTGCTCCTACAGGTTTCTTAACACCGTTGATTATCTAGTAACAACAAAAGAACAAGTGAGTCTAGCATACATGGACCTGACATGAAATTAAGTGAAATATATGCCTTATATTGAAACTAGAACATGTAAACAGTTGATACAATCAGTTGGGTTACTACTTAAACTAAGACTGGGTCTAGTGATCAACTAGTGTTGATAGTATAAGGAGAAGCCTCAATTAGCCATGATAATGAATCTTGGTAAAGAAACATAAGCATGTCTGCATGTGTAACGTGCAAGCTAGCAAATGGTCTAGAGACACAACGAAAAGCTTTTCAATGAATTGCTTTTCAAAAACGCTGATGGTAGTACAACATTCTCATCAACACATTTCTATACATTACAGTATATGTCCAAACTAGGAAAACAAGTTTGCATATTCATTCCTACAGGTCCCCAACTAGAATGTTCTTTCTACACAAGAAATCAATCAATGAACTATACGGTGGAGTCTAAAAACAAATAGGACAGTCATCAGTGGTGTAAAACTCACTGTACACAAGAAATAATGCAGGAAACCTAACAAGCCAACACTAGTTTTACATCAAGATGCTCCAGATTGCAAAAGTTTAACTTGGCACTCACCATGTGAATGTGCTCATCGATGAAATCCATCAAGTGTTGGCTGACATACAATCCCTGTTGATTCAAGTAAACTCATTAGCACGTAGACTGTAGTGTCCTATAGGTTTCATACAGTTTCTACAGTACACAGTTTCGAAAGTATGCGTATGGGAAAACAAGCAAACAAAGTGAAACAAGCAAAAAAATATGTGTTGTCTGAGTAAGAGACCCCAACCTCTTCACTCTCCATCATTTTTCTATGGCCATCTTTGATTCTATTAGTTGTCTGAATTTGTCAGAATGGAAAGAAATGGAAAGTAAGTGGCATGATAAAAGTGTGTTACAACCCACATCATTAATACAAGCAGTCAAGCATGTCATAGATTTGTATGTCCTAGTACTTATATCCTTAAATACTTGCTGGAAGGGATTTTCTCTAGTTTCAGATGAGATCAACCCACATCATTAATAAAAGCAGTCAAGCTGGCATAGATTTAAGGGGAATACCATAGCATTTCAAAGCTTCAAGCTAATATGGTGTTCATTTTTATAGCTACAGAATATAGCAGATACACAATTTCACTACTAGTACTACCATTGTCTAGTATTAGTCATGTCGCCATTCAGTTTTGTAGCACCTGGCACCGATAATCATCGTATGAATGTGCAGATTGCAAGCAAAATAAGAGTACCTGAACACTTCCTATATATAAGTTTAGTTACATCTGCACAATAAATGAGAATTTCAGAATCTCCCAAGGGACAGAAAGTTTCCATTCCGTTCGATAAAAAATGAAAGTAATCCTTAAATACAAACAAAGAATGGCAAGAACAACATTCAATTAAAACAATGTTCTTCTATGGAACACAATCTACTGAGGCAACTAACAACCAAACCTCTACCAGATCCAACATACACGCATAATAGTTCATTTCAGAACATGCAAAGCCAGCTGTAATCGCAACCAATAATACACAACAGATATCATGTTTAGTCTTTGGAGTAACCTAAAACTACTTGCACAAAATAAACAGTGGCAGTAGCCACGTTATCAGGGGACAGATCCACCTCAAATGCTTTGGACTAACCTGACTTGGACATGCTACTAGAGGAACCATCTGTGCTGCATTGGTTCTTCTGCCATCTCCCGAGATCCCCATTCCTACAATACGGCAGCATGATATGAATGATCATGCATCTTACAATAGTCTTGATAAATAAATCTTACGAGTAGATTCGTCTATTTAGTAACACCTGGTTGAGGTCTGGCACGGCCGGGGCCACAGCGGCCCTCTTGATCTCCGAGGCACAGATGCCGCCGAGCAGCGGGACCCAGCGGCGGGAGACGCACGAGGACACGGCGCAGGATCCTGAAGAGGCACTCGTCAGGGAGAACGAGTTACCAGTCTAGAAATGTCTAGATTCTATTAATTATACTTATAATAGATCATCAAGCTAAAAGATATTCAGCTGAAGCAAGAAAACAAGTTGCATGATTTTATTCTACAACTCATAGTGTCACTTCATCAAATAGATTTGGTTGCAATGAAGAATCATTTAGCTTGAAGTAAAGTGTAGCATGATCAAACAGTCAAAGCACACATTACGTAAGCTATCGGCGTCACTGATGTCCACTAATGTTTGGTATTTGTTTAACCATGCTTCATGCATCAGGATATACAACAAAATTCAAGTTAACTGTCTCAACTAAAGCTACGAGTAAATGAAAATTTTAGAGATTCCCAAAATAATGGCAAGTTAAAAGATTCAAGGCCAGCCTGTGCTGTTATTATCCCAGGAAAATAGGAATAATCAGCATAAACTCATGAAGAATCAGATAGAGGTTAAACTGGACACTTACTAATCCAGAGTGGTGCAGATCTCCCTACTCAGACTTTGTTGATACCAAATAAGGACAAAGGGACAAGTATGTATCTATGACGCAAGAACAAGTACGGATAGATATAGTGCATAGGAAGGTAATCATCAGTAAACACATAGGTTGCATTGAGAAATTTAGTAACAGCAAACCAAGACATATTGAGAAAAGGTAAGGTCATTTCTTGGCGACACACTGATAGCATTACTGTTGAAAGAGTACTAACGTTACATGTCTTGCTGTTTAGCAACCAAAATATAGCTAGAGGAGACCTACATGTACATATCCGTCAAGTAAATATATCTAAAACAATGCATCAAACTGTGTACTAGAGATAATCTGGTACAACACATGCATTCTATTCCACATAATCTATGTACTGCATAAACATTTAACATGTTGAATGGATACCAAAATAAACAAGCAAAGTGACTGAATGCAATCGTAAGACTTTGCAAACTTGTAAGTTGATCTATTTTGGTGCTCAAACCAATTAACAAATTAGCTACCATGTGCTCACGGATGGTTGACATAAAATACTTAGCCCAAGCATCTGGTCAAGGCAAACAACTAGGTACATGAGAAGAGAAGTGAATGATGGCATGCAGATTTCAGTAGTGCTTAGCTGATTTCATTGACATACAAGATAAACATCACATGTCCTGCAGCAGAGATCCACTAAAAAATCTTAACATATGCCTCTAATTAATCTAATCAGACAACGAGAGGAAATTAGACACTCACGTGTTGTTGGTCTTCTTCACCATAGCACGGACGGCAGTGACCCCAGATCTGTAGCAACAATGAGCCTGCTCAATGTTGTGGAGCCACTCCCTTGATGCTGGAGGCGGAAGACGGGGTCATCGACGGACTCGGCTCCGGCTAGGCTCCTGCGATGCACCCTCTCCTTGAGCGTTGGGTCATTCTCCTGCACGAGGGCCAGACAAAATTGCTCGGCAAGTCAGTCAAATATCTATCCTTTTCCTCAGATTGAAGCCTACACAGATTGTAATTTGCGGGAAGAAGAGATGGGACGTGGAATTACTCTCTCGAGCGAGTAATTTTGACTAGATTGGGAAAGAAGGGTGGGATTTTTTACAAATGTATGGGATGCGTGGGTTACCTGAATCGACCTTGTTGGCGACGCGGAGGATGGGGGTGATCAAGACGAGCGACGGATCCACCATGTTGCCCATCGTCTGGGTGACCTTGTACTCCCGCCTTGACAAGGTCTTCTCCCCTAAAGCGTCATGGTAGATGGGGATCAGAGGCGTGGCTGGAGAGCTCGAGGGGTGCAGTGCGCGAGGTCGGTGGTATGCTGAGCCGATCCGGGGGTGGTTCTGTCAGGGAGGAGAAGATCCGGCACTTCGGCATAGGATCTGGCGGCGGAGGAGAACGAGCCAGGGAGGATGCAGCCGCATCTCCTCCTGCACGAGTGGTGGCATGGGAGTCTGACCCCTTGCACGAGCATAGGCGTAGGGATGCCACCCCTTCCATGAGCGGCGGCGCGGGGATTCGATGGGGACGACGAGGGGAAGGGTCGAGCAGATTAGGGTTCGGGGCGGCGGCGCAGGGATGTGATGGGCAGAGTACTAGAGTGGATCGTGTGCGTCTATGTCTGCGAGGGAGAAAGGAGAATAGGGACTAGGGTTTGGAGGACTCCAGCGAGGATATCCCTGTTCATCGTGGCGGGAGCGTGACTGTTAGCGCTTGGGGGAGTGGAGAGCCAGGACGCCACGTCATCGATCCGCGCCAACCGAGTCCTGGATCACAATCTATTTCGTTCATTATGCTTTGATCCAACGGTTCTTCTCGCATCTCTCATTCTCTAAACCAGGTTGTTCATCTATGACCATTCCAGGTTAGCAAATTATGATCTTCTTGACTAAATTGGTCGTTATTCTTCAAGGTTTGGACCCTCCCTGATTCTCTACGACCAATTGGTTAGAAATGGTCACTAGTCACCAGATTTCTCTCGTTGTCTGACCAAAAAAAAACATGGTCGCTAAGAAAAGGTCACTAGTCACCAGATTTCTTGTAGTGGGCACGGGCTAGCCCTGGCCGCGCCACCAGGTGGTGTGGGCCCCCTCTCCGCCCACCGACCTTGCCTCTTCGCCTATAAGATGCCTCCCGATGCAAAAACCCTAAATCGACCAACCTCCACCCACAAATTTGCACCCACCAAAGCCACGTTTTTGCCTCCCCATGGATCCCATCTCCATGGGAGAGGGCTCCCAATAAGCTAAGAAGGAAGGGGGCTAAGGGGCGGTGCTCCCCTGTGATACCGGCAGCGGGGAAGGAGTCCTCCGCGCCGCCGCCACCTCTTCACCATCTTCACCGCCATCTCCATCGACTCCACCGCCATTTCCATCGTCGTTGCTGACTGCCATGATGAGAAGGGAGTAGTTCTCTCTCGAGGCTAAGGGCTCTATACGTAGCTATGTGTTCATCTCTCTCTCTCTACATGCTCATATTGTGATCATGAGCTTTGTAATCAAGTAGATCTACCTTGCTACTCAAGTGCTTTAATAGATCTCTGCTCTCCCCATGTGTGTGAAAGTGACAGCGTGCACACCATGGTGGCACTTAGGCTAGAGATTACAAATACTTGTTATGAGTTATATTTGGAGTTGGATGTTTCTATGAAATTGTGGTGTTTGTTGGAACCATCTAGAGCTCAAGGTGATAGTGTGGGGTTATCTAGATGGGAAAAGCGAACTTTGAGGAGTGATGTTATAGCCCTACCATGGATTAGATTGTCCAACCGGAGAGTAGTGTAGTATCATGAAGAGAAGATATTTATATGAGAGTGTTGACTAGCGAAATTATGATCCCTAGGCCTTGTTTCTAAGCATTGACACTTCATTTGCAACTAGATTTGTTATATGTTTGTTTGCTTCCATCTTTATTTTAGTTTGCCTTTAGTCTCTTCCACGCCATCAAGCTATTTTCTAGCATCGTTGTCTTTTATCCATACCACTTGTATTTCACTATCTCTTCGCCGAACTAGTGCACCTATACACCTGACAAGTGTATTGGGTGTGTTGGGGACACAAGAGACTTCTTGTATCTTGATTGCAGGGTTGCTTGAGAGGGGATACCTTTGACCACTTCTTCCCTGAGTTTGATAAACCTTGGATAATACACTTAAGAGAAAACTTGATGCTGTTCTACAAACGTCTGCACTTGGAGGCCCAACAACTATCTACAAGAATATAAGTGCGTAGACATCAAGCTATTTTCTGGCGCCATTGCCGAGGAGGTAAGGTAAAAGGTACTCGCAGTGTGAGTGCTCGAAGTTATTTCCTTTTGATTCTAGAATTTTGTATTTTTGTTTCTTGTTTTTATTTTCACTAGTTAGGCTTAATGGAAAACAACAACAAAATTAGAGAGCTTTTTAGTATTTTTCCTAATGTAGAACATGAATTGTCTGAAAAGAAAATTAAAAAACCCATGGAACTTTCTTTGCATGCTAATAGCAATGTTATTAGTATGAATCTTTTGAACACCTTTGTTACTAATGCTATGGAAACGTCTAAGCTTGGGAAAGTTATTTTTTATGAAAATGATCTTTTTAGTTCCCCAGCTTTAAAGAAGAAAATTTGCTCTTATGATACTTTATCTCCCATATGTGGTAATTCTGGTGATACTTGTGATATCTTAAATCCACATACTTAAAGCATCTCTTTTAAAATACCTATAAAAATTGTTGAACGTGTTATGAACAACTGTTATTTGGGAGATGGAACTGTCCATCCTGGTGATCATTTACTGTTTATACAAGAATTATGCGAGTTGTTCAAGTGTGCAGGTATTTCAATGAACCAAGTTAAGAGGAATCTATTCCCTTTTCACTCAAGGGCAAAGCAAGGGAGTGGTATGAGATACTAGATGATCCTAATCATTTGGAGTGGAAGGAACTTGAATCTCTCTTTTACTCTAAATTTTATCATTCTCATGAAATTCATAAAGATAGGAATTACATTTATAATTTTCATCCACATGATGGAGAAAGTATTGCCCAAGCATGGGGGAGATTGAAGTTACTAATGCTCAAATGTCCCATTCATGAGCTCTCTAGTAATATTGTTATTAATAATTTCTATGCAAGGCTTTCAGGACATTACAAGGACTATCTAGATACTTGTTTAGAGGGATCCTTCACAAGTAAGGATGTCAAAGCTAAGTGGGATCTTCTTGAAACAATTCAAAGCAATACCGAATATTGGGATAACAACAAAGGTAAAGAACCAGGTATAAACTATGAGTATGATTGCATTAAGTCTTTCGCTGAAACTGCTGATTTTCAAGAGCTTAGTGCTAAATATGGCCTTTATCCTCAAATTCTTATTGATTGTTTTAGATCCTTTGCTTCTCATATTAATGCTCCTAAATAAAAATGGGACATGTATCATGAGCCTTTTAAAGACACTTGCATGGAAAATGAAATTGTTATTAATGATAGCAATAAACATGCTCAAACCTCTGAAAGTACTATTTCTTATAAGGATGTTAATTTTTGTGGAATACATAGACCTTGTGAGAATAATCAAATTGAATAAGAATATTGTATCACCCACAGGAATGAAAAAACTAGAACGTGGTATAGGGCTCTAAATGATCTTGGTAAAAAAGTGTGTGCCCTATATCTTTTATTTGTGAACTTTGCTTTGAAGTGGGTGATTTCAATTTTCAATGCTCAGGCCATAATAATAGCCCTTCTAATCCAGTGAGTACTACAAGTTTGTATTGTGATGACATGATCACTCCTAATCAGCATGATGAACTTACATTATTTTTGGGATGTGAAGGGTTATCAAGAAAAACTTATTTGGTAGATATGAGTGCTTTTGGTATGAATAGTGTCATGCATGGTTTTCATCTTTATTGTGTTGATAATTGCCACACAAATACTTACATACAAAATATTATAAAAGATGAGATTTTACCAAAATATGACAGGACTAATATGTGTTTTGATCTTATTAATGAAAAGAAGGAATCCTCCAAAGTTTCTTCTATTGTCTATAACAATAAACCAGGGTATATGGGGAAACTTCCTTTCAAGCCTCTCCCTCCTAAAGAGAAGAAGAAAAAGAAGAAGAGGAGGAGTAAAAGGATAGAGGAAATGGTATTTTCCCTTAAGCATGTTGCTCCTATTATAGTTTTTGATGAGTCTAAACTTAATCATGTTCCTATGCCTATTACCTATAGTAGTGATTGCTAACTCGTGTACTAACGAGCTCGTTGGGGAACCCCAAGAGGAAGGTATGATGAGCACAACAATAAGTTTCCCTCAGTTATGAAACCTAGGTTATCAATCCAGTAGGAGCAAGGAAACACCCCAAAGGTGTAGCTAGCTGAACTTTGACAGGGCGCACTACCGGTGCCAGCAGCAACGTGGAGACCTGCACAACACAACCACAAAACTCTATCCCTAACTTGCGATGAGGTTATCAATCTCACTGGTTTTGTTGAAAACAAAGGATTAAACGTATCGAGTGGAAGAAAGTAATAGTTTGCAGAAAGTAAACACAAAGCAGTAAACAGTTGTAGATTGATGGTAAAAGAAAGGACCGAGGTCCATAGTTCACTAGAGGTGGCTCTCCTTAAGATATATGACATGTTGGGTGAACAAATTACAGCGGGACAATTGACAAACATCGAGAAAGCATACAAGCATATACTAATCATCTGGACTCCTTTGAGATTCGATTGGGCATTACAACATTATACATAGACCGCCATCCAACTGCATCTATGACTAATAATCCACCTTCAGGTTATCATCTGAATCCCCTCCAGTATTAAGTTGCAAGCAACGGATAATTGCATTACAAATTGCGTGTAAAGTAAACAATACGATTGTTCTATGAATAAAGGATTGTTGTTTTCTCCCTAGTAGCAACAACACATCTAGTACCTTAGAGATTTCTGTCACTTCCCCAGATTACCAGAGGCATGAACCCACTATCGAGCATAAATACTAACTCTTGGAGTTGCTAGCATCTACTTGGCCAAGATAGCTACTAACAACGGAAAGCATGCAAGATCACAAATAACAAATACATGATAGAATCAATAATCAATCTGAAATAGCATCTCAATATCCATCGGATCCCCGCAAACACAACATGCAGAATTACAAATAGATGATCTTGATCATGAACGGAGCTCACAAGATCTAAACATGATAGCACAAAGGAGGAGAACCAGCCATCTAGCTACTACATGGACCCGTAGTCCAGAGATGAACTACTCACACATCACACCGAAGGCTTGCATGATGATGAAGAAGGCCTCCAGGGTGAATTCCCCTCTCTGGCAGGGTGCCGAGAATAGCTTCAGATCCCTCCCGATCTAGGGATGGAGATGACAGCGGCTACATACTCTTTCGTGGATTTTTTGATCGGGTACTTAGGGTTTCCGTATCAGAGGCAACTTATAGGCGGAAGGAGAGGCCGAGGGGGTGTTTGGGGCGGCCAGACCACCCCCTGGCATGGGCCAGGCCTGGCCGTGCGGCCAGGTGGTGTGGCCGGGCCCCAGCCCCTCTCCGTCTCGTATTATGGCTCTAGGTGTCCCTTAGTGAAAACCTGACTTTGGCTTTTGTCCCGTCCAATTCCGAGAATATTCATTTTCCGACTTTCCTGGAACCTAAAACAGCAGAAAACAGGTAGCTGACACTGTGGCTCTTATTAATAGGTTAGTCCAAGAAATCATATGAAAAGCACTCCAAAGTATGGACAAAACATAAGAAAGTAGATAAAACCAAGCATGGAACATCAAAAATTATGGATACGTTTGCAACGTATCAGTGATCATGATTGGGAAAAGAACACTACTTTTGATATTGAAAATCTCTTCGATACCAATTCTAAAAATGATGATATTAATAATTGTTGTACTATTAGTGTTATCCATGTTACTTCCAATGATGATATGTTTACAAATGAACACACTTTGGAAGATAACTTTTCTATTGCTTATGATGATACTATACCTCCAATATATGATGATTGCAATGATGAATATGATATTTTCAGTCCACCTACTATTTAGGAGGACATTAATTATGATTACAATATGCCTCCTATATTTGATGATTATGATGTTGAAAATAATAATGATAGCTATTTTGTTGAATTTGCTCCCACTACAATTAATAAGAATGACTATGTTTATGTGGGGAGTATTAATTCGTTTATGCATGTGGCTCGTGATAAGAATGTTTCTTATGATAGTTATATTATTAATTTTATTCATGATTCTACTGAAAGTTATTATGAGAGGGAAACATGGTTTTATGTATCTCAACAATATTAAGTTTCCCCTCTTTATGTTGAATATTTTGAAGTTACACTTGTTTTGCTTTCCTATGCTTGTTGCTTTGGGCTTTCATGAATTATTTCTTTACAAGATTCCTATGCATAGGAAGTGGCTTAGACTTAAATGTGTTTTGAATTTGCTTCTTGATGCTCTCTTTTACTTCAATTCATATTTCTTATGTGAGCATCTTCTCAAACTATCAAGCCTAACTTAAAGGCGTTAAAGAAAAGTGCTTATTGGGAGATAACTCAAAAGTTTTAGTTGAGTCTTGGAAGTTATTGCTTCAGTAATAACCGCTCCTTATCCTTTTTATTTGCTTTTTGTGCCAAGAGTAACCTCTAATGAGAGAGAAGTAATGTTTGGGAAAGTTGCTGTCCCGAAACAGATTTTTATGCTTCACCGTAAAAATTCGTGTAAAATCTCTGTACGTCATTTTGAGGCGTTAATTATTGTGCTTCTGCCCCAGGTTGTTATCTAACTTTTGTTAGTTCAATACTTTTCCATTTGAGCAATAAAAGATCTTCGAAAAAATTGATTTTTACCTGTTGGTCTGTTTTGACAGATTTTTGCCATTATTTGCATTTGCTTCTTGTTGGTTCCTTTTGGGGTTCTCTTTGGTGAATTGAGCTTTTATTGGTGTTGAAACTGAACCCAAAGACTTATTATCTTGAGTGCACTAATATTGCTAATAAAGATTGTGTAAAGTTTTGTATGAAGGAAAAATTTCAGGTGTATGGATAGAATGATATAATGAGATGAAGAATGGACTAAACCTAAAGCTTGGGGATGCCACACGTGTCACCCCAAGAAATATCCAAGAAGTACAAGCGTCAAAGATTGGGGATGTCCAAGGCATCCCCTTCTTCATCAATAAAAATCTCAGGTTTCTTCCAAACACTTCATTTTTATTGTTTCATGCACAGTTGTGTTGTTCTTGGAGCGTCTTTGTTTTTGTTTTTGGTTTTTAGTTTGCTTAATTTTCTTGGTTTGCTAAATAAATTGGTTGGACCCCCTCTTTCATGCATTGGTTTTCAAATAGTTTGGTTTGGATTGGAAAAGAGTAGGAAAGTTCATGCTTAAGTGATAAAGAGAGCTTGTTTTTGACTGTGGTCTATGCTTTGTCATGCCATGCTTGATATTGTTTTGGCTTTATGCTTAGTAATCTTTTCTGTAGCATGACATGTTATAAACAATTGAGATTGCTTAATGTGCCTTGAAAGAATCATGCATTGTTTTAGTATATTAAAGCATAATATTATGGTATTCTCCTTTGATGCTTTATTTGGGTTGACTTAACGCATGCTCACACCATGTTATGACTATCCCAAGTCACCATAGCCTTTATGATCCTTTATTTTTGACTTGTAATATCACTTTATGCTTTGATTAATGATGTGTTGTCGCTCTGCATGATTATGGCCATTATTGCTCTCTTAGTTGGTTGCTCCTAGTCTTTTGCTAGCCTCCATAACCAAGTATGAGTTCCACTCATGCATCCAAATCCTCAAACCAAGTTATTCCAAAGATTCCACCATACCTACCTATTAGCATTTGCTATTCCAAGTATATTCATGTTTTTATCTACCTTTCGAATTAAACTTGTTGTGAGAAAACTAGTGATTAAAGCTCTCACAAACTTGATGGCACACTTTACTTTTCTTGCCCTAATAAACTTGAACCATTGTGTCGTCTATGTTGTATATGCTTGCACTTATATGTTGGGGATTAGCAGAACCATGCTGTCATGGGGAATTCTTTCCACGGTGCACTTGTACTTTGTACCTAGTTGATATCATGCTCTTTTGTCTATGGATGTCATCAGTGTGAAATGAAAGGGGAGCTTGTAAGTCCATGGAGTTATGTATGTGTGTTAGAGAAACGCCTGGGCCACCGGTCTAATCCATGCCTAATCATGGTGGAAACCTGCAGCGTAACCATAATGAGCTGTCTATGAAGCATTCTTCTTATAAAAAAAGAGATAGAGATTGAGAAAAAGAGAAAAAAAGAGATATGAGAAAAGAGGAAAGAGAGAAAAAAGAACCATTTTCCCATGGTAAATAAGAAGATTGCTGAGATGCTCGTTGTTTGCTTCCCTTGTCATTTTGATATGGGGATTCTTCCGTATCATCGGGCAAGGGGTACCCCATTGGCGGTTCTCTATGATACACATGTACTTACTATGACAAGAACTTACCGGTAACTAAACTTGAGTAGCATGAGGAGCGACCCTTGTATTCAAGGGACATGAGATTTCCAACTTATACTTTGCCAAGCATATACTCCATAGTTTGTTCACTTTAGCATTAATCACTTCAAGATGCTTATGATAGGGGCAATGAGAGCTAAAAGCTAATAAGTACCATAATTTTTGGAAGATCTTGATGAAACTTGAATCCCTGCTTCCTTCTATGAAGGCATTTGTTCCACTTTTATATTGAGTCTCCACCTTCTATCTTTATGCACCTATTGAGAGAGCATAGTGGCCATTCTTAGTTTAATATGCATTGTCCCAAGACTTGTTGATTGATGCATAACTTTGATATTGCTTATTCTTAAACTATTTGTATCTAGTCACCCTTATGAACTTTGAAGGTTTCCTATGCATTTATGTTTTTCTACTCCATGAGGGACAAGATGAATGCCACTATGCTATGTTTTTTTTATGTGAAACAAACAAACAAACGTCTTGCAAAGCATTGTTATTCATGAATCTTTTGTTTGTGCCTTTTCATGTTGCAACATAGTTGATATGTCTTATTGTTAGAACTTTGTCTTCCATGCTCTGTTGAAGTACTATGATCCCAGCTATCAATGTTTTACAAATACTTTGATCAAGTCTATGATGGTGCACGTCACCTCAAAAATTATTCTTTCTTTTTATCACTTACCTACTCGAGGACGAGCAGGAGTTAAGCTTGGGGATGTTGATACGTTGCAAACGTATCTATAATTTTTGATGTTCCATGCTTGTTTAGTATCTACTTTGCTTTGCTTTGTCAACACTTTGAGGTATTTTTATATGTTTTATGGGACTAACCTATTAACAAGATGCCACAGTGCCAGTTGCCTGTTTTCTTCTATTTTTGGTTCCAGAAAAGGCAGAAAATCAATATTCTTGGAATTGGATGGGACAAAAGCCAATATGCCTATTTTTCCTAGAGCAACACGGAAACACAAAGCAGAGACGGAGTAGGGCACCAGGGTGGGCACACCATATGGTGGCGTGGGCTAGCCCTAGCCGCGCCACTAGGTGGTGTGGGCCCCTTGGCCGCCCATCGACCTTGCCTCTTCGCCTATAAGATGCCAACCGATGAAAAAACCCTAAATCGACCAACCTCCACCCATGAATTTGCAGCCACCAAAGCCACGTTTTGCCTCCCCCATGGATCCCATCTCCATGGGAGAGGGCTCCCAATAATCCATGAAGGAAGGGGGTTAAAGGGCAGTGCTCCCCTATGATACCGGCGGCGGGGAAGGAGTCTTCCGCGCCGCCGCTGGCGCCGTCGTCGCCTCTTCACCATCTTCACCGCCATCTCCATCGACTCCACCGCCATATCCATCGCCGTTGCTGACTCCCATTATGAGGAGGGAGTAGTTCTCTCTCGAGGCTAAGGGCTCTACACGTAGCTATGTGTTCATCTCTCTCTCTCTCTATGCATGATCATATTGTGATCATGAGCTTTGTAATCAAGTAGATCTACCTTGCTACTCAAGTGCTTTAATAGATCTCTGCCCCCCCATGTGTGTGAAAGTGACAGCGTGCACACCATGGTGGCACTTATGCTAGAGATTACAAATACTTGTTATGAGTTATATTTGGAGTTGGATGTTTCTATGAAATTCTGGTGTTTGTTGGAACCATCTAGAGCTCAAGGTGACAGTGTGGGGTTATCTAGATGGGAAAAGCAAACTTTGAGGAGTGTTGTTACAGACCTACCATGGATTAGAGTGTCCAACCAGAGAGTAGTTAAGAGTAGTATCATGAAGAGAAGATATTTATATGAGAGTGTTCACTAGCGAAAGTATGATCCCTATGCCTTGTTTCTAAGCATTGAAACTTTGTTTGCAACTAGATATGTTACATGTTTGCTTGCTCCCATCTTTATTTCAGTTTTCCTTTAGTCTCTTTCACGCCATCAAGCTATTTTCTAGCACTGTTGTATTTTATCCATACCACTTGTATTTCACTATCTCTTCGCCGAACTAGTGCACCTACACACCTGACATGTGTATTGGGTGTGTTGGGGACACAAGAGACTTCTTGTATCTTGACCGCAGGGTTGCTTGAGAGGGGATACCTTTGACCACTTCCTCCCTGAGTTCGATAAACCTTGGGTAATCCACTTAAGGGAAAACTTGCTACTGTTCTACAAACCTCTACACTTGGAGGCCCAACAACTGTCTATAAGAATAGAAGTGCGTAGACATCAGGGGGACCCACGCCACCACATGGTGTGGCCAGCCCCTGGGACCTCTTCGTCTCGTCTTCTGGCTCCGTGTTCCCCTCGGTGAAATATTGACTTTGGCTTTTGTCCCGTCCAATTCCGAGAATATTCATTTTCTGGCTTTTCTGGAACCAAAAACAGCAGAAAACAAGCAAGTGGCACTGTGGCATCTTGTTAATAGGTTAGTCCCAGAAAATGCATAAAAATACTCCAAAGTGTGGACAAAACATAAGAAATTAGATATAAAACAAGCATGGAACATCAAAAAATAGAGATACGTTTGCAACATATCAACATCCCCAATCTTAACTCCTGCTCGTCCTCGAGTAGGTAAGTGATAAAAAGAAAGAATAATTTTTGAGGTGACATGCACCATCATAATCTTGATCAAAGAATTTGTAGAACATTGATAGCTGGGATCATAGTACTTTAACATAGCATGAAAAATATAGTTCTAACAATAAGACATAACAACTATGTTATAAGATGAAAAGGTACAAACAAAAGATTCATGAATAACAATGCTTTGAAAGACGTTTGTTTGTTTCACATATAGAAAACATAGCATAGTGGCATTCATCTTGTCCCTCATGGAGTAGCAAAACATAAATGCATAGGACACCGTCAAAGTTCATAAGGGTGACAAGATACAAATAGTTCAAGGACAAGCTATATCAATATTACGAATCAATCAATAAGTTTTGGGACAATGCACATAGAACTAAGAATGACAACTATGCTCTCTTAATTGGTGCCTAAGGATAAAAGATGGAGACTCAACATAAAAGTGGAAGAAATGCCTTCATAGAAGGAAACATGATTCAAGTCTCATAAAGAGCTTCCAAAAATTATGGTACTTATTAGCTTTCAGCTCTGATTGCCCTATCATAAGCATCTTGAAGTGATTAAGGTTAAAGTGTACAAACTATGGAGTATATGTTTGACAAAGTATATGTTGGCAATCTCATGTCCCTTGAATACGAGGGCCGCTCCTCATGCTACTCAAGTTTAGTTACCTGTAAGTTCTTGTCATAGTAAGTACATATGTATCATAGAGAACCGCCAACGGGGTACCCCTTGCACATGATACAGGAGCTATCCCATAATCAAAATGACAAGGCAAGTAGAAAATGAGCATCTCAGCAATCTTCTTATTTACCATGGGAAATGGTGCATTTTTCTCTCTTTCCTCTTTTCTCATTTCTTTTTTTCTTTTTCTCAATCTCTATCTCTTTTTTATAAGAAGAATGCTTCATAGATTGCTCACTATGGTGATGCTGCAAGTTTCCACCATGATTAGGCATGGCTTAGGCTAGCGGCCCAGGCGTTTCTCTAACACACATACATAACTCCATAAACTTACAAGCTCCCCTTTTATTTCACACTGATGACATCCATAAACAAAAGAGCATGATATCAACTGGGTAATATTTACAGGTGTTGAAAGCGTTCCCCGTGATAGCACGGTTCTGCTAATTCCCAACATATAAGTGCAAGCATATACAACATAGATGACAGAATGGTTCAAGTTTATTAGGGGCAAGAAAAATAAAGTGTGCCATCAAGTTTGTGAGAGCTTTAATCACTAATTTTCACATAACAAGTTTAATTCGGAAGGTAGATAAAAACATGAATATACTTGGAATGCAAATGCTAATAGGTAGGTATGGTGAACTCTTTGGAATAACTTGGTTTTATTTGGAGTTGGGTGCATGAGTGAAACTCATACTTGGTATGGAGGCTAGCAAAAGACTGGGAGCGACCAACTAAGAGAGCAATAATGTCCATAATCATGCAAAGCGACAAAACATCATTAATTAAAGCATAAAGTGATATTACAAGTCAAAAACTAAATGATCATAGAGGCTATGGTGACTTGGTATAGTCTTAACATGGTGTGAGCATGCGCCAAGTCAACCCAAATAAAGCATTAAAGGAGAATACTACTATATTATGCTTTTATATGCTATAACAATGCATGATTCTTTCAAGGCACATTAAGCAATCTCGATTGTTTATAACAAGTCATGCTACAACAATAATCACTAAGCATAAAGCCAAAACAATATTAAGCATGACATGATAAAGTCTAGGCCACAGTCAAAACAAGCTTCCTTTTGTACCACTATAAGCATGAAATTTCCTACTCTTTTCCAACACCAATCGAAAACTAAAGCTAAACGCAGTGCTAGCAAAGGAGAACACTCGCAGAACAATAAGAGTGAAAACTAGAGTGTTCTAGGCAATGAATAATGAGGTGTGTCTCTCTCCTAAAGAAGTGTGTTGGGATCCAATCAACTTATTTAAGCAAACCAAACAAAATAAAACTAAAAACAAAGACGAAGACGCTCCAAGAATAACACAATTGTGCATGAAACAATAAAAATAAAGTGTTTGGAAGAAACCTCAAGCTTTGACGCTTGTACTTCTTGAATATTTCTTGGGGTGACACGGGTGGCATCCCCAAGTTTGAGCTTTTTCCCATACTTCATCTTATCACATTGTTCTTCCCTACACTTTAAAATTTCCTTTATACAAAACTTCACACAATCTTCATTAGCAAAATTAATGTATTCAAGATAATAAGTCTTTAGGTTTAGTTTCAACACAAGTAGAACTTCCATTAAAACACAAGCTACTGTAGCAATTCCTTCTAAAAGCTCAAGTGATCGAAGAGAACTCAAAGACAAAGAGATTAAGAAGCAAATGCAGATAATGGCAGAAATCTGTCAAAACAGACCAACAGGTAAAAACCGATTTTTTCGAAAACCTTATGTTGATCAAATCGAAAAGTGTTAAACTAACGAAAGTTGGATAACAACCTGGTGCAGAAGCACAACAAATTACAGCTCAATCCGACATACAGAGATTTTTCACGAATTTTTACAGCAAAACACAAAAATCTGTTTCGCGACAGCAACTTTCCCAGTTCTTATTTCTCTCTCATTAGAGGTTATTCTTGGCACAAAATCCACACAAAAATGATAAGAAGAGGTTATTACTGAAGCAATAACTTCCAAGACTCAAGAAAACTATTGGGTTATCTTCCAAGAAGTACTTTTTTTAACGCCTTTAAGTTAGGCATGATAGTTTGAGAACATGCTCACATAAGAAATATGAATTGAAGTAAAAGAGAGCGTCAAGAAGCAAATTCAAAGCACATTTAAGTCTAGCCCACTTCCTATGCATAGGAATATTGTAAAGAAACAAGTCATAAAAGCACAAAGCAACAGGCATAGAAAAGCAAAACAAGTGCAACTTCAAGACTTTCAACATAAAGAGGGGAAACTTAATATTATTGAGATGCATAAAACCATGTTTCCCTCTCTCATAAGAATTTTTAGTAGCCTCATGAACAAAATTAACAATATAACTATCACATAAAACATTATTATCATGATCCACATGCATATAATAATTATTACTCTCCACATAAGCATAGTCATTCTTATTAATTATAGTGGGAGCAAATTTAACAAAATAGCTATCGTTATTATTCTCATCACCATAATCATCAAATATAGGAGGCATATTGTAGTCATAATTAATTTCCTCCTCAATAGTAGGTGGACTGAAAATATCATATTCATCATTGTAATCATCATATATTGGAGGTTTGGTATCATCATAAGCAATAGAATAACTATCTTCCAAAGTTGGGGAACTAAAAAGATCATTTTCATAAAAACTAGCTTCCCCAAGCTTAGACTTTTCCATAGCATTAGCAATAATGGTGTCCAAAGAATTCATACTAACAACATTTCTATTAGAATGCAAATAAAGTTTCATAGGTTTTTTAATTTTCTCTTTAAACACTTCATGTCCTAACTCAAGGTAAATACTATAAAGCTCTCTAATTTTATTGTTGTTTTCCATTAAGTCTAACTAGTGAAAACAAGAAATAAAAAGACAAAATTGCAGAATCTAAAGAAAATAACTTCAAGCACTAAAACACGAGCAACCGCACTAGAAGATATCTTAGTAGCCAGAAGATGTGAGTACCTTTTACCTTACCTCCCTGGCAACGACGCCAAAAAATAGCTTGATGTCTACGCACTTCTATTCTTGTAGACAGTTGTTGGGCCTCCAAGTGCAGAGGTTTGTAGAACAACAACAAGTTTTCCTTAAGTGGATCACCTAAGGTTTATCGAACTCAGGGAGGAAGTGGTCAAAGGTATCCGTCTCAAGCAACCCTGCAATCAAGATACAATAAGTCTCTTGTGTCCGCAACACACTCAATACACTTGTCAGGTGTATAGGTGCATTAGTTCGACAAAGAGATAGTGAAATACAAGTGGTATGGATATAAGACAACGGTGTCAGAAAAGAGCTTGACGGGAGGAAAAGACTAATGGAAAAACGATGGAAGCAAGCAAACATATAACATATCTAGTTGCAAATGGTGTTTCAATGTTTAGAAACAAGGCCTAGGGATCATACTTTCGCTAGTGAACACTCTCATATAAATATCTTCTTTTCATGACACTACTCTGAACTACTCTCCGGTTGATACTCTAATCCATGGTAGGGCTATAACAACACTCCTCAAAGTCTGCCTTCCCCATCTAGATAACCCCACACTATCACCTTGAGCGCTAGATGGTTCCAACAAACACCACAATTTTATAGAGACAACCAACTCAAAATATAACTCATAACAAGTATTTATAATCCCTATCCTAAGTGCCACACGGTGTGCACACTATCAACTTCACACACGTGAGGATAGCAGAGATTAATTAAAACACTTGAGTAGCAGAATAGATCTATATTACAAAGCTCATGGTCTAAATAAGATCACGCATAGAGAGAGATGAACACATACCTACTTTACAGCCCTTAGTCTCGAGGAAGAGCTACTCCCTCCTCATCATGGGAATCAGCAACAATGATGGAGATGGTGGTGGAGATCGATGGAGATGACTCTGGGGGCACTTCCCCGTCTTGGCAGGGTGCCAGAACAGAGACTTTCTGTCCCCCGAATCTCCCCTTTAGTGGCGGCGGCGCTGCGGAACTTTTCGTGGCTAGAGGCTGGATTATTTAGGGTTTTCTCATCGAGAGGCTTCTTATAGGCAAAGGGGCGATGTCAGAGGGTGGACCAGGGGCCCACACCACCTAGTGGCGTGGCCAGGGGGACCCGCGCCACCACATGGTGTGGCCAGCCCCTGGCCCCTCTCCGTCTCGTCTTCTGGTTCCATGTTCTCCTCGGTGAAATATTGACTTTGGCTTTTGTCCCATCCAATTCTGAGAATATTCATTTTCTGGCTTTTCTGGAACCAAAACAGCAGAAAACAGGCAACTGGTCCTATGGCATCTTGTTAGTAGGTTAGTCCTAAAAAATGCATAAAAATACTCCAAAGTGTGGACTAAATATAAGAAAGTAGATATAAAACAAGCATGAAACATTAAAAATTATAGATACGTTTGCAACGTATCAGTGCCATTTTGAAACTTTCATTTGGTGGTTGCTACACAAAACATCCCTTTTTGGCACTCGGAAAATGAAAAATGGCTTTTTGGGGCGACAGAAATAAAAACTTCCTCCTGCAACATTGTTCACCATCCCATGATGCACATGCGTGCACAATATGGGCATATTATATCAAATTATACCACGAGTCTAGCCAAAACATTGGTCGCTTGGCCTGAAAACCATGAAACCTCGAATATGATAGCCCATTTCTATGAAGATTTTTTTAAGATATTTGTAATATTCCAAGTTTGGTATTTTTCTTTATAACTATGTCACATAATATGATACGACGCGAAGGTTTTACATTATTTGGATCATTTTTAATTTTATTACGCCTATTTCAAACAATGGTCAAAACAGAACGCATGAAGATTCTTAGCTCAAGGCTGAGCCTCGCTAAACTTGTAGCGGATCTATGATGAAATAGCATATTATGAACCTAAAAATAACTTTTCTAAAAAATCATGAGTATTAGATCATGTACCTGTAGTCCAAATCTGATCCACTTTTTACCGAATCGGCGGGAATTTGTCTTTTTTACGAGGGGTGGTCAGAAAGGTTTAAAGTATCTTGCTTGCGACATTGTCAACGCAAGGTGGTCTAGTATTTTTGAAAAATATGGTGGTACCATTCTGAAACTTTCATTTGGTGGCTACTTCACAAAACAGCCTGTTTTTGGCACTCGGAAAATAGAAAATGGCCTTTTGGTACGACGAAAAGGAAACTTTACTCCTGCAACATTTTTCGCCATTCCATGATGCACATGCGTGCACAATATGCATATTATCGCAAACTTTGCCGCAATTCTATCCATAACATTGGTCGTTTGGACTGAAAACCATGAAACCTCGAACATGATAGCTCATTACTGAGATGGTTTTTTCGAGATAGAATCAATATACCAAGTTTGATATTTTTCCTTATAACTATGTCACATAATATGATACCACGCGAAGATTTACATTGTTTGAATCATTTTTGAATTTGTTATGCCCGTTTCAAACTATTGTCAAAACGGCGATCATGAAGTTTCTTAGCACGGGATTAAGCCTCGCTAAACTTGCAGTAGATCTCTAAAGGAATAGCATATTGTGAACGTAAAAATGATTTTTTTTTGAAAAAAAATCTTGAGCATCGGATCATGTTCCTATAGTTTAAATCTGACTCACTTCCTATCGATTCGTCAGCATTTGTCTTTTTCATGAAGGATGGACGAAAAGATTTAAGATATTGAGACATTTTCATGAAAGGTGGTCTAGTATTTAAAAAAATGGTGGTATCATTTTGAAACTTTCATTTGGTGGTTGCTTCACAAAATACCCTCTTTTTGCACTTGGAAAATGGAAAATGTGTTATACAAAAGGATATGTAATTTTTTTATTTTATAATATTTGAGTTTAGATAGATAGATCTTATTTTTCTGCTAATTTTGACACATTATTTGTTTTTTCTAAATTAGAATTATTTAGTTATTATTTTTCTAGGATTAATGTGGCAAAAAGGAAAAATAGCTATGCCGACGGCGTAGGTATGAAACCTAGACCGACGGCTAAGCCGTTGGCGTAGCCTTGACGCTGTCGCATCCCGTCACTGCCAATCCCTACGCTGCCGGCCCGTCGTACGCCGACGACTGTCGTCGGTCTATCCCGTCGTACGCCGACGACAGGTTTGCTCGACTGCCCGTCTCGGGTCTACGCTGACGGCCCCGATAAATAGCCGTCAGCGCAGCCTTTGGCCGCCGGCGCCTTCGTCTTCTCCCGTAGTGCTCCCATAGTGCTAGTTCGTTACTTAGTGCCGTGTAGATTAGGATCATTCATTGTGTAGTATAGTTTTGGCTTTGCAGCTACGAAGTATGACGTCCTCTATATACTCGTAGCAGCTGGTGAGTGTCAAGATTTGTCCTGTTGAACATCTTGGATTAGACTACTAATTTTTATTTGCTACATGTTTGCAAAAAAAGACGTTCTGATAAATTATTTTTGACTCCATCATGTTAAGATTTGTGGAAAATATAAGGTGATACAGTGTGGCTAATGCAGTCAAACACACACACGGCATGGTCTTTCCACTCGTAAACACAGTTACAAGTAACGGCAACTTGCCACACAAAGACACTTGAAAATTCCTAAATAATTGGGGCCAAATATTCGATGTTTGAATATTTCTGGCAGAAACAAAACAAAACAAGCCAAAGTGGCACGGGAACAAATTTAAGACCAGCAGAAAAGACACGCTAAAATTATTGCTCAAGGACTTCAGAATCGCCAAACCCTGCAGCGATCAATATGCTTTCCGCTTCTTGGAAAGGAAGACGTCGGTGAGAACGGTCTTGGACTGCAGCGACGCCTTCAGAATCGCCAAACCCTGCAGACCAATATGCATTCAGTTCAGTCACTCGTGAAATAGTAGTACTAGTAGTTAAGCAATCTACACAAATGATGTTCGATTTCATGCTCACCTCGCTGTAGCCGAGCCGCACGGTCTTCTCCTGGAGACCGCCGAAACCACTGACGCCGAGGGTGTTGAGCAGGATCATGCTGGAGATGGAGGACATGGGGATCACGGTGAGGCTGTCCGTCACCGTGTACGTCACGATGCCCTGCACGAACCCTTTTGCTCCTCCTCGGGTCGCCGCCTGCCTGCTGGAGCCGCCGGAATCGGCGGACCGCACGCACTTGATTGCATCCTTCATCCGAGCGCCACATCTCGGGCACTTGGTACCCCTCTCGTCCGTCACGTATCCGGGACTGTGGCAATCGCCACACCGGAAGAATCCCTTGGGCGACGGATCTGGCAGGCTGAGGAGGGAGATGTTGGAGGCCGCCGCCGGCGAGATGACGGTCGGGTTGAGGAGCGCCTGCAGGTCGTCTTTGCACAGAACGTAGGCGCCGTCGATTTTGACCACGCTCTTGTAGAGGTTGCCGGCGCTGCCGACCATGGATCCCGACCCGATCAGCCTCACAGCCGTGGCGATGGGCAGGCTGAGGAGGGAGAAGAGGAAGTCCACCACCGCCTTGTTCGCCTCCGCGAAAAGCACGCGCCGCGCCGTGGTGTCGATGAGGAGCTTCATGCTCAGCACGGGCGTCTTGGCGGTGCTCATCGCCATCTTGGAAATCTCTCACACCCAAGGAATAGGTTTACGAAAAATGCCATCTCGCATTATCATCATTATATAGAGCACAAGCCTTCTTAAGCAAGGAGGATCCTAAAATATCAGGAACCGAATCAATCTGCAAATATTTGGTTGGTATCCTGGTATACTTCTTTACGTGATATACGCCACACATCCCTCTCAGTTTGTTCGAAGAACCGCATGTAAAAAAAAGTTTGTTGGAAGAACGCACTATTTTTATCCCAAGTAATAAAAAAGTGCACGGTGGCTGGTTTGTTCTATCGAACCATCGTTTTCTGACCGTCGGATCGAGTCAATGATGTGCTCGTCGTGCGTCTCCGTCCAGACAGCCCCACCCCTGGTCAGTCTGGCACGTGCGCCTCGCCCTGACCTTCTCCACTCGCCCCTCCTCTCCCTCGACATGTCAGGCGTCCTCTCCAATTTCCGGATTCAAGCCGCCGTGCTCGTCGTCGATTCCGGCCACCGGAGGCGCCATGGAGGGCGATCCAGGGCTCCCCTACATCTTAAACACCTAAATCACCGTCGCCCCGCGTGATTCCAACTGCCGTCTCGTAGATCTAGCACACCCAGAGCTCGCTGGTCTGTTGCTGCTCCTCCTCGACCAGGAGCACGAGATCCGGCACCCCCGAGATCGTCTAGGAGCACGAGGGCTAGACGGTTCGCTCGAGCGAAAGGACCTGCGTTGTACGACCGCTCGATGACAAAGCCCAGCCAACCACATCCTTCCTCGCCTTCTCTCGGTTTCTCTCTCGCTCGCCCTTTCTCCTCAATCCCGAGATCCACGCACACTCCCATGGCCCTGTGGCACCGATCCTTCTCCTAGGGCGCCTCCTACCGGCTGCCATGGCGTCCGGGCCCTGGGAAGTGATGGCTGCAGCGGAGGCCGTAACACTCTGGGTGGGCCGACTGAATCGGCCACTTCGACTACCGAGTCAAAGCCGTCCAGGGCTACCACTTCTCCTCCAAGATACTGACTTCGATCTGGTACTGGACTCGATCCTTTTCTTAGTATATATCCCTTTCTTAGAGTCCCTTGCTTAGAACAATGAATGGTCGATACGATGCACATGCACATGGGTCACAACGCGCTGCTACCGACCGGCCAGCAACAGTGACAAACAAGGTTCCAACCTACGTTGCTAGCTGGTTAATGAAAATTGCTAGTCCTAAAATTCAAAATAACCTGCTAGTCCTTTGTTGTATGCGTGGATGGCTAGTTAGATTTGTGTGTGTAATGTGATTTCATTGCTCAATGTCGCTGCTGCCTTGCATGCTGCCTATCGCTGTCGTCGGTCCGGCCGCGTGGTTAATGAAAATTGCTAGTTCTTTGTTGTGTGCGTGGATGGGTAGTTAGATTTGTGTTTGTGTGTACTATATTTTCATTGCTCAATGTTACTGGTCTCGTGCATGCTGCTCGCCGTTGCCGTTGGTCCATCCACGTGGTCGAACATGGAGTTCATAGCTCAAAGACAGTGACAATTAGTTAGAGTCTCGATGTATTTGATGGCTGAGTGCTATACATACTTTTTCAGTTTTGAGATGGCTCCAAGAAATCATGTATATCTTTACAGATTGTTGTCAAGAAAGAACAAAAGCAATGCTAGGTGTTTTAACCCTTGTTTTAAACTCTAAAGGTTTCCTACGACTCGAACAGGCCAATGATTTGTTTGAGCTTCTATTGTTTCGTCTACCAGATATCAGTTTTGTCAATAATTTTCTTTGCTTTTTTGGTGACATATGCAGGTGGGTGTTTATGAAGTTATTGGATTTCTGCTTCAAACTGAAATAATTTCTCTTTGTTTGCATACTATGGAGATGGGCAATGAACTTTCCAAAACTGTATGAACCACAACCGTTGCTCTAAATCAACAATTGTCCTGTTCTGGTTCTTTTGCAACCTTCAACAATGCATCACCACGTCCTTTAGCATGGTTAGTTGTTAATTTGGTTTGTGACTTCCATTTTTCTACCACATGTACACTGGTAGCAAGTTATATTAAGTCGCTATGGAAACCCTTTTCCTACTACAATGGTAATGTTGCATAACTTTAATGCTAAGTTGCCTACTTTAATACTATAATTTTGTACAACTTTAGTATTAAGTTAATTTCCCACCATAATTAAGTTGCTTATGGCACCTGATTAAGATGATTCAACATATTAGTCTAACTTGCATACTAATCCTTTCTAAGTTTGGTTTTGCACATATACATGAGTGTAGTGGAGTTGTTCTGTTTTATACCCTCTTTTTCATCAATTAAGTTGTTTTGCCAGCATTCTAAAGTTGCTTCTACCACTTGATAATTAAGTTGATTAGGCATCTTAGCCAAAGTTGTTGATTTATACTTCTTTGATTGTGCAATTACGCAACTGATAAGTTACTTATCCCATGAATTAAATTGCGTAGACACACTATATTAAGTTGTAGTAGCTACATGGTTTAGTTGCATCTATTTTCTAACTTAGTTATAGATGGAACAAATACAATTGTATTTATGTCCCTATTAAGTTTATTTTCATAAAATATACATAGAAGCAGGATTTTTTTTGTTGATTTTCAGCTGCAATCATCAACTTGTTTAGACAAAATTTCGTAACTTAGAAAAAACAGAGCATATTTTACTGGAGCTTGAATTATTACATTGTGGACTTCTGCCTATAGAAACTCATACTACATGAAACTCAGACATACAATATATGAACAATAAAATAGAGCAGTAAGAACATTAAAGACAAGTAGTGCAGTACGTTGGAGTATCTTGGAGATGGGTAGTCAGTACATTGGAGACAAGTATAGTACTCCCCAATACATCTATACTCTGCTCTGCACATGGAGACAAGTACAAATACATCTATCATCTATACTCTGCTCTGCACATGGAGACAAGTACAAATACATCTATGCTCTGCACATTAGATTCAACTAGGTTTAATAGATAAGCAAATGTACTCTATTGCTATTGTCTCACTAGTGGTGGATAAATGGAGTACTCTTCTTTGTTTTCTGGATTTTTGTATGTTTTGTGGATGTTTTAGAACCGCAATTGCTTGTTTTGGGTTTTCTATTAAGTTGCTTATGCCACCTGATTAAGTTGATTAGACATATTAGTCTAAGTTGCATATGGATCCTTTTAAGTTTACTTTTTTTTCACATATACATGAATGCATTGGAGTTCTGTTTTATACCCTATTTTTCGTCAATTAAGTCTGTTTTGCCAACATTTTAAAGTTTCTTTTACCACTTAATTAAGTTGATTAGGCAATAGCCCAGTTGTTGATATATACGTACAATTACGCAGCTGATAAGTTGCGTATCCCTTGAATCAAATTTCTTAGACACATTAGGTTAAGTTGTAGTAGCTATATGGTTTAATTGCATTTGTTTTCTAACTTAGTTGTAGATGGAACAAGCACAATTGTATTTCTGTCCCTATTAAGTTTATTTTCATGAAATATAGATGGGCGCATGATTTTTGTTGTTGATTTTCAGCTTTTTAAGTGTACAATTATGCAACTTGATTAGTTTCATCTATTTGTATTTTACTCTAGCCTGAGTTGCAGTAGGCATGATGTAGAGTTGTATGGTGATTTTTGATTAGTTGCTTTTTTATACATGTAAATTTATTATTAAAATACACGAAGTTGCTTCTAAATATTTACCAAGTTAATGTAATCTGTCCAATTTACTAAGTTGCTTTTAAACATCTGTACAAGGTTGCTTCATTGGATAGGCTCTTTTTGCTTTGTTATGTACCATTTTTTTACTAGACAGATTAGGTTAAGTCGCATTTTTCATACATATAAGTTCATTTTTTAAATATACTAAGTTGTTTTACATCATCATATGTAGTTGCTTTTTTCCATGCATGTAAGTTCATTTTTAAATTATGCTAAGTTGTCTTTGTTACAATTTATAAATTGCTTGTTGCCATTGTTTTTACGAAGTTCATTACAAAGAGGTAGCTAATTTGATTTCCTTTTTTTGCTGCAATTTTCTAGGTTCTTGTTGCAGCAAACCTATTTTTCAAGTGCATTGGCGTCACCAGAGAAGCTAAAGGATAATGTTCATCCAACCTTTAGAATACTATGTACATATGAAACAAAAAAAGGTCTACTTGTATCCACTAGCTTAAATCACTGTTCAAAAAATCGTCCGAATCAGCGATTAATAGGCCGATTAATCGCTACTAGGGACCTAACTGTGTCGATTACCACTAATCGGCCGTGTTAATCCTTTAGCCCGACTAATATCTCTGACAGACCAATTACTAGGTATATTCCTGATTAACTACCAAACTTGGTCAAAAAAGTTGCAAAATTTTCAATGCATATCGCCCATCCAGCAGCTATCCCGCCCCAATAAAGTAGCTTTTGCGAAGCTCCCCCTTGATTCCTGCCTCCAAGAGCTCGATTCCCACCATCACCAACCGGTACCCTAGGTAGGTGGTGGAAGGAGGGCACACGGTGTTAGCTGGTGGATCATGAGTCGCTCTTGACCTTAACTATTAGGCCAGAGAGGAAAAGCTTACATGTGTTTTAGGTGCTAATTTGTGTAGGTTGCACCGATTAATAGCCGATCGATTAAATCAGTTAATCGTCCAAATTCCGATTAGTTGCTACTCCCAAACCAACCGAGCAGTTAACTAATACCGATTTCCTTACCATTGGCTTAAATTGTGGCTAAGATAGCCTTTTGTAAAGTGTTCTTGTCACAACTACTAGTTTTTTCTGTTCATAGTACCTATCCCGTGTGTGGAATCTTAATATGCCATGTATATATGATGTCAAATGCAAAAGGTAAATTGTGAAAACTAACTAAGCTACTGCAGTTTTTATTTTTCTTCAACAATAATGGTATTGGGATTTTTGAAACATCATCTTTCTTTCGACAAGAAAAATCTAGGTTGCATCGGGTTTGTTAATGCAAAACACAAGTTTCCATGGAAATGCGTCAGATTTTGTTTGAGTTGTATCCCTCATATAACCAAGTTGTTTAAGATTATATGCCATAGTTACTTTCCAAAAACATATCACCATGCTGTTGTTTTTCCTGCCACTACTAGTGTTGATGCTATGTTCATACTTGATTTGGGGGAGTCAAGATTGTTTCTTACCTGTTTTTACTTGCTTTGCATCCAATCTGAAGAAAATTGAAGGTTTCCTAATGGAGATCCAAAGGGAGCTGAAGAAGAGATTCTCTCTTGAGGAGAGAGAGAGGGAGAGAAAGGTGGGTGTCACGTGGCCTTGGAGGGGGTGCTTGGCGTGAAAGAGGCCTAGGGTGTCACATGGCGCCTGGGAGGATTCGGGGCTGCGTCTGGTTTTCTATTTCGGGGTTGGTGGAGCGGCAGAATACTTTTCTAATTAGGCGGTGGCTGGTTTAAACTAACTAGCCACCGATTGCTATCTAGACATGCCCATTTTTATTTTATTTTATTTTTGAACGGGAAGGAGGGGGTCTAAAAGGCCCGGATGCTGCATTTATATTTCAAAATTTACAAGAAGGACCATATAAGAAAAGAAGATTACAACACAACCATTAATTTTTGCACTAAAGACCCTGAAACAAGAAGTGAAAAAGCGATCATGTACCTCCACCGCTAGGGACATGGTCAGTTGGGTTAGAACAACGGCAGCACACTACCTCAGAGCATGAGGACCTCGAAATTGGCACTAAGGCCTAGAGAAGAACACCTTTCGTCGGTTTACCGGCGACCGGGGGGAGTGGCGGCCCTACAGCCATAAAGTTCAACAGCTAGACGGTTTAAGGCAGTCTTGCAGAAGAGAACTCCCGCACATCTAGAGCGGCTACCGTTTAGCTGAGGTAGTAAACGATAGGCAATTTGTCGAGATTCGCTCCAGCTAGACACAACACCCACGTGTCCTCCTCGCCAACCTCTAGACCTACAGAGCAATACATTTTTCCTCTTCTTCCCCTCGCCGCCATGACCAGTTGGAAGAAAATTCGCACCTTCGATCTCCAGCACCAGGAGATGGCCAAACTCGCCCTTATTTAAGGGGATTTCGGCCTCCACAACTTATCCCTTGACCTCCCACCTCAGGCGCTCCACCGACCGTTACACCTGGCATGTACACGGCATATTTAAGCACCCCACCAACCGTTACACCTGACATGTAAGTTCCGGCGTCTTCCGTACTATACCATGGCGCTTCCTTATACGCACCGTGGAAGCGCTATCTCAGCGGATAACTATGTGCCACACCAAAAAAGCTCCACCTAAAAAAATTCCGACGCAATTATCCCTAACAACTTTTTCCCACGCCGGCGCGAGAGCGGGGACTAGACATGTGCCTCGGCGTTTATAAACACCAGAGCACATGATACGCGTTATAGTGGTGTACGCTATATTTATACACGCAAATACTGTAGATCAGAGGGGGTCCGGAAGGTGTTCCGGAGTGAAGGAATATAACAATATATGTGTTTTATGTTAATTGGAGAATTAATATTGAAATATATATTTTTATTTTATTTTTAAAGGCGGCCCATTGTTATTGGGCCTCATCCGGAGGGGAGGCCCAAAGGGGTAAGGCGCCTAGGGAGGAGGGCCAGCCGGCCAAGGCTTGGTGGGCCGCCCAAATGGGTCCCACCTAGGGTCGACGGGTGTGGGCATTAGTCCCACACCGCCTGCCCCTTAGGAGGTGCACCCTCCCCTCCCACTATATATAGGGGTCACCCCTTCCCCTTTGGAATCATCCTATTCTTCCATTCTCTCTCTCACTTCCATTGAGGACTTCTCCGTAATATTGGAGAGGACATGCCGGGTTATGAGTGCTCCACTTTCACACTACCGTCTTGTGATCTTCGATCCACCATCTTCTTCTGTTGCTTGGCTGGATCAGAGCCCAGGAGACGTCGCCTACACCGGACGTGTGTAGTACATAGGAGGCACCACACTTGGGGTGCTTGGAGCTACTCGGCTTCATCGATATACGCCTTCCTGCGTAAGGCATGCCTCGGTCTTCAAGGGTATGAATATTGTCTCTCTCTTTCCGTTACTTATGTCTGCATAGTATAGATCCTGGTATTAGTGTTCGTATAGATAGAATTTTTTTTGTTTTCTACTACGGAACCCTACAGTGGCATCAGAGCGGGTCTATGGGTAGACATGTCGTACAGATAGAATACATAGCAATATGTGTGCATTGATTTTCTAGTTGCTACTCTCTTTTATGTTTGTGTTCATATCGTGGCACTGTTTGATGAAGTGGCACACAACCGACCTCACGTGGTGGTTCACGAGATTGGTCCACAATCAAAGTGGCTTAGGGGGTGTCTATCTCTCTACGGTAGTTGATATGGCATCAACATTGGAGGGCCCTGAAAAGGGAAGTAAAACGACAATTATTGAATCCATGTTGTGGCTCCACGTTCGTAGGTGGAAAGGGGTTCTACCGCGAAAGCCCTAAAGCCACGTAAAACTTGCAATAGATAATATAGAGACGTCTATCTTTAATGTTGCATAGGGGCATGTGTTGAGACATGGAAATGATAAGTTTGTGAAACTTTCATTGAATCTATTGATGGTGATCAAAATGCTACAACCACGTCATAACACTTTACTTTATGAAGTATTACTTCTTGCATCTTATTATGCTAATATGATAGTATATTCGATGGTAGCATAGTAAGATAACCCGTCACTGAATTCCAGTTATAGTATTCCCCTTGTGTGTGCTCCACCAAGAAAGTTTTCCGATATGAGGCAGGCAGTGACGATCTGGTGTCAGGCATATCTGCGTTCGCATATAGTGGGTGTAAGCCATGTTGCACTACGAATACACACAAAATTAGAACTGGCGAGCCTAACATGTGTAGACATGGCCTCGGGATACAAGAGACCGATAGGTCGAGCATGAATCACATGGTTGATGTGATCGACATTAAGGAATGTCCACCTTTGAAACTACTTTGCCGACCGTGACGATCGGGGGTGGAGTAGTGAATTAGGGTCATGTGATCACCAAACGAATGGAGGGATGTGCGTTTGAGTGGGAGTTCTTTTTGTTTTAAGTATGGTAGTATAGTTTAAAACTTGAACTCATTATTATGAACATGGTCTAAACACTTTGTAAATCCATTGTAGATGTCTCGCCCACCCACCTTCAACCTTAGCACTTTCCTAAAGAAGGACAAGCTGAGAACTGATGGAACCAACTTCACTGCATGGTTTCACAATCTCTGGATCCTCCTAGTCCCCTAGAAGTTGACTTATGTCATTGAGGCTGAGCTTCCATCTAAGCCTGCAGATTCCACCTCCCAGCACGAAAAGAATGCCTGACAGTCCAAGGCGGATGATTTCTCCCTCATCCAAAGTGGAATGCTCTATGCCATGGAGCCGGAGCTTCAAAAGCGTTTTGAGAAGATGAATGCTTTTGAGATCATTGAGGATCTCAAGGTTGTCTTTGCTCCACGGGCTCGGGTAGAGGGTATGATGCTTCCAAGATCTTCTTGAGTTCCAAGATGGAAGAACACAGTAGTATTAGTGAGCACGTAGTTAAAATGTCTGGCTACATTAAGCGTTTGAACGCCCTAGATATTGCAAAATCCCAGAGGAGCTCGCGATTGATAGGGTGTTGCACTTGTTGACCCATAGCTATAAGAGCTTTGTGATGAACTACAACATGCAAGGGATGACTAAGACCCTTGCTGAAGTGTTCGCCATGCTCAAAACTATTGAGGTAGAGATTGAAGGGAATATGCCTGAGAGGCAATAATAAAGTGGTTATTATCTTATTCCTTGTTTATGATAAATGTTTATTTTGCATGCTATAATTGTATTAATTTGGAAACATTAATACCTGTGTGTTTAATAAACAAAAGGAAAGTTCCTAGTTATGCCTCTCTTATAAACTAGCTCGTTGATTAACAAGATGATCAAGGTTTCCTGATCATGGACATTGGATGTTATTAATAACGAGGTCACGACATTAGTGGAATGATGTGATGAACATTCATCCGAAGTATAGCATTATGATCAAAGTCATTGTGTTTATATTGCTATAACATCATACGAAGTAATCCTAGTCCTTAGACCATGAGATCATGTCAATCACTAACACTGGAAGAGTAGCTTGATAACATCAAACGTCACACCATGAAAGGGTGATTATAAAGGTGGGTTTAGTGCTACGAAAGTGTTATGTAGAGGCTCATGGATCAAGAGTGGTATTTTTCCATCCCGATGACGGATAGATATACTCTGGGCCCTCTCGGTGATATCACATTGGTTAGCTTGCAAGCAAGTGACGAGATAACTAGAATGTTATATCACGGGAACAAGAAAAGAGTGCATGTCGGTAACGATATCAAACTAGGTATGAAGATACCGAAGATCGAATCTTAGACATGTAATATATCGCGAGACAAAGAGATTTAGTTACTAGCGTTAAAGGTTCTCATGATCACAGATGTCATCGTTGAACCATAGGGTCTCCAGGTCCTGCTTCTAATTATTGATCTGAGAGGGGTATCGATCATGTCTGCATTATTCGTGAACCATAGGGTGACACAGTTAAGGGATACCGACACCATTTGGAGCAAATATGTTTTAGATAAAGATTTAAGAAAGCGCTGGAATTATTTCAATAGACACCGAAACTGTTTCGGGTGAAATTGCTAAAATTGGTTCTACATGTAATACTGAAATATTGCAGGGGTTTTATGTGAATGTTTGTTAATTAAAGTAATTAACAAAATTCTGAATAAAAATAATAAAATAGTTTTATTAAATGAGATAGCATTAAATTTGGAGAAATTTAATGCATTTAAAGTGGAGACTTTAACAGGGAATGTTAAGGGGCAAATTTATATGGAGGGGGTTACCACCACATGAATGGGGGAGGTGAGGGGTCACCTCCATGAGGCGCCGACCATGGGGAGGGGTACCCCCCTCCTCCTATAAAAGGCCCCCCTCACACCCCTTCTTCTTGACGCCTCCTCGTGAAGGATCTCTTTCCCCCTCTAGTATTTTTCCCTCATGGTCTCGGATTAGCGAGATACATGTTCCCGGTGGCTTTATCTGGAAAGGAGTTGCTGCTTCCGCTGCTTTGCTGGAGCGAGGGACGGAGGTTGTCGGGGTACCGGACGTATGTGCAATCACGGATGCACCGCTGCTTTGCGGTGTTGTACTTGTTGGTGCTGGACTCGCTGGAGCTGGATCTGATGGACATGCCGGAGCTGGACCTGCTGGACTTCATCATGATCTTGAGATCGGCAAGTGTACGACTACATCATCCACGAGTTCCATCTCATTAACAAAGCTTTGTTGTCTTCAAGGGTATGTTCTCTATGGATGTATATCCACTGTTGCTTGTATCTAATAGATAGATCTTGGCGTATAATAGTTCCCATCATAGGAAATTTTTCATTTTCTATGCTGCGAACCCTTCAATGGTATCAGAGCATGATCTATGTGTAGGTGCTTTGCACGGGTAGTACACATATGTTTATATGTGGGCGATGATGATCATGTTATTGCTTCTTTCGTGTATTTTGGATATTAGTGGCATAGTGGGATGAAGCGGCGCGGACCAACTTTATATGTCATCGCACATGAGACCGTTTCCACGACTGACATGCAACTAGTTTTGCATAAGTGGTTGGTGGGTGTTTGTCTCTCCTACTATAGTCAATATCTGATTTACAATGAGTTGCTAATAACTTAGTTATCATTGTTGTAGTTCCATGTTCGTAGGTAAGACCGGTTCTATCTTCGAAAGCCCTAAGCCACGTTAAAACTTGCAATTGATAAATTAGAGGCGTCTAGTTTAGATCGTTGTTGGGCTAGTGTCATGATATGGAAATGTTGTAAGTTGATGTATAGTTGATACCCTTACAACACACCTAACGTGTAAGTTCCATGGACCTTGGATTTACACACAAAGGAATGATAGAGATCATACCACGATGCACATGATAGTGATCAAATGCATGGAACATATCATTCCACTTTACACATATGATGTTCGCATCTTATATTGCTAGTTTGGTGTTTTAGTAGTGTTATAAGATTATCCATCATTTAAATATCAAGATAAAAATGTGTTCTTCCTTAAGTACGCACCGTTTATGTTTTGCCGCTTCAAGACATCACGTGATGATCGGGTGTACTTGAATCCACGATCATATTTCGGGTGTAAGACAGTTTTACACACGCGAGTACTAAGGTTCTTACTTGGCGAGCCTAGCATGTACATACATGGCCTCGGAACATGGACCAAAAGGTTAAGCATGAGTCATATAGTTGATGTGATGCCCATATTGATGCTCGCCTTTGAAGCTACACTGGCTCACGTGATGATCAGACTTGGTGTAGTGGATTTGGTTCATGTAATCACCAAAAGGGCACAAGGGATGTCGTTTTTGAGTGGGAGTTCATTTCTAATTTGGATTAGTCGAACCAAATTTGTCATAAACTAAATCAAAGTGAATTTGCATAATTTGTTGTAGTCATTGGCATCTGTTTACTACCTTATGCTTAGTTTTAATTGAGATAATAGAACTATAGAATTCTGGATTACTTTACGAACTGGTATCGTATTGTTTTTATTGTCAATCTAAAGTTTAGAAGTCCTATTGCAAACTTTCAACAAAATCTCACTTACTTCATGAAGTTTAATAAGTAGTATTAAATCAATAGTAAGAAGTCCAATGTTAGTATCTAAAGTATCATGTTTCCCTCCATGATTCTTGATGTTCAAAAGTTGTTTTAATATCGAGGTTGTCTAGGAGCTGAAAGAATTGTTTCATAAACCATCATGTGTGAAAGATATTGTGATATCTGAAACAAAGTTTATGGTTGCAATATGATAGAGTATAATTTAACAAAATACATGTCCTCACATTGTATGAGAATTTGTGAAGGTTGGAGACGCTAGGCGTCCTAATCTACCAAAAAGATTTGGGAACTGATATTATACTCATGATTCATCCTTATAGGCTATAGTAGTTTGATCATGAAAGTTGTCATGATAAGGATGAATAGAAGATGTAAGTAAAATGTTTACTACACTAATAGATTACTAAAGAATGGATTTTTGAAAGAACACCAAACATTTGATGATGGTGATCCACTTCAAAGTGCAAGTCCAAAGGTATTAGTATTTGACTATATACACTTTGTACTATGTGTCATGTGAATGACACCACTATTGATGTTGATAGATTCTTTTAAAAGAAAAGAAATTTTTGAAAGAGAATCTATAAAATATTTGGCAGAAAAGAAAAAGTTGGAGATGTCCAACTTAGGTATATAGAAGATATACATGTTATGGCTGTATTCCTTGCTTGTTAAACAATGTGGTTCTTCGGTATTGGATACCGAATTGGTTGGTGTGAAGTGTCATACAGAACAACGCAATTCATGAACTACAACGGCCTAAGTAACTAGCAAATACAATAAGTGATGATGTTCATCGAAAACAAATAAAGTGTTATTGTGTTTTTTGTTGTCGTCAAACCTAGCCTTCAAGATTTGTTTTAATAATTGTTATTTTGTTCTAGTATTACGAGAACAATGGTTGTTCAAATAATTACCGTATTCCATAATGGATGGATGCACTTTTACAAGTCTAGTTGGAGAAATCACATCCATAAACACTATTGCTAAAATGTCACAAGACAAATGACTGAAAGATCACTTATGAAGTGACATTGCTGTTTAAATTATATTAGAAAGAAAACATTGAAGAAACTCCATGTTGATGGATTTTTGGAGTCTTTTCATTTTGATCAATTGACGCTTGTGAAACTTTCCTCGAGATAATTGAAACTCCATCCATAGGCCAAAGAAGAACGGATGACTAACTTATTGGATATTATACATATTGATGTATATAGTCCATTATATGTAGCCATGTGCGATGGATCTTTTTTGCTTCATATGCTTTCTCTAGAAATTTGAGTGAATATATCTGTATATTTACTTAATAAGGAATAAGTATGAAACATTTGAAAATTGTTCAAAGACTTTCAAGATGAAGTGGAAAATCATTGTAATGAGAAAATAAATAATTTATGATTGTATCATAAAGGAGACATTTGAGTTACAGGTTTAGAAAAACACCTAAGATTTCAGGAATTGTTCCATGAATTTGGATTTCCCGATAAACCATAGAAGTATGGCTTGTTCGAGAGATGAAATCAAACCATTTTTAACATGGTAAGATCAAAGGTGTCATTTATAAAACTGCCATTATGTTTTAAGGATTAAAGCTTTAGAGACTACTACTTTTACACTAAAAAGAGCACCATCGTGATCTGTTGAAATGACACCATATGAGTTATGGTTTGGGATAAAATCTGAATTGTCTTTTCTTAAATTTTGGTATGCTATGCATAAGTAAAATGTTTACAACCAAAGTCGGATAAGCACGTCTCTATAGGTTATACCAAAGAATTTGTTGGGAATTCCTCCATAACACCGAGGACAAAAGAGTTTGTCGCTTGGAACGTCAAGTTTCTTGAGAAGGAATTTTTTGCGAAAAGTTAAGTGGGAGGACAATAGAACTTTGATAAGGTTGTTGAACCTTAGCTATATGTGCTAAGTAGCGTAGTAAAGTGTCCCGGTGGTGGCCAAAATGCTCATGGCTCCCGTGATTACAAAGGTTGTGATCTTGGAGATTAGAGTTCCTATTGAACCGTGTGGGTCGGTAAGAATCAAATAGTGAGATTTGATAAACAAGTCGTTATTGTTTTGACAATGATGAACCGACTACATGCAAAGAATTAATGATGGGCCCTGACTCCATAAAATGACTGGAAGTCATAGAATCCGTGATAGTATCCATACACGAGAAATCAAGTTTCTGAACTTGGAAGACCCTCTAGAAAGGCGTGAAGCCTATCGGTCGTGTTTGGATCAATAAAGAAATAGACATGGATGTTTAACATCTATGAAATAGTCGACATGTCGGAAAGAAGTTTACGGCAATGTTCAAGGAGTTTACTATGACAAGATTTGATCTTTCATAGGGATATTTAGTCTTGACGGATTAATGTAGCAACCACTACATATAATTTGATGTATGGTAGTTGAACAAACAAAACAATGTTCTTCTAATAGAATGGTTACCTAGGACGTGTACAAGACACGATCCAAAGGGTTTTGTTAAATCAAAGGAAGCTAAAAGGGCATGCAAACTTCAATAGTTGAAGTGAGCATAGCGGAGTTGGAATCTTCACCATGATGAAAATGTTAAAGGAGTTTAAATTCATCGGAGACGATGAAGATGCTTGCATTTGCAAGAAATTAAGTGGGAGCGCTGAGACAAATTTCCAATACATTATGCAGAGTACATATTGTTGATTGGAAATGATGTATCTTTTATTGACACAAGTTAAGAATTTCATTAAAATAGGATTTCGATGAAAGACTTGGGCAAAACCAAAATATTTGGCATCAATGTCTATATGGATAGATTGAGGCGCTAATATGGTTGTGTCAGACGTACATATATGAGATATTGAAAGGGTTCAATATGGAAACAACGAGAAAGGTTATTTCTGTATGGAAAGGATTGTATCAAGATTCAAGTGTTTCAACACTTGGTGAGTAAAATCACATGAAGATTTTGATTGATTATACCGTGATATGTATATATCCAGATATGTCCTATGCTCTAAATGTTATGAGCACATACCAGAATGATTCATAAGATGATCATTGGGCGATAGTAAAGATATTCTTATGAGCTTTGGAAGAACTAAGAATATATCATGTATAATTGACAAATAGTTAAAGGTAGTTCATTGTAAATTGTTACATTGATACTAGTTTTGTTCCAAGATAAAAATTAAAATTTATCTCAATTTAGACTATGGGTGGCACAATGTAATGGAAAGGATGTTCCATGATGGATTTGAATGAGTTCCAAAGTTGAGACATTATGACGGATACTACAACAAAAGGCTAAGTATCTGACTGCTATAGTAGCAGCAAAGGAGGGCATTTGTGTTAAGTAGTTTGTTATCAAACTAGGTGTGGTTCTGTAGGGGTTCGTAGCATGGAAAACAAAAATTTTCTATCGCATACAAACAAACAAGCCAAGATCTATCTACTAGATTGTAGCAACGAGTCGATGGAATAACTCACCCTCGAAGATTCCAAAGTGTTTAACGAGAGCAGATTCTCGTGGGTGATGTAGTCGTACTCTTTCCGATCTCAAGATCGCGTAGACGATCCTTCCGGCGCCGCGTTCCCGCAGCGCTCCCGCAGTCGGTCACACGTTCGGTACTCGACGAAGACCTTCCTCTCCCTTGTTCCAGCAGGCAGCGGAGGTTGTAGCACTCTCCTCGCGATTCCGGCAGCACAACGGCGTGGTACCGGAGGTAGAGGGGAGATCCCGCAGGGCTTCGCCTTAAGCCGGTGCGAGTATGGTGGAGCTTATGAGAGAGGCTATTAGTGGTCTAGTAATTAGACACACCAATTAGAGGGCTCTAAACCAATTAGAAGGCTCTAAACCGAAACAGCTCTAAACCGGGGTCTAGGTCTAGTTTCTAGTTTAGAGGATAGGAACTTGTGTGTATTGGGAGGGAGCCCTGCCCCTCCTTATATAGGTGGGAGGGGCTGGCCGGCCAAGGGGAGGGAGTGGAGTCCCTCCCCAACTCGGCCTAGGTGGGGCGCCGGCTTGGGGAGGAGGACTCCTCCCTCAAGTCGGTTTCCTCCTCTCCTCCCACTTCCCAAAAACTGCCGTTTGACTTTCAAACTAGCCGTTTGACTTTTTCAATTTAGGATTCAATTTAATCCTTTATTTGGGACAGCAAGAACACTTAGTACATGATGCAATCATTCCAACATGTAATGACACATTCATGTACCCCTTCCCCCCCCCGGAGTGCCGGACAATCCGGGACCTTCTAGAATGTTCCCGATGGAAACACCGGAATCATTCCCGAACTCCGAAACGGGACTTTCCTTATATGAATCTTATTCTCCGGACCATTCCGGATCACCTCGTGATATCCCGGATCCCATCCGAGACTCCGAACAACATTCGGTCTCTTTCTCATAATACCATAACTACTCAAACAACGTCGAATCCTTAAGTGTGTCTCCCTACGGTTCGTGAATTATGCGGACATGATCGAGACACTTCTCCGAACAATAACCAATAGAGGAATCTGGAAATTCATATGGCTCCCACATATTTCTACGATTACTTTGCGATCGAATGAACCACTTACATACGATACCAATTTCCCTTTGTCTCACGATATGTTACTTATCCGAGGTCATGATCGTCGGTATCTCTGCATACCTAGTTCAACCTCGTTACTGATAAGTACTCTTTTCTCGTTCCCGTGATATGTGATCCCTTGTGACCAAGTCACATGCTTGCAAGCTAATTGGATGACATTTCACCGAGAGGGCCCAGAGAATATCTATCCGTCATGTGGATGGACAAATCCCACTCTTGATCCATGTGTTTCAACCAATACTTTCCGAACACCCAATGCCACTTTTATAGCCACCCTGTTACGGTGTGGTGTTTGATGACATCAAAGCATCCATCCAGTAAAGGCAATATGCATGATCTCATGGTCGAAGGAATTAGGTTACTATGTATCAGAAAGCATATAGCAATTGAACTATTGAAATGACTTGATCTTTATGCTACGCTTGTCTATAGGAGTATGTCCACCATATCATTCTCCTAACGATATGATCTTGTTGTTGATAACATCTCAATGTTCATGACAAAGAAACCACATCATCAATCAACCAACAAGCTAGTGAAGTATAGAGGCCATACTAGGGACTTCAAATTAAGTTTACAAATCACACAAGTATTAATGGTTTCCTTGTTAATACTATTATAGCATGAATGTAAACATTTATCATAAACACAAAGATATATATAATAATAACTACATTTATTATTACCTCTAGGGCATATCTCCAACAGTCTCCCACTTGCACTAGAGTCATCTAATCTAGATTACATGGTAATATACCGAACACCCATGGCAGTTTGGTGTTGGTCATGTTTTGCCCTCGGGAGAGGTTTAGTCAACGGATCCGCCACATTCAGATCTGTGTGTACTTTGCAAATCTTTATATCCCCATCCTGGATATGTTCTCGAATAGCGTGGAAACGCAGCTTGATATGCTTCAGCTTCTTGTGTGACCTTGGTTCTTGCGCATTGGCTATGGCGCCCATGTTATCACAGTAGATAGACATTGGGTCCAGCGCACTTGGAACCACACCCAGCTCTGTAATGAACTCTTTCATCCATATCGCTTCTTGTGAAGCCTCCGAAGCAGCCATGTATTCCGATTCAGTTGAAGATCTCGCCACAACGCTTTGCTTTGCACTCCTCCAGCTAACTGCTGCACCATTCAAAATAAATACGTATCCAGATTGTGATTTAGAATCATCCGGATCGGTGTTCCAACTAGCATCGGTGTAACCATTAACAACGAGCTGTTCATCACCTCCATAAGAAAGAACCATATCCTTAGTTCTTCTCAAGTACTTAAGGATGTTTTTGACCGCTGTCCAATGATCCACTCCTGGATCACTTTGATATCTGCTAGTTAGACTAACAGCATATGCGATGTCGGGTCTAGTACATAGCATGGCATACATTAGAGATCCTATGGCTGAGGCATAGGGAGTCTTACTCATCTTTTCTCTATCTTCTGCCGATGTCGGACTTTGAGTTTTACTCAAGGTCGTATTGGGCAACATGGGCAAGAACCCTTTCTTGCTATCTTCCATTCCAAACCTCTTTAGAACTTTGTCCAAATATGTACTTTGTGACAATGATATTTGGCGTTTCGATCTATCTCTATAAATCTTTATGCCTAATATGTAAGCTGCTTCGCCAAGATCCTTCATTGAAAAACTATTATTCAAATATTCCTTGACACTATTAAGAAGGTCTACATCATTCCCAATCAACAATATGTCATCCACATACAGTATTAAGAATGCTACAGAGCTCCCACTCACTTTCTTGTAAATACAAGCTTCTCCATAAGTTTGTATAAAACCAAAACTTTTGATTACCTTATCAAAACGTTGATTCCAACTTCGGGATGCTTGCTTCAATCCATAGATGGACCGTTGAAGCTTGCATACCTTGTTAGCATCTTTAGGATCGACAAAACCTTTGGGTTGTATCATATACAACTCTTCATCAATGTCTCCATTGAGGAATGCTGTTTTGACATCCATCTGCCATATCTCATAATCATAATATGCAGCGATTGCTAACATAATCCTCACAGACTTTAGCTTCGCTACCGGTGAGAAAGTCTCATCGTAGTCAACTCCTTGAATTTGTCGAAACCCTTTTGCGACAAGTCGAGCTTTATAGACAGTAACATTACCATCAGCATCTGTTTTCTTCTTGAAAATCCATTTGTTCTCGACAGCCTTCCGGCCATCCGGTAAGTCCACCAAAGTCCATACTTGGTTTTCGTACATGGATCCAATCTCGGATTTCATGGCTTCTTGCCATTTATTGGAATCTGGGCTCATCATCGCTTCCTCATATGTCTCGGGGTTATCGGTGTTGTCCACCAACATGACATTCATAACGGAATCATACCAATCTGGAGTGGTACGAGTTCTCGTTGACCTCCGAGGCTCTGTAGTAACTTCAACCGAAGTTTCATGATCACCATCATTAGCTTCCTCTCTTATTGGTGCAGGCACCACAGGAACTTCTTCCGGTGCTGCGCTACTCGCAATTTCGAGAGAAGGTTCGACAACCTCGTCGAGTTCTACTTTCCTTCCAGTCACTTCTTTCGAGAGAAATTCCTTCTCTAGAAAGGATCCATTCTTAGCAACGAAGATTTTGCCTTCGGATCTATGATAGAAGGTATACCCAACAGTTTCCTTCGGGTATCCTATGAAGACGCATTTTTCCGCTTTGGGTTCAAGCTTGTCCGGCTGTAACTTCTTTACATAGGCTTCGCATCCCCAAACTTTAAGGAACGACAATTTAGGTTTCTTCCCAAACCATAATTCATACGGTGTCGTTTCAACGGATTTAGACGGTGCCCTATTTAAAGTGAATGCGGCTGTTTCTAATGCATAACCCCAAAATGATAGTGGCAAATCTGTAAGTGACATCATAGAACGAACCATATCTAAGAGAGTTCGATTACGACGTTCAGACACACCATTACGCTGTGGTGTTCCCGGCGGTGTCAACTGCGAAAGTATTCCACATTTCTTCAAATGCTCGCCAAACTCGTAACTTAGATATTCACCTCCACGATCAGATCGTAGAAATTTAATCTTCTTGTTACGTTGATTCTCTACCTCACTTTGAAACTCCTTAAACTTCTCGAAAGTTTCGGACTTATGTTTCATAAAATAGATATACCCATATCTACTCAAGTCATCCGTGAAGGTAAGAACATAACGATAACCACTGCGCGATGCTACACTCATTGGACCACACACATCGGTATGTATGATTTCCAATAAGTCTGTAGCTCGCTCCATCATACCAGAAAATGGAGTCTTAGTCATTTTACCCATCAGACATGCTTCGCATCTTTCAAGTGATTCAAAATCAAGTGATTCAAGAAGTCCATCGGAATGGAGTTTCTTCATACGCTTCACTCCAATGTGACCAAGACGACAGTGCCACATATAGGTCAAATTATCGCTTGATTTCAAACGTTTAGCCTCAATGTTATTAATATGTGCATTTCTACTATCGAGATTCAATATGAATAGACCATCTATCAAAGGTGCATGTGCATAAAACATATTACTCATATAAATCGAACAACCATTATTCTCGGATTTAAACAAGTAACCGTCTCGCAATAAACAAGATCCCGATATAATGTTCATGCTCAACGCAGGCACCAAATAACAATTATTTAAGTATAAAACTAATCCCGATGGTAGATGAAGAGGTAGTGTGCCGACCGCGATCACATCAACCTTTGATCCGTTTCCCACGCGCATCGTCACCTCGTTCTTCACTAGCTTCCGTTTATTCTGCAGCTCCTGTTTCGAGTTACAAATATGAGCAACCGAACCAGTATCAAATACCCAGGCACTACTACGAGTACTAGTGAGATACACATCAATAACATGTATATCAGATATACCTTTCTTCTTGATGTTGCCGTTCTTCAAATCCGCCAAGTACCTTGGGCAATTCCGCTTCCAGTGACCTTCTCCCTTGCAGTAAAAGCACTCAGTATCAGGCTTGGGTCCAGCCTTGGTCCTCTTCGTCGGCGTGGTAACTTTCTTACCACCCTTCTTGAAGTGTCCCTTCTGCTTAGACTTGCCTTTCTTGAATTTGGTGGTCTTATTGACCATCAACACTTGGTGCTCTTTCTTGATCTCCACTTCTGCAGATTTTAACATAGCAAATAGTTCTGGCAACTCTTTGTTCATGTTCTGCATGTTGTAGTTCATCACAAAGTTCTTGTAACTTGGTGGTAGTGATTGGAGGATGCGGTAAACTCCCAAAGTATTAGGAATCACTATACCCAAACTTTGAAGTTTATTTGCGTGCCCAGACATTTTAAGCACATGCTCACTGACGGAGCTACCCTCTTCCATCTTGCAGTTAAAGAACTTTTCAGAAGCTTCATAACTTTCAATTGCCGCATGAGTCTCAAAGATTAATTTGAGATCCTCGACAATATCATATGGATCTGACTCTTCAAACCTTTTCTGAAGCTCCGATTCTAAACCATACAAGATAGCACACTGAACTATGGAGTACTGATTCTTCCGAGCGAGGTAAACATTCTTTACTTCATCGGTAGCATCAGCTGCAGGTGGGTCACCTAGCGGTGCATCCAGCACATAGGTCAAATTACCAGCTGTGAGGACAATCCTCAAATTGCGGAACCAATCCGCGAAGTTGCTTCCATTGTTTTTCAACTTTTCTTTCTCTAGGAACGCATTAAAATTGATGGTAGGGGCTGCCATTGATCTACAACATATTTGCAATAGTTTAGACTAAGTTTATGACAAATTGAGTTCAAATTAATTAATGAAATTAAACTAGGTGAACTCCCACTCAAAACAACATCCCTCACATTGTTTTAGTGATCACACGAACCAAATCCACTACATCAACACCGATCATCACGAGAGCTGATATAGTTTTAATGGCGAACAATCATCATGTTCATCATATCTACTATATGATTCATGCTTTGCCTTTCGGCGATCCGTGTTCCTGAGGCCATGTCTGTACATGCTAGGCTCGTCAAGATCAAACCTTAGCTTCCGCATAAGCAAATCTGGCTTGCTTACGTTGTAGTCACCCGCGGAATCAAAGACACCCGATCATCACGTGGTGCTTCGAAGCAGCAAGCTTTGGCAACGGTGCATACTAAGGGTGAACACTTTTAGAACTTGAAATTTATGTGCATGAGGGATCATCTTATAATGCTACCGTCGTCTACTAAGCAATACAAGATGCATAAAGGATTAACATCACATGCAATTCATAATATGTGATATGATATGGCCTTTCTTCTTTGTGCTTCCGATCTCCATCTTCAAGCACGAACATGATCTCCATCATCACCGGCATAGCATCAAGGTCAATGACGCTTCTTCATGGTTGTCGTCCGCCAACTTCAACTATTACAACTATTTTGAATAGACACGCAGGCCTTAACAGAAATTAAAGACAACCATATGGCTCCTGCCGGTTGCCAACTTACAATAAGGATCATTGCATACATCAAATATAATCACAATCATGGCCATATCACATCACTGCACACCCCTGCAAAACAAAGTTAGACGCTTCTACTTTCTTTGCATATTTTACGTGGTTTGGGGCTTTCCATAAGTGTCGTTCTAACTTACGAACAAGAACCACAACATTGATACTAGCATTGTTGATCACCCGTTGTAAATTGGATCTTTACTATGCTAGGAGAAACAGGCACCCGCAAAGCCACTTATGCAAAACGAGTTGCATGTCAAGCGTGGAGCAAGTCTCATGAACGATGTCATGTAAGGTTAGCCCGGGCCGCTTCATCCCAACATACCGCAAGATGCAAAGTACACAAAAAGCAATCTACAATAAAAGCATCAACGCCCACAATGACCATTGTGTTCTACTCGTGCAACAGATCTACATATAGACACGGCTCTGATACCACTGTAGGGGTTCGTAGCATGGAAAACAAAAATTTTCTATCGCATACAAACAAACAAGCCAAGATCTATCTACTAGATTGTAGCAACGAGTCGATGGAATAACTCACCCTCGAAGATTCCAAAGTGTTTAACGAGAGCAGATTCTCGTGGGTGATGTAGTCGTACTCTTTCCGATCTCAAGATCGCGTAGACGATCCTTCCGGCGCCGCGTTCCCGCAGCGCTCCCGCAGTCGGTCACACGTTCGGTACTCGACGAAGACCTTCCTCTCCCTTGTTCCAGCAGGCAGCGGAGGTTGTAGCACTCTCCTCGCGATTCCGGCAGCACAACGGCGTGGTACCGGAGGTAGAGGGGAGATCCCGCAGGGCTTCGCCTTAAGCCGGTGCGAGTATGGTGGAGCTTATGAGAGAGGCTATTAGTGGTCTAGTAATTAGACACACCAATTAGAGGGCTCTAAACCAATTAGAAGGCTCTAAACCGAAACAGCTCTAAACCGGGGTCTAGGTCTAGTTTCTAGTTTAGAGGATAGGAACTTGTGTGTATTGGGAGGGAGCCCTGCCCCTCCTTATATAGGTGGGAGGGGCTGGCCGGCCAAGGGGAGGGAGTGGAGTCCCTCCCCAACTCGGCCTAGGTGGGGCGCCGGCTTGGGGAGGAGGACTCCTCCCTCAAGTCGGTTTCCTCCTCTCCTCCCACTTCCCAAAAACTGCCGTTTGACTTTCAAACTAGCCGTTTGACTTTTTCAATTTAGGATTCAATTTAATCCTTTATTTGGGACAGCAAGAACACTTAGTACATGATGCAATCATTCCAACATGTAATGACACATTCATGTACCCCTTCCCCCCCCGGAGTGCCGGACAATCCGGGACCTTCTAGAATGTTCCCGATGGAAACACCGGAATCATTCCCGAACTCCGAAACGGGACTTTCCTTATATGAATCTTATTCTCCGGACCATTCCGGATCACCTCGTGATATCCCGGATCCCATCCGAGACTCCGAACAACATTCGGTCTCTTTCTCATAATACCATAACTACTCAAACAACGTCGAATCCTTAAGTGTGTCTCCCTACGGTTCGTGAATTATGCGGACATGATCGAGACACTTCTCCGAACAATAACCAATAGAGGAATCTGGAAATTCATATGGCTCCCACATATTTCTACGATTACTTTGCGATCGAATGAACCACTTACATACGATACCAATTTCCCTTTGTCTCACGATATGTTACTTATCCGAGGTCATGATCGTCGGTATCTCTGCATACCTAGTTCAACCTCGTTACTGATAAGTACTCTTTTCTCGTTCCCGTGATATGTGATCCCTTGTGACCAAGTCACATGCTTGCAAGCTAATTGGATGACATTTCACCGAGAGGGCCCAGAGAATATCTATCCGTCATGTGGATGGACAAATCCCACTCTTGATCCATGTGTTTCAACCAATACTTTCCGAACACCCAATGCCACTTTTATAGCCACCCTGTTACGGTGTGGTGTTTGATGACATCAAAGCATCCATCCAGTAAAGGCAATATGCATGATCTCATGGTCGAAGGAATTAGGTTACTATGTATCAGAAAGCATATAGCAATTGAACTATTGAAATGACTTGATCTTTATGCTACGCTTGTCTATAGGAGTATGTCCACCATATCATTCTCCTAACGATATGATCTTGTTGTTGATAACATCTCAATGTTCATGACAAAGAAACCACATCATCAATCAACCAACAAGCTAGTGAAGTATAGAGGCCATACTAGGGACTTCAAATTAAGTTTACAAATCACACAAGTATTAATGGTTTCCTTGTTAATACTATTATAGCATGAATGTAAACATTTATCATAAACACAAAGATATATATAATAATAACTACATTTATTATTACCTCTAGGGCATATCTCCAACAGGTTCAAAGTGGGCTAATACTATGAATATATATTGTATGACAATAACATCAACATATTTTAACCCGAACAACTAAAGGTCTCACCAAAGGACCAAATTTATACAATACCGTCTCATTTGAGAATGAGTGATGCGTAGAGATGCAAAGACATGCAAATACACACAGATATGAAACTGTCAGATCTGGAGATTATGGTAACCACCAGCAATCGCGTATATGCAACACCAAAAGGCCATAGGTGTTCAATACGCAAAGTTTTTCAAACTAGATTATTGACTCTAGTGCAAGTGGGAGGCTGAAGGGAATATACCCGAGAGGCAATAATAAAGTGGTTATTATCTTATTCCTTGTTTATGATAAATGTTTATTTTGCATGCTATAATTGTATTAATTTGGAAACGTTAATACATGTGTGTTTAATAAACAAAAGGAAAGTTCCTAGTTACGCCTCTCTTATAAACTAGCTCGTTAATTAACAAGATGATCAACGTTTCCTGATCATGGACATTGGATGTTGTTAATAACGAGGTCACAACATTAGTGAAATGATGTGATGAACATTCATCCGAAGTATAGAATTACGATCAAAGTCATTGTGTTTATATTGCTATAACATCATACGAAGTAATCCTAGTCCTTAGACCATGAGATCATGTCAATCACTAACATTGGAAGAGTATCTTGATAACATCAAACATCACACCGTGAAAGGGTGATTATAAAGGTGGGTTCAGTGCTACAAAAGTGTTATGTAGAGGATCATGGATCAATAGTGGGATTTGTCCATCCCGATGATGGATAGATATACTTTGGGACCTCTCGATGATATCACATTGGTTAGCTTGCAAGCAAGTGATGAGATCGCTAGAATGTTATATCACGGGAACAAGAAAAGAGTGCATGTCGGTAACGAGATCAAACTAGGTATGGAGATACCGATGATCGAATCTCGGGCATGTAATATATCGCGAGACAAAGGGATTTAGTTACTAGCGTTAAAGGTTCTCATGATCACAGAAGTCATCGTTGAATGTGTAGGAGTCAGTATGGATCTTCAGGTCCCGCTTCTGATTATTGATCTGAGAGGGGTCTCGATCATGTATGCATTATTCGCGAACCGTAGGGTGACACACTTAAGGGATACCGACACCATTTAGAGCAAATATGTTTCAGATAAAGATTTAAGAAAGCGCTGGAATTATTTCAATAGACACCAAAACTATTTCGGGTGAAATTGCTAAAATTGGTTCTGCATGTAATATTGAAATATTGTAGGGGTTTTTATGTGAATGTTTGTTAATTAAAGTAATTAACAAAATTATGAATAAAATTAATAAAAGAGTTTTATTAAATGAGAGAGCATTAAATTTGGAGAAATTTAATGCATTTAAACTGGAGACTTTAAAAGGGAATGTTAAGGGGCAATTTTATGTGGAGGGGGTTACCACCACATGAATGGGGGAGGTGAGGGGTCACCTCCATGAGGCGCCAGCCATGGGGAGGGGTATCCCCCTCCTCCTATAAAAGGCTCCCCTCATACCCCTTCTTCCTGACACCTCCTCGTGAAGGATCTCTCTCCCCCTCTAGTATTTTCCCCCATGGTCTCGGATTAGCGAGATACATGTTCTCAGTGGCTTTATCTGGAAAGGAGTTGCTGCTTCCGTTGCTTTGCTAGAGAGAGGGATGGAGGTTGTCGAGGTATCGGACGTGTGTGCGATCACGGATGCACCGCTGCTTTGTGGTGCTGGACTTGCTGGAGCTGGATCTGATGGACGTGCCGAAGCTAGACCCGCTAGACCTGCTATACTTCATCACGATCTTGAGATCGGCAAGTGTACGACTACATCATTCACGAATTCCATCTTGTTAACAAAGCTTTGTTGTCTTCGAGGGTATGTTCTCTATGGATGTATATCCACCTGTTGCTTGTATCTAATAGATAGATCTTGGCGTATAATAGTTCCCATCGTAGCAAAAAACTTGTTTTCTGTGCTGCGAACCCTTTAGAGATCAAGAAGGAGCACATGGTGTTGATGGTCAACAAGACCACTAATTTTAAGAAGCCGGGGAAAAAGAGAAAAGGCAAGGGCAAGAAGCCTAAGAAGGATGGCAAGTTCTTTGCCAACACCTCTAAGTGTTGGGGGGATACCCCCGGGTAGGGTAACACCGGGGTATAAAGGCAGAGTTAGCCGGGGTATGACACGGTCAAAGCAAGTGCTGGCTAGGTCACCTCAAGGCAGACCGAACCACGGAGTGACCCGGCCTGTGGAGCATCTCCTTAGCTATAGCCCGACCGACATAAAATATATGCCGGCCATGTTTGTCTATCTGTATGCAGGTATCTTCGTAGTCGGATTAGCCATGTGCTAGCCGGACTATCATATGGCTTCCAAGAGAAGGAAGGAATCTCCTGCCTGGTCAAAAGGTGGCTTTATTAGCTGTAACATGAGCGAAGCAAAGCAGAGAGGAGGACCAGCGGGTCAGGGGCGACCAAGATGACGCGGGCAATGTCGGCTGATGTAGCCCGTATCTGGTGACACTTAAAGATGAGGATTATGTTGCGGGTTACGTCCAAAGCCTGTATGAGCCATTAAAGAGAATAAAGAAGCATCTAGCTTTAGTCGAGGGGCATATTCGGAGAATATGCCGCTGATACGTCCATAACGTATCTATAATTTTTGATGGTTTTATGCTAATAATATGCTTTTGACACTCCTTTTTGTATAAAGTTTATGATTTATTTGGACTAACCTACTAATAGTTGCAAAAGTGTACAATTTTCTTGTTTTACACTTTGATGTGTAGGAATTACCAAGAATACAAGTGGAAACCTTGTTGGAGTCAAATTGGGATTTTTCTAGAAATCTGTCTCAGAACTCTTTTCGAAGATGATCACGTTTCGGATCGAATAAAGTGTCAAATGGAAAACTCTTCAACTACAAAGTTGTTAGAAATTTCGCGACAAACGTTCCGAACATAAAATTTAGCTGATTCCGAGTTCGTACGGGCCTTTTAAGCCCGATTTACTGCAGCCCAAGATGGGGTGACGGGAATCCGAGAAGCTATATAAAGGTAGGAAACCTAATTCGCCCAGGGCATCTCTACCCACGAATTTGCAGCCACCAAAGCCACGTTTTTGCCTCCCCCATGGATCCCATCTCCATGGGCGAATGCTCCCAAGAAGCTATGAAGGAAGGGGGCTAAGGGGTGGTACTCCCCCATGATACCGGCGGCGGGGAAGGAGTCCCCCGCGCCGCCGCCACCACCGCCCTCTTCACCATATTCACCGCCATCTCCATCACCTAATCCTCCTAGTATGCATTAGTTCATCCTCCCACACACCTCTGTACCGTCCTATGTAAACATGGTGTTTGATGCTATAAGTTATAATCCTACGATCTATGTCATGTTTGCGGAGTTTCTTTGTTCTTAGATTGAATGGTTGAACGTCTTTGGTTCATTAGAGTTGTATGTTGATATGGTACAATACTTTAGTGTCCATTATATTTGTGCGCGCATGGATTAAACATTATAGGGTTTGTAGTATGTGTAAGAGGAAGGGGGAAGTTCTGCCGGAGTGACAGAAACCTGAGGACGCGAACCGGAACATTGCATGTATGGGAGTAAGAGGACCATTAAACTTAAGGCTATGGTTGGGGAAACCTTAATGCATTGATTAGTACTTACGGATGTTTGCTAACAATCCAATCATATAGTACATGTAATTCCAAGTAGTGAAGCGCATGTATATTTAGCCTCTCCCACATAGGAAACTGCATCGAAGACAATGAACCCGATCTATTCACTATTTAAACTTGGACAAAGCCACCACAATTACCACCACTATTCCACACTCATGGTTCTGTTAGTTTAGTGTATTTTATTGCTGCAGCAACTAGCTTTACTTTCTTGTTATTTATTATCATGCAAAGCTATCTCTATTACTCGTATTATTGCTCTAGTTTTATTTCCTAGATGATGCAAACGTTTAGTGTGCATAGAGTTGTATCAGTGGTTGATAGAACTTGAGAGAATATTTATCCTACCTTTAGCTCCTCGTTGGGTTCGACACTCTTACTTATCGAAAAGGCTACACACGATCCCCTATACTTGTGGGTTATCAAGACCTTTTCTGGCATCGTTGCCGGGGAGCAATAGCGTGTGGGTGAATATTCTTGTGTGCACTTGTTTGCTTTATCTCTAAGTAGGTTTTACTTTTAGTTTTAAGTTGTTCTCTATCTTAGTATGGATAGCGAATGCGAATTACAAAAAAAAATAGTTGTACTTGTTACCTAAAAATGTTTTTTAAAAAGGAAAGTGATTGGAAAGATGAGTAATGGTTAAGTGGGGGTCGACCTTGAACACTTGTGTTCATGCCTATGAAACCAAAACAAATCTTTCCATGCAAGCTTTTCAGTTAAAAACTTGTAGGAATGCATGAAGCCTTAAAAAAGAAAGATATTTCTGGTATTGATCTTAATGCTTATTCATTCGAAAATACTTGAATCTTCATCCTATGCCTAACTTGAAGGCATTAAAGAAAAGTACTTATTGGGAGATAACCCAAAAGTATTAGTTGAGTCTTGGAAGTTATTGCTTCAGTAATAACCGCTCCTTATCCTTTTTATTTGATTTTTGTGCCAAGAGTAACCTCTAATGAGAGAGAAGTAATGCTTAGGAAAGTTGCTGTCCCGAAACAGATTTATGTGCTTCGCTGTAAAAATTCGTGTAAAATCTCTGTATGTCGGTTTGAGCTGTAATTATTTTTGCTTCTGCCCCAGGTTGTTATCCAACTTTCGTTAGTTCAACACTTTTTGATTTGAGCAACAGAAGGTCTTCAAAAAAATTGGTTTCTATCTGCTGGTCTGTTTTGACAGATTTCTGCCATTATTTGCATTTGCTTCTTGTTGATTCCTTTTTGGGTTCTCTTTGGGGAATTGAGCTTTTTAAGGGAAGTGCTACAGTAGCTTGTGTTTTAATGGAAGTTTTATTGGTGTTGAAACTGAACCCAAAGACTTATTATCTTGAGTACACTAATGTTGCTAATGAAGATTATGTGAAGTTTTGTATGATGGAAAAATTTCAGGTGTTAAGGAAAGAATGATGTAATGAGATGAAGAATGGACTAAAGCTCAAGCTTGGGGATGCCACCCCATGTCACCCCAAGAAATATCCAAGAAGTACAAGCGTCAAAGCTTGGGGATGCCCAAGGCATCCCTTCTTCATCAATAAAAATCTCAGGTTCTTCCAAACACTTCATTTTTATTGTTTCATGCACAATTGTGTTGTTCTTGGAGCGTCTTCGTTTTTGTTTTTGGTTTTCATTTGCTTGGTTTGCTTAGTTTGCTTTAATAAATTGGTTGGACCCCCTCTTTCATACATTAGTTTTCAAATAAGTGTGGTTTGGATTGGAAAAGAGTAAGAAAAGTTCATACTTAAGTGGTAAAAGGAGATCTTTTTTACGGTGGCCTATGCTTTGTCATGTCATGCTTGATATTGTTTTGGATTTATGGTTAGTGATTTTTGCTGTAGCATGACATGCTATAAAAAATTGAGATTGCTTAATGTGCCTTGAAAGAATCATGCGTTGTTTTAGCATATTAAAGCATAGTATTGTGGTATTCCCTTTTGATGCTTTATTTGGGTTGACCTGGCGCATGCTTATAACATGTTATGACTATCCCAAGTCACCATAGCCATTATGATCCTTTAGTTTTTGACTTGTAATATCACTTTATGCTTTAATTAATGATGTTTTGTCGCTTTGCATGATTATGGCCATTATTGCTCTTTTAGTTGGTCGCTCCCAGTCTTTTGCTAGCCTCCATAACCAAGTATGAGTTCCACTCATGCATCCAACTCCAAATAAAACCAACTTATCCCAAAGAGTTCACCATGCCTACCTATTAGCATTTGCTATTCCAAGTATATTCATGCTTTTATCTACCTTCCGAATTAAACTTGTTATGAGAAAACTAGTGATTAAAACTCTCATGAATTTGATGGCACACTTTACTTTTCTTGCCCCTAATAAACTTGAACCATTATGTAATCTATGTTGTATATGCTTGCACTTATATGTTGGGGATTAGCAGAACCATGCTGTCATGGGGAACGCTTTCAACATTGCACTTGTACATTGTACCTAGTCAATATCATGCTCTTTTGTCTATGGATGTCGTCGGTGTGAAATGAAAGGGGAGCTTGTAAGTCCATGGAGTTATGTATGTGTGTTAGAGAAACGCCTGGGCCGCTGATCTAATCCATGCCTAATCATGGTGGAAACCTGCAGCGTAACCATACTGAGCAATCTATGAAGCATTCTTCTTATAAAAAAAGAAATAGAGATTGAGAAAAAAGAAAAAAATATGAGAAAAGAGGAAAGAGAGAAAAAAGCACCATTTTCCCATGGTGAATAAGAAGATTGCCGAGATGCTCACTGTCTGCTTGCCTTGTCATTTTGATATGGGGATTCTTCTGTATCATCGGGCAAGGGGTACCCCGTTGGAGGTTCTCTATGATACACATGTACTTACTATGATAAGAACTTACCGGTAACTAAACTTGAGTAGCATGAGGAGCGACCCTCGTATTCAAGGGACATGAGATTTCCAACTTATACTTTGTCAAGCATATACTCCATAGTTTGTTCACTTTAACCTTAATCACTTCAAGATGCTTATGATAGGGGCAATGAGAGCTGAAAGCTAATAAGTACCATAATTTTTGGAAGCTCTTTATGAGACTTGAATCCCTGCTTCCTTCTATGAAGGTCTTTCTTCCAGTTTTATATTGAATGTCCACCTTCTATCTTTATGCACCAATTAAGAGAGCATAGTTGTCATTCTTAGTTCTATGTGCACTGTCCCAAGACTTGTTGATTGATGCATAACTTTGATATTGCTTGTTCCTAAACTATTTGTATCTAGTCACCCTTATGAACTTTGAAGGTGTCCTATGCATTTATATTTTGCTACTCTATGAGGGATAAGCTGAATACCATTCTCATTATGCTTTCTTTATGTGAAACAAACAAACGTCTTGCAAAGCATTGTTATTCATGAATCTTTTGTTTCTGTCTTTTCATGTTACAATATAGTTACTATGTCTTATTGTTAGAACTCTATCTTTCATGATTCATGTTTAGAGTATCTTAATCCTAGCTATCAATACTTTTACAATAATGATGATCAAGATTGTGTTGTCTGCATGTCACCTCAAAAATTATATTGTTTTGATCGTTTATCTACTCGAGGACGAGCAGGAACTAAACTTGGGGATGTTGATACGTCCATAACGTATCTATAATTTTTGATGGTTTTATGTTAATAATATTCTTTTGACACTCCTTTTTATATAAAGTTTATGATTTATTTGGACTAACCTACTAATAGTTGCAAAAGTGTAAAATGTTCTTCTTTTACACTTTGATGTGTAGGAATTACCAAGAATGTCTCAGAACCTTTTTTGAAGATGGTCACGTTTCGGTTCAAAGACAGCGTCAAACGGAAATATATTCAACTACAAAGTTGTTGGAAATTTCACGACAAACATTTTGGACTTAAAATTTAGCTGATTCCGAGTCTATACGGGCCTTTTAAGCCGATTTACTGCAGCCCAAGATGGGGTGACGGGAATCCGAGAAGCTATATAAAGGTAGGAAACCGAATTCGTCCAGGGCATCTCCACCCACGAATTTGCAGCCACCAAAGCCACGTTTTTGCCTCCCCCATGAATCCCATTTCCATGGGGGAAGGCTCCCAAGAATCCATGAAGGAAGGGGGCTAAGGGACGGTGCCCCCCATGATACCAGCAGCGGGGAAGGAGTCCCCCGCGCCGCCGCCGCCACCGCCCTCTTCACCATCTTCACCATCTTCACTGCCATCTCCATCACCTAATCCTTCTAGTATGCAGTGGTTCATCCTCCCACACACCTCTGTACTGTCCTATGTAAACATGGTGTTTGATGCTATAAGTTATAATCCTATGATCTATGTCATGTTTGCGTAGTTTCTTTGTTCTTAGAATGAATGGTTGAACATCTTTGGTTCATTAGAGTTGTATGTTGATATGGTACAATCATTTAGTGTCCATTATATTTGTGCGCGCATGGATTAAACATTATAGGGTTTGTAGTATGTGTAAGAGGAAGGGGAAGTTCTGCCGGAGTGACAGAAACCTGAGGACTCGAACCGGAACGTTGCACGTATGGGAGTAAGAGGACCATTAAACTTAAGGCTATGGTTGGGGAAACCTTAATGCATTGATTAGTACTTACGGATGTTTGCTAACAATCCAATCATATAGTACATGTAATTCCAAGTAGTGAAGCGCATGTATATTTAGCCTCTCCCACATAGAAAACTGCATTGAAGACAATGAACCCGATCTATTTGCTATTTAAACTTGGAAAAAGCCACCACAATTACCACCACTATTCCACGCTCATGGTTCTATTAGTGTAGTGTATTTTATTGCTGCAGCAACTAGCTTTACTTTCTTGTTCTTTATTATCATGCAAAGCTATCTCTATTACTCATATTGTTGCTCTAGTTTTATTTCCTAGATAATGCAAACGTTTAGTGTGCGTAGAGTTGTATCAGTGGTTGATAGAACTTGAGAGAATATTTATCCTACCTTTAGCTCCTCGTTGGGTTCCCTCTTACTTATCGAAAAGGCTACACATGATCCCCTATACTTGTGGGTTATCAGCCGCCACGTGTGCCCTAACTTTGTAAACCGGGCTCCCCTATATAAGCAGCACTGGGGCCTCCATAGAAGGGGATCGATCATTTTCTCTGTCTAAGATAGAACTCTAGAGCTAGCTTGTGGGGAGTAAGAGACATAGTCTCCTTCTCACCAATAGCTAGAAGGGCACTTGTAAACACCATTGACAGAGAATACAAGAACATCTGTGCGTGGAATCACCACGTTCTCCCTCCCCTGATTCCCCTAGCACACATTGGCCTCATCTTTAGCCTATCCATGGCATCTGCCGTGCCACCACCACGACAGTTGGAGCCAACCGTGGGGCTAGCGATGCTAGCAAGGGTGAAAATCCGGACGGGAAGCTTCTCAAGCATCGGCGAGCGCGTTGTCTCCGGCCTGGTTCAGCGCTTTGGAGCGCTGGACTACGTTAGCAACAATGCAGGGAGCTTCGGCAGGAACCCCCCTCCGTGCAATGGCGTCTTCATCAAGCTTGGCGCGCATAATATCTACGTCAGCATGGATGAGTCTTGCGTTCATCTGCGGCACATCGTCGAAGGAGGTGAACCATCTCTCAGCGTAGCTCGTGGCATGCGTATCACTCGCCCCACCAACAATGTTGAGGTCCTGATGACCGCGCCAGACGAGGAAGCAAGCAAGGGCCCGGCGCCGGAGCCGGAAGTCACGCCAAAGCAGACCAGGTCTAGGTTCCCCCTACTAGAGAGGCCGGAGAATGTCCTCCAACAGGCAATAGATGGCCTAGCAACACCGATAGCACCTATGGTAGATCCGGCTTAGGCGCAAGCAGAGTTAGAAGAAACTAGGCGGAAAATGTTAGCTGGGGCAAAGAAAGTAGCGGAGCTGCAGCAGTCCTTGAACATTACTTTGAGAGAATATGCAAAGGCAAACCGCATAGATGGAGTGAAGATCCGAGGTAGAAACCTGATTACTGAGATTGACAAGGAATACGAACCTAGGCCGGGTCAGACAACCACGATAGTAACAGGAGGGCTGGAGAGGTACAGTACCCCGGCAAAAAACCTCAGGGCAGCAAATGCGGCCGCGTCCAGGTTAGAAGGTCTAACCGAAGAGGCACGGCAAAGGCAACAAGGGAGGGTGAACCACTTGCTGAGGGTCGCTTGCTAGCAAAATGAAGAAATGAACATGGCAAACCCGGTACCAGCGGGGGCATCACACGTGGTTCATTCGGCTAGGAATAACCCAGCAAGATCCGGGGGAGCCGCATCATCTCCAGGTCACAATCCCAGGAGAGAGGAGGTGGTAAACTCCGGAAGAAGGGACAAACATATGGTTCCCTACGATCCAGTGAGGGCCGGAAAAGGCAAAGCAGTGCAAGTTGATGAAGATCACCACAGTACCAACCGAGGTGTGGCTGGCCGAGGCAACAACAACCAAGGCAATGCCGGTCAAAGGAATGCTGCCAACGGCAATGCTGGATAGTGTGATCCCGTGGGAACGGGGCAAAATGTACCTCGGCAGCAGCATCAGCGCGCACCACGGCAAGAGGAAAGTGCGGGACAAGCAGCGCAACAACAGAATGCTTATCCGGATCAGGAAAGATACAATGATGGTTATTCGGCTATGATCAACGACGGATATCCCAGACCGGATCACCAGATAATTGGGTCAAGGCTGGGAGGCAGGAACTTGCAGCCAGATGATGCGAGGCTGAAACTAGATAGAATTTACAGGTCAGAGCTAATCGAGGTACAAGGTCCTCCTGGTCCGGCATGCTTTGGGCCCCAAATCATGAAGGAGCCACCAATGCCGAACTTTTAGCTGGCCAGAGGAACCAGAACCTACGATAGTAGTACTAGGATAGAGTGTTGGCTGATTCATTACGCGATGGTGGTCAAGATCGCAACTGGAAATTTGAGATGGGCAGTGAGGTATGTGCCACAAATGTTGGAAGGACCAGCGAGAGTTTGGCTGAACAATTTGCCACCGGGGAGTGTTAATTGTTGGCTGGATTTTGAGGAGTTGTTCGTTAGCAACTTTTCGAGCACCTACAAGAGACCCAATAGGCCACAGACTCTGGCGTTATGCCGGCAAAGACCGAATGAGCCAGACCGGGATTTCTTGACCCGGTGGTGCAACGTGCATAACTCATGCGAGGGAGTAATTGAATCACAAGCTATTGCATGGTTCGCCCAGGGATGCAGATATGGAAGTATGTTGTGGCAGAGGCTGCAGCGAGATATGCCAACCACTTTGGCTGAGACAATCCGGATCGCAGATTCGTATGCTTTGGGAGATCCAACACAACCCCGCCTAATGTCAAGCGAGGCAAACGAGGAATATTACAACCGAGATGGCTCCGGGTCATCGAGGAGAAATGATTTTCGAGGAAAGAGAAGGGACGAGCGTTCGGGTTACAGATATAACTCGCAGTAGGTGGCAGTGGTAGACCGGGACTAGCCCAATGTCGGCGCTAGCCAGCGCCAGAAAACTGGAGGGCAAAACTAGCAACAGAAAAACAAAGGGAAAAAGCCTTGGACCCTGGAGCAGAAAAAGCAATGACAAGAGCGGAAAGATAGACTAAGGTATACGTTCGAGTCTATGTTGGATCAACCTTGCAAGTTCCATACACCAAGTACGAATAGTCCGGCAAATCACATGACCCGACAATTTGAGTGGATGAGAAAGTTAGAGCAGGGCAGTTCAGGGAATGCTCAAGCACCTCGGAACGAAGCACCTAGGAATGAGGCACCACGGCAACCATTACTAACAGGGGGAATGGACAGCAACTAATGTTGCCACCACCTCCGCCGAGGTACGAAAATCAAGAAAGGAGGGATGTGGTATATCAAGTAGACAATAACCAGCAACAACGTCAAGGTTACCACATGAATGAGGGACGAAACGAGTACATGGAGCATCATCAAAGTTACTATGTGTTTACCACGGAAGAAAATGACCAGAAAAGCTTGCAGCGCCGGCATATGGAAGTGAACACAGTAATGCCGATAGTAGTTAGATACATGCCCTGGGTGGATCAGGAGGTTACGTGGAGTATTAAGGATCACCCAAAGATCATGCCTAGCCCTGGGACCTATGCACTGGTCCTGGATCCAACGTTCATCCAGCCGAATGTCAATGTGAGGTTTTCCAAAGTACTGATTGACAATGGCAGTAGTATAAACATAATGTACAAGGATACCATGCACAAGTTGGGAATAACAGAGAACATGCTACAAGCAACGAGGACCACCTTTCATGGCACTGTGCCAGGTATTTCCTATGAGTCGATTGGTAAGGTTCGGGTTGATGTGTTATTCGGTACGGGAGACAATTGCCAGACTAAAATTTTGGAGTTCGAAGTGGTGAATCTGGAGAGCGCTTATCACGCGTTACTCGGTAGGCCCGCGCTGAACAAGTTCATGGCAAGTACTCACATCAGCTACCTTAAGATGAAACTGCACGGACCAAGGGGTGTGATAACTGTATCAGGGGACTTCCAGCGTTCGATCGAGTGCGCCTCAGCTGGATCTAACTTAGTCGGGTCACTCGTGATAGCTCAGGAAAAAATAAAGATACTAGAAGTAGCGGCATTGGCTCAATCCGCGCAACAACATATGCCGGCTCTGACCAACCCGCACGGAAGCGTGTCATTCCAAGCGACCAAGGATACAAAGAAAGTGCCAATCGATGATCAATTCCTAGAGCGCACCGTAACCATTGGTGTGATACGTTGCTAACGTATCCATAATTTTTGATATTCCATGCTTGGTTTTACCTACTTTCTTATGTTTTGTCCACACTTTGGAGTACTTTCTACACACTTTCTTGGACTAACCTATTAACAAGATGCCACAGTGCCAGTTGCCAGTTTTCTGCTGTTTTTGGTTCCAGAAAGTCAGAAAATGAATATTCTTGGAATTAGACCGGACAAAAGCCAAAGTCGTTATTTTCCCGGAAGATTCATGGAGCCAGAAGGAGAGACGAAGGGGGGCCATAGGGTGGCCAAACCACCCCTAGGCGCGGGTCCCCCTAGGCCATGCCAGGGCATGGTGTGGGCCCCCTGGCTTCCCACTGACCTTGCCTCTCTGCCTATAAGATGTCTCCTGATGCAAAAACCCTAAATTATCCAGCCTCTAGCCACGAAAAGTTCCACAGCACCGTCGCCACCGAAGGGGAGATTCAGGGGACAAAAAGTCTCTGTTCTAGCACCCTGCCTGGACGGGGAAGTGCCCCCAGAGCCATCTCCATTGATCTCCACCACCATATCCATCACCGTTGCTGATTCCCATGATGAGGAGGGAGTAGTTCTCTCTCGAGGCTAAGGGTTCTACCGATAGCTATGTGTTCATCTCTCTCTCTATGCATGATCTTATTGAGATCATGATCTTGTAATCTATAGATCAACCTTGCTACTCAAGTGCTTTAATAGATCTCTGCTCTCCCCATCTGTGTGAAGTTGACAGTGTGCACACCATGGTGGCACTTAGGCTAGAGATTACAAATACTTGTTATGAGTTATATTTGGAGTTGGATGTCTTTATGAAATTGTGGTGTTTGTTTGAACCATCTAGTGCTCAAGGTGACAGTGTGGGGTTATCAAGATGGGAAAGGCTTACTTTGAGGTGTGTTGTTATAGCCCTACCATGGATTAGAGTGTCCAACCGGAGAGTAGTTAAGAGTAGTATCATAAAGAGAAGATATTTATATGAGAGTGTTCACTAGTGAAAGTATGATCCCTAGGCCTTGTTTTCTAAGCACTAAAACACCGTTTGCTATTATATCTATTACATGTTTGCTTGCTTCTATCTTTATTTCAGTTTTACTTTAGTCTTTTCCACACCATCAAGCTATTTTCTATCACCGTTACCACTTATAATTATCTATACCACTTGTATTTCACTATCTCTTCACCGAACTAGTGCACCTATACATCTGACAAGTGTATTGGGTGTGTTGGGGACACAAGAGACTTCTTGTATCTTAATTGCAAGGTTGCTTGAGAGGGGATACCTTTGACCACTTCCTCCCTGAGTTCGATAAACCTTGGGTGATCCACTTAAGGGAAAACATGCTGCTGTTCTACAAACCTCTACACTTGGAGGCCCAACAACTGTCTACAAGAATAGAAGTGCATAGACATCATGGTGCCGGGTTAAGCCGCAAATAGAAAAGCAAGCTCGTCAAATTCCTCCGTGAGAATCGGGATATCTTCGCTTGGTCCACTCAGGATCTGCAAGGTGTGCCGAGGGAGTTGGCCGAGCACTCATTGAACGTAAGACCCGGGGCTAAGCCGGTAAATCAGCCTCTCTGGCGTTTCGCCGAAGACAGAAGGAAGGTCACTAGGGATGAGATAGCTAGGCTCCTAGCAGCCGGGTTTATCATGGAAGTACTCTATCCGGATTGGCTCTCTAATCCGTTGCTCGTGGAAAAGAAGAAGGATGATCCGAACATGGTCATGGTATGGCGCATGTGCATTGATTACACGAACCTAAATAAGGCATGTCCCAAAGATCCATTCCCACTCCCTAGAATAGGTCAAGTCATAGACTCAAGAGCCGGATGTGAACTACTGTTATTCATTGATGCGTATTATGGTTTCCACTAGATACCCCTGAATCCGGATGATCAAATAAAGACCGTGTTTATTACCCCATACGGGACTTATTGCTATCCGCCGTTTGGACTACGTAATGTAGGAGCAACGTACCAACGATGCATGAAAAAATGCTTACATAAGCAAATAGGTCGGAACGTGCAAGTTTATGTGGATGATGTGGTGATAAAGACTAAGGAAAGAAATACGCTCGTTGATGATATCCGGCAGACATTCGTGAACTTAAGAAGGTTCTGAATGAAGCTTAACCCAGAGAAGTGCACCTTTGGTGTGCCCGCAGGAAAGTTACTCGGTTTTCTAGTGTCTAGCCGAGGTATCGAAGCTAACCCGATGAAAATCCGGGCTATAGAGAGAATGGAACTGCCAAAATGCCTTAACGATATGCAGAAGTTCACTGGTTGCCTAGCATCTTTAAGCCGGTTCGTATGTCGGCTGGGAGAGAAGGCCATACCCCTTTACCAGTTAATGAAAAAGGCAGACAAATTCACATGGACGCCATAGGCGGACATTGCGTTTCGAGAATTGAAAAAGATGCTATCAACTGCGCCGATCCTAGCAGCATCACTTCCCAAGGAGCCAATGTTGCTCTATGTAGCCATGACCAACCGAGTCATAAGTGTAGTAATTGTAGTGGAGAACGAGGAAGAAGGAAAGTCAGTGCAAAGACCGGTGTATTATCTGAGCGAGGTATTATCTGCTTCAAAACAGAATTACCCTCACTATCAAAAGATGTTGTATGGCGTATATATGTCGGCCAAGAAACTCAAACACTATTTTGAAGAACATCCCATCAAAGTGATATGTGAGGCACCCATATCAGAGATTATGAGTAACAAAGATGCAAATGGCTGGATAGCAAAATGGGCAATTGAGTTAGCCCCATATGCACCGCAATTTGACAGAAGAGATGCGATAAAATCACACGTTGTGGTGGATTTCTTTGTGGACTGGGCTGAGATGCAATATGAGCCACCTCTGCCGGACTCCAATTATTGGCGAATGTACTTCGATAGATCGAAACTGAAAGATGGTTGGGCGCCGGAGTAGTGCTTACCTCGCCCAAGAAAGATCAACTCAAATATGTCCTTCAAATCCACTTCAGTGCCTCGAATAATGTTGCGGAGTACGAAGCATTGGTAAATGGTCTCAAGGTAGCAAAAGAAGTGGGGATACGTCGGATACAATGCTTTGGAGATTTGGATTTGGTGGTGCAACAGGTGTCTAGAAACTGGGATGCTTTGGATGCTAACATGGCCCTTTACAGATTCCATGTTCAAAAGATAAGTGGATTTTTCGAAGGGTGTGAATTCCATCACATACCTCGGAATGAAAACAAGGCGGCCGATACGCTGTCCAAGTTAGGCTCATCCTGGCAGCCAATCCCGCCAAATGTTGCTTTGGAGCACTTGAGAAAACCATCCATCACGTCGTCGCCTGAATCAGACTCAATTTATATCCCGGCACTCTCCGGATCAGGAGCCGCACCTATGGAGATAGAGTGGGGAGGCACCTCAGTAAACCCGGGGACTGCTTTGGCAAACCCAGGGACCGCCTCAGCAAACCCAGGGACTGATCAACCAGACCCGGCAGGAGTTATGTCGGTGGATGCGATGGAAATTAACGAGGAACTATTTCCCGTCCGGGCTATACCAGCTTGGGCCAAGCCAATATATGATTTCCTGAAAGGAGGAGTTTTGCCAGATGATGAGATATTCTCAAGGCAGATCCAAAGAAGAGCAAATGCCTATACAATTATCAATGCTGAATTATATAAAAGGAGTGTGACGATAGTACTACAGTGGTGTGTTGACCCGGAGGAAGGACTTGACATACTCCAAGATATTCACCAAGGGCAATGTGGCCACCATGCCTCCTCAAGAGCTTTAGTGGCGAAAGCTTTCCGGCATGGATTTTATTGGCCAAGTGCTTTGGAGAAAGCAGAGGATTTGGTGAGAAAATGCAATGGCTATCAGAGATACGCCACGAAAACTCATTTACCAATGTCGGAACTCAAAACTATCCCCATTACTTGGCCATTTGTTGTATGGTGCCTAGACATGGTAGGACCATTTAAGCCGGCTAAAGGAGGAATGACCCATATCCTAGTTATGGTCGACAAGTTCACCAAGTGGATTGAAGTGAAGCCAATTAAGAAATGTGACAGGGCAATAGAAGTAAGATTCCTCAAGGATATAATCCTGAGATATGGCTATCCCCATAGCATCATAACTGATAAATGGTACAAATTTCACTGAAGGAGCATTTGCGAGGTTCTGCCAAGAAAAGAAGATCTGGCTAGATGTCGCCTCAGTCTCTCACCCCGCATCGAACGGGCAAGTGGAAAGATCCAATGGACTAGTTCTGTCTGGGATAAAACCCCAGCTCATAGATCCGCTGCAAAGATCGGCGGGGTGCTGGATAGAAGAATTACCGGAAGTACTGTGGAGTTTAAGAACAACTCTGAATCGATCAACAGGCTATATGCCATTCTTTCTGGTATATGGGGCAGAAGCTGTATTACCAGCTGACATAGAGCATGATTCACCAAGGGTCACCCAATACACAGAAGCTGAAGTGCGTGAAGCCCGGCAAAATGATGTTGATCTGCTGGAAGAAGCAAGAGAATTGGCCTTGTCCAGATCCGCCATATATCAGCAAAATCTCTGATGCTATCATAGCCGGAAAGTAAACCCCCGAGTCTTCCGGGAAGGTGACCTGGTACTCCGGCTGATACAGCGCACTGCTGGCATGCATAAGCTATCTCCTCCATGGGAAGGACCTTTCATTGTAAGCAAAGGCTTGCACAATGATTCCTACCATCTTATTGATGCACAGCCACAGGAAAAGAACAAGGTGGACAGGTCCAGAGAGGAATCTAAGCGACCGTGGAATGTAGCACTACTTCGTCCTTTTTACACCTGACAAAGAGGTGAATGTATCCTAGCTACTCATATGTCGGTATGTATGTCGGCAATGAGCTTATTAATGAAACTTTGGCATCCCAAGCAAAGACTCGGGGATTGCCGTAATAATTGTCTTTCTCGTTTTCATATTTTTTATGTTGGCTAGGTTAAGTCGCTTATATCTTAGTCAGATTAGTAATGTGTGAGCACCAAAAACCCAACTCTTCGACTTTGCTATTGTCCAACAAATTTGGCTTCATGGCAAGCAAGAGAACAAGTTTGGAATGGAAAGCACATGAAAAACGACTAAGGAAAAGAACTTAAGCGGGCCAACATTTGTTATTTGGACTAACCCTTTTGTTTACTAGATTTATCTAACGTTGGATCATTTTGAGATAATCTCAAAGTTTCAAGTATTGTTAAGCCAATTTTTTGAACCTCGGACTCATAAGTCAAAAAACCGAATCAAGGTAGATGCGAGCCGAGTCAAAAATTGGGGGAACAAGAAAACGAAACTCGGGGACTTCGCCCACGATAATCCAGCATTAAGAATTTAGTTCAAAACAATAAGTTGTAGTACAACCAAACCAAAGTACTTAGATACATTTCCGCCCAGCATTCTGGGGATCTGACAAATACGATCAAGTGTTTTTAAGGAGCAGGGGTAGTCGCCGAATCATCAGCCGAAGAAGGAGGTACTTCGTAATTTGGGGGAGGGGCGCTGGCCTCAGCTTCATCCTCAGGGTTGGCCTCGTCGTCCTTCGGGTCTTCGGCCTCGTCACCAAGCTCGGAGGCTTCACCCTCACTCCCTTCATCTTCTTCATCTTCAAAAGCAGCTTCATCTTCGAAAACATCGAGGTAGCTCGACCCATCATTCCAAGCATGGCAGAAGGAATACTGAATAAGTTTGTCAGCACTAGTTTTGCGGCGCGCAAGCCACGCCGGATCTTCGTTCCACTTGGATCCGATGCCCATGCGGGTAAGCAGCCCCAGGTATATCCCTTCATACCACGAGAGGACAAACTACAAGGCAATGTCAGCCCCGGCCCACACATCTGGCTCGCACCACAGATTCAGCTGATGCTCGCACTCCATCAGTTTGGCTATGAAAGTCGTATGTCTTTTGGGAATAGGCTCAGTGGGCCAGAGGGAGCTGAACATCCGCATTGCCGCTGGTATAATGTCTGCGCCGTAGTTCTTCACTAGCTCAAGGCGAGTGGAGAAGCTCGCCAGCAGATCCTCCGTATCATATGGGATTGGATCGGCATCAGGACCGGTGGGGATACCACGCTGTTCGTGGGACCGGGTTACGACAGCAGCAGCAAGAGTATCACCTTCTGGAAATTTGCCTAAGAACAGAGCAGAGGAAACTATGAACAAAAGCACCAAACCTGGAGGAATGAAAGTTAAGCAAGGGCAAAGAACTCACGGGCAATCTGGAAGAGGAGTCGCTGAACCTCGGAGTGGACATTGGCGCTGTGGGCCTGGAGTTTCTCGTATTCGGAGGTTACCGACGTAAGTTTTACGTCAGCTTCCCCCAATAGATCCTTATCCTTGGAAATTTGTGTCATCAAATGCTCTTTTTCCTCAGCAAACTCCTGGTCTGCCTTGTCCAGCTCGGTTTTGTGGAGATCTTTGAGCCTCTAGATTTCAGCATTCAGCCGAGTAATCTCCGAGTCCTGGAGCCGCAGCCGAGCTATCTCATCGTCCTTCTTCTTCAGTTCAGCCTCATGTTTCCCTGTTTGTTCGAGGAAATGGGTCATCATATCAGGCATGGGTACACTGTCTTCAAGAGCAACTACAACAGTGGGTTAATCCGGCAGAGCCGGAGTATAAATATACATCGGATGAAGAAAATAACGCACAATAATGGGGTGAACAAGATAAGATACCTTGGATCTCAGCCAGATTCTTCCGCATGATGATATTCTCAGCTTCAACCTCGGCTGCATAGTCCGGATAAACAAATTAATACGGATCACAGAAAACTCGAACAAACGACAATGGAAGAAGGAAAAGTCTAAGTCAAAAACATTACCCTTCTTCTGGTGCTCCTCCAGGAGTTTGCCATAACACGCGTGAATGTCTTTATAGGAGTCCAGCAGGCGCTGGAACTCGGCAGATCGGCGGTTAGTGGTAATCTAAAATAAGCAAGGCAAAGTAAAAAGTAATTCGAATTCTACAAGATTCGGGCCAAGTGGAACTTAACCCGGCTCTAGGTGTGTGGATATTCAAAGTCTACAAGATTCGGGCCAAGTGGAACTTAACCCGGCTCTAGGTGTGTGGATATTCGAATTCTACAAGATCCAGGCCAAGTGGAACTTAACCCAGCTCTAGGTGTGTGGATATTCAAATTCTACAAGATCCGGGCCAAGTGGAACTTAACCCGGCTCTAAGTGTGTGGATGTTCAAAGTCTACAAGATCCGGGCCAAGTGGAACTTAACCCAGCTCTAGGTGTGTGGATATTCGAAATGTCCAAGATCCGGGCCAAGGGAACTTAACCCGGCTCTAACTTTGTTAATATTTGAAATTGCTACGGACATAAACTACATTCTCTAGGAGCATCCGACCGAGTAACAAGTTACTCCCTCGGAGGCTCGAGGACTAGGGGGCATATCTACAAGTGCTCATCTATACAAAGTACTATAACAGAGGAAAAGAGTTACCTCCAACATCCGACCAGCCAAAGAGATGGCCTTGGTGGCGGAGTTCATCTGTGCACTAAACTCGGCTGGGCCGAACTTTTCCGGCAGATCATACTTTGGATCGATGAATTCAGCATTGTTCCAGTTCTTCACATACTCCAGGAGCAGTGGACTATAACTTTCGCTGCTAGGAGAGTAGTTCGCCACAAGGCCTTTGATGTGGGCCTCTCCCCTTGCAGATTGAGCTGCAGCAGGGCTGGTATGCAGAACCAGCTGCCAGCTACCCTCTGATCCAGCAGTGGGTGACCCAAAAGTGATACCCTTAGCTGATCCGGCAGTTTTCTTGAGCTTGCCGGATGACGAAGGACGTGGCGGAAGATCCGAGGCCGCTGACCCAGAAGGAGCTTGGGAAGCTGGCAGAAAAACATCTGCAATAGACGCCATTGATCCGGGGGCGGCCGACGGAGCCTTCTTCTTTGGGGCCTTGGTCGATGTTGTTGTTGCTGCTACTGGTGTTGATGATACTGTTGCTGCTGCTGGTGATGCTATTGCTCGAGTTGGTGCTGTTGCTGCTGGTGGTGTTGTTGGTGCTGGGGACGCTGGTGCTACTGGTTCTGAAGACACTTGAGCGGGAGAAGAACTTGATTGGGGCGGTGCCGATGAAACTGGCACCTCAACACTTGGCGCTGGGGCCGAAGAGGAACTGGGAAGATCCGGCACGGCCGTATCCTGAGCTGCCCCACCACCCCCCACGCAGACATTGCCCTCCTCATGGTGAGGTGGGCTCAGATCAGGCGCAGCCGCGGAGCCCTCTTGGATAGGGCTGAGCGGGCGAGTGTCATCATCACGAGGGGGAGAAGGGCTGCTCCGGATTGGAGATGCTATGCCGGAGCCGCTCTGGGGAATGACCCTAGGAGCTCTGAAAAGCAGAAAAGCACCAAGTCAAAAAGAGAAAAAGAACCGATAAGAGACAGGCAAACATAGAAAGGAAAAAACATACAAATGCAAAAATACTTAATCGTCCGAGGTTGGGGGAGCCCGAGGTTTGGGCGTCCTCCCGACTGTGCTCTTGACGGCCGGCTTAGTCAAGGCTTTTACCCCGGACTTTTTCTGCCTCTTCTTGGGCGGCGGCGCCTCCGAAGCTGCGGCCAAGGCAGCCGCGCGCTTTTGGGAAGAAGCAGGGACCGGACCACCAGTGGCAAGGGGAGGAACCTCATGGACCTGACCGGCCGAGTTAGCTGAAGATTCAGACATAACCAGATATGCGTAAGAGATGAGAACCGGGTCAAGTACCTCCAGGACCTCAACGTCCGAGTCATTGTCATCTGGCCAATCCCTTAGAGAAGAGGCCTTACCAGAGTTGCGTTTGACGACGTCCGGGGTGGGTAGGAAGGTCTCCGGATCAGGCTCCTCCTCGTCCTCCTCGGTGTGGTCTGGTACCCACTTGCTCGCCAGCACCTCGCCATCTTCCAGTGGCTGCTGGAGGAATTGCTGAGAATGAGATAACAATTGCTAAGTTATGAAAATAATCCGACATACAGAGAAGATCTAGGAAACAGTAAGAAGGAAGTTTACCTTTAGAGGAGGGTTGTCCCAGGTGAAGGGCTCGAGCGCCCATTCGCAATCTTCAGAGAATTCCTTCTCCACATTGAAAATGGCCTTAACCCGGCGGTAAACCGTCGAGTTATCGATCTCAAAAGATGAAGTCTGGTGGGGGTCGAGGGGGCCGCTTAAGTAGCAGATCTTGTGGGCACGCTTCTGAAGGGGGAGACCCGACTGCTGACAAAAGTGATCATAATGTCCTCCCCCTGAAGCTTCTCCTTGAGCAACTCCTTGATCCGGCGCTCCACCTGATTCACCAGGGTTGTGGGTCACTTGGGGATGCTCTCCCAAAGAGAGGTATCTGGAGGGCCGAGTTTGAAGGGGAGGAGCCGGATCAGATCTTCCTCGGTGGAGTTCCGGACATAGAAGAAAGTCCGGGCCTAGCCTTTGCAGGACTCGAGCCCGATGACCCGGGGAAATACGGAGCCTTTGCAGGGAGATATGCAGGCAGCGCCGCACTGAGTCAGGTGCTTCTCCTCCGGAGTAAGCTCCTTAGTCAGAACAACGTTCCTTCGGAGACTGAAGAATTTGATCCACAGCTCCTTGGATGGCCAGAGACCAAGATATCCCTCAATGCCAGAGGCAAAAGAGGACAAAGAAGTGATGGCATTGGCAGGGAGATGATGTGGTTGCAACTGATACATAGAGATGAAATCAAAAAAGAAATCTGAGGTAGGAAGGCTGAAGCCGTGCTGAAAATGAGAAAGAAAAACAACATACTCTCCAGGATTGAGAGAGGCGGAAACCTCGCCGGCGGCGAGGCGACAAGCAACGGCGGCGGGGATGCGGCGCGTGGCACGGAGCCACTGCAGATCATCCTCACAGACAAATGCGTCGTCCCAGCCGCCGCGCTCGCGGCCTTCTCCTTCCTCCTCCTGCTGCGCCACCACGACTGCCTCCTCCTTAGTCATGGCGAACTCAAGGTCTTCGAGAAGGAAATCGGAATAAAAATAACCGGTGGAGGGGAACCGAGAAGCGCAGGGCCCCGTGGTGAAGCTCTTGAGCGGGAACGATGGCGCATGCGCAAGGTGTTGCCTGAGCACGGTCGCGATGGCACAGTTGCGACGAAGAAGTGGCAATGGCGATGAGGTTGCAGAGAGTGAGAAAGGAGGCTGGGAAGTGCGAAGGAAATGGGGAACTTCCCCCAAAGATTGCCCCAGGCCCCCTACTTAACCGTGCGAGAGGGCGTGTAGTGGGATCCTTTGCGGTTGCCACGCCACACGCAACAGGCGTGTACGCAGCCGAGTCAGCCAATTAGAACATGGCCACAACAAGGACCACAGGGAGCAGAGGATCCCATGACGCGATGTAATGTTATAGTTAACGAGGCGCTGCAATGAAGGGACGCACGCAACAGTTATTCCTGACATTGTGACAATAAGTGGCGTATTAAATGCGCATGGCCCTTAAAATGGGGCGAAATGATGATTACCCTCCACGTAGGATGTGGGGAAGCGTACAAGAGAAGGAACGGTAACCCGGATAACCAGGCAAAAGACCCGGCCAGCGAGGAATAACTCGGAATGAGCCAAGGGATCGCCAGAGGAAAAGCCCCGGGTTACGGGATAACTCGGCCAAAGAGGCAGAGATCTAGATATGGGAACCTGCTGTGGCCTTAACAACTAAAAGTTGCTAAGACCGCACCAGCTTCGGGGACTAATGTTGGGGGATACCCCCGGGTAGGTTAATGCCGGGGTATAAAGGCTGAGTTAGCCGGGGTACGGCGCGGTCAAAGCAAGTGCTGGCCGGGTCACCTCAAGGTAGGCCGAACCACGGAGTGACCCGGCCCGTGGAGCATCTCCTTAGCCATAGCCTGGCCGGCATAAAATATATGCCGGCCATGTTTGTCTATATGTTATGCAGGTATCTTCGTAGACGGATTAGCCACGTGCTAGCCGGACTATCGTATGGCTTCCAAGAGAAGGAAGGAATCTCCCGCTGGTCAAAAGGCGGCTTTATTAGCTGTAGCATGAGCGAAGCAAAGCAGAGAGGAGGACCAGCGGGTCAGGGGCGACCAAGATGACGCAGGTAATATCGGCTGACGAAGCCCGTGTCTAGTGACGCTTAAAGACGAGGATTACGTTGCGGGTTACGTCCAAAGCCCGGACGGGACGAGCCGTTAAAGAGAATAAATAAGCATCTAGCTTTAGTCGAGGGGCATATTCAGAGAATATGCCACCACGTGTGCCCTAACTTTGTAACCTGGGCTCCCCTATATAAGGAGCACCGGGGCCTCCATAGAAGGGGATCGATCATTTTCTCTATCTAAGATAGAACTCTAGAGCTAGCTTGTGGGGAGTAAGAGACATAGTCTCCTTCTCACCAATAGCTGGAAGGGCACTTGTAAACTCCATTGACAGAGAATACAAGAACATCTGTGCGTGGAATCACCACGTTCTCCCTCCCTGGATTACCCTAGCACACATTGGCCCCATCTTTAGCCTATCCATGGCATCTGTCATGCCACCACCACGACACTAAGGATGCCAAGCCTGGCCCTAAGCTCCAATATGACATGGCCAAGCTCAGCATTCATTTTGAAAGCATAGTTAAAGCGGGCAACATAAAGGAAGAAGGCGACGCTCCATCTACCCAAGAGGAGGAATAGATATCTACAAGGAGTTAATTGATCCCGCCTGGCTTGATTCCAAGCTTGGGGAGATCTTTAAGACCTTGTAATATATCTTATAAGTTTTATTATTTTTGCATTAGTTCAAACTAGAAATAAAGTTTGCATCATTAGAATTTCCTTCAGGAATACTTGATCCCTTTTATGAAATTCTGAGTTTATTATTATATATGGAGAAATATTGAGTTTGTGTTTGCTTTATTGATATATGAATGGCTTGAGTATGATTTTACTTGCACTTGATGATAGCAATAGGAGTCTTCCACACCATTGGTATTAATGGAACACATAAAGATAATTTGGTCAATATGCTGTAAGACTACGGTTTGATTAAAAAGAAAAATTATATATACAATTAAGTTGAAAAAGGAAAAGCTTGAACAAAGGAAAATGAAGTGCTATCTAAGTAGAACGAGAACAGGTCATGGTAGAATCTCAAGTCATAAGAATGCTTCATATACAATTGGAATTTGATAATTGAGAACGTTGAACTTTGAACTCCTACATGAAGTGGAATATATGGCTAGCTCCTTTGCACAACACTTAAAACAAAAGTGTGAGCGTATATGCAAAAGAAGAAGAAGAAAAAGAGCAAACGTGCAAAGAGCAAATAGGCATATGCCACTGTATTGTAGTATGACAAAGAGACACTTTTGAGATTTTGAATCCCAAGTGAATATGTTCATCCTAAAACACTTGGGACTACCTCATTAACTCATCCAGTTGAACCAGATTTGTTTATATTATGTTGAGATTTATCTTTTATGAACTATTGGTAACTAAGGTGTGGAAGCCTTCTAATACTATTTCGATGGTTCGAGTAAGGTACTATTCATGAACTTATTCCTATATATCATATATGATAAACACATGCTGCAATATCCTCATTTATTTTATCGACTCAGCTTCATGAATATGAGGATCACATCCATTAAGCTAGAGCTTGCTCGGGACGAGCAAGAGTCTAAGCTTGGGGAAGCTGATGAGTGCATATTTGCATCATGTTTTATATTATTATTTTGCATTGTAGATGTAGGATCTTGGTATTTTATGGCATTCGCACGCACATTTTATGTCTGTCTTCACCAGGATCAGGACATATGATGAATCCAATGGATACAATTATTCAAGCAGTTGTACTGAGGAGAGAAGGAGTCAAAAACAACGTAAATCGCTTATTTGGGAAATATTAATAATACCAGAAGAAAACCCGAAGCGAACAGAGGAGACAGAGAGCATAACGACCAACTATATAGGAGGAAGAAATATTCCCGCCATATAGCTTCGGTCGTATAGCTGGCGCCGCCTCCGCCTCGTCAAATAGTTTCACCTCGTGCAATTGGTTCAGGGACACGACATACAAAACACCCAGAAATCACGAAAACCTTACCTCCGGAAGGCATCTGGAGGGGGAACTCATCCACCAGGGATCCATCTTCACCCTGCGTAGATCTGGGAGGCTAAGGCATCGATCTTCATCAACCACCGCTTCATCACCACCATCCTCATCCATCCCATCTACATCTTGTCTAGATCTTTTTGTAATTCCTATACTCGTTATAGATTTATACAAGTACCATTCATCTATGATTGTTCTCATTACTATTGCCATGATGTTGATTTCCCCCATGTCTGAGTAGATTCTTAATTCTTCGGGAGATGGAGAAACCCTAGCATATGACTGAGATGAGATAGAGATTATTATGTTATACATTATTATGTGTATGTGTTAGTTGTCTTCATGTTGATATTAAGGAGAAGTGCATCTTCTTAATATTTTCCTCTTATGGGGACTTGATGGAGGGGATTACTTGTTAGTAGACGGAGGGATGATAGCGCTTACTGTGACTATAAAGTTGTTGTTATTCCTTACGTACTAACTTGGGGAACCAAAGAGAACTCATAAAGCCATGTCCATGCCATGGGAGAGATCCCTTAATAGCGTGGTAATGCGAGGGTTGTCGGTTACTGTCTACTGTGGTTATGAGGACGATATGTGCAGTGGTTGCTGGAAGATCGTCCATATATGGAGCTCCTCCCACATACATACACACTATGAGAATATTCGTTATAATACTCTCGATTACTTAGTCTAAATTGCTAGTGGTGTATCCACTACTCCCTGAGAACGCCTTTTCCCTATTGGAGTTCCAAAGTTCTATTACACATGCGATTCTTACTTTCTGCATTAAGTTTTGCTTTACTTTAAATTACCTTGTTCAACCAAAAACCCAAAAACAACTCTATTTATCTTGCACCCTAAAGTTATTTCTTAAGTACTATGTTTAGTTATAGTTAAAAGCATTTTAGTATTTTGCCTACTTCTCCTTGTGGGATCGACATCTTTTTTTCGAAACTAGCTACAAACGATCTATGCACTTGCCTACTGCTCACTGTGGGCATGACGTCATGCTGACGTCAGCCGAGGACAATCCTCCGAGATCGTTGATCGATCCATCGATCGGGAGCTCGCGAGGAGGCAGGAGCGTGCACGTTGGGTATACGGAAGCACAACAAGCAAAACTATGGCGGCGACGCTTGCAAATGGTTGACGGAACTTGGCTGGCGACAAGGCCGAGCAGCGGAGGACGGGGACGCATGGCGTGACGATGAACCAGGAAGCGAGAGGATGAACGTAGGGGTGCTGGAACACCACAAGCTCACCAGCAACATGATGGATGTGGTGGTGAAGCCAGGCGAGGTCAAGAACGTAGGCAATGGCGATGATGGCGCTCGGACAAAGGCAGAGAAGATGCATCGATTCCGGCGATTTGGGACACGCCTGCTTGCATGGTTGTTCGGAGATGAACGAGGACAGCGAGGCAAAGCGGACGATGACTTCAACTTGGCTTGGGGTGGCTGGGGACGGCGACACCGTCGAGCTCCTGCGAGCTAGGGTTTCGGCCAGAGGGGAGAAGGGAGGAAAAATGGGGATTAGGGTTCGTCCAAGCGGCGGCAGGGGTACTTGTAGACGTAGAGACGGTCGGTAGTGGGCATCTTGACGGGCGGGCGTCACGGCGACGGCGGATGACAGGCACAGCGTCAATGAGCTGCTTCTTCGTCGGGGACGAAGACGACTATGGATAAACGGGGCCGAAGAGGTACGGGCCGGCGTGGGCAGGCTAGGCTAGCTGCTGGGCTGTGGCGGAGCAAGCGAGGCAGGCTGTTGCAGGATCCCCTGCGCGGCGCTGAGTGGCAGAAAAAGGGGAGGGAGGATGGGTTGCGGCCCAGGATGCTCTCTGGTTCTATTTTATTTTCCAAAATCTTTTCCTTTTCTGTTTTCCTTTTCCTTTTTGTATTTTAATTCCAAATCTGTTATGGTTATTTCAAAAATACTAGAACTTTTGGTAAACCTTTGAAATACTATGGGCCTCGCATAAACAGTTTGGGCACCACAACTTTGTACTTTTCAAACTATTCAAAACCATTTGAAGAAATTTCAAAAAGAGGGGGAGTATTAGGGTTTTTAGGGTTTTGCTTTATTTCCTTTGCATGCACTTTTAAAAGATGATGCTCATGATAAAGCACAATCAAATCCTAATTAAGGATTAACTAAAACTGGGGTGTTACAGATCTATCCCCTTATGAGAATCTCGACCCAAGATTCCTAAGGTAAGAAGAAAAAGGAACATGGTCACTTTTAAGGATAAGAGGGAACACACCTAACAACACACATAGTATCTCATGGTCAACTCATGAAAGGAGTGTTCAAAAAAACTCTGAGATGACAAACATGGAACACGCTAAGGTAGTGGAGGAAACAAGAGGAGATAGTTTCAAGGTGACAGATAACTAGTCTTCATAAGGATTGAGACCATGGAGCTCACAGAAGAGGTAAACTTCTGAGGAAGAAAGCTTCCAAAAGAAAGAACATGACCACATACTTCAATAGATGAAACTCTACTAAACGTAGAGCTCCATAGATATAGAGATACGGATAACCAAGTTGTTTGAACTACTTTTGAAATAGAAGGTTCACTCTTTCGTTCAATAGAAGGTCAAGACAGAAGGTTGTTCTGTGGCGAGGACTCATAAGAGTCAGAAGGAACATGTATCAAGAAGAACTGCTGATTACCAAAATCACAGTCGCTCTTCGAACATGATCGAGAAACGAAGGGACCTCTTTATTCATCTAGGTTTATCAAAATCTTTGCCGGAGATCGTTATATCACTTTACGCCACCGAATGGTTAAGTAAGAAGATTCTTGATGACACGAGAAAAAGAAACTTCATTCTCAGACTTCAATTACTTGGCTCAACAAATGCTTGCCAACATAAAAGGGTCTGGAGGGTTGACGGAGAGACATTTAGCAACACTAATTTAAATGTTCTCCTTGTTAGTTTTTGAAGTTGAATAGTTGGCAGCGGACTACAATTACTAAAATAAGTGATTTTATTTTGATACGGATGTATCTATTTCCATACTCACATTTTCTTCAAAATTTAGTACCGCATTCATATTTGTATTTGTAAAACGAATCCAAATATTTACCATTATTCATATTTATGTTTGTCCAAATTCAGATGTTAACATGATCATTTTCAATTTTTTGAATATGAGTGATGGATAATTTGGATTATGCACTATAGTAGTAGTTTTCACCCCTACCCTCACGTTTAGACTATTTTAGTCATTAGCGTGGGGTCGGTGTAGGCCGTAGATACCGCGTAAGCAGGGTCTCAAACTCGAGACCTCTTGCTCTCATACCATAAATGATTTATGCACTAGCTAAGCTAACCGAAGGACCGATCTAAATGGAATGAGACTAGGCAATATATTTATATTCGACAAGGGCAACTTCAGCGGGCTTCTGCAAACCGGCTTCACATATGAGGTAGGATAGAGACACGCAAGAGTAATCCGGATTTCTAAAATCATGGTTGTAATGGCTGTTAACTTTGTGACAAGTAAATAACGAAGAACGAAAACGGAATCACAACAAGGGGACACAGATTTAACGTGGAAAAACCTCTCCAATAAAGAGAGGAAAAAACCACGGACGCCAGCCAGCGAAACTTCACTATAACGGGGAGTGTTTACACAACGCCGGGGATTTTCGCAGATACAACTTATCCCAGCCGGCGGCTTACAAGAGGTTTATATAGCGGTGGTAACCTAGGTTCTCAATGATCTCGCTCCGCTCCGTCAGAAGTTGGCCTCCTTAATAGAATTTGGATCATACTTCAACAATGACTAACAAGGTAAAGAAGCACCGTGCACTCGATATTTTCTGCTCACGGGTTTCTCCAAATTTCGGTTTTCTTCTTACTCTTCATCTTTTTCTGCCAAATATCGATTATTTCACATGACACCGCCACCACCAACTATTTTCATACGGCTGTAAATTCACTGACCAATTTGATTTCTAGAACACCCACCCCAAATCCCAAATCCCGAATCCCTCTCACCGTCTGGGCACACTCCACACAAGAATTCAAAACTAGGTATGCAGAAGTAGGACAGGATCCCACTTCTACATCCTAGTCTAAATCTAAACTAATCGTGATAAGTAAGATTTATCAAATTCTACTTATCTCACTTAGTAGTATACTCCCTCTGTTTCAAATTACTCCGCGCGCACGTTTACCTAGGTGGCCTAGTATTCTCTCGTTTTTCATCAAAAAATTCTTAGAATTTTTGGTATACTTAGTACATATTTCATATTATCTATTTCAAAAATTCGAGGATTTTTTTGAATAAAAAATAAGGGAGTATTAGTTCACCTACATAAGCGCGCCGGCGGAGTAATTTGAAACAGAGGGAGTACAAATGGGATCCCGCATATTCCACTTGCCCTACTTGTACATCCCCTGTTCAAAACCAAACTGCAGTTCAAATAACGGAACAAAACGACAAAACCTAGCAAGTGAGCAGCAGATGAAAAGCTGGACCAAAAGACAGGCAGCAGCAAAGGTGCCAAAAAATCCCCAGAGCTTTTCTGCAGGCCAACCCAAACCCCCGGCCACACTTTGGCTTGACCAGAACTGACCCAGACCGTATCGCTTTCGCTCTGTCTGACCCCTGTCGAGTTCCCTCTCCTCTCGCCAGTCGCCACCACCACCGCGCCAATACCCACAGCCCAAACCCGAGGCTTCCACCACCTAATCTGACTGGCCTGGGTCGTAACCTCTTGTTATATGGCTGTATCTCACCGCCTGATCACCCACACATTCCTTTCCCCGTGCGCTTGCGCCGCACGTGCAAGAGAGATTTAGGACGCAAACCAACCCTACTACTCCTCCTCCTCTTCCCCACGCACCGGCCGGCCACTCCAGCGACCGAATCAGCCGCCGCGTGCCCTCCCTTCTCAGCGACGACCACCACACCGTCGATCTCCAGGTGCGCATGCGCCGCCCCTCCTTCTATCCCTCCGTACCAATCCGGCGGCCCGGCGCCGCGGCGCGTAAGTTCCGAGGCCTCGCCGCGACGCGCGCACGTACGTGTCGTTTTGTTCGCGCGACGAGCGTGGCAGCAGAAGGCGAGCGGAGCACGTGCCGTTGTGCGCCGCCGCCGCCGCCGTAGGCCGCGAACCTGGCCCGGGGAGCGAGACCCGCCCCGAGGCGACACCACCCCCACCGTTGCGCGCACTCTCTCTCTCTGTGTTTGCCGCCGCTATGTTTGAACTGGCCCTTTTGGTTTGCATCCCGAGTTCCTTCCTAGATCTGTTTCCTGACCCCCCGTGTTTTTCTCTGGTGTTCGTCTTGCCGCAGGGTCTCAGCGAGACGATGGCTTCTCTCCCGGCCAGGACGCGGGCGACCACAGCGTGGGCGGTCGTACTACTCGCCGCCGCGCTCGTCCACCACGTCCCTCTCGCGTCCGCCTCCGCCCACGCAGGTACGGGTAGCAACTCTCCCCTCCGTCTCCACGCGCTGCCCTGTTCCCCATCTTCAACCGCGAGTTATTTTCATCTCTGTTCTTCCATTTTCATTGTGGCCTTCTTTTGTTTTGGTTTGATTTTTAACAAATAAAATACTCTATTATCTTCCGCCGCATATGTACTGTTGAAATTTTCCCCAACCGTGCGGTTCCGGAGTTTATAGTGGGATTTCAAATTGGAAGTTTGTCTGTTCCCAAGATCTTTCGTGTTCGCTTCGGGTGGGTTTACTTTCCAAGTTTGTGATACAGACAAACAAACACGGAGAAGCCAAAGGGAGAAGGAAAGAGGAAGACACCGGTGGGGCCCGCTAGGCTTCTCCCTCCGCGAGTCCCTCTTTGGTCTCTAATCCAAGGATTTTTGGTTTGTTTGTTTGTTTGTTGTTCTGCTGTGTTTTCTCTTGCCTGTCGTGATTTTGCTGCATTTTTTGCTCGTTGCGAAAATCTTGTTTAATTTAACGATGATGAAGATCGGCTCGCCCGTGCCCATCCCGGGGTAGTACACTGTAGCACACGCTCGGTTTAGTTGGTTGCACTCGAATTCTGTGCTAACGGTGCCGTCTGTTGCTGCAGGATTCTCGCCGACGCACGCGCCGCCGCTCGCCACTACCACCCTCGCCCCCGCCCCCGGCCCCTCGGCGGCTCCTCCGCACCCGGCGGCTCCTCGCGCCGTCCTTCCCCGCAAGGTCCTCAGCCCGCCAGGTAACTACTAGAAGCATCCCGTCTTCTCGCGCGTAGTATCTGTCATCCCCGAACAAACGGAACCACCTCGCGGGGCCCAGGGCCCTGCTTTCTCCGACCAGCGTCTGCGCTCGTGGACCCTCCTTCTGCGCGCGCAGGGGTGGGCCCATCGCCCTTTGTTTTGTTCTCGGATACGAACACTCTTCTGGTAGCTGTTAGGTTGACCTCTCCACGTATGAACCCAACGGTTCATACGGACCCTCGATTCGCGCCCTGATCGGGGGCGCCCAACCAAGTCAAGGTTGGTGGGCCCCTGTGGCAGCGCAATATATATAGAGAGGTGGGGACCGGGGCACAGACCAACGAGGTTCGTCGCGCCGCCGCTCTCCCCACCACAACCCTTCCGATCTAGGGATTGCGCTTAGCCACGGGAAGCACCACCGACGCTGCCTCGCTCACCCACGCTCACGCCGTCGCCCTCTACCATGGCCACTAGCACGGTATGTTTCTCTCTCTCCCGATCTCCCTCTCCCTCTCAGTTTTCGATCAGATCCAACCCAAAGAGCTCTACTGTAATCATCTAGGCTAGAAGATCCAAATGGCTTTACAACAATGGTATCAGAGCAAGGTTCTAGTCCTAGTTTTTTCGGTAGAAAAGCAAAAGAAAAGTAACCCTAAAAGTGCGCCTTGCCCTCTGGCCGCGCCGTTCCTCTCGATCCCGACGCATCGGCAAGCCGAGGTCGGGAAGAAGAACAAACCCCTAACGGGGCAGAGTAAAAAGGCAAAGAAATCCCAGATCCCGAATCAAAGCAAGCACGGAAACCCATGTTTTCCCCAAATTCGGAATCCTAACCCTAGTTCCTCCCAGATCCCGCATGCAAATCGAAAGAAAATCCAAATCAAAAGAAAGGGCGCACCGGCCATCACCGGCAAGAGAAATCCGCCCCCTCCTCGGCCACTTGACGGCGGCGCACCCACCCTCGGGTGGATGCGCGCGTCGGCAAGGAACCAAGGGGAGGCGCCGCCGCTGTCCCTTCTCTCTCTGCTGCATCACGGGAAGGGGGAGGTGGAAGAAAGGGCAAAAGGGGGTAGGGGGCGTGGGAGAGGGAGGGGGCCGTCGGCTGCGCCGGGCGGCGCCGCCTCGCCTCAGTCCCACCGGCCGCACCGGGCAGAGAGCCGCCAGAGAGGGAGGGGCCCGCCGGAGTGCTGGCCACCTCGCCGCTCGCCGCCACAGAAGAGGAAGAGGGAGGGGCGCGCGGTAACGCGGCCTCCTCGCCTCGGACCTCCTCGCCGGAGTAGCTGGAGAGGGAGGGGCGCGCCGACCGGCGGCCACCTCACCTCGCCACACGGTCGGTCCACCGCGCTGCCGCGGGAGAGAAGCGCCGCCGACGCGGGGCAGCCGCGGGGGGGCGCGGCGCCGCCGCAGAACGGGGACACGGGGTGGACACGGTCCACGCGGGGCGGCCGCGCGCGGGACGCGGCGCCGCCACGGTGGGCACGCGGGGAGAGAGAGGGGGAAAAATGCCGTTAGGGTTAGGGGCGGACGGCGGCCTGGGTCTTTTATACCTCCGAAGAGGGCGGCCGGCCGTCCGATCTAGGTTGCGCGCGATGGACGGCCAGGATCAACGCGGGCGGCGGCCGGTCGCTGGCGGGCCAAGGCAAGCCGAGGCGGGCCGCCTGCTGGGCCGCGGCAGGCCGCTGGGGGCGGGCGGCAGCCAGCTGCGCAGCGCACGCGAGCGGCAGCGTGCTTGCGGACGTGCGGGCGGTGGATAGCCGCAGCTGGCGGGCCAAGGCAGGCCAAGGCGGGCTGGCTGGGCCGGTGCCGTGGGCCGCGGCGACAGGCTGCCAGACGGCGCGCGCGCGGTATATAACGTGTTGGCCGCCGCTGGCCGCTGGGCCACTGCGGGCCGCCCAGGAAGTGGCCCAGTAGGGCAGTTTTTTTTCCAGTTTTCTCTGTTTTTTATTTTTTACAGAGTTGTTGTTTAATGGTTTTGCTTAGTTTTGAGCAATTTTTTACATAGTTTTCTCTAGTCATTTTATCTTTATGTATATTTTGACTAGAGAACGTTAAAAGTGACAGAAAATTTTCTGCAAAGTATTAAAGTTGATGAATTTTATTCATTTTTCCGCTGCAAATAGTTAAAGGTAATTGCTTAAATGCAATAAAGTGATAGTTAATTTTTTCAAAAGATGTGATAAAGTGATATTAAAATGAGATTGTGATTGTGTTATTATATAACCAACGTTATTAATAGCATGATCATGATTTTTCATTTTATGTTAAAAGGTGCATTTATCTATGCAAATAGTTAAAAGTGTTAATTAAAGTTTTAAAGTGAATTAAATTTCAAAAAAGTATGTTAAAGTGATTATTGAAACAATTATGGTTCTGTTATTTTATGACCAACGTTATTAATAACATGATCATGTTTTGTTGCAATAATATATGCATTTATCTCTATTATCTGCCCAACGGTGATATAGATTTAATTGCATAAACAGTTGTATGTTTTAATTTATACCAACGTTGGATTAATGCATGCAATTGTTGTTATGGTTACACATCATTGTGGTGTAAAGGAAGAAAAGATGATGATGTTGCATGGCATGAAAAGAAAAGGACCATGCTCTATTAGATATGGCATATACCTTAGAGAACCAAAACATGTTTAATACCAACAAAAGTTGCATTATTTTTTAAGAACACAATTGAGAACGCTAATGCGGGCTCAATTGCAAAGTGTGCTTCCGCATGGGAGTTTATAGAAAAGATAAAGAGCTAGTTCACTGATTCTCAAAAGGCATATGCCCCACCTGCTGAAAGAGCCGGTGACAGAAAGGTACAATGGAGGTGCACATGGCATAAAAGACTCCGGATAAGCAACATGGCAGCTAAGCTTAAACCCATGGATGCTGATTTGGAGCTAAAGGCTGCACTCCTTGTTCACTTGGTGATGGCTTCACTGCCTCAATAGTTTGACACCTCTGTTGTCAATTATAGCATGTTCCCAGAAAAATGGGACATAGAAAAGACTAAACGCCTTCATTACACGGAGATTTGATATGTGTATCCCATGTGGACAAAGATAACTATGAGTGTGATGTGGCAAGTATGCCATATGGTTTATATATATTTGTGTGGGTGTTGCTACCTTACATGACAAGCTATATTTATTATCTTTGCATGAGAAAGTTTTTTCTGTGTGTGATGTGAATGGAAAAGTTTCCTTGTCGAACAAAGAACAAAAGAAAAGAAAGCGAACTCTTGACTCATCGAAACTATGGCACTGAAGACTAGGCCATATTTCGAGGGGAAGAATAGAAAACCTCGTTAAAAGTGACATTCTTCCTTCGTTAGAGTTCTCCGACATAGAACAATGCATAGATTGCATCAAAGGAAAGTATGTCAAACAAATTAAAAAGGGTGCAAACCGAAGCATAGCTACACTAGAAATAATCCACACAGATATTTGTGGACCGTTTCCGGTGAAAAGTGTGGATGGCTATGATTCATTCATAACATTCACGGATGATCACTCCCGGTATGGTTATATTTATCCAATAAAAGAAAGATCTGAAGCGTTGGATAAATTTAAAATTTTCAAAGCTGAAGTAGAAAATCAGCACGATAAAAGAATCAAAATAGTCCGGTCCGATCGTGGGGGGGAGTACTACGGTCGGCATACTCCATATGGACAAGTACCAGGACCCTTTGCAAGGTTCCTGCAAGAAAACGGAATAGTCGCCCAGTATTCTATGCCGGGCGAACCTCAGCAAAACGGAGTAGCTGAAAGGCGCAACCGTACCCTTATGGATATGGTGCGCAGCATGATGAGCTATTCCACCCTCCCATTGGGATTGTGGATGGAGGCGCTTAAAACCGCCATTCACATTCTCAACAGAGTACCAAGTAAGTCGGTGCCCAAAACACCGTATGAATTGTGGACAGGCAGAGTCCCCTCTCTGCACCACTTGTGGGTCTGGGGGAGCCCAGCTGAGGCAAAAGTTTTCAATCCAAACATCGCAAAGTTAGACCCCAAAACAGTATCTTGCTATTTTATTGGCTATCCAGATAAGTCCAAAGGCTATCGTTTCTACTGTCCCGACAGATACACAAAGTTTGTAGAAACGAGACATGCAGTCTTCTTGGAGGACGAATTGATGAGGGGGAGCACGGTAGCTAGGAAAATTGATCTTGAGGAGAAGAGGGTGCATGCACCTAATCCGATGACTCAGGAGCCATTTTTCTCGCTACCTGTTGTGCCACCATTTACAACCCCTGAGGTTGTGGTGCTAGCACCTGTTGTGACTCCACACGTGACAACAATGGGCGAAAGTTCGGAACCTGTCCATCAGGAGCCACCTGAACTCACTGTTGAGCACGAAAGGGAGCCAGAACGGTCACCTACTGTAAATGTGCCTGAGCCACAGGCAAGAAATGAGCAAGAGTCTGATGAACTCAGACGGTCTAAAAGAGAACGAAGACCAGCCATTTCCAAAGATATCTACAAAGTTTACAATGTAGTTCATATGGAGGGCGATCCTACCACATATGAACAAGCCATGAGTAGCCCTCACTCAGCCAAGTGGGTGGAGGCAATGGAAGATGAAATGATATCGATGAGTTCCAACAATGTTTGGGACTTAGAGGAAATTCCCAAAGGAGCCAAGACAGTAGGATGCAAGTGGGTCTACAAAACAAAGTATGACTCCAACGGGAATGTAGAAAAGTACAAAGCTAGACTCGTGGCAAAAGGCTTCACGCAAAGAGAAGGCGTAGATTACAATGAGACTTTTTCTCCGGTCTCATGTAAGGACTCCTTCAGAATCATCATGGCACTAGTTGCACATTTTGATTTAGAGTTACATCAAATGGATGTCAAGACGGCATTTCTAAATGGAGTTTTAGAAGAAAATGTTTACATGAAACAACCCAAGGGTTTTTTCATGGAGGGGAAGGAACATATGGGATGCCTCCTAAAGAAATCCATTTATGGGTTAAAGCAAGCCTCTAGGCAGTGGTATTTAAAGTTTAATGATACCATTAAAGGATTTGGATTCAAAGAAAATATTGAGGACAATTGCATTTATGCAAAATTCAAAAGTGGGAAATATATTTTCCTAATTCTATATGTGGATGATATTCTGCTTGCTAGCAGTGATGTTAGTCTACTACTAGAAACAAAGAAGTTCTTGTCATCAAACTTTGACATGAAAGACCTTGGTGAAGCATCTTATGTTTTGGGCATAGAAATTCACCGAGACAGAAAAAATGGAGTGTTAGGACTGTCGCAGAAAGCGTATTGTGAAAAGATTTTAAAGAAATACAATATGCATGCGAGTAATTCAACACCTGCTCCCATAGTCAAGGGCGACAGTTTTGGGAAATCCCAATGTCCAAAGAATCAATATGAGATCGATCAAATGAAGTCAGTACCATATGCTTCGGCTGTTGGAAGCTTACAGTATGCACAAGTGTGCACTCGCCCTGACTTAGCATTTATCACCGGGGTACTCGGTAGATATCAAGAGAATCCAGGCATAGAGCACTGGAAGATGGTAAAGAAAGCTTTGCGTTATGTGCAAGGCACAAAAGGCCTCATGCTAACATATAGAAGATCTGATTCCCTAGAGATAAAGGGGTATTCAGATGCAGATTTTGCGGGAGATAAAGACGACCGAAAGTCCACGACAGGGTATGTCTTTACTCTCGCAGGAGGTGCTATTTCGTGGAGAAGCGCCAAACAGTCGATAGTTGCATCATCTACGATGTATGCAGAATTTATAGCATGTTATGAGGCCATGGGACAGGCGTTATGGTTAAAGAAATTCTTACCCGACTTGAAAGTGGTTGACTGCATCAGCAGGCCACTAAAGATGTACTGTGACAACGAGCCCGCAGTATTCTATGCTCACAACAACAAGTCGAGTAATGCTTCAAAGTCTATAGATATAAAGTATTATGTTGTGAAGGACAAAGTCCAGGATCAAACTATAAGTCTCGAGCATATAAGGACAAAGGATATGCTTGCGGATCCGCTAACGAAAGGCTTACCACCCAATGTGTTCAAGGAACACATAGCCGGCATGGGTTTAACGGCAAGCCTATGATTCCTGAACCATAGAGGCCCAAAAGTAACAGAATTTGTTTCAGAACATGAAGGTATATAGTGGCTGTCTGATTCTATCGGCAATTGAGCTGAGACGATGAAACATGCTCTAGGTATCATTCTGTGATGAAATAAGTAAGGTACAAAGTTAAAAGTAAAGTCGAGATCAAGGGGGAGAATGTTAGGTTGACCTCTCCACGTATGAACCCAACGGTTCATACGGACCCTCGATTCGCGCCCTGATCGGGGGCGCCCAACCAAGTCAAGGTTGGTGGGCCCCTGTGGCAGCGCAATATATATAGAGAGGTGGGGACCGGGGCACAGACCAACGAGGTTCGTCGCGCCGCCGCTCTCCCCACCACAACCCTTCCGATCTAGGGATTGCGCTTAGCCACGGGAAGCACCACCGACGCTGCCTCGCTCACCCACGCTCACGCCGTCGCCCTCTACCATGGCCACTAGCACGGTATGTTTCTCTCTCTCCCGATCTCCCTCTCCCTCTCAGTTTTCGATCAGATCCAACCCAAAGAGCTCTACTGTAATCATCTAGGCTAGAAGATCCAAATGGCTTTACAACAGTAGCCAGTTGGTCATTGATTCCATCGGATACTGTTTTCAAATCTCTCACACTTCATTCTGTCCTCGAGCACGTACAAGCGAATGACATTCGGGCCCACCTCCTGTCTCTCTCCTTTTGCTGCAGGCACGGACGTGGGCGGAGGAGCTCGGCCGCACCGCGTGGACGAGGGGTGCGCCGGCGCGGACGACATCGCGATCTACCAGGGCCGGGCGACGACGCTACCGACCGGGGTGCCGGCGTACACGGTGGACGTGATGAACCGGTGCTCGGGCGGCGGCGACTGCGCGATCGCGGGCATCCACGTGCGCTGCGGGTGGTTCAGCTCGGTCAGCCTCGTGGACCCGCGCAAGTTCCGGCGCCTCGCACGGGACGACTGCCTCATCAACGACGGCCAGCCGATCCTCGCCGGAGAGACCCTCACGTTCGAGTACGCCAACTCGTTCCCCTACCAGCTCTCTGTCGCCGTCGCCACCTGCGTCGTCGACCCCTCTGCGGCCAACCGCCCGTAGCCGCGCGACGGGCTCTCTGGCTAGCACCAGTATTACTCACCACTTACCATACGCAGATAGGTACCATACGTATAACGGTATAAGCTCCTATAGACTAGTAGTGTCGACAGTGGCAGTTTTTTGCATGATGCGACCAGTACAATTGTGAGTAACCAGCTTCTCTCCCGCAGCTAGTCAAATTTTTGTTATCACTAGTACTCCAAAAAAAAGTTCAAAATGTTTGTGAACATGCCTCTGTGATACTGGCACCGAAGGAATCGGTAGGCCATCTTTTTTTTTTCGCAAGAAAAAGAGGAATCCTCCAGCGTCTTTTGGCCAAGTCAAGTAGTAAATGCGACTTGTGCTTTTCGCGTGTGCATAGTCTACTTGCTCCTTTTAGGTGAATTCTTGTGTGTGGAATGCCATCTTGTCTAGGGTGTAGGCAATGGCCTGCCGCTACTGCCGCCGTGTGGCTCGTGTGCAGTGTAGCTAGCCATAGCTGGCTATGTGAATGACAACGGCGTGACCGTGTGATTTGTTCCTTCTCGACAAAGCCTCTCACGCCTCGGCTGTCCATGGATCCGTGTGCCAGACAGCTGATGGGACGTGGGCTTTCACAGCTTTGTTCGGGTTATTAATTGGATTGTGATGTCGTTTTTTTTTCCATTGGCACGGTCTCGTCCGAGCCTGACAGCTGCAGCATGCTCTATCAGTTGCGTCGTACTGGACAGCGTGCCAGTCCTCCCCTTCACTTCAGCGGTCCCTTCTTGCCAGTGGGTCGCGCAGCCAAGAAGCAACAACCCCGTTTTCTCTCCAAAAACCCTCTACAAAATTCGGCTCGTGGGAAAGGAAGCGAGGGATCCCGCCACCACGACCGCTCTTAGGACTGATGCGGGTCGCGCAGCCAAGAAGCAGGCTAAGCCAAAGAAGTTGACCAATGATATGACCAAGGAGGAGCGACGGGTCGAGTCGGAGAAGCGCGCAGGCCGGCGAGAAGCCACCAAAAATCGCTTCATCGTTGCCCAGCTCGATGGGAAATAGCAGAAAGAGGACGACCGCATCTTCGCCTCGTAGGCTGTGGCTACCAGTGAGGCGCTGGCCGACAAAGTCGTCGAGTGGGTCGTCATGATGTTGAAGCAGGAGGCGCTCAACGTCGCGTCCGACGCTGATGTTGCCCTACCTAGCCAGGCCGTGGCCGGCATGTCGTCGACACCGATTGGACGGCCGCCTCTTCAACCCAGGATGCTAGGCCCGCAGACGTCGTCGCCCGGCGGCCACGCGAGGAACGGTGGCGTGCTCTCCCGGTTCGGTGATCCCCGGTCGACATCGTCGGAGACAGATGGGCATGCTATCGACCTCAACCAAACCCCCACAGCCAGAGACACAACCCCGGTGGCGCCGAAGAAGCGACGACACATCTTTGCCACAGCCATGCCACCGCCACTCAACCTATTCGATGGAATGGTCGGCCAACCTTCATTGCCCACCAATGCGGTAAGTTCGCATAATTTCTTTCTCATTGCCAATAGCCTATGTCCGTGGCTTGTCATGGCCAATTTCTGTGTAGGAATTTATGGTCAACATGGCGAGGCCGTCATGCATGACATGATGAATGCGGGTGGGCAAGATGGCGATGAGGGATACACCCAAGATACTCAACGGGAGACTCAAGAAGATGCCTACGACATTGCAGATGAGCAATTGTATTAAAACAATGGCCCACTCATGAGCGGGAGGGACCACGGTCGTGGCATTGCCGCATCACTTGCCTCGTCAATTGCCGAGGGGAAGAAGATGAGCCAAAGGATCACGAGCTACACCCTTGAAGAGGACAAGATCGTATTGCAGTGACCTAATGCTCTACTGCATGTTGTAGAGCACGAGTCGTTGGCATAACACTTACGAAAGTCATCTTCCGTAAATATTACTCCCCTCAGAGTGGTACAACAGAACCGTTGTGGGTCCAACTAATTATTTATTCCTTATTCGTAACACAAGAATAATACAAGCTTCGATATCCTCCTCGGTCTAGTGAGGATTAACTTCTACTAATAAATTTAAAAGAGCTAGCTTGAGGAACAATGGAACTTCTAAGCTAAGCACCATCGGAGCGTTGCAACTTTATTGGGTTTGGTCTTGGTTGCTCATCCTGGCTATCGTATGCGCGCGAAACTATTCCTCTAACTCTATGTTTTCCCCATCTATTACATAGCCTATGCCTTCAATTCCTCCTGAGAGGTCAGGTTCATCGTAAGAAACCTCTTCCTCGGTGATGTCTTATGTAGTGGATATCCTTTCCGACTTCATGGTACCTAAGCAAGGGTTTTAAGAAGTATAGATTGAGTACAAGCGTGCTCAACAAGTTCTATGGTAGCCGTATGATGCTCTAACTACAACCGTTGATAAGAATCCGGAGCATATGCTTAGTTTTCGTAATCGTTTTTTCCGAAAGGAAAGATTAGTCTTTCAAAAACTATGTTTGTTAGTCTTCACGGGTTGTACGGGATTTCATGGAATCCCTTTCCCGCTGCGTTGGCAATCTTTTCCTAGGATAGGGAATAAGATGTCACATTTCATACACTCTCGAGAGGGGGACTACTTTTCTCACAAATGATCTTAAGCCTGAGTGCATAATAGGGTATGCCTTCCTATTCAAACTTTTTTGGTTTGAGGCTTAATTAGGATCCAAGCCAATCACTGACCTTCACCCAGACCCTGTAATCCACCCATTGTAACGAGTTTTGGACAAGGGACCTACGCTCAATTACCATCCCTTCTAATATGCTAAGTCGTTACCCTAGAACACATGCTAGGGATGTCACGGGCTCCCACCCGCTAATCTCCTCTCTAGTCTCAGACCGACTTAGGATACGAGGACATATGAAAGGAAAAAGATACAGCTGACTTCTCTGTCGCATTTCAGAACTTGTGGCCAGTGTGTTTTATAAGGCACAAGAATCGCTGACAATATTGACCTAAGTGTATACTCGGTACAATGGAATCTCCACCATATGGCTTCCCAACCATATATCTTAACCATGATTCCATCACCCACCATATGACACATATGCCATGCATTTAGGTGATTCACCTGCTTTGGCATGTGTGAAACCGCTTTTGTTGCTTAACTTATTCATATGTGGCATTTTACTTTTGGTGGTTAAGCCCATGTTGGTTTAACCTATGTGTGTATGCCAAAATTGGCATATGGATATTTTGTTCTTATATGCCTGGGTGAGTATCTGCATATAACAAAAAATGCATGTCGGTTTATTTTTTGTCATGTTCTGGTTTTGGAGCATGACAAGTGTATATTCATTTTATTATTAGCGATTTTAGTTTGGATTTCATCCAATGTTGGATGTTTTTTCTATGAATCCAGAACTTGGGTGATTGGTTTGTTTGTAGTATTTCCATTTGGTTCTCATTCAGTTGGCTTACTTGTTCTGGTTGGATTTCTAGTTACTACTGGTTGATTACTTCAGGTTCTTGCCTAGTGCTCTACTTTTAGTTAGCTACTATCTACTGTGAGTAGCTGCTCACACTTACTTGGTTTTTGTTCATGTTATTCACTAGTGTCTAATTTTTCTATCATTCTTGGGATGTTTGGTTGGTCAGCTCAAGCCACTGGGATTCAGGACTTGTTCCTGGATCCTAGTTTTGGATTCAATATTAATCTGGTTTTGCCTTAAGGGAAAACCTACATTTTAACTTTGACAGAAGTTCCTTTTGTGTGTTTATGTTTGCATCTTTAGCAAGATCAAGGGGAGAATTTAGAGTAGAATGAAGATAAGTTGATGAAAAGATAGATAAGAAATAGATAGGTTTAGTTCCTAGGGTTTTTCTTCTTCCTTTGTATCAAGTTTTGTAAATCTCAAACTTGTACTCATTTGGATTATGAATAAAGTTCCATTTATTTGAGTTTCATGTTATTCACTTGTGATGACTCCCCCTTGTATCTTGTGAACTCAAGTTTGAATAATTCAAACCTCAATTTTGAATTCCAAGTATAAACATGAGTTATTTCATTTTCTTTCTTGATCTTAAGTGAATGTGTGATTATGAACAAGTGTTTATATTTGATGAAACTATTCACTCAAATGACTCTCAAACAAAACAATTTTGAATTTGAATTCAATTCCTAGGGTTGAATGGAGTCAAACTCAACTCTAGCTTAAATTTTTAAGTGTTAACCTTCAAAACGTAAATGTTCAAATTCCCCCTCAATTTCATGTCGTAAGATGAAATGCACCCTTTCAATATCAGCCCTTAGCCCTTTCCTATTTCTTTGGGTCAATACATCTTCTTCGCCTTATAACAACTTTGTCTCGAAGTTGTGGTACTCCTATATAAGGGTTGAAGATATCCTACAACTAAGGTTTTCGAGGTTGTTGTACATTTTTCTGTCCAGTCGCTCTTAGGTCTTTGCTTTGTTGGTTTACTATCGGTGATACCTTTGGTGATTATCTCTATTCGTCTTTTGGTATTTGTTTGTCTGGCTAGTTCTTTTGGAGTGTATTTAACTGAAGTTCCGCTTCCATTCTAGCATGCTCGTCTCCCTAGTAGACTATTATTTATCCACGTGGGTTTATAATGGTCACCGTATTTTCTCCGCAGTCAATCTGCGGTCCATGGTTAGTTAACCAATGCATTCCCAAGATTACTTTGATATCGTTCATCAGTATTATGAATTAGTCCGCGTAGTACTCATAATTTCAAATCTGAATTACTTGCCTTTTCTTTCTAGGGTAACAAGGATTTTTCCTCCCACAAACAAGATTGTAATAGGATGGTCTAACAAACAACACCTAATTCTATATGTTTCTACGAATTCTTGGGGAAAAAATATGTGGTTGCACCGGTATCAAATAATATCTTGCTGGGGTAAGTAAGAATCTCAAACGTACCTAAAACTTCCATGTCTGATTCTACACCTTGTTCCACGTTCATGTAGTTTAAATTTCCATAATATCATCTTTTGCCATCATTACTATTTCCTCCAAAGTTTCTTCCTTTGGATGAGTTTCCCCTGTTAGGTGGTTTAGTTCCTCCGTTTTGTGGTTTCTATCTGTTAGGACAATTGGTTTTCAAGTCGCATGCTTGTCTACATTCATAACAAATCACTTTAGGTTGTTTGTCTGCGGATGTAACGTGTCCTTTATATCCATAGTTTTGATAGATTATTTGGCTCTTGGGGTTTGGGTTTTCTTTGTTTAGGTTATTCATCTTTGTTCTTGGTCTGGGTTTAAAACTTAAGTTTGGTTTTCGGTTAAGAAATCTTCTAGGTTCTGTTTGTTCCTTCTTTCTCCTTTCTTTTTGTAGTAGTTTGTAACCGTCTTCTAAGGTTATAGTTGCATTAACTAGTTCTTGGAATTCCTTCGATCGAGTTAATCGTAGCCGCATTTTCATGTATGGGTGTAGTCGCTTCATGTATTGCTTCGTTCTTTTCTCCTAGGTGTCTACCACATCTTTTGCATATCAAGATAAAACACTAAATTTCCTAACATATCTTAATACTGGAACATCATTTTGGCATAGGTTCTCAAATTCTCTTCTCTTTTCGTAATACTTTCGCGAATATGAGACTCCCTAAATCTTTGTTTGAACTCGTTCAATGTGATGATTGTATCAGGGGTTTGCATGTTCAGGATATTCTCCCACCATGCTACTGTGGGTCCGGATAATAAGTATGTGGTATATCATAGTTTTTCCTCATCATTGCATCCTACATTATCTAGTTTTCTCTTCGTGTCTCTTAGCCAATTCTCAACATCCATTAGTTCTGCTGCGTATGCAAATGGAAGTGGTCTAGTATTTTGAAACTCGGCTAGGCTTACTCAGCCTCCACCATTTTCCCGTCTTTGTCCAGCTTGTGCTAGGAGCTTATGTATAAACTTATTTTGGGCCACTTGGTCTCTTTTCCTTGCCTCTTCCACTAGTTCCACATATTGCAGGAAGCTCTGTTCCGAGATTGGGGTGGTTTGGGATGTTGATCCTATTCTAGTTGTATTGTCGTCATCTTCTTTCTGTTGGGTTTCCCTGGCTATTCTTTCAGATTCGTTTTCTACCCTTTGTACATTGGACATATCCATCTAGTCATGTGGCATTTACGTCAGAATACCATGTTACATCATGCAAATGCACATTGGGTTGTTCGTTTTCAATGAACAGAGCTAGTCATACAAAATAATCAAGATCCAAATATATAACTTAAATTTCCCTTTTGTACATAACTTTATGTACACAAACATAACATTCCCCATAAGTTTTATTACATGTGAGTATTGTATCACTTATTTGGCTCAAAATCCCAATCATTACAATACAGATTCATTAGCCCATCTAATTCTATATTTTAGTGGAAGGTTCCACTCGTCTACTTCATAACTTCCTTCGGTCATCCATTCTCTACCATGCTTAAATTAGTTTATATATCCTAGAAGATAATCGGCTCTTTCTGGTTCTTTTCCGAATTCAGGATTGTCATCTTTAGTCAAGTCCATCATAGTGAAGTAACCGCCTAAATACACGAGTTTGTCTAAGGCTTCTCTAAATTCATCACTTGTTCTAGAGTTACTCAAGTCTTCAAAAATCTATGCACTTCAGATCGACTTGCCTCTATAATTTCCTTTTCCCAAGGAATTATACAACTATCTCCTCCATCGTAATTATACGTTGTCGGACTATAATCCTCATTCCTGTCAATCCTAATTTTTTTTAAGATTTTGTTGCTGGTCTATAGCTTCTTGATAAGCCGCGTAGAACTCTGATGATACTTTTGGTTCATCAAGGTTACTAACGTCTATTTAAGCATCCATTACTGTGTCAGGTTCATCATCGGTTCCCTAACTAGTTGATTATATGGTGATATCAGGAGTAAATAATAGCGCTAGATTGTTTTGGCTCAAACTGCTATTCACGTTGTCCTGATTCTTTTTAGCCATGGGATGGATGCTAAAAAGGACACGTGATGACGTCACAACGGAGCCCTGCTATCCCGTGAGGCGGGGCCCACTGTAGGATAGGGCGAAAGATTATATACCATGGACGGGTGTCGCGCGTGTCGTCATACCCAGTTGGTTATATGGTGATATCAGGAGTAAATAATAGCGATAGATTGTTTTGGCTCAAACTGCTATCCACGTTGTCCCGATTCTTTTTAGCCATGAGATGGACGCCAAAAAGGACATGCGACGACATCACACTAGAGTCCTGCTATCCCGTGAGGTGGGATCCGCTGTGGGCCAGGACGAAAGATTACAAACCATGGATGCGTGTCGCATGTGCCGTCATACCCCGCATCGCTGGACGGTGGGCCACACGCGAGATATTGGCCCACCGTTAGTGTACACGGGTAGTACCACACTCTGTGAGAGGCGTTTTAGTGGCAAGGCCTGCTGAGAGCCGACGTGGCGCTGTCAGCCCATGCCCGCGGGCGCTCGTGTTCATGGGGCCCCCCGAGAGCCGACGTGGCGCTGTGAGCCCGTGTCGCCCATAGTTTCTTGTGGTCGTGGGGCCCATCCAGATATAGCGTGGGCTTAGCCCATGCCAGATGCGGATTCTTGCGTATGTGGGGCATGTTCAGAGATGACGTGACATCGTAGACTATAGCTGTCTGCGGTTCCTCGCGGCGTGGGGGGCAATGGACGTCCAATACGACGTCGTAGGCCCTATCTAGATGTGGTTCCTTGTGGCGGAGGGCCGAGCTGGTAACATAGACTATAAGCGTCAACAGTTCATCACGACCGATACACGCGCTCTCCCAGACGTATATTCGAGCTAGTAGCCTAGCCTATAGATGTTCGTGTTTTTTTTGCGGACATATAGCCATAATATCTCTTTTTGATAGGGCTATATCTACTTAGATACCTCATTATCATTTCCTACACTCTCTTCTTCCTCTCTCCTCGGGTAGTTTTGCATTTGGTTTCGTCGTCTCTTTTATCATGCTCTTCGATACACGTCGTCGTGGCCCCCATGCTTCTTCCTCTTCAATGGAGGAGCTCATGCGTTGTTTGTCACATCGTAAGCCATCCTCTTTCTTATCTCCGGCTTCGCTCTCTCTTCCAATTTCTCGGAAACAGCTTTATCACACTTTTTTCTCTATTTGTAGTGTATAATTTTTCCATGGCGCACCGTCTTCGACGGTCGATCTACGACTATTGTGCGCGTGGTATAGATGTGAAATGTGTGAGGTCATCATGCGCAACAGGTACGTCATGTTTTACTACATTTGCGTCTTTCATGCTACATCATTCTTTTCGTCTAACGTTTTCCCTCTCCATTTGTCTCTAAAATGGGTTCGCTCTTCTTGGTTACGCTTTGCGTGAACAGACTTAGGTGCGATCACCTACGCGTATTCGCCGATGTTGGTTGTCTCATGTTTCTTTCACGCTAAGTTCTCTTCACTTTTATCTATTTGTAGTCTCTTCCCTATTGCATAAAAAGTTTTGCTTTGCATCTTAGGTTTCTACCCGACACATGCATGGACATCACTCTTCTGGCGCGTATTCGTCCTCTTTTCGTTGTCTTGTGGTTCATCGTCATCATTGATAGCTGTAAGTTTTGCTTTCTTCATAAGTCGCCTTAGGGGTTATATGTTGGTCGTTTTTTCCTACTTCATTCGCTTTCAGGAGCTGACAGCTTACTGGATTTTGAGTGCCTTATCGCATGTTCTCGGACGAGGTATATTTTCATGTTTTGTTCGTTAGAGTCTTAGATTATTTTGTTTTCTATTGCACTGAGTTCCATCTTTCTGTTTCTCTTTGGCATCCATCAGCATTCGGCTACGGGCTCGACATCTGCAACATCCATGTGTTCCCTAGACTTGGTAAGCGCTCAATAGGTTTAGATCGATTTTGCTTTCTAGAGTTGGTTCTTACATTCGAATGGTTTCATTTTTAATCATTTTCTCTTTTTTTAGAGTTCAGCGCTGGTCTTCGCCAAAGATACATGTAGTTTTCATTGCGGAGGTTGTGCACGTAAATGTTGCTGAGATGTTTGACCTGATAGTGCCGTACAACAAGCAAGAAAACGACAACAGAGGGCTTGATTCAAACAACAGTGATATTACAAAGCGTAACGGAAATACGACTTAGGCTAGGATTAGTAGACTTTATTTTTAAGAATCTTTTGTGTCATCGTCCACATGTAAATGAAATCATATACATATATGTGAAATAAACCATCGTTCAGATTAGCGTATTTCTGTGTTAAATTTCTATGGTGTCTACGTTTGTACTCTATTTCAAAGCCTGCGATGATCTATATATGTTAATGTATTCTTTTCGTATGCGCGTTACTTCATCTATTTAACCAACACAACATTTTACGTCATTTTCATGGTGTCATCTCTTTCCGGGTCATTTTGGCACGGAACTAGGCGTACGCGCGGCGCAAATTTTCGTGCGTGTTATTGTTACTCCTTATCCATTTACTCTTCACTATATTATCCTCATACCATAACCGTTGGAGCTTATCCTCTTCCCGCTCTTCCACTCTTCCCCTCGCAATCGTCCGATCATAACTGTTACCCTCTTCCTCTGCTCGCTCTTTAGCTCTTCCCCTTGCCATAGCCCGACCGTAGAATTTTCCGTTTTTCCTCTGCTCACTCTTCCCTTTAGCCTCTGTTCGTCCTTGATTTCGCCATCGCCTTTCACCTCTATCCGAAAAAGTTGGAACTCTTTCTTCGTCCACTCTTCTCCTCAACACTATATAATGTAACAGGTTTCACTCTCCTTTTGCCTGCTCTTTTCTTCGCCACTACACCATACATTTTTTGTTGTTCGATGTCTCCCATGCTAAGGTCGTCTCTTAGCCGTGATGTTGTACAAGAACATTCGCTGGCTTCTGCGTACGCATCTAGCCCAAGGTTCCCCTCTGTTTACAGCAGGAGGCAATGCATAGTCATTGCTAGCGTCAATATGATACTGTCCCATAGGAAGAGACATGTATGATGCTTCACCTCTCTCCTACAACGAGCTCCCTCGGCGGTCCTTTTGGACGAGCCATTGTCTCAACAGACTAGCGACTGTGTGAGCATATAGGAAGACACGGTAACCGTCCTAGAAAAGACAGCGTCCGGACAATGTGGAGTTTCGGACGAAGACTTGGAGATTGTCGTTGTTCTTCTTGCTCTCACGGCAGCAACTCCTAAGAGTACCGCCTGAGAGTTATTAATCTTATTCTTATGCCTTTGTTCGTCTTCTTCTTTTATATCTTTTGCTGTAAAGCTATGAAACACTTAGCTTTAGAATTCGAAATAAGCGTTACTTTCAGCGTGTTTCCAAGAAGCACAATTCGTTTATTTGGCTGCTTTTAGTGGTTCATATTTGTATGCACCTATACGTGTATGCAGGAACGTCTATGACATGGCGTCTTTTACTAAGTGCTCTCCAATACATTTCTTTGCACGATAGCGACATTAAGAATTATGTTCACATTTGTTGGTACTCTAATCCATCCATCTCGGCAACTTTTTCCTCATTACATATTATGTTTGTCGGTCGCGCCCCGTGGGGCACAGAAAAAAGTCTAGTTAATACAAGGGTCATTCCAATTGATTTCATAGGAGTGATCCATTGGAAGGTAAGTATTGTATGGTTTTGGGTTAGGTTCTACTGTTTATATTTCTGAGGAATCCTCGTCTTCATCTGTGTCCATATATATGTCATAACAAGCTCTATTTCGCGGTAAAACTTCATCTGAGGATTTCTTCCTTCTAATCATTACTCCTACGGGGTTAGTTAGGTCATACATGGCTTCTCCTGAGGCTTAACTAACAGTCTCGTGGTTCCTAAAGAACGCTTGGCTAAGAGTGGCCTTAATATCTAGATATGCGACTAACTCTTTAGTGGTAGAATTTTGGACAAAGTTCCAATTCTCCTGGGTTGTATCCATAGCTTTGTCTTCATACGGTATCACATGAAATATGGTTAATATTAGTTTGGAATTATTAATTTTACGAATTGTTATGATAGTCTTTATGAGAGCAATCTCAAAACCTGTCTAGTCTTCATTGGCTTCTCCTTTATATAGGTTCTTTCTAAAGTCTAAGTTAGATGGAGTAATTATGAAAACTTGGTACTTTATCAACTTTCCTTCATCACTATGTTCTATGACTCTTACTATAGTCTTCCGATGGATATTCATACATTCCAATAGGCCTATGTAAACGTGTGTGCAAGGACTTTCAAAGGTTTCTAACAATTATCTCCATTATTTGCACAGTTTGATAGGGACACCGTTCGTCCATTCGTTTCGTCATTCTTAACTAATTAGGAATAGATAAGTGATTAGATCCTACTTTCTTTGTAAACAATTATCGCACCAATTTTATGATATTTAGCCATATTACTGGAGAACTCCTTACTACTCCTAGGTCTCTACCTACAGCTCTCGTGCACTTACTAAGTTTTCAACCTAAGGTCAAAGCAATTGCTCTGATACCAGTTGTGGTGACCTAGCGCCCCACTGCATGTTGTAGAGCGTGACTTGTTGGCATAACACTTACGATAGTCCTCTTCCATAACTATTATAACTCTCAGAGTGGTACAACAGAACCGTTATGGGTCCAACTAATTCTTTATTCCTTATCATATTACACAAAAACAAATACAAGCTTTGCGATCCTCCCGATCCAGTGAGGATTCACTTCTACTACTCCTTATGATCCATATTACTTGTCGCTGAAATGGATGTATCTAGCACTAAAACATGTCTAGATACATCTATTTTTATGACAATTAATATGGATCGGAGGGAGTAATATATTTAAAAGTGCTAGCTTGAGAAACAATTGCATTTCTAAGCTAAGAAACATCGAAGCATTGCAACTTTATTGGGTTTGGTGTAGGTTGCTCAGCCCGGCTATCCTATGCGTGCGAAACTATTCCTCTAACTCTACATTTTCCTCCAATATTCCAAATTCTATTATGTAGTCAATGCCTTCAATTTCTCCTGAGAGGTCAGGTTCATCATAACAAACCTCTTCCTCGGTGATGTCTTCTATAGTAGATATCTCTTTTGACTTTGTGGTGCCTAAGCAAGGGTTTTAAGAAGTATAGGCTGAGTACTATAATATCCTAGCGTTTTTGGTCAGAAAAGAAGAGACCATAGGTGTGTGCAATGCATTCATGCATAGAAAATCTGAAGAATTTTTGTACGTTTATTTAAAACATAAAGAGATCACAGTTCCTCTCATTTCGATGAATTAGGGTTTAGTTCATTTAAGATGAGTGTGATGGATTTCGACATGACCTGTACTAAATCTTTGTGTTCTAGGAGATTAAATTCAAATTTTGAATATTTAAATGTTATGTTTGGATTCAAATCAAAATGTAATTGAATTGTAGAATAATAAAGGGATTCTATAAATAAAATACCATTATGAGTAAATAACGGAATTGTGTATTCCATAAATTGGAGTATAATAAGTTACAAGTCTCAAAGAATAACGTATAGATTACAAAAGGAAGTTTTGCTCTATTATATAATACTAATAATACAAGGTGTTTACAATTATACAAATAGAAAAAGGAAAATAATAATACAATAGAGAAATAAATAATAAGAAAGAAAATTACAATAATTTGAAATTGTAGCAATATTTATTGTGTACCAAATATTATAATGTTCTTACAAGTGTTAAAAAGAAATGCAAATTACGAATGAATAAAGGAAAAATCCTAAATCTAATCTTGATCTTTGATCTTTCTCTTCTTCTTCTTAACCTGCAAACAAGACAAACATGAAACAAATAATAAAGGAAAAAGGAATTATTTTGGTTAGTGTTTACAATTATACAAATAGAAAAGGGAAAATAATAATACAATAAAGAAATAAATAATAAGAAAGAAAATTACAATAATTTGAAATTGTAGCAATATTTATTCTATACCAAATATTCTAATGTTCTTACAATTGTTAAAAAGAAATGCAAAGTACAAATGAATAAAGGAAAAATCCTAAATCTAATCTTGATCTTTAATCTTTTTCTTCTTCTTCTTAACCTGCAAACAAGACAAACAGGAAACAAATAATAAAGGAAAATGGAATTATTTTGATCTTTTTCTTCTTCTTCTTAACTTGCAAACAAGACAAACAAGTGCAATGAAATGCATTGCAAAGTTTCATCACTGAGTTGGAAAAGAGCCAAACTGTTCATATTAGTAGTTTTTGCCTTAGTCTATGTATCACAGGCATGGGGCAAGTTTCGCTAGTGGTAAGAAAAAGGCAATAGACAAAAGTTTGTAAAAGACCACGCTTCTACTAAAACTCATCCACATCTTAAAAGCTATAGAACTAGTAACTTGCACCAGCATCAGGGACACTTGCAAGGTGCTCAATTAGACATACAAGTTGGTGTGTTGTCAACACAACATGGATAACACTAGGAAGAGAAATGGGAGGCAGCAGCCATAGCTAGTAGAGCTCACATGCCAGCTCCATCATACCTTCTCGGTTCACAGCTCAATCGTGCAACAACACAAGCACCAGCAGTTTACCACCAGACCCTTTTCTCCACACCATCAACTCACCACTAGATCATCTACTAATCCAAGAACACCACTCTAATCCCCTGTCTACTTAAGGGAGTAGGAAGGAAATCAAGATACCCAGAGAAGGATGTTAGGAGGAGTAGGTATCACATTAGTTGAATAAGTTATCATAAGAAGTTGGTTAATTAGGATACAGAAGAAAAAGATCTAGGAGCACAAGTTTCACATAAACAAGTTGATCAAGTGTAAGATAGCAGTAACAGAAGAAGCAGATACACATCAAAAGATCATCAAGCTAACAACAAACCGATTAAGAAGCCAAGGTACAGTACAATCACTACATATTGGCAGGTAGCTACACCAAAAAAGTCTTAGAATATGTTCTTACCAGTTCCATTATAAAAGATTTTGGGAGAGTAGAGATTGTTCTCAGATGGGCATAGTGATTATATGTTTTTCTCATCATAGGACTTTTAGGCATTAGTAGTATCTATTTTTATTTAGAATCAAAGCCTCGGACTAGAGAATCATTTGCAACCAAAGTTTCATTCTTACTTAGTAGTCAAGCAGCAGATCATGTTGCTATACATCATTATTGTGCACACTAAATAGAGGCACCACCATAGAGTTATATAGTAGTAGAGCCACTCTCATTAATTAGCAACATGACAAATAAGGCAACATGCTTTTGTTCCCTCTACCAGCAATCAAATGAAAACTCCCAAATCATTTTCCTAGTTTATTCAACTATGAATCATCTAATTTCAACAACAAACTGATCATTAAATGATTTAGATCATCACTTAATCAAAAACTCAGTAAACCAAGGTGTAGAATACCCTTAGTTACACCCAAGTAGTTAGCCATTTGTCCAAGCACGTAATTTATTTTGTTGCAAGGAATTAGAAACCATTCTAGGTCATCTTCCTAGCAAATGATACCACACAAAAGAGGAATCCAAAACATAATCTCAAGCATAGGGCGTAACTATTTTTTATTCAGTATGCACATATCAGTTTTAAAGGAAAGATAGAACATTAACCAGGTTACCATATCAAATAGATCTTATATCTATTTGTATTTTACCAACACAAGAGTACTTCAATGATACAAAGGACACATTAGGATGCTTGGAACTGAATGGCTAGCATTCAAAACAACATGTTACAAGCTAGCACCATAACACCAAACAATTATCACACCTAATTCAACCAGGAGCTCACTAGCATCATTCATAGCCATAGATAATCACCATATATAGGTCCATTCTAGAATCACCAAAACATATCTAGCACCATTCATCGGCTCGAAGGACGGTCTCATGAGCGTTACTTGGAACAGAGGCATAGCTGGTGAAGTAGATAAGTAGGCATATGCTAGGGTTGTAAATGTTTACTGTCACGTCATTGTTGGAGGATAAGTGATACCCTAGCACCTCCCCCACAAACACAACAAGGTTCTAAAGAAGTCAATCATGGATGCAGGGTTGCAAGCATCACTGTCGTCCCACCGACATCAATTTAAGGAGGGCATGACTGATTAGGAGCGAAGCCGAGGTCATAGAGATGGGCTGGAGGAGGAACATGAGCCGGAGGGAAGGAGTCATGGAACGTAGGCGCTACTACGTCGATGCACCCGACCCACAGGGCTAGGGTTAGCCATGGGAAGAGGCTCATGCATAGCAGGGGTGTCGAGGCGGCGGGGTACCAACGGAGGAGACCCCAGTGGGGAAACGTCATCAGGTGGCAACAGTGGGCATAGATATTGGTGGCCATGGCGGCAGGTAGTGGCGGTGGCAGCGGTAGCAGTGTTGACTCGCGCATAGGGGAACGAGGAGAAAGGAAGAAGGGGTATTCCCGTACCATGCATGTGTGCATAGAGCAAGAGGGAGAGGGGTCAGCGTGGGGATTTACCCCAACCCAAAGTGGGCCGGCCTGTTAGGCCAAACCTATTCGGTCCAGTTGGACCAAGTTCAGTTTTGACCAACTGGGCGCAACCAACTAGTTGTCCACCACAAATTAAAATTTCTATATAATAAAATCTATAAAATATTTCCAAAGTAGAAAAATGCATATAAAATCCTAAAAATTAATAAGAATCACTTTTGGATATTAAATATAATCTACTATATTACAAAAATACTAACTATCATATTCCTAGTCAATTTAATTTTACTAAAAATAATGGTTATAAAAAGAGTTTATAAAACCCTTTTCTTGTATTAAAATAAAAGGATATACTCTCTTTTATTATCTATAGATTAAAATAAATCATTTTTAGCTTTAAACTACTTAGGATTTATTGAAACATAAAAATATAATCCTTTAAAGCTAAATCAAGTAGAACTTTTATGAAATTATATTTAAACAATAGTATTAATTCCCAAGTTCATCTAAATATTTCCAACCATAATAAACTATTGAAGTCATCTATTTATGCTATCATCAATCAGGTAAATGTTGTCTCTAGGATTAATAGCAAACCAAGTCTTGAACTCATCATTTCACTTACCTTGGGAGTGAATGATCTCACATCCTTAATCATGCTTAGGAAAACCCTAGAGCTTAGTAATGCCATAAACACATCATGTCTTAAATTCATTTATATTTTTATAGTTAACTTTGGTCTATTAATCAATCAACAAGAGACATGTTAATTCCATATCACTAAAACTATACCAATGCCAATTGTTTATAATCTAGTGCGTTTAAGTATTAATTAACTTAATATAAGAAACATTCTCTTCGAAAGTTATTATTTTTGCCACTTCAACCAGAAACATTACCTTATTTCTTTTAAATCTTAACAACCTAAAATATGAGCTTTCATAAGAATTACATGATATCAATCAAAATTAATCATATTTTGTTATTGTCCTTTACTTTTATATCGTGTATAATAACTATTAAACTCTTTTAATATGTATTTGCTTGTGAAGTAAACTTGAAGATAAACCAAAACTTAAAAAAATCACCTAAGCTCAACTCACTCACAATATTGGGGAATTACTTTTGTTGGGGATATACTTTTCGGGTATCCTCACAGTTCCTCACTGACCAGGGTGGCCCACATCGGGTTAGAGCTTTGCTCCACGGGCGGCCCAGTCAGGGAGAAAGACGGAGTCCAATCCGGCTACGGGAAGGCCCAGAAGACTTACCGGCTTAGGCCCATAACGTTACTTGTAGTTCAAGATGTACTCTGTAACCGACTCTTAGTCGTAGCCGGGTAGATCTCTCCTATAAACCCTAGGTCGGATATCTATATAAGCCGTCCTAGGGAGAGCCTTTAGGGAACCTCAATAGTCTATAATCTCAACTCGCACAGGCGAAACCCTTGTAACCCATATTCTGGCTCTGCCGTATTACTGGATTGCTAGCAGGAGTAGAATCCGCCCAAAGCCGGCGGATTCGAACCTGGGTAAACTTGTGTGCTCACCGTCCCGGAATACCGTACGTCTCACATCCCTATCTTCCACACGCCTCGAGGACCCCCTCATGGCGTACTTGTCATCAATCCGACGACAGTTAGCGCCCACCGTGGGGAAAGTGAGCTTCGAATCTGCGTTCCGAGCGGAATCTGCAAGAAATGGAATCGGCAAGACTATCGCCGTCGGTCGCATCCTCTACGCCAGCGACGTCCCTCTCATCGTTCTCGACGAGACTTGGATTCCGGCTAGGAAGGCCGTGACTGCCTACACAATCATGTCCTTTGGCGAGATCGATGTTTACACCGGTTTCGCCGAACCTGCCCAACCCACCCCAGCGGTGATGATAGAGGCAGAAGAATCTTCTGGGTCCCCTTTGTCCGCGGAGGCGGCAGAGTTCCGGATCTCAAAAAACCCTAAACCCACCCAGCCCGCACCAGTTGCGGAGATAGTGGAGAAATCCGAGCCTGAAGAAGACCTACCGGTCCAAGTCAAATCTGGAGTGGATCTCCCTGGAGGAGCCGGATCCCAGATCGACCCACCCGCGGAAGTCGAAATCCAGGAGGAACATATCAGTGACACTGATTCCAGCTCTGATGATGCCGGGATAGACAGACCTTTCCTAAGGTACACATTACGACGTATGATACTGCAAGGTGAAAGCACAGATGCAATTCTCGAGACCATCAAAAGTTTCGACATGGCTGATCGCGAAAGCCGCAGGTACCTCAGGAAGCACGCGTCGCACTTCGTCGGGTATGTGGGATCCGGATCCGGCTCTGCTGATGCTGGAGAAAACACCGACTCGGTGCTGGAGGCAATTGGAACAAACGCCGACGTACCCGCATCCTCGGATGAATCGATGACGTCGGCAGATTTCCGAAAGTTCTCCATGGAATATGAAGAGGAGTATAACTCCAAAGCTGCAGAAGAAGGAGAAGCCATAGATGAAGGATCCGGGGAACACTCTCCCAAAGTGCAGGATGACATGGACATCGGAGATAATCTTGGGGTCTAGATGTCCGAAGGTACCGATCAGAGCTTGACTCTGGGAAACGGACCCAAAGCCGTCTTTGCTACCTGCGCTGCCAAGAAGGCAAAGAAGAAGAACAAGAAGAACAAAACCCCGGCAAAAGATCATCTGGCTGAGGAGGTGATTGCCGAGGAATACGAAGAAGACTCGGATGGAGCACTTATCCTAGACGAGCCGAAAAAAGAAGAATCGGTGGATGGACACGTGATCACCGAAGGTGCGCGTAAACTCATCGATGCTGCATTAACCACACTTATCCCTACAGCTGCGGAACTTACTGTTGAAGAGCTGGACGAAAGGGCCCAAGCCCTAGAAGCGTGTCGTCAACAACTCCTCTATGAAGCCAAAAACATCGAGGTGGAGAAGAAACGCATGGCAACCAAGGACTACATGTCCCAGTTGCATCGAAGACACGGAAGCGTCACAAAGATGACAACCAATTCCCACATATCCGTGCCGTCCTTTTCGGAGATGAGATGGGGAAGCCACGGAAAGATAGCAAAGGAGATTGGGTATATCCAACCCCAGTATAGAATACCGTGGCGGCCCGAGAAATTCTATCGGCTAATCTAGGACCAGAGGAGATCCGTTTGGGTATCAAGCTACTTAACAAGGGACTAGAGCAGCAAAAGGTCGCCATGTCCGGAAGTCAAAAGCTGGTCTCAGATTCTACCAGTGTCGCACAGATCCGGCATGGGCTAGCATAAGATCCCATTATGTCCGGGCGCAGTATCATCACCCCGAACGCCGGGAAGACAATTATTCAAGAATCGGATCTTCAGGACAGCATCACAGAACTTCACGTAACTGGAGCAACATCGCTCCAGCGGCCGAGAAAGACGCCATCACTACACTGAATCCGAAGAACCCTCCCCGATGAGAATCTAACAATCGAAGGGGAGAAGATAAAGAGAAACGACGGGAGGAGGATCATCAAAAAATGCCACCTCCTAAACATGCAAGCCGTCCGGCTGAGCCTCACCATGGTGGGAACGACGGACGAAGAAATGACAGAAACCATGTTGGGACAAGCCGGCAGGGGGCTCTTCATAGTCAAGATCCTCCCCGGAACCATAATAATGACGCTCCGGACGGAGGCCGGCGATCAGCTGGAAATTATCCAGCTGCCCCACCCTCTCCACCACACAGTCATCACAACGGCCCCCATGGAGGGCAAGGAGGACGACATGGCGGAGGAGGTGGTGGCAGAAGCCGAAGTCCGGCTCCAAGGCACCGCAGCCACAGCCGGCATTGGGGACGATCTCTATCCCCGAACGATGCAAGGCACATGATCAATTCCAACATAGAGGCTCGGCGCTACGAAAACGATGATATCTACGTGGGCCCAAAGTGCTTCGGACGATGCATCAGAGCTACAAAATTCCCGGAAGGATTTGCTATCTCAAGACATATCCAAGCCTACGATGGCATTGCTCGGCTAGATACCTAGCTACAGGATTTCTTCCAAGCTTGCTGCATCACCAAAGGCGAAAACAGCCTGGTCGCAACCCGATATCTCTCACTTATGTTGCGGAAGACGGCACGATCATGGCTCAATGAACTTCCGGAGAACACCATCCATAACTGGTATGACATGCAAAGTGTGTTCTTTCGGAATTTCGAAGGCACATATCGGAGGCCCTGTATGGTCGGAGACCTACAGCGTTGCACTCAGAAAGCCGGAGAAACTTGCCAAGATTATCTCGGACGATGGATCGACACCAAGAATTCATGTGAAGGAGTAAACGATCAAACCACAATTGAAGCTTTCATCGCAGGGCTCCCAATTGGTCTACTACGTCACCGCTTGAAGTGTGACAAGGTCACTGATTTGGGAGAGATGATAGAAACAGCGAGCAAGTATGTGGATGCTGACGACGATGCAGAGGGATTACTCAACGTCCTGGCTGTACCTTAGTCAGCAAAAACAAAGCAACAAGCTCAGAAGCGCAAGAACACCTCGGAGGAAAAACCCAACATGGAAACAGCGGTGGTTACTACTGTTTCCGGGTCTGGAGGACGAGGAGGACATGGCGGAGGCCGCGGGCGTGGCCGTGGGACTTCAAGGGTTCAAGGTAGAGGAGAACAGCAACCAGGCAAAACCTACTCTTGGGACGACATTGCCAACAACCCATGTGTGCATCACCTAGACGCCAATGGGGGCTCGTCCCACACCAACGCGGAATGTCGTTTCAATGATGACATCAAAAGAGATGACATCGCGGGCTACAAAGCTAAGCAGAAGAAGGGAAAGAAAAATCCCGAAAAGGACAAGGAGACCAAGGAAGATTCCGACATGGAGGAAGCTGATGCTTCAAATCCTAAGCCGGAAGGAAAGAAAACTTTCCCCACCAAGAAGGACACTTATGTCACTTTCCTCGGATCTCAACCAGCAAAGGTCAAGAAAGCAGTTCTACACGAGCTCAATGCAATAGTTCCGGCTATCCCCCAGTATCTGGACTGGTCGGAAGTGGCAATCACGTTTGACCGCGACGATCATCTTCCTAAGTTACATAGGCGAGGAAAATACGCCTTAATCGTCAACCCACTTATTGACGGTTATGGTTTCTCCAAGACCCTCATGGACGGTGGTAGCAGCATCAATGTTCTCTATGTAGAAACGCTACGCCGGATGAAGATCTCGGAGACCCAGCTGAACCATAGCTCTGTGATCTTTCACGGAGTTGTCCCAGGAAGACAAGCTAATTCCCTGGGAGAGATTACTTTGGATGTTATCTTTGGAACTCCAAAGAACTATCGGACAGAAGCACTTTCCTTCGAAGTGGTCCTGTTCAAGAGCGCATACCATGCTATATTCGGACGTCCGTCTTACTAGGCTTTTATGGCTCGTCCGTGTTACATTTACAATATGATGAAAATTCCAGGTCCCAACGGCGTGATCACCATCAGGGGAGACCCGAAGAAAGCGCGAGAGTGCGAGGATGGAAATGCCGCCTTTGCCGAAGCCATGTTGCATGCCCAGGAGTACCAGGAGATCAAGAAGAGCATAGATCCGTCCGAGATGCCCGCAACGAAGAAGGAGGTGACAAAGCCAAATCTGGAGTTCAAGGCATCAGAAGAGACGAAGAAGGCACCGCTAAAGGATGATGACCCCTCCAAGGTGACCCAGATAGGCGCGGGCCTAAGTAGCACATAGGAAAGCGCGCTCATCAAGTTCCTCCAAGCAAATCGAGATATCTTCGAAACTTGCCAAGCACTCTCTAAATGTAAACCCGAACGCTAAACCCGTCAAACAGTCCTTATGATGTTTTGGCAACGAAAAGCGTAAGGCAATAGCTAAGGAACTAGCGCGGCTCGAGTTAGCCGGATTCATAGAAGAGGTCATCCACACTAAGTGGTCGGCCAATCCTGTAATGGTCCCTAAAAAGGACACCACTGATTTAAGGATGTGTGTTGATTATACTGCCTTGAACAAGGCTTGTCCAAAAGATCCGTTCGCTCTGCCTAGAATTGATCAAGTTATCGATTCTACGGCAGGCTCGGAACTCCTCTGTTTTCTCGACGCATATCCCAGCTATCACCAAATCCGGATGAAGGAATTTGACAAAGTCAAAACTTCATTCATAACCCCTTTCGGAACCTTCTGTTTTGTTACGATGCCCTTTGGGCTGAAGAACGCAGGAGCTACGTACCAACGCACGATGCAGCGTTGCCTCCATGACCAACTCGGACACAATGTACATGCATACGTGGATGATATCACGGTAATGTCCAAAAAGAAGGAAACGCTGATTTCCGACTTGGAGGAAACATTTGCCAATCTAAGAAAATACAAAATCATGCTTAACCCGAAGAAATGCTTCTTTGGAATACCAGCCAGAAAATTGTTAGGTTTCATCGTGTCTCAAAGAGGCATAGAGGTGAACCGAGACAAAATCAAGGCTATACTTAATATTTCTAGGCCAACCCGCCTGAAGGACATACAAAGACTAACTGGTTGTATTGCTACGGTCAGTCGATTTGTAAGCCGGCTTGGAGAAAGAGCCGCACCATTATACAAACTCCTGAAAAATACCAAGGATTTTGTCTGGACTAACGAAGCTGAAGCTGCACTACAAGACCTGAAGAAAGTACTCTCATCTGCTCCTATCCTTGCAGCGCCGGAACCTAAGGAATCGATGTTGCTCTATCTTGCTGCAACAAATAGGGTCGTTAGTATCGTCATGGTGGTGGAGAGACCAGAGGAAAATCAGGAACACCTGGTGCAGCGTCCGACTTACTTTGTCAGCGAGGTCCTGACAGAATCAAAACAGTGGTATCCGCACTATCAAAAGTTGGCTTACGGTGTTTTTCTAGCATCTCCTAAGCTACGATACTACTTTCAGGAGCATCCAATTACCGTGGTGAGCACAACTCCCATGAGAGATATAATCAACAACAGTGACGCTACAGGATGCGTTGCCAAATGGGGCATAGAGCTTTCAGCTTTAGATATTGAGTACAAACCTCGGACAGCAATTAAATCCCAGATCCTTGCTGACTTTGTCGCTAATTGGACAGAGACAAAGGAGAACATGACCCTCCCTGAGTTGGAATATTGGACCCTCTTTTTCGATGGGTCTAAGGCTCGAGGGGGCTCGGGGGCTGGCGTGGTGCTCAAATCACCCCAAGGAGATAAACTTTTATACGTGTTGCAGATACACTTCACAGCGACAAACAATATTGCCGAGTATGAAGCACTGCTGCATGGAATCCAGATTGCTAAGGATATCGGCATCCGACGTTTGATGTGTTACGGAGATTCGGATCTTGTTGCTCAGCAAGTCTCGGATATTTGTAACGCAAATAAACACATGGCAGCATATAAAGTTGTCGTGGATGATTTATCTAAATCGTTCGAAGGGTTTGAAGTTCAACACATCCCTCGAGCAGAAAATGAGGAAGCAGATGCACTATCTCGGATAGGTTCTGCGCGGAAAGAGGTCCCGGATGGCGCTTTTCTAGAGCACCTCAAAGTTCCCTCAATAAAGGGAGTAGATGAGGAATATCTGACCAAATCCGACTCACCCTTGATAGCAGTTCTGGCTGTAATTCCTAGCTGGACTCAACCCTACCTCGATTATTTGGTAGATGGAAAATTACCCGAAGATGAGGTGCTGAGCCGGCAGATTATCTGACGAGCAAAAGCCTATACTATTTTTAAAGGTGAACTCCATAAACGGAGTGTTTCTAGGGGTTTTTCAGCGTTGTGTATCTCCGGAAGAAGGAGTGGAAATCTTAAGAGAAATCCACGAAGGAGAGTGTGGTCACCACGCTGCAGCCAAATCTTTAGTGGCAAAAGCTTTTAGACACAGATTTTTCTGGCTTACAGCTCAGGCAGATGCCGAACGATTAGTCAAGACATGCAAAGGCTGCCAAAAGTACGCCAAGCAAGCTCATGTTCTGGCTGATCAGCTGCGAACAATACCTATAACGTGGCCCTTTGTGGTCTGGGGGCTTGATATGGTAGGACCTTTTAAACGAGCTCCAAGTGGATTTACTCACCTCATAGTGATGGTGGATAAATTCACCAAATGGATTGAGGCTAAACCTGTCACAAGTTGTGATGGAGCAACAGCCAAAAGATTTGTCGAGGATGTTATAATCCGGTATGGTTATCCGCATAGCATTATCACGGACAATAGGAGTAACTTTTCTATGGGAGAATTGGCTGAATTCTGCAACGAGCAAAATATCCGTCTTGACATTGCGTCAGTCGCACATCCACAGGCTAACGTACAAGTCGAAAGAGCAAATGGTTTAATTCTACAAGGCCTAAAACCGAGACTCGAAGCACCACTACGACGTGCTGCGGGGGCTTGGGCAGAGGAATTACCCTCTGTAATTTAGAGTTTACGAACAACTCTAAATAGGTCAATAGGATACACACCTTTCTTCTTGGTCTATGGCGCAGAAGCAGTTCTTCCTAGTGATTTAATTCATACTTCTCCTAGAGTGGCCGCGTATATCGAAGAGGATGCCGAGATTTCTCGACAAAATGATCTCGACTTAGTCGAAGAAGTTCGCGTCGTTGCTGAAATGAGATCTACAGCCTATCAGCAGAAGTTATGCAAGTATCATAGCCAGAGAGTCCGAAATAGATCTTTCAATAAAGGTGATTTGGTTCTCCGGCTTGTGCAACAAAGAAAGCACAAACTTTCCCCAGTATGGGAAGGGCCCTTTTTAGTTAGTCGGGTATTGCACAATGGATCGTACTACTTAATTGACATGAGGCCAGTCAAAGAAAGACCTGCTACTAAGAAGAGAAAGAGAGCTGGAGGCAGTACAAATTCGGATGAGTTAGACAGACCATGGAATATTGCTCAGCTACGTCCCTTTTATTCTTAGTTTATCCTTCTTTGTAATCATACATATGTACATGTTCTGTGAGAAATAAAAGTTTTGGTTGCCTCAAGTTTTTCTGAGAAGTTTTTACCATCTTATTTCCGAATGATCATGTCATAGTCGAAAATCCCAGAATGCTTGAAAGTACTTTATGCTCATGTTCGTTCTGGTTTAGATTTTCGATTCTAAAATTGCTACCTTCGGGTATAACTCTAAAATTTCTAGTCTTTACTTTGATTATTTGTCTGATTGCTGGATGCGGTCATTTTTCGAGTAGTGAATTGTTGGTACTGGAAGCCGGCTTTGTTTCCGAGTTTAAACTGGTTTAGCAATTGAGCTCCGTTGCTCGGCAAAGTTTCCGGCGGAAGGTTTAGCCGGCTCACGAAAGGGACGAGGCAGAAAGCCAGATAAACGATAAGTAGAGACAAAAAAATACAAGTGCTTATGTAAATATTTCAGGCACACAAAAAATTTCAAAGCCGAAAAGTGCTGAATAGATCAAAAGCTTAGCACTAGCAAAGTTAAAGTATTACATATTTACAAACGCATCATGTTTTTTCCGGAATAATACATAAGTTTCTGGTCTATGATGCAGGAGGAGATGAAGGAGTTGTCGGCTCGCTGGTTACTCCGCCTTGATATCGTTCCGAGATGTCCGCATCCGAGGTGGTGTGTTCATCGTCGGAAACTTCTTTGGTTTCTTCTTGAGGAGGAGGCGGACTAGCTACGCGGGTGAAGAAGGAGATCTCGTAGCTGGTCAGATCAGCCACGTGACACCCATATCCGGCGCAGGAGTGCATGATGGCTTGAAGGTCCTGCTCCTGGCCATCTTCATCTACCTTGCAGTACCCTCTGGTCACTTGCCATATCTCCATGTTTCCATGGTGGCTCATGACCATGGTAAGAGCGTTCTGCGCAACAGTTCGCGCGTAGGACATATTTGAGTCCCGAACAAGTTGCGGCATCTCCTTGGCCTTGTCTCGCACCTGAAAATCCGACATGCTTGGCATGTCCGGAATCTTGAGAGCTTCGCTGATGTCCTCAAGGGGCTAGCGGAAGTCATGAAGCAGGTCACCGACTTGGGTAAGCCGGTGGGTGCGGGGCTCGGAGGAGGAAGAGTCCGTCAAGTTCAGAGGACCTATACACAAAACAAGTTAAGAAAAATCCGACATTGATAAACGTCGAAGAAAGAGACAAGTCAGATAGATGGAACGTACTGAAAATGACGTCGTCAATTTTGGTCTTCTCCTCCCGGAGACTCTGGAGTTCAGCCCAGAGCGCCTAGGACATATCCTTCTCTCTGCCAAGCTCATTCTTGAGATCCGAGATTATTTTATCTTGAGCGGCGATCTTGTGATCACGCTCATCAGTGGCCATGGAGGAGGATTCAAGGACTTGAGCTATGCTCCTTTCATGATCCGCCTTAAGCTTATCCAGCTCTTGGCGAAGTCCCTTGTTCTCCACCACCAGGGTCTTGAGGTTCTCGGCCTGTTCAATCATGGCGACGGATTGTTTCACCAGCGCTGTAAGTCAAAAAAGAACAACAGTTCAGAAAAATTCGACATTGAAAATAACAAAGACAAGGTTTGAGTCTCGGAATGTTTACCTTCGGCCTCATCCTTGGCAACTTTAAGTTCAGCATTTTTAAGTCGGAGAGCTTTGATCTCTCTCCGCTTATCGCAGACATTGGTCAATAATTCCTGGTTATAGGAACATACTTTATGTAAGTCAGAATACCCAAAGTCAGAAAGCTACTTAAGACTCGGGCTAATATTTTTGCTAAATATCAGCACGAGCCTTGGGGGCTACACTAGTTCGTTCTTTGGCATCCTAATGAAGCATAAACCCAGATTATATATCCTACTTCATGCTTGGGGGCTAGAGGATATGATATAACATAATGGAAAAAACAGGAGTTGGAATTCCGACTTACATATTGCTCGCGGGTGAGTTTGTCCAAACCCGCGTTCACTTCAGCGGCCACCTTCTTGGCAAGAGTAAGAGGGATCACTGGGGCTGTTGGAAGCTCGCCAGTCCTAATCCTCTCGTCGTGAAGGCGGACTTGGGCAAGAAGGTCAGAGAACTTGACGTCCTCTGCTTCTTGCGCTTCTTCTTGGCAGATAGATGGCTTTTCTCCAGGACTTGCCTGGCGAGCCGCTGCATTTCTTTGGCAGATTTCCAAGACAAGCCAAACTTGGCAAGTCCCGGATTGCTGATGAGGTTTTCGGCAAAGGTTTCTGCCGAGGGATCATTACCCGAAGAGGGTTCACCCTTATCTAGATCTGACGCACTCATGGTGACGTCATTTTGCGACCCAAGGTTCGCAGGCTCCGCTGAAGGAGTCGGATCTTCTGCGACGACCGGGGAAGGAATGGTCGCCGGCGTTGCAGAAGGTTGAGGGGCAGGAGTCAGAGGAGCCACGGCAGGGGAAGCTATGGTAAGATTCGTCTGACGCAAGGGCTTCGAAGAAATCCCTTTCCCCTTGCCCTTGATGATTAATTTTGCTCTAAGAATGTAGTAAAGTCAGAAACATTACATCTCGGAAAGAAATTTGAGTAAAGTACAAAGGCGGAAAGTTGTGACAGAAATTTACCTCTTCACGACAGGCACCTCCTTTGTGCCAACAGCCACTGTCGGAGCTTTGCGCTTCTTGAGCGCAAGGTCCGGCAATGGGACCACTTCTACCTCCTGAGAGAACTCCGGAGGATATCCATCGAGCGGAGCAAGTTCCGACTCGGGGAGGTCAGCAAGCTAAAAAGAAGAAAACATATCAGTATTGCAGTATAACTCAAAGAATGAAACACATAAAAGGTGTGATGATGGAAGCTTACCGGTACCACGGGGTTTTCCGCCATGTGCATATCCATAGAAACCTCCGGAATTCTCCTCTCGATCCGCTCCTTGATCAGCCACTTGATCTGGCTAATGTAGCCTTGAGTGGTGTAGGCTTTGGGGCTGATGCGGAGGGAGTCGGTTTTGGAAGACGTGATGGAGTGCATCAGTCTATCCCCATGGTACTGAAGTGGCTGGATCCGACATGAGACCCAGCACTGGACCAAGTCGGATCCCTTCAGACCATTGTGCTTAATCAAATATTCGATCTGCCTCTTAGCGAGGATCAGATCGTCGGAAAGAGCCGGAGCAGCCTCGTCCCAGGAAGGCTGGGCCGTGGCGGCTCCATCGACAAAAGCCGGCAATACGGTAGCTTTGACGGGAGCCGGAATATCCCTATGATAGAAAAATGTGGCTGGCCATTGTTTGATCGAGTCACTCGCTAGAATTTTGGGATAAGCCCGGTCGCGTCTAAGTGAAAATCTGATAGTGCGGGTGATGTAAGGAACACCGGCAGTAATGGAATTCCTCCGGACATGGAAGTAATACCGGAAGAGAGTCAAACTCGGCCTAATGTCGAGAAAGCCCTCACAAAGCGAAGCATACGCACTCATCTCTAAGAGAGAGTTGGGAGGAAGGTTATGGAGTTGAACTCCGTAATGATCTATCACCTCGGAGAAGAACTCCGAGGGAGGAAAGGACAGACCTCTATCGAGGTGGGCGCCGAAGTGGACCCGCTCGCCGTCGCGCGGGCTAGGGACGGTTTCCCCGTAGCCGCTCCGCCAGTCGCCAGCAACGAGAAGCCCCTCCTTCTCCATGTTCTTGAGGCCCTCCTTGTTGAGAGCGCAGGGGATCCAGATTCCCCGGAAGCTCTCTTTCTCCGCTGCTGCTTCCGCCGTCGCCACCGCCGCTGCCGCCAAACTGGAGGAAGAAGATGAAGCCATTTCTCCGGTGAGAAGATGACCTAAAAGGGGCGACGCTGGGAGTTCTGTGGGGGAAGAATGAGGAAGCTCTGTGCGCGCAGGAGGATTGGGAGGAAAGGAAAAGGCAAAGGACTGGTGGAAAGGAGAAGGAAAATCCAAACCCCTTATATCCACCTAACTGCGCCAAGATTCGTGCAAATGCTACAGTGTAACCGCCACGCGTCGTGGAAGGAACTAGGAAGGGCCCACGAGATGATTGTGTCTCCTCGATCTCCACGCACGCATTGAAACGGTGCCTCGGTTCCACGAACCGCGGACCCACCAACGATCGTGCTGACGGAACGCCTGTCAGATGACGTGACTTGACCATGCTTGTGTCAGGTGGCGTTAGAGACCAAGTTCCGGCTTAGTTTGAAATTGAGCTAGAAAATCCGAGTAACCTGTTGATAGGTCCGACTTATTTTTAAGACCCGGATCGTATTTTTTGTTGTGAAGTTTCAGGAACCCTTCAAGATTCTGCAAGCCGAAGATCAAGCTAGACGATGATAAATCTGACTTTGGATCTTGGAGGCCTCCGGGGGCTGCTGTTGGGGATATATTTTCCAGGTATCCTCACAGTTCCTCACTGACCAGGGTGGCCCACATCGGGTTAGAGCTTTGCTTCACGGGCAGCCCAGTCAGGGAGAAAGACGGAGTCCAATCCGGCTACGGGAAGGCCCAGAAGACTTAGGCCCATAACATTACTTGTAGTTCAAGATGTACTCTGTAACCGACTCTTAGTCATAGCCGGATAGATCTCTCCTGTAAACCCTAGGCCGGATATCTATATAAGCCGTCCTAGGGAGAGCCTTTAGGGCACCTCAATAGTCTACAATCTCAACTCACACAGGGGAAATCCTTGTAACCCATATTCCGGCTCTACCGTATTACTGGATTGCTAGCAGGGGTAGAATCCGTCCAAAGCCGGCGGATTCGAACCTGGGTAAACTTGTGTGCTCACCGTCCCGAAATACCGTACGTCTCACACCCCTCTCTTCCGCATCCTTCGAGGACCCCCTCATGGCGTACTTGTCATCAATCCGATGACAACTTTGGGGGATTTACAAAATGCATAGGATTCCTTATGCATAATAGTATATTGTTTCTTTAAACATTAGTCCTTATCGAACTAATGATGCTATTTTGAGATGTTGGATTTTATATTGTATCGAAGACCGTGATTGCATAATCTTCCAACCACAAAGGCAAGTTCATAATTTATCGTGTCCTTTTATTATTTTCTATCTAGTATTTTCAATCTACTATTATTATCACCTGCATTTCAAAAAGGATAGCAAAAAACACTATTTTCATAATAACATGACTTATCGGTTATCAGCCTGTGTGGTGATAACCTACTATGGCGGGCAAATGGAACTATGCTATGATATATGTGGTTGGTTGAGGTTCCATTTGCATGTAAAAGTATCATCTAGGATTTAATAACTAATGTCACTAGTGATTCTTGCATCGTATATTATGCGTTAACCATGAGATCTATATGGATATGGGGAAGTCACCTAGATAGTATTTCTTTCGCATGTCAATGGATGCATAGGTCGTGGCTGAAATCCTTGGAGCATGGTTTAATTCGTAGAGGATATGCAGCATATGGGTGGGATCCCTCAAATTCCCACGATATTTCTGGCATCTACAATGGATTGTATGTTTCAGTATTGTATTACAAATGTGGGGCCTAGCATAAAAAAGGGTGGGCATACAGGGACGTGAAGAAAGGCAATGATCGTCTTGGGTACTTATAGCGGGCTCCATACCAAGGAAGTATTAGACAAGCTCATGACTTGGATGTGCAACATGGATAAGGATCTCTCATGGGTAAACCAACGCACCTCTACAGAGTGTAAAAAAGTGTGACATGTTACTCCTGTTTAGGAAGGAGTTGTGAACGTTGTAGGAAAGGAACTCGTTCTAATCAACCTATGAAGGCTGACGGACATAGCTTTTCATAATAAAAGCAACATTTGAAGAAATTTTTATGAGAACCTGCATAGCCTATGACCTATGGTCTATGGCTGTAGATAGTGCACCAAACAATCCTCTCTAATGAACTTGCTAAGTACGCTCATACTCAACCGTACCTTCTTAATCCTTGCTAGATTCTAAAGCCAATGAAGACATCATGAACACCAACTGATGCTGAGGAGGACCACTACAAGAGCCAATGTTATTTGGAGAAGCAATGGAGTCAATGTTTACATCAAGCCAAGTGAAGGAAAAGTTCTACAATAGATAGGAATACTAATCTCTAGCCGATAAAACCTATTTTTGTAGAGCACTATAGTAGAAGCAATTGCAATTCAAATTGTATTAGAGGTAGATTTATTCTTAGTATAGTTTATAAGTTGTTATTTCTGGTTATTCTTTGTAAGACTTTTCTTCATCTCTTTACTTGAGTTGTTCTCTGGATCTTTTGTAAAGCTTTGAGTTGTATTCTATAGTCATGTCTTGGACATGCAATGTTTTTGTTGTACCACTCTGAGGGATGTAATACTGGTGAAATGGTGTTTCATTTGTTTTATGTCAACAACTTGCATACTACACGGCTACACCATGCAGTCATATGTTGGGTCACCGCAAGTATGAGCATACTCAAAAATTTATATGGTAGTTGTATGATGATCTAACTATAGCCGCGGATAAGAGTCATGGGCATATGCTTAGTTTTTGTAATCGTATTTTAGGAATGTAAATTTTAGTCTTTAAAAAACTATGTATGTCATCCTTCACGGGTTGTATAAGATTTCACGGAATCCTTTCCCGCTGCATTCATAATCCTTTCCCACGATAGGGAGTAACATGTCACATTTTATACACTCTCGAGAGGAGCACTAATTTTCCCACAAATGATATTAGGACCGAGTGCATAATAGAGTATGTATTCCCGTTCAAACTTCCTTCGTCTGAGGCTCAGTTAAGATCCAAGCCAATCACTATCCTTCGTCACGACCATTCCACCCATTGTAATGAGTTTGATTTAAGGTACCTACACTCAATTACCGTACCTTCTAATATGCTAAGTCGTTACCTTGGAAAACATGATAGGAACGTCACGGGATCCCACCTGCTGATCTCCTCTCTGGATCTCAGTCTGACTTCGGATACATGAACATATGAAAGGAAAAAAGGTATAGCTGACTTCTCTGTCCCATTTCAAAACTTGTGCCTATCGCGTTTTATATGGCACAAGAATCGTCGACTACTAATCCTAGGTGTATACCCGATACACAATGTAATCTCCACCATATGGCTTCCCAACCATATATCGTAACCATGATTCCATCACCCACCATTTTTAGATTATCCCACTATCTTGAGCTGGTAATCCATAATTCATATTTATTATGAAAATAGTACTTTGCTTTTAAATCCAGGTGGTAAGGTTTTGAAAACACTTTCTTAAATATGTCAAAAGTCATATAATATTTTTTTTGCAATGATGTATTACATGTTTAGTCTCACAAGGTAATACAAGAGTGAACTTGTCTATTGTTTTTGAATTAAGGTGATTCAAAGGTTCTAAACTACTCTTGATAAGGGTCAACCTCAAGGGTGGCCCGATCTTCACAGATCTCATGGTTAAATCGATGAGAAAGTGAGGGGAAAGGAGAAGGGTGGCGAAAGCGAACGCACACCTCGCGAAGAACATGATGAACACATGCAAACACGACACGATACAAGGCAAATTGCTCCCGTCGGCAGCCACCGGTTCAATATAATCCTCGCATGGAAAGATCGGTCAACGTGCTCCCTCCAATCCCAAGCAGAGAGGGAAGAACACCTTGAAGAGGGTCTTGACGTCTATGCTCACGCACTTGCAAACATAGGCCTTGTAGAATGATGTATGCACTCTACAAAGTCCAACGAGGTTGGTGACAATAGTCGGTCCCCTTGATTAAGGGGATGAGGCAAAACTAGATATTCCGCAAGGGGGTGTCTTTAGTCTATCATCTATGCATAAGGAATAAAGGGGGAGCCATAGGGCTATTTATAGTACTTAGGGCGAAGGAGTAAGTAAACGGAATATTCCAGGGCATCAAACCAAGATCTGTGCGTAGACAGGGTTTTGGCGGTAAGTCCGGCGGATCTGGCGTCGGAAGCTTCTAGCGGTCGCCAGTTTATTCTGGACTTAACCGGACTGGCATGTTGTGGGCGTTTCCGGCAGGCGTCGGGTCTGACGCTGGAACGAGAGTGGCAGTTTCGACAATAGGTTCGGTGGCACCGAAATGGCCTTCTTCTGTATCCTCTTCCAAGCCTCCGTCTTGTCGGGCATGAGTCCTCAGGCGTCCTCTCCCATCTTTGTAACTTGTCGGTGTGAACCTATCATGGTCATAGGACGTAGTATGAAGTAGTATACCATTCAATAGGGTAGGAAGTGGGCTCGCATAGAGGATAGGATTCACCTTTGGAGTCCATGACGACTTGGCATAAGTTGGAGAGATGTGATAACGACCATAGGTTGGGCTAGATCAGCCACCCTTCAAAAAGAGTCATCCTCGACTCTATATGCTCATCACAAGGTAGAAGAAATCGAGAGACATTCTTGATCCTAGGGTTCACCATATAGTTGTCCTCGGAAAGATTGATTTGACAACACTTCAATGTTCCTTCACTTTCCATGAAGCCTACAAGGCTCACAACCAAAGTGAAGCAACTCTCAAAGAGTAGCCAATTCATGAAGGTTATATAGCATGAGTCCTCAAGTAGAAGGAAGTCACCTTATGATGTAGAGATACCTCGTTTAAGGCCACCCAGAGGTAAACTCTCTATGGTTTGTCTTATCAACTTATGGTCCATAGAGGTTGACGCATAGCAATTGTACCTTCACACAACAAAGACCAAGCAAAATATATTTGTGTGTGATAGAGGAGCATGTCATTTGTGGCATGTTCATTCTTGTTCACAACACTATTAGCACAACTCAAGTATAGCAAATGAAATACATATGCAAGGTCAAAGTGCATGGAAATCATTTGAACATCATCCAAATGTGGGAACTCAAAAACATCATCCAATTGATTAATTTTTTTGATCAACATCTTTGATGCAAAGTTAGGATAATTCGGCAAAAATACATGTGAAAGGATATCCAAAACACCATCATTAATTATGTAAACCAACCATTGGAAAGAGAAATTCTTCAATATGTTGGATGCCATACACAAATCATCAGAAGCAAAGATCATGGGAATATGAGTAACACAAGCAAAAGAAAAAACTAAGATGTTTGCAAACAAACCATATGAAATAGCAAATGTTCATTTTGTTTGTTGCAACAGCTATATGAGATAGTTGGAAGCTCTCATGACAATACATGCTCATAAAGGCATTATGGTTGCACAAAAAACATCGGAAAGAGAAATTGTTCAACATTTTTGTTGCAACACACAAAGCATCAATATCCAATATCAAAGAAATATGATTGTCACAAGGTGAAATAATACCATCAACATGCTTGCAAGAAAAACATAGGAAAGAGCAACTATTCAACATGAGAGATGAAAAGCAGGCAAAAGGTATCAGAGTTGGGTTCGATCTTGAACTCACTTGGGGGATGCTCTCTAGAGCTCTTTTTGCCAACTCGTGCTCAACCGAGGTTGACATTATAGTGTGGGTACCTACACACAACATAGATAAAAGGAAGAATGTGTGTGCATGATATAGAAACACATCATCCATCATGGTGTATATCTTCTTGTGCACAGCACCATGAGTGTCAATCAATTGTAAAATAGATGCATGGTGAGTATGCAAGTGGGGAACATGCTTATCATGGAATTTACCAAAATATCTAATTTTGAGAAAGCTATGGGGGCAATCTCAGTATAAACCATATGATAATTATTGTTGCAACAAAAGCAAGTGAAAGAGCAATTATTCATCGTATTGTAATCAACCGGAGAAATTGAAAAACTATCATGACAAAGCATATCCGAAGCAATAGCATGATTGCCGACAAACAAATGGAAAGATAATTTTTTCATCATATTCCAAGAAACAATGGGAAAGATGAAACGTTTGTAGCATGTCATGTCTACAGCAATATCATCACAATCAAATAATATCACGTGCTCAACATTATGCAAAGGAAAAGTATCACATGGAAATATGAATGAATCATATGTGATGTCACAAATATCATCCATAGCATGCCAATCATCACAAGTCATCATGTCCACTAGCAGGATCATGGCAACATCAACACCCTTATTTTTACCTTGTCCATACCTATCATATGATGTTGGTGTTGTGGTATTAGTGGCCTCCATGTAGATGCATTCTTATTCTGTACATAGACATGGCGTAGCATCATCTTCATGCACCATGTACATCTTCTCCATTTGAGGCATCATCATCTCAAAGATTAGCGCTTCTTTGTTCATGGAACCTAGCACATCATGAGGAAGCACACTAGAGGTAGAGGGTAAGTTGTTAGAAATCAAAATGGTCTCGCATGACCTATCAACTACCACTCTCAACACACTCGGTGTACCACTCATGCCCTCAAAGTGGAAGCACTCAATCTCACATATGGTGGAGACACTCATCTCACTCTTGCTCTCACTCAAGTGGGCTAAGTGGCTCTCATACTCACATGGGATTGGTACCACCTCATGACTCAAGCGTATAGGGATGGTCTTGGTTTGCTTAACTCCATGTGCCTCCTTTGATGAAGGGAAAGTTCCATGCTCACCATTCTCAACCTTGTTGCCTCCAAAATTGGATGCCATTAGATGGGCATCAATGCTCGCCTCCTTGGTCGAAGGAAAAATCCCATGATCGACTATCTTGTCGCCTTCTTGTACTTTGGGTGCCATTGTGGTGGTGGCACTCATATAGGAAGTATTGGTCCTTGACGCCATCTTCGCCATTGCATCCAATTGTTGGCAAAGCATCTTATTTTCTTCTATCTCATGGGGGTCATATTTTATATGGCCTCGTCCAACTTGGTGAAGTAGAGGTCTTGGTTCTCATCATCCATGAAGCTGCATGCTTCATCTTGTGTGTCAAGTCTTGGCGTTGAAGCTTGATGGCGTGGAAGAAGGCTTGCACTTGGTGCCATTTTGGTGGTGGAACTAGTAGTGGAAGGTGCCTTATGATGGTATAAACGAAGGTCATTGGCGTGCCTTGTCGAAGGTTGATGTAGGTGGCACACTTGGTCATCCACATGACACTCACGAAAATGATCCTTTTCCTTGGATCTCTTCTTGTTGAGGCATTGTAATGAGCACAAAGCACCATTAGTTTTGGCGATCATGCTCATGGTTTTGGTGAATTCGTCATCCATGTCCTTCTTGAAGTTGTCGAGGGTGCTTTTGAACTTGTATGTTTGATGGTGGAACTTGGCACTCTCAAGGTGGAGGCTCTGTCTTGGTCAGTGTGAATTTAGGAGCTTGTCATTGTCGTTCTTGAAGTTGTCCATGCTTGGGGAGTTATTGTTGTTGTAGTACTCCATATAACCCAAGCATGTGGAGCCATTATCGGTGTAGTGATCCATCATGTCATCCATGCTTGTGGAGACATAGGCATGGTGGTTCATCGCAGATTCTTCATAGAAATCATCCTTGGTTTCGGAGTCCCTAGACATGATTCACAATACCAAGTGGTGTATATGGAAGTGGTAGAGGGTGTTAGGGATGCAACGTCAAACCTTACTTTACCGTGGAAGATAGTATCGTGCAAGTGGCCACGCTTGAGAGCAATAAACAAGCAAAGTGAAGTGACAAGGCAACCTAAACCCAACTAACAACCAAAAAACACACACACAAGGCCTATGGTGGATAGGTATGGAAAGTGGCATGTTAAAGAAACAATCCGAAATCAAGATGTTGTAATGGCAAGTAAAGAACCACGATGATCAGAAAGCAAACAAGTCAATCCACAAGAAAGGAATTATGTTCAAGGAAATGCACATAGTGGGATAAATGGGACTTGTGAAACGAAGGAAGTGAGCTAAGAACCAAAAGATTACCTAGCGAAGACAATAAGCTCGTGTCACACAAGTGCAAGGAGAGACGCTAGTTCGATTGCAATAAAATTGGTGGGATACAAGATATGCACAAGAAGTATCACTTATATGATGTTCATCGAGCTTGCGCTTCCTATTCTATGAGGTACTTTTTTGTTTCTTTCTTTTTATTTTTCTTCTATTTTTCACTCTTTTTCTTTTTCACTTGACTCTTCCTTGTGCCAACAACTATACAAGATAACTATACGAGATAGTGCTCACAACTTTTGCTAGGAATTCTACAAGGTATCAAGTGTCCATATCCCAAGAAATCATAGGAGTAACTAGTCTCAATAGGTGTTTGTTGGTCATAAAGATAGTGTAGTTCACAAAGGAATGCAAGTGGGGAGAAGTCAGAATGTTTATACCTTTCATCGTCAATCTTCACCCTTTATTGTTGGATTCTGTCTTGGTCACAAAATTGTGATGAAGGTAGATAGCATGAACAACTTGGATTATGATGTATAGCTCCTTGTTCTCTTCGAAAAGAGCTAAAGAACACCAAAATATGAGTTCCAATGCAAAAGTTATGCTCAAAACGCCGCAAAGGTGAAGCTCTTGGCGGCAAAATTGGCGGCACCGAGTCTATCGCTGAAACGGTTTTGGCTGCTTTGAAAAATTTTGACGGTCGCCGAGTCTTCCACCAAAACAGTGTATTGTAAGCACTTTCAGCGGGGCACCAGAAATATCTGGCTCCGCCAGATCTATCGCCGAAACAATTTGGCGGCACCAGAATTTTCACCGAAACGAGTTCGTGAACTCAAATTTCGTGATTTCTGTGAAAAAAATTGATGGAAAACTTCAGACCTGAGGGGAAATGATGAAATTAGCTATGGGAACACAGGGGAAGGTAGATCAACAAGTTCAGCAAGTAATCCATGGATCAAAACTCACTCAAATCACAGATCGTTCCAAAACACAAAATTGGACTATTTTTGGTGGAATTTTCAAATTTATGGGGAAAATACCAAATCGATGAGAAATTTGTGGAAACCAAAAGCTGCTGATACTAGATGATAAGGGTTAACCTCAAGGGTGTCCCGATCCTCACGGATCTCATGGTCAAATCGATGGGAAAGTGAGGGGAAAGGAGAGGGGTAGTAGAAGCGAACACACACCTTGTGAAGAACACGGTGAACACACGCAAACACGATATGATAAAGGACAATTGCTCCCACCAACGTCCACCGGTCCGATAGAATCCTCGTAAGGAAAGATCGGTCAACGTGCTCCCTTCAATCCCAAGTGGAGAGGGAAGAACACCTTGAAGAGGGTCTTAACATCTATGCTCACGCACTCACAAACGTAGGCCTTGCATAATGATGGATGCGCTATGCAAAGTCCAATTAGGTTCGTGACGATAGTCGGTCCCCTTGATTAAGGGGATGCGGAAAAACTAGAGATTTTGCAAGGGGCGAAGGGGTAGGTAAGGAAATATTCCAAGGCATCAAACCCAGATCTATGCGCAGACGGGGGTTCTGGCGGTAAGTCCGGTGGTGCCGGATCTGGCGCCGTAAGCTTCCGGTGGTCACCTGTTTATTCCGACCATAACCAGACTGGCGTGTTATGGGATTTTTCGGCGAGAACCGAGGTCTACTCGGTTTGGCGCTAAAACGAGCGTGGTCGTTTCGGTGGCAGGTTCGATGGCACCGAAATGGCCTTCTTCTTCTATCTCATCTTCCAATCCTCCGTCTTGTCGGGCATGAGTCCTTGTGCTTCCTTTCCCATCTTAGTACTTGTCTGGGTGAACCAATTATGGTCATAGGACGTAGTTTGAAGTAGTATACCATTCAATAGGGTAGGAAGTGAACTTGCATAGAGGATAGGATTCACTTTTGGAGTCCATGACGACTTGGCATAAGTTGGAGACCTTGATATGGTAACGACCGTAGGTCGGGCTACATCAACTCTGGACCTCTGTTTTTGAAAACAAGCATCATTGTCCGATAAGGACAATGAAATACAAATGCATGCTTAAGGTCTTAGATAGTAATTTTACTTTAGTTGGTTGTTCCATTCCCCCTCAATTTAGGTGTGTTGGTTCTTTATTTAAGTATTTACTAATTGTGAATTTTGTTTCAATTTAGAATTTTCGTATATCCTTCAAGCTTTTCTTTTATTTATAAAGACTTTGGATAGTCTCATTATTTGAAATTTCATTCAACACTCAATAAACACTACAAAAATACCCTCCATACTCAGCGGATTTTTGGGGCGACACAAGCGAAAAGTACCTCCAATAGTTGGATGCACGGCGGATGGACTGTTGCAGCACCATTTTGTCGTGGCGGCCACTTATATGCCATGGCACACTTGATACCGGCGGATTATGATGCCATGGTACATGACTGGAAAGTCCAACAACACTGGATGTCGTCGTAGCTCGATGGAGGCTGTTACGATTGCGCCGTGGATGGTAAGCATTGTGCTGACTGGTTAAATGTATCACACTAAGTGTTGGGACCCACCACTAACAAGATGTTGCTTGTTATACTCGGTTGTTTATATTTTTTAATCATAGACCCGAAATGAGTGTTTTCCTTTTCCTCTCCTATAATTTTTTGAGGGATCCTCTCCTGCAATTAAAGCAAGACCGTCTGCCTCCTCCAATCCTTCTCGTATTTTTGTTTTTATATTACTCCAATCCTTCTCATGTGCAGCTATCGGGAGAAGAAAAATGTATGCAATTTCTTTATGGGCCCTTGCAAATGCGGACCAAAAAGCTGGATGTTTGGACTGCACTTGCTCAAATGGCCCAGACTTGCTACTCCACACTACCCATTCTATATATTATAGAGGAACCCTAGCAACTAATACCATTATCAGTCTCCACCTCACATAGACACATCCAACTCAAGAACTCCACGCACAACATCTCAACCAGGTAGCGCATGATCTAGCGTTATCGTTGGCTCGTCGGATCTTGCACGGCCCAGCCACGCCGGATCTTGCTCGCTCCCAGCACGCAGGATCTTGCACGAGCCTGCTATTGGCTTTTCCGATCAGCAGGTTTGGAACTCATCTTGTGTACAAATCTTCATTGGTTTGCTCTTTCAAATCTGATTCTTTGACCTTTCTCCTCTTAATCATCTTGTTCTTTTAGTTCCAAGAGAAGTTACCAGTATATGACGTGTGCGAAAAGTCAGATCCGTTTTGATGATGTTGGAAAGCATAGACTCTTCAGCACCAACATGATGTTGATGTCTATCGGAATAGAGAGGCACTCAAGAAGTATATGATTAGATAGGTTTTTTATCCTAATTAGGTGTATTTTTAGGATTTAGAGATAGATCTGCTGAATAGAGAGGGGCTCGAGACCTACTTTGTAGCAGATGCTACCTCTAATCATTAAATGATTATAGAGGGGCTAAAATCTAGTGTAATATAATATGGTGTAATGAATATTTTATATCTGGATAAACTAGAATGTTCGAATTGCAATGAGATTAGCAACATAAATCAATTATTGTTAATGTAATTAACTATTAGTGATGCTGGACGGTATAACACGTTAAATAATACGCAGTTACACGGCACTAAATTTCTACCGTCTCCCATGATGCTTCTTATGCCGCATTGCGGAAGCTCTAGCTCGGCGGATCATGTTGTGCTAAGCCAAAAAACGTCGTCGTTTCAGAATCCCTGACGCAATTAACCCTGGCGGATTTATTTTGCCGCATCGGCACGAGCGTGGCGACTAAGGTTGTTCCTTAGCATCTATAAGCACCACCGCTCGAGCTATGTGTTGTAGTGAAACATGAAATATTAAAGATTCATTTTATTAATTGATTTTTCCAATATTTTGGAACATTTTCATTCTTTATGAGCAATTAATATTTAGTGTTGAGCCGTAATAAAGTCTTCTTAATTTTTTTTATATTTACAGAAAAATAGGAATCTTGATTGCTTGTATTTTTCCCTTTTTGGAACTATTTTTATTTTATTTTCTTGGAATATGCATTTTCTTTTAGGGATGTAATCCTTTATTAAGTGAATTGAATTTTTTATCACTTGATAACTATTTTTAAAAATCCTCAAATATTACTTTTTGGATTCTAGTAATTTTTATCTATCTAAGGGTATTTATATTTAATATTTGCAAAATGTTTAGGGCTGTTTTTGGTTAATTGGCAATTTATAGAATTGTGAAAAGACTAAAATGCCCTTGGCCCCACCAGTCAGCCCAGTCACTTAAGTGGCTAGACCCACTGCTCCACAGACATGCCACTCCGCTCTCTCTCATTAGCTCCCTCCTCTCTCTCACACGCTGGCAACACGAAGGTGACTAGCGCCGCTGTCGCTCCACCCTGCTACTCTGGCCTCCCTCGCCGCTACGCTTCCACCTAAAATACTCTCCCGCTCCCGCTCTACCATCCTACCAACTAGATTCGCCTCTCCCCCTCTTGGTTGGTACCTCGCAACCATAACGCATTCTAGGGTTTCGGTGATGGCAATATAACTGCCTCCAATGCAACTTTGACATCCTCCACGCCATCGAGATGGCCCATCTATGTTGACTATGTTACCTCTCCTGGATGCTATGGCAGGCGCAGGTGGAGACACCCCCCTCTAGGTACTCCCTATGTCGCCATTTGCCACGGCTGCTACTCTTCATCCTCTTCTCAATCAGTGGTGAGCTGGGCTCCCACTTTTTGAAGGAAATCTTCTTCCCCTCTCCTTTTTGTACAACTATCTCTATGGCTAGTTCGTGTGGGGAATTCTCCCCCAATTTCTAGGGTTCTTAGTATGTTCTTTCTTTGTGCTTCAATCCGAGGGTTCCTGGTAGGTTCTAGGTTTATACAATGTTTAGAGTTAAGTGCTTAGTCATGTTCTTCTATTAGAGAAGAACTGGTGTGAGTGTGTATTATATGTTAATTATAGGTTCCTAGTACTAATCCTTTCATTTACATGATCAATACGGTGATGATTTTGTTTAGGGTTTGTTGTTAGTTCATAGTCAGTGATGTTGATTGTATAGTTTTTTCTTCCTATAGTCAAAGTCCACAACTCAAGTGAGTTTGTGGCTTAGCACCTATTCTTATTCAGCTTTTACTAATGCAGATACGAATTGGATGTGATGTCCTTGACATTGTCTTTCTCATCCTATGAACTTTCAGTTCTTAGGGGATGGGGATGATAATGTTTAGGATTTCATTTCATTCCTCACTTGGTAGATGGAATTGTTATTCAGTAGTCATAGTCCATTAAAGGTTGTTTAGTATGGATGACTGGTGCATTATCTTAGTATTCATACTTTTCCTCTAGTTGCAATTTCAATGGACAAACATTTAGTTTCCCACTGAAATTGTAGTTAGTGGAAAAGCGTGTTTACTTATTTATTGTATCATTTCATTTTTGTTTTAGGAAAGCAATCAATTCTTCCTTAATTCAACCAATCACTCAATCCATGTTTACTTAAGGTTGTGCATAGGGTGTAGATACTTGGTTACTATCTGTGATGCCTCTTAATTTAGTGTACACAGATGGCAATCAAGCCTTTGTGCTTGTGCTTACTTCCTAGCAACAAGATCATTAACATATATGGTCTACTGGTACTAACTATTAGTGCTAATGCTATAATCCTACCCTTCCCTTGATCCAAATGATCCATAACTACCAATTTAATTATTTGTCTACCCATCCTAAGAATGCTAACCTAAAATCTGTGTAGCTTCCTAGATCTTCTTGATGAAGATCTATAGTAGCTCCTAGCTTCTTCTTCCTCTAGTTCTTGAAGTGTTCTTCAAGTTCCCCCTCTCCTTCTTGCTTCACCTATCTCTCAGATCTCGCTCTAAAGTAGTGTGTGTGTGTGTGTGTTTGGTCTGGCTAGACTAGTGAGTTGTGAGCTCTAGGATCTAAGGTGGTCAACTATTTATAGTGTTCCTAAATGGCTATGGTGATGACACCTATGCCATGCATTTAGGTGATTCACCTGCTTGGGCATGTGTGAAACCTCCTCTATTTCTTAACTGATTCATAGGTGGCATGTTACTTTCGGTGGTTAAGCCCATGCTAGTTTTAACCTATGTGTGTATGCTAAAATTGACATATGGATATTTTGTTCTTATATGTAGGGGTGAGTATCTACATATGCCTAAACAGACATGTCGGTTTATCTTTTGTCATGTTTTGGTTTTGGAGCATGACAAGTGTATATTCATTTTATTATTAGTGATTTTAGTTTCGATTTCATTCATGATCCCTTGCAATTCTATTGGCTAATTGTTCATAGTATCCTTTGTTGTGAAGTTTGATGGTTTATTTTTCTCATTGATCATGTTTTAGATTCCTATTGTTTTAGGGTTCTTGGCAGAATCTAAAACCTTGGTATTTCCTTTGGTCCATGATCTTAGATATCTATTTCTATATATTAGTATTAGTTAGTACTATTGTGATTACTATATAACTTCTATTGGTTTATAATTTTCCTAGCTGATGATTTATATTTCTGGAATTTTACTTGTTCATGATAGAATCCTAAGCCTGGGGACTTGTTTTGGTTAATAGTCTTATTTTGTGATGGCTATGATTCCTATTGGTGTGGAATTCATACTGGTTGTGTTTAGAAATTTTGGGCTGGTTACTAATTTCAGGATTTTGGTCTACTTTGGGATTTTACTAGTGTTCTGTGAGATAATTCTATTCTAAGATACCGTCTTGTGATATCCTAGTTAAGGTTTGGATGGTTAATTGGTTTGCTCTAGTTACTTTGGGTTTTACTTTGGAGTGGTGAACTATCAAGTGTTCATCCTCCAATGTTGGATGCTTTTTCTATGAATCCAGGGTTGTGATTGGTTTGTTTGTAGTATTCCATTTGGTTCTCATTCATTTAGCTTACTTGTTTTGGATGGATTCCTAGTTACTACTGGTTGGTTACTTCCTGTTCTTTCCTAGTGCTCTATTGTTAGTTAGCTATTATCTACTGTGAGTAGCTGCTCACACTTACTTGATTTGGTTCATGTTATTGATTTGGTTCATGTTATTCACTACTATCTAATTTTGCTATCATTATTGGTATCTTTGGTTGGTCAGGTTAAGCCACTAGGATTCAGGACTTGTTCCTGGATCCTAGTTTTGGATTCAATATTAATCTGTTTTTCCTTAGAACAAAACCTGCATTTTAACTTTGAAAAAAGTTTCTTAGGGTTCTATCATGAAGATAAGATGATGAAAATATAGATTTTAGTTCTTAGGGTTTTTCTTCTTCCTTTGTATCAAGCTTTATAAATCTCAAACTTGTACCCATTTGGATTATGAATAAAGTTCCATTTATTTGAGTTTGATGTGATTCACTTGTGATGACTCCCCTTTGTATTATTATCTTGTGAACTCAAGTTTGAATAATTCAAACCTCAATTTTTAATTCCAAGTACAAATGTGGGTTATTTAATTTTGTTTCTTGATCATAAGTGAATGTGTGATTATGAACAAGTGTTTAAATTTGATGAAACTATTCACTCAAATGACTCTCAAACAGAACACTTTTGAATTTGAATTCAATTCCTAGGGTTGAATGGAGCAAACTCAAATCTAGCTCAAATTTTCAAGTGTTAACCTTCAAAACAAAAAAGGTTCAAATTCCCCCTCAATTTTATGTCCTAAAATGAAATGCACACTTTCAGTATCAGCCCTTAGCCCTTTCCTATTTCTTTGGGTCATTACACCAGCGCACCAATTTTCCTCTAAACACAAGTCCATCAACCATGGGCATTGCCGTGAAGACCCCACGTCATTGATCAGGGACACCAAAAATTGGGAAGTTAGCTTTGCCCTTTGGAAAGAACTTGAGGCGAAGAAGAAGGGCAATGGAAAGGGCAATGCGTAAACGGATGGTATCATCAACCTTGATAATGGCGAATGCCTTGGCAACCCTGAAGCCAATGGCGTGGCGTCTGTTGGTCATGCTTGGTGGCCTGCAGGTCTAAAGGCTACCAAGGCCGATATCGCCCGTCAAGATGGTTTGTTGGTGTTCTAAGAGGGCATCAGGGAGATGTTGGTGAAGAAGGAAGAGTCATTGCCTAGAGGGGAGAGAGGCGGCGCAAAGATAAAGAGGTCATTGCCAACAGCTTTGTTGATCTCCAACTGAGATATATTGTGGTGGACGAGTCCAATGCCAAGGCTAGGATCATGGAGGGAAAGGCCAAGACAAAGGCAACGGAGGCCGAGGCCACCACCAAGCTCTTGGAGGTCGAGGCCAAGACAAATGCCATGGAGGCCCAGGCCAAGACCAAGCTCTTGGAGGCCGAAGCCAAGGTCATGGCCGAGTTGAACAAGATCATGCTCATCGACTTGGACATCTTTTTCCCTAACCAAAGGGCTTGGATCGAGAAGAAGAAGCAAAATATCATCTCGATGTTGGGAATATACCGTAGAGGCAATCATGTATGATATATTTCCTAATGTATTCATAAAGTTATTAAGTTGTCTTAGTATGAACATATGATATGTATCATTGGATATGTGATTCGATTGTGAAAATGTATATTCATGTTGTTCATACTAGATGTCCTTGGTCGTTGAGGTTGTACTGGACACACAACTTAAAACAATGTGAAAGTCGGCTGATGACTAGGTTCCACTTTTCATAGGCATGGTGATGCTATTCCGACTTACACGGACTCGGCTGAAGAGTTTAGCGAGTCGGACTGACCCATAGTTGAGATGCAACGAGCATGTTGTCATTGCAGTCTTAAGTAATGGAATCCTTTGACCCGAGGTGATCGCATAATCTAAGTTGTTGATCACCAGCTTAGGTTCTATCAAAAGTTGTTCCATAAATGGGCAAGTATAAAGGTAGAGTTCGGGTTGTTTGTGAACCAAGTTGTGTGACATAGATTACCAATATGGGATTTTTCCCTCCATAATGGAGAGATATTCACTAGGCCCTCTCGTGTGATATGATTCGAAAGCATGGTCATGTAGGGGTTCGTAGCATGGAAAACAAAAATTTTCTATCGCATACAAACAACCAAGCCAAGATCTATCTACTAGATTGTAGCAACGAGTCGATGGAATAACTCACCCTCGAAGATTCCAAAGTGTTTAACGAGAGCAGATTCTCGTGGGTGATGTAGTCGTACTCTTTCCGATCTCAAGATCGCGTAGACGATCCTTCCGGCGCCACGTTCCGGCAGCGCTCCCGCAGTCGGTCACACGTTCGGTACTCGACGAAGACCTTCCTCTCCCTTGTTCCAGCAGGCAGCGGAGGTTGTAGCACTCTCCTCGCGATTCCGGCAGCACAACGGCGTGGTACCGGAGGTAGAGGGGAGATCCCGCAGGGCTTCGCCTTAAGCCGGTGCGAGTATGGTGGAGCTTATGAGAGAGGCTATTAGTGGTCTAGTAATTAGACACACCAATTAGAGGGCTCTAAACCAATTAGAAGGCTCTAAACCGAAATAGCTCTAAACCGGGGTTTAGATCTAGGGTTTAGGTCTAGAGGATAGGAAGTAGTGTTGTGTCTAGAGGAGGAGGCCCTGCCCCTCCTTTTATAGGTGGGAGGGCCGGCGCCATGGGGAGGAGTTCCTCCCCAACTCGGCCTAGGGAGGTGCGCCGGCCTAGGGGAGGAACCCTCCTCCAACTCGGCCTCCACCTCTCCTCCTCTTTCTCCACTTTCCGAAACTGGCAGTTTGACCGAAAACTGGCAGTTTGACTTTTCCAATTAGGATTTGAATTAACCCTTTATTTCGGACAGCGAGAACACTTAGTACATGATGCAATCATTCCAACATGCAATGACACATTCATGCACCCCTTCCCCCTCCGGAGTGCCGGACATTCCGGGACCTTCTAGAATGTTCCCGATGAAAACATCGGAACTATTCCCCAACTCCGAAACGGGACTTTCCTTATATGAATCTTATTCTCCGGACCATTCCGGATCACCTCGTGATATCCCGGATCCCATCCGAGACTCCGAACAACATTCGGTCTCTTTCTCATAATACCATAACTACTCAAACAACGTCGAATCCTTAAGTGTGTCTCCCTACGGTTCGTGAATTATGCAGACATGATCGAGACACTTCTCCGAACAATAACCAATAGAGGAATCTGGAAATTCATATGGCTCCCACATATTTCTACGATTACTTTGCGATCGAATGAACCACTTACATACGATACCAATTTCCCTTTGTCTCACGATATGTTACTTATCCGAGGTTATGATCGTCGGTATCTCTGCATACCTAGTTCAACCTCGTTACCGATAAGTACTCTTTTCTCGTTCCCGTGATATGTGATCCCTTGTGACCAAGTCACATGCTTGCAAGCTAATTGGATGACATTCCACCGAGAGGGCCCAGAGTATATCTATCCGTCATGTGGATGGACAAATCCCACTCTTGATCCATGTGTTTCAACCAATACTTTCCGAACACTCAATGCCACCTTTATAGCCACCCTGTTACGGTGTGGTGTTTGATGACATCAAAGCATCCATCCAGTAAAGGTGATATGCATGATCTCATGGTCGAAGGAATTAGGTTACTATGTATCAGAAAGCATATAGCAATTGAACTATTGAAATGACTTGATCTTTATGCTATGCTTGTCTATAGGAGTATGTCCACCATATCATTCTCCTAACGATATGATCTTGTTGTTGATAACATCTCAATGTTCATGACAAAGAAACCACATCATCAATCAACCAACAAGCTAGTGAAGTATAGAGGCTATACTAGGGACTTCAAATTAAGTTTACAAATCACACAAGTATTAATGGTTTCCTTGTTAATACTATTATAGCATGAATGCAAACATTTATCATAAACACAAAGATATATAATAATAACTATATTTATTATTGCCTCTAGGGCATATCTCCAACAGTCTCCCACTTGCACTAGAGTCATCTAGATTACATGGTAATATACCGAACACCCATGGCAGTTTGGTGTTGGTCATGTTTTGCCCTCGGGAGAGGTTTAGTCAACGGATCCGCCACATTCAGATCTGTGTGTACTTTGCAAATCTTTATATCCCCATCCTGGATATGTTCTCGAATAGCGTGAAAACGCAGCTTGATATGCTTCAGCTTCTTGTGTGACCTTGGTTCTTGCGCATTGGCTATGGCGCCCATGTTATCACAGTAGATAGACATTGGGTCCAGCGCACTAGGAACCACACCCAGCTCTGTAATGAACTCTTTCATCCATATCGCTTCTTGTGAAGCCTCCGAAGCAGCCATGTATTCCGATTCAGTTGAAGATCTCGCCACAACGCTTTGCTTTGCACTCCTCCAGCTAACTGCTGCACCATTCAAAATAAATACGTATCCAGATTGTGATTTAGAATCATCTGGATCGGTGTTCCAACTAGCATCGGTGTAACCATTAACAACGAGCTGTTCATCACCTCCATAAGAAAGAACCATATCCTTAGTTCTTCTCAAGTACTTAAGGATGTTTTTGACCGCTGTCCAATGATCCACTCCTGGATCACTTTGATATCTGCTAGTTAAACTAACAGCATATGCGATGTCGGGTCTAGTACATAGCATGGCATACATTAGAGATCCTATGGCTGAGGCATAGGGAGTCTTACTCATCCTTTCTCTATCTTCTGCCGATGTCGGACTTTGAGTTTTACTCAAGGTCGTATTGGGCAACATGGGCAAGAACCCTTTCTTGCTTTCTTCCATTCCAAACTTCTTTAGAACTTTGTCCAAATATGTACTCTGTGACAATGATATTTGGCGTTTCGATCTATCTCTATAAATCTTTATGCCTAATATGTAAGCTGCTTCGCCAAGATCCTTCATTGAAAAACTATTATTCAAATATTCTTTGACACTATTAAGAAGGTCTACATCATTCCCAATCAACAATATGTCATCCACATATAGTATTAAGAACGCTACAGAGCTCCCACTCACTTTCTTGTAAATACAAGCTTCTCCATAAGTTTGTATAAAACCAAAACTTTTGATTACCTTATCAAAACGTTGATTCCAACTTCGGGATGCTTGCTTCAATCCATAGATGGACCGTTGAAGTTTGCATACCTTGTTAGCATCTTTAGGATCGACAAAACCTTTGGGTTGCATCATATACAACTCTTCATCAATGTCTCCATTGAGGAATGCTGTTTTGACATCCATCTGCCATATCTCATAATCATAATATGCAGCGATTGCTAACATAATCCTCACAGACTTTAGCTTCGCTACTGGTGAGAAAGTCTCATCGTAGTCAACTCCTTGAATTTGTCGAAACCCTTTTGCGACAAGTCGAGCTTTATAGACAGTAATATTACCATCAGCATCTGTTTTCTTCTTGAAAATCCATTTGTTCTCGACAGCCTTTCGGCCATCCGGTAAGTCTACCAAAGTCCATACTTGGTTTTCGTACATGGATCCAATCTCGGATTTCATGGCTTCTTGCCATTTATTGGAATCTGGGCTCATCATCGCTTCCTCATATGTCTCGGGGTCATCGGTGTTGTCCACCACCATGACATTCATAACGGAATCATACCAATCTGGAGTGGTACGAGTTCTCGTTGACCTCCGAGGCTCTGTAGCAACTTCAACCAAAGTTTCATGATCATCATCATTAGCTTCCCCTCTTATTGGTGCAGGCACCACAGGAACTTCTTCCGGTGCTGCGCTACTCGCAATTTCGAGAGAAGGTTCGACAACCTCGTCGAGTTCTACTTTCCTTCCAGTCACTTCTTTCGAGAGAAATTCCTTCTCTAGAAAGGATCCATTCTTAGCAACAAAGATTTTGCCTTCGGATCTATGATAGAAGGTATACCCAATAGTTTCCTTCGGGTATCCTATGAAGACGCATTTTTCCGCTTTGGGTTCAAGCTTGTCCGGCTGTAACTTCTTTACATAGGCTTCGCATCCCCAAACTTTAAGGAACGACAATTTAGGTTTCTTCCCAAACCATAATTCATACGGTGTCGTTTCAACGGATTTAGACGGTGCCCTATTTAAAGTGAATGCGGCTGTTTCTAATGCATAACCCCAAAATGATAGCGGTAAATCTGTAAGTGACATCATAGAACGAACCATATCTAAGAGAGTTCGATTACGACGTTCAGACACACCATTACGCTGTGGTGTTCCCGGCGGTGTCAACTGCGAAAGTATTCCACATTTCTTTAAATGCTCACCAAACTCGTAACTTAGATATTCACCTCCACGATCAGAACGTAGAAATTTAATCTTCTTGTTACGTTGATTCTCTACCTCACTTTGAAACTCCTTAAACTTCTCGAAAGTTTCGGACTTATGTTTCATGAAATAGATATACCCATATCTACTCAAGTCATCCGTGAAGGTAAGAACATAATGATAACCACTGCGCGATGCTACACTCATTGGACCACACACATCGGTATGTATGATTTCCAATAAGTCCGTAGCTCGCTCCATCATACCAGAAAACGGAGTCTTAGTCATTTTACCCATCAGACATGCTTCGCATCTTTCAAGTGATTCAAAATCAAGTGATTCAAGAAGTCCATCGGAATGGAGTTTCTTCATACGCTTCACTCCAATGTGACCAAGACGACAGTGCCACATATAGGTCAAGTTATCGCTCAATTTCAAACGTTTAGCTTCAATGTTATTAATATGTGTATTTCCACTATCGAGATTCAATATGAATAGACCATCTATTAAAGGTGCATGTGCATAAAACATATTACTCATATAAATAGAACAACCATTATTCTTAGATTTAAATAAGTAACCGTCTCGCAATAAACAAGATCCCGATATAATGTTCATGCTCAACGCAGGCACCAAATAACAATTATTTAAGTATAAAACTAATCCCGATGGTAGATGAAGAGGTAGCGTGCCGACCGCGATCACATCAACCTTTGATCCGTTTCCCACGCGCATCGACACCTCGTTCTTCCCTAGCTTCCGTTTATTCTGCAGCTCCTGTTTCGAGTTACAAATATGAGCAACCGAACCAGTATCAAATACCCAGGAACTACTACGAATACTAGTGAGATACACATCAATAACATGTATATCAAATATACCTTTCTTCTTGATGTTGCCGTTCTTCAAATCCGCCAAGTACTTTGGGCAATTCCGCTTCCAGTGACCTTCTCCCTTGCAGTAAAAGCACTCAGTTTCAGGCTTAGGTCCAGCCTTGGTCTTCTTCGTTGGCATGGTAACTTTCTTACCACCCTTCTTGAAGTGTCCCTTTTGCTTAGACTTGCCTTTCTTGAATTTGGTGGTCTTATTGACCATCAACACTTGGTGCTCTTTCTTGATCTCCACTTCTGCAGATTTTAACATAGCAAATAGTTCTGGCAACTCTTTGTTCATGTTCTGCATGTTGTAGTTCATCACAAAGTTCTTGTAACTTGGTGGTAGTGATTGGAGGATGCGGTAAACTCCCAAAGTATTAGGAATCACTATACCCAAGCTTTGAAGTTTATTCGCGTGCCCAGACATTTTAAGCACATGCTCACTGACGGAGCTACCCTCTTCCATCTTGCAGTTAAAGAACTTTTCAGAAGCTTCATAACTTTCAATTGCCGCATGAGTCTCAAAAATTAATTTGAGATCCTCGACAATATCATATGGGTCCGACTCTTCAAACCTTTTCTGAAGCTCCGATTCTAAACCATACAAGATAGCACACTGAACTATGGAGTACTGATTCTTCCGAGCGAGGTAAACATTCTTTACTTCATCGGTAGCATCAGCTGCAGGTGGGTCACCTAGCGGTGCATCCAGCACATAGGTCAAATTACCAGCTGTGAGGACAATCCTCAAATTGCGGAACCAATCCGCGAAGTTGCTTCCATTGTTTTTCAACTTTTCTTTCTCTAGGAACGCATTAAAATTGATGGTAGGGGCTGCCATTGATCTACAACATATTTGCAATAGTTTAGACTAAGTTTATGACAAATTGAGTTCAAATTAATTAATGAAATTAAACTAGGTGAACTCCCACTCAAAACAACATCCCTCACATTGTTTTAGTGATCACACGAACCAAATCTACTATATCAACACCGATCATCACGAGAGCCGATATAGTTTCAATGGCGAACAATCATCATGTTCATCATATCTGCTATATGATTCATGCTTTACCTTTCGGTGATCCGTGTTCCTGAGGCCATGTCTGTACATGCTAGGCTCGTCAAGATCAAACCTTAGCTACCGCATAAGCAAATCTGGCTTGCTTACGTTGTATTCACCCGCGGAATCAAAGACACCCGATCATCACGTGGTGCTTCGAAGCAACAAGCTTTGGCAACGGTGCATACTAAGGGTGAACACTTTAGAACTTGAAATTTATGTGCATGAGGGATCATCTTATAATGCTACCGTTGTCTACTAAGCAATACAAGATGCATAAAGGATTAACATCACATGCAATTCATAATATGTGATATGATATGGCCTTTCTTCTTTGTGCTTCCGATCTCCATCTTCAAGCACGAACATGATCTCCATCATCACCGGCATAGCATCAAGGTCAATGACGCTTCTTCATGGTTGTCGTCCACCAGCTTCAACTATTACAACTATTTTGAATAGACACGCAGGTCTTAACAGAATTTAAAGACAACCATATGGCTCCTGCCGGTTGCCAACTTACAATAAGGAACATTGCATACATCAAATATAATCACAATCATGGCCATATCACATCACTGCACACCCCTGCAAAACAAAGTTAGACGCTTCTACTTTCTTTGCATATTTTACGTGGTTTGGGGCTTTCCATAGGTGTCGTTCTAACCTACGAACAAGAACCACAACATTGATACTAGCATTGTTGATTACCCGTTGTAAATTGGATCTTTACTATGCTAGGAGAAACAGGCACCCGCAAAGCCACTTATGCAATACAAGTTGCATGTTAAGCGTGGAGCAAGTCTCATGAACGATGTCATGTAAGGTTAGCCCGGGCCGCTTCATCCCAACATACCGCAAGATGCAAAGTACACGCAAAGCAATCTACAATAAAAGCATCAACGCCCACAATGACCATTGTGTTCTACTCGTGCAACAGATCTACATATAGACACGGCTCTGATACCACTGTAGGGGTTCGTAGCATGGAAAACAAAAATTTTCTATCGCATACAAACAACCAAGCCAAGATCTATCTACTAGATTGTAGCAACGAGTCGATGGAATAACTCACCCTCGAAGATTCCAAAGTGTTTAACGAGAGCAGATTCTCGTGGGTGATGTAGTCGTACTCTTTCCGATCTCAAGATCGCGTAGACGATCCTTCCGGCGCCACGTTCCGGCAGCGCTCCCGCAGTCGGTCACACGTTCGGTACTCGACGAAGACCTTCCTCTCCCTTGTTCCAGCAGGCAGCGGAGGTTGTAGCACTCTCCTCGCGATTCCGGCAGCACAACGGCGTGGTACCGGAGGTAGAGGGGAGATCCCGCAGGGCTTCGCCTTAAGCCGGTGCGAGTATGGTGGAGCTTATGAGAGAGGCTATTAGTGGTCTAGTAATTAGACACACCAATTAGAGGGCTCTAAACCAATTAGAAGGCTCTAAACCGAAATAGCTCTAAACCGGGGTTTAGATCTAGGGTTTAGGTCTAGAGGATAGGAAGTAGTGTTGTGTCTAGAGGAGGAGGCCCTGCCCCTCCTTTTATAGGTGGGAGGGCCGGCGCCATGGGGAGGAGTTCCTCCCCAACTCGGCCTAGGGAGGTGCGCCGGCCTAGGGGAGGAACCCTCCTCCAACTCGGCCTCCACCTCTCCTCCTCTTTCTCCACTTTCCGAAACTGGCAGTTTGACCGAAAACTGGCAGTTTGACTTTTCCAATTAGGATTTGAATTAACCCTTTATTTCGGACAGCGAGAACACTTAGTACATGATGCAATCATTCCAACATGCAATGACACATTCATGCACCCCTTCCCCCTCCGGAGTGCCGGACATTCCGGGACCTTCTAGAATGTTCCCGATGAAAACATCGGAACTATTCCCCAACTCCGAAACGGGACTTTCCTTATATGAATCTTATTCTCCGGACCATTCCGGATCACCTCGTGATATCCCGGATCCCATCCGAGACTCCGAACAACATTCGGTCTCTTTCTCATAATACCATAACTACTCAAACAACGTCGAATCCTTAAGTGTGTCTCCCTACGGTTCGTGAATTATGCAGACATGATCGAGACACTTCTCCGAACAATAACCAATAGAGGAATCTGGAAATTCATATGGCTCCCACATATTTCTACGATTACTTTGCGATCGAATGAACCACTTACATACGATACCAATTTCCCTTTGTCTCACGATATGTTACTTATCCGAGGTTATGATCGTCGGTATCTCTGCATACCTAGTTCAACCTCGTTACCGATAAGTACTCTTTTCTCGTTCCCGTGATATGTGATCCCTTGTGACCAAGTCACATGCTTGCAAGCTAATTGGATGACATTCCACCGAGAGGGCCCAGAGTATATCTATCCGTCATGTGGATGGACAAATCCCACTCTTGATCCATGTGTTTCAACCAATACTTTCCGAACACTCAATGCCACCTTTATAGCCACCCTGTTACGGTGTGGTGTTTGATGACATCAAAGCATCCATCCAGTAAAGGTGATATGCATGATCTCATGGTCGAAGGAATTAGGTTACTATGTATCAGAAAGCATATAGCAATTGAACTATTGAAATGACTTGATCTTTATGCTATGCTTGTCTATAGGAGTATGTCCACCATATCATTCTCCTAACGATATGATCTTGTTGTTGATAACATCTCAATGTTCATGACAAAGAAACCACATCATCAATCAACCAACAAGCTAGTGAAGTATAGAGGCTATACTAGGGACTTCAAATTAAGTTTACAAATCACACAAGTATTAATGGTTTCCTTGTTAATACTATTATAGCATGAATGCAAACATTTATCATAAACACAAAGATATATAATAATAACTATATTTATTATTGCCTCTAGGGCATATCTCCAACAGGTCATACGCGACTTGGTTAAGTGTTAACCAATGAGTCGGACTAAGTGTTAGTCTAGTGAATCGTATATCACAGAACGAGAAGAGAGTTGAGCTATTGCAGGGATGGCAACTATTGTCTATAGCGCAACAGGTATATCGTGAGGCAAAGGGAGTTAGACGAAAGTCACATTGGAAAGGTTTGTCTTCTCATTTTATAGCGCTTGGGAGTTGGCACGTCTTGCTACAAGCCGCTACCAGCTATTAACTCGGAGTAGTGACTCCTGTCGTGTCTAGGTGTACGTGAACCTACAGGGTCACACTTAAGGAAAAGGATCCCATGTGGATTAGATCCATGTGGAGATTGGGGTACGGCCTAGATGGGTCTAAAGCGTTGAGCCCAGCTAGGAGTGTATATAAGTGGAGTGATAAGGGATAGTTCCTGACCTAGCCGTCACTTTCTCCGCTCCCATTTCGGGCTAGACAGGATTTAGCAGTCTCTGGTCGAAGCTCCTCCCCATACGTGTGGATACCGGTAGAGGCGTTGCACGTGTGGCGCTGGATACAAGAGTTCGTGTGGATCTGGACGTGTTGTACGTGGGATCGTTCGACACGACATCAACTGACGCGCTTCATCAATAAACCACATATTGCGTCCTGTGGTAAATCTCGTGGCCTATCACCTGAGCTAGATCTTGGTAGTACCGCGTAGGAGGGAAAGTTTTGTTTATCTCCACATGGCCCAACACCAGGCTCACGATGCTTGAAGGGAAACATCATAGATGATTGCCATTGGGAAGAAAATTGCCACTTTTTGGACAAATTGTATGATATTTGTCTTTTTTGGACACATGGGATGAACTGGCCACTTATTGGCGATGTCTGGTGGACAATGTCATACGTTTGCCACTTTATTTTCTTACCATTTTATATGGTTGTCTGTGTCTATGTGCTAAAATGTGGAAAAGAATTGGCCAAATGGTATGCACTAGCCAAAATGAACACCCATGGGTCTCGTGTCGCTAGGTGCAAAATTCTATCTGCGGGCTGACCCATCGGAATGAATCGGACGGTTTGCATCGCCGATTTGGATCGGTCAGCTAGAGATGCCCTATGATGCCTATAACTAAAAACTATTTCCTTATAAATGACCACATACATAGTAAAGCTTCACCAAAGGAAATTTGTATGGGTGACCCATAAACCCGTGGGCTGTCAATAAGCAATAAAAAATTATTTAATCTCTTCCCTCTCTCCATCCAAATCAAAGCAGGCCTGGCTTAGGAGAAAGCTCGCTGGAAAACAGAACGTAACCGGAAGGAACGAAGTATTCCCTCCGACCAAATTAGTTGACTTAGATTTGTTTAGATTCGAATGTATTTAGGCTTGTTTTAGTGCTAGATACCTCCGAATCTAGACAAAACCAACTCAACTAATTTGGGTCGGAGGGAGTACCATACCATGAAGTAACAGGATTGCGATGAAATCAATGAATCAATGATCAACTAAAAAGATGATTTAACTTTTTGACTGTAAAAAAGATTTAAGATTATGATAAGCAGACAGGCGCCGGAAATGAACGAGCGTAATCAATCATTCAATCGCATTCCCTGCAAACATTCAGTACTAGTTAAGGATCAGTAGCGCCACGACCGCTAGCAGTCTAGTACCGAGCAGTAACTTGAATCGTTCGAGCATCATATATATCCAACATTGCATCAAAGAACACCAACCGCAACCTGAAGTCCGCCAGTAATTAACCTAATTTAGTTCAGATAGATGGAGAGCTAGACGGATCTGGAGGCGAGGAAAACGTCGGTGAGCACGGTCTTGGACTTGAGCGACGCCTTCAGAATCGCCAAGCCCTGCAGACCAGCAGGCATTTCCGTTCAGCCGCCGGTGAAATAGTTAAGCAATCGACACGACGGGGGTTGGAAGGCTCACCTCCCTGGAGCCGAGCCGCACGGTCTTCTCCTGGAGCGCGCCGAAGTCCCTGACGCCGAGGGAGGTGAGCAGGGTCATGCTGGAGATGGCGGACATGGGGGTCACGTTGAGGTTGTCCGTCACCGTGTACGTCACGACGCCCTGCACGAACCCTTTCGTGCCGCTGCCGGCGGCCGCTGCCTGGCCAGAGCGGCCGGAACCGGGTTGCGCCCAGTAGATGGCATCCGTCATCGGCTCGCCACAGCCGGGGCACTTGGTTCCTCTCGCGCCCGTCACGTAGTTGTAGCCAGGGCCGGCGTAGTAGCTGCTCCCGTGGTTCTGGCCGCACCAGAAGAACCCGTTGGACGGAGCCGACGTGCCCTGCAGGCGGAGGAGGGAGGTGTTGGAGGCCGCCGCCCGCGAGGAGACGGCGGGGCGGAGGAGCGCGTCCAGGTCGGCGCCGGGCAGAACGTAGGTGGCGTCCAGCTTCTCGACGCTGGCGTAGAGGTGGCCGGTGCTGCCGACCATGGACTCCGTCCCGAGCAGCCTGACGGCGGTGCCGACGGGCAGGGCGAGGAGGGAGAAGAGGAAGTCGACCACGTCCTTGCCCGCCTCCGCGAACAGCACGCGCCGCGCCTTGGTGTCGATGAGGAGCTTCATGCTCAGCGCGGGCCTCGTCCGGGTGGCGGCGGCGGTGGCGGTCGACATCTCGGAGATCTCTCGCCCGTGGCGAAGAGGAACTGCCCTGGTGGTGGTGTAGTGGCCAAAAAGCCTTGGCCGGAGAAAGCAGTCAAAGATTTGGCGTGGTACCTCTGCCGAGTCTGCTCCCCTGACAGTGACAGGTGGGTTCTGCTTTTGCGAAAAGGAAATAGGCTTTCGGAAGATATCCTAGGGGCTAGAGCTAATCATTTCAAAGGTTTTTTACTGCAAGATTTTGAATTCTAAGAAATTTTCTACGTCGGTTCGTTTGGTTCCTAGGACTGAATCACATAGGAATTCTTTATACGGATTGTTTTGCACTAAATTCCATTGTAAAAGTGCATCTACTCAGATCTCTTGGAAAGAATCATTTATTCTTCACGTAATGGAATAAAATAAAATAAAACTCGTAGGATTAAAATGAGCTGTGATATTGCAAAACTGAAAAAAAAAACTATCATAGCATTTTTTTAGCATCCTACAAAACAGTGAGACCATTAACACGTCCTTCGAATTGTCCCCCTGTTCCTGCTACTGAGAGGAGCAGTTTTCCAGAATACGTACACACGGGCGGGTAAATGTTGATGGAAAGGGTCCGACGAAAACAGCCTCCAGCGATGAGCGCAGCTATCAGTAAGACTGGTCTCCAATCAATCAAACAACGACAGCTTCAAACAGAACACATCATCGTCCTACAATGCCTAGTTCATGCAACTCCATGTCTACAATAATACAGTTACATTCCCAAGCCCCAGTTCTTTTCGACAAACTAATTCGCATGGTTATCTGTAGGGTGACCAGTGATCTTACATGGTAAAAAAAATCATGAGCAAGAGCTCATTTTCTCTGCAGTGCAAAAAAAAGAGATGTGTACAGACAATCCGAGTCCCATGTGTACAATGTAGCTGTTCCTAAATGGTTCTACACCTAATTATGAACATTATCCTCATGAAGAACGTAGGCCCAGATCCTTCAGTTGCTGTGGATCCACAGGGGACGGTGCTTTCGTGAGCGAACATTGAGCAGTCGTGGTCTTGGGGAAAGCTATCACATCCCGGATCGAACTTTCGCGAGCCAAAAGCATCACCAACCGATCCAACCCATAGGCAATACCTCCTGCAATAAGTCGAAGACGAATGTCTATTTAATATTCTAGTTTTATTTGTAATAGGTGAAAGATAAATAAAAATAAAAATTCTACAAAGATAATACACAATAAATAAGTGGGTAGCCTTTCTTCCAGCACACCTTAGAATCAACAAAAATTAAATGGTTGCTCCACTTTGAGAAAGAATATGATACAATAAATGAACAAGATATAGCAAGGAAGAAGATAGATGCTTCAGAAGGCTGCTCTTGTTTGAGAACTAGCAGTGTAATAAAACAGTGGCAGCTAAAGAAAAAATCAGAGCCGCAATCTTAAAATAAAGAAACAGTACATGGAGAGCCATGTGGTTGAAGATATCATACCATGTGGAGGAGCACCCATGTCGAAACACTCCAAAAGGTATCCGAATTTTTCCTCCGCCTACATCACAAATTTTAAATATGAAGTGGTTGCCAAAAGAGAGCAGCACTGGGTACAGCATCATCAAATTTTAAATCATGAACAGACTCTGGATACAAGTCTGATATTTGTAGAGAAATTCAAGATCACATAAAAACTCGCTACAACGATGTCACTTCCATAATTTTGTTCATCTTATAAGTTGTGAAAGCATCAGTTCTACCGGGTGTCCAGCTATCCATTCAAGAAAATGGAAATCTTTGTATATCTTGCAAGTATGGAATTAGTTTTATGGAGGAGCAAATTTGAATTGCAAGGGTACAATAAGTTGATTCTACATACTTAATCATAGATAATTTCCTATTCTCATTTCTACTAAAAAAATTATGGATGTCTCAGTTGGGCAATCGGCAATACACTTGTTGGCTTAAAAGGATTAGTATAAAACATGTGTCTTCAAAAATCTGAACATGCATGATTTCATCAGAATTATGTCATGTCGTAGTGAGTACAAAGCATGCAAAACTTAGCAGGCTTAAACATTTTGATCTCGACAAAACTATAAGCACTTGTAAATTTGATTGACTAGTATATGCAATAAACTGAAGACTGCAAGAAGTATGCTCGATATCATGAAGAAACTACAATCAAATCATGAAAGGCAAGTCAGAAAAATAGTCATACCTGTTCAGGTGAGATACCGATGATTTCAAAAATTCTTTGTTGCACATCACTTTTGTATATCCTCAAACTGCCTCCTCCGATCTATCAATAACAGGACAGAACATCAGATCACAGTATGATTGCCACCCTCTTTCTAAATCATAGCTCACTGATATATGCATATGTTGCAGTAACACATGCACCTAGCCACATAGATTCTTCTGAACTTATTATCGATATATCAGATAATCATTTGCACACCTTGGTCAATTAGTAACAGACAAGGGACCAAACTAAAGTAAGCAACTTCATAAAATTATTTTAATATCCAAATATGGTGGGATCAATGTGGAAGAGTATTTGGCATCTTATTCTGAAACGTAGATACAAATGTAACACAAACACATGTGCTTGCCCAGAGGGATAAAGTATCATCTTAATATGCATAAAATTTCCCGACAGACTGGGATGTACATTGATCAGTTGTAACTCTATAACTGTATCGGCACCTGCTTGGTGTCTTGTAACTGTGAACTCTTCTTTGCAATGAAAAGAAACGCAATGTCATTGCGTTTTCTCGAGAAAAAAATGCATAAAATTACTAATTATGTTGAATTTTGATGCATATTGGTACTTCACATGTCTTGTTTGAATACTCGAGGTGTGATTGACTAATTATTAACACTTGTACATGAAAACTTTATAAGAAGATGTACTGCAGAGGGTACTGCAGATTCAAACAGATCAAAACATTTTAAAACAATATACTAATCTAAACTTGCATACAAAATTGAAAAGAGAAACGAGGAGTACCTCCACCCCATTGTAGATCATATCATAAGCCAAGGCACGAGCTGATGGTAGGTCATTCATATCTTCAGGATTTGGTGCAGTGAAAGGATGGTGTAGAGCCTGTGTTCAAAAGGGGGAAGAATAAGGACACTGAGAAAACAGAACATCAGATACAAGCTTTACTCTTAGCTAGATGTGAACACCCAGCTTATCCGGCCTCTTCAATTCATACTTTTAGCAGAAAACTACGCAAGTTACCCTTCTGTTCAAGAGAACTTGGGCATTCGCTGTATTATAAACCATGAATCCATGGTACTTATGTACCAATGCTCACCAAAATGGCATTAGCGTGTACTAATGAAAACTGTATATCGGCCGGTGTTTTCCTTTAACTATCTCTCTGCTAATAAATGTGTCATACAGATCATGTTTGGATGTCATCAGCAAAATTTTAAGATCTCTCCAATATTGGTAACATGTATCTTTCTGGTGATACAACATAGTAGCATGTATCCTACTAACCAAGGTTCAAGGTTTGAATGTACTATTGGCAACTAAACAGCAATTGACATTCAACAAAATAACTGCAAGCTCTCTATAACTTTGTGATACAAGCACAGGCTTAAAGAATACCCATTTTGGTTTTGTACAAGCAAAAAGATTATAAACCAATTATAGTTTTGTACATACTAAAAGACTGACCTCGTATCTCTGCTCATCGCTATTCCATTCAAACATTGGAAAATCGGTCACCCAAAGAATTGAGTGTGCTGACTGGCAGAAAGAAATGGAAAATTTAAAGGGTGATATCAGAAGCATGACTAAAGCAGAAACAGAACTACTATTGGTGTCTAATCAATACGCTATGATCACATATAAAGAATATTTTGACTATAGGACATAAGTTCTTGGTTTGAGAGACTCACTGTATCAATCACTTCCAGCTTCTGAGCAATAAATAATCTTAACCTGCCAAGAATTTGATTAGCTATTGATTGCTCGCCCAAGGCGAACAGGATAAGATCACCTGCTTTTGCATCTAAAAGTTCCAACAGCTGCTCTTTCTTTTCGGGTTTCAGGCTTGACACCAGCGGACCAACTCCTTCAAGCTCCCCTATGGTACCACAAAAAAAACATATAATTTGCTGCCAAGCCTTGTAATTTTGTCTAATATAAGAGGAATATTTTTCCTTTTACCGTTGTCCATAACTTTGAGGAAAGGCAAGCCCTTAGCTCCAGCTTTGGAAGCTTCAGTGTAAACAGTTCCCTTCTTTAGATCAGTGTTTGAAAAAACTTTGGCACCACCAGGCACACACAATGCCTTTACTACACCACCATTTTCCAATGTATCTGCAAATACCTTGAAACTACTGCCCAAAAATATATCACCAGCCTGCATTTGACAGAATAACGATGAAGAGAGAGAATATGCAAGTAATAAACCAAGAAAGGAGCATGTAGTGTATGTTTCGCATGTAAGCTGCAAGGAATAAGTAGCATATAAATTTACATATTATGCCACCAAGAATATAGAAAACATAAATAGTACTACTAATGGTACTAGCTGTGAATATGATATCTTCCTTCTTAATACACAAAAATGGTGCAAGGAGTAACCCCTCATTGAAAATGATGCTGTCAAAATTTGTGTTAGTAACAAAATAATTAAGTAGTTACCACCATTGCTAAAGTCAGTTTGCAAAAAGATAAATGCCCTCACATCTTTTAGCTCCCAATCAAATCGAAGGTCAGGCCTGTCTGTCCCGTAACGGTTCATCGCCTCCGTATAGGTGAGCCTTGGAAAACACTTTGGCAGCTTGATATCTCCCACCTCTTGAAATATCTGGAATATGAATGCTCTGTAGCTCAATCAGCCATGAATAGCACTAGTAGTTCAAGAACAAGAAGACATAGTTTCTGAATAATCAACTAAGAACCTGACTACTAATGATTTAATGTTCGACAGCTAAACTTCAAAATTGAGCATACACTTGTGATGCTTGTGACCCCTTTATTATTATACGAAAGCACATGGTTATGTTACCTTCTAAACTAGGTATTTCACTAACAGACATGGATGAAAATAGATGTCTGCCAAAAAAGGAAAAAACGTAAAGCTGGTTAAAACTAACATACATGTATCATCAGTTCTTCATTCAACTTCAACATATCCTCCATTGATGTGAAGGCAATCTCCATGTCGAGTTGCGTAAATTCTGGCTGCCTGTCTGCACGCAGATCTTCATCCCGGAAGCATCTGCCATAAAGCAGCTCAGTGAGCAAACACAATCGTGCCAGGTAGCTTTCGCAGAGGTAGTTAATTGGTTCAATACTTGTACAGTATATTTGCCAGCTGGACATGAGTCATGTGATAGATTTATATCCATTGTATTCAGGAGAAATGGAAATAAAATTCAAGAATTCAGCTATGACACAAAAATGAATATGGCATATTGTTGAAAGATAGTTGCACCAGACATTATAATATATGCAATCTTAAGAAACAACTATATCTATGAAATAACACCCAGACCTTTAAACATGCTACCTACTTACCTTGCAATCTGAAAATATTTTTCGAAGCCAGAGGCCATCAACATTTGCTTGAACAGCTGAGGGCTTTGAGGAAGAGCAAAGCATGTTCCTGGCTTCAGAGATCATATCGGAGGAAATCAGAGGAACAGTAAGCACTTACTTGGAAAAGCCATGAACTTCAATGCATAGTTCTTACTACTTATACTAATTTATTATACCTATTACTAAGGCATTAACAAGCAATTACAACATAATTTCAATAGGGATGGAAATGGAGCGGAAAGTTTCTGACTTCTCCGCACAAAAAGGGAAATGGAACGAAAATACGAAAACAGAATTTTGCGGAACAGAAACGGAAATATACTAATTTATTATACCTATTACTAAGGGTTTCTGACTTCTCCGCACAAAAACGGAAACGGAACGAAAATATGAAAACAGAATTTTGCGGAACAGAAACGGAAAAGCGTTTTCCGGCGGAACAGACGCGGAAACGGAAATTCTGTTTCTGCCTGATAAGAAATTTCCGTTTTAGTCTAATGTGCATGGCCCAATCCAGCAGGCCTAATATGTGATCTTGTCAAGCCAAACTGCCAAACACCCATCCCAAAACTGATGCCAACATAATCACTTTTGTGAGTTTAGGAGGCTTTCACGGTTCGATCCTTCCATATTCCCCAATCCCCAGTACAATGAGCAGTCCCGCGAGGGTTATGGATCAGGTTTGTCGGTTTCTTGTGATGCTTGAGTTTTTCTTATTCAAGCGGTCTCTTGGTTCCAGCAAACATCCACTTTCTGCTCCGTGTCCTCACCGTATTCAGTCCTCATCTGCTTCAAACAATATCTGTATCCGTATTTGTTTCCAGGGTTTCTGTATTCATTTCCATTTCCACTAAAAAATAAGAAAACAAATGTGGCAGGACTCAGTTCCGTCCATTTCCGCTCCGTTTTCGTCCCTAATAATCAAGGCTGCACCTCCAGAACGTCATTGTTACACTCGAACGAGGAAAAGGCATTCAGTATGTAAGAACAAAACTAGAGATCATTTTATGTCGGATTCTAGGCAAAATAAAACAGGAACAAGTTTACTCCAAAATAGTTATTGTGCATACTTCTACTGCGACTTCTAAAGTCAAGTAGCCAACAAACTCCAAAGCAATTTTCATGATTAGAAAAATCAGCCGGCAATGAAAAAGAAACAGCAAATTAACCACATTCATCTCCTGGAAGGTGACTGCTTAATAGTCATCAGAGATTGATACAATTGTCTGCAAAATGAGGGAGCAAAAGTACAGAAGTTATTCACCTGAACTCTTGAAGGTACAAGATAGTCCCGGGCACCTTCTGGTGTAGACTTGGATAGGATTGGAGTCTCAATCTACCTTGGAACATGCAGTAACTTTAGATGAAACAAAGAAAATGATAGCTTGAGAGATGTATAGTCTAGATATTGGAAGGAAGATATATTAGTCATTGCAGTGCCTTAAGTTCAGTGACTCACTGCATCTATTTTGACCGATCCACGCAAATTGCATCGATCAATTGTACTACTGGTGACAACTCAACATGCACCCAATAAAGTAAACATATGATGCACTAAAAAACTGGTGTGTTAGACAAGTGGCTAGAGAGTTAGCATCCCCAAGGAACATGTTGATCTCTTGCCATATATTACCAGAACAACTACATTAATATTTCTGTTGCAGACTTAAGAACAAGACCACTAGGGTGTAGCGCTAGTGCATGCCAAAATGAGAGCGACAGGCATATAAAAGCAGGTAGAACATGTTGCGGCAAAACCACATCACAAAATAATAAGTATATATAACTAGCATACCTCAACAAAATCATGCTTATCCTCCAAGTAACGACGAACGTTCTTAATAACTTTATGGCGCAATCTCAAGTTTGACTGCATTTGTGGTCGACGCAAGTCCAGCACCCTAAATCTACAATATTTATGAATGGGGCAGTCAGTTTAAAAAGAGAACCATTACTTAAAATGGTATAAATGCATCTTTTCACTAAAATCAAGCATACTGGATTAGTGGTAAATTGGGACCCTAAAGCACTGAACAGAGTAAGGGATGAGAACAATGAAATTAACTTTACGCTGTGTTTGGATGTATGAATTTTAGCTCGGAATTGAATTGGGATAGAAATTCCAAATCCATAATGGAAAGGAAACAACTCCAATTCTAATTCTTTTGTTTGGATGTGTACGGAATTTGCTGTTGGAATCGAAGGGAAGCACCCATTTCCAATTCGTGTTTGGACGTACAAATAACGGAATTGAATGGTGTTGAGTTTGGCCAATATAAACTGGTCTGACTATATTGAAAAATAGTATGTGTATATATGAATATTTATATCCTCCCTTCATACTAAAATAAGTGACTTAAATTTGTCTAAATTCGCATATATCTAGTCTTAAAACACGTCTAGATACATACGAATCTAGACAAACCCAAATCACTTATTTTGAGACAGAGGGAGTATTATTTTCACACGTAATGACAATAAAGTATTCCAAATAAAGTCACAACAAAAACAATTACAACATTGATAATAATTTTGTCCAAGTACAACATGCTAAGGAGGATTCACAGAAAATCGAAAAAGTGACGATCTCCAAATCTAGTCAACTTGCAACCCATATCCGAAAACAAGAGCTTAATTATACATTTGTCCGCTAAAACCAATCAGGCAAAACCATACTCCAATGCCTAAAATAGCTGGCCTGCTGATCTTGTCATGATCTACCTAGTACGTCCATCGACTTGGCTCCCAGTACCTATTCATGCTCTCCTACAAGACGAGAGAAACATCTAATTGGAAGTATCACGCAGCATCGTGGAATGGGAAGCATCTAATCGGCAGCAGCAAGCAGCATCGTGAAGGCGCAGCTCTGATCTGTAGGTCGCAGACGGAGAATGAAAACATCGGAAGGAAAAAATATGGGCCAGACAAAGGACTGCTTGGGGAGGGCTAGGGGAGTGTCCGCCATTCATCTGTGCCGCCGTTCCCTTCCGGTCGATCTAGGGTTACTGCTGGGCGGGGAGCGGACAGACGGGGCTCACGCGAGCCGCCCTCGGAGGACAAGGTGGAGAGGGGGAGGATGGAGGGGAGGGTGGGAGAGAGAGGACGGCGGGGAAGACCTTACCGGCGCCGGCGCCGGCGCGGCCGCCGGTCCTCCAGGTCGTGGTCGAGCTCCCGTGCAGGCCTCGCTCTGCTTTTTCTCTACCGAACACGAACAGGTACGTGAGGGTCTATTTCCATACGTTTCCGAGGGTCCGAGGTCAGAATCACGGGCGGGCTCGTTACACGCGCGGAAGCGGGGCATGGAATTGGTCCTAGTTTCCGGCCAACAATTCCGAGCGCGATCCAAACGGCGGAAACAGATCGCGAATTCCAGATCCCATGATTCCGAGGTCGAATTCTTACGTCCAAACACAGCGTTAGGGAAATAGGAGCGGTCCTATTTTCTGACAGGAGTTTTTCTATCTAGAGCCAAATTGTGGTTTAGAACTTGGGATAATTACATCGAATGAGAAATTTATCATGTGATGGAATATTGCACCAGAAGTCACCGTCCAGCAGAATCTAAATGGTGACTTGACAGACTACAATATGATATCAAATAAGCTGCTACAGATTAGCATGATCCATATGACGACCAAAGACTTTCACCTAAACTGAAACTGTAAACCTCCATGATACCAATGACGTATCACTCTTAAGGAGAAGATACCGGAACTCCGTAAGAATAAGTATAAAATGATTAAGTAACTGAACTGACTAGGATTATACACCCAAGCAATTCCGATAGTCAGAAAACGTGTTATGAATTGATATTACTTTGCAGAAGGATTAACGCCTAATCAAATTATATGTTCCCTAGTCCCAACAGTGAGTATCATATTTGGCAAAAGAAGTGGATTGGTAATGCCTAAGTTTCCCAAACATTATCTTTGCACCTAAAATCTTCTGCGTAACTTAAGATGCACCGCGTAATCACATGTTCTGCTTTTTTTTTAACGGATGTTCTTCTGCACAAACTTGATAAGTTTAAGAACTTTTAGCCAATAACTAATCACTAGCTAGATATTTTGAAGAATCAACAAACTTTCTTCCAATATGGACAATCTGCCGATGAGAAATATGCAGAGAACACAGATTGTGCTAGTCTTACCTCAATCTGACTTCTTCCGGAAATTTGTCTTTTACAGTATCAGCAGTGGTGATTGGAAAAGGTAGGGAACGAGAAACTGAGTTGAGCACCAATATACTATCTGCAGCAACCTTCAAGGTGCAAACATGATATCATCGTTAAAAACATGTTGCCATTTGGAGGAACATGAGACAGATAGACAGTTCAAGGAAACGTTATTAGAACAGTGAAATATGAACTACTATGCGGCATATGGTTTCTCTCCTGTTTAACCTCCAGTGCATTCTGCATGTTCCATCTATGAAATGGCCCTAATCCCATTTCCATTATGATCAACGAAGTAACAAAGTCTTGCAGTCTTACAACTTTGAACATAAAGATAAGAGTGTAACCACACATGGGTTTTGGACAAAACCTACACTCTACTACTGATCTATTAAAGTAGATATACATTTCTATACTAGATGGTGTAAATTTTCAAATTCTAAACACGCTAATTCACCTCTAGTTCTTTCCTCCTAAAAACACACTAAATAAAGAACCATAAAAACCAGTCAATACCTCTATGGACCCAGTTCTCATATCTGCATTGATGGCATCTGTTGGGCGAGGGCGCACCACCCCCTCGACAGCAACCACTGATTCCACTCTCAGTTTGTTCACAACAGCGTAAACTTCAGGGTAATCTGGCAGAGTTGTCACCTACAGAAAGAGTAGGATAACCGCTGGCTTGAGATTGCTAAATCGTTTGAACCACAATGACAGTAAGCAACTAAGCATCAATAACTAGAACAATAGATAACGATGTAACAATTATCACTTTGCCGGACGGTGCAAACATTTTTTTCCGTATGAAGTGAATATTTCTTTGCCGAGAAACTTACAAGAATGCACAATGTCATTGGCTATTGCATTTACTTTGAACAAGAAAAAAATATGAATGAACACCAGCTAATGCGTCGGTATCACATACTGCATTTCCATTTCCTTTTGTTGACTACGAAAATTTGCCAAAATCACTTCAGTACAGTACCTGGTTGCTACTGCATACACCACTAACTTGTCAGCACAACAGATCATTTCAGCTGGCACAACTCATATGTTGAGAGATTTAGCGGAACATGTGATATCATCATATATCAGCTTCATATAAGCTATCTCTACTGCAGCAGCAACTAAAGTACACTACAACAATCACGAGTTCACAGCTAAGAGATCATCAATCGATGCTTATGTTTGCAATGTCGCCGATGACATTAAAACGGAAATGGCTGACCTGGACCATGCCGGAGGAGTCGCGTAGGGTGAGGAAGGTGAGGCCGGCGTGGTTGCGGCGGAGGGCGACCCAGCCGCAGAGCCTCACCCGTCGCCCGGCGTCGCCCGCGCCGAGCTCGCCGCACAGCGCGTCCCTCTGAGGCCACTGCAGGGGCTGCATCCTCTCCAGCCTCGCCTCCACAGCGGGGAGCGCCGCATCCTCGGCCGTGGTCGCCGCGTCGGTGGCTAGGGTTCGGAGCGTGGGCGGGGAGCGGGAGGAGGTGGCCGGGGCGGGGCCCGAGAGCAGGAGGAGACGGCGGAGGTTCGAAGTAGCGGGAGGCCTGCGGCTGAGAGGCTTCAGACGGGAGAGGAGTGAGAGCGGCGAGGCGCGTAGGAGGGAGGACGCCATTGGAGGCGTGGGAAGGAAGGAAGAGGAGAGAGGTTTTGGGGGATTGGAGACGACGATGGGTTCCTGGATCCTGATGGCCTTATCCGCCCGGCGCGAATCTTACAGGAGCAGTTTACGCCTTGGAGTTGAGTTCACGTTTACAGCAAACACGTTTCCTTTCCTACAAACAAGCTTTCGTCTCACTATATTAATATACTCCCTCTGTTTTAAAATATAAAATGTTTTAGAAGAAATGTATCTAGATTATTTTAGTGTATAGGTTCATCTAGATTTGGAATGAACCTACACAATAAAAGGTGTTTAGATACATTTCTTTCACAAAGCTAAAACATCTTATATTTTAAAACGGAGGGAGTACCAACCAGATGGTACAACTGCGAGTTCATTGCTAGGTCAAACAACACATTCAAACCCAAAAGAAATAAGAGAGAAAAATAAATAGAAAATAATACCAACACTGGCGGATCAACGAAAACAAATAAACTCATAACCGCTGCGCTCTCTGGAGTATTCTCACCACGATCCTAGTACTCGGAATTGCCACGTGCCAAGCAGTACCTCCAAGAAAGAAAACGACGATGACGACGCTACTGCCTGCACTGGTCCTAGGGTTTCCCCCAGTACGCTACAGGTAGTGGGGAAGAGGTACACCTGACGCCCTTCAGGAAGGAACGACGACACTCGCAGGCGCCATCGTGTCGGTGTCGAGACGACAAAGATTTCTCCTGAACCCCAAAAAACACATCTTCGGATGATCCGTAGCGCTCCATCAATCTTTCCACCAACCAACATACGCCAGCACGGTCTTTAAGTAACCTCCTCGTCTTACCATGGCTATCGTAGTGAAGCCGGTCGGACTGAAAAGAACCAGCGGTAGACAAGGAGCAACGGTACCACATCCACGCGGGAGGGAACAGCCTCCACCGCCATAGACGGTAGCCTCCTGAGGCCTCCAATAGAAATAGGACTACACACCTCCATCCAATTAACCTTGCATTTTCCTTTGAATCATTTTCGGTGCCCATCCAAAAGAAACCTCTAATGATCTTTTGAATTACTTATAGCGGTTCTACCGGGACGTTGAGGGCGGTGAGCGGATGGATGGCTTGCGAGGTTGACACTGGTTAATAAGATCATTTCCCCTTTTGATATTGAAATTCCTCCAGTTCCATGGGTATATGCCCTTGGCCGCTTTATCTTCAAGGTATTGGAAGTGTGATCTTTTGAGTCTTTTAACCACAAGAGGTAAAGCTAAGAATTTCATTGGGAAAATTGTGAACGATGTCCTTGAGGGAAATCTCATCACATCGAATTTGTGCCACCATGCTCTTATGAAATTCGTGACTAGGCATGTAGCATTCCCAAAGTTTTTGAGGATTGAGCAAGAGTTGAGATGTCCTCCCTGATAGGGGCAATGAAAATGGTTGCATCATCAGAATAAAGAGATGTACAGAAATGACCCCTTTCCGGAAAGGCGGTGGAGGAGCCTATGTCGATAGCCACTTAAAGAGTGCGTCGAAGAGGGTCAATGGATATGTAAAAAAGAAGAGATGGCGGGTCTCTGTGCCGCAATCCACGACCATGCTTGATTGGGTCATCGGGGATACCATTGAGGAGGACACGGGAGAAGGAGGTTGCAAGGAGCACATCGATCCAATTGCGAAAATAGGTAGGGAATCCAAGTTGTTGAAGAATTTCGAGAATGTATTCCCATCATACATAATCGAATGTTTTCTTGATGTCGAGCTTAAATAAGAAGGTGGCTTTGTTTCTCCGATGAAGCCTTCTAGCATAGCTTGGAACAAACATGAAGTTGTGTAAGGGTACATTGCTCCTATGTGTGGTTTTAGTAATTAATGGCAATCCCTATGGACTATTGTTTTCATTAAGTTCTATATGAAGGAATATTTCATAGGTATTGCTTTTAGTCCATGTGTTGGATTCAAGTATGGATGCCTTTAAGACAAAGATATACCTTGAGTATTGGCACAAGATCATCGATTTGAATAGAAGAATATGATATGTCAAGAATAAGAAACTAAGATGGATTTCTTGTGTGGAACTCAATTTAGCCATGCTATAAGCTTATGTGTTAAGCAATGGATGATCAAGATCTTGAGAGTTTGATCTCAAGAGAAGAATTTAGGATATGGCTCTAAGTCGGTGTCATGATAGTTTCACGAGTTGAGCTATTGTTGACTAAGATTAAGAGCATGCAATAAAACAAAGAGTTCTTTATGTTTATCAATATATTTAGAGAGAGCATGAGAAGATACATGGTTGGCCAATATAAAGAGTGAAGATTGGATTCAAGTTGGCCAACACATGAAGTATAAAGAATGTACCACATGGGATCTTCTGATATGGTAAGCTTTGTCAATTATGCTTCATGAACTAACCCATTATATATGTTCCTTTGTGTTATCTATGTGGGTTATGTATTTTTTCTAGGCATGCATCATAAGTAAATATTTTATATAGTTCATGAAGAGGATGACATCAAGTGGTGATCATCATCAAGGTTGAGAAGGGCAAGTTCAAGATAAGCACCTTGAGCAGATCATATGCTTGAATCTTGTCATCCATTCCGTTATAATGGGAATTTGAAGATGTGCCTTAATGAAGCTATCCCATAATGGTGTATGGGGAGCAAATTATGAGTCTTCATGAAGCAACAATGATCAAGTGAAGCATTCCTTCTTGAATGGAGCCTGAAGCGTTGAGATGTGCAAGGAAAATATATGTCCTTGATAGTTTTTCCTTTTACCGGTCTAAATGTAGTTGTTGGGAGACTGGTTTATAGGATAGATAGCCGTACTATCAAGAGAGGCATTCGGTTGGGTAACTTGATCACATTGTCTTAGGGAGCTCAATCCTTTGCATACTTTGCATCTCCTTATTCTTGTTACTTTTTGGTTTTTCTCCATGTAAGGTTCCTGAACTTGCTGCTAGCTCTTCAACAAGCCCAAGTTTATTGAAAATGGAATTCGTATGCATATTCTATTGCATTTTTGAGTTTGGAGGGTTTATCTTTTTTTAGGGAGGTTTGACACCTCTCCTTATTTCGTATCTTACTTGGGAATTCTAGTCTCTATTAGATAGAGCTTTTTCTTAGCTTTTTAAAAAGCCCAAGTTTGCTAAAATCGAAGTTCGGACGCAAAAGTTATCACCGTTTTTATCAGCACTGTTTTCTGCCTAGAAAACTAGCGGCGCTGGTTTACCCGATGGACCATCCGGTGGCTGCCAGTTTGAACCAGTTTTATCAAACAACTATACCGAGGAGCAGTTCGATGGGGCGCTGATTCAATCGGCATGGCTGTCGGTTTGCTCGGCGGGCAAACCAGCCCGTTGGATCTATCATCGGTCTATCCGACGCCTAGTTCGACTCCGCCGCACTTACCACATGTTTTGCCTGGACTGCTCGTTTTTTGTCCCAACAGGTAGATTTGCGTTTCCTATAGAAGGGGCTTCTTCCCCATTGTTTTTCTAGGGTTCTTGAGCACATTTTTCACCACCATTGATGAACCCTTTGAGCTTGCTTCCTCCCCCATCCCACTTATAATTCTTGCATGTTTTTGAGGGTTTTGAAAGATGAGATCTAGATCTACAATCCCCACCAATCAATTCCTCCTCTAAGTGAAGGAAACCCATTGGATCTAGTTCTTATAGTCTTCGGTTGATTTTCACCATTGTTCTTTCTCTCTACCTCCCTAGCACTTGTTGGTTTGGTTGGATTTGAGAGTAAAGGATTTGAGAACCCTTGGTGTTCTTGCTTCGCATTCTGGCATAAGTGTTGAGCTCTCTGATACGTTGCAAATGTATCTATAATTTTTGATGTTCCATGCTTGGTTTATATCTACTTTCTTATGTTTTTTCCACACTTTGGAGTACTTTTTATACACTATCTTGGACTAACCTATTAACAAGATGCCATAGTGCCAGCTGCCTGTTTTCTGCTGTTCTTGGTTCCAGAAAATTCAGAAAATGAATATTCTCGGAATTGGACGGGACAAAAGTCGAAGTCAATATTTCACCGAGGGGGACATAGAGCCAGAATACGAGACGGAGAAGGGCCAGGGGCCGCCCACACCACCTGCCCGTGTTGCCAGGCCTGGCCTGCGCCAGGGTAGTGTGGGTGTCTAGGGCACCCCCTCGACCTCCCCTTTCGCCTATAAGATGCCTCTGATATAGAAACCCTAAGTACCCGATCAAAAATCCATGAAAGAGTCTGTAGCCGCCGTCATCTCTATCCCTAGATCGGGAGGGATCTGAAGCTCTTCCCGGCACCCTACCGGAGGGGAGAATTCACCCTGGAGGCCTTCTTCATCACCATGCAAGCCTCCGGTGTGATGCGTGAATAGTTCATCCTTGGACTATGGGTCCATGTAGTAGCTAGATGGTTGGTTCTTCTCCTTTGTGCTATCATGTTTAGATCTTGTGAGCTCCATTCATGATCAAGATCATCTATTTGTAATCCTACATGTTGTGTTTGCGGGTATCCGATGGATATTGAGATGTTATTTCAGATTGATTATTGATTCTATCATGTCTTTGTTATTTGTGATCTTGCATGCTCTCCGTTGTTAGTAGATATCTTGGCCGAGTAGATGCTAGCAACTCCAAGAGGGAGTATTTATGCTCGATAGTTGATGATAGCCCAAAATATATCGAGCTCGTTGGGGAACCCCAAGAGGAAGGTATGATGAGCACAACAGCAAGTTTTCCCTCAGTACGAAACCAAGGTTATCAATCTAGTAGGAGCAAGGAAACACCCCAAAGGTGTAGCTAGTTGAATGTTGGCAGGGCGCACTACCGGTGCCAGCAGCAACGTGGAGACCTGCACAACACAACCACAGAACTTTGCCCCCAATTTACGATGAGGTTGTCAATCTCACCGGTTTTGCTGAAAACAAAGGATTAAACGTATTGAATGGAAGAAAGTAATAGTTTGAAGAAAGTAAACACAAAGCAGTAAACAATTCGTAGATTGATTGTAAAAGAAAGGACCGGGGTCCATAGTTCACTAGAGGTTGCTCTCCTTAAGATAGATAACATGCTGGGTGAACAAATTACAACGGGGCAATTGACAAACATCGAGAAAGAATACAAGCATATACTAATCATCTTGACTCCTTTGAGATTCGATTGGGCATTACAACATTATACATAGACCGCCATCCAACTGCATCTATGACTAATAATCCACCTTCAGGTTATCATCTGAACCCCCTCCAGTATTAAGTTGCAAGCAACGGATAATTGCATTACAAATTGCGTGTAAAGTAAACAATACGATTGTTCTATGAATAAAGGATTGTTGTTTTCTCCCTAGTAGCAACAATACATCTAGTACCTTAGAGATTTCTGTCACTTCCCCAGATTACCAGAGGCATGAACCCACTATCGAGCATAAATACTAACTCTTGGAGTTGCTAGCATCTACTTGGCCAAGATAGCTACTAACAACGGAAAGCATGCAAGATCACAAATAACAAATACATGATAGAATCAATAATCAATCTGAAATAGCACCTCAATATCCATCGAATCCCCGCAAACACAACATGTATGGATTACAAATAGATGATCTTGATCATGAACGGAGCTCACAAGATCTAGATATGAAAGCACAAAGGAGGAAAACCAGCCATCTAGCTACTACATGGACCCGTAGTCTAGAGATGAGCTACTCACGCATCACACCGGAGGCTTGCATGATGATACAGAAGGCCTCCAGGGTGAATTCCCCTCTCCGGCAGGGTGCCGGGAAGAGCTTCAGATCCCTCCCGATCTAGGGATGGAGATGATGGCGGCTACAGACTCTTTCGTGGATTTTTGATTGGGTACTTAGGGTTTTGGTATCGGAGGCAATATATAGGCGGAAGGAGAGGCCGAGGGGGGTGCTAGGGTCGGCCAGACCACCCCCTGGCGCGGGCCAGGCCTGGCCGCGCAGCCATATGGTGTGGCCGGGCCCCAGCCCTTCTCCGTCTCGTATTTTGGCTCCAGATGTCTTCCGGTAAAATAGCAACTTTGGCTTTTGTCCCGTCCAATTTCGAGAATATTCATTTTCTGACTTCCTGGAACCAAAAACAGCAGAAAACAGGCAGCTGGCACTATGGCTCTTGTCAATAGGTTAGTCCGAGAAATCATATGAAAAGTACTCCAAAGTGTGGACAAAACACAAGAAAGTAGATAAAACCAAGCATGGAACATCAAAAATTATAGATACATTTGCAATGTATCAACATCCCCATGCTTAACTCCTGCTCGTTCGAGTAGGTAAGTGATAAAAGAAAGAATAATTTTTTAGGTGATATGCACCATCATAAACTTGATCAAAGTATATGTAAAACATTCAAAGCTGGGATCATAGTACTTCAATCATAACATGAAAGACAAAGTTCTAGCAATAAGCAAAGAAACTATGATGCAACATGAAAAGGCACAAATAAAGGATTCATGAATAACAATGCTTTGCAAGACGTTCGTTTATTTCACATAAAGAAAACATAGCATAATAGTATTCAGTTTGTCCCTCATAGAGTAGCAAATATAAATGCACAGGACACCTTCAAAGTTCATAAGAGTGACTAGATACAAATAGTTTAGAACAAGCAATATCAAGGTATGCATCAATCAACTAGTCTTGGGACAATGCACATAGAACTAAGAATGGCCACTATGCTCTTAAAGTAGGTGCATAAAGTTAGAAGGTGGAGACTCAATATAATGGTGGAAGAAAGGCTTTCATAGAAGGAAGCAGAGATTCAAGTTTCATAAAGAGCTTCCAAAAATTATGGTACTTATAGCTTTCAGCTCTCATTGCCCCTCTCATAAGCATCTTGAAGGTGATTAAGGTTAAAGTGACACAACTAAGAGGATATGCTTGACAAGTTATAAACCGAAATCTCATGCCCCTTACTTACGAAGACCGAACCTCATGCTACTCAACTTTAGTCACAAGTAAGCTCTTGTCATTGTAAGTACATATGTATCATAAATAACCGCCAACGGGGTACCCCTTGCACATGATACAGGAGCTATCCCATAATCAAAATGATAAGGCAAGCAGACAATGAGCATCTCAGGGATCTTTTTATTTGCTATTTGCATAGGTTTTTATTGAGGATGCTTCATAGAGTGCTCATTATGGTGATGCTGCAAGTTTCCACCATGATTAGGCATGGCTTAGGCTAGCGGCCCAGGCGTTTCTCTAACACACATACAAACTCCATGATCTTACAAGTTCCACTTTTATTTCACACCGCCGGGATCCATAAGCAAAAGAACATGATATCAACAGGGTACAAAGTACAAGTGCAATGTTGAAAGCGTTCCCCATGATACATGGTTCTGCTAACTTCAACTTATAAAGCGCAAGCATATACGCAACAAAGAAGGACCCAATGGTTAAAGTTTATTAAATGCAAAAAGTAAAGTGTGCCATCAAGTTCGTGAGAGCTTTAATCACTAGTTTTCTCATAACAAGTTTAATTTGGAAGGTAAATAAAAACATGAATATACTTGGAATAGCATATGCTAATAGGTAGGTATGGTGGACTCTTTGGAATAACTTGGTTTAGGGAGCTGGATGCATGAGTGGAACTCATACTTGGTTGTGGAGGCTAGCAAAAGACTGGGAGCGACAAACTAAGAGAGAAATAATGGCCATAATCATGCAGAGCGACAAAACATCATTGATCAAAGCATAAAGTGATTCTACAAGTTGAAAACTAAAGGATCATAAAGGCTATGGTGACTTGAGATAGTCATAACATGGTGTAGGTTCAGTTCTAACACCAATAAAACTTTCATTAAAACAAAAGATAATGTAGCACTTCCCTCAAAAAGCTCAATTCCCCAAAAGAACTCAAAAAGGAACAAACAAGAAGCAAATGCAAAAAATGGCAGAAATCTGTCAAAACAGACCAGCAGGTAAAGACGAATTTTTTCAAAGACCTTCTGTTGCTCAAATCAAAAAGTGTTGAACTAACCAAAGTTAGATAACAACCTGGGGCAGAAGCACATAAATTCACGCCTCAAAAAGACGTTCAGAGATTTTACACGAATGTTTACGGTGAAGCACAGAAATCTGTTTCGGGGCAGCAACTTTCCCAATCATTACTTCTCTCTCATTAGAGGTTACTCTTGGCACAAAAAGCAAATAAAAAGGATAAGGAGCGATTATTACTGAAGTAATAACTTCCAAGACTCATATAAAACTTTTGGGTTATCTCCCAATAAGTACTTTTCTTTAACGCCTTTAAGTTAGGCATAAGAAGCAGGAAAAAGAATCAAGTGTTCTCAAATGAAGAAGCATTAAGACCAAATTTTGTTTTCATAGGAGAAGCAAAAGAATTCTTCTCTCTCTTCTTAGGGAAGTGTTTTATACCTTTCTTGGGTGGGATTTGATATTTAATGGTGCCTTCTTTCATATCAATAATGGCACCAACAGTTCTAAGAAAAGGTCTTCCCAGAGTAATAGGACAAGAAGCATTGCATTCAACATCCAAAACATAGAAATCAACGGGGACATAGGCATTGTTAACCATAATAAGAACATCATTAAGACTCCCCATGAGTTTCTTTTTAGCATTATCATCAAGTGGGACATTTAAATAACAATCTTCAAGAGGAGGCAAATCAAGCATATCATAAATCCTTCTAGGCATAATAGAAACACTACTATCAAGATCACATAAAGCTTTGAAATCAAAGTCATTCACTTTTATATTAATGATGGGTTCCCAACCATCTTCTTGTTTTATAGTAATAGAAGCTTTATGTTTCATCTTTTCTTCTTTAATCTTTATGAGAGCATCAGTAATGTGTTTTGTAAAGGCCACGTTCATAGCACTAGCATTAGGACTTTTAGCAAGCTTTTGTAGGAACTTAATAACTTCAGAGATATTACAACCATCAAGATCAAAATCAACATTATCATCTAAGGTGGTAGAACTATTACTAGCCTTAACACTAGTGGTTGTGATAGTAGAAACATTAATGTTTATAGCATTTTCATCCTCTCTTCCCACTTAGCATGTAATTCAGCTAATAGTCTAACATTTTCATCAATTCTTACTTGTATGGCATTAGTATCTGCAAAGGGATTATTATTAGTTTCAGGTTTAGCAACCATTTTATTCAAAGAAGATTGAGCTTCAGCCAAAGATGCTATATTTCTTTCAGCATTAGAGAGTTTTTCCTCAATAGTTTTATTGAAAGCAGTTTGTTTACTAATAAAGTCTTTAAGCATAACTTCAAGTTCAGAGGGAGCACTCCTATTATTGTTGTAAGAATTTCCATAAGCATTACCATTGTTGGGAGGATATGGCTTATAATTGTTGTTACCAAAATTATTCCTATAAGCATTATTGCCAAAATTGTTATTTCTTATGAAGTTCACATCAACTTGCTCTTCTTGAGCAACCAAAGAAGCTAAAGGAACATTATTTGGATCAATAGGGGCTTTCCCATTAACAAGCATAGACATAATAACATCAATCTTATCACTCAAGTAGGAGGTTTCTTCAATAGAATTTACCTTCTTACCTTGTGGAGCTCTCTTAGTATGCCATTCAGAATAGTTAACCATCATATTATCTAGAAGCTTTGTTGCAACACCCAAAGTAATGGTCATAAAGGTACCTCCAGCAGCAGAATCCAGTAGTTTCCTTGAAGAATAGTTCAATCCTGCATAAAAAGTTTGGATGATCATCCAAGCAGTCAGTCCATGAGTGGGACAATCCTTTACCAAAGATTTCATTCTTTCCCAAGCTTGAGCAACATGTTCATTATCAGATTGTTTAAACTTCATTATTTCACTTCTCATAGATATAATCTTAGCAGGAGGATATTACTTTCCAATGAAAGCATCTTTGCATTTAGTCCAAGAATCAATACTATTCCTAGTTAAGGAATTCAACAACTCTTTAGCTTTTACTCTCAAAGAGAAAGGAAACAATTTCAGCTTAATAATATCTCCATCTATATCCCTATGCTTTTGCATCTCACAAAGTTCAACAAAGTTATTTAGATGGGCAGCATCATCTTCATTACCAATACCAGAAAATTGTTCTCTCATAACAAGATTGAGTAAAGCAGGTTTTATCTCAAAGAAAGTTGCTTCAGGAACCGGTGGAGCAATAGGTCTGCTCATAAAATCATTGTTGTTGGTGCTAGTGAAGTCACACAACTTAGTGTTTTCAAGAGTAGTCATTTTTTGTGTTTTTAACAAAGAAAGCAAACTTGTAAAACTATTTTTTTGTGTTTTTGATAAAGAAACAAGCAAACAAAACAAAAAGAAACTAAGCAAAACAAAAATAACAAAGTAAAGAGATTGGTTATGAGGGACTCCCCTTGTGAAGATGTCCTTGACTCCCCGGCAACGGCGCTAGAAAAAGCTTGATGATAGCCCAAAATATATCGAGCTCGTTGGGGAACCCCAAGAGGAAGGTATGATGAGCACAGGAGCAAGTTTTCCCTCAGTACGAAACCAAGGTTATCAATCCAGTAGGAGCAAGGAAACACCCCAAAGGTGTAGCTAGCTGAACATTGGCAGGACGCACTACCGGTGCCAGCAGCAACGTGGAGACCTGCACAACACAACCAGAGAACTTTGCCCCCAACTTACGATGAGGTTGTCAATCTCACCGGTTTTGCTGAAAACAAAGGATTAAACATATCGAATGGAAGAAAGTAATAGTTTGCAGAAAGTAAACACAAAGCAGTAAACAATTTGTAGATTGATTGTAAAAGAAAGGATTGGGGTCCATAGTTCACTAGAGGTGGCTCTCCTTAAGATAGATAACATGCTGGGTGAACAAATTACAGCGGGGCAATTGACAAACATCGAGAAAGCATACAAGCATATACTAATCATCTTGACTCATTTGAGATTCGATTGGGCATTACAACATTATACATAAACCGCCATCCAACTGCATCTATAACTAATAACCCACCCTTCAGGTTATCATCCGAACCCCCTCCAGTATTAAGTTGCAAGCAACAGATTATTGCTTTACAAATTACATGTAAAGTAAATAATATGATTGTTCTATGAATAAAGGATTGTTGTTTTCTACCTAGTAGAACCAGCACATCTAGTACCTTAGAGATTTCTGTCACTTCCCCGGATTACAAGAGGCATGAACCCACTATCGAGCATAAATACTAACTCTTGGAGTTGCTAGCATCTACTTGGCCAAGATAGATACTAACAACAGAAAGCATGCAAGATCACAAATAACAAATACATGATAGAATCAATAATCAATCTAAAATAGCACCTCAATATCCATCGGATCCCGACAAACACAACATGTATGGATTACAAATAAATGATCTTGATCATGAACGGAGCTCACAAGATCTAGACATGAAAGCACAAAGGAGGAGAACCAGCCATCTAGCTACTACATGGACCCGTAGTCTAGAGATGAACTACTCACGCATCACACCGGAGGCTTGCATAATGATGACGAAGGCCTCCAGGGTGAATTCCCCTCTTCTGCAGGGTGTCGAGAAGAGCTTCAGATCCCTCCCGATCTAGGGATGGAGATGACGGCGGCTATAGACTCTTTCGTGGATTTTTGATCGGATACTTAGGGTTTTGGTATCGGAGGCAATATATAGGCGGAAGGAGAGGCCGAGGGGGTGCTGGGGTCGGCCAGACCACCCCCTGGTGCGGGCCAGGCCTGGCCGCGTGGCCAGGTGGTGTGGTCGGGCCCCATCCCTTCTCCGTCTCATATTCTGGCTCCAGATGTCTTCCGGTAAAATAGCAACTTTGGCTTTTGTCCCGTCTAATTCCGAGAATATTCATTTTCTGACTTCCTGGAACCAAAAACAGCAGAAAACAGGCAGCTGACACTGTGAGTCAATAGGTTAGTCCAAGAAATCATATGAAAAGTACTCCAAAGTGTGGACAAAACACAAGAAAGTAGATAAAACCAAGCATGGAACATCAAAAGTTATAGATACATTTGCAATGTATCAATAGTGGGTTCATGCCTCTAATAATCTGGGGAAGTGACAGAAATCTCTAAGGTACTAGATGTGCTGTTACTACTAGGGAGAAAACAGCAATCCTTTGTTCATAGAACAATCATATTGTTTACTTTACACGCAATGCTTAATGCAATTATCTGTTGCTTGCAACTTAATACTGGATGGGGTTCGGGTGATAAGCTGAAGGTGGATTACTAGTCATAGATGCAGTTGGATTACGGTCTATTTATAATGTTGTAATGCCCAATCAAATCTCATAGTAGTCAAGATGATTATTATATGCATGTATGCTTTCTCGATGTTTGTCAATTTCCCTGTTGTAATTTGTTCACCCAACATGTCATCTATCTTAAGGAGAATCACCACTAGTGAACTATGGACCCCGGTCCTTTCTTTTACCATCAATCTACAACTGTTTACTGTTTTCTGTTTACTTTCTGCAAGCTATTACTTTCTTCCACACAATTCGTTTAATCCTTTGTTTTCAGCAAAACCGGTGAGATTGACAACCTCATTGTAAGTTGGGGGCAAAGTTCTGTGGTTGTGTTGTGCAGGATTCCAAGTTGGAGACAACACCTTGGAGGTGTTTCCTTGCTCCTACTGGTTCGATAACCTTGGTTTCATAATTGAGGGAAACTTACTGATGTGCTTATCATACCTTCATCTTGGGGTTCCCCAACAAGCTCGACGTCAATCACGAGCCAACAAGTATTTTTCTGGTGCCGTTACCGGGGAGTCAAGGACATCTTCACAAGGGGAGTCCATCATAACCAATCTCTTTACTTTGTTATTTTTGTTTTGCTTAGTTTATTTCTGCTTTGTTTGCTTGTTTCTTTATCAAAAACACAAAAAAATTAGTTGTACTAAGTTTGCTTTCTTTATTAAAAACACAAAAAATGACTACTCTTGAAAACACTAAGTTGTGTGACTTCACTAGCACCAACAATAATGATTTCATGTGCACACCTATTGCTCCACCTGTTCCGGAAGCTACTTTCTTTGAAATTAAACCTGCTTTGCTTTATCTTGTTATGAGAGAACAATTTTCTCGAATTGGTACTGAAGATGTTGTTGCTCATCTAAATAACTTTATTGAACTTTGTGAGATTCAAAAACATAGGGATATAGATGGAGATATTATTAAGCTTAAATTGTTTCCTTTCTCTTTGAGAGGAAAAGCTAAAGAATGGTTGCAATCCCTAATTAGAAATAGTATTGGTTCTTGGACTAAATGCAAAGATGCTTTCATTGGAAAATACTATCCTCCTGCTAAGATTATATCTATGAGAAGTGAAATAATGAAATTTAAACAATCTGAAAATGAACATATTGCTCAAGCTTGGGAAAGAATGAAATCTTTTGTAAAGAATTGTCCCACTCATGGACTGACTGCTTGGATGATTATCCAAACTTTTATGCAGGACTGAATTATTCTTCAAGAAATCTACTGGATTCTGCTGCTGGAGGTACGTTTATGACCATTACTTTGGGTGCTGCAATGAAGCTTCTGGATAATATGATGGTTAACTATTCTTAATGGCACACTGAAAGAGCTCCACAAGGTAAGAAGGCAAATTCTGTTGAATAGACCTCTTCCTTGAGTGATAAAATTGATGTTATTATGTCTATGCTTGTTAATGGGAAAGCTCATATTGATCCAAATCATGTTCCCTTAGCCTCTTTGGTTGCTCAAGAAGAGCAAGTTGATGTGAACTTTATAAGAAATAATAATTTTAGCAACAATGCCTATAGGAATAATTTTGGTAATAATAACTATAGGCCATATCCTCCCAATAATGGTAATACTTATGGAAATTCCTACAACAATAATAGGAGTGCTCCCTCTGAACTTGAAGTTATGCTTAAAGATTTTATTAGTAAACAAACTGCTTTCAATTAAACTATTGAGGAAAAACTCTCTAATGCTGAAAGAAACATAGCATCATTGGCTGAATCACAATCTACTTTGAATAAAATGGCTACTAAACTTGAAACTATTGAAAACCCCTTTGATGTTACTAATGCCATACAAGTTAGAATTAATAAAAATGTTAGATTATTAGCTAAATTGCATGCTAAGTGGGAAAGAGAAGATGAAATTGCTAGAAATATTAGTGTTTCTACTATCACTACCACTAATGTTGAAGCTAGTAAACCCAGCGGAACCTTTTCTAATAAAAATGCTGAAACTCTTCAAAATATGGGAAACAATAGTTCTACTACTCTAGATGATAAGTATGGTTTTTATCTTGATGGTTGTAACATCTCTGAAGTTATTAAGTTCCTACAAAAGCTTGTTAAAAGTCCTAATGCTAGTGCTATGAACATGGCCTTTACAAAACACATTACTGATGCTCTCATAAAGATTAAAGAAGAAAAGATGAAACATAAAGCTTCTATTCATATAAAACAAGAAGATGGTTGGGAACCCATCATTAATATGAAAGTGAATGACTTTGATTTCAAAGCTTTATGTGATCTTGATAGTAGTGTTTCTATTATGCCTAGAAGGATTTATGATATGCTTGATTTGCCTCCTCTTGAAGATTGTTATTTAAATGTCCCACTTGATGATAATGCTAAAAAGAAACTCATGGGGAGTCTTAATGATGTTCTTATTATGGTTAACAATGCCTATGTCCCTGTTGATTTCTATGTTTTGGATGTTGAATACAATGCTTCTTATCCTATTACTTTGGGAAGACCTTTTGTTAGAACTGTTGGTGCCATTATTGATATGAAAGAAGCCACCATTAAATATCAACTCCCACTGAAGAAAGGTATAGAACACTTCCCTAAGAAAAGAGAGAAGATTTCTTTTGTTTCTCCTATGAAAACAAAATTTGGTCTTAATGCTTCTTCATTTGAGAACACTTGATTCTTTCTTGCTTCTTATGCCTAACATAAAGGCGTTAAAGAAAAGTACTTATTGGGAGATAACCTAAAAGTTTTAGATGAGTCTTGGAAGTTATTACTTCAGTAATAACTTCTCCTTATCCTTTTTATTTGCTTTTTCTGCCAAGAGTAACCTCTAATGAGAGAGAAGTAATGATTGGGAAAGTTGTTGTCCTGAAACAGATTTTTGTGCTTCACCGTAAAACTTCATGTAAAATATCTGAACGTCTTTTTGAGGCGTGAATTTTTGTGCTTCTGCCCCAGGTTGTTATCTAACGTTCGTTAGTTCAACACTTTTTGATTTGAGCAATAGAAGGTGTTCAAAAAAAATTGTCTTTACCTGCTGGTCTGTTTTGACAGATTTCTGCCATTTTCTGCATTTGCTTCTTGTTGGTTCCTTTTTAAGTTGTTTTGGGGAATTGAGCTTTTTGAGGGAAGTGCTACAATAGCTAGTGTTCTAATGGAAGTTTATTTGGTGTTGGAACTGAACATTAAGAACTTTTATCTTGAGTGCACTAATGTTGCTAATAAAGATTGTGTGAAGTTTTGTATGAAGGAAAAATTTCAGGTGTATGGAAGGAATGAGTAATGAGATGAAGGATGGACTAAATCTCAAGCTTGGGGATGGCACACGTGTCACCCCAAGAAATATCCAAGAAGTACAAGCGTCAAATCTTGGGGATTCCCAAGGCATCCCCCTCTTCATCAATAAAAATCCCAGGTTTCTTTCAAACGCTTCATTTTTATTGTTTCATGCACAGTTGTGTTGTTCTTGGAGCGTCTTCTTTTTCGTTTTCGTTTTGGTTTTTCGTTTGCTTGGTTTTCTTAGTTTTCTGAATAAATTGGTTGGACCCCCTCTTTCATACATTGGTTTGCAAATAGTTTGGTTTGGTTTGGAAAAGAGTAGGAAAGTTCATGCTTATGTGGTAAAAAGAGCTCGTTTTTGACTGTGGCCTATGCTTTGTCATGCCATGCTTGATATTGTTTTGGCTTTATGCTTAGTATTCTTTGCTGTAGCATGACTTGTTATAAACAATTGAGATTGCTTAATGTGCCTTGGATGAATCATGCGTTGTTTTAGCATATGAAAGCATAGTATAGTGGTATTCTCCTTTGATGCTTTATTTGGGTTGACTTGGCGCATGCTCACACCATGTTATGACTATATCAAGTCACCATAGACTTTATGATCATTTAGTTTTCAACTTGTAGTATCACTTTATGCTTTGATCAATGATGTTTTGTCGCTCTGCATGATTATGGCCATTATTGCTCTCTTAGTTTGTCGCTCCCAGTCTTTTGATAGCCTCCACAACCAAGTATGAGTTCCACTCATGCATCCAACTCCCTAAACCAAGTTATTCCAAAGAGTCCACCATACCTACCTACTAGCTTATGCTATTCCAAGTATACTCATGCTTTTGTTTACCTTCTGAATTAAACTTGTTATGAGAAAACTACTGATTAAAGCTCTCACGAACTTGATGGCACACTTTACTTTTCTTGCCCTTAATAAACTTGAACCATTGTGTCGTCTATGTTGTATATTCTTGCACTTATTTGTTGGAAATTAGCAAAACCATGCTTTCATGGGGAACGCTTTCAACATTGCACTTGGTACTTGTACCTAGTTGATATCATGCTCTTTTGTATATGGATGTCATCGGTGTGAAATGAAAGGGGAGCTTGTAAGTCCATGGAGTTATGTATATGTGTTAGAGAAACGCCTGGGCCGCTGGTCTAATCCATGCTGACATGGTGGAAACCTGCAGCGTAACCATAATGAGCTGTCTATGAAGCATTCTTCTTATAAAAAAAGAGTCCTATATTGAAAAAAAAAGAAAAAAAGAAAAAAAAGAGACATGAAAAGATGAAAGAGAGAAAAAAGCACCATATTCCCATGGTAAATAAGAAGATTGATGAGATGCTTGTTGTCTGCTTGCCTTGTCATTTTGATATGGGGATTCTTCCGTATCATCGGGCAAGGGGTACCCCGTTGGCGGTTCTCTATGATACACATGTACTTACGATGACAAGAACTTACCGGTAACTAAACTTGAGTAGCATGAGGAGTGATACATTGCAAATGTATCTATAATTTTTTATGTTCCATGCTTGGTTTTATCCACTTTCTTGTGTTTTGTTCCAACTTTGGAGAACTTTTCATATGATTTGTTGGACTAACCTATTAACAAGAGCCACAGTGCCAACTGCCTGTTTTCTACTGTTTTTGGTTCCAGGAAAATCAGAAAATGAATATTCTCAGAATTGGACGGGACAAAAGCCAAAGTGCCTATTTTTCCGGAAGGGATCAAGTGCCAGAATACGAGACGGAGAAGGGCCAGGGGCCGGCCACACCACCTGGCCGCGCGGCCAGGCCTGGCCCGCGCCAGGGGGTGGTGTGGCCGCTCTCGGCACCCCCTCGGCCTCTCCTTCCGCCTATATATTTCCCTCGGGACGAAAACCCTAAGTGCCCGATAAAAAATCCACGAAAGAGTCTGTAGCCGCCGTCATCTCCATCCCTAGATCGGGAGGGATCTGAAGCTCTTCCCGGCACCCTGCCGGAGAGGGGGATTCACCCTAGAGGCCTTCTTCATCACCATGCAAGCCTCCAGTGTGATGCGTGAGTAGTTCATCCTTGGACTACGGATCCATGTAGTAGCTAGATGGCTGGTTCTCCTCCTTTTTGCTTTCATGTTTAGATCTTGTGAGCTCCGTTCATGATCAAGATCATCTATTTGTAATCATACATGTTGTGTTTGCGGGGATCCGATGGATATTGAGATGCTATTTTAGATTGATTATTGATTCTATCATGTCTTTGTTATTTGTGATCTTGCATGCTTTCCATTGTTAGTAACTATCTTGGCCAAGTAGATGCTAGCAACTCCAAGAGTTAGTATTTATGCTCGATAGTGGGTTCATGCCTCTGGTAATCTAGGGAAGTGACAAAAATCTCTAAGGTACTAGATGTGCTGTTGCTACTAGGGAGAAAACAACAATCCTTTGTTCATAGAACAATCGTATTGTTTACTTTACACGCAGTTCATTAAGCATTAATCTGTTGCTTGCAACTTAATATTGGAGGGGGTTCGGATGATAACCTGAAGGTGGATTATTAGTCATAGATGCAGTTGGATGGCGGTCTATGTATTATGTTGTAATGCTCAATCAAGTCTCAAAGGAGTCAAGATGATTAGTATATGCATGTATTGCTTTCTCGGTGTTTGTCAATTGCCCCTCTGTAATTTGTTCACCCAGCATGTTATCTATCTTAAGGAGAGCCACCTCTAGTGAACTATGGATCCCGGTCCTTGTCTTTTACATACAATCTACAATCTTTTACTGCTTTGTGTTTACTTTCTGCAAACTTTTACTTCTTTCCATTCGATACGTTTAATCCTTTGTTTTCTACAAAACACGGTGAGATTGACAACCTCATCGCAAGTTGGGGACAAAGTTCTATGGTTGTGTTGTGCAGGTCTCCACGTTGCTACTAGCATCGGTAGTGCGCCCTGCCAAAGCTCAGCTAGTAACACCTTTGGGGTGTTTCCTTGCTCCTACTGGTTCGATTAAACCTTGGTTCCATAACCGAGGGAAAACTTGCTGATGTGCTCATCATACCTTCCTCTTGGGGTTCCCAACGAGCTCTACGTCGAACGACGAGCACATCAAGAGATTTTCTAGCGCCGTTGCCGGGGACTGAAGAAGAAGAAACTCCCACGTCAACTACACGCCATCAAAGATTTTCTGGCGCCGTTGCCGGGGAGTCAAGGACATCTTCACAAGGGGAGTCCCTCATAACCAATCTCTTTACTTTGTTGTTTTTGTTTTGCTTAGTTTTCTTTTTGCTTTGTTTTGTTATTCAAAAACACACACAAAAATTAGTTTTACTAGTTTGCTTTCTTTATCAAAAACACAAAAAAAATTAAGTCTCCTTTAGTTGTCACCTCTTCCTTAGCTCACCATGTTGATCCCTACATTCACCTTGAAAGACCTTTCAATTGGTAGTTGTTCTATAATTGGGAAAGATAATATTGAAGAATTCTTTAATCATGTTAGCAAACATGAAGATACTGAGGATAGATCCCTTGTAGAACTTGCTCCAAATTATGAGATTGCTGCAGCTTCTTAATTCACATGTTAGAAGCTAGGTTTGTTAACCTCAACCCTTAATGCAAGTAATGTTTCTTGAGCTTAAAGAAATTGAAGACCCTGAAAAGAGGGATTTTATTCTAGAAAATTTGTTTAAGGAGTTCTATGATGTTGCCAAGGAAGCTAGAAAAGTTTTTGAATGTTTCAATATGCTAGGCTCATGTGTAGATGTTGTTGGTACACGAGAAAATATGAATAAAAACGAACCTAATGGGGAGGAACCTAAGATACCAATACCCTTTAAACTAGTAGCAATACATGATGCCGTAGAAAAGAATCTTGATTGGATTGTTCCTGCAAACCCTTTTGATGAGAATAGTGAACCCAAGAGCATTGAGAAAGGATCCTCTAGAACTTACTTGGATGATATACCTTGCCTTGTTGAAAATATTTCTGGTATTGATCTTAATGCTTCTTCATTTGAGAATACTTGATCCTTTTTCTTGCTTCTTATGCCTAACTTAAAGGCGTTAAAGAAAAGTACTTATTGGGAGATAACCCAAAAGTTTTAGATGAGTCTTGGAAGTTATTACTTCAGTAATAACCGCTCCTTATCCTTTTTATTTGCTTTTTGTGCCAAGAGTAACCTCTAATGAGAGAGAAGTAATGATTGGGAAAGTTGCTATCCCGAAACAGATTTTTGTGCTTCACCGTAAAAATTTGTGAGAGAGCTCTGTATGTCGGATTGAGCTGTAAATGTTTGTGCTTCTGCCTCAGGTTGTTATCTAACTTTCCTTTGTTCAACACTTTTTGATTTGAGCAACATAAGGTCTTCGAAAAAATCCGTCTTTACCTGCTGGTCTGTTTTGACAGATTTCTGCCATTTTCTGCATTTGCTTCTTGTGGGTTCCTTTTTGAGTTCTTTTGGGGAATTGAGCTTTTTGAGGGAAGTGCTATAGTATATAGTGTTCTAATGGAAGTTTATTTGGTGTTAAAACTGAACATTAAGACTTATTTATCTTAAGTGCACTAATGTTGCTAATGAGATTGTGTGAAGTTTTGTATGAAGGAAAAATTTCAGGTGTATGGAAGGAATGAGTAATGAGATGAAGGATGGACTAAAGCTCAAGCTTGGGGATGCCACGCATCTCACCCCAAGAAATATCTAAGAATTACAAGCTTCAAAGTTTGGGGATGCCCAAGGTATCCCCTTCTTCATCAATAAAAATCCCAGGTTTGTTCCAAACGCTTCATTTTTATTGTTTCATGCACAGTTGTGTTTTTCTTGGAGCGTCTTCCTTTTCGTTTTCGTTTTGTTTTTAGTTTGCTTGGTTTGCTTAGTTTTCTGAATAAATTGGTTGAACCCCTCTTTCATACTTTGGTTTGCAAATAGTTTGGTTTGGAAAAGAGTAGGAAAGTTCATACTTATGTGGTAAAAAGAGCTCGTTTTTGACTGTGGCCTATGCTTTGTCATGCCATGCTATATATTGTTTTGGCTTTATGCTTAGTATTATTTGCTGTAGCATGACTTGTTATAAACAATTGAGATTGCTTAATGTGCCTTGGATGAATCATGCGTTGGTTTAGCATATTAAAGCATAATATAGTGGTATCCTCCTTTGATGCTTTATTTGGGTTGACTTGGCACATGCTCACACCATGTTATGACTATCTCAAGTCACCATAGCCTTTATGATCCTTTAGTTTTCAACTTGTAGTATCACTTTATGCTTTGATTAATGATGTTTTGTCGCTCTGCATGATTATGGCAATTATTGCTCTCTTAGTTTTTCGCTCCCATTCGTTTGCTAGCCTCCACAACCAAGTATGAGTTCCACTCATGCATCCAACTCCCTAAACCAAGTTATTCCAAAGAGTCCACCATACCTACCTACTAGCTTATGCTATTCCAAGTATATTCATGCTTTTGTTTACCTTCCACTTGTTATGAGAAAACTACTGATTAAAGCTCTCACGAACTTGATGGCACACTTTACTTTTTTGCCTCTAATAAACTTGAACCATTGGGTCCTTCTTTGTTGCGTATATGCTTGCGCTTTATAAGTTGAAATTATCAGAACCATGTACCATGGGGAACGCTTTCAACATTGCACTTGTACTTTGTACCCCGTTGATATCATGTTCTTTTGCTTACGGATCCCGGCGGTGTGAAATAAAAGTGGAACTTGTAAGATCATGGAGTTTGTATGTGTGTTAGAGAAACGCCTGGGCCGCTAGCCTAAGCCATGCCTAATCATGGTGGAAACTTTCAGCATAACCATAATGAGCACTCTATGAAGCATCCTCAATAAAAACCTATGCAACTAGCAAATAAAAAGATCGCTGAGATGCTCATTGTCTGCTTGCCTTGTCATTTTGATTATGGGAAAGCTCCTGTATCATGTGCAAGGGGTACCCATTGGCGGTTCTTAATGATTCACATATACTTACAATGACAAGAGCTTACTCGTGACTGAAGTTGAGTAGCATGAGGATCGGTCTTTGTAAGTAAGGGGCATGAGATTTCGGTTTATAACTTGTCAAGCATATCCTCTTAGTTGTGTCACTTTAACCTTAATCACCTTCAAGATGCTTATGACAGGGGCAATGAGAGCTGAAAACTACAAGTACCATAATTTTTGGAAGCTCTTTATAAGAGTTGAATCCCTACTTCCTTTTACAAAGGCCTTTCTTCCACCATTATATTGAGTCTCCACCTTCTACCTTTATGCACCTACTTTGAGAGCATAGTGGCCATTCTTAGTTCTATGTGCATTGTCCCAAGACTAGTTGATTGATGCATAACTTGTTATTGCTTGTTTTAAACTTTTGTATCTAGTCACTCTTATGAACTTTGAAGGTATCCTATGCATTTATATTTGCTACTCTATTGAGGGACAAGCTCAATACTATTATGCTATGTTTTCTTTATGTGAAACAAACAAACGTCTTGCAAAGCATTGTTATTCATGAATATTTTGTTTGTGCCTTTTCATGTTGCATCATAGTTTCTTTGCTTATTGCTAGAACTTTGTCTTTCATGTTATGATTGAAGTACTATGATCCCAGCTTTGAATGTTTTACAAATACTTTGATCAAGTCTTTGATGGTGCATGTCACCTCAAAAATTATTCTTTCATTTTATCACTTACCTACTCGAGGACGAGCAGGAGTTAAGCTTGGGGATGTTGATACATTGCAAATGTATCTATAATTTTTGATGTTCCATGCTTGGTTTTATCCACTTTCTTGTGTTTTGTTCCAACGTTGGAGTACTTTTCATATGATTTCTTGGACTAACCTATTAACAAGAGCCACAGTGCCAGCTGCTTGTTTTCTGCTGTTTTTGGTTCCAGGAAAGTCAGAAAAAGAATATTCTCGGAATTGGACGGAACAAAAGCCAAAGTGCCTATTTTTTCCGGAAGGGATCAAGTGCCAGAATACGAGACGGAGAAGGGTCAGGGGTCGGCCACACCACCTGGCCGCGCGGTCAGGCCTGGCCCGTGCCAGGGGGTGGTGTGGCCGCTCCCGGCACCCCCTCGGCCTCTCCTTCCGCCTATATATTGCCCTCGGGACGAAAACCCTAAGTGTCCGATCAAAAATCCACGAAAGAGTCTGTAGCCGCCGTCATATCCATCCATATATCGGGAGGGATCTGAAGCTCTTCCCGGCACCCTGCCGGAGAGGGGAATTCACCCTGGAGGCCTTCTTCATCACCATGCAAGCCTCCGGTGTGATGCGTGAGTAGTTCATCCTTGGACTACGGATCCATGTAGTAGCTAGATGGCTGGTTCTCCTCCTTTTTGCTTTCATGTTTAGATCTTGTGAGCTCCGTTCATGATCAAGATCATCTATTTGTAATTCTGCATGTTGTGTTTGTGGGGATCCGATGGATATTGAGATGCTATTTCAGATTGATTATTGATTCTATCATGTCTTTGTTATTTGTGATCTTGCATGCTTTCCGTTGTTAGTAGCTATCTTGGCCAAGTAGATGCTAGCAACTCCAAGAGTTAGTATTTATGCTCGGTAGTGGGTTCATGCCTCTGGTAATCTGGGGAAGTGACAGAAATCTCTAAGGTACTAGATGTGCTGTTGCTACTAGGGAGAAAACAACAATCATTTGTTCATAGAACAATCGTATTGTTTACTTTACACGCAGTTCGTAAAGCAATAATCTATTGCTTGCAACTTAATACTAGAGGGGGTTCGGATGATAACCTGAAGGTGGATTATTAGTCATAGATGTAGTTGGATGGCGGTCTATGTATAATGTTGTAATGCCCAATCAAGTTCCAAGGGAGTCAAGATGATTAGTATATGCATGTATTGCTTTCTCGATGTTTGTCAATTGCCCCGCTGTAATTTGTTCACCCAGCATCTTATCTATCTAAGGAGAGCCACCTCTAGTGAACTATGGATCTCGGTCCATGTCTTTTTCTTTACATACAATCTATAAACTGTTTACTGCTTTGTGTTTACTTTCTGCAAACTATTACTTCTTTCCATTCGATACGTTTAATCCTTTGTTTTCAGCAAAACACGGTGAGATTGACAACCTCATCGCAAGTTGGGGACAAAGTTCTGTGGTTGTGTTGTGCAGGTCTCCACGTTGCTACTAGCACTGGTAGTGCGCCCTGCCAAGGCTTAGCTAGCAACACCTTTGGGGTGCTTCCTTGCTCCTACTAGTTCGATTAAACCTTGGTTTCATAACTGAGGGAAACTTGCTGCTGTGCTCATCATACCTTCCTCTTGGGGTTCTCAACGAGCTCTACATCAACATCGCACCAACATTTTTCTGGCGCCGACACTGAGCCATCACCTAGCCTGGCCCACGCCAGGGGGTCGTCTGGCCGCCTCCGGCACCCCCTCCGCCTCCCCTTCCGCCTATAAGATGCCCTCGGGACAAAAACCCTAAGTACCCGATCAAAAAACCACGAAAGAGTCTGTAGCCGCCGTCATCTCCATCCCTAGATCGGGAGGGATCTGAAGCTCTTCCCGGCACCCTGCCGGAGAGGGGAATTCACCTTGGAGGCCTTCTTCATCACCATGCAAGCCTCCGGTGTGATGCGTGAGTAGTTCATCTCTGGACTACGGATCCATGTAGTAGCTAGATGGCTGGTTCTCCTCCTTTGTGCTTTCATGTTTAGATCTTGTGAGCTCCGTTCATGATCAAGATCATCTATTTGTAATTCTGCATGTTGTGTTTGCGGGGATCCGATGGATATTGAGATGCTATTTCAGATTGATTATTGATTCTATCATGTCTTTGTTATTTGTGATCTTGCATGCTTTTCGTTGTTAGTAGCTATCTTGGCCAAGTAGATGCTAGCAACTCCAAGAGTTAGTATTTATGCTCGATAGTGGGTTCATGCCTCTGGTAATCTGGGGAAGTGATAGAAATCTCTAAGGTACTAGATGTGTTGTTGCTACTAGGGAGAAAACAACAATCATTTGTTCATAGAACAATTGTATTGTTTACTTTACACGCAATTCATAAAGCAATAATCTGTTGCTTGCAACTTAATACTAGAGGGGGTTCGGATGATAACCTGAAGGTGGATTATTAGTCATAGATGCAGTTGGATGGCGGTCTATGTATAATGTTCTAATGCCCAATCAAGTCTCAAAGGAGTAAAGATGATTAGTATATGCATGCATTGCTTTCTCAATGTTTGTCAATTGCCCCGCTGTAATTTGTTCACCCAACATGTTATCTATCTAAGGAGAGCCACCTCTAGTGAACTATGGATCCCGGTCCTTTTCTTTTACATACAATCTATAAACTGTTTACTGCTTTGTGTTTACTTTCTGCAAACTATTACTTCCTTCCATTCGATACATTTAATCCTTTGTTTTCAGCAAAACACGGTGAGATTGACAACCTCATCGCAAGTTGGGGACAGAGTTCTGTGGTTGTGTTGTGCAAGTCTCCACTTTGCTACTAGCACCGGTAGTGCGCCCTGCCAAGGCTCAGCTAGCAACACCTTTGGGGTGTTTCCTTGCTCCTACTGGTTCGATTAAACCTTGGTTTCATAACTGAGGGAAACTTGTTGCTGTGCTCATCATACCTTCCTCTTGGGGTTCCCAACGAGCTCTACATCAACACCGAGCCATCAAGCATTTTTTGGCGCCGTTGCCGGGGAGTCAAGGACATCTTCACAAGGGGAGTCCCCCATAACCAATCTCTTTACTTTGTTATTTTTGTTTTGCTTAGTTTCTTTTTGCTTTGTTTGCTTGTTTCTTTATCAAAAACACAAAAAAAATAGTTTTACAAGTTTGCTGTCTTATTCAAAAACACAAAAAAATGACTACTCTTGAAAACACTAAGTTGTGTGACTTCACTAGCACCAACAACAATGATTTTATGAGCACACCTATTGCTCCACCTGTGCCTGAAGATACTTTCTTTGAGATAAAACCTGCTTTACTCAATCTTGTTATGAGAGAACAATTTTCTGGTATTGGTAATGAAGATGCTGCTGCCCATCTAAATAACTTTGTTGAACTTTGTGAGATGCAAAAGCATAGGGATATAGATGGTGATATTATTAAGCTGAAATTGTTTCCTTTCTCTTTGAGAGGAAAAGCTAAAGAATGGTTGAATTCCTTAACTAGGAATAGTATTGATTCTTGGACTAAGTGCAAAGATGCTTTCATTGGAAAATACTATCCTCCTGCTAAGATTATATCTATGAGAAGTGAAATACTGAAGTTTAAACAATCTGATAATGAACATGTTGCTCAAGCTTGGGAAAGAATGAAGTCTTTGGTAAAGAATTGTCCCACTCATGGACTGACTGCTTGGATGATCATCCAAACTTTTTATGCAGGATTGAACTATTCTTCAAGGAACCTATTGGACTCTGCTGCTGGAGGTACCTATATGACCATCACTTTGGGTGTTGCAACAAAGCTTCTGGACAATATGATGGTTAATTATTCTGAATGGCATACTGAGAGAGCTCCACAAGGTAGGAAGGTAAATTATGTTGAGGAAACTTCCTCCTTGAATGATAAGATTGATATTATTATTATGTCTATGCTTGTTGATGGTAAAGCCCATATTGATCCAAATATTGTTCCTTTAGCTTCTTTGGTTGCTCAAGAAGAGCAAGTTGATGTAAACTTCGTAAGAAATAATAATTTTGGCAATAATGCTTATAGGAGTAATTTTGGTAACAACAATTATAAGCCATATCCTCCCAACAATGGCAATTCTAATGGAAGTTCCTAGAACAATAATAGGAGTGCTCCCTATGAACTTGAAGTTATGCTTAAGGACTTTATTAGTAAGCAAATTGCTTTCAATAAAACTATTGAGGAAAAACTCTCTAATGCTAAAAGAAATATAGCATCTTTGGCTAAAGCTCAATCTTCTTTGAATGAAATGGCTGCTAAACCTGAAACTAATGATAATCCCTTTGCAGCCACTAATGCTATACAAGTAAGAATTGGTGAAAATGTTAGACTATTAGATGAATTACATGCTAAGTGGGAAAGAGAAGATGAAATTGCTAGAAACATTAGTGTTTCTACTATTACCACCACTAGTGTTGAGGCTAGTAATAGTTCTACTACTTTAGATGATACGTATGATTTTGATCTTGATGGTTGCAATAGCTCCGAAGTTATTAAGTTCCTACAAAAACTTTCTAAAAGTCCTAATGCTAGAGCTATGAACATGGCCTTTACAAAACACATTACTAATGCTCTCATAAAGATTAAAGAAGAAAAGATGAAACATAAAGCTTCTATTCCTATAAAACAAGAATATGGTTGGGAACCCATCATTAATATGAAAGTGAATGACTTTGATTTCAAAGCTTTATGTGATCTTGATAGTAGTGTTTCTATTATGCCTAGAAGGATTTATGATATGCTTGATAAGCCTCCACTTGAAGATTGTTATTTGAATGTCCCACTTGATGATAATGCTAAAAAGAAACTCATGGGGAGTCTTAATGATGTCCTTATTATGGTTAAAAATGCCTATGTCCCCGTTGATTTCTATGTTTTGGATGTTGAATACAATGCTTCTTGTCCTATTACTTTGGGAAGACCTTTTCTTAGAACTGTTGGTGCCATTATTGATATGAAAGAAGGCACCATTAAATATCAACTCCCACTCAAGAAAGGTATAGAACACTTCCCTAAGAAGAGAGAAAAGATTTCTTTTGCCTCTCCTATGAAAACAAAATTTGGTCTTAATGCTTCTTCATTTGAGAACACTTGATTCTTTCTTGCTTCTTATGCCTAACTTAAAGGCGTTAAAGAAAAATACTTATTGGGAGATAACCCAAAAGTTTTAGATGAGTCTTGGAAGTTATCACTTCAGTAATAACCGTTCATTATCCTTTTTATTTGCTTTTTGTGCCAAGAGTAACCTCTAATGAGAGAGAAGTAATGATTGGGAAAGTTGCTGTCCCGAAACAGATTTTTGTGCTTCACCGTAAAAAATCGTGAGAGAACTCTGTATGTCGTATTGATCTGTAATTTTTTGTGCTTCTGCCCCAGGTTGTTATCTAACTTTCGTTAGTTCAACAATTTTTGATTTGAGCAACAGAAGGTCTTCGAAAAAATTCGTCTTTACCTGCTGGTCTGTTTTGATAGATTTCTATCATTTTCTGCATTTGCTTCTTGTTGGTTCCTTTTTGACTTTTTTTGGGGAATTGAGATTTTTGAGGGAAGTGCTACAGTAGATAGTGTTCTAATGGAAGTATATTTGGTGTTAGAACTGAACCTTAAGACTTATTTATCTTGAGTGCACTAATGTTGCTAATAAAGATTGTGTGGAGTTTTGTATGAAGGAAAAATTTCAGGTGTTTGGAAGGAATGAGTAATGAGATGAAGGATGAACTAAAGCTCAAGCTTGGGTATGCCACGCGTGTCACCCCAAGAAATATCTAAGAAGTACAAGCGTCAAAGCTTGGAGATGACCAAGGCATCCCCTCTTCATCAACAAAAATTCCAGGTTTCTTCCAAACGCTTCATTTTTATTGTTTCATGCACAGTTGTGTTGTTCTTGGAGCGTCTTCTTTTTCGTTTTTGTTTTGGTTTTTCGTTTGCTTGGTTTGCTTAGTTTGCTGAATAAATTGGTTGGACCCCCTCTTTCATACATTGGTTTGCAAATAGTTTGGTTTGGTTTGAAAAAGAGTAGGAACGTTCATGCTTATGTGGTAAAAATAGCTCGTTTTTGACTGTGGCCTATGCTCTATCGATGAACCTTATATCGCCTTTGATTTTTCCATGTGCAGAACTAGGATGTTTCCCTAGATGAGGGATACTCATTATTATTATTAATAGATTACTCAATCAATAATCAAGATATCCGTTCTATCCCTTTATATAAATAGAATTATAGTATTTTTTCTTGTGGGAATGGAAATGAAAAACACGAGATACTTTTTTTTAGAAATATGGACTAATGGAAGTTTAACCCCTAAAGAAGCGCTTTATGAGGCTTCTCATAATTTGATTGATTTATTCCTCCCTTTTCTACACGCGGAGGAAGAGGGAACGAGTTTCGAAGAAAATAAAAACAGGTTTACTCCGCCCCTTTTTACTTTTCAAAAAAGATTAACTAATCTAAATAAAAACAAAAAAGGAATTCCATTGGTCTTGAGTTTCAAGGTTTAGATGATTAACCAAGTTTTCAGAAACGAAATTCTCGCAACTGACTCGTATGATGATATTATTGGTGAGGTTGCCACTTCGCATAAGGAAAGGGGAGAGTAAGGCCAGCATCGACTAGAGCTACTGATATCTCGGGAGGAGCTAGATTGTCAAAAGATAAGGAAACCTTATCAAGGAAAGGCAATTCTTTCATCAAAAGGAACTCCTTTTTTGAACAAGAAATGGAAATGGTACCTTATCAATTTGTGGCAATATTTATTCTCTTTTTGGACTCAGCCCCGAAGGGTCCATCTAAACCAATTAGCAAACTCTTGCTTCGATTTTATGGGGTACCTTTCAAGTGTACCAAAAAGTAGTTTGTTAGTAAGGAATCAAATGCTGGCGTTCCGGAAAAAGTAGCCTACTTGACAGAAAGGGCGGGCACTCTCGGCTCGGAGGTAGGCACTCTCGTCTTTCAACCCCACCGTCACTTTGAATTTAGTGGGGCACTGTTTACTTACAGCCTCTACGAGAATATTTAGGGATAGATCGTATCTCTTCTTTTTTATCACCTCGAACAAATCGAAATGATTGAAGTTTTTCTATTTGGAATCGTCTTAGGCCTGAGTCAGTGAAATGAGGGAATCCATTAAAATAATTCAACAAGCGATAGAACAAATTCCTGGAGGCCCTTATGAGAATTTAGAAGTCCGACGCTTTAAGAAAGCAAAGAATTCCGAATGGATTCGAACCACGCTTGGATTTGGAGTCCAAACGGCCTAGCGAAAGAGGATTTTCAGTCCCGCTCCCGCAGCCTGTCAGAACCTCCAGGGATTTCTCCACTGAACTTTGATTGATTGATGAAATAGCTACGTTTTCTGTCAACAGAGAATTTTCTTAGTATTTAGTTAGGTATTTACATTCAAAATAAGAAAAGGGCCCATTAAGAACTTGTAAAATAAGGATTAGGGATTGATTTGGGTTGCACTAGTCCAGTTTTGCCGAGTGGCCTTATCTTCTGGTTACCTGGTCCGGTACTTCTACTTTGAGAGTGAGTTAGTAAACAGGATCAACTTTATGATCAAGCGGTATTGCTTAGAAAAGTGATTCCATATATAATCGATCGAAGTAATGAGTCATGACATGCTTGGTATTGTTTTGGCTTTATGCTTAGTATTCTTTGCTGTAGCATGACTTGTTATAAACAATTGACATTGCTTAATGTGCCTTGGATGAATCATGCGTTGTTTTAGCATATTAAAGCATAGTATAGTGGTATTCTCCTTTGATGCTTTTTTTGGGTTGACTTGGCACATGCTCACACCATGTTATGACTATCTCAAGTCAGCATAGCCTTTATGACCCTTTAGTTTTCAACTTGTAGAATCACTTTATGCTTTGATCAATGATGTTTTGTCGCTCTGCATGATTATGACCATTATTGCTCTCTTAGTTTGTCGCTCCCAGTCTTTTGCTAGCCTCCACAACCAAGTATGAGTTCCACTCATGCATCCACCTCCCGAAACCAAGTTATTCCAAAGAGTCCACCATACCTACCTACTAGCTTATGCTATTCCAAGTATATTCATGCTTTTGTTTACCTTCCAAATTAAACTTGTTATGAGAAAACTAGTGATTAAAGATCTCACGAACTTGATGGCACACTTTACTTTTCTTGCCCTTAATAAACTTGAACCATTGTGTCCTCTATGTTGTATATGCTTGCACTTATTTGTTGGGAATTAGTAGAACCATGCTTTCATGGGGAACGCTTTTAACATTGCACTTGGTACTTGTACCTAGTTGATATCATGCTCTTTTGTATATGTATGTCGTCGGTGTGAAATGAAAGGGGAGCTTGTAAGTCCATGGAGTTATGTATATGTGTTAGAGAAACGCCTGGGCCGCTGGTCTAATCCATGCTGACATGGTGGAAACCTACAGCGTAACCATAATGAGCTGTCTATGAAGCATTCTTCTTATAAAAAAAGAGTCCTATATTGAGAAAAACTAGAAAAAGAAAAAAAAGAGATTATGAAAAGAGGAAAGAGAGAAAAAGCACCATATTCCCATGGTAAATAAGAAGATTGCTGAGATGCTCGTTGTCTGCTTGCCTTGTTAAGTGGATCACCATATTCCCATGGTAAATAAGATAGCTTGATGTCTACGCACTACTATTCTTGTAGACAGTTGTTGGGCCTCCAAGTGCAGAGGTTTGTAGAACAGCAGCAAGTTTTCCCTTAAGTGGATCACCCAAGATAACAACCTTGGGTGATCCACTTAACAAGGCAAGCAGACAACGAGAATCTCAGCAATCTTCTTATTTACCATGGGAATATGGTGCTTTTTTCTCTCTTTCCTCTTTTCATAATCTTTTTTTTTCTTTTTCTCTTTTTTCTCAATATAGGACTCTTTTTTTATAAGAAGAATGCTTCATAGACAGCTCATCATGGTTACGCTACAGGTTTCCACCATGTCAGCATGGATTAGACCAGCGGCCCAGGCGTTTCTCTAACACATATACATAACTCCATGGACTTACAAGCTCCCCTTTCATTTCACACTGACGACATCCATAAACAAAAGAGCATGATATCAACTAGGTACAAGTACCCGTGCAATGTTGAAAGCGTTCCCCATGACAACATGGTTCTGCTAATTCCCAACAAATAAGTGCAAGCATATACAACATAGACGACACAATGGTTCAAGTTTATTAAGGGCAAGAAAAGTAAAGTGTGCCATCAAGTTCGTGAGAGCTTTAATCACTAGTTTTCTCATAACAAGTTTAATTTGGAAGGTAAACAAACGCATGAATATACTTGGAATAGCATAAGCTAGAAGGTAGGTATGGTGGACTCTTTGGAATAACTTGGTTTAAGGAGCTGGATGCATGAGTGGAACTCATACTTGGTTGTGGAGGCTAGCAAAAGACTGGGAGCGACAAACTAAGAGAGAAATAATGGCCATAATCATGCAGAGCGACAAAACATCATTGATCAAAGCATAAAGTGATTCTACAAGTTGAAAACTAAAGGGTCATAAAGGCTATGGTGACTTGAGATAGTCATAACATGGTGTGAGCATGTGCCAAGTCAACCCAAATAAAGCATCAAAGGAGAATACCACTATACTATGCTTTAATATGCTAAAACAACGCATGATTCATCCAAGGCACATTAAGCAATCTCAATTGTTTATAACAATTCATGCTACAGCAAAGAATACTAAACCTAAAGCTAAAACAATATCAAGCATGGCATGACAAAGCATAGGCCACAGTCAAAAACAAACTCTCTTTGCCACTTAAGCATGAACTTTCCTACTCTTTTCCAATCCAAACCAAACTATTTGAAAACCAATGTATGAAAGAGGGGGTCCAACCAATTTATTCAGCAAACTAAGAAAACAAAGCAAACAAAAAACCAAAACGAAAAAGAAAAAGAAGACGCTCCAAGAACAACACAACTGTGCATGAAACAATAAAAATGAAGCGTTTCGAAGAAACCTGGGATTTTTATTGATGACGAAGGGGATGCCTTGGGCATCCCCAAGCTTTGACGCTTGTACTTCTTAGATATTTCTTGGGGTGACACGCGTGGTATCCCCAATCTTGAGCTTTAGTCCATCCTTCATCTCATTACTCATTCCTTCCATACACCTGAAATTTTTCCTTCATACAAGACTTCACACAATCTTTATTAGCAACATTAGTGTACTCAAGATAAAAGGTCTTAAGGTTCAGTTCTAACACCAATAAAACTTCCATTAAAACAAAAGATACTGTAGCACTTCCCTCAAAAAGCTCAATTCCCCAAAAGAACTCAAAAAGGAACAAACAAGAAGCAAATGCAAAAAATGGCAGAAATCTATCAAAACAGACCAGCAGGTAAAGACGAATTTTTTCAAAGACCTTCTGTTGCTCAAATCAAAAAGTGTTGAACTAACGAAAGTTAGATAACAACCTGGGGCAGAAGCACAGAAATTCACGCCTCAAAAAGACGTTCAGAGATTTTACACGAATGTTTACGGTGAAGCACAGAAATCTGTTTCGGGACAGCAACTTTCCCAATCATTACTTCTCTCTCATTAGAGGTTACTCTTGGCACAAAAAGCAAATAAAGGATAAGGAGCGGTTATTACTTAAGTAATAACTTCCAAGACTCATCTAAAACTTTTGGGTTATCTCCCAATAAGTACTTTTCTTTAATGCCTTTAAGTTAGGCATGATAGTTTGAGAATATGCTCACATAAGAAATATAAATTGAAGTAAAAGAGAGCATCAAGAAGCAAATTCAAAACACATTTAAGTCTAACCCACTTCCTATGCAAAATAATCTTGTAAAGAAACAAGTCATGAAAGCACAAAGCAACAAGTATAGGAAAGCAAAACAAGTGCAACTTCAAAAGTTTCAACATAAAGAGGGGAAACTTTATATTGTTAAGACACATAAAACCATGTTTGCCTCTCTCATAATAACTTTCAGTAGCATCATGAATAAAATTAACAATATAACTATCACACGAAACATTCTTATCATGAGCCACATGCATAAAAGAATTAATACTCCCCACATAAACATAGTCATTCTTATTGATTGTAGTGGGAGCAAATTCAACAAAATAGCTATCATTATTATTTTCATCACCATAATCATCAAATATAGGAGGCATATTGTAATCATAATTTATTTCCTCCTAAATAGTAGGTGGACTAAAAATATCATATTCATCATTGTAATCATCATATATTGGAGGTATAGTATCATCATAAGCAATAGAATAGTTATCCTCCAAAGTGTGTTCATTTGTAAACATATCATCATTGGAAGGATCATGGATAGCACTAATAGTATAGAAATTATTAATATCATCATTTTTAGAATTGGTACCGAAGAGATTATCAATATCAAAAGTAGTGTGTTTTTCCCAATCATGATCACTACTATAGGTAATAGGCATAGGAACATCATCGAGTTCATACTCATCAAAAACTATAATAGGAGCAACATGCTTAGGGGAAAATACCGTTACCTCTCTCCTTTTACTCCTCCTTTTCTTCTTTTTCTTCTTCTCTTTAGGAGGGAGAAGCTTGAAAGGAAGCTTCTCCATATACCCTGGTTCATTGTTAGAGACAATATAAGAAACTTTGGAGGATTCCTCCTTTCATTAATAAGACCAAAACACATATTAGTCATGTCATATTTTGGTAAGATCTCATCTTTTATAATATTTTATATGTAAGTATTTGTGTGGCAATTATCAACACAATAAATATGACAACCATGCATGACACTATTCATATCAAAAGCACCCATATCTACCAAAGAAGTTTTTCTTGATAACTCTTCACACCCCAAAAATAATGTAAGTTCATCATGCTGATTAGGAGTGATCATGTCATCACAATACAAACTTGTAGTATTCATTGGATTAGAAGGGCTATTATTATGGCCTGAGCATTGAAAATTGAAATTACCCACTTCAAAGCAAAGTTCACAAATAAAAGGATAGAGGGCACAAACTTTTTTACCAAGATCATTTAGAGCCCTATACCACGTTCTAGTTTTTTCATTCCTGTGGGTGATACAATATTCTTCTTGAGATTGATTATTCTCACAAGGTCTATGTATTCCACAAAAATTAACATGCTTATAAGAAGTAGTACTTTCAGAGGTTTGAGCGTGTTTATTGCTAGCATTAATAACAATTTCATTTTCCATGCAAGTGTCTTTATAAGGCTCATGATACATGTCCCATTTTTATTTAGGAGCATTAATATGAGAAGCAAAGGTTCTATAACAATCAACAAGAATTTGAGGATCAAGACCATATTTAGCACTAAGCTCTTGAAAATCAGCAGTTTCAGCGAAAGACTTAATGCAATCATACTCATAGTTTATACTCGGTTCTTTACCTTTGTTATTATCCCAAGCTTCGGTATTGCTTTGAATTGTTTCAAGAAGATCCCACTTAGCTTTGACCTCCTTACTTGTGAAGGATCCCTCTAGACAAGTATCTAGATAGTCCTTGTAATGTCCTGAAAGCCTTGCATAGAAATTATTAATAACAATATTACTAGGGAGCTCATGAATGGGACATTTGAGCATTAGTGACTTCAATCTCCCCCATGCTTGGGAAATACTTTCTCCATCATGAGGATGAAAATTATAAATGTAATTCCTATCTTTATGAATTTTATGAGGAGGATAAAATTTAGAGTAAAAGAGAGATTCAAGTTCCTTCCACTCCAAATGATGAGGATCATCTAGTAGCTCATACCACCCCCTTGCTTTGCCCTTAAGTGAAATAGGGAATAGCTTCCTCTTAACTTGGTTCATTGAAATACATGCACACTTGAACAACTCGCATAATTCATGTATAAAGAGTAAATGATCACCAGGATGGACAGTTCCATCTCCAAAATAGCAGTTATTCATAACACGTTCAACAATTTTTATAGGTATTTTAAAAGGGATGCTTTAAGTATGTGGATTTAAAATATCACAAGTATCATTAGAATTACCACATATGGGAGATAAAGTATCATCAGAGCAACTTTTCTTCTTTAAAGCTGGGGAACTAAAAATATCATTTTCATAAAAACCAACTTCCCCAAGCTTAGACGTTTCCATAGCATTAGTAACAAAGGTGTTCAAAAGATTCATACTAATAACATTGCTATTAGCATGCAAAGAAAGTTCCATGGGTTTTTTAATTTTCTTTTCAGACAATTCAAGTTCTAACTTAAGAAAAATACTAAAAAGCTCTCTAATTTTGTTGTTGTTTTCCATTAAGCCTAACTAGTGAAAACAAGAAACAAAAGATAAAATTGCAGAATCTAAAGGAAATAACTTCGAGCACTCACACCGGAGGATGTGAGTACCTTTTACCTTACCTCCCCGACAACGACGCTAGAAAATAGGCGTTTGCCGTGGGAGGTTCTTCTTATTTAATCCTCCAGTGTGAATACCTTTTACCTTACCTCCCCGGCAACGGCGCCAGAAAATAGCTTGATGTCTACGCACTTCTATTCTTGTAGACAGTTGTTGGGCCTCCAAGTGCAGAGGTTTGTAGAATAGTAGCAAGTTTTCCCTTAAGTGGATCACCCAAGGTTTATCGAACTCAGGGAGGAAGTGGTCAAAGGTATCCCCTCTCAAGCAACCCTGCAATTAAGATACAAGAAGTATCTTGTGTCCCCAACACACCCAATACACTTGTCAGGTGTATAGGTGCACTAGTTCGGCGAAGAGATAGTGAAATACAAGTGGTATGGATAATTATAAGTGGTAACGGTGATAGAAAATAACTTGATGGCGTGGAAAGACTAAAGGCAAACTGAAATAAAGATAGAAGCAAGCAAACATGTAATAGATCTAATAGAAAATGGTGTTTCAGTGCTTAGAAACAAGGCCTAGGGATCATACTTTCACTAGTAAACACTCTCGTATAAATATCTTCTCTTTATGATACTACTCTTGACTACTCTCCAGTTGAACACTCTAATCGATGGTAGGGCTATAACAGCACACCTCAAAAGTTCATCTTTCCCATCTAGAAAACCCCACACTGTCACCTTGAGCACTAGATGAGTCCAACAAACACCACAATTTCATAAAGACATCCAACTCCAAATATAACTCATAACAAGTATTTGTAATCTCTAGCCTAAGTGCCACCATGGTGCGCACGCTGTCACTTTCACACACATGGGGAGAGGAGAGATCTATTAAAGCTCTTGAGTAGCAAGGTAGATCTATAGATTACAAGCTCATGATCTCAATAAGATCATGCATAGAGAGAGAGATGAACACATAGCTACCGGTAGAACCCTTAGCCTCGAGAGAGAACTACTTCCTCCTCATCATGGGAATCAACAATGGTGATGGAGATGGTGGTGGAGATCGATGGAGATGGCTCCGGGGGCACTTCCCCGTCCCGGCAGGGTGCCGAAACAGAGACTTTCTGTCCCCCGAATCTCCCCTTCGGTGGCGGCGGCGCTGTGGAACTTTTCGTGGCTGGAGGCTTGACGATTTAGGGTTTTGGTATCGGGAGGCTCTTATAGGCGAAGAAGGCAAGGTCGGTGGCCGGCCAGGGGGCCCACACCATGCCCTGGCGCGGCCAGGGCTGGCCCGTGCCAAGGGGGTGTGTGGCCACCCTGTGGCACCTCTCCGACTCTCCTTCTGGCTCCGTGAGTCTTCCCGAAAAATAGTAACTTTGGCTTTTGTCGCGTCCAATTCCAAGAATATCCATTTTCTGACTTCCTGGAACCAAAAATAGCAGAAAACAGGCAACTGGCACTGTGGCATATTATTAATAGGTTAGTCCAAGAAATCATCTGAAAAAAACTCCAAAGTTGGAACAAAACACAAGAAAGTGGATAAAACCAAGCATGGAACATCAAAAATTATAGATACATTTGCAATGTATCAGGGAGCATCACAATTATGTTCCAATAAACTCTGAACCATCAAAGTGGTTTCCTATAGTAAAGATTGAGATGAACACTGAAACTTTTCAAGCTCGCTGTGATATCATGTCTGAATTTTGTCTTATGCCCAAAGATATTTATAAATCTCTGAATACTTGGGGGCTCACTAAAGGAGGAAAAGAAATATCTCTTGCTAATAATACTACCATATTACCTCTTGGAATAGCTGAAGGAGTGTGTCTACAAAGATCCTTGGGAAAACGATTTCTATTGATTATCTTGTTATTGAATGTGCAGGAAAAGGACAAATTACACTTGGAAGGTCCCTATTAGAACTCCTTGGAGCAATAATAGATGTGGGAAAGGGGACCATGTACCTTTATTCTCCACCAAACAATCATATTTTCCCCAAGGTTAAGAATAAAAGTAAGAGAGGTAAGGGCAAGAAATTTGGTCTTAATGCTTCTTCATTTGCGAACACTTGATTCTTTCTTTGCTTCTTATGCCTAACTTAAAGGCGTTAAAGAAAAGTACTTATTGGGAGATAACTCAAAAGTTTTGGATGAGTCTTGGAATTTATTACCTCTGTAATAACCTCTCCTTATCCTTTTTATTTGCTTTTTGTGCCAAGAGTAACCTCTAATGAGAGAGAAGTAATGATTGGGAAAGTTGCTGTCCCGAAACAGATTTTTGTGCTTCACCATAAAAAATCGTGAGAGAACTCTCTATGTCGTATTGATCTGTAATTTTTTGTGCTTCTGCCCCAGGTTGTTATCTAACTTTCGTTAGTTCAACACTTTTTGATTTGAGCAACAGAAGGTCTTCGAAAACATTCGTCTTTACCTGCTGGTCTGTTTTGACAGATTTCTGCCATTTTCTGCATTTGCTTCTTGTTGGTTCCTTTTTGAGTTCTTTGGGGGAATTGAGATTTTTGAGGGAAGTGCTACAGTAGCTAGTGTTTTAATGGAAGTTTATTTGGTGTTAGAACTGAACCTTAAGACTTATTTATCTTAAGTGCACTAATGTTGCTAATAAAGATTGTGTGAAGTTTTGTATGAAGGAAAATTTTCAGGTGTATGGAAGGAATGAGTAATGAGATGAAGGATGGACTAAAGCTCAAGCTTGGGGATGCCACGCGTGTCACCCCAACAAATATCCAAGAAGTACAAGCGTCAAAGCTTGGGGATGCCCAAGGCATCCCCTTCTTCATCAATAAAAATTCCAGGTTTCTTCCAAACGCTTCATTTTTATTGTTTCATGCACAATTATGTTATTCTTGGAGCATCTTATTTTTCGTTTTCATTTTGGTTTTTAGTTTGCCTTTGTTTGCTTAGTTTTCTGAATAAATTGGTTGGACCCCCTCTTTCATACATTGGTTTGCAAATAGTTTGGTTTGGTTTGGTTTGGAAAAGAGTAGGAAAGTTATGCTTATGTGGTAAAAAGAGCTCGTTTTTTACTGTGGCCTATGCTTTGTCATGTCATGCTTGATATTGTTTTGGCTTTATGCTTAGTATTCTTTGCTATAGCATGACTTGTTATAAACAATTGATATTGCTTAATGTGCCTTGGATGAATCATGCGTTGTTTTAGCATATTAAAGCATAGTATAGTGGTATTCTCCTTTGATGCTTTATTTGGGTTGGCTTGGCACATGCTCACACCATGTTATGACTATCTCAAGTCACCATAAGCCTTTATGATCCTTTAGTTTTCAACTTGTAGTATCACTTTATGCTTTGATCAATGATGTTTTGTCGCTCTACATGATTATGGCCATTATTGCTCTCTTAGTTTGTCGCTCCCAGTCTTTTGCTAGCCTCCACAATAAAGTATGAGTTCCACTCATGCGTCCAACTCCCTAAACCAAGTTATTCCAAAGAGTCCACCATACCTACCTACTAGCTTATGCTATTCCAAGTATATTCATGCTTTTGTTTACCTTCCACTTGTTATGAGAAAACTAGTGATTAAAGCTCTCACGAACTTGATGGCACACTTTACTTTTTGCATCTAATAAATTTGAACCATTGGGTACTTCTTTGTTGCGTATATGCTTGCGCTTTATAAGTTGAAATTAGCAGAACCATGTTTCATGGGGAACGCTTTCAACATTGCACTTGTAATTTGTACCCCGTTGATATCATGTTCTTTTGCTTATGGATCCCGGCGGTGTGAAATAAAAGTGGAACTTGTAAGATCATGGAGTTTGTATGTGTGTTATAGAAACGCCTGGGCCGCTAGCCTAAGCCATGCCTAATCATGGTGGAAACTTGCAGCATCACCATAATGAGCACTCTATGAAGCATCCTCAATAAAAACCTACGCAAATAGAAAATAAAAAGATCGCTGAGATGCTCATTGTCTGCTTGCCTTGTCATTTTGATTATGGGATAGCTCCTGTATCATGTGCAAGGGGTACCCTGTTGGCGGTTCTTTATGATACATATGTACTTACAATGACAAGTGCTTACTTGTGACTAAAGTTGAGTAGCATGAGGATCGGTCTTCGTAAGTAAGGGGCATGAGATTTCGGTTTATAACTTGTCAAGCATATCCTCTTAGTTGTGTCACTTTAACCTTGATCACCTTAAAGATGCTTATGATAGGGGCAATGAGAGCTGAAAGCTATAAGTACCATAATTTTTGGAAGCTCTTTATGAGACTTGAATCCCTACTTCCTTTTAAAGGTCTTTCTTCCACCATTATATTGAGTCTCCACCTTCTATCTTTATGCACCTACTTTGAGAGCATAGTGGCCATTCTTAGTTCTATGTGCATTGTCCCAAGACTAGTTGATTGATGCATAACTTGATATTGCTTGTTTTAAACTATTTGTATCTAGTCATTCTTATGAACTTTGAAGGTGTCCTATGCATTTATATTTGCTACTCTATTGAGGGACAAGCTGAATACTATTATGCTATGTTTTCTTTATGTGAAACAAACAAACGTCTTGCAAAGCATTGTTATTCATGAATCTTTTGTTTGTGCCTTTTCATGTTGCATCATAGTTTCTTTGCTTATTGCTAGAACTTTGTCTTTCATGTTATGATTGAAGTACTACTATCCTAGATTTGAATGTTTTACAAATACTTTGATCAAGTCTTTGATGGTGCATGTCACCTCAAAAATTATTCTTTTTTTATCACTTACCTACTCGAGGACGAGCAGGAGTTAAGCTTGGGGATGTTGATACATTGCAAATGTATCTATAGTTTTATCTACTTTATTGTGTTTTGTCCACACTTTGGAGTACTTTTCATATGATTTCTTGGACTAACCTATTAAAAAGAGCCACAGTGCTAGTTGCCTCTTTTCTGCTGTTTTTGGTTCCAGGAAAGTCAGAAAATCAATATTCTCGAAATTGGACCGAACAAAAGCCAAAGTTGATATTTTCCCGGAAGATTCATGGAGCCAGAAGGAGACACGAAGGGGGGGATACAGGGTGGCCACACCACCCCTTGGCGTGGGCCAGCCCAGGCCGCGCCAGGGCATGGTGTGGGCCCCCTGGCCGGCCACCGACCTTGCCTCCTTCGCCTATAAGAGCCTCCCGATACCAAAACCCTAGGTCATCAATCAGAAATCCACGAAAAGTTCTGCAGCGCCGCCACCACCGAAGGGGAGATTTGGGGGACAGAAAGTCTCTGTTCTGGCACCCTGCTGGGATGGGGAAGTGCCCCCGGAGCCATCTCCATCGATCTCCACCACCATCTCCATCACCATTGCTGATTCCCATGATGAGGAGGGAGTAGTTATCTCTCGAGGCTAAGGGTTCTACCGGTAGCTATGTGTTCATCTCTCTCTCTATGCATGATCTTATTGAGATCATGAGCTTGTAATCTATAGATCTACCTTGCTACTCAAGTGCTTTAATAGATCTCTGCTCTCCCCATGTGTGTGAAAGTGACAGCGTGCACACCATGGTGGCACTTAGGCTAGAGATTTCAAATACTTGTTATGAGTTATATTTGGAGTTGGATATCTTTATGAAATTGTGGTGTTTGTTTGAACCATGTAGTGCTCAAGGTGACAGTGTGGGGTTATCTAGATGGGAAAGGCTTACTTTGAGGTGTGCTGTTATAGCCCTACCATGGATTAGAGTGTCCAACCAGAGAGTAGTTCAGCGTAATATCATAAAGAAGAATATATTTATATGAGAGTGTTCACTAGTGAAAGTATGATCCCTAGGCATTGTTTCTAAGCACTGAAACACCGTTTGCTTTTAGATCTGTTACATGTTTGCTTGCTTCCATCTTTATTTCAGTTTTACTTTACTCTTTTCCACGCCACCAAGTTATTCTCTATCACCATTACCACTTATAATTATCCATCCCACTTGTGTTTCACTATCTCTTCGCTGAACTAGTGCACCTATACACCTGACAAGTGTATTGGGTGTGTTGGGGACACAAGAGACTTCTTATATCTTGATTGCAGGGTTGCTTGAGAGGGGATACCTTTGACCACTTCCTTCCTGAGTTCGATAAACCTTGGGTGATCCACTTAAGGGAAAACTTGCTGCTGTTCTACAAACCTCTGCACTTGGAGGCCCAACAACTGTCTACAAGAATAGAAGTGCGTGGACATCACTAACCTATTAACAAGAGCCACAGTGCCAGATGCCTGTTTTCTGCTGTTTTTGGTTCCAGGAAAGTTAGAAAATGAATATTCTCGGAATTGGACGGGACAAAAGCCAAAGTGCCTATTTTTTCGGAAGTCATCAGATGCCAGAGTACGAGACGGAGAGGGGCCAGGGGGCCACCACACCACCTGGCCGCGCGGCCCAGCCTGGCCCGCGCCAGGGGGTGGTCTGGCCGCATCCGGCACCTCCCGCCTCCCCTTTCACCTATAAGATGCCCTCGGGACGAAAACCCTAAGTACCCGATGAAAAATCCACGAAAGAGTCTGTAGCCGCCATCATCTCCATCCCTAGATCGGGAGGGATCTGAAGCTCTTCCCGGCACCCTGTCGGAGAGGGGAATTCACCCTGGAGGCCTTCTTCATCACCATGCAAGCCTCCGGTCTGATGCGTGAGTAGTTCATCTCTGGACTACGGATCCATGTAGTAGCTAGATGGCTGGTTCTCCTCCTTTGTGCTTTCATGTTTCCATCTTGTGAGCTCCGTTCATGATCAAGATCATCTATTTGTAATTCTGCATGTTGTGTTTGCGGGGATCCGATGGATATTGAGATGCTATTTCAGATTGATTATTGATTCTGTCATATCTTTGTTATTTGTGATCTTGCATGCTTTCCGTTGTTAGTAACTATCTTGGCCAAGTAGATGCTAGCAACTCCAAGAGTTAGTATTTATGCTCGATAGTGGGTTCATGCCTCTGGTAATCTAGGGAAGTGACAAAAATCTCTAAGGTACTAGATGTGATGTTGCTACTAGGGAGAAAACAACAATCCTTTGTTCATAGAACAATCGTATTGTTTACTTTACATGCAATTCATAAAGCAATAATCTGTTGCTTGCAACTTAATACTTGAGGGGGTTCGGATGATAACCTGAAGGTGGATTATTAGTCATAGATGCAGTTGGATGGCGGTCTATGTATAATGTTGTAATGCCCAATCAAGTCTCAAAGGAGTCAAGATGATTAGAATATGCATGTATTTCTTTCTCGATGTTTGTCAATTTCCCCGCTGTAATTTGTTCACCCAGCATGTTATCTATCTAAGGAGAGCCACCTCTAGTGAATTATGGATCCCGGTCCTTTTCTTTTACATACAATCTATAAACTGTTTACTGCTTTGTGTTTACTTTCTGCAAACTATTACTTCCTTCCATTCGATACGTTTAATCCTTTGTTTTCAGCAAAACACGGTGAGATTGACAACCTCATCGCAAGTTGGGGACAGAGTTCTGTGGTTGTGTTGTGCATGTCTCCATGTTGCTACTAGCACCGGTAGTGCGCCCTGCCAAGGCTCAGCTAGCAACACCTTTGGGGTGTTTCCTTGCTCCTACTGGTTCGATTAAACCTTGGTTTCATAACTAAGGGAAACTTGCTGCAGTGCTCATCATACCTTTCTGTTGGGGTTCCCAAAAAGCTCTACATAAACACCGAGCCATCAGTCAATTTGAGGCATGAATTTTTGTGCTTCTGTCCTAGGTTGCTATCTAACTTTCGTTAGTTCAACACTTTTCGATTTGAGCAACAGAAGGTTTTCGAAAAAATTAGTTTTTACCTGCTAGTCTGTTTTGACAGATTTCTGCCATCATTTGCATTTGCTTCTTGTTGATTCCTTTTTGGGTTCTCTATGGGGAATTGAGCTTTTTGAGGGAAGTGCTACAGTAGCTTGTGTTTTAATGGAAGTTTTATTGGTGTTGAAACTGAACCTAAAGACTTATTATCTTGAGTGCACTAATGTTGCTAATAAAGATTGTGTGAAGTTTTGTATGAAGGAAATTTTTTAGGTGTATGCAGAGAATGATTAATGAAATGAAGAATGGAATAAAGCTCAAGCTTGGGTATGCCACGCGTGTCACCCCAAGAAATATCCAAAAAGTACAAGCATCAAAGCTTGGGGATGCCCAAGGCATCCCCTTCTTCATCAATAAAAATCTCAGGTTTCTTCCAAACACTTCATTTTTATTGTTTCATGCACAAGTTGTGTTGCTCTTAGAGCATCTTCATTTTTTTGGTTTTCGTTTGCTTGGTTTGCTTAGTTTGCTTGAATAAATTGGTTGGACCCCCTCATTCATGCATTAGTTTTCAAATAAGATTGGTTTGGATTGGAAAAGAGTAGGAAAAGTGCATGCTTAAGTGGTAAAAAGAGCTTGTTTTTACTGTGGCCTATGCTTTGTCATGTCATGCTTGATATTGTTTTGGCTTTATGCTTAGTGATTTTTGCTGTAGCATGACATGTTATAAACAATTGAGATTGCTTAATGTGCCTTGAAAGAATCATGCGTTGTTTTAGCATATTAAAGCATAGTATTGTGGTATTCTCCTTTGATGCTTTATTTGGGTTGACTTGGCACATGCTCACACCATGTTATGACTATCCCAAGTCACCATAGCCTTTATTATCCTTTAGTTTTCGACTTGTAATATCACTTTATGCTTTAATTAATGATGTTTTGTCGCTTTGCATGATTATGGCCATTATTGCTCTCTTAGTTGGTCGCCCCCAGTCTTTTGCTAGCCTCCATAACCAAGTGTGAGTTCCACTCATGCATCCAACTCCAAATAAAACCAAGTTATTCCAAAGATTCCACCATACCTACCTATTAGCATTTGCTATTCCAAGTATATTCATGTTTTTATCTACCTTCCGAATTAAACTTGTTATGAGAAAACTAGTGATTAAAGCTCTCACGAACTTGATGGCACACTTTACTTTTCTTGCCCCTAATAAACTTGAACCATTATGTCGTCTATGTTGTATATGCTTGCACTTATATGTCGGGGATTAGCAGAACCATGCTGTCATGGGGAATGCTTTCAACATTGCACTTGTACATTGTACCTAGTTGATATCATGCTCTTTTGTCTATGGATGTCATCGATGTGAAATGAAAGGGGAGCTTGTAAGTCCATGGAGTTATGTATGTGTGTTAGAGAAATGCCTGGGCCGCCGGTCTAATCCATGCCTAATCATGGTGGAAACCTGCAACGTAACCATAATGAGCAATCTATGAAGCATTCTTCTTATAAAAAAAGATAGAGATTGAGAAAAAGAGAAAAATAGAAAAAGAAAAAAAGAGATGAGAAAAGATGAAAGAGAGAAAAAATCACCATTTTCCCATGGTAAATAAGAAGATTGCTGAGACGCTCGTTGTCTGCTTGCCTTGTCATTTTGATATGGGGATTCTTCCGTATCATCGGGCAAGGGGTACCCCGTTGGCGGTTCTCTATGATACACATGTACTTACTATGACAAGAACTTACCGGTAACTAAACTTGACTACCATGAGGAGCGACCCTCGTATTCAAGGGACATGAGTTTTCCAACTTATACTTTGTCGAGCATATACTCCATAGTTTGTTCACTTGAACCTTAATTGCTTCAAGATGCTTATGATAGGGGCAATGAGAGCTGAAAGCTAATAAGTACCATAATTTTTGGAAGCTCTTTATGAGACTTGAATCCCTGCTTCCTTCTATAAAGACCTTTCTTCCACTTTTATGTTGAGTCTCCATCTTCTATCTTTATGCACCTACTGAGAGATCTTAGTGGCCATTCTTAGTTTAATGTGCATTGTCCCAAGACTTGTTGATTGATGCATAACTTTGATATTGCTTGTTCTTAAACTATTTGTATCTAGTCACCCTTATGAACTTTGAAGGTGTCCTGTGCATTTATGTTTGCTACTCTATGAGGGACAAGCTGAATGCCACTATGCTATGTTTTCTTTATGTGAAACAAACAAACGTCTTGCAAAGCATTGTTATTCATGAATATTTTGTTTGTGCCTTTCCATGTTACAACATAGTTGCTATGTCTTATTGTTAGAACTTTTATCTTTCATGCTATATTGAAGTACTATGATCCCAGCTATCATTGTTTTACAAATACTTTGATCAAGTTTATGATGGTGCATGTCACCTAAAAAATTATTCTTTCTTTTTATCACTTACCTACTCGAGGACAAGCAGGAGTTAAGCTTGGGGATGTTGATACGTTGCAAGCGTATCTATAATTTTGGATGTTCCATGCTTGGTTTATATCTACTTTCTTATGTTTTGTCCACACTTTGGAGTACTTTTTATACACTTTCTTGGACTAACCTATTAACAAGATGCCATAGTGCCAGCTGCCTGTTTTCTGCTATTTTTGGTTCCAGGAAAGTCAGAAAATGAATATTCTCGGAATTGGACGGGACAAAAGACGAAGTCAATATTTCACCGAGGGGGACACGGAGCCAGAATACGAGACGGAGAGGGGCCAGGGGCCGCCCACACTACCTAGCCACGCGACTAGGCCTGGTCCGCGCCAGGGGGTGGTGTGGCCGCCTTGGGCACCCCCTCGGCCTCCCCTTTCGCCTATAAGATGCCTCCAATACAGAAACCCTAAGTACCCGATCAAAAATCCACGAAAGAGTCTGTAGCCACCGTTATTCTCCATCCCTAGATCGGTAGGGATCTGAAGCTCTTCCTGACACCCTGCCAGAGGGGAGAATTCACCCTGGAGGCCTTCTTCATCACCATGCAAGCCTGTGGTGTGATGCGTGAGTAGTTCATCCTTGGACTACGGGTCCATGTAGTAGCTAGATGGTTGGTTCTTCTCCTTTGTGCTATCATGTTTAGATCTTGTGAGCTCTGTTCATGATCAAGATCATCTATTTGTAATCCTACATGTTGTGTTTGCGGGGATCCGATGGATATTGAGATGCTATTTCAGATTGATTATTGGATCTATCATGTCTTTGTTATTTGTGATCTTGCATGCTCTCCGTTGTTAGTAGATATCTTGGCCGAGTAGATGCTAGCAACTCCAAGAGGCAGTATTTATTCTCGATAGTGGGTTCATGCCTCTAGTAATCTGGGGAAGTGACAGAAATCTCTAAGATGCTAGATGTGTTGTTGCTACTAGGGAGAAAACAACAATCCTTTGTTCATAGAACAATCGTATTGTTTACTTTACACATAATGCTTAATGCAATTATCTGTTTCTTGCAGCTTAATACTGGAGGGGGTTCGGATGATAACCTAAAGGTGGATTATTAGTCATAGATGTAGTTGGATTACAGTCTATGTATAATGTTGTAATGCCCAATCAAATCTCATAGGAGTCAAGATGATTAGTATATGCATGTATGCTTTCTCGATGTTTGTCAATTGTCCCGCTGTAATTTGTTCACCCAACATGTCATCTATCTTAAGGAGAATCACCACTAGTGAACTATGGACCCCAGTCCTTTCTTTTACCATCAATCTACAATTGTTTACTGTTTTTTGTTTACTTTCTGCAAGCTATTATTTTCTTCCACACAATTCGTTTAATCCTTTGTTTTCAGCTAAACCGGTGAGATTGACAACCTCACTGTAAGTTGGGGGCAAAGTTCTGTGGTTGTGTTGTGTAGGATTCCAAGTTGGAAACAACACCTTGGAGGTGTTTCCTTGCTCCTACTGGTTCAATAACCTTGGTTTCATAACTGAGGGAAACTTACTACTGTGCTCATCATACCTTTCTCTTGGGGTTCCCCAACGAGCTCGACATCAACCACGAGCCAGCACTCTCTAGTACGATATGTTCGAGTGAGAGACCGTGAGTTTTCTACTCTTGGAGGGTGAACTCATAGTTGGCTTGGTGGTTGGTGTCTCCGTGATCTCTTTATGAAAGATTGTGAAGAGGCACGGGCTTTCCCCTTCGTGGAATTTGTGATATGGTTATGGAGCTTGCCATCTCCGGAGTGAAGGAAAAGCTAGCCATAAGGAAAGGGCCCATATCCTTCACAGGATAGGCTCGAAGAATAAGGTGAGCTTCGTGGCGTTGGGAAATCCTTCGTGGGATCCCACACCTCTCCAGCGTGACGTATCTTACTTATAAGAGAATACATGATTACATATTTGTCTTTGTGTGTCTCAGTTATCTCTATACCCGAGTTTAATTTCCTTATGATAGCCATCGAGCTTGAAGTACTTTTATCTTGCTTATCACTTGTCTTATATATTTATATCTTGTGTTATCTTGCTTATCTTAACTTATTGTTGGTGCACTTAGTTGATCCTAGCTTATTTAGGTTTTGTTCTTGTAAAATAAACGTTAGTTTAGTTCCGCATTCTTTCAAGCCAAAACCGTATTAGTTTTTAAAATTGCATATTCATTCCTCCTCTAAGCGACATATTTATCCTTTCAAGTTGTCGTGTATACTTCTTTTTTTAAGAAAACACTCCGGGCGATGGAGATGAGGCTGTCCATGTGGGGAGCAAGATGCAAGAAAGGATCTTTGCCATAATCTTGGCAAAGCCGTGAATGAGGCTAATAGGACTATAGCTAGTGATGTATTTCGCACCATCTTTTTTTGGGAATTAGGACAATATTTTCGAAATTTAGCTAATGGAGATTGGATGTGTGTAGGATAGAAAAATGGTGTATCACCACGATGATATCCGCTTTAATGATATCTCAACAAGCCTTGAAAAACTTTCATCGAACCATCCGGGCCTAGGCCCGACACTTTGATGTGATCCTACATAGAGAACAAAGGCAAGGCAATAGTGAGCGCATATGTCGCTAACAATTTCACATATACTTGACACTAAATAACCCTTCGAACTCACATAGTCATCAATTGTGAATCCACTTGGAGGTGCATTCTTCACTTGCTCCAAACACCCACTGCAACGTCTACAGAAAAGACTTGATCACATCATACCGGCCTTGGCGATATCTCATTGTGCGCCTTGATTTTGGGGAAAATGATGCAATGAAATTTGTCCTTAATTCTTTGCCAATAATTCTCTCCGGTTTGATCATTCCCGGTCACAACATCAATTTACACCATCTCTCATGCCTTCACCAACACAATATGTTCAACTTCAGTGTAACTGGCGGTTCTCTTTGATTTACCATATGTAGCCGAAGCATCGAACATTTCCTCAGCCACCTTTTCAAACTCATTGGTACCGATCTCTTATTCAAAACCATTGAGTGGCGCACTTCCTATGTCCACCAAGTTTTCCTCCAACATATTCACATATGAAGTAGGAACCTAGTGCAATTCGAAGCTACAAAACTGAAATACAGAAAATCAAACAATTCCCATCCAATTTGAGCCACCCATACTGATGGAAGGGGAAGCTTTTAGAGGAGGATTGGCCCAACATAAGCGTCAGTGGTGTCGGTGGAGTAGTCACTTGGGTATGGGACAACAGAGGGTTGGAATCCGCTGGTGGAGTAGGATTGTGGCCACGAGCCACCGACTTCTTAGACTTCTCGCCTCCCTTTTTATCAAGCCCATGGCGGCGGAGGGGAAAAGTCGGATCCTTGCATGATGGTGTGCCCGGAGGATGCGGCCGCAAGCGAGTCACCTCCATTCACGACACGCTAACCTTGCTGCTTCCATTGGAGTTGCGTGAGCTGGGGAACAACGATAGGAGGGAGCTCAAGGTCCATGGAGACTATGACGCGACAGGGAAATAGCGGACAACGCGGAGGTGAGGAGATCGACAACGCACGAGCAGGGGGAGGGGCGCTAAAGTGTCCCTCCCATCAAGTGCTGCACGCGGATGCGGGAAACCCGATACCTAGCCCGCGATACCGCGTATATGCGGGTTCTAGAGGGGAAATGCGGTTTACCTCAAAAATAATTGTGGGTCAGTCGATTTTATGGTATATGCTCTAGCCCTTTTTCAGTCTAAAACCGCAAAACGATAGTTATTTTGCGTAATAGTATGTGGTATGTTCTAGAGCCACTCTTACACAACCGATCGAGGGAGGTGGTCGAGGGAGTCTGCTCCAATTTCCCTATGTGAGTGAGTTCACCCTGTGCTTGATCTTCTGCTCCCAAGATCGCATTGTTCGGTTCTGAAGAATCTGCTGGTTCATACTCGGGATTGTTCAGTCCAGTTTAGGTTTTGCGGTGCAGAACCAGTCCATCCATTTTCGAGTAGACTAATTGTGATGACGCTATTCTTCCTGGGAAAATCCTGAAACTTGGCAATATTTGCTTTGCTGTTTTACTTGGCAATAGTGCAATACCGCCACCACTATTCTTCGGAGTTTGCAGCCTGCGCTTCTCTATGAAGAACTAGGAAACATGCCCGTGCGTTGCACCAGGATAAAAATATCAACTTTTAAACACACCAAAAAATTCCTAAAGTAGATCGGCCCGCATCATTATTGTCGTAGTTTGCTCTTTCATCTTAATCGGTTTTATTTGATCTACCTCCACTTGCGCCACCGTTGCTAAATCACCTCCACTTCACCATAGACCAAATTCAATGTCAAGTGACCCGCACTAAGCAACAATCCAGATTTAGATTCTCAATATGATCTTCTCTTGTACATAAGTAGATAATAAATGTTAATTAGAATGTTATGATTGAATATGAATAAGTGTTTATTTTATGGTATCTCTGGGCAGATGTCTTATCAGTTATAGATCGTGCGGAAAACAGGAGATTAGTGTCAAAACACACATGTAAGTTTTTCTAGAGGCGGCTCACTTTCCACTCTTTCTATCTCTCTATTTACTTATTTGCATCATTACAAATAATCCCATGTACAACTGCCACAGTTACACACACACGACCCCACAATAATCCCATTTTAATTACCAACAGTTCTACTATTACCGCTAACACATATCAAATTCTCACCACTGATTGATCATCGGAAAGGCAACAGGTACAGTGCACATTAAAAAAGTGATAACTTCATCTCTTAAATTCGTTTCTATATCCAGTTCTATCTGTCCAGATTCCTCCAAGATCGTTGTAAACTAAAAATGATAGTATAAGTATTCAAGGTTTACATATGAACTGATGAACAATCTAAATACAAAAGCCATGCTTTAAAAAATCATCAGCTAGCCACCTCTTCACCCTGCTTATCCATACGTCAGTCACAGGGACATGTATTCAAAAGAAAATGAAAGCAAATTATCAGCATGAGTAAAGGATGAATGCATAAATGAGAAGCTTTCAAAAAATAAGCTTGGCGATGGAAATTGGTGAGCAAATTCACTCAAGTGTACGCTAACCTTCTAGCATTAATCAAAGCTCTCACGAGTGTTTTTTGCAGATATAGGTGCAAACTCGCTATGCATGACACTTTCGCCATAAAGACCTAAACAATGCATGCATGACATGTACAAATTATGCAATCAAAGCATAGATTGGCCGGTAGTTCCACATATCCCTTTAACGGAACATGAATAATACTGCACAACTGTTATTTCGTCAAAATGTATGCTGTGTGCACCTAGGATGAAAGCATCTAACGTAAAGAGTATTTTCACGCTTTTCTACTGCTAGCAGGACTTGAAGACGATGTTGATTACTCTCTCTGTCTGATTTAGATGTGGTAGCCATCGGGAAATTCTAGCCCATGAGTATCTTGCCTCCACCTAGTTGTATCCACCTGAAATATTTTGAAGAAAAGGGTGAGAGGGAAATTGAAGATATGTAAGCATTTACGTACTTTTGAACTCGAAGTCGAGTCATGAGAAAACAACAGGAGCACCTAATATTTGGTGACAAGACAATGGAGTAAAATGGCCATTTGTAGCTTGCTGAAGTCTGCTCCAACACAGAAACGGATACCTCCTCCAGATGCCATGAAGTGTCTTGACCCACGGTTTATCTCCATTTTATCATGTGTGCATGTGGAAACCTAGTTAACTAAAGTACCAACCAACTGTACCAGATAAAGTGGTACAATTCTGTCCATAAACCTTAAACCTTGAAGGTGAGTGGATCTGGGTAGATATCTGAATTCAAGTGTGCTGCAAGAGGGCAGACCATCACTCCCCATCCTGCTGGAATTGTGTATCCTTTCACCAGTGTTTGTAATTTGGTAGAACCAGGCGCTGACCTAGTGGTTGATACTCCGGGTGTGGAGGCCAGCCTGCCCGGGTTCGAGTCCCAGCATTGGCAGACTTTCGAGTCGCTGCTGAGGCATGAATAAACTGGGTGTCTCACCTACCTAACAACGTATAACCAAGGGAGGGATCATTCCCCCGTTGGCAACGTTTTTTTTTAGTGTTTGTAGTTTGGTAATTACTCAGTTACTGTTTCTATTTATTATTTTGGCATGATGCAATGTTTGGCTTTGTATACCTCTGAACTGTACATCTTTCAGTGTCTTTCTGAAGATACCAGGAGCAATGTTGGCCAGTCGGACCGTCTCGTTATGACCTGTAATAGAAAAGTACGTGTGATCTGAGTGTGAGCTCCAACAACGTCGTGTGGAAGCTCGCAAAGAGGAGCACAAACATGAGGTCCAGCACCATTCCCTCCGTCGCCGTTCCCCTACTCTGAGCGCCTGTGCCAATTGCTGCCTCTCCTCCATTGTACTCATCCGTCCCTGAAAATGATCCCAAATTTTCCTTAATCCACAACTTATGCAGATATATATGGATGCGCAGGTAGAGTGTTAGTAGTTAGATTGATCAACTGTATTCATGTGTAGTAAGGTGTCCCTGGCAAGTAGAGCGGGAGATCATTGTAAACTAAAAATGATAGTATAGGTATTCAAGTTTACATATGAACTCATGATCAGGAAACACATTAGCATTGCAAGCTCGTTGATGAACAGATTGCACACAAGAACTTAGAACCACAGGACCATAGGGGGGATATCTGAGTTTGCATCTACAGAATTGGATCTAAAACATGGGAGAGATTCAAGAAAAAACTTCACGGATATCCACTGCACTAACGAAAAAGCAAGAGAATCAAGAAATCCCCACATATGCAACTGCCGTGGCCTCCCTGTCCGCCACGGCGCCACCAGCCGCAATATTTTTGTCGATGGATCCAGTCCAGCCACCAGGGCCCTGCCTCGCTCGGGTGTGGGGCACGCTGGCCGTGAATGAAAATTTGTAGAACCAAATTCCCCGCGCGTGCATGAAAATTAGTAGAACCAAATTCCTCAAATCCAGACCAAAATCGGCAGCGCAGATGGCTCAATTGCAACTCAGAGAGTCTTGGATCCAACTACGCAGGATGGGGGCGACAAGATCCGAGTCAGGCCGCGGACCCGGCGGCCTATCGGCGTCTGTGGTCAGCGCCCGGCCGGCTCCGGCGGCGGACCTGGTGGAGCAGCCCGTGAAGACCATCCGGTTGTTGGTCGTGGATGTTGTGGAGAAGCCAACTCCAGCCACCAGGGGCTTCCCATGCTCCAATACACGCTGCTCCACCTCGCAAGTTAAGGAGGCTGGGAGCGTGGAGCATCCTGCCACCAGTCCTCGCCTTGTTCGCTACCAGTACCTCTCCTCCAGCGCGGCCTTGCTGGCATGCCTCCGGTCGCCATCTTGCAAGGCAGGGGAACGCGAGGGGAACTGAGGCAGGTCGGGTGACCCTCCCGTCGAGGAGAGAGATGTGAGAGAGGTGGTGGGCTTGACTGGGGGACGGAGCAGGTCGGAGGCGGGCTTGACTGGGTGATTTCGTCGACAGGGGAAGCAGCAGGTTGAGGAAATAGCACATAACACCAGTTATTCGTGACTTTATTGCAAAGAACCACACGTTTCGATTTTTTTTTTCAGAAAACACCGTATTTTTTGTAAACTTTGCACAGAACACATAAATAGCCCTCTTAATGGGCTATATAGTTACTTCACAGCAGGTGATGGGCAGGGAAAAGATGCCCAGGAATAGCAGGAGAAGGAATAAGACTAGGCCTGGAATTTATATGAAATGAGAAGAGCCATGTAGTAGAAGAAATATTATCTTGACTCTTTACTTTTGTATTTTGCCTCTGAGACACTAGATGATCTTGTCAAACTTTTGAATAAATACTTTGAACCTCTCAAGCTTTGAATGAATATGCTGATTGTGTCAAGTTGTTTGGATGGTTATATTGCATAAATGTGAGGTTTGTAGTTACCTGTATGTTCTAGTTTTTTTGTGTAAATTTTATTTTCCATTTATTCAGTCATTATATGTTCTAATTGATTTTTATATAGATTTTATTTTGCTGCTCATTCAGTCAAAAAAGAACTTTATTGTGCACCTCCACGGGTCATCCATGGACATCAGCGAATGGGTCCATGTTCTCTAATCTGCTGTTAAGAGGGCTAACAGTGTTTTCTGTGTTCTGTGCAAAGTTTACAGGTAAATATGGTGTTCTCTGCAAAAAAAATCGAAACCTATGGTTCACTGCAACAAAGTCACGAACAACTGGTGTTATGTGCTATTTCCTCCAGCAGGTCGGAGGCGGGTTTGACTAAGTGACTCCGGCGACAGGGACGGAGTAGGTCGGGGCTTTTTTTTCTAAACGAACCGTTCAGTTGACTCAGCGATGACAGGTGACAGTGGTGGGTAATTTTTATCAAGTTTAGGGATAAAACGGTAAAAAAACTGGTTGACAGAACCGTTTCTTTCTTTATTATCAGGGCACATACATAGCTAGCCGCTTGGTTAGGCGCGTGATTAAAGAAAATATGTATGAAAAAGGAAAAACAGACAAGCGTCCAATCCTCCAACGCTAGCCGCAAAGTCAGGCGCTTAACTTGATTTGATTTCGTGAGTCCACAACGTCTACAAAACGATTTGCTGTAGTTGAAAAACCGAAGCGACCGACGTCCCACAAAGCGTCGACGCGAGAGTTTTTCCCAGGATCGACCGGGAATAGAGCCCAACGGCCAGGAACGCAATCCTAGCGTCGACGATTAGCGTCCGCGTAGTCCTTGCCCTCAGTAGTTACTAGATGTAGGAGTGCGCCTCGGCGCACGGGCCCGTCGATTTCAAAGCTATTTAACATTAGTCTATGAAGTTTTTAGACTTCGGTATATAAAGAAGTTGGTGGTAGCGCGTCTATATGTTTCGCCCTTCGGACTGTCGTGATCAGTTCCAACGTCTCCGTCGGTGGATGACGAAGCTATAGAGAAGATCAGGGAGCGCGGTTCCATTATGGATAACCTGACGGTGGAGGAGGAAAGTGATGGGGAAGAGCATATCGATGAAGACGATCCTGACAGGGACGACTCTGCTGATGATGGGGGAGAGCGAGGAACAGTTTGTCCCGCCACCGACGCACCCACAGCAGGCATCCATCCTCGCGTCGTACGAGAGCGAGTCCGATTGGCAGAAGAGGGTTGCCGCTCTCGAGCAGATAGACATGTAAGTGATGCGTCGTGTGAAACAGTTCTCTACCATTAGTGTGGCGAGGGAGGAAGCGGGTCGTTGAAACGTGGCGACGAAACAGGAAGCGTTAGAGACGATGCTAGCCCGGCAGGAGGCAGAGGCAACCGCTCGATGGGAGATGGAGCGCGAGCATAACCAGTTCTGGCGGGAGCATATATGGAGAGGAAGCGTCGTCGACAGTAGCAAAGTAGAGGACCGACTGGAGATGTGCGTGTGTTTTCAGATTTGTGCTGTTTTGATCTGTGTGTTTAGTTAGGGACCAAATATGTTCGGAATAGTTAAGCACTAAATATTTTCAGAATTATGTATCTCGGGTTAATCTATTTCTGTATGGGCTATGACCCGGAGAATTCTGAAAACAACGTGTCAGGCACAAGAAATAATTCTTTGCAGAAACAACGAATGAAATTCAGAATCTGCCTCCTCTTTTATCCTAGATTTTTTCTAAATAATATCACCACTATACTATAATAGCAATTCCCAAGCAGTCATTAAAACAAACCTAGTCATTCAAACAAACTTGTAGGTTGGCATTTAGCAATAAACACAGTCTGCTTCGAGCAGGATACATATATATCATACATAATTTAAGTGGTTTTTAATTTACAGTAGATAAACATTCAGAAGAGAAGCATCCTAAGCGACAGCTAAGACAGACTGTGGTCTAATACACAAGACCGATAGCAGATGCTAGAGAAGCATCTTAAGCGACAGCAAGACAGGCTGTGGTCTAATACACAAGACCGATAGCAGATGCTATCATCTTTACTTAGAGGGAATTCATAGTTGCTAGGAGAAGGGCTGATCAAAGAGCCAGATCTTCTAAGACCAAACACAAATGAAACTACACCATGCTGACATACTTCATAAAGTGAGTTGCATCTTAGGTATTTTCATTTTCATCCCTGCTGTCCTACAGTCGTAATAGGAAAATACATTTAGTTTTTTATAGTGTATGTCACATGTATCAAACCAATGCCAGTAAACAGCGGCTAGCTCACCTAGTGCCGATACGGCGATTGGAAGGTGGTGGAGTGGAGGATTGTGCATTGGATACTTCTTTTTTAATGTTGCATTGCTGGGTAACTAACTCTTCCTAGACGCTGAATACCTGTAAGCAACAACAATGGAATAAGAAAGGTCCTGATAAACAAAGTGATGAATTTTGCCGAAGCAATAAGAGAAGAGACTACCTTAGGTGTGACAACAAGTTTTTCATCTTCTTTTTGGATACTATCTAGCTGAGCCTTCAGACATTCTGTCTCTTCTTGAAACATGTTTGCCCAGTCTGTTGCAGCTAATAGCTCTTGCTGGTAGGCTGCAAGCTTAGCTTCACGTTTGGCAACCTCGCCTAGATTGATGTCATCTACATAGATAAGGCCTATCTTCTGTAGATGGAGAAGAGTAGCAAGTTTTGCAGACTCGAGAGCAGCCTCTTCAGTTAACTTATAATCACCAAAGATTTTCTTCTGGTGTAGCATAGAATACTTGCCAAACGGTGGAGCGTTGATACACACGGATATCTGATCGTTGCCAATAGTACAAGTCCTGATTTCTTGTATCTCCAAAGATAATTCCTTCAAGGCCTGCTGCAGAACATCTTCTCTGGAGATGTATATACATTTTGCTACAGCCTGAAAAAGGAAATCATGGCAATGAAGGTCCGTAGCATGGGGTAACATCAGAACTAAGCAGAAGGGTTCACTATTGTACGTCAGGACTAAGCAAAAGTATACAACGCTAGACAAAACTAAATGGAGGTACCTATGTTGGCGTGAAGAGACAAAAAAGGGTTCACAGGGGCATAGAGTAGACTATAATAAACCAATTTAGGTGTTCTTTCTAAAATTGATATGTACATAGGCTATAGACTGAATGTCACCAAGCATAGTAAGAACGGAACTAAAGATACAGCGTAGGAAAAGTTTGGCTTGCCTGTCGAAGTGTCTCCTGTTTATCAGCAACCACCGGCATGGAATGCAATGGCCCTGTGCCGAAATCTTCTTCAGTAGACATGATGACTGGAATGTCCTGGTAATTACTTCACCGTGCAAGTTCGTTGATTCACCTGCAGAAAGAAACAGCAAAACATTGATTTGAATGACCGTAAGATCTATCGCAACATGGTTGCTCTACGCGGCAAATGTCCTCAGTGGCGCACCTAGAACCAGAAGCACGCCCGTCCACTTTCGATTCTTCGATTAGACGATTACCTAGGAAGAAGCGACAATACCAGGTAGAAAATAAGCGAAATTAAAATAAAGAAAGCAAGATCGCAAAAAGGGGAAAAGCCCGAATCGATTCAGCGAATACCCAGGTCCCACTTTAACCGAATCCACCGTAGAAGACGACCATGGAAAGCGGATTTGCCGTCAGGACAAAAAGAAATTCGGAGAGCAATCCGTCACAGCCGTAAATCTGTGCGTGTGTTTAGGAGGCGGAGCTAGACGAGGAGGGAGAGAAAGTGGGACGAGGGAAATCAAGCGCAAAGGAATGGCTCTGTTCGGTCGACGGGACAGCGAGAGGAGAAAAAGACGCCTTGCCAAGTAGATATTTCCAACGATCTGACAGCAGCAACGACCAGAGTTGTAGCTACCCGGGCTCACTGACAGGTGGGAGAAGGAAACCGATAAGGCCAAGAAGGACGGTAGCCCATGCACAGGGAATTTCAGTTCGGTCTACAGGCCGGCGGGCGTACTTGTGCGTGCAATTAATTGCATCGCACAATGGATTTCGGCAAATTAGGTAAACAATCTTTGACTAACCCGCTTGTGGCCTAGCAACTGCTGCAGCCGGTATATATAGAGAGACTTAGCAGTCTGTTTCAGTTGAAGGTCTACCGCAAACACATGGTTTTTTCGTCATAATCATTTGAGATTTTTGTGAAAATGATTTATTATTTTTGTTGTAACTCAATCTACGTAAAAACACTATTGCTTAGCCTAAATTTTGTAATACTCCCTCCGTCTAAGAATAGATGTCTTAACTTTTTCAAATTTTGGATGAATCTATATACTAAATAGTGTCTAGATTCATTCAAATTTTGACAAAGTAAAGACATCTATTTTAGGACGGAGGGAGTATATAAACGAACATTTGGTCCAGAACAAACAAAAACGTAGGTAAATATTACAAGGCATACGAATAGAAATACAAATATTACAAGGCATACGAATAGAAATACAAATATTTAGGAGGGTAGCACACTAGCTGTCAATAGAGCAGTTTAGAGATAACCTCAGTATTCTTGACAAGTGTTCTACCTGATCGTTGGCTACTGGTCTTGTCCGATGATCCATTTGTTGAGCAGAGCACATCGATTTTTTGCAAGAGTCAGCTCAGACTGACAAAGTCCATCTAAATTAGACAAGGCACGGGCACATTCACACTTCACGTTGTACTGTTGGTTCCATGGCTCCTTCTCCACATGTTCCGTCACCGCATCGCAACACCTTTTTTTGCACGTGTGGATCCCATCAACCAGTATCTCCCATTCAGTGAGTATCTTTGTGTGGATGGAAACAGCAAGATTTGCCACTTCTTTTGCTTCTGCAACATATGGCTCTGCGTGCAACCTTCTATTGTAGTTCATGTCTACTAAATGAACAGACATCTCGTCCTCTAGCAGGAAAACAACATGTTGACAGGCATTTTCCAAAGCCTCATGATGGGATGCACCTTTTCCTACAGCGAATGCAGGGGTCTTCACGCAAACGCCTGGGTTGTTGCGTTTCAGTAGTAGGATCACCTCGCAGCTATATAGATCTCCTTCAGTGGGACTAAATTTAAAAGTAGGCTCGTCCAATTGAAGAAATCTGATCATCTCATCTAGAACAATCTTCATGCACACCCGTAGTTCGTGTGGCAAACATCCCTGGTGAATCCGAGGCTACATGCAAATAGCACACAAGAAACGTGTTACCCCACGTATATCACCGCCGTATATAACAAACATTAGAAAATCCTAAATTTTATGTTTTTTCCTAATTTCATAGTTCCAAATACAAACATCTATCAACTATAATATAAGTAAGGCATGAGGCATAGAGTCTTACTCTGCTGTGATACTGGCCACGGAAATGATGGTGAGACCGTTCACGAACATCCCATTCAGCAGCCTTTACGTTCTCTACTTCGGAAGCTAACCCGCTAAGATTTAAATAGCTGGCTCTGTTTGATTTGTAAATGCAATTTGCCATATCAAACGGTATCTCGCCATATATACTATCGGTTCCACAGCGCATATTGTCTACCACTTCCATATACAGTTCCTTATAGCATGCTTCTGTCCTCACCATAGCATCTTCCCAATCCAACAACAACAGCCTTCTAGCACGATACATCTCACCAGCCTTAAGAAGATTTCGGTTGCAACTCTGCTCCATCTCCTCACAGCGCAGACGGCTGATATCCAAGATTTTTATATAAAATGGCTCACGCTCAAGTCGATCAAGTGCACGAGCTGCGGCTGTGCTATCGGCTTCCCACACCTCAAGACACCTCTTCCCAGATGCCTCAACATGTTCATATATGTTTCGGTTGTTGTCAATAGGGATGTGAAAGTGGACATGTGTCTGAATGAGTCCATTATCTCTTTCACGCGTGTATGCAGGCTCAGTCCCAGCAATCATCTCCACGGCCGCCTCTAGAACTGAATTCCAGCGGATCGCAACTTCTCTGATGTTTCTCTGTGAATCAAAGGACAAAACGCATAGTGAAATTAGTATAGTGGCTTGGTAGTTAACTAACAGGAGAATAAGGTTAACGATAATAAGGACGTGCTGTTTTCAGTAATTAAAGGCATAGAATAGCCTAGCGCAGAGAATCCTACCAAATCCACGCACAAAAAAGGAAATCAGTGAACATGTACCAGAGTCGAAGCGCACACTGAACATTATCAAGAATCTGTATCCTATATGATTACATGCAAGAAAACAGTCGTTGCTAAGAGCTGAAAGTAGTAGTCTGAAATGAGTAAAATATGATTCCATTGGTTTACTAAATGGAATATTGTCATAGCAGTTGCCCACCGAGTGCTCTCCCGGACCCATCAAGGCTTGTTCTTTACTAAATGAAAGACCTATCGATCTAGCATCACTAACAACGATTAGTCCTCTGAGACTATGTATAAACCGCAGCTAGTTCAGTAGAGTAAGCGGTCCATGGCCTAGATCTGGATCAAACAAGTACAACAGTTAAAAAGAGAGAGAGAAGAAACGATCGAATCAGAGCTCACATGTGCTGGTGAAGAGCAGACGAACGGACCGGCGGTCACGCGTGGTCTGTTCTCGCGTATGTTGCTGCGCTCCATCCTCCTCCAAGCAATCCCTGCCCTTTCCGCCATGTCGGCCATTGAATCGTCCGCCGTGTGACGGCAGGAACGGGACGCGGCACGCTGCAGTGCGTAGGCACGGACACGAGGCTGCGATGGTGCTCCCCAACTCGAGCGCCGCCGCCTAGAAATGTACTGGGAAGAAAGCAAACGAGGTGGTGGGTGGAGCTTATCCGATTACATTTTGACCTGACCCGAGCACCGTAAAGGATACGTGTGGGCTTTTGAAAAGCAATAAAATTGGAAATGGGCCAACATTAGATGTCTGCTTTTCGCCTAGTCGATGAGGCTGCATTATTTAGCTTTTGGGCATTCTGTAGCCCAAATAACTTTTTTTTCACGACGACATGCAGAAGTGTGTTCTTATATTAAAAAAAAACAGAAGTTTTTTTGACATAGAAGATACGGGCATACAACCAAAAAGCTGGCCCGGGTTCTTTGTTGATGGTCTTCATCTAGTATTTCATTCAGGAGATACACACGTGTAACAAATATTTTTACTCCATGTTCTTCCATAACAGTCTCCATCTAATACACTGACAGTGCTGATTGTAAGAAACAAGGCAGGAACTGAAGAACCGCCACAACGACTACATAGCCTAAACATTCGATGGCTACATATGTGCATATGCAAAATCCTAAAGATATTGGCTGGCAGTTGAAAAGAAGGGCCCCGTCTTGCGCTCCAATCCTTCATGCTATTAGCCAAGAAAGACGATTTCCGAACACACGAGTAAAACAAGTCAGATGGACATGTTCAATTCTCGAGTAGAAGGCCCAGGATCATTTATAGACAGGTCCTGAGCAGAATTGACCGTAGGAATGACAGGTGGAATTATTGCCCAAGAAGTTGTAGGAGTAACAGCATCATCGAGGAAAGGTGGCGAATCCTCGGAAAAGAAGCCTCGACCTTCCGGACCATAAATGATGGTTGCATTTTCTGGAAACTCCCTTCAGATGCCGACACAACAAATTTATACCTGCAGGATAGCATCCTAGAAACCTCGGGAGGTGGGAACCGTATTTGTCCAGCAGCAGCCTCGTAATTGAATATCGGATCGTCGGTTGGCTGGTTAAGTTCTATCACTCGCTTAATATGACTTCCAATCATCTGTGTTGCGAGCGAGCCAAACAAAGTAAATTCAGCCTCGCCTATTCGGTCCGAGGCAATGACCGAGAACCAGTACCTGAAAACAGAATGCAAGTTTGGTTCAATAGCCTGTAGACATCACCTAATTTATATAACCTAACCACAAATGTAAGCATAAATAACAGAATGGATTATTCACACGAGGGTTGCGTCTGTAGATGGACAGAAGCGATCAGAACAAGTAAACGTATGTGGTTCTGCATAGGATGATATGGACGCTCTAGCCATTCGATGACAGCGATTGCAACCAGCATACCACCATTTCTGGCAAGAGGAGATTCTTGATATGGTAACACTGCAGCGAAATTTTGCTTCCTGTAGAGAGAACAAGAATGGCAGAATCAGAAGATTGATAACCCAAAAAACTCATATGAACGAAAGTACTCTACCAGGTAAACCAACAAACACCTGGTTTTCAAAAAGATTGAATGCAGCTAGGTGAGCAATAGTTTTTCTAGGCCAATTCTCTCCAACCTGAGTCCGAAGAGAAATAACATGCGGTAATGGGGCATGTACAATGGGCTGAAAAGGACATGACAGGCTGAACAGAAAGGCAATGTTATGCAATGGATATCCAGATGTTAAGCACAAATGGTAGCTAGAACGTTTAACCAGAACATATATATTACCTCGCATGAAATTTTTTTATGTCAACGATATCATCATCAATGTACCATGAACAGGGAGCTCCGGCAGCTAAACCTTTCATACCTTAATAATAAGCGCGCAAAAAAATTGAGGTCAAAGAAAAGGCTAGTAATCCTCTAAAAATGTAAAGGCAAAGAAGCATGTAAAGAAGGAAGTACCATCATATGCCTGAATAGTGGTACCAACAAAGATAGCAACAATTGATTTCGTGTGTCCAAGCGCACGAATAGCATCTCCGTTGAAACGCAACGCACAATTGCCCCATAGAACAATCTTGACCTCATGACCGCTGAACCCATAAGAACAACAAGCTGGTAAGAAATGCTTGGCTGGACATCCAGGGGAGACGAATAGAGAGAAATCACTTTGTATGTACCTACCTAAGATCCCTGAGATACACGTGTCTTTTAAGCAAGGCGTTTTTTCGGGCTGGGATTTCAAAGGTCTGGATCTCGGAGACTGCGCATATAGTACCAAGGACATCTAAGAAAAAAAACACAGCCAACATTTGTAATCGTGCAGATAATGCAAAGCATGAACCATAAGAAACACATAACAACATCTAATCATACCTATTAAACAACCCGGGTCAGCGGTAGGCGAAGGTAGACATGAAAGCGGGGTTAATGAATAGTGATGCTCTGGCAAGGTGCTTGACAGACCGTCTCTACGTCGAACAGTTGTCAAGTGTGTAAAGACAATTGCAAATTCAGTGTCAACAGGTCTCAGAACTTCTAGTTTTTTTACCAAACGGAACCTGCTGAACTCATAGACATTTCCCTCATGCAAAACATTGATGAATGGCTGTAAGAACCCCTGTGGTACTATGGCATGAACGGCATCACCCTACAATATAACAAGAGGCTGACAAGTTAGTCGAACCTATGTAGGTGAAAAAGCGGTCTATAAAATCAACGACAGCAGACTCAGAGGTGTGATTTTCATGGCAAGCATCAGTTGCATCAGCATCGAATTCAGCTAGAACACATTCTTGGATAACCCTCAGCATAAGATACAAACCTAATTAACAAAGCACTCCTGAAATACTCTAGCAACTATGACATGCCTATATGACAGCGTGAAAGCATGACAATATGCAGTTGAAGCCATACTACTACTATCGAAGCCAAGGATAAAATTGTTTCTTTCTTTTACAATGTAAATGAGTTCAGTTCTGGTCTCTAATGTGCACAATCAGGAAATAAGCACCTCTGAGTCGGCGAGGACCATATGTATATCCTTGATAGGCCCTCGATCGGCGCCACCCCGGTGGTACCAGAGGCGACAGAGACGAACACAGACAACCTCGGCAACACCACGCGGACAGAGGCTTCGAAGCGGCGTGTATCTTTCCAACTATGACTGACCAAATCTGGGTAAATTAGAAACAATGAAACAGTACAAGTATGTTAGGCAAGAAATTCCCCAGGCGCGGTATAGCTGCAAGCAGACCATAGCAGCGATACGGCTGAAGACTGGGCCAAGCAGGCAAGCACAACCTAAAGGAAACAGAAACACAACAACAGGCAGGATGAAGAACGACAGGAGTTGGTAGGTACCTTGTTGCCGAATCCGGTCGTGGAGAGTTGAATCCGGGAGGGGAGAGGCGAATTCAGGTGGCGGAGGATCGATTCCAGGCGGTGAGGGCGGGATTCAGGGCAGCGGCGGCGCGATTCAGGTCGGCGGCGGCGCGCGAGAGCAGGCTGCTCGATCCAGTTTCCTGGACAGAATATACGGAGAGGGAGAGAGCGTTGGGTAGAGCCGTGTCCGGCGTTGTCACCGCCGTGTCTGTCTCCTATCGGGATTTCAATATTTTTTTTGGAAAAGGGGACACGGCCGGACACGCGTATCATAGATGTATCGGCCGAATACGCGTATCTAGAACGTATGGTACGTGGATACGCTGCAGGTTGTCATATCGGTGCCTCTTCGTTTTGTCCAATCGCTTTTCCAAGAGAGCACCGTTAGATTTATGCCTATAACCCATGTCTCCAATACTAAGAATAGGATTCCAAGTTTCATCAATGGGGACGTCGCAGAGTAGTTAATAAGTTTGATGCTTTCTATCTGCTAACAAAAGGAAAACATGTCTAACGACAAGAAACTAACCTCTCGCAAGACGTTTCTTGTATTATTCTGTCTCTTTGAGATGATGCATGAGGCATTCATTTTGTTCTTCAAGCTCTTTGAATCCAGAAGACATGGAAACCGCTTCTGCCATCGCTGCTGATTCAACATGCTCGAGAAGAGAACAAGAACCAGCGATGAACATACCCTTTGCATCACGAAGAACTTCTGCCACAGCCCCAGAATATTCCTTGCTCTTGGTACAACAGAGGGCATAAATAAATAAAAAGGAACATGATGACATTGTACAGGTAAAGAGGGGAGTGGACAGGATTGCATGTCTTGTTGTACATAGTGTGTTGATACTTTCAAATTTAGTTGAAACCTCAGTATTTTTATTTGACAGATAGATCATTTCAATTAGCGTTCCAGAAAAACATCAGAAGGCTTGCAAACTAAATGCAGAAAAACAGCAGGAGGCTTGCAAAGTAAAGAATAACATCAAAGAGGGACAGCCAAAGCAATCGGAACCAACCAGGAAGTCACGCAGAGACCAGCTAATAAGATAATATACATAAACAGTCTTTAGCAGAGGAAGTCACTGCGCTTAACATAGGAAAAGGCATCCAAGCTTTTGCGCATAGTACCATAAAACTAAGGTTCCAAGAGTGATGCCCCGAGCTAGTCTCGTTGGGGCAGAGCACGTCATTATATAGCAGCAGGCTTAGGGGGGAATCGTGCCAGAGATTTATAATAGTCTTGTTCCCGAGCACGTCATTACATGGTATCCTGTACAAGCCTAAGCCAAAAGTGGCAGCATACTACGAATATTAGTAAACGGAAGGACAGCGAAAAGCGCAACAAACAACCATTGCACCCTGAACACCTGTTGTTCATATGTACAGCTCCACTGCAAAAGAGGGGAACATAGACCCAGATCCTACACCATATAGATAACTTGCAGAAGACAACACGAGCCACACGCGTCACCAGAAGGCAGACCCCTGAAACGTAGAGTTTGGATCAGCAACCGGCAAAGTCCAGCAAGAAATAAAGAAAGAATATTCCATACAAATAAGAAAGTATACCTGCTGCTGATTTAGTTTTTCAGCTTCTTGGAATTAACATTCCCCCGACCCTTGTGCGCGGGTGCGCTACGTCTACAAACATTTTGGTCAACACCTAAATTAGCATAAACACACGAGCAAGCAGCCGAAAGAGTACGAAAGGAAATAGGAAACTAACTTTGGTTCCTTGAGGTCCAAACCCTCAGTGGGTGGGAGAAGAGACAGATCGGTAGTATCAATCAAAGACGAGCTCTCTCCAGCGTTAGCCTGAAAGTCCAAATTCACCATAGGAGCTGATCCATCAGGAGTCGGTGATGACGGGAACAAGTTTTTCTGGACAGAAGAAGGAACCACATTCTTGCCATGCCTATAATTAGTGGAAAACAACACCTAAAACGCATCAGTTTTTCTAACAACCAGACTAAATGATAGACAGAGCCTTATTACGTGAAGCCATACCTAAGTTCAGTGTCTTTTATGGCCGACGTTGGTGTCTGCGTAAGCGGCGCGTTAGAACCAACCTGCTGACATAGTACAGAGGATTAAGTTCTACTTGAGCATAAACAAGGCGGCAGAGGCAATAAACAGAAAATGATACATTATCTAAGCCTAACAACATAATATAGGAAGCTAAAAACACAACAATGTGACCAACAATTCGGACGTGAAGACAAAAGGAGAACTAAAACATTAATCACTTACTTCAGTGACCCGAGCATCAGCACCGCTAGGAGGAGACATAACCTGGCTAGCGGCAGCATCTTCAGCCAAAGCAAGACCAATGGAATTTAAACCACCATCAGCAGATCTGTCCGTAGAAACGAACGCCAAACCAGATCCACTACCAGCATAGCTGCTGGAGGAAGCAATGTTTGTCGCAGACCTACGACGAAGAACAGAGGAATGGGTCTGCTTCCCATAGAATTTGTCAATTCTATGAACCTGGTAAGACGGCTCAAGGGACTTTGCGTCAAAACTCTTGGTTGTCACAGAAACAACAAAACGATACTTTCTTGACACAATAGAGGCAAGTTCCTTTGGAGTTGACTGATCCGTCCGGCCAAACTGAACGGCCTCCTCAACCGACGCACCCTGGGGAACCCTGGAGCGGAGAACGGTGAGAGCCGCCTTGCCAACCAGCTCCTTGCCAGCCCTATCAAAGAACACGAGTTCAACCTCACCAGTATCATCGGCACCAACATAGCAGATTTTGTACCTGTATTCAGCAGGAACGGTTAACAAAAAACAGACAAGACACGCCCTGTGACAAGATTAAGACAAGAACATCGTAAAAGCAGCTGCATAGGCACAATACTAATAAGACCAGACAGAGTACCGGCAAGACTAAGGCAAACATTATGCAAGCTCCAAAATTGGCAGGCACAAAACATATGAAACCAAAAGCACGAAGGTTATGGAACAACAATAATTACCTAGTTGCTCCACCCGTGCCCTTACAGCCTGGTACTGGACACTTGTACGCAGAACCACAAGGAACTGTTCCCTGTTACATGTTGTACATGCAGAAAACCAGTAACGTTCTCCAGGACTAAGTTTTGTTAAGACGACAGTGCAATAATACTTGGTTTCCTGCAAGAAAATAAGAACTGTAAACAAAGGGTACAGAAAACAAGAGATTAGACAGAATATAATAGCATGAGCATGCACCTCATTATCCCAAATGTTCAGGTCTAGCAGTTCTCTAACGGTCTTCGTCTCAAGATCAACCTGAGCACTTATTTGAGCAGCAGTTTGGCCCGGGAGCGAGATGTTTTGGACAGCAGGAACCCTGTCCCTTAGCCTATGTAAACCGGACAGTCAGGTGGCGGACCCAAACACAAGGATACAAGCATATATACTGCAGCATAATAACTTACTGTGTATGGATCTCGGTGATCTCGGGTAGCTCTTCGTTAATGAACCAGCGGCACGGAGCACCACCACTTAATCCTCTACGACCTATGACCAGATAGAGTTAAAACTTTAGAAGAGAGGAATGAGGAAAAACAGCTCTGAGTAAAAAAACCCAAGAATAATACCAGACCTAACCTTCAAATGGCTTGACCAAGGTGCCCACAAAAAGCACCACAACAGGTCCCTTCTCAGCAGTCTGGAGCACGTCTTCACCATCAAAAGAAGTCGCTCGCTCACCCCAGAGAACAAGGCCAATCTGATAACCGCTGGAAGCAGCACCAGAAACAACAGTCAGATGCAAGAACAGTAGCCAACAGAGAGCAAGAAACTAAGAAGCTGACATAACATCACAAAGTAATAGTACCTAAGATTGCTCAAGTAAACAACACGCTTGATAGAAGGAGTGGCACGAGTAGCACTGTGATAAGTAGTGATTGGAGAAACACCAGTCACAATGCCAACCACATCTACGAAAAAGGATCAACAGAAAGAAGTGATAAGACCATAGGGATCACCAAGGGAAATATGGCGCGCAAGTAAAGTTTGGGAAAAATAGGTCCAAGAACAAAAGGACTTACCTATGAATCTTTCTGGTATGTCAGATGGGTCTGGCAGATCATCAATTGGTGTGAGAGCATAGGTACAGAGTGGGTAATCCATGACATTATCAGGAAGCTCTCGCAGGACTGTGTACCTACTAAACCTAATCATGAACTGAGCCTCTACTGGCCTATATCTTTCCTTCTTTTGACATACCAGGAACCGTGTTAGCTCGTAGACCCGGCCCTCTTCGATTTTTTGCATGAAAAAGTTAACCAAGGCCTCTGTTATCTCCCCGTACATATGGTTTCCCTAGATCAAGTAGACGACGGTTTGTTAGTGGACAACATTATCACAAAAACAATGAAACAGAACAGGTAGCAGTAGACAAGATACCAATTCTTCACATCCTATGATTAGCGAGAACTCGTAAGAAATGAGGAAATACACCATGAAAGCAAGAGCAGTAGTACAATATAAAGCATACCCCCAATATCGGGACTACCCAGACACAAGGAACACACAACAATAAGTAGCTCATCAATAGCAGATGACAAGTCTAGACTGGAAAATCTACTGCATCAACGCATGCAAGCAGTGTCCACAACACCTAAAGGACCCCATGATCATTAAGAATTCACAGCGATCACGAACCATATAGTAAAATAGGTACGAGCAATAGCGACAGCAAAAGAAAGAATCAGAACCTGTGTGTCCTGGAAGACAATATCAGTGTGCCTTATAGGACCATCGTCCGTAGCCCCACGGTGCTGCCAGAGCCGAGAGACAAACACATGGACCGTCCAATTTCGACTGGTGGGGTTTAGCTCACTAAGCTGGTTGACCGCCGTCTATAGTACAAAAGGAAATAAGTCAGACAGAACAAAAACAATACATACATAACACAACACATGCAAACATCAAACCAAAGAACCACCTATATAAAAAAGGACGTACAGAGGGAGGATCTGCAAAAGCAGCAAAGAGGAGAGAGAAACATAGTACACAGAACCCACATAGACACATATAATCCGAGTTGTATACATACATATGAACAAACCAGATAAATAAAAAAAGTATAGGTTAACTAATATATAAACAAAGCAGACAACCAAGGTAAACAAAGCACAGATTAACCTTATAAAGTTCATAGTATATAGGACACAGGGTCTATCTAACACTAACACAAAAACATGAAGAAGAGACAGTATATATATACACAAACACAGAACAAAGGTTCAAAAGCGAGTTAAATCAACAGATCGAAAGACCTCTGGATACACCACATTTTTGGTTTGGGATCCACAGGTCTTGTCTTCATTTGTTATCAAGATTTTCAGAGCTTTTCTAGAGGTAACACGTGAGACAGCCACATACAGTTGTCCATGCGAAAATACTGGTGTTTTAAGGTATAGTCCAACAGAAGCTAGAGTCTGGCCCTGACTCTTATTTATTGTGATGGCATAGGACAAACGAATCGGGAACTGCCGGCGTGTAAGAATGAAAGGCCATTTGGTTTTTTTTGCCGACAACTCAATCCTTGGAATATAGACTACGTCCCCTATGTGTGAACCTGTAATTACAACCGCCTTGAGGACACGGTCACCAAGCTCAACAACAATAAGACGCGTCCCATTGCATAAACCAGAAGACTGACTCAGGTTCCTAAGCAACATAATGGGAGCACCCACTTTAAGATAAAGCTTGTGATTTGGAAAGTTAGGAACTGTAATTGCATTAAGGGTCTCGGGAGGGTAGAATATATCATCTTCTTTAATCGACCCAGCAGGAGAAGACTTGGAGTCAGTGCTCAGGTATTCTCTACCTTCAGTAGGTACCATACCTATAACATGTGTATTAATTTCTTCGGCTATTTCATTCGTGGGTGCTAGTATAGCTCGCTGCCGCAAGTATACTGAGTCGTGGTAGTTAAAAGCAAAGTCTGTGTAAACAGCATCAACAATTGCCGAGATCTCATCACCATCAGTTTTAACCAAAAGATCATCGGGTATGTCTATCCAAGAAGAATCTGTTTCGCCGGCACGTGGTATAGCTGGCAACGTCCCTTCACCAAGAGAAAGAACCCACTTACTAAACGAAGTAATCTCCTGCTGCAATGCAGCATCAGCACCCGGTACAGCAAGCCTCATATTTTCAGTCAGAGGCAAAACAGTAAAGGAACGCCACAACGGTGAATTTGTAATAGTTACAGAAACTATTTGTGCCCGTGAACCACCTTCAATAACAGGTAGTATCTGCCTAAGATCCCCACCCAAAACCATGACAACACCACCAAAGGGAACATCAGCAAGTTCGGGATCATCCATAGACAAGATGTCCCGCAAACTTCTATCCAGCGCTTCAAAACACATACGGTTTGTCATTAGCGCTTCATCCCAAATAATGAGGGAGGTTTCCCTTATGAGATCAGCCAAATGTGTGGCTCTCTTAATCTCACAAATAGAACTATCCTCAATAGCAATAGGAATTTTAAAACGTGAATGAGCGGTTCGACCACCAGGCAAAAGAAGCGAGGCAACACCGGAGGACGCAACAGTGAGAACAATCTTATTCTTTCCTCGAAGATAAGAACAAATGACATTCCATAGAAAAGTTTTCCTAGTCCCGCCAAATCCAGAGACAAAGAAAAGACCTGACAGCTGGTTCAACACAGGCATAACAATTTTTTTGAAAGCAGCACGTTGGCCGTCATTAAGTTTGTCAAATGAGATAATCGCTTCTTTTGCAAGAGCAACAGAATCATATGACATTTCTTCCTGGATCAACCGATTTCCATGGAAAGGACCACTGTAGGTTGATTTTGGGGGCAAATTAAAATCAGTTATTTTAGAACCATTTCTAAGAAACACTTCAGCAAGTGCGTCAAGAAGTTCATCCCTAAGCTGGACAACAGGAACATCATATCTTGGATTACCCAAACCCTGCCTAATGTTATACTGCAAATCATCAGACATAGCTTCCCAGTACCTCTCAAAGAAATCTCTCTCACTATTCACCCCGCAGTACAATAACATCGTGACAAATAGGAGGCGCAAACGTGTCCCAAAACCCCAGGTAGCGGCCTCATCGAAAGCACGGTACCACTCTGTGTCGTCACCCAGCAAACCCCGAGCAGCACAGGCTTCTTTGTAAGAAGCATATATAACACCCTCAAATGTCCTGAGGTCTGCATAAGATGTAGCCCCTTTGACAATCATAAGTAACGTACGTAGATAATACAACTCTCCAACAGTTGGCTGGACATAGTAAATACGACCTATCCTATCGCCCCCTCCCCTGGGATGCCATGACCTACTTTCTGCCTCCCATGTCCACCCCGTTGGGAACTCACAATATGTTAAGGACCGAGCATCAGGAAATAAGCTGTTGGTCACAAACCACTCTGTTAGTTTAGTCTTTCTCAAGAATTCGTTGTCATTAAGCTTAGTGAGATCAGCAGTATCCTTAAACCTAATAGTATTCATCCTAGGGAGATGCACGGGCAACCTCTCGACAGATGGAGTCTTCCCGTGTATAGTGTACGCAAAGATTCACCACAAAGCATCGTACTCACATATATACCTAGCCTCCAAATACTCTCTAACCTCGTTAACTGGGGGACGAGCCTTACCATCCCTAAGGACACCCTTGCCTTTAATCCTTTCTAAATACAATTTCGAATAGTCTGGTCCTTTAGTCATATACTTAAATAGATACTTCATTACCTGGGCTTTATTGCACCACTCAATATTCATATGGCCTTGGTATTTTTTCAACATGGACAAATTGTAAGGCACCACCCACCGATTGTTAAGCCATTTCCCATTCTTAAACACACGCCGACCATTGTCACGACGCCTATAAAGAGCATAACCGTCCTTATCAACGGTAGTTTCATCTTGAAAATCCTTTGGAAAATGTTTGGAACATTTATCACTTTTCATACAAACACATTTATCATTAAGTTCTCCGCAAGGACCATGCATCATAAACTCAGAAACCAAAATATAGCCAAGAGGATCTTCCACAGGATCTGGAATTTCAGCGGTAACAAAAGAATCAATCAATCTTGCACTGACCTCGGTGTATGCCCTCTTCAACCAGATAAGGATGTGAGCGTGTGGAAGACCTCGTTTTTGGAACTCGACCGTATGAAGAACTGTTCAAAAAAAGACAACCATAAGACAAGCGAGAATACATTGGACCAAACAAAGAGAAATAGAAGAAATCGCAAAACAACAAAGGAAGAAACATGCAGGGAAGCACTAACAAAAAGCCACCAAACAGTACCAGCAACGATGGGACCATATGCATAGCCCGATTTAATATCGTCGAGGTACTCATTAAGCTTCAGGTTGTAGACTCTAACAACAATATCAGCCCTGTCAGAGGGCCGCTGTCCAGGTTCGTAGAGAAGCGCCTCAGTAATCTCAGACCACTTGGGATTGCAAGTGAAAGTAGAAAAAAGATCAGGAGACCCATAAACCCGCGCAATTGCAAGAGCGTCCTGGAAATTTTCTTGAAAATAACGACGCCCACCAGTGTGACTAGAAGGCAAAATAATGGATTTACCAACATCACAACCATCCACAAAACCCTCACCAACAACGTCTGTAATGCCTTGGAAATGCTCACTCCTAAGGGTTTCCTGATTATTAATGATGTACCATAGGCGGCCCTCATCTATGCATGCTCGTGAGTCAACAACAGCTTGCGATGACAACAAGCCATAACACAAATAAGGGTTCGTATGCGCTGGCCGGTAGTGGCACACAAAAGAGTAATAATCCTGCATGGTAAGCGTTACTCGAGAAGTCGAGCCAGCCTCGTCGGAACCAAGGTAAGGAATCTTAATGTGGTAGCCTCTCTCATCAAAAGGGAACAACAATGGATATTGCAAAGACATATAAGAAGGGTGCAGCGAAGAAATCCGTTGTAAACCTGTTCTCTTGTTATCAATAATGATATCACGAGTAGGTGTTTCAAGATCAATATCACCAACAATTAAAGCCGCCAAATGGCTGGTTGTTGGCAAACTGTACTGAGCACCATCACCCTCAGAGGGAGCAACCAAGCGTATAGCCACAAGTTCATCCTCATGACCTCTAATACGTTCGCTAGCCTGCCGAAATATTTTCACCAGGTCATTGCATGAGTTAAGCATAGCTAGAAGACCAGCAACGATAGCAGGGTCTAAATCTCCAGACCTATCATTGTCTGGATTGACCGCATTAATCCTGTTTTTAACCTCATTAGTGGTGTCATAGATATACAACTCAGCAAATTTAGGGGGGTTCCTACCGTTAACAGAACCAACCGCATCACTTTTCTCAGGTAAAAGCGAACCCATACGGTGACAAACAGCCCCTTGGATTTTGAAAATGCTAGGACCACGCGAGTTGTTCAAAGTTCTATCAATATTTGCACCCATCGATGTGAAAGAGAACAAACAGTTGTACTGTCGAATTTTTGAAACAAAACGTCTAGCGCGTGTATCACCGTCGTAGTGTAGAAGATCTCCGAGAAAATCGGGAGGTTTTCTAAAAGGTGGAATGTACACCTTCCCGCCTTTACAACATTTGGAAAAGAGAACCCTCCGCTGACGAAAAGAAGACTTATCTTTCACACGCTCACCCCACCAGAAAGCCGCCCCGCAGTGATAACACCTAAATTCAGGAGCACCATGGTACGACCGCTCCGCATAAGAGGCTATGCACAAAGGAAACGTGGGAACACTTTTAGCCACAAGGAGACGAGCAGGAAAACATTATTTTTTCCATGAAACATGTACATAGACTACTACCTTTAATACTCTTAGCTAGTTCAGTAGGGAAACCCTCCCAGTGCTCGGGTAGTGGCCCTCGCACAGCATGCTCTACGATTAATAGCAGAACCAAACAAGTAACCATGCGATTCAAAACAAAGCTACAGTAAAAAAGAAAGCATAGCGCATATAAACCCCACACCTTTGTAGTCACTACGCCTCAGATTAATCATAAGCCTCAACTTCTTCCGATTAAACCTACAGACATGCGGAGAGAGAAACGGATACCACCCATCCCCTAACACACACAAGTACACAGAATCCAGGTAAGACACAGGCCTTCCCAGAGAACACAAAAAACAAATACGGCAGTGCAGAAGACCTACTCTTCCTCTTGTATCGTGACTGACCAGCAGGGGGATCAGAAACCCACTGCGGAGTCACCCACCGAGGAGGCAAACATCTTGGGGGAATATTGTCAGCAAGGAAGCAACATAATGCATAAACAACACATCCTGACAAGAAACAAACAAATCAAAAATCGATAACATCAACAAGTAGTACACCCTGATCTAGCACATACACCACATGGTCTCAAGAACCAGAGGAAACCGAGGAACACTGGCTGCCAATAAACCAACTCGTAGGACGCAGTAGCACCGCTGCATGGTACGCTAATGCGAGACCAGCCAGGAAAACTCAAAATACAGAAATAGCCCAACAAGGAAAGCTTAATCAAAAACACAGAAAGAATAGGAAATAAAAAACCGGGATGGCCAATATATTATCAAGTGAACCAATAATATTTTATTTAGTTTTTTTACACACACACATGGGCAGCGAAGCAACCTAAAATACCATTGCAGAACAAAGAATACCACCGCAGAACAAAGAATACTGCAGAACAAAGAAAAGAGGCACGAGGAGGGGGAAAAGTAACCACCTACCGGAAGAGAGCAGACCCAGCAACAACACGCTGCAGCAGAAAACCTGAAACAAAAAGGAAGAAACCTCACAACCTATCCAAGAACTAACAGAAGATAAAGAAAAGAGAACATAAGCAGGTAAAACCCTAGAAGGTGTAGGAGCAACACAGAATCAAAGGCAAGAACACTGACAATCAAAACCACACACGAAGATCTAGAAGCTAGAACCAAACAGTTGAGAACAAACATTCACCCTCTAGACTCCACATCCAAGTCAGGAGGCACACAAATGACCAACTAACATATAGTCACCCTTCTAGTACCACTCCATCTTGGTGCTGCTAATTTTGTATGTTTATACCTAATATGTAACTTGTGCCTGAGGAACCGAACAAAATCAAAGTTGGAAAAGTCTAATATTTAACTTGTAAGTTGGAGTGGCGCCGCTTTTTAAATCCTATTTCTGATCTATGCTCGTGTTGGTGTGTTCTTTGTACAGGTACGTGCTCGCATCTGTTATAGGTTTCACTTTTATTTCTGATGAACTTATGATTACATACCACTTTTCTTTCTAATTTTACGGTAATCAAATAGCTGTGTTACTTTTTCAGTCACAAGGCCTGATGCTCTAGGCCAGCCTGGGTGGCAAAGTCTCTAGGAAAGGATCGTCAAGTTGATAATGAGGAAGGTTCTAGAGAATTCAGCACTGGTTTGGGCTGGAATCCATGTTCGTCTTCTCTCTCTCCTTTTCAAGAGAGATCACCTTCAGGTATTTGCTACACTTTTACATGACGAAATTTCTACCTGGCCCTTTTTCATGAGCTTATCTCGTATAAGTTTTACCTATGCATACAAAGCATTTGATGATTTTTTTCTAACATTAATGCATGTAATATTTATGCTCCGTCAAGCTGTCTGTAGTTTTGTAATAAAGGTACCATAATAAATATTAAGTCTCACATCTGGATTTACACTACGGTTGAAGTAGGAAATAGTCAGTGAGCTTCTCAATATGGAATCAAGGATAGTCAGCGAGCTTCTCAATATGGATGCTGCCGATAATAAGATCTAGCTAGCTATTTATTGTAACATCCAGTTACATATATTCAGTTAGTCCATTAGCTACATATATATGTTTGTTCAGCTGGCAATGAATTTCATGTCGCCATTTTTGGTAATGAAGAGCGAATTTGATGAATGTTTCATTGCAGAAATTTCTTGCCATGGCCATCAGTGGAAAATGAAATAATGGTATATGTAGGGCTGAATATGTCAACAACACTGCCACTCCAACTTATGTCTGAACAGTTAGGTGCTGAATATTTCTATCTGATCTATAATTGTATTTAAAATTATCTCACTGAGCGGTATACACTCATTTAGCATCTGATTTCAGGAGTAGCTAGGTGCTGAATATTTCTATCTGATCTATAATTGTATTTAAAATTATCTCACTGAGCGGTATACACTCATTTAGCATCTGATTTCAGGAGTAGCTAGCGCCTGATTTTTTATACGCTTCACCTATCAATTGCACTTCTACACCTAGGCAAGCAGCGAGGCACGGAATGGCTCGGGAGGATACTCTGTATTGAATTTTCCTCTGTTCTACACGTAAAAAAACTACCAAACTGCATATACATGTATAAGTGGCCGTCTGCCTATACCCATGAATAGTTCTATATCCACCAACAGGGCACACTATTCACATAATGTGGGCTGGCCTACAAGAAAAAGACCACATAAATCGGGCAGGCCACAAGCAAGCAGTCACGGGTAGAGCCCAAACCCGGAAACAATCGAGCCAAAGAGGAAGTAAAACTCACCAGGAAAGCAGTCGATGGTTAGATGGCTTAACCTCCAGCAAGACGAGCACCTGCAAGAAAAAAAAAGAACCAACGAGCATCACTGACACAGACTAAATCCGTAAAACATCGAGCCCAAAAGAAACAACAGAGCCGGAGCCGCGGCACACTCACCAGGGAAAAAACGTGGAATGGCACAATCTCCAGCAACATGTACACCTGCAAACACAAAATACACAAACAAGCAGTCAATGTCTTAAGAAAAACCTGACAAACATGAGTCGGAGGTGAACAACAGATACAACACCCGGCCACAAAAGATAAGAATACCGAGCACTGGCGGACCTAGGGGTAGGGCCGGGCGGCCCACCCAGAATATCTGGTAAAAGATTTGCTACCCCTAAATGATTGAGACTCTTTTATTTTGTTAGATCCAAGCCCATATTCGAGCACGAATGAAGTTTAAGCATGCGTCTGTGCCCACATGGTGTAGTAGACTGATGCATACACTGCAGAGCTATGCCCCCATACGTGCAACGAGCTAACTAATTATCGTGTTGTTTCACTCGGCTAGCTAGCTTAGGTACACATATGGTACATACTCGGGAGCAGATTTGTATAAATTTATTCCCCAAAGAAAAAGTTTTTTATATTTTACATATATATTTAGACATATTTAAGTGTATAACCACATACAAATTTATACTTCCTCCTTAAAATAGATATCTCGGGTTTTTTAAATTTTAGGTAAATCTATATATTAAATAGTGTCAAGATTAGTCCAAATTTTGATAAATTTGAGACATCTATTTTAAAATGGAGAAAGTACAATTCTAAGACATTTTTCTAGAATGAACATAGTAGACGAGTTTTTTTATACAAGAGTTCATTCTTTGAAAAGAAAAATTCATACTGCTGCATAAGGCCATTCCTCTACAAGTGAAACAAATCTGGAAAAATTGGAGGAAAATTATCGGAAATGAGGAATAAATAATGAACTACATGTTGAGCAAGAATATGTGGGCTAGGTGAGCAAATCACATTTACAACAGAGACAAAATTTTAGACAGAGAATCCGGCTGGAAAAATGGAATAGGAAAATGCATGCCCAGTCATGGTCAAAGGAAACGCTCAACTGCTCTCGACTAAACTGAACAAAAACAAAACCATGAAGAGAGCAAACAAAGGAAGAAAAGGATTAAATAACAATACAAAATCGACTGTCGTCGTCGGCCACCTCCTCTTCCTCTCAATAGAGTCAGCAGTTTAGAGAGAACCTCAGTATTCTTGACAACCGTCCTCACCTGGGTTTACTAAATGGAATATTGTCATAGCAGTAGCCCACCGAGTGCTCTCCCGGACCCATCAAGGCTTGTTCTTTACTAAATGAAAGACCTATCGATCTAGCATCACTAACAACGATTAGTCCTCTGAGACTATGTATAAACCACAGTTAGTTCAGTAGATCATGACAGTCATGAGGCAACGTGCGCTAGAAAAAAATCAAGGCTCTTGCGCGTCTTCCATTAAATAAAAATAGATCAAGAAGAATTAAAACCATGACTAAAAGAGGGGGGGGGGGGGGAAGAACGGCTCACCCTAACCGAACTCGCCACAGAGGGCATCCATCGCGAGGAAAGGGCGGCGTCAGTGAAGGTGGGGAAGACAGCCGACGACTCCTTGAAGAGGAAGATGAAGAAACGGAAGAGCCGGCGGGGAGGGCTGCGGAACAAGAGAGGCAGGGGAAGCGCGAGGGGCGGAAGCGCACGGCGGATGGGAAGAATATAGAGACCCGGCCCTGCCCCAGCGCGAGGAGCCGTCTCCACCATCGCCACCACCACGTACGGCTGCCCACCCCGTGCCAGGCCCGCTGACAAGCATCGGGCCAAAAGAAGGGGGCCACGTCCAGCGAGAGCAAGAGGGTAGGCGGCGGCGTAACCGACGGCGGCGGTCTGGACGTGGGACGAGCGGGGGATGGGCGCGGGAGGCGGCGTATGGGCGCGGGACGGGCGGAGGGATGGGCGGAAGGCCTGTGGCTGACGAGCGCACAATGGGCGGAGGGCCTGCCGTCCTCACCTGCGTCTTCTCACCTGCGGTGCAAGTACCCAGCGGCTGACAAGTGGGCCGGCGACCACACGGGGCCCAGCTGCAGCGAGAAGGAGCAGAGGGCGGGTAAAACACCGCCGGTAAAATACCGCGCAAGTACCAGCACCGTCCTCACCTGCTGTCCTTTCGTGTGCGCGTTTTCTCACCTGCGGTGCAACGTACCCAGCGGCCGACAATTGGGCCGGCGACCACGCGGGGCCTAGCTGCAGCGAGAAGCGTGCAAGTACAGCACCGTCCTCACCTGCTGTGCAAGTACAAGCACCTCACCTGCTGTCCTTTCGTGCGCGCGTTTTCTCACCTGCGGTGCAACGTACCCAGCGGCCGACAAGTGGGCCGGCGACCACGCGGGGCCCAGCTGCAGCGAGAAGAAGCATAGGGTGGGTAAAACACGTCCGGTAAAACACCCGTGCAAGTACAACACCGTCCTCACCTGCTGTCCTTTCGCGCGCGCCTTTTCTCACCTGCGATGCAACGTAGCCAACGGCCGACAAGTGGGCCGGCGACCACGCGGGGCCCAGCTGCAGCGAGAAGGAGCAGAGGGCGGGTAAACCACGGCCGGTCCAGTAGACAGAGGGAGACGCGCGAGCAGATCTGAACCTCTGTTTCCAAATCGAACGGCTGAAAAAATCAGAATTTCGTAGGACTTTGTACTGCCCCCCTCAACCATGTCTTTAGATAGATCTGCTACTGTTCAGACCTAGGACCTCGGACCACTAGGACGACGAGCCTAGCTAGCTCGTAGGAGAAAGGTGCAAAGCCTTGCAAATGAAGAACACCACCGCACGAACCGCAGGTGAAACGGTCCGATATAGGGAAACGTATAGCAAAGAGTATCTTTATAATTAGTCCGAGAAATGATCAATCTATTTGGAGAATTTACCAGGACTACATCATCAATTTGGGATTGAAGTATCCATAAAAACAAGATCAAGATCCCGCCACAGTATAAAACTATTGCACTAATGACAATAACATGTTGGGAGGTTGTGTCACTGGATTCGGCAAACATACCGTCAGAATATAGGTACAAGTGAAAAGATACAGAGATTACATCATCAGAAAAAAGCTATAGAGATTACACTTACAGAAACATAAACATCTGGCTCAACTCCAGCACACAAACAAACAGAAACTGGGCGGCCGTTTGGATTACACTTACAGAACAATGGACAAACATACAGGTATAGCATCAGCAGAATTGTAAGCAGCACAGTTACAACAGCTAGCTCAACTCAAGAACATAAGCGAACAGAAAAGAAAGACAAGATCTGAGTCGCAAACGAGAGAGCGGATGGTGACGCGGGATGCAGTGCGGCAATGGAGATTCATTTCTGAATGATCCATCTTTTTATCCACTGGGCGGCCAAAATCTTCCAAGGCTGAGCCACTGGATAATGCTTACCATCTTCTTAACAATAACTCTGCAGGCTGAGGATTTCAATAATGTCACGGCAACCACCAGGACGGCACACATGACCAGGTCTTTTATTTCCAAGGATATATATGAGGCATGTCACTGCCATTTCACAACCAGACCAAGAAGGAAACTGGCAATGAGGATCAGGAGCTTGATGTGGTTACTTGCCACCATCCAGGCGGTCGGCACGGTGCATGCTGGCGACGAGGTCTCCTTGCTTGCTTTTAAAGGGCAGCTCGGCGACGGTGGTGCTCATGCACTGGCCTCCTGGAACGCCAGCAACCACTTCTGCAGCTGGCAGGGCGTGACGTGCAGCCAGTGGAGGCCTGCGAGGGTGGTGGCGCTGAACTTGAGCAGCAGGGCGCTCACCGGAGAACTCTCACCAGCCCTAGGGAACCTCACGTTCCTAAGGACGCTCAACCTGAGCTTCAACTGGTTCCATGGGGAGATTCCAGCAAGCCTCGGCCGCCTCCGCCGCCTGCAGAGGCTCGACTTGAATGACAACTCCTTCTCCGGCACGTTCCCTGTGAACCTGAGCTCCTGCGTCAGTCTGGTCGAAATGGTACTGGACAACAACAAGCTTCACGGGCGCATCCCGGATGAGCTCGGCGAAAAGCTCATGTCCCTGTCAGGGATGTCCCTGGATAACAACATCTTCACAGGACCCATCCCGGCATCCCTGGCCAATCTCTCCCATCTACAAACCCTTTACCTCTCCAATAACCAGCTTGTGGGCTCGATCCCACCAGGGCTCGGAAGCATCCGGAGCATGCAGCAATTCAGTATCTTCAGCAACAACATCTCCGGTATGCTTCCACCTTCTCTCTACAACTGGTCGTCACTGGAATTACTTGAGGTAGGGTACAATATTTTGTACGGAAGCATTGCGGATGATATCGGCAACAAGCTCCCCCAGATGAAAGCTCTTGGCTTGGGTAATAATCAATTCACAGGAACCATCCCTTCCTCAACATCCAATCTAACTGAACTCGAAGGACTATCTTGCCAGAAATAGATTTAGCGGATATGTGCCTCCAACTTTGGGTAAGCTGGGAGCTCTGCAGTATCTGTTTTTGGCTGACAATAAACTTGAAGCAAATGACAACAAGGGGTGGGAGTTCATCACTTCTTTGGCAAACTGCAGCAACCTAGAGCGCTTGGCACTTGGAGGCGACTCTTTTGGAGGACAACTACCAGGTTCAATTGTGAACCTTTCAACAACTCTCCAGAAGTTATACTTAGTAGACAGTACGATGTATGGGGGTATTCCTGCTGACATAGGCAATTTGAGTGGTCTAAAGTTGCTTGCCATAGCAAATACTTGCATGTCTGGAGTGATACCAGAAAATATTGGTAAGTTAGAGAACTTGATTGAGCTAGGCTTGTACAACAGTGGCTTCTCTGGCCACATACCATCATCACTAGGGAACCTTTCACAGTTGAACAGGCTTTATGCATACAACGGAAACTTGGAAGGAACCATTCCGGCAAGCCTAGGGGAGTTGAAACACTTATTCGTACTTGATTTGTCAACCAACCGACTTAATGGTTCAATACCCGGTGAGCTTCTGAAATTACCTGGAATATCTTGGTACTTGGACTTGTCATACAATTCCCTTTCTGGATCCCTTCCCTATGGAGTTGGTCGATTGGTAAACCTTAACCATCTGATTCTATCAGGAAACCAGTTGTCTGGCAAGATACCAGACAGTATTAAGAATTGCATAGTGCTGGAGACGCTATTGCTAGACAATAACTCATTTGAGGGAAGCATATCTCAATCACTGAAAAATATAAAGGGGCTCAGTAAACTGAACCTGACCATGAATAAGTTCTCGGGTAATATTCCTGATGCCCTTGGTAGCATTCAAAACCTGCAGGAACTGTACTTATCACACAACAACTTGTCTGGGTCAATCCCCACAGTTCTACAGAATTTGACATCACTATTCACATTGGATATATCCTTCAATATTTTGGAAGGCGAGGTACCAGATGGAGGTGTTTTTGGAAACATCACTTACGTAGCAGTTGCTGGCAATTTTAACTTGTGCGGTGGTGCACCTCAACTTCACTTGGCTCCATGCTCCACAGGCCCCTTAAGCAAGGATAAAAAAAAGATGCGAAAGTCTCTTGTAATTTCTCTAGGAATAATTGGAGCAATCTTGTTGTCACTTTCAGTTTTGCTTCTTGTTTGGTCAGTTCCCAAGAAGCTCGAAGAAAGCCGGAAGACAACAGTACAATATTCAGTTGCTGAGGACCAATACGAAAGAATCCCTCATCATGCATTATTGAGAGGAACAAACGGATTTTCAGAAACTAACTTGCTTGGGAGAGGAAGTTATGGTGCAGTTTATAAGTGTGTTTTGGACAATGAGGAAAGAACCTTGGCTGTCAAGGTATTTAACCTCGATCAATCCAAGTATTCAAAGAGTTTTGAGGTCGAATGTGAGGCCATGAAAAGGATGCGACATCGTTGCCTCATAAAGATCATCACTTCTTGTTCGAGTGTCAACCACCAAGGTCAAGAGTTCAAGGCACTGGTGTTTGAGTTCATGCCCAATGGTAACTTGGATGATTGGCTTCATCCAAAATCTCAAGAGCCCACTACAAACAACACTCTCAGTCTTGCCCAGAGGCTTGATATTGCTGTCGATATTGTGGATGCAGTAGAATATCTGCACAACTACTGTCAACAATTGGTAATCCATTGTGATCTTAAGCCAAGCAACATTCTTCTTGCTGATGACATGAGTGCCAGAGTAGGAGATTTTGGCATATCAAGGATCATTCAAGAAAATACAAGTGAGGGGATGCAAAATTCATATAGCTCAATTGGAATTAGAGGTTCCATAGGCTATGTTGCTCCAGGTGACTGAAATTCTTCTAGTATCATCTTTTTAATTTTCACACAAATATGGCATGCTAACCAAAAAATGTTGCATCATTGTAGAGTATGGAGAAGGCTTTGCAGTCTCACCTCCTGGTGATATTTACAGTCTTGGCATATTGCTGCTTGAGATGTTTATCGGAAGGAGACCAACAGACGACACGTTCAGCAATTCACTGGATCTGTATAAGTTTGCAGAGGATGCCCTTCCAGATAGAACCTTGGAAATAGCTGACCCAACACTCTGGCTGCACAACGAACAAGATGATAACGTCACTAGTAGAACCCAGGAGTGCTTGGTTTCTATCTTCAGGCTTGGCATATCCTGCTCCAAGCAACAGTCCCGAGACCGAACATTGACAAGAGATGCAGCAGCAGAGATGCATGCAATCAGAGATGCATATATCTCGTATGTTGGCTAGCTTATAGTAGAACACAGCACAAAGAGAAGCCTTGACTCGAGCCATTCAGAGCGGCATTGAACAAGCTGGTACAAGACATGATCCTGCAACAATAAAATTCATATGCATCATTTCAGTTAGTAGTTGTACTAACTTACAGTTATGTTTTCTTTACAAGTGTATCAAATAAATGCAAAACACAAAAGCATGGTGTTCTGCAATAGCACTATAGCAAGTTCTAGAGATTTCAGAAATGAAATGGTACATTTTTTTCAATTCTCGAAAAAGTGCAACATAATGCTAGCGTTAATTCAATGCTTCAAAGTAGTAACTCAGTAGACAAAAAATCAGAATGCAAACAAAGCATTCTCCATATGTAGAAGAAAAACCCGAGACAGATATTCAACAGGAGTGAAAAATTCCTGAATTCTTTCACATGGAATCCAGTAACAACAAACGGGTGACTAGATAATGCAATCAGGAATCAGAACAGCATAGACGCACACAGCATAAACAAACTATCAGAAAGGCTCCCACACACTAGCAATGCATCAGGTCTATTCAGATACTTCAGGCAACAATTACCGAAAAGCAGCAGCACATCATGCTAAATTTCCAGAATCGCTAACAAATACTGCAAGGTAACCAGAGCCACAACATAAATTGCCACCAACTAACTACCTAAGAGGGTGCCCTCGGAGACGGCGCGTCTGACGAGCTCGCTAGGGAGAGCAAGGCGCGTGGAGGTCTGGATCTCGTGGGAGAGAAGGGAGAGAGGTGGTGCGCGGAGGAGGGAGCGAAGAAGCCGTTGGATGCCATGGGAATGAAAGGGGTGTTCGAAGTTGGAGAAATAGAGGGGGCAGATGCATTCATGATATGTCATACTCTTTATTACAGGCTTCAGCCGGGCGTGGCCACACCACTCCCTGAACAGCAATAGCCGATTCCAGTATCATTTCATTCGCACAGCGAAAACTTCAAGTTATTCTAGCATAACTGTCACCTAAAGAAAGAGTACAATAACCACTGAACTTGATATCACTAAACAGTTTGAACAATAACAACGTTAAACAATCTTGTTAAAATGTTGATGTACGAGCCAGTGAGACTGAATATTTTTGCCTGTGAAAGAACCCTGATCAGTCAATGTTGGTAGGTACTGCATGTACCTTTTGTTTAGGGAATTTGCCAAAATAACTTGGAAAAAAGGAGCTGGTTTTGTGCTACGGCATACACAGTTAACTTGTTGACGCAATAAATCATTCAATCGAGCAGTGAAAGCTTTAGCGGAAAATGTGATACCGTCAGAGTTCAGCTATATCTAAGGTTTCTCTACAGCAGCAGCAGCAGCAGCTACACACTGGTACTGTAATCACGAGCTCACAAGTCACAACTACTCTAAGGGGCTGTTTGGTTGTCAGCCACACTTTGCGAAGCCAAACTTTGTGTTTATTATATCTTGGTTTTCAAGCAAACACCAAGAACTCTTTTAGAACCTTTCAGAACATTCCGAAACCTTCTAGAATCTCCATACAAACACTCCGGAACATTTCCTAACTCAGAAAATGATCCCCAATATATGAATCTTATTCTCCGGACAATTCCGGATCTCCTCGTGATGTCCCGGATCCAATCCGAGACTCCGAACAATATTTGATCTCCAACGCATATTCTATATCTACTTAAAACAACTTCGAACCTTAAGTGTGTGACCCTACGGTTCGTGAATATGCAGACATGATGAAGACACCTCTCCGATCAATAACCATCAGCGGGATCTGGAGATCCATAACGGCTCCCACATATTCAACGATGACTTCGTGATCGATAGAACCATTAACATACGAAACCAATTCCCTTTGTCACGCGATATTCTACTTATCCGAGGTTTGATTGTCGGTATCTCCATACCTAGTTCTACCTCGTTACTGATAAGTACTCTTTACTCGTTCCATGTTATGTCATCCCTTGTGACCTAGTCACATGCTTGCAAGGTAACTAGATGACATTCCACCGAGAGGGCCCAGAGCATATCTATCCGTCATATGGATGGACAAATCCCAATCTTGGTCCATGCGCTTCAACACATACTTTCAGAATACCCAATGACACCTTTATAACCACCCACTTATGAAGCGGTGTTTGATGTCATCAAAGTACCCATCCGGTGATGGTGATTAACATAACCTCATGGTCGAAGGATTAAGTTACTATGCATTTGAAAGCTTACAGCAATACGAACTTTAATGACTTGATCTTATGCTACGCTTACTATGGGTGTGTGTGTCCATCACATCATTCTCCTAATGATATAACCTTGTTATTAATGACATCCAATGTCCATGATCAGGAAACCATGATCATCATTTAATCAACAAGCTAGTTCCACAAGAGGCTTACTAGGGACTCTTTTATGTTTACAAAACACACATGTATCAGTGTTTTCTTATAATACAATTATAGCATGGGATGTAAACATTCATCATAAACACAAAGATATAATAATAACCACTTTTATTATTGCCTCTTGGGCATATCTCCAACAGTCTCCCACTTGCACTAGAGTCAATAATCTAGATTACATGGTAATATACCTAACACCCATGGCGTTCTGGTGTTGGTCATGCTTTGCTCTAGGGAGAGGTTTAGTCAACGGATCTGCCACATTCAGATCAGTGTGTACTTTGCAAATCTTTATGTCACCATCCCGGACATACTCGCGAATAACATGGAAACGTAGCTTGATGTGCTTCAGCTTGCTATGTGACCTTGGCTCCTGTGCATTAGCTATGGCACCTGTGTTGTCACAGTAGATGACCATCGGGTCCAACGCACTGGGAACCACGCCAAGTTCAGTAATGAACTCCTTCATCCATATGGCTTCTTGTGCAGCCTCCGAAGCAGCTATGTATTCCGATTCAGTTGAAGATTTCGCCACAACGCTTTGCTTGGCACTCCTCCAGCTCACTGCAGCACCATTCAAAATAAATACGTATCCAGACTGTGACTTCGAGTCATCTGGATCGGTGTTCCAACTAGCATCAGTGTAACCGTTTACAACAAGCTGTTCATCACCTCCATAAGAAAGACCATATCCTTAGTCCTATTCAGGTACTTTAGGATATTCTTGACCGCTGTCCAGTGTTCCATTCCAGGATCACTTTGATATCTGCTAGTCAAACTAATAACATGTGCTATATCCGGTCTTGTACACAGCATGGCATACATGATAGAACCTATGGCCGAGGCATAGGGAATATTATTCATCTTTTCTCTATCTTCTGCCGTAGCCGGACTTTGAGTCTTACTCAAGGTCTTACCTGACAACATGGGCACGAACCCTTTCTTGCTCTCTTCCATTCTAAAATTCTTTAGAACTTTGTCTAAGTATGTACTTTGTGAAAGCGCTATTAGGCGTCTTGATCTATCTCTATAAATCTTGATGCCTAGAATATATGTCGCTTCGCCAAGATCCTTCATTGAAAAACTATTATTCAAATAGGTTTTGACGCTATTAAGAAGTTCTATATCATTCCCAATCAACAATATGTCATCTACATATAGTACTAGGAATGCTACAGAGCTCCCACTCACTTTCTTGTAAATACAAGCTTCTCCATAAGTTTGTATAAATCCAAAGTTTTTGATTACTTTATGAAAACGTTGATTCCAACTCCGGGATGCTTGCTTCAATCCATAAATGGAGTGCTGAAGTTTGCATACCTTGTCAGCATCACTAGTTTCGACAAAACCCTTGGGTTGTACCATATACAACTCTTCCTCAATGTCACCATTAAGGAATGTCGTTTTGACATCCATCTGCCAAATCTCATAATCGAAATATGCAACAATTGCTAACAAAATCCTCACAGACTTTAGCTTCGCTACTGGTGAGAAAGTCTCATCGTAGTCAACTCCTTGAATTTGTCGGAACCCTTTCGCGACAAGTCGAGCTTTATAGACGGTAACATTACCATCAACATCTATTTTTCTTTTGAAAATCCATTTGTTCTCGACAGCCTTACGGCCATCCGGTAAGTCCACCAAAGTCCATACTTGGTTTTCGTACATGGATTCCATTTCGGATTTCATGGCTTCTAGCCATTTGTCGGAATCTGGGCTCACCATAGCTTCTTCATACGTCGCAGGGTCATCAGTGTTGTCCACCAACATGACGTTCAAGGCAGAGTCATACCAATCAGGAGTGGTACAAACCCTCGTTGACCTGCGAGGTTCAGTAGTAACTTCGTTCGAAGTTTCATGAGCACCATCATTAGCTTCCTCTCCAGTTGGTGCAGGCGGCACAAAAACATCTTCCGGTGCTGCGCTACTCTCAATTCCGAGAGAAGGTTCAATAACCTCGTCGAGTTCTACTTTCCTTCCAGTCACTTCTTTCGAGAGAAACTCCTTCTCAAGAAAGGATCCATTCTTGGCAACGAAAACTTTGCCTTCGGATCTATGATAGAAGGTATACCCAATTGTTTCTTTAGGGTATCCTATGAAGACGCATTTCTCCGCTTTGGGTTCAAGCTTATCAGGTTGTAACTTCTTTACATACGCTTCGCAACCCCAAACTTTAAGGAACGAAAACTTAGGTTTCTTTCTAAACCACAATTCGTACGGTGTCGTTTCAACGGATGTAGATGGTGCCCTATTTAAAGTGAATGCGGCTGTCTCTAATGCATAGCCCCAAAACAATAGTGGTAAATCTGTAAGAGACATCATAGACCGAACCATATCTAAGAGAGTTCGATTACGACGTTCGGACACACCATTACTCTGTGGTGTTCCCGGCGGTGTCAACTGCGAAAGTATTCCACATTTCTTTAAATGCATGCCAAACTCATAACTCAGATATTCACCTCCGCGGTCAGAACGCAGAAACTTAATCTTCTTGTTACGATGATTTTCCACTTCACTTTGAAATTCCTTAAACTTCTCGAAAGTTTCGGACTTATGTTTCATAAATTAGACATACCCATATATACTTAAGTCATCCGTAAAAGTGAGAACATAACGATATCCACCACGCGATGCTACACTCATTGGACCGCACACATCGGTATGTATTATTTCCAATAAGTTTGTAGCTCGCTCCATTATTCCAGAGAATGGAGTCTTAGTCATTTTTCTCATTAGACATGCTTTGCATCTTTCAAGTGATTCAAAATCAAGTGATTCAAGAAGTCCATCAGAATAGAGTTTCTTCATACGCTTCACTCTAATGTGACCAAGACGACAATGCCACATGTATGTAGAATTATCATTCAATTTTATTCGTTTAGCATCTATGTTGTGAACATGTGTATCACTACTATCGAGATTCAATAAGAATAAACCATTTATCTCAGGTGCATTACCATAAAAGATATTACTCATATAAATCGAATAACCTTTATTCTCGGACTTAAAAGAGTAACCGTCTCGCAATAAACAAGATCCAGATATAATCGTTAATGCTTAACGTAGGCACCAAATAACAATTATTTAATTTTAAAACTAATCCCGAAGGTAGATGTAGAGGGAGCGTGCCGACGGAGATCACATCAACCTTGGAGCCATTTCCAACGCGCATCGTCACCTCGTCTCTTGTCAGTCTTTGTTTATTCTGCAGCTCCTGTTTCGAGTTACAAATATGAGCAACCGAACCAGTATCAAATACCCAAGCACTACTACGAATACTAGTAAGATACACATCAATAACATGTATATCGAATATACCTTTCTTCTTGATGTTGCCGTTCTTCAGATCTGCCAGGTACTTGGGGCAGTTACGCTTACAGTGACCAGCACCCTTGCAGTAGAAGCACTCAGTTTCAGGCTTAGGACCAGCCTTGGGCTTCTTAGCAGGTGCGGCAGCTTTCTTGCCGTCCTTCTTGAAGTTGCCCTTTTTCTTAGGCTTGCCCTGTTTCTTGAAATTGGTGGTCTTATTGACCATCAACACTTGGTGCTCCTTCTTGATCTCCACTTCAGCAGTTTTCAGCATGGACGATAGTTCAGGCAATGTCTTGTTCATGCAGTGCATATTGTAGTTCATCACAAAGTTCTTATAACTCGGTGGCAGTGATTGGAGGACACGGTGAATCCCTAACTCATTAGGAATCGTTATCCCCAACTCTTGGAGCTTGTTTGCGTGCCCAGACATGGTGAGCACGTGCTCGCTAACGGAGCTTCCCTCTTCCATCTTGCAGGTAAAGAACTTCTCGGAGGCCTCATAGCTCTCCACAGCCGCGTGAGTCTTAAAAATGAGCTTGAGCTCCTTAATGATCTCGAACGGGTCATGGTGCTCAAAACGCTTCTGGAGCTCCGTTTCTAAACCGTACAGGATGGCACACTGAACTGTGGAGTAATGATTTTTCCGAGTGGCGTAAACATTCTTTACGTCATCGGTGGCATCATCTGCAGGTGGGTCACCTAGCGGTGCTTCGAGCACATAGGTCATCTGACCATCCCTGAGGAAAATCTTCAGACCATGGAGCTAGTCCGTAAAGTTGCTTCCATTGTTCTTAAGTTTTTCTTTCTCTAGGAACGCATTGAAATTGATGGAGAGATTCGCCATAATCTACAACAAATTTGCAAGTAGTTTAGACTAAGTTTATGATAAATTGAGTTCTACTTTAATTCTTAAATTAACTAGGTGAACTCCCACTCAAAACAACATCCCTCACATTGTCTTAGTGATTACACGAACCAAGTCCACTACACCAAGTCCGATCTTCATGAGAGAGGATGTAGTTTCATCGGCGAACAATCTTCATGTTCATCATATCACTTATATGACTCGTGCTCTACCTTTCGGTATTCCGTGTTCCGAGACCATGTCTGTACATGCTAGGCTCGTCAAGATTAACCTTAGTTTCCGCATGTGCAAATATGGCTTGCACCCGTTGTATGCACACGTAGAATCTATCACATCCGATCATCACGAGATGCTTCGAGACGACGAGTCTTAGCAACGGTGCCAACTAAGGACGAACACTTTATTACTTGATATTTAGTGAGAGGGATCATCTTATAATGCTACCATCGCGATCGAAGCAATACAAGATGCATAAAGGATTAACATCTCAGGCAATTCATAATTAGTGTGATATGATATGGCCCTTTCTTCTTATGCCTTTGATCTCCATCTCCAAAGCACGGACATGATCTCCATCATCACTAGCATTGCGTCAAGGTCAGTGGCGCCGCTTCATGGTTGTCCATCATCACCAGCAACTATTACAACTACTTGGAATAAAGCTATTACAAGATGCATAGACACGCATGTCTTAACAGAATTAAAGACAACCATTAGGCTCCTGCCGGTTGCCATATTATAACAAGGATCATTGCATACATCAAATATAATCACAATCACATGATGGCCATATCACATCACAAAACCCCTGCAAAAACAAGTTAGACGCCTCTAATTTTCTTTGCAAGTTTTACGTGGTTTGGGGCTTTCGAATAAGAACGGATCTTACCTACGAAACTGAACCACAACATTGATACAAGTGCTATCAAGTGCAAAGTGTAGATTGGATCTATACTATGATGGGAGAGACAGACACCCGCAAAGCCACTTGTGCAAAGCAAGTTACACGTCAAGCGTGGAGCAAGTCTCATGTGCGATGACATGTAAGGTTAGCCCGAGCCGCTTCATCCCACCATACCGCAAGATGCAAAGTACACAAAGCAAAAGACGGCACGAGCACCAACGCCCACAACATCATTGTGTTCTACTCGTGCAACAGATCTACGCATAGACAAGGCTCTGATACCACTGATGGGTTCGTAGCATGGAAAACAAAAAAATTCTACCGCAAGAACGAACAAAACCTAGATCTAATCTAGATAAAAGCCAAGATCTAATCTATTAGACATAAGCAACGAGATAGATCTGTACTAACCCTCGTAGAACCGAAAGCGTTACGAGATTAGATCTCAGGGTTGATGTAGTCGATCACTTGTCGATCTCAAGATCGTGTGGACGATCCTTTCGGCGCCGCGTTCCGGCAGCGCTTCCGCAGTCGGTCACACGTGTGGAGTCGAAGCAGACCTTCCTCTCCCTGTTCCAGCGAGCAGCGGAGGTAGTAGATCTTATCCACAGAATCCCAGCAGCACGAGAAGGGCGCCGCTGATTCCGACCACCCCTGGAGCCACCTCGACCACCCTTGAGCTCGCCGCCGTCTACCAGTCCGTTTGCCCGCCGTGCCGTCGTCGCTAGAGCCCTAGTACGCCCCCTGAGCACCCCCATCGAGTCGCTAGGGTTAGAGTTTGCCGGCGACCTGTTCATCGTCGATGACGATCCCCGGCCGTTGATCCCCGTTCTAATCTAACGACCCACATCGCTCCGTACCGCTTCGCGCGTTATAAGCCACTGACCGGTGGACCCCCTATCAGCTGAGCCCCGCGCCGCGTAGTGTCACTGGGCCGGCCCGTTAGCGTTCCCGCACAACCCAGTTAGTTTGAATTAGGATTTTTCCATTTTAGTTTAAACCTAGTTCTGTCCCCTAGTTTGAAATTCAATTCAGAGAGATTTACAAATCCAAATGAAGTGATTCAATTTTTTTTAGAAAGCTACTGAAAATATCTATCCAAGCCCATTGGATTTAATTCAATTAGAGTTAGAGATCTCACCTAGTAAAAATAACAAAAACAGAAGCATTTGCACCTTGCAACATTTTTATAAAATCAACCAAGATAGCTTTTGAGTTGATTCCAACTCTCAAAAATCATATTTAACCATACCTATCTGAATATGTAATAATATTGAGGTTTACATGCAGTGACTTTGGACTAGTACCAAAATAATGCTATATAGGAATTTCTAGTCACTTTAAATCATTAAATAATGAACTTAAACCAAAGTAATTATGAACCAACCCTTAAATCACATTCCCACATGTTAGAATATGTGGTGATGACATGTGTCCACATGATCCCATATTTTAAGTGGTGAATATTAAATCTTAGTTATTTTTCAATGAGTAGAAATTACTTTTCTTAAATAAAAAGAATGAAACTAGTTAATAAAACTTGTGATGATAATAGATCATCAAATGTGTGCCTTAGAGTGCTAATTAGACTAGTTAAGTATTGTTTGGTGATTGTATACTCCGTATGTATTTATAGACGATAGTACCGACCAAGCTTTCGAGGAGGAGGAGTTCTACCAAGAGGAGGAAGAAAACTTCAACCACTGCACCAACCAAGACAAGCCACCATTAACAAAGCAAGCTAACACTTGCAAGTATAATGCTTAGCAAGCTAGGATGAAACTAGATGGTTTAGCAAAGATGCTTTAGGCATGGTTTGGTTATACCACTTTGACTAGTATTTACCCCAAGTATTATTTCCAAGCTTTATTTCCTTTACTTTACACAAAGTCCCTTACTTGTTTTGAAGGTAGCATAAAGAGTATAAAACTTGACCTATTTTGATAACTTTAGATGTCATTCTATGGCATGAGATTGATCCCATCTTTCCACCTTAGTGAACACTCTTAACTTAGTAGTTTAGAGTAGATAAAAACTTGAGTCACTTTAGATGGGAACACTTGGTGAAAATGAATTATGAAAACCTTGGAATGATGAGTCATTCTATTGAGATGTTTTGACATGTGTTGAGAAACACAAATAGTTTATGATGATGGAAAATGTTGAGGCCTGAGCCTTATCCCTTTTACAAAACTGATGGTTGGATTCGGATGCGATACCATTCCAAATTTACCGTACAACCACAATACCTGAATTGGGTAAGGCTTAGCCAGAAGTTTATATGCATTAGTATTAGTTCCCTCGCGGGAGAGGTTTGAGCTGAGGCTGCCTCTCAATGTTGTCCACCTATGCAGGCCCAAGATGATAGATGGTCATGGTTGGGAGGCCATTCTCATAGGAGAGGTGCTTATACTAGGGTGTGTAAAAGAAATTTTATGTTTGATTATCTGCATACTAAGTATGATGATTCAGGGTTATCCCTGAGAGATGTATCGAATCTTGTGGTGAAAGTGTACCACCTTTGCAGAGTGTCAAACTATTCGAATAGCCGCGTCCGCGGTTATGGATAGTTGGAATGGCCATACTGTTTCGTTGTTAGATGTTTTCAAAATAACTTATGAAATGAATGATGAATCTTGACTTGACCACAACAGGGTTATGTTTATGACAATAGCTTCCCAACTTAAGTGCTTCTAGAACTTTATTTTATCTTTCTTTGCTTCAGAACTCAGCTTAGGTTTCAAACTTAACTTTATAGTTAAACATAGAGTTAGCACTTTAACTTAGAACTATACTACTTGTTAGTGGTAGTTTGCGAGTACTTAAAGAGTACTCATGGCTTTTGTCCCTGGCTATTCTCATGGCCAGACTATGAAGGAGACTACCAAGATGATGGACAGTAGGACGGCTATGATAACTAGGACTATCTGCCTTCGTCAGCATTGCCTGTGCCCCTGAAGATGGACCCCACCGCTACGCTTATCTTTTATTCCGTTGCTTGTTGTATTAAGACTGGACCATGAGATCCTTATTTGTGTAAGACCTTATGTATGGTTTGTAATGGATGATGTACTGTGATATCCAATCCATTATGTATCACAAAAATGGTAATCCTGGGATTGCGAGGTATGGCATAACGGGCATCTGGGATTAAAAATCCGGGTGTTGACATCATGGCGTGGGATGCCGGAGGTAGGGAGGTCAAGGCGGACAAAGTCGAGGAGGCCGGGGGCTCGGAGGCTGGCATCGTGGTCGGGAGACGGGGCCGGTCAGGGAGGCGGAGGTTCGCGCGGACCCGCTGGAGGCGCCGCGCCTTCTGGATCGATTCTGACGCCTTCTTTGGGGGAATGTACGGATTGGACTCGGTGGGAGCTGTAGTTCCCTAGAATCCATCCATGTGAGGGCTTGCGGGGAGGAAGAAGGTGGAGGCGGAGTCGACTGGTGGAGCTGCGCCGCCTCGATCGATTCCAGCACTCCGGGAGGCGCGTCCTCTAGAGGAATGTGCGGATCAGCGTCAGTGGGAGCTTCGGGTCTCTGAGTTTCAGCCATTGGTGGGGTTTGGGAGGAGGAAGATGGTGGATACGGTGTGGAGTGGTCGTGTGCTCGGCGCGCCGCCGTAGTTGCTGTCTCGGAGTGGAGGAGGCTAATGGATAAAGCTGGGTTTTATTTTCCCACCGTTTCGCCCCGGGCAAGTGCTAGGCTAATGAGGAGCTCCCATCCTCCCGAGCCACGTGTTCCCAAAATCTTCCCAAATCTCGCTTTTGCTGCTGAACACCTCATTTTTGCTATATATATATATTCCCGTTTTTGCTTCTGAAGCAAAAAAAAGGTTCATTCTAGAAATAGAACGTCTTGTCGGAGACTTCGCCGGAGACCTCGCCGAAGACCATGCAGCAAAAAAATTGTACTAATGTAGCAAAACGACTTTGCCAGAAACATCATCAGAAAAACTCGCCGGTGACTCTCGCCGGAGACCTTGTAGCAAAAAATTGACACTATTGTAGCAAAATCATAAGATGGTTGCAGCAACAAAGTTCTTCTAATATAGCAAAAAATTAGCTTCGCCGAAGACATCGTCGGAGAATTTAGCCAAAAGACCTCGCCGGCCTATAGTAAAAGCCAGGCCGGCCGCACTGGCAGCAACCACGGCCGCCCATGGCAGCGACCAAGGTTGCCCATGGAAGCAAGCTCGGCCGCCGCTGGAAGCAAGCTCGTCCGCCCGTGGAAGCAAAACTCGGCCACCGCTCGAAGCAAGTTCGGTTGCCGCTGGCAACAACCACGATCGTCCGTGGCAGCAAGGTCGGCTGTCCATGTAAGCAAGCGTGGCGGTAGCGGCGAAGGTCTTGGAGAAGGCCAACACACACGGTTGCCTCCGCTCAGAGCTCCGCTGCTCCGAGATGTCAGCAACAGAAAGGGAAGACATCGACGCTGTGTAAGGGGAGCAGTAGACGGTGGCGGAAGACGGCACGCGGGAAGAGCTGCGGCGGCACGCGACAAGGGCGATGGTGGCGCGGCGCCGCGTGGCAAGGGCGGCGGGGCGTGGCGCCGACGTGCGGCAAGGGCGGCACGTAAGCTTTCCTGCTCCATGATTCTTTTAGGGAAGTGGATAAGGGAAAAGAAGAAGACCACATGAGGCGAGATGTATCGTGGGTGGGTCCCTCAAGGCGTGTGAGCGAGCGACGGTCTGGACGATAGAATCCTTCCATCGTTCGGGGATCTGGATTGTTTTCCTTTGCCCCGTCGTCCCACATGTTGCCGCATGCCCTCGGAGGCTCTGGCCTGGTCGCCCACTTCCCTCTCCCACGTTAGTTCAGCACGCCTTTTTTTTGCGAAATTCCACCGATTCTATTAATAATCATAAACAACAGTACAAAGAGGACCAAAAGTAATAAAAATTACAAATTGGTGATTGGACCACCTAACGACGACTACAAACACTAGCACGAGCCGAAGGCGTGCCGCCGTCTTCGCCCCTCCATCACCGGAGCCAGGCAAAGCTTGTCATAGTAGAGCTTGTTGTAGTAGACAAACGGGAAGTCGTCGTGCTAAGGACACAAAGGACCAGCGCACTAGAGCAGCAACCATCGCCAATGATGACAACCATAGATCGGAAGAAACTGATTTGAAAACACATGAACGAACACGAAAACGGACCGAATCCCAGGAGATCTGCCAGATAAACGACTCCACGCACCCTCCATCGGTGCTAGAAGCGCTCCCGGAGTAAGGATAGAGCGGGGAGGACTTTATTCTGACTCCAAAACATAGCCGTCACCTCAACATCTCGAAGAAGACATTGAAAAATACACTAAACATGAAACGAAAACCTCCCGCCGGCGAGAGGCCGTGGTCCGCCACACCTCCAAGGCCCTAGGGCCACCGGAGATGGAGCGGACTGGCGACGTCGCCGGTGAGAGGGATGGAACCCTAGATGGATTTTGGGTGCTCTTGGGGAGAGCCTCTCTGGAGGCGGCTGTGGTACCTGTTCGGCGTACTCTTCAATTCAGCATGCCTTTTTTTTGCGTGGTAGTTCAGCACGTCGTGCCGCCCTCCGCTTGCTAGAATACGTATGTGTGTCTGTATTTGTATTATAAGAGGATGTCTATATTTGTATTATAAGAGGATCTCTAACAGAACTCAAACTTAGGGCATCTATAACTGATCCCAAAAACTGTACAAGCTTCTTTTCCCCACGCGACGCCGCCAGGGGAGGACAGGTGATCTTGCCCTAGGGCACAACTTTCCAACTTCGGTCTCCGGCGGCTCCCCCCGCCGACAACCCACAAATTGTACAAGCTTCTTTTCCCCCACACGCGCCTACGGGGGAGTAAAGGCGATCTTTCCCTAGGGCACAACTTGCCGATGCCGGTTCCGGCGGCTCCCCCCGCTGACGACCTAGGTCATTGGTGGTATAGTAGAACGCGACCAGAAGGAATCTAGCGAGGGTCGGTAGTATAGTAGAACGCAGGAGGGGACTACCTCCACCGCCGGAAGGCGGTAGCCGACTGGGTGCAACAGGATGGCAAACCAGGCCCTCACCGGCCCGAATGATCCCAAAAGGGCCTGTAAAGCCCCACCGTCGCACTACTGCAAGCACAACACCGATACTGCCATCCCTAGCATAGGCCCTTGCTTTTCCGTCCATCGGGGGTACCACCACACCCTACCAGCAAAGCCCAGATGGGGCCCTCTTGGGCCCATATCTAAGCAAGGAAGGGCGCTGCCAGCCGCACTCTAGCTACTGGCCAGCCATTTGCAGGCTACCGTGTCTTCCCGCTACCAACCAGCGACACCGCCACCACTTGGGATAGCCGCAGATAGCCGGACCGACGTTAGGCCGAAGAGCACTGCCGTGTGTTGCTATGGGCCAAGCCACCAGCCCACACGCATGGGGAGAATCTGGCTGCCGCAGTCGCCCCTGGCGTCGGCACCGCACTGGCAGCGCTCGGGGGCTCGACCTAGAGGGAGAGGGGAGAAGCGGGAGTTGGGAGGCGGCTGTTGGAAATATGCCCTAGAGACAAATAGTAGTAAGGACTATTATCATATTTCATATAGTTTATGATTAAGTTTTATATCATGCTATAACTGTATTGAGTGGAAACATCAATACACATGTGATATACAAACAAACCAGGGGTTCCTAGTGAAACTCTAGTCACTGGTTCATTGGTCAATAGATGATCATGTTTCCTGATCATGTGGCATTTATGCTAGTTGGAAATGAGGTCATCTCATTCTGAGAATGAGATGATGAACCAGTACCCAACCTAAACATCGTGATTCGATCATGTCACGAAGTTCAAGTTACGATGATTAGAAAAGGACCCCCGTATACTATTCCTTAGACCATGAGACTATATCAATCACTATCTCCCGAGATTGCTTAGATAGCATCAAACGCCATCTGGTAAAACGGTGGTTATAAAGGTGTGTTCAGGTATTCGGAGGAAACCGTAGAGGCAATATATGTCAAGAGCGGGATTTGTCCGTCCATGTGACGGGAAGATACTCAAGGGCCCACTCGGAGAAGTTATATCCAAAAGCTGCGCAGCGTGTGATTGGATCACAGGGATATCACTTGTCGGAACAAGTCAAGTAGCATTGTTCGGTAACGATATTGAACACAACATGATGATGTCATTGATAAGATCTCGGGCAATGCAAGTATCGAGTGACAAAGGGAATAAGACACGACTATCCCGGTTCAAACGACGAAAGATCTTCGTGGAACGCACAGGGGTCACATGGCCATCCAGGTCCCTCTGTTGATCATTGGTGCGGGAGTGTCCCGACCACGTCTGGAGTGTTCCCGAACCGTGGGTATCACGCTTAAGGGCTTGATGATGCTTACAGAGTGTTTATAGGATCGGTAGAATCACCGAAGAAGAGAAGGGAGAAAACCGGAAGGATTTCGGTAAGTCCGGAGGACGTCCGGAGTGGAGGTGGAAGGTGTTCCATGGCCACGGAGATTAAATAATATGTGAATGAATGTTAAATATTGATTTAATCATTTATTCATAATTATTTAATAAAGAGAAAATCAATTAAAAGGTCAAAAAGGCTTAATGGGCCAACTTCGGAGGAAGAGGGCCCATTAGGGGAAAGGCAAGAGGGGAGAGGGGCCAAGGAGTGGCCGGCGGCCCTATTGGGCCAGCCCCCCACGTGGGGCCCATGAGGGGGTGGCCGGCGGCGTCTCCCCCCACCTCCTCATCTCCTTTATTCCCACCCCGAGACTTGAGGGGAGGTAGTACCTCCCCCCCTATATAAAGTGGGGTATTTGGCCTAGAAAGTTACACCAATAATCAATAAAGGTCTCCCCACTTTTGGGAGGACCTCTAATTGATATTTTCTCTCTCTCCCTCTCTCTCTCGTGACCGTGGTCCCAAGTCTGGACTGCGCGAGCGAGAGACATCTTCACCGCAGAGCGCCATCGCGCTGCGGGATTTGGATCCGGGAGCTCCACTTCTGCAACTGCTGCTGGATCGGGGAAGCGGGATTCATCGTCAGGCACCGGACGTGTGTAACTCCCCGCGAGGTGTCGCACTTGAGGCACTCAAGTCGTTGGAGCTAGAAGGAGCGCAAGGACTTCATCATGACCTTGAGGTCGGCTTCGGCTCGTCTACATCAACCACGCTCTCCTGAGCGTTGACAACGCTTTTCGGTCTTCAAGGGTAAGTTCGCGAAAAGCCCCTCATGTTACTGTATTACTAATAGATAGGTCCTGGCAGCTTCAGGGGTTCAGTGGCGTAGAGTAAAATTTATTGTTTTTATGCGCGGAACCCCTACAACAGCGGGGTGAGAATTTCCATGTTCGCCCCCGCGGGGGCGAGACAGGGGAGGGAGGTTTGTTTGCAGCATTAACTTCTCGACACAGCAAATATTTCCAGACTACACAAATCGAGCAGTGAAAGCTTTAGCCAAAAAAATGCTATCTTCAGAGGTCAGCTATATCTAAGATATCTCTATAGCGGAGCAACAACTACACTAAAATAATCACGAGCTCCCAACTAACTCTAAGAGATGAGTCTACAGGAGCTAACAAGTACTAGTCCCTCCGTTCTGAAACGTATCTAGACATGTTTTATTGCTAGATATATGGCGTATCTAGACGAAGCGAAGTCATTTATTTTAAATCTAATGCCCCAACGGAACTGGATCACCTGGACCATGGTTGAGGAATTGCGGAGGGGGGGGGGGGGGGACGACAAGGTTGCTTGATGCAGCGGAGGGCAACCCAGCCACACTAGGCGCTCGACATTATTTGTACTGAGCTCACTGCATTGGTGGCCATAGCCGGGCCGCTCGGGCCCGGACCTTGAAGCGTAGGTTAGGAGAAGGAGGAGCCAAGGTGGAGCTGGAGGAGGCGGCGGAGGAGGAGGAGGTGCGAGGCAGGAGGCCTACGTCGAGTAGCTTACGCAGGAGAGGAGAGAATCAGGGAGGCAACCGGACGGAAGGGAAGCATGCGAGTAAGGGGGCAGGGGTGACCTGGGAGAAATACGTCTTGTGAAATCATTTACACTTCACGGAAATCCGCCTTCCATTCGAACCGTTAACTTGAGAATTAGGAGCTTGCTGGTATTTTTACTAGAGATTGTTGATATTCAGTTAGATGAAATTATCTTATAATTCGGTCAACTCTTTAACCTTTGGATGAGATGTAGAGATTTGTGCGGGTCTGGATGCAAACTTATTTTTTTTAAAGATGCACAATGATGGTTCCCTTTTTTGCAGGATGGTTGCAACTTAAGCAAAATCAGTTGCACTATGATTTAACCTGATTTATTTTAGTTGCAATATTTCTGCAATTGTATTTTCTTATGTTGGATACTGGTTGCAACTACTATTTTTTCACATGTTACACAATATACATGAATTTGCACCTATTCAATTCAGTTGCAAATTGGGTTGGGCCCAATGGTTGGGGATCATTCTCGTTGCATCGAGCTGGCGTCGTTTCTTTTTCTTTTTTCTTTTGAAGTTGATTGTGCTGTTTGTTTTGGCAGTTATCCCGATGTTACATCATGTGAATGCTATATTAATATAGCGGGGTGAAAGCTTGTTTCAAGTATGGTGCAAATAAAATTTCCTTTCTAGAACATGATGACTTCGCTCGACCGAGATTTAGGTTTGTTCTTGGTTGAACGAGTCATAGTCGGACGCTATTCTCAATTCAATTTATGTAAAATCGTTAGTAGCATCGGGACATTTGCATTCTTGGCGTCGCAAGCCCTCTACGACTTGGGTGACCAGAGTCCATCGATCAGTTAACATCGGCGTTGTAACATCATCGGCGAGTCCATGGGTAAGTCTTCGGTCACCTGTCCAAGAAGGATCCTTGGTGGATTTTCCATGCAAAGAGATTGGATTTGAGAGGAGGACCACGTCTGCCAGATTGAATCATGGAGAGACCACAGAATTCACCCCTCGAAGAAGGGCAAATAAGCTGAGCGTCGAGGGAGCGTGTGGCTGGCAGTCCGAACCCAGTCGGAACCGTCCTCGATGCTCTGCCAAACTGAAACTGCTGGACCTCACTGCTTCAGACAAAATTACCTTACGAACTGATACTCTCCCGATCCAAATTAATATTCTCACATTTATCTAGATTCGAATGTATCTAGTCATATTTTAGTGTTAGATACATCCGAATGTAGCAAAATCTGAGAACATTAATTTGGATAGGAAGAAATACAAAGTTTATTTTCGGAAGCGAAATACGCCATCCATTCGAGCGGTTGGGACTGGAACTTTAAAAGTGGAGAAGTTAGTTTAAGCAGGTCAGCATGCTCGTTACAGGATGTGCAATTGCGGCCACACCATTGCAGAGACGTGCACAAGCTAGGAAGCTAGGCTTGCTCCACTGCAACCCCCTCGTCTAAACTCGTATAAAACTCGGGCAAACTTAAATATAAGAACAACTATGATTGCTGGATACATCTTCGTAATTAATACTAACCAGCTATACGTAGTCCTATAGAATATCCGTATAGCCCAACCAAATTATACATCTTTCTAGAAACGTGTGTGTACTAGAACGGTTGTACACCGGTTAATCGCCGTCGATGGCCGTGGCCGGCGAGCTGATGGTGGCCTAGTGACAGTTGTGTCTGGCGAGCTGGTGTCAGTGACTCCGGGTGGATTTGGCCGGCACACGCCTCAGCCTGGCCTCGTAGGTGCGTGCTGGCAGGATTGGTGGCGGCGCGACAATGTCGTGCAGACTTGGCGGCGGCGTCGATGCAGGCTTGACGGCACTGAGTTGACCCGCCGGACAGTCCAGGAACTTGTCCGGCGGTCTTGATCCCGTGGTCACCTCAACGGCCGCGGTGATCGGCACGGGCGAAGTTGGGCGGCTCAGGTCGTGTACAGGAAGAGGAAGACCGTTGTATGTCTATACTTGGGCATTATCCCCGATTAGTATGCCTATAGGTAGATATATAGAGTTTTGGATATGGATATGGACCAGGCTTCCATGTGTTTGTGGGGAGGGGTTGTATTGGAGCAAATCTCTATAAATATATGTGTATCTAGACAAAATTGCATCACTTTATTTTGGGACTGACGGAGAGAGTAACATTATTGTAAGCAGCCACAGCCGGTTACAACATTACAAAAATTCACTCAACTCCAATGAAACGACGATGTATGGTATACACCCTGCGGGGTATCCGGTGGCCAAATCGCAACCAGAGAGCGGATTCTGACACACAACCCAGCAATGAATACATTTCTAAAGGAAAAATGATGATCAGATCCGCCCTACAAATGGATCCATCTCTATTCAAACAGGGCAGCCATACTCAGATACAAATCATATGCAGAGGCCGGGGCTACGTTCCCCTTTCCCAAAAAAATATACAAATCATGTTGCTACAAAGGGCAGACATTATTACTACACGTACCAACTTATCATCTTACTACTCCCTCTGACCCATATTAGTTAACTCAAATTTATCTAGATACGAGCACAAAAACTTGATTAGATACATTCGTATCTAGATGAATCTAAGTCAACTAATATGAATCGGAGGGAGTACCATATTTGATGTCTTGGTAATCGACATCCATCGTTTACAACCATAGCTAACAGAAGGTCGACCCCTCTTGAAAAATCTGCAGTCTTGACAGATCTAACCATGCCAAGTTGTCAAAACAGGACAAAGTCTAAATTATTTCTTCAAAATGAAAGTGAACAGACGACGTAAATAGAGATTTAGACATTGTTGAAATATTTGCACAGCCCTTGCAGCACGCACAAGGCAAGCACACAGACCAAGTATATATGGAGCAGGCAACTGGTACTACTTGGCAACCAAACCCAAACCAAGAGGAACATGGCAATAGGGGTCATCGTCATGAACTTGCTATGCCCACTTGTGGCCGTCCTGATGGTCGTCGTTATGGTGAGCGCCGGCGACGAGGCAGCGTTGCTTGCTTTCAAAGCCCGGGTAAGTGGCAGGGACTCCCTGGTCTCCTGGAACAGCAGCACTGCCTTGTGCAACTGGGAAGGCGTGACCTGCAGCCACAGGAGACCCACACGGGTCGTGGCTCTGAGACTGGATGGCAGGGCGCTCGCCGGAGCACTCTCCCCGGATCTCGGGAACCTCACGTTCCTGCGGATGCTCAACCTGAGCTTCAACTGGCTGCACGGGGAGATTCCAGGGAGCCTTGGCCGCCTCCGCCGCCTCCAGAGGCTCGACTTGAGCGACAACTCCTTCTCCGGCACACTTCCTGTGAACCTAAGCTCCTGCGTCCGTATAACCGAAATGATACTGCGCAACAACAAGCTTAGCGGGCGTATCCCTGCTGAGCTTGGGGAGAAGCTCACGTCCCTGGTGAAAATCTCGCTGAGGAACAACAGCTTCACAGGTCCCATCCCGGCATCACTGGCCAATCTGTCCTATCTACAAACCATCAACCTCGCCACAAACCAGCTTGTGGGCTCAATCCCACCAGGGTTCGGCAGCCTCCAGAGCATGCGGCGATTCGATCTCTACACCAACAACCTGTCAGGTACGCTTCCGCCTTCTCTCTACAACTTGTCATTGCTAGAAAGCCTTCAGGTAGCCTCGAACATGTTGCACGGAAGCATTTTGGATGGTATCGGAAACAAGTTTCCCAGCTTGAGAATTCTTAATTTGGGAAGTAATCAGCTCACAGGAGCCATCCCTTCATCACTGTCCAATATATCTAATCTCCAAGATCTTGATCTCGGGGCAAATAGCCTTAGTGGATACGTGCCTTCCACTTTAGGAAGGCTGGGAGCTATCCAATATCTGGGCCTGGCTGATAATAAGCTTGAAGCAAATGACAATAAGGGATGGGAATTCATCACTTCTCTGGCCAACTGCAGCCAACTGAGCGTCCTGGTTCTTAGAGGGAACTCTTTTGAAGGACAGTTACCTGCTTCCATTACAAACCTCTCAGCAACTCTCCAGAAGTTGTACATAATGGACAATAGCATCTCTGGGGGTATTCCTGAAGACATCGGCAATCTAGTTGGTCTGAACATACTAGTGATAACAAATACTTCCATCTCAGGAGTGATTCCAGAGAGCATCGGAAAGCTGAAAAACTTGATTGACCTTGCTCTATATAGTAATAGCTTGACAGGACTCATACCACAATCAGTAGGAAATCTCACAAAGTTGACTAGGTTGCTCGCATTCTACAACAACCTGGAAGGACCAATACCAGCAAGTCTCCGTAACCTGCAGAGTCTATTCCTTCTTGATTTGTCAACAAACTACCGTTTAAATGGTTCGATACCTGTGGAAATTTTTCAGTTGTCTTCACTCTCATGGTACTTGGATTTATCATACAATTCTCTTTCTGGACCCCTCCCACCAGAAGCTGGTACCCTCACCAACCTCAATGAACTGATACTGTCAGGAAACCAGTTGTCCGGACAAATACCCAGCAGTATAGGAAATTGCATTGTTCTAGAAAAGCTCTTACTGGATAAAAACTCTTTTGAAGGAAGTATACCCGAATCTCTAGAAAACATAAAAGGACTGAATTTATTGAACCTGACAATGAATAATTTATCCGGTAGGATACCTGACACTATCGGTAGCATTCGAGCCCTGCAACAGTTGTACCTAGCACACAACAGCTTGTCAGGGCCAATTCCAGCAGTTCTGCAGAATTTGTCGTCATTGTCCAAACTGGATGTATCTTTCAATAACTTGCAAGGTGAGGTGCCATATGGAGGTGTTTTCAGAAAGATCAGGAGCATTGAAGTTGCTGGGAATATCAATCTATGCAGCAGTTCACCTCGACTTCACTTGGCTCCATGCCCTACAAGCCCATTAAGAAAGAATAAAAGGAGGATGTCAAAGTCTCTTATTGTTTCTCTAGCAACAACTGGAGCAATCTTGTCATCACTTTTAATTATTCTTCTTGTTTGGATACTTCACAAGAGGCTCAAAAAAAGCAAGAAAACAATAGTTCAAGATTCAATCGCTGAGGACCATTACGAGAGAATCCCATATCATGCATTATTGAGAGGAACTAACGGATTTTCAGATGACAATTTGCTCGGGAGAGGAAGTTATGGTGCAGTTTTCAAGTGCATTTTGGCAAATGAGGAAAGAACCTTGGCTGTCAAGGTGTTTAACCTTGGTCAATCACGGTATTCCAAGAGTTTTGAGGCTGAATGTGAGGCCATGAGAAGGATACGACACCGTTGTCTCATAAAGATCATTACTTCATGCTCGAGCGTCAACCATCAAGGTCAAGAGTTCAAGGCATTGGTTTATGAGTTCATGCCCAATGGTAACTTGGATGGTTGGCTTCACCCAAAATCTCAAGAGCCTACTACAGACAACACGCTGAGCCTTGCCCAGAGGCTAGAGATTGCTGTCAATATTGTGGATGCAGTAGAATATCTGCACAACTACTGTCAACCATTGGTAATCCATTGTGACCTTAAGCCAAGCAACATTCTTCTTGCGGACGACATGAGCGCCCGAGTTGGAGACTTTGGCATATCAAGGATTATTCAAGAAAATACAAGTGAGGGGATGCAAAACTCATACAGCTCAACTGGAATTAGAGGCTCCATAGGCTATGTTGCTCCAGGTAACGGAAATTCTTCTAGTTTCATCTTTTTAGTCTTCACACAAATATGGCATGCTAACCAAAAAAATGTTGCATAATTGTAGAGTATGGACAAGGCTCCGTGGTCTCAGCTCCTGGTGATATTTACAGTCTTGGCATATTGCTGCTTGAGATATTTACTGGAAGAAGCCCAACAGATGAAACATTCAGAGATTCATTTGGTCTGCACAAGTTTACCGAGGATGCTCTTCCAGATAGAACCCTGGAGATAGCTGACCCAACAATCTGGCTGCACGGAGAACCACGTGGTAATGTTACATGTAGAATCCAGAAGTGCTTGGTTTCTATCTTCAGGCTTGGCATATCCTGCTCAAAGCAACAGCCCCAAGACCGGACATTGACAAGAGATGCAGCGGCAGAGATGCATGCAATCAGAGATGCATATATCTCATTTATTGGCTAGCTTGTGGTAAAACATACTACCTCCGTCCCAAGGCTTAAGGCATATAACTTTTTTCAAAAGTCAAACCAACTAAAGTTTGACTAAGTTTTTAGAGAAAAATATTAATATTTACACTACGTAATCCATACCCTTTTATACATCATGAAACATATGTTCACATGGTATCTATATAATATAATAGTTCTTGATAGTTTTTTCTAAAAATTTGGTCAAACTTTGCATGGCTTGACTTTAAAAAAAAGTTATATGCCTTAAGCCTTGGGATGGAATGAGTAGAGCAGAAAGAGAAGCCTCGGATGAAGCCATTAAGAGTGGAATTGAACAAGCTGGTACAAGACATGATCATGCAACAATAAATTCATATGTATCATTTCAGTTTGTAATTGTACCCACTTCTACAATTATGTTTCTTTACAAGTGTACTACGTATCAAATAAATGTAAAACGCAAAACCATGGTGTTCTGCAATAGCACTAGGGATGCAGAGCGGCGCCCGATCCGGACCGTTCTGTAGTAAAAATTGGTTAGGTTGGCTGTATCATATTTTTACGGAATTAGTTAAGTTTGAACTAGCCCATGCTTTAGCGGGCTTAGAGCATCTCTAGTGGCTCGTCTATATGCCCGTCTAAAGCGATTTAGACGATAGTGGATAAAAAAAGTCTTCCCAGTGGCTCGTCTAAACGGCCGTCTAAATTTAGACCTCCTCCCAAATCTGCTACCCATCGTCCATATATGGACGACGGTGCCACGGGCGTCCAAAGCAACTGCTCGCCTAGGAGCTCGCTCGCGCGCCCATCCGGAGCAGTTCGAGAAGCTGGACGCGGGTGGCACTCGCGTCAGGTCGCCGTCCGTCCGCTCGCCGGCTCCATGTACTCTCTTTTTCCAAGTAGATTTGGCGAGAGGGAGAGACAAATTGGACAGGAACGAGAGGGTGCTCGACCATGGTGCCTAGGCACACTCCAGATCCGTCCGCCGGCGGTCAATTTTGCCGGATTCGGACGCAAAACAAGGTAGTCGGGCGTGGTCACGTCGGGTCCTGTTGGCGACAGGCTCGGGCGTGGAGGCGGGCATGGGGTCGCGCGAGGCGTCGGGCCTAGCAGCGGATGGGGACGAGAATGGGAAGGGGCCTGGCGGCGGCCGGGGAGGAGCAGTGGAGGGCTGCAGCTACTCCGACGGTGTTGAAGAGAGCAGACCCGTCTAGTACTGAACTTTGCTGAATGTTATTGCTGCTTGTGCATCGATATAGAATATAGAGATATGGTGATGTACTACTGAACATTGCTTGTAGTCGCTGCATAATATACGGATAGTTATAAAACTTTTTACTAAAATAACGGAGAGAGGATGTAGACGTCCTACATATACACGTTCCACTGAAAAACTAAGATTGTTTATATTCTCTCTTCTTTTAGACAGTCGTCTATACAGACATATAGACGTCCAGATTTAGACGTTCCACTAGAGATGCTCTTATGTGGGACGTCCACTTGTAACCCTAAATAGCACTATAGGAATCAACTGGTACAGTTTTTTCAATTCTCGAAATGGTACAGATGGTGCTAGGGTTAATCCATTGCTTCAAAATAGTAAATCAGTAGACAAAAAATCAGACTGCACGGGAAGCATTCTCCATGTGCAGAAAAACAAGAGACAATATTTAACAGGAACGGAAATTGCCTGAATTTTTTTCAGATGGAATCCAGTAACACCAAATGGGTGTACGGAAGCAGCAGCAACTGCACTAATATAATCACGATCTATCAACTAACTCTAAGAGGTTATGAGTCGACAGGATCTAAAAAAAATTAGGCAAATAGGGGTACATTACTAACGAGTAACGCCACCAACGGAACTGGCTCACCTGGCCTGGACCATGGCTGAGGAATTGCGGAGGGGAGGAAAGCGAGGTCGCGTGGATGCAGCGGAGGGCGAACCAGCCACACCAGGCACCCGGCGTCGCCTGTGCTGATTCGCCCATCGGTGGCCATTGCCGGGGCCGCTGGGGCTCGGAGCGAGGAAGCAGCAGGAGTGTGAGGTGGGGGCACGACTGGGATATTTTCCTCGGTAAACCTGCGCACAGCATGGCACGCCGCGCCATGCCCCTCTTATCCACCCTCCACAAGCCATCCAACGGCTCGCAGCTAAGCAAAGGGAAAATTCCAGCGTACATGGCTGTTGCCCTGAAGCAAAAGTGAATCTACAAACTGCAGTTTAAACTATTTTAGACCGGAATTTAACAATCTGGACATATATGAAATAAAATTAAAGCCAAGAAAATAATAGTACAGCTGTTTTGTTGTATTTTATTTTAGACCGAACTTTACACTGTTTTACACTGTTTGAGATTTACATTTGTCTATTCTCGTTTAAATAGTAAGTGATGTAGAATTTCAGTGTTAAGTCGGTCGTATTGCTAAATTGTTCTGCGTATAATATCAGTCCAGCTGCACTATTGCTTCGGGGCAACAACTTAGTATGCTGAAATTTTGCCTTTACTTAGCCGTGAGCCGTTGGATGGCTTGTAGAGGGTGGATGAGAGGGGCATGGCACGCCGTGCCATGCTGTGCGCAGGTTACCGAATCCCAGTCCAGGAGGAGGCGGCAGCGGAGGTACGAGGTGGGACGCCGGTTAGAGCATCTCCACTAGTTCGACGCCCCAAGCCGATTTCTAGATGAAAATTCGGTCCAATCCAGACCTATTTCTGTCTGGATAAAAGATTCCCAATGGTGTGCACCCAGACACTTGGTGGGAGAGAAAAGGAGGAGAGAGAGAGAAAAGGAGAAGAGTGGGACGGTGGGGGAGAAAAGGAGAAGAGTGGGACAGTGGGGGAGAAAAGAAGGAGAGAGAGGCTAGTAGCCAAAATGGGCGAAAAGACTACATTCGAAGCCTCCAGGGGAACCTCGGCGAGCTAGGGGTCGCCTGATTTCGCCGGATAGAAAATAAGCCAAATGCAGACGAACACGAGCTCCTGGGGTGCGACTGTCCTGGAGACCTTCCTGGGGGCATGGGTGGATATGCTCTTAGCTCGAGTCTTACGGCCTCCTTGTTCCTATATTTTAGTTAAAAGTTAAAGGAAAAGGATCCACTCCCCCGGGGGATCGCTGTCTAGGGAACGGGCGAGTCAGCCTGCATCTTATCTTTTCCTCCCTATCCTTCTCCTCCACTCATTTTCTCCCTCTTTTTTCTCTCTCCCAACTCTCTCTCTCTCACACACACAAAACACGGTCACATCGCCATGGCGCCTCCCGTTCTCGACCAAACCTCACCGATGTGCCCAGGTGGGCTGCTGTCACCGCGCCATTGGGTCCCACGCACCATGCCCTGGTGGGCTGCTGCCGCCACCGCTGTGCTCTACCATGGCCATGTAGCCTAGTCCGTCTCGGGACATGTCGGCACTGGATTCCTTCTAGGAAGCCGTCGTCTTGGTCGCCGGAGTCAGACTCCATCGAATCGCTCATGTTCGAGTGCTCCAGCTTGAGCTAGCAAGTTTGACCGTCTCCGCGGGGGTCGTCGGAGGCCCGCGCAGCCATGGCGCCTGCTGACCCGAAGTTTTTGCCATTGCACGGGCCCGTGGGCTGAATGCACCTATTGTGGCCTCCCCTGGCCTCTCTCGTGTCACGATTTTCTACACGCGGTTGGCGGTGATGCTCGGGGTTTTCTATATGTTTTCTATCCTTGATCTTATTGTTATGAGTGAGTAGTCCTCACGGGATGCGGGTTGGGGTGAAACCTCGCAGCGATTATGTGCATCTAATTCATGGGAGTGTTGGGGATATACTTTTCGGGTATCCTCACAGTTCCTCACTGACCAGGGTGGCCCACTTCGGGTTAGAGCTTTGCTTCACGGGCGGCCCAGTCAGGGAGAAAGACGGAGTCCAATCCGGCTACGGGAAGGCCCAGAAGACTTACCGAGTTAGGCCCATAATGTTACTTGTAGTTCAAAATGTACTCTGTAACCGCCTCTTAGACGTAGCCGGATAGATCTCTCCTGTAAACCATAGGCCGGATATCTATATAAGCCGTCCTAGCTAGAGCCTTTAGGGCACCAATACTTTAGACCCTCAACTCGCACACGCGAAACCCTTGTAACCCATATTCCGGCTCTGCCGTATTACTTGATTGCTAGCAGGAGTAGGGTCCGTCCAAAGCCGGCGGATTCGAACCTAGGTAAACTTGTGTGCTCACCGTCCCGGAATACCGTACGTCTCACACCCCTCTCTTCCGCACGCCTCGAGGACCCCCTCATGGCGTACTTGTCCTTAATCCGACGACAGTTGGTGCCCACCATGGGACCAGTGAGCTTCGGATCTGCGTTCCGAGCGGAATCTGCAAGAATCGGAATCGGCGAGACTATCGCCGCCGGTCGCATCCTCTACGCCAGCGACGTCCCTCTCATCGTTCTCGACGAGACTTGGATTCCGGCAAGGGAGGCCATGACTGCCTACACAATCATGTCTTTTGGTGAGATCAATGTTTACATCGTTTTCACTGAACCTGCCCAACCCACCGCAGCGGTGATGATAGAGGCAGAAGAATTTTTTGGGTCCCCTTTGTCCGCGGAGGCGGCAGAGTTCCGGATCTCAGAAAACCCTAATTCCACCCAGCCCGCACCAGTTGCGGAGATAGTGGAGAAACCTGAGCCTAAAAAAGACCTAGCAAACCAAGTCGAATCTGTAGTGGATCTCCCTGGAGAAGCCGGATCCCAGATCGACCCACCTATGGAAGTCGAAATCCAGGAGGAGCATATCAACGACACTGATTTCGGCTCTGATGATGCCGGGACAGACATGCCTTTCCTAAGGTACAAACTACGACGTATGATACTGCAAGGCGAAAGCACAGATGCAATCATCGAAACCATCAAAAGTTTCGATATGGCTGATCGCGAAAGCCGTAGGTACCTCAGGAAGCACGCGTCGCACTTCGCCGGATACGTGGGATCTGGATCCGGCTCTACCGATGCTAGAGAAAACACCGACTCTGTGCTGGAGGCAATTGGAACAAACGCCGACCTACCCGCATCCTCGGATGAGTCGATGATGTCAGCAGATTTCCGAAAGTTCTCCGCGGAATATGAAGAGGAGTACAACTCCAAAGCTGCAGAAGAAGGAGAAGCCATGGATGAAGGATCCGGGGAACACTCTCCCAAAGCACAGGATGACATGGACGTCGGAGATAATCCCGAGGTCCAGATGTCCGAAAGTACCGATCAGAGCTTGACTTCGGGAAACGGACCCAAAGCCGTCTTTGCTACCGGCGCTGCCAAGAAGGCAAAGAAGAAGAACAAGAAAAACAAGACCCCGACAAAAGACCCTCTGACAGAGGAGGTGATTGTCGAGGAATATGAGGAAGACTCGGATGGAGCACTTATCCCAGACGAGCCGAAAAAAGAAGCATCGGTGGATGGACACATGATCACAGAAGGTGGACGTAAACTCATCGATGCCGCATTAACCACACCTATCCCTACAGCTGCAGAACTAACTGCAGACGAGCTGGACGAAAGGGCATAGGCCCTAGAAGCGCGTCGTCAACAACTCCTCGATGAAGCCAAAAACATCGAGGTGGAGAAGAAACACATGTCAAACAAGGAATACATGTCTCGTCTATATCAGAAGACACGGAAGCGTCACATAGATGACAACCAATTCCCACGTGTCTGTGCCATCCTTTTTGGAGATGAGATGGGGAAGCCACGCAAGGATAGCAACGGAGATTGGGTATACCCAACACCAGTACAAAATACCGTGACAGCCCGAGAAATTCTATCGGCTAATCCAGGACCAGAGGAGATCCGTTTGGGTATCAAGCTACTCAACAAGGGACTGGAACAACAAAAGGTCGCCTTGTCCGGAAGTCAAAAACTGGTCTCGGATTCTGACCAATGTCGCACAGATCCGGCATGGGCTGGCGTAAGATCCCATTATGTTCGGGCGCATTATCATCACCCCGAGCACAGGGAAGACAATTATTCAAGAACCGGGTCGTCAGGACAACATTACAGAGCTTCACGTAACTGGATCAACGTTGCCCCAGCGACCGAGAAAGATGCCATCGCTGCCCTGAATCCGACGAATCCTCCCCGACGAGAATCTAAGGATCGAAGGGGGGAAGATAACGAAAGACGACGGGAGGAGGATCGCCAAAAAATGCCACCTCCTAAGCATACAAGCCGTCCGGCTGAGCCTCACCATGGTGGGAACGACGGACGAAGGAATGACGGAAACCACGCTGGAACAAGCTGGCAGGGGGGCCGTCATAGTTAAGAACCTCCCCGGAACCGAAATAATGACGCTCCGGACAGAGGCAGGCGATCAGCCGGAAACTATCCAACTGCCCCACCCTCTCCACCACACAGTTATCACAACGGCCCCCAAGGAGGTCAAGGAGGACGACATGGCGGAGGAGGTGGTGGCAGAAGCCGAAGTCTGGCTCCACGGCACCGCAGCCACAGTCGACATTCGGGACGATCTCTATCCCCGAACGACGCAAGGCACAGGATCAACTCCAACATAGAGGCTCGGCGCTATGAAAATGATGACGTGTACGTGGGCCCAAAGTGCTTCGGACCATGCATCAGAGCTACAAAATTCCCGGAAGGATTTGCTATCTCAAGACATATCCAAGCCTACGACGGCATTGCTCGGCCAGACACCTGGTTATAGGATTTCTTCCAAGCTTGCTGCATCGCTAAAGGCGGAAACAGCCTGGTCGCAACCCGATATCTCCCACTTATGTTGCGGAAGACGGCACGATCATGGCTCAATGAACTTCCAGCGAACACCATCCATAACTGGTATGATTTGCAAAATGCGTTCTTTCAGAATTTCGAAGACACATATCGGAGGCCCTATACGGTTGGAGACCTACAACGTTGCACCCAGAAAGCCGGAGAAACTTGCCAGGATTACCTCAGACGATGGATCGACACCAAGAACTCCTGCGAAGGAGTAAACGATCAAGCTTTCATCGCAGGTCTCCCTATTGGTTTACTGCGCCATCGCTTGAAGTGCGACAAGGTTACTGATTTGGGAGAGATGATAGAAACAGCGAGCAAGTATGCAGATGCTGACGACGCAGAAGGATTACTCAACGTCCTGGCTGTGCCTTAGTCGGCAAAACAACCAAAGCAACAAGCTCAGAAGCGCAAAAATACCTCAGAAGAAAAACCCAACATGGAAACAGCGGTGGTTACTACCATTTCTGGGTCTGGAGACGAGGAGGACGTGGCAGAGGCCGCGGGCATGGCCGTGGGACATCAAGGGTCCAAGGTAGAGGAGAACAACAACCAGGCAAAACCTACACTTGGGCCGACATTGCCAATAACCCATGCGTGCATCACCTAGACGCCAATGGGGGCTCGTCCCACACCAACGCTGAATGTCGTTTTAATGACGACATCAAGAGAGATGATACCGCAGGCTACAAAGCTAAGCGGAAGAAGGGAAAGAAAAATCCCGAAAAAGACAAGGAGACCAAGGAAGATTCCGACATGGAGGAAGCTGATGCTTTAAATCCCAAGTCGGAAGGGAAGAAAACTTTTCCCACCAAGAAGGACACTTATGTCACCTTCCTCGAATCTCAACCAACAAAGGTCAAGAAAGCAGTTCTCCACGAGCTCAATGCAACAGTTTCGGCTGTCCCCCAATATCTGGATTGGTCGGAAGTGGCAATCACGTTTGACCGCACTGATCATCCGCCTAAGCTACACATGCGAGGAAAATATGCTTTAATCGTCAATCCACTTATTAACGGTTATGGTTTCTCCAAGACCCTCATGGATGGTGGTAGCAGCATCAATATTCTCTATGTCGAAACGCTACGCCGGATGAAGATCTCGGAAACACAGCTGAACCATAGCTCTGTGATCTTTCACGGAGTTGTCCCAGGAAGACAAGCTAATTCCCTGGGAGAGATTACTTTGGATGTTACGTTTGGAACTCCAAAGAACTATCGGACGGAGGCACTTTCCTTTGAAGTGGTCCCGTTCAAGAGCGCATACCACGCTATATTCGTACGTCCGGCTTACTGGGCTTTTATGGCTCGTCCATGTTACATTTACAATATGATGAAAATTCTAGGTCCCAACGGCGTGATCACCATCAGGGGAGACCCAAAGAAGGCGCGAGAATGCGAGGATGGAAATGCCGCCTTTGCTGAAGCCGTGCTGCACGCCCAGGAGTACCAGGAGATCAAGAAGAACGTAGATCCGTCCGAGATGCCCGCAACAAAGAAGGAGGTGACAAAGCCAAATCCGGAGTTCAAGGCATCAGAAGAGACGAAGAAGGCATCGCTGAAGGATGATGACCCCTCCAAGGTGACCCAGATAGGCGCATGCCTAAGTAGCGCATAGGAAAGCGCGCTCGTCAAGTTCCTCCAAGCAAATCAAGATATCTTCGCATGGCAGCCATCTGACATGACCGGAGTACCTAGGGAACTTGCCGAACACTCTCTAAATGTAAACCCGAACACTAAACCTGTCAAACAGTCCTTACAACGGTTTGGCGATGAAAAGCGTAAGGCAATAGCTAAGGAACTAGCACGGCTCGAGTTAGCCGGATTCATAGAAGAGGTCATCCATACTGATTAGTCGGCCAATCCTGTAATGGTCCCTAAAAAGGACACCACTGATTTAAGGATGTGTGTTGATTATACTGCCTTGAACAAGGCTTGTCCAAAAGATCCATTTGCTCTGCCTAGAATTGATCAAGTCATCGACTCTACGGCAGGCTCGGAACTCCTCTGTTTTCTCGACGCATATTTCGGTTATCACCAAATCCGGATAAAGGAATCTGACAAAGTCAAAACTTCATTCATAACCCCCTTCGGAACCTTCTGTTTTGTTACGATGCCCTTTGGACTGAAGAACGTAGGAGCTACGTACCAGCACAGGATGCAGCGTTGCCTCCACGACCAACTCGGACGCAATGTACATGCATACGTGTATGATATTGCGGTGATGTCCAAAAAGAAGGAAACATTGATTTCCGACTTGGAGGAGACGTTCGCCAATCTACGAAAATACAACATCATGCTTAACCCGAAGAAATGCTTCTTTGGAATACCAGACGGAAAATTGTTAGGTTTCATCGTGTCTCAAAGAGGCATAGAGGTGAACCGCGACAAAATCAAGGCTATACTCAATATTTCCAGGCCAACTCGCCGGAAGGACGTACAAAGATTAACTGGTTGCATTTTTGTGGTCAGTCGATTTGTAAGCCGGCTTGGTGAAAGAGCCGCACCATTATACAAACTCCTGAAGAAGACCAAGGATTTTGTTTGAACTGACGAAGCTGAAGCTGCACTACAAGACCTGAAGAAAGTACTCTCATCTGCTCCTATCCTTGCAGCACCGAAACCTCAGGAACCGATGTTGCTTTACATTGCTGCGACAAATAAGGTTGTAAATATCGTCATGGTGGTGGAGAGACCAGAAGAAAATCAGGAACACCTGGTGCAGTGTCCGACGTACTTTGTCAGCGAGGTCCTGACAGAATCAAAACAGCGGTATCCGCACTATCAAAAGTTGGCTTACGGTGTTTTTCTAGCATCTCGTAAGTTACGATACTATTTTCAGGAGCATCCAATTACCATGGTGAGCAAAGCTCCCATGAGAGATATAATCAACAACAGTGACGCCATAGGACGCGTCGCCAAATGGGGCATAGAGCTTGCAGCTTTCGATATTGAGTACAAACCCCGGACAGCAATCAAATCCCAGATCCTTGCTGACTTTGTCGCTGATTGGACAGAGATGAAGGAGAACATGGTCCTCCCTGTATCGGAATATTGGACCCTCTTTTTTGATGGGTCTAAGGCTCGAGGGGGCTCGGGGGCTGGCGTGGTGCTCAAATCACCCCAAGGAGATAAACTTTTATACGTGTTGCAGATCCACTTCACAGCGACAAACAATATTGCCGAGTATGAAGCACTGCTGCATGGAATCCGGATTGCCAAGGATATTGGCATCCGACATTTGATATGTTACAGAGATTCGGATCTTGTTGCTCAGCAAGTCTCGGATATTTGTAATGCAAATAAGCACATGGAGGCATATAAAGCTGTCATGGATGATCTATCTAAATCGTTCGAAGGGTTTGAAGTTCAACACATCCCTCGAGCAGAAAATGAGGAAGCAGATGCACTATCTCGAATAGGCTCTGTGCGGAAAGAGGTCCCGGATGGCGTGTTTTTAGAGCACCTCAAAGTTCCCTCGATAAAGGGGGTAGATGAGGAATATCCGACCAAATCCGACTCACCTTTGATAGCAGTTCTGGCTGTAATACCCAGCTGGACTCAACCCTATCTCGATTATTTGGTAGATGGCAAATTACCCGAAGACGAGGTGCTGAGCCGGCAGATTATCCGACGAGCAAAAGCCTATACTATTGTTAAAGGTGAGCTCCATAAACAGAGTGTGTCTGGGTTTTTTAGTGTTGTGTATCTCCGGAAGAAGGAGTGGAAATCTTAAGGGAAATCCACGAAGGCGAGTGTGGTCACCACGCTGCAGCCAAATCTTTAGTGGCAAAAGCTTTTCGACACGGATTTTTCTGGCTTACAGCTCAGGCAGATGTCGAACGATTAGTCAAGATGTGCAAAGGCTGCCAAAAGTACGCCAAGCAAGCTCATGTTCCAGCTGATCAGCTGCGAACAATACCTATAACATGGCCTTTTGCGGTCTGGGGGCTTGATATGGTAGGACCTTTTAAACGAGCTCCAAGTGGATTCACTCACCTCTTAGTGATGGTGGATAAATTCACAAAATGGACCGAGGCTAAGCCTGTCACTAGTTGTGATGGAGCAACAGCCAAAAGATTTGTCGAGGATGTTATAATCCGGTATGGTTATCCGCATAGCATTATCACGGACAATGGGAGTAAATTTTCTATGGGAGAACTGGCCGAATTCTACGATGAGCAAAATATCCGGCTTGACATTGTGTCAGTCGCACATCCACAGGCTAACGGACAAGTTGAAAGAGCAAATGGTTTAATTCTACAAGGCCTGAAACCAAGACTCGAAGCACCACTACGACGTGCTGCGGGGGCTTGGGTAGAGGAATTACCCTCTGTAATTTGGAGTTTACGAACAACTCCGAACAGGTCAACAGGATACACACCTTTCTTCTTGGTCTATGGCGCAGAAGCAGTTCTTCCTAGCGATTTAATTCATACTTCTCCTAGAGTGGCCGCGTATATCGAAGAGGATACCGAGATTTCTCGACAAAATGATCTCGACTTAGTCAAAGAAGTTCGCGTCGTTGCTGAAATGAGATCTATAGCCTATCAGCATAAGTTACGCAAGTACCATAGCCAGAGAGTCCGAACTAGATCTTTCAATAAAGGTGATTTGGTTCTCCAGCTTGTGCAACAAAGAAAGCACAAACTTTCCCCAGTATGGAAAAGGCCCTTTTTAGTTAGTCGAGTATTGCACAATGGATCGTACTACTTAACTGACATGAGGCTAGTCAAAGAAAGACCTGCTACTAAGAAGAGAAAGAGAGCTGGAGGCAGTACAAATCCGGATGAGTTAGACAGACCGTGGAATATTGCTCAGCTACGTCCCTTTTATTCTTAGTTTATCCTTCTTTGTAATCATACATATGTACATGATTCTGTGAGAAATAAAAGTTTTGGTTGCCTCAAAGTTTTTCTGAGAAGTTTTTACCATCTTATTTCCAAATGATCATGTCATAGTCGAAAATCCCAGAATGCTTGAAAGTACTTTATGCTCATGTTCGTTCTGGTCTAGATTTCCGATTCTAAAAACTGCTACCTTCGGGTATAACTCTAAAATTTCTAGTCTTTGCTTTGGTTATTTGTCTAATTGCTGGATGCAGGCATTTTCCGAATAGTGAATTGTTGGTACTGGAAGCCGGCTTGGTTTCCGTGTTTACACTGGTTTAGCAATTGAGCTCCGTTGCTCGGCAAAGTTTCCGGCGGAAGGTTTAGCCGGCTCACGAAAGGGACGAGGCCGAAAGCCAGATAAACGATAAGTAGAGACGAAAAAATATACGTGCTTGTGTAAACATTTCAGGCATGCAAAAATTTCAAAAGTCAAAAGTGCTGAATAGATCAAAAGCTTAGCACTAGCAAGATAAATAGTACTTAATATTTACAATCGCATCAGGTTCTTTCTGGAATAATACATAAATTTCTGGTCTATGATGCAGGAGGAGATGAAGGAGTTGTCAGCTCGCTGGTTACTCCGCCTTGATATCTTTCCGAGATGTCCGCATCCGAGTTGGTGCGTTCGTCGTCAGAAACTTCTTCGTTTTCTTCTGCAGAAGGAGGCGGAGTATCCACGCGGTGAAGAAGGGGACCTCGTAGCTGGTCAGATCAGCTACGTGGCACCGTATCCGGCGCAGGAGTGCATGATGGCTTGAAGGTCTTGCTCCTGGCCGTCTTCGTCTACCTTGCAGTACCCTCTGGTCACTTGTCATATCTCCATGTTTCCATGGTGGCTCATGACCATGGTGAGAGCGTTCTGCGCAGCAGTCCGCGCGTAGGACATGTTCCAGTCCCGAACAAGCTGCGGCATCTCCTTGGCCTTGTCCCGCACCTGAAAAACTGACATGCTTGGCATGTCCGGAATCTTGAGAGACTCGCCAATGTCCTCAAGGGACTGGCGGTAGTCATGAAGAAGATCATCGACTTGGGTAAGCCGGTGGGTGCGGGGCTCGGACGAGGAAGAGTCCGTCAAGTTCAGAGGACCTATACATCAAAATAAAGTTAAGAAAAAACCGACATTGATAGAAGTCGAAGAAAAAGATAAGTCAGAGAGGTGGAACGTACCAAAAATGATGTCGTCAATCTTGGTCTTCTCCTCCCGGAGACTCTGGAGTTCAGCCCCGAGTGCCTGGGATATGTCCTTCTCTCTGCCAAGCTCATTCTTGAGATCCGAGATTATTTTATCCTGAGCAGCGATCTTGCGATCACGCTCATCAGTGGCCATGGAGGAGGATTCATGCAGAAGGTCTCCAAGAAGCTCACCCCCAAGTTTGCCGCAGAGTATGAGGCAAAACTTGACAAGGCCCACAAGGAGTATCGGGTGAAGCTTGACTCGCAAGAGCATCATCATGACCAGAAGCATAAATCCTTGAAGACCTAGATGGAGGGCGTCCGCGCCGTCCTCAAGCAGGTGGAGCAATCGCACACTAATCTGGCTTCTCAACTACATGCGAGTACTGCAGAAGTGGAGTCGTTGCAACAGCAGGTGGGCCCCGTGTCTAAGCTCGTGGGGGAAGCTCTTGACGAGAGATGACACGAGACCATGTTGAAGCACGAGAGGTGAAATATGCTCCACCCCCTTGCTAAACGGGAGGCCGACATCGTTTAGAGACTCGGCATGGGGAGCTTGCAGGCTTCCCTAGTTTATCTGAACAACGAGCCGACAGTGTTCCCAGACTTCTTCGAGGAGGTCATGGCGAAGATGGAGGTGGTAGATCATGACTTGATCGTCGTGATCGAGGAAGAATTCCATGACCTCCTAAGAACCATGGCCACCTGCATATTCGGAAATTTCTTCAAGATGAACCCAAAGCTAGACCTCGTGGCGGTGACCAAACCCTTGGAGGTTGGCGAGGCTGTGAAGCTGGTGAACAAGATCCAGGATTATGTTAAGGCCTTGGTCTCCATTTATGAGAGGGAGGTAAAAGAAGAGGAACACGAGGCTCCTCCCTGGACTTCAAGTGACACCCCCATTGAAGTGTATGACGACGGCTCAGAAGACGCCTCCTCCTCCTAGTTGCTGCCCTTCGCAAGCCCTTGGTGGCGATATACTTATTTTTCTCCTTTGTAATGAGTACATGATTTATCAAATTCTTATCCTATGAGGAGGTAAGTGTAACATGAGTATATTTCACATAAGTGGTCTGTATGTATTGTGTGCTTCCATGCCTCAAGCCCCAGCTCTTTGCGGGGTATAGGATAGAGACAGGGATTGGTTGGTTTACTTAGTTGATGCAAGATGCAGTCCCCGCCATTAGTTGTTTCCAGGGCTAGGGCTCACTAGCATTCTCCACAATAGATGACATGAAATTCTTGCAAACCTCAGCAAGTGTCATGCGGTTCACGCGAAGCTTCTTGAGCTAGTTAGGGCGCTAGCACCGAAGGTCCGCGCGAGGCACATCATGTGATGGCTCTGGCAAAAAAGTCTTGGAGAGACCTAGGCAAGGACACCTTGTGGTTCTTGGTGAGGACGCATCGGGACGGCCTCCCGGAGGGATGCCTCATGTTCTGTTTGGCTAATAGAGGCAACCCCCATTGAGGGCACCTTGCGGGATTTGAGCTATCCTCATGCAAGGTTGATGGTATGAGTCTCTTATGAGACCTAAGCGAGGCTACCAACGCGGGCCTTAGCGAGGGCACCACGGGTTCCACGGCAAGGGAACCTTGTGGCACATTGCGATGTGCATCTTGTGACGACCCCCTAGAAAGAAACCTTCTACAAGGCTTGGGCGAGTATGCCCTGTGGAATCTCGACGAGGACCTCTCGTGAGGCCTTGTGAAGCACATCTCGTGATGGCTCCCGTACTCTAGACATCCATGGCACTGCACGCTATTCTCCTACACTATAGCTTCCAAGTTGTGGGAGGGACCATGGAAGCAGGGGAGATTGGATGAGGTCATTGTAGGCTACTATTGTGGTGCAGGGAGCGGTTGTCGGGAGCATGCTGTGACTCTTTGCTGGTGCGTCTCCTGTCCAGGGGAATGTGGACTTCTCTTGGTGGGCATGTGGGCAGGGACCTTGTGGCCTAGTCCTTGAACAAGACAAACACGGGGTGCTCTACCAACTTTAGAGGGAGACTTTCATCCTTGTTCAACTTCGGCATCTCTTTGAGGCTATGCTCGGTCGGATCTCAATAGCAGGGTATGTCTTCTCTCACAAGATGGAGATCATGGACTCTGCATCCTGGTCAATTCATCATGATGCCCAAATCTTGGATTGTTTAAATTGGAATCAATGCAGAAGTGTGAATTTGTGGAGTCAAGATAGTACCATTATTATTCACACACATGAATCTTCAATTAGAGAGACCTATTGTTCCAATTGTTACTACCATCTTGGAGGTCTGAACTACTGAATTGGAGCCAAACAAACATAACTTCCAAATGACCTTGACGCAAGTCGCTCATGCTACTATGCATATAACTGAGCAAGATGTTCCTTCAATGTTTACAAGCACATGGTTCTTTTGGTATAATGATAAGCATGCTAACGATGTTTTCCCTGTTGTTCGGGTTGATTGCTCGGTAGTGGATGACAACACTCCCGATGTGGTTCCTCAGATTCAACAGTGTGGACCCCTGAGATTGAGCTCGGAGAAGGACATTCAGTATCTACAGCTCAGTACTCCCCTACCTTAGATGCAAACGCCAGATAGACCATCGGGAGAGCCACCAGTGGGATGGGACATTAACTGGTATGGAGCATAGAGCCCCTTGAAGACTACATTTGCGGCACTTTTGGATCCGAGTTGTCGAAGGATGGGCGATCGTCGTGTGGTTCCTTTTGTAGTCTTTGTGTGTGTGTGCATGATGTGTTATCATCTTTTGTATTTGGGTTGTGCTTTTAAGTTTGCTTGTATGTTGATCGGTTCTCAGGAGCAGTGATGTACTTTGATCTTTAATGTTAATATATATTTTATGTTCAAAAAAAGATCCCGCTTCTATTTTGTTTTGCTCACATAGGCAGGTCTCCGACAAGGACACCTAGTGGGCCTTGGGAGGCGACCTCTCGCGAGGCCCTCGACTACATACTTGCAGAGTAGAACCTCTTTTGCACCTTGCTTTTGGAGGCATTGTCATGCCAGCAGGATGCGTGCAGGATGCTGGTATGTGTTGATGTGGTTCTCGTATGTGTGTTGCTTGAGGAGTTTCAAGCGCCAAGGACCTTGGTGAGGTGACGCATGCGGGGTGATCATTCTGGCAAATTAAGCTCTGGTCACTTGGCCTTGTTCTGGCGGGACGGACCTACACATAGGCACCATACCTAGCCCTCGCTCACATGATACATAATAGAGATACCATGAACACATACAACATGAAGAGATGCGTACCGAGCGAAGTGCCTTTATTATCTTGTATGAGGATGATGATTACAAACACACTAAGGGTCAAGCATGGACTTCCTGCGGTGCGTGTGTGCTCCTTGATTTAGTCTTGGCGATATTGCCTCCTTGGTGGTACTTTCCTCCTAGCGAAGCTGGGGTACCGACAGCCTCCAAGCTCGCTAGAGGGGACTTGGTCCGTGCCCAGCCCCGGGCCACGAGGTTTAGGGCCGCATGGCTGCTTTCCTTCATTTGCAGTGACATGACTGACAATGTCTTGGAGTTTCCTTTGCTGGTAGAGGTAGATTTCTTGGAGTGGAGTCCTGTCCTTTGTATGATGTTGCATACTCCGCGAAACACTTGTACCCCCATTCTGCATGGTGGCTATTGATGTACTGCTATTGTGGTCGTTGTTGACCTTTGATGGCTTCCTGCCTAGCTTTCTTTGAATGGTTCCTTCTTTCGTCTTCCAGCGAGGGTCCTCTTGCTTCACGAGACGCGTGGATGGATGTGACGCCATTGTGTGCTCGACCGCCTCTCCGCATGAAACCGCCACTACTCTGTTGGGCGGCGGCGGCTATGCAGTAAAAGGGGACGAGCAGGCTTCCCTATTTATTTGGGTTCCGCCTCCCTGCAGTCCTCGAGCCGCTAGCGTCAGGATTTGCCTTCTCGGTCAGACACCTTCTCGAAGAGATTCTTTCTTCTTCCTCGCGGTGATCTCAGCGGTGTATCCCATTGTTGGGTGTGTAGCGATTGATGTCCTTGTAGGTATGTTCAACAGAGTGCTTCGCGTCGCTCTTGCTGCCACACACGATGATTGTGCCATTGCCCCTGGTATCTTGATGAGGTTGCAGGCGTGATGAATCACCACCATGAATTTTGCCAGCATGGGGTAGCCCAGGATTGCATTGTACAGTAATGCTAGGTGCGCCACGTTGAAGTCTATGAGCTCGGTGCGGTAGTTGCTTCATCTCGAATGTGACTGGGAGCTAACCTACCCCAAGGGTGTGGTTATTCCTTCAGTCACTCCCGAGAAAGGCCTGGTTGGCAAGAATCTCTCGTAGGATCCTTGTATCTTCTTGCATGGTCCCACGGAGATGACATTGAGGCCCGCACCTCTGTCGATTAGTGTCTTGGAAACCGCAACGTTATTGATGGTGGGCGTGCAAACCAGAGGGATTGCGCCCACTGCTTTTGTTGACTTGGGGTGGTCATGGTCTCTGAAGGTTACGAAGAACTAGGACCAATTGAGATTCAAGCTTCTGGCCCCAGGTAGCACGACTGCTACCTCGCGAGCGACTTTCGTTAATTGATGATTGGAGTGAGGATATTGGGACCCACCTAGGATACAAGCTACTACAACAGGTCCCTGCAAGCCCCTAGCTTCCCCTCCTGGAAGGTTATTGTTTTCCACTGCAAGATTTTGTACAACGTCGTTGAAGCTGGCGAGAAACTTGGAGCACAACCCTTCCCATGAGAAGATGGATTCTTCTAGTAGATCCCTCATCAGCTAATTATGGGTGTCTCTTTTCAACGCATGGGGGAACCAGGTGTGCATGACCTTGTCGTCACCACTCGTAGCTCTAATTGTTGTTGTGTAGAACCGTAGGAACTTGGCAGGGTTTCCCCTGCCGCTGAACCTTGGTAGAAGAGCTGGCTTGAACTGGTGTGGCCACACGACGACGCGCAGATCCTTGGTGTATGCGGGGCAACCCCTGCCATGATGGTCTTGGTGGAGATGATGTCCTTGTCCTTTTGCGAGAGCTCGGCATCTCCGCTGGTGTGTTCTGGAGGCTGACATGTGGCTTGTCCATGAGGTAAGCTATTGACGATGTTGGTTGTTGATGAATATCTTGTTGGGTAGCGAGGTGGTAGAGGCCCTACAACCCCCTACACCTTGCCTTGAGTTTTTGCCTTGAGTAGTTGCGGCTGGCGGTGGCAGGCGTGTGGAGTTGTGTGGGGTCTGGGCCGCTTGTATGACCGGTCCTTGAGGGATAGTAGCGGAGTCGGGGTTTGCCATTGTATAATCGGCGACATCAATGAGCTTGGTGACACATTGGAGCCACACTTCATATTCCGCTGCATCAGACCTGTGGTGCAGCAGCTCTCGTGCTGCTCGTACTACCGCTCATGGTGAAGGCTTGCCGCTGTCCACGCCCTTGGAGACGAACATGGTGTGAGGGCAGGTGTGATGCTCCTCGATGCGGGTGGGTGGGTGCATTTATGAAAGGGCATGTATGCCCCCATGTGTGGTTTTGGTAATTATGCACAATCCCTATGGAGTAATGTGCTAATTAAGTTTCACTTGTAGGTTTGTCCATTGGAATCGCTTGGACCATGTGTTGGTTTCAAGGTTGAAAAAGAAGAAGCATTGTCCAAGGGCTTTGTGCCTACTAGAATCATGTAGAATAAGAATAAGAAAATCAACAGAGTCTCTTGAAGAAGAAGATGGAGTTCATCATGGCTATGTTCAAGACATCATCATGAAATGAAGGGAAAGCTCAAGGTGCGCCATCTCTATAAGATATCATGCTTGAAGCTTGCCATCCTCGGCGATCATGGAGTGATGAATACAAGTTCAAAGAAGAGGTTTCCCCATGGAGTATGGGGGTCATTTCACAAGTCTTCATCAAGCAAGAGCTGGCAAGAGCAATCAAGAAAGGTTATCCATCTTGAGAAGGACAAGACGGTCTACATCAAGCTCAAGTGGAATGCTCAAGGCAAAGTTATGATCTTGGTAGGTTTTATATTTTACCGGTGTCTTGTTGGGAGACCGGGTTTAGTATAGATAGTCGTACTATCAAGAGGGGATCTCGAGTGGGTGACTCGATCGCATCCTTCAGAGAGAGCTCAAACATTTGCATTCTTGCATCATCTTCCTTGGTTGTTGTTTGGACCTTGTCCATGTGAGGATCTAGAGCTTATGGTTATCATCATAACAACCTTGTCCCTAATATATCTTATTATGTTTTTGATCTTGCGGGTTTTCTGGCTCCACACCTTGGGAGATATCTCACATATATATTCATGGTATTTTCTCCCTTGGTGGTACCCAGTATTTTCTCCCTTGTTGGATTCTACATGTCATTATCTTTCCAATAAAATTGGTTTCATCTTGTTTGGAGTTCGGATGCAAAAGTTATGGCAGTTTTAGTTCTGAAGTTTTTCCTCACCGGTAGTTCCGGCGAGCCACCGGTAGTACCGCTAGGGAATTGTTACCGCCGGTAGTACCAGTGGAAGTACCGGAGCCACTTCTACTCATCCTGGTTGCGGTTCAGTAGCCTCTCTATTTGGGAGTCATATTTGATGGAACTTTGATCCGAAGTTTGGGCGGTAGTACGGTCCCAGGCGGTAGTACCGATGAACCGGTAGTAGTATCGGCCATGCTCGCTTTTCTGTCTCTCGCATCCCTGTTCTTTTGACCATTGGCTGGGTGCTAGCGGTAGTACCGACCCCCCACCAGTACTACCGGCCGTGCACGGATCTATGCATAATCGGTAGATCTGGGAGCCCTTTAAAAGGGGCTCCTCTTCCCCTTCATGGGGACTAGCTCTTTTCTTGGTTTTTGGCTTTCTCTCTCCTCCATTGTTGACCTTGAAGATCTTGCCCTCTCCCTTCCCCCTCCTATGAATCTTGCATCTTTTTGAGGGATTTGAGAGAGGAGATCTAGATCTACAACCCCCACCAAACCAAATTGCTTCTTTGTAAAGGAATCCTTGGGATCTAGATCTTGGAGAGTTTTGTGTTCTCCTCTTGTATTCTTCCTCTTTTATTCCCCAATAGCTTTTGTAGCTTTGTTGGAATTTGAGAGTGAAGGACTTGCCTCTTGCATTTGGTGCATAGGTTTGAGTTCTCCTCGAAGTTTCGGTGAGTTCAAGCTCTTGGGTTCTTGGAACCCTAGATGGTTGTGTGGAGTTATTGTGTGTTCTTGAGGCCTCGAATTGACTTGTGGAGATTCCTCAAGCTTGTGGCCTGTTGTGACATTGTTTTTGGGGCCTCGAATTGTTGTGGAGATTCCTCAAGCTTGTGGCCTTTGTGGTGTTTATTGGGAGCCCTCCAAATGAGTTGTGGAGATTGCCCCAATCCTTGTACGGGTTCGATGACCGCCCTCCAGTGTCCCATAGTGGATCGTGAGTAGGCCTTTGTGGCAAGCTCATGAGAGAATAGGGTGAGCCTTTTATGGCGTCCGTGAGTTGCATGCCTTCGCATCTTGGGGTGAGGCCTTGTGTGGCGTTGGGTGAGCCATTTGTGGCGTTCAGAGTACATTGCACCATCACACCTCTCTAACAGAGACGTAGATTCTTTGGAAGTGAACTTCGGGATAAAAATCATCGTTTCCGCGTACATCAGTATCTCTCAACTGATCCCTTTACTTATGCAATTTACATTGTGATAACCATCGTTCTTGAAGTATTATATCTTGCTATCACCTTGTTGCTTGTCTTGCTTAGCATAGGTTGTTGGTGCACTTAGTGAACCTAGTGGTTTTAGGTTTTATGCTTTGATAAATTAAATGTTAGTTTTATTCCGCATAGAGCCTAACAATAAATATTTTTTAAACGCCTATTCACCCCCCTCTAGGTGACATCCATTTCCCTTTCAACTTCCACATCCTCCGTTTGCTGCCAGGGGGAACTGTCGCTAGCGCGACTAACACTACCGTTGGGGTTCTGCTCTTCCAAGATGGTTGCGAGCTCACACTGGCGGAGAGCATGCTTTCGGCGGTTTGACTTGGCCATGCTTGACGAATAAGGATGGGAGATGCGCCTTAGCCTCCTACCTGGCGCAACAAATGTCAGAGATTATTCCCGTGAGGAACCTCTCGAAGTAGGATGGAATCAAACACTAGGGGGTGAACATAATCTCCGGAAACCTTCCTGAAGCTTGGCAAGGAAACTATAGAGAAAAAAAATGACAGAGAGACACAAGGAGTTACCCAGGTTCAGGCCATCGTGCGGTGTAAAACCCTACTCCTGCTTGTCTGGATTACTTCCACTGCTTGGTGAGGTTTACAGTACAAGGTCCCGAGCATGCACTCAGATTTGGGGTTTCTAGAGGTGGAAGAAGATCCCTCTCTATGATGCCCTCCTGCCCATTATATAGGTGCCTTGGTCCTCCTCCTACCCTTGGGTGGGAAGGGTTACCACATGGAGATATCAGTGGGAGTAGGTAGGGCACAACTATCCTCTACAGTGGACCTGGTCCATCCCCAGGGGTCGTGTCTATGTCGCCCTTCTTCTCCTACACGTTCCTCTAGCATCATCCAGTGGGGTGGCCCCCACTAGGCACATGCCTTGTCAGCCACTCTAGTCTTGCGGAGGAATAAGATCCTTGCCTTGGGCAAGGGGTAGATCAGCTACCTCCTAAGCTCCTGATTCTGTCACGACGATGACATCGCCTAAGTGTGCTTCACGTGATTCCTTCGCGATTCGCCTCCCCTCTCTAGGGGCCTCCCCTGCTGAGGCCTTGAAGAGATTTCTTGGCGCCCTTTTTCCCTTAAGGAGATTTCTGTTGCGAAGAGGCCCAACAGTAGGTGGGTCGTGGTACCCTAGTAGCCACTAGCCTGACATAAGTTGGTGGGGGTGGCGGAGGATTTGCTTTCTCCATCTTGACATTCTCTGTTCCTTTTGCAATTGTTGGCAAGCATGGAGCCTTGCTCCTGTGTCCGTCATTGCTGTTGTGCTCACCTCCGTAGTGCCCTTGTTGTGCCTTGTTATCGCGGACGACGATGCCGCCTTGGAGGTGTCTCGGGGGTGGCATGCTAGTGAAGTTATGTGGATGTTCCTCCTCGTGATGGAGGGAGTGTCGTGAGGGTGCTGGGGACCAAGGACGCGAGGCCTTTTCTCCATGGTCCGAGGAGATGGGGATTGCGTCGGTCCTGTTTTGGGCATCCCGACACCTTCTCTCCGTAGAGCTAATTTGTGATCCGACATCTTGAGGCGGGTCTCGAATTTGTTGTGTTGGGGACCTGACCCTGTGTTGATTGTGGGTGCTGGACTAGCAAAGCTCCGGATTGGTCTCAAGCCTCTGAGAGGTGGCCTTTTCCTGTTGCTTGACAACCTTGGCAACCAGATCATAGACCTGGTCCACCGCAGCGGGCGATCTATCTTGGTCCAGCAGTGTCTTGGTGATGGCGATGTTTAGGGCAGGCGTTGGCATGACCTGCTTCCCGGCCTTATCGTAATAAAGGGTAGCCATAGGTTTCTCTGCCCTTGCCGGAGCCCATCCCAAGTTCCTCTTGACACCTGGGTCTTGGACAACATGAGTTGGAACATGCAGTGCCTTTTCCTCGGCAATGAGCTTCTTGTACTCTGTTTCCGTGGCTTTCTCCGCCTTGAGGGTGTCTTCGCCTTGGTGAGATCTCTATTGAGCTTAGCGCTCTACTTTGTGATGTACCACTAGTACAAACTCATTACTTAGATACAACGCCTAGAGCCGGTTTGTACCAAGTAATAAAAAAGTTGCTTCCGTGCATGGCCCTCAGCCGGTTATTACATAACGACCGTCTCTAAGACTCTTTGAGACAGTTATAATTGTCACGTGTCTAAAATAATCGTCAGATCATAAACGGACAACAAAAAACACTGGCTCTAAGATACCTGTTAGACGATTATTAACTTTAACGGTCTCTAAGATTTGTAATTATAGGCGGCTGTGATGTTTGGTCATCTCCATGACACGCGCACATCCTCCGTGCCATTCCGGCGACATCGCCTCAGGCGGATTTTATTTCTAACCATCTCTAAGAGTGTGCCTAGCATGTGCAGTTCACCGATGCGCGGCATGGCATTATTTTCCAAGGAGGTTAATGTTTTGCACCATCTCCTTGGAAAAATAGGTGGGAAAACTGAATCTGCGGAGACCTAGCAGGCAGTTCGAGCAGCGATAGTACGAAACTGCTCTCCATTGCAGCATCCCCTCCTCCTCTTCTCTCCATTTGATTCCTTCCTCATTTGGTTTATTCTTTGATTCTTCCGCTGCAGAAGGGCAGTGTGCTTCTCCATTTCATTGCTCCGATAGAAGGTCAGATTTTGCTCCTCTGCATTTCCCCATTTCTTTGTTGTAGTAGGGTGCGATTTTCTTCTTCAGATTCCTCTCTAATTCTTTTTCTTCTCCAGATTCCTTTGCTTCTTCTTCTTCTTCAGATTATTCTTATTCTTATTATTGTATATTTTCTTCTTGTTGTTATATTAAGGGTTGTGATGGAGATCTGCATGTCTACACCCTGCCATAGGAGAATTGTCGCTGTCCAAGCAGGAGCACGATGTCGTTCACCATCATCTTGAACCAGCCAATCTTTTGGGATCATGTGGTGAGTAATTTTTAGCCTCATTCAGCAAAGTAATTTGTTTGCATATATGTGAACTAAAATATTAGTATTATTCCTTGTGTGATGTAGTGTACTGATAGAGTATGCGACAATATTAATAATGATCCGTTTGTATTCTTATTTCTTGTGTAACATAGTATGTGACATAGTATGTAATATTATTTAAGTCTCAGTTAGCATGCACACTAATCATAAGTAATTATATGTGTATTGATTTGTAATACATTTCTTTTTTATTCTCAGGCTATTTCGTGTTACTTCAAGGAAATACTTAACAAATTTGCCGATAATGGCTACATGGTCTAGCCAAAGTCCACTGGTTCATGCTTTTCCTTGGTGAAAACAGAAGTAGCTACATATTTTAGAGGACCATTCTGGACTTCCTTCTTGATGTCACACAATGTTACTATCCATCATGATGTGACCTTTACACTAATCATATAAGCTGATGAGGAAGAAGATGGTGAAGGAGATGATAAGGATGTTTAGGAAGAGGAACTGGACAGTGAGTATTTATTTAGGATGGAAGCACGTGCCCCTAATGGTGGCATTAGACAATTCCACTTTATTCCCTAATTGCATGCCAGCTTTAATTTCTTGTAATGTGAATTGCATTTTACAAGACTGACCATGCCAAATGTGAGTGATTGCATTAGATATGTTTTTAGGAGTGTTTTCACATATATGCATCTCATTACTATGCCAGACATGTGTGCCATAACTTTTGAGACGATGAAGGAAGGAAGCCACCAAAGATTACATCACGAGGATTAATTTTTCCATCTGAATGAACTACACTACTTTGTTAGAAAGCTAAATGCAATTGATGTGGCTAACAAACTATTTGTGAGTTATTCTAGCCCATCCATAGCCATTCCCTAAGAGTACTTTGTGTGTTCAATTACTAATGTGTTTCATTAATTGTTCATTTCAGGATATACCATCAAGCTTTTCACATGGTATCAAGATCCCAAAAAATGGCACAGCTCTATTTCTGACCCTTCGCATGTATGACCAATTCCTAGGGAGTACACTATCTTTCGTGGCAACCTCAACCAGATAGTGTTCAGAAGTGGTTGGGACATCTTCTGCAAGATGAAGCCACTTAGGGCTAGTTTCTGATTGTTGTGAGGGTGGAGGTGAGGGAAAATTGCATTGGCTTGTTTATGACGAAGATCATGTACTATATTTGAAATGTCTGTTCTGATTGATTTTGAATTACCCTGCTATATATTATTTAAAATATGAATAACTACCGGATACGACCTCTTTTCTGAACTGGCATAAAGTGACAGGTAATTCTAGACGGGAAAATAGAATGTCCGCCTCAAGTTGTCAATGTCCTCGAGATGGTCAAAAATATTAAGCGTCTCGGGCTGGAAAATTATTAGGGACGGCCAAGAACAACGCACGTCTCTGGTGTAATTCACTTTGAGGCGGTTTATTTTCCAAACCACCTGAGGTTGTGTATTTTAGATAGGGAAACCACTACTAAAAAATCACATGTTGTTTTTATTTATTGCATCATCATTACATCACGCATTTGTTTTGTCTCTAAAAATATTTTCATTAAAATCCTATTTTGTTTCTACATTAGTCTCCTCCTTTAATTTCAAATTAAAACCCCAGTCTTTCGAATACTTTGTTTGTCTAAAATTATTTCCAAAAGTCTTTTATAAAAATTAAAACAAACAAATAAAAATAAAAAACATTTTAGTGGGAGAGGCAGCTAGTTTCCAAGCCCAATGTCCAGCAGCCAGCCAGCTACCACCCCACCAAAACCCTAAACCTAATCCCAGCACCCAACACAACACCACCACGCAACACACGCACCCCCGTGACATGGTCACGCACATCATATTGTTGCGACGCACGCCGCACTCACCTCACCGCACCACACGCATCGGTGGACACACCCAGCAACACGTACACCGCACGCGCGCGCACACACACAGCCCTGCACCCAACTCTCCCTATCGATCCCCATCAACCCCTTCTCCCTCCTTTGCTCCAACCCAACTCGCTCGATTCTTTTTTTTTTGATAAAAGGCCAAAGGCCCGATGTTAAATTAATAACGCCCAACGGCGAAATGATACTGCACCCAGCATACACGGAAGAACAACTCACCCACACAGGAGGCAACCTATTGAGCTACACTCGGAAGCGCAAGGTCATTACAGTTACTACACGAGGGCAAACTCCGTTAAAAAAAAAGAGGACAAACAAGATCTGAACCTTATGCACTGCTTAGATCCATTCCTGAAATTTTGTAGGATCTAAATCTCCGTTAAGAAAATCAGAGGACAAGTAAAATTGACTAAAGGCTGCTAGAGACAGCCTACTTGTGAAAAACATCAATGCTAGTCTGTTCACGGATATTCACTTCGGCTCGCAGGTGCAAATGCACCTATTATGAGAAAATATTTTTCAAAATATTAAAAAAATTGAAAAAAAAATCTTCATGTACATTCTAACATTTTATGTTGGTTCACAAGTTTTCGAGATAAAAAATATTTTATGTGTGGTGTATAAAAAAGATAAAATAAGTCACAGGAATAAGACTATTCACGTGACATTTTTTTTTATACATGACACATAAAATATTCTTTCATCCCAAAAAATTGTGAACCAATATAAAATATTATAATATATATGTAGAATTTTATTTTTTATTTTTTTGACATTTTAAAATATGTTTTCTCACAATGGTTGCATTTGTACCCATGAGCCGAATTGCCGTCTGTTCAGCACTACTATACAAATATTCCCTTATAAATGTAGAGACAGATTCTGAATGGATGAAGCTATGTCTAGATGCTCTCATTTCTCCACATCAATAGTCACATAACAAAAATTCAGAACTGGAACCATAATTCAGTTTTAATGGCAAGACACATTCCCTGATTTATCAGAGAAAGTTAGAACAGATGAACAGGGCTTGCTTTTCTCATTCATCAACTAATAACACTTCAGAGATTTTGGCCCCATCCCTAACTCGGATTTATTTGCCAGTCACGCAGATATTAGATTGGTTAATTCTTGTCCTCCTCCGCTGCACCACACAGGAACTACACTCGAGCACCACAGAGCTACTCTGTATTTGGGGAACCAACGAACATGGGGCAGGAGGAACCAAGAAACGAGACTTGTGGCGCTGTATTCTTGTCCTCCTCTAGCCGGTTCTTGTCCTCCTCCGCTGCCGGACTCTTTTCCTCCTCCACCGGCACGCCCATCTTTCTCAGCTTGCGGCGACGGCAAGAGAGCCGGCCAGCCGGGATGACACCGCCATAGATGGGACCAAGTGGAGGCACTGGGGGGCGAGCAGGGAAAATAAGCTGGATGGACGACGACGAGCGGGCCGCCGGCCTAGGGGTGGCGAAGGGCGCGGCGGCATGCCCTAGAGGCCTGGCGGCGGCGAAGGGCGCAGCGGCTTGCCATGGTGGTGGCGCGGTGGCGTGCCTGACTCTTGACAGGATAAACAACCTAGCAGGATAAACAGGCTCTGTCCGTCGGTCCGTTTTGATTACGCGGCCCCTCCACGACGCCGTTTAGGATATTTATACGGACATGGACAAACGGATCCGCGGACGTCCCGTGTTCATCTACACTCTGACCTGCTCCCCTGCAAGTCGTCGCCGTGGATGCTGTCCCCAACACCAGGATCCCCGCCAATCGATGTTGCATCTCTCCTGCTGGGCTCCCCGCCGCCGGCATGTCGCCTCTGCTGGAAAGTTCAACGCCATTGTCCTAGAGCTCCTCATCTCCAAGCTAATCCTCATCACGTACTTCTCCCCACCGCATGGCCACACCTCCATCCACCGCATGTGGCTGCGGCGACCTCCTTCGGCCGGCAGCAACTCCTCATCCTTGTGGATCCATGTTCTGCACCGCGACCTCGACCTTCCTTTCAATGCCGGTGCTCCTCGCGTATGCCCCTTCCCAGTTAGCACATGATATAATATAGAGACTGCCATGTCCCGGCATTGGTGCTTGTTCGTGTGCTACTCGAAGAGCCCTGCTCATTTGTGTGTGCATCTGTGTATGCCCATGTGTTCGTGTTGTTATGAGCAATGGGAGCACTTGGTGTTTCGCGTCCAATCCTCTTCGTCTAAGGCTGGCCGCGACAAGATCTTCTCGTCGACCCGGCGAAAGAATGAACATGGTACCACACAAAGACCGTACCGAACTGGAGTTACTCGAAGAACCATCGGCAAGAACACCTACACGGAGCTGATGACCCGAACTATCCTTCTTGGAAACCGAAGACCCTGTTCCCGGATCCGAACCCAAGACCTTTGAACCGAAACGTGTGAACCTTACCTATCCTTATTTTATAAATTTTCATCTATACAAATTGTTTCATATTAAATTTGTTGCATGCTTGCATCCATATCTTGTGTTTGGGGTATTTAGTCGTTTCACTTAATAATTAATTATGGAGGCTATATGCGAGATATTTTTTTCTTATTCTGGCTCCATTTAAATTTGTGTAGCGGACTGATGTCATGTTTTGCCTTGTTAAGTGAACATTTAAATTGTAGAGTTACCTAAACAACTTGAACGTTCTATTTAATTGTCAGAACTTCGATTCCGATTAATATTGTCAGGTTGCATCACATTTTGCCATGCCATGTATCATATCAGAGCAAATTCCCCATGTCTATTGCGTGAGAAGCTGAAGCCCACGCTGGTCATTCTCATCCACACACACATGAAAGCGCCACCACACACACCGTTGTCTGCGGCTGCGGCTCCACTGGCCTCGCCGGACTCGCTCCTCTTCACCTCTTTCGCGAGTTTCGCGAGACGATTTGAACGCTGGTATCCCGAGGCCTAGAGGCCACCAGATCTAGGTTGAACAACTTCGAGCTAGGCCCTCATGTCCTCCTCCTTCTCCGGCCGTCTCCAGCATACTAAGTGGACATTCCGGCCATCTCAAATCGATCCTAGCAGCCATGTCGCGCTGCTCGACTCCCACCGGTCGAAATCGACCAGGACGCCTGACTCAGCCTAGCAGATGTTGTCCGCGCCCACGCCCATCTGCCAGTTCGTCGACTCCCCTCGCAACTTCCTCCACTCCGTCGACCCCCACGTCAAGCTGGTAAGGGGTAACTAACCTTCCTCACATTTTGGAGAAACTGCCAATAGCTTCTAGGTGCTGGTTAGAGAGGATGCAATCCAGGTCCTTGTGAAAATGCCGCCCTGCGCTCTGGCGGCCACTTGACTGCACTTGCTAGATATCGTGTGCTTCTGCTTCGATCTGGATCGTAATCTACTTCCTCTACAGCTTGGTGACTGCCAATCAACTTTAAGAACTGTGGAGAGTTAACTGAGGTTTGGGCGTGCAGATTTCGCCATGGATGTGATCCTAACTGAGATTTGGCATAATGCTCAGTTTTGTTGTTTTTGCAATTCCCGCATTATGATTCTTGATGTGAGGAGTCGGTTTTTTTAACGTGAAGGTGCGGGGTGTGTGTTGTTTCTTTGTGCCAATTCTTACGAGCCTGTCCTCAAGCTTGGTCAACATGTGGTGCTTTGGTCAATTCTTAGTGACTTTGCGTAACATGATGCCTGATTTATTGCTGCATTGAGATTCTTCAGAAAAACACAACGTCAATTAGGCCACATTCAGCTACTAACTGAAATCCGATTCAGTTTATATCGGACTTCATGAATATTAAAGCTGCACACTTGATTACTTGACCAAGATTCATTGAGAAAATCATGATGGATGCTAGCGGCGGCAGGAGACATGATATCTCTTGGCGGGTACAAGACTGAACGCCTCCACCAAGTAATTACCCTTCCCTTCAAAGAGAGCACAAGGCAGGGAGCGTCGTGAACGTCTCCACGACCGGGTCGAAGCCTGAACATGGCAAAGAGAGCACAAGGCAGGGAGCGCCATGAACGCCTCCACGACCATCGGGCGGAAACCTGAACATGGTCGGTCGTGTTTGCGCTGGCCGCCACAGCGGTGGCCTGCTTCACCGTCCCGCCGTCTGCACCAAGCTCCTGCCATCCCCGCCGTCGACTGCGACTGGCGGCCGCACTGACCGCCGCAGCAGTGGCCTGCCTCATGGTCCTGATGCCCTTGCTTTGTTGATTTGTTGGACAAAGTCTAACTGGCTTTTGCACTTTGTTCTAAAGACAAAATTGTCTGAATACTTATTAGTCTGCCTGAATGTACTCAGACATATATAGGACATCTTGGTTAGCCTGCAAGCATCATACGTCATGTTTAGATTGAGAGCCTCGCATGCAGATTCCTTCTCATTGCAGCAGTGTATTAGACTATTTGCTTGCTTCCATTGTATATTGTTAGTTGAATTACTTTTCTTTTGATACTTCAGTTTGATGTCACCAGAGTAGCATTTGCAAATGAGTGTTGTAGTTTCATTTATTCTATAAGAAATGATAATATGTGCAAGGTATAGCTCGCTGTTACAAACTTATTGTGTCACCATATATGTCTGAATTGATTTCATATTTATTCAGCATGTTGGAACATATGAAGTGTGAAGTCTTTTCATGTTGCAACCTCCAATTACTGAAAGAATTAACACTCTGATTCTAGATGCTTTTGCATTCACTGGAGTGGTAGATATCGTGTCATCATTCCTCATAATAAAGAAAGTACTAAATATCATGAAATAGATGACACTTGGCTAATGTAGTTTCTAAAAGGTCACGTTGCCCCTACCTAATGTAGAAATCCGAGAACAGAATCTACAAGTTCATGAGCGTAAGGCAATATATTTTCCAAAAAACTCCCAAGACCAGAATATTTAAAATAAACCTACCATACCAACACAAATGCATCCTGGAGAACGAGACTTGGCCGTAGCAGACACGAAAATCATATTGTAGAGGGTGCTCCAAGACGAGAGTAAGAACTAGCCTCCTATGAAGCCAAGGACGATATGATTATGGACATCAAGGAGTACAAAGGGCTAATAATCACCCCCAAGAGACGGGTTCGGTCAACCGCTAGAGGTTGGGTACATGGCGAATCAAACAAGATAGTGTGTTGTTGAGGGTGTGATGATAATAACCGCCAAGAAAAACCCATCATTCTAAAAAGAAGCATGAAAAGCTGGAGCCGACTCTGCTATGTACAAAACAGACTCCTAGCTAATTCCCGGTGCAACGCACGGGCCTTTGTGCTAGTATTTTATAAATTTTCGTCTATATAAATTGTTGTATATTAAATTTGTTGCATGCTTGCATCCATATCTTGTGTTTGGGGTATTTAGTCGTTTCACTTAATAATTAATTATGGAGGCTATATGCGGGATATTTTTCTCTTATTCCGGCTCCATTTAAATTTGTGTAGCGGACTGATGCCATGTTTTGCCTTGTTAAGTCAACATTTAAATTGTGGAGTTACCTAAACAACTTGAACGTTCTATTTAATTGTCGGAACTCCGATTCCGATTAATATTGCCAAGTTGCATCGCATTTTGCCATGCCATGTATCATATCATGATCATGTCAGGTCTTTTGCCGTAGTATTAAATAGTGCATCTGGTGTTTCTTTTAGTGCTTTGCTTCTTCATGAATTAGGATGATGAGATGATGTGAGATTTAGACAAGTTCTTCGGATATGTATCTTCATCTATGGTTCCCAGGGCGAGCATCCTTCCCCTTCTATTTATTTTCTCTTTATTGCTTTACTTCTATCTATTGATATCCGTGTTGTGATGCTTTAGTTTCCGTACCATTTATATTCCTTGTAGCCTATATTGCCTTGGTCACTTCCTATTACCCGTTGTTTTGGTATATAGTTGGTCTTGCGAGTCGTAGTTGCTTGCTCGGGTGTTGGTTCGATTCGTCGAGTTCCACAATTGTTAGAAGATTGGAACATGCTTAATATTGGAGATAATCATAGTTCTACTTACAACTTGATAATTAAAATATCGGGAATAGATATAAATAATACAGCGGCACCAGTGGCAATACTTGAGACCTGGTTTTTATCCCGCCCACTTGTGTCCACCTAGGACCCGAGTACTTGATGCATATTCCTTGACTATCGCACTATCCATAGGTGGGCCCATGGATCCCCTTGGTATGAGTTTGATTCACATCTTATTTTTGGGGACCACAATTTAGTTTGGGGCTTTATTACTATTTTATACTTATGCCATGTTTTACTACTTTATTTACTACTGTTGCTCGAGAAGAGCGATTTACTACTGTACTGTTTTGGAACCGCGCGCCATGTTTATGCTGTTTGGACAAGCCATGTCACACTTTCGGGTTTCCAGTCTTTCTCAGCCGTCGTCGCAAACCCCTTGGTACGTCTCGGAGTCCGGCCGACTTCGTAGCGGGTAGCTTAGTGGGGTGCCCCCCCCCTCGAAATCATTTTTGAATCATATGAATGCTTTGTCATGATGCCTCGTTGCTTTTATTTGGTATTCCCGAGGTTAATCGTGCGTGTGTTGCTATTTGGGTACCCCTGCAGGGTAAATCTTTTTGAAAATTCGTGTTTGCGGTTGTGGACTACTTGGAGCATAGTGTCTCGATCATAGACAACTCAAACTAAAGTAGTGCTATAAATTTGACTTTGGCTTGACTAGTAATCAACTCCACTACAATGGAATGGTTAACTAAAAGTGCCAACAACTGGTGATATCAGAATGTCTTATGCTATCTATATCTGACTAGTAAGTGCCACAACTTTAATGGAATTCTTAAATAAAACTTCCAACTGTGTGAATTCCTCGGAAGGACTTCCTCGTTTGGTCTCGATGGGGAAACTCCAGGATAGGTTATGTTTGGTGTTAGCATTAGGTTGGTTCCGAATAGGTCTCTCTTATCCCTCTCTATTAGCCGACAGTTGTATTGAGTCTCTATAGGTTGTTTAGTGCATTCTTCGCTGCCACTAAGCCCACCATACCTATGTAGGCGAGAGCCGCCAAATTCTAAGACTCGCCGTGTACTAGCCTCAGTACTGATCGCTCCCTTTTTCCTTTGCCCTTTGTCGGCACCCATTTTGATTTGAGAGGTATGAGTTCGACGACGTTATCAAGGTTACCCTTCCGGCTTGGCATGGGTAGGGTTATGGATGCCATTGGTTATTCTTCAGGACTCTTAGTCCAGTTTGCATATTATCTGTACTCGGATGTTGTATCGTTTCCGATGGGATTTGGATCTTTGTAATGTATATATGTATTCTTGACTCGCTGAGTTGTTATTATATATATGTGTGTGTGTTCTTGTGGGTTCCATCATGGACTATTGTGTAATGGTATTACTTCGTTTTCCACCCACATGCAAGTGTCTGGTAGGCATCTTTGAATCATTTCTATGCGGGTTTGGCAGAAAGCACTGAAATCTGTATAGGACCGATTCAAGGGTGTTATATTAGAGCCGGAAAGGAAAACTTGCTTAGGGTGTTGGGTTCTTTGAGAATGAGGCTTTGAGCCAGAATGGGAAGCCGGCTCAGGCCTACGAAGCCAAACTGGCTCTAAGTGTTGGTTCAGTACTAGTGTACTTGGCTTCTTCCAGGTCTGCCTTGCGTTTCTCATCAAGCTCAGTGACATTCTGGATATGATCCAGAGTTATGGGCTCCATGTGGTCTTGTCCATAAATAACCTTGTCAGCAGGAGTAACAAAGGGGTCACCCACCTCCGAAGTTGATGGTGGTGGTGGGGGAGGATGTCTGTTTGTTTGATTGGTTTCGTTGGGTCTGGCTTCTAGTCCGTTCGCTTGCTACTGAGGTAAAGCCAGAGGGAGCATCGCCTGTGTTGCGTCCATGGGATCTGCAACTTCCTTACATGTGGTTGTGGCTCTCCCAACATCATCTGCTGCTGGCGGAGCTGCTCCGGCTTCGGTGTCTTCTTCCACCATGTTCTCAGTGGACATGTAGACCTGATGGGAAGTGGGTGCTTGGTTATCATGTTCCTCGAGTTCGAGCCCGCCTCCATCTCCTTCATGGTAGCTTCAAGTTCTTTCAAGTTAGACGGATCGCTTCCGAAATCCACGTCACCGATGTCAGTGTAGAGTGCATCCATGATTGATTTAGATTCGTTGTCGGCCTGTCGAAGGTAGAACCAGAACCTGAAGCGATGAGCCAATGAAATAGTTGTTGCCGGAAGCGGTGGGGGTGGTGCTGGAATGATCGTATGCTGGCGAAGATCTTAACAACCTCGGTAACCTAGTCAAAGCTGAGGGTTCTTGCGGCCTCCTGACACCTTAGTGTATGCCGAAGTAGTGTGCGCTTCGCGAGTCCCTCAACGAAGTAGGAAATAGTTGTTTGCTTGGAGACCCCATCAATTTAGTTTCTTAGCCTAAGCATCTGGCAAGGTACTCACTTGGGGTTTCCTCCAGCTTCTGAACACAGTGTGAGAGATCTAAGACGCTGAGAACACCGACGAAGTGCGACCTCTACTTCTCTAAGACTTGTCTAAGCCAAGCGGATCCACTTTGGTCTTCCACCTTTATATCCTACACGGGGGTGGTTTGGGTGGGTCTTGAATTGTCCAGATCTAAGTTGGCAAACTCCGAAGAGAGATCTAGGCTCGATCATTCTTCTGCGATTGTATCCAGCCTTGAGGTGGTCCGTGCGGGCCTTGACATTTCTCCAGCTTCCTAGGAGTTGGATCCCGTGTCGGTTTCGCCGATGAAGATGTGGATGTCCCCTATTGGAACAGTGGAGCATCAGGTGGGGTTTGTCTTCACCGGGATCTAACACTCGTCTAGAGGGACGATCAGAACATTGCTGGAGAAGAGAACACGCCCAATGGCTACGGTGTCGCTGATTCCCACGAAGAGATTAGTCCTCGCCTGATGTAGAACTCGAAGCGCCTCTTGCCCCACGGTGGCGCCAACTGTCGTGGTATTGCCGACGAGTACACCATGTAGGGGTATTCGCAGAGCATGGAGAGAGAGAGGTGGGGTAAGACAGTGAGGTGGAGGGTACGAGGTGACACAGTTACCCAGATTCAGATCCCACGATGATGGTAGAATCCTACTCCTGCTTCCAATCACTATAATGGAAATACACCGGGTTACAAAGATTGTAGGGTTTGCTATGTGCGAGTTGTTGTGCCCTGAAGGCTCCCAAAGGTCCGGCTTATAAAGGCACTAGAACCTAATGTTACAAGGTAAAGTCCATATCGGACATGTTATAGAGTACTACACTAATGCTAACTAGTCTTCGTGTCTTGTACTCCAAGGCCCCAGCTTCGTATATGTTGGTGCCATAGCCTCCTTGGTATTCCGGCATGGGCCTCCCTTCTCGATCCTTCTAACTGGGCCACCCAGCAGACCATGGGACGTGCTACCACTGTGGGTCACCTAGGTTATCTGGATTTGAAGTTATGCTATGGTGTTCCCATTATGTATATCCCTAACATAAGGTGAAGGCTATACATTAAGATGTACAGTCCTTACAAGACCACCCTTATGAAACTATAATACTATAAACATGTCCTTGGGTAAATGGACGGTGTCCCCTTCCCACACTCGCAAATCTTGATGTCGACTCTGGATCTCCGAAACACCCTCTAAGCCATGGTAACATTATTGATGGTATGGCCAAGAATTTGTTGATCGAACCCATAAGATGCAAACGACAACGATCAGAGGATAAGATCGTTGTACCAAAGAAAAAACGATGAAGATGGTTGGATAACCACATAGATCCAACCAAATAGAACCGTGAAGGCCTTCCCTCACTATCTTCCTGACGAAGCCAAATCTCTCCATACTTGTCTGAGTGGAGAAGAAGCTAGAAGACCAAAACATGAAACATTGCAATCCACCTCATCGAACGACGCTTACACGAAACAAAGATGTACCAAGAACCCTAGATTTTCTAAGGCTGGAGTTCCACATTGCAATCCAGGCCCTTGAGCATCATCTCGGCTCCCCTTTTTACAGATGCCTCCGTTTCACCAAAAAACCTACCCCCTAGTTTTTTCCATGATTTACAGAGGCGATGGCAGAGGCGAAAGTCTTCTCCTCCTCCAGGAGAGGGCAGATCCTGCTGTGCCGGAGCCTCCGGTGAGACAGAAATCGACGCCAACATCATCACCACTCCTCCTTGGCATAGGGATAAACATCTCCATCAACACCAACATCTCCATCAGTTTTTTTGCTAAGTTCTTTGTTTGTGTACCGATTGGCCTGCAAGTGAGGCCCATAGAACCCATAAAACTAACCATATCGACATGCACCAAGCCTGTGCTATATAATTGAGGACCACATCCTCTTCCTCCACGCCGCCACACTCCACTACTAACCCTAGATCTCAGCCTCTCCCTCTTTCCCCTCCAAAAACTGCATCTCATCTGGTCTCCCTCTTTCCACTCCGACCCCTAGATCTCATCGGGGCTTTCCCCTACAAGCGGTTCACAGTCGTTCAAATTTCCCGATCTGCTCAACTCTCAGTGAAGTCCTCCACTGGTCATGTCCATGTTCTGCTAAACAACGGTGAAGAAATTTGAAGTTACAGGGGGAATCAAGATGGAAATAGTGGAAAACTAGGTTGAATGAACATACCTAGCCTTGCCTTGCTCCGGCGACCTTGTTCTTCCCTAGGTCCGGCAGGGGTTCTGCAATGACCGGACGTCACTGCACATGGCGTGTCTCGCACCCTAGCTCCAGCGAACTGGGCGCAAGTCGACAGCGACGTGGGGGAAGCTGGCTACCTCGCGTAGTCAACTCCTCGGCTCGTACTGCTCGGCCCACGGCGGGGATGTCGACGGCGAACTAGGAAGGATCTCTTCTAGACGGGGAAGTCGACAATGAACTGGGCGAACCTCTCTCCCTCCCGCCGGCGTCCCCATCGTCCCTCGTTCGCTCGCCACGCGAGGAAGAAGGTCCTCCTCAGGGGAAGTCGACGACAAGCTGGGCAGGCCTCTCTACCTCGCGCTGGCATCCTCTATCGCTGGCTCGCTCGGCCCGTGTTGGGACCTAGGCAGAGGTCCCGTGTTGTTTTCGGTGCAGGTGTCACCTGGTCGCCGGGGGGAGGTTGCTCGATCGAACCGGTACGGGCACTCCGTGCCCTTTATAGGGGGAGATCATCACAGAATATCTGCAATCAGTCGCAGAATAGCAGTGTCATATATATACCCACACATCATACGAGCACGACCCCCAAGTTGGGTGTGTGCGTCTCACCCCTATTCTCTTTTGTTTACAAAAAATGGCTCGACCTCGACTTGGACAGGCATCATCATCAGTGACTCCACTCAAGTCTTCGGTCACCGGTCCTAAAGGGATCCATGGTGGATTTCCATGCAAAAGGTGATTCGATTTGAGAGGAGGACCACACGTCTGCTAGACTAAACCATGGAAAGACCACAAAGTTCGCCACTCGAACAACGCCACGAAGTGCTGGCAGTCCAAACCCACGATGAAGCGTCCTCTGATGCTTCGCCAATCTGAAACTGCTGGACCTCCTGGCAGATAAACAAAATTATGTACCTGACGATCCTGATGGCCTTTGCACAAAGCAATTCAGCAATCCTGACGGCCTCAGCATCCGGCGCGGTGATTCTTAGCTGCCAATCGACGCACTGATACTGAGTTTACTTTCAGAAGTGAAAAACATCCTCCATTCGAACGGTTTGAATTGAAACCTGGAGATTTGAACAAGAGTTTAAACATGTAAGCATGTTTGTTTTTGCGATTATAGGACGCGTAATAGCACATACTCGTAAGCTCGAACTGCAGTGATGAATCCGTAGTTCTCACTATAAACTAGTACAGCTGAACGCAAATTGGCTGGCATGTGACCAATTTGAAACTTGAGTACCCAAGGAAACAGGATGGAGACTCCGCCACCAAAACAATACTCCATTTCTTATCTTACAGTAACATGCTCAAGGTTTCTGTCTGTGGGTTCGGCAAACATACCTTCTGTACACAGTGCCAAACCGAAATATTTGGAGCAAGCGCACAGACCAAGTATATATGGAGCAGGCAGCTGTTACTTGGCAACCAAAGCCAAACCCAAACCAAGAGGGACATGGCAATAGGGATCATCGCCATGAACTTGCTGTGGTCACTGGTTGCCATCCTGATGTTCGTCGTTGCGAGCGCCGGCGACAAGGAAGCGTTGGTTGCTTTCAAAGCGCAGCTGAATGGCGGTCACTCCCTGGCCTCCTGGAACAGCAGCACCGACTTCTGCAACTGGGAAGGTGTGACATGCAGCCATCGGAGGCCTCAACGGGTGCTGGAGCTAAGCTTGGATGGCAGGGCACTCACCGGAGCACTCTCCCCAGCCATAGGGAACCTCACGTTCCTGCGGATGCTCAACTTGAGCTTCAACTGGCTCCACGGGGAGATTCCAGCAAGCCTCGGCCGCCTCCGCCACCTACAGACGCTCGACCTGAGCTACAATTCCTTCTATGGCCCGTTCCCTGCAAACCTGACCTCTTGCGCCGGAATGATCACCATGGAGCTAGGCAGCAACAAGCTTGGTGGGCACATTCCATCTGAGCTTGGAGAAAGGCTCACATCCCTGGAAGTGTTTTCTCTGAGAAACAACAGCTTCAGAGGGCCCATCCCGGCATCCCTGGCCAATTTGTCCCATCTGCAAACCCTCGATCTCTCCAGTAACCAGCTCGTGGGCTCAATCCCACCAGGGCTTGGCAGCATCAACAGAATGGGGCAATTCAGTCTCTTCGGCAACAATCTCTCCGGTACAATTCCACCTTCTCTCTACAATTGGTCATCGATTGAAATCCTTGACATAGGGACAAATATGTAGTACGGGAGCATTCCGGATGATATCGGCAACAAGTTCCCCAAGATGACAGGTATTGGCTTGGGCAGTAATCAGTTCACCGGAACCATCCCTTCCTCAATATCCAACCTATCTTATCTCACAATACTTAGCCTCAGCGTAAATAAATTTAGTGGGTATGTGCCCACCACTTTGGGGAGGCTGGGAGCTCTCCAAGACCTGAACCTGGCTGGCAACAAGCTTGAAGTGGATGACAAAAAGGGTTGGGAATTCGTCACTTCTTTGGCAAACTGCAGCCAGCTAAGGTCCCTTGTACTAGGTGGCAACTCTTTTGGAGGATCTTTTGGAGGACAACTACCGGGTTCAATTGTGAACCTCTCAACGACTCTCCAGAGGTTATACATACAGGACAGTAGGGTCTCTGGGGCTATTCCTGCAGACATAGGCAATTTGGTTGGTCTCAACATTCTTTCCATGGCAAATAATTACATATCCGGAGTGATTCCAGAGAGCATTGGTAAGCTAGAAAACTTGAATGAGCTAATCTTGTATAACAATAGCTTGTCTGGCCACATACCACCATCGCTAGGGAACCTTTCACAGTTAAACAGTCTTATAGCATACTATGGCAACTTGGAAGGACCCATTCCAGCAAGCCTGGGGGAACTGAAAAACCTATATGTACTTATTTAGCAACAAATTACAGACTTAACGGCTCAATACCCACAGAGATTTTAAAGTTACCTAGCCTTTCTTACTACTTGGACTTGTCATACAATTCCCTTTCTGGACCCCTTCCTTATGAAGTTGGTAGTTTGGCAAATCTCAATCAACTGATTCTATCAGGAAACCAGTTATCTGGCAAAATACCCGACAACATTCAGAATTGCGTAGTGTTGGAATGGTTATTCTTGGACAATAATTCGTTTGAGGGAAGCATACCTCAATCACTGAAGAATCTAAAGGGGCTCAGTATACTTAACCTAACCATGAATAAGTTCTCTGGCAATATTCCTGATGCCCTTGGTAGTATTGGGAACCTGCAGGAACTGTACCTAGCACACAACGACCTGTCAGGATCAATCCCGTCCGTTCTACAGAATTTGACATCATTGTCCAAATTGGATTTATCCTTCAATAATTTGCAAGGCGAGGTGCCAGATAGAGGTGTTTTCAGAAACATCACTTACATAGCAGTTGCTGGCAATATTAATCTGTGTGGTGGTGCACCTAAACTTCACTTGGCTCCATGCTCTACAAGCTCCTTAAGCAAGAAAAAGAGAAAGATGTCAAAGTCTCATGTAGTTTCTCTAGCAACAATGGGAGCAATCTTATCATTAGTTTCAGTTATTCTTCTTGTTTGGATACTTCGCAAGAAGCTCAAACAAGGACAAAACACAGCAGTGCAACATTCAATCGCTGAGGACAATTACGAGAGGATCCCCTATCATGCATTATTGAGAGGAACTAACGGATTTTCAGATGATAAATTGCTCGGGAGAGGAAGTTATGGTGCAGTTTTCAAGTGCATATTGGCCAATGAGGAAAGAACCTTGGCTGTGAAGGTGTTTAACCTTGGTCAATCCAGGTATTCCAAGAGTTTTGAGGCTGAGTGTGAGGCCATGAGAAGGATACGACACCGTTGTCTCATAAAAATCATTACTTCTTGTTCAAGTGTCAACCACCAAGGTCAAGAGTTCAAGGCATTGGTTTTTGAGTTCATGCCCAATGGCAATTTGGATGGTTGGCTTCACCCAAAATCTCAAGAGCCAAGTGCAAACAACACGCTCAGCCATTCCCAGCGGCTTGAGATTGCTGTCAATATTCTGGATGCAGTAGAATATCTCCACAACCACTGTCAACCATTGGTAATCCATTGTGATCTTAAGCCAAGCAACATCCTTCTCGCTGAAGACATGAGCGCCCGAGTTGGAGACTTTGGCATATCAAGGATCATTCAAGAAAATACAAGTGAAGGGGTGCAAACCTCATATAGCTCAATGGGAATTAGAGGTTCCATAGGCTATGTTGCTCCAGGTAACTGAAATTCTGCTAGTTTCATCTTTTTATTCTTCACACAAATATGGCATGCTAACCAAAAATGTTGCATAATTGTAGAGTATGGAGAAGGCTCTGCAGTCTCAACTCCTGGCGATATTTACAGTCTTGGCATATTGCTGCTTGAGATGTTTACTGGAAAGAGCCCAACAGACGACACATTCAGAGATTCATCCGGTCTGCACAAGTTTGCTGAGGATGCTCTTCCAGATAGAACCTTGGAGATAGCTGACCCAACAATCTGGCTGCACATTGAACAACATGATAATGTTACGTGTAGAATTCAGGAGTGTTTGGTTTCTGTCTTTAGGCTTGGCATATCCTGCTCAAAGCAACAGCCTCGGGAGCGACCATTGACAAGAGATGCAGGGGCAGAGATGCATGCAATCAGAGATGCGTACGTCGCGTTTGTTGCTGGCTTATAGTGGAACCCAGAGCAGAAAGAGAAGCCTCGACTCAAGCCATTCATAACGGCACTGAACAAACAAGCTGGTACAAGAGATGATCCTACAACAATACAACTTATATGTATCGTTCAGTTAGTCATTGTTCTCACTTCTCACAATTATGTTTCTGTGCAAGTGTATCAAATACATGCAAAACGCAAAACCATGGTGTTGTGCAATAGTACCATAGCAATTTTTTTAGAGATTTCATACATCAAAGACAGAAGTTTTCTCCATTCTCGAATAGGAACACATGCTGGCAACGTTAATTCATTGCTTCAAGTAAATCAATAGACAGAAACATGGAAGCACTCTCCAAGTGTAGAAATTTCCTTAGTTAAAACAAATGGATATACTAGATAATGCAATTAGGAAGCGGAACAGCATAGATTCAGACAGCGCACAAGAAACGAATCAGTACTGTCAGGTACGTCAGACAACAATTTCCAAAAGCAGCAGGACATCATTCTAAATTCCCAGAATCACTAGCAATACTAAGTCACGGCAGAAATTAACACCAACGAACTACCACTGACTGCAGGTTGCAACCAAAGAGGAATGGAGAGGGTGTACATTTCCGATGCCATAAGGTGAACTTGGTGCCCTCGGAGACAGCGTTCTTGGCGAGTTCTCCGTCAGAGTCCGAAGAATACGGAAGTATGGATCTCATGAGGGAGGAGGGGGAGAGGCGAGCCGCATAGGAGGATGGAGGAACCCATTGGAGGCGACGGGAAGGAAAGCTGGGGAAGATGGGTTCGAGGTTGGAGGGAGAGAAAGGGATTGCGTTTCCGGTGGCCGTTTACGTATTCAGACCTGAGACAACTGAATCTGCCTTGGTGGCCAGTCAATGTGTCAAGGTAATACGCCTTGCAATTGAACTTAAGGCCATTCGAGCGTAGAGTTCAACAGATAATGTTCCTAATGGAGATGTGAAACGAGAAACAATGATAATGAATGATTCAAGTGTGTACTCTATTGTTAACTAATAATGTTTTACATGCAATACGCTTCAAACTAATGCACCCTCCGTTGGTATTTAAAAGGTGTATTTGGTTTTACAAAATTCGAAATTTCTAAAATTATCAACATCTTGTATTAAATCAAGAAATTAAAATACATTGGATTCAATGATACTAATTTAATGTTGTACACATTATAATTATAAACTTTTTGACGTGAACTAGCAGGTGCTCTGCTTTTGCATTATAGAGGAGAAAGAAACGCCCGTTACACCTCCGATTGGAGTGAAAAAGCGAACTCAGAAGAGAAATACAACACAGCTGTTCAGCGAAAACGGACTATCCCGTCGTCTAAGGTTTCAGTCTAGCAAGCCTAATCAACTCGAGGTCGGCCTTGATGAGGCCCGCTACCGTCGCTGCAGTGGCAGTCTCCTTCTGAAAAATTCTGCGACTCCGCTCCTTCCAGACGTGCTAGATGATATACACCGAGCAGGAAATACTATGCTGCTGCTGATCATTCTTTCTCCCGCTTCTGGTCTTTTCCCACCAGCTGTTGATCGTCCTTGAGGCTGTGAAGAGCTAGATAGCAAGTGGGTGTGAATCCTGAAAGTGTGCCCAGACCTCCTTGGCGAAGGGGCAATGCAGTGCAAGATGTGCCGCAGTCTCGATTTGTTGATCGCAAAAGCAACATCTGTCGTCATGGGGCCATCCTCTTTTGGCTAGCCTGTCCGCAGTCCAGTTTCTGTTTTGCAGGAAAAGCCAGAAGAAAATTTTCACTTCGCCTTCAGCAAAAAAATTGACCAAGCACGCGACAAGCTCGGCTGCTTAATCCTGGTGCAGAATTGCGCGGCGTACGCAGACGCAACAGAGTAGTTCCCATCTGTCGTAAGGTTCCATCGAATGGCGTCACGTCGATCAGCAAGCTGGACAGCTTGGATAGCGGTCCATAGCTTAACAAACTCATCAATCTGCTCCTCCGTGCTGATCCGCTGTAACCCATTCATGCAACGCTTGTTGGTCAGCGCCTCCCGCACCGTCAGTCTGTCAGGGATTTTCTGCTTGCCAGCATGAAGAGGGAAGGTGCCATGTCTGCCGTTGCCTCTCCATTCAACCAGCGGTCATTCCAGAACCCGGCCATTTCTCCATTCTAATTAAGATGGTCGTGCAAGCCGAGAACAAACATTTATCCGTGCGGTCACACGGCGTTGCCGTACCTTTCCAAGGCCTATTGCTCTCATCCCATCTGAACCATTCCCATCTTAGCTGGAGGGCTCTACTGTGTGCCTGCAGATCCTTGATACCCAGTCCACCGTACTCCTGGGGGCACATACTTTGCTCCAATTCACCAAACATTTGCTACCAGCGATTTGCTCCTCAGGTGCCCAAAGAAAGTTGTGCTGCAACTTGTCAAACTGCTTGATAAGCCATGTTTCGGCAGGGAAAACCATGAGGAAATACGTGGATGTGGTTGTGATGGCGCTTTTGATCAGCGCCAATCTTCCTTTTCTGCTCAAAAGCTTTCCTTTCCATCCTTTTAGCCTGTTTGCAACCCTATCAATCAGAGGCTGAACATCGATGCGTCGCGGCTTCCGAAAACCGAGAGGGAGGCCGAGATAGCTGTAGGGGAAACTGCCTCTCTGCCCACCGAAATTTTGTAGTACCTCGTCCATGTCCAAGTGGGTGCACGCAATAGGGAAGGCCATGCACTTGTCAATATTTGTGTTCAGTCCTGACGCCTCACCAAACAGCTTCAGAATTTGCTGAGTAGCAATAATATCAGACAGCAGTGGATTGACAAATAGGGCAACATCATCAGCATATAAGCTGACCCTCAACCGCGCTGCCCGCAGCAGTAGAGGCGAGAGCACCAACTGATCGGTGGCTTTGACAAACAGACGCTGCAGAGGTTCCATGGCCAAGATGAACAACATAGGGGAGAGAGGATCGCCCTGTCGCATCCCATGCGTGTGTCTGAAAGGCCTTCCCGGACAGCCATTCAGCATAACTATCGATGAAGAGGAGGCCAGGATGAGGGAAATGAGATCACCCCAGCGCTGACCGAAGCCCATGCGAGACAGTACTTGAAGAAGGAAACCCCAGTCTAAAGAATCAAAAGCCTTTGCAATGTCAAGCTTGAGGAAGATGAGAGGCTTCTTCTTAACATGCGCCTGTTGGATAACATTTTTCACATAAAGGAAGTTGTCCTGGATAGAACGGCGCTTGATGAAAGTACTCTGAGCCGATGAGACCAGATGTTTCAGTTCCGGTGCAAGCCTGTTCACCAACATCTTACAGAGAATCTTAGCAGCACTGTGCATCAAACTCACTGGCCTGTAGTCCTTGGCATCAGTAGGGTCACTCTTTTTTGGGAGCAACACAATGTTAGCAGTATTAAGAAGCTGTCATTGATCACCTCTGAGGAAGTGCAGCTGGTTCAGCGCAGCAAGCATGTCATGACAGATGAAGCTGTAGCAATGCTTGAAAAAGTTACCAATAAAGCCGTCTGGTCCAGGGGCCTTCTCCCCATGCATCCCGTCAATAGCACATTTGAGCTCAAGCGCATCAAACGGTCTATCCAGGTGGGAAAGGTTGGTAGAAGACAAACCAATCTCATCCCAGTTAAGCTCGACAGCCCTAGGTGATGTTGTTCCCATCAGATTGTTGTAGTGCTCTAGAAGAATGTCAGCTTTTCTCTCGTGCTCCGTGACCAAACCTGTAGGCCCCTCAAGAGAGAAGATGTGGTTTTTAATTATAAACTTAGTTTTGGCACTCGTTTACCTTGGGTGAAAAACTATGAGTCAGTGTTGGTGGTTAAGGCGACGATTGAGGATTCATCTTTTTGGAGCTTCGGGCCTTCACCTCTTTGTCAGGCGGTGTTCCTGCATAATGTTGGCGGTTGTGGAATGTGTAGTTTCGAATAGGTGGTGTCTTCAACCGTCGCTCTCTTCTTTTAGGCTTTGGGTTGATGTGTCTTGGTTGTGTGCATCCTTGATGCTTTCTGTCTTCATCATCATGCTGTTACAGAGGCCAGATTTATTTATTCGTATCAGTTCAATGCATCAGTGAAATTGTCCATTTCTAAACAAACAAAAAAAGTAAGGTGTCATGTTAATTCAAACACACCTCCGCCGAGTCAACCTCACAAAGTCAACAAAAGAAGCTGACCTGTAGATATATATAGCATATCACCAAAGGCAAGCACGCCAGGTGTGGATCCAACATCCAAGAGTGACCGGTTAGTGTCACTGGCCACGCCATATCTTCCTCAATAGAGATAATAACCTGAAGCCATCAAGGCTCCCAGATACTTAGAGATAGCATCAAGAAGAAAAATCATCCTCAGAATAAGTCACCGAAATTACAAAATACATCTGAATTCATCTTTCAGATAGTATATTTATCTAGGAGCATTCCTGAAGGAACAAGATAGTCCAGGGATCCACCTTTCTATAAGCACATTGGACTTTGAACTAAGCAGTCAAAATCAGAGAGTTTGACCCCGAGCATCTTCAGCGGATTGACCACATACCCTTGCACTGTCGTCGTTGTCGTTACTGGTCGGCAGATGCCTGTGAACTCTCCAAAAAACCTGCAGATGTCTAACTTTCATTTAATCAAGTCAAAACAGGACAGATGTCTAACTTTGATCAAGTCAAAACAGGACAGATGTCTACTTTTTAAGATAAAAACAGATGTTTAACTTTCATTTAATGATAGCGAACCAAGCAATGAGGACTTCCTGAAATTTTAGCACAACACTTTTGGCAAATAACTACAAGAGCACCACGCATGACCAGATTAGATATGAAGCAGGGAATTGCGACTAAGGAACCAAACCAGGAAAGCATGGTGATGGGGGTCAAGAGCATGATATGGTCATTTCTCGCCGTCCTGATGATTGCCGTAGTGAGCGCTGGTGATGAGGCCACCCTGCTTGCTTTCAAAGCGCAGGTCAGTGATGGCGGCTCACTGTCCTCCTGGATCGGCAGCACCGACTTCTGCAGTTGGGAAGGCGTGACATGCAAGCATGGGATGCCTGCGCGGGTGGTGGCTCTGAGCTTGAACGGCACCGGGCTCACCGGAGCACTCTCCCCAGCCCTTGGGAACCTCACGTTCCTGGAGACACTCGACCTGAGCTTCAACTGGCTCCACGGGGAGATTCCTGAGAGCCTCGGCCACCTCCGCCGCCTGCAGAGGCTCTACTTGCACGACAACTCTTTCTCCGGGATGATCCCGGTGAATCTGAGTTCCTGCATCAGTATGACTGAAATGGGACTGCACAACAACAAGCTTCATGGACGCATCCCAGCTGAGCTTGGCGAAAAGCTCATGTCCCTGACAGGGATCTTGCTGGGTAACAACAGCTTCATAGGGCCGATCCCTGCATCACTGGGCAACCTCTCCCATCTGCAATACCTGGACCTCTCCGATAACGAGCTCATGGGCGCCATCCCACCAGGGCTTGGCAACATCAGGAGCATGAGGCAGCTTGAGCTCTACAAGAATAAACTCTCCGGTACACTTCCATCTTCTCTGTACAACTTGTCATCGCTGGAAATCCTTCAGTTAAGGGAAAATATGTTGTTTGGAACCATCCCCACTGATATCGACAACAAGTTCCCAAGGATGCAAGTTCTGAATTTACATAGCAATGACTTCACGGGAACCATTCCTTCCTCACTATCCAATCTATCTTACCTAACGGAACTTAATCTCAGGGCCAATAGGTTTAGTGGGTATGTGCCTCCTAATTTGGGGAGGCTGGGAACTCTCCAATATCTGGACTTGGCTAAAAATAGGGTTGAAGCGGATGAAAACAAGGGCTGGGAATTCATTACTTCTTTAGCAAACTGCAGCCAGCTGTGGTACTTGTCATTCGGCGGCCACTCTTTTGGAGGACAGTTACCTTCTTCGATTACGAACCTCTCAGCTACTCTCGAGAAGTTATTCATAGCTGATAACAGAATCTCTGGGAGTATTCCTGCAGACATTGGCAATCTGGTTGGTCTTAACAGGCTTGTGATAGTGAATAATTCCATGTCAGGAGTGATTCCAGAGAGCATTGGAAAGCTAAAAAACTTGATTGACCTTGGTCTTTACAGTAGTGGCTTGACAGGCCTCATACCACAATCTGTAGGAAACCTCACAAAATTAACTAGGTTGCTTGCCTACAACAACCTGGAAGGAACAATACCAGCAATTATCGGGAACCTGAAAAATCTATTCCTTCTAGATTTCTCAACAAACTACCGCCTGAATGGTTCGATACCCGTTGAAATATTTCAGCTGCCTTCAGTCTCATGGTACTTGGATTTCTCATATAATTCTCTTTCCGGACCCCTCCCATCAGAAGTCGGTACCATGACTAACCTCAATGCATTGATTCTGTCAGAAAACCAGTTGTCCGGCCAAATACCTAGCAGTATAGGAAATTGCATAGTTCTACAGAAACTTTTCCTGGACAAAAACTCTTTTGAAGGAAGTATACCCCAATCTCTGGGGAACATAAAAGGGCTCAGTATATTGAATCTGACCGCGAATAAATTGTCAGGTAGGATCCCTGACGCCATCGGTAGCATTCGCAGCTTACAACAGTTGTACCTAGCTAACAACAGCTTTTCAGGATCACTCCCAGCAGTTCTGCAGAATTTGTCATCGTTGTCCAAATTTGATGTATCTTTCAATAATTTACAAGGTGAGGTGCCAGATGGAGGTGTTTTCAGAAACACCACTTATATAGCAGTTAGTGGGAACATCAACTTGTGTGGTGGGGCACCTCAACTTCAATTGGCTCCATGCCCCACAAGTGCATTAAGAAAGAACAAAAAAAAGAGTGCAAAGTCTCTTGTAATTTCTCTAGCAACAACTGGAGCAATATTGTTATCACTTTCAGTTATTCTTTTTGTTTGGATACTTTGCAAGAAGCTCAAACAAAGACAGAAGATAGTAGTGCAATATTCAGTTGCTGAGGACCATTACGAGAGAATCCCCTATCATGCACTAGTGAAAGGAACTAATGGATTTTCGGAAGTTAACTTGCTTGGGAAAGGAAGTTATGGTGCAGTTTATAAGTGCGTTTTGGACACTGAGGAAAGAACCTTGGCTGTCAAGGTTTTTAACATTGGCCAATCTAGGTATTCCAAGAGTTTTGAGGTTGAATGTGAGGCCATGAGAAGGATACACCACCGTTCTCTCATAAAGATCATCACGTGTTGTTCAAGCTTCAACCACCATGGTCAAGAGTTCAAGGCATTAGTTTTCGAGTTCATGCCCAATGGTAGCTTGGATGGTTGGCTTCATCCAAAATCTGAAGAGCCCACAACAAACAACATGCTCAGCCTTGCCCAGAGGCTTGATATCGCTGTTGATATTGTGGATGCAGTAGAATATCTGCACAACTACTGCCAACCATTGGTCATCCACTGCGATCTTAAGCCAAGCAACATTCTTCTTGCTGACGACATGAGCGCCCGAGTTGGAGACTTCGGCATATCAAGGATCCTTAAAGAAAATACAAGTGAGGTGATGCAAAATTCGTATAGCACACTTGGAATTAGAGGTTCCATAGGCTATGTTGCTCCAGGTAATTTTTCGAATTTTGTCTTTTGATTTTCACAGAAATATTGCATGCTAAATTTGTAAGCACGAAACTTAATTGCAGAGTATGGAGAAGGCTCAGCAGTCTCAACACAAGGTGATATTTATAGTCTTGGAATAATGTTGCTTGAGTTGTTTACCGGAAGAAGCCCAACAGATGACATGTTCGGGAATTCATTGGATCTGCATAAATTCGTGGAGGATGCTCTTCCAGATAGAACCTTGGAGATAGCTGACCCAACGATTTGGCTGCATATAGAAAGAAAGGATAATGTTACAAGCAGTAGAATCCAGGAGTGCTTGGTTTCTGTCTTGAGGCTTGGCATATCATGCTCGAAGACACAGCCTCGAGAGCGGACATTGATAAGAGATGTAGCGGTAGAGATGCATGCAATTAGAGATGCGTACCTCCTGTTTGCTGGTTAGCTTATAGAGGAAGATGCGCTCGGCTATATGATCCTGCAATGATAAAAGTATGAAATTCAGAAAGTATTTGTTATCTTGGCTAGTTTCTTTGCAAAAGTATCAGACAAATTCAAAATGTAAAACTCTGGTTTTCCAGAGTAGCACTATCACAATTTCCATGGCCTATAAAAGGCTCCTTATAAATTCCAAAGATTTCAGAAATCTAATGATACAGAATGTTTCCATTCACAAAGATGAATTTATGGCTTCGAATCAGTAGATAGAAGTTCAGACCACGTGCACAAAACGTTGTCCATGTGTAGAAAAGCTTAACTGTACGACAATAGCAGCAGAAACTGCACATAAGACATTTCACATCTGCAGTAACAAATTAATACATTTAGCACTAGGAAACACAAATACATGGATTCACACAGGACAAACAAATTGTCATGGAACACAAACTACTGATACGCCAGGCAACAGTTACTGAAAGCCGCAGCTCTAAATCTAGCCCTCGGCTAGAGATTAACCGTCATGCATCGGTTCCCTTCAAGTTCTAGCACTAGTATTCCAAGATAAGCAGCGTATAAACACAGCAATTAGCGCCAGTCAACTACTAGTACTACTGGATGCACAACCTAAGAGGATGTGAACTTGGTACAGAGCCTGGGCGGGGAGCAGGCGGAGGCCGAGGTGGAGGCGGAAAGCGGGAGGAGGCGGTGGAGGTGCGAGCCGGGAGGCCTGGGGTTCAGTGGATTTAGGCGGGAGAGGAGGGAGAGACGCAGAGGAGGGAAGATGGAGGCCATGGCCATTGGAGGCGACAGGAACGAAACAGAGGATCCCCTCATCAAAAAAATAAAGAACGAAACAGAGGAAGAGGAGAGGGCCTTTGGGGTTGGAAGACGCGACGGGATGAATCCTGATGGCCCGCACGGATCTTACAGTATCCATGTACGCCTTCAAATTCAGATAGGCCTTTTTGTTCGAATGGTTTGAGATACTCCTATATGAAATTGTGCAGCGTCACATCAAGTCGGCATACATTCATTTGAGATTACAAGAAAGCACACAAAGTCCCGGTCAAAAAAGAAAGCACACAAAGGGTCGCACTCACGAGTTTACTTTACTACTACCTCATTTCCCATGAATAAGGCACACATGGTTTACAAGATTTCTCTTTGACCAAAAAATATTCTAAACGAATTTGGCATGAGACACACAGACTGGTTCGTCCCTGCCCGCTCCCGCGAGCGGCAGGGCAAAACCCTAGCGCGGTGGCACCCGAGCCCTCCTCGCGTTCCCTCCTCCCTCGCCGCCGCCGGAGGCCGTCGCCGGGCAAAGCCCCGGAGGCGGCGGGGATCGTCTTCTCCCCCGATTCGGTGGTGGCGGTGCGGGCCGTAGCGGCCAGTGGGGGCGCGGTGCTGGGCGAGGGGCACGGCGGCGTGGCTGTTCTGCGGCGGTGCGGCGACCTCGCAGGTGTGCGGCCCTGCAGCGGCGACTGCGCGGTGCAGTCCAGAGGCGGGGGCCGCGAGCTGGAGCTCCTTCGTCGGGGGGCGGCCGGGAGTTGGTTGTGTGCGTCCGGGGCGGCGTTCGGTGGCGGTGTGCGACGCACCGGGTCGGGGATGGGCAAGGTGGCCACCTCGCTCGGGCCGAGGCAGGGCCTCTGGCCCGCTCGAGCCCATTCCCCTCCTAGATCTGGAGTTCGTCTCTGGCAGGGCGCCGATCTGGCCGGTGTCGGGGTGAGCGCGGCGCGGCGGCGCTGTGTTGACGTGGTAGTGTGGTCAGGAATGGGTTGGGAGGTCGGTTCTGCCGCCTCGTGCTCAGGCCGGAGCAGGGGCTCTGGGCCCTTGCGAGCCCATCTCCCTCCCTAGATCTCTGACGGCTGCAACCATGGGGGCTGGAGGGTGTCGATCTAGGGGCCTAGCTCGTCGTCTTGCTGTTCTTCGGACCTACATAGTGAAGTCATGTCCTTCTTTGCGTTCTTCACTGCTTCTGCTTGGACGCCGGGGCGCCGGCCCTAGGCGGTGGGGCCTCTTTGGCGTGCGGGCGAGCCAGGGGCCCAGGTGCTATCCGGTTACCATGGTCTGTGTGGGCGGCGTGGTGGTCGGGGGAGTTGCTCGACGGGGCGGTGGTGCGGTTGCCGTCTCGGCGGCAGTCTGCCCCTTGAGTTGGAGTAGAAGGCGGTGCCGAGGAGAAACCCTGTCCTTTGGGCTGCGACGACGGCGCCTACGAGTGTCGTTCCCTTGGTGAAGGCGTCGTTACGGTGCTTTCGGTCTCCCTCGTGCTCCGGGTGAAAACCCTGATCCTCGGATCGGACGGTGGCGGCGCTTTGGTGTCGTGCTCTTCTTGAAGACACCGTCTTGGAGCCCTCGTCGTGTGGCTAGCCGGCGGAGTTTTGACGGAGCTACGGTGTCTTCAGACGGTTGGAGTTGCGGCGTGTCTCCCTCGGCATGGCTTTCTGTGGATCGGCTCCCTCGGCGTGTCTCCCTCGGTTGGGGCTTCCTCGATGCGGCCTAGGGCCTACGGGCAGCCTGGTTTGGTTCCTGGAGGTGGTTGGCTTCTAGTGGCGTTGCTGCAGCGGTGGCGAGATCTCGACGACGCGCGTGAAAATGGCTCGTCCTCTGGAGGAGCTCCGATCCGACACTATAGACGTCTTGAGCTCGCCTTCCGCTTTTCTAGTAACTGTAATGACCTTGCGCTTTCGAGTGTAGCATCGTAGTTTGCCTTCTGATGTGGGTGGTTTGCCCCTTCGTGTAAGCTGGGTGCAGTACCTTGTATCCTGTCGCCGTTTGGCGTTATTAATTTAACGTCGGGCCTTTGCCCTTTTATCTAAAAAAATATTCTAAACATATGTATTTTCTATAATATAATCTAGATATTATTTAACAAAAATATTTGGTACATTAAAAAAGTTTTTGTCACTAGTAAAAGGTAAACCGGACTCTCGATTTTGGAAGGGCATAATGAAGTTTTAAAACAGAAACATTAGGTACACAAACAACCTATCATAAGTGAAGAAGAGAATCAAAATGGTAGACATGTCACAAAGTGTATATCAAGCAATTGGTTTCCTTATAAAATATAGTATCTCTAAATTTTAGGAATTAATCGTCACAGTAGGTCACATGTACAATCGAAAGCCGTTGTGAAATCCGTGGGAGTCATGGGCGGCGTGAGGTATGGTTGCCGATGATGATCAACCCACACATTGTAGAAATGGGAATTCTAAATACGCCATATGCAACAAAGATACATTCTCCTATGGCGGTTTCACATGTGTTCTTCCCCTAGAGGGAGAGGAAGTGTAAACATGAAAACATCACTTCATGTTGATATTATCAACATTAATTATTGATGATCGCATTTTACATTTATAATTTATTTGAGTTTAATCAGGATAATTTTGAGATTTATCTCAGGTCAGACTACTACATGTTAATATTAAAGTTTGTTTTGTGCTCTATAGGTGTTTTATGTGAAAGTTATATCCTCTAAGCTCATATGTCTTTGCGAGCTAAAATGGAGGAGATATAATTGCTGCATCCTGAATTCCACCAGGCAAGTCCTGAAGATGATCTCTCAAATGAAAAAATCACCAACATGAAAGTTGTGAGTCTCATCAAGGAAATAATCTTTTATTTCTAGATCATCTTGACCCATGGTTGTAAATATTTCACAGTAAAATACCGAAGCAGCATGCCAGAGCGAATTTATACAAAAAAGGCGAATTACACGGTCGTGTCGACGCTCGTATGACTTGAATATCCACTTGGGACTAACCCATTCGCCACTATTTGGTCTAAAAATGTGCCCTTTTTTACCATACTTTGCAAGGGATCAACATACACGCCATCCTCACACCTAGCCTCCAACACGAATAACACCTCCATCCACATCTTCATAGGCTTTAGTGAATATTTGGGGACCTTTAGTACTTTAGGGAGTAACTTTATCCAAGAATCCTAATGCCTAGTTTTGGTATTTAAGATCTAAAATTCTTTTATGCTCCAGGAGTGGTTAGTGATAGGAAGGGAATGTTTGAATTTTCCTTCTTGTGGAATGTAGAAAGGTAACTCCTTTTGGCAAATACCACACATGTAGTAGATTGATGAAATCAAACCTGAAATTAATACCAGCGACGCCAAGACCTAGACATCTCGTTTGCACTAATAATTCTATAGTTTACTTTTTTAGTCCTTGTTTTAGTTCCCATGATTGAGTATGTTTTAGGTGTTTTATTGTTATGCATACCTTGTGAGTGAATGTTCAAGTGTTACCAACAATTAAGAGTGATATACTACCATAAAATTAGTACTACCTCTGTTTCATTTTACAAGTCCTGTGCGTATACCAGGGTCGTTGTAAGGGTATTTGTCCCTACGTGTGGTTTTGGTAATTAATGACAATCCCTATGGACTAATTTTTTCTTTGATTTTTATATGAAGGAATATTTCATAGGTCGTGCTTGTAGTCCATGTGTTGGATTCAAGTATGGATGTCATGAAGATAAAGATATATCTTGAATATTGCCATCAAGATCACCAGGTTGAAGAGGAGGATATGATATGATCAAGATCTTGAGAGTTTGATCAAGAGAAGAATTCAAGATATGAATCTAATTCGGCATCATGATTGTATCATGAGTTGAGATATGGTTGACTAAGATTTAGAGCATGCAATTAAATTAAGAGTTCTTTATGTACCTCAATGTCGGTTCCACGCTCACGCAATCATGGGCTCCGGGCCAGGCACCTCACGACTTGTTTAACCAGAAGGCCCGAAGAGGCCTCCCCGGGAAGATTCAAGGGTCCGCCTCTCAGATCGCAAGGGGCCCCAGAGACATAGAGAATGATGATACATGTTTGACCAATACAAAGAGTGAAGAGTGAATTCAAGTTGGTCAAGACATGAACCATAAATAATGTACCACATAGATCTTGTGGTATGGTAAGCATTGTCAATTATGCTTCATGAACTAACCCATTATATGTGTGCCTTTGCATTTTCTATATGGGCTAGTTATCTTTCCATGGGCATGCATCAAAAGTGAAGGTTTTGTATAGCCTATGAGAGGATGACATCAAGTGGTGATCATCATCAAACTATCCCATAGTGGTGTATGGGGAGCAAATTATGAGTCTTCATTAAGCAACTTTGATCAAGTGATGCATTCCAGCTTAAATGAAGCTTGAAGCATTATCATTAAGATCAAGCGGGTTGTGCAAGGCAAATGTATGGCCTTGCTAGGTTTTTCTTTTACCGGTCTCAAGGTGGTTGTTGGGAGACCGGGTTATAGGATAAATGGCCGCTCTATCAAGATGGGCTTTCCATTGGGTATTTTGATCACATCATCTTAGGGATCTCAATCATTTGCATATTTTGCATCTCCCTATTTTTTTGATTCATGGTGTTTCTCTACGTGAGGTTCTTGAGCTTATTTCTATCTCTCCAACAAGCCCAACTTCACAGAAAACAGAATTTGTGTGCATCTTCTATTGCGTTTTCTAGTTTGGAGGTTTTACACGTTCTTTTATTAGGGAGGTTTCATACCTCTCATGATTTAGTGTTCTTCCTCTTGCTCCTTCCTATTATTTCGAAAAGCCCAATTTTGCTAAAATCGGAGTTTGGACGCAAAAGTTATCACCATTTTAGTCTTTGATTTTTTTTGTCTAGAAAATCAACGAGCAATCTGGCACCGTCGGTTCTACTACCAGACCAGTCTATGGGCCACTGGTTTCCGCCGAACCGGTATACTATGCACTTGTTCGGTGGGGCGCCGATTCAATCCGGTGCGACATCGGTTCATTCTACGGGAAAACCGGCACGCTGGGCCTAGTGCCGGTTCGCTCGGCGCACGGTTCGGCACCGCCGGACTTTCTATCAATTTTGTTTGGACTGGTCGGTTTTTGTCCCCAACAGTCCAATTTACCTTATATATAAAAAGGGGATTCTTCCCCAAAGTTCTAAAGTTATTGAGAACGTTTTTTACGTCCATTATTGACCCTCTTGAGCTTGTTTCCTCTCCCTTCCCTTCTATAATTCTTGCATATTTTTGAGGGTTTTGAAAGAGAAGATCTAGATCTACAATCCACACCAATCAATTTCTCCTCTAAGTGAGGGGAACTGATGACCCACAAGTATAGGGGGTGTATTGCAGTATTTTCGAGAGAAGTGAAACCCAATTTATTGATTCGACACAAGGGAAGCCAAAGAATATTTATAAGCCTTAACAACTGAGTTGTCAATTCAGCTGCACCTAGAAACAATCTTGCTCACAGCAGTTTACCAGTAGCAACAGTTTTGTAGTAGCAATAGTAAAGTAATAGCAGTAGTAAAGTAAAGGCAGTAGTAACAATTGCAGTAAACAGTAGGATTAGAGCACGGTAGGCGTAGGGATGGATGGACGGGCATTGCATGGACAAGACAATTCACATGGCGATCAAAACATAGGGCATTTGCAGATAAATAAGATAAAGCATCCAAGTACTAAATAATCCTAGGCATGTGTGATGGGTTCGTAGCATGGAAAACAAAAAAATTCTACCGCAAGAACGAATAAAACCCAGATCTAATCTAGATAAAAGCCAAGATCTAATCTATTAGACATGTGCAACGAGATAGATCTGTACTAACCCTTGTAGACCTGAAAGCGTTACGAGATCGGATCTCGTGGTTGATGTAGTCGATCACTTGCCGATCTCAAGATCGAGTAGACGATCCTTCCGGCGCCGCGTTCCGGCAGCGCTTCCACAGTCGGTCACACGTGCGGAGTCGAAGCAGACCTTCCTCTCCCTGTTCTAGCGAGCAGCGGAGGTAGTAGATCTCTCCACGGAATCCCAGCAGCACGACGGCATGGTGGTGGTGGAGTAGAGAATTCTGCAGGGCTTCGCCTAAGCCAGAGCAGAGGGAAGGAGGAGGAGAGAGGCAACTTGAGATCTAGAGAATAGAAGGGGCAAGAGGGCTTGTGCCTCCACCCCTCTATTTAAAGGAGGGAGGCGCCATGGGGAGGTGGAGTCCTTGTAGGACTCCCCTCTCCCTTGGCCGGCGGATCAAGAAGGTGGGGGGAGAGTCCTACTCCCCCACGAATCCTTGTCTTACCCCACAAGGATTCCTTGATCCTTTCTTGGTTTTCAAGTAAACTCCAAGAAATCTTCTAGAACCTTCCGGAACATTCCGAAACCTTTCTAGAATCCCCATACAAATACTCCGGAACATTTCCTAACTTAGAAAATGATCCCCAATATATGAATCTTATTCCCCGGACAATTCCGGATCTCCTCGTGATGTCCCGGATCCAATCCGAGACTCCGAACAACATTCGGTCTCCAACGCACATTCCATATCTACTTAAAACAACTTCGAACCTTAAGTGTGTCACCCTACGGTTCGTGAACATGTAGACATGATGGAGACACATCTCCGATCAATAACCATTAGCGGGATCTGGAGATCCATAACAGCTCCCACATACTCAACGATGACTTTGTGATCGATAGAACCATTTAACATACGAAACCAATTCCCTTTGTCACGCGATACTCTACTTATCCGAGGTTTGATCGTTGTTATCTCCATACCTAGTTCTACCTCGTTACTAATAAGTACTCTTTACTCGTTCCATGATATGTCATCCCTTGTGACCTAGTCACATGCTTGCAAGCTAACTAGATGACATTCCACCGAGAGGGCCCAGAGTATATCTATCCGTCATATGGATGGACAAATCCCAATCTTGGTCCATGCGCTTCAACACATACTTTCAGAATACCCAATGACACCTTTATAACCACCCAGTTACGAAGCGGTGTTTGATGTCATCAAAGTATCCATCCGGTAATGGTGATTAACATAACCTCATGGTCGAAGGATTAGGTTACTATGCATTTGAAAATCTTGTAGCAAAACGAACTTAATGACTTGATCTTATGCTATGCTTACTATGGGTGTGTGTCCATCACATCATTCTCCTAATGACATGATCTTGTTATTAACGACATCCAATGCCCATGATCAGGAAACCATGATCATCCATTAATCAACAAGCTAGTTTAACAAGAGGCTTACTAGGGACTCTTTTATGTTTACAAAACACATAAGTATTAATGTTTCCTGTTAATACAATTATAGCATGGGATGTAAACATTTATTATAAACATAAAGATATAATAATAACCACTTTATTATTGCCTCTTGGGCATATCTCCAACAGTCTCCCACTTGCACTAGAGTCAATAATCTAGTTAAAAACTTGTGCATTCAACACCTATGGCTTTCTGGTGTTGTATAGACACTATTGCTAGTGGTAAACATAATCTTCAGATCTGACACTTCCAGGTCCGTGTGTATTTGCATGTCCTTGCGTCTCTACGCATTACTCATTTTCCAATGAGATGGCATTGTATAAATTTGGTCCTTTGGTGAGACCTTTAGTTCCTTGGGATTAAATCATGTTGATACAATTGTCGTACAATGTATCTTCATAGTATTATCCCGCTATGAACGACACCTAGTTTGATAACAAACTACTTGACGCAAATGCCCTCATTTGCTGCTACAATAGCAGTCATATACTTAGCCTTTTGTTGTAGTATCTGTCACAATGTTTTAACTTTGGTAGTCAACCAAATCCGTTATGGAACTTCCTTTCCATTACATTGTGCCACCCATAGTTTAAATTGAGATAAACTTAATTTGTGACAAAACTAGTATCAATGCAACAATTTACAATGAACTATTTGTCACCACTATATAAATAATATATTCTTAGTTCTTCCAAAGATCATAGGAATATCCCTACTATTGTCCAATGATCATCTTATGAGTCACTCTGGTATATGCTCATAACATTTAGAGCATAGGACATATCTGGATGTGTACATCTCAAAGATTGATCAAAATATTCTTGTGATTTCACCAAGTGTCAAAACACTTGAATCTCGTGTCAACACACTTGAATCTTGATTCAGTCCTTTCCGTGCGTCAAGAACCTTTCTTGTTGTTTCCATATTGAACTCATTCAACATCTTATCTATGTACATTTGGCAAAACCATATTAGCGCCTCAATCTATCCATATAGACATTGATGCCTAATTCTTGGGTTATGCCTAAGTCTTTCATCGAAATGAAATTCTTAACCTGTGTCAATAAAAGATACATCATTTCTAATCAACAATATGTCTTTCACATAATGTATTAGAAATATGTCTTAGCGCTCCCACTTAATTTCTTGCAAAATGCAAACATCTTCATTGTCTCTGATGAAATTAAACCTTTTAACGGTTTCATCACGGTGAAGATTCCAACTCCGCGATGCTCACTTCAACCATTGAAGTTTTGCATACTCTTTTAGCATCCTTTGAATTAACAAAACCCTTTGGATCATGTCATATACACGTCCTAGGTAACCATTCTATTAGAAGAACTTGTTTTGTTTGTTCAACTACCATATACCAAAATATATGTAGTGGTTGCTACATTAATCCGTCCAGACTAAATATCGCTATGAAAGATCAAATCTTATCATAGTCAATTCCTCGAACATTGTCGTAAACTCTTTCCGACATGTCGACTATTTCAGAGATGTGAAACATCCATGTCTATTTCTTTATAGATCCATATACGACTGTAAGGTCTTGCACCTTTCCACAGGGTCTTTCAAATTCAAAGCTTGATTTCTCGTGTATGGAATTATCACGGATTTTATGGCTTCAAGCCACTTAACGAAGTCAGGGCCCATCATTGATTATTTGCATGTAGTCGGTTCATCATTGTCAAACAACAATGATTTAACTCTCAAATCTTGGCATTTGATTACTTACCCGACCTACTTGGTTCAATAGGAACTTAGATCTCCATGACCACAACCTTTGAGGCACGTGAGCCATGAGCATTGTTGCTGCCTCCGGGACACTTACCGATGCTGCGCAACTCAGCACATATTATCCAAGGTTCAACAACCTTGTCAAAGTTCTATTGTCCTCCCACTTGACTTTTCACCAAAAATTCCTTCTCAAGAAACTCGACATTCTAAGCGACAAACACTTTTGTCTTCGGTGTTATGGAGGAATACCCAATGGTTATTCGAAATAACCTACAAAGACATGCTCATCCGACTTTGGTTGTAAACACTTTACTTATGCCTAGCATACCAAAAATTTAAGAAAGGACAACCTGGGTTTTATCCCAAACCATGACTTATATGGTGTCATTTCAACGGATCACGATGGAGCTCTTTTCAGTGTAAAAGCGGTAGTCACTAAAACTTTAATCTTTAAAATATAATGGCAGTTTTATAAATGACACCTTTGATCTTACCATGTCAAACAAGGTTTCATTACATATCTTGAACACTCTATACTCCTATGGTGTTTTGGGAAATGCAAATCCATGGAACGATTCCTCAAATCTTAGGTGTTTTGCTAAACTTGTAACTCAAACATCTTTATGATCCAATCATAAACTTTTTTTTCTTATTACAATAATTTTCCACTTCATCTTGAAAGTCTTTGAACATTTTCAAATGTTTCATACTTCTTCCTTATTGAGTAGGTATATACATATACTCACTCAAATCTTCGGAGAAAGCATATGAAGTTGAAATCAATCGCCCACGACTACACATAATGGACTATATACATCAATATGTACAAATTCCAATCAGTTAGTCGTCCGTTCCTCTTTTGGCCTACGAACGGAGTTTTAATTATCTCTAGGAAAGTATCACAAGCGTCATTTGATCAAAATCAAAGACTCCAAAAATCCATCAACATGGAGTTTCTTCATGTATCCCTAATATAATTTAAACGGTGATGTCACTTCGCAAGTGATCTTTCAATTATTTGTCTTGCGACATTTTAGCATTAGTTTTATGGTCGTTATTTCTCCAACCAGACTTGTATATCATCCATATATTATGGAATACGGTAATTATTTGAACAACCTTTTGTCGTCATAATACCTGATCAAAATAACAATTATTGAAACAAATCTTGAAGGCAAGCTTTGATGTTAACGAGCAACACAACAACCCTTTGTTTGTTTTCAATGAACATCATCACATATTCTCTTGCTAGTTACTTAGGCCATTGCAGTTCATGAATTGTATTGTCCTGTATGACACTTCATACCAACCAATTCGGTATCCAATACCGCAGAACCACATTATTTAACAACCAAGGAATACAGCCATAACATGTATCTTCTATATACCTAAGTTGGATATCTCCAATCTTTTCTTTCTGCCAAATATTTTATAGATTCTCTTTGAACTTGCACTTTGAAGTGGATCACCTTCATCAAATGTTTGGCATTCTTTCAAAATTCCATTCTTTAGTAATATTTTAATGTAGCAAACATTTTACTTACATCTTCTATTCATCCTTATCATGACAATTTTCATGATCAAGCTGCTATAGCTTATAAAGGTGAATTGCGAGTATAATGTTTCTTTTCCAAAACCTTTTGGAGGATTAGGACGACTGGCGTCTCCAATCTTCACAAATTCTCATCAAATATGAGGACGTATACTCTATGATGTTGTAACCAACACATTGTTTTAGATATCGCAATACCTTTCACATATGATGGTTTCTGAAACATTGCTTTCAGCTCTTAGATAAACTTGATATTAAAAACAATCTTTTGAGTATCAAGAATCATGGAGGCTGTAACTACCTCGGTGGATTACGCTCTTAGTTACATGCCTGGATGAGCGGAAATGGTTAAAATAGTACGGTGGGGCCAAATGCCACTCACAGGTAGACCTTTCGGCCATCCTAACCATTTCCAGAACATCGGGACAAGAACGAGCGGCGTAATCGGCAGGCGAAGGGATCAACTACATACACAAATGAGTATGTATGCAAGCCACATACAACAGTCCTCAGAGCCATTCCATCTAAAAAGAAATAGAAATATTGCAACGCCATACGGCAAGATCTAAACATCCTAGATAGAGATAATAGTTTAGGATATCTCCTGATACATCAAACATCAGAGTATCAGGCGGAAGCGGAAAACAAGATCCGAATACGGATAAGAAGCAAATCGGCATAAGATGCCCCATAAATAAACACATCCCGCCCATAGATCTCACGGATCCCCGTTCCCGGAATCTCTACACCGAGTGATCGTTGCCAACATCGTCCGTCTCCTCCACCCAGTATCCATCTTGTGAGTATACCTGTGCATCTGAATCAAACAATTTATCGTGTGAGACCCTAGGGGTACTCAGCAAGTCTTTATGCCTCTAAAGGGGACATAACCTGGGGTGACGCAATTGCAGCAAAAGATAATAACTAACAAGTCTATAGATACTCGCTAACCATCCGCCTAACCAAAGATAGGCGGATGTCCGTGAAATAATAACAACAGTTATGACAATAATATTAACAGATCCATCCTCCTCCTCGCTTACCAACGAGGAAGCGGACGAACAACCCCCCCATCCGTTGGCAGTTTTATTAACCATTCCATGAGTGTTGCACTATTTACTAGTCATATACTTAGTCAAATTAAAAGCGGTACTTTAGTTATACTTGTCTATGATCGAGAAACTGTGCTCCAAGTCGTCCATAACCGCGGACACGGCTTTTAGAAAGATTTACCCTATAGGGGTGCACAAATAGCAACACACACTCGATCAACCTCAGAAAAACCAAATCAAAACCCAACGAGACATTCACGACAAAGCGATCACAGGATTCAGAAATGTTTCAGGGGGCCACCCCATTAAGCTACCCGCAACGAAGTTGGCCGGCTCCAAGACGGACCCAAGGTTTGCGCCAATGGCTGTAAATGACTGGGAACCCGAAAGTGTGATTGGGCTTGTCGATACCGCGAAAACACTCCGCAATCCTAAACAGTACAGGTGCTCCTCACACAATCTTAAATAAAGCAGTAAAACATGGCATAAGTACAAGATAGTAATAAAGCCCCAAACTACTTTGTGGCCCCAAGAAATAAGAATGAATTAAGCGCTGGCTCAGGGGGGGGTCCATAAGGCCTCCCGGATGTGGATAGTGTGAATAGTCAAGGAACAAGAATCAAGTACTCGGGGTCCTACGGGACACAAGTGAGCATGAAAAACCAAATAGCAGATATTGCTCACCGGTGCCACTTTCATTAGTTATCCCATTACTACATCGGTTAAGTTGTTTAGGTACCTCGTTATCCATCAGACACTCACATACCCTACACATGCTGTCCTACGACCCGCATGGCTCAAACAACTCCTGTAGTAATGGCTCATGGGATGGAGGAAGAAGCTTCGGTGGGGTTTAAAAATAAAGGCTATGCAGTACTTGGGATTCAATTTAATGCAAACGCGACTCAATGATGCAAGAATAAGAGAGATGCAATAGGTACTATATGTATGCAAGCATGTGGTAGTGCTTGCCTGGCAGCTCAGTTGAAGCGAGGGACGGATCTGGGTAGTGCTCCTGGGTTTCCTGATATATCCCTTGCTCAGCGTCTATTCGAAGAAGAACCAAACAAACAAGGGCCAACATAAATAGAGTGCACAAGCATATGAATTAAAATGCGACAAGCAATCAATCATGCCATGATGAATGATGCACAATTTGCATGGCAATAATGTAGCATGGCATGGGTGAGGTGTGGGGTATAAGATTAAAGCATTTAATTAAGTTTTTAGCCCGGTTTGCTCTCATAACACTTGCTGTATACTCATTATTCATATGATGCATGCTGCAATTCAGAACATGGAATGCATGGATAGAACGGGCTCATCGCGCTGATCGATTTAGACATATTATTTGTCAAATTTGGAGTTAGAAAACCAAAGTTATTAATTAATTAAGAAAAAGGGCATTTTCTTGTAATTTTAATCAACTCGAAATTTTAAAGTGCTCAAATAATATTTTGAATGGCATATTTGAAATCCTCACATTTTTCTGATTCCAAAACATATATTACATGTTGGTTTTGGAATTATATTTTAAAAGATATTTAAAACAGATTCAAATTTGAATTTAAAACAATTTTTGAAAAAGTTTAAATTAAACAGTAAAGCAGAAAACCATTTGTACTCACCCAGATCTAGCCACAGACACAGACACCTGGGCCCGGGCTGACCTGGTGGAAAAACGACGCAGAGAGACCTTTTTCACCGCGAGCTGAGCTAGCCCATGCGGCTGACAGGTGGGGCCGGTGGGGTTGAGGGTCCACGGCGCGCGCGGCCAGCCGGTAGGCGACACGTGGTGGATCCGGGGGACCGCGGGCTGAGGCTGTGGAAACCCAGGTACCTTTTCGTAAAAAGCCAGGGTGACCGACAGGTGGGGCCTCTAGGAGCGCGGGTTGAGCCGGCAAAGGACGCAGGGGGTTAAGTGCAAAAGGGGCCGCGACCACTGTTCCTCTTCTCTGTGTTTTTTGACGAGGGGTCGGTGTTCGACAGGCAGAGCGCGCGCAGCGATCGAAGCCGTGTCCTCGCGCGCGCGCGGCGGCTGCTACCGCTGCGACTAGGGAGGGGTTGGTGTTAGGAGGGTGCTAGATGGCTTGAAGGGGCTCTGTGCGGCGCGGAATCGTGCAGACACCGGCGACTGACGGTGCACCGAGGGCGCTCGTCGAAACGACTGACGCGGCTAGGGCTTCCCGGTGAGGCGGAGCATGTCTGGGCGGTAGAGGCGCTCACCGCGGGGTGGTCGGTGGTGTCAGATCGGGGAGAGGCGCGGCGGATCGTCGACGAGGCTGGCGGCCGGAGATCTAGGGTTTGCGTCGGGCGGCGCTAGTTCCGGCGGTGCTGGTGCTCCTTGTCCTCGTCAGCGCGTACGAGGCGAAGTAGGGGAGCCTCCTCGTTCTTCTTGACCACCTCCACGTCGTGCTGGCCGGCTGGAACGAGGGGACGACGCGGTACTGGCGGCGACCGGCGGCAGGAGATGGGCGTTGTCGTTGGAGAGGGAGGAGAGGAGGGCAGGGCTCTGGCGGATCTGGGAGAGGCAGAGGAGCCGTGAAGAAGGAGGAAAGCGAGGGAGAGGGAAGAGGGGCGTGTGGGCACGGGGTAGATGGAAAAGTGGCCTCGACCCTTTTTCCTTCCTCCTCGATCACGTGGTTGAGCTGGGGCTCGACCTGGGTAGCCAGGCAGGGCAGGGAGAGGGGCTACAGGTGGGCCAGGGGTGCCGGTGCGGTCGGTGGAGCCGGCTGGCAGCGAGAGAGAGAGAGATCAGAGAGGGGTGGATCGGTTTAGGCTAGGGTTAGCCTCGGCAAGGAAGAGAGAGAGAGCTAGTGGGGTGGGGTAGATGGGTAGCTAGGTGGGGCCTGCTGACAGGGAGAGGGAGCACCTCGGCATGGTGAGGGAAGAGGGTAAGGTGAGGTAAGGTTTAGGGTTTAGCTAGGCCTTAGGGTTTTGGAGAGAGGATAAGAGAGAGAGGGTGATGTGGTGGTAGGGTTTTTAGCAAGATCAAACAAGATTAAGCACAAGGAGTGATAGAGATTAAAAGATGCATGATCAAGACATGGGAAAGTGTAAAGGAGAAAAGAAAAGCAAAGTGGATGGTTTCTCATATGGTCATGCATGAAGAAAAGAATGATGTTGAGGAGGACATGGAGATGGTGGAGAGAGGATGTAGATGACCCACAAAGGAAAGAACCAATAAACCCAAGAGGGAAACAAATGGCTAAAGGTGGTGGTACTCTTGCATGGCCCATGCAAAATAATAAATGCCATGTATGATCCTTGTGAAAACCATAATGATGATATGGCATTATTATTACGCATTCCCAAGAAGTGGAATAAAAGCCAAGCAAAAGAATTTATAGAATTAGATCCACCCCACCCACATGAGCTAGAATAAATATCAAAAGAAAAAGAATTACAAGCTCATGGGTTATTGGAATGGTGGAATTATAAGGTGGTGACAAAGAAAGGTGATGGAGTTGAATAAAAGATATGCCCCCAACTCAACTTGGGCATTTAAACAATATATCAATAACCAAGTACAATATCAAGAGGCAAATACAGTTAATAATGCATATGATAGAAGAACCAAAGAAAGAGGGTTTTATATGATGCTCAAATGCAAGGTGGCATGATGACTAGGCTAGTAGCATTGCAATTGTTAGACAATTGGGATGCTACAACTCTCCCCCACTAAACAAGAATCTCGCCCCGAGATTCCTAGGAGAAAGAAACCAACACCAAGAGAAGCGGGTGTTCGGAACGAAGGTGATGAACAACGGAATGGTGCGACCCCTACACCTTGCAAAACTTGCTAGACTTGTTGCGAGCCTTGCGTTTGCTTGAGAAACAACGGTTAGAAGAGTTGAAGGGTTGTCGTGGGACAAGAAGGATAGGATGAACATAGCTCCGGTTTTCTCAAGAAACATGATAAAAGGATAGAACCACTTGTGAAAGAAAAGGACAAGATGATGTATCATGGATAAAGAAAAGACACACCGTTAAGATTAGAGATTTGCCGATACTAGAGAGGATGAATCTTTGTCTCGCCGGAAGAAACGAGCTAGGTTGGAGAGGTTTTGAACCACTATGACAATAGCATCGTATCTTCTCTCAGATCTGAGAAATGAAGTTCGGAAACAATATTGCCTTCAAACAATAGAGTTCCTTGATATCCATGAAAGATTGAGTTAGACATCGTCAGATTAGATTCTTCTTGCGCCGGTAAGAACCAAAGGATCACGCAATTGAGGTGCGCGGATATAACTTCCAGAGACGGATGTGAAGCTAGATCATGGTGGAATCCCGAGAAGCAAAGAATATGGAGGATCTGGAGTTTATTGTAGAGATACTTATTGCTTTCTTTAGCCTTGAGGCTAACGCAATAGATTTGCGGCTGATGGCATCACCCATAATTAGTTTTACCACAGAAAAAGAATTGATGAAACCAAGAGAGAGATAGTTTCCTTTCATTTTGTTTGGGAATGTCGAGCACCGGTAGAAAGACAAGGACCGAAAGGAGTTTGCGTCTGTTTCCACCAGATAATTGAAGATTTTGTTCCATCTAGAATAGACAGACCACCAACAAGAGATTATTGATTACTTTCTTCGAGAGAGCACTCCGGAAAAACAAGGACGGAAGTAAAGGTATCGAGGGATAAAGGCCACTTCTAACTTCCGTGGAATGATTGAAATCACATTAATTCACCAATTCAATGTACAAGAGCGAATGATAAGAGTAGTGGTACGGTAGCTACTCCATCCCGCACTCAAAGCATTACTCCGCACATGAATAAGAAAACCATGCAACCCAACTACCGAAACAGACTGAAGGTATTGACAATAACTCATGGAACTTCGTTAGAAAACAAGGATAGATGCAAACGATTCACCGGGTTCACAAATAGATAAAGATGATGATGTTGTCGTCATGTCGGAAGTACCAAGCCACCGGAAAGATATGAAGGAAGATTACGGAGAACAACTGCAAGATTCAACAGCTACAAAAAAGATAGCACCAACTTGAACAGAAGGAATACAAGATCTGGAAGGTCTTCATGGCCTCCGGTGGGTTGAGCATAGACGATAGAGCAAGAGGGTTTCAAGAGATTACTTAACGAGATAGAGGTGAAAAGGACTCCATGTTCTTCTTGAAATGATTGAGAGAGGTTTAGCAGTCTTGAGGAAATCTTCAGCGGAACGACGATGATAACTCGCCAACAAGGAAAACTCCGGGTTTGATTGAAGATGGAAGATGGAATTAACAATGGACTTGTTGATTCCAGTATTGAAGTAATGTATTTAGCAGAAGGACGTGGTCAAGATAGGTGACTTTAAGAAGCCAGAATTCGCACTTTGAGAACTTTGCACACAGGCAGTGTTCACGAAGCTTGAGAGAAAGGGACACAGATGATCTTCCATGTTCTTCCATTGATATAGAATAGGCAAGCATATTATCAACATATACCACCATGGATTAACAAGATATTCCCAGAATACCAAGTTCAAAAGGCGAGAGAAACGAACAAATGCTCGAACACTTCCTGAGCTCAACGCTCTTAGAAAGATCAATATTAAGAGCACGGGTTCGTGTTGAAGAAGATGCACTGGCAGAAAAGATTGTCTGGTCCTTCGGAAGAAAAAGAGATGTCACCTGGTTCACATTGTCGATTGGATCGCCGGTTACAAAGATAAAGAGATCTTGGATAAAGAAACGATGATAGCAAAGCTATCAGAGATGAAAAGATGCAATTCCCTCGTCTCAAAGAGAATTTTGCAGATATGGAGTTCAAAAAGATGTGCAACATGATGGACAGATGATAGACCACCGTAGTGCCTTGAGAAACTCCGGATTGCCAAAGATGCTTGAATATGCATAGATATGATCACGGTGTACTCAAAATCACAGGAGATAACCGTCACCATTTGGAGGATAGTGTTGATAGAATTTTCCATATTCCACTCATGATAAGTGTCCTATAGCTATGCCGAGAACCAAATTACAATCACCAGCATCGGATCGACACATGTTATGTAATTAGCCCAAGAGAATTGGAGATGAAATAAAACTCCAGGATTAAGCGCCGGGGACAAAAGAATGAGTTAGCATGGACATGCTGATAAAAGGGAGATAGATAATGTTTCACACACGACTGAAAAGGAGTGTGGAAACGCAGATGTATCAAAGAAAAAAATTCCGCATTTTTCGGCATTAAAATACCAATAGATGTGCAAAATCACTTATCAGGTAGAGATTAGCAACTCCACATTCTGTGAAAGCATGCTGGAAGGAAGAACACCCTTAAGAAGATGGCACCGGTTAACAAGGAGTCGGATAGATCGCGTCGGTTTTCAAAAGCCTGTCAGTATGGAATGTACCAACAGTTGATAACCAAAGGCAGATTGTGATAAAAAATTGGATGCAACAGATAGACAAGGAATTACACACACACACACACACTTTCTATGGTACTACGGAAAACCCAGAACACGTGAATCCTAGTTTGAATTTTTAGAAGAGGATTGAAAACGTTACACTTCCTTACCAGAAAAGGGTGGGTGGGTGGGTAAGAAGAAAAATGGAAGCAGCCCTACTCTCATGTTGTTGTTTTTCCCTAGTATACATAACTACCAAAAATATTTGCTAAACTGACAACGACCATTTGGCTGAGACCCTGAAGGTCGGGATGGCTTTGATACCAATTGTAACTACCTCGGTGAATTACGCTCTTAGTTACATGCCTGGATGAGCGGAAATGGTTAAAATAGTATGGTGGGGCCAAATGCCACTCACAGGTAGACCTTTCGGCCGTCCTAACCATTTCCAGAACATCGGGACAAGAACGAGCGGCGTAATCGGCAGGCGAAGGGATCAACTACATACACAAATGAGTATGTATGCAAGCCACATACAACAGTCCTCAGAGCCATTCCATCTAAAAAGAAATAGAAATATTGCAACGCCATACGGCAAGATCCAAACATCCTAGATAGAGATAATAGTTTAGGATATCTCCTGATACATCAAACATCAGAGTATCAGGCGGAAGCGGAAAACAAGATCCGAGTACGGATAAGAAGCAAATCGGCATAAGATGCCCCATAAATAAACACATCCCGCCCATAGATCTCACGGATCCCCGTTCCCGGAATCTCTACACCGAGTGATCGTTGCCAACATCGTCCGTCTCCTCCACCCAGTATCCATCTTGTGAGTATACCTGTGCATCTGAATCAAACAATTTATCGTGTGAGACCCTAGGGGTACTCAACAAGTTTTTATGCCTCTAAAGGGGACATAACCTGGGGTGACGCAATTGCAGCAAAAGATAATAACTAACAAGTCTATAGATACTGGCTAACCATCCGCCTAACCAAAGATAGGCGGATGTCCGTGAAATAATAACAACAGTTATGACAGTAATATTAACAGATCCATCCTCCTCCTCGCTTACCAACGAGGAAGCGGACGAACAACCCCCCCATATGTTGGGTAGTTTTATTAACCATTCCATGAGTGTTGCACTATTTACTAGTCATATACTTAGTCAAATTAAAAGCGGTACTTTAGTTATACTTGTCTATGATCGAGAAATTGTGCTCCAAGTCGTCCATAACCGCGGACACGGCTTTTAGAAAGATTTACCCTGCAGGGGTGCACAAATAGCAACACTCACTCGATCAACCTCGAAAAAACCAAATCAAAACCCAACGAGGCATTCACGACAAAGCGATCACAGGATTCAGAAATGTTTCAGGGGGCCACCCCATTAAGCTACCCGCAACGAAGTTGGCCGGCTCCGAGACAGACCCAAGGTTTGCGCCAATGGCTGTAAACGACTGGGAAGCCAAAAGTGTGACTGGGCTTGTCGATACCGCGAAAACACTCTGCAATCCTAAACAGTACAGGTGCTCCTCGCACAATCTTAAATAAAGCAGTAAAACATGGCATAAGTACAGGATAGTAATAAAGCCCCAAACTACTTTGTGGCCCCAAGAAATAAGAATGAATCAAGCTCTGGCTCAGGGGGGTCCATAAGGCCTCCCGGATGTGGATAGTGCGAATAGTCAAGGAATAGGAATCAAGTACTCGGGGTCCTACGGGACACAAGTGAGCATGAAAAACCAAATAGAAGATATTGCTCAGCGGTGCCACTTTCATTAGTTATCCCATTACTACACCGGTTAAGTTGTTTAGGTACCTCGTTATCCATCAGACACTCACATACCCTACACATGCTGTTCTACGACCCGCATGGCTCAAACAACTCCTGTAGTAATGGCTCATGGGATGGAGGAAGAAGCTTCGGTGGGGTTGAAAAATAAAGGTTATGCAGTACTTGGGATTCAATTTAATGCAAACGCGACTCAATGATGCAAGAATAAGAGAGAGGCAATAGGTAATATATGTATGCAAGCATGTGGTAGTGCTTGCCTAGAAGCTCATTTGAAGCGAGGGACGGATCTGGGTAGTGCTCCTAGGTTTCCTGATATATCCCCTGCTCAGCGTCTATTCGAAGAAGAACCAAACAAACAAGGGCCAACATAAATAGAGTGCACAAGCATATGAATTAAAATGTGACAAGCAATCAATCATGCCATGATGAATGATGCACAATTTGCATGGCAATAATGTAGCATGGCATGGGTGAGGTGTGGGGTACAAGATTAAAGCATTTAATTAAGTTTTTAGCCTGTTTTGCTCTCATAACACTTATTGTATACTCATTATTCATATGATGCACGCTGCAATTCAGAACATGGAATGCATGGATAGAACGGGCTCGTCGCGTTTTGATCGATTTAGACATATTATTTGTCAAATTTGGAGTTAGAAAACCAAAGTTATTAATTAATTAAGAAAAAGGGCATTTTCTTGTAATTTTAATCAACTCGAAATTTTAAAGTGCTCAAATAATATTTTGAATGGCATATTTGAAATCCTCACATTTTTCTGATTCCAAAACATATATTACATGTTGGTTTTGGAATTATATTTTAAAAGATATTTAAAACAGATTCAAATTTGAATTTAAAACAATTTTTGAAAAAGTTTAAATTAAACAGTAAAGCAGAAAACCATTTGTAGTCACCCAGATCTAGCCACAGACACAGACACCTGGGCCCGGGCTGACCTGGCGGAAAAACGACACAGAGAGACCTTTTTCACCGCGAGCTGAGCTAGCCCATGCGGCTGACAGGTAGGGCCGGTGGGGTTGAGGGTCCACGGTGCGCGCGGCCAGCCGGTAGGCGACACGTGGTGGATCCGGGGGACCATAGGCTGAGGCTGTGGAAACCCAGGTACCTTTTCGTAAAAAGCCAGGGTGACCGACAGGTGGGGCCTCTAGGAGCGTGGGTTGAGCCTGCAAAAGACGCAGGGGGTTAAGTGCAAAAGGGGCCGCGGCCACTGTTCCTCTTCTCTATGTTTTCTAACGAGGGGTCGGTGTTCGACAGGCAGAGCGCGCGCAGGGATCGAAGCCGCGACCTCGCGCGCGCACGCGGCGGCTGCTACCACTGCGACTAGGGAGGGGTTGGTGTTAGGAGGGTGCTAGATGGCTTGAAGGGGCTCTATGCGGCGTGGAATCATGCAGACACCAGCGACTGACGGCGCACCGAGGGTGCTCGTCGAAACGAGTGACATGGCTAGGGCTTCCCGGTGAGGCGGAGCATGTCTGGGCGGTAGAGGCGCTCACCGCGGGGTGGTCGGTGGTGTCAGATCGGGGAGAGGCGCGGCGGATCGTCGACGAGGCTAGCGGCCAGAGATCTAGGGTTTACGTCGGGCGACGCTGGTTCCGGCGGTGCTGGTGCTCCTTGTCCTCGTCAGCGCGTACGAGGCGAAGTAGGGGAGCCTCCTCGTTCTTCTTGACCACCTCCACGTCGAGCTGGCCGGCTGGAACGAGGGGACGACGCGGTACTGGCGGCAGGAGATGGGCGTCGTTGTTGGAGAGGGAGGAGAGGAGGGCAGGGCTCTGGCGAATCTGGGAGAGGCAGAGGAGCCGTGAAGAAGGAGGAAAGCGAGGGAGAGGGAAGAGGGGCGTGTGGGCGCGGGGTAGATTGAAAAGTGGCATCGGCCCTTTTTCCTTCCTCCTCGATCACGTGGTTAAGCCGGGGCTCGACCTGGGTAGCCAGGCAGGGCAGGGAGAGGGGCTGTAGGTGGGCCAGGGGAGCCGGTGCGGTCGGTGGAGCCGGCTGGCAGCGAGAGAGAGAGATCAGAGAGGGGTGGATCGGTTGAGGCTAGGGTTAGCCTCGGCAAGGAAGAGAGAGAGAGAGCTAGTGGGGTGGGGTAGATGGGTAGCTAGGTGGGGCCTGCTGACAGGGAGAGGGAACACCTCGGCATGGTGACGGAAGAGGGTAAGGTGAGGTAAGGTTTAGGGTTTAGCTAGGCCTTAGGGTTTTGGAGAGAGGATAAGAGAGAGAGGGTGATGTGGTGGTAGGGTTTTTAGCAAGATCAAACAAGATTAAGCACAAGGAGTGATAGAGATTAAAAGATGCATGATCAAGACATGGGCAAGTGTAAAGGAGAAAAGAAAAGCAAAGTGGATGGTTTCTCATATGGTCATGCATGAAGAAAAGAATGATGTTGAGGAGGACATGGAGATGGTGGAGAGAGGATGTAGATGACCCACAAAGGAAAGAACCAATAAACCCAAGAGGGAAACAAATGGCTAAAGGTGGTGGTACTCTTGCATGGCCCATGCAAAATAATAAATGCCATGTATGATCCTTGTGAAAACCATAATGATGATATGGCATTATTCTTATGCATTCCCAAGAAGTGGAATAAAAGCCAAGCAAAAGAATTTATAGAATTAGATCCACCCCACCCACATGAGCTAGAATAAATATCAAAAGAAAAAGAATTACAAGCTCATGGGTTATTGGAATGGTGGAATTATAAGGTGGTGACAAAGAAAGGTGATGGAGTTGAATAAAAGATATGCCCCCAACTCAACTTGAGCATTTAAACAATATATCAATAACCAAGTACAATATCAAGAGGCAAATATAGTTAATAATGCATATGAGAGAAGAACCAAAGAAAGAGGGTTTTATATGATGCTCAAATGCAAGGTGGCATGATGACATGAGCATGATATAATTATGATGCAACAATTATATATAGGAAGTAGCATATATATAGACTAGGCTAGTAGCATTGCAATTGTTAGACAATTGGGATGCTACAGAGGCAAACATGATACATTAGATACTAACACTGGAATTTTTACTCTTGATTTAATATTGTTTATTATACTTCACAGAGTAAACGGAGTTTGCTGAAAGTTTGCAACAGTACTTTTAAACTTTAGATTGACACTCAAAACAATACGATACCAGTTCGTAAAGAAAATATCCAGAATTTCTATAGTTCCACTATCTCAACTATAACTAAGCGTAAGGTGGTGAACGGTGCCGATGACTACAACAAACTATGCAAATTCACTTTGATTGTGTTTATGATAAATTGAGTTTGACTAATCCAAATTACAAATGAACTCCCACTCAAAACAACATCCCTCTAGTTGTTTTAGTGATTACACGAACCAAATCCACTACACCAAGTCCGATCATCACGTGAGATGATGTAGCTTTAAAGGCGAACAATCAACATGTTCATCATATCATCCATATGACTCATGCTCTACCTTTCGGTATTCCGTGTTCCGAGACCATGTTTGTACATGCTAGGCTCGTCAAGATTAACCTTAGTATCCGCATGTGCAAATCTGGCTTGCACCCGTCGTATGCACACGTAGGATCTATCACACCCGATCATCACGAGATGCTTCGAAACGACGAGTCTTAGCAACGGTGCCTACTAAGGAAGAACACTTTCATACTTGATATTTAGTGAGAGGGATCATATATAATGCTACCATCGCGATCTAAGCAATACAAGATGCATAAAGGATTAACATCACAGGCAATTCATAATTAGTGTGATATGATATGGCCCTTTCTTCTTATGCCTTTGATCTCCATCTCCAAAGCACGGACATGATCTCCATCATCACCAGCATTGCGTCAAGGTCAGTGGCGCCGCTTCATGGTTGTCCATCATCACTAGCAACTATTACAACTACTTGGAATAAAGCTATTACAAGATGAATAGACACGCAGGTCTTAACAAAATTTAAAGACAACCATTAGGCTCCTGCCGGTTGCCATATTACAATAAGGATCATTGCATACATCAAACATAATCACAATCACATAATGGCCATATCACATAACAAAACCCCTGCAAAAACAAGTTAGACGCCTCTAATTTTCTTTGCATGTTTTACGTGGTTTGGGGCTTTCGAATAAGAACGGATCTTACCTACGAAACTGAACCACAACATTGATACAGGTGCTATCAAGTGCAAAGTGTAGATTGGATCTATACTATGATGGGAGAGACAGACACCCGCAAAGCCACTTGTGCAATACGAGTTGCACGTCAATTGTGGAGCAAGTCTCATGTGTGATGACATGTAAGGTTAGCCCGAGCCGCTTCATCCCACCATACCGCAAGATGCAAAGTACACAAAGCAAAAGACGGCACGAGCACCAACGCCCACAACATCATTGTGTTCTACTCGTGCAACAGATCTACGCATAGACCTGGCTCTAATACCACTGATGGGTTCGTAGCATGGAAAACAAAAAGATTCTACCGCAAGAACGAATAAAACCCAAATCTAATCTAGATAAAAGCCAAGATCTAATCTGTTAGACATGTGCAACGAGATAGATCTGTACTAACCCTTGTAGACCCGAAAGCATTACGAGATCGGATCTCGTGGTTGATGTAGTCGATCACTTGCTGATCTCAAGATCGAGTAGACGATCCTTCCGGCGCCGCGTTCCGGCAGCGCTTCCGCAGTCGGTCACACGTGCGGAGTCGAAGCAGACCTTCCTCTCCCCGTTCCAGCGAGCAACGAAGGTAGTAGATCTCTCCACGGAATCCCAGCAGCACGACGGTGTGGTGGTGGTGGTGGAGTAGAGAATTCTGCAGGGCTTCGCCTAAGCCAGAGCAGAGGGAAGGAGGAGGATAGAGGCAACTTGAGATCTAGAGAATAGAAGGGGCAAGAGGGCTTGTGCCTCCACCCCTCTATTTAAAGGAGGGAGGCGCCATTGGGAGGTGGAGTCCTTGTAGGACTCCCCTCTCCCTTGGCCGGCGGATCAAGGAGGTGGGGGAGAGTCCTACTCCCCCACGAATCCTTGTCTTACCCCACAAGGATTCCTTGATCCTTTCTTGGTTTTCAAGTAAACTCCAAGAAATCTTCTAGAACCTTCCGGAACATTCCGAAACCTTCTAGAATCCCCATACAAATACTCCGGAACATTTCCTAACTTAGAAAATGATCCCCAATATATGAATCTTATTCCCCGGACAATTCCGGATCTCCTCGTGATGTCCCGGATCCAATCCGAGACTCCGAACAACATTCGGTCTCCAACGCACATTCCATATCTACTTAAAACAACTTCGAACCTTAAGTGTGTCACCCTACGGTTCGTGAACATGTAGATATGATGGAGACACATCTCCGATCAATAACCATTAGCGGGATCTGGAGATCCATAACAGCTCCCACATACTCAACGATGACTTTGTGATCGATAGAACCATTTAACATACGAAACCAATTCCCTTTGTCACGCGATACTCTACTTATCCGAGGTTTGATCGTTGTTATCTCCATACCTAGTTCTACCTCGTTACTAATAAGTACTCTTTACTCGTTCCATGATATGTCATCCCTTGTGACCTAGTCACATGCTTGCAAGCTAACTAGATGACATTCCACCGAGAGGGCCCAGAGTATATCTATCCGTCATATGGATGGACAAATCCCAATCTTGGTCCATGCGCTTCAACACATACTTTCAGAATACCCAATGACACCTTTATAACCACCCAGTTACAAAGCGGTGTTTGATGTCATCAAAGTATCCATCCGGTGACGGTGATTAACATAACCTCATGGTCGAAGGATTAGGTTACTATGCATTTGAAAAGCTTGTAGCAAAACGAACTTAATGACTTGATCTTATTATATGCTTACTATGGGTGTAAGTCCATCACATCATTCTCCTAATGACATGATCTTGTTATTAACGACATCCAATGCCCATGATCAGGAAACCATGATCATCCATTAATCAACAAGCTAGTTTAACAAGAGGCTTACTAGGGACTCTTTTATGTTTACAAAACACACAAGTATTAATGTTTCCTGTTAATACAATTATAGCATGGGATGTAAACATTTATCATAAACATAAAGATATAATAATAACCACTTTATTATTGCCTCTTGGGCATATCTCCAACAATGTGTTCCATATATAGTCATACATGCTCGCAATGAGAACTTGCACAACATCTATTGTACTGCCAGTCCGTTTGCAACGGGGCCTCAAGGGAACTATTGGCAATTAAGGTGCTCCTTTTAATAGAGCACCTGAGCAAAGCATTAAAACTCCATGAACACATGTGATCCTCACATCAAAGCCATTCCCTATGGTTATCCCGATTTCTGTCACTTCGGGGCTTTTGGTTCTGGACAACAATATGTGTATACAACTTTTAGGTAAGACCATAAATAATACTATCATAATGAATCAATAACATGTTCAGATCTGAAATCATGGAACTCGGGCCCTAATGACAAGCATTAAGCATAACAAGTCGCAAAAAAGTCAAAAAGCACTAATAGTAGATACTAGGCACCATGCCCTAACAATCTGATGCCATTACATGAACGATCTCATCCAATCCCTACCATCCCCATAGCCTACAACGGGGGATTAGTCACTCATAGATGGAGGAAACATGGATGGTCGATGGAGAAGCGATGGTGATGATGATGGCGATGATCTCCTCCAATTCCCCGTCCCGGCAGGGTGCCAGAACAGAGTTTCTGGTTCCGAATCACGGAATCTGGTGGTGGCGGCGGAGCGGAACTCTTTCTGGAAAAACGTCGAACCCCCTTGAGTTTTTAGGTCAGAAGGCAACTTATAGGCAAAGAGGGAGACCGAGGGGGTGTCTAGGGCGGCCAGACCACCCCTGGCGCGACCAGGCCCAGCCCGCGCGGCCAGGTGGTGTGGCCAGGCCCCAGCCCCACTCCATCTCGTATTCTGGCTCCATGAGTCTTCTGGCGAAATAGGATTTTTGGCATATTTTCCGGGATTTTTCCTGATAGTTGATTTTCTGCATAAAAACTAGACACCAAAGTAATTTTGCTGAAAAACAGCGTCAGTCCGTGTTAGTTGTATCCAATTCACACAAGTTTAGAGGAAAAACAATAGCAAAAGTGTTCGGGAAAGTAGATACGTTTTGGACGTATCAGGAACCCATTGGATCTAGATCTTGTAGTCATTATTTATCCTCCAATATTGTTCTTCCTCTCTAATTCATCCCTAGCACTTGTTGCTTTTGTGGGATTTGAGCGTGAAGGATTTAAACACCCTTGGTGTTCTTACTTTGCATTCTTGCATAAATGTTGAGCTCTCCATTACAATTTGTTCGAGTGAGAGACCACGAGCTTGTTACCCTTGGAGGGTGACCTCCTAATTGGCTTAGCGGTTTATGTCACGGTGTCCTCTTCATGGAAGATTGTGAAGAGGCCCGAGATTCTCTTTCGTGGAGCTTGTGGAGTGGTTGTGGAGCTTGCCATCTCCGGAGTGGAGAAAAAGATAGCCATAAGGAAATGGCCTATTCCTTCGTGGGATAAAGTCGGATAAGAAGTTGAGCCTTCGTGGCATTGGGAACTCCTTTGTTGATGTAACTTACTTGTAAGGGAACACAGAAATACATCTTCATCTTCGTGTGCCTTGATTATCTCTATATCCGGGCTTACTTTCCTTATAATAGCCATCGAGGTTGAAGTACTTATATCTTGCTTAACTTAACTTGTTGTTGGTACACTTAGTTGAGTCTAGTGTATTTAGATTTTGTGCTTGTAAAATAAACGTTAGTTTAATTTTGCATTATATCAAGCCAATAGTTTTGAAATTGCCTATTCACCCCCTCTAGGCAATATATCTACCCTTTTAGTCGTCAATTTACTCAATAAAGTATAAATTATATAGCATAAAAATTATACATTAGAAACTTTAGATATTATATTTTCTAATGATATATTTTTTGTGCTATACAATTAATATTTTAGTGGTCAAATGGATAACCTAGGTATTCTTACATGAGTAGAGGGTGACACTCCGTAATTTGGCAACAAGGTTACTATAGTAATCCTATAACTTCGTAAGTAGGTGAGTGAAACTCAATTATTAACAAAAAAGTTATCGAACTGTGTCCACATGGCATATAGTTTTAAAGAACTTGTTGCATCAAAGTTAATAGTGAAAACACCGGCCTAATATTTGGAGCGATAAGAGATTTTGACTTGACGTTGCATTTACACTGCATGTGAAGGTAGGGTTTGGGGGATGCTACATATGAAGCTTTCCATGTGGCGCCATTGCACAGTTATGTCCTATAGTAGTATATAATAAACAAGGCTTCCCCTTTATTTATAGAGATGACCTTCTCGAGGGATATCAAGGTTTGGGGATAATTTCATTTTTCTGCCCGCTGATGGCACTCGGGGGGGTGTTGATCGCCTGCACCTCTGATTTTAGTATTTCCATGGATCCTAGCAGTCCCCTGGCGTTTTTCCATCACAGGCATTGTCACTAGTAGAGCCGACAATTCCTCTTGGGGGATTACAGGTGTTTATGGACCTCAAGAAGATGATCAGAAAATTGAATTCCTGAGAGAAATTAGGCAAGTTAAAGCTCAGGTGTAGGACAGATGGATGATGCTCGGAGATTTCAATCTCATCTACATCATTGAAGACAAGAATGACAACAATATTGACCTGCAACTCATCAATCTATTCAGAAAGGTGATCCAAGGCTTGGAATTGATTGAGTACCCTCTTGTTAGCAGAAAATACACCTGGTCGAATGAGCGTCAGAGTTGCACTCAACTAAGGATTAACCGTGCTTTCGTATCCAAAGATTGGGACATGGTGTTTGATACATTCAATCCGGATTAGGGATGTAGTATAGCTTCTTTTTCCCTAGTAGACCTAGGTTATCGAATCCTCGGGAAGCAAATGCGTAGTGAAGTTACTTTAACAGACCTTCGGGAGTTTTAGAATTCCTTTTGTGTTTTTACTGGACCAATAGCTTGCGTCTTTTTGTTGTTGTCGATGATGGAGAGAGAGGTCCTAGGGTATTCGGCTTCACCTGTAGTTGTGCAAAACATCTGATGGAAATAAAAGATAGAAATAAAGTATGCGTGTACTTGTTAGATCAAGATAAATTATATGTGGGCAGTGCATCCATAATTGCTATTGCCTCCGCAACCGCTTATAGCATTAACCTACTACTCTCATCCATAGAAGAAAGAGAACTAATGATATGCATAGTGATGTCACCGTTAATCCCAAGCAAATCCCTCACATACAGTCGTACTACTCCTTCTGTCACTGGGATTCCCAACCTACAGATCAGTCATCACTCATACTCCCTATACCTGGCTCAACCCTCGGGGTCTTGGGTACCTGACAAGTCCTTGGATTAAGGCAAGAGAGGATATTATAATCATCATGTTATACAAACTAATACACGATCCCATCTATGATAATTCACATGCACAATTGCTACATGGCTAGGCCAAAGCCCTTAGCCCAAGGAGAATTACTCACACATAGAGATGAGATCAACAATCACAAACATTGTAATAAAAATCATAAGATTGATAGCAATAGTCTTACAATGTTGCCAATCAGAAAAGAGATCTACTATTACAAGTGGTGGAGTATGGCTATGGAGATGGAGAAGGGTTTGGAGATCTGGAGGCGGCTTTTGGCGGAGTCTGGCTTCTTTGGGGCAGAGCGTCTCTCGTTTTCCCGTCGCCTGAGGCTTCTTTATATAGGGGTCCCTTCATGAAAGTTGTTCTGTTTGACCTAACGGTGGTGGCGCCAATTATACGACTGGAGCTATACGGTCGGAATTTTCGCTCTGGCCGTATAGTTGGTCATTAAAGCGTCTGCCTCCGTTGTAAGGCTCCTGGTTTCTTCTGGTTGTTGGAAATCTTGTATCTTTGACTTTAATGTAGTGATTCCCTCCTTTAAACGACATTATCTGCGTAGGAAAAATACAAAAGAAAGGATTGCATACCCCTCTAAATATTAGCATTAGTGGTAGGGTTTAGAGAGATATTTCATCAAGAATATGATTAATTTCTAGTTTAAATGTGGACGTTAGATGGCTATATTTCAGAGCCATCAACCTCCCCAAGCTTAAAATTGATCATCCCGAGCAAGAAAACCAAAATAAAAAAGGAACTCAGCATTTAAACTAAAATAATGAGATGGTGATCTTATCATGATTAGTAGTCTCATGTTTCCTCCACTTTATAAATCCGAAAAACTTCAGCATAGATAGAGTAATGGCAAGCATATTGATACATTGAAAATGTATCTATAATTTTTGATGTTCCATGCTTGGTTTTATCTACTTTCTTATGTTTTGTCCACACTTTGGAGTACTTTTCATATGATTTATTGGCCTAACCTATTAACAAGAGCCACAGTGCCAGCTGCCTGTTTTCTGCTGTTTTTTGGTTCCAGGAAAGTCAGAAAATGAATATTCTCGGAATTGGATGGGACAAAAGCCAAAGTCATTATTTTACCGGGGGACACCTAGAGCCATAATACGAGACGGACAAGGGACAGAGGGCGGCCACACCACCTGGCCGCGCGGCCAGGCCTGGCCCGCGCCAGGGGGTGGTGTGGCCAGCCCAGGCACCCCATCAGCCTCTCCTTCCGCCTATATATTGCCTCTGATACGGAAACCCTAAGTACCTGATGACCCACAAGTATAGGGGGTGTATCGCAGTATTTTCGATAAGTAAGAGTGTCGAACCCAACAAGGAGCAGAAGGTGCTGGCTAGTGGTATGGATCAGGAATTCTCTGCAAATACTTAGCAAACGGATTTTTAGGGGTTTTCGATAAAGCAAGTAAACAAAGTACGAGTAAATAAAAGACAGTAGGAATAAATGCAGCAAGTGGCTCAATCCTTTATGTAGCAAAGGACAAGCCGGTTGTATTACTTAAGATGACCAAACGTTCTCGAGGACACATGGGAAGACTATCAAGTGCTTTCGCTTCATATAGTTGATTAATCTTCTTTAGCTTGCTAAGTGTTGTGTGGGTGAACCTGTGCTAATGTACCGCCCCATCCAAGACTAATACTTACTTGTGATTATACCCCTTGCAAACATCCGTAAGTACAAGAAAGTAATTAAGGTAGAAACCTAACCACAGCTTTAAACTCTAAGACCCTTACGTCCCTTGTGCAATGGTTTCCTAACGAGGGTTCAGGTTTCTGTCACTCCGGCAACCCCTACGATTAGTAGCCAAATACACAATGCATTCCCCTAGGCCCATATAGGTGAAGTGTCATGTAGTCGATGTTCACATGACACCACTAGAAGAAGTACACCACAACTTAAATAACAATCTATTGAATCTTTCTCAACACAACTCCACTACTAACAACAAGACTTCTCCCATGTCCTCAAGAACAAAACGAACTACTCACGAGACATCATATGGATCATGATCAGAGATGGAATAATTATGTATAACAATCTGAACATAAACAATAATTCAATGGTTCACTCAATAGCATAAACTACAAAGAGTAATCAACACCGGGAAAGTTTCCCCTATGAACTATGCAAGATTCAACGCAATTGTTACAGCAATATGGAGATGGTGATGAGGGTGTTGATGGTGATGATGGTGGTGATGATGATGATCCCGATGAGGTCCAGCTTGATGGTGGTGTTGATGGCGACGATCTCCCCTCTCTGGGAAGGAATTCCCCTGGCAGAAATCTGTCTGCCAGAGAGATCTTTCTCTCTCGGTGTTTTCCGCCTCGTAGAGGCGGCGGGATCTTTCTGTGGTCGCTCCCCGAGTCTTAGGGTTTCGGGAGGATGATATACGCCAGAGGAGAGAGGCTGGAGTGGACCAGGGTGGCCGCACCACCTCCTGGCGCGGCCTAGGGCTGCCCGCGCCATGGGGTGGTGTGGCCCCCTGTGGCCCATCTCCACTCCATCTTCTGGCATCCTTAGTCTTCTGGAAAAATAGGATTTTCCGTATATTTTCCCGGATTTTCTGATCTTCACAAGTTTTGCTTCCAAACAGCACATTTTCCATCAGAATCCTGACTGCAGCGGTCTATGCTCCAAAAGTCATCAACCATGCAAAAATAGATGAAATAACATAAGTATCACCTCTCAATATGAAATATATCAATGAATAATAGTGAATTAAGACATAGAATAGTGATGCAAAATGGACGTATCAACTCCCCCCAAGCTTAGACTTCGCTTGTCCCCAAGTGAAACTGAGCTCAATAAACATGGCCTCAGGTTTATGGAGTGAAGAGTCGATAAAAGAATACGGACAAGAAGCATCACATTCATCAAATACATAGATCATAATAGAAGACAACTCACTATTATATAACTCAACTTGTAATAAGTAAAGGAAACACAATAAAGATACATAAAGTGAATCATAATTGGTAATGGCAAACTTAGCTCTTGGTCGAAGAATAGTTGATAATTTGCTGGAGTTCACAAATAGCTGGTTTTTCAATGATAGCTTTCAAAGTAGTAAACATCAAGATAAGAGCAATGTGCAAAACAAGGAACATAAGAAACATGAGTGGATAAATCATCATATGAATGAATGAAACACAACAACTCAAAATACTTGCTGAGATAGAAGGGAGTAGGTTTACTGACTCAACTACAAAGTAAAAGAAAGGCCCTTCAAAGAGGGAAGCAGGGATTGCAAGTCTCATAAAGAGCTCCCAAAAATTATGATACTTACTAGCTTTCAGCTCTCATTGCCCCTATCATAGGCATCTTTAGGTGATTAAGGTTAAAGTGACACAACTAAGAGGATATGCTTGACAAGTTATAAACCGAAATCTGATGCCCCTTACTTATGAGTACCGATCCTCATGCTACTCAACTTCAGTCACGAGCAAGCTCTTGTCATTGTAAATACATGCGTATCATTGAGAACCGCCAACGGGGTACCCCTTGCACATGACACATGAGCTATCCCATAATCAAAATGACAAGGCAAGCAGACAGTGAGCATCTCAGCGATCTTTTTATTTGCTATTTGCATAAGTTTTTATTGAGGATGCTTCATAGAATGCTCACTATAGTTATGCTACAAGTTTCCACCATGATTAGGCATGGCTTAGGCGGGCGTCCCAGGCGTTTCTCTAACACACATATAAACTCCATGATCTTACAAGTTCCACTTTTATTTCACACCGCCGGGATCCATAAGCAAAAGAACATGATATCAACTAGGTACAAAGTACCAAATGAAGTGTTGAAGCGGTCCCCATGATACATGGTTCGGCTAACTTCAACTCATAAAGCGCAAGCATATACGCAACAAAGAAGGACCCAATGGTTCAAGTTTATTAAATGGAAGAAAGTAAAGTGTGCCATCAAGTTCGTGAGAGCTTTAATCACTAATTTTCACATAACAAGTTTAATTTGGGAGGTAGATAAAACAAGAATTTACTTGGAATAGCAATAATGCTAATAGGTAGGTATGGTGGACACAAATGGCAAAGGTTTTGGTTTAAAGGAGGTGGATGCACAAGAAGAATACCCTCTCAGTACAGGTTTTTGGCTAGCAAGGCTGGGTAGCAAGTATAAGAGTTGAAGGAAACAAACAAACATACAAGTGATAAAGACAGACATGCAATCTTCCTTGGAAGCACAAAAGATCTTAACTAGAGAATACTAAACTTATTAGCAAATCAAGAAAGAAAGATGATGAAATTATTTTTCTTTAAAGGTACCTTTATCTTTTTCATTCAACTCTCAAAAAAAAGTGTTGCTACTGACCGAGCTAGGTTTGCCAAAACCAACTAAATTAAATCAATGATCCCAGAGTGCTACCAATACTAACAACAAGATCAAACAGATAACCACGAATTGAAAACTAATATAAGCTATGCAAAAGAGTGGATGATAGAACTTCTCATTAATATTCCATAACAGCAACTTGCACCAAGGGATACATATCTAACGAGAGAGGGGACACTTCCATAATGCAAACCATACTACATAATAACTCCTCTATTCATGATACGACTCTACTAATAAGGTAAAAAGATAGAAGATAGTGATATGATACCGCGACACTCGCCCAAGCTTGGAACAAACCAAGGGGATGCCAAACCCGATGACGAGTTACTCCTTTGGTGGTGGTGGTATCCTCTCATCTTCGTCCGTCTTCCAAGGTAAAGGCTTCCCATCAACAAAGGACATCGTGGTTTCCAACATCTTCATCTTTGAGTTCAGCAGTCTCCTTTTGGTGCTCGGTGATGAGTTCAGAACAAATCTTATGGATTATCCACTTCGTGCTCCGCCATCTTCTTGTACCTAAAGACTTCTTGTTCCAATGCTTCCATCCTGTCCTCCAGACTTCCTTCACCTTTAGGGCCTTGAACCTCTTTAATCCGAACCTCCCCACCTTCGAGCAATAACTCCTTGGGATGAATCTTCAATTCTCTCATGTATGGGTTGATGATATCTTCCAAGGAATCTCCCTTAACTGATCCAGTGGAAGACATTGAGGCTACAAATCTAGGATTTTACCTGGCAGAAACAGATCGAAACAAAAACACGACGAAAACACGATATACGGACCTCGGGGGATCCGAGGGGTTATATATTATGAAGTTTCATATCAAAAGGAAGGTACTGGGTGAAAACAGGTCGGAGGCAGAGTCTGAGGTGGCCTCACCACCTGGTGGCGCGGCTAGGGGTGGGCCCGCGCCACAGGGTGGTGTGGGCTACCCTGGCTCCGGTTTCGTCCCTTTTTCGCTTCGTAACTTTCCTTATCGACTGAAAACTACAAAAATATAGTTGTATTGTATTTTCACGGAACTTTTCTTACCAGAACTATTACCTATTTGAAAACAGACTCTGCAGGTCTCTAAATTTGGTCCTCGATGAATTTCTCCAGAGTTATAACTTGAAAGGCATCAACATCTTCATTGTAAGAATCTCCAGCAATATAGTGTTTGAGTCGCTGCCCATTCACTACTTGTGTAGTATTATCTTTTAGAGAAGAAATTTTTATTGCTCCTGAACGGTATACTTCTTCAATGATGAAAGGTCCTTCCCATTTTGATAGTAGCTTACCTGCAAAAAATCTGAGACGAGACCTATACAATAGAACTTTCTCATCAACATGAAATTCTCTCTTAAGTATTCGCTTGTCATGCCATCTTTTAACTTTTTCCTTAAAGAGCCTAGCATTCTCATAGGCTTCACTTCTCCATTCATCTAAAGAACTTAAGTCAAATAATCTTTTCTCACTAGCGAGCTTACAATCTCTATTTAGTTCTTTCACTGCCCAGTAAGCTTTGTGTTCTAATTCTAAGGGTAGGTGGCAAGCTTTCCCATAAACCATTTTATAAGGAGACATTCCCATAGGATTTTTGTAAGCAGTTCTATAAGCCCATAAAGCATCATTCAACTTCTTAGCCCAGATTTTTCTAGACCTATTAACAGTCTTTTGCAAGATAGATTTAATTTCTCTATTTGATAACTCTACTTGCCCGCTAGTTTGGGGGTGATAAGCTGAAGCAATTCTATGATTAACATCATATTTAGCAAGGGTCTTCCTAAAACCACCATGAATGAAATGAGAACCCCCATCAATCATGAGATACCTAGGCACCCCAAACCTAGGAAAGATAATATCCTTAAGCATTTTTAGAGAAGTCTCCCCATCAGCACTCTTTGTAGGAATGGCTTCTACCCACTTAGTAACATAATCAACGGCAACAAGAATATGAGTGTAGCCTTTCGACAGAGGTAAATGACCCATAAAGTCAAATCCCCAACAATCGAAAGGTTCAATAACTAGAGAGTAGTTCATAGGAATTTCATCGTGTCTAGAAATATTACCAACACGCTGACATTCATCACAAGATAAAACAAATTTTCTTGCATCTTTAAAAAGGGTAGGCCAGTAGAAACCTGATTGTAGTACATTTTGTGCAGTTCTATCTCCTGCATGATGTCCTCCATAGGCACTACCATGACATTTACGCAATATCTCCTTTTGTTCATATTCTGGAACACATCTTCGCATAATACCATCCACTCCTTCTTTGTATAAGTGTGGGTCATCCCAAAAATAATGCCTCAAATCATAGAAGAACTTTCTTCTTTGCTGAGCTGTAAAAGTTGGAGGCAAATACTTGGAGACAATGAAGTTAGCATAATCAGCATACCATGGGCTTCCTCGCGAGCTCACCCCTACTGCAGCTAACTATTCATTTGGGAAACTATCATTAACAGGCATAGGGTCAAAAGAGATGTTTTCCAAACGAGATAAATTATCAGCTAAAGGGTTTTCAGCACCCTTCCTATCTACTATATGTAGATCAAACTCTTGTAAAAGCAGTACCCGTCTAATAAGCCTAGGCTTAGCATCCTTCTTTGTCATAAGATATTTAATAGCAGCATGATCAGTATGAATGGTTACTTTTGAGTCCACAATATAGGGCCTAAACTTATCACAGGCAAAAACAACAGCTAGAAATTCCTTTTCAGTAGTGGCATAATTCCTTTGAGCAGCGTCTAGAGTTTTACTAGAATAATGGATAACGTTTAACTTTTTATCAATACGTTGCCCAAGGACAACCCCTACAGCAAAATCACTAGCATCACACATTATTTCAAAGGGTAAACTCCAATCCGGTGGTTGAACAATAGGGGCTGTAGTTAAAGCCTTCTTAAGAGTTTCAAAAGCTTCCCTACAATCATCATAAAAAACGAAGGGTACATCTTTTTGAAGAAGATTAGTGAGAGGTTTTGATATCCTAGAGAAGTCTTTAATAAACCTCCTATAGAAACCAGCATGACCAAGGATACTACGAATACCTTTGATGTCTCTTGGACATGGCATCTTCTCAATTGCCTCAACCTTAGCTCTATCAACTTCTATGCCTCTTTTAGAAACTTTATGCCCAAGAACAATCCCTTCATTAACCATGAAGTGGCATTTCTCCCAATTAAGAACAAGATTAGTTTCTTCTCTGCAAAACTTTATCAAGGTTGTGCAGACAATTATCAAAATAAGTTCCATAGACAGAAAATTCATCCATGAACACTTGTACAATTTCCTCACAAAAACCATGAAAGATAGCAGACATGCACCTTTGGAAAGTAGAAGGAGCATTACATAAACCAAAAGGCATACGTCTATAAGCATAAGTTCCATAAGGGCAAGTAAAAGTAGTTTTTTCTTGATCTTGTTGTTTAACAGCAATTTGAGAGAAACCAGAATAACCATCAAGAAAACAAAAATGGGTCTTTTTAGACAACCTTTCCAACATTTGATCAATAAAAGGAAGCGGGTGGGGATCTTTCTTAGTAACTTTATTGACTTTCCTAAAATCGATGCACATCCTATAGTCTACCACTATTCTTTGAGGAATAAGCTCATCATTATCATTAGGACAACGGTAATACCTCTCTTTTTAGGAACACAATGAACATGACTAACCCATTCACTATCAGCAATAGGGTAAATAATACCAGCATCAAGGAGTTTCAATACCTCATTCCTTACCACTTCCTTCATCCTAGGATTTAAATGTCGTTAGTGCTCCACTACTGGCTTCACATCTGGATGCTGACATATAGTAGGTGAAATCCCTTTTAAATCATCCAGAGTATAGCCCATAGCTCCTCGATGTTTTCTCAAAACTTCCAATAACCTTTCTTCTTCCTTCCCTGAAAGTTTAGCGCTAACAATAACAGGATATATCTTTTTATCATCAATATAAGCATATTTAAGATCATCAGGGAGAGTTTTTAGATCGAAAACCGGATCCTTTTTAGGTGGCATCGTGGTACCCAAGTCTTCTACATGCAAGTCGTGCTTAAGCATCATAGGTTGATCACGGAGAATCCTGTCAATCTCATTCCTTTCTTCCGTGAAGATTTCACTTTCATGATCTTCCATAAATTGCTGCAAAGCATTGTTAGGAGCAAGAGAAATAGAAGCAAGTTGTTCAACCCTAAAATCCTCATTATGGGTTTCCTCTTCGCAAGGTTCTTTAGCAAATTTCGAAAAATTGAACTCATAAGATTCCCCATCAAGCTTAGTCAAGATTTTCTCCCTCTTGCAATCAATAATAGCTCCATAAGTACTCAAGAAAGGTCTAACAAAAAAGATAGGGTAGGTTTTACTAGCAGCCGAACCAAGTACTAGAAAATCAGCAGGGTACTTAATCTTACCACAAAGAACTTCCACGTCTCGTACAATACCAATTGGAGCGATGGTCTCTCTATTAGCAAGGTGAATAACCACATCAATCTATTCCAACTCGCAAGGACTGATTTCATGCATAATTTCTCTGTAAAGCTCATAAGGAATAGCATTGGAACTTGCACCAATATCACATAAACCATAATAGCAATGATCACCAATTCTAACAGAAAGCACAAGAACACTAGCCTTTTTAGTTCTATTGGGATGTGAAACAATATTAGAAGCATCCTCACAAAAGACTATGTGCCCATCTTCTACACTTTTAGTGACAAGGTCTTTCACAATTGCTACCACAGGTTCAATGTTTATTTGTTCATCAGGTTTTACAGTTCTCTTTTCACTTTTGGTGATTACATTAGTTATCATAGGATGGTCCTTTACCTTTTTGGGGAAGGGAATCTTCTCGATATAAGGTTCGGGTAAGATGGGGTCAATAATGCAATACTCAACACTTCCAATAGGAGCATAGTCAACAATATCTTTGTAAGGTGCATGGTATTTGTTCCATCCCCTTTTTGGAATTTCGATATAGGAAGCAAAAGCTCTAAAGCAATTCGTAATAACTTGCAAATCAAGACCATAAATATTACTAATATTTTGAAAGTCATCAGTTCCCATAAAAGATTCAATGCATTCATAATCATAATTTATACCTGACTTTCTACCTTTGTCATTCTCCCAAGCTTCAGCATTGTCTTGAATACGGTCCAGAAGATCCCATTTAGCTTCTTCTTCCATGCGAGTGAATGATCCAGCACAAGAAGCATCCAATAAATCTTTATCATGTAGAGGGAGCCTTGCATAAAAGTTATTGATAATAATATTGTTGGGGAGCTCATGAATGGGACATTTGAGCATTAGTAACTTCAGTCTCCCCCAAGCTTGAGCTGTACTCTCTCCATCAAGAGGCCAAAAGTTGTATATTTGATTCCGATCTTTATGAATCTCACTAGGAGGATAAAACTTTGAATAAAAGAGAGACACTATTTCCTCCCATTCCAGAGCTTGACCATTCTTCAGCAGCTTATACCATTCCTCAGCTCTTCCTTTCAGCGACAATGAGAATAACTTCTTCTTAACTTGATCTGTAGTAATACCTGCACACTTGAACAACCCGCATAATTCGTGTATAAAGAGTAAATGATCACAGGGATGGACAGTTCCATCCCCAACATAGTAGTTATCCATAACACGATCAATAATTCTTGTAGGTATTTTGAAAACATCATTCTCAGCAGGTGGTGGCTTATCTACTACCTTAGCAGTGGTAGTAGCATTACCAAATAAGAAACTCAGCGAATTATCCATAACGGAAATAAAGCAACTAATAGAAGTAAACAATACTCACAGTAGAAGTTTCCTTTACCAGTTCCACTCTCCAATAGCGCTTCACTCCCCGGCAAAAGCGCCAGAAAATAGTCTTGATGACCCACAAGTATAGGGGGTGTATCGTAGTATTTTTGATAAGTAAGAGTGTCGAACCCAACGAGGAGCAGAAGGTGCTGGCTAGTGGTATGGATCAGGAATTCTCTGCAAATACTTAGCAAACGGATTTTTAGGGGTTTTCGATAAAGCAAGTAAACAAAGTACGAGTAAATAAAAGACAATAGGAATAAATGCAGCAAGTGGCCCAATCCTTTATGCAGCAAAGGACAAGCCGGTTTTATTACTTAAGATGACCAAACGTTATCGAGGACACATGGGAAGACTGTCAAGTGCTTTCGCTTCATATAGTTGATTAATCTTCTTTAGCTTGCTAAGTGTTGTGTGGGTGAACCTGTGCTAATGTACCGCCCCATCCAAGACTAATACATACTTGTGATTATACCCCTTGCAAACATCCGTAAGTACAAGAAAGTAATTAAGGTAGAAACCTAACCACAGCTTTAAACTCTAAGACCCTTACGTCCCTTGTGCAATGGTTTCCTAACGGGGGTTCAGGTTTCTGTCACTCCGGCAACCCCTACGATTAGTAGCCAAATACACAATGCATTCCCCTAGGCCCATATAGGTGAAGTGTCATGTAGTCGACATTCACATGACACCACTAGAAGAAGTACACCACAACTTAAATAACAATCTATTGAATCTTTCTCAACACAACTCCACTACTAACAACAAGACTTCTCCCATGTCCTCAAGAACAAAACGAACTACTCACGAGACATCATATGGATCATGATCAGAGATGGAATAATGATGTATAACAATCTGAATGTAAACAATAATTCAATGGTTCACTCAATAGCATCAACTACAAAGAGTAATCAACACCGAGAAAGTTTCCCCTATGAACTATGCAAGATTCAACACAATTGTTACAGCAATATGGAGATGGTGATGAGGGTGCTGATGGTGCTGATGGTGGTGATGATGATGATGATCCCGATGAAGTCCAGCTTGATGGTGGTGTTGATGGCGACGATCTCCCCTCTCCGGGAAGGAATTCCCCCGGCAGAAATCTGTCTGCCGGAGAGATCTTTCTCTCTCGATGTTTTTCGCCCCGCAGAGGCGGCAGAATCTTTCAGTGGTCGCTCCCCGAGTCTTAGGGTTTCGGGAGGATGATATACGCTAGAGGAGAGAGGCTGGAGTGGGCCAGGGTGGCCACACCACCTCCTGGCGTGGCCTAGGGCTGCCCGCGCCATGGGGTGGTGTGGGCCCCCTGTGGCCCATGTCCACTCTGTCTTTTGGCATCCTTAGTCTTCTGGAAAAATAGGATTTTCCGTATATTTTATCGGATTTTCTAATCTTCATGAATTTTGCCTCCAAACAACACATTTTCCATTAGAATCCTGACTGCAGCGGTCCATGCTCCAAAAGTCATCAACCATGCAAAAATAGATGAATAACATAAGTATCATGTCTCAATATGAAATATATCAATGAATAATAGTGAATTAAGACATAGAATAGTGATGCAAAATGGACGTATCAGTACCCGATCAAAAATCCACGAAAGAGTCTGTAGCCGTCGTCATCTCCACCCTTGACCGGGAGGGATCTGAAGCTCTTCACAGCACCCTGCCGAAGAGGGGAATTCACCCTGGAGGCCTTCTTCATCATCATGCAAGCCTCCGGTGTGATGCGTGAGTAGTTCATCTATGGACTACGGGTCCATGTAGTAGCTATATGGCTGGTTCTCCTCCTTTGTGCTTTCATGTTTAGACCTTGTGAGCTCCATTCATGATCAAGATCATCTATTTGTAATTCTGCATGTTGTGTTTGTGGGGATCCGATGGATATTGAGATGCTATTTCAGATCGATTATTGATTCTATCATGTCTTTGTTATTTGTGATCTTGCATGCTTTCCGTTGTTAGTAGCTATATTGGCCAAGTAGATGCTAGCAACTCCAAGAGTTAGTATTTATGCTCCATAGTGGGTTCATGCCTCTAGTAATCTGGGGAAGTGACAAAAATCTCTAAGGTACTAGATGTGCTGTTCTACTAGGGAGAAAACAATAATCCTTTGTTCATAGAACAATCATATTGTTTACATTACACGTAATTCGTAATGCAATTATTCGTTGGTTGCAATTTAATACTGGAGGGGGTTCGGATGATAACCAGAAGGTGGATTATTAGTCATAGATGCAGTTGGATGGCGGTCTATGTATAATGTTGTAATGCCCAATCGAATCTCAAAGGAGTCAAGATGGTTAGTATATGCTTGTATGCTTTCTCGATGTTTGTCAATTGCCCCGCTGTAATTTGTTCACCCAGCATGTTATCTATCTTAATAAGAGCCACCTCTAGTGAACTATGGACCCCGGTCCTTTCTTTTATATTCAATCTACAATCAAACTGTTTACTGCTTTCTGTTTACTTTCTGCAAACTATTACTTCCTTCCATTCGATACGTTTAATCCTTTGTTTTTAGCAAATCCGGTGAGATTGACAACCTCATCGCAAGTTGGGGACAAAGTCCTGTGGTTGTGTTGTGCAGGTCTCCACGTTGCTGCTGGTACCGGTAGTGCGCCCTGCCAACATTCATCTATCAACACCTTTGGGGTGTTTCCTTGCTCATACTAGATTGATAACCTTGGTTTCGTACTGAGGGAAAACTTGTTGCTGTGCTCATCATACCTTCCTCTTGGGGTTCCCCAACGAGCTCGATATATTTTGGGCCATCAAGCATATTTTCTGGCGCCATTGCCGGGGAGTCAAGGACATCTTCACAAGGGGAGTCCCTCATAACCAATCTCTTTACTTTGTTATTTTTGTTTTGCTTAGTTTACTTTGTTTTTTTTGCTTGTTTCTTTATCAAAAACTCAAAAAACTTAGTTTTACAAGTTTGCTTTCTTTATCAAAAACACAAAAAATGACTACTCTTGAAAACACTAAGTTGTGTGACTTCACTAGCACCAACAACAATGATTTTATGAGCTCACCTATTGCTCCACCTGTTCCTGAAGCTACTTTCTTTGAGATAAAACCTGCTTTACTCAATCTTGTTATGAGAGAACAATTTTTTGGTATTGGTAATGAAGATGTTGCTGCCCATCTAAATAACTTTGTTGAACTTTGTGAGATGCAAAAGCATAAGGATACAGATGGAGATATTATTAAGCTCAAATTGTTTCCTTTCTCTTTGAGAGGAAAAGCTAAAGAATGGTTAAATTCCCTAACTAGGAATAGTATTGATTCTTGGACTAAATGCAAAGATGCTTTTATTGGAAAATACTATCCTCCTGCTAAGATTATATCTATGAGAAGTGAAATAATGAAGTTTCAACAATCAGATAATGAACATGTTGCTCAAGCTTGGGAAAGAATGAAATCTTTGGTAAAGAATTGTCCCACTCATGGACTGACTGCTTGGATGATTATCCAAACTTTTTATGCAGGGTTGAACTATTCTTCAAGAAACCTATTGGATTCTGCTGCTGGAGGTACCTTTATGACCATCACTTTGGATGTTGCAACAAAACTTCTGGATAATATGATGGTTAACTACTCTGAATGGCATACTGAAAGAGCTCCACAAGGTAAGAAGGTAAATTCTGTTGAGGAAACCTCCTGCTTGAGTGATAAGATTGATATTATTATGTCTATGCTTGTTAATGGGAGAACTCATATTGATCCAAATAATGTTCCCTTAGCCTCTTTGGTTGCTCAAGAAGAGCAAGATGATGTGAACTTTATAAGAAATAACAATTTTGGCAACAATGCTTATGGTAATAACAATTATAGGCCCTATCCTCCTAATAATACTTATGGTTATAATGGAACACCTGGAATACCTAGTGAAGGAAGAATTTTAGAAGTTGAAAGAGCCACTAAAAACTTCATGCAAATGCAATATGAACAAAATAAACTATTTACTAAAACTATGGAAGAACATTAGTCATCAACTTGAGAGTTTAAATAGGGAAATTCCTAATTTGCAATTGAAACTTTCTAATGCTGAAAGAAATATATCATCTTTGTCTAAAGCTCAATCCTCTTTGATTAATAAAATGGTTGCTAAACCTGAAACTAATGATAATCCCTTTGCAGCCACTAATGCCATACAAGTTAGAATTGATGAAAAGGTTAGACTATTAGTTGAACTGCATGCTAAGTGGGAAAGAGAAGATGAAATTGCTAGAAACATTAGTGTTTCTACTATCACTATCACTAGTGTTGAGGCTAGTAATAGCTCTACTACTTTAGATGATAATTATGATTTTGATCTTGATGGTTGCAACATCTCTGAAGTTATTAAGTTCCTACAAAAGCTTGCTAAAAGTCCTAATGCTAGTGCTATGAACATGGCCTTTACAAAACACATTACTGATGCTCTCATAAAGATCAAAGAAGAAAAGATGAAACATAAAGCTTCTATTCCTATAAAACAAGAAGATGGTTGGGAACCCATCATTAATATGAAAGTGAATGATTTTGATTTCAAAGCTTTATGTGATCTTGATAGTAGTGTTTCCATTATGCCTAGAAAGATTTATGATATGCTTGATTTACCTCCACTTGAAGATTGTTATTTGAATGTCCCACTTGATGATAATGCTAAAAAGAAACTCATAGGGAGTATTAATGATGTTCTTATTATGGTTAACAATGCCTATGTCCCTGTTGATTTCTATGTTTTGGATGTTGAATGCAATGCTTCTTGTCCTATTACTTTGGGAAGACCTTTTCTTAGAACTGTTGGTGCCATTATTGATATGAAAGAAGGCACCATTAAATATCAACTCCCAGTCAAGAAAGGTATAGAACACTTCCCTAAGAAGAGAGAGAAGATTGCTGTTGCCTCTCCTATGAAAACAAAATTTGCCCTTAATGCTTCTTCATTTGAGAACACTTGATTCTTTTTCTTGCTTCTTATGCCTAACTTAAAGGCGTTAAAGAAAATTACTTATTGGGAGATAACCCAGAAGTTTTAGATGAGTCTTGGAAGTTATTACTTCAGTAATAACCGCTTCTTATCCTTTTTATTTGCTTTTTGTGCTAAGAGTAACCTCTAATGAGAGAGAAGTAATGATTTGGAAAGTTGCTGTCCCGAAACAGATCTCTGTGCTTCACCGTAAAATTAGTGTAAAATATCTGTACGTCCTTTGGAGGCGTGAATTTTTTAGCTTCTACCTCAGGTTGTTATCTAAGTTTCGGTAGTTCAACACTTTTTGATTTGAGCAACATAAGGTCTTCGAAAAAATTCGTCTTTACCTGCTGGTCTGTTTTGACAGATTTCTACCATTTTCTGCATTTGCTTCTTGTTGGTTCCTTTTTTGAGTTCTTTTGGGGAATTGAGCTTTTTGAGGGAAGTGCTACAGTAGCTTGTGTTTTAATGGAAGTTTTATTGGTGTTAGAACTGAACCTAAAGACTTATTATCTTGAGTGCACTAATGTTGCTAATAAAGATTGTTTGAAGTTTTGTATGTAGGAAAAATTTCAGGTGTATGGAAGGAATGAGTAATGAGATGAAGGATGGACTAAAGATCAAGCTTGGGGATGCCACGCGTGTCACCCCAAGAAATATCCAAGAAGTAGAAGCGTCAAAGCTTGGGCATCCCCTTCTTCATCAATAAGAATCCCAGGTTTCTTCCAAACGCTTCATTTTTATTGTTTCATACACAATTGTGTTGTTCTTGGAGCGTCTTCTTTTTCGTTTTTGTTTTGGTTTTTTGTTTGCTTTGTTTTCTGAATAAATTGGTTGGACCCCCTTTTTCATACATTGGTTTTCAAATAGTTTGGTTTGGTTTGGAAAAGAGTAGGAAAGTTCATGCTTAAGTGGTAAAGAGAGCTTGTTTTTTACTGTGGCCTATGCTTTGTCATGCCATGCTTGATATTGTTTTGGCTTTATGCTTAGTATTCTTTGCTGTAGCATGACTTGTTATAAACAATTGAGATAGCTTAATGTGCCTTGGATGAATCATGCGTTGTTTTAGCACATTAAAGCATAGTATATTCGTATTCTCCTTTGATGCTTTATTTGGGTTGACTTGGCGCATGCTCACACCATGTTATGACTATCCCAAGTCACCTAAGCCTTTATGATCCTTTAGTTTTCAACTTGTAGTATCACTTTATGCTTTGATCAATGATGTTTTGTTGCTCTGCATGATTATGGACATTATTGCTCTCTTAGTTTGTCGCTCCTAGTCTTTTGCTAGCCTCCACGACCAAGTATGAGTTCCACTCATGCATCCAAATCCCTAAACCAAGTTATTCCAAAGAGTCCACCATACCTACCTACTAGCATATGCTATTCCAAGTATATTCATGTTTTTGTTTACCTTCCAAATTAAACTTGTTATGAGAAAACTAGTGATTAAAGCTCTCACGAACTTGATGGCACACTTTACTTTTCTTGCCCTTAAAAAACTTGAACCATTGTGTCGTCTGTGTTGTATATGCTTGCACTTATTTGTTGGGGATTAGCAGAACCATGCTGTCATGGGGAACACTTTTAACATTGCACGGGTACTTTGTACCTAGTTGATATCATGCTCTTTTGTCTATAGATGTCGTCGGTGTGAAATGAAAGGGGAGCTTGTAACCATAATGAGCTGTATATGAAGCATTCTTCTTATAAAAAAAGAGTCTTATATTGAGAAAAAAGAGAAAAAAGAAAAAAAATGATTATGAAAAGAGGAAAGAGAGAAAAAAGCACCATATTCCCATGGTAAATAAGAAGATTACTGAGATGCTCGTTGTCTGCTTGCCTTGTCATTTTGATATGGGGATTCTTCCATATCATCGGGAAAGGGGTACCCCGTTGGCGGTTCTCTATGGTACACATGTATTTACGATGACAAGATCTTACCGGTGACTAAACTTGAGTAGCATGAGGAGCGGCCCTCGCATTCAAGGAACATGAGATTTCTAACTTATACTTCATCAAGCATGTACACCATAGTTTGTTCACTTTAACCTTAATCACTTCAAGATGCTTATGATAGGGGCAATGAGAGCGGAAAGCTATTAAGTATCATAATTTTCGGAAGCTCTTTATGAGACTTGAATCCCTACTTCCTTCTATGAAGGCCTTTCTTCCACTTATATATTGAGTCTCCACCTTCTACCTTTATGCACCTACTTTGAGAGCATAGTGGTAATTCTTAGTTCTATGTGCATTGTCCCAAGACTTGTTGATTGGTGCATACCTTGATATTGCTTGTTTTAAACTATTTGTATCTAGTCACTCGTGTAAACTTTGAAGATGTCCTATACATTTATATTTGCTACTCTATGAGGGACAAGCTGAATACTACTATGCTATGTTTTCTTTATGTGAAACAAACAAACGTCTTGCAAAGCATTATTATTCATGAATCTTTTGTTTGTGCCTTTTCATGTTGCAACATAGTTTCTTTGTCTTATTGCTAGAACTTTGTCTTTCATGTTATGATTGAATTACTATGATCCCAGCTTTGAATGTTTTTTACAAATACTTTGATCAAGTTTATGATGGTGCATGTCACCTCAAAAATTGTTCTTTCTTTTTATCACTTACCTACTCGAGGACGAGTAGGAGTTAAGCTTGGGGATGTTGATACATTGCAAATGTATCTATAATTTTTGATGTTCCATGCTTGGTTTTATCTACTTTCTTATGTTTTGTCCACACTTTGGAGTACTTTTCATATGATTTCTTGGACTAACCTATTAACAAGAGCCACAGTGCCAAGTGCCTGTTTTTTGCTGTTTTTGGTTCGAGGAAAGTCAGAAAATGAATATTCTCGGAATTGGACGGGACAAAATCCAAAGTCATTATTTTACCGAGGGACACCTGGAGCCAGAATACGAGACGTAGAAGGGCTAGAGGGCGGCCACACCACCTAGCCGTGCGGCCAGGCCTGGCCCGCGCCAGGGGGTGGTGTGGCCAGCCCAGGCACCCCCTCGGCCTCTCATTCCGCATATATATTGCCTCTGATACGAAAACCCTAAGTACTCAATCAAAAATCGACGAAAGAGTCTGTAGCCGCTGTCATCTCCATCCCTAGATCGGGAGGGGTCAGAAGCTCTTCCCGTCACCCTGCTGAAGAGGGGAATTCACCCTGGAGGCCTTCTTCATCATCATGCAAGCCTCCGGTGTGATGCGTGAGTAGTTCATCTCTGTACTACGGGTCCATGTAGTAGCTAGATGGCCGGTTCTCCTCCTTTGTGCTTTCATGTTTAGATCTTGTGAGATCCGTTCATGATCAAGATCATCTATTTGTAATTCTGCATGTTGTGTTTGTGGGGATCCAATGGATATTGAGATGCTATTTCAGATTGATTATTGATTCTATCATGTCTTTGTTATTTGTGATCTTGCATGCTTTCCGTTGTTAGTAGCTATCTTGGCCAAGTAGATGCTAGCAACTCCAAGAGTTAGTATTTATGCTCGATAGTGGGTTCATGCCTCTGGTAACCTGGGGAAGTGACAGAAATCTCTAAGGTACTAGATGTGCTGTTACACTAGGGAGAAAACAACAATCCTTTGTTCATAGAACAATCGTATTGTTTACATTACATGCAATTCACAATGCAATTATCCATTGCTTGCAACTTAATACTGGAGGGGGTTCGGATGATAACCTGAAGGTGGATTATTAGTCATAGATGCAGTTGGATGGCGGTCTATGTATAATGTTGTAATGCCCAATCGAATCTCAAAGGAGTCAAGATGATTAGTATATGCTTGTATGCTTTCTCGATGTTTGCCAATTGTCCCGCTGTAATTTGTTCACCCATTCGATGCTTGTATGCTTTCTCGATGTTTGTCAATTTCCCCGATCTATAATGTTTATCTATCTTAAGGAGAGCCACCTCTAGTGAACTATGGACCCCGGTCCTTTCTTTTACATTCAATCTACAATCAAACTGTTTTACTGCTTTCTGTTTACTTTCTGCAAACTATTACTTCCTTCCATTCGATACATTTAATCCTTTGTTTTTAGCAAAACCGGTGAGATTGACAACCTCATCGCAAGTTGGGGACAAAGTTCTGTGGTTGTGTTGTATAGGTCTCCATGTTGCTGCTGGCACCGGTAGTGCGCCCTGCCAACGTTCAACTAGCAACACCTTTGGGGTGTTTCCTTGCTCCTACTGGATTGATAACCTTGGTTTCGTACTGAGGGAAAACTTGTTGTTGTGCTCATCATACCTGCCTCTTGGGGTTCCCCAACGAGCTCGATATATTTTGGGCCATCACATATCATGCGAGTTTCATGGATCCTTATATTGCAGCAAAATTATTGTAAACATGGATGATTCAAATGAGTAAACTTTATTCCATGTTAAGTAATCAACTCATAGGCTTGCCTTTGAATAGTAAAGTATAATCATGTAAATTAAGAGTGTGAGAGTTGTCATGAAAAGCATATACACTAGAGTATCTCAATTCTCCCACATCAATAAATCAAGACTTTTCAAGCACTACTTTTCTATTCATTGTCCTTCAAGAATTTCAGTTTTTAAGTAATGGAGAGCATGCCAAAAAATTTATTTAGTTTATCAAGCTGTGATGGACACTCGTGGCATCACTAAGGTTTTTGTTCCTTTTGCATAAGGATTTCTCATAACAGCCAGAGGAGTGATTACAGCTACCCGGGAGTGCCAAGAATCTTACCCATTATAGCATTGCTGCTACAAGTGTTTAATCAACTCATAGCCGAAATTTAGGAGTTTCCTCCATGAAGATCGTTCATAGGCAGCGGAGTTTTTGGCATCCTATGAAGTTTGACACGCATAAAGCTATATCATTCTTATGATTAACAAGTCAAACTTTGGCATGCTCAGAAAAACCGCTAAACATTAATTCAATCGAAAAAATCCTTTCAAAGAGAGCTATCAAGTCAATCAACATTTTCAGTGGTGTTGAGTATCTCTAGAAACAAGCCTTCAAGACTAAACACTAGAAAACCCAAGCCTTCAATTGTGAGACTTTTTCTTATTACAATTGTTTAGCAATTTTTTTCGGCAAGACTTGGTTAATTACGAGACCTGGAACAAAACGTACCCAATTAAATACCCATACAAACGAAAATCTTACGATGATACAAAGACTCACTCCACCGATATAATATCTCAACATTTACTGCTAACTAGCATGGGTTTCTCAAACTTCAAAAGTGGGGAGTCATAAGGCATACCTCTCATGTTTGGTTCCACTTCTCTCTTCCTTTTTTATTTGTTTCTTGGAAACTCGAAGTCGACCACTCTCCTGTAAATATATGAAGACCTCGAGGTGAAAAGAAAAGAAAGAGGGAAAATAAGGAAAAATGGAGAAATCTTTTTGTGGTTTCTAAGAGAGGAACTTTAAAGAATAGAAAATTGGCGGCAAAGCTCGGCTAGAAAATTTTGAAAGCAAAATAGAAAAGAACTAAAGATAAATTGTTGGGGAAACCAACACGAGTGCTTATAAACTCAAATAAAAACACAACCTCTAAATAAAAGCAAATAAACGCCAAATAAAGATACATGAGGAAACTTCCCCAAGCTTAGGCTTTTGCAAGCCCTTCAAATCATTGTGGTGGCGGGAAAAAGTCATTATTCTAGTTCGCGAATTGAGTTGAGAGGTTACTTGTTGATTCTTGGAGGTTCAAAGAGAGGCTATGCATCCTCTCCACAGTCCCTCCAAGTCCTTGGAAATCTTGGTATGTGGCGAACCCGGTTTGTAGCTGCTCCTCTTGATAAGGAACTTCTTGCTCCTCCTCTTGGTCCTCATCCTCCTCCGGAATCTCTTCCTCGGGTTGGTGTTTCTCAAACTGCGAATCATAAAGCAAACATCCTTCCTCGATAGAGAAAATATCATTAGGCATAGGAGCGGGGTAGATACACCCAGCTCCAGCAATATGCAAGTAATAAGCACCACCTCTCCTAGTGAGAATTCCACAGGCTCTCAAGGTGGAGAAACCAACACGTGTCTCACCTAGTATGGGTTGCAACTCACCTAGGTCGAGGCCTAGGGCAGTGGCAAGTATGGTGATGACCCCTCCCCCTGTAATTGGTCCTTGGCTTTGGGAGGCTTGGTGCTCCAAGTAGCGCACAAGGATGGCACCCAAGTTGAGTGACAAGCTGCAATTGGTGTAAGCAGCCTTTGCAAGGACTAGGATGTCCTCCTCATTGAGTCTCGTGAACTCATTACATGCCTGCAAGGTGTTAGCAATAACATAGAACAAATAGGGAATTGCAGGATGTTGAATATTCTTCCCCTTGTTTATTCTAGTAGTGAAACTCATTCCATTATAGTATTGTTCAGGGGTAGGTTCTATGCCAGTAAAGTATGCGCGTAAAGCATGAATATCATTGTTTGGAAAATTAAAACATGTGCACCATTCTGTTGGGGTTCCGTGTATGAAAACAATAAATTTTACCCTACGCCCCTGAACCCCTGAAGCTGCCAGGACCTATCTATTAGTAATACAGTAACGGGAGGGGCTTTTCGTGAACTTACCCTTGAAGACCGAAAATCATTGTCAATGCTCGGGAGAGTGTGGTTGATGTAGACGAGCCGAAGCCGACCTCAAGGTCGTGATGAAGTCCTTGCGCTCCTTTGGCTCCAACGACTTGAGTGCCTCAAATGCGACACCTCGCGGGGAGTTACACACGTCCAGTGTCTGACGATGACTCCCGCTTCCCCGATCCAGCAGCATTTGCGGAAGTAGAGCTCCCGGATCCGAATCCCACAACGCGACGGCGCTCCACGGTGAAGATGTCTCTCATTCGCGCAGTCCAGACTTGGGACCACGGTCACGAGAGAGAGAGGGGGAGGGAGAAAATATCAATTAGAGGTCCTCCCAAAAGTGAGAAGACCTTTATTGATTATTGGTGTATTTTATTTGGCCAAATAGCCCCACTATATATAGGGGAAGGGGAGGTACTACCTCCCTCAAAGTCCTAGGGTGGGACTAAAGGAGAGGAGGGGGAGGGGAGGCCGCCGACCACCCTAGTGGGCCCCACGTGGGGGGGGGGGCTAGGCCCAGCCGGCCACCCCCTTGGCCCCTTCTCCCTCTCTCCTTTCTCTAATGGGCCCTCTCCCTCCGGGAATTGGCCCATTAAGCCTTTGACCATTTAAATTGATTTTTCTCTTTATTAAATAATTATGAATAAATGATTAAATCAATATTTAACATTCATTCACATATTATTCAACCTCCATGGCTATGGAACACCTTCCACCTCCACTCCGGACATCCTTCGGACTTACCGAAACCCTTCCGGTTTTCTCTCTACTATTCTTTGGCGATTCCACCGATCCTATAAACACTCTCTAAGCATCATCAAGCCCTTAAGCATGATACCCCACAGTTTGGGAACACTCCAGACATGGTCGGGACACTCCCGCACCAATGATCGATAGAGGGACCTGGATGGCCATGTGACCCCTGTGCGTTGCACGAAGATCTTTCGTCGTTTGAACCGGGACAGTCGTGTCTTATTCCCTTTGTCTCTCGATACTTGCATTGCCCGAGATCTGATCAATGACATCACCATGTCATGTTCAATCTTGTTACCAAACAACGCTACTTGACTCGTTCCGATAAGTGATATCCCTGTGATCAAATCACACGCTGCGCAGCTATTGGATATAACCTCTCCAAGTGGGCCCTTCGAGTATCTTCCCGTCACATGGATGGACAAATCCCGCTCTTGACATATATTTCCTCAACGGTTTCCTCCGAGTACCAGAACACACCTTTATAACCACTGTATTACCAAGTGGCGCCTGATGCTATCAAAGCACTCTCGGGAGACAGTGATTGATATAGCCTCACGGTCTAAGGAATAGTCTACGAGGATCCATTTCTAATCATTGTAACTTGAACTTCGTGACATGATCGGGTCATGATGTTTAGGTTGGGTATTGGTTCATCATCTCATTCTCAGAATGAGATGACTTCATTTCTGATACATTGCAAATGTATCTATAATTTTTGATGTTCCATGCTTGGTTTTATCCACTTTCTTGTGTTTTGTCCACACTTTGGAGTACTTTTCATATGATTTCTTGGACTAACCTATTAACAAGAGCCACAGTGCCAGCTGCCTATTTTCTGCTGTTTTTGGTTCCACGAAAGTCAGAAAATGAATATTCTTGGAATTGGACGGGACAAAAGCGAAAGTGCCTATTTTTCCAGAAGTCATCAGATGCCAGAATACAAGACGGAGAAGGGCTGGGGGATGGCCACACCACCTGGCCGCGCGGCCAGGCCTAGCCCGCGCCAGGGGGTGGTCTGGCCGACCCCAGCACCCCCTCGGCCTCTCCTTCCGCCTATATATTTCCCTCGGGACCAAAACCCTAGGTACCCGATCAAAAATCCACGAAAGAGTCTATAGCCGCCGTCATCTCCATCCCTAGATCGGGAGGGATCTGAAGCTCTTCCCGGCACCCTGCCGTAGAGGGGAATTCACCCTGGAGGCCTTCTTCATCACCATGCAAGCCTCCGGTGTGATGCATGAGTAGTTCATCCTTGGACTACGGATCCATGTAGTAGCTAGATGGCTGGTTCTCCTCCTTTGTGCTTTCATGTATAGATCTTGCAAGCTCCGTTCATGATCAAGATCATCTATTTGTAATTCTGCATGTTGTGTTTGTGGGGATTCAATGGATATTGAGATGCTATTTCAGATTGATTATTGATTCTATCATGTCTTTGTTATTTGTGATCTTGCATGCTTTCCGTTGTTAGTAGCTATCTTGGCCAAGTAGATGCTAGCAACTCCAAGAGTTAGTATTTATGCTCGATAGTGGGTTCATGCCTTTAGTAATCTGGGGAAGTGACAGAAATATCTAAGGTACTAGATGTGCTATTGCTACTAGGGAGAAAACAACGATCCTTTGTTCATAGAACAATTGTATTGTTTACTTTACACGCAGTTCGTAAAGCAATAATCTGTTGCTTTCAACTTAATACTGGAGGGGGTTCGGATGATAACCTGAAGGTGGATTATTAGTCATAGATACAGTTGGATGGCGGTCTATGTATAATGTTGTAATGCCCAATCAAGTCTCAAAGGAGTCAAGATGATTAGTATATGCTTGTATGCTTTCTCGATGTTTGTCAATTGCCCCGCTGTAATTTTTCACCCAGCATGTTATCTATCTTAAGGAGAGCCACCTCTAGTGAACTATGGATCCCGGTCCTTTTCTTTACATACAATCTATAAACTGTTTACTAATTTGTGTTTACTTTCTGCAAACTTTTACTTCCTTATATTCGATACGTTTAATCCTTTGTTTTCAGCAAAACACGGTGAGATTGACAACCTCATCGCAAGTTGGGGACAGAGTTCTGTGGTTGTGTTGTGTAGGTCTCCACGTTGCTACTAGCACCGGTAGTGCGCCCTGCCAAGGCTCAGCTAGCAACACCTTTGGGGTGTTTCCTTGCTCCTACTGGTTCAATTAAACCTTGGTTTCATAACTGAGGAAAACTTGCTGTTGTGCTCATCATACCTTCCTCTTGGGATTCCCAACAAGCTCTACATCAACACTGAGCCATCAAGCATTTTTCTGGCACCGTTGCCGCGGAACAAAGAAGAAGAAACTCACACGTCAACACCGCACCAGCATTTTTCTGGCGCCGTTGCCGGGGAGTCAAGGACATCTTCACAAGGGGAGTCCCTCATAACCAATCTCTTTACTTTGTTATTTTTGATTTGCTTAGTTTATTTTTGCTTTCTTTGCTTTTTTTGTTATGAAAAACACAAAAAAATAGTTTTTCTAGTTTGCTTTCTTTATCAACCCCCCCCCAAAATGACTACTCTTGAAAACACTAAGTTGTGTGACTTCACTAGCACCAACAACAATGATTTTATGAGCACACCTATTGCTCCACCTGTGCCTGAAGATACTTTCTTTGAGATAAAACCTGCTTTACTCAATCTTGTTATGAGAGAACAATTTTCTGGTATTGGTAATGAAGATGTTGCTGCCCATCTAAATAACTTTGTTGAACTTTGTGAGATGCAAAAGCATAGGGATGTAGATGGTGATATTATTAAGCTGAAATTGTTTCCTTTCTCTTTGAGAGGAAAAGCTAAAGAATGGCTGAATTCCTTAACTAGGAATAGTATTGATTCTTGGTCTAAATGCAAAGATGCTTTTATTGGAAAATACTATCCTCCTGCTAAGATTATATCTATGAGAAGTGAAATAATGAAGTTTAAACAATCTGATAATGAACATGCTGCTCAAGCTTGGGAAAGAATGAAATCTTTGGTTAAGAATTGTCCCACTCATGGACTGACTGCTTGGATGATCATCCAAACTTTTTATGCAGGATTGAACTATTCTCCAAGGAACCTATTGGATTCTGCTGCTGGAGGTACCTTTATGACCATCACTTTGGGTGCTGCAACAAAACTTCTGGACAATATGATGGTTAATTATTCTGAATGACATACTGAGAGAGCTCCACAAGGTAGGAAGGTAAATTCTGTTGAGGAAACTTCCTCCTTAAGTGATAAGATTGATATTATTATGTCTATGCTTGTTAATGGGAAATCCCATATTGATCAAAATAATGTTCCTTTAGCCTCTTTGGTTACTCAAGAAGAGCAAGTTGATGTGAACTTCATAAGAAATAATAATTTTGGCAATAATGCTTATAGGAATAATTTTGGTAACAACAATTATAAGCCATATCCTCCCAACAATGGTAATGCTTATGGAAATTCTTACAACAATAATAGGAGTGCACCCTCTAAACTTGAAGTTATGCTTAAGGACTTTATTAGTAAACAAACTGCTTTCAATAAAACTATTGATGAAAAACTCTCTAATGCTGAAAGAAATATAGCATCTTTGGCTGAAGCTCAATCTTCTTTGAATAAAATGGCTGCTAAACTTGAAACTAATGATAATCCCTTTGCAACTACTAATGCTATACAAGTAAGAATTGATGAAAATGTTAGACTATTAGCTAAATTACATGCTAAGTGGGAAAGAGAAGATGAAATTGCTAGAAACATTAGTGTTTCTACTATCACCACCACTAGTGTTGAGGCTAGTAATAGTTCTACTACTTTAGATGATAAATTTGATTTTGATCTTGATAGTTGCAATATCTCTGAAGTTATTAAGTTCCTACAAAAGCTTGCTAAAAGTCCTAATGCTAGTGCAATGAACACGGCCTTTTCAAAACACGTTACTGATGCTCTCATAAAGATTAAAGAAGAAAAGATGAAACATAAAGCTTCTATTCCTATAAAACAAGAAGATGGTTGGGAACCCATCATTAATATGAAAGTGAATGACTTTGATTTCAAAGCTTTATGTGATCTTGATAGTAGTGTTTCTATTATGCCTAGAAGGATTTATGATATGCTTGATTTGCCTCCACTTGAAGATTGTTATTTGAATGTCCCACTTGATGATAATGCTAATAAGAAACTCATGGGGAGTCTTCATGATGTTCTTATTATGGTCAACAATGCCTATGTCCCCATTGATTTCTATGTTTTGGATGTTGAATGCAATGCTTCTTGTCCTATTACTCTGGGAAGACCTTTTCTTAGAACTGTTGGTGCCATTATTGATATGAAAGAAGGCACCATTAAATATCAACTCCCACCCAAGAAAGGTATAAAACACTTCCCTAAGAAGAGAGAGAAGAATTATTTTGCTTATCCTATGAAAACAAAATTTGGTCTTAATGCTTCTTCATTTGAGAACACTTGATCCTTTTTCTTGCTTCTTATGCCTAACTTAAAGGCGTTAAAGAAAAGTACTTATTGGGAGATAACCAAAAAAAATTAGATGAGTCTTGGAAGTTATTACCTCAGTAATAATAGCTCTTTATCCTTTTTATTTGCTTTTTGTGCTAAGAGTAACCTCTAATGAGAGAGAAGTAATGATTGGGAAAGTTGTTGTCCTGAAACAGATTTCCGTGCTTCACCGTAAAAAATTGTGTAAAATCTCTGAACGTATTTTTTAGGCGTGAACTTTTGTGCTTCTGACCAGGCTGTTATCTAACTTTCGTTAGTTTAACACTTTTTGATTTGAGCAACAGAAGGTCTTCGAAAAAATTCGTCTTTACCTACTGGTCTATTTTGACAGATTTCTGCCATTTTCTGCATTTGCTTCTTGTTGGTTCCTTTTTGAGTTCTTTTGGAGAATTGAGCTTTTTTAGGGAAGTGCTACAGTAGCTAGTGTTCTAATGGAAGTTTATTTGGTGTTGGAACTGAACCTTAAGACTTATTATCTTGAGTGCACTAATGTTGCTAATAAAGATTGTGTGAAGTTTTGTATGAAGGAAAAATTTCAGGTGTATGAAAGGAATGAGTAATGAGATGAAGGATTGACTAAAGCTCAAGCTTGGGGATGCCACGTGTGTCACCCCAAGAAATATCCAAGAAGTACAAGCGTCAAAGCTTGGGGATGCCCAAGGCAGCCCCTCTTCATCAATAAAAATCCCAGGTTTCTTCCAAACGCTTCATTTTTATTGTTTCATGCATAGTTGTGTTGTTCTTGGAGCGTCTTCTTTTTTGTTTTCGTTTTGGTTTTTCGTTTGCTTGGTTTGCTTAGTTTGCTGAATAAATTGGTTGGACCCCCTCTTTCATACATTGGTTTGCAAATAGTTTGGTTTGGTTTGGAAAAGAGTAGGAAAGTTCATTCTTATGTGGTAAAAAGAGCTCGTTTTTCACTGTGGCCTATGCTTTGTCATGCCATGCTTGATATTGTTTTGGTTTTATGCTTAGTATTCTTTGCTGTAGCATGACTTGTTAAAAACAATTGAGATTGCTTAATGTGCCTTGGATGAATCATGCGTTGGTTTAGCATATTAAAGCATAGTATAGTGGTATTCTCCTTGGATGCTTTATTTGGGTTGACTTGGCACATGCTCACACCATGTTATGACTATATCAAGTCACCATAGCCTTTATGATCCTTTAGTTTTCAACTTGTAGTATCACTTTATGCTTTGATCAATGATGTTTTGTCGCTCTGCATGATTATGGCCATTATTGCTCTCTTAGTTTGTCGCTCCCAGTCTTTTGCTAGCCTCCACAACCAAGTATGAGTTCCACTCATGCATCCAACTCCATAAACCAAGTTATTCCAAAGAGTCCACCATACCTGCCTACTAGCTTATGCTATTCCAAGTATATTCATGCTTTTGTTTACCTTCCAAATTAAACTTGTTATGAGAAAACTAGTGATTAAAGCTCTCACGAACTTGATGGCACACTTTACCTTTTTTTTGTATCTAGTAAACTTGAACCATTGGGTCCTTCTTTGTTGCATATATGCTTGCGCTTTATAAGTTGAAATTAGCAGAACCATGTATCATGGGGAACACTTTCAACATTGCACTTGTACTTTGTACCCCGTTGATATCATGTTCTTTTGCTTACGGATCCCGGCGGTGTGAAATAAAAGTGGAACTTGTAAGATCATGGAGTTTGTATGTGTGTTATAGAAACGCCTGGGCCACTAGCCTAAGCCATGCCTAATCATGGTGGAAACTTGCAGGATCACCATAATGAGCACTCTATGAAGCATCCTCAATAAAAACCTATGCAAATAGCAAACAAAAAGATTGTTGAGATGCTCATTGTCTGCTTGCCTTGTCATTTTGATTATGGGATAGCTCCCATATCATGTGCAAGGGGTACCCCGTTGGCGGTTCTTTATGATACATATGTACTTACAATGACAAGAGCTTACTTGTGACTAAAGTTGAGTAGCATGAGGTTCGGTCTTCATAAGTAATGGGCATGAGATTTTGGTTTATAACTTGTCAAGCATATCCTCTTAGTTGTGTCACTTTAACCTTAATCACCTTCAGGATGATTATGATAGGGCAATGAGAGCTGAAAGCTATAAGTACCATAATTTTTGGAAGCTCTTTATGAGACTTGAATCCCTACTTCCTTTTATAAAGGCCTTTCTTCCACCATTATATTGAGTCTCCACCTTCTACCTTTATGCACCTACTTTGAGAGCATAGCTGCCGTTCTTAGTTCTATGTACATTGTCCCAAGACTAGTTGATTAATGCATATCTTGATATTGCTTGTTTTAAACTATTTGTATCTAGTCACTCATATGAACTTTGAAGGTGTCCTATGCATTTATATTTGCTACTCTATTGAGGGACAAGCTGAATGCTATTATGCTATGTTTTCTTTATGTGAAACAAACAAACGTCTTGCAAAGCATTGTTATTCATGAATCATTTGTTTGTACCTTTTCATGTTGCATCATAGTTTCTTTGTCTTATTGCTAGAACTTTGTCTTTCATGTTATGATTGAAGTACTATGATCCCAGCTTTGAATGTTTTACAAATACATTGATCAAGTCTTTGATGGTGCATGTCACCTCAAAAATTATTCTTTCTTTTTATCACTTACCTACTCGAGGACGAGCAGGACTTAAGCTTGGGGATGTTGATACATTGCCAATGTATCTATAATTTTTGATGTTCCATGCTTGGTTTTATCCACTTTCTTGTGTTTTGTCCACACTTTGGAGTACTTTTCATATGATTTCTTGGACTAACCTATTAAGAAGAGCCACAGTGCCAGCTGCCTGTTTTCTGCTGTTTTTGGTTCGAGGAAAGTCAGAAAATGAATATTCTCGGAATTGGACGGGATAAAAGCCAAAGTGCCTATTTTTCCAGAAGTCATCAGATGCCAGAATACAAGACAGAGAAGGGCTAGGGTCCGGCCACACCACCTGGCCGCACGGCCAGGCCTAGCCCACGCCAGGGGGTGGTATGGCCGACCCTAGCACCCCCTCGGCCTCTCCTTCCGCCTATATATTGCCCTCGGGACCAAAACCCTAGGCACCCGATCAAAAATCCACGAAAGATTTTGTAGCCACCGTCATCTCCATCCCTAGATCGGGAGGGATCTGAAGCTCTTCCCGGCACCCTGCCGGAGAGGGGAATTCACCCTGGAGGCCTTCTTCATCACCATGCAAGCCTCCGGTGTGATGCGTGAGTAGTTCATCCTTGGACTACGGATCCATGTAGTATCTAGATGGCTGGTTCTCTTCCTTTGTGCTTTCATGTCTAGATCTTGTGAGCTACGTTCATGATCAAGATCATCTATTTGTAATTCTGCATGTTGCGTTTGCGGGGATCCGATGGATATTGAGATGTTATTTCAGATTGATTATTGATTCTATCATGTCTTTGTTATTTGTGATCTTGCATGCTTTCCGTTGTTAGTAGCTATCTTGGCCAAGTAGATGCTAGCAAGTCCAGGAGTTAGTATTTATGCTCGATAGTGGGTTCATGCCTCTGGTAATCTGGGGAAGTGACAGAAATCTCTAAGGTACTAGAGGTGTTGTTGCTACTAGGGAGAAAACAACAATCCTTTGTTCATAGAACAATCGTATTATTTACATTACGCGCAATTCGTAAAGCAATAATCTGTTGCTTGTAAATTAATACTAGAGGGGGTTCGGATGATAACCTGAAGGTGGATTATTAGTCATAGATGCAGTTGGATGGCGATCTATGTATAATGTTGTAATGCCCAATCAAGTCTCAAAGGAGTCAAGATGATTAGTATATGCTTGTATGCTTTCTCGATGTTTGTCAATTGCCCTGCTGTAATTTGTTCACCCAGCATGTTATCTATCTTAAGGAGAGCCACCTCTAGTGAACTATGGATCCCGATCCTTTTCTTTACATACAATCTATACACTATTTACTACTTTGTGTTTACTTTCTGCAAACTTTACTTCCTTCCATTCGATACGTTTAATCCTTTGTTTTCAGCAAAACACGGTGAGATTGACAACCTCATCGCAAGTTGGGGACAGAGTTCTGTGGTTGTGTTGTGCAGGTCTCCACGTTGCTACTAGCACCAGTGGTGCGCCCTACCAAGACTTAGCTAGCAACACCTTTGGGGTGTTTCCTTGCTCCTACTGGTTCGATTAAACCTTGGTTTCATAACTGAGGAAAACTTGCTGCTGTGCTCATCATACCTTCCTCTTGGGGTTCCCAACGAGATCTACATCAACACTGAGCCATCAATTTCCAACTGGCATAAATGCCACATGATCAGGAAACATGATCATCTGTTGACCAATGAACCAGTGACTAGAGTTTCACTAGGAACCCCTGGTTGTTTGTATATCACACGTGTATTGATATTTCCACTCAATATAGTTATAGAATGATATAAAACTTAATCATAAAGTATATGAAAGTCCTTACTACTATTTGTCTCTAGGGCATATTTCCAACAGTCTCCCACTTGCACTAGAGTACAAATACACTACCTGCATTTGTTCTCAATCATTGGCACCATATATCCGGTACCCTGAACATGCTTGCTCATGGAAGAGGTTGAGTCTTGGGTCTGTACTTTATAGTCCTAAATCCTTTGCAACTTACTAATGTCACCTTGATTGACATTAATACTTTATCATCACATGATAACATCTGTGTGTATGCATCGTCGCTATGGCAGCAGAACGAGGCCTGATTCCAGGAGCCTACAGTGACTTTAGATCAACCTCGAGGGCTTTCTCACGGGCACTGTGCCCTAGGACACATCATTCTACGTTAAAACGAACTAGCCCCACCATAACATTATACAACACTTTAGATGGTACCCTTATCTATTATTATAAATGTATTCATCGAAACACCAGTGCACTCTGTGCAACTTTCGATGTTTTGTTCACCTCCATAACATTCCTACTTGACTTTAATCGGTATCTACAAGAGTTTCCAACATATTCCCTTATAACATAACCCTTTATGTTTTAAGATATGTCATCCTTTATGGATTTGAAAACATGTCTGTAGTTCTCTATTAGACACTGCAGACAAACTCAGCTCAACGTTCTATGGTTCGAACTTAATCACTTTTAAACGCTCCTTATTGGATCACATATTACGTTAAGTTATCATCATGGTTTACTAAGATAGAACCTATGTCTCAACATAGTGGACGATGATCGTCCTTTTATTTCTATCAACCATTGATGTTAAACTTAATACTATTCCTAATTTGAATTATTAAGGACCAGTTCCTCAATTGACTTCTATTCTGAAAGCCCTTTCAGAATCCCTTAAGGAATTATACATAATATCATAATACACCTATTATCAACTTCTACATCTTATAAATCATTATTTATAAGTATTTGCGCTTTTATTCTTAACACACTTAAGAATTACTCCTATAAGCTCCCACTCAAAATATGTTTCCACATATTTGAATCTGAGACTTATATTGCTCCCACTCAAAAATATGTCAAACACATATTGTTTCAGGAAGACTTTCATAGCTCCCACTCAATTTTATGCAAATTTCATATCCACTCACTATTTTGAATAACTTCAAAATCCTTTGATCAAATATCAAGCTTGGAGATTTACTTATGAGATACTAGTACTATTACTAGTTTTAAATCCTTAGACATTCAGCAGACTTGAATCAAATTCATTTGAATTTGTTCAATACTTGACAAATTGTGCTTTTGTCATTCACCCCCTTTTCCACTATGGCTTTGCAGTCATTTAGGAAAATTCAAGCAACTCCTTTTACTTGTGAGATTCAGCAACGAATTGCTTTCTAATCTCAAGTGAATTTTGCTTTTAGGATTTCTCATAATTTTAGTTTACCATTATTTCCTTAGTAGTTCGTAGGTATGTCATATTCCAAGAATCATGACAAATGATTCACAAATGTCTCCATACAAGATATGGATTACATTTTGAATCCTACTTTATGTAGTGAAAAACACTAGTAGGGAAAACACAATGATCAATATCATTGATTCTTTCCTTCTATGAAGAGAATCGTTCAGGAACATTGTCCGTTGCGCTTCTCAACACTCTGATGCAGGGTTTTGAATCCTCATCGTGTTTTACACTATTTTCAATTTGCTCCATAATTGAGAAACATCACTAAAAGTGAGCTTTCTCAAGAATATACCAAAATCCAAGCAATACCAGTTTTGCTTCTCTTTTGGTTTCAGTTATGGATTTCGTATTCAAAGTTTCCAATGAATACTCTACAAGGACTTATTCACTATTGTTTTGGTCATATCGAATAACCCCAAAACTTTCACGAATTCAAATGGTTCACTACATTCTAATTGAGTGCTAACTATTTCTTAACTAATGGTCTCTACATCTATACTACAACGATTTATTTGGTGCCTTCTATTCACCCGTTTTGATATCTAATATCACATTGTGATGCTTTGCATTTTGACGTTTCAAAATGCTTTGCATTTCACAATTTCTCTTAGGCCATTCTTTTAAAGTCGAATTTCATTACTATTCATCAAATCATAGTAATTAGATCCCTTTTTATAATTATACCCTTTGTTGATGAAACACTTTGATCAAATCAAATAGTTTCATATTCATGTTTCCTTTGGTAAACTTCTTTACGCATTTAAACCATCATATAATGATAATTACCATTTTCTTTAAAACACAATACATCGAATATGTACTTATTTTCAGCAATTCATTAAACACTTTGTATTCAAGTAATACATGGTGTTCAAGTTATTTTGCCGAACTTAGGCATGATTTATACGTGACAAGAAATTGAATGACTTTCACATATTATCACATAACTTTGAATTTTAAACAATGGTTTTCATTCATTAATGAAATATCATTAATTGGGTATTTTTCAAGGCATTTCAATATTTTACAAATGTTCACGCATTATCAATTAGTTTCAAACAACAAGGATAATTCACACATAATTTAACAAGATATGAACACGAATAGAAATCATTCATAAAAGTAGAACAACCGTTTGTTACAAACTCATATGAATAACCATCTCACAAAGTGTGAGACACACTAAAGAAGTTCACAATCTTTTTGATTACAATAATCATCCTAAAACATAAACTAAGTGATAAATGTTGAGGGAGAGCGTCGTTGGCCATCATCATCATGCTCGCCATCAGCATGCAACGTCACCTCCTCTCCAGCAAGCACCTCTCATGCAGAAGGACATGTTTTCAATAAAACAGAACAAGTATCAAATATACTTAACACTGCAAATGTGTTTGCAAGATTATAACATTTATAAAACTGTATATCAAATATATACCTTTATCATTGATGACCTCTCAAGTGATTGGTTCGACCTTTATGTTCCTGAAATGTAATATGAACTCCTGGAAATCCAATGTTTTCGTATCACCACTCATGATGCTACTCCGGACATGTCCTTCGTAGCTGGGAGGCAATGATCGAAGCAGTACGCCTATCGCAAATGGATCATCCATCCAGTAATCCACGAAGTAAACCAGTCTCATGTGTGCATCAAGCATGCGCTCCAAGTGACCCTTTAGACATGTATGCTCCTCCATCTGTATGGAAAGGAACTCTCCAAGAAGCTCGTGCTTCCACATGCACACATGGCCTATGAACTCTGCTCTCAGTTGATCCACCATTGAATATGGATCAAGATCACCCATGAGCTCATGGAGTTCATCCACCATCCCGTAACGCATTATTATCTGAATGTAGGTGGACATCTCTTGACGGTAGTAGCGGTCTACTAGCTCTTGTGGGGTCTCATAGTGGTCTGGCTCAGTCAAATCCATCGTGTGGTGTATGTAGTCTACCACATGATTCCTAGTAAGGAGATCATTCAGGCGCACAAGCCAACTAGTGAAGTTGGATCCATTCAAGTATAAGTTTCTCACCCTTTACCCATTCCTCAATGACAAAGTAAGCTTCACGGTGAGCCATATCTACATTTATAATTGCAAGAATGAATTTAGACTAAGTTTATAATTAAATGAGTCAATAATGACTCCACTTAAAAACACCTATCCCCATAAGGGTTCCTAGTGATAACACGACCCCTATCAGCCACATCTCCCCCGATTGACACGGCCATCGATGTGGGTTCAAAGGTGGACGCTAAACATCAGTCACATCATTCATGCGACTCGTGCTCGATCTTTCGACCATCCGTGTTCCGAGGCCACGCTTCTATGGCGTGCTAGGCTCGCTAACTCAACCTTAGTGTATTCACTGTGCAACATGGCTTACACCCACTGTATGCGAACGTAGATATGTCTGACACCCAGTCACCCTGGGTCGCCTCATACCGAAGAACTTTCTTGGTGGTGCACACAAAGGGGGAACACAATCGTTGGTAATTTTAATAGGGATCATCTTATTAGGCTACCGTCGAGTATCTAATACTAGCACACAATAAGATATATAAACAATAACATTGAATGTAAATGCAATGTGATATGGTCCTTCACGTCGTGATCTCCATCCGCCGTCACCGGATTCCGGCGCTAGGGTTCCGGCACCGTAGACACCAGGGTACCGGTGTCATTCCAGCGTGGTAGTCCGTCACCCCCGTGACTATCTACTACTACGTAACAAAAGGTAATCACTTTACCTTTGCCACTACCATATCACAAAGCAACGACCCCTGCAAAACAAAGTTAGACGCCTCTACTTTATCTTTGCATGTTTTACGTGGCTGAATGGGCTTTCACACAAGAACCATTCTTACCTACGAACTTCCAGCACAACGCTGATCAAGTAGTTGTCTCTACTACACCCCTTTCGGGGCCCTCCGTTGCAAATGGTATACCAACTAATGCGAGAGAGACAGACACCCCCCTAAGCCACTTTATACGGTACAAGCCGTATGTCAAGCGTGGACCAGTCTCGCGAATGAACGCGTAAAGTCGATTGGGGGCTGCTTCATCAAGCATTACTGCGGTATACACAAGTACATGTGGGAGGGTAACAACTAAAAGATCAACGCCCACACGCTACATCTCGTGTATTCTACCCGTACTAGCATTACTACGCATAGATCTAGCTCTAATACCACTGTTGGGGTTCCGCGTATGAAAATAATAAATTTTACCCTACGCCCCTGAACCCTTGAAGCTATCAGGACCTATCTATTAGTAATACATTAACGGGAGGGGCTTTTCGCGAACATACCCTTGAAGACCGAAAAGCGTTGTCAATGCTCAGGAGAGCGTGGTTGATGTAGACGAGCCGAAGCCGACCTACGGGTCATGATGAAGTCCTTGCGCTCCTTTGGCTCCAACGACTTGAGTGCCTCAAGTGAGACACCTCGCGGGGAGTTACACACGTCCCGCTTCCCCGATCCAGCAGCAGTTGCGGAAATAGAGCTCTTGGATCCGAATCCCGCAGCGCGATGGCGCTCCGCGGTGAAGATGTCTCTCGTTCGCGCAGTCCAGACTTGGGACCACGGTCACGAGAGAGAGAGGGGGAGGGAGAAAATATCAATCAGACGTCCTCCCAAAAGTGAGAAGACTTTATTGATTATTGGTGTATTTTATTTGGCAAATACCCCCACTATATATAGGGGAAGGGGAGATACTACCTTCCTCAAAGTCCCGGGGTGGGACTAAAGGAGAGGAGGAGGGAGGGGAGGCCGCCGTCCACCCTAGTGGGCCTCGCACGCGGGGAGTGGGGGGGGGGGGGTTAGGCCCAGCCGGCCACCCCTTGGCCCCTTCTCCATCTCTCCTTTCCCTAATGGGCCCTCTTCCCTCCAGGAATTGGCCCATTAAGCCTTTGACCATTTAAATTGATTTTTCTCTTTATTAAACAATTATGAATAAATGATTAAATCGATATTTAACATTCATTCACATATTATTCAACCTCCATGGCTATGTGATACATTGCAAATGTATCTATAATTTTTGATGTTCCATGCTTGGTTTTATTTACTTTCTTGTGTTTTGTTCCAACTTTGGAGTAATTTTCATATGATTTCTTGGACTAACCTATTAACAAGATGCCACAGTGCCAGTTGCCTGTTTTCTGCTGTTTTTGGTTCCAGGAAGTCAGAAAATGAAGATTCTCGGAATTGGACGGGACAAAAGCCAAAGTGCCTATTTTCCCGGATGTCATCAAGTGCCAGAATACGAGACGGAGTGGGGCCAGGGGGCCACCACACCACCTGGCCACGCGGCCAGGCCTGGACAGCGCCATGGGGTGGTGTGGCCACTCCCGGCACCCCCTCGGCCTCTCCTTCCGCCTATATATTGCCCTCAGGACGAAAACCCTAAGTGCCCGATCAAAAATCCACGAAAAGTTCCGCTGCGCTGCCGCCACCGAAGGGGAGATTCGGGGGACAGAAAGTCTCTGTGCCGGCACCCTGCCGAGATGGGTAAGTGCCCCTGGAGCCATCTCCATCGATCTCCACCACCATATCCATCGCCATTGCTGATTCCCATGATGAGGAGGGAGTAGTTCTCCTCTCGAGGCTAAGGGTTCTACCGATAGCTATGTGTTCATCTCTCTCTCTATGCATGATCTTATTAAGATCATGAGCTTGTAATCTATATATCTACCTTGCTACTCAAGTGCTTTAATAGATCTCTGCTCTCCCCATGTGTGTGAAAGTGACAGCGTGCACACCATGGTGGCACTTAGGCTAGAGATTACAAATACTTGTTATGAGTTATATTTGGAGTTGGATGTCTTTATGAAATTGTGGTGTTTGTTGGAACCATCTAGTGCTCAAGGTGACAGTGTGGGGTTTTCTAGATGGGAAAGACTTACTTTGAGGTGTGCTGTTATAGCCCTACCATGGATTAGAGTGTCCAACCAGAGAGTAGTTCAGCGTAGTATCATGAAGATAATATATTTATATGAGAGTGTTCACTAGTGAAAGTATAATCCCTAGGCCTTGTTTCTAAGCATTGATACACCGTTTGCAATTAGATCTGTTACATGTTTGCTTGCTTCCTTCTTTATTTCAGTTTGCTTTTAGTCTTTTCCACGCCATCAAGATATCTTCTATCACCGTTACCTCTTATAATTATCTATACCACTTGTATTTCACTATCTCTTCGCCGAACTAGTGCACCTATACACCTGACAAGTGTATTGGGTGTGTTGGGGACACAAGAGACTTCTTGTATCTTGATTGCAGGGTTGCTTGAGAGGGAATACCTTTGACCACTTCCTCCCTGAGTTCGATAAACCTTGGGTGGTCCACTTAAGGGAAAACTTGCTGCTGTTCTACAAACCTCTGCAACTTGGAGGCCCAACAACTGTCTACAAGAATAGTAGTGCGTAGACATCAAGCTATTTTCTGGCGCCGTTGTCGGGGAGGTAAGGTAAAAGGTACTCACATCCTCCGGTGTGAGTGCTCGAAGTTATTTCCTTTAGATTCTGCAATTTTGTCTTTTTGTTTCTTGTTTTCACTAGTTAGGCTTAATGGCAAACAACAACAAAATTAGAGAGCTTTTTAGTCTTTTTCCTAATTTAGAACATGAATTGTCTGAAAAGAAAATTGAAAAACCCATGGAACTTTCTTTGCATGCTAATAGAAATGTTATTAGTATGAATCTTTTGAACACCTTTGTTACTAATGCTATGGAAACGTCTAAGCTTGGGGAAGTTTGTTTTTATGAAAATGATCTTTTTAGTTCCCCAGCTTCAAAGAAGAAAATTTGCTCTGATGATACTTTATCTCCCATATGTGGTAATTCTGATGATACTTGTGATATTTTAAATCCACATACTAAAAGCATCCCTTTTAAAATACCTATAAAAATTGTTGAACGTGTTATGAATAACTGCTATTTTGGAGATGGAATTGTCCATCGTAGTGATCATTTACTCTTTATACATGAATTATGCGAGTTGTTCAAGTGTGCAGGTATTTCAATGAACCAAGTTAAGAGGAAGCTATTCCCTATTTCACTTAAGGGCAAACCAAGGGAGTGGTATGAGCTACTAGATGATCCTCATCATTTGGAGTGAAAGGAACTTGAATCTCTCTTTTACTCTAAATTTTATCCTCCTCATGAAATTCATAAAAATAGGAGTTATATTTATAATTTTCATCCTCATAATGGAGAAAGTATTGCCCAAGCATGGGGGAGATTGAAGTCACTAATGCTCAAATGTCCCATTCATGAGCTCCCCAGGAATATTGTTATTAATAATTTCTATGCAAGGCTTTTAGGACATTACAAGGACTATCTAGATACTTGTTTAGAGGGATCCTTCACGAGTAAGGAGGTCAAAGCTAAGTGGGATCTTCTTGAAACAATTCAAAGCAATACCGAAGATTGGGATAACAACAAAGGTAAAGAACCAGGTATAAACTATGAGTATGATTGCATTAAGTCTTTCGCTGAAACTGCTGATTTTCAAGAGCTTAGTGCTAAATATGGTCTTGATCCTCAAATTCTTATTGATTGTTTTAAAACCTTTTCTTCTCATATTAATGCTCCTAAATAAAAAGGGACATGTATCATGAGCCTTTTAAAGACACTTGCATGGAAAATGAAATTGTTATTAATGATAGCAATAAACATGCTCAAACCTCTGAAAGTACTACTTCTTATAAGCATGTTAATTTTTGTGGAATACATAGACCTTGTGACAATAATAAAATTGAAGAAGAATATTGTATCACGCACAGGAATGAAAAAACTAGAACGTGGTATAGGGCTCTAAATGATCTTGGTAAAAAAGTTTGTGCCCTCTACCCTTTTATTTGTGAACTTTGCTTTGAAGTAGGTCATTTCAATTTTCAATGCTCAGGCCATAATAATATCCCTTCTAATCCAATGAGTACTGCAAGTTTGTATTGTGATGACATGATCACTCCTAATCAGCATGATGAACTTACATTATTTTTGGGATGTGAAGAGTTATCAAGAAAAACCTCTTTGGTAGATATGAGTGCTTTTGATATGAATAGTGTCCTGCATGGTTGTCATCTTTATTGTGTTGATAATTGCCACACAAACACTTACATACAAAATATTATAGAAGATGAGATTTTGCCAAAATATGATAGGACTAATATGTGTTTTGATCTTATTAATGAAAAGAAGGAATCCTCCAAAGTTTCTTCTATTGTCTCTAATAATAAACCAGGGTATATGGATAAGTTTCCTTTCAAGCCTCTCCCTCCTAAAGAGAAGAATATAAAGAAGAAAAGGAGGAGTAAAAGGAGGAGTAAAAGGAGGGAGGAAACGGTATTTCCCCCTAAGCATGTAGCTCCTATTATAGTTTTTGATGAGTCTGAACTCGATGATGTTCCTATGCCTGTTACCTATAGTAGTGATCATGATTGGGAAAAGCACACTTCTTTTGATATTGAAAATCTCTTTGGTACCAATTCTAAAAATGATGATATTAATAATTGATGTACTATTAGTGCTATCCATGATCCTTCCAATGATGATATGTTTACATATGAACACACTTGGGAAGATAACTATTCTATTGCTTATGATGATGCTATACCTCCAATATATGATGATTGCAATGATGAATATGATATTTTCAGTCCACCTACTATTGAGTAGGAAATTAATTATGATTACAATATGCCTCCTATATTTGATGATTATGATGATGAAAATAATAATGATAGCTATTTTGTTGAATTTGCTCCCACTACAATCAATAAGAATGACTATGTTTATGTGGGGAGTATTAATTATTTTATGCATATGGGGCTCATGATAAGAATGTTTCTTGTGATAGTTATATTGTTAATTTTATTCATGATGCTACTGAAAGTTATTATGAGAGAGGGAAACATGGTTTTATGCATCTCAATAATATTAAGTTTCCCCTCTTTATGTTGAAAGTCTTGAAGTTGCACCTGTTTTGCTTTTATATGCTTGTTGCTTTGTGCTTTCATGACTTGTTTATTTACAAGATTCCTATGCATAGGAAGTGGGTTAGACTTAAATGTGCTTTGAATTTGCTTTTTTATGCTCTCTTTTACATAAATTCATATTTCTTATGTGAGCATCTTCTCAAACTATCATGCCTAACTTAAAGGCGTTAAAGAAAAGTACTTATTGGGAGATAACCCAAAAGTTTTAGATGAGTCTTGGAAGTTATTACTTCAGTAATAACCGCTCCTTATCCTTTTTATTTGCTTTTTGTGCCAAGAGTAACCTCTAATGAGAGAGAAGTAATGATTGGAAAAGTTGCTGTCCCGAAACAGATTTCTGTGCTTCACCGTAAAAATTCGTGTAAAATCTCTGTACGTCCTTTGAGGCGTGAATTTTTGTGCTTATGACCCAGGTTGTTATCTAACTTTCGTTAGTTCAACACTTTTTGATTTGAGAAACATAAAATCTTCGAAAAAATTCGTCTCTACCTACTGGTCTGTTTTGACAAATTTCTGCCATTTTCTGCATTTGCTTCTTGTTGGTTCCTTTTTGAGTTCTTTTGGGGAATTGAGCTTTTTAAGGGAATTTCTACAGTAGCTAGTGTTCTAATGGAAGTTTATTTGGTGTTAGAACTGAACCTTGAGACTTATTTATCTTGAGTGCACTAATGTTGCTAATAAAGATTATGTGATGTTTTGTATGAAGAAAAATTTCAGGTGTATGGAAGGAATGAGTAATGAGATGAAGGATGGACTAAAGCTCAAGCTTGGGGATGCCACGCGTGTAACGCCAAGAAATATCCAAGAAGTACAAGCGTCAAAGCTTGGGGATGCCCAAGGCATCCCCTTCTTCATCAATAAAAATCCCAGGTTTCTTCCAAACGCTTCATTTTTATTGTTTCATGCACAATTGTGTTGTTCTTGGAGCGTCTTCTTTTTCATTTTTGTTTTGGTTTTTCGTTTGCTTTGTTTGCTTAGTTTGCTGAATAAATTGGGTGGACCCCCCTCTTTCATACATTGGTTTTCAAATAGTTTGGTTTGGTTTGGAAAAGAGTAGGAAAGTTCATGCTTAAGTGGTAAAGAGAGCTTGTTTTTGACTGTGGCCTATGCTCTGTCATGCCATGCTTGATATTGTTTTGGCTTTATGCTTAGTATTCTTTGTTGTAGCATGAATTTTTATAAACAATTGAGATTGCTTAATGTGCCTTGGATGAATCATGCGTTGTTTTAGCGTATTAAAGCATAGCATAGTGGTATTCTCCTTTGATGCTTTATTTGGGTTGACTTGGCGCATGCTCACACCATGTTATGACTATCTCAAGTCACCATAGCCTTTATTATCCTTTAGTTTTCAACTTGTAGTATCACTTTATGCTTTGATCAATGATGTTTTGTCGCTCTGCATGATTATGGCCATTATTTCTCTCTTAGTTTGTCACTCCCAGTCTTTTGCTAGCCTCCACAACAAAGTATGAGTTCCACTCATGCATCCAACTCCCTAAACCAAGTTATTCCAAAGAGTCCACCATACCTACCTACTAGCTTATGCTATTCCAAGTATATTCATGCTTTTGTTTACCTTCCAAATTAAACTTGTTATGAGAAAACTAGAGATTAAAGCTCTCACAAACTTGATGGCACACTTTCCTTTTTGCATCAGATAAACTTGAACCATTGGGTTCTTATTTGTTGCGTATATGCTTGCGCTTTATAAGTTGAAATTAGCAGAACCATGTTTCATGGGGAACGCTTTTAACATTGCACTTGTACTTTGTACCCCGTTGATATCATGTTCTTTTGCTTACGGATCCCGGCAGTGTGAAATAAAAGTGGAACTTGTAAGATCATGGAGTTTGTATGTGTGTTAGAGAAACGCCTGGGCCGCTAGCCTAAGCCATGCCTAATCATGGTGGAAACTTGCAGCATCACCATAATGAGCACTCTATGAAGCATCCTCGATAAAAACCTATGCAAATAGCAAATAAAAAGATCGCTGAGATGCTCATTGTCTGCTTGCCTTGTCATTTTTATTATGGGAAAGCTCCCATATCATGTGCAAGGGGTACCCTGTTGACGGTTCTTAATGATACACATATACTTACAATGACAAGAGCTTACTTGTGACTGAAGTTGAGTAGCATGAGGATCGGTCTTCGTAAGTAAGGGGCATGAGATTTCGGTTTATAACTTGTCAAGCATATCCTCTTAGTTGTGTCAATTTAACCTTAATCACCTTAAAGATGCTTATGATAGGGGCAATGAGAGCTGGAAGCTATAAGTACCATAATTTTTGGAAGGTCTTTATGAGACTTGAATCCCTACTTCCTTTTACAAAGGCCTTTCTTCCACCATTATATTGAGTCTCCACCTTCTATCTTTATGCACCTACTTTGAGAGCATAGTGGCCATTCTTAGTTCTATGTGCATTGTCCCAAAACTAGTTGATTGATGCATAACTTGATATTGCTTGTTTTAAAATATTGTATCTAGTCACTCTTATGAACTTTGAAGGTGTCCTATGCATTTATATTTGCTACTCTATTGAGGGACAAGCTGAATACTATTATGCTATGTTTTCTTTATGTGAAACAAACAAATGTCTTGCAAAGCATTGTTATTCATGAATCTTTTGTTTGTGCCTTTTCGTGTTGCATCATAGTTTCTTTTGCTTATTGCTAGAACTTTGTCTTTCATGTTATGATTGAAGTACTATGATCCCAGCTTTGAATGTTTTACAAATACTTTGATCAAGTCTTTGATGGTGCATGTCACCTCAAAAATTATTCTTTCTTTTTATCACTTACCTACTCGAGGACGAGCAGGATTTAAGCTTGGGGATGTTGATACATTGCAAATGTATCTATAATTTTTGATGTTCCATGCTTGGTTTTATCCACTTTCTTGTGTTTTGTTCCAAGTTTGGAGTACTTTTCATATGTTTTCTTGGACTAACCTATTAACAAGAGCCACAGTGCCAGTTGCCTGCTTTCTGCTGGTTTTGGTTCTAGGAAAGTCAGAAAATGAATATTCTCGGAATTGGTCGGGACAAAAGCCAAAGTGCCTATTTTTCCGGATGTCATCAAGTGCCAGAATACGAGACGGAGTGGGGCCAGGGGGCCACCACACCACCTGGGCACACGGCTAGGCCTAGCCCGCACCAGGGGGTGGTGTGGCCGCTCCCGGCACCCCTCGGCCTCTCCTTCCGCCTATATATTGCCCTCGGGACGAAAACCCTAAGTGCCTGATCAAAAATCCACGAAAAGTTCCACTGCGCCGCCGCCACCGAAGGGGAGATTCGGGGGACAGAAAGTCTCTGTTCCGGCACCCTGCCGGGACGGGGAAGTGCCCCCGGAGCCATCTCCATCGCCATTGCTGATTCCCATGATGAGGAGGGAGTAGTTCTCTCTCGAGGCTAAGGGTTCTACCGGTAGCTATGTGTTCATCTCTCTCTCTATGCATGATCTTATTGAGATCATGAGCTTGTAATCTATAGATCTACCTTGCTACTCAAGTGCTTTAATAGATCTCTGCTCTCCCCATGTGTGTGAAAGTGACAGCGTGCACACCATGGTGGCACTTAGGCTAGAGATTACAAATACTTGTTATGAGTTATATTTGGAGTTGGATATCTTTATGAAATTGTGGTGTTTGTTGGAACCATCTAGTACTCAAGGTGACAGTGTGGGGTTATCTAGATGGGAAAGGCTTACTTTGAGTTGTGTTGTTATAGCCCTACCATCGATTAGAGTGTCCAACCGGAGAGTAGTTAAGAGTAGTATCATGAATATAATATATTTAAGAGGGAGTGTTCACTAGTGAAAGTATGATCCCTAGGCCTTGTTTCTAAGCACCGAAACACCGTTTGCTATTAGATCTATTACATGTTTGCTTGCTTCTATCTTTATTTCAGTTTGCCTTTAGTCTTTTCCATGCCATCAAGCTATTTTCTATCACCGTTACCACTTATAATTATCTATACCACTTGTATTTCACTATCTCTTCGCCGAACTATTGCACCTATACACCTGACAAGTGTATTGGGTGTGTTGGGGACACAAGAGACTTCTTGTATCTTGATTGCAGGGTTGCTTGAGAGGGAATACCTTTAACCACTTCCTCCCTGAGTTCGATAAACCTTGGGTGATCCACTTAAGGGAAAACTTGCTGCTGTTCTACAAACATCTGCACTTGGAGGCCCAACAACTGTCTACAAGAATAGAAGTGCGTAGACATCACTATGGAACACCTTCCACCTCCACTTCGGACATCCTTCGGACTTACCGAAACCCTTCCGGTTTTCTCTCTACTATTCTTTGGCGATTCCACCGATCCTATAAACACTCTCTAAGCATCATCAAGCCCTTAAGCGTGATACCCCACGGTTTGGGAACACTCCAGACATGGTCGGGACACTCCCGCACCAATGATCGACAGAGGGATCTGGATGGCGATGTGACCCCTGTGTGTTCCACGAAGATCTTTTGTCGTTTGAACCGGGACAGTCGTGTCTTATTCCCTTTGTCTCTTGATACTTGCATTGCCCGAGATCTGCTCAATGACATCACCATGTCGTGTTCAATCTCTTTACCGAACAACGCTACTTGACTCGTTCCGACAAGTGATATCCCCGTGATCAAATCACACGCTGCGCAGCTACTGGATATAACCTCTCCAAGTGGGCCCTTCGAGTATCTTCCCATCACATGGACGGATAAATCCCGCTCTTGACATATATTGCCTCAACGGTTTCCTCCGAGTACCTGAACACACCTTTATAACCACTGTATTACCAAGTGGCGCTTGATGCTATCAAAGCACTCTCAGGAGACAGTGATTGATATAGCCTCACGGTCTAAGGAATAGTCTACGAGGATCCATTTCTAATCATTGTAACTTGAACTTCGTGACATGATCGGGTCACGATGTTTAGGTTGGGTATTGGTTCATCATCTCATTCTCGGAATGAGATGACTTCATTTCCAACTAGCATAAATTCCACATGATCAGGAAACATGATCATTTGTTGACCAATGAACCAGTGACTAGAGTTTCATTGGGAACCCCTGGTTGTTTGTATATCACACGTGTATTGATGTTTCCACTCAATACAGTTATAGCATGATATAAAACTTAATAATAATCTATATGAAATATGATAATAGTCCTTACTACTATTTGTCTCTCGGGCATATTTCCAACACATTCATCTAATATTAAAGTGTAATTCTTGTTCATCAAACGGAAATAAATAATATCCTCTCCTTGCTATTGTTTAATGGTGCTTTGCAATGAACTAAGAAATTCAATGGTTAAGCGACAATAAGTAGGTACATCATTGTACACAAAGTTTTGTAGGCCAGCTCTATTGCAAAGTAAATTAAAGTCATCAGCAATACTGAGTTGGTTCAATATGATGGGGAAAGCCCACTTGGTGGCCTTCACTTCGCGGTTCTTGATCCTGTTGAAACGATCACGATGGGCCTCATTCTTGAACCGTATCCCCATGCGTTCCTGAGCGGCAGCCCGAGAAGCGCTAGCGGTGGCACGAGCACGAGTTTGGCTCCTTGTGTTCATCATCTAAAACATTGAAGAAAGGCAAAAATAAAACTTTTTGATCCAACAACAGTAAGTGCATAGTATTCCTCATCATAGCACACTAAATAATTCTCCTCAAAATAATAATCTAGGCAATAAAATCATTGCAATTGGTTCATAGTAGGTCTTACCCTAGATTGACAATGACAATAGATTGAAGATAAATTTGCAAAAAGTAATTGGAGGATCGGAGGAGAAACATACCGTAGATCACTTGTGTGCAAGGAAATCGAATGAAATTTAGTAGAGATGGAGATCTCTTGAGATTTTGAGATAGTTTGGAGGTAGAAGAAAGAAAAATGATTGAAGTTTTGGAGTTGGGAGTACCTTCCCGTGTGATTTTGTGGTCGGACTTTGTGGTCGGACGCAACTATACGGGCGGAACTATATGGTTGGAACAACGTGTTCCGGCCGTATAGTTGGCCTTTTGTCAAAAATCTAGGTTTTCCTCCTGGCGGCACACCTATACGGGCGCAACTATACAGGCGGAACAAAATGTTCCGACCGTATAGTTGGTCGTTAAACTGTCTGTCCCTGCGAAAGAAAATTTGCAAAGGCATCGATATCTATACGACCGGAGCTATATGGCCGGAATTTTTATTCCCGTCGTATAGTTCACCGTTAAACTCTCAGTACATATTGCAGAATAATTTTTGATGGCAAAGATATCTATACGACCGGAGCTATACGGCCAGAATTTTTATTCCTGATGTATAGTTGGTCGTTAAACTCTCTGTGTGCGTCAAAAAATTTCTGTTTCTTCGTTAACTTAGTGATATACCTTGTTTTTGACAAAAAATTGACAGTAAATATTATCGACCAACAATAGCATGAATAAAGCAGAATTTCAAGTACTGTCAGACTTCTTCTCCTCGAATGGAGTTTTCTAGCACTCTTTATTAAACATAAATTTAAAATAAAACTAAAACTTAACTCAAACCTTTATTTCACATGGGTTGCCTCCCATGGAGCGCTCTTTTTGTTGGAGATATGCCCAAGAGGCAATAATAAAAGTGGTTATTATTATATCTTTGTGTTTATGATGAATGTTTACATCCCATGCTATAATTGTATTATAAGGAAACACTGATACATGTGTGTTTTGTAAACATAAAAGAGTCCCTAGTAAGCCTCTTGTGGAACTAGCTTGTTGATTAAATGATGATCATGATTTCCTGATCATGGACACTGGATGTCATTAATAACAAGGTTATATCATTAGGAGAATGATGTGATGGACACACACCCATAGTAAGCGTAGCATAAGATCAAGTCATTAAGTCCGTATTGCTGTAAGCTTTCAAATGCATAGTAACCTAATCCTTCGACCATGAGGTTATGTTAATCACCATCACCGGATGGGTACTTTGATGACATCAAACACCGCTTCGTAACTGGGTGGTTATAAAGGTGTCATTGGGTATTCTGAAAGTATGTGTTGAAGCGCATGGACCAAGATTGGGATTTGTCCATCAATATGACGGATAGATATGCTTTGGGCCCTCTCGGTGGAATGTCATCTAGTTAGCTTGCAAGCATGTGCCTAGGTCACAAGGGATGACATAACATGGAACGAGTAAAGAGTACTTATCAGTAATGAGGTAGAACTAGGTATGAAGATACCGACGATCAAACCTCGGATAAGTAGAATATCGTGTGACAAAGGGAATTGGTTTCGTATGTTAATGGTTCTATCGATCACGAAGTCATCGTTGAGTATGTGGGAGCCGTTATGGATCTCCAGATCCCGCTGATGGTTATTGATCGGAGAGGTGTCTTCATCATGTCTACATATTCACGAACCGTAGGGTGACATACTTAAGGTTCAAAGTTGTTTTAAGTAGATATGGAATATGCGTTGGAGACCGAATGTTGTTCGGAGTCTCGGATTGGATCCGGGACATCACGAGGAGATCCGGAATTGTCCGGAGAATAAAATTCATATATTGGGGATCATTTTCTAAGTTAGGAAATGTTCCGGAGTGTTTGTATGGACATTCTAGAAGGTTTCAGAATGTTCTGGAAGGTTCTAGAAGAGTTCTTGGAGTTCGCTTGAAAACCAAGAAAGGTTCAAGGAAACCTTGTGGGGGCTAGACACGGATTCGTGGGGGAGGAGGACTCCTCCCCCCTTCCCAACCCGCTGGCCAAGGAGGGGAGTCCTACTAGGACTCCCCCTCCCATGGCGCGCCTCCCTCCTTTAAATAGAGGGGAGCGGCGCCCCCTCCTGGACCTCTCCCATAACAAGCTCTAGTCGCCGCCTCTCTCCTCTTCCTTCGCTCTGCTCTGGCTTAGGCGAAGCCTTGCAGAATTCTCTCCTCCACCACCACCACCACACCGTCGTGCTGCTGGGATTCCGTGGAGAAGATCTACTACCTCTACTTCTCGCTGGAACGGGGAGAGGAAGGTCTGCTTTGACTCCGCACGTGTGACCGACTACGGAAGCGCTACCGGAACGCGGTGCCGGAAGGATCGTCCACACGATCTTGAGATTGGCAAGTGATCGACTACATCAACCCCGAGATCTAATCTCGTAACGCTTTCGGTTCTACGAGGGTTAGTACAGATCTATCTCGTTGCTCATGTCTAATAGATTAGATCTTGGCTTTTATCTAGATTAGATCTGGGTTTTGTACGTTCTTGCGGTAGAAATTTTTTGTTTTCCATGCTACGAACCCATTAGTGGTATCAGAGCCTTGTCTATGCATAGATCTGTTGCACGAGTAGAACACAATGATGTTGTGGGCGTTGGTGCTCGTGCCGTCTTTTGCTTTGTGTACTTTGCATCTTGCGGTATGGTGGGATGAAGCGGCTCGGGCTAACCTTACATGTCATCGCACATGAGACTTGCTCCACGCTTGCCGTGTAACTTGCTTTGCACAAGTGGCTTTGCGGGTGTCTGTCTCTCCCATCATAGTATAGATCCAATCTACACTTTGCACTTGATAGCACTTGTATCAACGTTGTGGTTCAGTTTCGTAGGTAAGGTCCGTTCTTATTCGAAAGCCCCAAACCACGTAAAACTTGCAAAGAAAATTAGAGGCGTCTAACTTGTTTTTGCAGGGGTTTTGTGATGTGATATGGCCATCATGTGATTGTGATTATATTTGATGTATGCAATGATCCTTGTTGTAATATGGCAACCGACAGGAGCCTAATGGTTGTCTTTAATTCTGTTAAGACCTGCGTGTCTATTCATCTTGTAATAGCTTTATTCCAAGTAGTTGTAATAGTTGCTAGTGATGATGGACAACCATGAAGCGGCGCCACTGACCTTGACGCAATGCTGGTGATGATGGAGATCATGTCTGTGCTTTGGAGATGGAGATCAAAGGCATAAGAAGAAAGGGCCATATCATATCACACTAATTATGAATTGCCTATGATGTTAATCCTTTATGCATCTTGTATTGCTTAGATCACGACGGTAGCATTATAAGATGATCCCTCTCACTAAATATCAAGTAATAAAGTGTTCGTCCATAGTTGGCACCGTTGCTAAGACTCGTCGTCTCGAAGCATCTCGTGATGATCGGATGTGATAGATTCTACGTGTGCATACAACGGGTGTAAGCCAGATTTGCACATGCGGAAACTAAGGTTAATCTTGACGAGCCTAGCATGTACAGACATGGTCTCGGAACACAGAATATCGAAAGGTAGAGCATGAATCATATAAGTGATATGATGAACATGAAGATTGTTCGCCGATGAAACTACATCTTCTCTTGTGAAGATCGGACTTGGTGTAGTGGACTTGGTTCGTGTAATCACTAAGACAATGTGAGGGATGTTGTTTTGAGTGGGAGTTCACCTAGTTAATTTAAGAATTAAAGTAGAACTCAATTTATCATAAACTTAGTCTAAACTACTTGCAAATTTGTTGTAGATTATGGCGAATCTCTCCATCAATTTCAATGCGTTCCTAGAGAAAGAAAAACTTAAGAACAATGGAAGCAACTTCACGGACTGGCTCCGTGGTCTGAAGATTGTCCTCAGGGCTGGTCAGATGACCTATGTGCTCGAAGCACCGCTAGGTGACCCACCTGCAGATGATGCCACCGATGACGTAAAGAATGTTTACGCCACTCGGAAAAAACATTACTCCATAGTTCAGTGTGCCATCCTGTACGGTTTAGAAACGGAGCTCCAGAAGCGTTTTGAGCACCACGACCCATTCGAGATCATTAAGGAGATCAAGCTCATTTTTGAGACTCACGCGGCCGTGAAGAGCTATAAGGCCTCCGAGAAGTTCTTTACCTGCAAGATGGAAGAGGGAAGCTCCGTTAGCGAGCACGTGCTCACCATGTCTGGGCACGCAAACAAGCTCCAAGAGTTGGGGATAACGATTCCTAATGAGTTAGGGATTCACCGTGTCCTCCAATCACTGCCACCGAGTTATAAGAACTTTGTGATGAACTACAATATGCACTGCATGAACAAGACGTTGCCTGAACTATCGTCCATGCTGAAAACTGCTGAAGTGGAGATCAAGAAGGAGCACCAAGTGTTGATGGTCAATAAGACCACCAATTTCAAGAAAAAAGGGCAACTTCAAGAAGCACGGCAAGAAAGCTGCTGCACCTGCTAAGAAGCCCAAGGCTGGTCCTAAGCCTGAAACTGAGTGCTTCTACTGCAAGGGTGCTGGTCACTGGAAGCGTAACTGCCCCAAGTACCTGGCAGATCTGAAGAACGGCAACATCAAGAAGAAAGGTATATTCGATATACATGTTATTGATGTGTATCTTACTAGTAGTCGTAGTAGTGCCTGGGTATTTGATACTGGTTCGGTTGCTCATATATGTAACTCGAAACAGGAGCTGCGGAATAAACGAAGACTGGCAAGAGACGAGGTGACGATGCGCGTTGGAAATGGCTCCAAGGTTGATGTGATCGCCGTCGGCATGCTCCCTCTACATCTACCTTCGGGATCAGTTTTAAATTTAAATAATTGTTATTTGGTGCCTGCGTTAAGCATGAACATTATATCTGGATCTTGTTTATTGCGAGATGGTTACTCTTTTAAGTCTGAGAATAAAGGTTGTTCGATTTATATGAGTAATATCTTTTATGGTAATGCAGCTGAGATAAATGGTTTATTCTTATTGAATCTCGATAGTAGTGATACACATGTTCACAACATAGATGCTAAACGAATAAAATTGAATGATAATTCTACATACATGTGGCACTGTCGTCTTGGTCACATTGGAGTGAAGCGTATGAAGAAACTCCATTCTGATGGACTTCTTGAATCACTTGATTTTGAATCACTTGAAAGATGCGAAGCATGTCTAATGGGAAAAATGACTAAGACTCCATTCTCTGGAATAATGGAGCGAGCTACAGACTTATTGGAAATAATACATACCAATGTGTGCGGTCCAATGAGTGTAGCATCGCGTGGTGGATATCGTTATGTTCTCACTTTCACGGATGACTTAAGTAGATATGGGTATGTCTACTTTATGAAACATAAGTCCGAAACTTTCGAGAAGTTTAAGGAATTTCAAAGTGAAGTGGAAAATCATCGTAACAAGAAGATTAAGTTTCTGCGTTCTGACCGCGGAGGTGAATATCTGAGTTATGAGTTTGGCATGCATTTAAAGAAATGTGGAATACTTTCGTAGTTGACACCGTTGGGAACACCACAGGGTAATGGTGTGTCCGAACATCGTAATCGAACTCTCTTAGATATGGTTCGGTCTATGATGTCTCTTACAGATTTACCGCTATCATTTTGGGGCTATGCATAGAGACAGTCGCATTCACTTTAAATAGGGCACCATCTAAATCCGTTGAAACGACACCGTATGAATTGTGGTTTGGTAAGAAACCTAAGTTGTCGTTCCTTAAAGTTTGGGGTTGCGAAGCGTATGTAAAGAAGTTACAACCTGATAAGCTTGAACCCAAAGCAGAGAAATGCGTCTTCATAGGATACCCGAAAGAAACAATTGGGTATACCTTCTATCATAGATCCGAAGGCAAAGTTTTCGTTGCCAAGAATGGATCCTTTCTTGAGAAGGAGTTTCTCTCGAAAGAAGTGACTGGAAGGAAAGTAGAACTCGACGAGGTTATTGAACCTTCTCTCGGAGTTGAGAGTAGCGCAGCACCGAAAGATGTTTTTGTGCCGCCTGCACCAACTGGAGAGGAAGCTAATGATGCTGATCATGAAACTTCGAACGAAGTTACTGCTGAACCTCGCAGGTCAACGAGGGTTCATACCACTCCTGAGTGGTATGACTCTGCCTTGAACGTCATGTTGGTGGACAACACTGATGACCCTGCAATGTATGAAGAAGCTATGATGAGCCCAGATTCCGACAAATGGCTAGAAGCCATGAAATCCGAAATGGGATCCATGTACGAAAACCAGGTATGGACTTTGGTGGACTTACCGGATGGACGTAAGGCTGTCGAGAACAAATGGATTTTCAAAAGAAAAACAGATGCTGATGGTAATGTTACTGTCTATAAAGCTCGACTTGTCACGAAAGGGTTCCGACAAATTCAAGGAGTTGACTACGATGAGACTTTCTCACCAGTAGCGAAGCTAAAGTCTGTGAGGATTTTGTTAGCAATCGCTGCATATTTCGATTATGAAATTGGTAGATGGATGTCAAAACGACGTTCCTTAATGGTGACATTGAGGAAGAGTTGTATATGGTACAACCCAAGGGTTTTGTCGATCCTAGTGATGCTGACAAGGTATGCAAACTTCAGCGCTCCATTTACGGACTGAAGCAAGCATCCCGGAGTTGGAATCAACGTTTTGATAAAGTAATCAAAAACTTTGGATTTATACAAACTTGTGGAGAAGCTTGTATTTACAAGAAAGTGAGTGGGAGCTCTGTAGCATTCCTAGTACTATATGTAGATGACATATTGTTGATTGGGAATGCTATAGAACTTCTTAATAGCGTCAAAACCTATTTGAATAATAGTTTTTCAATGAAGGATCTTGGCGAAGCGGCATATATTCTAGGCATCAAGATTTATAGAGATAGATCAAGACGCCTAATAGCGCTTTCACAAAGTACATACTTAGACAAAGTTCTAAAGAAGTTTAGAATGGAAGAGAGCAAGAAAGGGTTCGTGCCCATGTTGTCAGGTAAGACCTTGAGTAAGACTCAAAGTCCGGCTACGGCAGAAGATAGAGAAAAGATGAATAATATTCCCTATGCCTCGGCCATAGGTTCTATCATGTATGCCATGCTGTGTACAAGACCGGATATAGCACATGTTGTTAGTTTGACTAGCAGATATCAAAGTGATCCTGGAATGGAACACTCGACAGCGGTCAAAAATATCCAAAAGTACCTGAATAGGACTAAGGATATGGTTCTTTCTTATGGAGGTGATGAACAACTTGTTGTAAACGGTTACACTGATGCTAGTTGGAACACCGATCCAGATGACTCGAAGTCACAGTCTGGATACTTATTTATTTTGAATGGTGCTGCAGTGAGCTGGAGGAGTGCCAAGCAAAGCATTGTGGCGAAATCTTCAACTGAATCGGAATACATAGCTGCTTCGGAGGATGCACAAGAAACCATATGGATGAAGGAGTTCATTACTGAACTTGGCGTGGTTCCCAGTGCGTTGGACCCGATGGCCATCTACTGTGACAACACAGGTGCCATAGCTAATGCACAGGAGCCAAGGTCACATAGCAAGCTGAAGCACATCAAGCTACGTTTCCATGCTATTTGCGAGTATGTCCGAGATGGTGACATAAAGATTTGCAAAGTACACACTGATCTGAATGTGGCAGATCTGTTGACTAAACCTCTCCCTAGAGAAAAGCATGACCAACACCAGAACGCCATGGGTGTTAGGTATATTACCATGTAATCTAGATTATTGACTCTAGTGCAAGTGGGAGACTGTTGGAGATATGCCCAAGAGGCAATAATAAAAGTGGTTATTATTATATCTTTGTGTTTATGATGAATGTTTACATCCCATGCTATAATTGTATTATAAGGAAACACTGATACATGTGTGTTTTGTAAACATAAAAGAGTCCCTAGTAAGCCTTTTGTGGAACTAGCTTGTTGATTAAATGATGATCATGGTTTCCTGATCATGGACATTGGATGTCATTAATAACAAGGTTATATCATTAGGAGAATGATGTGATGGACACACACCCATAGTAAGCGTAGCATAAGATCAAGTCATTAAGTTCGTATTGCTGTAAGCTTTCAAATGCATAGTAACCTAATCCTTCGACCATGAGGTTATGTTAATCACCATCACCGGATGGTTACTTTGATGACATCAAACACCGCTTCGTAACTGGGTGGTTATAAAGGTGTCATTGGGTATTCTGAAAGTATGTGTTGAAGCGCATGGACCAAGATTGGGATTTGTTCATCCATATGACGGATAGATATGCTCTGGGCCCTCTCGGTGGAATGTCATCTAGTTAGCTTGCAAGCATGTGACTAGGTCATAAGGGATGACATAACATGGAACGAGTAAAGAGTACTTATCAGTAACGAGGTAGAACTAGGTATGAAGATACCAACGATCAAACCTCGGATAAGTAGAATATCGTGTGACAAAGGGAATTGGTTTCGTATGTTAATGGTTCGATCGATCACGAAGTCATCGTTGAGTATGTGGGAGCCGTTATGGATCTCCAGATCTCGCTGATGGTTATTGATCGGAGAGGTGTCTTCATCATGTCTGCATATTCACGAACCGTAGGGTGACACACTTAAGGTTCAAAGTTGTTTTAAGTAGATATGGAATATGCGTTGGAGACCGAATGTTGTTCAGAGTCTCGAATTGGATCCGGGACATCACGAGGAGATCCGGAATTGTTCGGAGAATAAGATTCATATATTGGGGATCATTTTCTAAGTTAGGAAATGTTCCGGAGTGTTTGTATGGAGATTCTAGAAGGTTTCGGAATGTTCTGGAAGGTTCTAGAAGAGTTCTTGGAGTTTGCTTGAAAACCAAGAAAGGGTCAAGGAAACCTTGTGGGGGCTAGACACGGATTCGTGGGGGAGGAGGACTCCTCCCCCCTTCCCAACCCGCCGGCCAAGGAGGGGAGTCCTACTAGGACTCCCCCTCCCATGGCGCGCCTCCCTCCTTTAAATAGAGGGGAGTGGGCGCCCCCTCCTGGACCTCTCCCATAACAAGCTCTAGCCGCCGCCTCTCTCCTCTTCCTTCGCTCTGCTCCGGCTTAGGCGAAGCCCTGCAGAATTCTCTCCTCCACCACCACCACCACACCGTCGTGCTGCTGGGATTCCGTGGAGAAGATCTACTACCTCCGCTGCTCGCTGGAATGGGGAGAGGAAGGTCTGCTTCGACTCCGCACGTGTGACCGACTGCGGAAGCGCTGCCGAAACGCCGCGCCGGAAGGATCGTCCACACGATCTTGAGATTGGCAAGTGATCGACTACATCAACCCCGAGATCTAATCTCGTAACGCTTTCGGTTCTACGAGGGTTAGTACAGATCTATCTCGTTGCTCATGTCTAATAGATTAGATCTTGGCTTTTATCTAGTTTAGATCTGGGTTTTGTTCGTTCTTGCGGTAGAATTTTTTTGTTTTCCATGCTACGAACCCATCACTTTTATGGTCAATAGCTTGACCTTGGTGATACTCACTTGGGCCAGATGAGTAGAACACCCACTCTAAAGTAATTGGCCTTCAAAGTGATGGCCTCATTTTCATCATGCTTGGCTTTCTTCTTCCTGGGAAAATGAATAACAAAAGGATCCCGCGAAGGCAATTGCAGATTCACATTCCCTTCATGCAGATTAATCAAAGTCTTAATAGTTCTTAAGAAAGGACAGCCTAATATAATAGGACCAGTAGCATCTTTAGGCATGTCAACTATGACGAAATCAATGAGAGCAGGACAACCTTTAATGTATACTAAAGTGTTCTCCTTAATCCCTACAACTTGTTTGTAGGTAGAATGTTCTAGATGCAATTTTAACTCAGTAATTTCAAAGGAGCAAGATTTAACTTGTTAAAAAGACTCTTTGGAATCATTCAGACGCTTGCACCTAGATCACAAAGTGCAGCTATATCATTGGTTCCAATTTTAATCTTAATTATAGGCTCAAATATGTCATCTAGTTTAACAGGTAATTTTTCAGCAATTTACTTGTATTCTTATTCAAGCTCACGTATCTTTATTGCTACTTGATTGACAAAATGTTGGTACATGGCTTCCTCACTACCTTCACTTACCAGAATCTTGACATTGATCCTTTTTACGAGATCTTCAACGGTGTAACTTGGTGAAGGAGCATTACTATAATCAAGTTCTTCATGATCCTCCCTTTGTACCCTCATCATTTTGAGTTCCTCAACAGGATTGGGCTCAGCTTTACCTGCAAATTTAGCTAGAATGAGAGTTTGACTCTCGGTTATCTTACCTAGCTGTGCCTCAATGATCCTTGTCCTTTCTTGAAGGGCTTGCAAATCATTTCTCATACTAATAGCTTGGTTAGATAATTTACCAAGCATAGCATCATGGTTCTCCGTAATTTTAACTAAAATATTGTTTTGTTCATTTTGCGAGTCTATGAAAGACTTAAGCGTTTCTTGGAGACTACCATTACTAGTTCCCATATTATTATTAGAGTTACCTGCAGGACTAGCATAATGTTTTTGAAAGTTAGGATTGTAACTCTACTTCCAAGCAGGATTATAATCATTATGAGCTACGAAGTCTATTTCTTCAATATTTGTTTCGGGGGTGGCTCTTACCTGAGTTTCCTTACCTTTTACGGCTAGTATGAGCTCATCCAACTTAGCATTGAGATATTCGTTCTCTTGTGGTGAGACAGAGTTCACCTTCTTCGTGTTTGATCTTTCCACATGCCATTTGGGCATGGTTGTCTTGCATATTTTCTAGCAGCTGCTTTGCTTCGGTAATATGTTTACCCATAAATGTTTCTCCAGCTACAATATCAAGCATAGACTTAGACATAGGATTAAGAGCATTGTAAAATAAATGGAGGATTAACCAATCTTCCATCCCATGACTAGGACAATTTCTTAGGCATTCTTTCATCCTCTCCCATGCAGGCACTAGTGGCTCACGCTCTTCCTGTCTAAAGCCATTAATATTAGATCGAAGTTGCATAGTCTTTGCAGGTGGGAAAAATTTAGTCATAAATAAAGAAGTACATCCCACCCATAATGTAATGGTATTTTTAGGCAAAGATAGCAACCATTCTTCAGCTCTCCCTCTTAGAGAGAAAGGAAATAGACACAATTTAACTGCATGAGGGTCAACATCTTTTATACGTATCATATCACATATTTTAGTGAAAGTATTCAAGTGCATACCTGTGTCTTCAGCAGCAGAGCCTCCAAATTGATTCTGTTGAACCAAACTTAAGTAATGAGGCTTAATTTCATAGTCATCAGCAACGATTGTTGGCTGAGTAATAGGAGTACACAAATAATTATTATTGGGAGTAGCAAACTCCCCAAGCTTCTTTTCAGCCATACTTCCTATGTTTTGGGGGGTTTTTAGATAGAAAATTATAACAGTAAAAGCAAGAATTTTCAAGACTAACTAATTTTTGGGGGGTTTATCAAATAAAGACTGAAAACAAACTAACAAAATTAAAAACAAGAATTAAAACTAGCAAGGTTTCTAATAACCTCACCAGGGTAGCTATTGCTTCCTCGGCAACGGCGCCAGAAAACGGGTTGATACCTTCAATCCAGATTACGGATGTAGTATAGCTTCTTTTTTCCTAATAGACCTAAGTTATCGAATCCTCGGGAAGCGAATGCATAGTGAAGTTACTTTAACGGACCTTCGGGAGTTTTAGAATTCCTTTTGTGTTTTTACCGGACCAATAGCTTGCGTCTTTTTGTTGTTGTCGATGATGGAGAGAGAGAGGGCCTAGGGCGTTCGGTTTCACCTGTAGCTGTGCAAAACATCTGATGGAAATAAAAGATAGAAATAAAGTGTGCATGTACTTGTTAGAGCAAGATAAATTATATGTGAGTAGTGCATCCATAATTGCTATTGTCTCCGCAAGCTTATAGCAATAACCTACTAGTCTCATCCATAGAAGAAAGAGAACTAATGATATGCATAGTGATGTCACCGTAAATTCCAAGCAAATCCCTCACATACATGCGTACTACCCCTTCTATCACTGGGTTCCCAACCTGCAGATCAGTCATCACTCATACTCCCTATACCTGGCTCAACCCTCGGGGTAGTGGGTACCTGACAAGTCCTTGGATTTAGGCAAGAGAGGATATTATAATCATCATGTCATACAAACTAATACACGATCCCATCTATGATAATTCACATGCACAATTGCTACATGGCTGGGCCGAAGCCCTTAGCCCAAAGAGAATTACTCACACATAGTGATGAGATCAACAATCACAAACATTGTAATAAAAATCATAAGATTGATAGCAATAGTCTTACAATGTCGCCAATCGGAGAAGAGATCTACTATTACAAGTGGTGGAGTATGGCTATGGAGATGGAGAAGAGTTTGGAGATCTGGAGGCGGCTTTTGGCGGAGTCTGGCTTCTTCCGGGCGGAGCGTCTCTCATTTTCCCGTCGCCCGAGACTTCTTTATATAGGGGTCCCTTCACGAAAGTTGTTCTGTTTGACCTAATGGTGACGGCGCTAGCTATACGACTGGAGCTATACGGTCGGAATTTTTGCTCCGACCGTATAGTTGGTCGTTAGAGCGTCTACCTCTGTTGTAAGGCTCCTGGTTTCTTCTAGTTCTTGGAAATCTCGTATCTTTGACTTTAATGTAGTGATTCCCTTTTTTAAACGACATTATCTGTGCAGGAAAAATACAAAAGAAAGTATTGCATACCCCTCTAAATATTAGCATTAGTGGCAGGGTTTAGAGAGATATTTCATCAAGAATATGATTAATATCCAGTTTAAATGTGGACGTTAGATGACTATATTTTAGAGCCATCAGTGTCCCGCACTACCAGCTGATGCCTGCTTCATGCAATGTCTCGGATCGCTGTTCCCTGTTGTTGAGCAAGATAGAGAGGGTGCACTACAAAGGGTTCAGGTTCGAGGCACACTGGCTGCTCTCGGACGAGTTCCCCCTGGTGGTGCAGACCGCCTGGGGCAAGCCGATTCGCTCCAATGATGCCATCAGAACACTGCACACAAAGCTCTGTCGCACGACCAAGGCCCTGAAAAAGTGGAACAGAGATAACATTAGATGGGCAAAGGAAATGTCAATGATCGTTGATGATATCATCCTAAACTTTGACATTGCTCAGGATGAAAGGGAGCTTTCGTCAGAAGAGAAAAATTGCAGAGAACTTCTCAACAACAGGCTGCTAGGCTACGCTGCTATCGAAAGGATTAAGTGGAGACAAAGATCAAGATTGAAGTGGATCAGACAGGGCGACGCCAACACGATATTTTTTTTTCATATCAGAGCTAGTGACAGGCGGTGTAAAAACTTCACCCCCTCCCTGATGGGCTGGCTAACAAACACGAGGATAGGGCCAACATTCTGCTGGACCATTACAAATCACTGATGGGCACACACAATGAAACAAACATTGATCTGAACTGAGAATCAATCAATATGTCTTCGGCTGACTTGGAGCATCTGGACACACCTTTCTCCCTAGCTGAGCTGAAGCTAGCTATTGACGATATGCATGGTGAGAAAGCATCAGGGACGGATGGATTCATTGGGAGCTTATACAAGTCTTGCTGGAACAAAATCAAGGTTGATCTCTTTGCATCAATGAACCAAATGCATAACCTCAGGGGAGAGCATTGGAGCTCTGCGAGCATTGTATTGCTTCCCAGGAAGAATGAACCGGTGGATGCTAAGGATTATAGACCAGTTAGTCTTATGCACAGTTTATCCAAGCTTCTCTATAAGGTGATGGCAGACATGCTGCCACCAGAACTGCATCATCTAATCTCCAGCAATTAGAGTGCTTTTGTCAAGAAAAGAGCGATCCAAGATAACTTCCTGTATTTGAGCAATGTCATCAAGCTGGCACATAAGAAAAAATCTCCCTTGCTGTTCTTGAAGCTTTTGCTCAAAAGCTTTCGACACATTGGTTTTGGTCAGCATGTGCACAATTTGGTCTCGGTACTGGCAACCTCCTATTCCAGAATCCTGGTCAACAGCCGCTTAGGCTCACCATTATTTCACCGGAGAGGAGTTCGCCAGGGTGATCCTCTTTCCCCAATGTTGTTCATCCTCTCCTTGGAGCCACTGCAGTTCTTGTTCTAGCGTGCCACGCACCTCAGTGTGATCTCTACTCTGAAGCTGAAGACAACCAGGCTGCTGGCAAGCTTCTATGCTGATGACGCCGCCCTCTTCATCAACCCTTCCTCTGAAGACGTTGTCGTTGTCCAACACATCCTCAAGCTTCTACGCTGGTCAAGTGCACTGCGTACCCAATTGCATGCTCTGTCATCGATCTGGATAGTGTACTGCTAGAGTTTGGAGGGGCGACGGTGTTTTTTCCTTGAAGATATCTTGGTATGGCATTGGGGTTCAGAAAGCCGAAGAAGATTGATGTGCATCCTATTATCGACTATGCCATGGCCAGATTAAAAGGATGGAAGGGCAAGATGATGACGCGGAAAGGAAGATTAGCTCTAATTAAAAGTGTGCTCACTGCGTATGCCTCCTACTTTCTCACTGCTTTTAACCCTGACAAGTGGATGATCCAAGCGCTTGATAAGATCAGACGCAATTTTCTGTGGGCTCCCGAAGAGGAGGCGAATGGAGGCAAATGCTTGGTCAGTTGGAGAATGATCTGCGCCCCAACAAAATATGGAGGCCTCGGGATTAAGGACCCAGAGGCGTTCAACAGAGCTCTCAGGTTGAGGTGGGAATGGTAACGCTGGGACGAAAGACACATACCATGGAAGGGCATTGAAACTCCCTATGTTGAGGAACATAAGGAACTATTTGCTGCTTGTACTTTCATCAACATCGGCAACGGAGAGGCTGCCATGTTCTGGACTGATCAATGGCTTGATGGCGCTGCACCAAGACATATTGCGCCGCTATGCTTTCCCTTGGCTGTGCGCAAGAAACTCTTTGTCCGAGAGGCACTCACAAACAGGAGATGGATGCGAGGGCTACAACGCATCAATTCTGCCGAGCAGCTTGATTAGTTTGTCAGGCTATGGTCCTTAATTCAGACTGTTGTTCTGACTGACGGCAGAGACACTATCACATGGAAGCATGGTCAATACATGGCCAGATCAGCCTATGAGGCGCAATTCCATGGCCGCATACTGCAACCACGCGTTGAGTAGGTCTGGAAGATTAGTGTTGAAGGCAAAGTGCAGTTCTTATTTTGGCTTCTCCCGCGTAACAGAAACTAGACAACCGAGAGATTACGTGCAAGAGGGCTCCCTCACGATGACAAATGTTGTCTCTGTGATCAGCATTTTTAAACTGCATCTCACCTTGCTCTAAACTGCATATTGGCAAAGGAAGTGTGGACTCATTTTCAGAGGTCTCATCCGAGGGCTGTGCGACTTGCGGAATCTTCCACAACTGTCAACGGATGGTGGAACAAAGCTCACCGAGATAGAAAAAGGACGACATCTCCATGTCAATATACATAATCTGGCACATTTGGAAAGAAAGAGGCAGAAGAATCTTTCAGGAACGATCACTTTCAGCTATTGTTGGGGCAGCATTTATTAAGGCAGATGTCGAATTGATTAGATTGGCTAAAATCTAGCGTGAGGTTTAGGGTGTTTGGTCACCTGTGTCTTTGTTTTGGTGGCCATCACCGGAGTTGCTCCCTGGTGGACCTTAGTTCCTTTCCATTCTTCTTTTGTTTCACTCCATTGTAATTACATGGGCTTTTTCCCTCTTCTATAATGTAAAAACAGAGCGCTTGTTGTTCCCTGTAAAAAAGAAAAAACAATAAAATTCATAAATACACAATAGGAAATATAGAAGCCTTTGAAAGTGCCTAGCATAGAGAAACCAAAAGGTCGAATATTGACTCATCTCCTTTTGGAAACTTTATTTCCTTTTCTTAGATCAACATGCCTTTAGACATTAATCTTGTCCTTTATCCACATGTAAATAAGCACCAAAAATAAGTAGGTAGCACATATCGTCCCTATAAGGAAGCGAAAGAATACTATGATAGGATTGACATGCTTACTGATATCCTTGGCCTTTGGATCAAGCTACAGGGAAAATGTTGAAAACCTCATAATTGAATGCCTTAATAAAACAATCATATCAAAATATACAAAATATGATGTGCAAAAACTATAAAAAGGTCGAATGTGTTATTAAATCTTTATATGATATTCTTGCTTTTACAATTGCTACTTAATATATTTGTGAATATGTAGGAAATCATGAGAAGTGACGGGAACTGAGGTAAAAAAAGGATATAAGTACAAAATTTCATTTTCGTATGAGTTAGCAAAGACATCTGAGTTCAAGTGTGCAAGTTTCTCCAGCCGACTTTTCGGGGACGTGACCTTGAGTTAGCAAAGGCATCTGAGTTCAGGTGTGCAAGTTTCTCCAACCGACTTTTCGGGGACGCGCGCAAACTTGCCTGATCTCTGGCTTTGCACGAGCGCGGTTACAGCTTTCGTATTTTTTGCTAGCGTCGAGCCTGACTTTGAAAAAAACGCCGAATCGAGCGTTCTTATGCATGCATGCAAGATGAAAGCTGCTTTAAGAACTATGCGGACCAAGATTTAAAGCTAGCCCAGGAAACCAAACACGATACAAGAAAGGCAACCAAACACGCCCTTAGTGATGCTTTTTGTGCGCATCTTCTGTCTTTACTATGATTATAGACTTAACAAATCAACTATGATACAACGGTCAACAATTTTACCTTGCTTATCAACTAGGATGGTGGCCCTCGCAAATGCGAGGACATCATCTCGAAATTTCTAATGTGTCGATAATGACCGCATGGTCACAAATTCTAGGCTACTAAATGTCACATGTTTGTTAATAATATTATTCATCTTACCATCTCAAACTCTCCTATGATGTTACTACGAAAATAAATTTTAGTCATATTTCATGTAGGGAATGTATGGCGATTATGTATTTATGGACACCATGCTATTGACAATAAGTGGCGGTTGTATATGATATTTCATCAATACGTTGAATTAAAAATTTGATGGTGAGTTGGCCGATAGTCCTTCTATGATGTTAAATCTGTATGAAATATCAACATCCAAATTGTCGGTTGTTGGTACTAAATTTAAATATAAAATACTTAATATGTTGTGATCCAAATAACAATCACGGCCACCTAAAAAATCACCAGTTATGTTTAGCTATAAATTGATCATCACAATCATTGATGGAGTAAAACAAATAGGAATTTTCACTTGTGCAGATATGTTACTATCCCTAATCTACCCATTGTTACCCCCAATCTGAAATCAAGTCATTGTTCTCTCTCACTCAAATTTACCTGAAGTGTCGTGAACCATTATGAATAGGATTAGTCATGAATCTTTGGGTTTGATACATGTAGGTTCAATATAAAGATTTAGTGAACATTTGTGTATTTATGTATGATTAAGACGATATATCGGTGGCGATATGTAATGTACAATTATGGTTGATGTACCATATGTTGTTTAAAGGAGATTTATGTGCCTTGACCATCAACATTGTCTTCACGGGCATAGTGTTTGGCCTACAATTGCATTGGACCCTTGGACTACCTTGTTTATGGGCATGTAAACATCAATGTCTATTGTATTGGTTTACGATGTTGTGAAACAAATGTTTTCGTCAAGTTTTGTCCTCAGCTCAATACGTATTGGCTTCGGATACATCTCTAGAAATCTATAGGTTGTGTCATGTTATAATACTAAGTCGCAAATATAATAATCCATAGTTTTTTATGTAATTTCTGCATAGTTATGAAGATGTATAGGTTGTGGTATCCAAATAAAAACATGGTTCCTCATATTGACCTACTCTTGTGTTTTTCATGAGGATTTGTTACATGTCTCTCATATATTGTGGTTTTAACATATACATAGTTTTATGTATGGATTCCTAGAGTCAGGTAAATTAGTATTATAATATTTATTTACTTTATCTAATAATAATGAATATGTCAATTATGTACAACATGAGCCACACATTTAATTTCAGAAACATACACCTACATGATTCATCATTTTGAAATATTATGGAAATTTCTATGGGGTTTACCATTCTCATGTCAGTATGGTGGGTGAGTAGTCCGTCATTTTAAAATTTGTTTTTTCATTGCCTTAACCATCCCACAATGTGTCAAGAGGATAGAGGCTCAAGATCAACCTCTGGCATGTATTTCATGTACCTTCTCTGGTAGATTTGTGTGTTCTTTACGAAAGAGTCCTAAACATATATGTAGACCATGTCGTCAAGAGTTAGATCTCCTTGCTCTAGGATGATAATGGTGTGTCCTTCGTGGTCTATCTAGTTGAACCAATGATTCCATGGATTTTCATTTTCATGATTTTATTTGTTTGTTAGTTCAAGGATAAACAACATGCATTTGTGAGATATGTGTTTCCAACAAAGTGCACTCTCAAAGTTCACTCTTTTTAGGTGGGCTCTCTTGCTGCTTTTCAGAACACATAAGTTTGGTCTAATATTTATAGGTTTTATTTTAACTTTCACGGATTTTGACCGAGCTTTTGTTTCTTCTGCTATATGTACTCACTTTCTTTTCAGTTTATCTCTATCCAAATTAGTTGTTGCAGGTTCATCAAATTTAACAGATTTTACACAATATTTTGCCTAAATCTACGAGATTTAATTTGGATCGGAGGGAGTATCTTCAAGTATTTTTTAGCTCATGAATAATTTTTTTGAGGTGAATGCACACTTCAAGTGAGTGTGTTTTAGAAAAAAGTTTCAAATCACTTGATATATTTTCCACTATTTTTGTAGTCTCTCAATTCCATATTAATTATCACAGATTTGACTATAATCGCATGTATTTTACAGACAAAAATATATCTATTCGTATCTAAACAAATCCGTGATAGTTAATATCGGACATTACGTACTCACCCGTGTTTTCTTATCAGAGATTAGTAACTAATATAGTTCGTTTTTAATTGTTTATCTACCAATTTAAGTTTGTATAGTCTACCGTATACTTCTTGTGCCACGATCGCCTGTGTAGTTCTTTTGAAACAATACAAGATGAACACGTATCTCTGTGAATACCCGGCACATTTTCTGTGGAATCAAACCACATGGTATTTAATTACATGACGTTTGTTTTGCAAAAAAAAATTACATCATGTTTTTCTTTAAAAATCTCAACCACGTTTCCTTTTGAGAAAATACTTTTTAAGTAGGGTGAAATTTTCATACTACCTCTATGGTATTCCTGGTAGATGAACATGAATTAATTCACTTATTTTGAGAGATGAGAGCTCCTCAATTAAAAAATATTAATTGTGATGGTAGTTATGACCTGTACATTGAAGACATGGATCTTGATACCGGTTCAATCTTCAAATTCAAATTACCATTGGCTTATCTAATGTGCGTGCTTGGTATCTTTTTTTTTTTTTTGGCATTAACCGATCTAATCAAGTAACCAGAGCTCGGTACGGCCTCAATCCTTAAATCACCCTTGGCATATTAAGTGCTAATGTGCACCGGCGCATGGTAACCTTTTTAATTTGCTTAGGCATTAACCGATCTATGCAGAGGCCCACTAAAATACTGGAACGTGTCAACATCCATTATGAAGTTACATAACTATTAATGTCTAGTTAAATCCTAGCCATAAATTTTTGATCTATCGATCCAAAATAATTTGAATGATGTGGCTCAACCCGGTACCTCTAAAAACACCTTTATATTGCTTTTAGTATGTAACTAGCACAGTGGCCCTCGCAAATGCGAGGGCATCATGCTTAGTAACTTGGATAAATTTGTAAAGGTTTTTCATATTATTACATTGCTAATAAGTAGCAAAAGGAATCATGAAGCATGTTTTAAGAAAACTTGATGGTACTAATTTTTTTCTCAATGATTTGTTTCAAAAGGCATACCCGTTGTCGTATATCGTGTGTAAAAAATGATCTTCAAATAATTCTACACTCATACATATTCATGTTATTGCATAAAACATTTATGGCCACAACTTATACTCTGACAAACAATTAGATAGTGTTACTTTTGTTCCTATAGTATTTAATTGTAGCCTCACTTTCCTATACTCTTCAATATGACAATTTTATGCTATCCATCAAATATTGTTTTGTCACATAACATGGCTATATCGGCAAGAATGACATCCTTTGGGATTAACCACTCATCGATTTAACTGTCTGGTTGATGATGACATCATGTCGTCCCAAAATTCTAGGTATTATAAACAATAACACAAAAGTGCATTTCATTACATGATAAGAAAATAAGTAGGACATCATGAGACATATGTGTTTTTTTTTCAAAAGTTTCAACTCAAAGAAAAATTCTTTTGAAATTTATTGTGAGCTCTAAAATCTTTTTAAGATTTCTAAACTACAAATAGAATATAGAAATGAGAAATTCCTAAGGAGTTAAAGTTCTATAGTTCCTTTGGATAGAAAATGCCTGATATAGATCCGTGTAGTGGATATAGAATATGAATCTAATGCATGACTCTTCGGACGAAAACAATGTTTTTGCCATTGACATTTCTATAAGGGAACAAATCGTTCTCCCATGTATTGTCACATGCTAGTTACTAAGCATCGAGAAGGTACCACCACACATTTTGTATGTGCTAGATTTTCTCTTCAATTTGACAACAACCGTGACAAAAAAAATTGAATGATGGTGCCATTAAGCTAAAGTCCACTTGAAATAATGTCACTATGATTCGTGGCACCTCCACACGAGGAACTAACTCATAAGTCTATAGAGAGTATTCTATCCTACCTACCCTATACTTAAGCATCTTATCTTCAACTTATAATTTATGTAAAGCATGAGTCCTCATGTACTCCTCCGTTAATGGTAACATGCTTAAGTGCAATTACGAACATCTAGAGTAGTGGTATGCTTAAGTAAACATTATGATCTATAGTATGGTGTTTTACTTTTATGTGATAATCAGATTAAAAATATATTTGTGTAGTTAAATTGATTGGTGTAATTATTTTTATATTCCTTAATGAAGATTTACTGTGTTGTGGTCTACTCCCAATGATTGATGGTATAATTTCTTTGACGTGAATTTCTAGTAAAACCAGTTCTTTCAACCATATTTTACTTTCAATATATATTACATAGATGTGAGATTTCAATACAGTGATAGATTAACATCGTCAATTTGTAGATTTTCCGAGAATAGTAGTACCCTAAGTATGTGACAATATGGACCATAAGACAACTTGTAAGGACTTTTATGTAAGTTTGGAAGTTCCAAGTTCATTATACCATGAAAAAGAGACACATGCCCTGGTGAGTTTACGATCATTTAGAACTCTATCGGTTCCCCACAATCGAACGTCAAGAGGCGGCGAACCACAATTTAAACGTTTGGTGAGTAGTGTAGGTACCTTCTTTGTTATATTTGTGCAGGACATTAGGAACTTAAATTTGCAAATTTTAACCTTCAATCAGCTCCAATTATTTATCATTTACTTATTTGAATGGTCTCCACTAAAACCAAATTGTTGTTCCTACGGATAAGTATAAGATGACATGCATACTTGAGCTAAATGTTATATGACGTTGTATTTGTTCTGATCGGGGTAGGCCTTTTTAAACATATATTTGTTGTTCTAGTAATAAAAAAGTTCAATAGATTTTACTTCTAGAGAGAATTCCCAATATATCAGTTTGTCCGGACTATAATATGATAGTTACCATGATCAACAAATAGAAAGCTATATAGTTTGATTCATCTTCACCATTATAAGAGATGTTCCTCGATAAATGATGCAAATATTCATTTTTTATATCATATATGTAAAGTAATCGTCGCCTTATTTATTCGCTTAATAGATTTTTTTACTATGAATTTCCAAAGTTTAGCCCAAAGATTTTTAACTAACAACATGCGTACTTGGTATTCAAACATGTTATGTACACATCTTTACACATTATTCTTTATCATTGCATGAAACTCCGACTTAGTTGGCATGCTCCGTATGAAAAACAGATCAGCGTGTACATTATAAAATTTATAAAATGACACAGTAGGGATCTTCTCTACTGTTTTTGTCAAAAAAAAAAACAGATCAGCGTGCATCCGAGCAACAATTACCAGAGTAATTCTATTAATTTGTCTTTGGAGGGTGTCACAATTTTTTCTATTTAATCTTATGGTTTTCTAGTCGTGATTTCATTTTTTCGGTATTATTCTCCTAAGATTTTGCACTACAAAGTGCATTTGCACGTAAACTCTTTCTTGGTTATTAATCGTCACGGTCTGTATTTCAACCTATACGTATTGCATGCAGACCATTTTTCGGTCCTCCTTGGCTGAGTCGGGCGTGGGAAATAATTGGCTGGATTTCTTTTCGAAGCTTTTCCCTACCTTTGTTTCTTCTGCGTGCTACATGCAAACTGTTTTTAATTTTTTATTCTATCTTATCTCTATCTCACATACGCTTAAACGTAGACACCATTTTTTTTAACGGAACGTAGACACCAGTTTGTGTAACTTTTCCCTTTAAAATCTTAACGGTGTATAAGTTATCCAACGATCAATATATTTTTCAGACTTGCACGTGTCAATGTAACGTGACAACAGTATGCATAACTTTTCATCTATTAAATCTTAACCGTGAATGACAGATCCAACAATCAATATAATTTTGGGATGTGGATCAACAACAGTATGCGTAACTTTTCATCTATTAAATCTTAACCGTGAATGACAAATCCAACAATCAATATAATTTGGGGATGTGGATCAACCTAATGCCTCGAAACATTCTCTTATATTGCTTTTAGTATATAATAGATAGATATTGTCAAGACAAGCAATAATTTTACCACTGACATCGCCCACCCACACCGTGTCTCACGCATGCCACTACTGCATAGACTGCAGTACTGCACAAGCTACGCTCTTACAACTAGTACTTGTGCCATTAAGTCGCAGCGCTAAAGATACAAACACATACATTACACCCGGCTGCATCCCAGGTTAAAACGCCCACGCGTGCACTAGAACGGTCAAGCTATGCGACAATGCTATGCAGGCGGCTTGGCGAAACGCGCTTATGCATCTAGTTGAAAAATACACCTGACCAAAAGCAAAGCATCTGAATACATCTTTCAGATGGTATAATTATTTAGGGACATTTCTAAAGGAACAAGATGGTCCAGGGATCCACCATTCTATGCACACATTGGACTTTGAAATAAGCAGTCAAAACCAGAGAGATTGTAGCTAGAACAGATCAAACAGAACACAGGACCGATGTCAAACAATAGCGTAGCACGCCATCTCAGCACGAACTTTCACACTGGATTCGTACAAAACTTTGACCCCGAGTATCTTCGGCAATGGATTAACCACATATTGCTACACTATCATCGTTGTTCATTGCTGGTCGGCGGATGGTTGTGACTTGTTATAACTGGAAAAAATTGCAGGTTGGACATTTGATCCAGTCAAAATAGGAGAGATGTCCAACTTCCATTTAATGAAAGCGAACCAAGACATTGTTGAAATTTTAGCACAACGATTGTGGCAAATAAATACAAGACCACCAGGCATAACCAGATTATATGTGAAGCAAGGAATTGCTAATTAGCTAGGAACCGAACCTGGAACCAGTATAGGCATGGCAATGGGAGTCATGATCTTGCTATGGTCCTTTGTCACCATCCAGATGATGATCACAAAGGTGAGCGCTGGCGACGAGGCCGCGCTGCTTGCTTTCAAAGCGCAGGTCAGCGACGGCGGCTCGCTGGCCTCCTGGAACAGCAGCTCCGACTTCTGCAGCTGGGAAGGTGTGACGTGCAGTCGCGGGACGCCAAAGCGAGCAGTGGCACTGAGCTTGCGCCGCATGGCGCTTACCGGAGCACTCTCACCAGCCCTTGGGAACCTCACGTCATTGCAGACGCTCAACCTGAGCTTCAACGGGCTCAAGGGGGAGATTCCGGGGAGCCTCGGGCACCTCCAGCTCCTGCAGAACCTCGATCTGTCCGATAACCAGCTCCAGGGCTCGATCCCACCAGGGCTCGGCAGCATGCAGAACATACAGATACTCCAACTGGCCAGAAACAACCTCTCTGGTATGCTTCCACTCTCTCTCAACAACTTGTCGTCACTGGAAACATTTGATGTAGGAAGCAATATGCTTTCCGGAAGCATTCCGGTTGATATAGGCAACGAGTTCCCCCACATGGAAGTTCTTAATTTGGGTGCTAATCATTTCACTGGAACCATCCCTTCATCACTATCCAATCTATCTGATCTCGTGATACTCATCCTTGAGCTAAATAGATTTAGCGGATATGTACCTCCCACTTTGGGGAGGCTGGGAGTTCTCCAAGAACTGTACTTGGCTGAAAATAGGCTTGAAGCGAATGACGAAGAGGGGTGGGAATTTATCACTTCCTTAGCGAACTGCAGCAAACTGCGGCGCTTGACACTCGGCAAATACTCTTTTGGAGGACAACTACCGGGTCCAATTGTAAACCTCTCAACAACTCTCCAGAAGTTATACTTGGATGACAATAGGATCTCTGGGAGTATCCCTGCGGATATCGGCAATCTGATTGGTCTGAACATACTACTGTTAGCAAACAATTCGGTGTCAGGACTGATTCCAGAGAGCATCGGAAAGCTAAAAAACTTGATTGACCTTGGCCTTTACAGTAATAGCTTGACAGGCCTGATACCACAATCTGTGGGAAATCTCACAAAATTAACTAGGTTGCTTGCATACTACAACAACCTGGAAGGAACAATACCAGCAAGTCTTGGAAACCTGGAAAATCTATTCCTTCTAGATTTGTCAACAAACTACCGCCTGAATGGTTCGATACCTGTGGAAATTTTCAAGCTACCTTCACTCTCTTGGTACTTGGATTTATCATATAATTCTCTTTCTGGACCCCTCCCATCAGAAACCGGTACCATGACTAACCTCAACGAATTGATTCTGTCAGGAAACCAGTTGACCGGCCAAATACCTAGCAGTATAGGAAATTGCATAGTTCTACAAAAACTTTTACTGGATAAGAACTCTTTTGAAGGAAGTATACCCGAATCTTTGGGGAACATAAAAGGCCTCAATATATTGAATCTGACACTGAATAAATTGTCAGGTAGGATCCCTGATGCCATAGGTAGCATTCGAGATCTACAACAGCTGTACCTAGCTAACAACAGCCTTTTAGGATCACTCCCAGCAGTTCTGCAGAATTTGTCGTCATTGTCCAAATTTGATGTATCTTTCAATAATTTGCAAAGCGAGGTGCCAGAAGGAGGTGTTTTCAGAAACATCACTGCCATAGCAATTGCTGGGAATACCAACTTGTGTGGTGGTGCACCTCAACTTCACCTGGCTCCATGCTCCACAAGCACCTCGAGCAAGAACAAAAGAAAGAGGACAACGTCTCTTGTAATTTCTTTAGCAACAACTGGAGCAATCTTGTTATCATTTTCGGTTATTCTTCTTGTTTGGATACTTTGCAAGAAGCTCAAACAAAGCCAGAAGACAGTAGTGCAATATTCAGTTGCAGAGGAACATTACGAGAGAATCCCCTATCATGCATTATTGAGAGGAACTAATGGATTTTCAGAATTTAACTTGCTCGGGAGAGGAAGTTATGGTGCAGTTTATAAGTGCGTTTTGGACACCGAGGAAAGAGCCTTGGCTGTCAAGGTGTTTAACATTGGTCAATCTAGGTATTCCAAGAGTTTTGAGGTTGAATGTGAGGCCATGAGAAGGATACGCCACCGTTCTCTCATAAAGATCATCACTTGTTGTTCAAGCTTCAACAACCATGGTCAAGAGTTCAGGGCATTGGTTTTCGAGTTCATGCCCAATGGTAACTTGGATGGCTGGCTTCATCCAAAATCTCGAGAGCCCACAACAAGCAACACACTCAGTCTTAGCCAGAGGCTTGATATTGCTGTCGACATTGTGGATGCAGTAGAATATCTGCACAACTACTGTCAACCGTTGATAATCCACTGTGATCTTAAGCCAACCAACATTCTTCTTGCCGACGACTTGAGCGCCCGAGTTGGAGACTTTGGCATATCAAGGATCCTTCAAGAAAATACAAGTGAGGTGATGCAAAATTCATATAGCACAACTGGAATTATAGGTTCCATAGGCTATGTTGCTCCAGGTAATTTTTCGAGTTTGTCTTTTAGTTTACACACAAACTTTGCATGCTAATTTGCTAAGCACAAAATTTAAATTTCAGAGTATGGAGAAGGCTCAGTGGTCTCAACGCAAGGCGATATTTATAGTCTTGGCATAATGCTGCTTGAGATGTTTACCGGAAGAAGCCCAACAGATGACACGTTTGGGAATTCATTGGATCTGCATAAATTCACGGAGGATGCTCTTCCAGATAGAAACTTGGAGGTAGCCGACCCAATTATTTGGCTGCATACAGAAACCAAGGATAATATTGCAATTAGTAGAATCCAGGAGTGCTTGGTTTCTGTCCTAAGGCTTGGCCTGTCATGCTCAAAGACACAGCCTCGAGAGCGGACATTGATAAGAGATGCAGTAATAGAGATGCATGCAATTAGAGATGCGTACCTCCTGTTTGCTGGTTAGATAACAGGGGAAGATGCAGTAGGATGAGAAACCTCGGCTCAAGTCATTCAGAATCAACAAACGAACAAGCTGTAATGATAAAATCGTGCAATGATAGAAGTTATGTATGTCAGTTCAGCTAGTATTTGTTACTAAAGCTATTTTCTTCGCAGCAGTATCAGATAAATGCAAAATGTAAAACCCTGGGGTTCCAGAGTAGCACTATCACAATTTCCATTGCATATAAAAGGCTCCTTGGAAATTCTAAAGGTTTCAGAAATCTGACGATACATAGTTTACCCAGTATGTATGTTGGCATGATGAATTTATTCAACCTAGTAAATCAGTACATAAAAGTTCAGACTCTGTGCAATGGCAGCAGAAATTTCCATAACGTTTCGCATTTGCAGTAACAGATGAATATAGTTGGCACTAGGAAAACACAACAATATAGATTCAGACAGCAGAAACAAACTGTAAAAAAAACAGATATTGCAGATCAGAGATGCATCAGTACTATTCAGATGTCCCAGGCAATGGTTTCTGAAGGCTGCAGCGGGATATCCTGGTGTTCAAGAGTAGCAATGTAACATTTGCCGTAGCATATGAAAGGCTCCTTATAAACTCCAAAGATTTCAGAAATCGAATGATGCATAGGATTTCCAATCTCAAACTAGTAGATGTGCCGGCAAGATGAATTTATTAGAAATACTAGTAAATCAGTAGATAAAAGTTCAGACTGTGTAGCAAATGTTACAGTGCTGGGATAGCAGAAACTGCCTACTACATTTCACATCTGCAGTAACAAATGGATATATCGGACACTAGGAAACACAGCAGCATCGATCCACATGGCACAAGAAAACTGTCACAAAGCAGAAATAGCATCAGGCGTCGATTCCTGTCAAATACTAGCGCTATTCCTCCAATATGTAGCAGAAGACTACGATTATTATTAGATATACGACCTAAAGAGGATGTGAACAGTGAACTTGGTTCAGAGCGTGGGCGAGGAGCAGCAGGGGGTCGAGGTGGAGGCGGAGGAGGCGGCGACCGTGCGAGGTCAGAGGCCACGATTGAGTGGATTTAGGCGAGAGGTACGAGACGTGGAGGAGCGAGGTCATGGCCACTGGAAGCCAGGGGATGGAAGCAGAGGAAGAGGAGGAGGAGGAGGAGGAGAGGGTTTGGTTTGGGCCTTTGGTGCTGAAGAAACAATGGGGCTGGAAAGAGGTTTGTGAATCCTGACGGCCGGCGCGATTCTTACGGTACCCCTTTTTTCTTTTTACGATCAAAGGGTGCAAAGCCCCCAAATTTTGAGGGCTGCAGATTACAAGAGTGGCAGGAAAAATTTAGACCAATGTCAACACTTGCAAAGGACCTAAATTCGAAGAAAAGGGCCTCCATAAATTCAGAAAACATCCTAGCAGAAGACTAAAAAACGCAATCGAGCCCACAGAGTCTCTGCCACCATCGCTGGCGACCTAGGAGGCGAAGACAGCGTCGAGGTCTGAGCAGAGGGCTCGACCAAGCTCGAACCGGCGAGAAGAACCTCCGCTTCTGGCCACCTCCAAAACTCCGGGACGAACCACTTGGAGAAGAGGAGCTGACGAGCACCGACGCAGAGGAAGAGCAACGACGGAGCAGCAGCCCTACTGCCATAAGGTCCGACGCGGTGATGGAGCAAGACCACCAAAACACGCTGGAGAAAAGCTCCAGAACAACACATAATCATAGCACCTCTTAGGCAAGAACCTTCTAATCCTTGAACCTGCAAAACAGGGTCTCGGCTCCACCCCTCTCCTCGCCTCCACGGCCGGCCGGAGTAGTGGCAACAAAATCCCACCAACAGATCGAGGCATCATCGCTGCTTCATTCCCTCCGTCCCTCGCCGCCTTGGCCAGCCAGCAAGAGAGAAGCAGCAGCAAGCAACCCAAGATAGAAGAATCGCCGCACTTATTGAAAGAGGCCTTTCGTTGACACCCTCCACCACACCGACCTCCCACTAGAGGAGATCTTGGGGAAAAAGCATGAACGGTCCTTTGCCGTCGTGCGGGAACACCAGAGAGAAGAAGCCCAGAGGACGAAGAGGTTGAAGCATCTTGTGCCGCGCTACACTCCTCCCCCGCCGCCATGGCCGACCAAGGAGAGAGGCGTGATTCTTACTGTACCCATTTAGGCCTTCAAATTCAGATAGACCTTTTTGTTCGAATGGTTTGAGATGAATCATGGGAACTTTGAAATGAAATTGTGGAGTGTCACAGCAAGTCGGCATACATTAATTTGAGATTATACAAGGAAGCACACAAGGGGGCACTCACGAGTTTCTCTTACTACCTCATCTCCCACGAAGAAGGCACACAAGGTTTACAAGATTTTTTCTCTAAAAAAAGGTTTACGAGATTTTTCTTTGGCCAAAAATTATTCTAAACATATGAGGACTATTTGATAAAAAATCAATATCACTAAATTTTTTTTAGTGATAATCCAATAATGCAAATTTTGTACGATAATCTAGATATTATTTAACAAAACATTTGGTACACTAAAAAAAGTCTTTGTCGCCAGTAAAAGATAAACCCGCTGACTCTCATTTTGGAAGGGTATAATGCAGTTTTAAAACATAAACATTGTGTACAAAACAACCTAGTATAAGTGAAGAAGAGAATCGAAATGGTAGACAAATCACAAAGTGGATATCAAGTAATTGGTTTCTTTATGGGCTGGGAAGGACATAGAAAAAAGAGGCAAATGCTTGGTTAAAAGGGAAGATGTTTGCAAACCCAAAGAAGCTGGTGGGCTTGGAGTATTAAATTTGAGTCTACAAAATTCAACATTCCTAATGGAACACCTATATAAATTCATGAACCAGCAAGACATACCTTAGGTTCAGTTAATTTGGAATGCATACTACAAACCAAATTATTCTCCCCACGATATAGCTCCGGTAGGTTCTTTCTGGAGGAAATACTGTGGGATATTTTCTGGAATATTGCTAAGCGCAATACTGGCAATGGTAGTACAGTCAGATTATGGAAAGATAAATGGAGTGGCACTAAAGTGAAAGATCAACTACCACAATTGTCCTCTTTCTCTAAAGACAAGGATATAACAATCAAAGAAGTGTGTTATGTGGCTTCTGAGGATATTTATAATCACTATCTTCCCATGTTTATGATTGCGCCAAACCAGGACACTGAACTTCAAAATTTGATTGAACCAATTGTTGATGAAGATAGTATGGTTAAATGTGTCGGATCCAAGAATACCAGGGCTCCCCGGATTGACTAAGGAGTAGACCACCGAGCAGGGAACCCGCTAGGAGAAGCACCAAGATACCCTGTCGAGGACCATGTGGCGTGACTAGCGCCAGACAAGGGTAACCCCGCAAGCGCCATGAAGAATTCCTCGACCCATGGCCGCGGGATAGAAACATCATCACTAAGGTATTACACCAAGCCCGGGGATGGAAACGTCATCCACAACGTCATCAGCAATAGGACTTGTCATGACAAGATCGAATAGAGCGGTCCCAAGTCCGTACCATTTCAGAGGCAAACATGCTAAAGGGGCGGAGAGGGGTGATCTATGCGTTAGCCATAAGAGAGGGAGTCAATCACTAGGATGGTGTAGTTGGCTCTCTAGTAAGTGGGCACCCCGCATAAGGACAAAACGTGGGATGGAGTGGCAGAGAAGGACAAGGCTCCGGGAAGCATAGGGTAAGATTTCAAGTGGGATGGACCTATCGCTTGTCCCGCGTCCCACCACACCAAAATAATTCCACTTATCCCGATAAGCACATTGCACTTAACACGTCATGATGAAGCAAACATATCCATTTATCACATGGAAAACATATATTTGTAGTGCGGTTCCACTAGGATGCGTGTGAAGCCACACTAGGGAGGTCGAGGCCGCGCCGGCCATTCTCCAGTGCGCCATATGCCCTCTTTCCCATCCCATTAACATCCTGATGGTCCACTATAGCTCATTTTATTTGTCTCAAAAATTCTCAAGAGTACTCTATCTAACCTTGCCCCTTTTGTAGTCCCTTACCTCCTAAAAATCCAAAAATACTAACAAAAGGAGTTTTTTTGCCAAAGTCATAACCAAAATAAAGGGGTGAAGGGGCAGAAAACACAAATTTTTCCTACGCCAACAAACCTAACTGCCTGAATCTATCTAGGAGTAATGCAGTAATGGCGGAGGTTTCAGATACATCCCCTTGTAATCCGAACGCGGTTAACTTTCCGAGGGGAACGTGGATGATGTAGTCGCGCTTGTAGCCGATCTCAAGGTTGCGAAGCTCCTCGCAAGTCACCCCTTTCTCCAGCATGCAACAGTCTGGCTCATGACACCCAAGGTTCCACTAATGGCAGCATCCTCGTGGTTTCGCACACATACGGTGTATGACGACGATCTCCGATTCTCTGATGCCTGTCGAGAGTGCGGAAGTAGATCCTCTGGCTAGAATCCCTGCAGCGTAAGACAGCGTGCTTGTGGGGTCCGCAGCATAGAAAACAAAAAATTTCCTACGATGAGAACTACACGCCAAGATCTATCTACTAGGTACAGAGCAACGGGTGGACATACATCCATCGAGAACTTACCCTCGAAGATAACGAGTTTTGTTAACGAGTAGGAACTCGTGGTTGATGTATTCGTGCACTTGCCGATCTCAAGATCATGTGGAAGTCCGAGCGCCGCAAATCAGCAGCGCATCCGTCCTCGCACACACGTTCAAGCCACCGGACAACCTCCACCTCCTCGCTCCAGTGATCCAGCGGAAGCAGCAATTCCTTCCAGACGAAATGCCACCGGGAACATGTATCTCGCTAATCCGAGACCATGGGGGAATAATTCTAGAGGGGGAGAGAGATCCTTCACGAGGAGGTGTGAGGAAGAAGGAGGAAGAGGGGGGCCTTTTATAGGAGGAGGGGGGTACCCCCTCCATGGCCGACGCCTCATGGAGGTGACCCCTCACCTCCTCCATTCATGTGGTGGTAACTCCCTCCATATTAAAATGCCTCTTCACATTCCCTTTTAAAGTCTCCACTTTAAATGCATTAAAATTCTCTAAGTTTAATTCTCTCTCAATTAATAAAACTCTTTTATTAAATTTATTCAGAATTTTGTTAATTACTTTAATTAACAAACATTCACATATAACCCCTTGTAATATTTCAATATCACATGCAGAACCACTTTCTGCAATTTCACCCGAAACAATTCCGGTTTCTATCGAAACAATTCCTGCGCTTTGCAATTCTTTCGTCTGAAACATATGTGCTCCAAAATGGTGTCCGGTAACTCTTAAGTGTGTCACCCTACGGTTCACGAATAATGTAGACATGATTGAGACTCTTCTCAGATCTATAATCAGAAGCGGGACTTGTAGATCCATACTGACTCCTGCATATTCAATGATGACTTCTGTGATCGTGAGAACCTTTAACGCTAGCAATTTAATCCCTTTGTCTCATGATATAATACATGTCCGAGATTCGATCATCGGTATCCAAATACTTAGTTTGATCTCGTTACCAACATGCACTCTTTTCTTGTTCCCGTGATATAATATTCTAGTGATCACATCACTTGCTTGCAAGCTATCTTAATGTGATATCACCGAGAGGGCCCAGAGTATATCTATCCATCATCGGGATTGACAAATTCCACTCTTGATCCATGAGCCTCAACATAACACCTTCGTAGCACTGAACCCATCTTTATAGTCACCATGTTACGGTGTGACGTTTGATGTTATCAAGATACTCTTCTGGTGTTAGCAATTAACATGATCTCATGGTCTAAGGATAAAGATTACTTCGTATGATGTTATAGCAATATAAACATAATGACTTGATCATAATGCTATACTTCGGATGAATGTTCATCACATCATTTCACAAATGCCGTGACCTTGTTATTAACAACATCCAATGTCCATGATAAGGAAACCTTGATCATCTTGTTAATCAAAAAGCTAGTCTATAAGAGAGGCATAACTAGGTACCCTTTTTGTTTATTAAACACACATGTATTGATGTTTCCGATCAATACAATTATAGCATGCAAAATAAACATCTATCATATATAAGGAATACATAATAACAACTTTATTATTGCCTCTCAGGCATATTTCCTTCAGTCTCCCACTTGCACTAGAGACAATAATCTAGTTCACATAGTGATAAATCTAACACCCATGGAGTTCTGGTGTTGATCATGTTTTGCCCTAGGGAGAGCTTTAGTCAACGGATCTGCTACATTTAGGTTCGTGTGTACTTTACAAATCTTTATATCTCCATCCTTGACATGCTCGCGGATGGAGTGAAACCAGCGCTTAATATGCTTGGAATTCTTGTGAGACCTCGGTTCCTTGGCGTTGGCTATGGCTCCATTGTTGTCACCATAGATCACCATTGGGTCCAATGCACTAGGAACCACACCTAGTTCTGTTATGAACTCTTTCATCCAAACCGCTTCCTGTGCCGCTTCTGAAGCAGCAACATATTCCGCCTCCGTCGTTGATCCAGCCACCACAGGTTGTTTGGAACTCCTCCAACTAACTGCTGCTCCATTCAAGAGAAATACATATCCGGATTGAGACTTAGAGTCATCCAGATCGGTGTCAGAGCTAGCATCGACATAACACTTAGCGACTAGCTCTTCTTCACCTCCGTATACAAGAAACATATCCCTAGTTCTTCTCAAGTATTTAAGGATATTCTTGACCGCTATCCAGTGTTCCGAACCTAGATCAGATTGGTACCTACTAGTCAAACTAATAGCATGTGCCATATCCGGTATTGTACATAGCATGGCATACATTATAGAGCCTATGGCCGAGGCATAGGGGATCTTATCCATTATCTCTCTTTCTTCCGCCGTAGCCATACTTTGAGTCTTGCTCAATGTCTTGCCTTGCAACATAGGTAAGAACCCCTTCTTACTTCCGTCCATATTAAACTTCTTTAATATCTTATCAAGGTATGTACTCTGTGATAGCCCAATTAGGCGCCTTGATCTATCTCTATAGATTTTAATGCCTAATATGTATGACGCTTCACCAAGGTCTTTCATCGAAAATTTGCTGTTTAGATAAATTTTAACACTGTTTAAAAGATCTATATCATTTCCAATCAATAATATAATATCAGAAATGCCACATTGCTCCCACTCACTTTCTTGTAAATACAACCCTCTCCATAAGTTTGGACAAATCCAAACTGTTTGATCACCTCATCAAAGCGGAGATTCCAACTCCGGGATGCTTGCTTCAGTCCATAGATGGATCGCTGAAGTTTGCATACCTTATTATCATCCTTAGGATCGACAAAACCTTAGGTTGTATCATATACAACTCTTCTTTAATATTACCATTGAGGAACGCAGTTTTGACATCCATCTGCCATATTTCATAATCGAAATATGCAGCAATTGCTAACATAATCCTAACCGACTTAAGCATCGCTACAGGAGAGAATGTCTCATCGTAGTCAACTCCTTGAATTTTTCGAAACCCCTTTGCGACAAGTCGAGCCTTATAGATGGTCACATTACCATCAACATCAGTTTTTCTTTTGAAAATCCATTTATTCTCAATGGCCTTTCGATCGTGAGGTAAGTCCACCAAGGTCCAAACCTGGTTCTCGTACATGGATTCCATCTCGGATTTCATGGCTTCTAGCCATTTGTTGGAATCCGGGCTCATCATCGCTTCTTAATACGTCACAGGGTCATCCATTTCATCAACCATGAAATTCACAACGGGATTGCCGTATAGTTCAGGAGCTGCACGTGTCCTACTTGACCTGCAAGGTTCGGTAGTGTCCTCTTTCGGAGTTTCATGATCAATATCATTAGCTCTCTCTTCATTAGGTGAAGTCAACTCCGAAACAATTTCCGGTGCTGCGCTATTCGCCATTTCATGAAGAGAAGGTTCAATAACCTCTTCAAGTTCTACCTTCCGACTACTCACACCTTTCGCGAGAAACTCCTTCTCAAGAAAGGATCCATTCTTGGCAACAAAAACCTTGCCCTTGGATCTGTGATAGAAGGTATACCCAATCGTTTACTTAGGGTATCCTATGAAGACGCATTTTTCTGCTTTGGGTTCGAGTTTATCCAGCTGAAGTTTCTTCACATAAACATCGCATCCCCAAACTTTGAGAAATTACAGCTTAGGTTTGTTTCCAAACCATAATTCATACGGTGTCGTTTCAACGGATTTAGATGGTGCCCGATTTAAAGTGAATGCAGCGGTTTCTAGTGCATAACCCCAAAATGACAGTGGCAAGTCAGTCAGAGACATCATAGATCGAACCATATCCAATAAATTATGATTACGACATTCCGACACACCATTATGTTGTGGTGTTTCGGCAGGCATGAGTTGTGAAACTATTCCACACTCTTTCATGTGTGTGCTAAACTCGTAACTTAGATACTCTCCTCCACGGTCAGACCAAAAAAATTTGATCTTTCTATTATGATGATTTTCCACTTCATTCTGAAATTCCTTGAACTTTTCAAAGGTTTCAGACTTGTGTTTCATCAAATAGATATACCCGTATCTACTCAAATCATCAGTGAAAGTAACAAAATAATAATATCCACCTCGCGCCGACACACTCATTGGTCCACACACATCAGTATGTATGATTTCCAATAAATCTGTCGCCCGTTCCATTGAACCGGAAAATGGCGTTCTAGTCATCTTGCCCATAAGGCATGGCTCACATGTATCAAATGATTCAAAATCAAGTGATTCTAAAAGTCCATCAGAATGGAGTTTCTTCATGCGTTTAACGCCAATATGACCTAGACGGCAGTGCTACATATATGCAGATATATCATTACCAAGTTTAATCCTTTTAGCATCAACATTATGAATATGCGTAATACTACTATCGAGATCCAATAGAAATAAACCATTCAACACAGGTGCATGACCATAAAAGATATTATCCATATAAATCGAACAAACATTGTTTTCAGATTTAAAGGAATAACCACTTTGCATCAAACATGACCCGGATACAATGTTCATGCTTAGTGCAGGCACCAAATAACAATTATTCAGGTTTATAACTAATCCCGATGGCATATGGAGATGTAGCGTCCCGACGGTGATCACATCAACTCTTGATCCATTGCCGACCCGCATCCTAACATCATCCCTTGCTAGTTGTCGCTTGTTCTGCAGCCCCTGAACCGAGTTACATATATTAGCAACCGATCCCGTATCAAATACCCAGGTGCTACTGCGAGTACTAGTCAAGTACACATCAATAACATGTATATCACATATACCTTTGTTTTCCTTGCCGGACTTCTTGTCCGCCAAATACTTGGGGCAATTGCGCTTCCAATGGCCAGTCCCTTGCAATAGTAACACTCGGTGTCAGACTTAGGTCCAGCTCGGGGTTTCTTTTCAGGTGCAGCAACAGATTTGCCACCCTTATTTCCCTTGTGCTTGCCTTTCTTGTCCTTCTTGAAACCGGTGGTCTTATTGATCATCAACACTTGATGTTCTTTCCTAATCTCCACTTCTGCAGTCTTAAGCATTGACAGAAGCTCGGGAAGAGACTTCTTCATGCCCTGCATATTATAGTTCATCACGAAGCTCTTGTAGCTAGGTGGCAGAGATTGGAGAACACGATGTATGCCTAAGTCAATGGAAATCGTTACCCAAGGACACAAGCTTATCGGCTGTAACATCCCCAACCTTTAAATAAGATTGAGTCCCCTGTGTTTACAATGCTAGTCCCTGGATCAATAGCTAGCATCCACAGTTTAGATGTGGTATCAAGAAACAAAGGTCATAATATAACTTTATAACCAGGAATAACATAATTTTTTTTTACATCAATACATAGCTCATATGGCTATTACATTACATTGCAGCGGAATATCTATAGTCATGGGTCCTTCATCTTCAAGTGCCACAGGCAGATGTTGGTTGTAGACTTTGTAATCCTAATCAATCAATCTTCACTAAAATCAATCAAACCTGCAACATTACAAGTTACAGCCACAAGGGTCAATACATTTGAATTGTATTGGCAAGTGATACTTTGGTAGTATAGTGGAGTCTATCATCTATATGCATTTGGCTAAGTGGAGTTGAGGTTTGCATTGCTCAAAATAGATTTTTCCTATCATTTTGAAAATACTAAGTTTTGTTTGGCAAAAACTTTCCAAGACATCTACCAATCAAAGACTGAAGATCCTCTCAAGGCATCTACCAATCAAAGACTGAAGATCCACTCAGGGCATCTACCAATCAAGGACTGAAGATCCTTTTAACCCTTGTTCACCCACAAGTTTTATTTAGAAATTGGAGTGATGAGATTCTTGAAGTTTCCATGTCTTGATGCTCAAATTGTCCTTTACCAGGGACATGGCTAAGTACTTAGGTTTTACACTCTGCAGAGGTGGCGCACTTTCCCCACAAGACTTGGTTTCCCAAGACAAGATCCTTCAGAAGCCTTTCCTTAGTCAAATGGACGCGCTCCAACCTATCATTCCCTCTACCACCAACTGTCCAAAAGACTAAGTTCTAGCAACCTAAGATCATGGCAGAGCCCATAATGCCAAGTGGTTGCACTTGAAGATTCTCAACATTTGACATCTCAAATCTCTTTGTTCCTGGGTGGCCATCCACAAGTGTGATACACCAGGGTAGTCCATTGTAATGGGCCCTGAGTAACCACTCAACACAAACCATTCCTTCCATTCCACCCAGGTGATTCATTAACTTAGTTGTTTTGTTAAATAAAACACAAGTCCTCAGACTTAGAATATTTTTCCATAGTGTGAATAATTAAACCACCCTTGTTTTCTAGTAGCTAGGCTAAGCATGAAAGTAATAGGAATCCTGACTTAGGTAATTTTCACTAAGGTTTCATCTACTAGGTTTTCCCATAGCATAGTTTATACTTAGCAAAATTCCATGCAAGTCCTACTTAGAAATATCACTAATGCATAGTGAAAATAATAGGACAAAAGTATGAAGCATCACTTGCCTTTTTGGTAGAGGGTATAGGTTTACTCCTTGTCCTTGCAACAATCATACTCTTCAAGTTACTACAAATCAATCAAGCAAGGCACAAACTCAATCTACCAATCAAGCAAAACAACACACATAAAAAGACAAAGTCAAAGCAATGCATGCAAGCATGCCAAGCTTTGTTTTGTTTGAAAAAGTGGTTCCTAGTGGGTCATAGACATTGGAATCTAAGTCATGCATAAGCATGCAAAGGTTGGTTCTATTGTAAGGATGGTCTCCACTAGGCTTCTTAAACTTCGTAAGTTCCAAATTGGTCATTTACCAAAATGGCAAAGTCATTTGCAAAAGGTTTTACTACAAAACCAATTTCAAACAAGGCACCTATTTGGTCATTTTATGTGGTGAAGAAATATTTTTACTAGGGCATTTAACCTATAGGGTTCACCCAATTTGTTTTCAATCACAAACTTGGGGTTTTGGGGTTAGTGAGTTTAAAACAAAACATTTTCCAAAGGTCTTCCTTCAAAACCAATTTTTATGAAACCCACATTTCTATTTAACTAGAAATGGTTTTAAATCAAGGATTCCTTATTTTGTTTCACCAAATGAGTTGCTATTGCAATACTTGGTGTTTTGGGTCTGTAGGTTTGGTCCAAACCAATTCTCAAAAGTTTTTCTTTACAAAAACATTTTCATAAACAAAACTATAGTTTTTAGTTAGCTAGAAATGGACTAAACTAATTAATCCATCCTATACTTTTCCAAAATCATTTTCCAAAACACAGGTTGGTTCCTAGGGTCAGTAAGATTACAACAAACTAATTGGCAAAGGTTTGATCTCAAAAATCATTTTTAAACAATTTTTCTAATGTTAGCAAGCACACAAAAGAATCTGCAAAAACAAACAAGCTAACAGATACTATTTGCTAAACTAAGGGCAGGGTTGGTTAGGGCTTGTCTTGTTGATTCCAACGACATCAAATTTGTAAAATTTGGACGTGTGGATCCAAAGATACAAGGGTTTGAAGTTTGCAAAAGTTTCTGTTTTCAAATTCTGTTTCAAACCTAATAGGCGACACGCGGCGTGATATCATTGGTCGATACCGGTTCGGCCGGATCGTGGCTGTGGAGCGTTGGATCTAATCTAATCGTGCGGTCCAGAGGACATACCTCTTCGCGACTAAGTGGATCTATCCTAACCAGTGGATCGAGATCGAACGGTTGCGGCAGGCTCGACCTAAAGCTAGCGGCGCTGCGGTGGCTACCGGCGGCGGAGCGGTCGGTCGACGACGGCGGCGATGCTACAGGAGGTGAGGGAGAAAGGGGAGATGCTCACTAGGCTCAGGAGGACACAACGAAGCTCGGGGAAATGTTGGTCGGACGAGGGGCGCTCGGGGTCTGCGGCAATTCCTCACCGAAGTTGCGTCTAACGACGGGCGGCTCTGGTTGCTGTCGAGGACGATGCTGCAGATCACGCGGAGGCAAACAGAGAGCAAGGTTAGCTGCGCAAGGTCAGTGCGGTGACGCGTGCGTGAAAGAGAAGAGGAGGGGCGGTCGGAACTACCTGTGGGCTTCGCCGGAGTTTGCAGACAGACGGTGGCGCTCAGAAGCTTGATGGAGTCGAGGTTCTGGGGCACCCGTGTTTGAACGGAGAGCACGGACAGAAGCGCCAGGGAGTGGGGAAGCTGCTAGGGTGCTTAGGGATGCAAGGGGCGGTGGGGTTTCGTCGGAATCGTCACCGGAACATCATCGGACAGAGGCGGTGTGCGGCGCAATTCGCTCAGCCTGGGGGCAAGTCGAGGTGTGAGGTCTGGGGGAAAGGGAGGAGGAGGAGCAGGCGGTTAAATGGGCATCGTCTCGGCGAGGGGTTAACGCAGCGTTAACGTGAATTTATTTGGCGGAATCAAAGCAGAAAACGGCTGTCGAGAGGAGGAAGAATCGGTCGCGGTGGGAACGACGATGAACAGTAGGAATGGGGTCCACTGGTCAGTGGGAAAAAGATAGAAGGGGAAGGGTCCACCAGTCAGCCTCGGTGAGGGTTTCTTTCGCGGTGCAGAAAACGGTTCGGGGGCGTGGGTGAGAGAGGTGGGGTCGTTTCGTCAGCGAGTGAGGGGAGGAGGAGTGGGTCCTGGTTTTCATTGACTCAGTGGGTCAGTATCTGGGTGTAAAATGTTTTTCTTCGGGGAGGGAGTACTGGGCTGGACTGGGCCTTAGTGGGTTGCTGGGCTGGGCTGTCCTTTTCCTATTTTTTTCTGTCTGCTTCTTTTTCCTTTTTCTATTTCTTTTCTGTTTTGAATTTTCATTCAATTTTTCAAACAATCAAACAATTCAAACAACACAACAAACTTTTCAATTGAATTTGGTTCTGTTTGTCAACATAATCCAAATCCAAAATGAAATAATATTTTTATTTAATTTAGGATCCATTTAATAAAAATGGATCTTTAGTTATTTAATAGTGTTTGATTTATTTAATAAAATTCCATTTGAAATCCAATTATTTTCAAAACCAAACCAGAAGGTTTTATTTGAAAAATAAAAGAATACTTGGAAACTTATTTAAATAAATAAGTTTTGGTGTTTAATTAAAATGGGAAAGCCTTTACTTAAATAAAATTGGATATTTAAATCCTTATTATTTTATTTAAATAATCCTTTACTCATTTTAATCAAAGCAAAACCTTTTAATAAAAGATTTCAAAGTAGTAATAAAATACTTGGTGTTCATTTAAAATGGGAAAAGCCTTTTACTTAAATAAAATTGGATATTTAAATCCTTATTATTTTATTTAAATAAACCTTTACTCATTTTATCAAAACAAAATATTTTATTATAAAAGCTTGGCCAAAATTAATTTGGCTCACCTTTTCATTTGATAACAAAGTCTTTTATTAAAAGATCTAAATTAGTATTTCCAAAACAATTTATTTTCCTTTGATAAATGTTTATCCTTATAAATCCCTTTAGGATTATTTGTTCACCAATTGGTATGGATTTTAGATGAGGGCTTTAATGGCTTTGGAAATTCAATTCCTTATTAAATCCATAAGATTTTGTTTATGGATCCAAATTAAGTGAAACCAATTTCTAAGGCTTTATTTTATTTCTATTTGTCTTTCTTGATCATTTGTGAAGGTTTGTTGATCAATTTTGGTATGGATCAAATCCATGGATTTGGAGATATCTTTGGAAAATGATTTTCTTCCATTAGGGTTTAGGGTTTTGGATTTATTTTCCAAATGTTCAAATTTCCAGATACATTCATTGAGGAATGCATTTTACTTGATTTGGATTTGTTGAATTCAAACTTTAACCAAAGTTTGTTCAGGATGGGATTTTCAGTTTCCTTTTAGAAACAAAAGTTTCTTTTCACCCTGATTTTCAACAAAGATTTATTTTGTTTATTTATTTTTCACATTACAAGATTTGGAAAATCTTGGGATGTGACAGGCTACCACCCTTAAAATAAATCTCGGCCCGAGATTTGGGGAGGCTAGGGTTACAAGCAGGTTCAAAACAACTAGGGTACTACCACCCTTAAAAATTTTCTAACAAAAATTACATCTTGGCTTGTTTGGGTTCTTGGGGAAACTTCTCTGGGCAACCATCTGCGTAGTGTCCTTTGTTTCCGCACTTGAAACATGTGACTTGGCTGATATCCCTCATAGGCTTGTTCAACTTGTTATTCATCTTTTCTGGACAGTTGCTTGCATAGTGTCCTGGTTCTTTGCAATTGAAACACATCACTTGGCTGATATCTTTCTTTTCCTTTGGTATCATTGCCTCTTGTTTGTTTCCTTGGTTCTTCTTCTTCTTGGGTTTTTCCAAAGCTAGGAGTGCTTCTAGTTCATGTTCTTCATATGTTATCTCAAAGGTAGGAATGTCTACTGGTTTCTTTGACCTTCTATTTCTCCTTGGATAATTCATATGTCGCTTCTTTGGTCCTTCAAATTGGGTTGTATTGCATGGAGGTACAAGTGGAGATTTTCCTTTGTCTTCATCTTTCTTGGTAGAAATTGTTCCCTTATGGAGGTTTCCAAACATTTGATGCATTCCATCTTGCTTCATTTGTTGAACTATAGGATAGATGGGGCATTGAATAGGGACATGATTATTTCCTTCACATAGGAAGCAAGTAACTTGAGATGTGGGGCATTGGCCAACTGGATGTTCCTCTTCACAATTGGGGCATTGATCTCCATGCTCCTTGGAAGTGTGGTCCTTGTCTCCACAAATATTGGAAGCTTGAGTTCCTTCTAAAATAACATCTTGGTCATCCTTGTTGTCATAAACTCCTTTGGAAGAGTTGTCTCCAATGTTGATCATTTGAGTAGCCATCCTTTGCAACAATTGGGATTGAGTTTCTAAAAACTTTTGCATGGTTGGGTCTAATCCATTGTTGTTGGCTAAAAGCTGATTTGTCACTTGGCTCAACTGGGTTTGGTTTGCTAGTAGTTGTTCTCTCATGTTGACCTCTTGATTGTTGTTGTTGGTGTCATCAACCTTGATGTTGGAGTCTCTTGGAGAAGTCCTGTTTGGGTTGGATAGGGATTAGAATAGGCAAAAGGTTTTTCTAAGAAGTCAATTCTAATCACACACATCACAATTCACACAAGCAATGCGCAAGCAATCACAAACAAACATTCCACTCAAACAACAAGTTTCAAGCACATACTTAGGCAACAAAATAATTTTTGTTACACCACATAGGTTGGTGGGTTTGATTTAAACTACATATGGTGGTCCATCTATATGGTTCACTTGGAATCTTTCCATCCTTCTTGGTTGATTCTTCTTGAATGAGATCATGGTTCCCTTGGGAAAATTTCTTGTGTCTTTGTCACAAATACTTCAAAGATGTTGATGGCTCCTTCTAAGTTGTTTTTCCTTAGTCTTCAAGTCTTGAGTAACATTTCTTGTCTCACTTGTAGTCCTTAGTGGTATCCAAGTTGGAAGTCCTTGGTGAACATGCTGAAAATGCTGAAGTCATTGGAGTTGAAGAAGTTGAAGTCATTGTAGTTGAAGAAGTTGAAGTCATTAGAGTTGAAAGTGTTGAAGAAGTCTTTTGCTCATGATGAAGTCTTTGGTCATGGGGTAGGCTTTCCATTAAGTTTGAAGTAGAAGAGAAGTAGAGTTGAAACCAAAATGGTTGAGGAAAGAGTTTACAAGATTTTTTGTAAATAAGTTTTGGAACAAAATACAACTCCTATTTTTCTAAGGGTTTTTGTCCAATCCTAGGGTTACAAATCCTACAGGCAACACAGTGCTCTGATACCATCTGTAACATCCCCAACCTTTAAATAAGATTGAGTCCCCTGTGTTTACAATGCTAGTCCCTGGATCAATAGCTAGCATCCACAGTTTAGATGTGGTATCAAGAAACAAAGGTCATAATATAACTTTATAACCAGGAATAACATAATTTTTTTTACATCAATACATAGCTCATATGGCTATTACATTACATTGCAGCGGAATATCTATAGTCATGGGTCCTTCATCTTCAAGTGCCACAGGCAGATGTTGGTTGTAGAGTTTGTAATCCTAATCAATCAATCTTCACTAAAATCAATCAAACCTGCAACATTACAAGTTACAGCCACAAGGGTCAATACATTTGAATTGTATTGGCAAGTGATACTTTGGTAGTATAGTGGAGTCTATCATCTATATGCATTTGGCTAAGTGGAGTTGAGGTTTGCATTGCTCAAAATAGATTTTTCCTATCATTTTGAAAATACTAAGTTTTGTTTGGCAAAAACTTTCCAAGACATCTACCAATCAAAGACTGAAGATCCTCTCAAGGCATCTACCAATCAAAGACTAAAGATCCACTCAGGGCATCTACCAATCAAGGACTGAAGATCCTTTTAACCCTTGTTCACCCACAAGTTTTATTTAGAAATTGGAGTGATGAGATTCTTGAAGTTTCCATGTCTTGATGCTCAAATTGTCCTTTACCAGGGACATGGCTAAGTACTTAGGTTTTACACTCTGCAGAGGTGGTGCACTTTCCCCACAAGACTTGGTCTCCCAAGACAAGATCCTTTAGAAGCGTTTCCTTAGTCAAATGGACGCGCTCCAACCTATCATTCCCTCTACCACCAACTGTCCAAAAGACTAAGTTCTAGCAACCTAAGATCATGGCAGAGCCCATAATGCCAAGTGGTTGCACTTGAAGCTTCTCAACATTTGACATCTCAAATCTCTTTGTTCCTGGGTGGCCATCCACAAGTGTGATACACCAGGGTAGTCCATTGTAATGGGCCCTGAGTAACCACTCAACACAAACCATTCCTTCCATTCCACCCAGGTGATTCATTAACTTAGTTGTTTTGTTAAATAAAACACAAGTCCTCAGACTTAGAATATTTTTCCATAGTGTGAATAATTAAACCACCCTTGTTTTCTAGTAGCTAGGCTAAGCATGAAAGTAATAGGAATCCTGACTTAGGTAATTTTCACTAAGGTTTCATCTACTAGGTTTTCCCATAGCATAGTTTATACTTAGCAAAATTCCATGCAAGTCCTACTTAGAAATATCACTAATGCATAGTGAAAATAATGGGACAAAAGTATGAAGCATCACTTGCCTTTTTGGTAGAGGGTATAGGTTTACTCCTTGTCCTTGCAACAATCATACTCTTCAAGTTACTACAAATCAATCAAGCAAGGCACAAACTCAATCTACCAATCAAGCAAAACAACACACATAAAAAGACAAAGTCAAAGCAATGCATGCAAGCATGCCAAGCTTTGTTTTGTTTGAAAAAGTGGTTCCTAGTGGGTCATAGACATTGGAATCTAAGTCATGCATAAGCATGCAAAGGTTGGTTCTATTGTAAGGATGGTCTCCACTAGGCTTCTTAAACTTCGTAAGTTCCAAATTGGTCATTTACCAAAATGGCAAAGTCATTTGCAAAAGGTTTTACTACAAAACCAATTTCAAACAAGGCACCTATTTGGTCATTTTATGTGGTGAAGAAATATTTTTACTAGGGCATTTAACCTATAGGGTTCACCCAATTTGTTTTCAATCACAAACTTGGGGTTTTGGGGTTAGTGAGTTTAAAACAAAACATTTTCCAAAGGTCTTCCTTCAAAACCAATTTTTATGAAACCCACATTTCTATTTAACTAGAAATGGTTTTAAATCAAGGATTCCTTATTTTGTTTCACCAAATGAGTTGCTATTGCAATACTTGGTGTTTTGGGTCTGTAGGTTTGGTCCAAACCAATTCTCAAAAGTTTTTCTTTACAAAAACATTTTCATAAACAAAACTATAGTTTTTAGTTAGCTAGAAATGGACTAAACTAATTAATCCATCCTATACTTTTCCAAAATCATTTTCCAAAACACAGGTTGGTTCCTAGGGTCAGTAAGATTACAACAAACTAATTGGCAAAGGTTTGATCTCAAAAATCATTTTTAAACAATTTTTCTAATGTTAGCAAGAACACAAAAGAATCTGCAAAAACAAACAAGCTAACAGATACTATTTGCTAAACTAAGGGCAGGGTTGGTTAGGGCTTGTCTTGCTGATTCCAATGACATCAAATTTGTAAAATTTGGACGTGTGGATCCAAAGATACAAGGGTTTGAAGTTTGCAAAAGTTTCTGTTTTCAAATTCTGTTTTAAACCTAACAGGCGACACGCGGCGTGATATCATTGGTCGATACCAGTTCGGCCGGATCGTGGCTGTGGAGCGTTGGATCTAATCTAATCGTGCGGTCCAGAGGACATACCTCTTCGCGACTAAGTGGATCTATCCTAACCAGTGGATCGAGATCGAACGGTTGCGGCAGGCTCGACCTAAAGCTAGCGGCGCTGCGGTGGCTACCGGCGGCGGAGCGGTCGGTCGACGACGGCGGCGATGCTACAGGAGGTGAGGGAGAAAGGGGAGATGCTCACTAGGCTCAGGAGGACACAACGAAGCTCGGGGAAATGTTGGTCGGACGAGGGGCGCTCGGGGTCTGCGGCAATTCCTCACCGAAGTTGCGTCTAACGACGGGCGGCTCTGGTTGCTGTCGAGGACGATGCTGCAGATCACGCGGAGGCAAACAGAGAGCAAGGTTAGCTGCGCAAGGTCAGTGCGGTGACGCGTGCGTGAAAGAGAAGAGGAGGGGCGGTCGGAACTACCTGTGGGCTTCGCCGGAGTTTGCAGACAGACGGTGGCGCTCAGAAGCTTGATGGAGTCGAGGTTCTGGGGCACCCGTGTTTGAACGGAGAGCACGGACAGAAGCGCCAGGGAGTGGGGAAGCTGCTAGGGTGCTTAGGGATGCAAGGGGCGGTGGGGTTTCGTCGGAATCGTCACCGGAACATCATCGGACAGAGGCGGTGTGCGGCGCAATTCGCTCAGCCTGGGGGCAAGTCGAGGTGTGAGGTCTGGGGGAAAGGGAGGAGGAGGAGCAGGCGGTTAAATGGGCGTCGTCTCGGCGAGGGGTTAACGCAGCGTTAACGTGAATTTATTCGGCGGAATCAAAGCAGAAAACGGCTAGCGAGAGGAGGAAGAATCGGTCGCGGTGGGAACGACGATGAACAGTAGGAATGGGGTCCACTGGTCAGTGGGAAAAAGATAGAAGGGGAAGGGTCCACCAGTCAGCCTCGGTGAGGGTTTCTTTCGCGGTGCAGAAAACGGTTCGGGGGCGTGGGTGAGAGAGGTGGGGTCGTTTCGTCAGCGAGTGAGGGGAGGAGGAGTGGGTCCTGGTTTTCATTGACTCAGTGGGTCAGTATCTGGGTGTAAAATGTTTTTCTTCGGGGAGGGAGTACTGGTCTGGACTGGGCCTTAGTGGGTTGCTGGGCTGGGCTGTCCTTTTCCTATTTTTTCTGTCTGCTTCTTTTCCCTTTTTCTATTTCTTTTCTGTTTTGAATTTTCATTCAATTTTTCAAACAATCAAACAATTCAAACAACACAACAAACTTTTCAATTGAATTTGGTTCTGTTTGTCAACATAATCCAAATCCAAAATGAAATAATATTTTTATTTAATTTAGGATCCATTTAATAAAAATGGATCTTTAGTTATTTAATAGTGTTTGATTTATTTAATAAAATTCCATTTGAAATCCAATTATTTTCAAAACCAAACCAGAAGGTTTTATTTGAAAAATAAAAGAATACTTGGAAACTTATTTAAATAAATAAATAAGTTTTGGTGTTTAATTAAAATGGGAAAGCCTTTACTTAAATAAAATTGGATATTTAAATCCTTATTATTTTATTTAAATAATCCTTTACTCATTTTAATCAAAGCAAAACCTTTTAATAAAAGATTTCAAAGTAGTAATAAAATACTTGGTGTTCATTTAAAATGGGAAAAGCCTTTTACTTAAATAAAATTGGATATTTAAATCCTTATTATTTTATTTAAATAAACCTTTACTCATTTTATCAAAACAAAATATTTTATTATAAAAGCTTGGCCAAAATTAATTTGGCTCACCTTTTCATTTGATAACAAAGTCTTTTATTAAAAGATCTAAATTAGTGTTTCCAAAACAATTTATTTTCCTTTGATAAATGTTTATCCTTATAAATCCCTTTAGGATTATTTGTTCACCAATTGGTATGGATTTTAGATGAGGGCTTTAATGGCTTTGGAAATTCAATTCCTTATTAAATCCATAAGATTTTGTTTATGGATCCAAATTAAGTGAAACCAATTTCTAAGGCTTTATTTTATTTCTATTTGTCTTTCTTGATCATTTGTGAAGGTTTGTTGATCAATTTTGGTATGGATCAAATCCATGGATTTGGAGATATCTTTGGAAAATGATTTTCTTCCATTAGGGTTTAGGGTTTTGGATTTATTTTCCAAATGTTCAAATTTCCAGATACATTCATTGAGGAATGCATTTTACTTGATTTGGATTTGTTGAATTCAAACTTTAACCAAAGTTTGTTCAGGATGGGATTTTCAGTTTCCTTTTAGAAACAAAAGTTTCTTTTCACCCTGATCTTCAACAAAGATTTATTTTGTTTATTTATTTTTCACATTACAAGATTTGGAAAATCTTGGGATGTGACATCGGCGTACCCAGACATTTTGAGTACATGCTCACTAACGGAGTTGTTCTCCTCCATCATGCAGCTAAAGAACTTTTCAGAAGCATTATAGCTCTCTACGGCAGCATGGGTATCGAAAATCATTTTCAATTCTCCCATGGTATCAAAGGCATTGCCATTTTCGAAACGCTTTCAAAGTTCTGGCTCTAGCCCATACAGTATGCCGCAATGAACTAAGTTGTGGTCCTCCTGACGAGTCATATAGACATCCTTTTCCTCGTCAGGGGCATCAGGAGCTGGTGGGGGGCCTAGCGGCGCCTCTAGCACATATTGCTTTTGTGCAGCAGTGAGGAGAATCCTCAAATTCATAGCCCAGTTGGTGAAGTTGCTACCATTCGCAGCAAGTTTCTCTTTCTCCATGAACACATTGAAATTAAAAGCAGGTGGTGCCATGTACAACAGAATTTGTAAAGTTTATTTAGACTAAGTTTATGATAGAGTGAGTTCAACTAATCCAAATTACTAATGAACTCCCACTCAAAAACGCCATCCCTCGTGTCCTTTTGGTGATTACATGAACCAAATCCACTACACCAATTCCGATCATCACGTGAGTTGATGTAGCTTCAAAGGAGAGCATCTATATGGGCATCATATCAACTATATGACTCATGCTTAACCTTTCGGTCCGTGTTCTGAGGCCATGTCTGTACATGCTAGGCTCGCCAAGTAAGAACCTTAGTATCCGCGTGTGTAAAACTGTCTTACACCCATTCTTATGAAAGCGTAGATTCGTGTACACCCGATCATCACGTGATGTCTCGAAACACGATCCACAGAACAGTGCATACTTAAGGAAGAACACATTTTATCTTGATATTTAAATGAGGGATCATCTTACAATGCTACAAAAAGCGCCAAACTAGCAGAATAAGATGCTAACATCTAATGTGTAAAGTGAGATGATATGGTCCATGCATTTTGTGTCTATCATTTGCATCGTGGTATGATCTCTATCATTCCTTTGTGTGTAAGGCCAAGGTCTATGGAACTTACACGTTGAGTGTGTTGTAAGAGTATCTATCATACATCTACTTACAACAATACCATATCAAGACACCAGCCCAGCAACGATCTAAACTAGACGCCTCTAATTTATCAATTGCAAGTTTTATGTGGCTTAGGGCTTTCGGAGATAGAACCGTTCTTACCTACGAACATGAACCACAATGAGGATAACCAAGTTATTAGCAACTCGTTGTAAATCAGATATTGACTATAGTAGGAGAGACAGACACCCGCCAGCCACTTATGCAAAACAAGTTGCATGTCTGTCGTGGAACCGGTCTCATGTACGATGACATGTAAGGTTGGTCCGGGCCGCTTCATCCCACTATGCCACCAATATCCAAAATACATAGAAGATGCAATAACATGATCATCATCGCCCACATATAAACATATGTGTACTACCCATGCAAAGCACCTACGCATAGATCAGGCTCTGATACCACTGTTGGGTCCACAGCATAGAAAACAAAAAAATCCTACGATGAGAACTACACGCCAAGATCTATCTACTAGGTACAGAGCAACGGGTGGACATACATCCATTGCGAACTTACCCTCGAAGACTTCGAGTTTTGTTAACGAGTAGGAACTCGTGGTTGATGTAGTCGTACACTTGCCGATCTTAAGATCATGTGGAAGTCCGAGCGCCGCAAATCAGTAGCGCATCCGTCCTCGCACACACATTCAAGCCACCGGACAACCTCCACCTCCTCGCTCCAGCGATCCAGCGGAAGCAGCAACTCCTTCCAGACGAAATGCCACCAGGAACATATATCTCGCTAATCCGAGACCATGGGGGAATAATTCTAGAGGGGGAGAGAGATCCTTCACGAGGAGGTGTGAGGAAGAAGGAGGAAGAGGGGGGCCTTTTATAGGAGGAGGGGGGTACCCCCTCCATGGCCGGCGCCTCATGGAGGTGACCCCTCACCTCCTCCATTCATGTGGTGGTAACTCCCTCCACATTAAAATGCCTCTTCACATTCCCTTTTAAAGTCTCCACTTTAAATGCATTAAAATTCTCTAAGTTTAATGCTCTCTCATTTAATAAAACTCTTTTATTAAATTTATTCAGAATTTTGTTAATTACTTTAATTAACAAACATTCACATATAACCCCTTGTAATATTTCAATATCACATGCAGAACCACTTTCTGCAATTTCACCCGAAACAATTCCGGTTTCTATCAAAACAATTCCTGCGCTTTGCAATTCTTTCATCTGAAACATATGTGCTCCAAATGGTGTCCGGTAACTCTTAAGTGTGTCACCCTACGGTTCGCGAATAATGCAGACATGATTGAGACTCTTCTCAGATCAATAATCAGAAGCGGGACCTGGAGATCCATACTGACTCCTACACATTCAACGATGACTTCTGTGATCATCGTGAGAACCTTTAACGCTAGTAATTTAATCCTTTTGTCTCATGATATAATACATGTCCGAGATTCGATCATCAGTATCCAAATACTTAGTTTGATCTCGTTACCAACATGCACTCTTTTCTCGTTCCCGTGATATAACATTCTAGTGATCACATCACTTGCTTGCAAGCTATCTTAATGTGATATCACCGAGAGGGCCCAGAGTATATCTATCCGTCATCGGGATTGAAAAATTCCACTCTTGATCCATGAGCCTCAACATAACACCTTCGTAGCACTGAACCCATCTTTATAGTCACCCTGTTACGGTGTGACGTTTGATGTTATCAAGATACTCTTCTGGTGTTAGCAATTAACATGATCTCATGGTCTAAGGATAAAGATTACTTCGTATGATGTTATAGCAATATAAACATAATGACTTGATCGTAATGCTATACTTCGGATGAATGTTCATCACATCATTTCACAAATGTTGTGACCTTGTTATTAACAACATCCAATGTCCATGATCAGGAAACCTTGATCATCTTGTTAATCAACAAGCTAGTCTATAAGAGAGGCATAACTAGGAACCCTTTTTGTTTATTAAGCACACATGTATTGATGTTTCCGATCAATACAATTATAGCATAAAAAATAAACATCTATCATATATAAGGAATACATAATAACAACTTTATTATTGCCTCTCAGGGTATATTTCCTTCAATGCTACAGGTGCGTCTTGTCTTGCGTGTACAGTCCTTTCTAGGGATCACGCCAACACAAGGAGACAGAGAGAGTTTTATTCTCTAAGGAAAATGCCTTAGAGAAATATTGGTGTTATTGTGTTGTGTTTATTCCACCCATGGGCACCCCTTTATATAGATGGAGCGGTGTGTACCCTCCCCAAAGGGCTTCCCATGTGGGACTAAGCAAGGGGAGGGAGGAGAAGGCGCCATGGGCCAGCCAGCCAAGGGTGGGCCCCACCCCACGCCTAGACCTAGGCTGGTCGGGTGGGCTCTGATACATTGCAAATGTATCTATAATTTTTGATGTTCCATGCTTAGTTTTATCCACTTTCTTGTGTTTTGTTCCAACTTTGTAGTACTTTTATTATGATTTCTTGGAATAACCTATTAACAAGAGCCACAGTGCCAGCTGCCTGTTTTCTGTTGTTTTTGGTTCCAGAAAAGTTAGAAAATGAATATTCTCGGAATTGGATGGGACAAAAGCCAAAGTGCCTATTTTTCCGGAAGGGATCAAGTGCCAGATTACGAGACGGAGAAGGGCTGGGGGCCGGCCACACCACCTGGCCACGCGGCCAGGCCTGGCCAGCGCCAGGGGGTGGTCTGGCCGCCCGCAGCACCCCCTCGGCATCTCCTTCCGCCTATAAGTTGCCCTCGGGACGAAAACCCTAGGTACCCGATCAAAAATCCATGAAAGAGTCTGTAGCCGCTGTCATCTCCATCCCTAGATCAGGGGGGATCTGAAGCTCTTCCCGACACCCTGCCGGAGAGGGGAATTCACCCTGGAGGCCTTCTTCATCACCATGCAAGCCTCCGGTGTGATGCGTGAGTAGTTCATCCTTGGACTACGGATCCATGTAGTAGCTAGATGGCTAGTTTCTCCTACTTTGTGCTTTCATGTTTAGATCTTGTGAGCTCCGTTCATGATCAAGATCATCTATTTGTAATACACACATGTTGTGTTTGCAAGGATCCGATGGATATTGAGATGCTATTTCAGATTGATTATTGATTCTATCATGTCTTTGTTATTTGAGATCTTGCATGCTTTCCGTTGTTAGAAGCTATCTTGGCCAAGTAGATGATAGCAACTCCAAGAGTTAGTATTTATGCTCGATAGTGGGTTCATGCCTTTAGTAATCTGGGGAAGTGACAGAAATCTCTAAGGTACTAGATGTGCTGTTGCTACTAGGGAGAAAACAACGATCCTTTGTTCATAGAACAATTGTATTGTTTACCTTACACGCAGTTCATAAAGCAATAATCTATTGCTTGCAACTTAATACTGGAGGGGGTTCGGATGATAACCTGAAGGTGGATTATTGGTCATAGATGCAGTTGGATGGCGGTCTATGTATTTTTGTAATGCCCAATCAAGTCTCAGAGGAGTCAAGATGATTAGTATATGCATGTATTGCTTTCTCGGTGTTTGTCAATTGCCCCGCTGTAATTTGTTCACCCAGCATGTTATCTATCTAAGGAGAGCCACCTCTAGTGAACTATGGATCCCGGTCCTTTACTTTACATACAATCTACAATCTTTTGCTGCTTTGTGTTTACTTTCTGCAAACTTTTACTTCTTTCCATTTGATATGTTTAATCCTTTGTTTTCCGCAAAACACGGTGAGATTGACAACCTCATCGCAAGTTGGGGACAAAGTTCTGTGGTTGTGTTGTGCAGGTCTCCACGTTGCTACTAGCACCGGTAGTGCGCCCTGCCAAAGCTCAGCTAGTAACACATTTGGGGTGTTTCCTTGCTCCTACTGGTTCGATTAAACCTTGGTTTCATAACTGAGGGAAACTTGCTGCTATGCTCATCGTACCTTCCTCTTGGGGTTCCCAACGAGCTCTACATCAACACCGCCATCAAGCATGTTTCTGGGCGCCGTGCATTGAGCCATCAAGCATTTTTATGGCGCCGTTGCCGGGGAACGAAGAAGAAGAAACTCCCACGTCAACTACACGCCATTAAAGATTTTTCTGGCGCCGTTGCCGGGGAGTCAAGGACATCTTCGCAAGGGGAGTCCCTCATAACCAATCTCTTTACTTTGTTGTTTTTGTTTTGCTTAGTTTTCTTTTTGCTTTGTTTGCTTGTTTTGTTCTTCAAAAATCCAAAAAAAATAATTTTGCTTGTTTTGCTTTCTTATTTGAAAACACAAAAAAATTAGTTCCTATCTTGAGTTGCCACTATGTCTAGCCTTGCTCCAATCACTATGTCACCCGAGGAAATGATTCTCACTTTTAAACAAGGAACTGAGGAAAGTTTTAAGGAAGCTTGGTCTAGAATCTCTGATCTACATGAAAAGACCGAGCCTAAAATGATTCAAGGCTTGTTCCTTAGCAGTTTTTACCTTGGGATTGCTCTTTGCTATAGATATGCTTTAGATGCTATTGCGGGAGGAGATTTCCTCCAAAGTAATGAGGATGATGCCATTAATGCTATAAAGAAATTGATCCTCACTTACAACATGCCTAGCCAAACTGATACTTCTTTCGCAAAAATATTTGCTAGGTTGAACACTCTTGAGGCTAGCACTACTAGATTAGAAGGGTGCTATAATACGCTTAGGGAGCATCACAATTATGTTCCAATAAATTCTGAACCATCAAAGTGGCTCCCTATAGTAAAGATTGAGATAAACACTGAAACTATTCAAGCCCGATGTGATATCATGTCTGAATTTTGCCTTAAGCCCAAGGATATTTATGAATATTTGAATCTTTGGGGGCTTACGGAAGGAGGAAAAGAAATATCTCTTGCTAATAATACTACCATATTATCTCTTGGAATAGCTGAAGGAGTGTTTACAAAGATCCTTGGGAAAATGATTTCTATTGATTATCTTGTTATTGAATGTGCAGGAAAAGGACAAATTACACTTGGAAGGTCCCTATTAGAACTCATTGGAGCAATAATAGATGTGGGAAAGGGGACCATGCACCTTTCTTCTCCACCAAACAATCACATTTTCCCGAAGGATAAGAATAAAAATAAGAGAGGTAAGGGCAAGAAAGTTGGTTTAATGCTTCTTCATTTAAGAACACTTGATTCTTTCTTTGCTTCTTATGCCTAACTTAAAGGCGTTAAAGAAAAGTACTTGTTGGGAGATAACCCAAGAGTTTTAGATGAGTCTTGGAAGTTATTACCTCTGTAATAACCTCTCCTTATCCTTTTTATTTGCTTTTTGTGCCAAGAGTAACCTCTAATGAGAGTGAAGTAATGATTGGGAAAGTTGCTGTCCCGAAACAGATTTCTGTGCTTCACCGTAAAAATTCCTGAGAGAGCTCTGTATGTCGGATTGAGCTGTAATTGTTTGTGCTTCTGCCCCAGGTTGTTATCTAACTTTCGTTAGTTCAACACTTTTTGATTTGAGCAACAGAAGGTCTTAGAAAAAAATCGTCTTTACCTGCTGGTCTGTTTTGACAGATTTCTGCCATTTTCTGCATTTGCTTCTTGTTAGTTCCTTCTTGAGTTCCTTTGGGGAATTGAGCTTTTTGAAAGAAGTGCTACAGTAGCTAGTGTTATAATGGAAGTTTATTTGGTGTTAGAACTGGACCTTGAGACTTATTTATCTTAAGTGCACTAATGTTGCTAATGAAATTGTGTGAAGTTTTGTATGAAGGAAAATTTTCAGGTGTATGGAAGGAATGAGTAATGAGATGAAGGATGGACTAAAGCTTAAGCTTGGGTATGCCACGCGTGTCACCCCAAGAAATATCCAAGAAGTACAAGCGTCAAAGCTTGGGGATGCCCAAGGCATCCCCTTCTTCATCAATAAAAATTCCAGGTTCCTTCCAAACGCTTCATTTTTATTGTTTCGTGCACAGTTGTGTTTCTCTTGGAGCGTCTTCTTTTTTGTTTTCTTTTTGGTTTTTAGTTTGCTTGGTTTGCTTAGTTTTCTGATAAGTTGGTTGGACCCCCTCTTTCATACTTTGGTTTGCAAATAGTTTGGTTTGGTTTGGAATAGAGTAGGAAACATCATGCTTTTGTGGTAAAAAGAGCTCGTTTTTGACTGTGGCTATGCTTTGTCATGCCATGCTTGATATTTTTTTGGCTTTATTCTTAGTATTCCTTGCTGTAGCATGACTTGTTATAAACAATTGAGATTGCTTAATGTGCCTTTGATGAATCATGCGTTGTTTTAGCATATTAAAGCATAGTATAGTGGTATTCTCCTTTGATGCTTTATTTGGGTTGACTTGGCACATGCTCACACCATGTTATGACTATCCAAAGTCACCATAGCCTTTATGATCCTTTAGTTTTCAACTTGTAGTATCACTTTATGCTTTGATCAATGATGTTTTGTCGCTCTGCATGATTATGGCCATTATTGCTCTCTTAGTTTGTCGCTCCCAGTCTTTTGCTAGCCTCCACCACAAAGTATGAGTTCCACTCATGCATCCAACTCCCTAAACCAAGTTTTTCCAAAGAGTCCACCATACCTACCTACTAGCTTATGCTATTACAAGTATATTCATGCTTTTGTCTACCTTTCACTTGTTATGAGAAAACTAGTGATTAAAGCTCTCACGAACTTGATGGCACACTTTACTTTTTACCTCTAATAAACTTGAACCATTGGGTCCTTCTTTGTTGCGTATATGCTTGCGCTTTATAAGTTGAAATTAGCAGAACCATGTACCATGGGGGAACGCTTTCAACATTGCACTTGTACTTTGTACCCCGTTGATATTATGTTCTTTTTCTTACGGATCCCGGCGGTGTGAAATAAATGTGGAACTTGTATGATCATGGAGTTTGTATGTGTGTTAGAGAAACGCCTGGGCCGCTAGCCTAAGCCATGCCTAATCATGATGGAAACTTGCAGCATCACCATAATGAGCACTCTATGAAGCATCCTCAATAAAAACCTATGCAAATAGCAAATAAAAAGATTGCTGAGATGCTCATTGTCTGCTTGCCTTGTCATTTTGATTATGGGAAAGATCCCGTATCATGTGCAAGGGGTACCCCGTTGGCGGTTCTTAATGATACACATATACTTACAATGACAAGAGCTTACCCGTGACTGAAGTTGAGTAGCACGAGGATCGGTCTTCGTAAGTAAGGGGCATGAGATTTCGGTTTATAACTTGTCAAGCATATCCTCTTAGTTGTGTCACTTTAACCTTAATCACCTTCAAGATGCTTATGATAGGGGCAATGAGAGCTGAAAGCTATAAGTACCATAATTTTTGGAAGCTCTTTATGAGACTTGAATCCCTACTTCCTTTTTAAAAAGGCCTTTCTTCCACCATTATATTGAGTCTTCACCTTCTATCTTTATGCACCTACTTTGAGAGCATAGTGGCCATTCTTAGTTCTATGTGCATTGTCCCAAGACTAGTTGATTGATGCATAACTTGTTATTGCTTGTTTGAAACTATTGTATCTAGTTACTCTTATGAACTTTGAAGGTGTCCTATGCATTTATATTTGCTACTCTATTAAGGGACAAGCTGAATACTATTATGCTATGTTTTATTTATGTGAAACAAACAAACGTCTTGCAAAGCATGTTATTCATGATTCTTTTGTTTGTGCCTTTTCATGTTGCATCTTAGTTTCTTTGCTTATTGCTAGAACTTTGTCTTTCATGTTATGATTGAAGTACTATGATCCCAACCTTGAATGTTTTGCAAATACCTTGATCAAGTCTTTGATGGTGCATGTCACCTCAAAAATTATTTATTTTTATCACTTACCTGTTGGAGATATGCCCAAGATGCAATAATAAAGTGGTTATTATTATATCTTTATGTTTATGATAAATGTTTACATCCCATGCTATAATTGTATTAACCGGAAACATTAATACTTGTGTGTTTTGTAAACATAAAAGAGTCCCTAGTAAGCCTCTTGTTAAACTAGCTTGTTGATTAATGGATGATCATGGTTTCCTGATCATGGACATTGGATGTCGTTAATAACAGGATCATATCATTAGGAGAATGATGTGATGGACACACACCCATAAGTAAGCATAGCATAAGATCAAGTCATTAAGTTCGTATTGCTATAAGCTTTCAAATGCATAGTAACCTAATCCTTCGACCATGAGGTTATGTTAATCACCATCCCCAGATGGGTACTTTGATGACATCAAACACCGCTTTGTAACTGGGTGGTTATAAAGGTGTCATTGGGTATTCTGAAAGTATATGTGTTGAAGCGCATGGACCAAGATTGGGATTTGTCCATCCATATGACGGATAGATATGCTTTGGGCCCTCTCGGTGGAATGTCATCTAGTTAGCTTGCAAGCATGTGACTAGGTCACAAGGGATGTAATAACATGGAACGAGTAAAGAGTACTTATCAGTAACGAGGTAGAACTAGGTATGGAGATACCGACGGTCAAACCTCGGATAAGTAGAGTATTGCGTGACAAAGGGAATTGGTTTCGTATGTTAATGGTTCTATCTATCACGAAGTCATCGTTGAGTATGTGGGAGCCATTATGGATCTCCAGATCCCGCTGATGGTTATTGATCGGAGAGGTGTCTTCATCATGTCTACATATTCACGAACCGTAGGGTGACACACTTAAGGTTCGAAGTTGTTTTAAGTAGATATGGAATGTGCGTTGGAGACCGAATGTTGTTCCGAGTCTCGGATTGGATACGGGACATCACGAGGAGATCCGGAATTGTCCGGAGAATAAGATTCATATATTGGGGATCATTTTCTAAGTTAGGAAATGTTCCGGAGTGTTTGTATGGAGATTCTAGAAGGTTTCGGAATGTTCTAGAAGGTTCTAGAAGATTTCTTGGAGTTTGCTTGAAAACCAAGAAAGGATCAAGGAGTCTTTGTGGGGGCAAGACACGAATCCCTCCCAATCCGCTGGCCAAGGAGGGAGGGGAGTCCTACTAGGACTCCCCCTCCCATGGCACCTCCCTCCTTTAAATAGAGGGGAGGGGGCGCCACCCCCTAGCACTCTCCCATAACAAACCCTAGCCGCCGCCTCTCTCCTCCTCCTTCGCTCTACTCCGGCTTAGGCGAAGCCCTGCAGAATTCTCTACTCCACCACCACCACCACACCGTCGTGCTGCTGGGATTCCGTGGAGAAGATCTACTACTCCGCTGCTCGCTGGAACGGGGAGAGGAAGGTCTGCTTCGACTCCGCACGTGTGACTGACTGCGGAAGCGCTGCCGGAACGCGGCGCCGGAAGGATCGTCCACACGATCTTGAGATCGGCAAGTGATCGACTACATCAACCCCGAGATCTAATCTCGTAACGCTTTCGGTTCTACGAGGGTTAGTACCGATCTATCTCGTTGCACATGTCTAATAGATTAGATCTTGGCTTTTATCTAGATTAGATCTGGGTTTTGTTCGTTCTTGCGATAGAATTTTTTTGTTTTCCATGCTACGAACCCATCAGTGGTATCAGAGCCTTGTCTATGCGTAGATCTGTTGCACGAGTAGAACACAATGGTTTTTGTGGGCGTTGGTGCTCGTCCCGTCTTTTGCTTTGTGTACTTTGCATCTTGCGGTATGGTGGGATGAAGCGGCTCGGGCTAACCTTACATGTCATCGCACATGAGACTTTCTCCACGCTTGATGTGTAACTTGCTTTGCATAAGTGGCTTTGCGGGTGTTTGTCTCTCCCATCATAGTATAGATCCAATCTACACTTTGCACTTGATAGCACCTGTATCAACGTTGTGGTTCAGTTTCGTAGGTAAGATCCGTTCTTATTCGGAAGCCCCAAACCACGTAAAACATGCAAAGAAAATTAGAGGCGTATAACTTGTTTTTGCAGGGATTTTGTGATGTGATATGGCCATCATGTGATTGTGATTATATTTGATGTATGCAATGATCCTTATTGTAATATGGCAACCGGCAGGAGCCTAATGGTTGTCTTTAATTCTATTAAGACCTGCGTGTCTATTCATCTTGTAATAGCTTTATTCCAAGTAGTTGTAATAGTTGTTGGTGATGATGGACAACCATGAAGCGGCGCCACTGACCTTGACGCAATGCTGGTGATGATGGAGATCATGTCCGTGCTTTGGAGATGGAGATCAAAGGCATAAGAAGAAAGGGCCATATCATATCACACTAATTATGAATTGCCTGTGATGTTAATCCTTTATGCATCTTGTATTGCTTAGATCGCGACGGTAGCATTATAAGATGATCCCTCTCACTAAATATCAAGTAATAAAGTGTTCGTCCTTAGTAGGCACCGTTGCTAAGACTCGTCGTTTCGAAGCATCTCGTGATGATCGGGTGTGATAGATTCTACGTGTGCATACGACGGGTGCAAGCCAGATTTGCACATGCGGATACTAAGGTTAACCTTGACGAGCCTAGCATGTACAGACATGGTCTCGGAACACGGAATACTGAAAGGTAAAGCATGAGTCATATGGATGATATGATGAACATGTTGATTGTTCGCCTTTAAAGCTACATCATCTCACGTGATGATCGGACTTGGTGTAGTGGATTTGGTTCGTGTAATCACTAAAACAACTCGAGGGATGTTGTTTTGAGTGGGAGTTCATTTGTAATTTGGATTAGTCAAACTCAATTTATCATAAACACAATCAAAGTGAATTTGCATAGTTTGTTGTAGTCATTGGCATCCGTTCATCACCTTACGCTTAGTTATAGTTGAGATAGTGAAACTATAGAAATTCTGGATATTTGCTTTACGAACTGGTATCGTATTGTTTTGAGTGTCAATCTAAAGTTTAAAAGTCATATTGCAAACTTTCAGCAAACTCCGTTTACTCTGTGAAGTTTAATAAACAGTATTAAATCAAGAGTAACAATTCCAGTGTTAGTATCTAATGTATCATGTTTGCCTCCATGATTCTTGATACTCAAAAGATTGTTTTTAATATCAAGTTTATCTAAGAGCTGAAAGCAATGTTTCAGAAACTATCATATGTGAAAGGTATTGCGATATCTAAAACAATATGTTGGTAACAACATGATAGAGTATATGTCCTCATATTTGATGAGAATTTGTGAAGGTTGGAGACGCTAGTCGTCCTAGTCCTCCAAAAGGTTTTGTAAAAGAAACATTATACTCGCAATTCACCTTTATAAGCTATAGCAGCTTGATCATGAAAGTTGTCATGATAAGGATGAATAGAAGATGTAAGTAAAATGTTTACTACACTAAAAGATTACTAAAGAATGGAACTTTGAAAGAATGCCAAACATTTGATAAAGGTGATCCACTTCAAAGTGCAAGTTCAAAAGTATTAGTATTTGACTATACACACTTTGTACTATATGTCATGTGAATGACACCACTATTGATGTTGATAGATTCTTTTAAAAAGAAAAGGAATTGTTGAAAGAGAATCTATAAAATATTTGGCAGAAAAGAAAAGATTGGAGATATCCAACTTAGGTATATAGAAGATACATGTTGTGGCTGTATTCCTTGGTTGTTAAACAATGTGGTTCTGCGGTATTGGATACCGAATTGGTTGGTATGAAGTGTCATACATAACAACACAATTCATGAACTGCAATGGCCTAAGTAACTAGCAAGAGAATATGTGATGATGTTCATCGAAAACAAACAAAGGGTTGTTGTGTTGCTCGTTAACATCAAAGCTTACCTTCTAGATTTGTTTCAATAATTGTTGTTTTGACCAGGTATTATGACGACAAAAGGTTGTTCAAATAATTACCGTATTCCATAATAGATGGATGATATACAAGTCTGGTTGGAGAAATAACGACCATAAAACTAATGCTAAAATGTCGCAAGACAAATGATTGAAAGATCACTTGCGAAGTGACATCACCGTTTAAATTATATTAGGGATACATGAAGAAACTCCATGTTGATGGATTTTTGGAGTCTTTGATTTTGATCAAATGACACTTGTGATACTTTCCTGGAGATAATTAAAACTCCGTTCGTCGGCCAAAAGAGGAACGGACGACTAACTGATTGGAATTTGTACATATTGATGTATATAGTCCATTATGTGTAGTCGTGGGCGATGGATTTCAACTTCATATGCTTTCTCCGAAGATTTGAGTGAGTATAAGTATATACTTACTCAATAAGGAAGAATTATGAAACATGTGAAAATGTTCAAAGACTTTCAAGATGAAGTGGAAAATTATTGTAACAAGAAAATAAAAAAAGTTTATGATTGGATCATAAAGATGTTTGAGTTACAAGTTTAGCAAAACACCTAAGATTTGAGGAATCGTTCCATGGATTTGCATTTCCCAAAACACCATAGGAGTATGGAGTGTTCAAGATATGTAATGAAACCTTGTTTGACATGGTAAGATCAAAGGTGTCATTTATAAAACTGCCATTATATTTTAAAGATTAAAGCTTTAGTGACTACCGCTTTTACACTGAAAAGAGATCCATCGTGGTCCGTTGAAATGACACCATATAAGTCATGGTTTGTGATAAAACCAAAGTTGTCCTTTCTTAAATTTTTGGTATGCTAGGCATAAGTAAAATGTTTACAACCAAAGTCGGATGAGCATGTATATGTAAGTTATTTCGAATAACCATTGGGTATTCCTCCATAACACCGAAGACAAAAGTGTTTTTTACTTAGAATGTCGAGTTTCTTGAGAAGGAATTTTTGGTGAAAAGTTAAGTGGGAGGAGAATAGAACTTTGACAAGGTTGTTGAACCTTGGCTAATATTGTTGGAGATATGCCCAAGAGGCAATAATAAAAGTGGTTATTATTATATCTTTGTGTTTATGATGAATGTTTACATCCCATGCTATAATTGTATTATTAGGAAACACTAATACTTGTGTGTTTTGTAAACATAAAAGAGTCCCTAGTAAGCCTCTTGTTGAACTAGCTTGTTGATTGATTGATGATCATGGTTTCCTGATCATAGACATTGGATGTGATTAATAACAAGGTTATATCATTAGGAGAATGATATGATGGACACACACCCATAGTAAGCGTAGCATAAGATCAAGTCATTAAGTTCGTATTGCTGTAAGCTTTGAAATACATAGTAACCTAATCCTTCGACCATGAAGTTATGTTAATCACCATCACCGGATGGGTACTTTGATGACATCAAACGCCGCTTCGTAACTGGGTGGTTATAAAGGTGTCATTGGGTATTCTAAAAGTATGTGTTGAAGCGCATAGACCAAGATTGGGATTTGTCCATCCATATGACGGATAGATATACTCTGGGCCCTCTCGGTGGAATGTCATCTAGATAGCTTGCAAGCATGTGACTAGGTCACAAGGGATGACATAACATGGAACGAGTAAAGAGTACTTATCAGTAACGAGGAAGAACTAGGTATGAAGATACTGACGATCAAACCTCGGATAAGTAGAATGTCGCGAGACAAAGGGAATTGGTTTCGTATGTTAATTGGTTCAATCGATCACGAAGTAATCGTTGAGTATGTGGGAGCCGTTATGGATCTCCAGATCCCGCTGATGGTTATTGATGGGAGAGGTGTCTTCATCATGTCTGCATATTCACGAACCGTAGGGTGACACACTTAAGGTTCGAAGTTGTTTGAAGTAGATATGGAATTTGCGTTGGAGACCGAATGTTGTTCGGAGTCTCAGAATGGATCCGGGACATCACGAGGAGATCCGGAATGGTCCGGAGAATAAGATTCATATATTGGGAATCATTTTCTAAGTTAGGAAATGTTTCAGAGTGTTTATATGGAGATTCTAGAAGGTTTCGGAATGTTCTGGAAGGTTCTAGAGGATTTCTTGGAGTTTGCTTGAAAACCAAGAAAGGGATCAAAGAAACCAAGTGGGGTAAGACACGGATTCGTGGGGGAGGAGGACTCCTCCCCCCAACCCGCCGGCCCAAGGAGGAGGGAGTCCTACTAGGACTCCCCCTCCCCAGGCGCGCCTCCCTCCTTTAAATAGAAGGGAGGGGGCGCCCCCTCTTGCACCTTGTCCCATAACTCCCAATCTCAGCCGCCTCTCTCCTCCACGTTTCTTCTGCACAGGCATAGGCGAAGCCCTGCAGAATTCTCATCTCCACCACCACCACCACGCCGTCGTGCTACTGGGATTCCGTGGAGAAGATCTACTACCTCCGCTGCTCGCTGGAACGGGGAGAGGAAGGTCTACTTCGCCTCCGCACGTGTGACCGTCTGCGGGAGCGCTGCCGGAACGCGGCGCCGGAAGGATCATCCACACGATCTTGAGATCGGCAAGTGATCGACTACATCATCCACGAGATCTAATCTCGTTAACGCTTTCGGTTCTACAAGGGTTAGTACCGATCTATCTCGTTGCTCATGTCTAGTAGATTAGATCTTGGCTTTTATCTAGATTAGATCTGGGTTTTGTTCGTTCTTGCGGTAGAATTTTTTTGTTTTCCATGCTACGAACCCTTCAGTGGTATCAGAGCCTTGTCTATGCGTAGATCTGTTGCACGAGTAGAACACAATGAGGTTGTGGGCGTTGGTGCTCGTGTCGTCTTTTGCTATATGTGTACTTTGCATCTTGCGGTATGGTGGGATGAAGCGGCCCGGGCTAACATTACATGTCATCGTACATGAGACTTGCTCCACGCTTGACGTGCAACTCGTATTGCACAAGTGGCTTTGCGGGTGTCTGTCTCTCCCATCATAGTATAGATCAAATCTACACTTTGCACTTGATAGCACTTGTATCAACGTTGTGGTTCAGTTTCGTAGGTAAGATGCGTTCTTAGTCGAAAGCCCCAAGCCACGTAAAACTTGCAAAGAAAATTAGAGGCGTCTAACTTGTTTTTTGCAGGGGTTTTGTGATGTGATATGGCCTACATGTGATTGTGATTGTATTTGATGTATGCAATGATCCTTGTTGTAATATGGCAACCGGCAGGAGCCTAATGGTTGTCTTTAATTCTGTTAAGACCTGCGTGTTTATTCATCTTGTAATAGCTTTGTTCCAAGTAGTTGTAATAGTTGCTAGTGAAGATGAACAACCATGAAGCGGCGCCACGGACCTTGACGCAATGCTGGTGATGATGGAGATCATGTCCGTGCTTTGGAGATGGAGATCGAAGGCATAAGAAGAAAGGGCCATATCATATCACACTAATTATGAATTGCCTGTGATGTTAATCCTTTATGCATCTTGTATTGCTTAGATCGCGACGGTAGCATTATAAGATGATCTCTCTCACTAAATATCAAGTAATAAAGTGTTCGTCCTTAGTTGGCACCGTTGCTAAGACTCATCGTTTCAAAGCATCTCGTGATGATCGGGTGTGATAGACTCTACGTGTGCATACAACGGGTGCAAGCCAAATTTGCACATGCGGAAACTAAGGTTAATCTTGAAGAGCCTAGCATGTACAGACATGGTCTCGGAACACGGAATACCGAAAGGTAGAGCATGAGTCATATGATTGATATGATGAACATGAAGATTGTTCGCCGATGAAGCTACATCATCTCACGTGATGATCGGACTTGGTGTAGTGGATTTGGTTCGTGTAATCACTAAAACAACTGCGAGGGATGTTGTTTTGAGTGGGAGTTCACCTAGTTGATTTAAGAATTAAATTGGAACACTATTTATCATAAACTTAGTCTAAATTACTTGCAAATTTGTTGTAGATTATGGCAAACGTTTCCATCAATTTCAATGCGTTCCTAGAGAAAGAAAAGCTTAAGAACAATGGAAGCAATTTCACGGACTGGTTCCGTGGACTGAAGATCGTCCTCAGGGCTGGTCAGTTGGCCTATGTGCTCGAAGCACCGCTAGGTGACCCACCTGCAGAAGATGCCACCGATGACGTAAAGAATGTTTACGCCACTCGGAAACATCACTACTCCACAGTTCAGTGTGCCATCCTGTACGGTTTAGAATCGGAGCTTCAAAAGCGTTTTGAGCACCATGACCCATTTGAAATCATTAAGGAGCTCTAACTCATATTTGAGACTCGCGCGGCCATGGAAAGCTATGAAGCTTCCGAGAAGTTCTTTACCTGCAAGATGAAAGAGGGTAGCTCCGTTAGCGAGCACGTGCTCACCATGTCTGGGCACGCAAACAAACTCCGAGAGTTGGGGATACCGATTCCTAATGAATTGGGGATTCACCGTGTCCTCCAATCACTGCCACCAAGTTACAAGAACTTTGTGATGAACTACAATATGCACTGCATGAACAAGACATTGCCTGAAATATCGTCCATGCTGAAAACTACTGAAGTGGAGATCATGAAAGAACACCAAGTGTTGATGGTCAATAAGACCACCAATTTCAAGAAACGTGGCAAGCCTAAGAACAAGGGCAACTTCAAGAAGGACGGCAAGAAAGCTGCCGCACCTGCTAAGAAGCCCAAGGCTGGTCCTAAACCTAAAACTGAGTGCTTCTACTGCAAGGGTGCTGGTCACTGGAAGCGTAACTGCCCCAAATACCCGTCGGATCTGAAGAACGGCAACATCAAGAAGAAAGGTATATTCGATATACATGTTATAGATGTGTATCTTACTAGTAATCGTAGTAGTGCCTGGGTATTTGATACTGGTTCGGTTGCTCATATTTGTAACTCGAAACAGGAGCTGCGGAATAAACGAAGACTGGCAAGAGATGAGGTGACGATGCGCGTTGGAAATGGCTCCAAGGTTGATGTGATCGCCATCGGCACGCTCCCTCTACATCTACCATCGGGATTAGTTTTAAACTTAATTAATTGTTATTTGGTGCCTGCGTTAAGCATGAACATTATATCTAGATCTTGTTTATTGCGAGACGATTACTCTTTTAAGTCTGAGAATAAAGGTTGTTCGATTTATATGAGTAATATCTTTTATGGTTATGCACCTGAGATGAATGGTTTATTCTTATTGAATCTCAATAGTAGTGATACACATGTTCACAACATAGATGCTAAACGAATAAAATTAAATGATAATTCTACATACATGTGGCACTGTCGTCTTGGTCACATTGGAGTGAAGCATATGAAGAAACTCCATTCTGATGGACTTCTTGAATCACTTGATTTTGAATCACTTGAAAGATGCGAAGCATGTCTAATGGGAAAAATGACTAAGACTCCATTCTCTGGTATAATGGAGCGAGCTACAGACTTATTGGAAATAATACATACCGATGTGTGCGGTCCAATGAGTGTAGCATCGCGTGGTGGATATCGTTATGTTCTCACTTTCACGGATGACTTGAGTAGATATGGGTATGTCTACTTTATGAAACATAAATCCGAAACTTTCGAGAAGTTTAAGGAATTTCAAGGTGAAGTGGAAAATCATCGTAACAAGAAGATTAAGTTTCTGCGTTCTGACCGCGGAGGTGAATATCTGAGTTATGAGTTTGGCATGCATTTAAAGAAATGTGGAATACTTTCACAGTTGACACCGCCAGGAACACCACAGCGTAATGGTGTGTCCGAACGTCGTAATCGAATTCTCTTAGATATGGTTCGGTCTATGATGTCTCTTACAGATTTACCGTTATCATTTTGGGGCTATGCATTAGAGAGAGCCGCATTCACTTTAAATAGGGCACCATCTAAATCCGTTGAAACGACACCGTATGAATTGTGGTTTGGAAAGAAACCTAAGTTGTCATTCCTTAAAGTTTGGGGTTGCGAAGCATATGTAAAGAAGTTACAGCCTGATAAGCTTGAACCCAAAGCGGGAGAAATGCATCTTCATAGGATACCCTAAAGAAACAATTGGGTATACCTTCTATCATAGATCTGAAGGCAAAGTTTTCGTTGCTAAGAATGGATCCTTTCTGGAGAAGGAATTTCTCTCGAAAGAAGTGACTGGAAGGAAAGTAGATCTCGACGAGGTTGTTGAACCTTCTTTCGGAGTTGAGAGTAGCGCAACACCGGAAGATGTTTCTGTGCCGCCTGCACCAACTGGAGAGGAAGCTAATGATGATGATCATGAAACTTCGAACAAAGTTACTACTAAACCTCGCAGGTCAACGAGGGTCCGTACCACTCCTGAGTGGTATGACTCTGCCTTGAACGTCATGTTAGTGGACAACACTGATGACCCTGCGACGTATGAAGAAGCTATGGTGAGCCCAGATTCTGACAAATGGCTAGAAGCCATGAAATCCGAAATGGGATCCATGTACGAAAACCAAGTATGGACTTTGGTGGACTTACCGGATGGCCGTAAGGCTGTCGAGAACAAATGGATTTTCAAAAGAAAAACAGATGCTGATGGTAATGTTACCGTCTATAAATATCGACTTGTCGCGAAAGGGTTCTGACAAATTCAAGGAGTTGACTACGATGAGACTTTCTCACCAGTAGCGAAGCTAAAGTCTGCGAGGATTATGTTAGCAATCGCTGCATATTTCGATTATGAAATTTGGCAGATGGATGTCAAAACGGCGTTCCTTAAATGGTGACATTGAGGAAGAGTTGTATATGGTACAACCCAAGGGTTTTGTCGATCCTAGTGATGCTGATAAGGTATGCAAACTTCAGCGCTCCATTTAAGGACTGAAGCAAGCATCCCGGAGTTGGAATCAACATTTTGATAAAGTAATCAAAAACTTTGGATTTATACAAACTTATGGAGAAGCTTGTATTTACAAGAAAGTGAGTGGGAGCTCTGTAGTATTCCTAGTACTATATGTAGATGACATATTGTTGATTGGGAATGATATAGAACTTCTTAATAGCGTCAAAACCTATTTGAATAATAGTTTTTCGATGAAGGATCTTGGCGAAGCGGCATATATTCTAGGCATCAAGATTTATAGAGATAGATCAAGACGCCTAATAGCGCTTTCACAAAGTACATACTTAGACAAAGTTCTAAAGAAGTTTAGAATGGAAGAGAGCAAGAAAGGGTTCGTGCCCATGTTGTCAGATAAGACCTTGAGTAAAACTCAAAGTCCGACTACGGCAGAAGATAGAGAAAAGATGAATAAAATTCCCTATGCCTCGACCATAGGTTCTATCATGTATGCCATGCTGTGTACAAGACCAGATATAGCACATGCTGTTAGTTTGACTAGCAGATATCAAAGTGATCCTGGAATGGAACACTGGACAGCGGTCAAGAATATCCTAAAGTACCTGAATAGGACTAAGGATATGGTTCTTTCTTATGGAGGTGATGAACAGCTTGTTGTAAACGGTTACACTGATGCTAGTTGGAACACCGATCCAGATGACTCGAAGTCACAGTCTGGATACGTATTTATTTTGAATGGTGCTGCAATAAGCTGGAGGAGTGCCAAGCAGAGCGTTGTGGCGAAATCTTCAACTGAATCAGAATACATAGCTGCTTCGGAGGCTGCACAAGAAGCCATATGGATGAAGGAGTTCATTACTGAACTTGGCGTGGTTCCCAGTGCGTTAGACCCGATGGCCATCTACTGTGACAACACAGGTGCCATAGCTAATGCATAGGAGCCAACGTCACATAGCAAGCTGAAGCACATCAAGCTACGTTTTCATGCTATTCGCGAGTATGTCCAAGATGGTGACATAAAGATTTGCAAAGTACACACTGATCTGAATGTAGCAGATCCGTTGACTAAACCTCTCCCTAGAGCAAAGCATGACCAACACCAGAACGCCATGGGTGTTCGGTATATTACCATGTAATCTAGATTATTGACTCTAGTGCAAGTGGGAGACTGTTGGAGATATGCCCAAGAGGCAATAATAAAAGTGGTTATTATTATATCTTTGTGTTTACGATGAATGTTTACATCCCATGCTATAATTGTATTATTAGGAAACACTAATACTTGTGTGTTTTGTAAACATAAAAGAGTCCCTAGTAAGCCTCTTGTTGAACTAGCTTGTTGATTGATTGATGATCATGGTTTCCTGATCATAGACATTGGATGTGATTAATAACAAGGTTATATCATTAGGAGAATGATATGATGGACACACACCCATAGTAAGCGTAGCATAAGATCAAGTCATTCAGTTCGTATTGCTGTAAGCTTTGAAATACATAGTAACCTAATCCTTCGACCATGAGGTTATGTTAATCACCATCACCGGATGGGTACTTTGATGACATCAAACGCCGCTTCGTAACTGGGTGGTTATAAAGGTGTCATTGGGTATTCTGAAAGTATGTGTTGAAGTGCATAGACCAAGATTGGGATTTGTCCATCCATATGACGGATAGATATACTCTGGGCCCTCTCGATGGAATGTCATCTAGATAGCTTGCAAGCATGTGACTAGGTCACAAGGGATGACATAACATGGAATGAGTAAAGAGTACTTATCAGTAACGAGGAAGAACTAGGTATGAAGATACTGACGATCAAACCTCGGATAAGTAGAATGTCGCGAGACAAAGGGAATTGGTTTCGTATGTTAATTGGTTCAATCGATCACGAAGTAATCGTTGAGTATGTGGGAGCCGTTATGGATCTCCAGATCCCGCTGATGGTTATTGATGGGAGAGGTGTCTTCATCATGTCTGCATATTCACGAACCGTAGGGTGACACACTTAAGGTTCGAAGTTGTTTGAAGTAGATATGGAATTTGCGTTGGAGACCGAATGTTGTTCGGAGTCTCGGAATGGATCTGGGACATCACGAGGAGATCCGGAATGGTCCGGAGAATAAGATTCATATATTGGGAATCATTTTCTAAGTTAGGAAATGTTTCGGAGTGTTTGTATGGAGATTCTAGAAGGTTTTGGAATGTTCTGGAAGGTTCTAGAGGATTTCTTGGAGTTTGCTTGAAAACCAAGAAAGGGATCAAAGAAACCAAGTGTGGTAAGACACGGATTCGTGGGGGAGGAGGACTCCTCCCCCCCAACCCGCCGGCCCAAGGAGGAGGGAGTCCTACTAGGACTCCCCCTCCCCAGGCGCGCCTCCCTCCTTTAAATAGAAGGGAGGGGGCGCCCCCTCTTGCACCTTGTCCCATAACTCCCAATCTCAGCCGCCTCTCTCCTCCATGTTTCTTCTGCACAGGCATAGGCGAAGCCCTGCAGAATTCTCATCTCCACCACCACCACCACGCCGTCGTGCTGCTGGGATTCCGTGGAGAAGATCTACTACCTCTGCTGCTCGCTGGAACGGGGAGAGGAAGGTCTACTTCGACTCCGCACGTGTGACCGTCCGCGGGAGCGCTGCCGGAACGCGGCGCCGGAAGGATCGTCCACACGATCTTGAGATCGGCAAGTGATCGACTACATCATCCACGAGATCTAATCTTGTTAACGCTTTCGGTTCTACGAGGGTTAGTACCGATCTATCTCGTTGCTCATGTCTAGTAGATTAGATCTTGGCTTTTATCTAGATTAGATCTGGGTTTTGTTCGTTCTTGTGGTAGAATTTTTTTGTTTTCCATGCTACGAACCCTTCAAATATGTGCTGAGTTGCGCAACATCGGTAAGTGTCCCGGAGGCAGCAACAATGCTCATGGCTCACGTGCCTCAAAGGTTGTGGTCACGGAGATCTAAGTTCCTATTGAACCAAGTAGGTCGGGTAAGTAATCAAATGCCAAGATTTAAGAGTTAAATCATTGTTGTTTGACAATGATGAACCAACTACATGCAAATAATCAATGATGGGCCCTGACTTCGTTAAGTGGCTTGAAGCCATAAAATCCGTGATAATTCCATACACGAGAAATCAAGCTTTGAATTTGAAAGACCCTCTAGAAAGGTGCAAGACCTTACAGTCGTATATGGATCTATAAAGAAATAGACATGGATGTTTCACATCTATGAAATAGTCGACATGTCGGAAAGAGTTTACGACAATGTTCAAGGAATTGAATATGATAAGATTTGATCTTTCATAGCGATATTTAGTCTGGACGGATTAATGTAGCAACCACTACATATATTTTGGTATATGGTAGTTGAACAAACAAAACAAGTTCTTCTAATATAATGGTTACCTAGGATGTGTCCATGACATGATCCAAAGGGTTTTGTTAATTCAAAGGATGCTAAAAGAGTATGCAAAGCTTCAATGGTTGAAGTGAGCATCGCGGAGTTGGAATCTTCACCGTGATGAAACCATTAAAAGGTTTAATTTCATCAGAGACGATGAAGATGCTTGCATTTTTGCAAGAAATTAAGTGGGAGCGCTAAGACATATTTCTAATACATTATGTGAAAGACATATCGTTGATTAGAAATGATGTATCTTTTATTGACACAGGTTAAGAATTTCATTTCGATGAAAGACTTAGGCATAACCCAAGAATTAGGCATCAATGTCTATATGGATAGATTGAGGCGCTAATATGGTTTTGCAAAATGTACATAAATAAGATGTTGAATGAGTTCAATATGGAAACAACAAGAAAGGTTCTTGATGCACGGAAAGGACTGAATCAAGATTCAAGTGTGTTGACACGAGATTCAAGTGTTTTGACACTTGGTGAAATCACAAGAATATTTTGATCAATCATTCTTTGAGATGTACACATCCAGATATGTCCTATGCTCTAAATGTTATGAGCATATACCAGAATGACTCATAAGATGATCATTGGACAATAGTAGGGATATTCCTATGATCTTTGGAAGAACTAAGAATATATTATTTATATAGTGGTGACAAATAGTTCATTGTAAATTGTTACATTGATACTAGTTTTGTCCCAAATTAAGTTTATCTCAATCTAAACTATGGGTGGCACAATGTAATGGAAAGGAAGTTCCATAACGGATTTGGTTGAGTACCAAAGTTAAAACATTGTGATAGATACTACAACAAAAGGCTAAGTATATGACTGCTATTGTAGCAGCAAATGAGGGCATTTGCGTCAAGTAGTTTGTTATCAAACTAGGCGTGGTTCATAGCGGGATAATACTATGAAGATACATTGTATGACAATTGTATCAACATGATTTAATCCCAAGGAACTAAAGGTCTCACCAAAGGACCAAATTTATACAATGCCATCTCATTAGAGAATGAGTAATGCGTAGAGACGCAAGGACATGCAAATACACACGGACCTGGAAGTGTCAGATCCGAAGATTATGTTTACCACTAGCAATAGTGTCTATACAACACCAGAAAGCCATAGGTGTTGAATGCACAAATTTTTAACTAGATTATTGACTCTAGTGCAAGTGGGAGACTGTTGGAGATATGCCCAAGATGCAATAATAAAGTGGTTATTATTATATCTTTATGTTTATGATAAATGTTTACATCCCATGCTATAATTGTATTAACCGGAAACATTAATACTTGTGTGTTTTGTAAACATAAAAGAGTCCCTAGTAAGCGTCTTGTTAAACTAGCTTGTTGATTAATGGATGATCATGGTTTCCTGATCATGGACATTGGATGTCGTTAATAACAGGATCATATCATTAGGAGAATGATGTGATGGACACACACCCATAGTAAGCATAGCATAAGATCAAGTCATTAAGTTCGTATTGCTATAAGCTTTCAAATGCATAGTAACCTAATCCTTTGACCATGAGGTTATGTTAATCACCATCACCGGATGGGTACTTTGATGACATCAAACACCGCTTTGTAACTGGGTGGTTATAAAGGTGTCATTGGGTATTCTGAAAGTATATGTGTTGAAGCGCATGGACCAAGATTGGGATTTGTCCATCCATATGACGGATAGATATGCTCTGGTCCCTCTCGGTGGAATGTCATCTAGTTAGCTTGCAAGCATGTGACTAGGTCACAAGGGATGACATAACATGGAACGAGTAAAGAGTACTTATCAGTAACGAGGTAGAACTAGGTATGGAGATACCGACAATCAAACCTCAGATAAGTAGAGTATTGCGTGACAAAGGGAATTGGTTTCGTATGTTAATGGTTCTATCGATCACGAAGTCATCGTTGAGTATGTGGGAGCCATTATGGATCTCCAGATCCCGCTGATGGTTATTGATCGGAGAGGTGTATTCATCATGTCTGCATATTCACGAACCGTAGGGTGACACACTTAAGGTTCGAAGTTGTTTTAAGTAGATATGGAATGTGCGTTGGAGACCGAATGTTGTTCCAAGTCTCGGATTGGATACGGGACATCACGAGGAGATCCGGAATTGTCCGGAGAATAAGATTCATATATTGGGGATCATTTTCTAAGTTAGAAAATGTTCCGGAGTGTTTGTATGGAGATTCTAGAAGGTTTCGGAATGTTCTAGAAGGTTCTAGAAGATTTCTTGGAGTTTGCTTGAAAACCAAGAAAGGATCAAGGAGTCTTTGTGGGGGCAAGACACGGATTCGTGGGGGAGGAGGATTCCTCCCCCCTCCCAATCCGCCGGCCAAGGAGGGAGGGGAGTCCTACTAGGGCTCCCCCTCCCATGGCGCCTCCCTCCTTTAAATAGAGGGGAGGGGGCGCCACCCCCTAGCACTCTCCCATAACAAACCCTAGCCGCCGCCTCTCTCCTCCTCCTTCGCTCTGCTCCGGCTTAGGCGAAGCCCTGCAGAATTCTCTACTCCACCACCACCACCACCACACCGTCGTGTTGCTGGGATTCCGTGGAGAAGATCTACTACCTCCGCTGCTCGCTGGAACAGGGAGAGGAAGGTCTGCTTCGACTCTGCACGTGTGACCGACTGTGGAAGCGCTGCCGGAACGCGGCGCCGGAAGGATCGTCCACACGATCTTGAGATCGGCAAGTGATCGACTACATCAACCCCGAGATCTAATCTCGTAACGCTTTCGGTTCTACGAGGGTTAGTACAGATCTATCTCGTTGCACATGTCTAATAGATTAGATCTTGGCTTTTATCTAGATTAGATCTGGGTTTTGTTCGTTCTTGCGGTAGAATTTTTTTGTTTTCCATGCTACGAACCCATCATTACCTACTTGAGGACGAGCAGGAGTTAAGCTTGGAGATGTTGATACATTGCAAATGTATCTATAAGTTTTGATGTTCCATGCTTAGTTTTATCCACTTTCTTGTGTTTTGTTCCAACTTTGGAGTACTTTTATTATGATTTCTTGGACTAACCTATTAACAAGAGCCACAGTGCCAGCTACTCGTTTTCTGTTGTTTTTGGTTCCAGAAAAGTCAGAAAATGAATATTCTCAGAATTGGACGGGACAAAAGCCAAAGTGCCTATTTTTCGGAAGGGATCAAGTGCCAGAATACGAGATGGAGAAGGGCTGGGGGCCGGCCACACCACCTGCACGCGCGTCCAGGCATGGCCCACGCCAGGGGGTGGTCTGGCCGCCCCCAGCACCCCCTCGGCCTCTCCTTCCACCTATAAGTTGCCCTCGGGACGAAAACCCTCGGTACCCGATCAAAAATCCACGAAAGAGTCTGTAGCCGCCGTCATCTCCATCCCTAGATCAGGGGGATCTGAAGCTCTTCCCGGCACCCTGCGAAAGAGGGGAATTCACCTCGGAGGCCTTCTTCATCACCATGCAAGCCTCCGGTGTGATGCGTGAGTAGTTCATCCTTGGACTACGGATCCATGTAGTAGCTAGATGGCTGGTTTCTCCTCCTTTGTGCTTTCATGTTTAGATCTTGTGAGCTCCGTTCATGATCAAGATCATCTATTTGTAATCCATACATGTGTTTGCGGGGATCCGATGGATATTGAGATGCTATTCCAGATTGATTATTGATTCTATCACGTCTTTGTTATTTGAGATCTTGCATGCTTTCCGTTGTTAGTAGCTATCTTGGCCAAGTAGATGCTAGCAACTCCAAGAGTTAGTATTTATGCTCGATAGTGGGTTCATGCCTCTGGTAATCTAGGGAAGTGACAGAAATCTCTAAGGTACTAGATGTGTTGTTGCTACTAGGGAGAAAACAACGATCCTTTGTTCATAGAACAATTGTATTGTTTCCCTTACACGCAGTTCATAAAGCAATAATTTGTTGCTTGCAACTTAATACTAGAGGGGGTTTGGATGATAACCTGAAGGTGGATTATTAGTCATAGATGCAGTTGGATGGCGGTCTATGTATTATGTTGTAATGCCCAATCAAGTCTCAAAGGAGTCAAGATGATTAGTATATGCATGTATTGCTTTCTCGGTGTTTGTCAATTGCCCCACTGTAATTTGTTCACCCAGCATGTTATCTATCTAAGGAGAGCCACCTCTAGTGAACTATGGATCCCGGTCCTTTTTCTTTACATACAATCTATAAACTGTTTCTGCTTTGTGTTTACTTTCTGCAAACTATTACTTCTTTCCATTCGATACGTTTAATCCTTTATTTTCCGCAAAACACGGTGAGATTGACAACCTCATCGCAAGTTGGGGACAAAGTTCTGTGGTTGTGTTGTGCAGGTCTCCACGTTGCTACTAGCACCAGTAGTGCGCCCTGCCAAAGCTCAGCTAGTAACACCTTTGGGGTGTTTCCTTGCTCCTACTGGTTCGATTAATCCTTGGTTTCATAATTGAGGGAAACTTGCTGCTGTGCTCATCATACCTTCCTCTTGGGATTCCCAACAAGCTCTACATCAACACCGCCATCAAGCATTTTTCTGGGCGCCGTGCATTGAGCCATCAGGCTCCTAGGTGTCGACGAGCCCCTTGGCCATTGGCCCTTCCCTATGGTGGTTTCCCTCATGGGCCCTTTTCCCTCTAGGGATTTGGCCCATTAGGAAACTTACCCTTCCAAATTAGATTTTAATATTATATTTAATATTAATTCCAATTACATATTACAAAATCCTTTTTAACCTGAAACACCTTTTGGTTTCCTGCGAACGAATTTGGAACTTCCCGGAATGATTCTGATTCTCTCATGGAACTCTTTTAGTTTTCTCTTCTATTATTTGGTGATTCCGATGCTTCCATAAGGATCTCCTAGAGTCATCGACCCTTAAGTGTGTTACCCCAATGACTCGGGAATAGCTCGGACATGATCTCCATCAATGATCAATAGCAGGACCGGGATGCCCATAATGACCCCTGTGCATTGTATGATGTAATGTCGTTTGAACCGTAAACATCGAGTTCAATTCCCTTTGTTACTTCGATACTTACTTGTCCGAGATCTAATCACCGATATCATATACCTTGTTTAATCTTGTTACCGAGAAGTTATGTTTTACTTTTCTCGTGATATTCCATCCTCGTGACCTAGTCACATGTTGCAATATTATGGATATAATCTCACCAAGTCGGCCGTGTGTATCTTCCCGTCACGTGGGTGAACAAATCCCGATCTTGATACATAGGCCTCAACTATTCCTCTAGAATACCTGAAACAAACCTTTATGGACACCTAGTTACGGACATGACGGTTGATGCGATCAAAGCAGCCTAGGGAGATAGTGATTAATATGATCTCATGATCTAAGGAGAAGGATACTACACTTCTAACTATTGCAACGATGAACATGTGACTTGATCATGATGCAATACTTATCTTTGGGTAATGTCCATCATATCATTATATGACCCCGTTGTTGATGTCTACGCATGCTTCTATTCTTGTAGACAGTGTTGGGCCTCCAAGTGCAGAGGTTTGTAGAACAGCAGCAAGTTTCCCTTAAGTGGATCACCCAAGGTTTATCGAACTCAGGGCGGAAGTGTTCAAAGGTATCCCTCTCAAGCAACCTTGCAATCAAGATACAAGAAGTCTCTTGTGTCCCCAAAACACCCAATACACTTGTTAGGTGTATAGGTGCACTAGTTCGGCGAAGAGATAGTGAAATACAAGTAATATGAATGATTATAAGTGGTAATTGCAATCTGAAATAAGAGTGGCAGCAAGCAAACATGTAATAGGACTGATTGTAAAAGGTGTTTCAATGCTTAGAAACAAGGCCTAGGGATCATACTTTCACTAGTGGACACTCTCGTATAAATCTCTTATCTTCATTATTCTACGCTGAACTAATCTCCAGTTGGACGATGTAGGGCTATAACAGCACACCTTAAAGTCCGTATTCCCCATCGAGATAACCCCTCACTATCACCTTGAGCGCTAGATGGTTCCAACAAACACCACAATCTCATAGAGACATCCAACTCAAATTATACTCATGATAAGTATGTATGTAATCTTAGCCAAAGTGCCACACGGTGTGCACACTATCAACTTCACACACGTGGGGATAAGCAAAGATTCATTAAAGTACTTGAGTAGCAGAATAGATCTATAGATTACAAAGCTCATGATCTCATAAGATCACGCATAGAGAGAGATGAACACATAGCTACCGGTAGAGCCCTTAGCCTCGAGAGAGAACTACTCCCTCCTCATCATGGGAGTCAGCAACGACGATGGAGATAGCGGTGGAGTCGATGGATATGGCTCCGGGGGCACTTCCCTGTCCTGGCAGGGTGCTGGAACAGAGAATTCTATCCCCTGAATCTCCTCTTCAGTGGCGGCGGCGCTGCGGAACTTTTCGTGGATTTCTGATCTGGTTTTTAGGGTTTTCGTCCCGGGGCTTTTATAGGTGAAGAGGCAAGGTCGGTGGGCGTCCGAGGGGCCCACACCACCTGGTGGCGCGACCAGGGGGACCCGCGCCACCCTATGGTGTGGCCAGCCGTCTTGTCTTCTGGCTCCGTGAGTCTTCCGGTAAAATATTGACTTTGCCTTTTGTCCGGTCCAATTCCAAGAATATTTCTTTTCCAGCTTTTCTGAAACCAAAAACAGCAAAAAAAGGCAACTGGCACTGTGGCATCTTGTCAATAGGTTAGTTCCAGAAAATGCATAAAAGTGTATCAACATGTAGACAAAACATAAGATAGTTGATATAAAACAAGCATGGAACATCAAAAATTATAGATACGTTTACGATGTATCAACATCACAAGCTTAACTCCTGCTCGTCCTCGAGTAGGTAAGTGATAAAAAAAAGGTGACATGCACCATCATAATCTTGATCAAGGTATTTATAACATTGATAGCTGGGATCATAGTACTTTAACATAGCATGAAAGATATAGTTCTAACAATAAGACATAGCAACTATGTTATAACATGAAAAGGTACAAACAAAATATTCATGAATAACAATGCTTTGAAAGACGTTTGTTTATTTCACATATAGAAAACATAACGAGAATGATATTCAGCTTGTCCCTCATAGTGTAGCAAAACATAAATGCATATGACACCTTCAAAGTTCATAAGGGTGACTAGATACAAATAGTTTAAGAACAAGCAATATCAAAGTTATGAATCAATCAACAAGTCTTGGGACAATGCACATTAAACTAAGAATGGCCACTATGATATCTCAATAGGTGCATAAAGATAGAAGATGGAGACTCAACATAAAAGTAAAAGAAAGGCCTTCTTAGAAGGAAGTAGGGATTCAAGTCTCATAAAGAGCTTCCAAAAATTATGGTACTTATTAGCTTTCAGTTCTCATTGCCCCTATCATAAGCATCTTTAGGTAATTAAGGTTAAAGTGAACAAATATGAGGATATGCTTGACAAGTTATAAGCTGAAAATCTCATGCCCCTTACTTATGAGTACTGTTCCTCATGCTACTCAAGTTTAGTCACAAGTAAGTTCTTATCATTGTAAGTATATGTGTATCATAGAGAACCGCCAACGGGGTACCCCTTGCTTGATGATACGGAAGATTCCCTAGATCAAAATGATAAGACAAGCAGACAATGAGCATCTTAGCAATCCTTTTATTTCCTATTTGCATAGGCTTTTTTTCTTTTTCTCTCTCTTTTTTTCTTTCCTATTTGCATAGTTTTTTTTATAGAGGATGCTTCATAGATTGCTCACTATGGTTACGCTACAGGTTTCCACCATGATTAGGCATGAGGCGTTTCTCTAACACATATACAAACTCCATGAGCCTTACGAGCTGCCCTTTCATTTCACACCGCCGGGATCCATAAGCAAAAGAACATGATATCAACTAAATAAAGTGCAATGTTGAAAGCGTTCTCCATGACAACATGGTTCTTCTAATCCACAACTTACAAAACACAAGCATATACGCAACATAGATGGGCACAATGGTTCAAGTTTATTAATTGCAATAAAAGTAAAGTGTGCCATCAAGTTCGTGAGAGCTTTAATCACTAATTTTTACATAACAAGTTTAATTTGGAAGGTAGATAAAAATATGAATATACTTGGAATAGCAAATGCTAATAGGTAGGTATGGTGGATTTTTTGGAATAACTTGGTTTTATTTGAAGTTGGATGCATGATTGGAACTCATACTTGGTATGGAGGCTAGCAAAAGACTGGGAATGACCAACTAAGAGAGTAATAATGGCCATAATCATGCAAAGCGACAAAACATTATTAGTTAAAACATAAAGTGATATTATAAGTCAAAAACTAAATGATCATAGAGGCTATGGTGACTTGGAATAGTCTTAACATGGTGTGAGCATGCGCCAAGTCAACCCAAATAAAGCATTAAAGGAGAATACCACAATATTATGCTTTTATATGCTAAAACAACGCATGATTCTTTCAAGGCACATTAAGTAATCTCAATTGTTTATAACATGTAATGCTACAACAATAATCACTAAGCATAAATCCAAAACAATATCAAGCATGATATGATAAAGTCTAAGTCACAGTCAAAAACAAGCTCCTTTTATACCACTTATAAGCATGAACTTTCCTACTCTTTTCCAATCCAAATCAACCTATTTGAAACTATGTATGAATGAGGGGGTCCAACCAATTTATTTAAGCAAACTAAGCAAATGAATACTAAAAACAAAAACTAAGACGCTCCAAGAAGAACACAATTATGCATGAAACAATAAAAATGAAGTGTTTGGAAGAAACCTGAAATTTTTATTGATGAAGAAGGGGATGCCTTGGGCATCCCCAAGCTTTGACGCTTGTACTTCTTGAATATTTCTTGGGGTGATACGGGTGGCATCCCCAAGCTTGAGCTTTTGTACATACTTCATCTTATCACATTACTCTTCCCTACACTTTAAAATTTCCTTCATACAAAACTTCACACAATCTTCATTAGCAACATTAGTGTACTCAAGATAATAAGTCTTCTGGTTCATTTTCAACACAAGTAAAACTTCCATCAACACAAAAACTACTGTAGAATTTCTTTTAAAAAGTTCAAATGATCAAAGAGAACTCAAAGAGAAAGAGATTAAGATGCAAATGCAAATAATGGCAGAAATCTGTCAAAACAGACCAGCAGGTAAAAACCAATTTTTTCGAAGACCTTATCTTACTCAAATCGAAAAGTGTTGAACTAACAAAAGTTAGAAAACAACCCAGGGCAGAAGCAAAAAAAGTTACAGCTCAATCTGTCATACAGAGATTTTTCACGAATTTTTACAGCGAAGCACAAAAATTTGTTTCGGGACAGCAACTTTCCCATATCTTACTTCCCTCTCATTAGAGGTTATTATTGGCACAAAAACCAAACAAAAAGGATAAGGAGAGGTTATTACAGAGGTAATAACTTTCAAGACTCAACAAAATAAAAATAAACTGAAAGCAAAAATATATGGGTTGTCTCCCAAAAGCTCTTTCTTTATAGCCATTAAGATAGGCATGATAATTTCAATGATGCTCACATAAGAAATATGAATTTAGAGTAAAAGAGAGCATCAAGAAGCAAATATAAAACACATTTTAAGTCTAACCCACTTCCTATGAAAAATAATCTTGTAAAGAAACAAGTCATAAAAGCACAAAGCAACAAGCATAGGAAAACAAAACAAGTGCAACTTCAAAATTTTCAACATAAAGAGGGGAAACTTAATATTGTTGAGGTACATAAAACCATGTTTCCCTCTCTCATAATAACTTTTAGTAGCATCATGGATAAAATTAACAATATAACTATCACATAAAACATTCTTATCATGAGCCACATGCATAAAAGAATTAATACTCCCCATATAAACATAGTCATTCTGATTAATTATAGTGGGAGAAAATTCAACAAAATAGCTACCATTATTATTCTCATCACCATAATCATCAAATATAGGAGGCATATTGTAATCATAATTAATTTTCTCCTCAAAAGTAGGTGGACTGAAAATATCATATTCATCATTGTAATCATCATATATTGGAGGTATAGTATCATCAAAGTAAATTTTCTCCTCCGTGCTTGGGGGACTAAAAATATCATGCTCATCAAAACCAGCTTCCCCAAGCTTAGACTTTTCCATAGAATTAGCAATAATGGTGTTTAAAGAATTCATACTAATAACATTGCTATTAGCATGCAAATAAAGTTCCATAGGTTTTTTAATTTTCTCTTCAAACACTTCATGTCCCAACTCAAGATAAATACTATAAAGCTCTCTAATTTTTTGTTGTTTTCCATTAAGCCTAACTAGTGAAAAAAAGAAACAAAAAGATATAATTGTAGAATCTAAAGGAAATAACTTCGAGCAATCACACACTAGCAACAGTACTAGAAGATAGCTTAGTAGCCAGAGGATGTGAGTACCTTTTACCTTACCTCCCCGGCAACGGCGCCAGAAAATAGCTTGATGTCTACGCAAGATTCTATTCTTGTAGACAGTGTTAGGCCTCCAAGTGCAGAGGTTTGTAGAACAGCAGCAAGTTTCCCTTAAGTGGATCACCCAAGGTTTATCGAACTCAGGGAGGAAGTGGTCAAAGTTATCCCTCTCAAGCAACCCTGCAATCAAGATACAAGAAGTCTCTTGTGTCCCCAACACACCCAATACACTTGTCAGGTGTATAGGTGCACTAGTTCGGCGAAGAGATAGTGAAATACAAGTAATATGGATGATTATAAGTGGTAATTGCAATCTGAAATAAGAGTGGCAGCAAGCAAACATGTAATAGGACTGATTGTAAAAGGTGTTTCAATGCTTAGAAATAAGGCCTAGGGATCATACTTTCACTAGTGGACACTCTCATATAAATATCTTCTCTTCATTATTCTACCCTGAACTACTCTCCAGTTGGACGATGTAGGGCTATAACAACACACCTTAAAGTTCGTGTTCCCCATCTAGATAACCCCTCACTATCACCTTGACCGCTAGATGGTTCCAACAAACACCACAATCTCATAGAGACATCCAACTCAAATTATACTCATGATAAGTATGTATGTAATCTTAGCCAAAGTGCCACACGGTGTGCACACTGTCAACTTCACACACGTGGGGATAAGCAAAGATTCATTAAAGCACTTGAGTAGCAGAATAGATCTATAGATTACAAAGCTCATGATCTCATAAGATCACGCATAGAGAGAGATGAACACATAGCTACCGGTAGAGCCCTTAGCCTCGAGAGAGAACTACTCCCTCCTCATCATGGTATTCAGCAACGGCGATGGAGATGGCGGTGGAGTCGATGGAGATGGCTCCGGGGGCACTTCCCTGTCCCGGCAGGGTGCCGAAACAGAGACTTATGTCCCCCGAATCTCCTCCTTGGTGGCGGCAGCGTTGCGGAACTTTTCATGGATTTTTGATCTGGTTTTTAGGGTTTTCGTCCCGGGGTTTTTATAGGCGAAGAGGCAAGGTCGGTGGGTGCCCGAGGGCCCCACACCACCTGGTGGCGCGGCCAGGGGACCTGCACCACCCTATGGTGTGGCCAGCCCCTGGCCCTTCTCCGTCTCGTCTTCTGGCTCCGTGAGTCTTCCGGTAAAATACTGACTTTGCCTTTTGTCCGGTCCAATTCCGAGAATATTTCTTTTCTAGCTTTTCTGAAAGCAAAAACAGCAGAAAATAGGCAACTGACACTGTGGCATCTTGTCAATAGGTTAGTTCCAGAAAATGCATAAAAGTATCTCAAAATGTAGACAAAACATAAGATAGTTGATATAAAACAAGCATGGAACATTAAAAATTATAGATACGTTTACGACGTATCAGTTGTCGACTGGCATAAATGCTCCATGATCAGAAAAACTTGATCACCGCTTTCTCAACGAACTAGTATAAATAGAGTGTACTAGGGACTTGATTTGTTTCATACCACACCTGTATCAAAGTTTCTGATGATACAGTTATAGCACAATATGAAACTATTACGGACTAACTGAGATATGATAATAAAATCCATTTATTATTTGCCTCTAGGGCATATATCCTTCAAGGGGATCATTGGTAAATCTCCAAAAATCAATGTAAAATATGGATATAACATTGTATATGCTGCAAATATGTGGTAATATGTGACAATAAATTAGAAAGTTCATGTATGCATTTTACATGCATCACCTAGGGATGAAGGTGCAGTAGCCAGAGAGCATAAGTGGACACCACCGCGTGGCAGAACTCGGACATGGTCGACACCAAGCCTACCATTAGGAAGGAGTTGGGGGTCGTAGCAATCTTGATCACCATCACCCCCGACGTGCAGTCCTCGCCGACAATGAACTCCTTCACCCTGCTTAGCGCACTTTCCACGACAAGCCTAGGAGGAAATCAAGCTTGCATTAGTCTCATGGAAGATCACTCTCCTCGGCTTCCCTGATGGGAGTTCGCGTGACTTCTCCTTTGTCACGTGCGTGGAGGATGATGCTTTCCTCTTGGTAGCCATGGACAAGACGAGGTGGTGGAAGGTCAAGATAGAAAAGGTTGAGGCAGGAAGGAGAAGTGAGGTGTGCTTGGAGGCCTGGTGTTTAAAAGGGAGCTGCGCCCGGCAAACCGCCGAACCCCACTTTCCCTTGATCTCCAGGATCTTTCGTGCCATCAATGCACCAGGAAATCGAGACGACGTACGTTGCCCCCCAACGGTTGGGCTCGGGCAAGAACCAAGACAATTATGGCAAGCGCAACTCTCTGGCTCACACCTAATTTGAGGGCTCAGCCTCGGTGATGTCATCTTTGTCGAAGCCATGCTTCGGGGTTTCTGTCAGATCTGGGAAGACCAGGGCCCCTGGATTGACAAAGGAGTGAACCACCGAGAAGGGCACCCGCTAGGAGAAGCACTAAGAGCCCCTCTCGAGGACCAGGTGTGACTAGTGCTAGACAAGGGTAACCTGGAAAGCACTGGGAAGGATTCCGCGACCCCTAGCCACGTGATGGAAACATCATCACTGACGTATTACACCAAGCCTTAGGATGGAAACTTCATCCTCAACATCATTAGGACTTGTCATGATAAGACCAGATAGAGCGGTCCCGAGTCTGTACCATTTCAGGGGCAAACACGGCAAATCTGAAAAGAAAGGTGATATGTATGTTATCCATAAAGAGATGGACTCTATCACTAGGATGGTAGAGGTGGCTCTCTAGTAAGTGGGCACCCCGCATGAGGACAAGACGCGAGATCGAGTGGCAGAGAAGGACAAGGCTCCAGGAAGCAGAGGGTGTGCAAGCCCAAAGATCAAGACTAAAGGACGCGCCATGACGCTAGCATGGCCATGCCAGCTGGCTGTCCTCGCCCGCCCAGTTCATTGTGTTCGTGTCCAACAAATCTAAGGACACTATGGTAACCCGTTGTGATATATAAGGAGGATCGTGGCTTAAGGGAACAAGTGATGAAAGAAGGATGGAAGGATAGACAACCAAAGAGTGAAACTACAGCAAGTGAGAGATGGAAAAGCGATAGAGATAGTAGAGGAAGAAGGAGAACTGAGAGATAGGTTAGGTTAGGAGGAGAGGCAACACGCCCAGATTGACATTGTTATAGCTAGAGCCTAGGCGAGCAACCTGGAAAGGGCTTGATTCACTCCATTTGTAACTCCTTCTCCCTCGCTATGAGCAATACCACCAGACAAGCAGGATGTAGGGTTGTTAGCCTCCGAACGTCATGAACCTGGTTAAAAATATTGTGTTCGTGTGTTCTCGTGGTCATTTTTCTTGCAGGGATCCCTAAATCGTAAGCACAGTCGTTGCTCATTGCCGAACAACTAAACAAAGCTATGTGTGATCCCTTATGTCTGTGTTCCTGCACATGACAAAATGGACAGTCTTTGATGTTCAGAAATCTTACTCGAGTAAAAAGTTTTATACCTCATGAATGGATCCCTCTAAAAAAGTCTCTGAGGTTATAAGGTCTTGTTTACTTCTCTAGTATTTGCTAGTGTATTCGCGGGGATCGGAGGGGATTATTCCAATTCTCGCATAATCCCCGTAGTCCGTTTACCTCGCCGGGTTTGATCGGGATAATACCGGTATATCCCCACAAATCATTCATGTTTTTGTCTAGATTGAAAACTCTCCTCCAAGGTAGTGTATTTTTGGGGAACAGTATTTTAGGGGATTGGAGAGTATTGGATGAACATCAAATCCCCGTATATACCCAAAACCCAAAACTCTAGTGGATGAAAAATACAAGAGAAGTAAACAACGCCTAAGATGGATTTGGAGATCTTGTGTGCAACCAAAACTTAAATGCTTCTTTTGGCTCCTTTTATTGGATAGAGTAAATACCAGAGATCTATTGACAAGGAAAAGCTTTCACGTGAAAAGAAGCGGTTGTGTCATATGTGCTAGGATAATATACTAAAGTGTTACAACCATGTATTTTTCAGTTGTGTTTTCAGTCAAGGATTCTGGTGGAGATTAGATTTTTGATGGAACATAGATATATGTATATGATGACTATGCTCCTAGAGCATGAACGTTGCTGTGCATGGGGTCTCCTGCGCACCTCTTCTGGTTCAAGCATGTGTCCCCCGTCAAAGCTCATTAGAGCATGGGCACAGGAGGCATACGCATATGGTAGTTTTAGGTAATCCACATCAGCACATGCACATGAGGTTAATGTTTTGTTTTGCCTCTTCCAACGCACCAGTAGCCTTGTGACGTGAGCACACCACATATTTTGGCCCACACCGGTAGACTCCCTCCTCTCTCTTTCCCATCTTTCATTCCTTCTCTATTTTTTTAGCTGGAGATCATGTCTCTTCTGCAAGCAGCACTTGGCACAAGCAAAGCTACTTTTGGGCTCACATGTTGGCATCCGAGTCTAGTTGGCTCTAGGGCAGCGGGTCTGGGAGACCCGTTGGCCGTGCCCTTATGTCACCGCCACCCGCTCATCCATGCATGTAATCACTATGTGCATCAGGCCGTCACCTTGCTAAGCTGGATTTGAATTTAAAAAAGTGGACCCAGGCATGTCCCTATAAAGGGCTCGTTTAAAATTTCGAATCCACGGCAACAAGTGTGATGGCTTGTGAGGCCCTTTTCCCTGCTAACTGCCTGACGCTTGTAACAATTCTTGTTTTAGCTGACTGTACCTTACATGCATGCTTTTTATTTTAAATAAATATCACGTGTATGTTTCGTGCATGCAATGCTGGGGTCCAGTGACGGACCTAGAAACTTTTGGAAGCCTAGGTGGACATGTCTAAAACGCAATTTGTTCGAACAAAATCAATATTGAAAATCATAAAATATAAGACGTTACGCGTCACGAAGCATAGGCGACTGCCTGGAGTAAAGGGATGGTAGATCCACCCATGGTGGGGTCCATCATGGCATGCACTACCAAAGACCTGGCTTTGCCCATTTTGCTCTCAGCCGGTCTGTTGGGTGGAGGTCTCGAGCGGAAATAAATCCTATGAGACCGGGTCTATTGATAGACCCTCTCCTATGCGAGACACGCGTCCGTCTTTTTAGTTTTTTAGACTTTTTTAATTAGCCTTTTTCCGTTATGCATGGAGGTGGGTCTATCCTTAAAGAATATAGACCAGGTCTCGTAGAATTTATTTCCGTCTCGAGCTGGCTATGCACTGAACCTGCCACGCAATTATTGGCAGGCATTGTAGAGACGTGCACGGGAGGTGGTTTTTGTGGACATGATATTATCAAGTGGAATGGTATAGATTTTTCCTAGAAACTCCTCATGCATAGAGCAAATCGAAGCCTTAAGGAAGGAATGACTCAAAGGCTAGATACTTTGTAATGTTCCATTTATTTTCTCTGGACTCTTAGGAAGACTTTGTTCCTGGACTATGTTTGTAATTATATTGTGGTTTTATAAAATGAAAATGACACACTAGGGGTTTTCCCCTACTGTTTCTACGTAAAAACAAGATCAACCCACACATTATAGAAATGGGAATTCTAAGTAAGCCATATGCAACAAAGGTACATTCTTGTGCCGCGGTTTCCCCGGTGTTCCCCCTTATAGGGAGAGGAGATGTAAACATGAAAACATCTTTCACTTCATGTTGATATTATCAACATCAAATATTGATGACTACATTTTACGCTTATGATTTATTTGAGTTTAATCAGGATAATTCTGATATTTATCTTAGTTCATACCACTACTTGTTAATTTTAAAGTTTGTTTTGCTTGTTCAGTGCTCTGTGGGTGTTTTATGTGAAAGTTATCTCCTCTCAACTCATATGTCTACATGCCTTCTCCACTAATTCTGGAGCTAAAATGGAGGAGATACAGTTGTTGCGTTATGAATTATATAACGCAAGTCCTAAAGATGTTCTCTCAAATGATGAAATCACCAACATAAAAGTTGTGAGTCTTATGAAAGCAATAATCTTTTATTTGCAGATCATCTTGATCCATGGTCGTAAAGATTTCACAAGCAAAATACTGAGGCAACATGCTAGAGCCAATTCATGTAAAACAAAAGCCGAACAACACGCTCATGTCGACGCTCGTGTGACTTGAAGATCGTCTTGGAAGTGACCCAATCTCCCCTATTTGGTCTAAAAATGTGGCATTTTTTACCATACATTTGCAAGGGATCAACCATACACACCATCGTCACACCAAGCCTCCAACACGAATAACAACTCCATCCACATATTTATAGGCTATACTGAATGTTTGGGGATCTTTAGTCTTTTAGGGAGTGATTTTATCCAGGAATCCTAATGCCTAGTTTTGGTATTTAAGATCTTAAATGCTTTTAGGCTCCAGGAGTGGTTAGTGATTGGAAGGGAATGTTTGAGTATCCTTTGCTATCGTATTTAGAAAGGTAACTCTTTTATGGAAAATGCCACAAGTGTAGTAGAGTGATGCCATCAAACCTGAAATTAGTACTAGCGAAGCCAAGACCTAGACATCACGTCTACACACTAGTAATTAAATAGTTTACTTTTGTTTTTAGTCTTTATTTTACTTCCCATGATAGAGTATCTTTTTAGGTGTTTTATTGTTATGCATAGCTTGTGTGTGAATGTTCAAGTGTTACCAACAATTAAGGGATAATATATTGTCGTAAAATTAGTATCATGCAAGTCGTGCATATGAGTAGAGGGCGACATTCAGTAACATGGTAACAAGGTTACTATGACAATACTATAACTTGGTAAGTAGGTCAGTGAAATTCAATTATTAAAGAGAGTTATCGGACTATGCCAACATGGCATATAATTTTAAAGATCTTGGTGCATCAAAGTTAACAGTGAAAACACCACTTAATATTTGGAACAATAAGAGATTTTGACTTGATGTTGCATTTACACTCAATGTCACAGGAGACTTTGGGGGATGCTGCATACGAAGCTTTGCATGTGGCACCATTGCACAGTTATGTGCTATATACAATAAATAAGACTACCCCTTTATTTATAGAGATGGCCTTCTTGAGGGGTCAAGGCAACTGGCCACCATGTTGGACTACAAGTCCAAGATATAAGGAAACAACATGGGACTTTCCTTCTAGGAAAAGTCGGTTTCCTAACAATAACATTCATAAATACACAACATAAAATATAGAAGGTATTGTAAGTGCCCATCATGGAGAAGCCGAAGTCGGATATTGACTCTTATCTCCTCTTGGTAACTTTATTCCCTTGTCTTAGATCGGCATTCCTTCGGGCACAATCTTGTCCTTTATCCACATGTAAATAGGCACCAAAAAGAAGTAGGTAGCACATATCGTCCCTATGAGGAAGCGAAAGAAGACCATGATAGGATTGACATGCTTAGTGATGTCCTCGGCCTTTGGACCAAGCTGCAGGGAGGAAATGTTGAAAACCTCATAATCAAATGCCTTAATACAACAATTATATCAAAATATGAAGTTCAAACTATAAAAAGGTCGAATATGTTACTAATTCCTTATATGATATTCTTCCTTTTACAATTGCTGCTTAATATATTTGTGAATATGTAGGAAATAATGAGAAGTGACATGAAGTGAGGTACAAAAAGGATAAAAGTACAAATTGTCATTTCCATATGAGTTAGCAAATGATGTGAGTTCAAATGTGCAAGTTTCGATAATCGATGATAAGCAGATCCATTTGATCGTCAAAACATCCATATATGTAGGAAATGACGATGAAACACGTGAAGTTGGTTGACCAAAATTTACCTGCAAACAGGAGTCCCCGCTTTCTTTCTTGACACCGGTGACAGAGCACCCGATGACCAGGCCATGCCTACGAACACCACGATACCATTTTGGGCCAATTCTCTTGAGCTCAACATCCTTGAACCCTGCTCTCTCGAACCACTCAATATACTCTTGTTCCGTAGAAAACAACATCCACATATCAGCGAAGAAGCGAGATAACCAAAATGTTGGGCGCACAGGGCCAATGACGCAAGCTACCCCACCAACATTCAAAACCCTGTAGGCTTCCTTGATTCCTCGTTGTGGATCTGGCCAATACTCAATGCTGGAGAGGAAGCCGAACCGAAAGCATCGATTGTCAATCGTGGAATCAGAATAGTAAGAAAAAACTCGTCGAAGATAAGATGTTATTACTACGTGTACTTCTCTTTGGGTCCTAAGGTTTGCATGTAGTATATTTCTAGATCTTCAGTTTTAACAATAAGATATGAGTATTCTGTTATTTCAAATACAGATTTAATGATATATTATGTCTTTCTGACGTAATCCATCATATTCTGTTGGTCAAATTGGTAGCTATAAATATACGTGCAGGGCTTATAAACAAGGTAAGAGGGACTAGCTAGCTAGTAAACCTGCCAGCGGAGACGTATCGGTCGAACGTGTCGGCCGGGAAGGGAAGGTCCTCGGCGTCGCCCTCCATGATTTTGACGCCCTTGAGGGCCTTCTTCTTCCTGGCCTTGCCGAGCTGGTGCGGCGACTGGTCGATCAGCGTGATGTTCTCGGGGTCGACGTGCCTGACGATGCCCACCGTGGTGAACCCAGTGCCACCGCCGACGTCGACGACCTTGAGGTTGGGGCTGTGGAGGTCGGCGTGCTGGTCCATGGCGAGGTCGCGCATGTCGTCGGTGTACTGGCCCGGGTTGAACACGTGGTCGTAGCCGATGGAGATGAAGCTGTAGAACCACAGGGCCTCCTTCTTGTGCTGGATGAGCCGCAGCGGTGACGAGGAGGCCTTGGAGGGGGCACGCACGTTGGTGGAAGTGGAAGCCATGGCCGGCCGTTGCAGCTGATGATGATGTCGATCTGGGATTGTCGAGAGAGCAAGGTAGAGAGGTATTTATACTGCTAGGCTGCTAGTATGTCGTCACAAAAGTCTTTGGGCCATTAACTGCTATAAGCCCCGATTAAACAGAGTATACATCGACGCAATTAATCTCGATGTGTCTAACGTTGAGAGTGCCACCCCTCGATCGGACTGTCCAACCACTGTTTGCACAGCCCCTCGTCGCCGACTACTTTCCGGCGACCACAACGACGAAGATCTGACGAGATGCTTCTCGGAGACACACGGGTACACCACAAGTCACACGTACCCGAAAATTAATATGATAGCCACAGGCCCATGTCGGACCTTTGCTTCTTTGATTCTCAACTTCACGGTGTGGTTACAAGTTGCAGGTTACATATATATATACTACTTTACGGAAGTATTTGTAATACTTTATCTGTTTGAGTATATTCATATACTATATCTAAGATACTTCTAAGCAAGTTAGGTGAAAAAATTGCAAATGCACCCATAATTTTTAGTATATATATAAAATACCGTCATATTTGTACGTATAAAAGGAGTATGTGAATAAAAATTACATACTATCCAAAAAATAGTATATATACTACCCAAATATTCTTATATACTTCATACTACCTATATATAGTCTCCGGTATGATAGATACTGTCTAAATTATGTAAAACACACGTGAGTGTAACTACACCCGGGTGTAGTATGAATATGTCCTATATATAGGGGCTCCAGCGGGCGGGGCGGTGCGCGCCGTCAAGCTCGGCAACGGAGGCGTGCTGCGCGGAGGTCGGGGACGAGGGATTGACGGGTTCGGCTAAGATCGAACATAGCCAAGCTAACCCAGATGGGGTCCTCCCATCCACGAGCTTCCTCCCGATCCCCCGATCCCCCGCCACCCTCACCTTGATTCCATCTACCGGCGGCGCCGTCCTCTCTGTCTTCAGATCCATCAGCGGATCCTGGATGGTTGAGGTCGTTTTTCCACCGGCGGGGAGGCGGGGGCCACTACTCTTTCGTCTGAGCCTGGAGCGCCTCGCTGAAAGGTTGTTCCCCTTCCCGGCTTCGTGGACCTCCCTACTGGCAATGATGACATGGAGCTCGTCCGGGTCCTGGTGTGCTCTACAGGTTATGCTAGAGACGGTTTTCAAGTTGTTATTTTTGAAGATGTTTTAACCTGATGCATCTCATTAAACTCACGTTTTAGACTACAGAGATGTGTAGGATTGATGCAGCTGTATTGGAATGAATTAGAATGAGCGGATGTTGTAGGCCTATTGATCAAAACGTGGTGCTAATTTGCAGGCAAGCGGAGGTCGTGGAGTGTGTTTATCATTCTATTCTTTCTTGGCTGTTGTTGATCTACACTGCTATGTCAGATCATGGTAAATAAGGCCATGTACAACACCGAGCGCTTCCACATGCACTAGAAAATTAATCCCAGTAGTTTTGTTAGTTTTCATTGTGGTTCCGAGTCTTTTCCCTAGCATCGACGGAAAATTTGGAGTCGGACGCTTGAATAATCCATTCAAAATACGGCTCCAAGGGGGCGGACACTTGTGCATGTGGTAACTGACTCGATCAAAGATTTTTAAGCGCATGTGTAAGCGGTGAGCATTGTACATTTCCTAAATGTTTTGTATTTAGAGGTTTGAATTTTGGGAGCAAATCTTGAATTTTGGGAGCAAATCTAGGCAACCGTTGGTTCCTTGTATATTTTGTACTTAGTAGTCTGATTGGAGAATAAAGTTAACCAGCAAGCTCTTGCAGTATTTTCTTGATTTATTACACATCTTCATCTCAAATCTTCAGGTGTGTCCTGGGTAATGATATTTTCATGAAGAGAACCGATGCAATGCGGTTTTATACAAGGGAATTTATCCTGACTAATTCATTTCAACTCTTCCAGTGTTTTAGGCTACATGTTTCTTGTTATTTAATGGTACTAGGGTTACAGTTCTGATTATAAATTTGAACTGCGCTGAACCTGGTTCATGATATAAAACTAATTGAAATATTTTGGTTTACTGATTTTGTGTTTCAATTTTATTGATGGCGCATTCAAACCTAGACAGGGTTATGTTGGCTTGATCTTTTTTGTTGGGTTTTAGTTTTATTGGTGGCTTATTCAAACCTGGATGGACAAAACTATGCTGACTGTTTTTTGGGGGTTTCATTGTGAGAGATTGCAAGGAGAGGTGATTGCGCAAGTGTTGGACGAAGTGACCATGTTAACGATGCTTTCCATGCTAAACTGTCTTGGAGCATGCTGCATGTCCGACAGGTCAGCTAGGTGCCATGCGAGTGGTGCTGGAAGCCGACTCACAATGGTTGATGATGGCATTGAACAGAAGAAAAGCTAACGGTTTTTTTTGACAATGAGACGCTGATGCTTCTTATCTAGCGGTATTTCTATTCGTAATAATCTTGTGTTAGACAGACCAGCCCATGAACTTGGCCAAATTGGATGGTCCCCTGGTGTAATCAGAGGAAAGCTATCCTCTAGGAGTATGAGGTACCGTGTTAGTGGCCTCTTGGTCGTAAAATTCCATGAATAAATCCTCTAGCAAAAGCTCATGCTTATTGTTCATTTCTTACATGGGCTTGGTTTGTGATGCAGCAACAACAGAAAATGACATGTCAACTGTCTACTTTCACAATTAGGTATCATAATTCCTTATGTCGTGTATCCTCGATTGATGCAGCCTCAGATGCTTCAATTATAGATTCAGTCGAGTAGTTCCTGCTATTCGTGGATCAGTGAGTCTGAGAGCTGACTTGGACTATAAATAATTTCTTGCAGGTCAACATTAGTAGGTGTCTGTCCAAAGTCAAGGATTTTTCATCATTCTTATTCATTCACAAGATCCATCATTTACAGATTTTTTTTGCAGGAATAAGAAAATGTTTAATCATTCCTAGGATTTTCTTGTATGCATCTTCTTAATATGTTTTGGATCCCCCTCTCCTCAAAATGCAGTATACATATAACTTTGAGTCTGTCTTAGTTACCTACAAAAAGAATAAAAGCGGTTGTATAGCTTTGTTTCCTGATAATAAAATGGACTTGGATAGTTAGATGTAATAACTGATTTTTTTATGTGTCGAGAAGTTATCAGTGGTAATAACCTCAAGGAAGATTGTGTTTATACCTACCATCTGAACAGAGCCTGCCAGTATTAGGATTGCACGCTTGGCGGAAATCGGTAAATGACTAAAAGTTGTAAATTTTTATTGCGAAAATTGCTTGGTGTAATGAAATTTCTCATGAAGTTTTAGTATTTAGTAGAAATGACCTATTAGTGTGGGTTCTCGGTTATATTAGCCTAAATTTGAAGAGTTTCAGTGTCATTAGTTGAAATTTTAAGGAATGTATTAAATAAATTGTCCCGTAGCAACGCACGGGCATTCTGCTAGTATATATATATATATATATATATATACACGGCCAGCGGCCAGTTCTCCTAGTAGAGTACGACTCGGCAACCTATCCTACTCGGAGACATGCATGTCTACTACACGGCACCTATTCACCGGAAGCACCGGATTCTTCCTAGGTATAGAACCCGTATACGACGGAGCATACGATACCCGGTGTCGGACGTTGTGGTTAATTCTAACAATCACCCTCTAAGCATGACGTGCTTTTCACTTCGACCTAGGTCCCAAATACGCCAGCTACTTCTCACGGGCATTATCCACGGTATTGTTTTTGCCGCTCCCTTCCTCAGCACCCATGTCACCGACTTTGATTTTGCCGGTTTCTCCATGGCTTCACATCGACCCTCCTCGTCCACATCCTTCTTTTCGCGTCCTCCTTGTCGATATCGTTCATGATCGTGCCTTCGGTCTTCACCGGTCCCTCGATAAACACATATTGAATTTCGTACTTCATCTTCATCGGATTATCAACCATCCGAAATTTCTTCTTCAGATAGCAGTGCATCACACCTCGTATGCGTGCTCGCGTCGGTCCTAGTCGTCTCATCTGCATTGCAGTCGGAGGCATCACGACATACTCTTCTACGTCCGACATAGCGCTTGTCTCTTAAGTAGCTTCCGGCACAGAATCTAGGTTGCACCCCCCTGTCTGTATCAAACCTCGTAATTGCTTTGCTTTATTTCTTCTGACCTGGTCAAGCTGTGCAACGGACTCAATGCAAAGCTGAGCTTCACGTACAAGCTAGCCTCACAAGAATGCCTTGCATCGATCTCCCAGTCTTTTTCTTCCGACCTCACAGCGCACGGCTTGCATGGCCTTTCTACTGGCTCGATCGAAACAACACAAGTGCTACTCTTCTTTTCTTGCACCTCCCGATCTGTCTTTATGGCTATGCCGCTGCTTCCTTTTGGCATAACACTGAAGCGACCAGGTGCCGGAGATGTGCCCGTAGCTGGGCTTCCTGGCCGATCTCCTTCCGACCTTGTTTCTGGGTCTTCGTGCGGAATCCCTCGTGGCGAATTCTTTTCTTTTTGTTCACCTTCTTCTGGCCTTATTGGCCTGCTGCTTGCTGGGCTCAATGCAGCCTGCACGATTACTGTCTAGGTGCTCTGGATTGTTGAACTGCTGAAGGTGCGCCTCGCCTGCCTGCACGGCTGCCGTCTTGTTCATCTCCACAGACGTCTAGTCGCTTCCGTGCATGCAGTGAATCGACTAGCTGCGTCCGTTGTAACACCTTCCGATTAATCTAAATTGGCTGGAAGTTCTACATCACCGTAAGTAACACGAAAATTCAGGTGTTCCCATTCATCGGAGTTCCAACTCCACGACTTGCCTTCCTCGAAGACTACGTCAAGCTCGTGACAACCATCTTATTAGTATAAAGGATTGCACAAAAGGTATGTCTTCGAGCCTTCGTAGTCCGTCATGATCATTGGAGTACTCCGGTCCACCAATTTGCTCTTATGGCCAGACACCGTATTGACATGCGCCACACACCCAAAGGTGCGAAGATGATCAACCGAGGACTTTCGTCCATACCATGCTTCGTACGGAATCATACAACACAGCCCCTGCCGTCGAGTTCTTTCCGACGACGAAGTTCCGGCAAGACGATACACACATACACGATAACATCCGCCGTGATATGCACGTACTGCTAGTTGATCGATTCTTTTGATCAGGCTAGTACAACTAACGTACGCACACACAAAACAATACTACTGGATAGCCACAGGCACATATCGTGCCTTTTCTTCTATATTGATTCAACTCCACGGTGTGGTTCCGATCAAAGCCTAGGTACATGTATATATATATGCTAAGACTAGCTAACCGATTCGAACTGCTATAGGTCGAACTGCTATAGGACTCGGTGACTAACTCCTAGTACTACTCATATACATACCAGGCATACTCTTGGTCGATTCCATGTTCAACAAGTAAACAGCCATGTTGACAGCTTCATCCCAGAACTTTCCTGACAAGTCTTTGCTTTTCCTCATGTTCCTCGCCATGTCCACCACAGTTTTATACACCCCCAAGCTATGCATAGGGCTTTTTTCTTCGCCTCCGCCTCGACCTCTCTGGCTTCCTTGATCTTTTCGAATGCATGTAGTGCATGATCCTTACTCTTCAGCAACACAATCCACATGTATTGACTATGATCATCCACCACAAGCGCGAAGTACTCATTGCCGGATGGGGTTATGGGTGAAACTGGACCGCATAGATCGACATAAGCGAGTCCCAAAGCTTCACTCGCCTCAAACGTGGCTTCACGCAGAAATGGGGCACTCCATTGCCCGTGATCTACACACGGTAGATCGTGATCCACTGGTGTCACAATCTTTGTACTCGGTGATGCAGGATCCTCCTCATCCTTCAGCTCAGTTACTTCGATCATCAGCATCATCGGTCCATCATCTCCTTCCTAGGCGATGAGATCCCTCTCCTTCGACGATTTCTTGCAATCCTTCTTGAAGTGACCGAGCTCATCACAGTTATGACATCTTACTTTCTTTATGTCAAACTTCCTCCACAGCGGAGCCTCATCCTCGTCCTCCCCTACGATCTACTTTTTCGCTGGGCGAGAATCTTCTTTATCACTCATGTTGTCGGATGCTTTATCGCCCTTCTTCTCCTTGGTGAACAATGCTCGAGCCATAAGCATGAGATGCTCATCCACTTTTGGGTCGTCGTAGGTGATCTTCATCCGCTCGTCGTGAGCCTTGAACCGTCCAACTAGATTATCCATCGTGAGAGTCTTGAGATCAATGCATTGCTCGATCGCCGAGACAACGGGAGAGTAACGCGGCGGTGCCACGCGGAGGAAATGCCTCACGATAGAGATCTCCTCCAGCTTCTCACCGAGTCCGCAAATCCCATTGACCAGTGTAGTAACCCTTGAAGCAAACGTGTCTAGCGTCTCATCTCCTCCCATCTCTAGATTTTCGTACTTCTTCTGCAAGGTTTGTAGGTTCGCCTCGCGGACGCGCTCGTACCCAAGATTTAGCATCTTGAGCGTATTCGACACCTCCTTTGCAGATTTCTTCGAGATCAGGTGCTGCTTCACATCCATCGGCATCATCGAGCAGATGGTCGTGAGTGCCTATCGGTCCATGTGGTACTTCGATGCACCCTTTATGAACTCATCACCGCCTGCCCAGAGTCTAGCGCCTTCTAACGCTCACTCCATCTCGGTCGCCCATGTCGTGAAGTTGTCGCGGCTGTACCGCGGGTATTGCATCGACACCTGTACGGAAAATCCTTTAGCCGCACCAAGGTACTCGCCCACTTCGTTCGTCATCATGACCTCCCGTTACTAGGAGATCCTCCACGAGGCTCTGATACCAATTGTTAGCACAACCCCTTGTCACCGACTACTCTCCGGCGACCACAACGACAAAGATTCGATGAGATGCTTCTCGGAGACACGCACGTACACCGCAAGTCACACGTACGCAAAAATCAATATGATGGCCACAAGCCCGGGTCAGACCTTTGCTTCTTTGATTCTCAACTTCTCGGTGTGGTTACAAGTTGATACACGTATTATACTATAGCTTAAGGCTAAACAAAAGCGAGCTACCTGAGGCCATCTGCTTGCGCGCGTGTTTCTGGCCGTCCGATCTTCACTCCGAGTCATCTCAAACGTGCAGTTTCACGTGTTGAATGAAGTCTTACGAGCTGGCCCCTCTCGTCCCCGCCCAACCCTACCCCCATCTCAATCCCGTTTCCCTCCACCCGAGCTCCCGAGTCCCGAGCTCCCGCCCATCCTAGCCCCTCCTCCATCTCCCCCAGCAACATCCGCCGCCCCTCCGCTCTCGAGCTCTCCCTCTCACCTCGAATCCCTCCGCCCCTCCACTCATGAGGCTGCTTCCTCCCGTCTAGCTCCCGCATCCAACGTCGATCACCTCTGTTTCCCCATCTCGAACCTGCCCAGTACCGATTCAACATCGCCTTCAACCTCGTGCACCCATCCACCGCTACACTTTGCCGGTGGTGAGGAAGATAAGGAGGAGGTGAGCGCATGGGACGGTGGGGGTGAGAGAGAGGGAGGGGCGTGGATAGATACGCTCCTATGTGTGACAATGCAAAGATGTCGCATCATCCTCACCGCTTTGACTGGAAAAATCAGGGATGGATGGCAAAAAAAAGGAATTGAAAAGGAGAAGGCCCCTTCGCTCCGAGGCTCTCCCTCTCACCTTTGCTCCCTCCGCCCCTCCACTCACGAGGCCACCGCCTCCCGTCCAGCTCCCGCATCTAGCATCGGTCGCCTCTGCTTCCTCGCCTCGAACCTGCCCACTACCGATTCAACATTGCCCCCGACCTCACGCACCCATATGCCGCCACGCTTTGCATGTGGCGAGGAAGATAAGGATGAGATGAGCGTGTGGGAGGGTCAGGATGACAGAGAGGGTGCAGCGCGGGTAGAGACACTCTTATGCGAGACTATGTGAAGATGTCGCATCATCCTCACCTCTTTGACTGGAAAAATCAGGGACGAATGGCAGAAAAAAAAATTGAAAAGGAGAAGGCTCACGAGGCATGCGATGACGTGGTGCAGAGCGATTGTCCAAAACCCGGAATCTACAGTAATCGAACAGAAGAATCTCTGAACGGAAAGCGTGAAGAGTTAACAGGGCGAGAAATGGTCGTGCCTTGCAAGAAACGATCGTGTTTCATGTCACTTCAATAATTAACATGTATGTATTCCTGAAACAAAGCATAATAAGCTGATTTTGGCCCCTCTTAGCCTCTACAACTGAGTTTTCTTTTGAATATATTAGCATATCTCAAGAATTCATAAGATGCTTGTGTAAATTGATACATGTTCTACGTTGTTCTACAATTTCTACACGAGTTAACAACAATTTCAGTGTCCTTGACTTGGAGAATGCTCTATGATTAACGAATAAGCGGGCTCCATCGACTAAATGGGTCCAAAAAAATGTCACAACTTCTATTTTTCATTTTGATGTACAGAAATTATCAAACTTGATTACATATTAGATCTTTTTTATGTCAAGATTCGTGGCAATTTCCAGCCATATCTTCTCTTTTAAATTTTATTGAACCAATGAATAATTTGGAATATATCAAGTATAACTCCTGCATAGAATTAGTATATATGTAATCTGGTTGTCCATATTGACTAAAGTAATCATTTAATAATCCAGCCGCTTATATGTGTTGAATACAAAGTTGTGCCTTCCCTTAGAGCTCTACAATCCAAATAGTTGTAAGCATTGATTTTGAGGCAGTTAGCTTGCTTTGACATTATTAGTTTTTTAGCTTGATCATGTAACATGCCAGTTGCTTGTGGTACCAAACTTGTTCTATTGTTCGATGTATTTTTGTTTGAAGTTTCCTCGATGTACCTTTTTGTTTACTTGAAGAAACACTGGTACCCCTATGTTGCTTATGAAATAAGGACCCGCTTCTTGTGTCTAAGGTCAGATATCTCAGTTTTGAACATGTCTAACACATAAACAACACATTTATCTGCTGATTAAAATACTCAACCCGCACATGCTCATATATTTAATTTATGGTAATACAAACAAAACAAAATATATTACCAGTAATAAGTATAACACACCTACCACACTCTGCCAAATAGACTGTAGGCGGTGCGGCGAAGCACGCATGTCCACCTAGTATATATACACGGCCGGCGGCCAGCTCTCCTAGTAGAGTACGACTCGGCAACCTATCCTACTCGGAGACATGCATGTATACTACATGGCACCTATTCATCGGAAGCACCAGATCCTCTCTACGTATAGAACCCGTATTCGATGGAGCATATGACACCCTACCGGTGTCGGACGTCGTGGTTAATTCTAACAACCACTTAATGTGGTGCCAAATCTGTTGCAGCTCCACCGATTCTACTGTTCTAGGTTGCGCATTCATCTGCCCGCCATCAATCCCCCAGCGCCCAACCGCCACTCAAACAAAATGAGGATTGCTCACCACTGTTGTGCCCACCAAAGAAATCCCACCACGCTCCTAGAGCTCCGAAACATCGCGTGGTAGGAACAGTCGATCTCAACAACTTGCCAATGCACACTCCTATACACTCAAATTTAATCAAAGGCTCCTCGTCGTACCCCGACGGGCTGGCAACCGACTGCCCCTTCTCCTGCTCCTCCATTTGAAGGCACCGGACACCTTAGAATGACATGATCACATATCCTAGGTCAGGTTCCATGCTTGTTCGTGATCTATCCTATTGTTGTGTTCTGAGGCTAATGAGTTGTCACTACTACAGATTAGCCCACTAGTAGAAAACAGGGCTTTGGTCCAACTGCCCCAAAGCAATCAGTCCTGGTTTCCTTACGAACCGGGACTAATGTGAGCATTAGACCCACTTTGTAAGGCCAGGACGCCGCACGGGGCTGGACCACGATTGGTCCCGGTTCATTTGGGACCTTTAGTCCTGGTTCGTAGCATGAACCAGGACTAAAGGGGTTTCGCGCCTGCCTCTAGCCCATTAGGCCCGGTTCATGGCATGAACCGGGACTAAAGGTCCATGTTCCCGTATATATACACCCTAGCCCCACATGCTTGTGTGTGAGCTGGTTTGTTTTTTCCCCTCTCATGCACAAGTGGTGTATGTGCTTTATTGTTTCCCTCTATGCACAAGAGGTGCTCGATGAAATGTGTGAGAGCACGATGCCACTTGAGTTCACATAAAACAAACATGATATCAAGTGCCTGGGCCACACTTAAGCTTTCTCCTCTTTCTTTCCTCCTCGGTCGAGGTTAGCAACTTAATCCTTTCATTTGTCATTGATACAATGCATGTGGAGATGCGCAGTGGTGGTCATTTCTCTACATGTTCTGTAATGGTTTTTGATAAAATTAATTATATAATGAAGATGAGCCAGCAATGGATGTATGGTGACCGACGTATTGGCGAGTTCATTACGGGCCTTCATAATTTCATCGGTGTGGCTGAGGCAAATAGTCTGAATGGTTTTATGCGTTGTCCATATGTTGTATGTCAGAATCAGAAGGATTACTCTTCCTTGAGAACCCTTCACACCCACTTGCTTCCGTCCGGTTTCATGCCCACCTACAATTGTTGGACCAAGCACGAAGAAAGAGGGGTTATAATGGAAGACAATAAAGAAGAAGAGGATGATGACAACTATCCTATGTTTCCTGAATACGGTGATAATGCAATAGGTGAAGCTGAAGATGAAGAGCCACCGGATGAGATTGTTGATGATCTTCAACGGGCCATTGTTGATGCATAGAGAGAATGTGAAAGTGAAAATGAGAAGTTGAAGTTGAAGCGTATGTTAGATGATCACAAAAAATTATTGTACCCAAATTGCGAAGATGACAACACAAAGCTCGGTACCACACTGGAATTGCTGCAATGGAAGGTAGAGAATGGTTTATCTGACAAGGCATTTGAGAAGCTACTAAAAATAATGAAGAAGAAGCTTCCAAAGGATAACGAATTGCCTACTAGTACGTAGGAAGCAGAGAAGGTTGTATGCCCTCTAGGATTAGAGATGTAGAAGATACATGCATGCATTAATGAATGCATCCTCTACCACGGTGAGGAGTACGAGAATAACAATGAATGCCCAATATGTTGTGCACTGAGGTATAAGATCAGACGAGATGATCCCGGTGATGTTGAGGGCGAGCGCCCTTGGAAGAGGATTCCTGCCAAGGTTATGTGGTATGATCCTATAATACCGCGGTTGAAACGTTTGTTTAGGAACAAAGAGCATGCCAAGTTGTTGCTGTTGGAAATATGCCCAAGAGACAAATAATAATATAGATTATTGACATATTTCATCAAGTTCATAATAGGTTTTATATCATGCTATAACTGTATTGGTAGGAACGTCAATACACGTGTGATATATAAACTACCAAAGTTCCCAGTGATCCTCTAGACACTGGTTCATTGGTGAATCGATGATCGAGGTTTCCCGATCATGGACATTTATGTCAATTGACAATGGGGCCATTTAATTAGGTGAATTGAAGTGATAGACATACCCAACACAGGAATTGTAACACGATCAAGTCACGAAGTTCACCGTTACAATGACTGGAAACATAGTAACTAATTCCTTAGGCCGTGAGACCATATCAATCACTGTCACCCAAGAATACTTAGATAGCATCAAACGTCATTTGTGGGAGAGATGATCATAAAGGTGTGTTCAGGTATTCAGAGGAACATGTAGAGGCATTATGCGTCAAGAGCGGGATTTGTCCATCCGCGTGACGGAAAGATACTCTAGGCCCACTCGAAGACATGACATCCATAAAGCTGTAGCGTGTGACTAGGTCATGGGGATGGCATAGCTCGGAACAAGTAAAGTTATACTTGTCGGTAACGAGATTGAACACGGCATGGCGATGTCGTTGATCGGATCTCGAACAAGTAAAGTATCGAAGTAACAAAGGGAATTGGAAACTATCTTTCATAGTTCAACGATGAAGATTCTCGTGGAATGCACAGGGGTCATCATGGGCATCCAGGTCCCGCTGATGATCATTGGTCCGAGAGGGATCTTGACCATGTCTGGAGTGTTCCCGAACCGTAGGGTAACACACTTAATGGTTTGACAATGCTCAGAGATCGCTCTAGTATCATAGGAATCACTGAAGAAGAGAGCAGGGAAAACTAGAAGAGTTCCGGGAAAGTCCAGCGGGTGTCCGGAGTTGTCCGAAAGGACTTCCGGTGCATCAGGGATTAAATAATATGTAAATATATGTTAATTATTAAATTATACATTTATTTATATTTATTTAATAATTTAAATATGATTTAATGGGGAAGCCCACCTAATGGGCCAATTCCCAAAGGGGAAAAGGGCCCAAGAGGGGGCCGCATCCCTAGGAGGGGCCAAGGGGGTGGCCGGCGGCCCTAATGAGCTAGCCCCCACATGGGGCCCATGGGTGTGCTAGCCAGCGGCGCCTCCCCTGACCTCCTCCCTTGATAAGTCCCACCCCGGGACTTTGAGGGAGGGAGTGCCTCCCTTTCCCCTATATAAAGGAGGGCATATAGAGGGATTCAAACACATTAATTGAGCTTTGAGGCGTCTCCCTCCAAGTCCCCTCCTCTCTCTTTATCTTGTGAGTGCAGCCCCACTGTAAGGGTTATGCGAACGAGAGTATTCTTCACCGCGGAGCACCGTCGCGCTGTGGAGATTCCGGATCTAGGAGATCTACTTCCGCAACCTCTGCTGGATCAGGGATCAGGAGTCGTCGTCAAATACCTATGTGTGTGACACCCCACGAGGAACTACACTAGTGGTGCTCAAGTCGTTCGAGTCGTGGAGTCATTGGAGCTGAAGCTGGTGGAGCCATCCACGACCTTGAGGTCGGCATCAGTAAGACTACATCAACCACGTTCTCCTGAACATTGACAAAGCTTTCGATCTTCAAGGGTAAGTTTCTAAAAGCCCCTCCCATTACTGTATTACTAATAGATAGATCCTGGCATTAGGGTTGTCACGTAGGAAATATTATTGTTTTTCAGGCGCCGAACCCCATCACTGGTATCAAACCTAGATCTATGCGTAGTATTGCTAGTACGGGTAGAACACACGAGTTGTAGAGTGTGGGCGTTGATCTTATAGTTGTTGCCCTCCCACGTGTACTTGTGCATACCACAGTAATGATTGATGAAGAGGCCCCCAACCGACTTTACACGTTCATTCGTGAGACTGGTCCACGCTTGACATACGTCTTATACTGTATAAAGTGGCTTTGGAGGGTGTATGTCTCTCTCGCATTAGTTGGTATGCCATTTGCAACAGAGGGCCCCAAAAGGGGTGTAGTATAGACAACTATTTGATCAGTGTTGTGGTTGAAGTTCATAGGTAAGAACGGTTCTAGTGTGAAAGTCCTAACAACAACATAAAACATGCGAATATAAAGTAGAGGTGTCTAACTTTGTTTCGCAGGGGCATTCTGATGTGATATGGTAGTAGTCAAGGTAAAGTAGTTTACTTTATGTTGCTAAGTAGTAGTAACGGTCATGGTGATGATGGACTACTGTGACGGAGGCACCGGTACCCTGGTGCCTACGGCGCAGGAACCCTAGCGCCGGATCGGGAGACGCGAGATGGAGATCACAGTGTGAAGACCATATCACATCGCACTTACATTCAATGTTTATTGTTTGTGCATCTTGTTGGGTGCTAGTATTAGATACTCGACTGTAGCCTAATAAGATGATCCCTAAACAAAATACCAATGAAAGTGTTCTCCCTTAGTGTGCACCACAAAGAAAGTTCTCCGTTATGAGGTAGGTCGTGATGATCAGGTGTCAGACATATCTACGTTCACATACGGTGGGTGTAAGCCATGTTGCACAGCGCATACACTAAGGTTGAATTGGTGAGCCTAGCATGTGTAGACATGGCCTCGGAACACAGATGATCGAAATATCGAACATGAGTCACATGGAAGATGTGATTGACATTGGAGAATGTCTACCTTTGCAGATATGTTGCCGGCCGTGATGATCGGGGGTGACATAGTGAATTGGGATCGTGTAATCACTATAACTTCTTTAGGGATGTTTGTTTTAGTGGTAGGTCATCTAATATAATATGATTACAATTTTAACTCACATATTATGAACTTAGTCTAAAATTTCTTTGTGAATACTTTTGTAGATCATGTCGAAAACCAAGTCCCTGTTTAGTTTTGAGGGATTCATGGAGAGTGAGAAACTCAAATTTTATGGGTCCAACTTCATATACTGGTACCAACGCCTGAGGAATCTCCTCATCTTCCATGATATCTTATCGATGCTACGAGAACCGCTAGGAGATTTTCCCATGGGCTTCACCGGACTGCCCGATGATCATGATTATTGTGCCTGACGTGATGCCTTTATGATAGTCAAATACACTATGGTTCATGTCATGGAGCCTGCTCTGGGAGCACAGTTTCATGAGATTGAGGCCTTCAGTTTGGCCGACAGACTTAAGATGCTCTTTCCATCTCAAGTCAGAATCATGGAGTTTGAATACATGGATGATTTCCTCTCAAGCAAGATGAGGGAAAACACCAGCCTGGAAGACCACTTGGATATCATGGAAAGACTTCATGAGCGCCTCGTGGACATCATGGACTACTGGGTGACCGACAAATTTGTGATAGATGTGGTGTCGCGCTCGCTACCCCACAGATACAAAGATGTCGTCTTGAACTACCTCGTGGAAGGGAAAGAGTTTACCTTCCTTGAGTTCATGGTTCATATGAGAACCCGAAACGTAGTGCCTGCTCCAGGAGCTGTCATCAATGGGAAAGGTATATATTTGATATAAAAGGTTATACATGTTTAATTTCAAACACTTATAGCAGCTTACGAAGTATTTGATACTTGTACTGTTTTGTGAAAACAGGACCCGATACTTGAGAAGTGATTGAAGGAGTGGGCGGCAAGCAAGATGCCAACGACGCTCTCCTTCAGAAGTTATCGTTTGGATTAGAAGTTTTGAATAAATTTGTAATCGATGAGAGTGAACTACATTAGTGTGTGTATTGCATTTGCAAGACAATTATTCATATGAATTCGAGACAAATCAGTTGTTTTATTCCTATGAGTATATCTTTTATGTTCATGGTTTTGATTATGAATAGGTTATTCATATTTCGATCTTAATGATATAAATTTAAATGTTTATAAATTATGAAAATGCCAAAGGATATTCAAAACTTATAATGACATCATTTTGAATGACACTATTGTGTTAAGTCATAATGGTACATATGAAAGGATTCATAAGTGTTGAAACCAAGTTCTTAAAGATACTTGATCTTTTGACACATACAAACCATGCCCCTGTTAGTAAAAATGACTAGAACTCCACATTCTGGTAAGATAGAGTGTGTGTTGAATAATTGTATATCATACATGATGATATGTTGTATTGTTCAAGAAATGGTGGATATCATTATTTTGTAAAACTTCATTGTGAATCTAAGTGAAGAAATGTATTCGATGAATGAGACACAAGTCTGAAACTATTTGTTATGAATAAAGAATTTCAGAATGAAGAAGAATATTGAATTAACAAGAATACGAGTCTTTATGATTTGATCAAAACGACAAGTACTGAAGTTGTGATTCATGCATACAAGACTTGTGAAAAGTGTTTCACAAATTACAATATCAAGAATACGTCAATAGGTTGACATGTATAAAGGATTATGATTATACTATATTAGATACTATATGGTCTAAAGTAATCTCTTATCATGTCAGTGTTAGCATATTTAGAGAAGATATATAGAATAGCAAACACTTACTTATTGTATAAAAAATCATCAAGGATTCATGGAAACAACACCACACGTGTATGGCAAATGTAGTTTCTAGAAATTCTAGAGTTATGTGATAATTCAGAATTAGAACGAATAAATCTTTGTAGTGTATTCCTAGGCAACTTAGAATACACATTCCACAACTACAACCAAAGGAGCAAAATTTGTATTTCTCAAAGTGGTGATTTATCGAGAAGATTTTCTCAATAAAAGAGTTGATGGATAAAGGTGAAAGCTCAAATAAGGTTGAGAACCTTACGTCCAAATGTTAGCACAATGAAATATATTCCGGAACAAAACTCTACAAATAGAGGAAAAACTAATGATAATGATCAATAGTTTCAGTGGGAGCTTTTACTAAAATAAAGTAGGATTCATGAATAAGTTCTGCCTCATTGCAGACTTGAATTCATGATTCACTTGTCGTGTTAATAGAATAATGACATACCTACGAACTACGAAGAAGCGATGGTGAACCCAAGTACGAGAAATGACTTAGAGTCATGAAATCATGTACATTAAGTTACATTTAAGATGGTAAAGTAAAATGTTACTTGATCTTATCAAAGTAAAGGTGTTACTTGATCTTCCTAATAGACTACTAGAGTAAATGATCATGGGGAAAGGTCGAAAGTGTTCGTGCCTCCGTGCCCAAGATCATAGATTCTCTAGGAGAGTCATGAGGAAGAAATGAAACTTAAAGTAAGACATAAAGCTTGATTTGTGTCAAGAATTTTCTTGAACAAATTCAAATGGTTGAATATGATGTGTATCAGTGCTTGAGTCGGACAAATGGAATCTCGTAGCTGGAATTCTCAATTTGATGTATGATCAAAGGAGTTTGGGATTGTGCCTAGAATATTGAGAAACCTGCATTTACAATAAATTGAGTGGGATCTAAGAGAGTTCCATATTCTTATATGTAACTGACATATTTGAGTGGGAGCTTGATGAAGCATTCATATATGTGATTGACATATTATGAATGGTATAGTTGGTATTAGTAAATATTAGAGAATATTAAGTAGATGAAGTTGAACGAATACTGAACATTGAAATCTATCAACATAGATTGGTATGTTTAATAGAATCAAGTCAGAATGTTTTCCTGGATTGGATTCTGAAAGAAGTTTGGAATGGAACAAGTTAATAAGGGATTTCTTACTTGTCTAACTAGGTGAAGCATTGAGATAGTCTCGGTACGATGATGGTTAAAAGAAGGAAAACATGTGTGACATCTACTATACCTCAGTCATAGGTTCCATCTTGTAAAACCATGTTGTATACTCAACATAATATGACCCAAGTTCTTAATCAAAAGAACAGGTTCCAAAGTGATATCTGAGTGAATCACTAAACAAGAAGTTAAGTATAGTCTTCAGTGTCTAGAGAGAACTGAAGGTATACATCTGATATTTAAAGGATGGTGAACTTGATCGTAGAAGGGTTACGCTAGGAAGTTCCACCCAACCTAGATGGTTGGAATTCTCGCAACATTGAGTGCCTTAAAATAAGATAAGCGTGGTTAGACATCGAAGTGGCATTTAGTGCACCATCGATTAGATTTACATTGACAAAGAAGTATATGAATACTTCAAAGGTAAAATATGTAATGATATAGCTGGGGAAGTCCATCTTCCCACAGAGTGTGTTCCTAATGATCATGCTAATGAAAACATCATCTTTTGATAGACTAATCTAATCTCATGGTACAAGGAACAAAAACAACACTTTGACGCCAAAACATAAAAATTTGTACCACAAGGATATCATGTGATGATTAAGGGAAATGCCAAATTAGGTGACATTAACAAATTCACAAAGCCGTATAGATCTGTATAGTACAGTCCATAGACGAAACCTCTTCCATGAGCAAGCAAGATCATTACACCAAAAGTTATGGTATAATGATTCGTTGAAATGCAGCTGGTTTATTTGTACTCTAGTGCAAGTGGGAGACTATTGGAAAATATTCCCTAGAGACAAATAATAATATAGATTATTGACATATTTCATTAAGTTCATAATAGGTTTTATATCATGTTATACCTGTATTGATAGGAACGTTCATAAAGCTGCAGCGTGTGACTAGGTCACAGGGATGGCATAGCTCGAAACGAGTAAAGTTATACTTGTCGGTAATGAGATTGAACATGGAATGGCGATGTCGTTGATCGGATCTCGGACAAGTGAAGTATTGAAATAACAAAGGGAATTGGACACTATCTTTCTGTTGGAAATATGCCCTTGATACAAATAATAATAAGGATTATTATCATATTTCATAAATTTTATGATTAAGTTTTATATCATGCTATAACTGTATTGAAAGGAAACATCAATACACGTGTGATATATAAACAACCATGGGTTCACGGTGAAACTCTAGTCACTGGTTCATTGGTCAATAGATGATCAAGGTTTCCTGATCATGTGGCATTTATGCTAGTTGGAAATAGAGTCAACTCATTCTGAGAATGAGATGATGAATCAATACCCAACCTAAACATCGTGACCCGATCATGTCACGAAGTTCAAGTTATGATGATTAGAATAGACCTTGTAGACTATTCCTTAGACCATGAGACTATATCAAACATTGTCTCCCGAGAATGCTTTGATAGCATCAAACGTCACTTATGACAGAGTGATCATAAAGGTGTGTTCAGGTATTTGGAGGAACCATAGAGGAAATATATGTCAAGAGCGGGATTTGTCTGTCCACGTGATGGAAAGAGACTCAAGGGCCCACTCGGAGAAGTTATATCCAATAGTTGTGCAACGTGTGATTTGATCACAGGGATATCACTTGTTGAAACGAGTTAAGTAGCATTGTTCGATAACGAGATTGAAAACGACATCGTGATGTCATTGATCAGGTCTCGGGCAATCCAAGTATCAAGAGGCAAAAGGAATAAGACATGACTGTCCCGGTTCAAACGATGAAAGATCGTGGAATGCACACAGGTCACATGGCCATCCAGGTCCCTTTGTCGATCATTGGTCCAAGAGTGTCCCGATCATGTCTGGAGTGTTCATGAACCATAGGGTATCACACTTGAGGGCTTGATGATGCTTAGAGAGTGTTTACAGGATCGGAAGAATCACCAAAGAAGAGAACAGAGAAAACCGGAAGGGTTTCGGTAAGTCCGGAGGATGTCCGGAGTGGAGGTGGAAGGTGTTCCATAACCACAGAGATTAAATAATATGTGGATGAATGTTAAATAATGATTTAATAATTTATTCATAATTATTTAATAAAAGAGAAATCAATTTAAAGGTCAAAGGGCTTAATGGGCCAAATCCCGGAGGGGAAAGGGCCCAAGAGGGGACCACACCCATAGGAGAGGGGCCTAGGGGGTGGCCGGCGGCCTAGTGGGCCTGCCCCACGTGGGGCCCATGGTGGAGGGCTGGCTGGCGCGCCTCCCCACCCCTCTCCCATGATTAGTCCCACCCCGGGACTTTGAGGGAGGTAGTACCTCCCCCTCCCCCTATATATAGTGGGGTATTTTGACCAGAAAAATACACACAATATTCAATAAAGGTTTCCTCACTTTTGGAGAGACCTCCAATTGATATGTCTCTCTCTCTCTCCTGTGACCGTGGTCCCAAGTTCGGACTGCACAAATGAGAGACATCTTCACCGCGGAGCGCCATCGTGCTGCGGGATTCGGATCTAGGAGCTCTACTTTCGCAACTGCTGCTGGATCAGGGAAGCGAGAGTCATCGCCAGGCATCAGACATGTGTATCTTGCCGCGAGGTGTCACACTTGGGGCACTAGGAGTCGTTGGAGCCGCAGGAGCACGAGGACTTCAACACGACCTTAAGGTCGGCTTCAGATCGTCTACATCAACCATGCTCTCCTAAGTGTTGACAACGCTTTTTGGTCTTCAAGGGTAAGTTCAAGAAAAGCCCCTCCCATTACTGCATTACTGATGGCTCTGAAATATAGCCATCTATGTCCACATTTAAACTAGATATTACTCATATTCTTGATGAAATATCTCTCTAAACCCTGCCACTAATGCTCATATTCAGAGGGGTATGCAATCCTTTCTTTTATATTTTTCCTGCACAGATAATGTCGTTTAAAGGAGGGAATCACTACATTAAAGTCAAAGATACGAGATTTCCAACAACCAGAAGAAACCAGGAGCCGTACAACAGAGGCAGACACTTTAACGACAACCTATACGTCCGGAGCAAAAATTCAGGTCATATAGCTCCGGTCGTATAGTTGGCACCGCCACCGTTAGGTCAAACAGAACAATTTTCGTGAAGGGACCCCTATATAAAGAAGCCTCGGGCGACAAGAAAACCAGCTAGACCTTGCCAAAAAGTCTCTATCATAGATCACCGGCCGCCTCCAGATCTGCAAACCCTTCTCCATCTACATAGCCATATTCCACCACTTGTAATAGTAGATCTCTTCTCTAATTAGCGACATTGTAAGACTATTGTTATCAATCTTATGATTTTCATTACAATGTTTGTGATTGTTGATCTCATCTCTATGTGTGAGTAATTCTCCTTGGGCTAAGGGCTTCAACCTAGCCATGTAGCAATTGTGCATGTTATTTATCATAGATGGGATCGTGTATTAGTTTGTATGACATGATGATTATTGTATCCTCTCTTGCCTCAATCTAAGGACTTGTCAGGTACCCAAGACCCCGAGGGTTGAGCCAAGTATAGGGAGTATGAGTGATCACTGGTCTGCAGGTTGGGAACCCAAGTGACATAAGGGGTAGTACGGCTGTATGTGAGGGATTTGCTTGGGATTAACAGTGACATCACTATGCATATCATTAGTTCTCTTTCTTCTATGGATGAGACTAGTAGGTTATTGCTATAAACGGTTGCGGAGGCAATATCAATTATGGATGCACTGCCCACATATAATTTATCTTGCTCTAATAAGTACACGCATACTTTATTTCTATCTTTTATTCCCATCAGATGTTTTGCATAGCTATAGGTGAAACTGAACGCCCTAGGCCCTCTCTCTACATCATCGACAACAACAAAAAGACTCAAGCTATTGGTCCGGTAAAAACACAAAAGAAATTCTAAAACTCTCGAAGGTCCATTAAAGTAACTTCACTACGCATTCGCTTCCCGAGGATTCAATAACCTAGGTCTACTAGGGAAAAAGAAGCTATACTACATCCGTAATCTGGATCGAAGGTATCAACCCTTTTTCTGGCGCCGTTGCCGGGGAAGCAATAGCTACCCTGGTGAGGTTATTAGGAACCTTGCTAGTTTTAATTCTTGTTTATTAATTTTGTTAGTTTGCTTTTAGTCTTTCTTTGATAAACCAAAAAAATTAGTTAGCCTTTAAATTCTTGCTTTTACTATTATAATTCTTTGTTTAAGAAAACCCAAAAACATAGGAAATATGGATGAAAAGAAGCTTGGGGAGTTTCCTACTCTCAACAATGATTATTTGCCTACTCCTATTACTCAGCCAGTAATCGCTGCTGATGATCATGAAATTAAGCCCCATTACTTAAGTTTAGTTCAACAGAATCAATTTGGAGGCTCTGCTGTTGAAGACGCAGGTATGTACTTAAATACTTTCACTGAAATATGTGATATGATGTGTATAAAAGACGTTGACCCTGATGCGGTAAAATTGTGTTTATTTCCTTTCTCTCTAAGAGGAAGAGCAAAAGAATGGTTGCTATCTTTGCCTAGAAATACTATTACATCATGGGTGGGATGTACTTCTTTATTTATGACTAAATTTTTTCCACCTGCAAAGACTATGCAACTCCGATCTAATATTACTGGCTTTACATAGGAAGAGCATGAGCCACTAGCGCTTGCATGGGAGAGGATGAAAGAATGCTTAAGAAACTGTCCTAGTCATGGGATGGAAGATTGGTTAATCCTCCATTTATTTTATAATGCTCTTAATCTTGTGTCTAAGTCTATGTTTGATACTGCAGTTGGAGGAACATTTATGGGTAAACATATTACCGAAGCAAAGCAGCTGCTAGACAATATGCAAGACAACCATGCCCAATGGCATGTGTAAAGATCAAACACATAGAAGGTGAACTCTATTTCACCACAAGAAAACGAATAACTCAATGCTAAGTTGGATGAGCTCATACTAGCCGTAAAAGTTAAGGAAACCCAGGTAAGAGCCACCCCTGAAACAAATATTGAAGAAATAGACTTCGTAGCTCGTAATGATTATAACCCTACTTGGAAGAAGAGTTACAATCCTAACTTTCAAAAACATTATGCTAGTCCCGCAGGTAACTCTAATAATAATATGGGAACAAGTAATGGTAGTCTCCAAGAAACACTTAAGTCTTTCATAGACTCACAAAATGAACAAAACAATATTCTTGTTAAAATAACGGAGAACCATGATACCATGCTTGGTAAATTATCTAACCAAGATGTAAGTTTGAGAAATGATTTGCAGGCCCTCTAAGAAAGGACGAGGATCGTTGAGGCACAACTAGGTAAGGTAACCGAGAGTACAACTCTCATTCTAGAAAATTTGCAGGTAAAGCTGAGCCCAATCCTGTTGAAGAACCCAAAATGATGAGGATCCAAAGGGAGGAGCCTGAATAACTGGACTATAGTAATGCTCCTTCACAAAGCTACACCGTTGAAGATCTCGTAAAAAGGATCAACGTCAAGATTCCGGTAAGTGAAGGTATTAAGGAAGCTATGTACCAACACTTTGTCAATCAAGTAGCAATAAAGGTACGTGAGCTTGAGGAAGAATACAAGCAAATTGCTGAAAAATTACCTGTTAAACTAGATGACATATTTTAGCCTACTATTAAGATTAAAATTGGAGCCAATGAGATAGCTACACTTTGTGATCTAGGTGCAAGCGTCTCAACAATTCCAAAGAGTCTTTTTAACAAGTTAAATCTTGGATCCTTTGAAATTACTGAGTTAAAATTGCATCTAGCAGATTCTACCTACAAACAAGCTGTAGGAATTAAGGAGAACACTATAGTATACATTAAAGGTTGTCCTCTCTCATTGATTTTGTTATTGTTGACATGCCTGAAGATGCTACTACTCCTATTATTTTAGGACGTCCTTTCTTAAGAACTATTAAGGCTTTGATTAATCTGCATGAAGGGAAAGTGAAGCTGCAATTACCTTCATGGGATACTTTTATTATTCATTTCCCTAGGAAGAAGAAAGCTAAGCATGATGAAAAGGAGGCCATCACTTTGAAGGCCAATTACTTTGGAGTGGGTGTTCCACTCATCTGGCCCAAGTGAGTATCATCAAGGTCAAGCTATTAACCATAAAAGAGCGCTTCATGGGAGGCAACCCATGTAAAATAAAGGTTTGAGTAAAGTTTTAGTTTTAGTTTAGTTTTATGTTTAATAAAGAGTGCTAGAAAATTCCATTTGAGGAGAAGAAGTTCGATAGTACTTAAAATTCTGCTTTATTCATGCTATTGATTGGTCGACAATATTTACTGTCAACTTTCTGTCAAAAACAAGGTATATCACTAAGTTACAGGAAAAGAAATAGTTTTAGAAGAAACATAATTTTTTGATGCACATAGAGATTTTAACGACCAATTATACGGCAGGAATAAAAATTCCAGCCGTATAGTTCCGGCCATATAAATATCTTTGCCATCGAAATTTTTTCTGCAATATGTACTGAGAGTTTAACGACCAACTATACGGTGGAAATAAAAAATTCCGGTCGTATAGCTCCGGTCGTATAGGTATCAATGCCTCCGTACAATTTCTTTTCTAATGTTCTGAGAGTTTAACGACCAACTATACAGCGGGAATAAAAATTCCGGTCGTATAGTTCCGGTCGTATAGATATCGATGCCTTTGTATATTTTCTTTCGCAGGGATAGACAGTTTAATGACCAACTATACGACAGGAACATTTTGTTCTGGCCGTATAGTTGTGCCCGTATAGCTGCGCCGCTAGGAGGAAACCCTAAATTTTTGACAAAAGGCCAACTATACGGCCGGAACACCTTGTTCCGACCATATAGTTCTGCCTGTATAGTTGCATCCGACCACAAAAACACACGGGAAGGTACTTCCAACTCCAAAACTTCAATCCTTTTTCTTTCTTCTACCTCCAAACTCTCTCAAAACCTCAAGGGATCTTCATCTCCACTCAATTTCATTCGATTTCCTCGCACACGAGTGATCTATGGTATGTTTCTCCTCCGATGCCCCAATTACGTTTTGCAAATTCATCTTAGATCTATTGTCATTGTCAATCTAGGGTGAGACCTACTATGAACCAATTGCCATGATTTTCTTGCCTAGATTACTATTTTGAGGAGAATTCTTTAGTGTGCTACGATGAGTAATATGATGCACTTACTGTTGTTGGATCAAAAGTTTTATTTTTGCCTTTCTTCAATGTTTTAGATGATGAACACAAGGAGCCAAACTCGTGCTCGTGCCACAGCTAGCGCTTCTCGGGCTGCCACTCAGGAACGCAAGGAATACGATTCAGGGATGATGCCCATCGTGATCGCTTCAACATGATCAAGAACCGCGAAGTGAAGGCCACCAAGTGGGCTTGCCCCATTATATTGAACCAACTTGGTATTTCTGATGACTTCAATTTACTTTGCAATAGAGCTAGCCTGCAAAACTTTGTGTACAATGATGTACCTACTTATCGCCGCTTAACCATTGAATTCCTAAGTTCGTTGCAAAGCACTGTTAAATAATGGCAAGGAGAGGACACTATTTATTTCTGTCTGATGAACAACAACTACACGTTAATATTAGATGAATGGTGCACATGTTTTAATTTGCCAAACAATGATATTCATGCCTTACGCACATCATTTACTGGCTTAGAACCTACCCCCGAACAATACTATAATAGAATGAGTTTGACTAGTAGAGTGAACAAGGGGAAGAATATTCAACATCCTACAATTCGCTATTTGTTCTATTTTATTGGTAACACCTTGCATGCACGTAATGAGTTCATGAGACTCAACGAGGAGGACATCCTAGTCCTCGCAAAGGCTGCTTACATCAACTGTGGCTTGTCACTTAACTTGGGCGCCATCCGTGTGCGCTACTTGGAGCACCAAGCCTCCCAAAGCCAAGGTCCAATCACAGGAGGAGGCATCATCACCGTGCTTGCCACTGCCCTAGACATTGACCTAGGTGAGTTGCAACCAGTACTTGGTGAGACACGTGTTGGTTTCTCCACTTTGAGAGCCTGTGGAATGCTTACTAGGAGAGGTGGTGCTTCTTACCTGCATATTGCTGGAGCTGGGCGTATCTACCCTGCTCTTATGCCTAATGGTCTTTTATCTATCGAGGAAGGACGTTTGCTATATGATTCGCAGGTTGAGCAACACCAACCCGAGGAAGAGATTCCGGAGGAGGATGAGGACCAAGAGGAGGAGCAAGAAGTTCCTTATCAAGAGGAGCAACCACAAACCCGGTTCGCCACATACCAAGATTTCCAAGGACTAGGAGGGATTGTGGAGAGGATGCACAGCCTCTCTTTGAACCTCCGAGAATCAACTAGTAACCTCTCAACTCAATTCGTGAATTAGAGTAATGCCTTTTTCCCGCCACCACAATAAATTGAAGGGCTTGCAAAAGCCTAAGCTTGGGGAAGTTTCTCATGTATCTTTATTTGGCGTTTATTTGCTTTTATTAGAGGTTGTGTTTTTTAATTGAGTTTATAAGCACTCGTGTTGGTTTCCCCTACACATTATTTTAGTTCTCTCTATTTGCTTTTGAAATTTTCTAGCCGAGCTTTGCCGCTAATTTTCTATTCTTTAAAGTCCCTCTCTTAAAACCACAAAAATATTTCTCCATTTTTCCTTATTTTCCCTCTTTCTTTTCTTTCCGCCTCAAGGTCTTCATATATTTGTAGGAGATGATCGACTTCAAGTTTCCAAGAAACAAATAAAAAAAGGAAGAGAGAAGTGGAACCAAACATGAGAGGTATGCCTTATGACTCCCCACTTTTGAAGTTTGAGAAACCCATGCTAGTTAGTAGTAATGTTGAGATATTATACTGGTAGAGTGAGTCTTTGTATTGTAGTAAGATTTTCGTTTGCATGGGTATTTAATTGGGTACGTTTTGTTCCAGCTCTTGTAATTAACCAAGTCTTGCCTAAACTTGCTAAACAATTGTAATAAGAAAAAGTCTCACAATTGAAGGCTTGGGTGTTGTAGTGCTTAGTCTTCAAGGCTTATTTCTAAAGACACTCAACACCACTGAAAATGTTGATTGACTTAATAGCTCTCTTTGAAAGGATTTGTTTCATTGAATTAATGTTTAGAGGTTGTTGTGAGCATGCCAAAGTTCGACTTGTTAATCATAAGAATGATATAGCTTTACACGTGTCAAACTTCATGGGACGCCAACAACTCCGCTGGCCTACGAACGATCTCCATGGAGGAAACTCCTAGATTTCGGCTATGAGTTGATTAAACACTTGTAGCATCAATGCTATAGTGGGTAAGATTCTTGGTACTCCCGGGTAGCTGTAATCATGATGGAATCACTCCTCTGGCTATTATGAGAAATCATTATGCAAAAGGAACAAAACCTTAGTGATGACACGAGTGTCCATCACAACCTGATAAACTAATATTTTTTTTGGCATGCTCTCAATTACTTAAAACTGAAATTCTTGAAGGACAATGAATAGAAAAGTTGTGCTTGAAAAGTCTTGATTTATTGATGTGGGAGAATTGAGATACTCTACTGTATATGCTTTTCATGACAACTCTCATACTCTTAATTTACATGATTATACTTTATCATTCAAAGGAAAGCCTATGAGTTGATTACTTGACATGGAATAAAGTTTACTCATTTGAATCATCCATGTTTATAATAATTTTGCTGCACTATAAGGATGCATGATACCCGTATGATATGCTTGCCATTACTCTATCTATGTTGAAGTTTTTCAGATTTATGAAGTGGAGGAAACATGAGACTACAAATCATGAGTAAGATCACCATCTCGTTATTTCAGTTTAAATGTTGAGTTCATTTTTGATTTTGGTTTTCTTGCTCGGGGACGATCAAGTTTAAGCTTGGGGAGGTTAATGGCTCTGAAATATAGCCATCTACATCCACATTTAAACTGGATATTACTCATATTCTTGATGAAATATCTCTATAAACCTTGCCACTAATGCTAATATTCAGAGGGGTATGCAATCCTTTCTTTTATATTTTTCCTACGTAGAAAATGTCGTTTAAAGGAGGGAATCACTAAATTAAAGTCAAAGATACGAGATTCCAACAACCAGAAGAAACCAGGAGCCGTACAATGGAGGCAGACGCTTTAACGACCAACTATACGACTGGAGCAAATATTCCGGTTGTATAGCTCCAGTCGTATAGTTGGCGTTGCCACCGTTAGGTCAAACAGAACAACTTTCGTGAAGGGACCCCTATATAAAGAAGCCTCAGGCGACGAGAAAACAAGCCAGACCTCGCCAAAAAGTCTCGGCCACAGATCACCAGCCGCCTCCAGATCTCCAAACCCTTCTCCATCTCCATAGCCATATTCCACCACTTGTAATAGTAGATCTCTTCTCCGATTTGCGACACTGTAAGACTATTTCTATCAATCTTATGATTTTTGTTATGATGTTTGTGATTGTTGATCTCATCTCTATGTGTGAGTAATTCTCCTTGGGCTAAGGGCTTCGGCCTAGCCATGTAGCAATTGTGCATGTTATTTATCATAGATGGGATCGTGTATTGTTTTGTATGACATGATGATTATTGTATCCTCTCTTGCCTCAATCTAAGGACTTGTCAGGTACCCAAGACCCCGAGGGTTGAGCCAAGTATAGGGAGTATGAGTGATGACTGGTCTGCAGGTTGGGAACCCGAGTGACAAAAGGGGTAGTACGGCTGTATGTGAGGGATTTGCTTGGGATTAACGGTGACATCACTATGCATATCATTAGTTCTCTTTCTTCTATGGATGAGACTAGTAGGTTATTGCTATAAGCGGTTGCGGAAGCAATATCAATTATGGATGCACTGCCCACATATAATTTATCTTGCTCTAATAAGTACACGCATACTTTATTTTTATCTTTTATTACCATAAGATGTTTTGCACACCTATAGGTGAAACTGAACGCCCTAGGCCCTCTCTCCATCATCGACAACAACAAAAAGATGAAAGCTATTGGTCCGGTAAAAACACAAAAGGAATTCAAAAACTCCTGAAGGTCCGTTAAAATAACTTCACTACGCATTCGCTTCCCGAGGATTCGATAACCTAGGTCTACTAGGGAAAATAAGCTATACTACATCCGTAATCCGGATCGAAGGTATCAATTACTAATATATAGGTCCTGGCAACATCAGGGGTTCAGGGGCATAGGGTAAAATTTTATTGTTTTCATACGCTACATTTTATTGTTTTCATACGTGAACCTATGCATAGTAATGCTAGTACGGGTAGAACACACGAGATGTAGCGTGTGGGCATTGATCTTTTAATTGTTACCCTCCTACGTGTACTTGTGTATGCCGCAGTAATGCTTGATGAAGCGGCCCCCAACCGACTTTACATGTTCATTCGCGAGACTGGTCCACCTTTGACATACGACTTGTACTGTATAAAGTGGCTTTGGGGGGTGTTTGTCTCTCTCGCATTAGTTGGTATGCCATTTGCAATGGAGGGCCCCAAAAGGGGTATAGTGTAGACAACTACTTGATCAGCGTTGTGGTGAAAGTTTGTAGGTAAGAATGATTCTTGTGCGAAAGCCCATTCAGCCACGTAAAACATGCAAAGATAAAGTAGAGGCGTCTAACTTTGTTTTGCAGGGGGCGTTGCTTTGTGATATGGTTGTGGAAAAGGTAAAGTGATTATCTTGTGCTACAAAGTAGTAGATAGTCACGGAGGTGATGAACTACCACGCCGGAAAGACACCGGTACCCTGGTGTCTACGGTGCCGGAACCCTGGCGCCGCAATCCGGTGACGCCAGATGGAGATCACGACGTGAAGGACCATATCACATCGTATTTACATTCAATGTTATTTTTTGTATATCTTATTGTGTGCTAGTACTAGATACTCGACGACAGCCTAATAATATGATCCCTATTAAAATACCAATGATTGTGTTCTCCCTTAGTTTGCACCACCAAGAAAGTTCTTCGGTATGAGGCAGGTCGTGATGCTCGGGTGTCAGAGATATCTACGTTCGCATATAGTGGGTGTAAGCCATGTTGCACAGCGAATACAATAAGGTTGAGTTGGTGAGCCTAGCATGTGCAGACATGGCCTCGGAACATGGATGGTCGAAAGATCGAGCACGATTCGTATGAATGATGTGACCGATGTTTAACATCCACCCTAGAACCCACATTGATGGTCGAGATGGTCGGGGGAGATGTGGGGAAAAGGGGTCGTGTTATCACTGGAACCCTTTAGGGGATAGGTGTTTCTTAGTGGAGTTATTATTATTAACTCATTTAATTATAAACTTAGTCTAAATACCTTTTTGCAATTATAAATGTAGAAAATAGTTCTCCCCGATGCTACCTTTCCTGTTGACGATTGGTTAGATGGAGAGAAGCTCAGGCTAGACGGATCAAACTTCCCCATGTGGGTTGTGCATCTCCACGTTCTCCTTAGCGAGAATGACGTGGTCGACTATATACTCAACGAGATGGATTTGGATCAGCCCAGTGACTTAGAGACCCCAGAGCAGCGGGAATACCGCTATTGCTGTCGTGAGATGTCCACCTTCATATCAGTTATAATGTGCTATGGGATGGTGGATGAGCTATGGCCAGTCTTGGGTAATGTTGACCCTCATACGGTAATGGTACAGCTTAGGATACATTTCGTGGAACAAGCACGCATATGGGAGCATGAGCTGATGGGAGATTTCCTCTCCATTAAGATGGAAGAGAACTCTTCACTTGGCGACCACTTGGAACGCATGCATGATGCGTACATGAGGCCTGCATACTTCCTGGATAGCTGGATGACGAGATCTTTTGCAAATGCTGTTGTGATGCGGTCGCTACCACCAAGCTACCAAGCACATGTCAGGACTTGCATCATGAGAGGCGATGCAGAAACATTGGATTTCCAAGAGTTCGTATTACATTTCAGGAACGTAAAGGTTGAACCGGTCACCGGTGAGGTCATCAATGACAAAGGTATATATTTTATATAAGGTTTTATAAATGTTATAATCTTGCAAACACATGTTGCAGTGTTAAGTATATTTGATACTTGTTCCGTTTTGCTGAAAACAGGTCCTTCTGCATGAGAGGTGCTTATTGGAGAGTAGGTGATGTTGTGTGTTGATGGCAAGCATGATGATGATGGCCGACGACACTCTCCCTCAACATTTATCACTTAGTTTATGTTTTAGGATAATTATTGTAATCGATAGATGGTGAACTTCTTTAGTGTGTCTCACATTTCGTGATATGGTTATTCATATAAGTTTGTAACAAACAGTTGTTCTACTTTTATGAATGATTTCTATTCATGTTCATGTCTTGTTCGATTATATGCGAATTATCCTTGTTGTTGAAACTAATTGATAATACATGAACATTTGTAAAATATTGAAATGCCTTGGAATTACCCAACTTAATGATATGTTCATTACTGAATGAAACCATTGTTTGATTCGAATTTATGTTGATAATATGTGAAAGACACTTGTTTTCTTGTCACATATGAATCATGCCTAAAGTTCGGCAAAATAACTTAAACACCGTGTATTACATGAATACAAAGTGTTTGATGAATTGTTAAAAGAGAATACATATTCGATGTATTGTAGTTTAACAAAATGGTAATTATCATTATATGATTGTTTAAAATGTGTAAAGAAGTTTACCAAAGGAAACATGAGTATGAAACTATTTGATATGATCAAAGTATTTCATCAGCAAAGGGTATTAAAGATAAAAGAGAATCTAATTACTACGATTTGATCAATATTAATGAAATTCGACTTTGTAAGGTTGGCATAAAGAAAATTGTGGAAATAAATGCATTTGAAATGTCAAAATACAAAGCATCACAATATGATATTTGATATCAAGTGGGTGAATAGATGGCGCCAAATAAATCGTTGTAGTACAGATGTAAAAGACCATTAGTTAGAAATAGTTAGCACTGAATTAGAACATTAGTGAACCATATGAATTCGTGAGATCGGCGCCATATATTGTATGGATCGTCGTGGAAGTTTTGGGGTTATTCGATATAACCAAAACAATAACGAGTAAGTACTTAAAGAGTATTCATTGAAAATTATGGATACAATAGCCATATCTAGAACCAAAAGGAAAGAAAAACTAGTATTGCTTGGATTTTGGTGCATTCTCTAGAAAGTTCACATTTAGTGGTATTTCTCGATTATGAAGCTTTTGGAAGATAGTGGAAAACACGATGAGGATTCAAAATCCTGTATCAGAGTGTTAAGAAGTGCAACGGAAAGTGTTCCTGAACGATACTCTCAACAAAGGAAAGAATTGATGATAATGATCATTGTGATTTCCTCACTGGTGTTTTCACTCCATAAAGTAGGATTCAAAATGCAGCCCATATCTTGTATGGAGACATTTGTGAATCATTTGTTATGATTACTGGAATATGACATACCTACGAACTACTAAGGAAATAATGGTAAACTAGAATTATGAGAAATCCTAGAGACAAAATTCCCTTGAGATTAAAAAACAATTCGTTGTTGAATCTTACAAGTAAAGGGGTTACTTGAATTTTCCCAAATGACTACAAAGCCATAGTGGAAAAGGGGTGAAAGACAAAAGCACAATTTGTCATGAATAATGTATTTGACAAATTTAAATGAATTCGATTCAAGCATGCTGAAAGTCTAGTGGATTTAAAATTAGTATGGTACTAGTATCTCATAGTGAATGTCAAAGTTTGATATTTGATCAAAGGATTTTGAAGTCGTTCAAAAATAGTGAGTGGATATGCAATTTGCAAGAAATTGAGTGGGAGCTATGAAAGTCTTCCTAAAACAATATGTGAATGACATCTTTTTTGAGTGGGAGCAATGTAAGTCTCAAACTCAAATGTGTCGGGAATACATTTTGAGTGGGAGCAAAATAAGTCTCAGATTCAAATATGTAGGAACATATGTTGAGTAAGAGAAGCGATTCATACCCAAATATGTTGGGAACATATTTTGAATGGGAGCTTAGAGGAATGATTCTTAAGTGTGTACACGACACATTAAGAATAAAAGCGCAAGTACCGATAAATAAAGATTTATAGGGAGTAGAAGTTGATAATAAGTATATTACGATATTATGTAATATTCCTTAAAGGATTCTAAAAAGAGTTTCGTAATATAAATTAATTAAGTAACCAGTCCTTGATAACTCAAATTAGGAATAGAATTAAGTCGAACATCGATGGTTGAAATAAAGAAAAGGATGATCATCATCCACTATGTCGAGACATAGGTTCTATCTTAGAAAATCATGATGATAACTTAACATAATATATGATCCAAGAAGGAACATTTGAAAAGTGATTGAGTTTGAATCACGAAATGTTAAGCTGAGTTTGTCCTCAATGTCTAATAGAATATTGTAGACATGTTTTCAAAATCCATAAAGGATGGCATATCTTAAAGCATAAAGGGTTATGTTATAAGTGAATATGTTGGAAACTCCTATATCAATAATACCGACTAAAGTCAAGTAGGAAGCGAGGTGAACGAAAACATCGAAAGTTGCACAAGGTGCACTAGTGTTTCGATAATTACATTTATAATATATAAGGGTATCATTTAAGGTGATGTATAATGTTATAGCAGGACTAGTTTGCTTTTAACATAGAATGATGTGTCCCAGGGCACAGTGCCCATGAGAAAGCCCCCGAGGTTGATATAACGTCACTGTAGGCTCCTGGAATCCATAACGACAATGCATACACAAAGATGTTATCATGTGATGATAAGGTATTAATCTCAATCAAGGTGACATTAGTAAGTTCCAAAGGATTTGGGACTATAAAGCACATACCCAAGACTCAACCTCTTCCATGAGCAAGCATGTTCAGGGTATCGGGATATATGGTGCCAATGAATAAGAACAAATGCAGCTAGTTTATTTGTACTCTAGTGCAAGTGGGAGACTGTTGAAAATATGCCCTACAGACAAATAATAATAAGGATTATTATCATATTTCATAAAGTTTATGATTAATTTTTATATCATGCTATAACTGTATTGAAAGGAAACGTCAATACACGTGTGATATATAAACAACCAGGGGTTCCCGGTGAGACTCTAGTCACTGGTTCATTGGTCAATAGATGATCAAGGTTTCCTGATCATGTGGCATTTATGCCAGTTGGAAATGGAGTCAACTCATTCTGAGAATGATATGATGAACCAATACCCAACCTAAACCTCGTGACCCGATCATGTCACGAAGTTCAAGTTATGATGATTAGAATAGACTTGTAGACTATTCCTTAGACGTGAGACTATATCAATCACTGTCTCCCGAGAATGCTTTGATAACATCAAACGTCACTTATGACAGAGTGATCATAAAGGTGTGTTCAGGTATTCATAGGAATCGTAGAGGCAATATATGTCAAGAGCAGGATTTCTCCATCCACGTGACGGAAAGATACTCAAGGGCCCACTCGGAGAAGTTGTATCCAATAGCTACGCATCGTGTGATTTGATCATGGGGATATCACTTATTGAAACGAGTTAAGTAGCATTGTTCGGTAACGAGATTGAACACAACATTGTGATGTAATTGATCATATCTCGGGCAATGCAAGTATCGAGAGATAAAAGGAATAAGACGCGACTGTCCCGGTTCAAACGATGAAAGATCTTCATGGAATGCACAGGGGTCACACGGCCATCCAGGTCCCTCTGTCGATCATTGGTCCGGGACTATCCCGATCATGTCTGGAGTGTTCCCGAACCATAGGGTATCACGCTTAAGGGCTTGATGATACTTAGAGAGTGTTTACAGGATCAGAAGAATCACCGAAGAAGAGAAGAGAGAAAACCGGAAGGGTTTCAGTAAGTCCGGAGGATGTCCGGAGTGGAGGTGGAAGGTGTTCCATAGCCACGGAGATTAAATAATATGTGGATGCATGCTAAATAATGATTTAATCATTTATTCATAATTATTTAATAAAATAGAAATCAATTTAAAGATCAAAAAGGCTTAATGGGCCAAATCCCGAAGGGGAAAGGGCCCAAGAGGGGACCACACCCATAGGAGGGGCCTAGGGGGTGGCCGACGGCCCTAGTGGGCCTTCCCCACGTGGGGCCCATGGTGGGGGGATGGCGGACACGCCTCCCCACCCCTCTCCCATGATTAGTCCCACCCCGGGACTTTGAGGGAGGTAGTACCTCCGCCTATATATAGTGGGGTATTCTGAGGAGAAAAATACACACAATATTCAATAATGGTTTCCTCACTTTTGGGGAGACCTCCAATTGATATTTCTATCTCTCTCTCCCTCTCCCTCTCTCTCTCTCTCTCTCTCCCATGACCGTGGTCCCAAGTTCAGACTGCGCAAACAAAAGACATCTTCACTGCGGGATTCGGATCTAGGAGCTCTACTTTCGCAACTGTTGTTGGATCGGGGAAGCGAGAGTCATCGCTAGGCACCAGATGTGTGTAACTCCCCGCTAGGTGTCACACTTGGGGCACTAGGAGTCGTTGGAGATGCAGGAGTGCTAGGACTTCAACACGACCTTAAGGTCGGCTTCAGATCGTCTACATCAACCACGCTCTCCTGAGCGTTGACAACACTTTTCGGTCTTCAAGGGTTAGTTCGTGAAAACCCCTCCTGTTATTGCATTACTAATAGATAGGTCATGGCAACATCAGGGGTTCAGGCGCGTAGGGTAAAATATTATTGTTTTCATACGCGAACCCCTACACTTTCATGGTTCAACAACGAAGATTCTCGTGGAATGCACAGGGGTCATCATGGACATCCAGGTCCCGCTGATGATCATTGGTCCGAGAGGGATCTTGACCATGTATAGAGTGTTCCTGAACCATAGGGTAACACACTTAAGGGTTTGACAATGCTCAAAGATCATTCTAGTATCATAGGAATCACTGAAGAAGAGAGAAGGGAAAACTGGAAGAGTTCCGGGAAAGTCCGGCAGGTGTCTGGAGTTGTCCGGAAGGATTCTGGTGCAACAGGGATTAAATAATATGTAAATATATGTTAAATTATTTAATTATACATTTATTTATATTTATTTAATAATTTAAATATGATTTAATGGGGCAGCCCACCTAATGGGACAATTCCCAAAGGTGAAAAGGATCCAAGAGGGGGCCACATCCCTAGAAGGGGCCAAAGGGGTGGCCGGCGGCCCTAATGGGCTAGCCCCCACGTGGGGCCCATGGGTGGGCTGGCCGGCGGCACCTCCCCCACCTCCTCCCTTGATTAGTCCCACCTCGGGACTTTGAGGGAGGGAGTACCTCCCTTTCCCCTATATAAAGGAGGGCATATGGAGGGATTCAAACACACCAATTGAGATTTGAGGTGTCCCCCTCCAAGTCCCTTCCTCTCTCTTTCTCTTGTGAGCGCGGCCCTACTATAAGGGTTGTGCAAACGAGGGTGTTCTTCACCATGGAGAACCGTCACGCTGTGGAGATTCTGGATCTAGTTGATCTACTTCCGCAACCTCTGCTAGATTAGGGATCGGGTGTCGTCGTCATACATCGTATGTGTGTGACTCCCCATGAGGCACTACACTAGTGGTTCTCAAGTAGTTCGAGCCGTGAGGTCATTGGAGCTGGTGAAGCTAAAGTTGGTGGAGCCATCCATGACCTTGAGGTTGGCGTTGGTATGACTACATCAACCATGTTCTAGACGTAGACAAAGCTTTTCGGTCTTCAAGGGTAAGTTTCGAAAAGCCCCTCCTATTACTGCATTACTAATAGATAGATCTTGGCATTAGGGTTATCGCGTAGGAAAAATTATTGTTTTTCAGGCGCCGAACCCCATTAGTTTCTATGGCACAAAGAAGACCGCAAGAAAGACAAAATGTTGAGACACCCCGTTGATGGGTCGCAGTGGAGAAAAATCGAGAGAGAGTACCCGGGCTTTGCAGATGATGCAAGGACCTTAAGGTTTGGTCTAAGTACAGATGGCATGAATACTTTTGGGGAGAAGAGCTATAGTCATAGCACTTGGCCTGTAACTCTATGTATCTATAACCTTCCTCCTTGGTTGTGCATCAAGCAGAAGTTCATTATGATGCCAGTGCTCATCCAAGGACCGAAGCAACCTGGCAACGACATTGATGTGTACCTAAGGCCATTAGTTGAAGAACTTTTATAGTTCTGGTATGGACAATATGTACGTGTGTGGGATGAGCACAAACAGGAGGAATTTGACCTACCAGCGTTGCTTTTCGTAACCATCAATGATTGGCCTGCTCTTAGTAACCTTTCAGGACAGTCAAACATGGGATACAATGCATGCATGGACTATTTAGATGAGACTGAAGCTACATACTTGCATAAAGGTAAGAAGGTTGTGTACCTGGGGAGTCGTCGATTTCTTCCGACCAAGCATATCGTAAGAAAGAAAGGCAAGCATTTCAAAGGTGAGGCAGATTACTGGAATATGCATGTCCCCCGTATTGGTGATGATGTATTTGGTATGGTCAAGGATCTAGAAGTAATCTCTGAAAAGGGTCCTGGCGGTCAATCTATTCCGAATGATGCTACCAGACACGTGCCCATGTGGAAGAAGAGAGCTACCCTATTGGGAAGTCCTAGAGGTCCGCTCTTCAATCGACGTGATGCACGTGACGAATAACCTTTGCGTGAACCTTCTAGGATTCTTGGCTGTGTATGGGATGTCAAAAGATACACCAGAAGCATGGCAGGACCAGCAACGTATCAACGAACGAGATGGCCCGCATCCAAAGAAGTATCAAGGTCCTTCTACCCACACTCTTACCAAAAAAGAGAAGGAAATCTTTTTTGAATGCCTGAACAGTATCAAGGTCCCATATGGATTCTCTTCGAATATAAAGGGAATAATAAATATGGCAGAAAAAATTCCAGAACCTAAAGTCTCATGACTGCCATGTGATTATGATGCAATTGCTTCCGGTTGCATTCAGGGGGCTTCTATCAGAAAATATTCGAGTACCCATTGTGAAGCTATGTGCATTCCGCAATGCAATTTATCATAAGGTAATCAATCTAGGTACTCTACCAAGGTTACAGAATGATGTGGTCCATTGTCTTGTTAGTTTTGAGTTGGTGTTCCCACCATCCTTATTCAATATTATGACGCATCTCCTGGTTCACCAAGTGGAAGAGATTGCCGTTCTTGGTCCTATATTTCTACACAATATGTTCCCCTTTGAGTTGTTCATGGGAGTCTTAAAAAATATGTTCATAACCATGCTAGGCAAGAAGGAAGCATCTCCAAGGGCTATCGAATAGAGGAGGTCATTGAGTTATGTGTTAACTTTATTCCTGACCTGAAGCCGATTGGTGTTCCCCAATCGCGGCACGAGGGGAGACTGTGTGGAAAAGGCACGCTAGGAAAGAAAGCAATAATATGTAGAGACGGGCATTCTTTCACTCAAGCATACTACACAGTTCTACAATGTTTCACCTTGGTGGCTCCGTATATCAATGAACACAAGAATATTCTATGCTCCCAATACCCGGGGGAGTCTGATGACTCGATTACACGTGCACACATGGTGACTTTTGGTGGTTGGTTGCAAACAGATCTCATGAATAACACCACTTTTGGAGATTAGCTATACTTGTTGGCCAGGACACCATCTTCGAATGTATTGACTTTCCAAGGGTACGAGATAAATGGGAATACATTTTACATGATCTCCCAAGATAAAAAGGGAACCAACCAAAACAGTGGTGTCCGTATTGATGCAACAAACAACAATGGGAAAAAGGACAGATATTATGGTAACATAGAGGAGATATGGGAACTAGACTATGGACCTTCTTTTAAGGTCCCTTTGTTTCGGTGCAAATGAGTCAAGCTAACAGGAGGCAGGGTTTAGGTAGACAAGAAGTACAGAATGACAATAGTGGATCTCAACAATCTTGGGTTCACATAGGAACCATTCGTCCTAGCCAATGACATGGCTCAGGTTTTCTATGTGAAGGACATGTCTACCAAACCGAGAAAAAGAAAAATAAGCAAATAGATACATCATACGATGAGACAAAGTGACATAGTTCTTTCAGGGAAAAGAAACATCATGGGAGTGGAGGACAAGACAGACATGTCAGAAGATTATAATAAGTTTGATGAAATTCCACCCTTCACAGTGAACACTGACCCAAACATCCTGTTAAATGATGAAGATACTCCATGTTTACGGCCTACGCGATCATAAGCAAGGCATTTTAGGGAACAAGTGACTAGATGTATTTTGCGTTATTCCTTTGTTGGTTTTTGAGATGGAATCAATATGGGCACACTATCACAAACTATGCCTCGATTCTGGCCATAACATTGTACATTTTGAGAAGGATTTTTGAGATGCAATCAATATACCAAGTTTGGTATTTTTCCTTGCAACTATGTCACATTATATGACACCACACGAAGGATTTACATTGTTCGGGCCATTTTTGAATTTCTTATGCCCGTTTTAAAATTTTCCCATTTCAAACTATGGTCAAACCGGTGGGCATGAAGATAGGGGATGAGCATCGCTAAAACTTGCATTAGATCTTTGAAGAAACATCATATTATGAGTCTAAAAATGTTTTTTCCGAAAAATCATGAGCATTAGATCATGTACTTGTAGTTCAAACCGGACCCGCTTCCTACTGATTCGGCAGACATTTGTATTTTTCACCCCTAGTGGACGGAAAGGTTTGAGATACCCCAGTTGGGACATCATCCATGTAAGGTGGTCTAGTATTTTGTAATTGGGTTGGTATCATTTAGAATTAGCCCTTTGGTGGTTGCTTCACAAAACGCCTCGTTTTTTGCACTCGTAAAATGGAATGTAGCTTTTCTGTGCGATGGAAAGGAAAACTTCCTCATGCAATATTGTTCGCCATCCCAAGATACACATATGTGCACAATATGGGCACACTATCACAAACTATGCCTCGATTTTGGCCATAACATTGTACATTTCCTCGAACATGATAGCTCATTTTGAGAAGGATTTTTCAAGATTTAATCAATATACCAAGTTTGGTAATTTTCCTTGCAAGTATGTCACGTAATATGACACCACTCAAAGGATTAACATTGTTCAGACTATTTTTGAATTTCTTATGCATGTTTCCAATTTTCCCGTTTCAAACTATGGTCAAACCGGTGGGCATGAAGATAAGGGATGAGCCTCTCTAAAACTTGCATTATATCTCCGAAGAAACATCATATTATGAGTCTAAAAATGATTTTTTTGAAAAATCATGAGCATTAGATCATGTACTTGTAGTTCAAACCGGACCCACTTCCTCTTGATTCGGTAGACATTTGTCTTTTTCACTCGGGGTGGACATAAAGGTTTGAGATACCCCGGTTGGGAAATCTTCCATGTAAGTTGGTTTAGTATTTTTGAAAAATGGCTTCGTATCATGGAGAATTAGCCCTTTGGTGGTTGCATCACAGAACGCCCCATTTTTGCCACTCGTAAAATAGAAAATGGCTTTTCCGTGCGATGGAAAGGAAAACTTCCTCCTGTAAAACTGTTGGCCATCCCAAGATACACATATATGCACAATATGGGCACACTATCACAAACTATGCCTCGGTTTTGGCCATAACATTGTACATTTGGCCCGAAAGCCATGAAACCTCGAACATGATAGCTCATTTTGAGAAGGATTTTTCGAGATGCAATCAATATACCAAGTTTGGTATTTTTCCTTGCAACTATGTCACATAATATGACACCATGCGAAGGATTTACATTGTTTGGACCAATTTTGAATTTCTTATTCCCATTTCCAAATTTTCCCATTTCAAACTATGGTCAAACCGCCGGGCATGAAGATAAGGGATGAGCCTCGCTAAAAATTGCATTAGATCTCTGAAGAAACATCATATTGTGAGTCTAAAAATGAGTTTTTCAAAAAATCATGAGCACTAGATCATGTACTTGTAGTTCAAACCGGACCCACTTCCTCCCGATTCCGCAGACATTTGTCTTTTGCACCCGGGGTGTATAGAAAGGTTTGTGATACCCCGGTTGGGATATCATCCATGTAAGGTGGTATCGTATTTTGGAAAAATGGGTTGGTATTATTTAGAATTATCCCTTTGGTGGTTGCTTCATAAAACGCCTCGTTTTTGGCACTCGTAAAATAGAAAATGGATTTTCCGTGCGACGAAAAGGAAAACTTCCTCCTGCAACATTGTTCGCCATACCAAGATACACATATATGCACAATATGGGCACACTATCACAAACCATGCCTCGATTTTTCCCATAACTTTGTACATTTGGACCGAAAGCCATGAAACCTCGAACATGATAGCTCATTTTGAGAAGGATTTTTCGAGATGCAATCAATATACCAAGTTTGGTATTTTTCCTTGCAACTATGTCACATAATTGACACCACGTGAAGGATTTACATTGTTTGGACCGTTTTTGAAATTCTTATGCCCGTTTCCAAATTTTCTCGTTTCAAACTATGGTTAAACCGGCGGGCATGAAGATACGCTACAAGAAAAGTTGGCTTTTACAACAGACAATTTTCATGGTTGAAGGCCCGTTTTTCATGGCCAAAGAGTCTTCCGCGACGGATGGCCTTCGTGGTAAAAGAACCGTCACAAATGAATTAACCATGGTTTTTTTTGACCATCGCGGATCGCACCCTTCAGCAACGAAAACTTGTTCCATCGTAGATCTATTCGCTAGCCGCGCTGGCTGCTGACGTCATGCGAACTGCCAGGTGGTAGCCGCCGTTAGCGGCCAGTTATAGCCGTTAACGGCCATAGAAACCGTGGCAAAAGCCATGCCCAGCCAAGGCCTGCTAAATACTAACTAGGATGGCCCATAAGGGGCCGTTACTATTTTGTCCTGCACTATTTGAAATGGGCCCAAAAATGCAGCCAGCAGCAGCCCGTGAACTTTCAGGCCTGATTCTGTTTCGGCCTATAGAAGGCCCATGTTGGTCCAACACTGTGCGTCCCATTAGCATCATGCACCAAGTCGCCCTTGTAAACATAAGGCCTGCGGTCAGCCCATCACTGTTATCGCAGCCCATCGTCGACCGCCTACTGATGACTCTTCTCTGAGATGGTCTGTTACTGTTCTGGCATGTTACTGTTTTAGCCTTTTACTGTTCTGGTCTTTAGTTGTTCATTCCCACAAAAGTCCCTTTACTGTTCTAGCCTGGTAAATTTGTCGGCCTGTTACTACCCTCGTCTGGGAATTTCTTGGCCCGTACTGTTCAAGCTCGTCACTGTTCTGGCCTTTTACTATTGTGTCCCGCTACTGTTTTGGCCCGAGACTGCTTTGGCCTGTTACAGTTTTGTGATTTTTGTAGTTTCTTGCTTATTACTGTAATGGGATGTTTCTATTCTGTCCTGCTACTGTTATGGCATGCTTCAGTTACGGCATGTTTCTGTTACAGCATGTTACTGTTACGGCCCGTTAGTCCTGTTACATTTACGGGCTGTTACAATTACGGTCTGTTACCACATGCGCATTGGCCCATTATGTTTATGGCCTTTTACAGTTTCGTCATTTCTGAATCCCATGCCAATATCATAAAATGTGTATAATAATCCAGCATTTTTTACTCTTCGTCGTCGGCCGAATACAACACGGTACTGTTCCCTAATCGACCTGCCTGGCGTAGTTACCGTAACGACTACCGCAATGTGTGGACGGTGTCAACTAAATGCCTACATGGCCTACGCGAGTTATCTAGATATTACATCAGCTGCAAACTTCTTAAAATTACTACATATTATCAACTCAGGGGAAAGAAAAATCGGCATTTTAGTTGACAATCAAGTTTATAGCAGAGTCCTCAATTTGCTTTCTTAATCGATCACCTGCATCTTCCATTGAGTGTGACAACTACATTGGAGGAGACATGATCTTGCATCCCCCTCTTTGATGGGGCTAGCAATAATTGCAGTATGAAACTAAGTAATAACAAGTTAATACATCAAACAAGACAAACTACTCATTTGACTGATATGACAGGAGATATGAACTAGAGTTTACAACTGGTCAATGGTTCAATTATTGACCAACATGTCAAACAAACATGACAAGCAAGCACACATTAAACAAGTGTGACTACCATGAAACGAGCAATCAAAAAATGTGTGTGTGTGTGGCTTAGAGTTTCAGCAGATATAAACTACCTAGGTCATTTTGAACAAATATATATGGAAGTAGTTCTATACCCTAAAATACAAGAGACGTTGGGTGACTCGAAATTTGCACTGAGCCACAAAATGGCATGCAATTATTGTCATAGCGAAGAATGAACAAGATAGAAATTATAACCGCATCATACGAGAACCTGTAGAGCAGGAATGCAAACCACGAATGAACTATATATTGTAGAGGATAGTTATGTCGTGACTTAGGATGAACCAGTCCTAGAACCAGATGCGAGATATAATGGCATCGCTCGTGAACTTGTAGAACAGGACAAACAAGCATTAGAGAAGTGTGCCTAGAATTAAATGAGCAATCAAACAAAGTGTTTCTTAGAATTTCAGCAAATATATAAGGAAGCAGTGGCATCTCCTGGAATGCATAGAGTCGTTGGGTGACTCAGAATTTGCGGTGAGCTACACAATGGCATTTAGTTACTGTCATAGCTAAAAATCAACCAGATAGAAATTATAATGTCATCATAAGAGAAATTGTAGAGAAGGAATACAAACCACGAGTAAACTACATAGTAGAGGACAGTTATGCCATTGCTTAGGACGAACCAGCACCAGATAAGGAAGTAATGGCATCCCTTGTGAACCTGTAGAATAGCCTATGCAAACCAACATGTTCATTGTTCCATTTTGAGCTCTATGCAAGAAAAATGAAATAGTTAGTGGTGCAGCTTTTGAAACCAGATGGCATTATGGCAACAACAAAATTATAATCGAATTAGTATGAAGAGTTTAAACGGCTACTACAGGATAGCAGAACGATGCCAAGGAGGAAATAATAGCAGGAACTGATCTCAGGACGAACCAGATAGATTCAGCAACTGTAGAGCAGGGAATCCACACTAATATTTTCCACAGACTACAGATTTTGCAAGAATTACATGGTAACAGGCAATTACTGCTATATGCAGTAGCTAAGAACATGTGCATGAAAAAATAACAGACATGTGCATGACTTGAAATTTGTAGAGCAGCGAATGCAAACCAACATGTCTAATGACCTTGCATGTACTAGCACGAAGAACAGGCGTTCCCAGTGACTTGTATGTACTAGCACGATTACAAAAATGCAGTTCACTGCGACATGCTTGAACTTTCTATACCACTAACAAAACAAAAATGGCAAAGAGTATGGCTCTGAATGCCACAACACACTAAATTTCACACAAAATAGAGTATGTTTCATGAATTTTCAAGCCTTCTAGCTAATTTTGCATAATTAAATGGCATTTTGTCAATAAAACCAAAGTAGGTAAATTTTGAACTACAAGTGCATGATAGGTTGCTTGTAAATTTGTCAGAAATTCATATAGTACTAATTATTGTACCCACACAGTCATACTGAAAACTGACTATGGTTTTGAAAGATACAACTTTTTTGTATGAATTTCCATGCTGACACATCTGACCATGTTTCAACAAAGTGAAAGAAAATAAGGAAACATGCACACAACCTTTTAGTAGTACTCCTATTAAAAATTCATACATGTAAAACAGTAAAGATGGCGCTGTTAAAGTTTCAATACAAGGGACCTGGGCACCTTCACCGGCCCTCCACAATTAACCTTTCTTCCTCTTAGACTTTGCAGCTATGGCTCCAAAGACCGGAGCTCCCCGTGGGAATAAGAAGAAGACCCAGGTGGCGGCAACAAAGGCCGTGGAGAAAAAGAAGACATGTCCCTGGCTTCTGAATCCTGCTCTAGCCACTCCAAGTCGTAGTCTCGCACCAAGCAGCCGCAGGAAGAAGCAGGTGTCGAGGTCCATCAAGGCCGGGCTACATTTCATCATCGGCTGGATCGGACACTACCTCAAGGAGGGTTGGTACTCCTAGTGCATAGGCTTCAGGACTCCCATCTACCTCGCGGCCATTGTCGAGTACCTCACCGTCGAGGTGCTGGAGCTCGTCGGGCAAGCCGACAAGGACAGCAAGAAGATCCGCATCATCCCGAGGCATGTGATGCTCGGTGTCATAAGCGACGAGGATCTCAGCAAGCTGCTGGACGGTGTTACCATCACGCACAACGGTGTGCTGCCCAACATTCATGAGTCCCTACTTGGCGATGGTACCGCGGAGGACGCAGCCAAGTTACCCGCGGAGGATGCTGCCAAGTCGCCTGAGAAGACCGCGAAGTCCCCCTAGAATTTGTTAAGTTGTACTACTACTCCATATGTGTTTGGGTTTGCTCTGTTTGCAGTTTGGTTAATCATCTGTGTCAATGTAATATTCAGATCTATGATGCTAAGAAAAAGCTTGTGAGGGTTCTAAAAAAATGTTGTTTTCCTAATCTTATCATATACTCCATTTATTTAATACTCCCTCTATTCAGAAATATAAGACGTTTTAACTTTGTGAAATGAATGTATCTAGACGCCTTTTAGTGTATAGGTTCACTCTGAACCTCTATGAACCCATACACTAAAAGACGTCTAGATATATTCGATTCACAAAGCTAAAACGTCTTATATTTCTAAACGGGGGGAGTATTACTCAGCATATTAGGTTTAGTCAAAGTCAACCATTACAAAGTTTGACCAACTATATATAGTATTAAATAGTATACTCATTGAAAAAATCAATATACAGTAAACAATGTCATAGATGTGAGTTTCGAACTATCAGGAAAGAACATTCAATTCTCAATTTTCCGAGAGATGACAAGCGAGGTTGTTATTTTTCGTAAAGAAAGTCCAAAGAATATGGATCTTAATGCCATAATCCAGGTTTTCAGACATATATATAGTAGACCAATATGTTGTAAAACTTCCTATCTAACTCTGCCAACTTGAATGACTTTATCCTTATTTATAGAAATTATATTAGGTCAAATTTGAACTACAAGTAAATTGTAGGTTGCTTTGAAAGTTTCATGAAAGAGCTTTTGGAGGTACCCTTTGGGGGAGGGGTGAATTAATATATCATAAACCACTATGAGCTTTGATGATAGGTTCAACTTCTTTCTAAGATTTTGCATCTTGAAAATTTAACAAAATTAAGTCAGAATTGAGCTACATGTAAGCGCGATAGATTGCTCTTGAATTAAATGTCTTTTCGGAGGTAGATGGATGCATCTTCTGTAAACAATGTCGTCGGTGTGAGTTTCCAACTATCAGGAAAGACCATTCTCAATTTTCTGAGTGATGTCAAGATTATTCTCTCTCGTAAAGGAAGTTCGAAGAATATCGATCTAAATGCCAGAAGCCAAGTTTTCATACATATATATATATATATATAGTGGACCAACATATTGTACTTATGATTTCCTGTGTTTTATGAATTCTCGAACTCGCTACCTAACTTCGCCTACTTGAATGACCTTATGTCGATTTATCAAAATTAGGTCAAATTTGAACTAGTACAAGTAAATTGTAGGTTACTGTGAAAGTTCTATGAAAAATCTTTTGAAGGTACCCATCAGGGGGTCACAATTAATATATGAGAAACCATCCAACGAGATTTTTGACGACAAATCCAACTTTTTGCTAAGATTTTGGATCTTGCCAGTTTAACAAAAGTAGGCCAAACTTTAGCTACAAGTAAGTGCAATAGAGTCCTCTTGATTTAAAAGTCTTTTCGGAGGTAGATATAGGTGCATCTTCTTGTAGTAGACAATGCTGCCAGTGTGAGTTTCCAACTATCTTAGGAAAGAACATTCTTAATTTTTCGAGTGATGACTAGATTGTTCTTTCCCCTAAAGAAAGTCCAAAGACTATGGATCTGAATGCCACAAGCCAAGTTTTCACACATATGTAGTGGACCAACACGATGCACTTACGATTTCCCATGTTTTATCAGTTCTCAAATTTCCTAGCTAACTTCACCCACTTGAATGATTTTATGTCGATTTATCGAAATTAGGTAAAAATTGGACTACGATAGGTAAATTGTAGGTTGCTTTGAAAGTTTTACAAAAAGCTCTTGGAGGTACCCATCGAGGGGGAGGGTCAATTAATATATATTAGAAACCACCGAGAGTTTTGACGACAGGTTCATCTTCTTGCTAAGATTTTGCATCCTAACTATTTAATGAAATTAGGTCAAACTTTGCTCACCGTTTCATGAAATTACGTCAAAGTTTGCTAACCGGTTAACTTTGAACATTGACCGTTGGATCAAGACTGGCAAATCCAAACATTGCTAACCGTTGGATATTCTTTTCCATTCTTAGCATCTAGAAAGATTCTACTGAGTCTTTAGCACGATGAACACTAGTATGCGCAAACCTCAAAACACACATTACTTCATTATTACTCGGTTTCAGGGTCCTTGTGCCAAATGCACGGACTTGGATAGAATTTTCATTTTTTACGAGGTCCTTGATGTAACTTGTACTTCCACCGACCACTCGAGCACCTCGCTCTTACGAGACCTACTATTAGATCGGCCATTTGCAATATTTCTTATCTTATCTTTATCTTGTCTCTTATCTCTTACAATACCATATATACCACCACTACATACTATAGGGATTCACTTATTTTGAACATTGACTGTTGGATCTCAAGACTGGCAAATCCAAACATTGCTAACCGTTGGATCTTCTTTTCCATTCTTAGCATCTAGAAAGATTCTATTGATAGTCTTTAGCACGATGAATGCTAGTATGCGCAAATCTCAAAACATAGTACTTCATTGCTCAGTTTTAGGGTCCTTGTGCTAAATGCATGGTCTTGGATGCAATTTTCATTCTTTATGAGGTCCTTGATGTAACTTGTACTTCCACTGACCGTGTTAACTCTCAAGCACCTCGCTCCTATGAGACCTACCAAGGTTAAAAGAAAATGCAATCGCCCCAATTATCGCACAAACTAGACCACAGTTTCTTATACATAATACACAAGTTTTTAGTACTAGGATTCCTAGCTAACTTCGTACACTTCGGTGACTTCTTGTCAATTTAACGAAATTAATTCAAACTTTAGCTTCTAGACATATTATCTAGGTGGACCAATGTGTTTTACTTACGATTCCCATGTTTTATGAGTTTTCAAGGTTCCTAGCTGACCCCGTCCACTTGTTGAATGACTTTATGTCGATGTATCGAAATAAAAGGTCAAATTTGAACTACAAGCAATAAATTGTAGGTTGGTTTGAAAGTTTTATGTAAAAAGCTTTTGCGGGTACCCATCGAGCCGTCAATTAATATATCAGTTGAGACTGTTTGAATTCTAGCTACTAAGATTTTGCCTCTTGAAAATTTTGAACCCCTTTTGAAAACGATCGCATGAAATAAGAGAGAGGGGAAATGATTTTTCTATTCTCTATGGTCAACACACAAGCTTGAGGTGCACCTTAGGCTTAAAGATACTTTATAGTTTCCACTATGTATAAGGTGAACCTTATCGGATGCCACATAGTAGGCCTTATTAAGGTGTGCTTTTTATCTATATCTATCTACGATAATGGAGCAATTTTGAATTGGATCCATATATAGCACCAATCCTGACCATTGGGATGTTAGGTCCAATGGTTCAGAGCCGCTGAATTCACGTTGAATAGTACCTAGAGCAAACTCCACCATGTTCTAGAACCATCATGTCACCAACCCAAAATTTCAAAGCAAACTAGGTTGTATTCTCAATATGTGTAGATAGTTATTATTAATAGACTTAATTTATGCATTTTGGGGGTGGTGACATGATGGTTCTAGAACATGGTGGAGTTTGCTCTAGGTCTGTACTCCCTCGCTCCGTCCCAAAATATAAGGCGCCTAAGGATTGGTCAAAAGTCAAACCTTACTAACTTTGACCAAATATTTAGAAAAAATATCTACATCTACAATATTGAATGGACATATTAAGAAAATATACTTTATGGTGAATCTATTGATATTAATTTAGTATTCTAAATTTTTATATTTTTGTGTATAATCATGGTCAAACTTTAAAAATGTTGACTTTTGACTAATCCTTAGGCGCCTTATACTTTGGCGGAGGGAGTACTATTCAACACGAATCCAGTTGCTCTAAACCATTGGATCTAACATCCCAACGGTCATGATTAGTGTTATGGATCCAATTCAAAACTGCTCCACTATAGTAGTAAGTAGAGAGAATACAGTCTACTGTGCTATGAAATTTTGGGGGTGGTGACATGATGGTTCTAGAACATGCATGGTGGAGTTTGCTCTAGGTATTATTCAACACGAATCCAGCTTCTCTGAACCATTGGATCCAATAGCCCAACGGTTAGGATTGGTGCTATGGATCCAATTCAAAAATTCTCCACTATAGTAGTAGAGATAGGGATATCTTATCTTATCTTATCTTATCTTACCACTATATAGTGTACGAAGAACTTTGAATATTGACCATTGCATGAAGACTCGTGAATCTCAACATTTCCAGCTATTGGATCTTCTTTTCCATTCTACCATCTAGAAGATTCTATTGATAGTCTTCAGCATAATGAATGCTATGCACAAACCTCAAAACACACTTCTCCATCATACTAGAATCTTCTCCCTCATAGATAATAATCGTTGACTTCTACATGATCTTATCTTATCTTATCTTACCACTATATAGTGTACGGATAACTTTGAATGTTGACTGGTGGATAAAGACTCGTGAATCCTAGCATTTCAAGCCGTTGGATCTTCTTTTCCATTCTAGCATCTAGAAGATTCTATTGATAGTATTGAACACAATGAATGCACTATGCATAAACCTCTCAAAACATACTTCTCCATCATACTAGAATCTCCTCCCTCGTTTCTCTAGACCATGTTACCAAAAATTTCAAGTGTTAGGTAGCTAATAATCTTTGACTTGTACACATGATGATACAAAGTACAAGGACCAAATATACACCCATACTTTATAGATGTTAATCAAATTTATACTTTTTTGTGCTTTACCAATTATAATTTTATATAGTGATGATATGTCATACGTTTACTATCTGATCCTTATTAAGGTGTGTTACACAATGCCGGAGTATTGTAGTATATTTCTTTTCTTAGACATATGGTCACCTCTATCCACGCGCTGTACTTGCTGAGAGAATAAAACGTTGGCAGGGGAAGAGGGCAGCAACGAAGAGAAGTTGAAGGCGGTTCCATGTGAGAGCAAAGTAATGATGGGTTTCTAACACGAGGTACTCCTGTAGCCTTACAGTGTACACTCTACTAGTAGTAAATTTCAGGACCTATGCACGCAAAACAAATCGTGTGTTTTCTCTCTCCTTACCTATGCTCCATCTCTCCTCCCCTTTCCCCTCACGCACCGGTCCGGTTGATCTCTATCCCCTCGTCCACAGCGTGGCGCTGCGCACGTGTTCCTTGGTACAGCGACTCTGTGTCTCTGGCGTGTTTGGCAGCCGCACGTTGGTGTGGAGTAGGGACGAGGAGTACATAGGAAGGAAACCACTTTGGTCCTTAGCGGCACAAAAATTCAAAGTTTTCCGGTTTTCGAAATTTTCACTTGCGTCCCAAACATCGGGAGGGAAGGTTATTCAAAAGATCGGCCAAACATCGGGAGGGAAGGCAATTTTGAACCGTTAGATCGGCCATTCGTGGTACTTCTTATCTTATCTTTATCTTGTCTTATCTCTTACAATACCATACCACCATTGTATAGTGTATGAATTAACTTCAAACATTGACCACTGGATCAAGACTAGCAAATCCAAATATTGCTAACTGTTAGATCTTCTATTTTCCCTTAGCATCGAGAAATATTTTATTGATAGTCTTTAGCACGATGAACGCAAGTATGCGCAAACCTCAAAACACACACACTTCATTATTCAGTTTTAGGGTCACTATGTTAAATGGATGGACTTGGATGCAATTTTCAATTTTTTTATGAGGTCCTTGATGTACGTTGTACTTCCATCGATCGTGTTAACTCTCAAGCACCTCTCTCCTACGAGACCTACCATAGTTAAAAGAAAATACAACCACCCCAATTATCACACAAACTGGACCAATGGTTTCTTATACGTAATGCCCAAGTTTTTAGTACTAGGATTTTTCAAGTTTCCTAGCAAACTTTGCACACTTCAGTGACTTCTTGTCGATTTAACGAAATTAGATCAAACTTGAGCTACAAGTAAGCATGATAGATTGCTCTTGAATTAAATGTATTTTTGTAGGTAGATGGGTGCATCTTCTTCTAGTAAACAATGTTGTCAGTGTGAGTTTCTAACTATGAGGAAAGAAAATCCTCAGTTTTCCGAGTGATGACGAGATGGTTCTTTTATGTAAAGAAAGTCTGAAGAATATGGATCTCAATACCATAAGCCAAGATTTTAGACATATTAAGTGGACCAACGTGTTATACTTACAATTCCCATGTTTTATGAGTTTTCAAACTCCCTATATAGCTAATTAACTTTGCCCCACTTGAATGACTTCATGCCTATATTTATCGAAATTTGGTCAAACTTGAACTACAACAACTAAATTATTGTAGGTTGCTTCTAAAGAATTACAAAAAACTTTTGGAGGTGTACCCATTGGTGGCTCATTTAATATATCAGAAACCAACCGAGAGTTTTGACAATAGGTTTTTAACTCCTTTCTAATTAGGATTTTGCATCTTGACAATTTAACGAAAAATTAGCTCAAACTTGAGCTACAAGTAAGCACGATAGATTTTTATTTAATTAAATGTCTCTTTGGAGGTAGATGGATGCATCTTCTTATAGTAATCAGTACCACCGGTGTGAGTTTCCAACTATCAGGAAAGAACATTCTCAATTTTCCGAGTGATGATGAGATTATTGTTTGTTTTCCTAAACAAAGTCCGAAGGATATGGACCTGAATTCCACAAGCAAGATTTCAGACATATATAATGGACCGTCATGTTGTACTTATGATTCCCATGTTTTATGAGTTTTCAAACTTATTCATATAGCTAACTTTGCCCACTTGAAATTGATTTTATGTCGATTTATTGAAATTAGGTCAATTTTGAACTACAAGTAAATTGTAGGTTGCATTGAAAGTTTTATGTTTTTTTGAGGTAACCATTGGGGGCTGATTTAATATATCACAAACCACCACTGATAGTTTTTACAACAAGTTCAACTTCTTGCTAAGATTTTGCATCTTGATAATTTAACGAAATTAGATCAAACTTGAGCTATAAGTAAATGCGATAGATTGCTCTTGAATTAATTGTCTTTTAAGAGGCAGACGGGTGCATCTTCTTGTAGTAAACAATGGCATCGATGTGAGTTTCCAAATATTAGGAAATATCATTCTTAATTTTCCGAGTGATGATGAAATTGTTCCTTTCTGTAAAGACAGTCTGAAGATTATGGATCTGAATGCCACAAGCCATATTTTTAGACATCTTATCTTACCACTATATAGTGTACGAATAACTTTGAATATTGACCGTCGGATTGAGACTCGCGAATCCGAACATTTCCAGCCATTGGATCTTCTTTTCCATTCTAGCATCTAGAAGATTCTATTGATAGTCTTGAACACAATGAATGCACTATGCATAAACCTCTCAAAACACACTTCTCCATCATACTAGAATCTTCTCCCTCGTTTCTCTAGACCATGTTACCAAACATTTCAAGTGTTAGGTAGCTAATAATCTTTGGTTTCTACACATGATGATACAAAGTAGAACAAGAAAATATACACCCATACTTTATAGATGTTGATCAAATTTATATTTTCCACTTTACCTATTATAATTTTATATAGTGATGATATGTCAGACGTCTATTATCTGAGCCTCACGTGCGGGGAAGGTGCAACTTACTAGTATCTTATCTTATCTTACCATTATATAGTGTATGAATAACTTTGAATGTTGACCGTTGGATCAAGACTCGTGAATCCCTGCATTTGTAGCCGTTGGATCTTATTTTCCATTCTAGCATCTGGAAGATTCTATTGATAGTCTTCGACATAATGAATGCTATGCACAAACCTCCAATCACACTTCTCCGTCATACTAGAAGCTTCTCCCTTATTTCTCTAGACCATGTGATCAAAAATTTCATGTGCTAGGTAGCTAATAATGTTAGACTTATACATGATGATACAAAGTACAAGGACCAAATATACACCCATACTTTATAGATGTTGATCAAATTTATAATTTTTGTGCTTTACCAATTACAATTGTATATAGTGATGATATGGCATACGTCTACTATCTGAGTCTCACGTGCAACTGATGAGTGCATATTTGCATCATATTTTATATTATTATTTTGCATTGTAGATATAGGATCTTGGTATTTTACGGCGTTAACGCGCACATTTTATGTCTGTTTTCACCAGGATCACGACAGATGATGGATCCAATGGATACAATTATCGAGGCAGTTGTACTATGGAGAAAAGGAGTCAAAAACAATGTAAATCGTTTATTTGGGAAATATTAATAATACTAGAAGCGAACAAAGGAGATAGAGAGCGTAACGACCAACTATACATCGGGAGAATTTCTTCCGTCTGTATAACTCCGGCCATATAGTTGGCGCCGCCTCCGCCTCGTCAAATAGTTTCACCCTGTGCAATTGGTTCGGGGAGACGACATACAGAACACCCAGAAATCGCCGAAACCTCACTTTTGGAAGCCATCTGGAGGGGGAACTCATCCACAAGGGATCCATCTTCGCCCTGCGCAAATCCGGGAGGCTAAGGCATAGATCTTCAGCATCCACCCCCGCATCACCACCATCTCCATCCATCCCATTTACATCTTGTCTACATCTTGTTGTAATTCCTATGCTCGTTGTGGATTTATACAAGTACTATTCATCTATGATTGTTTCCATTACCATTGCCATGATGTTGATTGCCCCCATGTCTGAGTAGATCATTAGTTCTTGGGGATATGGAGAAACCCTAGTATGAGATTGAAATAAGATAAAGTCTATTATGATATTCATTGATGTGACCATGTGTTAGATTCTCTACATCTTGATGTTGAGAGAAGTTGACCTCTCAATATTTGCCTCTCATGGGGACTTGATGGAGGGAACTACTGGTTGGTAGAAAGAGGCATGCTAGCACTTACAGTGACTATAAAGCTGTTAGCAATCTTTACGTATTAACCTAGGAAGTCGAGGAAACTCATGGAACACTATCCATGCCATGGGATACGTCCTACGGAATTATGTCCCTTAATAGCGTAGTAATTCGATTGATGTCGATTGGTGTCTGCTGTGGTTATGAGGATGATGTGCGCAGTGGTTGCTGGCTAATCGTCCACATATGGAGTTCCTCCCACACATACATAGTTGAGAATGTTCATGATAATAATCTTTATCTTAGATCTTAACAATACTAGTGGTGTATCCGCTACTCCTTGAGAACGCCTTTTCCCTACTACAGTTCCAATCTCTCTTACATACGTGATACTTACTTTCTGTATTAAGTTACTCTTCTTTACTTTATTATTGCTCTTATACCCAAAACTCAAAAACACCTTTTTACACAATACTCGCATTTTATCTTGTTACTTAGAACATTATCTAGCATTTATATCGCAATATTTACTTCAAGAGTTACTAGACTTCAGACTCCTGCTCCCTGTGGGATCGATATCTTTATTTCGAAACTAGCTACAAACAATCTGTGCTCTTGCAGTCATCAAGCTATTTTCTGGCGCTGTTGCTGGGGAGCTAAGCGTTGTAGGTCTTTTAGTTTTTGTTTATTTACTTTTGTCTTGCTAAATTTTGTTTTGAGTTACAAGTTTCCACCAACATGATGGAGTTTGAGCATATGACTAGTGCTAGCCCACTCAACCACTTTAAGAAGCCCTATGATATTTATAAAAAGGATACCTCCAATGAGAAGACAAGGGGGTTTGAAATAAATCCTCTATTACTTAGTATTCTACATAAGAAGCAATTTACCGGAGATGAAGAAGATCATGATCCGTATGAGCATATTGCATGTTTTAAAGACATATGTGGCACTTTTCTACTAACGGGATATACTGCCGATGAGGTAAGGGTTAAACTTTTTAGTCAAACTTTGACAAGTACAACTCTCTCATGGTATAGATCTCTACCCCCTGAAGCCACTACTACTTGGGATAATCTAGCAAGTGAATTTCTATCTAAATATTATCCATTATCAAAATCTTTTGGAATAAGGCGTCTTATAATGACTTGGAAGAATCGTGCTAATGAAGGACTAGTAAGAGCTTATATTAGATTCAAAGATTTACTACAATTATGTCCTCATCATGATTTGCCTGAATGGTATTTACTACATATCTTTTATGGCGGTTTAACATAACCTAATAAAATTGAACTAGACTCTTTCGCGGAAGGAGCCTTTATGAATCTTCCTATACCTAAATCTTGGGCTTTACTTAATAGAATTCGTGATCATAGATTTTCATGGAATTTTGGTCTAGGAAGTGAAGGAGGCGTAGAAATAGAGCATGATTGTATTCATGATTATAATAAAAAAAGGCCATGTGAAAGAATTATCTAAAGAACTTTATCTGGATTCAGATCTTGTGTTGCAAGTTGTTAAAGCTTTTACAGAACATATTAAAGCTCCAAAGGAGGGTCTAGTCAAGTATGATCCACCACCCGAACCAAAAAAGAAAATAGAAGATAAAGCAACAGTTGCCTCCGTGGAGCCAATATATGAAGTACCTTTCCCTAACACTGCACAAAAGCATATTTTTGAATATGAACAGGTCAGAGCAATACATGAAAAAAAGGGAAGAGGAAAGCGTGCCAGAAGTCATGAAACACCTGAAAGAAAACAAAGATGAAGAGGTAACCAAGGAAGAAATTATGGCTATGTACTCACACTTCAACATAGTTGAACTCGATGTAGAGACTTCCATATTGGTTGAAGGTAAAACAAAGGTAAAAGATGTGGGTAAGCCTATTCTTCCCTGCATATTTAAAGAAACCTCTCATTACGGTTTATGCGATCTTGGCACCGAAGTTAATGTTATATCTTATGATTTCTACCTAGAAATAAAAGAAGAAATAGAACCAGCTACAATTGAAAATACTGATATGACAATTATGTTAGCCAATAAGAACCTTAGAATTCCAATGGGAGTAGTTGATAATGCAACTGTCACAATCGGCAACAAGGACTTTCCTATTGATTTTGTAGTTGTTGATATGCCAGTTGACACTCTTTGCCCTATTATATTTAGAAGAAGCTTTTTGGGTGATATAGGTGCCTATATCAATTTCAAGAAGGAGATTGTGATGCTTAAGCTTGGGGGAACGGAAAATAAATTCAATTTTTCCAAATTTAAAGACAAGCCTCCACAAATACAGGAAGAAGAGGAAGAGAGAACTATTGAAGAAATGGCGGACCTTTTCTTTAGTGATCCAACAGAAGAAATAAATGAAGATCCAAATTATGAAGAAATAGTTATAGGACAAGTCCCTAGAAGAACTAGAAGATGAATTCAATTCACTTCCCATTTTGGGACCTCCAACTGATGAGGCTTTTGAAGAGCCAGAAAAGAGAGGGGATGAGGAATCACCACCCCCAGAGTTGAAGACTCTACGATATAATCTTAAATACAGGTTTTTAGATGATACCAATAATTTCCCTGTTATTGTTAGTGCTAAACTTTTAGGAGAAGAAGAAGAAAAACTCATGAAGATACTTAAGGAGCATCGACAAGCCTTTGGGTACTCAATGGATGACTTGAAGGGCATTAGTCCCATGATATTTGTCCATCGGATATTCATGGAAGAAGATGCAAAACTAGTTGCGGAATTTAATAGAAGATTAAAGCCTGAAATGAAAGAAGTGGTAAGAAAAGAAATTGTACGCCTACTGGATGTAGGTATAATTTATCCTATTAAAGAGAGTGAGTGGGTAAGTCATGTTCACTATGTTCCTAAGAAGGACGGTTTTACTATTGTTCCTAATGAAAATAATGAACTAATACCTACTAGAACTATTGTTGGGCATAGGATGTGCATAGACTTCAGAAAATTAAATAAAGCGACTTGGAAATATCACTATCCATTACCGTTCATAGATGAAACTTTAGAGAGGTTAGCAAAACATACTCATTTTTGTTACTTGGATGGATATTCTGGTTTCTCTCAAATAGATGTTCATTCAGATGACTGATATGTTGCTAACGTATCTATAATTTTTGATGTTCCATGCTTGTTTTATATCTACTTTCTTATGTTTTGTCCATGCTGAATAGAATATGCCCGAGAGGCAATAATAAAGTGGTTATTATCTTATTCGATGTTTATGATAAATGTTTATTTTGCATGCTATAATTGTATTGATCAGAAACATCAATACATGTGTGTTTAATAAACAAAAAGGGGTTCCTAGTTATGCCTCTCTTATAGACTAGCTTGTTGATTAACAAGATGATCAAGGTTTCCTGATCATAGACATTGGATGTTGTTAATAACAAGGTCACACCATTGGTGGAATGATGTGATGAACATTCATCCGAAGTATAGCATTATGATCAAAGTCATTATGTTTATATTGCTATAACATCATACGAAGTAATATTTATCCTTAGACCATGAGATCATGTTAATTGCTAACACCGGAAGAGTATCTTGATAACATCAAACGTCACGCCGTAACAGGGTGACTATAAAGGTGGGTTCAGTGCTACGAAGGTGTTATGTTGAGGCTCATGGATCAAGAGTGGGATTTGTCCATCCCGATGACGGATAGCTATACTCTGGGCCCTCTCGGTGATATCACATTGAAATAGCTTGCAAGCAAGTGATGTGATCATTAGAATGTTATATCACGGGAACGAGAAAAGAGTGCATGTCGGTAACAAGATCAAACTAGGTATTTGGATACCGATGATCGAATCTTAGACATGTAATATATCGCGAGACAAAGGGATTTAGTTACGACGTTAAAGGTTCACACGATCACAAGAGTCATCGTTGAATGTGTAGGAGTCAGTATGGATCTCCAGGTCCCGCTTCTGATTATTGATCTGAGAGGGGTCTCGATCATGTCTGCATTATTCGTGAACCATAGGGTGACACACTTAAGGGATACCTACACCATTTGGAGCAAATATGTTTCAGATAAAGATTTAAGAAAGCGCTGGAATTATTTCAATAGACACCAAAACTGTTTCGGGTGAAATTGCTGAAATTGGTTCTGCATATAATATTGAAATGTTGCAGGGGGTTTTATGTGAATGTTTGTTAATTAAAGTAATTAACAAAATTCTGAATAAAAAATAATAAAAGAGTTTTATTAAATGAGAGAGCATTAAATTTGGAGAAATTTAATGCATTTAAAGTGGAGACTTTAAAAGAGAATGTGAAGGGGCAAATTTATGTGGAGGGAGTTACCACCACATGAATGGAGGAGGTGAAGAGTCACCTCCTCCATGCGCCGGCCATGAAGGAGGGGCACCCCCCCTCCTCCTATAAAAGGCCACCCCCTCCTCACTTCTCACGCACACCTCCTTGTGAAGGATCTCTCTCCCCCTCTAGTATTATTCCCCCATGGTCTCGGATTAGCGAGATACATGTTCCCGGTGGCTTTATCTGGAAAGGAGTTGCTGCTTCCGCTGCTTTGCTGGAGCGAGGGACGGAGGTTGTCGGGGTACCGGACGTGTGTGCGATCACGGATGCACCGCTGCTTTGCGGTGCTGGACTTGGTGATGCTGGAGCTGGATCTGATGGACGTGCTGGAGCCGGACCTGCTGGACTTCATCACGATCTTGAGATCGGCAAGTGTACGACTACATCAACCACGAGTTCCTACTCGTTAACAAAGCTCGTTGTCTACGAGGGTAAGTTCTCTTTGGATGTATGTCCACCCGTTGCTCTGTACCTAGTAGATAGATCTTGGCGTATAGTTCTCATCGTAGGAATTTTTTTGTTTTCTATGCTGCAGACCCAACAGTGGTATCAGAGCCTGATCTATGCATAGGTGCTTTGCACGGGTAGTACACATATGTTTATATGTGGGCGATGATGATCATGTTATTGCATCTTCTATGTACTTTGGATATTGGTGGCATAGTGGGATGAAGCGGCGCAGACCAACCTTACATGTCATCGTACATGAGACCGGTTCCACGACTGACAAGCAACTTGTTTTGCATAAGTGGCTGGTGGGTGTCTGTCTCTCCTACTATAGTCAATATCTGATTTACAACGAGTTGCTAATAACTTGGTTATCCTCGTTGTGGTTCATATTCGTAGGTAAGAACGGTTCTATCTCCGAAAGCCCTAAGCCACGTAAAACTTGCAATTGATAAATTAGAGGCGTCTAGTTTAGATCGTTGTTGGGCTAGTGTATTGATATGGTATTGTTGTAAGTAGATGTATGATAGATACTCTTACAACACACTCAACGTGTAAGTTCCATAGACCTTGGCCTTACACACAAAGGAATGATAGAGATCATACCATGATGCAAGTGATAGAGATCAAATGCATGGACCATATCATCTCACTTTACACATTAGATGTTAGCATCTTATACTTCTAGTTTGGCACTTTCTGTAGCATTGTAAGATGATCCCTCATTTAAATATCAAGATAAAATGTGTTCTTCCTTAAGTATGCACCGTTCTATGAATCGTGTTTTCGAGACATCACGTGATGATCGGGTGTTCTCAACTCTACGCTTTCATGCAACGGGTGTAAGACAATTTTACACACGCGAATACTAAGGTTCTTACTTGGCGAGCCTAGCATGTACAGACATGGCCTCGGAACACGGACCGAAAGGTTAAGCATGAGTCATATAGTTGATGTGATGACCATATTGATGCTCGCCTTTGAAGCTACACCGACTCACGTGATGATCGGACTTGGTGTAGTGGATTTGGTTCATGTAATCACCAAAAAGGCACGAGGGATGTCGTTTTTGAGTGGGAGTTCATTTCTAATTTGGATTAGTCGAACTCAATTTGTCATAAACTAAATCAAAGTGAATTTGCATAATTTGTTGTAGTCATTCGCATCTGTTCACTACCTTAGGCTTAGTTTTTATTTGAGATAATAGAACTACAGAATTCTGGATATTTACTTTACGAACTGGTATTGTATTGTTTCGAATGTCAATTTAAAATTTGTAAGTCCTATTGCAAACTTTCAGCAAACTCTATTTACTCCATGAAGTTTAATAAGTAGTATTAAATCAAGAGTAAGAATTCCAATGTTAGTATCTAAAGTATCATGTTTGCCTCCATGATTATTGATATTCAAAAAGTTGTTTTAATATCAAGATTATATTGGAGCTGGAAATTGTTTCAGAAACCATCATGTGTGAAAGATATTGTGATATCTGAAACAATATTTTTTGGTTGCATTATGATAGAGTATAATTTAGGAAAATACATGTTCTCATATTGTATGAGAATTTGTGAAGGATGGAGATGCTAGGCATCCGAATCTACCAAAAAGGTTTTGGGAACTGATATTATACTCGTGATTCTTCCTTATAAGCTATAGTAGCTTGATCATGAAAGTTGTCATGATAAGGATGAATAGAAGATGTAAGTAAAATATTTACTACACTAATATATTACTAAAGAATGGATTTTTGAAAGAACACCAAACATTTGATGATGGTGATCCACTTCAAAGTGCAAGTCCAAAGGTATTAGTAGTTGACTATATACGCTTTCTACCATGTGTCATGTTGATGACACCACTATTGATGTTGATAGATTCTTTTAAAAAGAAAAAGGAATTGCTGAAAGAGAATCTATAAAATATTTGGCAGAAAATAAAAGGTTGGAGATGTCCAACTTGGGTATATAGAAGATATACATGTTATGGCTATATTCCTTGCTTGTTAAACAATGTGGTTCTTAGGTATTGGATACCGGTATTGGATACCGAATTGGTTGGTATGAAGTGTCATACAGGACAACGCAATTCATGAACTACAATGGCCTAAGTAACTACCAAGAGAATGAGTGATGATGTTCATCGAAAACAAATAAAGTGTTATTGTGTTTTTCGTTGTCATCAAACCAAGCCTTCAAGATTTGTTTAAATAATTGTTATTTTGTTCTGGTATTACGAGAACAATGGTTGTTCAAATAAATTACCGTATTCCATAAAGGATGGATGAACTTTTACAAGTCTAGTGGGAGAAATCACATCCATAAACATTATTGCTAAAAATGTCGCAAGACAAATGATTAAAAGATCACTTATGAAGTGACATCGCTGTTTTAAATTATATTGGAAATAAAACATGAAGAAACTCCATGATGATGGATTTTTGGAGTCTTTTGATTTTGATCAATTGACGCATGTGAGACTTTCCTCGAGATAATTGAAACTCCGTCCATAGGCCAGAGAGGAACGGATGACTAGCTTATTGGAAATTGTGCATGCTGATGTGCATAGTCCATTATGTGTAGCCATATGCGATGGATCTTTTTGCTTCATATGCTTTCTTCAAAAATTTGAGTGAATATATCTGTATATTTACTTAATATGGAAGAAGTATGAAACATTTGAAAGTTGTTCAAAGACTTTCAAGATGAAGTGGAAAATCATTGTAACAAGAAAATAAAAGAGTTTATGATTTGATCATAAAGGAAGATATTTGAGTTACAGGTTTAGCAAAACACCTAAGATTTGAGGAATTGTTCCATGATTTGTGTTTTCCCGATAAACCATAGGAGTATGGCATATTCGAGAGATGAAATCAAACCATGTTTGACATGGTAAGATCAAAGGTGTCATTTATAAAACTGCCATTATGTTTTAAGGATTGAAGCTTTAGAGACTACCGCTTTTACACTGAAAAAGCACCATCGTGATCCGTTGAAATGACACCATATGAGTTATGATTTGGGATAAAACCCGAATTGTCTTTTCTTAAATTTTGGTATGCTATGCATAAGTAAAATGTTTACAACCAAAGTAGGATAAGCACGTCTTTTTAGGTTATCCCAAAGAATTTGTTGGGAATTTCTCCATAACACCAAAGACAAAAGAGTTTGTCGCTTGGAACGTCAAGTTTCTTGAGAAGGAACTTTTCGTGAAAAGTTAAGTGGGAGGACAATAGAACTTTGATAAGGTTGTTGAACCTTAGCTATATGTGCTAAGTAGCGCAGCGCCAGAAAGTGTCCCGGTGGCGGCCACAATGCTCATGGCTCTCGTGATTACAAAAGGTGTGATCTCGGAGATTATAGTTCCTATAGAACCGTGTGGGTCGGTAAGAATCAAATAGTAAGATTTGATAAGCAAGTCGTTATTATTTTGACAATGATGAACCGACAACATGCAAAGAAACGATGATGGGCCCTGACTCCATAAAATGACTAGAAGTCATAGAATCCGTGATAGTATCCATACATGAGAAATCAAGTTTCTGAACTTGGAAGACCCTCCGGAAAGGCGTGAAGCCTATCGGTCGTGTTTGGATCTATAAAGAAATAGACATGGATGTTTGACATCTATGAAATAGTCGACATGTTGGAAAGAAGTTTATGGCAATGTTCAAGGAGTTGACTATGCCAAGCTTTGATCTTTCATAGCGATATATAGTCTTGACGGATTAATGTAGCAACCACTACATATAATATGGTATGTGGTAGTTGAATAAACAAAACAAGGTTATTATAATAGAACGGTTACCTAGGACATGTGCATGACATGGTCCGAAGGGTTTTGTTAATTCAAAGGGTGCTAAAAGGGCATGCAAACTTCAATAGTTGAAGTAAGCATAGTGGAGTTGCAATCTTCACCATGATGAAACTGTTAAAAGAGTTTAAATTCATCAGAGATGATGAAGATGCTTGCATTTGCAAGAAATTAAGTGGGAGCGTTGAGACATATTTCTAATACATTATGTAGAGGACATATTGTTGATTGGAAATGATGTATCTTGTATTGACACAAGTTAAGAATTTCATTAAAATAAGATTTCGATGAAAGACTTGGGCAAACCAGGAATATTTGGCATCAATATCTATATGGATAGATTAAGGCGCAAATATGGTTGTGCCAGACATACATATATGAGATATTGAAAGGGTTCAATATGGAAACAACAAGAAAGGTTCTTGCTGCATGGAAAGGATTGTATCAAAATTCAAGTGTTTCAACACTTGGTGAGTAAAATCACATGAAGATTTTGATCGATTATACCATGATATGTATATATCCAGAATGTCCTATGCTCTAAATGTTATGAGCATATACCAGAATGATTCATAAGATGATCATTGGACAATAGTAAAGATATTCTTATGAGCTTTGGAAGAACTAAGAATATATCATGTATAAGTGACAAATAGTTAAAGGTAGTTCATTGTAAAGTGTTACATTGATACTAGTTTTGTCACAAGATACAAATTAAATTTATCTCAATTTAAACTATGGGTGGCACAATATAATGGAAAGGATGTTCCATGATGGATTTGGATGAGTTCCAAATTTGAGATATTGTGACGGATACTACAACAAAAGGCTAAGTATATGACTGCTATAGTAGCAGCATAGGAGGGCATTTGTGTTAAGTAGTTTGTTATCAAACTAGGTGTGGTTCAAAGTGGGCTAATACTATGAAGATATATTGTGTGACAATAATATCAACATATTTTAACCCGAACGAACTAAAGGTCTCACCAGAGGACCAAATTTATACAATGCCATCTCATTTGAGAATGAGTGATGCATAGAGACGCAAAGACATGCAAATACACACGGACCTGAAACTGTCAGATCCAGATATTATGTTAACCACTAGCAATTGTGCATATGCAACACCAGAAAGCCATAGGTGTTCAATACGCAAAGTTTTCCAAACTAGATTATTGACTCTAGTGCAAGTGGGAGACTGAAGGGTATATGCCTAAGAGGCAATAATAAAGTAGTTATTATCTTATTCCATGTTTATGATAAATGTTTATTTTGCATGCTATAATTGTATTGATCGGAAACATCAATACATGTGTGTTTAATAAACAAAAAGGGGTTCCTAGTTATGCCTCTCTTATAGACTAGCTTGTTGATTAACAAGATGATCAAGGTTTCCTGATCATAGACATTGGATGTTGTTAATAACAAGGTCACACCATTGGTGGAATGATGTGATGAACATTCATCCGAAGTATAGCATTACGATCAAAGTCATTATGTTTATATTGCTATAACATCATACGAAGTAATATTTATCCTTAGACCATGAGATCATGTTAATTGCTAACACCGGAAGAGTATCTTGATAACATCAAACGTCACGCCGTAACAGGGTGACTATAAAGGTGGGTTCAGTGCTACGAAGGTGTTATGTTGAGGCTCATGGATCAAGAGTGGGATTTGTCCATCCTGATGATGTTTAGATATACTCTGGGCCCTCTCGGTGATATCACACTGAAATAGCTTGCAAGCAAGTGATGTGATCACTAGAATGTTATGTCACGGGAATGAGAAAAGAGTGCATGTCGGTAACGAGATCAAACTCGGTATTTGGATACCGATGATCGAATCTCGGACATGTAATATATCGCGAGACAAAGGGATTTAGTTACGACGTTAAAGGTTCACACGATCACAAGAGTCATCGTTGAATGTGTAGGAGTCAGTATGGATCTCCAGGTCCCGCTTCTGATTATTGATCTGAGAGGGGTCTCGATCATGTCTACATTATTCGCGAACCGTAGGGTGACACACTTAAGGGATACCGACACCATTTGGAGCAAATATGTTTCAGATAAAGATTTAAGAAAGCGCTGGAATTATTTCAATAGACACCGAAACCGTTTCAGGTGAAATTGCTAAAATTGGTTCTGCATATAATATTGAAATGTTGCAGGGGGTTTTATGTGAATGTTTGTTAATTAAAGTAATTAACAAAATTCTGAATAAAAAATAATAAAAGAGTTTTATTAAATGAGAGAGCATTAAATTTGGAGAAATTTAATGCATTTAAAGTGGAGACTTTAAAAGAGAATGTGAAGGGGCAAATTTGTGTGGAGGGAGTTACCACCATATGAATGGAGGAGGTGAAAAGTCACCTCCTCCATGCGCCGGCCATGAAGGAGGGGCACCCCCCTCCTCCTATAAAAGGCCACCCCCTCCTCACTTCTCTCACACACCTCCTTGTGAAGGATCTCTCTCCCCCTGTAGTATTATTCCCCCATGCTCTCGGATTAGCGAGATACATGTTCCCGGTGGCTTTATCTAGAAAGGAGTTGCTGCTTCCGCTGCTTTGCTGGAGCGAGGGACGGAGTTGTCGGGGTACCGGACGTGTGTGCGATCATGGATGCACCGCTGCTTTGCGGTGCTGGACTTGGTGATGCTGGAGCTGGATCTGATGGACGTGCTGGAGCCGGACCTGCTGGACTTCATCACGATCTTGAGATCGGCAAGTGTACGACTACATCAACCACGAGTTCCTACTCGTTAACGAAGCTCGTTGTCTACGAGGGTAAGTGTTCTTTGGATGTATGTCCACCCGTTGCTCTGTACCTAGTAGATAGATCTTGGCGTATAGTTCTCATTGTAGGAAATTTTTTGTTTTCTATGCTGTGGACCCAACACATGCTTTGGAGTATTTTTATACACTTTCTTGGACTAACCTATTAACAAGATACCACAGTGCCAGCTGCCTGTTTTTTGCTGTTTTTGGTTCCAGGAAAGTCAGAAAATGAATATTCTCGGATTTGGATGGGACAAAAGCCAAAGGGCCTATTTTTCCGAAAGTCATCAAATGCCAGAATACGAGACGGAGAAGGGCTGGTGGCCGGCCACACCACCTGAAAGAGTCTGTAGCTGCCATCATCTCCATCCCTAGATCAGGAGGGATCTGAAGCTCTTCTCAGCACCCTGCTGGAGGGGAGAATTCACCCTGGAGGCCTTCTTCATCACCGTGCAAGCCTCCGGTGTGATGCGTGAGTAGTTCATCCTTGGACTACGTGTCCACGTAGTAGCTAGATGGTTGGTTCTTCTCCTTTGTCCTACCATGTCTAGATCTTGTGAGCTCTGTTCATGATCAAGATCATCTATTTGTAATCTTACATGTTGTGTTTGTGGGGATCCGATGGATATTGAGATGTTATTTTAGATTGATTATTGATTCTATCATGTCTTTGTTATTTGTGATCTTGCATGCTCTCTGTTGTTAGTAGATATCTTAGCCGAGTAGATGCTAGCAACTCCAAGAGAGAGTATTTATGCTCGATAGTGGGTTCATGCCTCTAGTAATCTAGGGAAGTGACAGAAATCTCTAAGGTACTAGATGTGTTATTGCTACTAGGGAGAAAATAGCAATCCTTTGTTCATAGAACAATCATATTGTTTACTTTACACGTAATGCTTAATGCAATTATCTGTTGCTTGCAACTTAATACTGGAGGGGGTTCGGATGATAACCTGAAGGTGGATTATTAGTCATAGATGCAGTTGGATTACGGTCTATGTATAATGTTGTAATGCCCAATCAAATCTCATAGGAGTCAAGATGATTAGTATATGCATGTATTCTTTCTCGATGTTTGTCAATTGCCCCGCTGTAATTCGTTCACCCAAGATGTCATCTATCTTAAGGAGAACCACCACTAGTGAACTATGGACCCCGGTCCTTTCTTTTACCATCAATCTACAACTGTTTACTGTTTTCTGTTTACTTTCTGCAAGCTATTACTTTCTTCCACACAATACGTTTAATCCTTTGTTTTCAGCAAAACTGGTGAGATTGACAACCTCACTATAAGTTGGGGCAAAGTTCTGTGGTTGTGTTGTGCAAGATTCCAAGTTGGAAACAACACCTTAGAGGTGTTTTCCTTGCTCCTACTGGTTCGATAACCTTGGTTTCATAACTGAGGTAAACTTGCTGCTGTGCTCAGCATACCTTCCTCTTGGGGTTCCCAAACAAGCTCGATATATTTCGAGCTAGCAATGACCAACTTAAAACAACTTTCATAAGTCCTTACGGTTTACATTCTTACCGATGTATGCCTTTTGGTCTATGTAATGCTGCAACTACTTTTCAACGATGTATGACTGCTATCTTTGCATATTTTATAGAACTTATAATGGAAGTATTTTCTGATGACTTTTCTGTCTATGGAACCTCATTTACTAGTTGCCTTGATAATCTCAAGGGAGTTTTGTAGCGTTGTGAAGAAACTAATCTTGTTCTAAACTGGGAGAAGTGTCACTTTATGGTCAAAGAAGGTATGGTCCTCGGACAAAGGTATCAGGTAAGGGAATTGAAGTTTTCTTGGTCATGTGGGTTTTAATAGAAGGTTCATTAGAAATTTCTCTGGGATATCTAAACCTTTAACTAACCTCTTGCAAAAGGGAATGAGATTTAATTTTGATGATACATGTCTTGAAGCCTTTGATAGCCTTAAATATGCTTTATCTCGTGCTCCCATTATTAAACCACCTATCTAGGATACAACCTTTCACTTAATATGTGAAGCTGGTGATGATGTTGTAGGAGTAACTCTAGGACAACATATTGGTCGTAGATTTAATATTATACATCATGCTAGTAGAACTCTCAATGGTGCTCAGAAGAATTACCCTAAGGAAGAAAAGGAACTTTTTGCTATATTTTTCTCTTGTGATAAATTTCGTTCTTATATAGTTGATGCAAAGGTGAGAGTTCATACGGATCGTGATGGTTTAAAAGAACTCATTGAGAGGAAAGAACATAAACCAAGACTGATCCGTTGGATTCTTTCACTTCAAGAATTTGAGTTGCAGATTATGTAGAGGCAAGAAATAAATATGTTAGATGCAGTGTCCATGCTTGCCCAGGAAAAGACTAATCTTATTGAGAGGAACTTTAGTCCTGGTGATTTTCATTTAAGGGAACTATTTGATGAGCTAAAGTCAATTCCCCCAAAAGATAAGGAGTTTCTATCATGGGAGGAATTTTTCATTCCCGAATAAGCAAATGGTAAGTGCAAGGTAAGTGTTCTTACCCAAATAAGTGGTTTATTTTCACAAATTTACTCTTGAAAATTCTGTTTCCGAATTCCTTGTATTTTTCTGAAGGCTTAGAGGGGTTTTTCCAACTATACAGGCGGAGCTATACGACCGGAGAGGGAGCTCTCATCGTATAGTTGGTCGTTAAACTCTCTGTGTCATTTTCGCAAAATTATTTTCGCTATCTGAGCCTATACGGTCACAAATATATGACTAGAGCAAAAATTCCGGACGTATAATTGGTCGTTAAACTCTCAGATGGTTTTGCTTTTTGGTGTCTGTATCTATACGGTCGCAACTATACGACCGGAGCAAAAATTCCGGCCGTATAGTTGGTCGTTAAACTCTTAGACACTTTTGATTTTCGTGTCTGTATCTATACGGTCGCAACTATACGACCGGAGCAAAAATTCCGGCTATATAGTTGGTTGTTAAACTCTCAGATACTTTTGATTTTCGTGTCTGTATCTATACGGTCGCAACTATATGACCGGAGCAAAAATTCTGGCCGTATAGTTGGTCGTTAAACTCTCAGACACTTTTTCGTTTGATCTTTCATTTCCATCTAATTTTTTTATTATTATTGCCGATTCCGAGTCGTAATTTAATCGACCTGGACTCGAGATATTTGGAAGTATCTGCCCGGAACCAACTATACAGCCAGACCTATAAGGGCCGCGCCCGTATAGTTTGTCGTTACACGGCAGGGAACTTTCAAATCCGTGATTTCTTTTTCTGTTCCGCTTAGATTCTTTTCTTGGACGACAATTTGGTGTTTTTTGCAAGTTTTACCGACCTCTGACCCCCCTTATATTCTGCCATTGTCTCTCTCTAATCATAATCTCTAGAAACCAATCTAGCGATGAGGTATCCTGTCCCAGGCCGTGGAAAACCCATGGCACTCATTGCTCCTTCCAGGGACCGCTCTAGCAGCCCGTCCATGGAGTACGATGACGAGGAGGTGGAGAGGTTTAGCCCGTGGTACAAGGAGTACTTCAAGCCAAGGTACTTCAACAATGATTACAACGATGATGTGGTTGACATCTACATCCACTGCGACATCTATGGCGGCAATGAAGAAAGCTCAACAAGAGAGAGAAGATCGCAAACCACATGGAAAAGGGCATGTGGAGATGGTCAAGTTCATCACTACGGATCAAAGGCCAAACAAGCGTAAGGAATTATCTAATATTGGTGCACGTGCTAGCAAAGAAGGGGAGGTTCCACTTCCGAAGCCAACCATTGGTGCTCGTATGAAGGTCAAGCCTGAAGAAGAGTGGAGGTACGGTTTCCACTTCCCCGATCCATCCATTATGGATGAGGAAGAAGAAGTTATCCCCAGGACCAAGGAACGTGTGCGGGCATTGGAGATATATCAGAAGCAGGAGCTAAAACATCGCGTCGAAGTCCGTCACCGTCTCAATGAGATGGAAAAGAAGGAAGACCTCGTTCCATTGGTGACCAAGCTCGCAGATAGAGTGGACACTCTGCAATCTGATCTCCATAGATGTTACCGCCGCATAACTACTCTGGAGGAGACCAACAAGAAGCTACGCACCATAGTATTACATGCCATGGCGCCGCGCTGATCTACAACAATCACGGTATCAAATAATCGCAAGGGATTATTTGATCCCGCCTGGCTTGGTTCCAAGCTTGGGGAGATCTTTAAGACCTTGTAATCTATCTTATAAGTTTTTATTATTCTTGCATTAGTTCCAACTATAAATAAAGTCCGCATCATTAGAATTCCCTTAAGGAATAGTTGATCCCTTTTATGAAATTCTGAGTTTATTATTATATATGGAGCAATATTGAGTTTGTGTTTGCTTTATTGATATATATATATATGAATGGCTTGAGTATGATTTTACTTACACTCAATGATAGCAATAGGAGTCGTCCACACCATTGGTATTAATGGAACACATAAAGATAATTTGGTCAATATGTTGTAAGTCTATGATTTGTTTCACAAAGAAAAATTATCTATACAAATTAAGTTGAAAAAGAAAACCTTGAACAAAGGAAAATGAAAGTGCTATCTAAATAGAGTGAGAACAAGTCGAGGTAGAATCTCCTAGTCATAAGAATGGTTCATATACAGTTGGAATTTGATAATTGAGATCGTTAAACTTTGAATTCCTACATGAAGTGGAATATATGGCTAGCTCCTTTGCACAACACTTAAAACAAAGCGTGAGCATATATGCAAAAGAAAATAAAAGAAAGAAGAAAAAGAGCGAATGTGCAAAGAGCAAGTAGGCATATACCACCGTATTGTTGTATGACAAAGAAACACTTTTGAGATTTTGAATCCCAAGTGAATACGTTGATCCTAAAACACTTGGGACTACCTCATTAACTCATTCAGTTGAACTGGATTCTTTTACATTATGTTGAGATTTATATTTTATGATCTATTGATAACTAAGGTGTGGAAGCCTTCTAATACTATTCCAATGGTTCGAGTAAGGTACTATTCATGAACTTATTCCTATGTATCGTACATGATAAACACATGCTGCAATAGCCTCATTTATTTTATCGACTCAGCTTCATGAATATGAGGACCACATCCATTAAGCTAGAACTTGCTCGGGCAAGCAAGAGTCGAAGCTTGGGGAAGTTGATGAGTGCATATTTGCATCATGTTTTATATTATTATTTTGCATTGTAGATGTAGGATCTTGGCATTTTACGGCGTTCGCGTGCACATTTTATGTCTGTTTTCACCAGCATCAGGACAGATGATGGATCCAATGGATACAATTATTGAGGCAGTTGTACAGTGGAGAAAAGGAGTAAAAAACAACGTAAATCGCTTATTTGGGAAATATTAATAATACCAAAAGAAAACCAGTAGTGAACAAAGGAGACAGAGAGCATAACGACCAACTATACGGCAGGAGAATTTCTTCCGACCGTATAGCTCTGGTCGTATAGTTGGCGCCGCCTCCGCCTCGTCAAATAGTTTCACCGCGTGCAATTGGTTCGGGGAGACGACATACAGAACACCTAGAAATTGCCAAAACCTCACCTCCGGAAGCCATCTGGAGAGGGAACTCAGCCACAAGGGATCGATCTTCACCCTGCGCAGATCCGGGAGGCTAAGGCATCGATCTTCATCATCCACCGCTGCATCAGCACCATCTCCATCCATCCCATCTACATCTTGTTGTAATTCCTATACTCGTTGTGGATTTATACAAGTACTATTCATCTATGATTGATTCCATTACCATTTCCATGATGTTGATTGCCTCCATGTCTAAGTAGATCATTAGTTCTTGGGGATATGGAGAAACCCTAGTATGATATTGAAATAAGATAAAGTCTATTATGATATTCATTGCTGTGACCATGTTTTAGATTCTCTACATCTTGATGTTGAGAGAAGTCGACCTCTCAATATTTGCCTCTCGTGGGGACTTGATGGAAGGAACTACTGGTTGGTAGATGGAGGCATGCTAGCACTTACGGTGACTATAAAGCTGTTAGCAATCCTTACGTATCAACCAGGGAAGCCGAGGAAACTCATGGAACACTATCCATGCCATGGGATACGTCCTACGGGATTATGTCCCTTAATAGCGCAGTAATTTGATTGATGTCGATTGCTGTCTGCTGTGGTTATGAGGATGATGTGCGCAGCTGTTGCTGGCTAATAGTCCACATACGGAGTTCCACCCACACATACATAGTTGAGAATGTTCATGATAATAATCTTTATCTTAGATCTTAACAATACTAGTGGTGTATCCGCTACTCCCTGAGAATGCCTTTTCCCTACTGCAGTTCCAATCTCTCTTACATACGCGATACTTACTTTATGTATTAAGTTACTTTGCTTTACTTTATTATTACTCTTATACCCAAAACCCAAAAACACCTTTTTACACAATACTCGCATTTTATCTTGTTACTTAGAATGTTATCTTGCATTTCTATCGCAATATTTACTTCAAGAGTTACTAGACTTCAGACTCCTGCTTCCTGTAGGATCGATATCTTTATTTCAAAACTAGCTACGAATAATCTGTGATCTTGCAGTCATCAGCAACTTACTAGTAGCTAATAATCATTGACTTCTACATGATCTTACCACTATGTAGTGTACAAACAACTTTGAATATTGACCGTTGGATCAAGACTCACGAATCCCAACATTTCCAGTCGTTGGATCTTATTTTCCATTCTAGCATCTTGAAGATTCTATTGATAGTCTTCATTACAAACCACTATATAGTGTACGCATAACTTTGAATGTTCACCGTTGGATCAAGACTCACGAATACCAGCATTTCTAGCCGTTGGATCTTCTTTTCCATTCTAGCATCTAGAAGATTCTATTGATAGTCTTCCGCATAATGAATGCTATGCAAAAACCTCAAAACACACTTCTCCACCATACTAGAATCTTCTCCTTTGTTTCTCTAGACCATGTTATGAAAAATTTCATGTGTTAGGTAGCTAAAAATCTTTGACTTCTACATGATGATACAAAGTACAAGGATCAAATATACACCCATACTTTATAGATGTTGATCAAATTTATAATTTTTTGTGCTTTACCAATTATAATTTTATCTAGTGATGATATGTCATACGTCTACTATCTGAGTCTCCTGTGCAACTTACTAGTAGCTGATAATCATTTAATTTACCACTATATAGTGTACAAACAACTTACTGAATATTGACCATTGGATCAAGAGTCACGAATCCCAACATTTCCAGTCGTTGGATCTTCTTTTCGATTCTAGCATCTTGAAGATTCTATTGATAGTTTTCATTACAAACCACTATATAGTGTACGAATAACTTTGAATGTTGAATATTGGATCAATACTCGCGAATCCCAACATTTCTAGTTGTTGGATCTTCTTTTCCATTCTAGCATCTAGAAGATTCTATTGATAGTCTTCAGCATAATGAATGCTATGCACAAACCTCAAAACACACTTCTCCATCATACTAGAATCTTCTCCCTTGTTTCTCTAGACCATGTTATCAAAAATTTCATGTGTTAGGTAGCTAATAATCTTTGACTTATACATGATGATACAAAGTACAAGGACAAAATATACATCCATACTTTATAGATGTTGATCAAATTTATAATTTTTTGTGCTTTACAAATTATAGTTTTATATAGTGATGATATGTCATACGCCTACTATCTGAGTCTCACGTGCAACTTACTAGTAGCTAATAATCGTTGACTTCTACATGATCTTACCACTATATAGTGTACAAACAACTTTGAATATTGACCATTGGATCAAGACTCACGAATCCCAACATTTCTAGTCATTGGATCTTCTTTTCCATTCCAGCATCTTGAAGATTCTATTGATAGTATTTATTACAAACCACTATATAGTGTACAAATAACTTTGAATGTTGACCTTTGGATCAAGACTCGCGAATCCTAGCTTTTCTAGCCGTTGGATCTTCTTTTCCATTCTAGCATCTAAAAGATTCTATTGATAGTCTTCGGCATAATGAATGTTATGCACAAACCTCAAAACACACTTCTCCATCATACTAGAATCTTCTCCCTTGTTTCTCTAGACCATGTTATCAAAAAATTTATGTGTTAGGTAGCTAATAATCTTTGACTTCTACATGATGATACAAAGTACAAGGACAAAATAGACACCCATACTTTATAGATGTTGATCGAATTTATAATTTTTTGTGCTTTACCAATTATAATAGTATATAGTGATGATATGTGATGCGGCCCATCCTACGGACGCTCCTACATCTACACCACCGTGTACCCCAAGTGGACCGATGACCGTGCTCGAGCCAAGCTCCTTCAAGATAAGGTGAATTCGCTCCTCTCATCATGTGACTTTGGCATACATCTAGATGGCTTTCTACTTCATACCACTACTCTGTGCATCATCAGGTACGAACCCCCACCGCGTCGACCCACGAGCTCTGAAGCTGCACTTGTCCTGAAGATGACTGAGCCGGAGTGTTCGCCCGGAACCAGCTCGAGTGTTCGGTGCAGCCGGAGTGTCTGGCCTGCCCCAGCTCCAACCTGGCGTGGACATTCAAAAGGCCCGTTCAGACACTACCCGGACACTACCCGGAGTGTCCGGCCTCCCCGGACTGTCCGGTCGACTCGACCCGGACTGTCCGGCCTAAAGATGGGCCTGCGATCCTAGCTGGGCCATGTGGCCCATGTACCCCTCTACTTCGCCCAGAAATCTACTTTAATGCCTGAATTACCCCTGAACTTGTGGTTGGCCTATATATAGTCCCCCACCTCCTTTGTAAACCCTAGGCATGCTATTGGAATTAGTGGAAACCCCTTTGTGTATCTATCTAGTTCTTGCCTCATGCTCCTTGACCAAGGAGCACCAATATCATCAAACCTCGTTGGAGTTTGCATCGTGCCTCCACGTTGTACAAGGCCTTGGCATTGGTGTCCCGTTGCCAAGACGTCAAGATATCACCGAGTCTCCCATCTCGCCATGCCGGTTCGAGAGAGAGTCCTCCGCCCGATGCCGATCCTAGGGATTGCGCCGGACTGGTCACCACCGGCGTGAGCTATTGGTGTTTATCGTTCTTTTGCGTGTGTGTTCATCGTGTTCTTCATGTGTGTGTTCGTCGTGTTCACCCTTCCCTACTTTCCCCGCACTCCACCCTCGATTTGAGTGGGATTCGTGAAAGATCGGGCCACCCTAGAGGTTTGCCCTCAACATATTGGTATCAAGAGCTTCGTTGCTCACGAATTCCCCCACAAATTTTTCTTCTATCCACCAAAAATTCGAAAATCCCCAAACAAGAGCCCCATATTTGCCTTTGGATCGATCTCTTGATTTGGAGTGTTATTTGTGGTTTTGATCCGACCAAACCTTGTCTTAGGAGTTGGTCCAACTTTATCCTGCGTTTTCCCAGCCTGATTTGGCCAGTTTTTTGTGGATTTGAGGACTTAAGGCGAGGATTTCCGCTCAAGAACACGAGCAGGAAACCCACGCCGGAGTGTTCGGACCGATTTGGCCAGAGTGTCCGGCCTGACCGGAGTGTCCGGCACAGATAGACCGGAGTGTCCGGCTGTAACGCCAGTTTTGACAGTTTTGCCTCATTTTTCGCATTGGCTAATTTCCTTTGTTTGCTCCTGTCCCTTGTGCGTGTCAGCAACTAACAGCAAGCTTCTGCATCAACAACTCCCACGCTCATTGACACCATGGCCCATGAACATCATCCCGCACCACCGACGCCAAGTTTATCATCACCAACAAAGGTATAACTTGTGTCATCTTGTTAACCCCTATCTTCCTTTGTGTGTACCTACCCCATGAGAGTGGCTCATCTTGTGTTTGCTTGAGCATTGTGCATTTGTCCTTGGATAGTGAGAGTGCAAGAGCAATATCAAGTGTGACTAGGTAGCATCAAGGGAGAGCAAAAAAAATATACAAAGAAAAAGAAAAGAAAAATAGTCTCCCATTGCCAAAGAGAGTCTCAAAGCTTGTAAGCAAGAAAGAAAGAAGAGCGCCCAAGGCAAGTGCACAAATCCATTGCTCACTTTTCTTCCTTGCAAACGAGCCACAGTCTCTCTTGCATTGGCACGACAACGAGCTTAGTCTTTGTTAGGACATTTTGTTTGCTCATTTTCATAGTCGTGTCAATCCAAACTATCTCCATGTGTGTGTATATAGTCGTAGGTTCCCGTCACCCCTTTTGAGTTGTTGACCTTTGCCTTTTACTTGAGTTTTGTTGGATTTTACCCACTTTTGACTATCCCTTTTCTTTTGGTTGGTTCTTTGGCATTCCACAATCCTAACCTACCACCAACAAGCTTTTGAGAGTTAGTTATTTCTTTAGTGTGAGTTTTCTTTGCAATTCCACTTTGCACGCTTATAGCTCTCACTTGTGGTTTCTAGTTTGGTGCAATCCCCAAGGTGAGGTACAAGGCTAACACCACCATATTCCACTACCATATACAATACTTGTGTGTTTTGCATGATGGATAGGCACGGTGAGTCGAGCCAACCACCTCCCCAAGAAGAAGATCAAGGACCATACATGACGCGCGCAAGTCACTTCATCGTTCGACAAGAGTTCCGTGAACGTTGCCAAGCCCTTGAGACGCGACAAGATGAACAATTTGGCGAGACGCAAGACGAGTTCAAGAACATCGACAACCGCTTCGACGGCCTCAAACGACAAATGCACGCAATGCATCACACCTTCGGTCACCAAAATGAAGCGCTCTAATGCTCCGTTGCTGAAACAAATGACAATCTTCGACGCCTCATCGATGGTATGTCGAGACCATGTTCACGCGCATCAAGCTCTTCAAGTTCTTCGCGTCGTCATGCACCTCTTCAACAAGATCTTCATCCAAGTGCTCCAAGACGCAAAGATGCCCATGTGGTTGAAGATGGAAGTTCTTCGAACTATGTACCTTCCCCATGGCATGCCACAACGTCAAGCTATGATGGTGATTTCTCTTCAAGGCCAAGACCAAGGCAAGAAGCATACCGTCATCACGCAAGGGCATTAGTGATCCAACAAGAGCAACCACAAGAATAACCACAAGTGCAACCGCAAGTCTACCACCATCGACTACGACACATACTTGACACAACAAGTGATGACTCCAATTTGGAGAATCAAGCTCGTCATCAACGTGAAGCTCTCCAAGATCCTCCTCCTCGTCATCAACGTCATGAATGTCCACACTGACACCATGGTCATCACGAGGCGCTTCCTCCACCACAACAAAACTTGGAGCGTCAAGTGATACAAGTTGAGCGACACCCACCACGTCAAGAGGCTCATGGCCATGTTCTTCACCGTGAGGCCCATGTGCCTAATCAACATCACCAACCGAGGAACAAGCCTCCTCTTCATGATCAACTGCGTCATGAGGCTCCACATCCTCAACAACCTCATGGGGCCCAAGCGCCTCAACACCGTCCACAACCGCGCCAAGAGTAAGAGCAAGCTCCTCCACAACAATATCAAGAGCAAGCTCCACAACAAGGTCACGAGAACCAAGTTCCACCTCCTCAACCACAAGATCGTCAACAAGCTCGTCACAACGATCGCATGGAAGATGAAGACCATCATCAACATGGCAACAATCGCTACCGTGACCGCAATGAGGAAGAAACATTTGGCAAGCTCAAGTTCACCATGCCCAAGTTCACTAGATCCAATGACCCTGAAGAATACCTCTCGTGGGCACTCAAGGTCGACAAGATCTTCCGCATGCACAACTATAGCAATGAGAAGATGGTCGCCATGGCTTCGCTTGAGTTTGATGATTATGCCAACCTTTGGTGGGAACAATTTCAAGTTGCTCGTGATACAAGACAAGAGCCGCCGATCACAACTTGGCATGACATGAAGGCTCATATGAGATCCCGCTTTGTCCCCGCGCACTACACGCGTGACCTCTTCAACAACCTTCGAGCACTTTGTCAAGGGACAAAAACCATGGAAGAGTACTTCGAGGAAATGGAACTCAACTTGATTCGCGCCAACATTGATGAAAGCATGGAGCAAACAATGACATGTTTCCTTATTGGCTTGAATCACCCAATCAAGCACATCTTCGAGTTCCAAACATACAACACCATGGTTGAGCTTGTGCACATCGCAACAAAGGCTGAACGTCAAGTGCAAGAGGATATCAAGTACAATAAGCCCAAGACGTACTTCACCTACAAGCAAGCTTCAACCGCTACACCAACAACTTTCAATGGAAGCTCCTCAAGTACCCCCAAGCCTTCCTTCAATCCCACACTTCCTCAAGGAAAACTGCCTCCAAGTGGCAAACAAGCAAAGAGTGATACACCTTTCAATGGTGAATGCTACAAGTGTGGAAGTAAAGGACACAAGTCGGCCGAATGTGGAAACAAGAAAGTCTTGTTCATCCATGACAATGGTGATGAAGAGTACTTGAGTGAAGATGAATTTGATGTCCGAGTCAAAGAAGCAATGGCAAGGCAACGAGTGGAAGATGACCAAGAACTTCTCATGTGTGAACATGACGCAAGTCCATCGCTTGTCGTCACAAGGATCTTGACCACTCAAGCACAAGAGCATGAAGACCAACACTCCAATATCTTCCAAACACGAGCTGACATCAATGGAAAATCTATCAAGGTGATCATTGTCGGAGGGAGTTGCCACAACCTTGCTAGCACCGAGTTGTGTGAGAACCTCAACCTCCCCCTCCATCCACACAAGCACCCTTACCACGTGCAATGGCTAAGTGACCAAGGGTCCATGAAAATCAAGCATACTGTATCGGTCTCCTTCGCCATTGGTCCTTACAAAGATACGGTGGAGTGTGATGTGGTTCCTGTGACAGTTTGCCACATGCTTCTTGGTCGACCATGGCAATTTGACAAGGCTGCTCAACATGATGGTCGCACCAATGTATACACCTTCAAATGGCTCAACAAAACATGTGTTTTGCAACCGATGACTCCTAGCCAAATAATTGCGGACAATGCAAAGGCTTTAGCGAGGGTGCAAAGCAAAACACCTACTTGTGAGAAGAGCAGTGAGAGAGAGAACCACCTCATAGTGAGTGAGAGCCACAAGCCAAACTCGAGTGGAAAAACTAAGAGTGTTCTCCTTGCCACCAAAAGTGAGATGAGAGATGTTCGGAACAACCCATCCATCTTGCACTATGTCCTCCTTTGCAAGGGACTAGCGCAAGGAACTAATGAATTAACCAATGTTCCTCCATCTTTGATGAATGTTTTGCAGGAATTCAAGGATGTGTTCCCCGAAGAGCTTCCACATGGACTACCTCCTCTTCGAGGCATCGAACATCGCACTGACCTCATCCCCGGTGCACCTCTTCCCAACCGCGCCGCTTACCGCACGAACCCGGAGGAGTTAAAGGAAATTGAACGTAAAATCAACCAACTCGTCTCCAAAGGTTTGATCCAAGTTAGCACTAGTCCAAGTGTCGTACCCGTGATACTTGTTCCAAAAACGGATGATACGTTACGGTTATGCATGGACTGTCGTCCAATCAATGCTATCACCGTGTGTTATCGACATCCCATACCACGTCTCGATGACATGCTTGATGAGTTGTGTGGAGCCACTATTTTTTCGAAAATTGATCTTCATAGTGGTTACTATCAAATACGCATGGCTGAAGGTGATGAGTGGAAAACCGCCTTCAAGACCAAACTTGGTCTCTATGAATGGTTGGTTATGCCCTTTGGTTTATCTAATGCCCCATCCACCTTCATGCCTCTCATGAATCATATCTTGCGTTCTCTCATTGGAAAAAGTGTTGTTGTCTATTTTGATGGTATTCTTGTTTATAGAAAATCACTTGAGGACCATATAACACATGTCAAGGAAGTCTTGCAAATCCTTAGACATGAAAAGCTTTATGCTAATCTTCCCAAGTGCACTTTTGCTAAAGATAAGTTGATTTTTCTTGGATTTGTCGTTTCTTCAAAGGGAATTGAAGTTGATGTTTCCAAGGTAAAGGACATACGAGATTGGCCCATCCCAACAAATGTGAGTGAACTCCGAAGTTTTCATGGGTTGGCCGGTTTCTATCGTTGCTTTGTGAAAGACTTTTCCAGCATTTCTTATCCTCTCAACGAGTTGACGAAAAAGAATGTCACCTTCGTGTGGGACAAAGCACAACAAAAAGCTTTTGATGAACTTAAAAAGAGGCTCACCAAAGCACCTCTCCTTGTGTTACCGGATTTCACAAAAACTTTTGAGATAGAGTGTGATGCTAGTGGTATTGGCATTGGAGGAGTCCTTATGCAAAACGGACGTCCTATAGCCTACCATAGAGAGAATCTCGATGGTGCTCGCCTTAATTATCCAATTTATGACAAAGAGCTTTTTGCCTTAGTTCGTGTCCTTCAAGTGTGGCAACACTACCTATGGCCCAAAGAATTTATCATACATTCCGACCATGTGTCGTTGAAATATCTCAAAGGCCAAGCCAACTTGAGTAAGAGACACGCTAAGTGGGTTGAGTTCATGGAGTCTTTCCCGTACATAGTCAAGTATAAGAAGGGCAAAGATAATGTAGTTGCCGACGCTTTGTCTCACAAGCACACAAGCCTTCTTACGAGACTTGAAATCAACATGTTGGGTCTTGAGGAAATAAAATCTTTGTATGCTTCCGACCCGTTCTTTGAACCAATTTTCGCAAAGTGCTCCATTGACAAAGGATTTGATGATTTCTATTTGCATAAGGGCTTTATTTTAAACAAAACAAGCTTTGCATTCCGAAATCGTCGCTCCAACTTTTGCTTCTCCAAGAATCTCATGGTGGAGGCCTCATGGGTCACTTTGGACGTAACAAGACACTGGACATGCTCTCCACTCACTACTTTTGGCCCAAGATGAAGCGCGACGTGGAGCGCTACATTCAACGATGCATGGCATGTGCCCAAGCTAAGTCGCAAGCTAATCCCTATGGTCTTTATATGCCATTGCCTATTCCTCATACATCTTGGTCTGACATTAGCATGGGTTTCGTGTTAGGATTGCCTAGATCTAAGCATGGTCATGATTTTATATTTGTTGTTGTGGATCGCTTTTCCAAAATGGCACACTTCATACCGTGCCATAAGACCGACGATGCTTCACATGTTGCAAACCTGTTTTTTAGGGAAATCGTCCGTCTTCACGGTGTACCAAGAATAATCGTCTCCGACCACGACGTCAAATTCATGAGCTACTTATGGAAGACACTCATGGCCAAGCTCGGCTTCAAGCTCCTATTTTCATCCGCGTCGCATCCTCAAACTGATGGTCAAACCGAAGTTGTCAACCGAAGCCTCGAAACTCTTCTACATGTGCTGATCAAGAAAAACTTGAAGGATTGGGAGGAATGCATTCCTCACGCCGAGTTCACCTACAACCGTGCCAAGCACTCAACAACCAAGATGAGTCCATTCATGATCGTCTATGGTTTCGAGCCCCTCACCACGCTCGACATCCTACAACTACCTCTCCACGAGCGCACGAACATGGACATCGATAAGCACGCACAAGCTATGAAGACGCTTCATGAAGAAACAAGAGCTACTATCGAACAACAAGTCCTTCACCAAGCTTCAAGGTTAAACAAGGACAAGAAGGAGATGATATTTTAAGAAGGTGATCTCGTGTGGATACACCTAAGAAAAGACCGCTTCCCCAAGGAATGCGACTCCAAGCTTAAGCCAAGAGGAGATGTCCCTTCAAGGTCCTCAAAAGAATCAACAACAACGCCTACATCATCGACATAACGACCTCCAAGTACCTTGCAAGCAATACATTCAATGTCAAGGATCTCTCACCCTACCATGGAGATGTTCAAGATGACAACATGAAGAGTCGAGAACGACTCTTTCCCAAGGGGGGGGAGCTGATGCGGCCCGTCCTACAGACGTTCCTACATCTACACCACCGAGTCCCCCAAGTGGACCGATGACCGTGCTCGAGCCAAGCTCCTTCAAGATAAGGTGAATTCGCTCCTCTCATCATGTGACTTTGACATACATCTGGATGGCTTGCTACTTCATACCACTACTTTGTGCATCATCAGGTAAGAACCCCCGCCGTGTTGACCCATGAGCTCTGAAGCTGCACCTGTCCTGAAGATAATTGAGCCGGAGTGTCCGCCCGGAACCAGCCGGAGTGTCCGGCGTGACTCGGCCGGAGTGTCCGGCCTGCCCCAGCCCCAACCTGGCGTGGACATTTAGAAGGCCCGTTCGGACACTACCCGGAGTGTCCGGCCTCCCGGACTGTCCGATGGACTCGACCCGGGTTGTCCGGCTTGAAGATGGGCCTCTGAGCCTAGCTAGGCCATGTGGCCCATGTACCCCTCTACTTCGCCCAGAACTCTACTTTAATGTCTGAATTACCCCTGAACTTGTGGTTGGCCTATATATAGTCCCCCACCTCCTTTGTAAACCCTAGGCATGATATTGGAATTAGTGGAAACCCCTTTGTGGATCTATCTAGTTCTTGCCTCATGCTCCTTGACCAAGGACCACCAATATCACCAAACCTCTTTGGAGTTTGCATCGTGCCTCCGCATTGTACAAGGCCTTGGCATCGGTGTCCCGTTGCCAAGACGTCAAGATCTCACCGAGTCTCCCATCTCGCCGTGCCAGTTGGAGAGAGAGTCCTCCGCCCGACGCCGATCCTAGGGATTGCGCCAGACTGGTCACCGCCGGCGTGAGCTATTGGTGTTTATCGTGGTTTTGCGTGTGTGTTCGTCGTGTTCTTCATGCGTGTGTTCGTCGTGTTCACCCTTCCCTCCTTTCCCCGCACTCCACCCGCGATTTGACTGGGATTCGTGAAAGATCGGGTCACCCTAGAGGTTTGCCCTCAACAATATGTCATACGTCTACTATCTGAGTCTCACGTGCATGGCACGTGCAACTTACTAGTATATATAGTGGACCAACATGTTGTACTAACGATTTCTATGTTTTATGAGTTTCAAACTTCCTAGCTAACTCCACCACTTGAATGAATCTATGTAGATTCATCAAAATTAGGTCAAATTTGAACTACAAGTAAAATGTAGGTTGCTTTGAAAGTATTAAGAAAAAGCTTTTGGAGGCACCCATCGGACAGTCAATTAATATACTCCGTATCAGAAACCACAGAGAGTTTTGACAAGAGGTTCAACTTCTTTCTAAGATTTTGCATCTTGACAAATTTGAACTACAAGTAAGCGTAGATACTTGTCTCAAATTAAATGTCTTTTCAGAGTTAATTAATGAAAAAAGAAAGTGACGTAATAACTTAGCTAGTTACCATAACATCACATATACCAAGACTAGTAGTATATGATTCTACTCCCTCCGTTCAGAAATATAAGGCGCTTTAGCTTTGTGAAATAAATGTATCTAGACGCCTTTTAGTGCATAGGTTCACTCTGAACCTCTACGAACCCATACACTAAAATACGTCTAGATACATTCGATTCACAAAGCTAAAACCTCTTATATTTCTAAACGGAGGGAGTACAACCTAATTAATTAGGCCTTTGCATGACACTACACACATGTTGTTACCCACTACGATGAACGTACATGTGCAAGTTACTAGTCTAAATTATTTAGCACTATGTGACCATCCTAAATCAGAACGGAGACGTACGTACTGTATGCCTTAAAGGCACCTGTTCCGCTACGCTTCAAGCTGTTCACCACTCGTGTCGGCTCTCACTAGTCAGACGAATGAAGCCACTAACTTGTTGATTTGGTACTATATCTCGTCGATCTTCTTCTGTCACTGACAGAGAATAATTTCTTCTGCTGCTTCCAGGCGCGTGCTTTTGTGGAGCTACAACCAGCAACTCAGACGACTAATACTCCCGCACGGTGCTCGAGCAATTGCGACCGTCCATTCATAATGAACGGGAAGCATTAGACAATGGATTTTCTTTTGGTGGATGGTTGATTATTTTGAGACATTGTCGACTTTTTTTCTTTATTGAACTGAGAGATGTTCGATTTTGGGTCCGGTAACAGGGGCGTAGAGGCCGACAGGGGAGAGGAAATTGGCGGTGTGGCAGGCAAGCTTATTTGCGGTGGCGGCGTGTGGGTGTACAGATGGTACTGGTAGCCCATTTTGTGAGCATTTTGTTGTTGTACTACATGAGAGTTCGAGAGTAGTAGTATTCCAGTTTTGGTTCCTTAATTATCGGTGGAACCTTTATGTGTTTATTAGTTACAGTGGTACTTGTTCCAAATGTGACTGCACAAGATGATGAATGTAGAAGATCCATGGATTATTACGTTCGGCAAGAGGAGCTCCGAGTATACTCCAAACCGTCTCTCTATCATGACCATTTATTTGAGAGGACACTACAGCTCCATCCCGTGCTAGGCTAGCTTATGTTGTACTACTCTTAGAAAGGCCTAACCTATTTATTCGATAGGCACCAGGAAACGCAGAGAAGAGAGAAAAACAACGCTCGATAGGCGGCAATCGATTTATTCTATTTTCCTTTGCTCTCCGTCCTCTTCCTCTCCATATTCTTGTTGATCCTCACTCGCCCACCTTTAGCACACGCCAACGCCGCCATGCCGCTTTCGGATCATCTCCGTATCCTAGTTTGATAGGCACAGTAGATTTAGCAGAGAGAAATAAGGCATGCTTGGTTTTATTTCATTAGATATTTCTCTTTGCCTCGATCGCCATCCTCACTTCACCTCCAGCGTCCAAGCGATGACCATTACCACTCGCACACCAATACAGGCACACACCAATGCCGCCATGCTACTTTAGGATCAGCTCCGGCGCCCAGTTTGATAGACTATTTTCCGTCTCGCCCTGCCAGCTGTCGCTCGCTCTCTCCTCCAAAACCCCCAATCAAAACCAAAAGCCATCGCCCCCACCTGCTCGAGATCTTCCTCGCGATGGCCCAATTGATCGATGACAGTGACACTTCTAGCGTGTTTTTCGATGTCCCCCTTGAAGAAATCTCTGCTAGATGCGATGTCATCACCACCGCAAGCCTCGTCGCCTGCTGCAAACGTTATCTTTACTCAGCAACACATAGTGCATCCCTGTCAAAATCTCATCTGTTTGGTCTCCCCTGTGTTCTTTACTCTCACTCAACTGAGGAACCGCGTGAGTACAATGTCTTCTACCGTGACAATCGCATGAAGCAGTTCTATAGGGGCAGCTACTATTGCGGCAGGGGCAAACAGAAGCCACATAAGAAGTTTGGGTGGACCTTGTGCAAGCTGATGCTGCTGGACAGGTCCTCCTCCGATGCTGTGATACTAGATTATGAGGGTAAGGAGTGGGTAGGCGCCCATGGAGATTGGATCGCCACTGTTGGCCTCGCCTGGAACTGGGAGCTTGTGAATGTGTTCACTCATCGCCGGATTCCTCTACCAGCGATCTTCGATTTTGAGGCCACACCCAAGGTACTTAAGTTTATCGCGGCTGGTCAGCCTACTAATCTACTAAAGATAGCCATTTGCCGAGTTCCCATAGTTATTGGGAACTATAAGGATTTCTCTGTCCTGGCCATCTTCGACACGGTAATTGCCTTCCTTGATGCTTCTCATGGTATGTGGATGGTTCTTGAGAACCTGTTCAGCATGTTCAGCTACCGCGATGCAATTATCCACAAGGGAGTTGTCCATGTTGTAACTCAGATTGGCAATGTTTATGCATGGGATCCTTGGGCATGGGGTAAAATTTCCATACTTCAATTTTCAAGCTTCATCATTCAAATTTTGCTCAGCTGACCTCTGAATGTGCTTTCCTTGCAAGGTCCTGCGCATCTTCCGGGGCCACCTGACTTAGACGGTAATCATGAGTATAGTCCTGATTTGTGGTGGTTAGCAAGATCTCCTGATGGTGGTAGCCTTATTCTGATCAATACTGTGGGCGTTAGTGCTAGGCGGTATGACACTACTTATGGTGGTTATCCTGTGGCTGAAAGTGTTGGTTATCATCACGGCCGCAATATTCACACCTATTCTACTAGGTTTTGCTGCCATATGTTCTCGATTGACACTAGTAGGTTACTTCCACCGAGGCAATGACGGAGGGTTTTAGACCTTGGAGCATTTTCTATCTTCCTTAGATTGAACTATCCGATTACCATTCCAGTTGGCGTGGCAGGACTTGGCCCTGGAGATCTAACGAGGAGCAACTGTGTATACACCTCGCCGGATGCAGTTAGTCTTGGTGGATTTAATCTTTGTCCTGACATATGCCGCATCAGTATGAATGCTCAAGATGCCGCTGTTGGTTTCTCAACCAACATTGGCTAGAATTTCCCTAAAAAAACAGTGGCTGGAATTGGCGGTAGACTCCGTTGTGGTTCGTCCCAAGCTTGGCCAACGTGAAGGATTGGAACCGGCATAATTAATGGCTCAAGGGAGATCATATGGAATAGGGATTTGTATATCCTGAATTATTTCCTTCACCTTATTTGTATCGTATGGCCTCAACCGTTAACTTGTTGTACTCTAACACTCATTTCGCTTCAAAATAGTGCAAGTCCTGCGATTTGATCAAACTCCTTCTGTATGCAAGCCATAGTGTTAGTCAGTGCGGGTTGAATATTCTGCAACTCGTTGCACCCGCACCCCTTTACTATTTGTTGCACTTTCGAGTTCCCAAAAAATGTGAAATAAATCTGGAACATTGGCTATGTTGTATCTTGTGAATCTACAATATTCGGTCCCACAATAAGATCTTATGTGACCTGTGTCAATGAAAAAGCAAAAACCTAAGCGCACAATATCTTGTGTTCATTTGTTCATTTTGTGGTGTCCAGGCCATGTACTAGTAATATTTTTGGGATGGAAATTTATAGATGAACTATATAAATATGATCTATGTTCATGATTTATTTCACATTTTCTGAAAACTTGGAAGTGCCACATGCAACAGCTTGTTGCCGGTGCAACTAGTTGCAAATTATAATTTCCGTCGTGGACGTACCTAGTGGCTCCAAACGTATGGTGCATGCAGATTCTCACTGGCAGGTGGAGCCGACCTTAACAGGGCCCACACGTCAGTGAATTAGAGCCACACAAAGTCATGCACATTGCCTGACTTGAGCGAAATGTAGTGTCCATGCACATCTCTCATTTTGTTGTGCGGTTGCATGTTGTACATGTGTAATTCCATGTACCTTGTACTAGAACATATATGAACACATGCAACATGCCAAAAATACAACGGACACACCCGTACTGTGCATTATATCCGGTGTATATATTTTCGGTTCTGTGCTACGAGTTATGCATGTAGGGGAACAAGATGAAAGTACATGTGTCCATATCGCAGCTACTACTACTAGTAATAGTTCGTCCACCTATTTTCCTTTGAAAATACTAGTACACTATGTTGAAATGAAAGCTGTAAAAAGAAAACCCTCTGGTCAAAGTGATGTGACTAGACAATACTGCATCTCTGATACGTAGTAAGTCGGAGTATTGTCAAATTACTAGCTGTGTGGCGTGCTAGTCTAATATACAGTAAAGTCTAGGCGGTGGTGTCCTTGATGTTGTTGTTGACTAGACAAAGCAAGCAAGTAAAATCTCCTCCCTCATTTTTTTTCTTTGCCTCTCCATCTTCTTCCCCAGTCCCCACTCTGCCCATGATCTCCCCCATGCTCTCTCTTCTAACGCTCCTCTCCTCCTGCAGAAAACCCAGTCATACTTGGCATCCGCCTAAATCCATCCGGTTGTGATGCCTGATTCGAAGCGCGGCGGGCGATGCAAGTGGGATCAACTTAGCACAGACGATGTCGACCTCATCGTTCAGCGTCTAGAAATTTCTAGCATCGTTAGGCTAGACGCATGCTGCAAGCTGCCGTATGATCATATCACCAACAATGAAGGTACGGAATGGACTTTTCACCATTGGAATGAACCCTGCCTACTGATGCCTCAGCCTGCTTATTGGTTCGACGAGAACTATGACGGCACGAGGGTACATCATCTGCATGACATGGTGTACGCCGTGGTGCCCCTCGACCATCCTCGGTGCACCGCCATCCTGCCCTTCATGCCCGAAAATTTTTGGGTTGGCATGAACGGCGACTGGCTCGCCGCGGTGGACCAGCGCGGGCCCTGGTGCCTAGCGAACATCTACACCTATCGAGTAATCGACCTTCCATCGACGGATACTTGTGACATTGCGGCCACCTCACATCCAGTATATAACCTGTAATGCTACTAGCCAGCCAGGGTTCCCCTAGTTACATGTAGTCATTTCTGAACTCATTCACATTTCAAAAATGTTTTTTGGCGAATCTGCAGGTATGGAGAAAAGTTCAGTAAGTCGTGGGATGGATCTCTTGAGCTATTGAAGATCGTAATCTGCAGAGTGCCCATAGAAGCTGGGGGTTACACAAACTCTAAGCTCCTCGCGTTGTTCAACGGTGAAATCGCCTACCTGGAAGGCGGTAGCCAAGTTTGGAGATGTCTGGAGCATTCAGGTCTTGGAAGACGATAGTACTATGATGCCATTGAACACGGTGGCCTCATTTTTGCAGTCACAAGTCAAGGTTGCACCTACTGCTGGAATCCCACATCAGAAGGTAATTCTAGTTCCATGATGATACATTGTGAGTGATTCAGTGAAGTTGTTCTTTAACTACCTTGTTTATGTTTTACCTTTCGTATGACTGAATGAGCACATGCTTTATGTCCTAAAAAATGAATGAACCATTGCCAGTAATGAATTAGTACCAGTAATATGCCTTCCAAAAATATAGTGTATGACGGCGTCCCTACACTACTAAGTTTGTTCATTATCAAAATATGAAAGGTATTATTAACCAGCATCTCAATTGTGAGCGCAACACAGTGAAGCCTGGTTTCTTTATCTATTTGTACTTTCAGGCCCTCCTCGGATTGTAGGAATCACATAGGATTTTGTACGACACCAATCTTTCCTTTTTGGATGTTGCCTTGGGATTCAGAGGAATTGTGTAGGATTTTTGTAGGATTTGGATCCTTAGGATTTTTTTCTATAAAATGTTGTTTGATTCAAAAGAGTATAATCCTTAGGAATTCCTTCAAAGGATTCCTTTGCACTCTATTTTGGAGGAAAATTTCCATCCACTCCAACCTCTTTGTACAATTCCTTTGGTTTTCCTGTGCAATCAAACACCACTCGATCCAAGATACTATAGGCATCTAATCCTATAGGATTCAAGTGGACATGCCTCTATATCAAAAAAAAGTGGCGCTTCCTCTTTTGAAACTTACAACAACTAGGAAACTAAGATAAGCAAGAAATCCAAATATTCGGAATAACAGAGTAAGAAATGCAATTCCTAATGTTGTTAATTTATTGAGTAATATTATTGTTAGGATTTTCCTATTCACACTATTAGCATGAACAATGAAGAATGATAGTGTTAGAATATGTATGCCAGTAATGCACTTTTTGTCTCAAATTCGGATGTTGCAGGAAACAAGGAGCTTCCGTTTGTAATCCCAGCACCTATTCTGAATGATCGGCCAGGCATGTGGTTCCTCGCTCGATCGGCTGATGGTGAACGCTTGATGATCATAATTACAACATATGGCATGGGGGTTGCCCATGGCGAAGAAGGTGAAATCATTCCTCGTGCTCAAAATAGAACTAACCTACGCCTATATCCTGCCTCTCGTGTCTACATTTTTGAAGAGGATCCTAGCTCTGCTGGACCTCCAGGGGTCATCATTTGGAGGCAGGTTAATAGCCTGGGGGACAACTCTCTATTTCTTGGTCTCAATTATCCAATCATTGACAAGATGATGAAGAAACGAGGATGCAAGGCTGCTGATGGCACATTGTTCCCATTCATGAGGAAAAACTGTGTATACACAACATACAGGAGCTTTCGCGGAATACAATTCCCTAAGATTAAACGCTGCAACCTGCAGCCAACTGAAGGTGAGCCTGTGGCAATTATCAGCCTTCCCAAATATGGTTGGAACTGTGTGCGACAGGCGGCAATTTGGTTTAGGCCTAGTTTAGGTGTGGTATGCTCATTGTGACATCCCTAGACTGAGCTGTGGATCTTTCTGGTGTATCGTTGTGTCATCTTTTTTTGCATCGTGGTTCAACAGTTGACTGTTAGTACACTGGTTTTAGTGGCCAACTTGAATTAGATTATATGAGCCCTGTCGTGCTTTTGTATTTAGTATTGCCTTCCACGGTATAATCCATGTAGCCGTGCTTATTTCATAGCGTGATTTCTATACTATAGTTTTCAGTACTGTTGCTAGCTTGTATATACGCGACTCGTGCATTTTTTTTGAACCATCACACCACGTGCAGCTTTGTGTTTTGATAGGAATATTCCTTCTTTCCTCTTAGCGAACAGGGAAAAGTAGGTCACTACTTCTTATAGGGCCATGAAACAGGCCTTAATTGGGTCGTAATTGATCTTGGCTCGGTACGCCAAAGCAGGCCGAGACACCCTAGGATGATAGCCGCAAATGTTTATGTCGGTATTCTAAAAAAAGAGTTAATGCACACCCTTCCAAAAAAGAAAAATTGTTTACGCATACCCCATATTGTCTCTGATACATGGCATACTTTTGGCGCTACCGTGAAATTACTTGTTCAATATAGTATGTATCCTTGCTCATTCTTCTGTATGTGAAATGAACAAGTCAAGCTCTGATGTGACATGAACAAGTCAAGCTCTGATGTATTGACATTGTATTGTCTGTGCTAGTGTACAAACTGGTTGTATTATTGTGTTCAAAACTGTGAACTAAATGTGCGAATTCTGAGCCTTTTTGCATGATGACAATGCCACATGTTGTTGCTAATTGCGGCATGTACTAATTTCATTATAAGGAAGCATACAACTTCGAGTGATCAGTTTAATATGGTGCTTACCCGAGCTGTCTGCGGCTGGGCAAGTCAAGGCCACTGTGTGTCTATCGCTGACGAGGATTTAACTCATCAATGCCCATTGTTATGGACTTGGGTTTTGGAGAAGGAGGGAGCGCTAGAAGCATCAATCAGCTAGCAAACAAGCACACAGGGAGACTCGAAGATTTACCCAGGTTCAGGCCTTGTAAAGGTCCCTACTCCTGCTTGTCTGCTTGTGGAATTAACAGAGGAATCGAAGATTACAATGGTGCACCGATGCAATCTGGTGAGGGTTGTGGACACTAGGGTTATGTGTGTCCTCCTCGCCGCCCCCTCCTAGACTTTATATAGATAGGCTAGGTCTCGAGTAGCAGGTCGAGTGGGTTACAGGATAGGGTTTTCCCTTTAAAATTTCTATCTTTAGCTTCTTCTTGTTCTGCAAGCAATCGAGTGTCCGCAGGTTACTCGAGTTCTCCATTTGGTCCTTGGCAACGTCATGGGCTTCTGCTGTATTCGGGCCGTATATACCAAGCTCGAGTACCTATAGGGTATACCCATGTCAGTAGCTCCCGAGTGTCCAGTGGAATCGCAGATTTGACTGGAGACTTTATGAAGCCTTTCGAGTGCATGACTGAGTATTTTTTCGACTGCTTTGTTTGTGTCATAGGGATTATTGATGTGCGTGCCTGATTTAACCGATGTATCGGTATCAGTTAACTACCTTAGGGTAAAACAATGCAATCTACTCGAACTCGAGTCCCGGACTCGAATTCAGAAAAGTGCTGGTGTAATTCGACTCAAGCCGCGGAGGTCTTACAGGAGTCAAGTTCTAGTATATGGGTGTGAGCACTCGACGCGTCCGTCAAGGCATGTTCATCGTACCTGTAGGTATGGATATATTTCTAGTAGTGCGCAGTGAATGCGTTGCCAGGCCTTATTCATGTCTTATCTTCACGCTCTAAGCGCGACATACGAATTTTGTCATCGCGGAGATGATTCGGGTGACCCATGAGATGCAGTCTCTTTGTAGGGAAAAATCATGAGGCAGTGTCGCCATAAACTTCGAGTGTGGATGTTATCGACACACGGTATGACGTACAAAAAATCATAGGGTGCACGACCAGCGCTCCCTATGGGAGTATCCCCCGAGTGCCTAGTTGAGTCGAAGACTCAGGCAGGGACTTAAGAACTTTTGCTGCTGCTGTCGTCTTTTTGTTTGTCAGTTTTAGTCGAATTTATTTCCGGCGCTCCCTATGGGAGTAACTCATGTCCATAGTCAAATCGTGGATTCAAGTGATTGGGTATGCTTTGAATGTCCATATTCCTGCAAAAGAGAAAAATAAAAAGAAAAAATCGTAGGGTGCGCGACCAGCGCTCCCTATGGGAGTAGCCCCCGAGTGCTTGGTGGAGTCGAAGACTCGAGCAAGGACTAAAGTAGTCGAAGTCTTCTGCTGCTCAATTTTGATGACATCCGTGCTGACGATGTGATGATCTCAGTTGCCCGCGTGAGCGGGTTTGATGGGACGTGACGAGCGGTGGGTCCCATTTTCTGACCCTGACTTGACCGGGCGTGCGTAATCTTTGTTTTAACTGCGCCTCCTCGATTTCCGCACATAATGGGGGTAGTGGGGGACGGTTCACGCTTCGGGTCCTCCACGTGTCGATCACGATGGGCGCCACACGTATGATATGGTTTTTGCTGGCCGTTGGATTATATCTTTCAGGGGTTAAGTAGTAGTGCTACGGCGGTAATTTTTCCCATCTGCTCTTTTCTCTGCCTTTGCCTTCGTTGCCATTGCTGCTGCTCCTCTGCTCCCTAGAGATCATCTTCTTTGCGGCACTGGACCAGCTTCGCATATTCCCTAGTTACTTCCTCCGGTCGCATCGCCACTGCAAGATGGGGAAGAAGAAAGGAGGTGTCACGGCTGAATCTGCCGCCACTTTCACTGCCAAGAAGAAGGGTGGTTCCGCCGCTGCGGGCACCAGCGCCGCCGTTGCCGGGAAGATGAAGGGCGCGGGCACTCGCGTCACCAATGGCGCGTGGCACGCGTCCATCATCAAGTCATCCGAGCTCCGTCTCCTACGCCAAGACGGAGTTCTTTCTTCCATGGCCGGTGACTCGCGAGTCCCAGGTGGTGAGGTAACTCCTTGTCCTTCGGCTGGTTTCCGGGTGATGTTCCTAGTGTTCATCATCCGTGGTCTTTCTCTGCCCCTGCACCCTTTCTTCAGGGGCATCCTTTGTTTCTATGGGCTCCAGCTGCACCAGCTGTCCCCCAACTGCATCCTCCATGTCGCTTGCTACATTACACTTTGCGAGTGCTGGCTCGGAATCGAGCCACACTTTGGTCTCTTCAAGCGTCTCTTCAAGCTGAAGCGCCAGTCGGCATCTGGCTCCGTAGTCTATGATATAGGAGGATGCGGTATCCATGTCGACTCCTCGGTCACGTATTTTGACATCAAACTCATGGCGTCCGTCCACGGGTGGATGAGCTGTCTCTGCTCTCGCGACTCCGTGACCATGTTAAGCAGTTGGAGCGCGAACTACCCGTGCTTCGTGGTAATGCGGATGTATGGAAGTCAAGGGCGGAGAAGGCCACTGCCCGAGAGCAATATCTGCTAGGGGAGGTGGCGCAGCTGGGTGACCAATTCAAGTGTTAGCTTCCTGCTTCCTTATCTTTTCTTGTAGCGACTCGTGGTAGTTCATTGTCTTCATACTTTTGACTTTGCTTGATATAGTTGTCAGTGCACGCCATCCGCAAGATGAGAAGGATAGGATTGCCATTCGCATGAATGATCTGACTCAAGAGCAGCTTCAGGCGAGTGGGTACTTCTGGGTAGATCATGATCGCGCAATCACACTGGCGACCCTGCAGGATCGTGCTTCGCGAGTGCTTCACTTCCTGAAGAAGTCGCAATCATGCTTAAGGAATATTTATCAGACGATGTTCCTGCTGGACATTGTTCCATCGAGCCTGCTGGCCCTTCTTGCAAAATTTCAAGACTTGAGTGCAGTCTGCGAGTGTGTAAGGCAACAGTTAGTGGTTGGTGCCATGGCTGCTCTATCGCTGGTGCGATTGCATAGGCCTGATGTGGATGTTGCAGCGGTTGCTACCGGCCCGCCAGCGCCGCCAGCAGGTTCGACCTAGAACATGGTTCCTCACTACTAGGCGGTGGATCGCCCAGCGGAGGAAATCGTCGACTTCTTCGAGGAGCAGACAAACGCTCCTTTGTTGCAACAGTAGTTTAGTTTGTATCCTGCACATAGTTGCACCAGTGTTGTAAAGTTCATATATATATGGTGTGTATAATTGATTGACATTGATGTATATAAAGAGCTTGTTAGCTTGTATGTTTTGCGAGTGCGTTGCACTATGCGATTCCTTTTTGTTAGCCTGACTTGTGTTTATCTCAGTACCTTGCCAACCTGTCAGGTGCGTTGCAACTGGGTTGGTGTTTGTAAAGGGTTTGATTAGTGCGTCAGCTACTCAGGATATCGCGTTGGTTCGTAGAACAGATGTGTATAGGGTGGTGCAGCCCCCGAGTGGATAATTTGCAAAAAATAAAAGAACACAGAGTTTGGGGCACTTAGCTTTATTTATTCGCAGGATAGTACAAGGTATAATGTGTGGCTAAGTAGCCTTGGCTGAATAGCCTTATTTGCAATGTAAGAAATAAAAGACGACTAAGGGTAGAAGCACCGCAGCTACGCGACATTCAAGGGGTTGGAGTACGCGACTCCTATCTCAAAATCTTTAAGGCGATAGGCGCCACCTGGGATTACTTCTGTAATCACGTACAGTCCCTCCCAGGGGGACTCGAGCTTGAGATGCCCTTGTTGTTTCAGTCGCAGGACCAGGTCTCCTTCGACGAAGGACCTAGGGCGTAGCCTTCTGCTGTGGTAGTTGTGCAGGTTCTGCTGGTAGATCGTTGATCTTTCCGCGACGATTTCCCGTGCCTCATCAAGGAGGTCGACGGAGTCTTCGAGTGCAGAGTTGATTCCTGCTCGCTGTAAGCGACCACTCATGGTGCTTTGTATCGTACCTCTGCGGGTAGCACCGCTTCGACACCGTGCACCATGAAAAAGGGGTGTACCCCGTGGCACTGTTTGGGGTTGTGCATAGGCTCCAGAGTACTGATTGCAGCTCATCTGTCCGGCATCCTGTGGCTTGTTCGAGTGGCCTAAGGAGTCGCTTCTTGATTCCGCCACAGACGAGCCCATTGGCCTTTTCGACCTGACCGATGGTCTGTGGATGAGCTACGGAGGCATAGCTAACGCTGATTCCCAGGTTCGCGCAGAATTCTTGGAACTCCTTGGAGGTGAAGTTCGTCCCGTTGTTCATGATGATGTTGTGTGGCACTCCGAAGCGATAGACGATGGACTCGAAGAACTTGACTGCGCTGGCTCCTGACTGGTTAGTCACCGGCATGGCCTCTATCCACTTGGTGAATTTGTCGACTGCGACCAAGAGGTAGACGTAGCCTCCTTGTGAGGACTTTGGGAGCTTGCCGACCATGTCGAGTCCCCATTGCGCGAAGGGCCAGGCCAATGGAATTGGCCGGAGCTCCGCGCCAGGTGCGTGTGGCTTGTCCGCGAATCGCTAGCAAGCGTTGCATTTCTGGATGATGTTCTAGGCGTCGCGCATGGCCGTAGGCCAGTAGAATCCAGCTCGTAGAGCTTTGGCGATGAGGGCACGACTGCTGGCGTGGTGCCCGCAAGTCCCCTCATGGATGTCGAGGAGAACATCTCTTCCATCAACGTTTGAGACGCATCGTTGGAGTACTCCTGTGATGCTGCATGTGTACAGTTCCTCGTTGATAATAGCAAATGCCTTGGATCTCCGTGCCATGTGCCGTGCGTCAGTCGGATCATCCGGTAGCCTTTTGCAGAGAAGGTATGTGATGTACGGTTGAGTCCAAGATGGCTCGATCATCATGACGCTCATCGGTCCTTTGAGTCTTGTGTCAAGCTCCAGGTCGTCGAGTGCCATTGGCTTATTGGGCGGCGCAGCCGTCGAGTCTGTTGTTGCGCTTGTTTTCTTCTCTATGGCACTGTTTGGGTTGTGCATAGGCTCCAGAGTACTGATTGCAGCTCATCTGTCCAGCATCCTGCGGCTTGTTCGAGTGGCCTAAGGAGTCGCTTCTTGATTCCGCCGCAGACGAGCCCGTTGGCCTTTTTGACCTGACCGTTGGTTTGTGGATGAGCTACGGAGGCATAGCTGACGCTGATTCCTAGGTTCGCGCAGAATTCTTGGAACTCCTTGGAGGTTAAGTTCGTCCCGTTGTTCATGATGATGTTGTGTGGCACTCCGAAGCGGTAGATGATGGACTCGAAGAACTTGACTGCGCAGGCTCCTGACTGGTTAGTCACCAGCATGGCCTCTATCCACTTGGTGAATTTGTCGACTACGACCAAGAGGTAGACGTAGCCTCCTTGTGAGGACTTTGGGAGCTTGCCGACCATGTCGAGTCCCCATTGCACGAAGGGCCAGGCCAATGGAATTGGCCAGAGCTCCGCGCCAGGTGCGTGTGGCTTGTCCGCGAATCGCTGGCAAGCGTTGCATTTCTGGATGATGTTCTAGGCGTCACGCATGGCCGTAGGCCAGTAGAATCCAGCTCGTAGAGCTTTGGCGACGAGGGCGCGACTGCTGGCGTGGTGCCCGCAAGTCCCCTCATGGATGTCGAGGAGAACAACTCTTCCATCAGCGTTTGAGACGCATTGTTGGAGTACTCCTGTGATGCTGTGTTTGTACAGTTCCTCGTTGATAACAGCGAATGCCTTGGATCTCCATGCAATGTGCCGTGCGTCAGTCGGATCATCCGGTAGCCTTTTGCAGAGAAGGTATGTGATGTACGGTTGAGTCCAAGATGGATCGATCATCATGACGCTCATCGGTCCTTTGAGTCTTGTGTCAAGCTCCAGGTCGTCGAGTGCCATTGGCTCATTGGGCGGCGCAGCCCTCAAGTCTTCTCTGTGGCTTTTGGCTTGATGGAGCATTCGCCGATGCGCTCGAGAAATACCCTAGGTGGTATGGGGCCACAGGTAGAGCCAATGTTGGCGAGTGCGTCTGCCTCTTCATTGCTTTCGTGGCTATGTGCCACAGCTCGCAACCATCAAAGTCCCCTTCGAGTGTGTCGTAGAGGTCGGGTAGGCGATCATATTGTCGTTCAGTGTGTCGCACTCGTGCATTGTCTGGTTGACGACCAGCTTGGAGTCGCCGTATATTATGAGCCTCTTGGCGCCGCAGGCTTTTGCCATTCTCATCCCGTGTAGCAGGGCCTCGTATTCAGCTTCGTTGTTGAAGGTGGTGAACTGCATTCGCAGAATATATTTCAGCTTGTCTCCATGGGGCGATGTCAGTATGACACCTACGCCAGCTCCGTCCTTTCGCTTGGATCCGTCGTAGTGCATTGTCCAGAGGTAGGACATATCTGGTTTTTCAGGGAGCTGGTTCTCCATCCAGTGCATGAGGAAGTTAGGGAGAACTTGCGACTTGATTGCATCGCGTTTTTCATATCTAATGTCTCGTGGAGACAGTTCGATCCCCCAAAGCGCGACTCATCCGGTGGCATCGGGATTGTTGAGGATATGTCCAAGCGGGGCGTCATTGACCACCACGATTGGGTGTTCCTGGAAGTAGTGGCGCAGTCGTCGAGCTGTCATGAAGACGTCGTACGCCAGCTTCTGGTAGTGCGGGTACCTCTGCTTTGTTGGCGTGAGTACCTCGTTGAGGTAGTAGACATGGCGATGTACCCCGTGGACCTTGTTTTCCTCGGCTCGTTCTACCACGAGCACCGTGCTGACCACCTGGTTGGTGGTGGAGATGTATAGAAATAGTGGTTCCCTTTCGTGCGGGGTCACCAGTACTGGCGAGGTGGACAAGAGACGCTTGAGGTCTTCGAATACTTCCTGTGCCTCGCTGGTCCACTCGAACTTGTCAGCTTTGCGGAGAAGTTGGTAGAAGGGCAGTGCTTTTTCGCCCATTCGACTGATGAATCGACTGAGCGCCGCGATTCGCCCAGCCAGCTGCTGGACACCTCTTATGTTCTTCGGCTTCTCCATGGCTAGTATGGCTTTTATTTTCTTCGGGTTCGCCTCGATCCCTCTCGTGGAGATGAGATACCCGAGTAGTTGCCCAGATGGTACGCCGAAGGCGCACTTGTCCGGATTGAGCTTGATCCGGTAGCGGTCGAGGTTGGCGAAGGTTTGGCGTAAATCGTCGATTAGTGAAGCTTCCTCTTTGGTCTTGATTACGATGTCGTCAACATAGACTTGGATGTTGCGACCAAGTTGGTTCTTGAGGCAAGCCTGCATGCACCGCTGATAGGTTGCTCCTGCGTTTTTTAGCCCAGAGGGCATTGTGTTATAGCAGAACACACCAAAAGGCATTGTAAATGCCATTTTCTCTTGATACTCCTACTTCATTCGAATCTGGTTGTAGCCTGAGTAGGCGTCGAAGAAGCAGAGGCGCTCACATCCCGCGGTGGAGCCGATGATCTGGTCGATTCGCGGTAGCGGGAACTGATCCTTTGGGCAGTGCTTATTCAGGGAGGTAAGATCCACGCACATCCGTAGGATATCCGTGTCCTTCTTTGGTACTAGCACCGTGTTGGCGAGCCAGGTGCTTTCCTTGATCTCGCGTATGAATTTGGCGTTGAGGAGTTTGTTGATCTCCATTCCGATTGCTTTTGCTCTTGGCTCAGACAGTCGCCGAATTGTTTGTTTGACTGGACTTGCGTCTGGGTTGACATTGAGTGCGTGCTCGGCGAATTCTCTGGGAACTCCTGGCATGTCCGCTGGACACCAGGCGAAGATTTCCCAGTGCTCACGGAAGAATTCGACAAGCACAAGTTCCTACGCGGGACTCAAGTTGTTGGCGATGAGGGCCGTCTTGGCGGGATCCAATGGGTGGACCTGAACTTCCTTCGTGTGCATCGACGATTTGAAGGATAGGTCGGGTGAACTTGGCCGGCTCAGGGGAGGCAGACTATTGTCTGTTGACTCCTTTAATCTTGCGAGTTCTTCCTACATGCCGAAGGACTGGGAAATTCTGTTGAATTCCCTGTCACAACTGTCGAACCTCTCGAAGCTCCCGTTGATTGTGATGACGCCATTAGGGCCTGGCATTTTCATCTACAGATAGGCGTAGTGTGGCACTGCCATGAACCTGGCGAACGCGACACGTCCGAGGATGCAGTGGTACTGTGAGGGCCAGTCGACGACTTCAAAGTCGATGCGTTCGCGTCAAAAGTTTTTCGGCATGCCGAAGATGACGTTGAGGTTGATTTTGCCAAGGGGATATACGCCCTTGCCTGGGACGATGCCGTGGAATGTTGTGTCTGAGGCCTCTAGGCAGGTCAGAGGGATCCTCATTGCTCGCAAGGTACTTACGAACATGAGGTTAATTCCGCTTCCGTCGTCCATGAAGACGCGACTCATGTCGAAGCCTCCAATTTGTGCCTCGAGTACGAGGGGACAATGGCCTAGACGAGGTACTTGGCGCGGATGGTCGCGCTTGTCGAAGGTGATGCAGGAGTCGCTTCCACTGAGGTACTCAGTGGTGGATAGTGGTGAGTTTGTCACCAAATTGACTTGGCGAGTGATGGCCTTTTGCACCCGGTTGGAGGGGCGACCCTTTTGGATCATCATGGTGCCCATGGCCCATGGGTACGACTCGTCTCCGTGATGTTGGTCGGGCGCAGCTGCGTTTGGCAGTGGTCCGGGTGGTGGTGGAGGAGCTCCATGTGCCACAGCGCCTGGGGCGGCTCCATAGCCCCTGTTGACCGCGTCGCGATTCATCCGAGCCAGACCCTCATGAAGTTTGAGGAACTCGCGGCAGTCCTTGAGGAGGTGGCTGGATTTCTTTTTGCCATCGTTCTTGTCGATGTAGAAGTGCAGAGTGCATGGCCCGGACAGCTTGTCTTCAATGGATGCTGCGGGTGCCTCATCGCGAGTGCAGCACTGCCATACTTGCGTGGTTTTCCCGGAGTCACGGTGTCCACCGCTGCGGTAGCCACTGTTGCAGTTGTCGCCGCGTCTATCGGCATAGCCGGCTATGACCATGTTGACGTCGTCGCAGTCATCATAGATGCGCATTCGACGTTTGCTTCGGCGATCGCTTTTGCGCTCGAGTTCTGCTTCATCGTCGGAGTGGACGCGATTTTTCACCAAATCTTCTCCATCTGCCCACCGATTCGCGATTTCCATCAGGTGGTCAATGGTTTTGGGCTTCGAGTGGCCGAGGTCCTCCCTGAGCTCTATGCGACGAACGCCGCCGTTGAATGCATCAATTGCCCGGTCCTCCGAGATATTTTCCGCGGAGTTCTTGATGATGGACCACCTCTGGATGTATGAGCGTAGTGATTCGCCCGACCTTTGCTGGCAGCATCTCATCTCTTCGATTGATGCGGGCCTTTTGTAGGTGCCCTTGAAGTTACGCACAAAGCTGTAGACCAGCTCGTCCCAACTGCGAATGGATCCATGCGGGAGGTTATTGAGCCAAGCTCGGGCGGCGCCCTGCAGCTGTAGCTGCAGGCATTGCATGGCTGTGCTTCGACTCCCACCGTGGAGCCTGACGGAGGAGATGTGGTCTTCCAACCAGATTTTCTGGTCCTGTAGGCCGTCAAATTTTGTATTCTCGGATGGGAGCTTGAACCCCTTGGGCATTCGTTTTTGCCTGATGGCCCTGTTGAAGCATCTAGCGCCACAGAGCTCCACATCTTCGTCTTCTGAGTCAGTCGATTGGGCGCGTCGCGCCGTTGACTTGTCGATCTTGCGCAACATGATGTCATCACGTGCGTTGTAGTTGTGGTCGTGTCGCCGTGATCGGCGACATCGAGACAGATCGTGACTGTCATCGCTGGATGAGGGCGAAGAATAGCTTTTTGCCAAAGCCTTGTTTTTCGTCGGCTCCAGCGTTGGATCTTTGTCGAGAGTGGCCTTGATTAGCCCCAAGCCTGCGATCGTAGATTGGTGCATGGCAGCTCAGGGATCTCCAGCTGGCGGCTGGTTGTTGAGGAGGTACATGGTGGCCGCTGTTACCGCGGCTTGCGGTGTTTTTGGAAGCACGTTGCCACGCGTATCCACCGTCATCGAGCCAAAGTCGAGGACTTTTGCGGCTTCTACACGCTCTTGTTCAGTGAGGTGGGCCAGTTGAGATCGCCTCTTGTTAGCGATGTACTCGTTGCACTTGGAGGAGGATCCTCCGTGGCAGGAGAGCCCAGCTCGCCGAAGGCTCGACTCGTCTGCCGCCTTTTTACGCGCCTCGAGTTGCGCGACTGTATGCAGTTGGCGTTTGTATTCTTCCTTCAGGAGGCAATGGTAGCCCATCAGCGGTTCTTGCGGGGAGCCGAAGGGTAGAGGGTTTCCACGTAGGGCTTCTCGACAGCGGGCCCACTCGAGATCGTTGAGCCTGATCACGACACGCTCACCAGCATGCTCATTCACCATAGTTGGAGGTTCGACTGCCCCTCCGTTGTTAACGGGGGCGCCGTTAGTGGGGCCGCCATTGGGTGGTCCGCCATTAGGTATGCCACCGTTTGGCGGGTCGGTTCCATTGCCACCGTTACCCGTGTTGTCGCGATTGGTGGAGGAGTCGCCAGTGTTGATGATGGCACATGAAGTGGTTGGGGAAGCTGTGGCTCCCACAACTTTCAGATCCAGAGCCGTAGGCTCCATCTTCAGTTGCCAGATCGCCCAGTACGGATTCAAGACTGCTGTTGCTGGCCGTATTCTCGACTATTGTCGAGGCATTGAGCTCACTGAGGGTGCCGATCGGTGGAGGGAACCACGATGCTGGAGCGATCGATGGTGTCGTCGGCTGGTCAGGCATGTGAAGCATGCCCATCTGACCAACTTGGAAGCGGAAGCTCCCGATCGCGAGGCTAATTCCATCGCCCACGGACTCGAAAGCCGGGCGAGTGGCCGGCATGTGGACGATGAAGTCGAACGCGCCGAAGAGCTGGCGAATCTCCGCTGTTGCGGAGTTGTAGATCGCGGTTGATGGGGCCGAAGAAGCCACAACATCAGCACTCCCAATTCCCACAGACGGCGCCAATTGACGAGGGTTTAACTCATCAATGCCCATTGTTATGGACTTGGGTTTTGGAGAAGAAGGGAGAGCTAGAAGCATCAATTGGCTAGCAAACAAGCACACAGGAAGACTCGAAGATTTACCCAGGTTCAGGCCACGTAGAGGTCCCTACTCCTGCTTGTCTTCTCGTGGAATTAATAGAGGAATCGAAGATTACAATGGTGTGCAAATGCAATCTGGCGAGGGTTGTGGAAACTAGGGTTATGTGTGTCCTCCTCGCCGCCCCCTCCTAGCCTTTATATAGATAGGCTAGGTCTCGGGTAGCAGGTCGAGTCGGTTACAGTTAGGGTTTTCCCTTTAAACTTTCTATATTTAGCTTCTTCTTGTTCCACAAGCAATCGAGAGTCCGTAGGTTACTCGAGTTCTCCATTTGGTCCTTGGAAACGTCATGGGCTTCTGCTGTATTCGGGTCGTATATACCAAGCTCAAGTACCTGGAGGGTATACCCATGTCAATTGCCAATAGTTTATATGGCGTGATTACAAGGTTTTGAGTACATCAAATCAATTGGGCACTTAGGCCGATTCAAAACCACCCAAACCATATCGAAATATATCCTTTGCTGAAAAGATGATTGCACGCTGTAAGACTTGATATGACACGATTTTATGTCAATCAGTCAAACTCCCTCCAATACTTTCCATGTTCGAATTCTGCGCTACCCAAGTTCCTCGCTATGTTTGCTATGTATAATAAGGTGCAATATCGGTCACTTTTCTCCATTTCCAACTTCATTCTTTCGGATTCAGCGTAGGTACAGCCAGGTCAGGTGGACCATCGACCTTTAGTACAATATATTTTTACTACGCAGCCTATCAAAACGAATATTTCAACCCCACTTCGGACAAAAAACTTCCCATATTCTTGTGTCAAAAAAAAACCCTTAATTGGCCTTTCGTGGTGAGCAGAGTATATATTTTTTAGGGTACCAACTGCATTTTTTTAGGATGGGGTATGAACTACATTGAATTTTCACTAAGGACCTAGCGAAAAGATTGCACATTCGACCCAACACTAGACCAAAACCTTGCAAATTTAGCCTGTTGGGTCAGGTGGACTGCCGACCCCGGACATATTGAGTACATTTAATTTTCAGTGAGGAGGTTATTAGAAAATAGTACTACATTCTACCCAACTGTGGCCCAAAACTTCGCTAATTTATCCTTCCGGGTTTAGGTTGGCCGTGGGCCGCGAACCCTCAACACATTGTTACTTGGTTTTTTAAGCTTGAACCACACTAAAGAAGTTTTGGTAAGGAGCCCACGATAAGAAGCCCATTGGTTCACAAGATTGGACCCAAGTTATTTTTTTATTGCCCAAAATCGTCTTAATTTAGTATTTCTGTGCCATTCTGATAAAGTATAGGACAAGCTTCTCCTACCCATGTTGTATTTGTACAGAGCATTTAGCATTTTTTATGGCAAGTCGTCAGGGTCGCTGCCTTTTCATTTTAAGTGATTTCAACATTTATAAATGTAATATTTTCTAGTAGTGGCATAGATGGTTCTGGCATAGTGGAAGCACACGCGGTTCCCATTTGTTGAAGTCTTGAGTTAGATTCCTAGTTTTTTCAATATAAATATATAATATATAGTATAATCTCTGTCATTATTTTACATTTTTTCCAGCATACACACATTTCTTACATAGAGAAGGCTGACATCTGGGACCCAGCAACGTTGCCAAGGTTAAAACAGCGGAGTCCATCATACACACTTTGCATTTGCAGAGACGCTGACATGTTAGACCCAGCAGAGACCTTATACAGATGTTGCATCGAGCAATCAATGTTTCATTTACAGAGAGGCTGATATGTGAGACCCAGCAGCGCGACCTTATACAGATGCTACATCGATCAATGTTGCCAGTTCGAAACAGGGAGGCACGAGCGAGAAAAAAGTTCAGCATGCACACGTTTCTTGTAATGAGAGGCTGAAATGGGGGACCCAACAGCGTGAGCAAACGGCAGATTCATCGAGCAACACTATCTAGTTTGGAACAAGGTAGCGCTAGAGAAGAAAAAATTCCATCATACCCACGATTCTTCTAATGTGAGGCTAGCATAAGGGACCCACCAGTCTGAATAAACGGCTGATGCAGCGAGCAACGCTATTAAGTTCAAAACACGAAGGCGCGACAGAGGGTAAAAAATCTATCATACACACGTTTCTTCTAATGAGACGATGACATGTGGGGCCCAGCAACGTGATTAAATGGTAGATGCATCGAACATCGCTATCAAGTTCGGAACAGGGTAGCACGAGCCAAGGAAAAAAATCTATCATACACACGTTTTTTCTAATGAGAGGATGACATGTGGGTCCCAGGGTGTTGATTAGATGGTAGATGCATCGAGCAACGCTATCAACTTTAGAACAGGGTAGCGCGAGCAAAGGAAAAAAATTCCATCATCCACACGATCCTTCTAATGAGAGGCTGACATGTGGGACCTAGCAGCCTGACTAAACGGCAGACGCCTCGAGCAATGTTATCGAGTTCAAATCAGGGAGGCGCGGCCGAAAACTATGGTCCGACACCGATGTCTAGGACCCACACGCATCAAAAGACTTCGGAGAGTCAACATCACGCGAGGAAACGAAAATCTTGCTTCTGGCACGTGTTGGCCGAGCTTCCTCCATGTTTTTAGCAAATCCTTCATAGTAGAGGGTCACAAAACTAGAAAAAAAAAGTTTTCCATCGGCCACGGCCAAGCCGAGAATTTCGTCGCGGAAGACGCGCCTTCTACGACGACCATTGGGCCAAGTCGTTGCGCAAGGAAACTTTTCTTTTAGTGATAAGGGATGAGACTCGCTAAAACTTGCATTAGATATCTGAAGAAACATCATATTTAGATCATGTACCTGTAGTTCAGACCGGACCCACTTCCTACCGATTCGGCAGACATTTGTCTTGTTTACCCAGGGTGGACCAAAAGGTTTGAGATACCCCGGATGGGACATAGTCCATGTAAGGTGGTCTAGTATTTTTGAAAAATGGGGAGGTATCATTTAGAATTAGCCATTTGGTGGTTGCTTCACAAAACGCCCTATCTTTGGCACTCGTAAAATAGAAAATGGCTTTTCCGTGCGACAAAAAGGAAAACTTCCTCCTGCAACATTGTTAGCCATCCCAAGATATACATATGTGCACAATATGGGCACACTATCACAAACTATGCCTCGATTCTGGCTATAACATTGTACATTCGGGCCGAAAGCCATGAAACCTTGAACATGATAGCTCATTTTGAGAAGGATTTTCTGAGATGCAATCAATATACCAAGTTTGGTATTTTTCCTTGCAACTCTATCACATAATATGACGCCACATGATGGGTTTACATTGTTCGGACCGTTTTTGAATTCTTTTATGCCCGTTTCCAAATTTTCCCGTTTCAAACTATGGTCAAACCGGCGGGCATGAAGATAAGGGATGAGCCTCGCTAAAACTTGCATTAGATCTATGAAGAAACATCATATTGTGAGTCTAATAATGATTTTTTTCAAAAAATCATGAGCATTAGATCATGTACATGTAGTTCAAACCGGACCCACTTCCTACTGATTCGGCAACAAGCAAGAACCCAAAACATGAACATGCCCGGGAGCTAAAAAAATTCACATATTAGGGAGTGCCTCTATGACGAGCTCCTCGAAGATGTCTGAGGACGGGATCCTAAGACATCTTCGAGAAGCTCCGATGTAGTAGTGTCCTTGCTCTTGCACACCATCTTGCAGTTTATAACTTCTGTAGCTAGATCAATACGTCGGAGAGCTAAAAAATCACATATTAGGGAGTGTCTCTATGGCGATCTCGTCGAAGATGTCTGAGGATGGGATCCTAAGACATCTTCGAGAGGCTCCGCCATAGTGGTGTCCCTTTTCTCGTGCACCATCTTGCAGTTTATAAGTTCTCTAGCTAGATCAATACGTCGGGGAGCTAACTAATTTCACATATTAGGGAGTGCCTCTATGGCGAGCTCCTCGAAGATGTCTGAGGATGGGATCCTAAGACATCTTCGAGAAGCTCCACCGTAGTGGTTTCCCTGCTCTCGCACACCATCTAGCTTATAGTTGATAACTTCACAAGTATGCCTATTTATAGATTAAGCAGCACAACATAGTGTCGACACTCACCACATAATGTCGACACTCAGCCCTGTCATAGTGACGCCACCCATCGAAATAGTGTCACCACTCATGACATATTGTCGACACTCATTGGCATAGTGCTGCCACCCACCGAAATAGTGTCGCCACTCACTAGCATAGTGTCGCCACCCACCAAAATACTGTTGCCACCCATTTTAGCCCTGATTGGTGTCTCCAATCGGGACTAAAGGTTCATTAGTAACTTGGGGTATATCCATGGTTTAGGATAGAAAGAATTCTTGGGCGGTGCCCCAAACAAGCATTTGTAATAATTTGTGATATAAGACTTAAGTTTCTCTTGTCCCTCAGTTGTACCCTCATCCTATACTAGAGTGTGAATAAGTTTCTTCTTATGCTTGCCATTGGTCACAACATGGAAGTATCGCGTATTCGCATCTCCTTCAAGAATTTTTCTTTAGAACGTTGATACCATTTGAGTTCCTCCTCTCACAGTAGTCGCGCAATCTCCGCATTCGGTTGGATTTTTAGCTCAACCTCTTGTGTAGATAAAGATCTGACTTCTGCGGAAGCTTCTAAGTGATTAATAATAGCTGAAAGGCACAATTTTCCTTTTTTAAGGATACATGCAGTATGCCTAGCCCAACCACCACTAGTAGAAAACAGGGCTTCCGCTAGACTGTCCCGGACCGATCAGTCCCGGTTCCCTTATGAACCGAGACTAATGTGAGCATTAGTCCTGGTTCATAAGGCTAGGACGCCACACGGGGCAGGACCACGACTAGCCCCGGTTCATTTGGGACCTTTAGTCTCGGTTCGTGGCATGAACTAGGACTAAAAGGATTCTATGCCTTCCTCTAGCCCTTTAGTCCCGGTTCGTGGTATGAACTAGGACTAAAGGTCCATGTTCTTGTATATATGCACCCCGACCTCACATGCTTGTGTGTGAGATGGTTTGTTTTTACCACTCATGCACAAGTGGTGTATGTGGCTTTGTTTTTCTCCTCTATGCACAAGAGGTGCTCGATGAAATGCGTGAGAGCATGATGCCACTTGAGTTCACACAAAACAAACATGATATGAAGTGCCTGAGCCACACTTAAGCTTTCTCCTCGTTCTTTCCTCCTCGGTCGAGGTTAGAAACTTTATCCTTTTATTTGTCATTGATACAATGCATTTGTCGATGTACAGTGGTCATTTCTCTAGATGTTCTGTAATGGTTTTTGATAAAATTAATTATTCAATGCAGATGATCCGGCAATGGATGTACGGTGACCAACGCACTGCCGAGTTCATTATGAGCCTGCATAGTTTTATCAGTGTGGCTGAGGCAAACAGTGTGAATGGTTTTATGTGTTATCCATGTGTTTCCTGTCAGAATAAGAAGGATTACTCTTCCTCAAGAACCCTTCACACCCACCTGCTTCGGTCCGGTTTAATGCCTAGCTATAATTGTTGGACCAAGCACGGAGAAATAGGGGGTATGATGGAAGACAATGAAGAAGACGAGGATGATGATAACTATCCTATGTTCCTCGAATATGGTGATAATGCAACAGGGGAAGCTAAAGATGAAGAGGCACCAGATGAGCCTATTGATGATATTCATCGAGCCATTGGTGATGCACAGAGAGAATGCGAAATTGAAAATGAGAAGTTATAGTTGAAGCGCATGTTAGATGATCACAAAACAGGGTTGTACAAAAATTGCAAAGATGGCAACACAAAGCTCGGTACCATGTTGGAATTGCTGCAATGGAAGGCAGAGAATGGTTTATCTGACATGGGATTTGAGAAGCTACTGAAAATAATGAAGAAGAAGCTTCCAAAGGATAACGAATTGTCTGCCACTACGTACGAAGCAAACAAGGTTGTATGCCCTCTAGGATTAGAGGTGCAGAAGATACATGCATGCATTAATGACTACATCCTCTACTGCGGTGAGGAGAATGAGAATAAGAATGAATTCCCGGTATTAGGTGCATTGAGGTATAAGATCAGATGAGATGATCCTGGTGATGTTGAGGGCGAGCACCCTAGGAATAGGGTTCTTGCCAAGGTTATGTGGTATGCTCCTATAATACCACTGTTGAAACGTTTGTTCAGGAACAAAGAGCATGCCAAGTTGTTGCGATGGCACAAACCGCAAGAAAGACAAGATGTTGAGACACCCCGCTGATGGGTTGCAGTGGAGAAAAATCGAGAGAGAGTACCCAGGCTTTGCAGATGACGCAAGGAACTTAAGGTTTAGTCTAAGTATAGATGGCATGAATCCTTTAGGGAAGAAGAGCTTCAGTCATAGCACCTGGACTGTAACTCTATGTATCTATAACCTTCCTCCTTGGTTGTGCATGAAGTGGAAGTTCATTATGATGCCAGTGCTCATCCAAGGACCGAAGCAACCCCGCAACGACATTGATGTGTACCTAAGGCCATTAGTTGAAGAAATTTTACAGTTGTGTCACGTAAAAGGTGCATGTGTGTGGGATGAACACAAACAAGAGGAATTTGACCTACGACTATTGATTTTCATAACCATCAATGATTGGCCTACTCTTAGTAACCTTTCAGGACAGTCAAACAAGGGATATAATGCATGCACGCTCTGTTTAGATGAGACTAAAGCTACATACTTGCATAAATGTAAGAAGGTTGTGTACCTGGGGAGTCGTCAATTTCTTTCGACCAACCATATCATAAGAAAGAAAGGCAAGCATTTCAAAGGTGAGGCATATAACCGGAATAAGTCTGTCCCTCATACTGGTGATGATGTATTTGGTATGGTCAAGGATCTAGAAGTAATCTTTGGAAAGGGTCCTAGCGGTCAATTTGTTCTGAATGACACTACCGGACACGTGCCCATGTGGAAGAAGAAATCTATCTTTTGGGAGCTACCCTATTGGGAAGTCCTAGAGGTCCGCTCTTCAATCGACGTGATGCACGTGTTGAAGAACCTTTGCATGAACCTGCTAGGATTCTTGGGCATGTATGGGAAGTCAAAAGATACACCGGAAGCACAGCAGGACCAACAACATATGAATGAACAAGATGGCCTGCATCTAGAGAAGTATCAAAGTCCTTCCAGCTACACTCTTACCAAAAAAGAGAAGGAAATCTTTTTTGAATGCCTAAACATTATCAAGGTCCCGTCTAGATTCTCGTCGAATATAAAGGGAATAATAAATATGGCAGAGAAAAAATTTCAGAACCTAAAGTCTCATGACTGCCATGTGATTATGACATAATTGCTTCTGGTTGCATTGAGGGGGCTTCTACCGGAAAATGTTCGAGTACCCATTGTGAAGTTATGTGCATTCCTCAATGCAATTTCTCATAAGGTAATCAATCCAGATAGTCTACCAAGGTTACAAAATGATGTGGTCCAGTGTCTTGTTAGTTTTGAGTTGGTGTTCCCACCATCCTTCTTCAATATTATGACGCATCTCCTGGTTCACCTAGTGGAAGAGATTGTCGTTCTTGATCCTGTGTTTCTACACAATATGTTTCCCTTTGAGAGGTTGATACCTTCGATCCGGATTACGGATTTAGTGTAGCTTCTTTTTCCCTAGTAGACCAAGGTTATCGAATCCTCGGGAAGCGAATGCGTAGTGAAGTTACTTTAATGGACCTTTGGGAGTTTTAGAATTCCTTTTGTGTTTTCATCAGACCAGTAGTTTGCGTCTTTTGGTTGTTGTTGATGATGGAGAGAGAGGTCCTAGGGCGTTCAGTTTCACCTGTAGCTGTGCAAAAACATCTGATGGAAATAAAAGATAGAACTAAAGCATGCGTGTACTTATTAGAGCAAGATAGATTATATGTGGGCAGTGCATCCATAATTGTTATTGCCTCCACAACCTCTTATAGCAATAACCTACTAGTCTCATCCATAGAAGAAAGAGAATTAATGATATGCATAGTGATGTCACCGTTAATCCCAAGCAAATCCCTCACATACAGTCGTACTACCCCTTCTGTCAATGGGGTTCCCAACCTGCAGATCAGTCATCACTCATACTCTCTATACCTAGCTTAACCCTAGGGGTCTTGGGTACCTGACAAGTACTTGGATTGAGGCAAGAGAGGATACAATAATCATCATGTCATACAAACAAATACACGATCCCATCTATGATAATTCACATGCACAATTGCTACATGGCTAGGCCGAAGCCCTTAGCCCAAGGAGAATTACTCACACATAGAGATGAGATCAACAATCACAAACATTGTAATAAAAATCATGAGATTGATAGCAATAGTCTTATAATGTCATCAATCGAAGAAGAGATCTACTATTACAAGTGGTGGAGTATGGCTATGGAGATGGAGAAGGGTTTGGAGATCTGGAGGCGGCTGGTGATCTATGGTGGAGACTTCTGGATGGTATGAACTCTGGGGGACGTGTTGTTTCTCGTCGTCCGAGGCTTCTTTATATAGGGGTCCCTTCACGAAAGTTGTTCCGTTTGACCTAACGGTGGAGGCGCCAACTATACGACCGAAGCTATACGGTCGAAATTTTTGCTCCGACCGTATAGTTGGTCGTTATGGCGTCTGCCTCCGAAGTAAGGCTCCTGGTTTCTTCTAGTAGTCAGAAATCTCGTATCTTTGAATTTAATGTAGTGATTCCCTCCTTTAAATGACATTATCTACGTAGGAAAAATACAAAAGAAAGGATTGCATAACCCTCTGAATATTAGCATTAGTGGCAGGGTTTAGAGAGATATTTCATCAAGAATATGACTAATATCTAGTTTAAATGTGGACGTTAGATGGCTATATTTTAGAGCCATCAGAGGTTCATGGGAGTCTTAAAGAAATATGTTCATAACTGTGCTAGGCCAGAAGGAAGCATCTCCAAGGGCTATGGAACAAAGGAGGTCATTGAGTTCTTTGTTGACTTTATTCCTGACCTTAAGCCGATTGGTGTTCCTCAGTCGTGGCACAAAGGTATACTGAGTGGAAAACGCACACTAGGAAAGAAAGCAATAATATGTAGAGACGGACATTTTTTCGCTCAAGCACACTACACAGTTCTACAAAGTTCCACCTTGGTGGCTCCGTTTATTAACGAACACAAGAATATTATATGCTCCCAATACCTGAGGGAGTCTAACGACTCGATTACACGTGCACACATGGAGACTTTCGGCAGTTGGTTGCAAACACATCTCATGGATAACACCACAGTTGGAGATCAACTGTACTTATTGGCCAGGACACCATCTTCGAATGTATTGACTTTCCAAGGGTACGAGATAAATGGGAATACATTTTACATGATCACCCAAGATAAAAAGGGCACCAACCAAAACAGTGGTGTTTGTATTTATGCAACAAACAACAATGGGAAAAAGGACACATATTATGGTAACATGGAGGAGACATGGGAACTTGACTATGGAACTTCTTTTAAGGTCCCTTTGTTTTGGTGCAAATGGGTCAAGCTGACAGGAGGCGGGGTTCAGGTAGACAAGAAGTAGGGAATGAAAACTGTTGGGGGGATACCCCCGGGTAGGGTCATGCCGAGGTGTAAAGACCGAGTTAGCCGAGGTACGGCACGGTCAAAGCAAGTGCTGGCCGGGTCACCTCAAGGTAGGCCGACCTACGGAGTAACCCGACCCGTGGAGCATCTCCCTAGCCTTAACCCGGCCGGCATAAAACATATGTCAGCCATGTTTATCTGTCTAATATGCAGGTACCCTCATAGCCGGATTAGACGTGTGCTAACCGGATTAAAATTTGGCTTCCAAGAGAAGGAAGGAATCTCCCGCTGGTCAAAAGGTGGCCTTTGCTTGCTGTATCATGAGAGAAGCAAAAGAGAGGGAAGGACCAGCGGGGCAGGGGCGACCAAGGTGATGCGGGAAGCGTCGGCTGACGTAGCCCATGTCTGGTGACGCTTAAAGGCAAGGACTACGCAGTGGGTTACATCCAAAGCCCGGACGAGCCGTTAAAGAGAATAAAGAAGCATCTAGCTTTAGTCGAGGAGCATATTCGAGGAATATGCTGCCACGTGTGCCCTAACATTATAACCCGGGCTCCCCTATATAAGGAGCACCGGGGCCTCCATAGAGAGGGATCGATCATTTTCTCTGTCTAAGATAGAACTCTAGAGCTAGGTTGTGGGGAGTAAGAGACATGGTATCCTTCTCATCAATAGCTTGAGGAGCACTTGTAAACTCCATTGATAGAGGAAATACAACAACATCTGTGCGTGGAATCACCATGTTCTCCCTCCCTGGATTCCCCTAGCACACATTGGCACCATCTTTATCCTATCCATGGCATCTGCCATGCCACCACCACGATAGTTGGCGCCCACCGTGGGGCTAGAGGTGCTAGCAGGGGTGAAAATCAGGACGGGAAGATCTCCAACACCGGCGAGCGCGTCATATCTGGCCTAGTTTAGCGCTTCGGAGCGCTGGACTACGTCAACGACAATGCAGGGAGCTTCGGCCGGCGTCCCCCTCCGCGCAACGGCGTCTTCATCAATCTTGGCACGCACAAGATCTACGTCGGTGTGGACGAGTCCTGCGTTCATCCACAGCACGTCGTCGAGGGAGGCGAATCGCTTCTCAGCACAGCTCGCGGCATGCGTATCCCTCGCCCCTCTAGTAGTGTTGAGGTCATGATGGCCGTGCCAGACGCGGGAGCAAGCAAGGACCCGGCGCCAGAGCCGGAAGTCATGCCAAAACAGGCAAGATCTAGGTTTCCGCCATTAGAGAGGCAAGAGAATGTGCTCCTGCAAGCGATAAATAGCCTAGCAACACCAATAGCTCCTATGGTAGACCCGGCTCAGGTGCAAGTTGAGTTGGAGGAAACAAGGCAGAAAATGTTAGCTGGCACAAAGAAGGTGGCCGAGCTACAACAGTCCCTGAACATTACTTTGAGAGAATATGCAAAGGCAAACCACATAGATGGGGTGAAATCCAAGGTAGGAACCTGATTACTGAGATTGACAAGGAATACGAGCCTAGGCCGGGTCAGATAGCCATGATAGTAACAGGAGCACTGGAGAGGTATAGTACCCCGGCAAAGAACCTTAGGGCAGCAAATGCGGCTGCATCCGAGTTAGAGGGTTTAACCGGAGAGGCCCGAGAAAGGCAACAGGAGAGGGTGAACCACTTGATGAGGGTCGCTTGACAGCAAAACAAGGAAATGAACAAGGCAAACCCAGTACTACCAGGATCATCGCACGTGGTTCATTCGGCTAGAAATAACCCGGCCAAGTCCGGCGGAGCCGATTAGTCTCCGGGTCACAATCCCAGGAGAGAAGAAGTGGTGAATTCTGGAAGAAGAGACAAACAGATGGTCCCTTATGACCCGGTGCGAGCTGGGAAAGGCAAAGCAGTGCAAGTTGATTAAGATCGCCACAGTACCAGCCGAGGTAACCGCGACCAAGGTAATGCCGGTCAAAGGAGTGCTGCCAACGGCAATGTCGGACAGCGTGATCCGGCGGGAACAAGACAAAACGTATCCTGGCAGCTATAGCAGCACGCACCTCGGCAGGAGAGAAGTGCAGGTCAAGCAGCACAACAGCAAAACGCTTGTCCGGATCAAGAAAGGTACAATGATGGTTATTCGGCGATGGTAAACGACGGATACCCCAGACCAGAGCATCATATAATTGGGTCAAGGCTAGGAAGCAGAAACTTGCAGCAAGATGATGTGAGGCTGAAGCTTGACAGAATTTATAGGTCAGAGTTGATCGAGGTACAGGGTCCACCTAGGCCAGTGTGCTTTGGGCCCCAGATCATGAGGGAGCCGCCAATGCTGAACTTTCAATTGGCCAGAGGAACAAGGACCTACGATGGTAGCACCTGACCGGAGGATTGGCTTATTGATTACGCAACAGTGGTCAAGATTGCAACTAGAAATTTGAGATGGGCAGTGAGGTATGTGCCTCAGATGTTAGAGGGACCAGCGAGAGTTTGGCTAAACAACTTGCCACCGGGAAGTGTTAACTGCTGGCTAGACTTTGAGGAGTTATTCGTTACAACTTCTCGAGCACTTACAAGAGGCCCAACTGGCCACAGACTCTGACGTTATGCCGGCAGAGACCGAATGAGCCAGACCAAGATTTCTTGACTCGGTGGTGCAACATGCGCAACTCATGCGAGGGGGTAATTGAATCACAAGCAATTGTGTGGTTCGCCCAGGGCTGGAGATATGGAAGTATGTTGTGGCAAAGGTTGCAACGAGATATGCCAACCACTTTGGCTGAGACGATCTGGATCACAGATTCATACGCTTTGGGAGATCTAACGCAACCCCGGCTAATGTCAAGTGAGGCAAGCGAGGAGTATTACAACCGAGATGGCTCCGGATCATCAAGAAGAAACGATTTCCAAGGAAAGAGAAGGGACGAGCGTCCGGATTAAAGATATAACTCGCAGCAGGTAGCAGTGATGGATCGAGATGAGCCCAATGCCGGTGCCAGCCAGCGCCAGAAAATTGGAGGGAAAAACTGGCAACAGAAGAGCGAGGGGAAGAAGCCTTGGACCCTGGAGCAGAAAAAGCAATAGAAAGAGCAAAAAGATCGTCCGAGGTACACGTTCGAATCTATGTTGGATCAACCTTTCAAATTTCATACGACAAGTCCGAGTATCCCAGCAAATCATACAACTCGGCAGTGTGAGTGGATGAGGAAGCTAGAACAAGGTAGTTCGAGGAATGCTCAGGCACCTCGGAACGAAGTACCTCTGAATGAAGCACCTCAGCAGCCATTACTAACAAGGGGAATGGACACCAACTAATGTTGCCACCACCTCCACCGATGTATGAAAATCAGGAAAGGAGGGATGTTGTGCATCAAGTAAACAATAACCAGCAACAAGACCAAGGCCACCACGCGAATGAGGGACGAAACGAGTACATGGAGCATCACCAAAGTTACTGTGTGTTTACCATGGAAGAAACTGACCGGAAAAGCTTGCAGCACCGGCATATGGAGATAAATGCAATAATGCCAGTAGTGGTGAGATATATGCCTTGGTCAGATCAAGAGATTACGTGGAGTATCAAGGATCACCCAAAGCTCATGCCAAGCCCGGGGACCTACGCACTGGTCCTAGATCCGACGTTCATCGGACCGAACCTTAATGTGAGATTTTCCAAGGTGATGATAGATAATGGCAGTAGCATTAACATCATGTACAAGGACAGCATGCACAACTTGGGGATATCAGAGAATATGTTGCAAGCTACAAGGACCACCTTTCATGGCATTGTGCCAAGTATCTCCTGCGAGCCAATTGGTGTAAGGTCTGGGTTCATGTTCTATTTGGTACAAGGGACAACTATCGGACTGAAAATTTGGAGTTCGAAGTGGTCAATCTGGACAGTGCCTATCACGCGTTGCTTGGCAGGCCCGCGTTGAACAAGTTCATGGCAAGTACCCACATTAGTTACTTAAAGATGAAACTGCCCGGACCTAGGGGAGTGATAACCGTATCAGGGGACTTCAGGCGTTCGATCGAGTGCGCTTCCGCTGGATCTAACTTGGCCGATTCACTCGTGATAGCTCAGGAAAAGAGGAGGAAACAGGAAGTGGTGGCATTGGCTCAGTCCGCGCAGCAACATATGCCAGCACTGACCAACCCGCATGGAAGTGTGTCATTCCAGGCAACCAAGGATACAAAGAAAGTGCCAATTGATGATCAGTTCCCAAAGTGCACCGTAACCATTGGTGCCGGGTTGAGCGGCAAATAGGAAAGCGAGCTCGTCAACTTCCTCCGTGAGAATCGGGATATCTTTGCTTGGTCCACACAGGATCTGCAAGGTGTGCCGAGGGAGTTGGCTGAGCACTCTTTGAATGTGAGACCCGGTGCTAAGCCGTTGAAGCAACCTCTCCGATGTTTTGTCGAGGATAGAAGAAAAGTCATTGGGGATGAGATAGCTAGGCTCCTTGCAGCCGGATTTATCATGGAAGTACTCTATTCGGATTGGCTCTCTAATCCGGTGCTTGTGGAAAAGAAGAAAGATGATCCAAACGTGGCAGTAGTATGGCGCATGTGCATTCACTACACGAACCTGAATAAGGCGTGTCCTAAAGATCCATTCCCACTCCCTAGAATAGACCAAGTCATAGACTCAACTATCGGATGTGAACTGCTGTCATTCATCGATGTGTATTCTGGCTTCCACCAGATACCCCTAAACTCGGAAGATCAAATAAAGACCGCATTTATTACCTCGTATGGGGCTTATTGCTATCGCACTATGCCATTTGGATTACGTAATGCTGGAGCCATGTACCAGCGATTGATACGTCCATTTTGCATCACTATTCTATGTCTTAATTTACTATTATTCATTGATATATTTCATATTTAGAGGTGATACTTATGTTATTTCATCTATTTTTGCATGGTTGATGACTTCTAGAGCATGGACCGCTGCAGTCAGGATTCTGAAGAAAATGTGCTGTTTGGAGGCAAAATTCGCGAAGATCAGAAAATCCGGGAAAATATACGGAAAATCCTATTTTTCCAGAAGACTAAGGATACCAGAAGATGGAGTGGAGATGGGCCACAGGGGGCCCACACCACCCCCTGGCGCGGGTAGCCCTAGGTCGCGCCTGGAGGTGGTGTGGCCACCCTGGCCCACTCCAGCCTCTCTCCTCTGGCGTATATCATCCTCCCGAAACCCTAAGACTCGGGGAGCGACCATAGAAAGATTCCGCCGCCTCTGCAGGGCGGAAAACACCGAGAGAGAAAGATCTCTCTGGCAGACAGATTTCTGCCAGGGGAATTCCTTACCGGAGAGGGGAGATCGTCGCCATCAACACCACCATCAAGCTGGACATCATCGGGATCATCATCATCACCACCATCATCACCATCAGCACCCTCATCACCATCTCCATATTGCTATAACAATTGCGTTGAATCTTGCATAGTTCATAGGGGAAACTTTCCCGATGTTGATTACTCTTTGTAGTTGATGCTATTGAGTGAACCATTGAATTATTGTTTATGTTCAGATTGTTATACATCATTATTCCATCTCTGATCATGATCCATATGATGTCTCGTGAGTAGTTCGTTTTGTTCTTGAGGACATGGGAGAAGTCTTGCTGTTAGTAGTGGAGTTGTGTTGAGAAAGATTCAATAGATTGTTATTTAAGTTGTGGTGTACTTCTTCTAGTGGTGTCATGTGAATGTCGACTACATGACACTTCACCTATATGGGCCTAGGGAATGCATTGTGTATTTGGCTACTAATCGTAGGGGTTGCCGGAGTGACAGAAACCTGAACCCCTGTTAGGAAACCATTGCACAAGGGACGTAAGGGTCTTAGAGTTTAAAGCTATGGTTAGGTTTCTACCTTAATTACTTTCTTGTACTTATGGATGTTTGCAAGGGGTATAATCACAAGTATGTATTAGTCTTGGATGGGGCAGTACATTAGCACAGGTTCACCCACACAACACTTAGCAAGCTAAAGAAGATTAATCAACTATATGAAGCAAAAGCACTTGACAGTCTTCCCATGTGTCCTCGAGAACGTTTGGTCATCTTAAGTAATACAACCGGCTTGTCCTTTGCTGCATAAAGGATTGGGCCACTTGCTGCATTTATTCCTACTGTCTTTTATTTACTCGTACTTTGTTTGCTTGCTTTATCAAAAACCCCTAAAAATCCGTTTGCTAAGTATTTGCAGAGAATTCCTATTCCATACCACTAGCCAGCACCTTCTGCTCCTCGTTGGGTTCGACACTCTTACTTATTGAAAATACTGCGATACACCCCTATACTTGTGGGTCATCAAGACTATTTTCTGGTGCCGTTGCCGGGGAGTGAAGCGCTATTGGAGAGTGGAACTGGTAAAGGAAACTTCTACTGTGACTATTGTTTACTTCTGTTACTTGCTTTATTTTCGTTATGGATAATTCGCTAAGTTTCTTATTTGGTAATGCTACTACCACTGCTAAGGTAGTAGATAAGCCACCACCTGCTGAGAATGATGTTTTCAAAATACCTACAAGAATTATTGATCGTGTTATGGATAACTACTATGTTGGGGATGGAACTGTCCATCCCGGTGATCATTTACTCTTTATACACGAATTATGCGGGTTATTCAAGTGTGCAGGTATTACTACAGATCAAGTTAAGAAGAAGTTATTCTCATTGTCGCTGAAAGGAAGAGCTGAGGAATGGTATAAGCTACTGAAGAATGGTCAAGCTCTGAAATGGGAGGAAATAGTGCCTCTCTTTTATTCAAAGTTTTATCCTCCTAGTGAGATTCATAATGATCGGAATCAAATATACAATTTTGGCCTCTTGATGGAGAGAGTACAACTCAAGCTTGGGGGAGATTGAAGTTACTAATGCTCAAATGTCCCATTCATGAGCTCCCCAACAATATTATTATCAATAACTTTTATGCAAGGCTCCCTCTACATGATAAAGATTTATTGGATGCTTCTTGTGCTGGATCATTCACTCGCATGGAAGAAGAAGCTAAATGGGATCTTCTGGACCGTATTCAAGAAAATGCTGAAGCTTGGGAGAATGACAAAGGTAGAAAGTCAGGTATAAATTATGATTATGAATGCATTGAATCTTTTATGGGAACTGATGACTTTCAAAATATTAAAAATGCTTATGGTCTAGACTCTCAAGCTATTGCTTCTTATTTTAAGGCTTTTGCTTCCTACATTGAAGTGCCTAAAAAGAAGTGGAATAGGTATCATGAACCTTATAAAGATGTTGCTAAGAGTGTTCCTTCAAGAAATATTAAAGTTTATACTGCTAATCATGTTTTACCTGAACCTTATATTGAGAAAATGCCTTTCCCAGTTAGGATTAAGGAACATTCTATGATAGCCAGTATGGTTAATGAAAGTACAAGAAAAGCTGCTGAACCTGATAAACAAATGGTTGATGAACCTATAATAGCAAATGTGAAAGACTTTGTTACTAAATATGAAAAAGAGGGACACCCTATCCTTTGTAAGGATACCTCTAATATTGTTTCACATAGTAGTGTTATGAGAGCTAGTATTCTTGTGTTTTCTGTTAGAATAAGTGATCATTGCTATGATGGTCCATGTGATAGCTATATTGTTAAGTTTATGCATGATACTGAAAGTTACTATGAGAGAGGGAAACGTGTTCTTATGCATCTCAATAATATCAAGTTTCCTCGTTTTATGCTGAAAGTTTTTATGTTGCACTTCTTTTGCCTTCTTATGCAAGTAGCCTCTGGTTTCAACAACTTGTTTGTTTACAAAATTCCCTTGCATAGGAAGTGGGTTAGACTTAAAAATGTGTGTGTGTGGTTTGCTTCTTATGCTCTCTTTCACTTCAATCCATATTCCTATGAGAGCGTCTTCAAAATTACCATGCCCATCTTAATGGGTATAAAGAAAGAGCTTTATGGGAGACAACCCAATTTGTTTTTGCTTTCAGTTTGTTTTTGTTTCCTTGAGTCATGGAAGTGATTACTTCGGTAATAACCGATCCTTATCCGTTTTGTTTGGTTTTTGTGTCAAGATCAACCTCTGATGAGAGAGAAGTAAGATTTGGGGAAGTTGCTGTCCCGAAACAGATTTTTGTGCTTCACCGTAAAAATTCGTGAGAGATTTCTGTATATTGGATTGAGCTATAATTTTTTGTGCTTCTGCCCCAGGGTGTTATTTAACTTTCGTTAGTTTTGCACTTTTTGATTTGAGCAACAGAAGATTTTCGAAAAAAATTGATCTTTATCCAATAGTTTTGTTGCAGCACCCAAAGTGATGGTCATAAAGGTACCTCCAGCAGCTGAATCCAATAGGTTCCTTGCAGAATAGTTCAATCCTGCATAAAAATTTTGGATGATCATCCAAGCAGTCAGTCCATGAATGGGACAATTCTTTACCAAAGATTTCGTTCTTTCCCAAGCTTGAGCAACATGCTCATTATCAAGTTGTTTAAACTTCATTGTTTCACTTCTCATGGATATAATCTTCGCAGGAGGATAGTATTTTCCAATAAAAGCATCTTTGCACTTATTCCAAGAATCAATACTATTCCTAGTTAAGGAATTCAACCATTCTTTAGCTTTTCCTCTCAAAGAGAAAGGAAACAATTTCAGCTTAATAATATCACCATCTATAACCCTATGCTTTTGCATCTCACAAAGTTCAACAAAGTTATTTAGATGGGAAGCAGCATCTTCATTACCAATACCAGAAAATTGTTCTCTTATAACAAGATTGAGCAAAGCAGGTTTTATCTCAAAGAAAGTATTTTCAGCCACAGGTGGAGCAATAGGTGTGCTCATAAAATCATTGTTGTTGGTGCTAGTGAAGTCACACAACTTAGTGTTTTCAAGAGTAGTCATTTTTTTTGGGTTTTCAAATAAGAAAGCAAACAAGTAAAACTAATTTTTTGTGTGTTTTTGAAGAACAAAACAAGCAAACAAAGCAAAAAAGAAACTAAGCAAAACAAAAACAACAAAGTAAAGAGATTGGTTATGAGGGACTCCCCTTGTGAAGATGTCCTTGACTCCCCGGCAACGGTGCCAGAAAAATGCTGGTGCGGTGTTGACGTGGGAGTTTCTTCTTCTTCGTTCCCCGGCAACGGCGCCAGAAAAGATCTTGATGCACTCGACTTTCAACGTAGAGCTCGTTGGGAACCCCAAGAGGAAGGTATGATGAGCACAGCAGTAAGTTTTCCCTCAGTTATGAAACCAAGGTTTAATCGAACCAGTAGGAGCAAGGAAACACCCCAAAGGTGTTACTAGCTAGATGTATTTCTTTTTTTAAAGCAACCTTTACCTTGACTATGCATAGAGCTAAACCTAGTCTCAAGGAAGGTATGCAAGAGTGGCTTGACACACTATGAATGTAAACAACTGTAATATCCCTATTGATTGAGCCTGGCTCAATCTTCTGTACATTATAAAAGTTATAAAATGACACAGTAGGGGACTTCCCTAATGTTTTTGTCAAAAAAAGGTGTTACTAGCTGAGCTTTGGCAGGGCACACTACCGGTGCTAGTAGCAACGTGGAGACCTGCACACAACCACAGAACTTTGTCCCCAACTTGCGATGAGGTTGTCAATCTCACCGTGTTTTGCGGAAAACAAAGGATTAAACGTATCGAATGGAAATAAGTAATAGTTTGCAGAAAGTAAACGCAAAGCAGTAAAAGATTGTAGTATATAAAAGACAAGGACCGGGATCCATAGTTCACTAGAGGTGGATCTCCTTAGATAGATAACATGCTGGGTGAACAAATTACAGCAGGGAAATTGACAAACACCGAGAAAGCAATACATGCATATACTAATCATCTTGACTCCTTTGAGACTTGATTGGGCATTACAACATAATACATAGACCGCCATCCAACTGCATCTATGACTAATAATCCACCTTCAGGTTATCATCCGAACCCCCTCCAGTATTAAGTTGCAAGCAACAGATTATTGCTTTACGAACTGCGTGTAAAGTAAACAATTCAATTGTTCTATGAACAAAGGATCGTTGTTTTCTCCCTAGTAGCAACAACACATCTAGTACCTTAGAGATTTCTGTCACTTCCCCAGATTACCAGAGGCATGAACCCACTATCGAGCATAAATACTAACTCTTGGAGTTGCTAGCATTTACTTGGCCAAGATAGCTACTAACAACGGAAAGCATGCAAGATCTCAAATAACAAAGACATGATAGAATCAATAATCAATCTGAAATAGCATCTCAATATCCATCGGATCCCCGCAAACACAACATGTATGAATTACAAATAGATGATATTGATCATGAACAGAGCTCACAAGATCTAAACATGAAAGCACAAAGGAGGAGAAACCAGCCATCTAGCTACTACATGGATCCGTAGTCCAAGGATGAACTACTCACGCATCACACCGGAGGCTTGCATGGTGATGAAGAAGGCCTCCAGGGTGAATTCCCCTCTCCGGCACCCGGGAAGAGCTTCAGATCCTTCCCGATCTAGGGACGGAGATGACGGCGGCTACAGACTCTTTCGTCGATTTTTGATTGGGTACCTAGGGTTTTCATCCCGAGGGCAACTTATAGGCAGAAGGAGAGGCCGAGGGGGTGCTGGGGTCGGCCAGACCACCCCCTGGCGCGGGCCAAGCCTGGCCGCTCGACCAGGTGGTGTGGCCGGCCCCTGGCCCCTCTCCGTCTTGTATTCTGGCACTTGATCCCTCCCGGAAAAATAGGCACTTTGGCTTTTGTCCCGTCCAATTCCGAGAATATTTATTTTCTGACTTTCCTGGAACCAAAAACAACAGAAAACAGGCAGCTGGCACTATGGCTCTTGTTAATAGGTTAGTCTAAGAAATTATATGAAAAGTACTCCAAAGTTGGAACAAATCACAAGAAAGTGGATAAAACCAAGCATGGAACATCAAAAATTATAGATACATTTGCAATGTATCAACATCCCCAAGCTTAACTCCTGCTCGTCCTCGAGTAGGTAAGTGATAAAAAGAAATAATTTTTGAGGTGACATGCACCATCAAAGACTTGATCAAAGTATTTGCAAAACATCAAAGCTGTGATCAAAGTACTTCAATCATAACATGAAAGACAAAGTTCTAGCAATAAGCAAAGAGACTATGATGCAACATGAAAAGGCACAAACAAAAGATTCATGAATAACAATGCTTTGCAAGACGTTTGTTTGTTTCACATAAAGAAAACATAGCATAAAAGTATTTAGCTTGTCCCTCAATAGAGTAGCAAGTATAAATGCATAGGACACCTTCAAAGTTCATAAGAGTGACTAGATACAATAGTTTCAAACAAGCAATAACAAGTTATGCATCAATCAACTAGTCTTGGAACAATGCACATAGAACTAAGAATGGCCACTATGCTCTCAAAGTAAGTGCATAAAGATAGAAGGTGGAGACTCAATATAATGGTGGAAGAAAGGCCTTTTCTAAAAAGGAAGTAGGGATTCAAGTCTCATAAAGAGCTTCCAAAAATTATGGTACTTGTATTTTTCAGCTCTCATTGCCCCTATCATAAGCATCTTGAAGGTGATTAAGGTTAAAGTGACACAACTAAGAGGATATGATTGACAGGTTATAAACCAAAATATCATGCCCCTTACATACAAAGACCGATCCTCATGCTACTCAACTTCAGTCACGAGTAAGCTCTTGTCATTGTAAGTATATGTGTATCATTAAGAGCCGCCAACGGGGTACCCCTTGCACATGATACAGGAGCTTTCCCATAATCAAAATGACAAGGCAAGCAGACAATGAGCATCTCAGCGATCTTTTTATTTGCTATTTGCATAGGTTTTTATTGAGGATGCTTCATAGAGTGCTCATTATGGTGATGCTACAAGTTTCCACCATGATTAGGCATGGCTTAGGCTAGCGGCCCAGGCGTTTCTCTAACACACATACAAACTCCATGATCTTACAAGTTCCACTTTTATTTCACACCGCCGGGATCCGTAAGCAAAAGAACATGATATCAACGGGGTACAAAGTACAAGTGCAATGTTGAAAGCGTTCCCCATGAAACATGGTTCTGCTAATTTCAACTTATAAAGCGCAAGCATATACGCAACAAATAAGGACCCAATGGTTCAAGTTTATTAGAGGCAATAAAGTAAAGTGTGCCATCAAGTTCGTGAGAGCTTTAATCACTAGTTTTCTCATAACAAGTGGAAGGTAAACAAAAGCATGAATGTACTTGGAATAGCATAAGCTAGTAGGTAGGTATGGTGGAATCTTTGGAATAACTTGGTTTAGGTAGTTGGATGCATGAGTGGAACTCATACTTTGTTGTGGAGGCTAGCAAAAGACTGGGAGCGACAAACTAAGAGAGTAATAATGGCCATAATCATGCAGAGCGACAAAACATCATTGATCAAAGCATAAAGTGATACTACAAGTTGAAAACTAAAGGATCATAAAGGCTATGGTGACTTGAGATAGTCATAACATGGTGTAAGCATGTGCCAAGTCAACCCAAATAAAGCATCAAAGGAGAATACCACTATACTATGCTTTAATATGCTAAAACAACGCATGATTCATCCAAGGCACATTAAGCAATCTCAATTGTTTATAACAAGTCATTCTACAGCAAAGAATACTAAGCATAAATCCAAAACAATATCAAGCATGGCATGACAAAGCATAGCCACAGTCAAAAACGAGCTCTTTTTACCACATAAGCATGAGCTTTCCTACTCTTTTCCAAACCAAACCAAACTATTTGCAAACCAATGTATGAAAGAGGAGGTCCAACCAACTTATTCAGAAAACTAAGAAAACCAAGCAAACTAAAAACCAAAACAAAACGAAAAAGAAGACGCTCCAAGAAAAACACAACTGTGTATGAAACAATAAAAATGAAGCGTTTGGAAGAAACCTGAGATTTTTATTGATGAAGAAGGGGATGCCTTGGGCATCCCCAAGCTTTGACGCTTGAACTTCTTGGATATTTATTGGGGTGACATGCGTGGCATCCCCAAGCTTGAGCTTTAGTCCATCCTTCATCTCATTACTCATTCCTTCCATACACCTGAAAATTTTCCTTCATACAAAACTTCACACAATCTCATTAGCAACATTAGTGCACTTAAGATAAGTAAGTCTCAAGGTTCAGTTCTAACACCAAATAAACTTCCATTAGAACACTAGATACTGTAGCACTTCCCTCAAAAAGCTCAATTCCCCAAAGGAACTCAAGAAGGAACTACCAAGAAGCAAATGCAGAAAATGGCAGAAATCTGTCAAAACAGACCAGCAGGTAAAGACGAATTTTTTCGAAGACCTTCTGTTGCTCAAATAAAAAAGTGTTGAACTAACGAAAGTTATATAACAACCTGGGGCAGAATCACAAAAACTTACAGCTCAATCTGACGTACAGAACTCTCTCAGGAATTTTTACGGTGAAGCACAGAAATCTGTTTCGGGACAGCAACTTTCCCAATCATTACTTCACTCTCATTAGAGGTGACTCTTGGCACAAAAAGCAAATAAAAAGGATAAGGAGAGGTTATTACAGAGGTAATAACTTCCAAGACTTATCTAAAACTCTTGGGTTATCTCCCAACAAGTACTTTTCTTTAACGCCTTTAAGTTAGGCATAAGAAGCAAAGAAAGAATCAACTGTTCTCAAATGAAGAAGCATTAAGACCAAATTTTGTTTTCATAGGAGAAGCAAAAGAAATTTTTTCTCTCTTTTTGGGGAAGTGTTCTATACCTTTCTTGAGTGGGAGTTGATATTTAATGGTGCCTTCTTTCATATCAATGATGGCACCAACAGTTCTAAGAAAAGGTCTTCCCAAAGTAATAGGACAAGAAGCATTGTATTCAACATCCAAAACATAGAAATCAACGGGGACATAGGAATCATTAACCATAATAAGAACATCATTAAGACTCCCCATGAGTTTCTTTTTAGCATTAGCATCAAGTGGAACATTCAAATAGCAATCTTCAAAAGGAGGCAAATCAAGCATATCATAAATCCTTCTAGGCATAATAGAAACACTACTATCAAGATCACACAAAGCTCTAAAATCAAAGTCATTCACTTTCATATTAATGATGGGTTCCCAACCATCTTCTTGCTTTATAGGAATAGAAGCTTTATGTTTCATCTTTTCTTCTTTAATTTTTATCAGAGCATCAGTAATGTGTTTTGTAAAAGCCATGTATATAGCACTAGCATTAGGACTTTTAGCAAGCTTTTGTAGGAACTTAATAACTTCAGAGATGTTGCAACCATCAAGATCAAAATCAACTTTATCATCTAAAGTAGTAGGACTATTATTAGCCTCAACACTAGTGGTAGTGATAGTAGAAACACTAATGTTTCTAGCAATTTCATCTTCTCTTTCCCACTTAGCATGTAATTCAGCTAATAGTCTAACATTTTCATCAATTCTTACTTGTATGGCATTAGTAGCTGCAAAGGGATTGTCATTCGTTTCAGGTTTAGCATCCATTTTATTCAAAGTAGATTGAGCTTCAGCCAAAGATGTTATATTTCTTTCAGCATTAGAGAGTTTTTCCTCAATAGTTTTATTGAAAGCAGTTTGTTTACTAATAAACTCTATAAGCATAACTTCAAGTTCAGAGGGAGCACTCTTATTATTGTTGTAAGAATTTCCATAAGCATTACCATTGTTGGGAGGATAAGGTTTATAATTGTCGTTACCAAAATTGTTCCTATAAGCATTATTACCATAAGCATTGTTGCCAAAGTTGTTATTACTTATGAAGTTCACATCAACTTGCTCTTCTTGAGCAACCAAAGAGGCTAAAGGAACATTATTTGGATCAATATGGGCTTTCCCATTAACAAGCATAGACATAATAATATCAATCTTATCACTCAAGGAGGAGGTTTCTTCAACAGAATTTACCTTCTTACCTTGTGGAGCTCTCTCAGTATGCCATTCAGAATAATTAACCATCATATTATCCAATAGTTTTGTTGCAGAACCCAAAGTGATGGTCATAAAGGTACCTCCAGCAGCTGAATCCAATAGGTTCCTTGAAGAATAGTTCAATCCTGCATAAAAAGTTTGGATGATCATCCAAGCAGTCAGTCCATGAGTGGGACAATTCTTTACCAAAGATTTCATTCTTTCCCAAGCTTGAGCAACATGCTCATTATCAAGTTGTTTAAACTTCATTGTTTCACTTCTCATGGATATAATCTTCGCAGGAGGATAGTATTTTCCAATAAAAGCATCTTTGCACTTAGTCCAAGAATCAATACTATTCCTAGTTAAGGAATTCAACCATTCTTTAGCTTTTCCTCTCAAAGAGAAAGGAAACAATTTCAGCTTAATAATATCACCATCTATATCCCTATGCTTTTGCATCTCACAAAGTTCAACAAAGTTATTTAGATGGGAAGCAGCATCTTCATTAGCAATACCAGAAAATTGTTCTCTTATAACAAGATTGAGCAAAGCAGGTTTTATCTCAAAGAAAGTATTTTCAGCCACAGGTGGAGCAATAGGTGTGCTCATAAAATCATTGTTGTTGGTGCTAGTGAAGTCACACAACTTAGTGTTTTCAAGAGTAGTTATTTTTTTGGGTTTTCAAATAAGAAAGCAAACAAGTAAAACTAATTTTTTTTTGTGTTTTTGAAGAACAAAACAAGCAAACAAAGCAAAAAAGAAACTAAGCAAAACAAAAACAACAAAGTAAAGAGATTGGTTATGAGGGACTCCCCTTGTGAAGATGTCCTTGACTCCCCGACAACGGTGCCAGAAAAATGCTGGTGCGGTGTTGACGTGGGAGTTTCTTCTTCTTCGTTCCCCGGCAACGGCGCCAGAAAAGATCTTGATGCACTCGACTTTCAATGTAGAGCTCGTTGGGAACCCCAAGAGGAAGGTATGATGAGCACAGCAGTAAGTTTTCCCTCAGTTATGAAACCAAGGTTTAATCGAACCAGTAGGAGCAAGGAAACACCCCAAAGGTGTTACTAGCTAGATGTATTTCTTTTTTTAAAGCAACCTTTACCTTGACTATGCATAGAGCTAAACCTAGTCTCAAGGAAGGTATGCAAGAGTGGCTTGACACACTATGAATGTAAAAAACTGTAATATCCCTATTGATTGAGCCTGGCTCAATCTTCTGTACATTATAAAAGTTATAAAATGACACAGTAGGGGACTTCCCTAATGTTTTTGTCAAAAAAAAGGTGTTACTAGCTGAGCTTTGGCAGGGCGCACTACCGGTGCTAGTAGCAACGTGGAGACCTGCACAACACAACCACAAAACTTTGTCCCCAACTTGCGATGAGGTTGTCAATCTCACCGTGTTTTGCGGAAAACAAAGGATTAAACGTATCGAATGGAAAGAAGTAATAGTTTGCAGAAAGTAAACGCAAAGCAATAAAAGATTGTAGTATATAAAAGACAAGGACCGGGATCCATAGTTCACTAGAGGTGGCTCTCCTTAGATAGATAACATGCTGGGTGAACAAATTATAGCGGGGCAATTGACAAACACCGAGAAAGCAATACATGCATATACTAATCATCTTGACTCCTTTGAGACTTGATTGGGCATTACAACATAATACATAGACCGCCATCCAACTGCATCTATGACTAATAATCCACATTCAGGTTATCATCCGAGCCCCCTCCAGTATTAAGTTGCAAGCAACAGATTATTGCTTTACGAACTGCGTGTAAAGTAAACAATTCAATTGTTCTATGAACAAAGGATCGTTGTTTTCTCCCTAGTAGCAACAGCACATCTAGTACCTTAGAGATTTCTGTCACTTCCCCAGATTACCAGAGGCATGAACCCACTATCGAGCATAAATACTAACTCTTGGAGTTGCTAGCATCTACTTGGCCAAGATAGCTTCTAACAACGGAAAGCATGCAAGATCTCAAATAACAAAGACATGATAGAATCAATAATCAATCTGAAATAGCATCTCAATATCCATCAGATCCCCGCAAACACAACATGTATGAATTACAAATAGATGATCTTGATCATGAAAGGAGCTCACAAGATCTAAACATGAAAGCACAAAGGAGGAGAAACCATCCATCTAGCTACTACATGGATCCGTAGTCCAAGGATGAACTACTCACACATCACACCGGAGGCTTGCATGGTGATGAAGAAGGCCTCCAGGGTGAATTCCCCTCTCCGACAGGGTGCCGGGAAGAGCTTCAGATCCCTCCCGATCTAGGGACGGAGATGATGGTGGCTACAGACCCTTCCGTGGATTTTTGATCGGGTACCTAGGGTTTTCATCCCGTGGGAAACTTATAGGCGGAAGGAGAGGCCGAGGGGGTGCTGGGGTCGGCCAGACCACCCCCTGGCGCGGGCCAAGCCTGGCCGCGCGGCCAGGTGGTGTGGCCGGCCCCTGGCCCCTCTCCGTCTCGTATTCTGGCACTTGATCCCTCCCGGAAAAATAGGCACTTTGGCTTTTGTCCCGTCCAATTCCGATAATATTCATTTTTTGACTTTCCTGGAACCAAAAACAGCAGAAAACAGGCAGCTGGCACTATGGCTCTTGTTAATAGGTTATTCCAAGAAATCATATGAAAAGTACTCCAAAGTTGGAACAAAACACAAGAACGTGGATAAAACCAAGCATGGAACATCAAAAATTATAGATACATTTGCAATGTATCAGGAGCCCATGGAGGAAGACCTCCAAGACCCCGGGGAGGAGATCAAGAGTGAAAGGACGACACGGATGCAGATTGGGGGGAAGCTCCCCTTTACAGTTTGGCTACACGGTCACTTCCTCCACACACCAAGAATCCTTTCCATACCTTTATCCATAACCATGCAGGAAAAGAAGACTACAAGAGGTAAGAACAAAAAAGAATCACAAGAGCTGGGAACCACAAATTGAAATGATCATGAGCCGTATTGAGCACAACTCGGAGTTGATTCATACTCTCACCTCCGAGATCGAGGACTTGGGGAAACTGATCAGAGAGCTCATCGAGAGGATACCACCACCACCGAAGGATTAATTCGTCATCAGGTTTGGCATCCCCTTGGTTTGTTCCAAGCTTGGGGGAGTGTCGTGGTATCATATCACTATCTTCTATCTTTTTACCTTATTAATAGAGTCATATCATGAATAGAGGAATTATTATGTAGTATGCTTTGCATTATGGAAGTGTCCCCTCTCTCGTTAGATTTGTATCCCTTGGTGTGAGTTGCCGTTATGGAATATTAATGAGAAGTTCTATCATCCACTCTTTTGCATAGCTTATATTAGTTTTCAATTCGTGGTTATATGATTGATCTTGTTGTTAGTATTGGTATCACTCTAGGATCATTGAGTTAATTTAGTTGGTTTTGGCAAACCTGGCTCGATCAGTAGCACACTATTTTTGAGAGTTGAATGAAAAAGATAAAAGTACTCTAAAGAAAAATTATTTCATCATCTTTCTTTCTTGATTTGCTCATAAGTCTAGTATTCTCTAGTTAAGATCTTTTGTGCTTCCAAGGAAGATTACATGTTTGTCTTTATCACTTGTATGTTTGTTTGTTTCCTTCAACTCTTATACTTGCTACCCAGCCTTGCTAGCCAAAAACCTGTACTGAGAGGGTATTCTTCTCGTGCATCCACCTCCTTTAAACCAAAACCTTTGTCATTTATGTCCACCATACCTACCTATTAGCATTATTGTTATTCCAAGTAAATTCTTGTTTTATCTACCTCCCAAATTAAACTTGTTATGTGAAAATTAGTGATTTAAGCTCTCACGAACTTGATGGCACACTTTACTTTCTTGCATTTAATAAACTTGAACCATTGGGTCCTTCTTTGTTGCGTATATGCTTGCGCTTTATGAGTTGAAGTCAGCCGAACCGTGTATCATGGGGACCGCTTTCAACACTTCATTTGGTACTTTGTACCTAGTTGATATCATGTTCTTTTGCTTATGCATCCCGGTGGTGTGAAATAAAAGTGGAACTTGTAAGATCATGGAGTTTATATGTGTGTTAGAGAAACGCCTGTGTTGGGGGGATAACCCCGGGTAGGGTCACTCCAGGGTATAAGGGCCGAGTTAGCCGAGGTTCGGCAAGGTCAAAGCGGATGCTGGCCGAGTCACCTCAAGGCAGGCCGGATCACGGAGTATCCCAGACCAGGGGGGTCGCCTAACATTGTCTCGTTCGACTCAAGGAATAAGTCGGAGACACTTGTCTAGCTTATATGCAGGAACAGGTGTGGCCGGATCAACTGTGATCCGAATCCTCGTTTGGCTTCTAGGAGAAGGAAGGAATATCTCTGGTCAAAAAGAAGGCCCGGTGCATACTGGATGAGCGAATAAAGCAAGGGCAGGACCACCGGATCGTGGCCGACAAGGGTGACGACGCTCACGTCGGCTGACACGGGCGCCGCAGAGGCTACGTCGCTAAAGCAAGTGTGACGCGGGGGAAAAGCACCCCTGTCGGGTTACTGCTTTGGGAGGGGGCATATTCTTAGGAATATGCCTCCACGTATGCCCTAGGCCAGGACCGAACCACCTCTATATAAGGGGGGGTTAGGGTTTTGGTAAGGGGTGGGTTTTTTTTCTGATACAGAGCAAGGAGAATTCTAGTTGGTTGAGCACTAGTGAATCTAGGGTTCTTGGGGCTAGTTGGTAGGCAAGAGTAAGAGAGTTTCTTCTTCCTCCTCTTGTCAATACAGCTCAAGGAGCACTTGTAATCTGGGAGGTAGAACATCAATATGAAGCTTCTGTGTAGTGAATCACTCTACTATCCCTCCTTGGATTCCCCTAGCGCATATTAGTCCCCACCTTCAGCCTATCCATGGCATCTGCCGTGACACCACCACGACAGTTGGCGCCCACCGTGGGGCTAGCGGCGCTAGCAGGGGTGAAGATCCAGACGGGAAATTTCATTGGCACCGGTGAACGCATCGTCTCCGGGCTCGTTCAGCGCTTCGGTGCGCTGGACTACGTTAGCAACAACGTTGGCTGCTTCAGCACGCGCCCCCTTCCGTGCAACGACGTCTTCGTCAAGCTCGGCGCGCACAAGGTCTATGTTGCCGTGGACGTGTCTTGCGTTCATCCGCGTCACGTCGTCGATGCGGGGGAACCACCCCTCACTGTGGCTCGCGGGGCGCGTATCGCTCGCTCCCCGGACCATGCAGAGGTGATGATGACTGCGCCAGGCGTGGACGTGAGCAAGGATCCGGCGCCAGACCCGGAGACAACACCGAAGGCACCAAGGAAAGCTAGGGGTCCTCCGCTAGAGAGGCCCGAGAACGTGCTGAGGGAAGCTATGGATAGTTTGGCTAACCCGGTGGCAGCAGTGGTAGATCCGGCTCAGGCACAGGCCGAGCTAGAGGAGACCCGGCGAAAGATACTGGAGGGCGCAAAGAAAATAACAGCGGCTCAGCAGTCGTTGAACATGACGTTGCGTGAGTACGCGAAAGCGAACAAGGTTGATGCAGTGAGGGTAAAAGGGAGAAACCTCATAAGCGAGATGAACAGAGAAGGTGATGATGGACCAGAAGGGTCGGAAAACTATCTGTCTGTGGGGTTGCCGAAGTATAGTACCCCGGCGAAGAACCTTAGAGCAGCAGATGCCGCGGCGTCCGAGCTAGAGGGTCTGACGGGTGAAGCCCGCCAAAGACAGCAAGACCGGGTTAACGAGCTGGTTCGGATCGTGAACAGGAAGAATGAGGAGCTGTTGAGAGGTAACCCGGAGAGAGTTGGAGCTTCTAAAATCGTCCATTCGGTGATGGGTAACCCGGAGAAATCTGCTGGAGCCGCATCATCGCCTCATGGTGGTCCTAGAAGGGAAGAGGTAGTAACCTCGGCCAGATGGAACAAGCAGATCGTTCCGTACGACCCAACGCGTGCGGGAAAGGAAAAGGAGATGCAGAAAAACGATGATCGGCAGAGCATGAGCCGAGGTAACAACGACCAAGGCAATGCCGGTCGAGGGAATGCTGTCAACGGCAATGCCGGACAGTGAAACCCGGCGGAAGCGGGTCAACCGCAACAGCGGAATGCACCAAGGCAAGAGCAAAGTGCCGGCCGTGGTATGCAACAGAGAGGAGCACAACGAGAGCAAGACCGATACAATGATGGAGACTCGGAGATGATGAATGCGGGATACGCAAGACCGGACTATCATGTGATAGGGTCGAGATTGGGAAGCAGAGATTTGATGCCGGATGACGCTAGGCTAAAACTGGATCGCCTGTATAGGTCGGAACAGATCGAATGTCAAGGTCCTCCGGGTCCAGCGTGCTTCGGACCCCGGATCATGAAGGAACCGCCAGTACCCAATTTCCAATTAACCAGGGGCACAAAGACGTATGACGGCAGTACAAAGCCGGAGGATTGGCTAATAAACTACGCAACAGTTGTGAAAATTGCGACTGGCAACTTGAGATGGGCTGTACGATACGTACCCCAAATGTTGGAAGGTCCGGCTAGGGTGTGGCTGAACAATTTGCCACCCGGAAGCATCAATTGCTGGATAGATTTGGAAGAAATGTTTATCAGCAACTTCTCAAGTACGTATCAGAGACCGAATAGACCGCAGACCCTGGCAATGTGCAAGCAGAGATCTAACGAAACGGACCGTGAATTCTTGACCCGGTGGTGTACCATGAGAAACTCATGCGAGGGAGTCTTAGAGTCAAAGGCTATAGCGTGGTTCGCACAAGGATGTAGGTATGGTAGCGAGTTATGGATGAAATTGCAAAGGAAAATTCCAGTCACCTTGGCAGAGATGATCCAGATCGCGGATTCCTATGCTTTGGGAGATCCGACTCAACCCAGGATCGCGTCGAACGAGTCAAATGAGGAGTACTATCAGAAGGACGGATCCGGGTCATCCCGAAGGAACGATTACAGGGGAAAAAGGAGAGACGATAGACCGGACCATCGATATGGCTCGCAACAAGTTGCGGTCGTGAATCAAGATCAGCCCGGGGCAGGGAGCAATCAACGCCAGAGAACGGGAGGGTAATGGACTCCTCGAAACAATGGCAAGAAAATGTGGACTCCGGAGCAGAGGAAGCAATGGCAAGAGAAGAAAGATCGTCCGAGGTATACCTATGAGTCAATGTTGGACCAGCCGTGCAAGTTTCACACGCCAAATCCGAACAGCCCCGCGGGTCACACGACGAGACAATGTGAGTGGATGCGCAAGATAGAGCAAGGTGGTTCGGGGAATGCTCAGGCACCTCGGAATGATCAACCTCGGCAAGAGTTACCCCGGCAGCAATTGCTCTCCAAAGCAAACACGCAGCAACTGATGTTGCCTCCCCCTCCGCCGAGGTATGACAACAGTGAAAGAAGGGATGCAGTGCATCAGATAGAAAACCAGCAACAATCAGATCAGAGGTACTCCGGAAACGAGGGAAGAAATTAGTACAGGGAACATCACCAGAGCTATTGTGTGTTCACAACAGAGGAAACGGATAGGAAAAGCTTGCAGCACCGACATATGGAGGTTAACGCGGTTATGCCTGCAGTGACGAGTATATGTCTTGGTCGGACCAGGAAATTACCTGGAGCGTTAAAGATCATCCCAAGCTTATGCCAAGTCTGGGCTCGTATGCACTGGTGTTAGATCCGACGTTCATTGGACCAAATATTAATGTGAGATTCTCCAAGGTACTGATCGACAATGGCAGTAGCATTAACATCATGTATGCGGATACGATGCGCAAGTTGGGCATCTCGGAGAACATGCTCCAGGCTACGAGAACAACTTTTCACGGTATCATGCCCGGCATATCCTGCGAACCCATAGGCAAAGTCCGGGTCGACGTGCTATTTGGTACGAGGGATAACTGCCGAACCAAAAATCTGGAGTTCGAAGTGGTAAACCTGGAGAGCGCGTATCATGCATTACTCGGGAGACCAGCACTGAGCAAATTCATGGCAAGTTGCCACGTTAGTTATCTAAAGATGAAGTTGCCCAGGCCAAATGGTGCAATTACTATCGTTGGGGATTTCCGATGTTCTATTGAGTGCGCTTCAGCCGGGTCTAACCTAGCCGAGGCACTCGTAATTGCCCAAGAGAAAAGAAAAATCCAAGAAGTGACGGCATTAGCTCAGTCCGCGCAGCAGTACATGCCGGCGTTAAGTAACCCGCATGGAAGCGTTTCATTTCAAGCCGCGAAGGACACCAAGAAGATCCCGGTGGATAACGTGTTTCGGAGCGTACCGTGACAATTGGGGCCGGGTTAACTAACAAATAGGAAAGCGAGCTCGTCAACTTCCTCCGTGAGAATCGGGATATTTTTGCTTGGTCCACACAGGACTTGCAAGGTGTTCCGAGGGAGTTGGCCGAGCACTCTCTGAATGTAAGACCCGGAGCAAGGCCGGTGAAGCAGCCTCTCCGACGCTTCGCCGAGGATAGGAGAAAGGTCATTGGTGACGAGATAGCTCGGTTGCTAGCAGCAGGATTCATCATGGAAGTGTTCTATCCGGATTGGCTCTCTAATCCGGTACGGGTAGAAAAGAAGAAGGACGATCTGAACGTGGCAGTGGTTTGGCGTATGTGTATTGATTACACGAACCTGAACAAGGCATGTCCGAAAGATCCATTTCCGCTGCCGAGGATAGATCATGTCATCGACTCCACCGCGGGATGTGAACTGTTGTCATTTATTGATGCTTATTCCGGTTTCCACCAGATACCTCTGAACCCGGATGATCAAATAAAAACTGCCTTTATTACCCCGTACGGGGCTTATTGCTATCGCACTATGCCGTTTGGTTTACGAAACGCAGGAGCAACGTACCAAAGGTGTATGCAAAAATGTTTGCACGATCAAATAGGTCAAAATGTGCAAGTTTACGTGGACGATGTGGTTATGAAGACCAAGGAAAGCGCAACGCTCCTTGACAACATAAGGCAAACATTCGCGAACTTGAGGAGATTCCGAATGAAGCTTAACCCAGAGAAATGTACCTTCGGTGTCCCGACTGGGAAATTACTAGGATTTCTCGTCTCCAGCCGAGGTATCAAGGTCAATCCAACTAAGATCCGAGCCATCGAACGAATGGAGCTGCCGAAGTGTCTCAATGACGTCCAGAAGTTCACTGGATGACTGGCGTCGTTGAGTCGGTTTGTATGTCGGCTAGGGGAAAAGGCACTGCCTCTCTACCAACTCATGAAAAAATCAGATAAATTCGTTTGGACGCCGCAGGTCGATGAAGCTTTTGCCCACTTAAAAAAGATGTTGGCCACTGCACCAGTGTTAGCTTCTCCACTGTCGAAGGAGCCAATGTTGCTCTACATAGCCGCAACCAACCGAGTTGTAAGTGCAGTGATTGTAGTGGAACGAGATGAAGAGGGTAAGTCGGTGTAGAGACTAGTGTATTACTTGAGCGAGGTATTGTCTGCCTCAAAACAGAACTACCCGCATTTTCAAAAGGTGTCATACGGAGTTTATATGGCAGCAAAGAAGTTAAAGCACTACTTTGAGGAGTATCCCATCAAAGTGATATGCGAAGCCCCCATATCCGAGATAATGGGTAACAAAGATGCGAACGGCAGAATTGCGAAATGGGCAATTGAGCTAGCACCATACGCGCCCCAGTACGACAGAAGAGAAGCGATCAAGTCCCAGGCTATAGCGGACTTTTTCGTGGATTGGGCCGAGGTACAATACGAACCACCGCCACCGGATCCAAACTATTGGAGGATGCATTTTGACGGATCAAAAACCAAAACCGGATTAGGCGCCGGGGTTGTGCTTACCTCGCCAAAAAAGGATCAGCTCAAGTACGTATTGCAGATCCATTTCGCGGCATCGAACAATGTCGCTGAATACGAGGCTCTTGTGCATGGTCTCAAAGTGGCAAAGGAAATTGGCATAAGATGGATAATCTGCTTTGGCGACTCGGATCTAGTAATACAGCAAGTGTCCGGAGTGTGGGACGCCTTGGATCCAAACATGGCACTATATAGATTTCATGTGCAGAAAATCTTGGGTTACTTTGAGGGATGTGAATTTCATCATGTACCTCGCGTGGAAAACGAAGCTGCCGACATGCTGTCGAAGCTCGGTTCGACCCGACAGGCAATTCCACCGGGCGTTGCATTGGAGCACCTCAGAAAGCCATCTATCAGGCCGTCCCCAGGAACCGACTCAATTTATGTTCCGGAAAACGCGGAATCCGGAGCTGAACCCATGGACATTGACATGGAAGGTAGTACGCCGAACCCGGGGATTGCCTCGGCAAACCCGGGGACTACCTCGGCAAACTCGGGGACTACCTCGGCAAACCCAAGGACTACCTCACCAGACCCGGGGACTGTTCAACGTGATCCGGCTGAAGTTATGCCGGTGGATCAGATGGAAATTGATGAGGAGATGTTCCCTGCGAGAGCATTACCAGCTTGGGCACTGCCTATATATCAGTTCTTGAAAGATGGAACGTTACCCACTGAGGAAGTGCTAGCCAGGCAAACTCAGAGGAGAGCCAAAGCTTACACCATCATCAATTCCGAGCTGTACAAATGGAGTGTAACCAATGTCCTCCAGCAGTGCGTTGATCCGGAAGAAGGACTTGACATCCTCCGAGATATACACCAACGAGAATGCGGGCATCACGCCTCATCTCGGGCCTTAGTGGCAAAGGCATTCCAGCATGGATTTTACTGGCCAAGCGCCTTGGAGCAAGCGGAGGATCTGGTGAGAAAATGCAATGGTTGCCAAAGATACGCCACCAAGACACATATGCCTATGTTGGAACTCAAAACCATACCAATTACATGGCCATTTGCTGTGTGGTGCTTGGATATGGTTGGCCCGTTCAAACCAGCAAAAGGGAACATGACGCACATTCTGGTCATGGTGGACAAGTTTACAAAATGGATCGAAGTGAAGCCTATAAGAAAATGTGATGGAGCTACGGCTGTGACATTTCTCAAAGACATCATTTTGAGATACGGTTATCCTCACAGTATCATAACTGATAACGGCACCAATTTTGCTGAAGGAGCATTTGCACGATTCTGCCGAGATAAGAAAATCTGACTCGACATAGCCTCGGTAGCCCACCCCGCATCGAACGGACAAGTGGAAAGATCCAACGGATTAGTGCTATCCGGGATAAAACCCCGGCTCATCGAGCCGCTGCAAAGATCAGCGGGGTGCTGGATAGAAGAACTACCAGCGGTATTGTGGAGTTTAAGAACCACTCCGAATCGATCAACAGGGTACACGCCGTTCTTTCTGGTATATGGGGAAGAAGCTGTATTACCAGCCGACATAGAGCATGATTCGCCTAGAGTCACCCAATACACAGAAGCCGAAGTGCAAGAAGCCCGGCAAAATGATGTTGATCTGCTGGAAGAAGCGAGAGAACTGGCACTGTCCAGATCCGCCATATATCAGCAAAATCTCTGACGCTATCATAGCCGGAAAGTGTGCCCCCGAGTCTTCCGGGAAGGCGATCTGGTGCTCCGGTTGGTACAGCGTACCACTGGCATGCATAAATTATCCCCCCCATGGGAAGGACCATTTATTGTGAGCAAAGCATTGCACAATGACTCTTACTATCTCATAGATGCAAAGCCACAGGAAAAGAACAAGGCGGACAGGTCCGGAGAGGAATCCAAGCGACCGTGGAATGTAGCACTACTTCGTCCCTTCTACACTTAGCTAAAGAGTGTATGTACCCGAGTCATCCTCATATGTCGGTATGTATGTCGGCAATGAGCCTATCAATGAAATAGCGGAGCCTCGAGCAGTAACTCGGGGACTGCCTTAATAAATGATTGTTGTTACTTTTTATGCGTTAGTTGGAATGACTCGTTTCGCTTAACCTGGATTAGTAATGTGTGAGCACCAAAAACCCAACCCTTCGACTCGCTGCTGTCCAACAAGAATTGGCTTCATGGCGAGCAAGGGAACAAGTTTGGAATTGCGTCGCACATGAAAAACTACTAAGGAAACGATCCTATTCCAGCTAACGTTTTTTTTTGACTAACCCCGTATTTACTTTCAAGCTATTATGCTGAATTATTTTGAGCCAAGCATCAAAGTTTCCCAGTATTGTTAAAACGATTCTTGAAGCTCGGGTTCGTAAGTCGTAAAACCGAATCAAGGTAGACACGGATCGAGCCGAAGAATTGGACGAACAAGAAAATGAAACTCGGGACTACGCCCAAGTTAATCCAGCATACAAGCATAGTAGCAAAATATTAGGTATTCAGCATACAATTGCACCCGGCATACCGGGGATCTGATAAATTTTCAAGTTTTTTCGACTAAGGAGCGGCAGGAGGAGGAAGTTCGGCGTCATCATCACTGTCTTCGATATCTAAAGCAGCATCTTCTCCGTCATCGCCCGACCCATCCTCCGCGTTCTCCATCTGTTCCTCCTTGCTAGATTCCAGAAAGCTCGGCCCCTCAACCCAGTCATGGACTGGAGAATATTCGATGAGGCTGTAGGCGCAAGCCTGGTGCCGAGCTATCCACTCCGGATCATCAGTCCATTTGGATCCGGTACGCCGACGGGTGAGGAGGCTCAGATCGATTTTCTCGTACCATGAAAGGATATGATGGAGAAGGGTATCTGCCGCGGCACGCCCAGCGGATTCCCTCTAGAGGTCAAGTTGAGTCTCAATCTCCATCAGTTTTTCCGCAAGGAGCGTGATCCTTTCCGGAGCGTCCTCGCTTGGCCAGAATGTGTTGAAGATCCAGACCACAACGTCGAGGAGATATTTTCCATAGTTCTTGATAGTTTCCACCCGAGCTGACACGCTAACCAACAAGTCCTCCATGTCCAAGGGGATGCTCTCACCATCAGGAGCGATGGGAGTACCCCTCTCTTGGCGGAATTTGGCAACGGCAGCACTGGCGATAGCAGTACCCTCCGGAAAGTTATCTGAAAATAGGGAAAGGGAGGATGCTGAAGCAAAGGCATATGAGCTAACCCAGAAAACTAGGTCGGGCAAGGCAAAGAAACTTACGTGAGATATGGCGATGGATCCGGGTCAACTCCTTGATACAACTATCGCGTCTCTGCTGAAGTTGTTCAAGCTCGGCAAGCGCCGACCCAAGCCGGACTTCGGATTCCTTGAGCAGATCTTGGTCCTTGGAGATCTGAAGGGTAAAGCGCTCACGCTCTTCGGTGAAGTCCTGGCCAACTTTCTAGAGCTCGGTTTTGTGTTGGGCCTTCATCTTCTCCATCTCGGCCTTGAGTTTAGCTATCTCGCCGTCCTTGGTCCGGAGGAGGGCAAGCTCATCGTCCTTCTTCTTCAGCTCGGCTTCATGCTGTCCTGCTTGTTCGAGAAAATGCAGCATCATATCAGGCACGGGCACACTATCCTCAAGCAATGCTGAAATAGTGTGTTGACCTGACAAAGCCGAGGAGTGAATGTTTGCCGAGCCAAGAAAGAGAAAGAATGGAAAACACAGCGACGTTGGCCGAAAGGGGACATACCTCGGATCTCCTCCAAGTTTTTCCGCATAATCTTGTTTTCAGCCTCCACCCCAGCTACAAAAAAAACCGAATAAGGAGGTTAATCCGGCAGAAACAAACGAAGCGATGAGGTGTTAAGAGAGGAAATTACCCCTCTTTTCATGCTCCGTGCCAAGTGCAACGTGTTTTGCGCGCAAGGTCTTATGGGTATCAAGCAGGCGCTAAAACTCGGCGCTCCGACGGTTGGTAGTTACCTGACAAAGGAACAGGCGTGTACAATTAGTTCGGTGCATATTCGAAGTGTACAAAATCCGGGCCAAGCGGAACTTATCCCGGCTCTAGGTGTGTGCATATTCAAAGTGTACAAGATCCGGGCCAAGCGGAACTTAACCCGGCTCTAGGTGTGTGCATATTTGAAGTGTACAAGATCCAGGCCAAGCGGAACTTAACCCGGCTCTAGGTGTGTGCATACTCGAAGTGTACAAGATCCGGGCCAAGTGGAACTTAACCCGGCTCTAGGGTGTGTGCATATTCGAAGTTTACATGCAGCTACGTTGATCTTCTAAGGAGCATCCGGCCGAGTAACAAGTTACTCCGTCGGAGGCTCGGGGACTAATGGTTATTATCTATAGCATGTAAATAAGAAACAACGTACCTCCATCATACGCCCAGCAAGGTTAATGGACTTGGCGGCGATATTCATCTGAGCGGAAAATTCAGCTGGGCCGAACTTTTCCGGGAGATCGTCGTTGTAGATGAACTCCGCCTTATTCCAGTTCATGACGAACTCGATGAGGCTCGGAGGGTAACGTTCGCCAGTGGGCATGTGAGGCGCCACCAAACCCTTGGCGTGAGCTTCTTTCCTCTCAATCAGGGCAAGAGCTGGGCTAGTGTGAAGAACCATCTGCTGCGAATCAGCTGGCTCGGTAGGAGGATCCGTCGCTGCTGGGGATTTCTTTGGAAGCATCGACGACAAGGTTCACTGCCCAGCCTCGGCGGAGGTGAATTTGCCTTTGGCCTGCTGGGAGGAAGTGACCGCAGTGGATTTGCCCTTGGAAGCCGCTGGAGTGGGTCCTCGCCGAGCTTGAGATGACTCGGACGAGGCAGATGAACTTGGCACGGGAGCTTTGGTGGCTGGCGCTGGAGCTGCTATTGGTTTCTTCGGAGCCGAGACAGGCGCTGGTTCGGTGGCTGGTGCTGGAGCTGCTGCTGGTGTTGGAGTTGCGGTAGACTTGGTAGTTGCTGGTTGCGGCAATGACGAAGTGCCGGACGTTGTTGCCTCGGCCGATCCGACCCCTCCAGATCCGAGCTCGCGTCCCTCTGAAGGAGGTACTGCGGAACCCGGAGCGGCCGCAGAGCCCTCCAGAATAGGGCTCAGCGGGCGTGACTCGTCATCGCGGGGAGGGGAAGGACCGGACCGAAGAGGAGAGGAGATGCTCTATCCGCTCTGAGGGACCTCCACAGGAGCCCTGCAAGAGAACATAATGTTAGGAGTGAAATTACCCCGAAGCAGGGAGAAGTGTGTTGCGCAGTGAAAAAAGAACTTACGCATCCGAGGTATCTGCCTCCTTAGGTTTCCGGGCCCTCCTTGCCGGGGCTTTGCCTACCCGTTTGGAGGCAGTCTTGTCTCTGGCCTTCTTTTGCCTTTTGGAAGGCTGAGAAGGTTCGGAAGAAAAACTCGACGTGGTTCCGCGCTTCTTCTTTGACGCCGCCGGAACAGGCTCGCCCGTGGCAAGGGGAGGATCCTCGTGGATGTGCTCACCGGGGTTAGCTAATGCCGGGTAAGCAAAAGAAAGAGGGACAGCCTCAACGGGTTCAATCACATCGATATCCGAGTCATCCTCATCGTCGGGCCAATCTCTAAGAGAAGAGAATTTACCGTTGGGTCGTCTGGTGGCATCGGGTGTGGGGAGTAACATCTCCTGGTCCGGCTCCTCCTCGTCCGGAATTTCTCCGTCTGGGGCCCACTTAAGGGTCGGATCCGGGCCATCCTCGAGAGTTTGCTGGAGAAACAGCTGAGAAAAAGCACAAGGAGCAAAGTCAAGAATGTGATAAGAGCCGACATGAAATTGATCCGAGATAAGTTTACCCCGTGAAGCTTACCGCGGGAGGGAGCCTGTCACGGCAGTAATGCTCAATTCCCCACGTCCATTCGGCGAAGAAGTCCTTATGGGTGGTGAAAAGAGCCTTGACCCAGCGGAAGATCTCTGTATTGCTCAACTCGAACGAGGAGGTTTGGTTGGGGTCGCGACTGAAGCTCATATGGCACAACTTGTGAGTGCGCCGCTGAAGGGGAGAGATTAGGTTGCACACGAATGTGATCATGGCATCCTCGTTGTGCAATCCGAGCTTCTTCAGCTCCGCAAACCTTTTGTTCACTTGGTTGGCCAGGTCTGTAGGCTTCCTGGCAACCTCCTCCCAGAAATCCGTGTCAGGGGGACCCGGAGCGTAGGGCAGCAACCGGATCAAATCTTCCGTGCCTTCATTCCGTACGTAGAAGAAGGTCCGGGCCCACCCTTTGTAGGAGTCAAGCCCGGTGACCCGGGGAAAGATTGAATACCTCCAGGGCGAGATCGAGGCAGCTCCGAACTGAGTTAGCTGTTTATCCTCCGACTCGACGTGGATGTTGGGGACCATGTTGCGACGGAGGCCAAAGAACCGGATCCACAGCTCCTTCATAGGCCATAGCCCGGTGTAGCCCTTGATCGAAGAAACGAAAGCGGACAGAGAGGTGATGGCGTTCGCCGGGAGATGATGTGGTTGCAAGTGATAGGTCCGGATCCAGTCCCGGAAGAAATCACTCACAGGAAGCCCAAATCCTCGTTGGAAATGGGATAAGAAAACAACAAATTCGCCCGGATTGGGTGAGGGGGCCAGCTCCGAGGAGGGGAGACAAGCAGCGACGCCGGCGGGAATGCGCCGGGTCCGGTAGAGCCAGGCGATGTCGTCCTCGCAGACCCAGGAGCCGGCCCACGCGCCACGGTCCGCCGCGCCGGCGTCCTCCTCCATATCCTGTTCAACAACGATGAGCTCTTCCTCCGTCATCTCAATTCCGGTGTCGCCGCTGGAGCTGGCGGCGGCGGGGCTCTGCGGTCTAGACTGACGAGGACCCGTGGCTGAACAGAGGCGCAACGGTGATTGCGGTGCAGAGAAACAAAGAAAATGCGGCGGCGGCGCTGCTGCAACGGGCACTGGCAGCGGTGCGGTTGCGAGGAAGAAGAAGAGGAACGGGCGAGGGGGCGCGGAGATGGAAAAGTTCTAAGGAGCATGCCCCTCCCCTATTTAACCGCCCCTAGTCATCAACGAGTGGGATCATGCTGCGCAGGAAAACCACAAGATGTGGCCGTGTATCACCAGCATCGACCAATCAGAGAGGAGCCACACCGGGGGCCGCAGAGTAAATGTGATCCAATGACACGACGTGCAGTTGCGGTAAACGAGGAGACAGACGTGACGTAACCCCCGCACAGTAATCACTGACATTTACTACGGCGATTACTGCGCAGGCCCTTAAAATAAGGCAACGTAATGATTAACCGTTACGTGGGTTGGCGTACGAGAGAAGGAAGCAAGGCCCGGATCCGAGCCACGGTGTAACCCGGCCGGCAAGTGAAATCTTGGAGCGTGCGAAGGGAACGTAAATCCATATAATCCGAGACAAAAAGTTAACCCGGAAATAAACGTCCGAAGCTTGGATACGAATGAACCTGATGTGGCCTTAGCGACCAAGGCCGCTAAGGCCGCACCAGCTTCGGGGACTAATGTTGGGGGGATAACCCCGGGTAGGGTCACTCCAGGGTATAAGGGCCGAGTTAGCCGAGGTTCGGCAAGGTCAAAGCGGATGCTGGCCGAGTCACCTCAAGGCAGGCCGGATCATGGAGTAACCCGGACCAGGGGGGTCGCCTAACATTGTCTCGTCCGACTCAAGGAATAAGTCGGAGACACTTGTCTAGCTTATATGCAGGAACAGGTGTGGCCGGATAAACTGTGATCTGAATCCTCGTTTGGCTTCTAGGAGAAGGAAGGAATATCTCTGGTCAAAAAGAAGGACCGGTGCGTACTGGATGAGCGAATAAAGCAAGGGCAGGACCACCGGATCATGGCCGACAAGGGTGATGACGCTCACGTCGGCTGACGCGGGCGCCGCAGAGGCTACGTCGCTAAAGCAAGTGTGACGCGGGGGAAAAGCACCCCTGTCGGGTTACTGCTTTGGGAGGTGGCATATTCTTAGGAATATGCCTCCACGTATGCCCTAGGCCAGGACCGAACCACCTCTATATAAGGGGGGGTTAGGGTTCTGGTAAGGGGGTGGGTTTTTTTTTCTGATACAGAGCAAGGAGAATTCTAGTTGGTTGAGCACTAGTGAATCTAGGGTTCGTGGGGCTAGTTGGTAGGCAAGAGTAAGAGAGTTTCTTCTTCCTCCTCTTGTCAATACAGCTCAAGGAGCACTTGTAATCTAGGAGATAGAACATCAATACGAAGCTTCTGTGTAGAGAATCACTCTACTATCCCTCCCTGGATTCCCCTAGCGCATATTAGTCCCCACCTTCAGCCTATCCATGGCATCTGTCGTGACACCACCACGACAGCCTGGGCCGCTAGCCTAAGCCATGCCTAATCATGGTGGAAACTTGCAGCATAACTATAGTGAGCATTCTATGAAGCATCCTCAATAAAAACCTATGGAAATAGCAAATAAAAAGATCGCTGAGATGTTGACTGTCTGCTTTCCTTGTCATTTTGATTATGGGATAGCTCATGTGTCATGTGCAAGGGGTACCCCGTTGGCGGTTCTCAATGATACGCATGTATTTACAATGACAAGAGCTTGCTCGTGACTGAAGTTGAGTAGCATGAGGATCGATACTCATAAGTAAGGGGCATGAGATTTCAACTTATAACTTGTCAAGCATATCCTCTTAGTTGTGTCACTTTAACCTTAATCACCTAAAGATGCCTATGATAGGGGCAATGAGAGCTGAAAGCTACTAAGTATCATAATTTTTGGGAGCTCTTTATGAGACTTGCAATCCCTGCTTCCCTCTTTGAAGGGCCTTTCTTTTACTTTGTAGTTGAGTCAGTAAACCTACTCCCTTCTATCTCAGCAAGTATTTTGAGTTGTTGTGTTTCATTCATTCATATGATGATTTATTCACTCATGTTTCTTATGTTCCTTGTTTTGCCCATTGCTCTTATCCTGATGTTTACTACTTTGAAAGCTATCATTGAAAAACCAGTTATTTGTGAACTCCAGCAAATTATCAACTATTCTTCGACCAAGAGCTAAGTTTGTCATTACCAATTATGATTCACTTTATGTATCTTTATTATGTTTCCTTTACTTATTACAAGTTGAGTTATATAATAGTGAGTTGTATTCTATTATGATCTTTGTATTTGATGAATGTGATGCTTCTTGTCCGTATTATTTTATCGACTCTTCACTCCATAAACCTGAGGCCATGTTTATTGAGCTCAGATTCGCTTGGGGACAAGCGAAGTCTAAGCTTGGGGGAGTTGATACGTCCATTTTGCATCACTATTCTATGTCTTAATTCACTATTATTCATTGATATATTTCATATTGAGAGGTGATACTTATGTTATTTCACCTATTTTTGCATGGTTGATGACTTCTGGAGCATGGACCGCTGCAGTCAGGATTCTGATGGAGAATGTGCTATTTGGAGGCAAAATTCGGGAAAATATACGGAAAATCCTATTTTTTCCAGAATACTAAGGATGCCAGAAGACGGAGTGGAGATGGGCCACAGGGGACCCACACCACCCCCTGGCGCGAGCAGCCCTAGGCCACGCCTGGAGGTGGTGTGGCCACCCTGGCCCACTCCAGCCTCTCTCCTCTGGCGTATATCATCCTCCCGAAACCCTAAGACTCGGGGAGCGACCACAGAAATATTCCGCCGCCTCTGCGGGGCGGAAAACACCGAGAGAGAAAGATCTCTTCGGCAGACAGATTTCTGTCGGGGGAATTCCTACCCGGAGAGGGGAGATCGTCACCATCCACACCACCATCAAGCTGGACTTCATCGGGACCATCATCATCATTACCACCACCATCATCACCATTAGCACCCTCATCACCATCTCCATATTGCTATAACAATTGCGTTGAATATTGCATAGTTCATAGGGGAAACTTTCCCGGTGTTGATTACTCTTTGTAGTTGATGCTATTGGGTGAACCATTGAATTATTGTTTATGTTCAGATTGTTATACATCATTATTCCATCTCTGATCATGATCCATATGATGTCTCGTGAGTAGTTCATTTTGTCCTTGAGGACATGTGAGAAGTCTTGTTGTTAGTAGTGGAGTTGTGTTGAGAAAGATTCAATAGATTGTTATTTAAGTTGTGGTGTACTTCTTCTAGTGGTGTCATGTGAACGTCGACTACATGACACTTCACCTATATGGGCCTAGGGGAATGCATTGTGTATTTGGCTACTAATCATAGGGGTTGCCGGAGTGACAGAAACATGAACCCCCGTTAGGAAACCATTGCACAAGGGACGTAAGGGTCTTAGAGTTTAAAGTTGTGGTTAGGTTTCTACCTTAATTACTTTCTTGTACTTACGGATGTTTGCAAGGGGTATAATCACAAGTATGTATTAGTCTTGGATGGGGCGGTACATTAGCACAGGTTCACCCACACAACACTTAGCAAGCTAAAGAAGATTAATCAACTATATGAAGCGAAAGCACTTGACAGTCTTCCCATGTGTTCTCGAGAACGGTTGGTCATCTTAAGTAATACAACCGGCTTGTACTTTGCTGCATAAAGGATTGGGCCACTTGCTGCATTTATTCCTACTGTCTTTTATTTACTCGTACTTTGTTTGCTTGCTTTATCAAAAACCCCTAAAAATCCGTTTGCTAAGTATTTGTAGAGAATTCCTGATCCATACCACTAGCCAGCACCTTCTGCTCCTCGTTGGGTTCGACACTCTTACTTATCGAAAATACTGCGATACACCCCCTATACTTGTGGGTCATCATGATGCATGCAAAAATGTTTACATGACCAAATAGGTGACAATGTGCAAGTATATGTGGATGATGTGGTGATAAAAACTAAGGAAAGCAACACGCTCCTTGATGACATCCGATAGACATTCATGAACTTGAGAAGGTTCCAGATGAAGCTTAATTTGGAGAAATACACTTTTGGCATGCCCGCAGGGAAGCTACTTGGTTTTCTGGTGTCTAGCCGAGGTATTGAAGCTAACCCGACGAAAATCCGGGTATAGAGAGAATGGAACTGCCAAAATGCCTTAACGGTGTGCAAAAGTTCACTGGTTGCCTAGCATCGTTAAGTTGGTTCGTATGTCGGCTGGGAGAGAAGGCCTTGCCTCTCTACTAGTTAATGAAAAAAGCAGATAGATTTACATGGACGCCACAAGCGGATAGTGCATTTCGAGAATTAAAAAAGATGTTGTCTACTGCACCAATCCTAGCCGCACCACTACCCAAGGAGCCAATGTTTCTCTATGTAGCCGCGACCAACCGAGTCGTAAGTGCAGTAATTGTAGTGGAGCGCGAAGAAGAGGGAAAGTCAGTGCAAAGGCCGGTATATTATCTGAGTGAGGTGTTATCAGCTTCAAAACAGAACTACCCTCACCATCAGAAGATGGCGTATGGCGGTTATATGTCGGCCAAGAAACTCAAACACTATTTTGAGGAACACCCCATCAAGGTGATATGTGAGTCACCCATATCAGCGATTATGAGTAAAAAAGACGCTAGTGGCCAAATAGCAAAATGGGCAATTGAGCTGGCCCCATATGCACCATAGTTTGATAGAAGAGATGCGATCAAATCGCAGGCTGTGGCGGATTTCTTTGTGGACTGGGCTGAGATGCAATACGAACCACCTCTGCCGGACTCCAATTATTGGCAAATGCACTTCGACCGATCAAAACTGAAAGAAGGACTAGGCGCCGGAGTAGACCTGACTTCGCCCAAGAAGGATCAATTAAAATATGTCCTCCAGATCCACTTCACAGCCTCGAATAATGTCGCAGAATATGAGGCACTGGTGCATGGCCTCAAAGTGGCAAAAGAAGTGGGGATACATCGGATCCAATGCTTTGGAGACTCAGATTTGGTGGTGCGACAAGTGTATGGCAACTGGGATGCCTTGGATGCTAACATGGCCCTTTACAGATTCCATGTTCAAAAGATAAGTGGATTTTTCGAAGGATGTGAATTCCATCACATACCTCGGATTGAAAACGAGGCCACCGAACGCTGTCCAAGTTGGGCTCATCCCGGCAACCAATCCTGCCAAATGTTGCTTTGGAGCACTTGAGAAAACCATCTATCACACCATCGCCTGAATCCGACTCAATTTATATCCCAGCACTCTCCGTATCAGGAGCTGCACCTATGGAGATAGACTAGGGAGGCACCTCAGCAAACCCAGGGACTGCTTCGGCAAACCCGGGGACTGTTCAGCCAAATCTGACAGGAGTTATGTCGGTGGATGCATTGGAAATTGACGAGGAACCTTTTCCCGTCCGAGCTATACCCGATTGGGCCAAGCCAATATTTGATTTCCTGAAATAAGGAATCTTGCCGGATGATGAGGTACTCTGAAGGCAGATCCAGAGAAGGGCAAAGTCATATACCATTATCAATGCCGAACTATACAAGAGAAGTGTAACCACAGTGTTGCGGCGATGTGTGAACCCGGAGGAAGGACTGGACATACTCCGAGATATCCACCAAGGAGAATGTGGCCACCATGCATCTTCAAGAGCATTAGTGGCAAAGGCTTTCCGGTACGGATTTATTGGCCAAGTGCTTTAGAACAGGCAGAAGATTTGGTGAGGAAATGCAATGGCTGTCAGAGATACGCAACAAAAACCCACCTGCCAATGTCGGAACTCAAAACTATCCCCATTACTTGGCCATTTGCTGTATGGTGCCTAGACATGGTAGGACCATTTAAGTCGAATAAAGGAGGAATGACCCATATCCTAGTTATGGTGGACAAATTTACTAAATGGATTGAAGTGAAGCCAATCAGGAAATGCGATGGGGCAACAGCGGTGCGTTTCCTCAAGGATATAATCCTGAGATATGGCTACCCCCATAGTATAATAACTGATAATGGCACAAATTTCACCGAAGGAGCATTTGCAAGGTTCTACCGAGAGAAGAAAATCTGGCTAGGCATAGCCTCTGTGGCGCACCCCGCATCGAACGGACAAGTGGAAAGATCCAGCGGACTAGTGTTGTCCGGGATAAAACCCTGGCTCATAGAGCCGTTGCAAAGATCAGCGGAGTGCTAGATAGAAGAACTACCAGCGGGACTGTGGAGTCTAAGAACAACTCCAAATCGATCAACAGGCTATACGCCATTTTTTCTGGTATATGGGGCAGAAGCTGTATTACCAGCTGACATAGAGCATGATTCGCCAAGGGTCACCCAATACACAGAAGCCGAAGTGCGTGAAGCCCGGCAAAATGATGTTGAACTGCTGGAAGAAGCGAGAGAAATGGCCTTGTCCAGATCCGCCATATATCAGCAAAATCTCCGATGCTACCATAGTCGGAAAGTAAATCCCCGAGTTTTCCAAGAAGGTGATCTGGTACTTCGGCTGGTGCAGCGCACCACTGGCATGCATAAGTTATCTCCTCTGTGGGAAGGTCCATTCATTGTAAGCAAAGCTTTGCACAATGATTCCTACTATCTTATCGATGCACAGCCACAGGAGAAGAACAAGGTGGACAGGTCCGGAGAGGAATCTAAGCGACCGTGGAACGTAGCACTACTTCGTCCATTTTACACCTAGCAAAGAGGTGAATGTATCCGAGTCACTCGTATGTCGGTATGTATGTCGGCAACGAGCTTATTAATGAAATTTCAGCACCCCCAGCAAAAACTCGGGGACTACCATAATAACTATCTTTTTTATTTAAATGTTCTTTATACGTCGGTTGGCTTACATTACTTGTACCTTAGCCGGATTAGTAGTGTATGAGCACCAAAAACCCAACTCTTTGACTTTGCTGTTGTCCAACAAGAATTGGCTTCATGGCAATCAAGAGAACATGTTTGGAATTGCAAAATACATGAAAAACCGACTAAGGGAAATAACCTAAGCGTGCCAACATTTGTTTTCGAACTAACCCCTTGTTTAATTTATTCGTCTATCACCGGATTATTTTGAGCTAATCTCAAAGTTTCAAGTATTGTCAAGTCAATTTTTTGAACCTCAGACTCGTAAGTCAAAAAATTGAATCACAGTAGACGCGAGCCGAGCCAAAAATTGGGAGAACAAGAAAAGGAAACTCGGGGACTTCACCCACGATAATCCGACATTAAAAAACTTAGTAGCAAACGTCACACATTGTAGCAAAACCAAACCAAGGTACTTAAATACATCTTCACTCGGCATTCCGGGGATATGACAAATATGGTTAAGTGTTTTCAAGGAGCAGGGGCAGAAGCCGAATCATCGGCCGATGATGGAGGTACTTCGGAATTCGTGGGCAGGGCGTTAGCCTTGGCCTCATCCTCGGGGTCGGCCTCTTCCTCGCCATCTTCCGAATCCTCATCTTCGTCGCCAAGTTCAGAGGCCTCGCCCTCGCTTCCTTCGTCCTCCTCGCCCTCAAAAGCAGCTTCCTCATCAAATACATCGAGGTAGCTCGGCCTCTCATTCCAAGCATGGCAGACGGAGTACTGGATAAGCTTGTTAGCACATGCTTTGCGACGCGCGATGCACTCTGGATTTTCGGACCACTTTGATCAAGTGCGCATACGAGTGAGCAACCCCAAATCTATTCCTTCATACCATGACAGGACGAAATGTAGTGCGATATCAGCCCCGGCTCGTGCAGTAGATTCTTGCCATAGGTTCAGTTGATGCTCACACTCCATCAACTTTGCTATAAAAGCAGCATTTCCTTTGGGAGTGGGCTCAGTGGGCCAGAGAGAGTTGAACATCCGCATTGCCGCCAGCATGATATCGGCACCATAGTTCTTAACTAGCTCCATGCGAGCGATGAGGCTCACCAGCAGATCCTCTGTCTTGTAAGGGATTGACCCGGCAGCAGGACATGTGGGAATACCATGTTGCTCACGAGATTAGGCTACAGCAGCAGCAGCAAGAGTGTCACCTTCTGGAAACTTGCCTAAGAACAGAACAGAGGAAACAATGAGCAAAAGCACTAAATCCAGAGAAATGAAAATCGAGCAAGGGAAAGAAACTAACGGGAAATCTGGAAGAGGAGACGCTGAAGCTTGGCATGGACATTGGAACTGTGGGCCTGGAGTTTCTCATATTCCGAGGTCACAACGTAAGTTTTACGTCGGCTTCCTGCAGTAAGTCCTGGTCCTTGTAAATTTGCATGGTTAGATGCTCTTTTTCCTCGGCAAACTCCTGGTCAGCCTTATCCAGTTCGGATTTGTGGAGGTCCTTAAGCCTCTAGATTTTGGTGTTCAGCCGAGTGATCTCCGAGTTCTGGAGGCGCAGCCGAGCTATCTCGTCATCCTTCTTCTTCAGTTCGGCTTCGTGCTTGCCTGCTTGTTCGAGAGAATGTGTCATCAGATCAGGAATAGATACGTTGTCTTCAAGGGCAACTACAACAATGGGTTAATCCGGCGGAGCCGAAGTATAAATATCTACCGAGTCAAGGAAAGAGCGCACAATGATCATGTGAACAAGACAAAATACCTTGGACTTCAGTAAGTTTTTTCCACATGATAATGTTCTCAGCCTCAACCTTGGCTGTATAATTCGGACAATCAATAAATACGAACCATGGATAACTCGAATAAATGCAAGTGAAAAGTATTGAGTAAAGAAAGTTACCCTTCCTCTAGTGATCCTCTAAGAGCTTGCCATAACACGCGTGAACATCTTTGTAGGAGTCCAGCAGGCGCTGGAACTCAGCAGTTCGGCGGTTAGTGGTGATCTGAAGAAACAAGACAAGGTTAATTCAAAGGGAGATTAAGTATAATTCGAAGTCTACAAGATCCGGGCCAAGTGGAATTTAACCCAGCTCTAGGTGTGTGGATATTCGAAGTCTACAAGATCCGGGCCAAGTGGAACTTAACCCGGCTCTAGGTGTGTGGATATTCGAAGTCTACAAGATCCGGGCCAAGTGGAACTTAACCCGGCTCTAGGTGTGTGGATATTCAAAGTCTACAAGATCCAGGCCAAGTGGAACTTAACCCGGCTCTAGGTGTGTGGATATTCGAAATCTACAAGATTCGGGCCAAGTGGAAGTTAACCCGGCTATAGGTGTGTGGAAATTCGAAGTTTACAAGATCCGGGCCAAGTGGAACTTAACCCGGCTCTAGGTGTGTGGATATTCGAAGTCTACAAGATCCGGGCCAAGTGGAACTTAACCCGGCTCTAGGTGTGTGGATATTCGAAGTCTACAAGATCCGGGTCAAGTGGAACTTAACCCGGCTCTAGGTGTGTGGATATTCGAAATCTACAAGATTCGGGCCAAGTGGAACTTAACCTGGCTCTAGGTGTGTGGATATTCGAAGTCTACAAGATCCGGGCCAAGTGGAACTTAACCCAGCTCTAGGTGTGTGGATATTCGAAGTCTACAAGATCCGGGCCAAGTGGAACTTAACCCGGCTCTAGGTGTGTGGATATTCGAAATCTACAGGATCCGGGCCAAGTGGAACTTAACCCGGCTCTAACTTTATCACTATTTGAATTTGCTAAGGACGTGAACTAAATTCTCTAGGAGCATCCGACCGAATAACAAGTTACTCCCACGGAGGCTCAGGGACTAGGGGATATATCTATGACCATGCATATAAAGTACCATAGCAGAAGAAAAATGTTACCTCCATCATGCGGCCAGCCAAACAAATGGCCTTGGTGGCGGAGTTCATCTGAGCGCTGAACTCCGCTGGGCCGAACTTCTCTGGAAAATCATCCTTAGGATCAATAAATTCTGCGTTGTTCTAGTTGTTCACATACTCCAGGAGCAGTGGGCTATAACTTTCACCGCTGGGAGAGTGACTCGTCACCAATCCTTTAGTATGGGCCTCTTGCTTCACTGATTGAGCGGCAGTGGGACTGGTATGCAGAACCAGTTGCCTACTGCCCTCTGATCTGACAGCCGGAGATCCATAAGTGATGCCCTTGGCTGGCCCGACAACTTTATTGAGCTGGACAGATGACACAGAGAGCTGGAGAGAACACGAGGCTGTTGGTCCGGATGGAGCCTGAGAAGCTAGCCGGAAGATGTCCGCAACGGACACCGTAGATCCGGAGGCAATTGATGGAGCATTCCTCTTTGGAGGCTTCGTGGAGGTTGTTGCTGCTGGTAGCCTTGGTGCCGAGGTTGGTGTTGGAGCTGCTAGTGTTGGTGCTGCTACTGGTGGTTCTGGCGTTGCTGGTGCTGCTGGCGCTGAAGTTGCTGGTGCTGTTGGTGCTGGTGCTGCTAGTACTGGTGTAGCTGGTGCTGATGATGTTGGCGCTGCTGGTTCAGAAGAAACTAGAGCTGGAGAAAAACTTGATTGGGGCGGCGCCAATGGAACTGGCACCTCAGAACTGGGTGGTGGCGCCGAAGAGGAGCTAGGATGATACAACAATAGCTGTATCCTGGGCTGCCCCACTACCCCCCGCACCGACGTTTCCCTCCTCGTGGCGAGGTGGGTTCTAGTCAGGCGCAGCCGCTAAGTCCTCTTGAATAGGACTGAGCGGGCGAACGTCGTCATTGCGGGGGGAGAGGGACTGCTCCAGATCAGAGAGGCAATGCCGGAGCCACTCTGGGGGAATGACCCTAGGAGCTCTAGAAAATAAAAGTGCAGCAAGTTACGAAGAGAAAGAACAAATAAAAGGCAAAGATAGAAAGGGAAAGACCCAAGAGCAAACGCGGAGAGACTTACTCATCCGAGGTTGGAGGTGCCCGAGGTTTGGGCACCCTCCGGACCGTGCTCTTGGCCGCTAGCTTGGTCGAGGCTTTCACCTCGGACTTCTTCTGCCTCTTCTTGAGTGGCGGCACCTCCGAAGATGCCGCTGAGGTTGCCGTGCGCTTTTGGGAGGGAGCAGGGACCGAACCACCCGTGGCAGGGGGGGACCTCGTGGACCTGACCGGCCAGGTTAGCTAAAGATTCAAACATAACCAGATATGCGTAAGAGATGAGTACCGGGTCAAGTACCTCCAGAACCTCAACATCCGAGTCATTGTCATCCGGCCAATCCCTTAAAGAAGAGGCCTTACTAGAGGAACGTTTGACGGTATCCGGAGTAGGTAGGAAAGTCTCTGGATTAGGTTCTACCTCGTCCGGCTTAGCACGATCTGGCACCCACTTGCTCGCCAGCTCCTGGCCATCCTCTAGTCGTTGCTAAAGGAATCGCTAAGAACAAAGCAACAGGGGTCAAGTTAAAAGAGTTGCCTAACATAAAAAGAAGACCCGGAAAAACTATAAAGAGAGAAGTTTACCTCTAGGGGAGGGTTGTCCCGGGTGTAGGGCGCAATCCCCCACTCCCACGCCTCGGAGAATTCCTTTTCCACGTTGAAGATGGCCTTAACTCGGCGGTAAACCGCCGAGTTATCGAGCTCGAAAGAGGAAGGTCGGTGAGGATCGAGGGGGGCGCTCAAGTAGCAGATCTTGTGGGCACATTTCTGTAGGGGGGAGACACGGCTGCGGACGAAGGTGATCATAATATCATCCCCCCGCAGCTTCTCCTTGAGCATCTCCTTGATCCGGTGGTCAACCAAATTTGCCAGAGCCATGGGTCGCTTCGAAATACTCTCCCAAAGAGAGGTGTCCGGGGCTCTGAGCTTGAAGGGAAGGAGTCGGATCAAGTCCTCATCCGTAGTGTTCCGGACATAGCAGAAAGTCCGGGCCCAGCCTTTGCAAGACTCAAGCCCGGTAACCCGGGGAAAGGCGGACCTCTTGCGGGGAGATATGGAGGCCCTACCGCATTGGTCAGATGCTTCTCAGCCGGAGTAAGCTCTTTATCCGGAACGACATTCTTCCAGAGACCGAAGAATTTAATCCACATCTTCTTGGAGGGCCAGAGGCCAAGGTATCCCTCTATGATGGAGGCAAAAGAGGAGAGAGAGGTAATGGCGTTGGCAGGGAGATGGTTCGGTTGCAACTGATAAGTGGAAATAACATCATGGAAGAAATCTAAAATAGGAAGGCCGAAGCCGTGTTGGAAGTGGGAAAGAAAAACAACATAATCCCCTGAATTTGGAGAGAGGGAAATCTCGTCGACAGTGAGGCGGCAGGCAACACCGGCGGGGATGCGGCGCGTGGCGCAGAGCCAATCCAAATCGTCTTCACAGACGAAGGCGCCGTCCCAGCCACCATGCTCGTGGGCCTCATCTTCCTCTTGTTGTGCGACCACGGCGTCCTCTTCCTCGGTCATGGTGAAATTGAGGTCCTAGAGGACGAGGTTGGAGTAGAGGTAGCCGGAGGCGAGGAACCTGGAAGCACAGGGCCCCATGGTGGAGATCTTGAACAGAGGCGGCTATGCGGTCGCTGAGAGAATCTGGACGCGATTGTGGTGGCACAGCAGTGGAGGAGAAGCAGTAGTGGCAGCAACATCATAGCAAATAAGAAAGGAGGCAGGGGAGCACGCAATGTGTGGGGAACTTCCCCAAGATTGCCCCCAGCCCCCTATTTAACTGCGTGTGCGGGCGTGTAGTGGGATCCTTTGTGGTGGCCCTACCACATGCAGCGGGCGTGTACGCGACCAAACCAACCAATCAGAGTGTGGCCACAGCAAGGGCCACAGGGAGCAGAAGATCCCATGACGCGACGTGGTGTTACGGTTAACGAGGCGCTGCAGTGAAGGGACATGCATAGCAGTTATTCCTGACATTATAATAGTAACCGACACAGTAAATGGGCGTGGTCCTTAAAATGAGGCAAAGTGATGATTACCCTCCACGTAGGACGTGGGGAAGCGTATGAGAGAAGGAAAGGTAACTCGGATATGTGAGCCAAGACCCGGCCAGCGAGAGATAACTCGGAATGAGCCAAGGGAATGTAAGAGAAAAAAGTATGGAATACGGAGTAACTCGGCCAAGGAGGCAAGGATCCAGATAGGGGAACCTGTTGTGGCCTTAACAACAAAAGTTGCTAAGATCACACCAGCTTCTGGGACTAATGTTGGGGGGATACCCCCGGGTAGGGTCACGCCGAGGTATAAAGGCCGAGTTAGCCGAGGTACGGCACGGTCAAAGCAAGTGCTGGTCGGGTCACCTCAAGGCAGGACGACCTACGGAGTAACCTGGCCCATGGAGCATCTCCCTAGCCTTAACCCGTCCGGCATAAAATGTATGTCGGCCATGTTTATCTGTCTAATATGCAGGTACCCTCGTAGCCAGATTAGACGTGTGCTAACCGGATTACAACTTGGCTTCCAAGAGAAGGAAGGAATCTCCCGCTGGTCAAAAGGTGGCCTTTGCTAGCTGTATCATGAGCGTAGCAAAAGAGAGGGAAGGACCAGCGGGGCAGGGCGACCAAGGTGACGCGGGCAGCATCGACTGACGTAGCCCGTGTCTGGTGACGCTTAAAGGCAAGGACTACGCAGTGGGTTACGTCCAAAGCCCGGACGAGCCATTAAAGAGAATAAAGAAGCATCTAGCTTTAGTCGAGGAGCATATTCACGTGTGCCCTAACATTGTAACCCGGGCTCCCCTATATAAGGAACGCCGGGGCCTCCATAGAGAGGGATCGATCATTTTCTCTATCTAAGATAGAACTGTAGAGCTAGGTTATGGGGAGTAAGAGACATAGTCTCCTTCTCACCAATAGCTTGAGGAGCACTTGTAAACTCCATTGATAGAGGAAATACAACAACATATGTGTCTGGAATCACCACGTTCTCCCTCCCTGGATTCCCCTAGCACACATTGGCCCCATCTTTAGCCTACCCATGGCATCTGCCGTGCCACCACCACGACAAAAACAGTGGATCTCAACAATCTTGGGTTCATAGATGAACCATTCGTCCTAGCTGATGATGTGGCTCGGGTTTTCTATGTGAAGGACATGTCTACCAAACCAATAAAAAGAAAAAAATAAGCAAACAGATACATCATACGATGAGCCAAAGCGCCACATAGTTCTTTCAGGGAAAAGAAACATTGTAAGAGTGGAGGACAAGACATACATGTCAGAAGATTATAATAAGTTTGATGAAATTCCGCCCTTCACAGTGAACATTGACCCAAGCATCCTGTTAAATGATGAAGATACTCCATGGTTACGATCGACGGGATCATAAGCAAGGAATTTTAGGGAACAAGTGACTATGTATTTTGCATTATGCCTTTGCGGGTTTTTGAGATGCAATCAATATGTATTTTGAACTATGTCACATAATATGACACTACACGAAGGATTTACATTGTTCGGACCATTTTTGAATTTCTTATGCCCATTTCCAAATTTTCCTATTTAAAACTAGGGATTTCTATTTTTGTACCCTCGGTTCGTTAGTTGTACTCAGTTTTCCCTAGCCGCTTAGATTTTCCTCCAGTTTGCCCATCTCCTTGTACGAAACTCTCACATGGTCTGAAACTCGCCGTCCGTCAGCCTTGCCGTTACGCGTTGATAAGTGGGGCCGCGATCCGTCGGGTCCCGTAGTGGACCCTCGCCGTTACGTGCTGACAAGTGGGGCCGCATTCTACCGGGTCCCTTAGTGGACCCTTGACGTTACATGCTGACAAGTAGGGCCGCGTTCAGTCAGTTCCCATACTGGACACCTCTCTCAACTTATCCAGATCAGCATCGGACCCACAGCTTATCCACATGAGCACCGGACCCACAGCTTACCCTGGTTGGCATTGCAAGATGGGACCCCGAGCCAGCCCTGCGCCCGCGCCCGTGTCGTTGCCTCCCCTTTCTTCTTCTTCTCCGGTGACAGCGGCCCTTTGTCTAGCTTCATTTTCATATAGTGAAATGTAATGCATATACAAAAAATATACGAAAATTATACACCTTTAAACTCTTTGAAATCGCACTTAGGACATGATAATGTTATGCTAATAAAATCTTGAGAGATTATCATTTCCATGGAGTGAAATATAATGCATAAACTTGCGTATACAAAAATTATACACCTTTGAACTCTTTGAAATCGCACTTAATACGTGATAATGCTGTGCTGAGAAAATCTTGAGAGATTATCATTTTCATAGAGTGGAATGAAATGCACAAACTTTCATATGCGAAAATTATAAACCTTTGAAAACTTTTAAATCACACTTAATATGTGACAATGATGTGCTAATAAATTTTTGAGAGATTATTATTTTCTCCCCCATTTTCATATAGTGGAATGTAATGCATAAACTTGCATATACGAAGTTTGTACACCTTTGAACTCTTTGAAATCGCACTTAGGACATGATAAGGTTGTGCTAACAAAATCTTGAGAGATTATCATTTCTATGGAGTGAAATATAATGCATAAACTTGTGTATATGAAAATTATACACCTTTGAACTCTTTGAAATCACACTTAATACGTGATAATGTTGTGCTAAGAAAATATTGAGAGATTATCATTTTCATAGAGTGGAATGTAATGCACAAATTATACACCTTTGAACATGTTCCCTTCAAATTATATTCAAGTTCATTTGTTTATGGAGTTAAAGTACCGGTGGCAAATTCGTTATTTTGCATGGATAGAGGGGTGCCCCCCGACAGATATAGGGGTTATCCTGTCTGCTGGATCACAAAGGATCAATGGTTGGCGAGCACGATCCGCGTGACAACTGTCTCAACCAATCAGAGCGTAGCAGCAAAGATGAGCACAGGTGTGAGAGATTGTGACCAGGAGAGGGGGAAACTGAGTAGAAGTTAAGAACCAAGGGCAAAACTGAGTAGAACTTAAAAACCAAGGGCAAGACTGATAAAGGGATTCAAAAAGAAAATAGAAAAAGATTTTAAAAATGTAAAATGCGTCTTTTATACAATAAAATACATCTTGGCATACATCAAACTATTTGCAATTCAAATATACACCAGTTTGATAATTATTGCCTCATTCAAACAAACTATGTTTTGGGGACGGATGTTTTGGGAAGAGAATTGAGTAGAAACCCATGAACCTTCATAGAGAGTAGGTGATTTGAGAAGTGGTGATTTAGGTTAAAACTTGATTTATATACATTTCCTATGGTGGCAGGTCACATCATAAGACTCCCTAGGTAGATGACACTATGTTTTGATCTTTTTGAATTTGTTGTGCATAAACTGACTCAATTAGCTAGCTAAAACCCATTTGTTGACTCTCTGTTGACCAGCCACCGAAGGGTAAAACTGAGTATATTGCACACGGTAGTGTTAGTACTGGAGGGAAAAACTGAGTACAACCAAACTACCAGTGTTACACTCGAGGGCAAAACTGAGCACAACTAAGTCGCCAGGGTTAGACACGAGGGAAAAAAGGGACTCATGGTACGCGTGTGTGGTGCATGGGGCGGTAGCGGACACATGTGGTCGTGCACACTGCAGTAGCGTACGCGGTTACGCGGTGCACAATGGTGCAACGAAACGTCGCTTCCCTTCTCCTTTAATAGAGGCCTCCTCACTCTCACTCATCACTCACTCGCTCACTCCACCGTCTCCAATGTCCCATCACCTTCTGCAAACCCCCACGAAAACCCCAACCACCCCGGCGATGGAGAAGAAAGGAGCGGTGGCCATTGGCGCCTCCAAGGCCACCGTCAAGGAGGCCCCCGTACAGGACCCCATCTAGGCATCGAAGGCAGTCGCCGTCCCCGTCCTCGCATCCACCGTAGCCACCGGTGAGGAGTCCCCCGCCGTTCTCGGGCAGATCCCGCTCGGCTGGGACCCCTACGAGGAGGTTGATTACATAAGGCCGGAGAACCCCTACGACACCAGCATCACCGACCCATGGTCAGAGGTAACTAGGGTTTTCTCCCCTTCCCTTGTTCTTCCCCTATTCCCATCGTTGGATGCTAGATTGTATGTTATTAGGGTTCAGTTGTTCGTATTTTTATAGTAGCTAATCCTCTTGTGTTAGATCTCATATTTTGATGAATCCCCTGTTCGTATTTGAATCCCCCATGTTCGTAGTTGGGATCAGTATTCGATTTGGTTTGAGATTTGGAGAATAATCAAGGGATCTCAATCGGTTAATTTATTCAAATAATCAATCCCGACAATCAAAGTATCTCAATCATGTCCTTATTGCACTCTAATGTTTTTTCCAACAGGAGGATAGCAGCAACGTCTGCAGCGACGGCGAGTCCAAGGACACCAAGACTCGCCATGTGCTGAGGAGGCTGAAGTCCGTCCAGTACTACAACTTCTTCACTGGCGATGTCTACAGTTGCCCCTTCTGCACCACCAAGAGGCTCCACGCGACCAACTTCAACTCCCTCTTGAAGCATGCTGAGGACGTGAGGACCTGCGGCGAGTCCGTAAACGTCCATGGCTTCGGAGCCAAGCACCAGGCGCTCAGCCTTCACCTTCGCAAACTCCAAAAGGTGGCCATCGAGGAGGGTCACATGCCCCCGATCAAGCCCAAGTCACCCAAGGTCAAGGGACTGGGTAGCAAGAAATGGAGGAGGCGCATGAGGTGTAACACCCTCAAAATCGGCCCTATGCAAGTTTTAGCGCTTCCCGCCAAACCCGCATAGAAATGATTCAAGGACGCCCACCAGGCACTTGCATGCGGGTGGAGAAAAAAGTAATACCATTACACATTAGTCCACGATGGAACCCACAGAACAGATATATATACAGCAACGACTCACTGAATCAAGAATACATATATATAGTACAAAGATCCAAATCACCTTGAAATCGATACAACATCCGAGTACGGATAAGAAGCAAATTGAGCTAAGAGCCCTGAAGAATAACCAATGGCGTCCATAACCCTGCCCAGGCCAAGCCGGAAGGGTAACCCTGCTAACGACGTCAATCTCAAACCTGCTAAAACAAAAGGGGTGTCGACAAAGGGCAAAGGAAAAAGAGGAGCGTCAGTACTGAGGCCAGTACACGGCGAGGCTAGAATTCGGCGGCTCTCGCCTACATAGGTATGGTGGGCTGAAGCGGCAGAGCGGCATGCACTAAACAACCTATAGAGACTAGATTAACTGTCGGCTATTAGAGAGAGATAAGAAAGACCTATTCGGTTTCAACCTGATACTAACACCAAACATACCCGTCCTGGCAGTTCCCTCTCGATACCAAATGAGGAAGTCAATCCGAGGAATTCACACATTTGGCAGTTTTATTCATTCTATTATAGTTGTAGCACTTACTAGTCAGATATAGATAGCATGAGTCATCCTGATAGCATAAGTAGTGGGCAGTTTTAGTCAACCATTCAGTTATAGTGGTAGTACTTACTAGTCAGATACAATTAGCATGTGACATCCCAAACCCAGTAGTTGTTGGCACTTTTATTTCATTCCATTGGAGTTGCGGTACTTACTAGGCAGGTATAACATGACACGATACACCCCAGTTCCACCAGTTGTTGGCACTTTTATTATCCATTCCATTGTAGTGAAGCTGATTACTAGTCACATATTAAGTCAAACTTATCGCACTACTTTATTTATGCTTGTCTATGATCGAAATACTGTGCTCCAAGTCATCCATAACCGCGGACACAGCTTTCAGAAAGATTTACCCTGCAGGGGTGCACAAATAGCAACACACACGATCAACCTCGGAAAAACCAACTCAAAACCCAACGAGGCTTTCACTACAAAGCAATCACAGGATTCATAAATCATTTCAGCGGGGCACCCCACTAAGCTACCCGTAATGAAGTTGGCCGGCTCCGAGACGGACCCAGGGTTTGTGACAATGGTTGTAAACGACTGGGAACTGATACATTGCAAATGTATCTATAATTTTTGATGTTCCATGCTTGGTTTTATCCACTTTCTTGTGTTTTGTTCCAACTTTGGAGTACTTTTCATATGATTTCTTGGACTAACCTATTAACAAGAACCACAGTGCCAGCTGCCTATTTTCTGCTGTTTTTGGTTCCAGGAAAGTCAGAAAATGAATATTCTCGGAATTGGACAGGACAAAAGCCAAAGTGCCTATTTTTCCGGAAGGGATCAAGTGCCAGAATACGAGACGGAGAGGGGCTAGGGGCCGGCCACACCACCTGGCCGCGCGCCCAGGCTTGGCCCACGCCAGGGGGTGGTCTGGCCGACCCCAGCACCCCCTCGGCCTCTCCTTCCGCCTATAAGTTTCCCTCGGGACGAAAACCCTAGGTACCCGATCAAAAATCCACGAAAGAGTCTGTAGCCGCCGTCATCTCCATCCCTAGATCGGGAGGGATCTGAAGCTCTTCCGGGCACCCTGCTGGAGAGGGGAATTCACCCTGGAGGCCTTATTCATCACCATGCAAGCCTCGGTGTGATGCGTGAGTAGTTCATCCTTGGACTACAGATCCATGTAGTAGCTAGATGGCTGGTTTCTCCTCCTTTGTGCTTTCATGTTTAGATCTTGTGAGCTCCGTTCATGATCAAGATCATCTATTTGTAATTCATACATTTGTGTTTGCGGGGATCCGATGGATATTGAGATACTATTTCGGATTGATTATTGATTCTATCATGTCTTTGTTATTTGAGATCTTTCATGCTTTCCGTTGTTAGTAGCTATCTTGGCCAAGTAGATGCTAGCAACTCCAAGAGTTAGTATTTATGCTCGATAGTGGGTTCATGCCTCTGGTAATCTGGGGAAGTGACAGAAATCTCTAAGGTACTAGATGTGCTGTTTCTACTAGGGAGAAAACAACGATCCTTTGTTCATAGAACAATTGTATTGTTTACTTTACACGCAGTTCGTAAAGCAATAATTTGTTGCTTGCAACTTAATACTGGAGGGGGTTCGGATGATAACCTAAAGGTGGATTATTAGTCATAGATGCAGTTGGATGGCGGTCTATGTATATGTTGTAATGCCCAATCATGTCTCAAAGGAGTCAAGATGATTAGTATATGCATGTATTGCTTTCTCGGTGTTTGTCAATTGCCCCGCTGTAATTTTTTCACCCAGCATGTTATCTATCTAAGGAGAGCCACCTCTAGTGAACTATGGATCCCGGTCCTTGTCTTTTACATACAATCTACAATCTTTTACTGCTTTGTGTTTACTTTCTGCAAACTTTTACTTCTTTCCATTCGATAAGTTTAATCCTTTGTTTTCCACAAAACACGGTGAGATTCACAACCTCATCGCAAGTTGGGGACAAAGTTCTACGGTTGTGTTGTGCAGGTCTCCATGTTGCTACTAGCACCGGTAGTGCGCCCTGCCAAAGCTCAGCTAGTAACACCTTTGGGGTGTTTCCTTGCTCCTACTGGTTCGATTAAACCTCGGTTTCATAACTGAGGGAAAACTTACTGCTGTGCTCATCATACCTTCCTCTTGGGGTTCCCAACGAGCTCTACGTTGAAAGTCGAGTGCATCAGGAACCCGAAAGTGTGACTGGGCTTGTCGATACCGCGAAAACATTCCACGTTCCAAAATAGTACAGGTGCTCCACGCACAATCGTAAATAAAGCAGTAAAGCATGGCATAAGTACAGGATAGTAATAAAACCCCAAACTACTCTGTGGCCCCAAGAAATAAGAAATGAATCAAGCTTCGGCTAAGGAGGGTCCATAGGGTCTCCCGGATGTGGATAGTGCGAATAATCAAGGAACAGGTATCAAGTACTCGGGGCCTACGGGACACAAGTGGACATGAAAAACCAAATAGCATATATTGCCCACCGGTGCCTCTTTCATTAGTTATCCCAACAATTTAATAGTTGTATTTAAAGTCATGATCCTCTCCACCGTAAAGCATATGACAACATTCCAACAACTGTGTGGTACTTCACGACACGGGATCGCACCTGAGCAAGCGACTACGACTCGCAAGGCCATATATCTACCAAACAACAGGTAATAGGATGTGTCCAAGGCAATATAGAGGCTGCAAGGTATATAAATGGTGCACGGAAACTAAAGCATCGCAATACGGGTAGCAATAGATCAAGAGGAGGAAGTAAAGACTATAAATGCAAAATAGGTAGAAAGAGGGAGAAAGCTCGCCTGGGAAAACATAGCCGAAGGTTCATAATCCGAAGAACTTGTCGATACTCGCATCAACTCATCGGCCTAATCCGCAAAGAAGCAAAGCACTAAAAGAAACACCGAATGCACTATTTAATACTACGGCAGAAGATCCGACATGATTATGATATGATGCATGACATGGCAAAAATGCGGTGCAATTAGGCAATATTAAGCGGAACTAGGGTCCCGACAATTAATTAGGAGGTTCATGTTATTTAAAACCCCGCAAATTTAATGTTGTATTAACAAGGCAAAACAAAACATCGGTTCGCTACACAAATTTAAATGGAGTCCGGAATAAGACAAAGATATCCCGAATAAACACTCCATATTTAATTTAGGTGAATTGCCGGAATGGCCCCAAACAACCACAATATGCATGCAAGGATGAACAATTTAATATGCGTTAGTGTATATGTCATATTATAAAAATAGGGGTTTAGGGTCACACATCTGGGTTCGGGAGATCTTGGGTTCCGGGGGTTCGGGTCTGGGTCTCAGGGTCCGGATCTGGGGTTCGGTTCGACGGGATCGTTCTCGGACAACGGAAGGAGAGCTTGGCGTTCCAGGAAGAAGGACTTGGTTTGGTGTCATAGGGAGCATCGGATTAGCCCCGGTCAGTGTCGATCTTGTCGTTGCGAAGATCTTGTCGGGTCCGCGTATCGGGTCGGTCTTGGCGTCTGTGTCGAAGATCATGGTGTTCCGTGACGGAGAACTTGGTGTCCTTGTTGGAGTTCTCAGGTGACGTTGTCGGTCTTGGGTTTGGTGCCGGTAGATCTTGGGGCCCAGGGATTCTCCGGGTTCAGGGGTCCGACGCTCCGTGTCAAAGGCTTCAGGTTCAGTGACGGAGATCTTGGAGTTCTAGGACGAAGTTCTCGAAATTCAATGCCGGTGGTTGAAGACGGACTTGGGTTGGCACTATGGTTTTCGGATGCACACATCCTCGGTGTAGATAGCATCGACGAGCTCGAGACGGGGTCCGGGTACTATGAACATGGGCTAGGATGTTGACTTGATACAACACACAAGCACCAACACATATACGCACGGACACAGACGTGCTGCCTCCTGACTTACTCGCACAAGTGGACAGACGGAGGACGGCGGCCGAAGATCTTGACGGAGATGTGGCAGAGGTGGTGTCACACGGAGCCGAGGACGCGCGGTCCTACGCAGACGGGGCCGGCGCCATGTAGGCCAAAGAGGAGGGTGACGGCGGGCTAGACGGGAGCCGGCTAGGAAGACACGGCAGGGCAAGCCCGGTGATGAGGCTCGCTGGTGGTGGCCCCTGCAGAGAGACTCGAGCGGCGGCAAGGTCGGGAAACAGGCGACGACGCGTGTGGCGAGCGGAGGAGTACTAGGGAAGGGCGACGAGCTCGGCTCTGCGAAGCAGCAGAAGGCACGAGCAGCAGGCCTCGCTGCGGGGCGGTGGCTGGGGTCGACGATGCAGGGGCCAGTGGCGGGGAGGAGATTGCGGGGAGGGAGGTGCGGTGCTCGCTGGGAGAAGACGTGCGGGGCGCCTCACGATGGATTCCCAGAGGCGGCGACGATGCTCTGCGAGGTGGCGGTTGAGGAAGAAGGAGACGCGGCCAGGGACAGAGGGTGGAGCCGAGGGAGCTCGGGCGGCACGGCGGGCTCGCGGGGTGGAGCTTAGCAGCGGGGAAGAGGAGGCCGACGAGGTCGTGGAGGAAGGCGGGGAGGCGGCTCGCCGGAGGGGAAGGGGAGCTCGGGAGCGGTGGCGGCTCGGCGAGCTCGAGGGAGACAGCGAAGCGGGAGACTAGGGTGGCCAGAGGAGGCGGCTCGCGGCGGGGTTCGGGAGGGGGCATTGCTTGCGGGGAGAGACGAGAGGGAGAGGCGCGGGGGAGACGGGGGGAGATGTGAGGTGTGCGGGCGGTGCGGAGTGGGCCCGGGGCATGTCAGGGACGGGCACGGAATGTGTGGAGGAGCGGAATTTTTGCCTGTCGGTCACGGACGGGTGTGCGGTCTTGCGCGAGGACGTGGCGAGAGCAAGAGAGGTCCAGGCGGGGTGGAACCGGGCCCGATTGGCATTTAGCGGGCAGCTACAGGCGGGGTGTGCATGAGTGGTGGGGCCTCGGTGGACTATGAGCGGTGGGGTTTCGGTGCGTGCTCGCGTGCGTTGCAGCGCGAGTGCGCGTGTCGCGCGGCGCGTTTATGGGTTGGGTAGGTAGGGGTGGACCGGAGTGTGTTTCGGTGGATCTAGGGTTAGGTTTAGGCTACGGTTTGGTCTAGCTGGTTTGGGTCGGGTCTGATCTGTCGGGTGGTTGGTGGCCTGGCCTAACGGCTGGGCTGCCTCCCCCGGTGCAATCAAAATAGTTTTATTTTATATAATGTTCTGTTTTATTTTACAGTATTTTTTTTATAAACAATTTTAGACAAACAATAATATCCGGAAGAGACCGGGGTTTATCGTTTGAAATAAAGACGGGGTGTCTAGAAAACAAAGGTGGGCTTTTATAAAATATTTTTTTTGGCAAAAGATGCATGATGACATGACGATGCTCAAATGCAATGTGGCATAATGACATGAGCATGCGGTCATGATGATGCACAAACAGAAATAACAAGCGATTTTCTTGTAGTGGTTTTATCGGGGTGCTACAAGAGGGACGAGGCGGAGGCCATGAGGGGCCACTGATCTTTTGCTGCTGCTGCTGTAAAGCAGCTTCTTTTGTCTTGTCTGTGTTGAACTTGTCCGCTGCTGCTGCTGAGCAGCCTAATTATCAAACCTCGTTAAGTACCATACTATATAACCTATATTAGCTGCTTTATCTACATCTGCTCTGTTTACTGAATTTATTTAAGGTCCTGGTTATATTTGCTACCAGATTGGGGAAAAACAAGGGCCAAAAGGAACAATGAATGAAGAGAGAAGCTACTTGATACATTGCAAATATATCTATAATTTTTGATGTTCCATGCTTGGTTTTATCCACTTTCTTGTGTTTTGTTCCAACTTTGGAGTACTTTTATTATGATTTCTTGGACTAACCTATTAACAAGATCCACAGTACAAGCTGCTTGTTTTCTGTTGTTTTTGGTTCCAGGAAAGTCAGAAAATGAATATTCTCGGAATTGGACGGGACAAAATCCAAAGTGCCTATTTTTTCGGAAGGGATCAAGTGCCAGAATACGAGACGGAGAAGGGCTGGGGGCCGGCCACACCACCTGGCCGCGCGGCCAGGCCTGGCCCGCGCCAGGGGGTGGTATGGCCGACCCCAGCACCCCCTCGGCCTCTCCTTCCGCCTATAAGATGCCCTCGAGACGAAAACCCTAAGTACCCGATCAAAAATCCACGAAAGAGTCTGTAGGCGCCATCATCTCCATCCCTAGATCAGGAGGGATCTGAAGCTCTTCCCGGCACCCTGCCAGAGAGGGGAATTCACCCTGGAGGCCTTCTTCATCACCATGCAAGCCTCCGGTGTAATGCGTGAGTAGTTCATCCTTGGACTACGGATCCATGTAGTAGCTAGATGGCTGGTTTCACCTCCTTTGTGCTTTCATGTTTAGATCTTGTGAGCTCCGTTCATGATCAAGATCATCTATTTGTAATTCATACATGTTGTGTTTGCGGGGATCCGATGGATATTGAGATGCTATTTCAGATTGATTATTGATTCTATCATGTCTTTGTTATTTGAGATCTTGCATGCTTTCCGTTGTTAGTAGCTATCTTGGCCAACTAGATGCTAGCAACTCCAAGAGTTAGTATTTATGCTCGATAGTGGGTTCATGCCTCTGGTAATCTGGGGAAGTGACAGAAATCTCTAAGGTACTAGATGTGTTGTTGCTACTAGGGAGAAAACAACGATCCTTTCTTCATAGAACAATTGTATTGTTTACTTTACACGCAGTTCGTAAAGCAATAATCTGTTGCTTGTAACTTAATACTGGAGGGGGTTCGGATGATAACCTGAAGGTCGATTATTAGTCATAGATGTAGTTGGATGGCAGTCTATGTATTATGTTGTAATGCCCAATCAAGTCTCAAAGGAGTCAAGATGGTTAGTATATGCATGTATTGCTTTCTCGGTGTTTGTCAATTGCCCCGTTGTAATTTGTTCACCTAGCATGATATCTATCTAAGGAGAGCCACCTCTAGTGAACTATGGATCCCGGTCCTTTTTCTTTACATACAATCTACAACTGTTTACTGCTTTGTGTTTACTTTCTGCAAACTTTTACTTCTTTCTGTTCGATACGTTTAATCCTTTGTTTTCCGCAAAACACGGTGAGATTGACAACCTCATCGCAAGTTGGGGACAAAGTTTTGTGGTTGTGTTGTGCAGGTCTCCACGTTGCTACTAGCACCGGTAGTGCGCCCTGCCAAAGCTCAGCTAGTAACACATTTGGGGTGTTTCCTTGCTCCTACTGGTTCGATTAAACCTCGGTTTCATAACTGAGGGAAAACTTGCTGTTGTGCTCATCATACCTTCCTCTTGGGGTTCCCAACGAGCTCTACGTCGATCGTCGAGCGCATCAAGCTATTTTCTGGCGCCGTTGCCAGGGAACTGAAGAAGAAGAAGCTCCTACGTCAACCTTGCACCATCAAAGTATTTTCTGGCGCCGTTGCCGGGGAGTCAAGGACATCTTCACAAGGGGAGTCCGTCATAACCAATCTTTTTACTTTGTTGTTTTTTTGCTAAGTTTCTTTTTGCTTTGTTTGCTTGTTTTGTTCTTCGAAAACACAAAAAAAAATTAGTTTTACTTGTTTGCTTTCTTATTTGAAAACCCAAAAAAAATGACTACTCTTGAAAACACTAAGTTGTGTGACTTCACTAGCACCAACAACAATGATTTTATGAGCACACCTATTGCTCCACCTATGGCTGAAAATACTTCCTTTGAGATAAAACCTGCTTTTCTCAATCTTGTTATGAGAGAACAATTTTCTGGTATTGGTAATGAAGATGCTGCTTCCCATCTAAATAACTTTGTTGAACTTTGTGAGATGCAAAAGCATAGGGATATAGATGGTGATATTATTAAGCTGAAATTGTTTCCTTTCTGACATGGGTATACCCTATAGGTACTCGAGCTTGGTATATACGGTCCAAATACATACAGGCCCATGGTGTCGCCAAGGGCCGGATGGAGGGACTCGAGTAACCTACGGACTGTCGATTTCTTGAAGGATAAGAAGAAGTTAAAGATAGAAAGTTTGAAGGGGAAAACCCTAACTTGTAACCGACTCGACCTGCTACCTGAGACCTAGCCTATCTATATAAAGGCTAAGAGGGGCGGCGAGGAGGACACACGCAACCCTAGCTTCCACAACCCTCACCAGACTTCATCTGCGCACCATTGTAACTTTCGACTCCCTCGATAATTCCACGAGAAGACAAGCAGGAGTAGGGACCTCTATGAGGCCTGAACCTGGGTAAATCCTTTGTCCCCTGTGTGCTTGTTTGCTAGCCGATAGATGTCTCCACGGCTCCCTCCTTCTCCAAAACCCAAGTCCATAACAATGGGCATTGACGAGTTAAACCCTCGTCAATTGGCGCCGTCTATGGGAAGTGGGAGTGCTGATGTTGCGGCTTCTTCGGCCCCATCAAACGCGATCTACAACTCTGCAACAGCAGAGATTCGCTAGCTTTTCGGCGCCTTCGACTTCACCGTCCACACGCCGGCTACTCGCCCGGCCTTCGAATCCGTGGGCGACGGAATCCGCCTGGCGATTGGGAGCTTCCGCTTCCAAGTCGGTCAGATGGGCACGCTTCGCATGCCCGATCAGCCGACGGCACCGGCGATTGCCCCAGCATCATGGTTCCCTCCATTGATCGGTACCCTCAGCGAGCTTAATGCTCCAGCGGCGGTCAGGAACCTGATCAGCAACAGCAGTCGCGACTCCGATCTAAGCGATCTGTCCACTGAAGATGGAACATACGGTTCCGGATCTGAAAGTTGTGGAAGCAACAGCTTCCCAAATCACTTCATGTGCGCTGTCATCAACGCGGGTGACACCTCCGCCAACCACGGCAACAATGGTAACACCAGCAACGGCACCGACCCGCCCAATGCTGCCAACAGTGGCAACGGCGGCAATGGAGGAGCAGTCGAACTTCCCAGCATAATCAACGAGCAAACCGGCGAACGCGTCGTGATCAGGCTCAACGAGCAAGAGTGGGAACGCTGCCGTGAATCCCTACGAGGTGCACCTCTATCCTTCGGGTCCCCTCAGGAACTACTGATGGGTTACCACTGGCTCCTAAAAGAGGAATTCAAACGCCAGAAACAAGCAATCGCGCAACTCGAAGCGCGTAAAAAGGAGGCGGACGAGTCAAGCATTCGTCGCGTTGGGCTTTCCTCCTACGGAGGATCCTCCTCAAGAGGCAACGAGCATCTCGCCAGGAAGAGGCAATCGCGGATGGCTCACCTCACTGAACAAGAACGCATAGACGCCGCGAAAGTCCTTGACTTCGGCTCTATGACAGTCGACACGAGAGGCAACGTGGTTCCCAGGACGCCGCAGGCCGCAGTGACGGCGGCCACCATGTACCTCCTCAATAACTAGCCACCGGCTGGAGATCCCCGGACGGCCATGCACCGATCTACGATCGCGGGCCTTGGGCTAATCGAGACAAAGAACCAGTACCAGACCCAAAAAAGGGCAAAGCATTAGCAAAACGCTACTCCTCGTCCTCGTCAAGCGACGACACTCACGACCTGTCTCGACGCTGCCGTTCACGATGACATGATCGTGACTACGATGCACGCGACAAGCTCACACAGCGCAAGATCGACAAGTCAAGGGCACGACGTGCTCGGTCGACTGATTCGGAAGAAGAAGATGGAGAGCTCTGCGGCGCTAGATGCTTCAGCAGATCCACCAGGCAAAAGCGAATGCCTAAAGGGTTCAAACTCCCATCGGAGAACTCGAAATTTGATGGTCTACAAGACCCCAAGATCTGGATGGAGGATCACATCTCCTCAGTCAGGCTGCACGGAGGCAGTCGAAGTACCGCCATGCAATGCTTGCAGCTACAGCGGCAAGGCGCCGCCCGGGCATGGCTCAATAACCTCCCGTGCGGATCCATTTGCAGCTGGGATGAGCTGGTCTATAGCTTCGTACGCAACTTCAAGGGCACATACAAACGCCCCGCTTCAATCGAAGAACTGAGATGCTGCCAGCAAAAATCTGGCGAATCGCTGCGCTCTTACATCCAAAGATGGTCCATCATCAAGAACTCTGTGGAGAACATCTCGGAATACCGCGCGATTGATGCATTCAACGGTGGTGTCCGCCACATGGAACTCAAGGAGGAGCTAGGCCGATCAAAGCCCAAGACCATCAACCACCTGATGGAGATCGCGAATCGGTGGGCTAATGGGGAAGATTCATTGAAGAATCACGTTCACTCTGACGAGAAGGCGGAACTCGAGCGAAGATGCGACCGCCGGAGTAAACGTCGTATGCGCGTCTACGACGATCGCGATGACGTCAACATGGTCACAGCCGGCTACGCTGATAGACGCGACGATAACCGCAACAGCGGATACCGCAGCGGCGGATATCGTGACTCTGGGAAAACCACGCAAGTATGGCAACACCGCACTCGCGATGAAGCACCCGCGACCTCCATCGAAGATAAACTGTCCGGACCATGCACGGTACACTTCTATATGGACAAGCATGACGGCAAGAGAAAGTCCAGTCACCTCCTCAAGGACTGCCACGAGTTCCTCAAGCTACATGAGGGGTTGGTTCGAATGAACCGCAATGCAGTAGAAAGAGGCTACGGGACCGCTCTAGGCGTAGTGGCACATGGCGCACCACCACCACCACCTGGGCCACCCCCGAACGGAGCTGCACCGGACCAGCATCACGGAGGCGAACCATACCCACGGGCCATGGGTACCATGATGATCCAAAAGGGACGCCCTTCCAATAGGGTGCAGAAGGCCATCACTCGCCAAGTCAATTTGGCCACGCACTCGCCACCATCCACCACTGAGTACCTCAGTGGTAGCGAATCGTGCATTACCTTCGACAAGCGCGACCACCCGCCTCAAGTACCTCGACCAGGTCATTGCCCCCTCGTACTCGAGGCACAAATTGGAGGCTTCGACATGAGTCGTGTCTTCATGGATGGCGGAAGCGGTATCAACCTCATATTCGCGAGTACCTTGCGAGCAATGAGGATCCCTCTAACCTGCTTGGAGGCATCGGACACAACGTTCCACGGCATTGTCCCAGGAAAAGGCGTATACCCCCTGGGCAAAATCAACCTCGACGTCATATTCGGCACGCCAAAGAACTTCCGACGCGAGCGCATTGACTTTGAAGTTGTCGACTGGCCCTCACAATACCACTGCATCCTCGGGCGCGTCGCGTTCGCTAGGTTCATGACAGTACCCCACTACGCCTACCTGCAGATGAAAATGCCAGGTCCCAACGGCGTCATCACGATCAACGGGAGTTTCGAGCGATCTGACAGTTGCGACATGGAATTCAACAGAATCTCCCAGTCCTTCGGCATGCAGGAGGAACTCGCGCGATTGAAGGAAACGACAGACAACAGTCTGCCCCCTCTGAGTAGGCCAAGCTCACCTGACCTCTCGTTCGACTCATTTGTGCACACAAAGAAGGTGCAGGTCCATCCATCGGATCCCACTAAAACGGCCCTCATCGCCAACAACTTGAGTCCCGCATAGGAACTCGCGCTCGTCGAATTCCTCCGTGAGCACTGGGAAATTTTCGCCTGGTGTCCTGCGAACATGCCAGGAGTTCCCAGGGAATTCGCCAAGCACACACTCAACGTCAACCCCGACGCAAGGCCAGTCAAGCAAACAATCAGGCGACTGTCTAAGCCACGGGCACAGGCAGTCGGAACGGAGATCAACAGACTCCTCGAGGCCAAATTCATACGCGAGATCAAGGAAAGCACTTGGCTCGCCAATACGGTGCTGGTGCCAAAAAAGGACACGGATATCCTGCGGATGTGCGTGGACTTCACTTCTCTTAACAAGCACTGCCCAAAAGATCACTTCCCGCTACCACGGATCAATCAAATCATCGACTCCACTGCTGGATGCGAGCGCCTCTGCTTCCTCTACGCCTACTCAGGCTATAACCAAATTCGAATGAAGGAGGAAGACCAGGAGAAGACCGCGTTTACAACGCCCTTTGGCATGTTCTGCTACAACACAATGCCCTTCGGGCTAAAAAACGCAGGAGCCACGTACCAGAGGTGCATGCAAGCCTGCCTCAAAGAGCAACTTGGTCGCAACATCCAAGTCCATGTCGACGACATAGTAATCAAGACCAAAGAGGAAGCCTCTCTAATCAACGACTTGCGTGAAACCTTCGCCAACCACGATTGCTAGCGGATAAAGCTCAATCCGGACAAATGCGCCTTCGGCGTACCCTTTGGGCAACTGCTCGGGTATCTCATCTCCACGAGAGGGATTGAGGCAAACCCAAAAAAAGATAAAGGCCATACTGGCCATGGAGAAGCCAAAGAACATAAGAGGCGTTCAGCAACTAGCTGGGCAAATCGCGGCCCTCAGTCGATTTATCAGTCGAATGGGAGAAAAGGCGCTGCCCTTCTATCAGCTCCTCCGCAAAGCTGACAAATTCGAGTGGACCAACGAAGCGCAAGAAGCATTCGAGGACCTCAAGCACCTACTATCCACCTCGCCAGTATTGGTAACTCCATGAGAAAGGGAACCACTGCTGCTGTACATCTCCGCCACCAACCAAGTGATTAGCACAGTGCTCGTCGTCGAACGGGCCGAGGAAAACAAGGTCCATGGCGTACAACGCCCGGTATACTACCTCAGCAAGGTCCTCACGCCAACAAAACAGCGGTACCCGCACTACCATAAGCTGGCGTACAACGTCTTTATGACCGCCCGGCGACTGCGCCATTACTTCTAGGAACACCCAATCGTGGTAGTCAACAATGCCCCATTGGGACATATCCTCAATAACCCTGATGCCACAGGGCGAGTCGCGCTTTGGTGAATTGAGCTGTCTCCACGAGACATCACATATGAAAAGCGCGGTGCAATCAAGTCGCAAGTTCTCCCGGACTTCCTCGTACATTGGATGGAAAACCAACTCCCGGACAGGCCAGACATGTCCTACCTCTGGACAATGCACTTCGATGGGTCCAAGAGGAAAGACGGAGCAGGAGCAGGTGTCATACTGACATCACCTCAAGGGGACAAGCTGAAATACGTCCTACGAATGCAGTTCACAGCCTCAAACAACGAGGCTGAATACGAGGCCCTGTTACACGGGATGAGGATGGCAAAAGCCTGCGGCACGAAGAGGCTAATCATATATGGCGACTCCAAACTGGTCGTCAACCAAGCAATGCACGAGTGCGACGCACTAAACGACAACATGACCGCATACCGCGACCTCTACGACACACTAGAAGGAGACTTCGACGGTTGCGAATTGCGACACATAGGTCGCGAAAGCAATGAGGAGGCGGATGCACTCGCCAACATAGGCTCCACCTGCGCACCCATACCACCTGGGGTATTTCTTGAGCGCATATGCGAGCGCTCCATCAAGCCGAAGGCCGCAGAGAAGAAAACAAGCGCAGCAACGGACTCGGGAGCTACGCCATCCAATGAGCCAACAACAATCGATGATTTGGAGCTCGACACAGGACTCGAGGGACCAATGAGCGTCATGATGATCGAATAATCCTGGACGCAGCCGTACATTACGTACCTCCTCAGCAAGCGCCTACCGGATGACCCGACAGATGCACGACACATCGCGCGATGCTCCAAGGCATTCGTTGTTATCAACGGCGAACTGTATAAACGCAGCATCACAGGCGTGTTACAGCGATGCGTCTCCCTAGCCGATGGAAGAGCAGTCCTCCTCGACATCCATGAAGGGACCTGCGGGCACCACGCTGGCAGCCGCGACCTCGTCGCCAAGGCTCTACGAGCTGGATTTTTCTGGCCCACGGCTATGCGCGATGCCAAGGATATAGTCCAAAAGTGCAACGCCTGTCAGCGATTCGCGGACAAGCCACACGCACCAGGCGTAGAACTACGGCTTATTCCATTGGCCTGGCCCTTCGCCCAGTGGGGACTCGACATGGTTGGCAAACTTCCAAGGTCCTCGCAAGGAGGCTACGTCTACCTCTTGGTCGCAGTCGACAAATTCACCAAGTGGATCGAGGCCATGCCAATGACCAAGCAATCAGGGCACATCATAGTCAAGTTCTTCGAGTCCATCGTCTATCGCTTCGGCGTGCCACACAGCATCATCACCGACAATGGAACGAACTTTACATCCAAGGAGTTCCAAGATTTCTGCGAGAACCTGGGGATCAACATCAGCTATGCCTCAGTCGCACACCCACAGACCAACGGTCAGGTAGAAAAGGCAAACGGGCTCGTCTGCAGCGGCATCAAGAAGCGACTTCTCCAGCCACTCGAACAAGCCGCGGGCTGCTGGCCAAACGAACTGCAATCCGTACTCTGGAGCCTGCGTACAACTCCAAACAGCGCCACCAGCTACACACCATTCTTTAGGTACACGGAGCAGAGGCAGTATTACCCGCCGAGGTACGGTACAGAGCGCCACGCGTAGTCACCTACAGCGAGAAGGAGTCATCCCTCGCACTCGAAGACTCCGTCGACCTCCTTGACGAAGCAAGAGAAATCGCCGCAGAAAGATCTACGATCTACCAGCAGAACCTACGCAACTACCATAGCAGAAGGATTGCCCAAGATCCTTTATCAAAGGTGACCTGGTCCTGCGACTGAAGCAGCAGGGGCATCTCAAGCTCGAGTCCCCCTGGGAAGGACCAAACGTGATTACAGAAGTAATCCCAGGTGGCGCCTATCGCCTTCAAGATTTAGAGACAGGAGTCGCATACTCCAACCCTTGGAACGTCGCACAACTGCGACGCTTCTACCCTTAGTCGTTTCTTATCTACTTTTGCATCGCAAATAAGTCTATTCAGCCAAGGCTACTTAGCCGCACTTTGTACTACGTACCGTTCTCCGAATAAATAAAAGCTAAGTGCCCCAAAACTCCGTGTTCTCTTTTCTTTTGTCAATTTTCACACTCGGGGGCTACACCACCCTATATACATATGTTCTTCGAACAATAACGCGACATCCTGAGTAGCTGGCACATCAATCAAACCCCTTAACACAAACACAACCCAGCTGCCACGCAGCCGACAGGTTGACAGGGGAAAGGCACAAAGATGACCAGGCTAACGAAAAGGACTCGCACAAGTGCAATGCACCCCATGCTTATAAAGCTATTTGTATACATTCAACAGTAAATTATCTACAAAATATATATGAGCTTTACAACACCAGTACACTTATATGCAGGATACATATTTGGCTACCCTTGCAACAGAAGAACATTAGTCTGTTCCTCGAAGAAGTCGACAATTTCCTCGGCTGGACGATCCACCGCTTGATAGTGTGGCACCATATTCCAGGAAGATCCTGCGGGTGGCACCGGTGGCCCAGATGCAATTGCGGCGACATCCACGCCAGGCCTGTGCAAACGCACCACAGAGAGCGCAGCCTTGGCATCAGCCACCAGCTGCTGCCTCACGCACTCGCGAACCGCGGACATATCTTGAAATTTCGTCAGAAGGGCCAGCAGGCTTGATGGAGTATCATCCAGTGGGAACATCGCCCGGTAGAGGTTCTTCAGGCACGACTGCGACTTCTTCAGAAAGAGCAGCACTCGCGAGGCACGATCCTGCAGGGTCGCCAACGCAGTCGCACGATCATGATCTACCCAGAAGTATCCACTCTCCTGAAGTTGCTCTTGGGTGAGATCATGAAGGCGGATGGCAACCCTATCCCTCTCCTCCTGCGGACGGCGCGCGCTAACAACTACACGAAGCAGCATCAACAGCATGAGTACAACGTACCATTGCGATTAACTACCAAGGAAAAGACGAGGATGAGCAAACTAACACTTAAACTGGTCGCCTAGTTGTGTCACCTCGCCAAGCAAATATTGCTCGCGAGCGGCAGCTTTTTCAGCCTTTGACTTCCACACGTCCGCGCTACCGCGGATCACGGGCAACTCACGCTCCAGTTTCTTAACATGATCACGAAGTCGCGAAAGTAAGGAAAGCTCCTCTACCCTGGAGTAGGATGGTGCCACTGTATCCTCAAGAGATGGCGAGTCCGGGGTTCCCCCCCACAGGAACACTTGATGTACCCTACCAAAAATCAAGCCAGAAGCCAAATAAGGCGACCAACTCAAAAGTCAAAAGTAACAGGTGCATTCAGGATCAATAAAAGTATCTACAAAAACATTCGCCAACAGGCATGTTCTCCAATCAAAAGAGCAAGTTCACCAGCTATTACAAGGAACTAACTACGGAGTAGCTGGCTTCTTCGACTTCGACGACCTTGGGGGCTTCATCAAGTCCGTGGCAGTATCAGATGCCACTGACTTTCCGCCGGCCCCTGAGGCCGAAGTTTTCGCCGCCTTCTTCACGCGATTGAGCTCCTCTGAATACTTGGCAACAGTGTTTATCAAGGAATGGCCATATTTGGCACAGGCAGTCGCAAAAGGAGCGAATACTACCTGCTGACCATCCGCGCCAACAGGCATCGTCTTCGACACCGCAGAGGGATCCACTTCGACTCCGTGGGCTTGCACTATGGCAAGCGACATGGTCGCGCCAGCTGCGCGGAGGGAGTTCTTGTACGTGGCAGGCACACCCCCAGCGAGCGACTCCACCAGCTCCTCCACATTGTCAATCAGCTCCACCTTCGGCATCAGCTCCTCCCGGAGGCGACTTAGGGTGACATTGGCTTTTGACAACGTATTTTGGACAGCGGCGCTACGGTCTTCGACCGTAGATGCCGTGCCCGCCAAAACGTCATCACGACCAAGGGCTTGTGGATCAAAACTCAAGCCGCCAGCATCTACAACAAAATACGTACATGGTTCAAACTCCTAATGCCACCGGCACTACAGAGGAAGAGAAGAACATCAATAAAATATCTACCAAGTAAAGGTACCTGAGAGGGCCTTGGCGACTGAGAAAAGTTGCTCTTCGAACAACTTCTCCCTGGCCGCAAAGGAGGCACGCAGATCCTCTTCGCGCTTCTGGGCTTCATCACGAGCCGCGATTGCCTCGTCGCGCCCCTTCACTACTGCGGCCAGCGTCTTCTCCAACGTGGCGACATCACGCAGTAAAGCATTATGCTCAGCTACATGGCAGTCAAAAATTTGGCCGTCAGTTGATTATATCAAAATACAGAGAAGACGAAAAGAATAAGTATAGAACACTCACTCTCAACCACGCGGTGGCGCGTCTCCAGCATCGCATGCTGGCGACCCATCGCCATCACTTGCTCTGCCACCTGTGCGGCTTCCTTTACAAGGAGCTGGCGCACAAAACAAGGAGTCAGCAGAGGGCAACAAAGGGCGTTGACTGCCAAATTATAAAAAAAGAGAGAGAAAGATATACTTACATGGTCCACCAGCGACTCCGAAGAAGATTGCTGAACCATCATCCGAGCTACTACTCGATGCTCCCCTACGTGAGGAGAGCTCGAAGAATTGTGCCCAGAGTGGGCCGCCGCCGGAGGAGAAGGAGCACGCTCGACCTCTATCTTGGCCTTTGAGGTCACGACTCCTGATTCCTTCAAAAATTCAACGTCGCCAGACGATGACGACGCCTCTTGACTGCAAGATAAAATCGGCACTCAGAAAGGGCAAACTCCAGGGCAAAGCCAACAAGAACGAAACAAGCGAAGAACGAATGAACTAGCAAACTTACCAGTCAAATCTGTCAAGATCAAATGTGGCCTCCGTCGACTCCGACGAAGACTCCTTGGGCAATCGCATCTTCTTGCGAGAAGACGGTGCCATAGCCCTCACAGGAACGGCGGGAATTGGCGACTCCGCGCCAACAGCCGCGCCTCCTAGAGTGGAAGGAGTCGACGCGTCGGAATCCTTGCTACGCGAACGCTTGCGAGTATCCGGACTCTCGGACTCGGGGGCTTCCTCTTCCACATCGGAAGGGACAGTCGACTTAGACTGGTCCTCTTCCAGAGCTTCACGACGAATAATCCCCTCAGGGAGGGGAGGCATGCAAGGCGACACCGCCCACTCCTGCATACAAAAAGTAAAACAGATAAGCAACAGAAGACGCAATCAAGAAAATATGCTACTACGTAGAACAACCATACCTCAGGAGGAGGATTCGAAGCATCGAAAGGAGAAATGACTGGCTCGTTCGGAAGCACATCCTTGAGGGTATACTTCGTGACTAGTCGCACCCTCTTATCTACCTCACTCGCGGACATGCCATCGGCAGACACGCGAGTGGGATCATCAGCGCCACCCCATTGGAACATGGGATGGACCCTGGCCTAGAGAGGCTGGACGCGACGACGCAGCCAAGTCCTGACAAGGGCGCAGCCTCCCTCTTCTGCGCCTATACAACTCTCGAGGTCGCAGACGCGCTGATATAACACGTCTGTTTCCACGAGTTCGGAAGGCATGATCACGTTCTTCCAAGAACGCATCTTTTTGCAGGGAGTCGCGGGATCGAAGGGAGCAAGTCCAAAGTGCTCGTCCTTGAACTTCTGATCGCGCACCTAGAACCATCTGTCCCTCCATCCCTGGACGGACTTGGTGAGCTTGATATCAAAGTAGGTGGCGGATGGATCAACATGGATTCCGCAACCACCTACGTCATAAACTAAAGAGCCAGATGCGGACTGACGCTTCAATTTAAAGATGCGTTTAAAAAGACCAAAGTGCGGCTCAATTCCGAGCCAGCACTCGCAGAGAGTGATGAAACAAGTGATGTGGAGAAGAGAATTTGGGGACAACTGATGGAGCTGGAGCCCATAGAAACACAGAAGACCCCGAAGAAAAGGGTGAAGAGGCAAGGAAAGACCACGAATGATGAAGGCAAGAAACATCACTCGATAACCAGCGGGAGGCACAGGAATGGTCTCACCGCTGGGGACGCGCGAATCAGCGACTGATGCAGATATCAACCCGTCTTGGCGAAGAAGACGGATATCCGACGCCTTGATAATAGAGGGACGCCATGCGCCATTGGTCACACGGGTGCCCGCGACCTTCTTCTTCCCGGCGGCGGCGGCACTAGTGGCCGCAGCAGCGGAGCCACCCTTCCTCTTCGCTGCAGCGAGGGTGGCCGCGGAATCAGCGGCAGCACTTCCTTTCTTCTTCCCCATTGCGCGGCGGTGATGAGAGCGAAGAAAATAGCTTGGGAATGAATGGAGCTGGTCCAGCGTCGTGGAGAAGATGGGCGCGGAGGAAAGCAGGAAAGCAAAGGGCAATGGCGATGGCAACAAGGAAGAAAGCACATAGATGGGAAATTACCGCCACGGCATCACTACTTAACCCCTGGAAGATGCAATCCAACGGCTGACAAACCCTATTGGACGCATGGCACGCATCGCGTAGGACACGTGGAGAAGAGGAAGCGCGAACCGTTCCCCCACTTCTACCATTACGCGTGGAAATCGAGGAGGCACAGTTAAAAATAAGATTACGCACGCCCAGTCACATCAAAGTCAGAAAGTGGGACCCATCGCTCGTCACGTCCCATCAAACTCGCTCACGCGAGCAACCAAGGTCATACAAGCGTCAGCACTGACGTCACCAAGGCTAGGCAGTGGAAAACTTCGACTATTTTTAGTCCTTGCTAGAGTCTTCGACTCCACCAAGCACTCGGGGGATACTCCCATAGGGAGCGCTGGCCGCGCACCCTATGACTTTTCTTTTTCTTGTTGCAGGAACATGGACAATCACAAAAGCAAATCCAATCACTCAAAACACAGTTCGATTATGGACATGTGTTACTCCCATAGGGAGCGCCGGAAACAAGCAGACAAAAGACGACAGCAGTCGCAAAAGTTCTTTGGCACCTGCCCGAATCATCGACTGAAACAAGCAGGCAAAAGACGACAGCAGTCACAAAAGTGTTTTAGCACCTGCCCGAGTCGTCGATTGAAACAAGCAAGCGAAAGTCGACAGCAGTCACAAAAGTTCTTTAGTCCCTGCCCGAGTCTTCGACTCAACCAGGCACTCGGGGGCTACTCCCATAGGGATCGCTGGTCGCGCACCCTATGATTATTTATACAAAAAACTGTGTGTTGATAACATCCACACTCGAAACTCATGGCGACACCGCCTCATAATTTTTCCCCTACAAAGAGACTGCGTCTCCTAGGTTACCCGAATCATCTCTGCGATGATAAAATTCGGATGCTGCGCCTACGGCGTGAAGGTAAGACCTGAATAAGACCTGGCAACGCATTTAACTGCGCACTACCAGAAACATATCCGTACCTACAGGCACGATGAACATGCCTTGACGGACGCGTCAAGTGCTCATACCCATATAACTGGAAATCGACTCCTGTAAGACCTCCATGGCCTGAGTCGAATTACACCAGCACTTTTCCGGATTCGAGTCCGGGGACTCGAATTTGAGTAGATTGCGTTGTTTCACCCTAAGGTGGTTAACTGATACCGATACTTCAGTTATATCAGGCACGTGTATCAACAATCCCTATGACACAAATAAAGGCAATTGAAATATACTCATTTAGGCACTCGAAGGCTTCAAAAAGTCCCCAGTTGAATCTGCGATTCCACTGGACACTCGGGGGCTACTGACATGGGTATACCCTACAGGTACTCGAGCTTGGTATATACGGTCCAAATACATACAGGCCCACGGTGTCGCCAAGGGCCGGATGGAGGGACTCGAGTAACCTACGGACTCTCGATTGCTTGAAGGACAAGAAGAAGTTAAAGATAGAAAGTTTGAAGGGGAAACCCTAACTTGTAACCGACTCGACCTGCTACCTGAGACCTAGCCTATCTATATAAAGGCTAGGAGGGGGCAGCGAGGAGGACACATGCAACCCTAGTTTCCACAACCCTCGCCAGACTTCATCTGCGCACCATTGTAACTTTCGACTCCCTCGATAATTCCACGAGTAGACAAGCAGGAGTAGGGACCTCTACGAGGCCTGAACCTGGGTAAATCCTTTGTCCCCTGTGTGCTTGTTTGCTAGCCGATAGATGTCTCCAGCGCTCCCTCCTTCTCCAAAACCCAAGTCCATAACAATGGGCATTGACGAGTTAAACCCTCGTCACTTTCTCTTTGAGAGGAAAAGCTAAAGAATGGTTGAATTCCTTAACTAGGAATAGTGTTGATTCTTGGACTAAGTGCAAAGACGCTTTTATTGGAAAATACTATCCTCCTGCTAAGATTATATCCATGAGAAGTGAAATAATGAAGTTTAAACAACTTGATAATGAGCATGTTGCTCAAGCTTGGGAAAGAATGAAATCTTTGGTAAAGAATTGTCCCACTCATGGACTGACTGCTTAGATGATCATCCAAACTTTTTATGCAGGATTGAAATATTCATCAAGGAACTTATTGGATTCAGCTACGGGAGGTACCTTTATGACCATCACTTTGGGTGCTGCAACAAAACTTTTGGACAATATGATGGTTAATTATTCTGAATGGCATACTGAGAGAGCTCCACAAGGTAAGAAGGTAAATTCTGTTGAGGAAACCTCCTCCTTGAGTGATAAGATTGATATGATTATGTCTATGCTTGTTAATGGGAAAACCCATATTGATCCAAATAATGTTCCTTTAGCCTCTTTGGTTGCTCAAGAAGAGCAAGTTGATGTGAACTTCATAAGAAATAACAACGTTGGCAACAATGCTTATGGTAATAATGCTTATAGGAACAATTTTGGTAACAACAATTATAAGCCATATCCTCCCAACAATGGTAATGCTTATGGAAATCCTTACAACAATAATAAGAGTGCTCCCTCTAAACTTGAAGTTATGCTTAAAGAATTTATTAGTAAACAAACTGCTTTCAATAAAGCTATTGAGGAAAAACTCTCTAATGCTGAAAGAAATATAGCATCTTTGGATGAAGCTCAATCTACTTTGAATAAAATGGCTGCTAAACCTGAAACTAATGAGAATCCCTTTGTAGCTACTAATGCCATACAAGTAAGAATTGATGAAAATGTTAGACTATTAGCTGAATTACATGCTAAGTGGGAAAGAGAAGATGAAATTGCTAGAAACATTAGTGTTTCTACTATTACTACCACTAGTGTTGAGGCTAGTAATAGTTCTATTACTTTACATGATAAAGTTGATTTTGATCTTGATGGTTGCAACATCTCTGAAGTTATTAAGTTCCTACAAAATCTTGCTAAAAGTCCTAATGCTAGTGCTATGAACATGGCTTTTACAAAACACATTACTGATGCTCTCATAAAAATTAAAGAAGAAAAGATGAAACATAAAGCTTCTATTCCTATAAAGCAAGAAGATGGTTGGGAACCCATCATTAATATGAAAGTGAATGACTTTGATTTCAAAGCTTTGTGTGATCTTGATAGTAGTGTTTCTATTATGCCTAGAAGGATTTATGATATGCTTGATTTGCCTCCTTTTGAAGATTGCTATTTGAATGTTCCACTTGATGCTAATGCTAAAAAGAAACTCATGGGGAGTCTTAATGATGTTCTTATTATGGTTAATGATTCCTATGTCCCCGTTGATTTCTATGTTTTGGATGTTGAATACAATGCTTCTTGTCCTATTACTTTGGGAAGACCATTTCTTAGAACTGTTGGTGCCATCATTGATATGAAAGAAGGCACCATTAAATATCAACTCCCACTCAAGAAAGGTATAGAACACTTCCCTAAAAAGAGAGAAAAGATTTCTTTTGCTTCTCCTATGAAAATAAAATTTGGTCTTAATGCTTCTTCATTTGAGAACACTTGATTCTTTCTTTGCTTCTTATGCCTAACTTAAAGGCGTTAAAGAAAAGTACTTGTTGGGAGATAACCCAAGAGTTTTAGTTAAGTCTTGGAAGTTATTACCTCTGTAATAACCTCTCCTTATCCTTTTTATTTGCTTTTTTGCGCCAAGAGTAACCTCTAATGAGAGTGAAGTAATGATTGGGAAAGTTGCTGTCCCGAAACAGATTTCTGTGCTTCACCGTAAAAATTCCTGAGAGACTTCTGTACGTCGGATTGAGCTGTAATTTTTTGTGATTCTTCCCCAGGTTGTTATCTAACTTTCGTTAGTTCAACACTTTTTTATTTGAGCAACAGAAGGTCTTCGAAAAAATTCGTCTTTACCTGCTGGTCTGTTTTGACAGATTTCTGCCATTTTCTGCATTTGCTTCTTGTTAGTTCCTTCTTGAGTTCCTTTGGGGAATTGAGCTTTTTGAGGGAATTGATATAGTAGATAGTGTTCTAATGGAAGTTTATTTGGCGTTAGAACTGAACCTTGAGACTTACTTATATTAAGTGCACTAATGTTGCTAATGAGATTGTGTGAAGTTTTGTATGAAGGAAAATTTTCAGGTGTATGGAAGGAATGAGTAACGAGATGAAGGATGGACTAAAGCTCAAGATTGGGGATGCCATGAGTGTCACCCCAAGAAATATCCAAGAAGTACAAGCGTCAAAGCTTGGGGATGCCCAAGGCATCCCCTTCTTCATCAATAAAATTCCAGGTTTCTTCCAAATGCTTCATTTTTATTGTTTCATGCACAATTGTGTTTTTCTTCGAGCGTCTTCTTTTTCGTTTTCGTTTTGGTTTTTAGTTTGCTTGGTTTTATTAGTTTTCTGAATAAGTTGGTTGGACCCCCTCTTTCATACATTGGTTTGCAAATAGTTTGGTTTGGTTTGGAAAAGAGTAGGAAAGTTCATACTTATGTGGTAAAAAGAGCTCGTTTTTGACTGTGGCTATGCTTTGTCATGCCATGATTGATATTGTTTTGGCTTTATTCTTAGTATTATTTGCTGTAGCATGACTTGTTATAAACAATTGAGATTTCTTAATGTGCCTTGGATGAATCATGCGTTGTTTTAGCATATTAAAGCATAGTATAGTGGTATTCTCCTTTGATGCTTTATTTGGGTTGACTTGGCACATGCTCACACCATGTTATGACTGTCACAAGTCACCATAGCCTTTATGATCCTTTAGTTTTTAACTTGTAGTATCACTTTATGCTTTGATCAATGATGTTTTGTCGGTCTGCATGATTATGGCCATTATTGCTCTCTTAGTTTGTCGCTCCCAGTCTTTTGCTAGCCTCCACAACAAAGTATAAGTTCCACTCATGCATACAACTCCCTAAACCAAGTTATTCCAAAGAGTCCACCATACCTACCTACTAGCTTATGCTACTCCAAGTATATTCATGCTTTTGTCTGCCTTTCACTTGTTATGAGAAAACTAGTGATTAAAGCTCTCACGAACTTGATGGCACACTTTACTTTTTGCCACCAATAAACTTGAACCATTGGGTCCTTCTTTGTTGCGTATATGCTTGTGCTTTATAAGTTGAAATTAGCAGAACCATGTTTCATGGGAAACGCTTTCAACATTGCACTTGTACTTTGTACCCCATTGATATTATGTTCTTTTGCTTACGGATCCCGGTGGTGTGAAATAAATGTGGAACTTGTATGATCATGGAGTTTGTATGGGTGTTAGAGAAACGCCTGGGCCGCTAGCCTAAGCCATGCCTAATCATGTCTGCTTGCCTTGTCATTTTGATTATGGGAAAGCTCCTGTATCATGTGCAAGGGGTACCCCGTTGGCGGTTCTTAATGATACACATATACTTACAATGACAAGAGCTTACTCCTGACTGAAGTTGAGTAGCATGAGGATCGGTCTTCGTAAGTAAGGGGCATGAGATTTCGGTTTATAACTTGTCAAGCATATCCTCTTAGTTGTGTCACTTTAACCTTAATCACCTTCAAGATGCTTATGATAGGGGCAATGAGAGCTGAAAGCTACGAGTACCATAATTTTTGTAAGCTCTTTATGAGACTTAAATCCCTACTTCTTTTTACAAAGGCCTTTCTTCCACCATTATATTGAGTCTCCACCTTCTATCTTTATGCACTTACTTTGAGAGCATAGTGGCCATTCTTAGTTCTATGTGCATTGTCCGAAGACTAGTTGATTGATGCATAATTTGTTATTGCTTGTTTGAAACTATTGTATCTAGTCACTCTTATGAACTTTGAAGGTGTCCCAAGCATTTATATTTGCTACTCTATTGAGGGACAAGCTGAATAATTTTGTGCTATGTTTTCTTTATGTGAAACAAACAAACGTCTTGCAAAGCATGTTATTCATGAATCTTTTGTTTGTGCCTTTTCATGTTGCATCATAGTTTCTTTGCTTATTGTTAGAACTTTGTCTTTCATGTTATGATTGAAGTACTTTGATCCCAGCTTTGATGTTTTGCAAATACTTTGATCAAGTCTTTGATGGTGCATGTCACCTAAAAAATTATTCTTTTATCACTTACCTACTCGAGGACGAGCAGGAGTTAAGCTTGGGGATGTTGATACATTGCAAATGTATCTATAATTTTTGATGTTCCATGCTTGGTTTTATCCACTTTCTTGTGTTTTGTTCCAACTTTGGAGTACTTTTATTATGATTTCTTGGACTAACCTATTAACAAGAGCCACAGTGCCAGCTGCCTGTTTTCTGCTGTTTTTCGTTCCAGGAAAGTCAGAAAATGAATATTCTCGGAATTGGACGGGACAAAAGCCAAAGTGCCTATTTTTCCGAAAGGGATCAAGTGCCAGAATATGAGACGGAGAAGGGATGGGGGGCGGCCACACCACCTGGCCACACGGCCAAGCCTGGCCCACGCCAGGGGGTGGTCTGGCCGACCCCAGCACCCCCTCGGCCTCTCCTTCCGCCTATAAGATGCCCTCAGGACGAAAACCCTAAGTACCTGGTCAAAAATCCACGAAAGAGTATGTAGCTGTTGTCATCTCCATCCCTAGATCAGGAGGGATCTGAAGCTCTTCCCGGCACCCTGCCGGAGAGGGGAATTCACCCTGGAGGCCTTCTTCATCACCATGCAAGCCTCCGGTGTGATGCGTGAGTAGTTTATCCTTGGACTACGGATCCATGTAGTAGCTAGATGGCTGATTTCTCCTCCTTTGTGCTTTCATGTTTAGATCTTGTGAGCTCCGTTCATGATCAATATCGTCTATTTGTAATTCATACATGTTGTGTTTGCGGGGATCCGATGGATATTGAGATGCTATTTCAGATTGATTATTGATTCTATTATGTCTTTGTTATTTGAGATCTTGCATGCTTTCTGTTGTTAGTAGCTATCTTGGCCAACTAGATGCTAGCAACTCCAGGAGTTAGTATTTATGCTCGATAGTGGGTTCATGCCTCTGGTAATCTAGGGAAGTGACAGAAATCTCTAAGGTACTAGATGTGTTGTTGCTACTAGGGAGAAAACAACGATCCTTTGTTCATAGAACAATTGTATTGTTTACTTTACATGTAGTTCGTAAAGCAATAATCTGTTGCTTGCAACTTAATACTGGAGGGGGGTCGGATGATAACCTGAAGGTGGATTATTAGTCATAGATGCAGTTGGATGGCGGTCTATGTATTATGTTGTAATGCCCAATCAAGTCTCAAAGGAGTCAAGATGATTAGTATATGCATGTATTGCTTTCTCGGTGTTTGTCAATTGCCCCGCTGTAATTTGTTCACCCAGCATGTTATCTATCTAAGGAGAGCCACCTCTAATGAACTATGGATCCCAGTCCTTGTCTTTTACATACAATCAACAATCTTTTACTGCTTTGTGTTTACTTTCTGCAAACTTTTACTTCTTTCCATTCGATACGTTTAATCCTTTGTTTTCCACAAAACACGGTGAGATTGACAACCTCATCGCAAGTTGGGGACAAAGTTCTGTGGTTGTGTTGTGCAGGTCTCCACGTTGCTACTAGCACCGGTAGTGCGCCCTGCCAAAGATCAGCTAGTAACACCTTTGGGGTGTTTCCTTGCTCCTACTGGTTCGATTAAACCTTGGTTTCATAACTGAGGGAAAACTTGCTGCTGTGCTCATCATACCTTCCTCTTGGGGTTCCCAACGAGCTCTATGTCGATCGTCGAGCGCATCACTACTCTAGATTCGCTGCCTTTTTAGGCAAAAAAACAATTGTTAGCGAGAGAGAGAGAGGGGAAAAGGCGCTCTTAAAAAGGCCAATCATAAAAATAACAAAAAATAAAACCCATGTAACCACCAAATGCACCCCACGAGGTCCCACACCATGTCCCCCATAATCAGCGAGAGATGGATGGCTGGTACGCCGTGTATCCTGGATCCACCTGTTAGCTTGTAACGGTCGAGGCGACGTAACGTAACGCTCAACGCACGACCCGCCCCAACACGGTCCCACCGGTCAGCATGTAACGGTCAAGCCTTTAACCTGACGGCATCCCCCCGTTCGAGCGCCTGTGAGGGTTTCAGAATAGAGGGAGGGTAAAGTGAAGGAAAAACTAAGCGACTGGGGAAAACTAAGTACAACTAACAAACCGAGGGCACGAAATTAGAAAACCCTTAAAACTATGGTCAAACCGGCGAGCATGAAGATAGGAGATGAGCCTCGCTAAAACTTGCATTATATCTCTGAAGAAACATCATATTGTGAATCTAAAAATGGTTTTTTCAAAAAAAATCATGAGCATTAGATCATGTACCTGCAGTTCAAACCAGACCCACTTCCTACCGATTCGATAGACATTTGTCGTTTTCACCTGGGGTGGACCAAACGGTTTGAGATACCCCGGTTGGGACATCATCCATGTAAGGTGGTATAGTATTTTTGAAAAATGGGGTGGTATCATTTAGAATTAGCCCTTTGGTGGTTGCTTCACAAAACGCCTCGTTTTTGGCAGTTGTAAAATGGAAAATGGCTTTTCCGTACGACGAAAAGGAAAACTTCCTTCTGCAACATTGTTTTCCATCCCAAGATACACATATATGCACAATATGGGCACACTATCACATACTACGCCTCGATTCTGACCATAACATTGGACATTTGGACCAAAAGCCATGAAACCTCGAACATGATAGCTCATTTTGAGAAGGATTTTTCGAGATGCGATCAATATACCAAGTTTGGTATTTTTCTTTGCAACTACGTCACATAATATGACACCACGCAAAGTATTTACATTGTTCAGACCATTTTTGAATTTCTTATGCATGTTTCCAAATTTTCCCATTTCAAACTATACTCAAACCGGCGGGCATGAAGATCGGGGATGAGCCTCCCTAAAACTTGCATTAGATCTCTGAAGAAACATCATATTTTGAGTCTAAAAAGAATTTTTTTTAAATCATGAGCATTAGATCATGTACATGTAGTTCAAACCAGACCCACTTCCTGTCAAGTTTTCCTTTTTTCAAAAAATCATGAGCATTAGATCATGTGTATCTTAACATGGCAATCAATGTCTTGGAGGCCAGAAAATTATTATTCTTTATTTAAAAATTATTTACCATTTAAGAAACCTTTTATGATTTACCATTTAAAACCTTTTTAAAAATGATCTTCCATATTAAATAATTGAATTTTTATAAAAAATAAATTATATTTTTATTAGGTAGATATTTCTGTTATGAACATTTTGATATGCTATATATATTTTTATTAAATAGATATCCTTTAATTATTTTATTAACATTTTAATATACAATAAGGCGGGAACCATAATTTATACTACGAAATTGAAATATAATTTTTGAAAGGCCCTTTAGACCCGGGTCGTGCCACGACCTAGGACTAAAGGTGGACGGTTGGCGTGCAGCTTCTGGGTTGCTGCCAAATCTCTTTAGTCTCGGGTCGTGGCATGACCCGGGGCTAAAGGCCCTTGCCATATAACCCGTGTCGTCCTCCTTCCTCAAATCCCATCTTACTTCGATCCAGCAGGAGGCTCCGAAGCAGAGACACCCACGACACTGGCAGGCTACCCGACTACGCCGCGGACCTCCTCCTCTCCGTCGCCATCTGCGCCGTCCGTCGACCGGCCGCCGCGCTCCTCCTCTCTATCCGTGCGTAGAGGCGCTCCGGCCGCCACCACCACCGACTGCCGCCGTCGCCGCTGTCCAGGTGTGCCCCCTCTCTCCTCTAATCGAGCTGCGAACAAAGTGTTAGGGTTAGCTAGGGTTAGGGTTAGTGTTGGTTGTGGCGGCGCGGCGAGCAGGGGCGGTGCGGCGCAGCGACCCGCGAAAGTGCAGGGGCCGGGCGAGCAGCGGGGGTGGTACGGTAGTGCAGGGGCAACACTCGCGACTTCCTTTTTGTCTTTTTGGTAGTATTTTTATTATGTCTTTTTATTAGTCTTTTTGTTATGTAGTCTTTTTAGTAGTCTTTTTGTCCTTTTAGTAGTCTTTTTATTATGTGTTTTTAGTAGTATTACTAGTGTTTGTAGTATTTGTATAATATTAGTAGTATAGTATTAGTAGTATTTGTATAGTATAAGTAGTACAGTATTAGTATATTTGTACAGTATTAGTAGTATAGTATTAGTATATTTGTATAGTATTTGTAGTAGTATTTGTAGTAATACTATTGCATTTGTGGGAGCTCCATGTAGTAGTATTTTTAGTATTAGTAGTAGTAGTTTGAGATTAGGGAGGGCGCAGCAACGCGCGTCATATAGGACCGATGGACGGGCGCGGCAACGCGCACCATATAGGGATGATGGACGGGCGCAGCAACGCGCGCCATATAGGGAAGATGGACGGGTGCGATAACCATTGTTTATAGCACTAAAATAACTAGCAAGGTCTTTGCAGAAGCTATGGAGCACGACGAACATCAAGAAGAGATATTGCTGGGTATGATAGCCGGTGATGATATCACCTTGCAGTATATGAACGACTCTGGTGAGGGAGTGGAGGATATCGAGCGAAGATACGACTCCGGTGAAGGAAGATACAACTGCAGTGAGCGAAAAGACGGCTCTGGTGAGGGAACCTTGACTACAAAGTCTAGCGAGGTATATAAATTAAGCTGATGCTGACTCGATGCATTAGCTGATTGTATATATATTAACGATTTTTTCTTATTTTAGCCCTCCGGATTGAAGCAATCTACTGGAAGCAAACGAGGCCCGACAAAAAAGTTGGCCCCCGATGTTAGGTTCACAATCAAAGAAGTCGATGTAGATGGCGCCCCGATTGCTCCCAAGCACAACGCAAGAATATTTGTAAGTCAATGCGGAGTTATTGTTAGGGACACTATCCCGATCATCATTCGAGAATGGAATAAGCCAAAAGCGGATGGAGTTAATTATGTCAAGGATAGATGAAAAGTTAATCTTTGGAATACGCTCATGACAAATTTCACCCTACCACCAGAGGTGGATCCAGAACACAAAGTTATAGAGCCTAAAGTTAAGGAGTGGACTCTTAAAAAGATGGCCACACAATTCAGAGACAACAAGAAAAGATTGTACAAGAATTATATCCTAGAAGAAAAGACTTTGGATCTCACCGCAACGAATGAGAAGCTAAGAGATCACTAGGACGAATTTTCAGAGTACAAGAAATCGGCTGAAGTAGTGAAAAGGTCAGAAATAAACAAGGCAAATGCTGCACTAAAAAAATATCACCATGTTATGGGGACAGGTGGCTACAAAGCTGCCAGGCCTAAGTGGGTGAAAGCTGAGAACGACCTGATTGATAAAGGTATCGAACCAGAGACATCGGAGCGGATCGATCGGGCAAAGTCTTGGTTCTACAGGCATGGGGGAAAGTTGAACCCAGAAACAGGAAAGTGTTCTTATACAAAACACATCTTGCAACACCTTGTGAAGTCCTTAAAACTGCAGCGAAGGATGTGTAGGAGGGGAAGTTCTTTCCTGATAGAGGAAATGATGAGCTGACACGCGCCCTTGGGAATAAAGAACACAAAGGACGAACAAGAGGCACTGAAGGATCCGTTCCATGGAAGCTCGGGTTTCCCAATGACAGGAAGAAATATCCCGATAAAAGCCATCAGAGGAGAAAGAATAGGAAGGCAGACCGGATGCGACATATAGAAGATACATTAAGGATGCAGCAAGAGAAAATAAATGCACACAACCAGCAAGCTACGGGCCCATCTCAGCGACAGGACAAAGATCCTGCATTCGATGCTACCGGCCCACCATCTCGGCGGAAAAGAAATCGAGCTCCCAGTTGATGATGATGCACTGACGATGGCTAGTCGCTACCCCGTGTTTGATATCACTCATTCAGAAAATTGTGAGTTGTATGTGATAGTTGTGACCATATCCATAAAGATGGTGGTCGGCTTTGGCTTACCTTCTGGACCTAGACCAGCTTACCATTGCTTTCCAGTTCCAGATGGCTACGCTGTTGTCAGGGTGGATGAAGTTATGAAGGGATTTGAGCACCTGAAGCTTGACTTCCCTGCAGGCGAAGGGGATCTGACTAAACTGGGAGAAGCTAGGAAAGACACCGTTCTATGGCGAAAGGAAAACAGCGTGCTTCCAAATTTCACGCCAAGGCCACTGACTTCTCCCAGTTGTAATCCATCTCGATCTCTGTCGCCTCAGCCGTCTCCGGCGCGTCTGCAGACTCCGCCACCTCAGTCGTCTCTAGCACATCTGCAATCTCCCTCGCCTCAGCCGTCTACAGTGCATCTACAGACTCCGCCTCCTCCGCCGCGTCAGCAGACTCCGACGCCTCAGCCCTGGTTGCAAAAGTGGAAGATCGTCGATGCTCCGGTGGCTAGTACTACAACATGTACAAGGAAGAAAGTCTTGGCGGGTAGGAATAAAGCCAAGGCAGAACCTCCCAAGTTCCCTTGCGACATGACTAATGAAGAACTCAGAAAGGTCATGGATGAAGATGTCAAACGCTAGCTTGCACCAAAACAGCCCCCACAAAAGCAGTACATAGCACCGAAAATGGTGCAACACTTTCTGAACCTGCTTGAGTGACTAAAGCCAGACAATCTGCCTTCAGACTATGACCGCTCAATTATGAATTCACATAAGAAGAATGTGGAGCAATTGAGAAGTACTAGTAGAAGCGGGAAAACAATTCCCCAACTCGGAGAATAGAAAAACCAATCATGCCCCCCGCTGAAAGTGTTTTGCGATCCAGATCCGGAGGTTGCACGACTAGTCACACAAACGACTAGCGATCTTGGTATGACTATTGGTCAATACTTAGGCACGAAAGCCACACCCATGGCTTAAGTAGCATACAAATACGAGTACGGGAAGCCTCTCGTCAGACCTGAGGAGGTCCCTCTTCTACAAACACAAATGCGAAAATTGCATGACTGGTATATGCGAGCCTCAGAGGAAGGCACGATCCTGCTCACAATGGCAGTTAGAGATGAGCATTACTTCCGTGGAAATGACGAGATACACGTTGAATTTACAGAATTATTTCAGTTATTCAATCAAGACACCCTCGACAAATCTCTCATCCGTTGCTATTGTTTGTAAGTGATTTATTAATGTAATTGAGTCTCTAGCTCATCTCGTTCATTGCATGTATAATTATCCTCACTATATTATTTTGTATGATTTTATGCAGAATGAAGATGCTCGAATGCAAAAAAGGACAAATCTATGACCTTGGATTCATTGATCCAAATAGAATTCATGAATATACGGTAAAGAAGAACGCCGAGGAAGTAGAGGATTACTTGCTAAGGTTTTTACTGAAACAACAAAACGAAATGGAAATATTATTTCCTTACAACTTGTAGTGAGTGTTATTGTCGTGTACACATTCGATTTCATTTACTCGATGTTAAGTGTAACTGATGAGTTATGCGTGCGCAGGTTCCACTTTATTCTATTAGTTATTCAACTTGACAAAGGAAATTTACTGGTCATGGACTCGAAACGTAAAAACCCTAAGATATGGGCGGACCTGATTGAAATGCTCCAGAGGTAACTTCAATCATTATCGCACTATATCGATATCTTTCGTTCATTTCCTTATATCAAGTAATTAATAACTCCTTTACTCATTTTCTTTGCCGGGCAGGGTTTGGAAATGGTTCACCAAGGCTCTTAGGGGTGAATGGAAAGAGGAGCTGCGATTTCAACAAATCAATGTAAGTATTACTATAGCTAGGTTCGTGCATCTCTTTGATTCTTGTTTAGCATGCTTGATTATTATTTTGATTGAACTCTATTCTTGTGAAGTGTTTGAGGCAGGAAGCCGGAAATAATTTATGTGGATACTATGTTTGAGAGTACATTCGCCATACGACCTGTGAGCTGGGCAGAATTCCACAACAACTTGCAGTACGTAAACAATGTTCATAATCTTATTTTATTACCATCAGTTGTCTTGAGTTTCATTCATATATATTGAAGATCCCCTTCTTTAAATTAGATCGAAAGGATTCGGGACGGTCTCCTACCAAAGGATCGCGTACGAGCAATTCAAGAGGAATTGACAGGATTCTTAAATAAGAAGGTCAGAGATCCATCCAGAGAATACCATCGGGATTTTGTATTTATGCATTAGGAATCGTAAGAGAAATTATATTGTATATATGCCTTCTGCAATGGTTCCTTCATTTCTGTATATTCTGGAGAATATTTTGAACTCTATATTCATGACGATGTTCTGTAATGGTTCCTTCATTTCTGTAGTTGTATATATATCATCTCTCGGCACGTCACTTACGCCAAACCTCTCCCTCCTGCCACGGCAGAAAACAGCCCCAAAACTCTACAACGACAAAGTTTTGGGGCATTTTATGCCGTAGTAGATCTCCTTTAGTCCCGATTCGTGGTACGAACTGGGACTAAAGGTCATCCACCCCCGCTCTCCGCGGCAGCCACGTGGAGCGCCTTTAGTCCCGGTTCATAATAGAACTAGGAGTAAAGGGGGGCTCTAGTCCTGGTTCTGAAACCAGGACTAAAGGCCCAAATGAACCGAGACTAATGCCCTGTTTTTTGTACTAGTGCACGTAGGAATTTGCGTAGAGGATGCATTTGTTTAGTCCATTGTTGTATAGGCGTTTTACCACTAACTTGTTTTTCCTAAATGCCTTCACCATTTCATGAAAGCCATCACGAAGCAGCCATTTCATTGATGGCAACCCAACAGACAATAGTAACGGGTCGTGATCCGATAAATCCTCAATACGTTCAAGAGCACAGATAGTTACCATAGGGAATTTCTCCTCTCACTCGGTATCTATAAGTACTCTATCAAGTTTCTCGTATGTTGGCTCAGGAAGACTGTTAGCCCAAGTAAATTATCTTCCTAACATTATGACCTCTCTTAAATCTAAGTTGTCAATGACAATATTAAATAAGAAAGGCCAATGTTCATCACCCCCCCCCCCCCGAATTTTTCCGTGACAAAATCTTAGCAAATTGAAATCTCTGCCTATAGATTATCTTTGGCTAGCTTAACTACCTCCCATAAAAATCAGGTTTATAAACATCCTGGACTGCCCCGTAGACAGCAACTAGGGACCATGTGAAATCATCAGCCTTGTTCCATATATGGAGGTTAATAAAAAATCTCCAACCGAACTTGCTAATACATTTATAGTATCATCTCTGACGCCTAACAGGATACCCCCAGATCTACCACGAGGAGAACATGAAATCCATGTAAAATCCACTCCACCAGAAAGACGATTGAGTACAGTTTATGAGAATTCACGTGAAAGAGAAACGGATGTCGCCTAGAGGGGGTGAATAGGCGTTTTAAAATTCTTATGATTTAGGCTCTAATAAATGCGGAATAAAACTTAACGTTTAATTTATCAAGCCAAAACCTAAATTCACTAGGTTCACTAAGTGCACCAACAACCTATGCTAAGCAAGATAAGCAACAAGGTGATAGCAAGATATAATACTTTAAGCACGATGGCTATCACAATGTAAATTGCATAAGTAAAGGGATCAGTTAAGAGACAACCGATCGATGGACACGGAGATGATGATTTGTTTCCCGAATTTCACTTCCAAAGAAGCTACATCTCCGTTGGAGAGGTGCGATGGTGCAATGTACTTCGAACACCACAACTGGCTCACCTCAAGGTGTGGTGGCTCGATGCTCACCCAACGCCACACAAGGCCTCACCCCAAGATGCGAAGGCACGCAACACACCGACGCCACAAAAGGCTCACCCTATTCTCCCGTGAGCTCGCCACAAAGGCCTACTCACGTTCCACTATGGGACACTTGAGGGCGGTCATCGAACCCGTACAAGGCTTGGGACAATCTCCACAACTAAATTGGAGGGCTCCCAAGAACCGCCACAAAGGCTCCACAAGGCCACAACAGGCCACAAACTTGAGGATACTCCACAGCTCAATTGGAGGCCTCAAGAACACACTACAACTCCACACAACCGTCTAGGGTTCCAAGAACCCAAGAGAAACAAGCCCAAGAGCTTGAACTCGCTGAAACTCCAAGGAGAACTCAAACCTATGCACCAAATACAAGAGGCAAGTCTTTCTCTCTCAAGTTCCACCAAATCTACAAAAGCTATTGGGGGAATAAGAGAGGAAGAACACAAGAGGAGAACATAAAACTCTCCAAGATCTGGATCCCAAGGATTCCTTCACAAGGAAGGGATTTGGTTTGGTGGGGGTTGTAGATCTGGATCTCCTCTCTCAAATCTCTCAAAAATATGCAAGAATCATAGGAGGGAGAAGGGGAGAGGGCAAGCTCTTTAAGGTCAACAATGGAGGAGAGAGAGAAGGGCAAAACCAAGAGGAAGGGGAGCTACTTTTAAAGGGCTCCCCGATCTGGCCGTTATGCACATTTTTGTGCACGGCTGGTAGTACCGGTGGGTGGCTGGTACTACCGGTGGCACCCAGCCAACAATCCAAAATGAGGTGCGAAAAGAGAGAAAAACCTGGCCGGAACTACCGCCGGAAATTTCGGTCGAAGTTCCAAAAAATAGCACACCTCAAAACAGAGAGGGTACAGAACTGAAATTGGGGTTACCGGAAGTTGGGCCGGAATTTACACCGGTACTACCGGCGGCAAAAATTCCCTAGCGGTACTATCGGTGGCCCACCGGAACTACTAGTCACGAAAACTTCAGAAACTAGAAACGCAATAACTTTCGCATCCGAACTCCAAACGAGACGAAACTAATTTTGTTGGAAAGATAACGACGTGTAGAATCCAACAAGGGAGAAAATACTATAAATATATATGTGAGATATATCCCAAGGTGTGGATCCGGAAAACCCACAAGATCAAGGATGCAATAAGATATTCAAGGGGAATCCGTTTTTGATGAACTAGAGCTTGTTATGAAGATAACCACAAGCTCTAGATCCTCACATGGAAAAGAACCAAACAACAACCAAGAAAGATGATGCTCTGTATGCAAAGGTTTGAGATCTCTCCGAAAGATACGACTGAGCACTCGCTTGAGAGCCCCTCTTGATAGTACGGTTATCTATCCCTAAACCAGGTCTCCCAACACTACAAGAGACCGGTAAAATAGAAAACCTATCAAGATCATACCTTTGCCTTGAGCATTCCACCTGAGGCCAATGTAGACCGTCTTGTCCTTCTCGAGATGGATCGTCTTTCTTGATTCCTCTTGCTTGCTCTTGCTTGATGAAGACTTGAGAAATGCTCACCCATACTCTATGGGGAAACCTCCTCTTTAAACTTGTCTTCATCACTCCATGAACGTCGAGGATAGCAAGCTTCACGCATGAGATATTCTAGATATGGTGCATCGAGAGCTTGCACATCATTTCTTGATGATGTCTTGAAGATGGCCAAGAGAAACTCCATATTCTTCTTCTTCAAGACATACTTGATCTTGATCTTCTTCTTCAACAAGATTCCAATAGGCACAAAGCCTTGGACATTGCTTCTTCTTCTTCTTCAACCTTGAACCCAACACATGGTCCAAGCGATGACAATGGACAAACCTATAAGTGAAACTCAATTTACACATTAGTTCATAGAGATTATCATTAATTACCAAACCACACATGGGGACATACATGCCCTTTCATCACGTCTACCAGTTTCAGAAATACCAAAAAAAAAACTTATAATCTCTCACATAATCAGCAAAAACAAATGTTTAACCATGTCACGAAGACCTGTGCTATTTAAAAAAAATCTCGTACAGTTGCAGGCCTGCGTATACTAGCTCAGTCGAATATTACAAATAGTAGATGTTGTTTCTAGACATGTCTTAAATCGAACATTTATAACTTCAGCTGCAAATATTGTTTCGAACAATTAGGTTAAGAACATGTAAATAATATGATTAGATTTTCCTGGAAAAATATATTTTATATAATATGTATATATTGCAGTAGATTTGTATATATTGCAGTAAATTTATTCTACACTCAAGTTTTCTTTCTTGGAAAAAGATAAGGAGAGGCACCCCATGCTCCGCTCTCCCGTGCGGTGGCAAGCCAAGATTCACGCGTCTTGACCAGCATCGCGCGCCTTTGCACGCTCGCTGCGTTCGATCCGGTTTTGGACGTCGCTGCTCCATTCCGCTCTACAGTCGCACTTGTCTGCACGTAAGGCATGCTAGGGTCGACACGCTACACGGCTACACTGACGTGCTACGTCGCACCTGTTGCTGAGCAGTGCAAGACTGCTAGTGGTAGGCCCTAGGCTACTGCCCCACTGCTTATCACCATGCAATGACCACGTCTCCCTCACATTATGTACTAGTATAAACTACTACTAATGACAATACATGTTCTATTTTTTAATAATTAAGAAGGCTAAGGCTGTGTTTGGTAGTAAAATAATTTTGAAATATTTTAGCAATACTTTAGTTTCTCAAAACACTATAGTTTAAAATACTTTGATGTGTTTGGCTATGATTAAATACCATGATATTAATACTTCATTATCTCTATTGGAAAAACAACTCCAGACCTCTTTTTCTAAAACCAAAGTATTGCTACCCAGGCAAGTAAATACTATAGTTTTGTAATACTTCAGTTTAATGGAAATTTTGTTGCCAAACTAAGCCTAAAAATTTGATAAGTTCTACTAATTAGAAGGCTAAAAATAAACCGAACAAACCAAGTTATTAGTAAATAAACCCGGTAGGTGTCCGTAACTAAATGGAAATTGTTTTGAATAATCGTGTAGCTATTTGGTAAACTATACAATGGTTGCATCGGTTCTAATAAACTTTTTACTAGAACAACCTGGTAGCCACATCAGAGAATTTGGTACTTTCCTTAGAAAAAACTGGTAGCCACTTATAAACAACCCGGTAGTTGTTTATAAATAACCTATCAGTTGATATAGAAAACCTGATATTTGCGATTTAATAACCTCAACTGTATCGAAGAATCTGGTAGTTCTTTCAAAAAGTCTGGTAGCTTTTGCAAAATAGTAGGATAGTTGTATTAGACAAACATGATAGTTGTATTAGAACACCAGCTTATAGCTAGTATACGGAGATCTAAAAAAAACGGCACCCACCTGTAAACAACCTAGTAGTTTGATTCTAAGTAACCTGGCAGTTGATAAAGAAAACCTTATGGTTCAATAACCTCAATCGTGTTGGAGAATTTGGTTGTTCTTTCAAAAAAACTGGTAGCTCTTGCAAAATAATAGGGTAGTTGTATAAGAGAAACCTGATAGTTCTATGAGAGCACCAGCTGATAGCTAGTACGGAGAATGTGATAATCGCTCCGAAAAAATTGGTAGTCGCTTGATAGTTATTACAAATAAATTTTCATTTTGTGTACCTGGGTTTTTTAGCTGTACTCATTTTTGTCCAGACGCTAAACGTTTCCTCACTTTTGTCCAACCTCTTGTCTGAAACTCTCACAGAGTCTGTCCGTCAGACTTACCGTTACGTGCGGTCAGGTCCCGCAGTGGACACCTCTCTCCACTTATCCAGATCAGCATCCACAGCTTATCCACGTGAGTGCCGGACCACAACTTACCCAGGTTAGCGTTGCAAGATGAGAGCTCGAGCCAGCTTCGTGCATGTGCCCATGTTGTTGCCTTCCCTTTCTTTTTCCGGACCCCATTCTTCTTCTTCTCCGGCAACGATAGCCCTTCTCCGGCCGGCGAGTGATGTCTAGTTTTACTTCAGCCTCCCGTACATACCAAATTGTTCTGATTTCTCTCTATTTTTCTTATTATTCCCTCAAAATTTGGGATTTAAGGTTCATGTTGTTGTTTTCATATTCTGAAGAAATACAGGTTTCGAGTGGATCGATGTGTATATTGATAGGCTGAGGCTGATTGGAGGAATCAATTGACGCAACTCGGGAACTCAATGGGGGGCTTGTTGTGGAGAATGCAGCCAACGGAGAACTGGCGGAACTGAAGGGCGAATTGAAGAAAATTAACAAGATGTTAAGGTAGCTGATCAATTTGAAGCTAGAAAATCCGATGGCTGGGTTTTTTTTTTGCTATATAATTGCTATGGGATTCTTGTACTTGTTGTTCATCAGTCGCTAGAAGTTGTTACAAATTCAGTTAGGGATTATGTGTACTTGATGTTCATAAGTCTAGCTAGTATTGAATTTCAGATAGTTTGGTGATATGATCCGGATTCTCGGATGTAGTATAATAGTGTTTTTCCTAGAAGACCTAGGTTTAATCGAACCTTGGAAAGCACTGCTAAAAGGTAATAAGAAAGGACACGTCTACAAGACTTTGTTTGTTTGTTTTACCTTAGTTGACCGGACCAATGTGGACTACTGTCATGAGTCGAAAGCGCCATCCATCCCTCGAACTGAGTGAAGTTACACCTTATTTACTATTTCGATGTAGTGAGATTGAGATGGAACAAACAAGAGGGTCTGTCTGGTATTGGATCCACCAAAGTTCCTACGATAATGAATGGGGTCGGTTTAGTAGATCTACAACCTCACATTTTGCTAGATTTCACTTGGGCGAAATGAGGCTGCTTTCGCAAAAGATACACAACGTAATGCTTTATCCAAATGGTATTCCTTGTTGAAACCCCGACTGCACTGGGGAGAACCGAAAATGCTAACTATCACTATTTCTACTACAATCCCTTGAATGGAAAAACAAACTCTGGAAAATTGGGTCAGGCTGAAAGAAAGAGGGGAGAAAGTCACGCTCAGCATGGGCGACCTATGATATGTTTTCTCCATGTGAAAGAGCTCAATGAAGAGGCCTACTTTATAACAGGTTTGAATCAATGGATGGAAATAGGCCAGGGTTGAAGATCCACATGCAGCTGCACATCAAATGAGATAAAAGATAATAATAAGCATAGTCATGTATCATGTTGTTGGGTCCGCAGCATAGAAAACAAAAAAATTCCTACGATGAGAACTATACGCCAAGATCTATCTACTAGATACAGAGCAACGGGTGGACATACATCCATGGAGAACTTACCCTCAAAGACAACGAGTTTTGTTAACGAGTAGGAACTCGTGGTTGATGTAGTCGTACGCTTGCCGATCTCAAGATCGTGTGGAAGTCCGAGCGCCGCAAATCAGCAGCGCATCCGTCCTCGCACACACATTCAAGCCACCGGACAACCTCCACCTCCTCGCTCCAGCGAATCAGCGGAAGCAGCAACTCCTTCCAGACGCAAGGCCACCGGGAACATGTATCTCGCTAATCTGAGACCATGGGGGAATATCTAGAGGGGGAGAGAGATCCTTCACGAGGAGGTGTAGTTTGTGAGAGGGGAGAGGGGGGCTTTATATAGGAGGGAGGGAGACCCCTCCCCTCCCATAGCCGGCGCATGAGGGGGGGACTCCTCCCCTCTTTCATTCATGTGGTGAACCTCCACTCACATAAACATGGCCTCCACCCAAAATCCCACTCACATGTATTTAATTTCCACCAAATTAAATGCAACTCTCAATTAATAAAACTCTTTATTTATTTTATTCAGAATTTTGTTAATTACTTTAATTAATAAACATTCACACAAAACCCCTTGCAACATTTCAATATCACATGCAGAACCACTTTCTGCAATTTCACCCGAAACAATTCCGGTTTCTATCGAAACATTTCCTGTGCTTTGCAAACCTTTTGTCTGGAACATATGTGCTCCTAAATGGTGTCCGGCAACCCTTAAGTGTGTCACCCTACGGTTCGCGAATAATGCAGACATGATTGAGACTCCTCTCAGATCAATAATCAGAAGCGGGACCTGGAGATCCATACTGACTCCTGCATATTCAAGGATGACTTCTGTGATCGTGAGAACCTTTAACGTCAGCAATTTAATCCCTTTGTCTCATGATATAATACATGTCCAAGATTCGATCATCGGTATCCAAATACCTAGTTTGATCTCGTTACCGACATGCACTCTTTTCTTGTTCCCGTGATATAACATTCTAGTGATCACATCACTTGCTTGCAAGTTATCTTAATGTGATATCATCGAGAGGGCCTAGAGTATATCTATCCGTCATCGGGATTGACAAATTCCACTCTTGATCCATGAGCCTCAACATAACACCTTCATAGCACTGAACCCACCTTTATAGTCACCCTGTTACGGTGTGGCGTTTGATGTTATCAAGATACTCTTCCGGTGTTAGCAATTAACATGATCTCATGGTCTAAGGACTAAGACTACTTTGTATGATGTTATAGCAATATAAACATAATGACTTGATTGTAATGCTATACTTCAGATGAATGTTCATCACATCATTTCACAAATGTTGTGACCTTGTTATTAACAACATCCAATGTCCATGATCAGGAAACCTTGATCATCTTGTTAATCAACAAGCTAGTCTATAAGAGAGGCATAACTAGGAACCCTTTTTGTTTATTAAACACACATGTATTGATGTTTCCTATCAATACAATTATAGCATGCAAAATAAACATCTATCATATACAAGGAATACATAATAACAACTTTATTATTGCCTCTCAGGGCATATTTCCTTCAGTCTCTCACTTGCACTAGAGACAATAATCTAGTTTATATAGTGATAAATCTAACACCCATGGAGTTCTGGTGTTGATCATGTTTTTCCCTAGGGAGTACTTTAGTTAATGGATCTGCTACATTCAGGTCCGTGTGCACTTTACAAATCTTTATATCTCCATCCTTGACATGCTCGTGGATGGAGTGAAACCGGCGCTTAATATGCTTGGAATTCTTGTGAGACCTTGGTTCCTTGGCGTTGGCTATGGCTCCATTATTGTCAAAATAGATCACCATTGGGCCCAACGCACTAGGAACCACACCTAGTTCCGTTATGAACTCCTTCATCCAAACCGCTTCCTGCGCTGCTTCTGAAGCAACAACATATTCCGCCTCCGTTGTTGATCCAGCCACCACAGGTTGTTTGGAACTCCTCCAACTAACTGCTGCTCCGTTCAAGAGAAATACGTATCCGGATTGAGACTTAGAGTCATCCGGATCAGTGTCAAAGCTAGCATCAACATAACACTTAGCGACTAGCTCTTCTTCACCTCCGTATACAAGAAACATATCCTTAGTTCTTCTCGAATACTTAAGGATATTCTTGACCGCTATCCAGTGTTCCGAACCTGGATCAGATTGGTACCTACTAGTCAAACTAATAGCATGTGCCACATCCGGCCTTGTACATAGCATGGCATACATTATAGAGCCTATGGCTGAGGCATAGGGGATCTTATCCATTATCTCTCTTTCTTCCGCCGTAGCCGGACTTTGAGTCTTCCTCAATGTCTTGCCTTGCAACATAGGCAAGTACCCCTTCTTACTTCCGTCCATATTAAACTTCTTTAATATCTTATCAAGGTATGTACTCTGCGATAGCCCAATTAGGCGTCTTGATCTATCTCTATAGATTTTAATGCCTAATATATATGAAGCTTCACCAAGGTCCTTCATCGAAAATTTGCTGTTTAGATAACTTTTAACATTGTTTAAAAGATCTATATCATTTCCAATCAATAATATGTCATCCACATATAATATCAGAAATGCCACATTGCTCCCACTCACTTTCTTGTAAATACAAGCCTCTCCATAAGTTTGGACAAATCCAAACTCTTTGATCACCTCATCAAAGCGGAGATTCCAACTCCGGGATGCTTGCTTCAGTCCATAGATGGATCACTGAAGTTTGCACACCTTATCAGCATCCTTAGGATCGACAAAACCCTTAGGTTGTATCATATACAACTCTTCTTCAATATTACCATTGCGGAACGCAGTTTTGACATCCATCTGCCATATTTCATAATCGAAATATGCAGCAATTGCTAACATAATCCTAACCGACTTAAGCATCGCTACGGGAGAGAATGTCTCATCATAGTCAACTCCTTGAATTTGTCGAAACCCCTTTGCGACAAGTCGAGCCTTATAGATGGTTACATTACCATCAGCATCAGTTTTTCTTTTGAAAATCCATTTATTCTCAACGGCCTTTCGATCGTGAGGTAAGTCCACCAAGGTCCAAACCTGGTTTTTGTACATGGATTCCATCTCGGATTTCATGGCTTCTAGCCATTTGTTGGAATCAGGGCTCATCATCGCTTCTTCATACGTCGCAGGGTCATCTATTTCATCAATCATGAAATTCATAACAGGATTGCCGTACAGTTCAGGAGCTGCACGTGTCCTGCTTGAGCTGCGAGGTTCGGTAGTGTCCTCTTTCGGAGTTTCATGATCAATATCATTAGCTCTCTCTTCATTAGGTGAAGTCAACTCCGAAACAACTTCTGGTGCTGCGCTACTCGCCATTTCATGAAGAGAAGGTTCAATAACCTCTTCGAGTTCTACCTTCTGACTACTCACACCTTTTGCGAGAAACTCCTTCTCAAGAAAGGATCCATTCTTGGCAACAAAGACCTTGCCCTCGGATCTGTGATAGAAAGTATACCCAATCGTTTCCTTAGGGTATCCTATGAAGACGCATTTTTCCGCTTTGGGTTCGAGTTTATCCGGTTGAAGTTTCTTCACATAAACATCGCATCCCCAAACTTTAAGAAATGACAGCTTAGGTTTGTTTCCAAACCATAATTCATACGGTGTCTTTTCAACGGATTTAGATGGTTCCCTATTTAAAGTGAATGCAGCGGTTTCCAGTGCATAACCCCAAAATGACATTGGCAAGTCAGTCAGAGACATCATAGATCAAACCATATCCAATAAAGTACGATTACGACGTTCTGACACACCATTACGTTGTGGTGTTCCGGCAGGCGTGAGTTGTGAAACTATTCCACAATCTTTCATATGTGTGCTAAACTCGTAACTAAGATACTCTCCTCCACGGTCGGACCGCAGAAATTTGATCTTTCTGTTACGATGATTTTCCACTTCATTCTGAAATTCTTTGAACTTTTCAAAGGTTTCAGACTTATGTTTCATCAAATAGATATACCCGTATCTACTCAAATCATCCGTGAAAGTAACAAAATAACGATATCCACCTCGCGCCGACACACTCATTGGTCCACACACATCAGTATGTATGATTTCCAATAAATCTGTCGCCCGTTCCACTGAACCGGAAAACAGCGTTCTATTCATCTTGCCCATAAGGCATGGCTCACATGTATCAAATGATTCAAAATCAAGTGATTCCAAAAGTCCATCAGAATGGAGTTTCTTCATGCGTTTAACGCCAATATGACCTAGACGGCAGTGCCACATATATGCAGATATATCATTATCAAGTTTAATCCTTTTAGCATCAACATTATGAATATGCGTAATACTACTATCGAGATCCAACAGAAATAAACCATTCAACACAGGTGCATGACCATAAAAGATATTATTCATATAAATCGAACAACCATTGTTTTCAGACTTAAACGAATAACCACTTTGCATCAAACACGATCCGGATACAATGTTCATGCTCAGTGCAGGCACCAAATAACAATTATTTAGGTTTATAACTAATCCCGACGGCATATGGAGAGCCAGCGTTCCGACGACGATCACATCAACTCTTGATCCATTGCCGACCCACATCGTGACCTCATCCCTTGCTAGCTGTCGCTTGTTCCGCAGCCCCTGAACCGAGTTACATATATTAGCAACCGATCCCGTATCAAATACCCAGCTGCTACTGCGAGTACTAGTCAAGTACACATCAATAACATGTATATCACATATACCTTTGTTTGCCTTGCCGGCCTTCTTGTCTGCCAAATACTTGAGGCAGTTGCGCTTCCAATGGCCAGTCCCCTTGCAATAGTAGCACCCGGTGTCAGACTTAGGGCCATCTCGGGGTTTATTTTCAGGCGCGGCAACAGATTTGCCGCACTTCTTTCCCTTCTTCTTGCCTTTCTTGTCCTTCTTGAAACCGGTGGTCTTATTGATCATCAACACTTGATGTTCTTTTCTAATCTCCACTTCTGCAGTCTTAAGCATTGACAGAAGCTCGGGAAGAGACTTCTTCATGCCTTCCATATTATAGTTCATCACGAAGATCTTGTAGCTAGGTGGCAGAGATTGGAGAACACGATGTATGCCTAAGTCAATGGGAATCGTTATTCCCAAGGACACAAGCTTATCGGCGTACCCAGACATTTTGAGTACGTGCTCACTAACGAAGCTGTTTTCTTCCATCATGCAGCTAAAGAACTTTTCAGAAGCATTATAACTCTCTATGGCAGCATGGGTATCGAAAATCATTTTCAATTCTCCCATGGTATCAAAGGCATTGCCATTTTCGAAACGTTTTCGAAGTTCTGGCTCTAGCCCATACAATATGCCGCAATGAACTAAGTTTTGGTCCTCCTGACGAGTTATATAGACGTTCTTTTCCTCGTCAGGGGCATCAGGAGCTGGTGGGGGGCCTAGCGGCGCCTCTAGCACATATTGCTTTTGTGCAGCAGTGAGGAGAATCCTCAAATCCATAGCCCAGTTGGTGAAGTTGCTACCATTCGCAGCAAGTTTCTCTTTCTCCATGAACACATTGAAATTAAAAGCAGGTGGTGCCATCTACAACAGAATTTGTAAAGTTTATTTAGACTAAATTTATGATAGATTGAGTTCAACTAATCCAAATTACTAATGAACTCCCACTCAAAAACGACATCCCTCGTGTCCTTTTGGTGATTACATGAACCAAATCCACTACACCAAGTCCGATCATCACGTGAGTCGGTGTAGCTTCAAAGGCGAGCATCTATATGGGCATCATATCAACTATATGACTCATGCTTAACCTTTTGGTCCGTGTTCCGAGGCCATGTCTGTACATGCTAGGCTCGTCAAGTAAGAACCTTAGTATTCGCATGTGTAAAACTATCTTACACCCGTTGCATGAAAGCGTAGAGTCGAGAACACCCGATCATCATGTGATGCCTCAAAACACGATCCACAAAACGGTGCATACTTAAGGAAGAACACATTTTATCTTGATATCTAAATGAGGGATCATCTTATAATGCTACCAAAAGCGCCAAACTAGCAATATAAGATGCTAACATCTAATGTGTGAAGTGAGGTGATATGGTTCATGCATTTGATCTCTATCATTGGCATCGTGGTATGATCTCTATCATTCCTTTGTGTGTAAGGCCAAGGTCTATGGAACTTACATGTTAAATGAGTTGTAAAAGTATCTATCATACATCTACTTACAACAATACCATATCAAGACACTAGCCCAGCAATGATCTAAACTAGACGCCTCTAATTTATCAATTGCAAGTTTTACGTGGCTTAGGGCTTTCGGAGATAGAACCGGTCTTACCTACGAACATGAACCACAACGAGGATAACCAAGTTATTAGCAACTCGTTTTAAATCAGATATTGACTATAGTAGGAGAGACAGACACCCGCTAGCCACTTATGCAAAACTAGTTGCATGTCAGTCGTGGAACCGGTCTCATGTACGATGACATGTAAGGTTGGTCCGGGCCGCTTCATCCCACTATGCCACCAATATCCAAAGTACATAGAAGATGCAATAACATGATCATCATCGCCCATATATAAACATATGTGTACTACCCGTGCAAAGCATCTACGCATAGATCAGGCACTGATACCACTGTTGGGTCCGCAGCATAGAAAACAAAAAGATTCCTACGATGAGAACTATACGCCAAGATCTATCTACTAGATACAGAGCAACGGATGGACATACATCCATGGAGAACTTACCCTCGAAGACAACGAGTTTTGTTAACGAGTAGGAACTCATGGTTGATGTAGTCGTACGCTTGCCGATCTCAAGATCGTGTGGAAGTCCGAGCGCCGCAAATCAGCAGCGCATCCGTCCTCGCACACACATTCAAGCCACCGGACAACCTCCACCTCCTCGCTCCAGCGAATCAGCGGAAGCAGCAACTCCTTCCAGACGCAAGGCCACCGGGAACATGTATCTCGCTAATCCGAGACCATGGGGGAATATCTAGAGGGGGAGAGAGATCCTTCACGACGAGGTGTAGTTTGTGAGAGGGGAGAGGGGGGCTTTATATAGGAGGGAGGGAGACCCCTCCCCTCCCATATCCGGCGCATGAGGGGGGGGGGACTCCTCCCCTCCTTCATTCATGTGGTGAACCTCCACTCACATAAACATGGCCTCCACCCAAAATCCCACTCACATGTATTTAATTTCCACCAAATTAAATGCAACTCTCAATTAATAAAACTCTTTTATTTATTTTATTCAGAATTTTGTTAATTACTTTAATTAACAAACATTCACATAAAACCCTTGCAACATTTCAATATCACATGCAGAACCACTTTCTGCAATTTCACCCGAAACAATTCCGGTTTCTATCGAAACAAATCCTATTTCTATCGAAACATTTCCTGTGCTTTGCAAACCTTTTGTCTGGAACATATGTGCTCCTAACTGGTGTCCGGCAACCCTTAAGTGTGTCACCCTATGGTTCACGAATAATGCAGACATGATTGAGACTCCTCTCAGATCAATAATCAGAAGCGGGACCTGGAGATCCATACTGACTCCTGCATATTCAACGATGACTTCTGTGATCGTGAGAACCTTTAACGTCAGCAATTTAATCTCTTTGTCTCATGATATAATACATGTTCGAGATTCGATCATCGGTATCCAAATACCTAGTTTGATCTCGTTACCGACATGCACTCTTTTCTTGTTCCCGTGATATAACATTCTAGTGATCACATCACTTGCTTGCAAGCTATCTTAATGTGATATCACCGAGAGGGCCCAGAGTATATCTATCCGTCATCGGGATTGACAAATTCCACTCTTGATCCATGAGCCTCAACATAACACCTTCATAGCACTGAACCCACCTTTATAGTCACCCTGTTACGGTGTGACGTTTGATGTTATCAAGATACTCTTCCGGTGTTAGCAATTAACATGATCTCATGGTCTAAGGACTGAGACTACTTTGTATGATGTTATAGCAATATAAACATAATGACTTGATCGTAATGCTATACTTAGGATGAATGTTCATCACATCATTTCACAAATGATGTGACCTTGTTATTAACAACATCCAATGTCCATGATCAGGAAACCTTGATCATCTTTTTAATCAACAAGCTAGTCTATAAGAGAGGCATAACTAGGAACCATTTTTGTTTATTAAACACACATGTATTGATGTTTCCTATCAATACAATTATAGCATGCAAAATAAACATCTATCATATACAAGGAATACATAATAACAACTTTATTATTGCCTCTTAGGGCATATTTCCTTCACATGTTTGTATTGAGATAATCTTTTGTGGACAATACATCCTAATATTCTAGAGCCCCGATGATGCAGCGGGCATAGCAATAGACTTTTAATTCAACCGAGAGTACACCGAAGCCACGGGTTATAAATGATTATTAAGTGTAAACACAGATCAAATTAGTGGTGATGTTGTTGATCCCGAATGAGGCGCTAAGCGAAGACCGTACTTTCCTTTCTGTCACTTAGTTTCCTATGAGATCGCCGCTAGCCAAGTATCTCACCTCAAGCCTTTATCAATCTATGAGATCTTGGGTACCTACAGGTCCACAGATCGAGACGAGAGACGAAGAAACAAAAGATACAAATCACGAATCCAAACAAAACAGAATTCTCCCATGATCCAGATGCACATATTTGTTGCGAGGTTTCTCCCCAACCCGCAGCCCGTGAGGACTAAAAGGTAATACGCAGGCTATCGTGGCCTCACGGCAGGCTGCCGCGCACCGCGGACGGCTGCTACGCCATCCTTGGAAGGCTACCACGGCCGTCCCCCTCGGATCCTGTTCGTCGTCATCGTTCGGGACTTCACCGAAAATGCTGCCATCGACTCCGATCTACGCGTCGTCCACGCCCTAGCGCATACGGCGAACTGCCGGTCTGATCAACCGATCTCGCGCATGTCTACGCCAAGCACGTCCCCGAGCACGCGCCTACCACCGATCGAGCTACGGGTCGCCGCTGCGTCGCCCCCTCGGGCCGTAGCGCCGCCGCCTTTGGTCCACGCTATCGGCTTCCAATGCGCCTTCCTTGGCATGTACGTCGTTGGTGGTCTCCTAGCCGCTGCACCGACTTGCGCCCTGCAGCTATACCGCCCCCTCTAGTCGTAGCGTCCATGTACACAGTCTACTTCGTCGTTTCGGTGCATCGACGTCCTCGGCTTTCACCGCGCCATCTCCTATAGGCGCGGATCGCCGCCGTCTGCACATGGTCTTCGTCACATCGCCGGGTTTCTTCCTCGCCTACTTTGAGCACCGCCGCCGCACTTCACAGGGTAACCTGCAGGGCGATCTCAAGCTATCGCAGGTCCCGCCGACTACCCCATCGCCACTCCAGGCATCCAGCATGACTACCCCAGGTCATCGCTGTTTTCGCTACCTTCTACGTCTTCGTCCACTATAACTTCGCCGCCAGCGTCATTGCCTCATCTCCGACTACACCACCTACTACTCTACTCCGACAACCGAGGACAGCTCCGGCACCTCTCCCTTCGCTGCTCTGTGTGTCACAACCGTTCTGGAGGCTTCCTCTTCTAGTCTTTCTGACATGGCGACAAGTTCATGATGGTCCCTGCTCCCGCACGCCTGGTACTGGCAACATCGGGAGTGCCTTCATCCCCGACGCGTTCCCGAGTCTAGCAAGCTCGAATCGGCGCCTCGTCTTCATCAGCTTCGACAATGTCTTCTTCGGCATCGACCCCTCTACGATTGCCTCGACCGCGTCACCGACGAGTTCTTCTTTGCATACTCGGTTCTAGCAAAACCGGAGTGTATGTTCGTCCCCGACGTGCACCTAGTTCTGGAAATACTATGGCCGCACCTCGTCCTCGACGGCTCGGACTGCATCGGCTTCGGTATCGACACCCTTGACGACTGCATCGACGCGTCTCTGTCATCCTCCTCGCGCACTATGCACATGCGGCTTCACGTGCGGTTACCTCGACACCGGCATCTTCGACCACGACATGGACCAGGGCGACCCCTCGCACGGCTACCTCGACCATGGCACCGCCTCACGCTCTCGGCTCCCTCGACATCGGCACAAGGGCTACCACCTCGCTTGAGCATCATCAGCTTCCTCTACAGTCCAAGCTACCGTGACGCGACACCGTCCACGATGTTTCCGCTCCTACTGCGGGGGAATGTCAGCCAACTAGTTCTACTTCGATTTATCTCTAGTCTGACCGTCCGCGATATTTCAGTTGTTCATGACGCTACCGCTACGACTGCGAGGGGATGTTAGAGTATACGTGTACGGTTCGATTAGTCTAGGATAGAGATAGATCTTGTGTTGTCTCCAAGATGATCTTTGTATGCTATATATACTCGCCCATGAGGCTCAATAATACATCCATCATATTCCGCCAATCTCCCTCTCTATCGTTCTACAACGACGCCCCACTTGCCCGCCTATCCTCCAAGCCAGTCAGCTGACGCCACATCGCGCGCTGTCCCACCCTAGGATGCGCGTAAATCACTCGATGCAGAGACTGGGTTTTATTCCCTTTCCAGGGGGAAAAAGGTACTTATCTAGTTATCTTTGGCATAGGGCATCACCATCCAGCCGTTAATCAACACGATCAGCAGACTTCTCGATGGCTAGACTGACTGAAACAACCTATGACAAGGACATGCCTACGAACGACATGATACTACCATTTCGGCCCAATACATTTAAAAGAAAAAAACCATTTCGGCCCAATTCTCTTGTGCTAAACATGATTGAACTCTACTCCCTTGAACCACTACTATTGTTTTTTTAAATAAATTATCTATAGACTTAAGCCTGATCACATGCAAGAATTTTGAGGCAACATATCCCTACCATGACACTTCCATGTGGGCCAATTTTCCTATTCTTCACATTGGTGTGTGGGCCTGTGTGGTGCTCCTTCGATGGTGGAGGCATGTAGGTGTCTGTTTTACGTGTCGTTGTTTTCACTGCATCCTCTCTTACTCCCGTTGTGGCGTCGCCAGCCCAATCCCCCTCTCTCGGCATAAATTGAGCAAAGATATCGTAACTATTTAGCCTAAAAAATAACGGTAGTTCAAAAAAAATACGAAGGTGGTGTTTTGGCTCATGGGTGCAAATAAACCTATTATGAAAATATAAAAAACAAATTTTATAATATCAAAAATTAAGAAAGAAAATTTCATCGTGTATACCTAGACATTTTGTGTTCCTACACAACTTTATAGGAAAAATGACCATTTCATGTGACTTGTGTAAAAAGATAAAACTGTCCAAGAATAATAATCATGTTGGAGCATCTAAAATTGTTTTTCTTACTCATAACACAAATAATATTCTTTTTTCCAAGAAAGGTGTGTGCAAATATAGAATGTCCAAATATACATGTGAATATTTTTTCTAACTTTTTTGATGTTTTGAAATATACTTTTGAACTATCGATTTATTGCACTCATGAGCTAAATTGGATTTCCAGACTTATTGCGCCTATAATTTCATAGTAGAACAAATAGCCGCATATACCGCAAACTGAGCTATGCTCTGGTGGTTTTTGTGTGGTGGAACCAGCCCACCTAGGTTCAAGTCCTTGACTTGACTTGGGTGTTTGCATTATTTGGATTTATTTCAGGATTTAACCGGCGATGTTCTTTCAGTGGTACGTGACGTGCCCGTCAACAGCAAGGCGTCCGTGGTGACTTCGTCAACCTCAAGATATGCCGGCTCAGTCTCTCGAAGGTGCTCATAGGGGTAGGGTTGCGTGCGTGCGTTTGTAGGGGTGAGTGTGCGTGTGTGCATGTGAGCGTCTTCGATGTACTGTGTTTCTCAAAAAAAATAGCCGCATATACCACGCATTATCGGAACGTCATGCAGATGGCGCGGCGAAGCACGCCCATTCATCTAGTCCACTATACTCTGTGTTCAGTAGGAAACACAACATCCACATATCAGCAAAGAAGCCAGATAACCAAAATGTTGGGCGCACCCCGCCAACACTCAAGTTCATGTACGCTCCCGTCAACAGCGAGGCGTCCATGGTGACTTCGTCAACCTCAAGATATGCCGACTCAGTCTCTCGAAGATGCTCATAGGGGTAGGGTTGCGTGCGTCAATAAGTCATGACCTTCACTCTCCTCAAGTGAGGAGGGCATATTGTTTGACCAACGAAAGCCTCACTAGTTCCTTCTTCCCGTTCACTATTCCCGTAGCCTGATACGAGTTATTTAGTTCGTGCCTCCTTGTTCTTGGGAAGAACCGAAGGTTCATTCGCAGCACTCGTAGACATAGTTGTATTTCTCTAGCACAGAATTCCCTAAAAAGCTAATAAATCAAGGCCCATCCTCCTGAGTAATTCTTTCCTGTTTAGCTGGCTCTAAAAAACATAAACCCATAGCCTAGCAATTACTCGCCATTTCATTCTTGTAGAGTAAATAATTGGATTTTGATTGAGTTATTTTTCTAAGGGAAATAAGGAAGTTACTCACTGCGTACTTAAATAATAGTTGGTTGCAAGAACAGCTGCTGATAGGAAGGAAGCTAACCAAGCCTCTTCTGTTTAAGCTAGGCAAGGCAAGAATAAGCGGTCGTGACACCACTTTCGAAAAAAAAGTTGGCGAAATCCAATGCGGAACCAAGCAGTAAGAGAAATGAATCATGGTAATTATTACTCGAAAACCGCGAAAGAACTGAGATTTTCAACGAAAGCCCCCCAATTTCATCGACCCTTACTTAATGACTGGTGATGGCGATTTATGCTTTTATTGCCTCCCAGACTTCTCATTCTTACTTAATTAAGCTTAAGATCGGGATTTCCAATAAAATAAAGATCATAAATTAAAGGGATAAATAAAGCAATATACTGGAATAATAAAAACTGAATTTCCGGAGAGGAAACTCCGGGAAGATACAATAAATTAAGATTAAGTGGTAGGAATCAACGAATGTCAATTCAAAACAAAACAAACAGACGACTGACGACTGAATCTAAAGAAATTCTTTTGAGAAGAGCTTGCGCCTATGAAAGACTAGGCTCTCACCTATGTGGAACGGATGCTTTTCTACTCTACTTAGTCATCATAGACCATCAAATCAAGATAGATTTGCAAACCTCGAGATATTATTACTACGAAAGATAACCAAAGATCAAAAGGTCTGATTCAAAATTCTATTGCTTCATCTGACCCAGGGAAATTGCCAAAGCATTTGACGATTGACACATTAGAATATAAAGGGCTGCTCGTCCCGCCTGGTGTTGAGGGAGCTAAAGTGGCAGCCTCACTACATTCTTGTTCACTGAACATAGATCTCTAAAGAAGTGTGCACAGATAGTTCGGAGTTTCGCGCATTTCAGATGGTGGTAAAGTGATACCACATAAGGAGCTCTTCCTCATTCAGTCATACTCAACAAAAGTAAGAAATGTTTGACCCTGATCCTTCTTTCATCTTCATATAGAAAGAAAATCGGCCTTCCTCATACTCCCCCCTTCATTCATAGAGTTGGAGGAATCCACAAGAGGCCTTCCCGTTAAACCATTATGTCTCGCCCTAAATGGAATGGTTCTCTTAGTTACGCTATGCCCCGACCCGAGTCCCCATGTCCGCTTTTATCCGCCCGCAACCCGGCCAACACAACATTAGGGTCGTCCCCCCCATTCTATGCTGACCCGGGCCGGGGCTCGCTTTTTGGGAAGCCCGTTCCCACCGCGCTCATGGCCCGGCTGGCCTGCCAGCGGTAGTGGAACAAGTAAACCAGATATGGAGATGGCGACTAAAGTTGTTGTTTCCATTTTTATAGAATTTCAAGGTTACAATGGATCTACGGGGGCAACAAAGGTAAGTCTGGTAATGCGAGTTAATGATCGGTAAATTGATAAAATGGTGAATGGCCGCACTAAGCATCCCAGTCTGACTCAAGATCACATCCATATGTTCGCACATCGACAATCTATCAAAATGATAGGGAGTCAATATTAACTGATAGATACTTTCGGCGAAGAGCCGACATCGAGGTGCCAAACCTTCACGTCGATGTGGACTCTTGGGGAAGATCAGCCTGTTATCCCTATAGTAACTTTTATCCGTTGAGCGACGGCCCTTCCACTCGGCACCGTCGATATGGTACCTAGAGCTGGAGAAGCACCTGGCCCTGTACCTATGCTGATTGAGTTCGAGAGCACCGGTATTTATTGCATTAGGACGGGTCTTGCATTGCAAGAGCTTTTAGGAAGACGAGTAGCTCTCGAGGCGAGAGTCTCATGTACGGTTCCTTTGAGATGGGTGTGATACCACCACCTATCAGGCCCGACGAGCGGTCCACGGAGCTGCATCCCTACTCACCCGGTCTATGCACATCGCTCTTTCCAGGAGGAAAGAGTGGTCTTTTAGGATTGGTCGTTGTGTGTCACCACCTCCCACCTATCCTACACATTCGATCAAGGTTGTCACTGCGAAGCTATAGTCAAGGTGCACGGGGTCTTACCGTCTAGCCCAGCTTGCAATCCAAACTGAGGACGGGTTTTTGGAGTTAGCTCACCCTCGCGAGATCGCGACCCTTTGTCCCGCCCATTGTAGCACGTGTGTCGCCCAGGGCATAAGGGGCGCCCTAATCGACCCCCCGGGGGAGTATCCGCTTCTAAAAGATCTTTGATACTATGCCCAATTCCGAAGTTAGTTCGATACATGTGACCGGCAACTAGATCTGTACGACTTCCGTTGTCTCCTTTTCGATTCCCGACTCTAGCTCACAGGATCCATAAGAGCGACCGGCCCTGAATGCTTAAACCTATCAATCCTCTCCTAAATTTCTTTCTTTTTGTCGTTGGGCAAGGAGCTTCGAATGGTTGGTTCCACCGATTGACACTGTGAGAAGAAGCTTATGTGAGGCCTCTTTGACCCTGCCCTTCGGCTTGATCTTTCTCTTGCTTCATTCAATTCTGAAGCTACAAGAGTGCTTGGTCTATGGCTATGGCACGTCCAGGTGGCATCCATGGAGTTATGGAAGTGAAAAAAGAAGACCATTGGGCTGGGGAATACTCCCTCAATCACTTCAAACAATTTTGTTTTCTCCATATTACCATATCTCTAGAGTCAATAATTTTCTATGAGGAACTACTGAACTCAATCACTTGTTGCCGTTACTCAACAGTTTTCTGTTGAGGTTCGTACCGTGCTTTTATGTTTACGAGCTAAAGTTCTAGCGCATGAAAGTCGAAGTATATACTTTAGTCGATATGAAGTCTTTTTTTCGAAGATCCACTATGATAATGAAAAAGATTTCTACATATGCGACCAAATCGCTCCGCGAGCAAGGAGCGCCGCGAGGAGAGCGAGAGAACGAAGTGGGCTTTGGTGATGTCGGAATTTGCACCTATTTGTATCTATTTAGTGGCCTGAAGCGAAGGACAGGAACGAACGGAATCAATGTGTTCCAATTTCTCCGGAGTAAGGACAGCAGCTGAGAAGGGAAAACAAAATAGCGTAGACAATAGAAACATGGGACGATTCCATAATTTGGAATAGATCTGTGGGGATGAGAGAAGTTGTTGTTGAGAAATATGAAATTGGAAAGGAAGTCAAACTCCCTATGGAACCTGTGATCGGTTGTACCTGTACTTTAGTGATACGAAAACTCGCTATTCACTCAGTTTCTGGTCAATAATTTATGTAGGAGAGATGGCCGAGTGGTTCAAGGCGTAGCATTGGAACTGCTATGTAGGCTTTTGTTTGCGCTACTTTCCTTCGAATATCTAGCCATTCCATACTAGACTATTTGGAGTGGAGAACCGGATTGGTGGCTACCGTGAATCCGGTATCTGAACTCCTTTCAACGAGGAGTACGCCATGCTAATGTGCCTTGGATGATCCACATCTTCGGGTCAGGCGCTGATGAGCACATTGAACTATCCATGTAGCAGAGAGCCCTCACAGCCCAGGCACAACGACGCAATTATCAGGGGAGCGCTCTACCACTGAGCTCGGATTGCAGACTGCAACTCGCCTGCATGAAGCAGGAATCGCTAGTAATCGCCGGTCAGCCATACGGCGGTGAATCCGTTCCCGGGCCTTGTACACACCGCCCGTCACACTATAGGAGCTAGCCATGTTTGAAGTCATTACCCTTAACCGTAAGGAGGGGGATGCCTAAGGCTAGGCTTGCGACTGGAGTGAAGTCGGAACCCACCGGAGCCGTAGCGAAAGCGAGTCTTCATAGGGTGATTGTCACTGCTTATGGACCCAAACCTGGGTGATCTATCCATGACCAGGATGAAGCTTGGATGAAACTAAGCAGAGGTCCGAGAACAGAGGCAAGTCAACTATACCAGCATTTCTTAAGATAGGCAACTCTTTATTTAAGAAAAAAATCTTGGAGATTATGTAATGCTTACTCTCAAACTTTTTGTTTATACAGTAGTGATATTCTTTGTTTCCCTCAACCATTCCTGGGGCCCGCCAATTAGTAAACCATAGACATATTTTAGTTAATGGTCGTATAGTCAATATACCAAGTTTTCGTTGCAAACCCCGAGATATTATTACTAAGAAGTTATGGGAGTCTTTCTCTCTACTGGTTCGCAAGTACGGTCAGGGCTATTACTTAGGCTCCAGTACAGTCGGGTAGTGGAATCCATGTCAAACAGGAAAGCGAGATCAGAGCCGGTACGGACACAGAGCATCAGGATAAGGTAAGTGACTGTGCTGGGCAAGTAGCTCGATTAAGAAAGTGAACCTCTAAATCTACTAGAATACTATCTATCTCTTCTCAACAGCAACATATTGCCTATCTCTTCTCAACAGCAGTAGAAATGACGATTGCCGAACGCGAGGGAAAGATTGTTTCTACTGATAGTCATAAGATTCTTTTATCAAGTCGTGGGAAGACTATAAGTATTCCTTTAGTTAACCACCGTCGCTCGAACAAAAATGCGTGTATGCACGTCAGCCCCATGTACCCCCTTAAACTAACCACTTGAATTGATCAGGATTTGTTAGGTTGAGTGCATTTTCTTCCAAATCAAGTCAATTTCAAGAAAAGTATCGAAAAATCCCGGGGTTAGGCACCAAAAGTAGCCATTCCTGAGATTAGCCACCCGCCTGGGGAGTTTATAAACAAAAAAATCGCACTTTATATCTGAATTGTTCGAGTAGAAATCGTACTTATTTAAATGTCAATTGGGAATTATATAACTCTCCTACTGGAATTTTCATACCTCGAAGATATTTCGCTTTTTCTATACACCAACATGAATTCACTCGTTTTTCATACGCTAATTCGTGATTCAAAGTAGAGCGAGTGAGGGACCCCGGACTCAATCAACATATGCCAAGTGTTCTGTAATCTATGGGCAGAGGTCAAATTTTATATTTTTATTTAAAATTTTAAAATAAGTAAAAGAAGTCGGTTAATACATTTAAGATTATGTTTATACAATGTATCAATTGCCAACTCTCAGTAGAAGGGAAGGTTCCTTCGGAACAATTATTATTTATTTCAAGCTATTTCGAATCTTTCTTAATCTTCAAAAGGTTCGTATCTGGAACATGGAACATGTGAGACCAGCGACCTAAGATCATCCCGGACTGGAATAGCTTCGTTATGAGTTTCAGCAGCCTCAGCTACTATTCCTACTAAGGAGGAGTCGCCTTTTTCAATTCCCTCCCTCCCATGTTGATGTAATAGCGGCCAAGGCTCCTTCCTAGCTTGAGTTTGGTTATCACCACAGCTCGATGAATCGAAAATAAACTCGAATGGATCTTCTTCTATGGAATTGACACCCCCATCGTCTCACTGGCCAACCTTGACCCCCGTAATTTTGGGGTCATATCTAGTATTCAGAGTTTGCCTCGATTTGGTACCGCTCGCGCAGCCCGCACCGAAACAGTGCTTTACCCCTAGATGTCTAGTCAACTGCTGCGCCTCAATAGAATAGGGCTGCGGGCAGGAGGGCTTTGTTTGTGCAATCTTGCTCGCAACACCCTCTCCTCCAGCGAACCTGCGATCACCGTCTCTAACTGAATGCTCAACTGAGGTCGTGTACAACAACCTTAACCGCACAAGCCTAGGCTGGGCCTACCCCCATCCCTAGAGGAGCCGTATGAGGCGGAAGTTACACGTACGGTTTTGAAGCCGAGCCTTTCCAGCAATGGGTTTGACGGCCCTCTTCCTCCGTCATTTCGAAGGCGTTGGGCATAGTTTACAAAATCAAAAAGGGGAGAACGCGTTGTAAAGCCTCTTTTTGGGTCTGTCTGCCGTCCTTTTCGAGGTGGGCAAAGAGCAAGACATGAAATAACAAGATCTTTTGGATAACAAAGTCATCTCAAGGGCTTAGCAACCAGTACTTAGAGGTATTCAAGCACTACTTCCGCCTTGCCTTGAGAAGGTTTAAATCGTTAACGAATACAGATCCACATCAAGAAGAAAGGAATAAGAATACGAGATTCCAAAAGGAGCGGCAAATTGAACTGGAATAAAAAGTCGGGGCTCCGTTACTGAGGAAAGAGAGGATGGCATTTCCATAAGTAGACTATCCTTCTTACTGAATCCTTATCCTGCCCTCTCTACTCGGGAACAATTCATTATTAGCTCGCACATAAGTTCAGGGCGTCAACAAGAGAGTTAGCGATCTACAGCTGGTTCGGTGGACTGAGGGGGCACCCCTTCTCCCGAAGTTATGGGGCTATTTTGCCGAGTTCCTTAGAGAGAGTTGTCTCGCGCCCCTAGGTATTCTCTACCTACCCACCTGTGTCGGTTTCAGGTACAGGTACCCTTTTGTTGAGGAGGTGTGGATAAAGGAGGCAACGGTCGACCGAAATGCGATATCTTTGTCCTGGACAAGTGCATTTTTGTCTTTGCATGATTAGCTCCGACAGAACAGGTACTGCATTTCCTTAGTTGGATCCGCTCTTTCTCTCTCGTGCAGTTGTTGCTTCCGGCTATTTATTCAGTCGTCAATCAGCATTGATCCGGGTAGTTAGTCAGTCTCTCTCTTCCCCGTGTTTTGCAAAGGTTCGCTCATGCTGGAGGTACTAACCGCTTAGTGATCGCTCCGCTAGTTCACGCAAATCTGAAGAAGTTATCACGGACGAGCCACATGCAGGGAAGCTTATAGACCAACCCCTTCTTTCTTTGAGCTGAGCACTTGACTTCGGTAGTCGTCATTGCCTACCGGTAAACTCCCATACTTCCTTCTTTTGTTCGAGGGAGGCCATACATCTTCCTTCATTGGTTGGATCCTGGTCAGAAAGTTCTAGGAAGGTTCTTTTTTTCCGAATTCAATGGAGAATCCAGGATCTTTTATGTTTTCTACCTTACAATTTTGCTAGATACAACACAAATGGTACTCCTTTCTTCATGAGAGGTCTCCTAATTATGTATATACAAGATGAGTCACATCTTGACCGGAGCACAAAAAGTGAGGAGAAAGGATCCACCAAAAGAGAGAAATGAAAGTTGTTCCTCCCGCAAGTGAGCTATTTATACCAAAGCTTACAAGAAGCAAAGTGGAAACGGGAGCTTTCCCACCAAGTACCGGCATCCAACTCTCTAACCGTATATGAAACGGGTTCCTACATATATGAGGTGGGTTCCGATCCCTATTGCAATCAGTGTTGGAACTTATTTCATGTAGAGTACGTGTAAATTGTGCATGAGGGCAGCCCTTTCGGGGGTTCCTTAGGGACCGATTCACTCTGCGTAGATTGACTGAACATAGAAAGCCTTCCACTGGCTGTTTGCCCTTCTTCGTAAGTAGCTGGACTTGGATCTTCGTAAGCAACTGGAACTAGAAAAAGTCAATGTCAATTGGCCTTCTAAAGGCTAGTGGGCGAACACTCGGCCTAAGGGCGAACAAAAAAGCTCCGGCTCCGCGCACCTGCTGACACCTTTCGAAGCACTTTCACGTGTGAACCGAAGTCGTCTTGTCCCCTTCATTTCGGATTAAGAAGATGGGAAAGCGCCTTTCTCTCTATAAGAGCAGCGCGTTTCGAGGTGTGAAGTAGGAGAGAGGGGATGTGATGATTGAGGTTTTGAATAAGGCGACCTTTGCATTTTAGATTTGGATCTTTTTCGTATTTTAAAATAGTGAAAACACCTAAGACATGGGGGTTAGTTACGCGAGTAAGCCTAGCAAGGACCAAGATCTCGATCACAAACTATCAAGAAGAAAGATCAAGATTCACTTTTGTCGGGCAAAGAGCTCTCTTGAGGAAATGACTTCGCTCACTGAAGACCAAGCAACGCTCGGCTAAGTCGAGAACCCTCGCGCTGACCATTCGCTTTCTCAGTAGCGAAAGCGCTTCTCTTTGCCCCTTAACTTAATAAAATATTTGGAAAGAAAAGAAAGAGATTCTTGGTTTTTGTCTTGAAAAACAAATATTTCCCAACGTAAGAAAAAAATTGAAATTTAAGAAACTGGTGTTTTTTTTAAGGTATAAGCTCCTATATACATCTACTTTCCTTGAGCATAATATAGGGTTTTTTGATTTTATTCTAAATTCCAGGATAACTCATTAGAATTATCAATAAGACAGTCCTGATATATTAGCAATATCAGGTCAGAGAGAGGCCTGGCCCGTAAGCTGGCCCCCTTTAAAAGCCATTCCTTATTAATAAGGATTTGTTACGCGCGATATGCCGACGACTTACTACTGGAAATCGTGGGTGCCGTATTTCTTCTCATAGAAATACAAAAACGTATCACCCACTTTCGCAAGGCAACACCGACGGTGTCCGCTTGACCTTTTTTAAGCGGGGACAGAATGAAACGACCATAATAAAGACGCTTACTATCTACTCTTGATTCAACACACTTCCACTGTAGTGTTTGAGTGGGGAAGACCAAAGATCTTGCGCGGCAGGTCCGCCAGAAAAACTCAAAAGAGAAAGAAGTCTCGTTAATCTCTTCATACTCGTTTCAAGTTCGAAGTACCTTTTGGCCAAAGAAAAGACTCTCCAGTTTATGGCCCCTTCTATATGGTACCAGTTGTTGTTTCATTGAATTTGCTTTATTAATAGGCTCACGATTCGACCCCCTCTCTTTCTCGGAAGACTAAGGTGTAGGTAGGGCTAAAAAAACAAAAAAAGAGTCAAATCGCACCATCTCTATAATAAGTAAATGCCTTTTTTCTCCTGAGGTTGTCGGAATTATTCGCAATAAAATATTGGCTACATTTGAGAAGGTCTTATCAATTGGTCTTCCTGAACTCTTTGAGCTGGAGCTTTGGACTCTACAAGGTATTGGGTGCTTGCCCTATTGAGAGTATCTTACATTGTTTCTTCACCAGACAGATAGACAAATAGGCAATCCGATAAAAAGATTATGGCTTCCTTACTATCAGCAAACCTAAAGTGCAATCCTCCAACTATATGAAGTATGATATTCCAGCTTATTACAGATTACTCAAATTATGTGAGAGTTTCCGTTTTGGTCTTGTCTGTGTTAACAGGCTCAATCTAGTTATTTTGATAGGCTAACGAATGCCAATACGATTGTTCTAAACCTGCTATTCCGTTTAGGTTCCATCTAATGAATGGCCCCTCTCCTCCCGTTTGAGGAAACACGATAACCTATCTTTGGCTTAAAAGCCTATTGACAGGCACTATTCGTATTCGAGAGGAACTGAAGGCCACCGATCCCGACCGATCACGCGGCACGGACGTCGAAAGCTCCTCCATAGTCGACGGGGGCACTTGTCCTGGGACTGTAATTCACTAGTTATTCCAGATGCTCGCCAAAGCTGAAAAAAGCCAGAGGTTATTTGGATTCCTCGGAAACCCCCGCCTACATCACCATTCAATATTTCTTGCCCTACTATAGGCCAAACTACCTGAGCAACCAAAAATTAATCACACGGATACATATAATTCGGAAGAATAGGTGAGTGATTCATACACAGCATCCCTTTCTTTTATCGAGGGTTCTAGAAATTGATACCCTTTCGCACCGTACTCCAGCTTGGTAGTTTCCACCGCCTGTCCAGGGTTGAGCCCTGGGATTTGACGGCGGACTTGAAAAGCCACCTACAGACGCTTTACGCCCAATCATTCCGGATAACGCTTGCATCCTCTATCTTACCACGGCTGCCATTCTAAGGATTCTTGTGGTTCCGGGGAATCCAGCTACAAGAGAACCAGGAACGGGGAGCTCCCCCCTTTTTCCGCCCGAGTCTTTGATCTTAAACTTAAGAATGTTGGTTTTAAGAATGAGTGATTGCCCTTCTCCGACCCTTACTACCCAACCGGAGAGCGGATGGCTAATGTGTTCCACTTATTGAACAGGGCCCGAGACAATATGCTCGCCTAGCAGAAAAGAAAACAAACTCTTTTTGTTTGGCAATTGGGTGCCAAAGTTTGAATAGATCATCAGAACAGGAAGGATTGAGGTGCTTTTCTTCTAGTACTCAAGGCTCTTTATTTTGGCGGTGTATATGATACCTGGGCCCCTGGGGGGAGATGTAAGAAAAGTTACCAATTTGACCCTTAGCCCTAGTGTTATATTTGGTTATTTACTAAAATCTCCTTTTGGGGGAGAAGGGTGGATTTTTTTTCTGGCCTTGGCTACAAAGAGAGCTATGGAGCCTAGCTGAAAGCTTGACAAGGCCTATTTAGTGTATTCGGCCACCCAACCACTCGCAGAAAGAATGGGGCATTCAAAACCAGACAGGGATTCCTTCTCCTAGGGTTGCTCTGAGGTAACCGCTCGTCTTGATGCTGGCAGCAAAATCCACAATCGATCATGTCCTTCAAGTCGCACGTTGCTTTCTACCACATCGTTTTAAACGTTCCCTATGAAAAGAACAAGAAGGCACTGTACTTTGAGTAGGAAACAT